>CM023860.1:35620671-38436921 GCA_013389735.1 Phaseolus lunatus | reverse complement strand
TTGGGCTGACGGCACTGGGTTAGGCACTGAAACCCTAGCGGCCACACCTTAAGTTACGCACTCCCAGAAAGAGATAGGCCCATAAAAGTTGCACTCTAAGAAAGGAAGGTTGTCACGAGATTTTGGGGGATGGTGCCCTAGAATCTCGAAAAGGTAACCCTAAATTCGCAAGAGGCAGGGCTTGGGCAGAGGGATGTATGCGGTAGGTAACCTAAAAACAACTATATAATGGGGTAACGCCCAAGGTAAACACAGGTTCACACACCAACACAATTCTTTGCAAGCTTAGAGTTCTCATACACTCTCAGCTTGAGATATCTTAGTTGTTTGATGTTTCTTGCCCTGTACTGACTTGAGTGTCGGAGTGCAATTACAGGTAGGGTCTCTCTGCTTCAACGGAGCCACCAATCCATTGCAAGGTAGAAAGGAGTCACTACCTACTTCAGGGTCAACGGCAACCGAGTCAACCGACGAGACCAATAATAATATTAATAATAATAATAATGATGGTAACAATAATAATAATAACAGTAATCATAATAATAATAAGAAGAAGAAGAATAATAATAGTAATAATAATAATTGATAATAATAATAATAACAATAATAATAATAATAATAACTCTCAATCTCACCTCTCTCCACATAAACACACACTCTTTCTGCCACATAAACACTCTTCATCTGCCACATAAGCAACACTTGACGCCGTTAGGTGGAACTTAACAGAAAGAACCAATTTGTATACATTTTACAAAATATATGGACCAAATTGATTTTTTTTAAAAATCACTGTACTAAATTGACTATTGACTCCTAATGTAGGAACAAATTAGGTAATTAAACCTTTAAATTACTAAAAAGTTTGGACATAAAAAAAGAGGTGTTACAAAGTCTACTAATAAAAACTAATCATCTATTTTTGCATGGTCCTTGGTTTGTGATGCTGTTTTACGAGGTCTACATTTGTATCATATTAGGTGTTTAGCTCTTAAGTCCATTTATTCTTAGTTTGAGGTTCCTTCTCATGTATGAGTTTTGTTCTAGTTCTTCCATACTTGTTTGTACTCTTTTTTCTTGTTTAATAATACTTTTTATGTAATGACAAAAAATTGTTAGATCATGGGGTGTCAATCTAACTTAGATGTTAGGTTTCATAGTAATGTCTACTACAAAAATTTATAAAAAAAAAGCGATAAATTTCATTATAAAAAGTCAATCAAAGATAAGGGATTCCCTATCATCTTATGTAACAAGAGAGAAAATAATATACCAAAAGTGTATGCTCTCCACGCTTGTAGCAAATTGTTAAACATATGGAAGCAATGTAGGTATACTTAAAAAGGTTTTTATTATTTTTATTTTAAGGAAAATGCAATAAATATATAAAAAAAAAGTGAGAATAAATATTATATAAATAATTTTACATGACAAAAATAGTATTAGTATATGTATGATTAAATGCACTTTTTGAATTTTTTTTTTTTATAAAAGCTCTCATGTTAGGCATCACTATGAAACTTGACATCTCAGTTAGGCTTACACTTCAAGTAACAACAATCATCTACCACCATATGAAAAAAAATTATTATTAAAAGAAAAAAAAAGAAATACAAGTAAATATGGGGGAATAGACCAAAATCCATATATTAACAAAAATGATACATAGGTAATCTATACCTATTAATAAAAAATCCTAAGAAAAGACTAGTTGCATTAGTGCAGAAAGGCAAAACAAGTGCGGCTATTTTAAAATTATAAGGGCGGTTGTATAGCCGCATTTGATCAACACCCATTTGTAAATCAAAGAGATAAGAATGCGGCTATATAGCTGCACGTTTAAATACCATTTACAAATAGTCGCACTTGTATATGTCAAAACATTAAAAAAAAATAAAAAATTTAAAACACCGCCAACGTTGTGTGAAGGCAACATTGATGAAGAGTGGCACGGGAGCGCCAACAATGGCGGCGGCAGTGGAAGCAGCGGCGGATAGGGAAGTAGCAATGGAGCAAACCAAAAAACCCGCAAGAACCCGCGAAGGCAATGAAAGAGTACTGAGCAATGCAAGAAACCAAACAATGTAAGAAAAACGAAAAAGATTTATACACGAAGAGTGGCACGGGAGCGCTAGCAACGGCGGTGACAGATAGGAAAGCACTGACAGAGCAACAAATGCCAGCCAATTAAATAGTGCTTCAAGACCACCAATGCAAGGAAAAAAACATATATAAGAAAAACGAAAACATCTATGCATATATTTGTGAAGATGAAAATGAAGAAAGAGAGCTCAAGAAACTTACATTGGCACAAATGGAATGCAGATGCAGTAGAAGGAGATGAACTCAGAGCGTAAACGCGAAACGAAGGCAAATACGAGAAAGAAAGTATGAAATTATGTGTGGCGCGCTTCAAAATTTAGGGTAAAAAAGGATTTACGAATGCGACTATTTGTATAGCCACACTTGTAAATCAAAGCGTTTGATTTACAAGTGCGGCTATACAAATAGCCACATTCGTAAATCAAACGCTTTGATTTACAAGTGCGGCTATACAAATAGCCGCATTCGTAAATCAAAATAATATAAAAAATGCCACCACGTTTTTTACAAAAGCGAGTAATGCAAAAGCCACACTAAATAAAGAGTATCCTTTTCTTCTTTTTGCACTAGTGTTGGAAGCCTATTATACCAATGAAATTGTTCTCTATGAATAAATTCTAAATTAGCAAGTTTATCAGCACATGCATTCCCTTCACGAAAAATGTGAGAAATCCTAAACCTGATTTTCCCATAGTAATTAAGACAAGTGTTCCACCTATTATGAAGCATCCAAGGAACATTAGTCCTAGTAGTTAATGCAACACAAACCAAAGCAGAATCACATTCAAGCCATAAACTAGTAAGACCCATCATTTGATCTTCTTTAATAGCATGTATAACTCCATAAAACTCAACAACCAAAGTAGTTTGAACATCAAGGAAAACAGAGAAACCACCAATAAACTCCCCCATATTTACAGAGAACCCGTAGCAGCACCATCAGTGGTAATTTTAACCCAACCTGGTGAAGGAAACTCCCATCTAACAGGAAGAGGATGTAGAACTTTATCACTACGAGTATTAATATTAAAAAAACTTAACACTACAAGAAAATATGAAATTACATACGAATATTTAAATATGGATTCTATTTCGTATGTAAATAGACATTACATATGGAAAAATCCGTATGTAACTTTGGCGCCATAAAGCGGGAATAGATGGGATAAATCCGTATGTAACAATTTTTTTTTAATTAAAACAATTATTATAAATGTTAAAAGCAAACTGAATAGATGGGATTCAAAGCCAAATCCCTTCAGTGACCAGAAAAGCATTAACCACTACACCAGACAAGTTCTTTTATCAATTATGATTTTCTTATACTTATTATTATTATAAATAATATAAATAATATAAATAGTATAAATAATATAAATAGTATAAATAGTATAAATAGTATAAATAATATAAATAATATAAATAATATAAACAATATAAACAATATAAACAATATAAACAATATAAAAAATATAAACAATATAAACAATATAAAAAATATAAAAAAATATAAACAATATAAAAAATATAAACAATATAAACAATATAAACAATATAAATAATATTAATAAAAATATAAATGAAAACAATAAAAAAAAATTGAAAAATATAATAGAAAATATGCAAAAGAACTTGTCTGGTGTAGTGGTTAAAGCTTCGCTAGTCACTAAAGGCAAGTGAATACTCCAATCACCACCAATCCATAATTGGGAAACTGTATTTGGGATTCTATAACCATCATGTATCCCTGTCAAGAGATCTTAGCCAAATTAACTGTAGCTATGCCTTTTTTCAGAATATCACTAGTCTAAATGAAATTTCTACTCCACTGCTCAACTTTCTTAAGAATAGAAACAGACCATTTATATATATATTAAAACTATAAGCTAGAAAGTCAGTAATCACTACACTAACCAACTGGATCCGACCCACCATGCTAAGAGATTTCCCTTTTCAAGATGCTTGCAAGAAAGAAGACGTTGAATTGTGGTAACAAATCTTGTAGAAGTATTCATGGTGTAAAAGCTACTTTTGGAATTATTAACATATTGACCAGAAAAATCACCATATGTTTTAAGAAAGATATTCAAATTTTTAAGCGACTTATTATGTCATCAACTTATAAAATGGGAGAGGGAGTGATATAACCTTAAGGGATAGCCATATTTAGGGATAGTCATATGTTGAATCTTCTTATCATTCACAAGCTTAGAGATGTCTCTGCTTAGAACATCCTCTGCGAGGAAAAAAAGCACGGAAGATAATGGATCACCTTGTCTCACACCTCTACTACAAGGAAAAAAACCCACAAAATTGTCATTTATTCTGATAGAAAGCATAGCTAAATGAAGGATTGTACTAATCCAAATGACAAATGAGGGATGAAAACCAAAGCGTGTCAAAACTAATAACAAGAATTTCCAACTCAAAGTGTCAAATGCTTTATAAATATCAACTTTGTAAGCCACATCACCTCCTTTAACCTTTTTAGAAAGCATGTTAATAGTTCAGAAGCAATACCAATGCAATCATGAATCTGTCTATCCTGCACAAACCCATATTGATTAGGAGAAATGATTCTAGCAGCCATAATAGCAAGCCTATCTGCCAGTATTTTGGAGATGATCTTAAATTTGAAATTAGCGACAACAATTGGTTTGAAATCTTTAATGGAATTAGCACTTTGAGTCTTAGGCATGAGAAAAACCACATTACTGTTCATTCTAGGAAGAATCCAGTTTTGTTTAAAATATTGTTGAACAACTTTGCAAACATCCGTCCCAATAATCTCCTAGCAAGAATGATAGAAAACACCACCAAAACCATCTAGACCAGGAGTACTATTGCCATAAAGATTTAAAAATTGCATTTTTGATTTCCAAATAATTCGAGCATTTAATCAACATAGTAATCTCCTTAGAGGAAACCATTTCAGGGATATAAGTACCAATAAACTTTTCCGTACTACCAGTAGTTTGATCATTAGAATTAGACTCAGCATAAAGATTTCTATAAAAATCTAAAATATGATCCTCAATGAGTTTAGGATCCTCAATAACCCCATTATCAGTCTGTCACCTGTGAATCCCACTAGAATTACTTCTTTTTTGTTTACCACAGTATGGAAAAAAGTAGTGTTTCTGTCCCTATCTTTCAACCAGAGCATCTTGGCCTTCTCTTTCCAAAACAAGTATTGAAAATGAATGGCATCCTCTAGCTCCTCTTTACCAGTCCTTTATTGACGAATAAGCGTTTCAAGAATAGGCGAACTAGTAGTCTCTAAACTTTGCTAAGTAGCGAGAAGGGAATTATACTTAAGAAGCACTTCATTTTGAACATTACCAAAAGAATTTTTATTCTAGTTTCTCAGCTCAATTTTCAACCTTTTCAATTTATGTTGCAAAATAAACATAGGACAACCAACAATGGTATTTGTTCAAGAATCATGAATGAGCTTCATACTCAAACTATCCTGAAGCCACATAGTAAAGAAACGAAAATTGCTAACCTTCCGTAAACAATTACTAGAAAGACTAGCAAGAATAGGGGAGTGGTCAGAACAATTTTTTACCAAAACCTAATAAGTATAAGAGTCTCATTCATCCAAACATTTTGCATTACATAAAGCCCTATCAAGCTTTCTATCAATTTTATGTAACCCTCTCCTCCCATTACACCAAATATAACAAGGACTAGATAAAGAGATACTAGTAAGATCATTATTATTAATCCAATCAAGGAATTCATTATAAGAAACCTAATTAGGAGCAACCCCACCTTTGCAGTCATCAGCCAAGAGAACAACATTGAAATCTCCCAAAATACACCAAGACCCAATCAAGAAACTAAGACGCCTCCACAGAAGTCGTCTAATCAAGTACGTGTTAGCGCCATAAACCCATGCAAAGCTAAAGCATTTATCATGAAAAAGGAAATTTACAAATATAAATTGAGAATTAACTAAGAAATTCTGGACGAGATTTGGGATCGACAAACACCAAAGTTTAACAGCTTTATTAACTAAAGAGAGTTAGCAACCAAATGCAGATTAATAGATTTGAAAAGAACATTTAAAGCATCAGTATAAGGCATCATGGGTTCATTAATAAAAACAAGAAGAGATTTATGTAGTTTAAGTAAATTGAACAACATCTCTATAGTTTTATGGTTTGCCAGTTCTCTGACATTCTAATAAAAACAAGAAACCTTCATTGCAACTTTTTGGATGGAACTACCTTAGCAATTTTTTTGGATTTACCAGCCCCTTTAGGTGGTCTCCTAGTTTTCTAATGGTGCGTACAATATCCTCCCCATTATCACTAGCATTCTCCTCAGTCTCAATATGATCCCCCAAAAGTTAGAGACCACCTGATTTTCAACAGTTATATGCTCATTATGATGGAAATCAACAATTAGAGTTGGGACAATTGGCTTACCAGTATTAGGACCACCTGCCTCATCTGCAATTTCTAAGCCATCAAGGGATGAAAAATGATTTTGCAGGGCCAAAATACTAATATGAGGAAGTAGTGCTTTGGTAACACCAAGTGATTGTTCCTTCATAGGATATGGATCACCAACAATATCAGAACATACCAACACATGATTGGCATCAATAGTAACCTTATCAATAACAACTGCAACAACCTGTGAATCTTCTACAATTGGTGGTTCTAAAACCTTAGCTTACATAACAACCAGTGCATCTACTGCAATTGTTGATTCTAAAACCTTAGCTTGGTCAAAAAGTGGAGCTTGACAAATTTTGCTAGGGTGAGGATCTATCATGATCCAATACATCCTCTAGGGGAGGCATATCTGCAGAAAAAATCCTCCCTTTCATTTTTTTTATTGGAATCAAGTTTACCCAGTTGTGTCCCAGCTTTAGTGCCACCAGACACTTCGGTTATCATATTACCAATAGAGCCATCAAAGGCCTTATGTTGCGGAATAGTCATTGTAATAGGATTTTTCTTCCGATATTCTTTATGTTGTTTAGGAACCACTAGATCTCCCACAGCCTTTCCCGGTTCTCTATCGTTTTCAGGAATTTTCTTAGTACAAGGCGTAGGCAACTGGGGCAAGGGGATGTCACAGGTGTTTCCCAAGGCCTGAGCAAAGGTTTTCCGTTGGCCTTGTGAAACATAGGCCTTCTCAATTGGCATCACTTCTTGATCTTTCAAACAACCCCAAAGTATCAAGAAACCTATGAACTCTCCATTATTGAACCTTGTGGCACCGCTTGGAGAGCCATAAGCAGCACCTAATTCCTGCACCACACTGCGCACCAAACGCTGCACTACACTGCCCCATTCTGGACAAAGCTTTTGGATGCACTGCGTAATGCGCCTCCACGTATACTCTGCACCTCTGTCTCCACACCACTGCACACGTGAACACCGCTCACAAAGCTCTTAGATGCACTGCCTACGTGGACACCGCTTGGAGAGCCACAAACAACTCCAAATTCCTTCACAAAATTTGCACAACTCACCAAAACATACTCACCTCCACGTAACCCCGCCTCCAAAAACCTACACAAGAATCACATGGGCACCAAAACTCTGTAGCGTGTCACACAATCCACAAACCAATTGCACTAGCCACGCCTAGCACTGTATGCAGTCAAATGACTGTAGCTCAACACTACCAAAGCAGCAACGTAACCCACTGTAGACCCTAGACTACACCGGACCAACCACAGCAAGCGCCCCACTCACAGCGCAGCCAGGAGATGTAACCCTAGCCGTTGTCCAAGGGCTTTAACTCCACTCTCTGTTCTTTGTTCTCTTTCCACCCACCTCTAAAAATGAGTAGTTCTAATGCACTTTCTGATTTATGTGTTATAAATTTAAATTATTCTTATAATGGTAAATTAGGATACATGACCTCTATCAATATACAAGATTATGCTATTGTGTTCAAATTTTTAAGGTTAAATACACATAATTTAAATTTATACTATTCATAACAATGTCATGGCAAATGTAAGGTCAGATTGAAAACTTTTCCTTTAAAAGTATATGGTGATTTATCTAAATGTAACACTCCTATTTATATATATTTATATATAGCAAAAAAATGTCATGATTGCACCCTTTCACTTTGAAATCTAATTATGAAATTTGATTCCAATTGAATTAAAATTTTGATGGTTAATTTTTACAAGATAACAAAAGGATAAACCCTTCACGAAATTGTAAAAACATAATTTGACAGATTACACCTAGAAGGTTATTAATGGAGTTGAAAAAAAAAATATAATTAAGCTTATCTCTTGCATTAAATCATCATTTAATAAACAATACAAAATATAAAAGAATCTTTTTATTTCATTCTTGTTTGGGCAAACGAAAGACTTATGGTCTTATTAGATGTAGTATTACCAAATAATTGTTTAAGAAACTAGACCGTCTTAAATCCATTTAATGGGCGTGAGATTTGGTGTAATCTTCTTCAAATACTTACATGAATTAAATCTATGTTATTCAAATAATTATCCTACCGTGTTTTTTCATGTAATCTCCATTTTATAAACACAATTCATTTGACGATGTTCGGAAATATCCAGGCAAGCATCATTTACTTAAATCTAGTTCAGCTGACTATGAAGTTCTCCAAAGGTGTTAGAAGAAACTTTAAGTTTGCTTTGTCTTGTAAAAAGTTAGATTAAGCTTGTCATACGAAGACTTATGTTGTGTTTGTTTCCAATCATTTACTACTGTAAAAGATGGATTTGCGTTAATGGTCTATGTTTGTATCTAATGGTTTGTGTGGATTTTTAAGTGCAGAAATTTAATGAAAGTGTTTTATCCCATCATCGCTATTGCTGAAAATTTGCAAAGAAAGCCATGTAAGCTTGTGTCATTTTACTTTGTTACCCTCAACTATTTTGTTGAAGCAGCATGAACTTCTACCATGAATTCTACGCACAACAGTGAAACACTTTTCGTTTACACAAAAAAAAAAAGCCAAGAGAATTGATTATGCATGCCATTTCAGAAGAAAATAACATTGATTATGGATTTTTTTTTCAAGAGATCAATGTTCTCTCCTCCGTAATCAATTATTTATCTTTTTTCTTTGGATAATTGACTATGCCTTGCAGAGAAACGATGTTGGCCTTGTTTCTTTATGAGAATCAATGTTGTGGTACATGTTACGTTATGCATGTCATAATTGATTTTGTGTTATTTTTTGTTGTTCTCACTTGGATGTGTTGATTACTTGAGATTTGTGGTTTTTTAATTTTTGTTATCATTTTTATTTTTTGCATCAACATATTTTGATTTGCAATTTTTTTTATATCAACATATTTTGGTTCTAATTTTATATTTCTTTTTCTAATTAGATTATTTATAATTTTTAACTAAAATATTTGATTAATAATATTTTAATTTAAAACACACAATTTATATTTTTTAACTAAAACATTTGGTTAATGATTTTTTAATTTAAACATAGTATATAATTTATTTTTTATTTTAATTAATTGTATTATTATATTTTAATTAATTAATTAAATAATTATATTAAATATATTAAGTTATTTTTTAAACATTTTTTATAATTTCTAATATTAAATTCATTTTATAACGAAAAAATTTATTTTTACGAAAATTTTTCATCTTCAAACAATGATAAGTAACTCCTATTTTTTTTTTTGGAAAGAACTATTCAACACTACAAGAAATAATTGATTAAAATTTTAGTTAACTAAAATCTACACAAAAAATACCTCATATTTCATTATTAAAGTATTTTTAAAATAAAAAGGAAAATTTGTAAACTTACATTTTAAACCTTTTAAAAAAATAAAAAGTTCTCTCACAACCATCATATTACTCACAAACTTCAATAAACTTTTCCCACAAATTCATTCTACATACATTACCTCATATTTCATTATTCAAGTATTTTTTTTTTAAAAATGATAAATTTTTAAACTTACATTTGAAACCTTTTAAAAAAATAAAAAATTCTCTCACAGCCATCACATTACTCACAAACTTAAATAAAATTTCCCCGCAAATTCACTCTACATACCTTAAACAAAAATAATGAAAACAATTAAAATATTCACAATATTTAGGAATTTGTATTAAAAATTTAAATTGTTCGCCAGCAATGGCGTCAAAGACTTGTAACTATTTTATGACAAGTGTACTGCGTCAGAAGTTATAATTTGTTCCTAAGGATGGATATCGAATCGATAAGGAACATTTGAATTATCAAGTATAACATTCACTAAATAGAAAACAAAATAATAAAGTTTATTGGGAGTTTTTTTATAATGATTGCAAGAATTATAAAGAAAGCAAGTCAAAAGTTTGTTGGTTCAATTGGAAAAGTTGGGATTGGGGTTCATCCTTCTTACTCTTTTGTATTTTGAAAACTATAGTAATGTTTTATCCTTTGATTGATGTTGATGCCCATATAAAATTCATTTATATCGATTTCTCACATATAAAATTATTAAGAGAGTCTCCTAAATATCAATTCCTCATATTTATAAAAACTCTTCAACATTACGATTAGATGTTGATAACAATTAAAATTTCAAATATATTTCTAACACTCAAATATGTTAAGCATTATCATTTGAGTCAGAAACTTAGAGATACTTTTCAGTAAAATCTAAGGATCTAGATCATGATAAACAAGCATTACAAATAAAATGACAATACCAATCATCAATCAAGAACATTATATTATATTTAGATATCACCTCAATACGTGAGGGTTTGAACTACTCCCAATCCTAAAGGATAGAATCAACCATTCATGTTAGCCATTACAAGCATGGAAAGCTAGAGAAGAAGATCCAAGATGTTTCTCCTTGACGGCTGCCTCCTCTAAGGTTTTGTATCACCTATTCTTCCCATTCATGTCTAGGGTTGTTCCTCACTCCTCATATGTATCTTAGTTGGACTTGGGCCAAGTGACTTCTCGCTTAGGTGAGTTGGAGAATCGGCCCAACGTTTATGTAGCAATCTCGTTTGGGCAAGATTGGGCTCGCTTGGGGGAGATCCTTTGGAAGCTTCTGACTTAGGCAAGTTTGGACGAGTATTTGGAGCATTTCAACTTTTCCTTTTTATCTTGTATATTCTCCTTTTGCCTTTTCATCTCCCTAAACCCTAAAATCGTGAAATTAACACAAATTTGGGAATAAATCATTCTTATTCATATTATAATCACAAAATATGTAAAAAGGTTTATAAATTCATAAATTAGGGGTTATATTATATTTATTTTATCAATTAATATCTACAAGTGTCTGTATTTTAATATGAAATATTACTGAAATATGACACTCATCACTTTTTTTTTTTTTTTTTTGTATAAAGCTTTCATGTTAGGCAAAAGAAATTGCACATAGATGACCCCAATCTTTATCACTCTTTTAATATATTTGAAAATTCTAATCGCTGCAGTATAGTGACTTGGCCCACCTAATCTTAGGAAACGGGGATAAAATAGTCAAACCCACACTCGTTTCCCCTCGTTGTTGTTCCTATGATTTTGTGTGGAGAGAGAGAAAGCCAAGAGATAATGTTTTACAATATTAATTATATAATACATTAAATTAATGCATATATTAATATTTTACACAAATAATTAAATGAATAAATAAATTAATTAAATGAATAAATAAATAAATTACGGTTATTTATGTTACATTAATATGTATTAATATATTAAATGATATCACATAAATACTATAATGCTTACATTAATTTATTACATTAATGACATTATTTAATAATTAAATATATACATTAACTAATTTTCTTATTTTAAATATATTTAAATAATCATTTTAAAACAAAAATACTAAAAAAAATTAAGATTAATCCTCTTTCATTGAACTACTTGTAATACCCCAGAAAATACATCTAACTATTACAATACAGGTTCTACCAATTTCTATACAAACTTGGGGTTTTTCAAAGTATTCCTATTACAAGATTATGGCCTATAGAAATACAAATATTTACAATATAAGATTCAAAACAACATCTTAAAACCCTGCAGAACCTCTGACACTTGTATGATCATTTGCTCGTGTATATAATACAATTATCACAGTTCATCACACAACAAGAAAAGCAAGGGTAAGCTAGTGAAAATAATTTTTTTATAATATACACAATTCAATCAAAAGAGAAAATCAATTAATTTCTGAATTATTCAATCTTTTTCAAATCCCAACATAAAATGATCACATAGATCTCACATGGATTTACATATCCAAGATATTCAACAAACATAATAATAACTAACGTCTTTCGGAAGACCCGTATTAAGTAAGTCGTACCAAAAACTAACACATGATCCAAAGATTAACAGGGAATCCAAGAGAAAATATTAGGGTAAGTTCAATACAACCCAAGTCGTGCATCTCATATGTCATGGTGTGCATGAACTCCTCCATCAACTTCTCACCACTTGATATCTTAGTATATGTGACTTAGATCATCAGTGAAACTCAGAGATCTCTGTTACCACATAAGCATCAATACTTAATACACCAACAAACATCAGTCCATACATTATCCCAAATGTACGAATTCAATTGCATACCATTTTCATCATACAATATTATTCAAAATGAAATCCACAACATTCAAAAGTCCTATTTAACAACATAAAAAAAACACTTAAATACTAAATAATCAAAATCAAATATTTCTACAAGTTTAAACAGTATATAAACAAACAACATCCCTGCAAGATAAATTGAATAACGGGACCACGTCCCCTCCACATTCAGATCTTCTAGCCTAAGGTACTATTAAAAAAATTAAAGTTAGCTTTCCTTACTTGAAATTCCTTATTCTTATGGAAATTCTACCTCAAACGTGAGAATCACTCCAAAATTTAGGAACTTAGAGTATGTTATCCAAATATTACCAAATATTAGTATGAACTTAATCAAATTGAGAGAAACACTTTTCTCAATTGACCACAGTAATATTGATGACTAAATCATAGAAAAATACAAAGAATAAGTGATCTTTAGAGTAAAAATGAACTTATTCTGTTTGAAAATCTGATCAGGTAGAAATGTACCCTTACTCTTCAGCTACAGCATAATGTGATCAAATTTTGCAATATATGAGATATGAGAGAGAAAATGAAGAGAGAAGGGAGAGAGAGGAATAGAGAGAGCAAGCGTGAAAGAAAAGTGGAAAATGAAGGGAGGCCTGTTGCCCTGTCTTACATTACTCATTCTTTTTTTTCGCCTATAAAAACGAAGATACATAGAGTTTTTTCATCAAAGTTATCAAATTTTAACCAATGACAAAAATAATATAGTTATCTTTGAATATTTAGAGTTTAGAGAAATAGCCAGCAACATGGACAAAGATAAAGACGACGAAGATGCTCATAAAGTTTTTCAAAGAATGATGAGATTTATCTCAAAATCAAATCAAGGAAGTATACCAAACGGTAATCTATATATAAGAATTTATTAATTAGATCCAAAGCTTTTCTTAATGTTGTGTTTTCTTAGTTATTCAACTTAAAAAACATTTCGTTAACAGAACATTGCATTTTTTAGTAATACATATATTGAGTACTATTCACAATTTTTTTTCAAAAAAAAACATGTAAATGAGGATTAATTATATTCATAAAACATGCAAACTTAACATTTTGTTGGAAATTGGGTTTGTGTCTAGGAAGAACCAAGAACGAGACGAGGATGTTGAGTGCCAGAGGTGTTGAAATGAAGGTGTTGAAACCAAGAACTAACAACTTAACATTCTCTGCACCGTTCATTGGTTTGGGGCTGCTCTCTGGAATGGCCTCACGACCAACACAGCACACCGTCGTTTACATGGTGAAAGGAATCCAGACTTAGGTATTTTATCTTAGGATGAAATCCCAATTCAAGAGAGGAATGATGCTGAGAGCTATGATGGATGGAAAGGATTAAAGGAGAAGAAGAGAAACATTTATTGATGATTAGTAAATATACTTGTGATGTTAATTTCTTGATGTAATGCTACATTTCATAGTAATTATGATTCAAGAAGAAGAAAAAGTATCAAAGTGTGATTTGAATTTTGAATGTAATATTAATTGTTATTGTTTTTGTTAGTATAAATCCAATTACTTTCAATCCCTAACAGTGTGTTTGTGAATAATGAGTGTGTAGTGTCGAATGGGGAAGAAGGAGTTGGGGTATTGTATGCAGTTGTGTGGAAGGGAGGTGGTGAAGGGAAAAAGTGGGGGAATAGTTATGTAGAGGTTAACTGAGTAGGAAACGGCAACAGAAAAAGTTAAAGAGCTTAGAGAAAAGACTCGGGAAGAATTGGATGGATTTGAAAAGCTACCTATTCTTTCCTCTATAACAGTTTTTTGATTATGCATTTGTCTAACATGAATTTTATAAAAAAAATAAATACATTTATTGTAAATTAATAAAAAGTTATTAAGTGCCACCTTAAATGAATATACAAATAACACTAATATTATATTTAATATATAAACAACACTACCGTTCGACTAAATTGATGTCACAATATTTAAATATTATGTTTATTTTCGATTAACGTTGGCTTAACTCATATTATAAAATATTTATAATTAAATTATATAATCTTAACATCCCATTACAGTTAGAATAATTTTGCCATCAATGAAATATTTTTTAAGAAAGAAATATTCTTTGAAAATATTACTTTTATTTGTAAGAAATATTAGTACTTTTTATCAAATAAAATGAATAAATTAGAATATTTTAGATTCTAATACTTATATAAAAAATTTGTGCCATATCTATCTTATTAGGGATTACATAAAAATCTATATACCAAGTGTGAAATAAAATCTTGGTAACAAAACCTAAAAAATATTGATTAAAATATAGATTGATTAGCGAAATTCTAACCAATAAACTTTATTTTAATGTTGATACATATATTTAACCCTACACATTGTTGTTTCCAAAAAAAGAGGATGTTAAAGAGTTTTAAAATCACTATAATAATAACAGTAGAGAAAGAAAATCTTGTGTGTATGAATTGAAATCTGATTGTACTAATGAACTTGGGAAAAAAAGTTCCCAAAGTGATATGCGCTTTCATATTATCATTCCCTTTTTTACAATTGGAAGGTATTCAAGTAGAAGTAACAATATTTGACATAAAAAAGAGGTCATCTTCCTCATAATTCTCACTATCTGCTTCCTATCTGCATAATTAATGATTCTCACTATCTATCTGTGTAATATTCTCCCTTTACCCTTCTGTCTATAATATCTGAATTGTTTTGCAACATTTTTTTTTATCAGCAATGAATAAAATAAATTAAAAGAGATACTTAAGGGGTATCCCAACCCATATACATAAAACAAAAAACAGAAGTATTAAACCATCCAGAAGCTTAAAATAGAAACTTTAAAAACATAAGCCTAACTTACCCTCTGTATAAATACTACCAACCCACCATGACCAAAACTGTAACATTAAGACCTTCACCACCACTTTGCAATTCTTGTATATGATTGGTAGACAACCGATGTCTCATCCTGGCAGACGACCGATGTCTCTCCCTGGAAGACGACCGATGTCTCTCCCTGGAAGACGACCGATATCTCTCCCTGGAATACGACCGATGTCTCTCCCTGGCAGTCGACCGATGTCTGATGACACCTCGTCACCCCTGCTGAAGGCTCATCGACTCACTACTCCACGTCTGTGTTATCACCCCCACATGGCTCGGTGACATCGTTATTGGTCCACCGACCGACCTCTACCATACTGACCTCAGACCTCTTGGGCGACGTCCGAGGTCTGATTACTATGAGGCCCCCTTTCTTCTGCTTCCTTCCAAAAACAATTTTCCATCACCTATTAAGCCCTAGATTTATGCACCTGTACCCATTCTCACAACCTTCTTCAGCGAAAACTCTTGAGGCATTGATCTGGATTCAGTATCCAATCCAAGAATGCATATGGAAAGGACGTCACCCTATGTTTCATCCACAACCAAGACTGAAGTTGAGCCGAGTGAAACATTTCTTCAGCGTCCGGAACCCCTTGTTTAAATATAACATCATTCCTCTGCTCCCAAATACAACGAACAATTGCCACCCACATGCCCTTCCACACATGATTCTGCTTTACGGACCAATGAGCTAGATGGAAGTTCTCAAAGTGACACTTCAAATCCTTTTGCTGGACAAACTAGATACCTATCCACCTCAAACACAAGGACCAAACACGTTGTGTAAAGGCGCAATCCAAGAAAAGATGTTGAGAAGACTCTTCTGTCTCTATACACAGTGCACATAAAGTAGTGTTAACAACCACGCCTCTCTTGGAGAGGTTAACAGTAGTTGGAATTCTGTCTAGTAGGACTCTCCAAGCCGTGATAAGGGCTTTAGGAAAATGGTATTAAAGAACGGAACTCCAATTCCAACTTTAGACATTTCTATTTTACATTTGACTATGTGATAGTGATAGTGATGCACCCACTTGGTATCCTCAGTTTGTACCCGAATAGGTCGAGGATCTCCCATCTGATAAGCCTTCTTGTTTGTTGTTCGTATCCCAAATCCCTGTCCAGTGCTGGGATTGTCTCCATGTCACATCAGATACATATGAGAAACATATATGAGAAACATATAAAGTTAGAAGTTAAAGCAGATCATTTTACTGAGTATTATTTAAAAACTTCATAAATCTTATTTAATATACTATACGCATCCGTATACTAATTATTATGAAATTTTGATCATATATTACTATTAATTGTCTTTAGTATTAATTATAAATCACTCTTTCCATCTTTAAAGACGTTTAAAATTATTTCATGTACATGGTGATAATAATTATCACTGGTGCAGAAACATAAAACAAATGTGGTTATTTTCATTTTACAAATGCGGCTAAACAACCGCATTTGATCAACACGCATTTGTAAATCAGAGATTTACAAATGCGGTTAAACAACCGCATCTGTAAATACTATTTACAGATGCGGTTTTTTGTTGGAGCCGCATCTGTAAATGCTCCAGAGGTGTGCCCAGGTTTGGAATTGGAATGATTTACAGATGCGGTTGTTTACCGTAACCGCATCTGTATATGCTCCAGATGTGTGCCCAGGTTTTGAATGACAATGATTTACATATACGGTTATTTACCTTAACCGCATCTGTAAATCAAGGGAATGATTTACAGATGCGGTTGTAGTAAACAACCGCATCTGTAAATCACATTTACAGATGCGGTTGTAGTAAGCAACCGCATCTGTAAATCATTCCCTTGATTTACAAATGCGGTTAAGGTAAACAACCGCATCTGTAAATTAGGTTTTTTTTTTTAGAATGATTTGGTTAGTTGTTTTCCCATTCGAATTATCTTGTGCAGTTCATTATACCCATCCCAGCCAGCCAGACAGATAAACAGATTCAGAAGAAACTAAATGTCAATTTATAGTAATTGATCAAAATGTATACAAAAATAGTAATAATATATCTCTTTCTATCTTCTTACACTATTGATCAAATCGTAGAGTTATAAAAGTTTAGGAAATATGTGGACCAAGATTGTCTCACATATGTCATGGCTTCCGAACTCATGGGTTCCTCATCCGTGAAGAATTGCATTTCAAAATGGTTGACACATAAATTAGTTTTAAGATAGATAAATTAGTTTGAAGTTATAAAAATAATTTAAGAAATCTTACCTCTTGCCAATTACTTGTAAGACCTAGTCTTACAATGGTACTCATCCATTGCATGACGTAATAGCCACACTCATAGCTTCCTGGTTGTTTATTACACTATAATTCAATAAATTGTAAAAGTTAGTATAATTAAACAATGAAAAAATAATGAAAAATCTTACATACCTTTAATCTCATCCAGTTCAAATTTTGAAAATTTGAATTCGATCTCCCTTTTAGAATGTTATATCCACTCCATGAACTGGTTGAGACAAAAAACCTTGTTAGTGATTACTTATAGTTTCAACCATAGTTAAGTTTATAGTGTACTTACTTATCAATGATATTCTTAAAACTTGTGGATATCTTCTTGTGTAGGGAACAGAACCACAAAGTCGTCCTATCCTTCACTGATAAGACAAGTAATTGCCAATGACCCCTATATCATCCATGAAAATAGTTGAGTAAATTTATAAAACATGAATATAATAAACTTTTAACATATATATATTTAAACTTACTCGTTAATATAAGGGCATAAATAAACCTCTTTTCCCTCTCTTTCCAGGGTGTTAGTGATGTATGATTGGGTCTCATTTGTCTTTGCTCCAGTGGGATTAGTATATGCAGGATCTAAGAATCCATACACATTTTCCTTCCCCTCAGTGACAGAGACACCATTCAAAAACCTAAAAGTAATTAGTTAAATCATAATGAATGTTAATTTAACATAAATGAAAATGAAATGTAGGTAACGATACTTACATCATAAAAAATTGAATGATATTTATATTCAGCTCCTGATCCCCAGCTACAAATTCTAGCAGATCTGACATGTATATGTATAATGGTAGCTCAGGGTTTGTTTCAAAAAAGGTATCATCCCATGGAACTTCCAGAGGATCTCGTCCAAGTTGTCTAGCAACTATAGCTAAGGAAGCTATAGCATCGTCAAGCGGAACCTCTTGTTTCTTTTTCGGACTTGGTTTCCGACGAGGTTTCTACAAAAAGAAAAAAGATTTGTTATAAATTACATGAAATATATAAATATAAATTAGCATATGAAATGAAATTATTACCAGTGGTTGTGGCATATATCGAATCAGGTGTCTGGGCCAGGCTACAAATGACTGAAATGCTTCGGCCACAGTTGTTACCTCTTCTGAAGGTAGTGGAAGACGAGCATCAGGTACTCGTACTCTTTCAACCGTGACCTTTGCTGCATCAGGGGAGAGAGGAACGTTATGTAAGGTGGTGGCGTCTTCATAGACTTTTCCAATGGCCACCACCTGAGGAATCATGCCACCCTCTACCAGTAGCTCACATTGCCTCGTTTGGCCAATGATATCATCCCCTGATGTTGTAGGAGCTGCCCAACTCCCCTTTGTGCTCTTGGGAGCGAGACTAAGAAGCGTCTGAATCGGCTACTCAACACAAAGTTGTTGCGATATCTCTTGTCGCAACTCTAGCCTCATCTTTTCTGTCTCCCTTCTCATCTCATCCATTAGTTCTTGACGTAGCCTTTGCTCCATTTCTTTTTTGCTCTCTTTGGAGGAGGATGATGAGTGTTGTGGTGCAGCTCCAAAATAAAGTTTAATCCTAACTCCTTGTCCAGCTGCACGAACACGACCAGAGTGCTCAGGTTATCCAATTGCTTCAACAAGGATATCGCGACGACCTTCAGCAACAAAATTACCTTGGGAGTCCAAGGCATCCTGCAAGAGACAAAAATCATATGAGGTTTTATTATAAGTAATACATCATAATAGATGAAAAAAGGCTTAAATAACTTACAATTTTTTCAATGATAAGCTCTGATTGCTCAGAACTTGGTGCACCCGACTTCTTAATTCGGGCCCTCTTCCATTTGTCATGGCACGTAGGTGGTGATGGAGGAGAAGTGACCCCTGTTTCCACATCCTGAGATGCACTCCCCTGTCTGGATTGCTCCTTTTCAACCATCAGTGCTTGCTCAAGCTTTCGATACCCCGCACAAGACATTACGTGCGGGGTAAGATTCTTTAAAGCTATTTCTTGAGCTTTCTTCCGCCGATGCTGTCATAATTGAAATAAACAAAGTGAATTCAATAATATTAACTCATTAATGTTATATAAGTCAAAATAGTTAAGTAGCTTCACTTACAGTCCATTCTTCAGTTAGACGGCTTTCTTTAAAAGCAAGTCATGTCTCTTCATCAATAAAATTGTATCTTTCACAAGGACTTTCATCCTTAAGCTCACCAAAAATGTATCTCGTCGTGCGTCTTGACTTAAAGGCGCGAAACTTCAGTCCGATATTGGATAGAATCCTTGATCGAAGCGGTTCCACATTAGGAATTTCAAAATTTGTCTGCAAAATAACATCACCAAAGTAAAGTTAGTCAATGAATATTAAATAGCTTTATATGATAACAATAATTATGTAAAGCTTACCAGAACATCCTCCCACAGCATGTTTCGGTCAACCTCTGACACCTCGTCCCATGAATTAATCAAAATGGAGAGTCTCTCACGAGAAAGAACTCCAAGATAGCTATTAAACTCATCTGCATTAGGACCATATGCCATTCCAGTGTTGACGTCAATGTCAATAGCTGTCTTGTCACCAGCGGCACGTTTCTTTGCCAGACGCTTCATCCTAGTAGGTTCTCTGTTGCCTCGTCTGGATCGGAGTCTAATTGGAGTTTGATCGTCACCCATATCTCTGATAAAAAAATTATTTAACAAACATTAGTTCATCTGCATGGAAAGAAAATCATATAAAACAAAAACATAATATAGTAAATGCATATTATAAAAAAATATTTCTAAATTTATTACCATAATGGGTTACAAGTTCATATGTAAATTCCTTCACTGTGGTCTTTACGGGTTGCATGTACATGATCAAGTACATCGTCATCTTTATTAGTTATCATTGGTGTGAATGAATGGGGTTCACCATTTTCAATATCATCTATGGCCTCCCCTTGTTTTTTCCCGTGTAAAACAACATACCAATGTTCTGATGTAGGATCTTTCACGTAGAAAACTTGAGATGCTTGTTGAACCATTATAAATGGCTCATCTCGATACCCTATCTTTCGAAAGTCCACTAGTGTGAATCCCGATTCATCGATTTTAACCCCACTTTTATTGTCAACCCATATCCACTTGAAAACTGGAACTGAAAACTTAGTATAGTCAAGCTCCCATATCTCTTCTATAAATCCATAATATGCCATTGATCCAATTACAGGATTTTTATCTTTCGAGGTGGAAAACTGCATTGACTCGGCTTCAGGAGTAACACCAGAATTTTGAACTGTACTCTTTTCATCCATAGACTTAGTGTAAAATATACAATTATTCACTTCGTACGCTTTACAAGAAATGACATCAAACTTCAATCCAGCAGCCAACCAGGTCAAGGTCTCCGATGCCGTTGAATCCTTTAACACCTCTTCTTTAAACCAAGGCATGAATGTTCTATTATGTTCTATCAAGACCCATTTGTCTGCTTGTCTTGGATTATTTGCCTTCACAATGGCTTTATGAGCTTCTATGTAAGGTATAACTTCATCTGTATTATTCAATATATACAAATGTGCTTGCAAGACTTCTGACCGAGATTTGCTTACAATATTCACAGTGCGTAAACATTTACTTGTAGAACGCCTATGGTGCCATGAATTAGCTGGAAGACCTATTGGATTTGCTTTTGACATGTAATCTGAACAAAATTCAATACTTTCTTCAGCTATGTACCTTTCAATCATTGAAGCTTCTGGACGATAATGATTTTTCACATAACCTTTCAAAATTTTCATATATCGCTCAACAGGATACATCCATCTTAAGTACACTGGTCCACACAATCTAACCTCTCTAACCAGATGCACAAGTAGATGAACCATGATGTCAAAAAAAGATGGAGGAAAAAACATCTCCAATTCACATAAGATAACAATAATTTCATCTTGAAGTTCATCTAGCTTTAATGGATCAATGACTTTACAACAGATGGAAGAGAAGAATGAGCACAAACGGGTTATGGTATGTCTAACATTTTTTGGTAAGATCCCACGAATAGCTACAGGTAGAAGTTGTTGCATCAAGATATGGCAATCATGAGACTTCAACCCAATTAACTTCAAATCTTGCATTGACACTAGGCTCTTCACATTTGAGGAATGTCCTTGTGGCACTTTTACACCCTTTAGACATTGACAGAAACTTACTTTTTCATTTTTTGACATGGTATAACAGGCTGGGGGCAAATATGTACGCTTACCCATTTCTATCGGTGCCAACTCCCCTCGTATGTTCATCTCAACCAAATCTAAACGAGCATTTAGACCATCCTTCGTCTTCCCGTTAATGTTAAGAAGTGTACCAATTAAGCTATCACACACATTCTTCTCAACATGCATTACATCTATACAGTGTCTGACTTCTAACCTCGACCAGTACGGAAGATCAAAGAACATTGATTTTTTCTTTCAAATGTTAGTCACAACTGACTTTTTTTTTTTGACTTACCGAAGGTGTGGTCTATGTTATTTACCTTTTCGTAAACCTCAGCAACAGTTAGTGGAGTTGGTGGACCACTAGTCTCTTGGTGTCCATTAAAGGCTTTTTTCAACCTCTGGTAAGGATGATGACTTCTAAGAAACCTCCAATGTCGAAGATATACTGTCTTCCTTCCATGTTTCAATTGTTGAGAAGCAGTGTCTTCTTTGCATATTGGACATGCTTTATGACCCTTAACACTATAACCTGATAAGTTACCATATGCCGGAAAGTCATTGATGGTGCAAAATAACATGGCATGAAGCTTGAAAGTTTCATTAGCAAATCCGTCAAATACTTGAACACCCTCATCCCACATTAACTTCAAATCTTCGATTGGGGGACTTAGATAAACATCTATGTCATTCCCTGGCTGTTTCGGACCAGATATCATCATAGACAACATCATGTACTTTCGCTTCATGCACAATCCAGGAGGTAAGTTGTAAATAACTAGTAAAACAGGCCATGAACTGTGATTTGTACTCATATTACCAAACGGATTCATTCCATCTGTAGCTAGACCAAGTCGGATATTTCTTGATTCTTTACCGAAGTCTGGAAACTCATCATCAAATTTCTTCCACTGAACAGAATCAGCTGGATGTCGGTACATGCCATCACATTTCCTCTCATCTGCATGCCATCTAAGATTCTTAGCATCGTCTGGGTTTGCAAACAAACGCTTCATCCTTGGAATGATGGGAAGATACCACATAACCTTCATTGGGGGTCCATGCTTTTCCATCTCTTCAATAGTATCATCATCTGTTTGTTTCAATTTATAACGTGATAACCCACATCTCGGACAACTTTTCAACAATTCAAAATCTTTCCGGTATAATATACAATCATTAGGACATGCATGTATCTTTTTATACTCCATACCCATTGGACAAAGAATCTTTTTGGCCTCGTAATTACGATTAGGTAGAGTATTTCCCTATGGAAGCATATCCTTCAATAGCTAGAGCAATTCCGTGAAACTTTTATCAGTCCATCCATTTAGTGCCTTCAAATTCATCAATCTTAACACCGCCGACAACCGTGTGAAGTTAGTTGATCCAGGATACAATGGAGTCTCTGCATCGCTTGACATACTTCCATATCCATGCGCTTTTGCAAAAGACTCAGCTCCCACATCACGAATCATATCCTCCAATCGATCATCAACTACATCATCGTGTTCTGCTTCATCCGTGGTGGATCCCACATATTCTTCAGTTACGGAAACACGTGGTCAATTTAATAATTCACCATGCCATGTCCAAGTTGTATAAGATCGAAGAAACCCATCACATAGCAGGTGTTCCCTTATGATATTCACATCCAATATCCTTCCATTCAAATAGTTAACGCACGGACACCTAATCTTTCCTCCATCACGACCACTATTAATCGCGTTACACTGCGCAAATTGTATAAATTCTTCTACTCCTCTTTCGTACTCATCACTTATACGAGCACAATGAATCCAACTTTGATCCATTATATATTCTGCAATATAGTTACCTAGGATTTTCTACTAAGTGTTCTATCTCATGCATTTGCCGAGGGTCGAACACCCCCGGACTCAATACCAGCACGTATTATTGTCGGAGGTCCAAATACAAACACGATATTCTATTCTAATGTAACAACTAACATAACATAAATTCTACTATAAACTAACAAATAATTACTAAATAATATAAATTTTAGAAAATAGAAATTATATAATACAAATTATATAAATTAATACAAATTTATATTAAATAATATACAAATTATAATACATAAAAAAAAATATTCAAAGTACAGTAAAAAAAATTCACAAAATCTAAAACAAAACTAACATAAAAACTACCAACTAAATAATATAAATTTTAAAAATTAAAAATTATATAATACAAATTTATATTAAATAATATACAAATTATAATACATAAAGTCAAAAATTCAAAATAAACAAAGTAAAATTATAAAAATCTAAAAATGAACTAACCTTGTGTGCGAAAATGCTGATTCAAGTGGTAGAAAACCAGAGGTGGAAACGAAAGAGTGGCGCGACAGCGGCGGAGCAATGCAACAGTAACTTCAAGCACTGAAAGGAAAAAACCATATATAAGAACAACATTCCTAAAGCGAACTGAAGAGAATGAAATGGGATACGAACCTCACAATGGAAGCAATAGCAACAGCGACCAGCAAGAGCAGAGAAGAAAGAGTGAAAGTGCAGTGGCACGCTTCAAATTTTAGGTTAAAAACATTTTACAAATGCGGTTTTAACTAATAATTGCATTTGTAAAACAAACTAATTTCAAAAATGCCACCGCATTTTTAACAAATGCGTTTTAGCGCGAAACCACACTTGGAAAGGAGTATTCCTTTCATCACTTTGCACTAGTGTATATTTTTTCGAAACAATTTTAATTAAATAATTTTTTCATTCAATAAATGCATTAGGCTATTTGAGATGGATAGAATAGTTAATTTCATGATATATAAGGGAAAATAGTGTTTACTCCTAATGCGAGAACATTAGTAGAGTGAAGGATGTAATGAGTTATGGGAAACCTTTTGGATATTGAATGATATGGATGAATTGAATTGGTTATGACAAATTTTGTGGTGGTGGTGATTTGATTTCTTAAGAAATATAATTGTTGAGATATACAATGTCCATGATAGATGAGTAAAATTTAATATTTAAAATTATGGTCAAGTTAGGATTATATTACTGGTTAAATAATCAATTAAAATTGAAGGAGATTTTATTAATAATCTACAACATATTATGTATGAGCTGAGAAGATAAGAAATGTTCTTATACTATTATTGCTAATAGATCTTATGCAAAGAACTACTATGATGTGATGAAATTGAAGTTGACATTTAACAATGACTTAACATGGATGAGGTGTTAGTATAAATAATCATACTTAATACAAATTTTCTGGAAATTTAAAGTTGTATTGAAGAATTACTTTGGTGTCATGGAATTGACACTTATGACTTAGAAGTTTAGCTTAATATAATTTGTTAGATAATGTGAATTCTATAAATTAAAAATGTATGGAGATGTAAATATATATATATATATATATATATATATATGTATGTATTAAATTATATATTATAAACAATGTATTGAGTGGATATTAATTTCACTATTTCACGGTATGTGTTTTTATTATAATGATAGGTAGTAGAACAGGAGATATGTTACATGTTAAGATAAAAGTTCCATATGGTTGTTTTGAAAAATTAAATCTCTCTCTTTCTTATTTTTGTCTCTCTTCTATCTAACTTTTTTTCATCCAAACTTCATCTATTTTAGAATTTGGTCATACATCATAGTAGTTGAGAAGTCAAAGATCAATTTTGTTCAATTAGATTTTCAAACATAATAAGTTTTTACTTTTTTAATAAAATTCATGTTAATTATGCAGCATGAGTGAGAAAAGGATAATGAACGGTGAAAAAATATTGTATTTAATTTGTTAATTACAGTATACATATATAGCCAAAACCTGATAGTATATAATCCTACAATTAATACCCAATATCACGACACTACAACAAATAAGGTAACAATCAATGCTGATAACCATTGATTGATAATTACAATAATTATAAAGATTGACACAATCAAAAGAAATCATTAGAATCCACATATTAAGGGATCTTGTCTCTAATTCCCCCTTTCAAACTGATGGGTGAGGGAGTCACCCCAAATTTGTCTCTGAGTTAGCTGAATTGTGTATGAGTTAATGCTTTAGTGAGACAGTCAACTATTTGATCAGCTGATGGAACATAGGCTACAACAATCTCATTTTGCAGTACTTGGTCTCTGATGTAGTGCACAACAATTTCAATGTATTTGGATCGAGTATGCATAACTGGATTTGAAGCTAGTGCCTTAGCACTCAAGTTATCACACCACAATGTTGGTTTTCTTGGCAAAGGGAGTTTCAATTCATCAAGAAGTGAACGGGTCCATGCTATTTCTGCAGCTAAGTCAGCCAATGCTCTATATTCTGACTATGTACTGGATCTTGAGACTACCTTTCGCTTCCTTGAAGACCAAGAAACAAGTGTTTCACCAAGAAAGAGACATTGACCAACCATGGATTTTCTATCATCCACACTTGTTGCCTAGTCTGCATCTGAGAATCCTACTAAGTCCAAGTCAGTTGATGGTTTAATGTGTAGGCAGTGTTGAATGGTACCTTGAAGATATCTCAATATTCTTTTTATGCCTCGCTAGTGATCTATAGTGGGAGAGCTCATGAATTGGCTGAGCTTGTTAACTGAGAATGCTATATTGGACCTTGTATTTGTTAAGTATTGCAAAGCTCTTATAGCTTGTCTGAACATGGTTGGGTCTTGTAATTTCTCCCCTTCAACTGTAAACTGCTTGCCGGTTATCATTGGTGTTGGACAAGATGAAGTATTTTCCATTTTGAATTTTCTCAAAATGTCTCCTATGTATTTTGATTGCTTCAAGTACATGCCACATGCATCTCTTTGAACTTCTATGCCTAAGAAGTAGTGCAGTGGACCAAGATCTTTAAGTGAAAACACATCATTGAGTTGTTTGATGAAGGATTCCAAGAACTTGGTGTTGTTCCCTGTGACAATTATATCATCCACATATATAAGTAGGAAGGTAATGTGATCTGTACCTCTTAGAGTGAATAGTGAGGAATCACTTTTTGTGTTCTTGAAACCCCAGCTGACTAAGGCATTTTTTAGGTTGTCAAACCAAGCTCTTGGGGCCTGTTTCAATCCATAAATTGCCTTGGATAACTTGCAAACATGTTTTGATTTAGTTGAGTCTACAAATCCTTCTGGTTGATGCATAAACACAGTTTCTTTGAGATAGCCATTAAGAAATGCATTGTTTATGTCTAGCTGTTTGACCTCCCAATTAAGGTGCACTGCAATTGAGAGTATGATCCGAACTGTACTGGCCTTGACAACTAGACTGAAGGTCTCTTCATAGTCCAATCCAGCTGTTTGTTGAAATCTTTTTGCTACTAGTCTTGCCTTTCTCCTTTCAATTGTCCCATCTGCTTTGTACTTGGTCTTTAAGACCCATTTATAATCAATGATGTTTTCTTGGCCTTGATATGGTACCAAAAGCCAAGTTTGATTTGACATGAGTGCCTGATACTCTTTTTCCATAGCTTCTTTCCATTGTGGTCTTGTGAGTGTTTCTGTGACATTTTCTGGTTCCTTCTCATCTGTGGTAGTTTCAACAAACCCAACATATGGCTTCTTTGGCTTATGAATTCCAGCTTTGCTCCTAGTCCAATGAGTGTTGATGTTTGGTTCAACAAGATCTTGGTGATCTCCAACAATTGTTTTTGTGAGATCAAGAATTTGAATGTTGCTTGGTGAATTATTTTCAAAAATTGGACTGCCCCTTGTTGAATTATTTGCAGCTTGATCTCTGCTAAAATTAATTGCAACACTCTCATTTGGATTGGTTGGTTCTTGTTCATCACCAAGATTGTTATCATCTGGAAGTGTGGCTGCTCCAATATGTGGGTTACCTACAGTAGGCAAAGAAAAGGGAGAGATGAACTCTCAGTTAGTGTTTTCAAGGGACTTCTTGTATTGAGAAACCCATCATGGAATGGAAAATGTTCTTCATTGAAAACAACATGTCTTGAAGTGAAGATTCTTCCATGAGAATTTAAGCATTTGTATCCTTTGTGAGAGTTAATATACCTCAAGAACACACATCTGGTTGTGTGGAATTGTAGTTTGTATTAATTATAGGGTTTAAGACAGGGATAGCAAGCACACCCAAAGGGTTTTAAGGAATTGTAGTCAAGTTCCTTTTGAAAAAGCAATGAGTAAGGGCTTTCATTTTGAGTGACTAGAGAGGGCAATCTGTTTATGAGATAATCTACTGTGGAGAAAGTGATGGATATCAAGGAAGAGAGGATTTCACTAATGGAGGAAGAGGCCATCCACCAAAACATTTAAAGTTTTTCTTATTAGTCTTTTTAAAAGAGGAGGCCCAAGCCCAAAGCCCAAGCCCAAAAAGGCCAAGCCCAAGAAGCCCAAGTCCAACCCATGAGAAGCAAGGCCAAGCATTAATAAAAGAGCATAATTTGTATTTCTTTTGTATAAGTTGTAGGAGGTGTGGATATTAAATATAGTAGTGTGAATATGTAAAATAAAGTCACATTGTACATGTGACTTAGGAGAGTAGGTGTAAGTGTAGTTTTTAGGAGGTGTCATAGTAGAAAAAGGTCACACCTCCCATGTGACTTGTTTTGGTGGGAATTTCAAAGGAGTTTCTTTTGAATTTTCCCACCTATTTTTCAGCACCTAAAAACTATAAATAGAGGTGCTGCCCCTTGTATATGCAGATTGGAAATTATTAGTAAGAAAACTCTACTCATTTTTTTGAGAGCATTTGTGAGCACTTGTGTGTCTCTTCTTCCTTGCTTCATCTTGAGAGCTCTTGGAACTCAAGTGGCAGCATCACACTCTTATCTTGAAGCAATCCAACCTTCAAGTGGCGAGATCATCTCCAAGTCTCATCTTCATAAGTCTTCTAATCCATTCTCCATTCCATTTCCTATTTTGTTCTTATCTTGCAATTCTATTCGGTGTTTTTTGTTCCTGTTTCAAATCTGTCCAGCATTTTTCATTTTCCAGCACCTATGTTCTGTTTCTTTTCCTTTTTCTTGTATTTCAATCGGTTCAATTTGACAATAGATGGAACGTCTAATTGAGATTGTGTTTTGGCATTAGTTTTGGTGAGTTCCTGTCTTAGAACATTGATCCAATTCTAAGAGAAAGTGCCTCTCATATGACCAACTCAAGATGTCTCCTAAGAATGTCAAGAACTTTTCATATTATGTTCTTGAATTCACATCATGTGGTATCTAGAGTTTAGGTGTGTTCTTGTTTAATTTTTGAGTTGTGTTGCACTTTGATTCAAGAGCTCTATATTCTTGTGTTTACATTTCTGTTTTTAGGCTTATTTTGAGTTTTATTGCTGTTTTCTTATTTGTGCCTATCATATGTTTGAGTATTTTCCTTTTTGAATCTATAATAGTTTTGTCATTGTCTTGTTTTTCCATAATATGTCATCACTTCTTGTAGTACTTTTATTGCAATTTTTTGTTTCTTGCTTTGGTTTACATTCTGTTTTTTTTTTGAGTTTATTGCTTGATCCTTTGTGCATTTTCTGTTTTAGATTGAGTTCATACTTGTATTTTACACCTATACAAGTTCTATGACACAATTTCCATTATGTCTTTGCTAGTTCATAATTCTGTTTTTCATTCCTCTTAGGATTCCTCTGTTTCTGACAACAAGTGCTTACTATTTTTGCTTATTGCAATTGATTTACTCACTGGAAATTTCTGAAATTCTGGATTTGTGATCCTCAAAGTGTTAGAAAAGAATAGAAAAAAGAAGTACAATAAAATTCAAAGTACACAAAATATGATAAATAAAATACGAAAAGTGTACATTCCTGCCGAAAAAAATACGGTAATCGGGCAGCAATTTTGAAAAATTTATTTCTCTCAATTGGCTTACTGTTTTTACATAATTCCAGTGCCATTTTTGAGTTAACATCTTGAAGTTTGTGCGGTTAAAATTTGATAGTCCAGTTCGCTGTATATCTTTCCAGATCAATCAATGAATCTCACGCACAGTTTGCATAGAAATTTTTTTTCCAGTAGCTAATTTTTGTTTTCTTCATCTACTCTAGTGCCTTTCTTTAAGTATTCTTTTGTGTGCCTACTTTCTCATTGAGTTCCTTATTTTCTTGCTTGTCTTTTGTTCTCTATTCTTTGTGTTTGTCATCAATCTTGTATTCCTTTTGCATTGCCTTTCCTTCTTTATACCTTTTCTTGATTGTCTTTCTTCTTTCTTTGGTTTTGTGGTGTTGCCTTCAAAGATTGGTGTGCTTGCTGTGACATTTTTCATTTGAGGTTTCCAAGGCTTCAAGATCAGCTTGGTGAAAGGACCTTATTTTCTTTGAGAGTGACATTTTTCTTCCTCCATTCTCTTCGGCAGATTCATTACCACAGTTGTTGTTTTTGCAATTTTAATTCTTAACTTGTTTGCTGTTTTGGTACCTTTGCTGTTTTTATTTTATTTTTAATTACAATGGCTGGATTTTCTAGTGATGCATCCTACAAACAGCCCTCTCCTTCCAAGGCCTCACTCATTGGTGAATTACATGAGGCCCAAAGAACTATTAGACGCTTGGAAGAAAGGTTGCAACCAATGGTGTTGCAACAAGCTAGACCATCTCATTCTCACCATGGAGAGCGCCATTCCCATAGACCTTCATCTAGGGGCTCTTCCAATGAGCATGGCCGTGAAGCGGATCAAAGAAGAAGGAGGTCTAATCCTACATTTCATGGATATCAACCTCAAGAGCATAGAGGGAGAGATCACCGTGACAATGGCTACTACCGTGAGGCAAAACCTAGGCTTCCTTTGGTCAAGATTCCAAGATTCAATGGGGATATGATCCTAACGTCTATCTAGATTGGGAGGCTAAGTGTGAGCAGATTTTTGAGCTCCATGAGATCAATGATGAACATAAGTATAAGCTAGCTACCTTAGAGTTTTGTGATTATGCCATGAAATGGTGGCATAGTATTGTAATGGACACTATGTATCGCAAGAGACCTCCCGTGGACTCTTGGAACACTTTGAAAAAGTATATGCGCGCAAGGTTTGTTCCTCCTTCTAGGAAGGAACACTTGTTGAAGTTCCAAAGGCTTCATAAAGGACATAGGACAATAGATGAATACTTTAAAGATTTTGAAACAACTTTGACTAAAATGAATATGCATGCTAAAGAAGAGTCAAAAATAAAATGGTTTGTAAGTGGTTTAAGAAGACATATTAGAGATTTGGTAGACCTAGATGCGTACTCTTCTTTAAAGAAAGTGGTTCACCGAGCCATCAAAATAGATTCATATTTGAAACCAACTTTCAAACATGCTAATGATGATGGTTTCTACAAATTTTCAAGGAAGGATGCAAACAAAATTTCTCCTCAAATTTCTCCTTCCAATTTTTCCAAACAAACCACTTTGCCAAAAAAAAGTTTCTACTTCAAATCCTTCTACCCTTAAGTCACCTACCAAAACTTCACGCACCAAATGTTTTCAATGTTTAGGTTTTGGGCACATAGCTCTTCATTGTCCACAAAAACGAACTTTCATGATAAACAAGGTAAATCAAGACCTAACTCAACCACCTACCAAAGGTGCAAAAGATAAAAACAAAGAAGGCCAAAGTGACAAGCGACTTATCCTTTCCCCTCCAAGGTGTTTTCCTTCCTTATCTTTTTCATTACCAAAGGTTCTTACTTCACCACCATCTTGGTTAAAAAATGTTAGGGATGATTTTTTCATACCTCCTAATGGTTTTCACCATTTAAGCAGATTTTTTCCAAAAAATATCATCATTCCCAAACAAATTTTTCCAACTTGGTCTGTCTATAGGACTTCTTTTTCTAAACTCCCACTACTTTCAAAATCTAAGTCATGTTTGCCTTTTTCTTTTTCATCTATTAATTTTGATAGTAAACTGACTTTGTCATATGCAGAGATTCAGAATTCGTGGGCGAATTCTCTCCAACTCGGGGAGTATGATGGATATCAAGGAAGAGAGGATTTCACTAATGGAGGAGAGGCCATCCACCAAAACATTTAAAGTTTTTCTTATTAGTCTTTTTAAAAGAGGAGGCCCAAGCCCAAAGCCCAAGCCCAAAAAGGCCAAGCCCAAGAAGCCCAAGTCCAACCCATAAGAAGCAAGGCCAAGCATTAATAAAAGAGCATCATTTGTATTTCTTTTGTATAAGTTGTAGGAGGTGTGGATATTAAATATAGTAGTGTGAATATGTAAAATAAAGTCACATTGTACATGTGACTTAGGAGAGTAGGTGTAAGTGTAGTTTTTAGGAGGTGTCATAGTAGAAAAAGGTCACACCTCCCATGTGACTTGTTTTGGTGGGAATTTCAAAGGAGTTTCTTTTGAATTTTCCCACCTATTTTTCAGCACCTAAAAACTATAAATAGAGGTGCTGCCCCTTGTATATGCAGATTGGAAATTATTAGTAAGAAAACTCTACTCATTTTTTTGAGAGCATTTGTGAGCACTTGTGTGTCTCTTCTTCCTTGCTTCATCTTGAGAGCTCTTGGAACTCAAGTGGCAGCATCACACTCTTATCTTGAAGCAATCCAACCTTCAATTGGCGAGATCATCTCCAAGTCTCATCTTCATAAGTCTTCTAATCCATTCTCCATTCCATTTCCTATTTTGTTCTTATCTTGCAATTCTATTCGGTGTTTTTTGTTCCTATTTCAAATTTGTCCAGCATTTTTCATTTTCCAGCACCTATGTTCTGTTTCTTTTCCTTTTTCTTGTATTTCAATCGGTTCAATTTGACAATAGATGGAACGTCTAATTGAGATTGTGTTTTGGCATTAGTTTTGGTGAGTTCTTGTCTTAGAACATTGATCCAATTCTAAGAGAAAGTGCCTCTCATATGACCAACTCAAGATGTCTCCTAAGAATGTCAAGAACTTTTCATATTATGTTCTTGAATTCACATCAGAAAGCTTCCCACAAAAAATGTAAGGGCATTTTGGCTTGTGCTAGCAATCTCAAGCCAAATTCAGCAATGTGTCTATGTTTTCTCTTAGCCCTACCATTTAGTTGTGATGTGTAAGGGCATGATATTCTGAATTGTATCCCTGCTTCTATTGTACAGTTTTGCACAGCTTTATATTCACCACTACCATCACATTGGATTGTCTTAATTCTCTTGTTAAACAATTTTTCTGTCATGTATCATGACATGAAAAATGACATAAAACTAGAAAAAAAAGATAAGAAAACAAAGAAACTTCCAAGAGTAGTCTAAGCAACTACATTAAGAGTTTAAACAACAACAACTACAAAAAAGACAAAAGGGCAAACAAAAGAACTTTCTCTAATTTGTAGCTCTTAAAGAGAACAAAGAGGAATGATTGAATCCTAAAAATTCAATCAAATGAACCTCGTTTGTATTTAGCAACAGTAATAAAATATGATATTGTTGCACATCACTACCATTACTTTTTCTTGAGTTGACCTGTTTTATAGGTCATCTTATTGACTTTTACTTCAGCTTTAGGAGGATGTCTCGGTCTCTTGAAGGTTTAAACTAACACGTCGCCTTCATTTAATGGTTCATCCTTTTCCATCTTTTCAGTCTAGAACTTAGAGACTAAATTGGATTCCTCAAAGAAAATACCAATTGAGGTAGATTCAATTGTATCTGCTGGAAAGATAGTCAGACATGACTCTTAAGCTTCTTGTTCATCCCCGAAAAGAAATTCAAAAACAATTTTGCAAGACTACATCTTGAGAAACACATTTAGAAGTAACTCATTTGGCAATAAATAATTTAGGACTTGTTGCATTAGTTCCAAATTTAAGATGAAAGAATCCTTCTAAAAGATCAAAATTTTCAGGAGACGAGGAGTTCTTTCTTTTTCTAGCAAATAATTCCATTCATGGACATCTTCCAAAGAGGGCATATCATAAAAAATATCATCTTGAGATCCTGAACCAGCTCTTATATTTTTAGTTGATTTCTTAAACTTTTGACCAACAAGAGATCCACTCTCCACCTGGCCAACAATAACTTCAACAAGGATATCAAATATCAATAACAATTCCCACAAATTCCACAACCCCTGCATTACGAACCGGTACATCATATATATATATATATATACACACACACATATATACATACATCTACCGTAGAATTTTGTTTCTTTGTGACACCAACCACTTCCTTGTGAGGAGCAACACTAGTTTCTTTGGTTTAGAGAGTCACATGTTTATAATGTACAACAATATGTTTGGACAAAATAGTAGGTGGTTTGACTGTATTATTAAGGTTATCATGATGTCGTCTATATTTAGAAATATCATTCCCTATAATTTTTCATGAACAAGATAGAGGCAACTTCTCCAATTCAATATCTACAATAAAAGCAAAATCAAGTCTTTTCACCAAAATTCGATTAAGCAAAGTAGATAGCATATTAATATCAACCATCACTCTATCAAAAAAACCTATAGATTTATTCATGGTATAGTCATCAAGAGAAAGAGAAGTATTCATTCCTCTCGTTATAGAGAAAATTACTTTTGGTTGCCAATATTCTGTAGGATGACTGTGGATCCTGACCATACATTAAACTTTGGTGAGCTTCAGGGAAGATGACACAAAGCCTTTAGTCCAAGCAAAGACTTTCAAGATACTCATATTGAGATTCTAAAACCCCATTCCTAGGACTCTTTTGATCTATTCAAGGGAAGAAAAAATAAATTCATAAAATCCTTTTCCAGAGGAATAATTTTCCGAGATCCCAAAGATTTCCAGGAAAGATCCAAATTTTTGCCCACGTCCATATGAGTATGATGTTTGTCACCTTTGGATAGTATTATTCTTCCATGAAGGTGATTTTTACAATCTTCAAGGCCTGCAAGATACACATCTTCATCAATATAAACAAATATCAAATTTCCCTTGATGCAAGGAGAAAGAAGTTGTGATAGGGATATCACATGCATTATTCAAGGCTTGTGCAAAAGTCTTGTTTTGTACTTGAGTCGCATAAGATGGCTTGGCTTGTGAAGAGCAACCATGATTCTTGAGACAACCTAAGGAATATGAAAACTAGAAGAATCTGTTCCCATCTCACAACACTAGGGGAGAATCAACCATTGCCGCTTAGAAAGGAGCACTACCATATGCAAAAAAAAAAAACCCTAGCCGCCAACAACCGAATACTCACAACACCCTAATCGTCATTCCTTCTCTCCCTAGTTCATTTCTATTTACTATAAAGATTTATTGTTCTTTGTTGTCCACTATGCTTTTGTCATCAATCTTGGTGGAGCCAGTTAAGAAAGGTCATCATCTAAACTTTTTCTACCACATATTTAAATTTTGTTATGTTTGGATAACTTTCTTTAGGTCTCTAGATTTTAGAGTGGTTCCCCTTCTTGAACTGAAACTTCTATTGGAATAAGGAATTTCAGGTATGGAAAACTACTTGTATGTTTGATAGAAATTTAGAATAACTAATATAGAACAGGAATTAGTCTATGAACCAGGATTATGCATATTATTGTGAAAAGCTAAATAAACTAAGATATGATTTTGGTCTGATGGGTGGGTGAGTTTTAAACTAAAAATGGTTGTTTGATATCTTTTTTTGAGTTGGATTGTTGCATTGGATGCTTGTATTATTTGAATTAACTTTGAATGCATCTTTGAGAATAAACTTGAGTCGTTACAAATGTTAGATTTTTGGTTTAAATTAAGTATTAAATTGCATGTTCTGTCAAATTCACTCAAGGCAAGCCTAAGTGGATTGAGTTGTAGATTTTAGGGTGCTTTCTGCCCCAAATATGCTAGCACCTGAGCTTTGGGCTTGAGCAAATGCCTAATGTGCTCAACACATCTCAAATATACTCAACATATTTTCCATGCAACCAATTAGATTAAAATTGATGATTTGACGGTGCTCTTGACATCAAAACCCCTTAGTATTTTTCCTTGCGCTCTAGAGGATTTGCATGAATAATTGGGGAACTTTCAACCTCAAGTCCACTCAACAAAATTTTCATATGCTAAGAGAATTTGAGCTACACTTTTTGGGGTGCTCTCTGCCCCAAATTGGCTCAACAAAATTTTCCTGCACTAAGCAGATCTCCCTATGCTTAAGCCTTAACTTTCTAGGCTCGAGTTGTTTTGACAACATTTGTCATTTTTGCTTAGCTACCTTTTTATTTATTTTCTCTGGGTCATGAAATTGAATTAAACCTTTGGAGAATTTATTAATTTTGTGAATTGTAATTGATTACAACTTTCTAATGTCAATATTTGATTTAATTCATGCAATTGAAGTATTTCAAACATGTAAATCTAACCCTTATTAAAATGTAAAGTAAATACTAGTTTGTATGTTCAATTGATTTGTGAAGTTTTAAATGATAGGTGTGATGCATTTGAGAAATTTTAAATAATGTATGAGTGATTCATATGCATTTTATGTGAATGATATGTATTATATATGAATGATAAAAGCTTGTATGAATTTTTTGCCATACATTTGGAATAATGTATGGCAAAATTTTCCTGCACTAAGCAGATCTCCCTATGCTTAAGCCTTAACTTTCTAGGCTCGAGTTGTTTTGACAACATTTGTCATTTTTGCTTAGCTACCTTTTTATTTATTTTCTCTAGGTCATGAAATTGAATTAAACCTTTGGAGAATTTATTAATTTTGTGAATTGTAATTGATTACAACTTTCTAATGTCAATATTTGATTTAATTCATGCAATTGAAGTATTTCAAACATGTAAATCTAACCCTTATTAAAATGTAAAGTAAATACTAGTTTGTATGTTCAATTGATTTGTGAAGTTTTAAATGATAGGTGTGATGTATTTGAGAAATTTTAAATAATGTATGAGTGATTCATATGCATTTTATGTGAATGATATGTATTATATATGAATGATAAAAGCTTGTATGAATTTTTTGCCATACATTTGGAATAATGTATGAGATGTTGTGTATTAGTACATTAAGTATGAAAAACCCATGTTTTTAACAAAAATCCTCTAGCTTCACTAATGATCTAAGTCACATAGACTAAGATATTAGTTGGTGAGAAGTTGATGAGGGAGTTAATACACACTGTGACCGTTTGTAGTCACACGATATTGAATATTTGAACTTACCATGATCCTTTCTCTTATGATTCGTTTGTAAATTTAAGTCTTAGGTATTAGATCAGATGTTAGTCTCCGATAGGAGCATACTTAATGATTTTTCCAAAAGACGATGGATTCATGATGATTGAAATGAAATTGAACTACTGAGATTGAAAGGAAATCAAGGTATTATGATTGCAAATGGAAATTTAATTTGATTCAAATAGAAATATTGTGGATTGAAATGAAATCCAATGATTGTGATTGAAAATAGATCCATATGTGGTATATATGAATGTTGTAATGGATATTAGAATTTTATATGATAGCATTTCAAAGAATTTTTATGAATGACTAATCTAATTGATCTTTTTTTTCATGCATTGAGTATGTTATGAAATTTATTTTCATGAACTTACCCTTACTTTTCTTATTGTGTTGTGAACTGCAATGAATTTACTACGTACATAAGCAGATGCAGATACAAGTGTATGACGTTTGAGAGGCTTTAGGATTTTATTTTGAGCTTTGGATTGTAATTAATCATATTTATATAATTCCTAATCATATGTTAGAAACTTGTAGAACCTATTTTGTAAAAGTTAGATATATTTATGGGATGTTAAATATATAATTTGGGATGTTCCACTAGTGCAGAAAAGTTGTTCAATGACAACCTTACAACACCAGTTCAGACTCAAACATCGTCCATTAAAATGCGCTGACATTTTTTAAATTAAAATGAACATATAGAAATCGTTTAATGGTAAAACCGCCATTTATGGTTATGACTGAACACATAGACGTCAATTCTTGATAGGAATCGTCGTCTTTGAGCACTTCAACTGCGATTATCATAAAACCGCAGTCTATGTTTTCAAATTTCTGCATAGACGATGATTATTAGTAAGAACTGCCGTCTATATCCTTTTTATTTTTGCCATTCATCATTTTCGTTTTCTTTCTCTCTCATGATCTCGTATTCCCTGCACTTTCCTTCCCTGCATGCTTTCCTACCCTTGCGATCTCATAAGTATATTTATAATTCTTTGATACGAGTTGGTATTGAGTATGGAGGCGTTGGCAGAAGAAAAATGAACTTTTGAGCAAGAAAACTTATAATAGCGCGAATGGAAAGTGAGGATGCGAGGCAAGAAAATAGGGTAAAAACATAACTTAAACATTTTTTTTTACTCTAAAATGATATATAACATCAGTTGCGTAGCCCATCCGGTGTTATATGTAACTTTTTAAATTTTAATTTTTTTTTAATTTGAAAATTACATATAACATCGATTCCTCTATCAACTGGTGTTATATATAGTCCCCAAAGTTAAATTTTTCAAAAAAAAAAATATTTTAAAATTTGCAAATGACATATAACACTGGTTGTATAGAGGAACCAATGTTATATGTCATTTTTATAAACTTTATTTTTTTTAAATCTAGGAATGACAACACTGGTTCCTCTATCCAACCGATGTTATATGTAATCCTAGAGATAAAATTTTTAAAAACTTTTTTTTTTGCTCTGAGCAAGACATATTACACCGGTTGGGCTATCCAACTAGTGTAATATGAGCCAAATATTTATAAAAATACCATCACGATTTTCTTTACATTGGTTCTCGTTTAACTGACCTAATATGTTGTTGTAAAAAGTGTTATTTGCACTAATCATATGGATTGAGATTGGATTAACTCAACTGCATAAGGGATGAGTACAAAAGAGGAAGAGAAGAATTTATACAATTTGTGCAACGTAATGCCAGCAATAGTAGTCATGATGGAGTAAGTTTAGGTATCTATGGGTTAATTGTTTGAACGGGAGGAGATTGGTTGTTAACACAATCATGGAACCTTCTATGTGTTGGGTTTCTACAATCTTATACAACTTGGACATGACATGATGAATTATTAAATTTACCAAGTGTGTCTGTATCCCAAGAATATGTTCAGTCCACCATGGATCATGCAGTACATTATAATCAATTGGAGGACATGATTCGTGATGTTTGACTTGAGTATTTTGGAAAAGCGCATGGAAATGGAAGTATGTCAAGTGATGCAAAGACTTCATTGTATCTTGGATCAACTAACTTCACACGGTTGTCGACGGTGTTAAAATTGATGAATTTGAAGGCAATAAATGGATGGACTAATAAAAGATGAAATTGCTTCAGTTGTTGAAAGAGATGCTTCCAGAAGGAAATACTCTACCTAATCGTAATTATGAGATCAAAAAGTTTCTTTGTCCAATAGATATGGAGTATAAAAAGATACATGTATGTCCTAATGGTTGTATATTATACAACAAGAATTTTGAATTGTTGACAATTTTCCAAGGTGTGGTTTATCACGTTATAAGTTGAAACAAAAAGATGATGATATAATTGAAGAGATGGAAAAGCATGGACCTCAGTGAAGGTTGTGTGGTATCTTCCCATTATTTTGTAATGTAGTATTTTACGGATGATCAACCATTACCTTCAAAAGCAATGAACTATGTGACAAATGCTTGGATGACATACTTCATTAATTTCTATAACTTTAGGATAGTTAACGAATAGTATATAAGTTTAAATAATATACCATGTTTCTAATATATAGGAATTAGATAGATAGGAATATATATTGGTGTTTGTAATTGATTTATCAATATACATAATTTTATTGTTTTAAAAGAATGTGTATTTGTCTGAATTTGTATCTGGTTGAGTTTTTAAATGAACAAGTTAATTAAGAGGAGAAAACACATAAAACAATATGAACTAAAAAAGCAAATACCACAATAGATGGCGGTTGTTGCCAAAATCGCAATCTATAAAACACTATAAACTATATTTTGCAAAACAACCATTGTCTATTATGACACCATTTAAAAAAATAAAGGTCCCAAAGTGAGGGTATAAACTGCGGTTTGTACAGCAACTGCCGCTTATACCCTTCTCTGGATATACTTTAACTAAATTTTTTGTAAGCTGGCAATTGATCAAAATAATTGTCGTCTAAATATGTCTTATACACTACGTTTTTGAAATGTCGTTTATAAGTCAAAAGTATAGATTACATGCTAATAAACTACGGTTACAAAACCATTGTCTAAAAACTTTAAAAGTTGTTGTTTAAGAGATTTTTTTTACTAGTATTGTGTAAAGTTTTACTATATTAATTATTTAATGGAGTAAATTAATACATATTTTAATATATTACACAAATATTAAATACATAAATTATGATTATTTATGTTACAGTAAGTTATTAATAAATGTATTAATTTCGTACAATATATTTAAGATATCACTTAAATAATATAATGCATACATTAATATATTACATTAATAACATTATTTAATGGTTACATATATGCTTCAACTACTTTTTTTATTTTTTTTTAATCTATTTAAATAATCAGTTCAAAAGGAAAACTACTAAAAACTTAATTAATATTAATCCTTTTATTGAACTACTCATCTCCTCTTCTGCATCTATATAAAGTGGTATTCATAGAGTTTTCTCAACCAAGTCGTCAAAATTTGATCAACGACTATTTCCAGGTATCTCTGAAAATTCAGAGTTTTGGCAGATAGCCAACAACATGGGCAAAGATGAAGATGATGAAAACGCAAACATATACTTTTTTGTGTGTGATAAAATCAAGTTAAGGAAGTACCAAAGAAGTACCAAAGGTATTATATAGCTTTTGATTAATTAGATTCATAACTTTTTGGTAGTTCTTACATATTTCTTATTCATTTTTTGTTCATTAGTTTATATTTGGTTATCAAACATTTCGTTTACATAAAACTGCAGTTTTTTGTGATGCATGTATTGAATACTATTTTACAGTTTTTTATTTTCAAAAAAAGGATATGTAAATGATGATTGTTCTGATAAAAGATGTAAAACTTAAAATTGTGCTGGATATTGGCTTTGTTTGTAGGAACGACCAACAATGAGATGAGTTTTGAGCATTGTTGGTAGGTTTGGAGCTCTTTTCTTCTCTAAAGAAAGTGTCACTGGGCTCAAAGAAACACGGTGCTAACTTTCTATATGCTTAAGGAAAACTTCTCCAGAGATTTCTTTAAAGAATGAGCTATTTTATCTTCAGGATGAAATGCAAATTCAATCGAGGAATGGAGAGAGCGATCATGGAAAAGGAAATGGAAGAATAAGAGAAACATTTAATGATGATTTGTAAATATAAGTGTGATTTTAACTTTTCAATGTAATACTACATTTAAGAAAAAAAAGTCTCAAAGTGTGATGATTTCAGTTTTGAATGTAATATTATTGTTACTGTTTTTGTTTGTATATATCCCATTACTTTCTCTCCCTTTAATAACAGTGTGTTTGTGAAGATGCAAATTCAATAGAGGAATGGAGAGAGGTATGATGGAAGGATTAGAGGAAAATAAGAGAAACATTTATTGATGATTTGTAAATATAGGTGTGATGTTAATTTCTCAATGTAATGCTACATTTCACAGTAATTATAATGCAAGAAGAAGAAGAAGAAAAAGTCTCAAAGTATGAATTGAGTTTTGAACGTAATATTAATTGTTATTGTTTTTGTTAGTATATATCCCATTACTTTTAATCCCTAAGAAACATTTTCTCTTCCTATGAGTATTGCAATGTGATCCGCACGTAAGTTAAATGAATTATTACATATGGATGCTACACTGTACATGAATAAAAAATTACAAAATTGAAAGCCTCGAAGCTTTCATCGCAGCATTCGGAGACGCCGTTGATGAGGATAATGGCTTATGACTAACAAAAAGCATGATTGTTACGACTGCAATTGTTGTGGGCTTCCCAGAAATAGCCCCAAGATTATGAGACTAGCAACCACACCTTCATGAAAATTTCCATTTTTTGGAAGAATGAAAAAAAATAAATAAGTTGAGAACAAAGGCGGAAGAATAAACAATGATGGTAGGAAGAACTTACAGATGTAGCAGCGACAACGGTGAAGGAAAAGCAAAGCGCGGTGGTGGAGCAATGAACAAGAATCTTAAACAATGAACCAATGGAAGAATGAGCAATGAACCAATAGGAAAAATGAAGGAAGAATAAGCAATAAAGGTAGGAAGAACTTACAAAGGCAATGAGTGAAAAAAATGTTCAAAACAGTTAAAAAGATAGTGCAAAGAATAAGAAAGAAAATGTAGAGAACGAAAGTATAAGTGGTGCGAGACTTTGAATTAGGATAATAATGAGGGTACAAACAGCGATTCCTCTTACAATCGTTGTTTATCTATCTGATTTAATTTCAAAAATTTTACCGTATTTTTATAAACAACATTTAGTAGTGAAGCATTATATATTAACTATCATAAATAAAATTTTTGGTCCTAGTGTTTAGCATTACATAGAAGTTAAGATCACACTTATGTTTACAAATCATTAGCAAATGTTAAGTAGCTTCATTTCAACACACGTTGGCACTCAACATGCTCACCTCCTCGTTGGTTCTTCCAATTCATAAACCCAATTTCCAACAAAATGTTAAGTTTTACATGTTTTATGAAGATAATCCTCATTTAAATATTCTTTTTTTTGAAAAAAAAATTGTGAATAGTACTCAATATATATATCATTAAAAAATTCAATATTCTGCAAACGAAATGTTTTTAAAGTGGAATAACTAAGAGGAAACACAACGATGAGAAAAGCTTTTGATCTAATTAGTCAAATTCTTATATATACAAAGTATACTTCCTTGATTCGATTTTGACATAAATCTCATATTTATCCATGCTGCTGGCAAGTTATCTAAACTCTAAATATTCATAGATAGCTATAAATATTACTTTTATCATTGGTTAAAATTCGATAACTTCGATGTGAAAACTCTATAAATATTCACTTTATATAGACGGAAAAAAGAGAAAGTGGATTAATATTTTATAGTAATTTTCGTTTTAAACTGATTATTTTAAATAGATTTAAAATTTTAAAAAAAATTAATCTATGCATTTAATTATTAAATAATGTCATTAATATGTGATAAATTAATGTATGCATGATATTATTATTTATGAGATATCATTAATCTATTACACTATTAATACATATATTAATGTAACATAAATAACGCTCATTTATTTATTTAATTATTTGTGTAAAATATTAATATATGCATTAATTGTATTATATAATTAATATTGTAAAACCTTACTAGTCAAATCTCCAAAATATCTCTCTCTTTCACCCTCTCCACATAGACATAGGAACAACAATAACTAGAGGAGACGAGTATGTCTTTGACTATCTCATCCCTATCCCTAAGATTAGATGGGTCGAGTTATAATACTAAAAAAATTATTAAATAAAAATTAATTTTAGAGATAAAAAATAATTATATACTATTTTAGAGACTAAAAAAATTATTGATATGTAAAGTAGTTTCTGTTATTAATAAATAATTTTTACATTGGTATCTAATAACTATCAAGGTTTTTGTTATTAACTTCAAAATCTAAAGTAATTGGTAGCTAATTAGATACCAATTTTAGAAACTAGTTTATAAATTTTATTAATAATATAAACTAATTTATATACCAATAATTTTTTTTTTCTGAAATTGTATTTAATGTAATCAACATAGTTATTAATTATTTTTTGTCTCCAAAATTGATTTCTATTTAATGGATTTCTTGAACTGTAATAAATCATGTTGTTTAGGTAGTTGTGTTCTTAAGTAGAAAGAGTTGCAACCTATCTGTCAGCTATAGATGTTGGCCTACTATTAAGCGCTTCGATCTAATAATTGGTATCAGAGTCAAATGTATGAGTTTGATTCCTAACAAATGTATGAGTTTGATTCCTAACAGGATAATTGTTGAGGGAAATATTGTTGCACATGACATCAATTGTCTCATGGAGGAGGCAAAGTGGGCCAAGTCACAATTGAATTGTGATGTTTGGGCTACTACTCTCTTAAATGGAAAGATTTGTTCCTTTTCCTCCTCTCCACTTGACTTTCTCATCAAACTGTTTAACTTTTCCCCCTTACCCTCGTACCACTCTTCCACCACCAGGAATCATCCTCTGTTTCATTCCTTTTAAACTTCTCCATGATCTAATTTTTAGTCTAAAACATCTTTCCACAATCCATACCTTTCTATTCCCAACTTCCATTTTTATTTAACTAAAAGTGCTTTGGTAAATAGTTTGATATCTTTATTTATGAGAACTTGTAACATCCCATATTTATGGAAAAATACTTTATTTGAAAAAGCATATTATTATTAAATAATTTAGATATTTTATTTTTCACAGTTTTTGAATAAGAGTAATAACATAAAATATGAAAGGCTTTGTTTGGAATGGTGTATCTTATACATGGTGTAAACAAACTAAAGGTATTAGTTTGTAACACTTTGTCTAAAAAACTCACAAATGAACTTAAGTCTTCATTTGCACACTTAATCTAAATTTTTACAAGACAAAGCAAACTCAAAGTTTCTTCTAACACTTTTGGAGAACTTTATAATCAGATGAACAAGATTTGAGTGAGTGATGTTTGCCTAGATATTTCCTAACGTGCTTAAACAAATTGGGTAGATGAAATGAAGACTGCATGGAGAACACAGTAGGATAATCATCTAAATAACATTAATTCATGTAAGTATTCGAAGAAAGATTACACCAAAGCTCAGGCCCATTAAATGAATTTAAGACCGAGTATGGTCTTAACAAATTATTTGAAAATACTACATATAATAAGACCATGAGTCTTTTGTTTGCCCAAATAGAATGAAATAAAAAATTCTTTTACACTTAGTATTGTTCATGACATGACAATTTATTGCAGAGATAAACTTATTAGATTATTTTTCTTCAACTCTATTAATAACTTTTTAGGTGTCGTCTGTCGAATATGTTTTTACAATTACATGAAAGGTTTGTCCTTTTGTTATCTTGTAAAAATTAACCATCAAAATTTTAATTCAATTGGAATCAAATTTTAGAATGAAAGCTCAAAGTGAAAGGAGTATATAACATTTTTATTCCTATATATAAATAGGAATATTACAATTAGATAAAACACACATATATATATATATATATATATATATATAAATAGGAGTATATAACATTTTTATTCCTATATATATAAATAGGAGTATTACAATTAGATAAAACACATACTAGTCTTTGTTTTCAATCTTACCTTGCATTGACATAACATTGTTATCAATAGTATAAGTTTAAATTACGCATATTTAACCTTTAAAAATTTAAATAAATAATATTCAAACACAATAATATAGTCTTATACATTAATAGAGTTCGTTTATCCTAATTAGCAATTACAATAAATAATTTAAATTCATAACACGTAAATCTGAGTGTTTAATCGTATATTAATACTATTTGTGTCATGTAAAATTATTTATATAATATTTACTTTCAATTGCTTTCGTGTTTATTGTATTTTGCTTTAAACAAAAATAATAAGAACATCTTTAATAATATCTACATTGCTTTCCCATATGTTGAACAATTTGCTAGAAGGGTGGTGTGTATACACTCACAATGAGCATTGGTATATTATTATCTCTCCGGCTAGATAAGAGGACAAGAATCCCTTACATTTGATTCACTTTTCGTAATGAAATTATCTATCTTTTCATAATGTACTCACTCAATATCTTGATCACTTTCATTATTTATAATATCAGTTTTATTTTCCTTTAGATACAGAATCTCTGTCCCTTTCTTTTTATCAATTCTCTCAAGTATCTTCATTAACTAGGTCTCCCAACTCTCTTATATTTAAAGCTATCATCTTCATTGTATCTTGAATCAACTAACTTCACATGGTTGTCGATGGTGTTAAAAATGATGAATTTGAAGGCAATAAATGGATGGACTAATAAAAGATGAAATTGCTTTAGTTGTTGAAAGAGATGCTTCCAAAAGGAAATACTCTTTCTAATCGTAATTATGAGGTCAAAAAGATTCTTTGTCCAATAGATATGGAGTATAAAAATATACATGTATGTATTAATGATTATATATTATACAACAAGAATTTTGAATTGTTGAAAATTGTCCAATGTGTGATTTATCATGTTATAAGTTGAAACAAAAAGATGATGATATAATTGAAGAGATGGAAAAGCATGGACCCCAGTGAAGGTTGTGTGGTATCTTCCCATTATTTTGTAATGTAGTATTTTACGGATGATCAACCATTACCTTCAGAAGCAATGAACTATGAGACAAATGCTTGGATGACATACTTCATTAATTTCTATAACTCTAGGATAGTTAACAAATAGTATATAGGTTTAGGGTTGTGTGGTATCTTCCCATTATTTTGTAATGTAGTATTTTACGGATGATCAACCATTACCTTCAGAAGCAATGAACTATGTGACAAATGCTTGGATGAGATACTTCATGTGTGGTATCTTCCCATTATTTTGTAATGTAGTATTTTACAGATGATCAACCATTACCTTCAGAAGCAATGAACTATGTGACAAATGCTTGGATGACATACTTCATTAATTTCTATAACTCTAGGATAGTTAACGAATAGTATATAGGTTTAAGTAATATACCATGTTTCTAATATATAGGAATTAGATAGATAGGAATATATATTGGTGTTTGTAATTGATTTATCAATATACATAATTTCATTGTTTTGAAAGAATGTGTATTTGTCTGAATTTGTATCTGGTTGAGTTTTTAAATGAACAAGTTAATTAAGAGGAGAAAACGCATAAAACAATACGAACTAAAAAGCCAAATACCACAATAGACGGCGGTTGTTGTCAAAATCGTAATCTATAAGACACTATAAACTACAATTTTGAAAACAATCGTCGTCTATTATGACACCATTTAAAAAAATAAAGGTCCCAAAGTGAGGGTATAAACTAGGGTTTGTACAACAACTGCCACTTATACCCATCTCTGGATATACTTTAACTAAATTTATTGTAAGTTATAGTCAGCGGTTGATCAAAGTAATTGTCATCTAGATATGTCTTATAATGAAGGTTTTGAAATATCGTTTATAAGTCAAAAGTATAGACTACATTATAATAAACTACAGTTTAAAAACCATTGTCTAAGAACTTTAAAAGTCATTGTTTAAGAGATTTTTTTTACTAGTATTGGGTAAAGTTTTACTATATTAATTATTTAATGGAGTAAATTAATACACATATTAGTATATTACACAAATATTAAATAAATAAATTATGATTATTTATGTTACAATAAGTTACTAGTAAATGTATAAATTTTGTGCAATATATTTAATGATATCACATAAATAATATAATGCATACATTAATATATTACATAAATAACATTATTTAATAGTTACATATATGCTTCAATTACTTTTTTTTTATTTTTTTTAATCTATTTAAATAATCAGTTCAAAAGGAAAACTACTAAAAAATTAATTAATATTAATCCTTTTACTGAACTACTCATCTCCTCTTCTACATCTATATAAAGTGGTATTCATAGAGTTTTTCTCAACCAAGTCGTCAAATTTTCATCAACGACTATTTCCAAGTATCTCTGAATATTCAGAGTTTAGGCAGATAGCCAGCAGCATGGACAAAGATGAAGACGATGAAAATGCAAACATATACTTTTTTTTGTGTGATGAAATCAAGTTAAGGAAGTACCAAAGGTATTATATAGCTTTTGATTAATTAGATTCATAGCTTTTGGTAGTTCTTACATATTTCTTATTCATTTTTTATTCATTAGTTTATATTTAGTTATTAAACATTTTGTTTACAGAAAAATGCAATTTTTTGTGATGCATGTATTGAATACTATTTTGCAATTTGTTTTTTTCAAAAAAAGGGTATGTAAATGATGACTGTTCTGATAAAAGATGTAAAACTTAACATTGTGTTGGATATATTGGCTTTGTTTGTAGGAACTACCAATAATGAGATGAGTTTTGAGCATTGTTGGTACATTTGGAGCTCTTTCTTCTCTAGATAAAGTGTCACTGGGCTAAAAGAAACACGGTGCCAACTTTCTATATGCTTAAGGAAAACTTCTCCAGAGATTTTTTTAAAGAATGAGCTATTTTATCTTCAGGATGAAATGCAAATTCAATAGAGGAATGGAGAGAACGATCATGGAAAAGACAAGGGAAGAATAAGAGAAAAATTTAATGATCATTTGTAAATATAAGTGTGATTTTAACTTTTCAATGTAATACTACATTTAAGAAGAAAAAGTCTCAAAGTGTGATTTCAGTTTTGAATGTAATATTATTGTTACTGTTTTTGTTTGTATATGTCCCATTACTTTCTCTCCCTTTAATAACTGTGTTTATGAATATGCAAATTCAATAGAGGAATGGAGAGAGGTATGATGGAAGGATTAGAGGAGAATAAGAGGAACATTTATTGATGATTTGTAAATATAGGTGATGTTAATTTCTCAATGTAATGTTACATTTCACAGTAATTATGATGCAAGAAGAAGAAGAAAAAGTGTCAAAGTATGAATTGAGTTATGAACGTAATATTAATTGTTATTGTTTTTGTTAGTACATATCCCATTACTTTCAATCCCAAAGAAACATTCTCTCTTCCTATGATTATTGCAATGTGATCCGCACGTAAGTTAAATGAATTATTACATATGGATGTTACACTGTACATGAATAAAAAATTACAAAATTGAAAGCCTCGAAGCTTTCACCGCAGCATTCGGATACGCCGTTGATGAGGATAATGGCTGATGACTAACAAGAAGCATGATGGTTACAACTGCAGTTGTTGTCGGCTTACCAGAAATGGCCCCAAGACTGTGAGACTAGCAACCACACCTTCATGAAATTTTCCATTTTTTGGAAGAATGAAAGAAAAATAAGATGAAAACAAAAGCAAAAGAATAAGCAATGATGGTAGGAAGAACTTAAAAGAGCAATGGAGTCAACGGTGAAGGGAAAGCGAAACGCGGTAGTGGAGTAATGAACAAGAACCTTAAACAAGGAACTAATGGAAGAATGAGCAATGAACCAATAAGAAGAATAAACAATAAGGATAGGAAGAACTTATAAAGACAATGAGTGAAAAAAAGTTCAAAAGAGTTGAAAAGAGAGTGCATAGAAGAAAAAAGAAATGTAGAGAACGAAAGTGTAAGTAGTGCGGGACTTTGAATTAGGATAATAATGAGTGTACGGATAGTGATTGTAAGAGGAGCCACTGTCTATTTAAATCACAGAGGGAATAGACCGTGGTTGTTGGGCTAAAACTGCTGTCTGTTCCCTTTGTGATTTAAATATACAGGGGTTCCTCTTATAATCGGTATCTATTTATCTATTTTAATTTCAAAAATACCATTGTGTTTTGATAAATAGCGTTTGATAGTGAATGCTATATATTAACTGTCGTAAAGAAGCGTTTTTGTACTAATGTTAGTATCACATTGAGATGTTTACAAATCATCAGTAAATGTTAAGGCAGCTTCATTTCAACACTCGTTGGCAGTCAACATGCTCACCTCCTCGTTGGTTCTTCCTATTCCCAAACCCAATTTCCAACAAAATGTTGAGTTTTACATGTTTTATGAAGATAATCCTCATTTACATATTCTTTTCTTTTGAAAAAAAAAAATGTGAAAGTACTCAATATGTATCACTAAAAAATTCAATGTTCTGCAAACGAAATGTTTTTAAAGTTGAATAACTAAGAGGAAACACAATGATGAGAAAAGCTTTGGATCTAATTAGTCAAATTCTTATATATGCAATATCTTTACTATACTTCCTTGATTCCATTTTGAGATAAATCTCATCTTCGTCCATGCTGCTGACGATTTATCTAAACTCTATCTATTCATAGATAGCTATAAATATTACTTTTATCATTGGTTAAAATTCAATAACTTCGATGTGAAAACTTTATGAATATTCACATTATATGGACGGAAAAAAAGATGAGTAGGTCAATGAAAATGGATTAATTTTTTATAGTAATTTTCGTTTTAAACTGATTATTTTAAATAGATTTAAAATCAAAAATATTTAATCTATGCATTTAATTATTAAATAATGTCATTAATATGTAATAATTAATGTATGGATGATATTATTATTTATGTGATATCATTAATCAATTACACAATATTAATACATATATTAATGTAACATAAATAACGCTAATTTATATATTTAATTATTTGTGTAAAATATTAATATATGTATTAATTTAATGTATTATATAATTAATATTGTAAAACCTTACTAGTCACATCTTTAAAATATCTCTCTTTCTCCATCTCCACATAGGCATAGGAAGAACAACAAAAAGGGGAGACGAGTATGTGTTTGACTATCTCATCCCTATCCCTAAAATTAGGTGGGTCAAGTTGAAACACTATAAGAAAATTATTAAATAAAAACTAATTTTAGAGAGCGAAAGTAATTATATATTATTTTAGAGACTAAAAAAATTATTGATATGTAAAATAGTTTTTGTTGTTAATAAATAATTTTTAAATTGTTATCTAATAGCTATCAAGGTTTTTATTACCAACTTCAAAATCTAAAGTAATTGATAGTTAAATAGATACCAATTTAGAAACTAGTTTATAAATTTTATTAATAATAGAAACTAGTTTAGATATCAATAAATTTCTTTGTCTCTGAAATAAAATCTAATGTAATTAACATAGTGACTAATTATTTGTGGTCTCCAAAATTGGTTTCTATTTAATGGATTTCTTGTAGTGTAATAAATAAATGGAGTTTAAGTCGTTGTGTTCTTGAGTAAAGAGTTGCAACCTATCTATCAGCTTTAGATGTTGGCCTACTATTAAGCGCTTCAATCTAATAATTGGTATCAGAGTCAAAGGTATGGGTTTGATTCCTAACAGGATAATTGTTGGGGGAAAGATTGTTGCTCGTGACATCAATTGTCTCGTGGAGGAGGCAAAATGGGTCAAGTCACAATTGAATTGTGATGTTTGGGCCACTACTCTCTTAAGTAGAAAGATTTGTTCCTTTTCCTGCTCTCCACTTGACTTTCTCATCAAACTATTTAACTTTTCCCCCTTATCCTCGTACCACCCTTCCACCACCAGGAATCATACCTTGTTTCATTCCTTTCAAACTTCTCCATGATCTGATTTTGAGTCTAAACATCTTTCCACAATCAATATCTTTCTATTCCCAACTTCCATTTTCATTTGGGTAAAAGTGCTTTGTTAAATAGTTTGATATCTTTATTTATGAGAATTTGTAACATCCCATATTTATGAAATAATACTTTATTTGAAAGGTATTAGTTTGTAAGACTTTGTCTAAAAAAACTCACAAATGAACTTAAGTCTTTGTTTGACCCACTTAATCTAAATTTTTACAAGATAAAGCAAGCTCGAAGTTTCTTCTAACACCTTTGGGGAATTCATAATCAAATGAACAAGATTTGAGTAAATGATGCTTGGCAAGATATTTCCTAAGGTGCTCAAACAAATTGTATTGATGAAATGAAGACTACATGAAGAACACAGTAGAATAATCATCTAAATAACATTAATTTATATATGTATTCGAAGAAAAATTACACCAAAACTCAGACACATTAAATGGATTTAAGACCGTCTAGGGTCTTAACAAATTATTTGGAAAGACTACATATAATAAGACCAAGAGTCTTTCATTTGTCCAAATAGAATGGAATAAAAAAATTCTTTTACACTTAGTATTGTTTATGACATAATGATTTAATGCAAGAGATATACTTGATTAGATTATTTTTCTTCAACTCCATTAATAACCTTAAGCTTTTAAGTGTAGTCTGTTGAATATGTTTCTACAATTACATGAAAGGTTTGTCCTTTTCTTATCTTGCAAAAATTAATCATCAAAACTTTAATTCAATTGAAATCAAAGGATGAAAGTTCAAAGTGAAAGGAGTATATAACATTTTTATTCCTATATATAAATAGGAGTATTACAATTAGATAAAACACATATTAGTCGTTGTTTTCAATCTTACCTTGCATTGACATAACATTGTTATCAATAGTATAAGTTTAAATTATGCATATTTAACCTTTAAAAATTTAAATGAATAATATTTAAACACAATAATATAGTCTTATACATTAATAGAGTTCGTTTGTCCTAATTAACAATTACAATAAATAATTTAAATTTATAACACGTAAATCTGAGTGTTTAATCGTATATTAATACTATTTGTATCATGTAAAATTATTTATATAATATTTATTTTCAATTTCTTTCGTGTTTATTGTATTTTCCTTTAAACAAAAATGATAAGAACATTTTTAAGTATACCTACATTGTTTCCCCATATGTTGAACAATTTGCTAGAAGGGTGGTGTGTATACACTCACAATGAGCATTGGTATATTATTTTCTCTCCGGTTACATAAGATGACAAGAATCCCTTACCTTTGATTCACTTTTCGTAATGAAATTATCTATCTTTTCATAATGTACTCACTCTATATCTTCATCACTTTTCATTATTTATGATGTCAGTTTTATTTTCCTTTAGATACAGAATCTCTGTCCCTTTCTCTTTATCAATTCTCTCAACTATCTTCATTTAACCAGGTCTCGCAACTCTCTTATATTTCAAGTTATCATCTCCATTTATCTCCTTACCTATCTCTTGCTCTCCCATTCTCAGTATTTTCACTTTGTTTATTGTCTTCGAAGATTTTTATAAGAAATGATGAAATCAATATCTTAAAATTAGAACAATTATAAAACAAAGATTATGATTTCTTGCTTATATTAAAGAAAACAAATGGGACATGTACTAACAAAAGAACAACAACAATTAATATTACATTCAAAACTGAAATCACACTTTGAGACTCTTTCTTCTTCTTGCACCATAATTACTATGAAGTGTAGCATTACATTGAGAAATAACATCACAAGTAATATTTACTAATCATCAATAAATGTTTCTGTTGTTCTCCATTAATCCTTTCATAGCTCTCTTCATTGCTCTAATGAATTGGCATTTCATCCTAAAGATAAAATATCTATTTCTGGATTCCTTTCACCATGTATTATTAAAACAAAACGGTGTGTTGTGATGGTCGTGAGGCCATTCCAGAGAGCAGTCACAAACCAATGAACAGTGCTGAGAATATTGTCTTTTGGGTTGTTCATGTTGAGGCATAGTATTAATACATCAACACCTTCATTTCAAGACCCCCAACACTCAACATCCTCGACTCGTTCTTGGTTCTTCCTACGCACAAACCCAATTTCCAACAGAATGTTAACTTTTACATGTTTTATGCAGATAATCCTCATTTACATGCTTTTTATTTTGAAAAATAATTTGTGAATGTATTCAATATATGTATCACTAAAAAAATGCAATGTTCTGTAAACGAAAGGTTTTTTAAGTTGAATAACTAAGAGAAAACACAACGTTGAGAAAAGCTTTGGATCTAATTAATCAAATCCTTATATATACATTACCTTTGGTATACTTCCTTGATTTGATTTTGAGATAAAATCTCATCACTCTTTGAAAAGTTTATGAGCGTCTTCGTCGTCTTCATCTTTGTCCATGCTGCTATTTGTCTAAAGTCTAAATATTCACATACCTATAAATATTAACCAATTCAATAACTTTATATAGGGAAAAAGGAGAAGAGTAGTTCCATCAAGAAAATCAAAAAATTATACCTAACTTTAGAGACCAAAATAATTAATTTCTATTAGACTAAATTATAAATTATTCTAGAGATTAAAAAAATTATTCGTATCTAAAATAGTTTTTATTATTAATAAAAAAAATTAAAAATAATTTTTAAAGTGGTATCTAAATATTAACTACCAAGATTTTAATTACTAATATTCTATATTCTAAATTAGTCTCTAAACAATTAATTGAGACCAATTTAGAATCTAAAATTTTAGTGACTAAAATATTGATAGCTAATTTAGGTATCAACTTATAAATTTTTATTAATAACAGAAATCACTTAAGATATAAATAATTTTTTAGTCTCTAAAATAGTATCTAATTTAATTAATATAGTGACTAATTATTCTTGGTATCTAAATTTGGTTGTTATTTAATGAATTTTTTTTTTTTTAGTGCATGAAAGAGGATTAATCTTAATATTTTTTAGTAATTTTCCTTATAAAATGATCATTTAAATAGATTTAAAATAAGAAAATTAGTTAATATACATTTAATTATTAAATAATGTCATTAATGTAATAAATTAATATATGCATTATATTATTTATGTGATATCATTAAATATATTAATTAATACATTTATTAATGTAACATAGATAATCCTGATTTATTTATTTACTCATTTAATTATTTATGTAAAATATTAATATATGCATTAATTTATTGTGTTATACAATTAATATTGTAAAACTTTCTTGGTCACATCTTCAAAATTTCTCTCTCTTTCTTGCTCTCCCCACAGGTTCGGATAGAAACAGTAACCAGATCAGACAAGTGTATTTGACCATCTCATCTCATCTGAGGTAAAAATCAATATGCATGCTCATCTTCTTACTCAATAGTTATAATATTTTTGTCCTATCTCTATCTCATGGGAAAATATTTAAACCTCTATCCTTTGTTTATCTAAATATTAATTAAATAATTTTTTTATAAAAAATAAAAATTACAGTAAAGGAAACATGATAATATTAAGTATTCAATGTCAAAATGATACACCTTTTTCCAATACTAAATATCAAGAAAGGAATTATAATTATATAAATATTAAATAAAAGAATCAAATATCATAGAAAAGAGTAAAAAATATCAAATGTATGATCTATAAATAAGTTTTGAAACTAAAGATAAAAAAAAGTTAATAAAATTTTGTAGGTTATTTAATAAATTAAAAATCTTTTATTAATTTAAAATAGAAACAAGTATTAGGACAAAAAATTGAGTATTGGATTAAGTATGAAAGATAGGATAAATATATACTTATACATCCTCGTTCTCATATTCAATTTAAAAATTTGGATATTACTCATATCCATGAAGGCAAATCCATTTGTTATCTCTACACACGTGCATACACTCACACACACATTTTGTTCACAACTTTTATCTTAACCTGTTATTTCCTCTCAGTACTACGATCATAAAAGAAAACATAACATAATATCGTATAAAAGGGTTAGCTAATCTTCACATAATATATCATTCACAGGATTAATTGGTCAACAACCTTAACTCACCAATGTCATGATAGTTCTTTGCAAAGAAGATAATTTTCTTTTCCTTAATGGGTTCTAGTACTCAGTATTTTTATCATCAGGTCATGTTGTCATTCGGCATATACATCATCATACACTCGGGCCATCATCCAAATCACATACAATATATATCCCTAGTATATCATATAAGAGCCTGTATCACATCATCTTAATCATTCTATATATTCACACACATGTTTATCACCAATACAACATCACACTATTATTATGTTTGTAGCGTTGTATTCTAATGCCATAATTTATTCAACCTTTTGTTTTATTTTCTCAAATATTTTAAAAACTGTAAAATTAAGTTTAGCAAATAGTTAAGATAATTTTTTCAAACAAATTAAATATGTAAATTAACAATAGCAATAAAATTTGTATACATTCATTCAAGATATTTGTTCCATTTTTTTTTTGGTAAAATCAATACAATATTGAATCTTAAAATTTACAAAAATTTCAAATTTAATTCGTAAAACTTATGTATTCAATCCTAAAATATATATTCGCTATATGAAAATTCTAGAAAGTGTAATCAAACATAATTACTTTGTTTGGCTTACAGATTGAAAACGAATGTTATAACTTTGTCAAACCAAAGCTCATAATTTGTACACTTTATTTGATAACATACATATTTGTGCAATTATAACATAAATAAGAAAATACATCACAAATTCTTATCTAGCAAAACCAAAGATTATACTCCATACAAAAATTAAAATGGACACGTTTCACTGTTACAATCGTCATTTTTTTCCTCTAAAAAAGGAAAGTAAGAGTGAGTCTTTCTTTTACCTCTAAAATTTTACCATAACATCACAAAAGTTTACAACACAATTATTCAAATGAATTAGCAATTGAATGAAACAACTTCATAATTTATTTTATAATACTATAATCATTAATCATAACCAATCATATTATAATTAAAAAAATTCATTTAAATTAAACAACATCAACTTTTACTATAAATTTGTATATTTTGAATTCAAAGTCTAACCCTTCCAATTATTCATCTATTAGCAATCACATATATTTTAAGTTCAAACTCATAATCAAACTCATCACATAACCATCAGCCTCATTTTATAAGTTTAAGCACCATGGGAACTCAAAAACGTTGCCCTTATACCTCATAATTGACAACAACAACTAAGGTCATATGTGATGGGAAAAATGCACACGAAAGCAACACACATAATTACGAAACAATGCAAGAAAATAAACGACACAAGATTTAATGTGGTTCGGTTGCCAACTGCAACCTACATCTACACGGACAACTATTAGGTTTTCATTTTTTTCTTGTTGCACACCAATTACAAGTACAATGATCTCTTTAAATAGAAAGAATAAATGGGATACAATGATTAAGCCCACTCACTAAACATGGGGTCTAGTTAGTCCAACCCAATTGGTCCTGTCTTCATACCCAATAATCTCCCGCTTGAAGCCACAGAACAATGTTCACCTGCGCTTCAACTGTGTACATGTACTTTTGTAATCTGTTAACGGAACTCAATGTTCCACCCCTAATTGGCTTCGTTGAAACTCCCTTGAATTTCAACACGTCAGTCATGACTGAAACTACCACTGACCCATTCTCTGTTCCTATCGGCTCCCACTTGCAAGAACTGCCGGATCCTGGAACAACCTGAGAGCAAACACTCTCCATACTCAACAAGAAATTTTTTGAAGATGTTTCAACAGCTGGAATATTAGTTCTCCTAACCCACTGTCGCATAGGGACCTCAGCTGAAACACGACCCGTGCTCCCACTACCATAAGTACCTTTAACTAGTCTATCTAAACCTTTCCATGCTCATTCATCCTGAATCTGACCTGTGGCTCTGGGTTTCTCTCTTGTAAAGACAATCCTCTTCTGCCCACGAGATTTTGTGAACTGGACTTTATTTATCTTCTAAACTGGGACGGTCACTCCCTTAGATGGTAATTCGACCATATGTAATGAACCTCTCTTTCTTCTGCGGGTCATGACAAGATTTCCCTTGACGACCTTCCACTGCTGATTTTCGAACTTCTCTTCATGTCCCTGTTTGTCCAACTGCCTAACAGAAATCAAAGTTTTTGTCAAGCTTGGAACAACTCTGACATCCTTCAAAGTCCAGAAACCGACTAACGTCTTCAACACTATGTCATTCATGCCCATAACATCAATAGTTCGGTTGTATGCTAGTCTTACCTTTCCAAAATCTCCAATAACTAGATTCTGCAATGCTTCACTGCTATGGGTAGCATGAAATGAAGCACCAAAATCCATGACCCAGGAATCCACACTGTTATCCGTGCAACAAACTAAGAGGTCCTCGTTCGCGAAGTCTTTTGCAATGTTGACTTATTTATCATTTGGGCATTGATTCCTGAAATGCCCCACCTCCATGTAGTTCCAACATGTTACACTTGAGTAATCTTGAGTCTTTGACTGACTCCTTCTTTTTGTTCTTGCTCCTACTATCTCTGATATCTTTCTTACCTCTGATGACATATAGCGATTCAAATTGCTGTAACCGTTCCGGACCAACTATCAGGCAAAGATGATAACAGTAGTAAAGCCATATTTGCCGTGAAAACGCCTCTTTTTGTTCTTGCTCCTACTATCTCTGATATCTTTCTTACCTCTGATGACATATAGCGATTCAAATTGCTGTAACCGTTCCGGACCAACTATCAGGCAAAGATGATAACAGTAGTAAAGCCATATTTGCCGTGAAAACGCGATCCGGTGTCGCCCCCGCGAAACCCTAGCTTTGGAACATCGCTACCTCCCCTGTGAAACCCTAGCTTTGGGACGCCGCTATAGCCCCTACAAAACCCTAGCTTTGGGACACCGCTGCAGCCGCAATTTTCACATCTTGTCGATTAATTTCTAGTGTGTAAACGAACCAGGCTCAGATGCCACTTGATGGGAAAAATGCGCACACTTTGCAGTGGATAGGACTCGAACCCAAGTCCCAAATTAATATTGAAAGCAAACTGCAGCAGGCAGGATTCAAACACAAGTCCTTCCAGTCACCAGAGAAGCTTTAACCACTAAACCAGACAAGTTTTTCTGTCATATTACGATTTTTATTATACTTATTATTAGTTATAATAGTTATATTAATGTTAATAATATAAATTAGATTACTATTAATATTCATAATATAAATTATATATTAATATTAATATAATTATTAATATAATTAATATTAAGATTATATTATTATTAAATATATTAATAATATAATATTAATATTATTATTTATATTATTAACACTATATTACTATTATTAACATTATATTAATAGTCTTATATTATATACTATAATATTAATATATTAATATTTATTACTAATATAATCTTCCTAATCTTAATCTTCTATTATTCATTCATATTCTTCTTTATGTTCTTAATATTTTATTATATTCTTAATCTTATTTAATCCTAAATACTTATTCTTAATTCTTAAACTTTTATTACTATTAAAAAACCTAATCTAAATCTTCTTCCCCTCTTAATAATATTCCTATCCTATTCCTAATAGATTTATTAATCTTCCTATCTACTCTTAATATTACTAACTCTTATCTTAATATTACTAACTCATATTTCTCTACTAATATTATATTAATCTTACTGCGATCTTATCTTCTTCTTACTATTAAATTTATTCTACCTCTTAATCCTCTTCCTCTTAATCTTATTCCTTATATTAATAATAATTATTAATATTAACAATATTACTAATCTTAATCATAATATTAAATATTAATAATATTAATAATACTAATATTAAATTATAATAATATTAATAATATTCATAACAGTAATAATATTCATAATATTAATAATATTCTTAATATTATTAATATTCATAATATTATTAATATTATTAACAATAATAATATTAATAACAATCTTAAAAATAATAATAATTATAATAAAAATCATAATATTGTAAAAGAATTTGTCTGGTGTAGTGGTTAAGGTTTCTTTTGTTATTGAAGAAACCTGGCTTCGATTCCCACTTGTTGTGAATTTTACTTTCTTGTTTTTTGTACCTTAATTATCTTCATTGTAATTTATTTTAAACTTCAATATTGTATTTCATCTTATCATCATCGTCTTTCCATACTCATTGTCCACACATTTCTTCAAATTTAATTTTATCCTCAAAACTTTAACTTAAATTAAAGGAATATCCAATTTTTTTAAGGAAATAGTAAATGAGATCATTGTTCTAAAACTAGTGTAAATTAAAAAATCTTAATTTAGAAAAACAAATAAAAAAAATAGAATCTTAAAATTTTGCAAGTTTAAACACAAAATAAAACAGAGGAGATTGCATCTTTAAAAAAAAATATTTCATAATAAAGAATTAGAGATTGGGATGATCCCTTATCTTAATGAAGTAAATGGTATTCTAAGATTAAAATTGGAAAGTTTGAGTTATTGTCTTTTTTATGTTGAAATACACGAACCTTTCTTTCTCTTTCTGTAAGAAATCGTGAAGAAGATGTAATTGTATTTATAGGCAAAGTTCTACACAAAATATAAAGGTAAATTAATTCTATTAATTATATTGGATGGTTGCTAATAAATGTCATCTTTTAGCAAAATTCATACATAAAAGGCATGTAATTAGAGTAGAAAAATGTGTAAAAACTAGTGAAAAGCATGACAAAATCTCTCCATTTCCAGTTGCAACTAAACACAAGGAAGAAAAGATGAAATATACAGAAAAGAGCAAAAAAAAACACAAACAAACAAGGATGGAGCAAAAAGAGTCAATCCACCTAACACGAAAATGAATTGTTGCGGATTGAGTACAAAGAACAAGCCTCATGAAAGATAATCAAAATATTGAGCACTTTGACATACGCTGAGCGGATTGAGGTCAAAATAATATAAATTCGGAGAAGAAATGGTTGAGCAAATCCTTAAGGATTAAGCTTAGAGCATCCTTAAAAATGAAGAAAACCCAATTTCGCTCAATAAGGGCTTGAAGCCATCATGAACCAAAGTTGGAAGGAAGGGGATTTCGCTTGAAGTCAAAGTCAAGCCAAATTTGCTTCATGGTTAAGAAAGCTCATTGTTGGGCTTAGCTTGGAGTGAATCCCTAATAAATATCTAGCTTTGAAGATCCTAAGAAGCTTAAGAAATAAACTTGAAGTCAAAAGATTACTTAAAGATGAAAAAATTCATGGCCTACACTGAGCGGATGCTGGATCTCATGAATCCCTTTGAATCTCATTTTAAAATGTTATAAATAGGGACACTGGGTTCCAAACCATTGAGGAAGAGAAGCATTGAGAGGCATAAGAGAAATCACAAGAACGCCTCAAGTTTGAAGCCTAGATAAGACTCTATAGGAAAGGATCAAGAGCTTGAGTTGGCCAACAACATTCAAAGGATATTTGTTGTTCTTTAGCTTATCATACTTGAGCATTTACTGTAATATTTCATTATGAGTTTCTAAATCTACCCACTTGGCCACTTGGGATTGAATAACAATGTGACATTTCTTAAGTTATTGTTATTTATGAAATGAATGTTTTGTTTCCCTTTGAGATTCAAATTCCTTGAGTTTTGTAGCGTGCTTAATGCTCAATAGTGAGGAACAACCATTGATAGTCAATAGAGCATGAATGAGGCAGGAATGCAATTTCATGTATATGAATGCAACTAGTTATAGGACTCAAAGGTCGTAGTGCACGAAGTTGAAAGTTGAGACTATGGTGAATTGTTCCATTTTAATGCAAAAATAAGCTATAACAATGACTTATTATTCTAGATAACCTTACCCAAGGAATTCACTTGATTTGAGCATAAGGAACAAAGAGTTTGAATAAACATAACATTCATAAAGGGGATTCACAAAGCTCTTTCAAGCCCAACATATGTGCAATAATGTTATTCTTTTACTTCATTGTTTTGTCAAAGTTTAACCCCTCAATCTAAATATCATAGTACTATTGTTTGCGCATCACTTCAACTTGAAATATATATATATATATATATATATATATATATATATATATATATATATATATATTTGCTTGAGCAATATTTTTTTGATTGAGTAACCATCTCTAGAAGAGAGAGTGGGGTTTGAGATCTTGCATGCTTAAACACTCATTCATCGATTGTGTTTTTTATCGACAATGAAAAACTTAAATAAAAGAAGTATTTAAGGGATAACCCTTATAAAAAAAAACTTTCTCTCATCACACCAAAAGCACATGCCAAAGGGAAAATATGAATATAAACATAAACCAAGAGTAACCCAAGAAAAACTCATTATTCCCTACCCATATTTCAAAATATCACCATACAATCAAACTCATCAATTGTGTAACATCTTAATGCTTTAGTAATGTTACTTGTATAACCTAACAAGTTCTATAACCATCATTGACATTGCTTCTTTAAGGCTTGAGCGACTACCTATCACTTGAGAGGATACTTCTTTCACATCCTAACAAGTTCCAATAACTCCATGCATCATCATCTTAACTCATTGCTTGAAGCATCACACATATCACTTGACACTGGTACAAAATTTTAAAACAACGAACCATTATTTAATGCCTTTTTACAGTTAGTTGTGGTCTTTCAAAACGCGATGACATTTTTGAAATTAACTTGATTTAAGAAGGCGGCTATTTGTAATAGCCGCCTTCTTAAAACCTTTTTTACCCTAATTCAGAAGCATGCCACTTACGTTTTCATACTCTCCTTTCTCTCGCGCTTCGTTTCTCTTTTGTGCTTTCTCCATTAACTGTGTTTCCTTTCTTTACATTTTCTTCGTGCCATTGGTAAGCATTGTCTTTCTCTCTTCTTTTTCTTCTACTGTGTCTTCCTCGTCGCTATTGCCGTCTTGCTCTGTCGTATATTTGCATTTCATTGGAAAAATTTTATTTGCGTTTTCTGGACTTTTATTTATATTCTTGGTTATCAGGTCTTCCAATATCAATCCATTATTTGTATTGTCTTTTTCTTTTTCAAAACATGCCAGATTTAGATTCAGATTGGAATGAAATACTAAGAATGTAAAGAGGTATGATATGGATGCACCAAAAGATCAAAAGAAAGGCTAAAATAATGACCTGTTCTTCGGAAAAGATCAAAGTTGAGAACTTTGATTAGAAACCCAAACAACAACGAAAAAGAAAAGAAACCCTAAACGTCATTCATAAATGCGATTTATAAATGAGGCTATAGTAAATAGTCGCATTTATAAATCAAATTTACGAATGCGACTAAATAGTCGTCTTCTTATTTCTTCGATTTAAGACTATGTGTACATCAAATACAGTTATATAATCGCCGTTTTAAATTGAAAATAGTCATTATTGTTTTGCCTCTCTACACCAATGTGAGCATTGAGAGCTTCAGAGAGAAGTGTCTAGGCATCTCTCTCAAAGCACAATCTATCACTTTCACAATATGCTTCATCACTTTAGAGTTCATGTCAACATTTAAATGATGTTGAATGGTCCATACAATGATGAATAACATTTTACATACCGCGCTTAAGTAATATAACATATTGCTTAAGTGATACTAAACAATACATGCAATTATGACTTAGTGCTTGCATGCTACTGGACGGGTGTGAGTTTTATTGAGGAATGTCACTTATAAGACAATCCTCCTCACGAAGTTATTATTAAAATCATACCAATTTTTATAACACTCCATTTTCAATTCTTTCAAAATATCAATTATACTTATACTATCTTCGTATTATTTAATAATCTCATAACATGTTTATATTATTTCAACAATCATATGAAAGTGTATGCATTCCAATTACCTTATGCATATAATTTCAACAACCATATTTTTCACCAATGTACATAATTATCCAATTAATTGATTAAATACCAAAAAATAAATTCTCCTAATAGTGTTAACATTTGTACTAGCAAATCTACACATCCAAAACTATTCAACTAAAGCTTTCCATAGATCCAATATCAATATTTATTTTGAAAACATTTTTCCTTAATTAAAATCTCATAAAAAGGGAAGAAGTTCAAAGTACTACTAAAAACACATACTCTAATAAATGATATGTTTGATTTATATTGAATTCATGTTACTACTTCCTCGAAACTGTATTTGTCAATAAAATAACTCCCTCATTGGGCTTTAATCTTATATAGAATTTCAAAAAAAATACAATTTTAGAAAAATAAAATTTCTAAAAATTAAATAACAACCTCTATAATATATCTATAATCTTTTAATATTTTTATTTATTTAAGATATATCTATAACAGAAACACATGGCACATCCTGCTTAGCTGAGCTCCCATTTTCTCAATTTCACTTTCTAAACCTCACAAATATCATGTTTTTAACAAGTTGAGGAAAGATATGTAAGTCGCAAGAAAATGTTATTCCAATAAAAATTTAATTGCTAGTCATGAAAATTATGAAGATATATCTCGAAAACTCTGACCATTTATGATACTACTAAAAAATTGTTAAATAGAAATTAATTATAAAAATAAAAAAATAAATAATTATTATATTGACTGAATTAGATTTTAGAATTAAAAAAGTTGTTGGTATCTAAATTAATTTCTATTTTTGATAAACAGAAATTATTTATTAATAATAAAAATTAATTTAGATAATAATAATTTTTTAGTATCTAAAATAATATATAACTTGATGAATATAATAATTAATTATTTTTTATCTCTAAAATTAATTTTTATTTAATAATTTTTTATAATAATTGATTATTTTTTATTTTTAAAATTAATTTTTATTTAATAATTTTTTAATAGTTTGATAATATGTTTATTACCAAAGTTTGTTATATTTAAACTCCACTAATTAAATTCTTTACCCGTGACCAATTTCCCATTCCCTTAATTTAAGTACCACCCCATCAACACTACACATTCATTATTCACAAACACACTTATCGAAGGGAGAGAGAATGTTTCTTAGGGATTGAAAGTAATGGATATTACTAACACAAACAATAACAATTAATATTATATTCAAAACTCAAATCACACTTAGAGACTTTTTCTTCTTCTTGTATCGTAATTAATATAAAATGTAGCATTACATTGAGAAGTTAAGATCACAATTATATTTACAAATCATCAATATTTTTTTTCTCTTATTCTCCTTTAATTCTTTCCATCATACCTCTCTCCAACCTTATTTTTCATTTGCATTTCATCATAAAGATAAATTGCTCATTCTATATTTCTTTATCTTTTTTTTAATAAAACTTAATGTTAATTAGGCGTAATTATGAAACCTGACATTTCAGCTAGACTGACATCCCAGGATCCAACAATCATTTGCCATTACATGAAAAGTATTATTAAACAAGAAAAAAAGAAAGAAAAATGAATAGAAGCAAGTATTGAGGGACTAGGCCAAAAGTCATACATAAAAAGGAACCTCAAATCTAGACTCATAGAACCATAGGAATATTACACCTATATTAAAAAATCTCATAAAAAAACTAAGACTAATAATTGAACCATACCAACACCTACAGAAAAAGACCTGCACAAAACAAGGACTCAGAAAAATCATATAATTTATTCTTAGCTTGACCTGCCCTAACAGGCTTCTTACTACTATTTTTAAGACACTCAGGCCTACTAGTAGTTTAAACAACATCGTCTTCATTCTCATTAAGAGAATCTTCCATATCAACTTTATCCGTCCAATATTTAGAAACAATGTTGTATTCTGGTTTCCTTTCACCATATATTATTTAAACAAAAAATGTGTCTTGTGAGGCTTGTTAGGCCTTTCCAGAGAGCAGTCCCAAACCAATCAACAACACTCAGAATATTCTCTCTTGGCTTGTTCATGTTCAGGCACGGTATTAATACATAGAGTCTCAAGAGGGCGACGGTCTTGGTATTATTGATTTAAAAGTTTTCAATATAGAACTTTTAAGGAAATGGATCTGGCGTCTAGGGTCGGATAAGGGCGGCTGGTGGAAGGATGTTATTGAGTCTATATACGGAGGATGGAGAAGTCTGAGAGAACAAAGAAGTCCTACTAAGGTGTCCCTTTGGTGGAAATATTTGAAGGAGGTTTGGTCTTTGGAGAGTTGGGGAAGGAGGTTCGAAGATCGTTTCATGTGGAAGACTAGTAACGGGAAGTCAATTAGTTTCTAGGAAGACAATTGGGCGGGGCGTGGTAACTTAAAGAGTGTTTTTCCAAGGTTATCTTTGAATGAGTCTAAGTTAGTTGAGTTTGGGAATTGGGTTGATGGAGTTTGGAAGTGGAATTTAGTTTGGAGAAGGAACCTATTTGAGTGGGAAAAGGCTTTGGAGAGGAAACTTCTTCAGGAGCTCCAAGGTCTGAGGTTGGATTTTGATCTGGATGATTCCTGGGTCTGGAAGGACAGAGAGTTTTCTTCATACACGGTTAATTCTATTTATGTTCTCTTAAGGGGTGAGCTTTAAGGGGGGGATCAATACCAGTTATGTTCATTTTTGGAAGACTAAGGCTTTGCCTTCGACCCAAGTCACTGCTTAGAGGGTATTGGTAAATAAGTTAGCCACCAAGGGAAATTTGGTAAGGAGAGGAGCATAGCTCGAGAATGTTCTATGTATTATGTGCGCGGTGGAAGAGAAGTCATGCTGCCATTTTTTTTTCGAGTGCAGAATAACTTGGCTTGTGTGGAGTCAGTGTTATGGTTGCTTAGGTTCGACGTCCGTGAACCATTCAGATGCTTTCTCTCATTTCCTATAGTTTAGGATGTGTAATGCATCTGAATCTATTAATGCGATTTGGGGAACTATTTAGACTGCTACAGTAAGTGAGATTTGGAGGCTCAAGAATAAGGTAATTTTTAAAGGAGGAGTGGTGGATGTTTTAGAAGTGTTTGCACTTGTTCAACTAAAGGCCTGGTCTTGGGGTTGCCTCCAAGGTACCTACTGTTAGAAGTAATGGCTTAAACAAGAGGGGGGTGAATTGTTTATTGGAAGATTTTTGCAAATAATGGAGTGGAATGAAGATTAATGATGAATTACAGAAGAAGCAATCAGATCAGCTAAGAAACAAAATTGTTTTAAATTGATTCTAGAAAATCAATCAGTTGTTTATACCAATCAACTGATTGTTTATACCAACAGTTTGTTAAAATCACAAATCAAACAGTTTTAATGAGTGAGAGAAAGAGAGAATTAAACAAGCAATTATACCGGTTCACTCCTTACCAGAGCTACATCCAGTTCTCAGAAAAACCACTGAAATTCCACTATGTAACCAACAACATATTACAAACATACACACCAACAAAGAGGTGATCTTGACCTCTCAACAACACTCACCTTCTTTGATACACCACACACACAAAATCAGAATACCCTCTGACCTTACAGTACCAATAGTTTACAGATATACAAACTTGAAAACAATTACAAAAGAGAATATGAAAGATTACACCTGATATAGGAAATCACAGCTGATCCTATTCCACTCTTTAACCAATGTAAAGCCTAAGCAATCTTGCAATCTTGAAACTTTTCACAATCTTTCAAAAGTGTTTTGAATCTCTCTTTCTGTCATTTTGAAATAGGGAAGTAATCCTAGTTTTATAGCTCTAAAAAATAGTCATTTAAGACAGTTAATCACGAGCCAAAACAGATTGAAACCATAGAAAACAGATTTAACGAACTTAACTAAAACTGTTAAGGATTTTCAAATAGTAACCGGTTGAATTGTCGAATCATCCGATTGAATTGGTTTGATAGTTAAGTCAACCAAGGTCAAATCAATTTTAAAAATCTTTCAAACATACTAAGAGAAAAACAACCGATTAAAATGATAAATCAACAGGTTGTTTTTCACTTACTTTGAAAAACACTTTTTCTTTTAAAGAAAAAATTGATCAAGATTTGAATTGATCTAAGAGTGGATTAAAAAATTCTAAACTACCCAGAACCCATGCCCACAAGCAGCAACACAATCTTCAAGCAATCTTCATAGATTTGGAGACATCAAAGCTTCAAGTTCAATAATCTCCCCCCTATTTGCTGAAAACAAATCCCTGGGTTGCTTGGGATGTTCTGTTAGAATTTGGCAAAGTTTGCAAAACACAAAAAATGAAGGTACAAGGGTAATCCATTCCATATATTATAAGCATCACATAACTTTCACTAAGTGATTTCCAAAAGGAAAATCAGCAAAATCAATGTGAAAACCAATTAAAAAAAATATATTGATGCAACAGTTAAAATCAGAGTGCATCAGTTAAAAATAAAGCTGTCTAGTCTAGCTAAAGCAATTTTAAAACAAGACAGGTAGCAAAAAATAGAACATTACAGACCCATAGCACTTCTCCCCATATTTGTCTTTACAAATAGAGTGAAAGAAGGATAAAAACAGTAAGGATTTAAGATAGAGTTTGTGAATTAAGAATTCCTAACTCATTCCTTAAAGAGAAAAACCTGTCTTTTGATAAAGGCTTGGTGAAGATGTCTGCAAGTTGCCTTTTAGTTGCAATGAATTTCACCTCACAATCTCCATTGCTCACATGATCCCTTATGAAATGGTGTCGGATCTCAATGTGCTTTGTTCTAGAGTTCTGAACCTGATTCTTTGTGAGGTCAATGGCACTTGTATTGTCATAGAACAAAGGTACTTTTGCTGACTTTTAAACCAAAGTCCTCTAGCTGTTGTTTGATCCACAAAATCTGAGCATAGTAGCTCCCTGCAGCAATGTATTCTGCTTTAGCAGTTGAAAGGGCTAAACAAGCTTGCTTCTTGCGGTGCCAAGATATCAGACTTGAGTCAAGAAGGTGACAGGTTCCACTTATGCTTTTTCTCTCTAGTTTGCAAGTTGCAAAGTCAAAATCAGAGTACCCAACTAGTTCTATAGGAGAGTGAGAGGGATACCATAACCTAACAGTAGTTGTGCCCTTTAGGTATTTTAGGATTCTTTTGGCAGCTTTGACATGTGATTCTTTTGGATTTGACTGAATTCTAGCACACAGGCACACTACAAACATGATATCTGGTCTGCTAGCTGTAAGATAAAGCAAGGAACTGCTTAATCCTCTATATTTTGTTTGATCTACAGCATCTCCAGCCATATCAGCATCCATATAGCAATTTGTGGACATTGGTGTTGTAGCTTCTTTGCAATTTTCCATTTGAAACCGTTTGAGAATTTCTTTGTAATACTTTGTTTCGCTTAAGAAGATACCCTCTTTAGATTGCTTGACCTGTATTCCAAGAAAGAAGGAGAGTTCTCCCATCATTGACATCCCAAACTCCCCCTGGATTGTTGTCACAAATTCTTCACACAATCTATCATTAGTTGCTCCAAAGATAATATCATCAACATATATTTGCACTAAGATAACAACAAAATTTGACTTTTTAATGAAAAGAGTTTTATCAATCTTCCCTCTTTCATAGTTATGAGACAAGAGGAAGTTGCTTAACCTCTCATACCACTGCCTAAGAGCTTGCTTGAGGCCATACAAAGCCTTTTACAGCTTGTATACATGGTTGGGATATAAATAATTTTCAAACTTGGGTGGTTGTGAAACAAAGATCTCCTCATTGATAACTCCATTTAGGAAGGCACTTTTCACATCCATTTGGAACATTTGAAGCCACTCATGTAGGCAAAGGCAAGCAGTAATCTCACAGCCTCCAATCTGGCCACTGGTGTGAAAGTTTTGTCATAATCAATTCCTTCTTCTTGATTGTATCCTTTTTACAACAAGCCTCGCTTTGTTCCTTGTAATCACTCCTATCTCATCTAGCTTGTTTTTGAACACCCACTTGGTTCCAATGACATTCATCTAATCTGCTTTTGGAACCAGGAACCACACATCATTTCTGACAAATTGATTTTGCTCCTCATGCATAGCAGCAGTCCCATTTTCATCCTTAAGAGCTTCATTAATTGACTTGGGTTCAACTTTGGAGACAAAAGCCATATGCTTGCGGTAGTTTGATATGGTCCTATGTGTAGAAACTCCTTTATGAATCTGCCCAATGATGTTGTCCACAGAGAGGTCTCTAGGAATCCTCCATTCTTTGGGTAGTTCATCCTGTTGCAAAATTTTAGTCGATTGTTTCGTAGAATCAACCGATTTTTTTTTCTGGACAGTTTTCCAGATTCTTTTAAAAGATGTTCTATTCATCTTCTTCTGCACAATTCTTCATAGGACCTTGTTATACATGGTTAGTTTCATCAAACACAACATGTGCAGACTCTTCTACAATCATAAGCCATTTTTATGTGAGTTGATTTTTAGATGTTTTCATTTATGGTGATACTTTACTTAGAGTTGGGATTTTTAACAATTAGATGTGAAAACCTAAGGAAGATTCCCACTGGACAAGAACTTAACTAAGTGGTTAAGTAAGTGTGAAGGTTCATTTCACAGAGGCAAAGATAAAAATAGATTGTGGTGAGGAATGAATGCAAGTGGAAAAGGAAAGGCTACAAGGTATCATCATTTGTGAACATAGCCGAACCAAATGATGAACCAACAAAGCGACACTAGATGGGAAAAATTGAGACAAAAAGAAGATAAAGACAATATGGAAATGGACAAAATGGAAGTAGAAGATGAAAGAATGAACTTATGGGTTTGGATTGAGAGAGTGGTCACATCACTTGGGGGTTGGAAACCACCAAGATAAGTGAAGGGTAGCCACTTGAGAGTCTCCCACTCTTCAAGATAAGACCAAATGCAAAGGAACCAAGCCTCACTCAAAGCTCACACAATTTGTGCAGAGTTTCTTTACTCAATTTTCAACTTCAAAATACAAAGGGTGAGGCCTCCTATTTATAGGTGAAGGAGCCTTGGAAAACAAGCAAGAGCAGTAGAATGGGAAAAGGGAAAAAATTGGCAGCCTTAGGGTTTGACTAAGTCAAACCCGCATCCTAGGCTTGTCCTTCTAGAAACTAGGTCAAAATGCCTTCCAAAAGGCTAGGAACAAGCTAAAATGATAACTACACCCCCTATTATACTAAAGACACCTTATTCTAGCCTATATTTGCTATTTGGACCCCTAAAGTGAGCCCAAATTATTTACAACTTGTTTTATTCTTAAGAAGACCAGCAGGAAAAACTTAAGATGCTCTGATCTTTGTCCATTTCTCCCTCTAGCAAGGTCTTCACTTGAATGTTGAGATGACCTTTCATGGTGTGCATCCTTGGTCATCTTCTTGTTGTCTTGGTTTGTATCACTTTTGTTATAAACTCTATAAGTATGACTAGATAAAGCGTAACCAAGGGAAATACCATTGTCTGCTTTCTCATCAAACTTACCAAGATTATCTTTACCATTATTCAAAATGTAACATTTGCATCCAAATACCTTTAGATGCCTATATTGGGCTTCCTTCCATTAAGTAGTTCATATGGAGTCTTTTTCAAGATAGGCCTGATGAGAACTTGATTCATACATAGCATGCAGTACTCACTACATCTTCCCAGAAATACTTTGGCAAGGAGGATTCACTCAAAATTGTCCTGGCCAATTCTTCAAGTGATCTGTTCTTTCTTTCCACCACACCATTCTGCTAAGGTGTCCTTGGAGTAGAGAAATTGTGAAAGATATCAAGCTTTTCACAGAAGGAGCTGAACTTCTCATTTTGGAATTCTCCTCCATGATCACTGCGGATGGCACAAATGTTGCTGCAGCAAGTATTTTGTAGCCTCTTGGCTAGCTTCTTAAAAGCAGAGAAGGCATCGCTTTTTGATTCCAGAAATAGTGTCCATGTAAACCTAGAAAAATCATCAACTAAAACAAGAGCATAATAATTCCCACCAAGGCTCATAGTTCTAAAGGGACCAAACAGATCAATGTGTAGTAGCTTAAGGGTTTTTGAAGTGGAAACCATATTTTTCAGTTTAAAAGAATGCTTAGTTTGTTTCCTCTTTCGATAAGCTTCACATACATGATCCTTCTCAAAACTTGAGCTTAGGTAATCCTACAACAAGATCATTAGATATCAGTTTGTTCAAGTGATGCATATGTATATGAGCAATTTTTTTGTGCCAAAGCCATGATTCCTCATGTTTGGTCAAAAGACAACGTGTGGATGTGGAATGTGAAATATCAAGTAGATAGACATTATTAATTCTTTTACCAAACAACAACACTTCCTGTGAATTTGGTAGATGAATCTCACATGTGTTGGTTTTGAACATTATTACTTGATATCCTCTATCACATAGTTGACTTATGCTGAGAAGATTAGGCTTGAGTCCTTTCACATAGAGAATATCATGGATCAAGAAGTTGTTTTCATTACCAATAGTGCCTTTTCCAAGAATCTTTCCTTTTTTATTATCCCCATATGTCACATGGCCTTCTTGCTTGAGGATGATGTTGACAAACTTGGATATGTAAGGACCTGAAATTTATTGGAATGAAAGAGTATGTTTTAAGTAAATTCTAAGTATGTTTTATCTAAGTTAAAAAGGAAGGAAAGTGTAGTCTAGAAAAAAAACTATAAGAGTTCCTTGTTTATACATCATCGCCGGTCGCCTAGACTACACGTCATCGCGCGGGCGTGAGAGGCATGCAGGCATCGCGCGGGTGTGAGAGGCATGCAGGCATCGCGCGGGCGTGAGAGGCATGCAGGCATCGCGCGGGCGCGAGAGGCATGCAGGGATCGCGCGGGCGCGAGGGGCATGCGGGCATCGCGCGGGCGCGAGGCACGCGGGAATTGCCAGGGCGCGATGCATGTGGACGTGGCCAAGGCGCGAGAGTTATGAGGGCGTCGCCAGGGAAGACATCGGTCGTTCGCCAGGAAGAGGTCATCGGTGGTAGTCTTCGCGCGAGGTCATCGGTGGTAGTCTTCGCGCGAGGTCATCGGAGGATCGTCTTCGCGTGAGGTCATCGGTGGTAGTCTTCGCGCGAGGTCATCGGTGGATTGTCTTCGCACGAGAGGTCATCAGTGGTTTCTCTTCGAGCTGGTAGTCATCGGCGAAAGGTCATCGCGCGACGTTGAGTTACACCCAGAGAACGTGGGCTCCAGACTCCCAGCAAGAGACGTCTGCACGCGCGCCACGTAGACAAAAGAGTGGTTCAGAATAGTGACCTCAGAGCGTAGCCTGCGCAGAGGCACGCTTAGTAGTACTGTTCAGGGAAGCGTGCACGCAAACTTCCCTGCAGAGTAGGTGGTGGCAGCTGCTTTTGGAGGGATAAGTTGGTTTAAGTTACAAAAATCCACTGCTGGGAGAAAAGGAAAACATTGTTGTATTCGACGAGAGAAAGAGTGAGTTTCTTCCCTTCTCCTCCAGTTACCTCCTCCGCGTTGCGATTTCAGCATCTCCACACAAGAGTACGACGAGAAGCAACACCATTGGAGCCCCTGGGAAAGTTCTCTGCAACTCCTTCAAAACCAGACGCAAAAACAGAGCCAAGGTATTCTGCAAGCTTCGTTGGATTTCGAAGCTCCTGGTGGTTGCGCAAGTCCAGGTAAGGGAAGCTAGACCTCTTTTTCCATACAAGCCATAGTTTGCTGTTTCTGAAGTGAGGGCGACGTGGTCGCCGGTTCTCTGTTTCTTTTCGAAATGCTCTGTTTTACGTGTTTGGGCGACGTGGTCGCCGGTTTTAAATACGAGTTTCGAACTAACCTGTGTTTGACATTGTTTGAAACTGTTTGGGATTTAAATACAATATATATGTGATATTCGAAAGTTTGAAACGCTGAAATGGTTGTTGCTGTGATTTGAAATATTCCTTTGTATGGCATGACGTCTTGAATGCTGTGAATGTGGGATCGAGGCATAGTATATTCAGGAAAGAAAATACCGTGTAAGATCTTGTGGTAGGTGCATTGATCGGTGATTCCTAAGGGGATATCCTGACTCTGCTGAGGTAATGGAATCACGTAGAGGAAGTTACTCAGTTGTTGAGAGTCGAAGGAGGTCTATATGATGGGCGTCTCGTGTGAAAAAGAACGAGCTCCGTCTGTCATATGGATTAACCCTGTCATACCAGGAGAACTATGGTAACATTGAGATGATATATGCGCATGCTGTGTGGATTCACAGCGACCCTGTGTGGATTTCACAGTGGTGTGGTATGACAGGTGCAGATCTCTGAGTCTAATCAACGCACGAGTCAATCCGGAAGTAGTGTCAAGTGTCTTGTGTGGTGAGTCAGTGGAAAGTCTGACATGTGAAATGAGAAACTTGAATATTGATAGACACTTGATGCTGTATTGTGAAATGGAATGACTATGGGTGAATATTGTGAAGTTTGTGATTTTGGGAGATCAGCTGAATGCTATGAGCAGCTTTACGTTTTACATGGATATTTTGGAACTTGGTTTACTTGGATTTTCATGTTCTTGATTTAAACTTCTTTTAAATTATCTAGCTTACCCTTTTATCTGTTATTGTGGTTGTTTTTCTCAAAACTGTGATGATCGTGTAATTGTTACACGGGAGCAGATGATCTTCCAGGAAGAAGAGCTCCTTAGTGAGTGATTGCCGAGGAGGAGATCGCCGGTTTTCTTCTGTCTATATCGGGTGATCGCCTGTTTCTGCCTCTATCGGGTGATCGCCTGTTTTTTTTCTGTCCTGATAGGTGATCGGCTGTTTTGGCTCCTCCGATAGGAGATCGGTTTCTTCCGATAGGAGATCGCCTGCTTTGTTTTTTTTTACTGTATTTTGTTTATGTTTCTGGAAAATTTGACCGAATTTGTATTAAACTCCCTAAGAGGAGCAACTTCATTTCATATATATATTATTTTGTTCATAGAATCTATTTGTCACCTTTACTTTCATTTTATATTTATTTCAAAGTAATTTGGAGGGATGTTACATTAATGGTATCAGAGCAGTTCGCCTTAGGATGACCTGAGGGCTGTGGATCCATTGTGTTTCTTCTGCTCATAAAATTTATTTGAGTTTTAAATAACCACTATAGTGGAAGGTTTTCAAACGTTTTAGTTTTGAACTCTTGCGTGTGCTTGGGTGAACGTGTGCCTAACTGAAAATCTTAGTATTAAGAATAAGAAGGTCTTGATAAAGTGGTGAGGGTGCACACTCATAACTGGATCAAGATAATTCTTAATCTTAATTCCAAAGGTTTGATGTTTAGCCTACATTGAATTCTGGTGTGATTTTTGAGTGTTCTTGAATTTGACTGAGGTGGTAGTTTGGACTGATGTTTGCACACCAGTAACTGTTCTGGTGTTTTGTGTGAAGTTATAAGTGTTATGATTCTGTTGATGAACTCAAATTCTAGATGACTTTGAGATGCTGACCTTTGTAAGGTCTAGCTGTTACCCCTTGAATGAATTGATTCTTATCGATTTCATTCTTATAGTTGTAGGGAATATAGAAGTCAATAGATTCAGAAGATGGCACGTAGACCTGCTACCCCACCTCAACCTTCCTCAGAGATGAGTCAGATCGCCAAGGCCATCGAGATGATGGCGACTGCCATTCAGCAGCAGAATGCGGCGATGGCTCAGAACCATCAAGCCACAATGCAGCACTGGGAAACTGCCCGATCTGCTGAGACAAACTCCCACGTCGGTCAGCCCCAAGAACAGATGGGACTGGCCGAGTTCATGAGGCACAACCCACCTAAGTTCAGTGGGAATGCTACCCCTGACCAGGCAGATCAGTGGGTCAGGGAGGTGGAGAAAATCTTTAGGGCGACCTCCTGCCCTGAAGAGAAGAAGCTGTTGTTTGCCACGTATCTGCTATCAGGAGAAGCTGAGTTCTGGTGGATGGGAGCTCAGCAGATGATGGAGGCCCGAGAGGATGTTCTGGATTGGGAGAGCTTCAGGGTGAAGTTCTTGGAGAAATACTTCCCAGACAGCGCCAAGTTTGCAAGGGAAGCTGAGTTCTTAAAGTTGGAGCAGGGGGACATGTCAGTAAACGCCTATGCTGCCCGTTTTGAGTACCTCGCCCGGTTCTATACCCAGGCGACCTCCGAGGCCTGGAGGTGTAGGAAGTTCGAGGAAGGGCTGAAGCATGGGCTGAAGAAGACCATAGCCCCGATGTGCATCAGGGAGTTCCACGCCTTAGTGGAGAAGGCGAAGATGGTGGAGACCCTGGAAAAGGGTGAGTCTCGGGTGATCAGGTCACACCCAGGAGGTCCTTCCAGTGGGAGAGCTAAGGCACAGCACCCACAAAGCAAACCCTATGCGAGACCTCCATCACATCGGGCAGGAGCAGCACCTCCCCAGTTCCAACAGCAACAACCTTGGAAGCCTAAGTGTCTTCACTGTGGTGGACCACACGCCTCCAATGCTTGTTTCAAGAAGATTTCAGAGAGGAGATGTTTTGTCTGCCAAAAGATGGGGCACGTTGCTAGAGAGTGCCCTAGCAGGAATGGGGCGACCCAACCCAGTGGCTCCCAACAGTTGAGAAGCGAGGGCGGCAGACCTCAGGCAACAGGGAGGGTGTTCGCCATGTCTGGAGCAGAGGCAGCTCAGTCAGGTAACCTCATCCAAGGTGTTTGTTTTATTGCTGGTAGAGGTGTAAGGGCTTTGTTTGATTCTGGAGCGACACACTCCTTTGTGTCAAGCCTGTGTGTAGCCGAGTTGGGCCTCCTAGTGAAGGAGTTACCTTTCGAGCTGTTGGTCTCTACACCTGCGTCAGGACAGGTGTCGACCTCTACAGTGTGCCCTGAATGTCCAGTGATTGTAGAAGGACGCAGATTCAAGGTGAACTTGATCTGCCTACCTCTTCAGGACCTGGATGTCATCCTGGGAATGGATTGGTTAGCTGCCAATCACGTTCTCATAGACTGTGGTAGGCAGAAAGTAGCGTTTCCAGACCCCCAAGAATCGGATGTGTTATCAGTTCAACGAGGGCGATCAGAGCTGGAAGGAGAGGCGAGGTACTTCGTCGTGCTCGCCCGGTTGGAAGTGGAGAATAAAGGGGACGTAAACAGGATACAAGTGGTGAAAGATTTCACAGATGTATTCCCAGAAGAGGTGCCTGGGTTACCCCCTAAGAGAGAAGTGGAATTCTCTATTGACTTGGTACCTGGAGCTGGACCAGTGTCAATGGCACCTTACAGGATGGCACCAGCCGAGTTAGTGGAGTTAAAGAAGCAAGTGGAAGAGTTGCTGGAGAAGCAGTTCATCAGACCCAGCGTATCTCCATGGGGAGCTCCAGTGCTCCTAGTCAAGAAGAAGGATGGAGGGTCTCGGCTGTGTATAGACTACAGGCAATTGAACAAATTGACCATCAAGAACAAGTACCCCCTACCTCGGATTGATGATTTGATGGACCAAATTCATGGGGCCTCGGTGTTCTCCAAGATTGACCTGAGATCGGGGTATCATCAAATCTTGGTAAAAGCTGAAGATGTTCAGAAGACAGCTTTTAGGTCTCGATATGGGCACTACGAGTATGTAGTGATGCCATTTGGAGTCACCAATGCTCCAGCTCTATTCATGGACTACATGAATAGGATCTTTCGCCCTTTCTTGGATAAGTTTGTGGTGGTCTTCATAGATGACATCCTCATTTATTCAAGGACCGAGGAAGAGCATGAGGAACACCTGAGGACAGTATTGGAAATACTGAGGGAGAAGCAGCTCTATGCCAAATTCTCCAAGTGTGAGTTCTGGCTGAGGGAAGTCAACTTCTTAGGACACGTGATATCTGCCCAGGGGATCTCGGTAGATCCAGCCAAGGTAGAGGCAGTGCTGCAATGGGAACGTCCTAAGACAGTGACTGAGATAAGGAGCTTTGTGGGGTTGGCGGGCTACTATCGGAGGTTTATTGAGGATTTTTCCAAGATAGTGGCTCCTTTAACACAGCTAACCCGCAAGGATCAACCTTTTGCTTGGACCGACCGATGTGAGCAGAGCTTTAGGGAACTAAAGGAGAGGTTGACCAGTGCTCCAGTGCTGGTGATTCCAGAAGTAGGAAGACCTTTTGATGTCTTCTGTGATGCCTCACACCAAGGCTTGGGATGCGTCTTGATGCAAGAGAAAAGAGTGGTTGCATATGCTTCAAGGCAACTCAAGGTGCATGAGAGAAACTACCCTACTCATGATTTGGAGTTGGCAGCAGTAGTGTTTGCCTTGAAGATCTGGAGGCATTATCTTTATGGAGCTCGGTTCCAGGTATTCAGTGACCACAAGAGCTTGAAATACCTGTTCGATCAGAAGGAACTAAACATGAGACAAAGAAGGTGGATGGAATTCCTAAAGGATTACGACTTTCAACTCATGTATCACCCAGGGAAGGCCAATGTAGTGGCAGATGCCTTGAGTAGGAAGTCTATGCAAGTCGCCACCATGATGATGGAGGAGCAGAAACTGATCGAGCAGTTCAGAGACTTAAACCTTGGAGTAGAATTTCACGTGAATCACATTAGTTGTAGCAAGCTGACTATAACTAATGACTTCCTGGGAATGTTGAAGGATAAGCAATTGGAGGACCCTAGCCTGAAGCGCACTGTGGAGTCACTAGGGACAGGTCAGGCGAGAGGCTTTGAGATGGGCGATGATGGGATCTTGAGGTTTGATGGCAGGATTTGCATACCTGCAAATGATGAGTTGAAGAAGATGATCCTAGAGGAAGGTCATAAGAGTCGCCTTAACCTCCACCCAGGCATGAACAAGATGTACCATGACTTGAAGGAGTCATTTTGGTGGCCGGGCATGAAGAGGGACATCGCCCAGTATGTGGCAACCTGCTTAACGTGTCAGAAAGCGAAGGTAGAGCATCAAAGACCTGGCGGGCTGTTGCAGCAACTGGATATCCCTGAGTGGAAATGGGACAGCATCGCCATGGATTTTGTCACCCATTTACCCAGATCGGTAAAGGGTCATGATGCAATCTGGGTCATCATTGATAGGCTGACGAAGAGTGCCCACTTTCTCCCAGTGAATATGAAGATGCCTATGGTCAAGCTGGCACAGCTATACATCCAAGAAATAGTGAGGCTGCATGGAGTGCCTTCCAGCATCGTTTCAGATAGAGATCCCAGGTTCACTTCACGGTTTTGGCAGACCTTGCAAGAGTGCTTGGGAACTAAGTTGAGGATGAGCTCTGCATATCATCCCCAAACAGATGGTCAGTCAGAGAGGACGATCCAATCTTTGGAAGATCTGCTGAGGGCATGCGTTTTGGATCAATTGGGAGGTTGGGAGGAGGTGTTGCCACTAGTGGAGTTTACCTATAACAATAGCTACCACGCCAGCATTGGGATGGCACCATATGAAGCCCTGTATGGGAGAAAATGCAGAACTCCCTTATGTTGGTACCAGGAGGGCGAGGCAGTCTTGGTTGGGCCAGAGTTTATTCAGCAGACGACCGAGAAGGTGAAGCAGATACAAAGCAGAATGAAAGCCTCTCAGAGTAGGCAGAAGTCCTATGCAGATCAGAGGAGAAAGCCTTTGGAGTTTGCTGCTGGAGATCACGTGTTCATGAAAGTGACACCAACCAAGGGTGTAGGGCGGGCGATCAGGTCAAAGAAGTTGTCCCCTAAGTTCGTGGGACCATATCAGATCTTAAGAAGGATTGGCCCAGTGGCGTATGAGATCGCCCTACCTCCCCATCTGGCGAATCTGCACAATGTGTTTCACGTGTCACAGCTGAGGAAGTACATGGCAGACCCTAGTCATGTGCTGGATGTAGACGACGTGCAGATTAGGGATGACTTGTCCTTTGAAGCCAAACCAGTCAGGATTGACGATCGGCAATGTAAACAGCTCAGGGGCAAGACCATCGACATGGTGAAAGTGGTGTGGGATGAGAAATCGGGGGATTCTACTTGGGAGTTAGAAGAACCCATGAGGGAGGCTTATCCATACCTCTTTTCCTTGTAATCCAATTTTCGAGGACGAAAATTTTTGTTGTTGGGGAGAATGTAAGGACCTGAAATTTATTGGAATGAAAGAGTATGTTTTAAGTAAATTCTAAGTATGTTTTATCTAAGTTAAAAAGGAAGGAAAGTGTAGTCTAGAAAAAAAACTATAAGAGTTCCTTGTTTATACATCATCGCCGGTCGCCTAGACTACACGTCATCGCGCGGGCGTGAGAGGCATGCAGGCATCGCGCGGGCGTGAGAGGCATGCAGGCATCGCGCGGGCGTGAGAGGCATGCAGGCATCGCGCGGGCGCGAGAGGCATGCAGGGATCGCGCGGGCGCGAGGGGCATGCGGGCATCGCGCGGGCGCGAGGCACGCGGGCATTGCCAGGGCGCGATGCATGTGGACGTGGCCAAGGCGCGAGAGTTATGAGGGCGTCGCCAGGGAAGACATCGGTCGTTCGCCAGGAAGAGGTCATCGGTGGTAGTCTTCGCGCGAGGTCATCGGTGGTAGTCTTCGCGCGAGGTCATCGGTGGATCGTCTTCGCGCGAGGTCATCGGTGGTAGTCTTCGCGCGAGGTCATCGGTGGATCGTCTTCGCGCGAGAGGTCATCAGTGGTTTCTCTTCGAGCTGGTAGTCATCGGCGAAAGGTCATCGCGCGACGTTGAGTTACACCCAGAGAACGTGGGCTCCAGACTCCCAGCAAGAGACGTCTGCACGCGCGCCACGTAGACAAAAGAGTGGTTCAGAATAGTGACCTCAGAGCGTAGCCTGTGCAGAGGCACGCTTAGTAGTACTGTTCAGGGAAGCGTGCACGCAAACTTCCCTGCAGAGTAGGTGGTGGCAGCTGCTTTTGGAGGGATAAGTTGGTTTAAGTTACAAAAATCCACTGCTGGGAGAAAAGGAAAACATTGTTGTATTCGACGAGAGAAAGAGTGAGTTTCTTCCCTTCTCCTCCAGTTACCTCCTCCGCATTGCGATTTCAGCATCTCCACACAAGAGTACGACGAGAAGCAACACCATTGGAGCCCCTGGGAAAGTTCTCTGCAACTCCTTCAAAACCAGACGCAAAAACAGAGCCAAGGTATTCTGCAAGCTTCGTTGGATTTCGAAGCTCCTGGTGGTTGCGCAAGTCCAGGTAAGGGAAGCTAGACCTCTTTTTCCATACAAGCCATAGTTTGCTGTTTCTGAAGTGAGGGCGACGTGGTCGCCGGTTCTCTGTTTCTTTTCGAAATGCTCTGTTTTACGTGTTTGGGCGACGTGGTCGCCGGTTTTAAATACGAGTTTCGAACTAACCTGTGTTTGACATTGTTTGAAACTGTTTGGGATTTAAATACAATATATATGTGATATTCGAAAGTTTGAAACGCTGAAATGGTTGTTGCTGTGATTTGAAATATTCCTTTGTATGGCATGACGTCTTGAATGCTGTGAATGTGGGATCGAGGCATAGTATATTCAGGAAAGAAAATACCGTGTAAGATCTTGTGGTAGGTGCATTGATCGGTGATTCCTAAGGGGATATCCTGACTCTGCTGAGGTAATGGAATCACGTAGAGGAAGTTACTCAGTTGTTGAGAGTCGAAGGAGGTCTATATGATGGGCGTCTCGTGTGAAAAAGAACGAGCTCCGTCTGTCATATGGATTAACCCTGTCATACCAGGAGAACTATGGTAACATTGAGATGATATATGCGCATGCTGTGTGGATTCACAGCGACCCTGTGTGGATTTCACAGTGGTGTGGTATGACAGGTGCAGATCTCTGAGTCTAATCAACGCACGAGTCAATCCGGAAGTAGTGTCAAGTGTCTTGTGTGGTGAGTCAGTGGAAAGTCTGACATGTGAAATGAGAAACTTGAATATTGATAGACACTTGATGCTGTATTGTGAAATGGAATGACTATGGGTGAATATTGTGAAGTTTGTGATTTTGGGAGATCAGCTGAATGCTATGAGCAGCTTTACGTTTTACATGGATATTTTGGAACTTGGTTTACTTGGATTTTCATGTTCTTGATTTAAACTTCTTTTAAATTATCTAGCTTACCCTTTTATCTGTTATTGTGGTTGTTTTTCTCAAAACTGTGATGATCGTGTAATTGTTACACGGGAGCAGATGATCTTCCAGGAAGAAGAGCTCCTTAGTGAGTGATTGCCGAGGAGGAGATCGCCGGTTTTCTTCTGTCTATATCGGGTGATCGCCTGTTTCTGCCTCTATCGGGTGATCGCCTGTTTTTTTTCTGTCCTGATAGGTGATCGGCTGTTTTGGCTCCTCCGATAGGAGATCGGTTTCTTCCGATAGGAGATCGCCTGCTTTGTTTTTTTTTACTGTATTTTGTTTATGTTTCTGGAAAATTTGACCGAATTTGTATTAAACTCCCTAAGAGGAGCAACTTCATTTCATATATATATTATTTTGTTCATAGAATCTATTTGTCACCTTTACTTTCATTTTATATTTATTTCAAAGTAATTTGGAGGGATGTTACAGGATACATCTCCTGTCATATGTTTGGAACAACCACTGTCCAAGTACCACATTTGCTTGTTTTTCATTAAAAAATCCTGCAAAAAAACAAAATCAGGTGCCAAGATTTGGTTCCCTAACAAATTTGGGTCCATAGAGATTAATTTGGTTGTTAGGAACCTTAGGATTCTTAGGAACCCACTTTAAAATACCTCTAGGAACATAAACTTTTCGAATTTTGCAAAACCTGACAGAATGACCCTTTTTCATATAGTAGAAACAAGAAACAACCTGTTGTTTCAACTTTTCAATTGGTTGTTTTTCTGTAATGGTTGAAAAAGGTTTTGAAATACCACTGTTCTTACTCTGTTGATTAAAACCAAGACCAGATTTTCCAAAAGCACAATTTTGAGATGCTAACACATTCTCAAAGTTGAATTTTCCTTTTGAAATTTTATCCACAGTTTTCACAAGATAAAGAACATTCCTTTTTAGAGATTCATAGTTTTTACACAAACTAGATTCACACTTGCAAGAAGAATTTTGATAAATCATCTCTAAATTTTCAAAATCAGTTTTTGAGTTGTTTGATTCTTCTTCCAAGACCTTGACTCTATTTTCCAACCAATTATTTTTACTTTTCAACCGATTGTTCGAAAGGATTTATCCATAGGCTTCTTCATGAGTCTCTTTAAAAACCTCAAGAAGTTGATTATAATTTTCAGCATTAATGGAAGAGTTTGTACTTACACTGTGTGATGCAGACTCTTCTTTTGCCATCAGACACATGTTGGTTTTGGAAACTTCAGAGGATGATCCAGAGGAGGACATGTCATTGTCTAGCCAATCATTTCCACTTGAATCTTTATGATTTCTTTTAAGAGTGTCGCACATATCCTTTACTGAAACACACTTCGAAACTCTGAGAAGCTCATCAGAATCAAAAAGCAGATACAATAATATTTTTGGCAATACAATCAAGCTGAACCTTTTTCCTTTCACTCCTAGTCCATTGGGACAAAGATTTTTCAGAAAAGACTTTATTATTTTCAAGCACAGGTATGAAAGAACTATTTGTGATAGCATCCCAGATTTTCCTATCTATAAATTTTTTTAAAAAAATCATTCTAATCCTCCAAATTTGATATTTCAAACCACAGAATAAAGGTGGTCTATTAATAGATGCTCCTTCCCCGATAGGTAACTTGTCAGCCATTAAAAAAGTTTTTGAAAACAAGTCTTGAGTAATTTTCAAGAACCTTGGTGCCAATTGTTATAATTAATAGCTTAAACAAGAGGGGGGTGAATTGTTTATTGGAATACTTTCGCAAATAATGGATTGGAATGAAGATTAATGAAGAACTACAAAAGAAGCAATCATCTCAGCCAAGAAACAAAATTGTTTTTAAATTGATTCCAGAAAATCAATTAGTTGTTTATACGAATCAACCGATTGTTTATACCAGCAGTTTGTTAAAATTACAAATCAAATAGTTTTAATGAGTGAGAGAAAGAGAGAATTACACAAGCAATTATATTGGTTCACTCCTTACCAGAGCTACATCTAGTTCTCAGAAAAACCACTGCGACTCCACTATGTAACCAACAACAGATTACAAACACACACAACAACAAAGAGGTGATCTTACCTGGGACCTTAAGCCCCTTTTTATAGGCTACCATGTTCCTGTTGCACTTGAGATAAACAAATATTAACTGAAAATAAACACATTATCTTATATCACTAACAGAAAACCCCCTGGCACAGGCACCAATAATCTTCAGGTCCCAGACTGCAGGTGTTCCTTCTGTTATATGTACGCGCGCATCCAAATCTTTTTATGGTTAGCACTATCAAAGGGTATTTCATGTGCAACAGACATATATGTATAACAGGAAAATCTTACGTGATATTAACAAACATATCTATATGTAGTTGTAACAAACATATGAATAACAATATATATATATATATATATATATATATATATATATATATATCTTTATCTCTGAGCATCTTTATCTTTAAGCGCATGTCACTAATTATCAGCACATGACAGATTTGTTATGCGCTTCGACCCATTAAGCAGATTGGGTCAGCCTCGTAACCTTGGCGCAAGGTCCCACCCATAATCATTCGCTCGTATGTCCATGTTAATACACACCCATTCATGCTATTTCGTGCCATACATATAGCTTTACCTAGGTTGCCTTAACACTACTGGGTCAAGCCTTATAATTAATACTTTACTTATCATAAACTTGGATACATTGTGTGCCCCCTTAGTCCATTATGTTTCTTACTTTAGTAAGTAATATTATTCACAAGGATTATATCATATGCATGCATGAAAGTTTAATATATACGCATACCTGGAGCCCAGTCACATGGTAAGTGAGGCCCATGTGCTGAGATGACCTACCTGAGAGAAAATGTCGAGGTCCGACCAACGAGTTCTAAGCGCTACGAGTTCTGGTTCAGTACACAAGTCCCCTAGGCTCAAGCTGAACTTACTTCAGCGAAGTGGCTTTTTGCTCTCCCAAGTCGACCTGTGTGGCAAATGAGTAGCGCTATGTGCACAGTACCCTGAGTTGACGTTTCACCACACTCCATCGTGTGCTTCCACATGGCTTTCATCAACGGTCACAAGACATTGTCGCTTACACTCCCCTACTACAATAGGGTTTCAAAAACTCAAACGTCCCTACTGTTTCATTACGCTCTTTAGAAATTTTCGTGCTTCTTCTCAAACTTGTTGCGCCCTCCTCGTCGTCCATACAATCTTGTTCCCAATACCTTTCTGATCACCTCAAAGGTACTAACTTTACCTTACCTTATTCACGTAATATGCTTTTATTACTTTCGCTGCCCTTGCTTTACTACACTAGGATTGTTCATACCCTGTGTTCTCGATATTACTGTTTACGCCTGCTATTCTTCTTTTATGAATGCATGTAATGTTGGATTCTGAATGTATCTATTGTTCTTTGTTTGTTTGCTTGCTCTGGTTTTAGATGGATTACCAGTACAAATATCCTTGGGCCTCTGAGAACCTTTTAGCTGAAACCTCAAAGTTTACCTTTAGAAAGAAGATAGTAGATTATAGGAAAACCGAGTATAAGAAACATCCTAAAAGACACATGTTTGGTAGGGAACATGATAAGCTTGTCCATATAGTACCCTGTGGGGAGGGTGAACTTGTGTGAAGTGATGAATCCATAGACCCCGAGGGCCCCGTCTGCTTCTTTTACTCCACCTTCTTCCAGAAAGTCCTCCTTCAACTCCCCCTATTCCCCTTCGAGAGAGCCCTGCTTACCGAAGTCAACGTTGCTCCTGCCCAGCTACACCCAAATAGCTAGGCATTCGTGCAGGCCTTTACCATCCTCTGTTCCCATTTTGGCCTTCTGCAATCAGTGGATGTCTTTCTTTACTTCTTTGAGGCCAAACGTTTAGGACGCCAACTTTGGGTGTCCTTCAACGGGGTTGCTGGGAGGTCCTTGCTATCCCTCTTCCAGCAATCTTATAAGGATTTTAAAAAGAAGTTCTTCAAAGGTCGAAGCAGCAAGGGAGATCCAACCCTCCTGGATGGGTTTCCCTTGTATTGGACTCGAAACCCTATCTTGTAGAGCCCTAGACACTTGGAGGACCTGCCCCCACCTGAACGTGAGGTGTGCATCCATCTCTCCAACCTCAAGGTGGTTTTTGATACTTCCTTCTTGATCCGAGAGGAGTTTTTCCTAGTAACGCTTAAAGCTTACATTGGTATACTCTTATTCCCTGCTATATTCAGGTATTGATGTTTTTGTATTGCTGGTGTAAGTGCTGAACTAATCTTATCTTGTTATGCAGATAACATGTTTGATGCGGAGAAGAGGAAGAACCTATCTGCGCTGGCCAGGCAGAAAAGAGCTACTGTGGAGGCCCCTTCTGCGGCTGTTGCAGAAGTACCCTCTTGTTGAAGACCGCAACAGGAAGGCCATAATTGAGGTGGTGGCCTCAGAGGAGGATGAGACATATTCTGGGCTTGTCTTCAAGAGAAGACAAAACAATTAAGCGTCCTCCTCCCACTCAATCTCACGTGGGCGAGCCCCTTCTCCTTCGCATTCTCCACTCTGACACCTTTCAACCTCTAGGGGGGTCATGGTCCAAGAGAGCAGGAAGGAACACACTGAGGAGGAGGGACTATGGGATCCTTCCACAGATCCCATTCTCACCATTCAAAATGCCCTGCTCCCTCCAAAGATCAAAGAGAAAATGGGCCCCCTGGAGGAGGATCAAATGCTGGAGCAAACCACAAGGCAACTGGGGCAGGCGCTGGCCACAAGTTGCCTATTTCTTTCCAAGCTAAAAAACGTTGTCCAGGGTGAAGCCTCCAAGTCTAAAGGACTTACCAGCAGGTGAAGGGCCTCAATTTAGAGGTCGAGGAGCTGAGAAGGAGCTATCAAGAGGTTAAGACTCTCCTCTTTAACAAATCACAAGTGACCTTGGGTTTGTATGCAAGGAACAACGACCTCCGTACTGAGATGGAGTAGCTAAAAGAAGAGCGAGAGTCGTTGAAGGAAGAGATGGCGAAGCTGGTGGCCACACAAAAGGCAAAGCTGGTACAGAAGGACGAGTTGATGGCTAAGCTCAAGGACGAGCTCACAAATGACGTTCCCAACTCATATGTTGCTGCCTTCGAGGACGCTGTCGCCCAGGCCACAAGTGTTTACCATGATACTAACTTCTCCCAACTTGGCCCAGGGAAAGTCATGATTGATGGACACTTAGTGTTTGAGGATGAGCAGCAATCCTAGACTCCTTGTATTTATTTGCCTTCTGTGACTGGCTAAACAATGTATTATTTCGTGCATATATGTGTAGCTGTTTATTGTGCCTTTTCTAGTTTAGAGTTAATGCATATAACTTAACGAATTAATGAGTGTTCTTACCTTAGAAGCATCATTAATTTCGCAACCAACTCCCAACTAACAAGGCAATTTATGATGCATGCCGAGTAATTGATGTATCTAACTATGCCAATCAAACATAACATGGATGGCACTCTTACCAGAGCCAATCATAGGATAATTTAATGTCTAACCTGGTGACTCGTGTTGTTGTCTCAACTGGTTCTCATCGAGATCCTGAGCTCACCTTGTGTTGTCCATACTTAGAGTCCTCCTTCACATAGGGCTCTCAAGTTTGAGTTTTCATGAACATATAGCTTCCTTCCTTTGGAAATTTTCCAGAGCGAGGTTTTCTTTTGGGGCTCGAGCCAAATTTTGGGGAGCTGCGGTTTGGTTGGTGCCTTTGATCAGAATAAGGCCCCAAATGCTGAACAAATGGGCATCTTTGAGCTGATTTCGTTTGGGCTACACCCAATCTTTGGCAGGCTGGCTTCGTTTACACCACATTTGGGGAACTGGTTTCGTGTCCACCACATTGGGTGGACTGGTTTCATTTACACACCACATTTGGTGAATTGGTTTCGTGTGCACCACATCGGATGGACTGGTTTCGTTTACACCACATTTGGTGAACTGGTTTCGTGTGCACCATATCGGGTGAACTGGTTTCGTTTACATCACATTTGGTGAACTGGTTTCATGTCCACCATATTAGGTGGACTGGTTTCGTTTACACCACATTTGGTGAATTGGTTTTGTGTCCACCACATTAGGTGGACTGGTTTTGTTTACACCACATTTGGTGAACTGGTTTCGTGTGCACCACATCAGGTGGACTGGTTTCGTTTACACCATATTTGGTGAATTGGTTTCGTGTCCACCACATCGGGTGGACTGGTTTTGTTTACACCATATTTGGTGAGCTAGTTTCATGTCCACCACCTCGGGTGGACTAGTGATATAAACCCACAAAGACTCCAAAACCAAGTCCATAAGAAGATGACCAAGAATGCCAACTATAAAGGGTCATCTCAACAAGCAAAGGAAGACCTCTTCAATAGGAGGAATGGACAAGGTCCAGAGCACTTGAAGTTCTTCCTATTAGTCCTCTTAAATATTTAGAAAAATGTTGTAAATAAATTGGGCTCAAATGAGGGGTCCAAATAGTAGAAATAAGGTAGAATAAAGTGCCTTTAGCATAGTAGGGGGTGTGGGTAGCATTCTTGCTTGTTCCTAGCCCATTTGAAGGCATTTTGACCTAATTTCTAGAAAGATAAGCCAAGAATACGGGATTGACTTAGTCAAACCCTATGGCTGCCCACTTTTTTCCCTTTTCCCATTCTATCCTTTAAGCTTGCTTTCCAAGGCTCCTAAATCTATAAATAGGGATGCCTACCTCATGTATTTAAAAGTTGAAAATTAGAGTAAAGTTACTATACACAAATTCTTGTGTGAATTGTGAGTGAGTGAGCTCCTCCAAAATTGGTCTTATCTTGTGAGTTGAGAGCTCTCAAGTGGCGGCATCCTTCACTTATCTTGGAGTCATTTCACCATCCAAGTGGCGTGCAACCATTCTCAATTCCATTTTCTCATAAGCTTCCTTTTCCTTCATCTTTTCCTTCCATTATCATTTCATCTATTCATAAACATGTTCTTATTTTGCTTCATTATGTCTATTCGGTTTTTATATGTTGCTCTTGTTTTCCTTATGTAATTCCACACCTTAACTTGTCATCATCATCACCTTATAATTGTGTTTTCCTTTTGCCTTTGTGAAATGAACCTTCACATCTACTTAACCACTTGGTTAAGTTAATGTCCAGTGGGGATTTTCCTTAGGTTCTCACCTTAATCATCCTAAAATCTCAATCATAATTAAAGTGCCACCATAAAATGCTAAATCATAAAATCAACTCACATCAACTAGTTTCATTTACAATATAATGGCACATCATTTCTCAAATGCTTTTTAATTGAGCGACCTCATTAGAAAACCCCCGTAAGGGAAAAAAGTGTCCCCTTAACTGTTCGTGATTGACATTATATATTGATTGAAATAAAATTCGTGGCTGGCTCCACTCCAGGTCGCCTACTAGTGGTGATTTTCCCGGGTGAGGTATCTCCCACTTCTGATGGCTTAGTGGTAACCATGCATACTCCCTGCTTTGTCTTCAGATTGTTCTCGTAGCGTTTTCTTGCCGCATTTTGGTTGGACTTAACAATAATCACTCTCCCTTCTTACAAGGGCAACGTCATTTTCATGTGTCTTAAAGAGGCCACTGCCCTTAACCTATTTATGGCTGGTCTACCCAAAAGAATATTATTGGCTGAAGGGGCGTTCATGACCAAGTACCTGATACCAATGGTCCGAGACGAGGTGCCATTTGAGAAGGTTATCCTCAACTCCATGTGCCCCCTGACCTCTACTTGTTCGTCGGCAAAATCATACAGGTAACCATCATAGGGTCTCAACTGATCTGGGGACAGCTGTAATTTGTTGAATGTCGACCAAAATAGCACGTCAGCCGAGCTTCCCTGATCAACAAGAACCCGATGTACCCTTCTTCCTGCAGTAACCACTAATATGGCCACATGGTCATTGTCGTGTGGGACAACATCCCTCAAGTCTGCTCGGGTGGAACAGAGGCCAGGTTCAGCTAGTTGCTCCAACACCAGTGCGTCTATGGCCATTACCTCCCTAACATACCTTTTTCGTTGAGAGGTGGTACATCCTCCCCTAGAGAATCCTCCTGAGATGGTATTAATTTCGCCGTGTATGGGCACCTTATGCCTTTGTTCTTCTGCCGAATTTTCTCTCGTTGACCCCTCCTGGTCCTCTTGCACATAGTCATGCATGAAACATTCCTTCAATAGTCTCGAGAACTGATAGCGCAGGGCTAAACAGTTCTCGATGTCGTGCCCATAGGCTTGGTGGAATTCACACTAAGTGTTCTTCTTTGGTCCAAAAACCTTGTTAGATTTTGACGGGGACTCCAATTTCTTTGTAACAGTCGGCATGGTCAGTAATTCCCAGTAAGGCATTTTAAACTTAGGTCGAGGAGGTGGGTTGTTGCTCGGCCTCGACCTAGGTTTGTCCCTACTGGGCTCGTAAGGTATTTGTAGTGCTAAACTCCTCTCTATTATGGTCTCGTTTAGTCTTAGGGGTTGGGTACGACTGTTCTCCCGGGCCTTGGTCGACCCTCCACCCATGCTCTCGAGCTTCGTGCTCATCCACTCATCAGCGCCAATGTGAGCGATAGCTTGCCACTTGATTTCTGCCAACGTCTTGGGTCGATTCCTTATCAAGGAATTACTAAAAGGCCCCAGCCTTATTCCCTTCACAAAAGCATGTACTATTAATGCCTCATCTTAAGTGTGAAGTTGCACCACCAATGCTCCAAATCGGTTTAGGAAATCTTTTACCGATTCCCCCTGGTTCTCAATCACCCCAAAGAGGTCAAAAGGAAAAGGGGTAGTGCTTTATTAACTATGAACTACTCCCTGAACAATGCGGAAAACTAGTTGAAAGTGGTTATGAGGCCATTGGGTAAGCCAATAAACCACTTCAGGGTTGTTCCTGAGAGTGTATCCACGAACAACTTACAATGGGCGGCATCTGTTCCCCCTAGAATCATTGTCTGAGCCTAGAAGGCTGCAAGGTGGACATCTGTATCTTCAACGCCAGTAAAGGTGATCTTAGGTGCCGTCATGTTTTTTGACACAGTTGCGTCTAAGATCTCTTGTCAGAAAGGCATCGTGCGAACCCTATTCTGGATAGGCGTCTACTGGTCGCCCGTGACATACTCTCCTGTGCATTGCCAATTTCTGCGCAATTCGTCATTAGCTCTGCATAGCTCTTCATTGGCTGTTTGTGAGGCATCCAGCTCAGCCCTGAACTGATCTTGTCTCTGAACCTACTTAGCCTTAGTTGTCGCCACTATCTCCCGAAGAGCTATAATTATGTCTATGAGTTGTTGGGTTATGAAGGAGTCGCCCCCTTCAGATCCTGTGGGACCGCCTTGTTGATCAAGTATGATCAAGACTTTGAAGAATCCAAATCCAAAGTGTTTGATGATGGCTGGAGTTGCGGTTGTGTATGGTGGGAACAGGGGTAGATTTATGTAATCCACACCTTGTTTGAATCCAAAAAAAGTTTGAATTGAAATCCTTTTTAAAATGGAATGGTTTTCAACTAAGTGAAAAACAACTTGTTGTTTTGTCGAAACAACCGATTGTTTTATACTTAGAAGGTCTTTGAAAAGGTTGAAAAGTGTTTGGCTTGGTTGACTAAGCTGTCAGAGTCAAAACAATCGATTGTCTCAATAAAAAAATCGATTGTCTATTGTGAAAATCCTAACAGCTTTGTGTTTTTGAATTGAATCTTTATTAAATGATTTCTAACTGAATGCGCTCCTATTTTAAATGCTTTTGACCATTTTGTTGGTCTATATAAAGTTGGTTAGAAGTTTATAAAAAGTAAGAAACAGTTTTGAGAAATCAAAGTGAGATTTGACTAAGTGTTTTCATAAATAATTCACCCCCTCTTGTTAAAGGCCATATATTCTAACACGCCTTGCCTGGTATTTCTCCTATCTTCTAATTGCTTGTCTGTCAATGTGGATGAGACCAAGTTTTACCTAGCCCCACGGTGGGCGCCAAATGTTCTTGCCGGTTGACTGATTGCCGGTTGACTCTGTGACTAGTTCAGGCTGCACCTGTCTCCCCTGGAATCTGCACCTTCCTTAGTCACTTGATTCTTTACCTGTAAGCCAAAGGGCGCCCTCACGGCCGGTCAGGCTCTAACGCTCAGGTCAGTAAAGGCTTTGTGAACGAATAGGAAACAAGTAGTTTTAGTATCTAAAAGTGTATTCAAAATTGCATACCTTTACCTGGGACCTTAAGTCCCTTTTTATAGCATACCATGTTCCTGTTGCACTTGAGATAAACAAATATTAACTGAAAATAAACACATTATCTTATATCTCTAACAAAAAACCCCCTGGCATAGGCACCAATGATCTTCAGGTCCCAGACTGCAGGTGTTCCTTCTGTTATATGTACGCGCGCAAACAAATCTTTTTTCGGGTTAGAACTATCAAAGGGTATTTCATGTGCAACAAACATATACGCATAACAGGAAAATCTTACGTGATATTAACAAACATATCTATATGTAGTTGTAATAAACATATGAATAACCATATATATATATATATATATATATATATATATATCTTTATCTCTAAGAATCTTTATCTTTAAGTGCATGTCACTGATTATCAGCACATGGCAGCTTTGTTACGCGCTTCGATCCCATTAAGTAGATTGGGTTAGCCTTGTAACCTTGGCGCAAGGTCCCGCCCATAATCATTTGCTCGTATGTCCACACTAATATACACCCATTCATACACTATTTCGTGCCATACATATAGCTTTAGCTGGGTTGCCTTAGTGCTACCGGGCTCGGGTCTTACAATTAATACTTTACTTATCATAGACTTGGATACGCTGTGTGCGCCCCTAGGTCCATTATGTTTCGTTACTTTAGTAAGTAATATTATTCGTGGAGATTATACTATATGCATGCATGAGAGTTTAATATATACGCATACCTGGAGTCCAGTCACATGGTAAGTGAGGCCCATGTGCCGAGCTGACCTGCCTGAGAGAAAATGCCAAGGTTTGACCAATGAGTTTTGAGCGCTACGAGTTCTGATTCAGTACAATTTTGTTAAAATATTTTAATGCCCCTTCTGATTTCACGAATATCCGCTCCATAACCAACATATGATATTAGCTAATTGAGGCGCATTGCAACAAATTTTGGAAATTGGAGTGAGGCTTGATCTTACTTAACTGGAATACATTTTGATTATGTGACAAATGGGCTGCAAAAGTTTCATATATCTTTCACAAAGAATATATAATGACATAAAGAACTATTGAAAGAAGTTGAAAAAGTTGTTTCAAACAGGTAGTGAAGGTAGCTTGGTAGAAGGGTTTTCAGCCTCAAGACATATTTCTAAAGGCCAGTAGGAAAGAAGCTTTCAAAATGAAATCCAAATGGCAAAAAGAGCTCCCAATGAAGCTCTTTCCCCAGAAAATTCATCTTTGTTTATTTGGATAAAACTCAAGTCATCCAAATAGTAGCTCAGAAGATGGGGCTTACTAATGTATGGTTTGAATGTGATTCTGCCTTAGTTTGTGTTGTGTTTACTGCTAGGACTAATGTTCCGGGAATGCTTCGTAATCGATGGAATACTTGTCTTAATTACTGTGGGAAATTCAGGTTTAGGATTACTCATATTTTTCGTGAAAGGAATGCGTGTGCTGATAAGTTGCCTAATTTAGGATTTATTCATAGAGACTCATTTCATTAGTATATTAGGCTTCCATCTAGTCTGCTCTTAGAATTCTTTATAAATAGGTATAGTCTACCTATATATCGTTTTTGTTAACATATGAGTTTTGGTCTAGTCTCCCCATATTTTTTATTGTATTTTCTTTCTTTTTTTTAATAATATTTTTTTCATGTGGTGGTAGATGATTGTTGTTACTTGAGGTGTTAGCTTAACTGAGATGTCAAGTTGCATAGTAATGCCTAACATGAAAAATTTTATAAAAGAAAAAAAATAGTAGTTCCTTCTCTTCCATCAAACCATCTCAATCTTTGTCCTATGCTTTAAGTGCTGAGAACATAGTTTGCACTGAAATTTCAACTTAAGGGGTACCTTATAAATAACCCAAGCACACAAAGGGCTAAAAGTTTGCTTGAAATACCAAGTGCTCATCGCATTATCATCAGTGGCACACCACTGCAAAAGTCTTAAGGTATTATTTCTTTTTTTTTTTTTTTTTTAAAATCAACAAGATGTATTTTTATCATATCTTTTTGTTTTTGTTTTTTTTTTTAAATATTTCAAGTTTATGTTATTTTGTCATTCTTAAATAAAGAGTAGTTGTGAGTATTGTTCAATTTTTATTACCCAAAGTTGATTGGTGACAACAAATGGTAATGATAATTTTTTCAAGCTACATTCTTAATTTAATTAAGGTGTTATAACATAAAAATTATAACTTATCACGTTCAAAGAAAAAATTGAAAAGCCAATACTCCAAGAAAATGACAAGCATGCTTCTAACATGGAACAACATGTTGGTTCATTTGTAGCAAAGGTAAGGATTATTTGTGTTCCATATATAAGTTAATATACTTCAATTTTTATTATAATTTTGTAACATTTATTTTATAAAATATAAAAATGAATATTTTTTAATGAATGTGTATTTATTTTAGGCACCAGATGTTAGAAGTGGTGTTTTATCATCAAATCAAAACATTGTAGGATCAACTAGAGGAACTAAGACAAATTAGGATGTGTCTGCCAAATATCACTTGTGACATATGAACTTGTAGTTTCGAATACTTTAAGTTATCATGTTCATGAAAGTTTGTACCACTTGATGACGTATGAACTTTTGTATACTTTAATCTATTAATGAATGAACGAAGTATTCTTTTGTTTATAAATTTGTGTATATATTTTTCTATTATTAGTATTTATGAAATTTAATTGTATTATGAAATTAATTTCTGTTATGAAATTAAACTGTAAAACATGATTAATTATATGAAAACAAGTTTAATTATATCATGAAAACAGGCTCAATTAAATTATAAAAATATAATTGAATAAAATATTAACAATTATAAAATTAAAATAAAATATTTAATTATCGAATTATGACAATTATAAACAAATTATAATGGTAAAATAATTATAAACATAATTCACCATTTCATATAATAATGGTAATTATAATTCACCATTTCATATAATAATGGTAATTATAAACATCGTAGTATACTATATAAAGTGGCGTTTAAAGCTGCTCTTATTTACACTCAAATTGGTTTATCCAGTGAGAAACTTACGACATTTATAACTGACATAAATTAGATGCTTAAACCGCCACTTTATACAATATAGACGCTTATTAGTATGCTCAAATATGCAAATGATACCTTTTTTTTGCCATGCGAATTCTAAAAGTGTGTTCAACATTAAGGCAATGTTAAATTGTTTTGAGTTGGCTTCGGGTTTGAAGATGAATTTCCTGAAAAGCAGTAGTGGTGGGGTGGGAGTTGATGCATTCTATATTAAGTGTTTTACAGCTATTCTTTACTTCAAAGTAATGAAAGTTCCTTTCAAGTACCAGGGGTTGCCTATTGGGGGGGGTGTCATAAGAGGGAAGTGTTTTGGGATGGTGTGGTGGCTAGAATCAAATCCAGATTAGGAAGGTGGAAAGGTAGGCCTTTGTCTATGGCTGGAAGGATTTGTCTCGTCAAGTTAGTTCTTTCGTCTATTCCATTGTTTTACATGTCAATGTTTATGTTGCTTGCTATTGTGATAAAAAAGATAGTGAGTATTCAGAGAAAGTTTCTTTAGGGGTGGGGTTCTGAAGGGAGGAAGATCGCTTGGGTTTCTTGGGAAAAGCTTTACAAGTCTTGGGAAAGTGGTGGGCTTGGAGTAGTTAATATTAAGGATTTCAACTAGGCTTTGTTGGGTAAATGGGTGTGGCAGTTAGGGACTTCTGAGGTAGGTTTGTGGAAGGAGATTGTAGAGTCCAAATATGGAGGATGGAGAAATCTGAAGGAGGATAGGTCGAACTATAATGCTTCCCTTTGGTGGAAAAATTTGAAGTTGATTTGGAATATTGAGAAATGGGGTAGTAATTTTGGGGCTGCTTAAAGTGGGAAGTTGTTAATGGGAAGTCTATCAAGTTCTGGGAAGACCGATGGGTAGGTGCTGAATCTTTGAAGCTTAAATTCCTAAGGCTTTTTTCCTTGAGCATCGAGAAAGATGCGTCGTTGAATCCCTGTGGGTTTTGGACAAACGGTGTTTAGGAGTGGTCTTTCCTGTGGAAAAGAAGCCTTTTTTATTAGGAGAAGGTCCAGGTTAGACAACTTCTTGAGGTAGTGCACATCTCGTGCCCTGTTCTGGAGAATGTTGAGAGGTGTGTTTGGAAAGCCGATAAACTTCATCAATTCTTAGTTAATTTGGCTTACGAGATTCTAAGAGGTGTGAATGAGGGGGACTGGACGAGGATGTTTAAATCATTTTGGAGGATTAAGGTTTTGCCTTCAGCTCAGATTACTGCTTGGAGGGTGCTGGAAAATAAGCTAGCTACCAAGGCTAATTTACTCAGACACGGGATTGCAGTCGGAAGTTTTTGTTGTTGCTTTTGTGGGGGTAAGTGAGGAGGAGCTAAATCATTTTTTTCTTGATTGCAAAGTATTTTGGCTAGTGTGGAATCTTTGTCATGTATGGTTAGGTATTTCATTGGTTGCTCTTATTCACGCCTATTCTCATTTTCTACAGTTAAGGGTGAGTAATGCTCCTGATTCGGTAAATTTAGGGATGGGAAATATCAGGATTACAGTGGTTAGTGAGATTTGGAGTCATAGGAATAAGATTATTTTTAAAGGTGGAGTTTTGGATTCTTCTAAGATATTTTCTTTGGCTCAATTGAAGGTTTGGTCCTGGATCACTTATAAATTCCCTTCTGCTGGTTTTTCTTATTTTGATTGGTGTATTGATCCGTCGGTTTGTCTTTCTTCACTTTAGTTTTTTGTCGTATGGTGTTTGTGTCAGGGTTATACTTAGAGTAGTTGCTTGGAAGGTTCTTTTTTGTTGTTGTTAGGATGCTTTTGTTTTTTTTTTTTTTTTGTATATGGGTTAGATCACCCCTTAAGTGGTTCACATGTATATAATGTTTATTGTTGATAAAAAAAACTTTATAAAATGTATTAAATGGTGTATGCAATGACGGTTCGTCATAGACTGCCACATTATACTTTGTGGCAGTCTAATTTAAAAAATTAAGTATTATTCATACTCTCATTAAAGGGAAAAATTCATTTGTCATCTCTACGCACAAAATCGCACACGCATCTTGTCCATAAATTCTATATTAACCTATAATATTATCTGCTCTCGAAATAACTATGTTCTTGCTGGTTGACTCTCCTGTCGGTTGAGTCTATGACAATCTTGCACCTCCTTCCTTGTCCTTAGGTAATGCTTCACTGGATCGAAACAACCTGTACCTGCAAAGATAGAAGGGGCACCCTAGAGGCCGTTTGCACTCCAACGCTCAAGTCAATACTGGGGCAAGCACACCAAGTGTATAATATATCAGTTTCAGTCTCAAAACTGCGTACCTTTGTGAAGTGTTTTACTACCCTTTATACAGTCTAGGGTTTCCTTTGCGCTGCTACCCACATTTAGGGTTTCTGGGAACATACCGTTACACGCTGCTATCACTCAATCTGAGAGTAATCTGGCATGTCACGTTTCCTTAACTGGAGTGCAAATTCTAACAGGATGGCCACCTGGGTACCCCTTCGTGCACCTAATCTCTAGGGCCATCTGTCCTGGGGGGTGCCCTCACTGTTCACGTGCCATGCATGTAGCTTCACTAGGAAACCCTAATCTAACGGGCACTCAAGCCCTTCAACACTCTGCACCTAACTGTGTTTTCCCTGCAACACGCATGGATGCTTCGTGACCTAGGCTTCTCCCTACCTCTGGTCATTTTACTGATAACTGGTCTTGTTCTCCGGACCCACCTTCCATGATCTAGTTCTGCTGTTCAAAACACCCAATAACGATGTCACATCGTCCTACTTTATTGTCGAGGACTCATCACCCTGTTGCGTGACGAGGACACATTGTTCCACTTTGGTGATCGACATGTTGATGACTAAACAGCCCACTGGTCCATGCTACTCGTGGGACCCAACCCACGTGGCTCTGGCTCATGCTGTGGGACCCAGCTCACGTGGCTCTGGCACATGCTGTGGGACCCAGCTCACGTGGCTTGCCATTACTAGCTTTTCTCGGTGTCCGAGGACTAGTCGGTACATAATCCCCCCAGTCTCAAGCTATTAACTTGTTCAGCAAAGAGACTAAGTCATTGGCTCGGGCGACCTACGTGGCTTTGAGTGAAAGGACATGAACAGTGCGCTGAAGGGACATCTCACCATAATTTTTAAATCTGTGGACACGTGGCTAGATCAATGGTTGGGGCTTCTTAACGTTTGCGCTCCCTTGCCTACGTTAAACCCCTTCAAAAGCTCGCGCTTATGCACTGTTCCATCACTTTCACTCAAACTCTCTTGCGATCATCGTCTTCTCTCGAACACTACCACTCCCACTTCAACTCTTGCAACCCTTCGTCTTCATTTACTTAAAGGTATGATTTTTACCCCTTGGCCTGCCTTTATTTCATGATTATGCTACCCATTACATGCTATAACTGCTCTGGGACTGTTTATGATTTCTGAACTTTAGGGTTTCTGTTCTTCTGCTTTGTTTGCGTTCTTCGTCTTTAAGTCTTTGTCCACCATTTGAAACACATCATCGCTTTCTTCTAAACCCTTGTTTTCCCTCCTCTTGCCTCTCATTTTTTTTAGATTCGAGATGGCAAGAACAAAAACTACTTCCAACCCTCCTCCCTCAGTCAACTACAGGGCCCTCTACCCCTAGGCCCCTGAGGAACTCCTTACTGAGACCTCAAAACTGACCACTTGTGCAGACCTGAGGAAACACAGGGATGACGAGAACGAGGTCAAAGGGCCCGTATTTGGCAGGGAATGCGACGCGTATGTCTCGGTTCGACCCTGCACAGACGGCGAACCAATATGCACTGACAATTGCTCTAATGACGGGGAACCCTTCTCCTTCCTCTACACCACCATCTTCAAGTCAGTCAAGCTTCGCTTGCCCTTCACTGGGTTCGAGCAAGCCCTATTGACCAAACTCAACGTGGCGCCTGCCTAGTTGCACTCCAACAGCTGGGCCTTCATGAGGGCCTTCGTCATATTATGCAACCACCTGGGGTGCTCTCCTTCCGTGGACGTCTTCCTCCATTTCTTCGAAGCGAAGAGCCCAAGGAAGAGGATTTGGGTAAGCCTCAACGGGGTGGCGGGGAGAGTCCTCCTGACTCTCTTCCAGCAATCCTACAAGGGCTTCAAAGGGAAGACTTTTAGGATTTGCTGCAGTTCCTACGACCCCACTCTACTCGACGGGTTTCCCTTGTATTGGGTTGAAAAACTGAATTTTAAGAAACTTTGGGGTCTTGAGGAGCTGGCCCCCTTAGACCGCGAGTTGTGTCATCTTCTCTACAGCTGGGGAGTAGTGTTTAACACTGCCCACCTGATTAGTCGTGAGTACGACGCCGAAACCCTCAGCATCTATATTGGTACTTGCTTTTCATTCTTTAACTGTCTTTACCTTTGTTTATGCTGAGTAATGCTATGTTGTAACTCATACTTGTTGTTTGTCGCAGATATGGTACTTGATGCTGAGAAGAAGAAGAGACTGGCTGATCTGTTGAGTCGTCACATGGAAGGTGGCTCAGGCCTTGCTGGTACTTCTTCCCCTACTGCTGCTGCCCAAGGCCCCATCCCTGATGACAAACAAAAGAGGGCAACGGCAGTAGTCGTCTCAGAAGATGAGGATACTGATACAGGCCTCGTGTTCAAGAGGGTCAGGGTGGGGGTTGTTGTAGTGACCTCTTCTACTACCGAGGTGCAACCCTTATCCTTCAAAGAGCACCCCCTCCCCTCAGCGCCTCCTCTCCTCCTGAGCAACTCCTGGCAATCGAAGGTGGTGGAGAGAATGCTCCCAGAGATGATTAGGCACCTCCTGCTCCTGAGCTTCCCACAATCCTCCAAACATGCCCTCAAACGCCTTCCAGTTAAAGAGGCGCTGGAGGCCTTGGACGGGGGTTCATTAAGAGACTGAATGAGTCAAAGCCTTGGTGAATTTCTCACTACCTCCAGCGTTTTACTAAACCAGGCAGAGGCAGAGGTAGGGTTGAGAGACAAAGTGACCAAGTTGAAGAAAGAGTTGGCTCTCCAAGTCCAAATGGCCACCAAGCGCGAGATTACCATGAATCAGGAGTTGAGCAGTCTCCACCAATCTGAGAAGGAAGCCAAGAAACTTCTCTTCGACAAGGGGCAGGAGGCTCTCCAGCTTGAGGCCGAAATCCTTCCCCTCCACAACAAAGTCATCAACCTAGAAGAACAGCTGGAGGGGGCCCGAGCGAAAATGGCCAAGCTGGAGGAGAGGGCCACTAACCAAGAGGTTCAGCTGGGTAGAGTGGAGGAGGAGCTTGCCCAACAAACTGAACTGCTCAAGAAGACAAAGGCGGAGCTAACTGAAGATGTCGCCAACGCCTATGGGGAAGGGTTTGGCGATGCCCTTGCTCAGGTTGCCTGCGTGCATCCTGAATTCATATTATAATACTGAATTTGAACTTGTAAATATCTTGTGAATGATTCTTTACTTCTTTATCTTGCACGCTTTATTGCTTTCTCATGCAACTTTTGTTTCTGATTTGATAGCTCCTCGACTTAGATTCATTCCTCAGGTAGCACACTCGACTCTACTTGGTTCATGCACTGTTAAGACCAATGTAGGTGAAACAAGTCTTCCTTATTGAGGGTGCCCTATAGGTAATACTGGTAATCACATCGCTTCTTCACCATTGTCTATTATTGGTGTTCTCACTTGAGGGGAAAGCGTTCCCTGCGACTCCTTCTCTCTGACCTCAGGACCTCTAACCCAACCAGACAATCCTTTGCTGATCTCTCCTCGCTCGAGGCAAAGGAGGACTTTCCTGGCTTAGTGTTCTCACTCAGGGGAGAAGTATTCCCTGCGAACCTTTCCGCCCTTGAGACTTCTAACACGTGCCTCACTTTTATTCAACCTTTCCTCGCCCTAGGCAAAAGAGGATTTAGCTGACGAACCAAATGGTTCAACCTTGGTGTTCTCACTCGAGGTGAAGGTGTTCTCTACGAACATTCCTTTTAATCACCTCGAGACTTCTAACACCAATTTGTAGTTAACTGATCTCTCCTCGCTGAAGGCAAGGGAGGATTTGACTGGTGAGCTATACTGTTCTACCTTGGTGTTTTCACTCGAAGGGGGAGAGGTGTTTTCTGTGAACCTTTCTTTCCCCCTTTCAAGACCTCTAACCCAAAGGAGTAGTTATTGCTGACCTCTCATCACCTAAGGCAAAGGAGGATTTAACTGGTATGAGTCGTCCTTGGCATTTTCACTCAAAGGGGGGGGAGGTGTTCTCTATGAACCTTCCTTTCCTGCTTCCGAGACTTCTAACCCAATCTGACGACTCTTAACTGACCTCTCCTCGCCCGCGGGAAAGGGAGGATTTGACTGGTGAACCCTGCTATTCAACTTGGGTGTTCTCACTCGAAGGGGAGGTGTTCTATGCAAACCTACCTTCCCACTCTCGAGACCTCTAACCCCAAGTGACAGGTTCTTAATTGCATTGTACAAAATATTCGAGAATATACTTCAATTGAAAATTTTATTGAGTGACCTCATTAAAAACTCTTATAAGGGAAAAAAGAGTGTCCCCTAAACTATGTAAAACGTTACAACTTAACTGAAATAAAACTTAAGGTGGGTTGCATTCCATGTACGAGGAATCGACCCACCCTCTAAAGTTTTGAGCCTGTACACCCCATTCCCAAAGGCCTCTGTCACTCTGAAAGGACCAGTCCACTTGGGGGACAACTTGTTCTCCATCTGATAGGGATGGGATTTCCGCATCACCAAGTCGGTGACCTGGAACTACCGAGCTCTCAACTTGGAGCTGTGCTTAAGTTTCACCCTTCTCTTTAATGCTTTAGCTTTGATTCCCGCTTCTTCCCTTACTTCATCTAGGAGGTCCAGGTTCACCTTTCTCTCTTCGTTGGATTCTTCAGCCATGAAATTCTGAAAGCGTGGCGAGCTCTTCTAGATCTCTACAAGGATCATAGCATCTGAACCATACACCAAGCTGAAGGGTATCTCTTTGGTGGTGGACTGAGGAGTAGTGTGGTAAGCCCACACAATTCTGGGAACCTCCTCTGCCCAAGTTCCTTTGGATTTCTCCATCTTTCTCTTCAGCCCTCTGAGCAGGACTCGGTTTGCTGACTCGACCTACCCATTAGTCTAAGGGTGCTCGACTAACACTAACACCTGCTTGATTCCCAACTCCATACACAACTTTCCCAACTGTTGGCTTGCAAACTGAGTGCCATTTTCAAACACCAAGTGTTTGGGTACACCAAAGCGACATACTATGTTTTTCCACACGAAATGTTGGACCTTATGGGCTGTGATTTATGTTACTGGCTCAGCCTCTATCCACTTCATGAAATATTCTATGGCAACCACGAGGTACTTCATCTATCGCACAGCCAAAGGAAAAGGTTCCAGAATGTCGATTCCCTAGGTGTGGAATGACCAAGGGCTGTATATCGACCTGAGCTCTTCTGGCGGCGTCTTGTGCCAGTCAACGTGTAGTTGACACTGCTTGCACTGTTGTGCGTACTTCGTGTAGTCTTCCCTCATGGTTGGCCAATAGTACCCTGTGCGAATGGCCTTAGATGCCAGAGCACGACCACCAATATGGCTTCCGCATATTCCTTCATAGAGCTCTGCCATTATCCGCGTGCACTGCTCACCATGTACACACACCAAGATAGGATGGGTAAACCCATGCCTGTACAACTCCCTATTGATGAGTGTGTACTTAATTGAGTTCTTCTTTATTTTTCTCGCTTCCATTGGCTCCATTGGGAGCATCCCATCAGCTAGGCAACGCTTGTAAGGCGTCATCAACGTTTCTCCTCTTTGCACCAGGCAGACCTGCGACGATTCTTTCCCCAACGCTGGATACGCATTGACCCTTGGCGTCTTCAAGGTCTCTTGAGTCAACAACCGATGACTCCTTTTCCTACCATCTGACTTGCTAATCTGGTGGACTCCTACCAAATTGTCAGCAATGTAGGTGCGAGGTGTCCTCAAGGTCTCCTAGATGACTTTCCTCTATCTGCCCCCCTTGCCTGAACTGGTGAGTTTTGCTAACAAGTCAGCTCGGGCATTCTGCTCTCTAAGGACATGCACCAACTTAGATGTTGCAAATAATTTTTTCAACATTTGGACGTATTCTAGGTAGGAGGCAATCTGAGGGTCTTTGGCTTGGTACTCTCCCGCCACTTGGCCTATGACCAATAGGGAGTCACTTTTTTCTAGTAGACTCTGCACACCCATCTCCTTGGCCAATAACATCCCAGCTATTAGGGCCTCGTACTCTGCCTGGTTGTTGCTGGACTTGAAAGCGAACTGTAGGGCCTACTCAATTAATAGCCCCTTTGGTCCTTCCAAGATTACACCAGCTCCGCTGTCTTGCTGGTTAGAAGAGCTATCTACAGAGAGTACCCATCTGAAGTCAGATTCTTTGTGGTGGGTTTCTGCCGAGGACAGTTCGGCTACAAAATTAGCATAAACTTGGCCCTTGATAGGGCCTTTGGGCTCGTACTGTATGTCGAACTCTAACAACTCTACAGCCTAGCGTACCATCCTTCCCGTTAGATCTGGCTTCTGCAAGACCTTACGAATGGGTAGGTATGTTATCACCACCACTATGAAACTCTGGAAGTAATGGCAAATCCTCCTCGTTGAGAACACCACTGCCAGCGCTGCCTTTTCTAGGGACCGGTACCTCACCTCAGGCCCTTGCAATACTTTGCTAACAAAGTAGATTGACTTCTGAACCTGGTCATGCTCCTGCACAAGAACTGAACTTACTGCCCTCTCAGTGACTGCAAAATACAGGCACAACGGGGTGCCAAGTTGTGGTTTGCACAACACTAGTGGATTGGCCAAGTACTCCTTCAGCTTGAGGAACGCTTCCTCACATTCCTTGGTCAACAAGAACCTATTGTTCCTCCTCAAGCACTGAAAATAGGAGTGGCCTTTATCTCCCCCAACTGATACAAATCTGGACAGAGCAGTCATCCGCCCTGTTAACTGCTAAACCTCCTTCACTAACGTCGGGCTTCTCATAGCGAGGATTGCAGTGCACTTATCAGGGTTCGCCTCTATCCCACGCTCGGTGAGTAAGAAACCTAAAAACTTGCCTACTTCCACCCCAAAAACACACTTCTCTGGGTTCGGCTTCAGCCTGTACTTAGCTATTGTTGTGAATAACTCTTCTAAATCAGCGACATGCTGACCCTTCACTTGTGAGGTCACCACCATGTCATCTACATAGGCTTGCACGTTACGTCCTTTCATAGGTGCGAGCACCTTGTCCATCAACCTCTGGTAGGTGGCATCTGCGTACTTCAACCCAAGGGGCATCACTGTGTAACAATAGCAAAATAACTCTGTCATGAACGCTGTCTTGCACTCATCCATGAAATGCATCTTGATCTGATTGTGGCTAGAAGAGGAATCCAAGAAGCTGAGCAGTTTGCAGCCTGAGGCACTGTCCACCTAGGCATCAATACTTGGCAAGGGATAGGAGTCCTTTGGACACGCCTTGTTGAGGTTGGTGAAGTCTACGCACATCCTCCACTTCCCATTTGCTTTCTTCACCAGCACCACAATCGCCAGTCATTCTGGATATGGATCTCTCGGATGTGACTAGCCCTCAACAACTTCTGCGTCTCCTCCTTGAAGACATGTCTCCTCTCTTCGTTGAACTTCCTTCTTCTCTGACGGATAGGTCTAACCTGGGGATCCATAGCAAGGCGATGACACAGGAAATCGGGGTCGATGTCAGGCATGTCTAAGGCGGACCATGCAAAAGGCATCCATGTGTCGCTCTATGACTCCTGCAATCTGGTCCTGCGCGTCTTGGCATAAGGATTTGCCAAGCTTGAACACCTTACCTCCAATCTCCCTCTCCAAGATGTCTTCAGCTGGCTCGGGTCATCTCTCTCGGGCAACCTCTGCTCGTGTTACCCCTTCTCCTCCTCGGGGCTGGTCAACAACAGTGCACACCCCACTTGGTGGTTAGGTGGTCACAGTGCACACCTCTCTCTTTGTCTTGAGGCTATTCTCGTAACACTTCTCATCCTCCTTCTGATCTGACCTGATGGTGATCACTGCTCCTTTCATAGAAGGCAGTTTCATCTTCATATGCCTCGTTGACGCCACCACTCCTAACCTGTTCAGGGCTGGTCTGCCCAACAATATATTGTAAGCTGAGGGGGCATTAACGACAAGGTACCTGATGTTCTCTGTTCGGGAAGTCACGCCATCTATGAAGGTGGTCCTCAGCTCTATGTGCCCCCGCACTTCGACCTGGTATCCTGTAAATCCATATAAGCAACCAGTGTAGGATCTTAACTGGTCTGGAGACAACTACAGCTTGTTGAAGGTCGACCAAAATATCACATCAGCAGAGCTTCCTTGATCCTCAAGCACCCGATGTACCTTCCTTCCCACTGTTACCACTAATATCACCATTGGATCATTGTCATGAGGGACAACATCCTGGCGATCAGCCTTCGTGAAAGTGAGGTCAACGTCTGGGAAGTGGTCTTCCTCTTACGCCTCCACCGCCATTACGGATCGTGCATACTTCTTCCGTTGTGACACGATGCACCCTCCCCGTAAGAACCCTCTTGAGATGGTGTGGATCTCACCATGTATGGGCACCTCATGCCCCTGATCAGTCCTCGGGGTCACCACCACCTCGCCCCCCTACGACTCCCACAGATAGTCATTCAGGAAGCCACTCTTCACCAACTCATCTAACTGGTGGCCCAAGGCCAAGCAGTTGCGGATTGGATGGCCAAACGCTTGGTGGAACTTGCACCACGCGTTCTTGCTAGGCCCTAGTCTCTTGTCTGTCTTTGGGGGCATCTTCAACCTTTTCGCTACGTTAGGAATAGCGATCAACTCCTTCAATTCCACCAGGAAGTTATGCCTGGGAGGCACATCCTCCTTCGCGCGTGCCCTGGTCTGGAGCTTCCTGGCCTCGTAGGGTTTCTGCTTCCCCTACGTTCTCTTCTCCGTTGTCGCCTCGTGCACCCGCATGGGTTGAGGTCGACTGGGCCCTCGTGATCGAGTGGGAGCAATGCTTTCACATTTTTCAGTGAGTTCCCCTCCGCTACAATGTGGGTGATAGCCCGACGCCTGATATCACCAAAGGTCTTAGGGCAATTTCTGATGAGTGACTCGCTAAAGGGTCCTGACAGAATCCCCTTCCTGAAGGCGTGCACCACCATATCCTTGTCCTTGGTGTGCAGCCTCACCACCATTGCCTCAAACCTGTTGAGATAATCCCTCAGTGACTCTCCCTGATACTGCCTTACGTCGAAGAGATCATAAGGCACTAGTGGGGGGAGCCCGATTGACAATGTACTGCTCCCTGAACAGCGTGGAAAATTGCATGAACAATGTTATGTATCCCTCAGGCAGGCTGATGAACCACTCCAACATTGTCCTTGTCAATGTGGTCATGAAGTGTTTGCAATGCATCGCATTGGAGCCCCTTGACAGCATAATCTAAGTGTGAAACGCTATGAGATGCGCCTCTGGGTCCTCCACCATTGTAAAAGTGGTCTTAGGACCCACGAAGGTGGCTGGCACCACAGTGTCCATGATCGCTTGGGGAAAGGGCATAGGGAATGCCCTGGGTGGTGTAGGCGAGGCTCGATCATCCACCACGCGATCCCCTGTCTGCTACAAATTTCGCAGATTCATGCGCAACTCTTCATTTGTCCTGTGCAGCTCTTTGTTCCTGGCTTGCAATGCAGCCAGGCCCATCTGAATGCGTGCCTGATCCGCCTTGGATTCTGCCACCATTTCCTGGAGGGCACGCATCGTTTTCATGAGTTGCTGCATGGTGATGCCTTCACCCCCATTTGGTGGGACAGATCCTTGTCTGGTATTCCTCATGCTACTAGATTCTTCTCTTTCGCTTGTGAATGGGACCTTGTTTTATTTTGGCCCCACGGTGGGCACCAAATGTTCTTGCCGGTTGACTCTCCTGTCGGTTGACTCTACGACAATCTTGCGCCTCCTTCCTTCTCCTTAGGTAATGCTTCACTAGATCGAAACAACCTGTACCTGCAAAGATAGAAGGGGCGCCCTAGAGGTTGTTTGCACTCCAACGCTCAAGTCAATACTAGGGCAAGCACACCAAGTGTATAGTATATTAGTTTCAATCTCAAAACTGCGTACCTTTGTGAAGTGTTTTACTACCCTTTATATAGTCTAAGGTTTCCTCTGCACCGCTAACCACATTTAGGGTTTTTGGGAACATACCGTTACGCGCCGCTATCACTCAATCTGAGAGTAATCTGGCACGTCACGTTCCCTTAACTGGAATGCAAATTCTAACAGGATAGCCACCTGGGTACCCCCTCATGCACCAAATCTCTAGGGCCATCTGTCCTGGGAGTGCCCTCACTTTTCATGTGTCATGCATGTAGCTTCACTTGGAAACCCTAATCCTGACGGGCACTCAAGCCCATGAAGACTCTGCACCTAACTATGCTTTCCCTGCTACACGCATGGATGCTTCGTGACCTAGGCTTTTCCCTACCTTTGGGCATTTTACTGATAACTGGTCTTGTTCTCGGGACCCACCTTCCATGATCTAGTTCTGCTGTTCAAAACACTCAAGATCGATGTCACATCGTCCCACTCTATTGCCGAGGACTCATCACCCTGTTGCATTACGAGGACACATCGTTCCACTCTGGTGATCGACATGCTGATAACTAAACAGCCCACTAATCCATGCTGATAACTAAACATACCATAATGTCTATATCCGAATTTTTTTTAAAGAAATAGTAAAAAATATTATTGTCCCAAAAATAGTGTAAATTAAAAGAAAAACTCAATTTATAACAACAAATAAAACAAGATAGAATCTTAAAATTTGCATGTTCAGACATATAATAAAACTAAGTAATATTGCTTTTATCATTGGTTAAAATTGGATAACTTCGATGTGAAAACTCTATAAATATTCGCTTTATATAGACGGAAAAGAGATGAGTAGGTAAATGAAAGTGGATTAATTTTTTTTTAGTAATTTTCATTTTAAATTGATTATTTAAATAAATTAACATAAAAAATTATTTAATGTATGCATTTCATTATTAAATAATGTCATTAATGTAATAAATTAATGTATGCATTATATTATTTATGTGATATCATTAATATATTACACAATATTAATACATATATTAATGTAACATAAATAATGCTAATTATTTATTTATTCAATTAATATTTGTGTAAAATATTAATATATGCATTAATTTAATGTATTATATAATTAATATTGTAAAACTTTATTAATCACATCTCCAAAATATCTCTCTCTTTCTCTCTCTCTAGAGAGGGATAGGAACAACAAGGGAGAGTGTGTGTTTCACTATCTCATCTCTCTTCCTAAGATTAGGTGGGCCAAGTTATAATACTATAAAAAAAATCATTAAATAAAAATTAATTTTAAAGACTAAAAATAATTAGTCACTATATTGACAAGATTATATGTATTATTTTAGACACTAAAAAAAATTGGTATCTAAAGTAGTTTCTATTATTAATAAATAATTTTTAAATTGCTATCTAATAGCTATAAGGTTTTAGCTACCAACTTTAGAGTCTAAAGTAATTAGTAGTTAAAACATTGATAGCTAATTAAATATCAATTTAGAAACTAGTTTATAAATTTTATTAAAAATATAAAATAATTTAGATACCAAAATTTTTTTGTCTCTAAAATAGTATCTAATGTAATTAATCAATATAGTGACTAATTATTTTTTGTCTCTAAAATTGGTTTATAGTTAATGAATTTCTTGTAGTGTAATTAAATCATGGCCTTTAGGTCGTTGCGTTCTTGAGCAGTAAGAGTCACAAGCTAATTATCAACTATAGATGTTGACCTATTGTTAAGTGCTTCAATCTAATAATTGATTCGATTCCTAACAGGATAATTTTTTAGGAAAAGATTGTTGCAAGTAACATCAATTGTCTCATGGAGGAGGCAAAGTGGACCAAGTCACAATTGAATTGTGATGTTTGGGCTACTACTATCTTAAGTAGAAAGATTTGTTCCTTTTACTGCTTTCCACTTTCTCATCAAATTGTTTAACTTTTCCCCCATACCCTCGTGCCACCCTTCCACCACCAAGAATCATACTCTGTTTCATTCCTTTCAACCATGATTTGATTTTGAGTCTAAAACCTCTTTCCACAATCCATATCTTTCTATTCCTAGCTTCAATTTTCATTTGGCTAAAAGTGCTTTGTTAAATAGTTTGATATCTTTAGTTATGAGAACTAGTAACATCCCATATTTATGAAATAATATTTTATTTGGAAAAACATATTATTATTATATAAAATCTTTCATGTTAGGTATTACTATGAAACTTGACATCTCAGTTAGGTTGACACCTCAAGTAACAATAATCATCTGCCACCACATGAAAAAAATATTATTAAAAAAAATGAAAAAGAAAGAAAGGAAATACAAGCAAATATGGGGGGACTAGACCAAAACCCACATATAAAAAATATAAGAAAAGCGATACTTAGGTAATCTATACCTATTAATAAAAAATTCTAAGAAAATACTAGATAGAAGCATATTATACCAATGAAATTGTTCTTTATGAATAAACCATAACTTAGCAAGCTCGTCAGCACATGCATTCCCTTCACAAAAAATGAAAGAAATCCTAAACCTTATTTTTCTACAGTAATTAGACAAGTGTTCCACCTATTACGAAGAATCCAAGGGACATTAGTCCTAACAGTAAATGCAACACAAACCAAGGAAGAATCACATTCAAGACATAAACTAGTAAGCCCATCATTTTAGCTTCTTCAATGGCACATATAACTCCATAAAACTTAGTAACCAAAACATTCTGAATATCAAGGAAAGCAGAGAAACCACCATTAAACTCTCACTGCAAGAAAGTCATTAAATAGCAACCAAATTTAGAAACAAAAAATAATTAGTCGCTATATTAACTAAATTAGATACTACAAAATTATTGGTATCTAAAGTGGTTTATATTATTAATAAAAATTTATAAAATAGTTTCTAAATTGGTATCTAAATTAGCTACCAAGGTTTTAGCTACTAATATTTTAGATTCTAAATTAGTTTCTAAAAGACTAATAGAGACTAATTTAGAATATAAGTAATTAGTAGATAAAACTTTAGAAGCTAATGGTTAGATACAAATTTAGAAACTATTTTATAAATATTTATTAATAATAGAAACTACTTTAGATACCAATAATTTTTTTAGTTTATAAAATAGTCTCTAATTTAGTCATAGTAACTAGTTATTTTGGTCTCTAAAATTAATTTCTATTTCACAATTTTCTTGTAGTGTCTCCCATACTCCCAAAAAAAAAAAATCATATCATCATTAAATAATTTGGATATTTTATTTTTCATGATTTTTGAATAAGAGTCAATACTATAAAATATGAAAGGCTTTGTTTGGAATGGTGTATATGATACATGGTGTAAACAAACTAAAGGTATTAGTTTGTAACACTTTGTCTAAAAAAAAACCCACAAATGAACTTAAGTATTTGTTTGACGCACTTAATCTAACTTTTTAGAAGACAAAGCAAATTCAAAGTATCTTCTAACATCTTTGGAGAACTTCATAGTCAGATGATCAATTAGATTTGAGTAAATGATGATTGCTTAGATATTTATTAATGTGCTCAAACGAATTGTGTTGATGAAATGAAGACTACATGAAAAACACGGTAGGATAATCATTTGAATAACATAGGATGAATTACAGAAAAACTCAAGCCCTTTAAATGAATTTAAGATTGTCTACTGTCTTAAAAAAATTATTTGGAAATAATACATATAATAAGATCATAAGTCTTTCATTTACCCAAATAAGAATGAAATAAAAAGATTCTTTTACACTTAATATTATTCATGACATGAGGATTTAATGTAAGAGATAAACTTGATTAGATTTTTTTTCTTCAACTCAATTAATAACCTTTTAAGTGCAATTTGCCGAATATGTTTTTCTAGTTACATGAAAGGTTCATCCTTTTGTTATCTTGTAAAAACTAACCATCAAAATTTTAATTCAATTGGAATCAAATTTTAGAATTAAAGTTCAAAGTGAAAGGAGTCCATAACCATTTTTATTGCTATATATAAATAAGAGCATTACAGTTAGATAAAGCAAATACTCCTAAAACTAAAAGTTTTCGATCTTACTTTGCATTGACATGAGATTATTATGAATAGTATAAATTTAAATTATGCATATTTAACCTTCCAAATTTAAGTGAATAATATTTAAACACAATAATATAGTCTTGTACATTAATAGATCTCGTTTATCCTAACTAACAATTACAATAAATTTAAATTTATAACACGTAAATCAGAAAGTATGCTTAATCGTATATCAATACTATTGTGTCATGTAAAATTATTTATATAAGATTTATTTTTACTTCTTTTTATATTTATCGTCTTTTCCTTAAAATAAAAATAATAACAAGCTTTTTAAGTATACCTGCATTCCTTCCCCATATGTTGAACAATTTGCTAGAAGGGTGGTGATTATACACTCACAATGAGCATTGCTATATTATTTTCTCTCCGGTTACATAAGATGACAAGAATCCCTTACCTTTGATATTGACTTTTCATAATGAAATTTATCTATCTTCTCATATCTTCATCACTTTTCATTATTTATGGTATCAGTTTTAGTTTCCTTTAGATACAGAATCTCTGCCCTTTCTTTTTATCAATTCTCTCAACTATCTTCATTTAACCAGGTCTCCCAAGTCTCTTATATTTAAAGTCATCATCTCCATGTATCCCCTTACCTATCTACTGCTCTCTCATTCTCAGTATTTTCACTTTGTTTATTGTCTTCAAAGATTTTTATAAGAAATGATGAAATCAATATCTTAAAATTGAAACAATTATAAAACAAGGTTATGATTTCTTGCTTATGTTAAAGAAAAAAAAATGGGATACTAACAAAAACAACAACAATTAATATTACATTCAAAACTGAAATCACACTTTGAGACTTTTTCTTCTTCTTCATCGTAATTACTATGAAATGCTACAATAACAATGAATATTACATTCAAAACTCAAATCTTTTCTTCTTCTTGCATCATAATTACTATGAAATGAGCATTACATTGAGAAATTAGCTCTCTCCATTCCTCTATTCAATTGGCATTTCATCCTAAGGATAAAATACTTATTTCTGGATTCCTTTCACCACATATATATTATTAAAACAAAACTGTTTGTTTTGAAGGCCGTGTGGCCATTCCAGAGAGCAGCTACAAACCAATGAACAGTGCTGAGAACATTCTCTCTTGGGTTGTTCATGTTGAAGCATAGGGTTAATACTCAACACCTTCATTTCAACACCCCGGGCACTCAACATCCTCGACTCGTTCTTGATTCTTCCTACACACAAACCCAATTTACATGAACATAATCCTCATGTACATGTATCCAACAAAAAATTGTGAATAGTGCTCAATATATGTATCCCTAACAATTGCAATGTTCTGTAAACGAAATGTTTTTTAAGTGAATAACTAAGAGAAAACACAACGTTGAGAAAAGCTTTGGATCTATAATTAATCAAACTTATATACACATTACCTTTGGTATACTTCCTTAATTTGATTTTGAGATAAGTCTCATCACTCTTTGAAAAGTTTATGTGCGTCTTCGTCGTCTTCATCTTTGTCCATGCTCCTCACTATTTCTCTAAAATCTAAATATTCAGATACCTATAAATATTAACCAATTTGACTACTTCGATGAGAAAACTCCATGAATCTCCACTTTATATTGGCGAAAAAAGGAGAAGACTAGTTCTATGAAAGAGGATTAATCTTAATTTTTTTTAGTAATTTTCTTTTTAAAATGATTATTTAAATAGATTTAAAATAAGAAAAATAGTTAATAAATATATTTAATTATTAAATAATGTCATTAATGTATGCATTATATTATTTATGTGATACCCATTAAATATATTAATACATATATTAATGTAACATAGATAACCCTGATTTATTTATTTACTCATTTAATTATTTGTGTAAAATATTAATATATGCCTTAATTTAATGTGTTATATAATTAATATTCTAACTTTCCTAGTCACATTTTCAAAATATCTCTCTCTTTCTTGCTCTCCACAGACGCACAGAAACCGGAACTGGTAAGACAACTCTCTTTTACCGTCTCATCCTCATCTTCATACTCAGTGGGTATAATATTTTTGTCGTATCTTTATCCCATAGGAAAATATTTATACCTGTGCTGGTTGTGATTCTAAATATTAATTACATAATTTTTTCATAAAAAATAAAAATCTTAAAAAAGAAAACATAATAATATTAAGTATTCAATGTCAAAAATGATACAATTTTTATTTTCTAATATTAAATATTAAGAAAAAAATTATAATTATATAAATATTAAATGAAAAAATCAAATAACAATTGGTTAAATGACAAATAATCATAGAAAAGGGAAAAAAGTATCAAATTAAAGTTACGAAATTAAGGAGTAAAGAAAAGTTACGAAACTAAGAACTAAATAAAAGTTAATATAATTTTGTAGGTTATTAGTAAATTAAAAGTGTTTTAGTAATTTAAAACGGAAACGAATATTAAGATGAAAATGAGTATTGGGTAAGTTATGGGAGCAAGGATAGGACAAATATATACATACAAATTCTCATCCCATATCCAATTTAAAAATTTAAATTTAACTCATATCTATAACTGCGGAACAAATTCATTTATCATCTCTACGCACGTGCACATGTGCACACGTACTTCACACACTCACACACATATCTTGTCCATAACTTTTATCTTAACCTACAATATTATCTACTATTGTACTATCATCACAAAAAAAAAAAAAAAAACATATCATAATATCGTATAAAAGGTTAGTTAATCTTCACATAATATATCATTCATAAGATATAATTGGTCTACAACCTTAATCCACCAGTGTCAAGGCATTTTTTGAAAAACAAAACAAAACACTACCACAAAAATGGTGACAACTGGAGTGATATCTTAATCAACATGATTTAAACTATTAATGAAGGAAGATAACTTTCTTTTCTTAATGCATCATACACTCAAGCCATCATCCAAATCACATACAATATATATCCCTAGTATATCATTAAGAGCTTGTATCACATTATCTTAATCATTCTATATATTCACACTAAAACTAATTTGGATTTTTACAAAATCCAAATCCAAATATTTGGATCAGATTTTAAATCCAAATCCTTATTTTTATAAAACCAATTTGAATTTTTATAAATCCAAATCTAATCCAAATCAAATCCAAATTCATATTTTTATAAAACAAATTAATTGGATTTTAAATCTAAATCTATATTTTCTAAAAAAAATAACATAATATTAATATAATAATATGTAACAAAAAGTTTAATATTATATAAATATCAAGAAAATATAATAAAATTACAATTTAATAATACCAAAAATTATAATTACTTGAGAAGGTTAAAACTAATTAATTTTGTTCATATGATGCTAAAACCAATCCTGCAAGATGAAAAGTTGGAAGCATTAAAGAAAAAAAAAATACTACAGACAGAATAAACCTTCAATATGCAAATTTATGTGACCAAATAACTTACGCAGTGGTTCCAATATTTAATAATTCATGTGAATGAACCTTCAATTAGAGTCATACAATTTAGATCATCTCATAGAACAAGCATTCTGTGATACAAAAAAAATGTTGTAATTTAAAAGTTAAAATCTTCAATGGTTTGTGATCTTTATATGAATGAGTAAATCATACCCATTAGAGCATCAAAAGATTGGAGATTCTGAACAGGACAATGGTTGTGAAAAGGCAGAGGAGTTGGCTATAAACCAACAACCACACATAGCTATAAACCATTTGTAAAACAAGGCACCCAAACTAGAAATTGCATTCATGAACAAGCATGTCTGATGCCAATACTGCTGCATAATTTGTTGCATAATTATGTAGGAAAAGCCTACAAACATCCCTTTTGACAACAATAGTTTCCACTCCAAAGTTGTGATACTCTTTAGAGACCGTGACCCAACTACAGAAAAGACTTTATGCAGCTAAAGGAAGCTCCCCTTGTGCTAATTTAGGCATGGGCACAAAATCTGCAACGCCTCTTATGTAACACCAAATTCTGCGCTGCTAAAACTGCTCCAACTCCCCCTCGTGAGATAAAACATTGGCCAAACTATTATAACATTGGCCAAACTATTATAAGTCAACTCCTTGGCCGAACACCCCATCCTCTACTTCTGAGGCAAGAGTTACCAAGCTTACTTTATTTACCCTTGCTTACCATTTGCAAAAATTTGCAGGCCTCATACCTCTTACCTTCCATCTTTGGAAACACCAACTAACACATCCCAACCATAAACTTTTTTACTTAAAATCATAACATCTTTGTCCTCTACACCAAGAACTCCATCACAATCACTCTTGAAGGACCTGTAGTTGTAATTGAAACTGCTGCAGCTGTAATTGAAACTGTTGTAGCTTCAATCAATATCATTCTTACTAAATTTTCCATCCTCCAAAAGCTCCGCTGCATTTGGATTTGTACACTACTACAGCTTCAAGCAAAAACAACCTTCCTTCATCTACCATCTTCCAATGCCTTTGACAATTGATAAAGCTTGCAACACCTTAGACTTCTCCTACACCTTAAAGCCAACCAATCAACAGTTATAAAATAAGCTAATGAAACCCTTCTAGCAGCTGAGAAGGTTATCCGACTGGATAAAAGGAAGACTTTTTACATTCCTAGACCACTCAGAGCTACATAAAATTGGCCACACAGCTTGCACAAAGGTCGTCCCTGCTCCAATCATTATCAATGAAGTGGGCTATCAAACCCATATAACTTTTATTTTGAGGTGAAGTCCATGTATAAATAGTTAGACAAACTCTCTGACAATGTTGAGAAAGAAACTTATTCAAATATACCTTTTTTGCATTCCATAATGATATAATATTCCGTGATAAGGTATAACGTGATGGGATCTTAAATCTTGGTTGCAATGCATTTGAATACTTCTTAAAAGCAACATGCTCAACAAATCGAAAGGGAAGTTCAGCTTCCACAAACATTTTTGCCAGTTCTTCTTGACAAACTTCTTGGTCAAATCTACCATAGGAAGGAGAGTTCATATTTCCACCAACTATTGAAGATGCACCTACTTTTTGCCTCTTGTTTTCTTCTTTATTAGGGTTATTTGGACATCTCAACACATGATTTTGCATTTCACTTGTTCCTTTCTCATATCGAATAAGAATATCACAATACTTGCATTGAGCTCTCTTATTCGACTTAGGTTCTAATTGAATAAAATGATTCCAAGCTTCTAAGCGATTTTTTCTTCCCTCATGACAAGGAGGTCTCACATTTGTAGAGTCAGAGACAGTTGGTGGAGTAGAAACCACATGCTCAATTGGTTTTGAGACTGAATAATCATTTTCTTCGTGCATCAATGACATTGAATAAAAGAACTACAAAAAATCATGTATAAAGGAGCAGTTTTAATATGGCGGTTATTAATAACCACCACAAGTTTCCATATAATACAACATTTTAGTAACCGCCACTGTTAACCTTTAGAATGTGTCATTTTGAAATGTCACAATTATCATTCAGAATAAAAAACCGCATTTTCCTTCCTTCCATACACCATTCCTCATTATTTCCATTTTTTTTTTGAAAACTTGCTTAAACTATTCACTCTTGAAAATCGAAACCTCTCTTCCCTCTCTCTCTTTGCTAAACACTCATGACTCTTCCCTCTCTCTACTAAAAAATCGCTGCCTCCACATGAAACCCTAACGAAAACCTCTGGCCTTCACGAAATCCTCCTCATGAAGCCTTCTGACCTTCACGAAATGCTCTGTGCTTCACGAAACCTCTGTACTCCACGAAACACTCTCTCACCGTAAGCATTTGAAACTCTGTTCAGGTTTGTGCTCGCACGCCCTAAAATTTTGTCTTCAAAATTGGTCAGTGTGTGGTCCAATGCCCTATAATAAAGTGTTAGCACTAGTAAAAAAAGCTTCATTAACGACTCCCAACAAAGACGGTTGAGAAATAACCATCGTTATAAACAACGTGGTGGCATTTTTGTAAATGAGACGAACTTACCAAGACGGTTCCAAAAGGAACCGTCTTTGAATATGGGCCCATGGGACTTACCACGACGGTTCCAAAAGGAACCGTCTTTGAATGTGTGCCTCCAGAACTATTTCAGTTCCCGCGCGGCACTCTTTCTTTCCTCTTATCTCTCGAGTCTCTTCTACTTCTTCTGCACACTCCTCCTTGTCGTCGTTCCCTAGCCCGCCCGCTGCACCGGTGAACACCGTCGAACGCTGCGCCTTGCCACCGCAAAACCCCTGCGCCTCGCGACGCCGCACCTCGCCATCACCGCAGCTCGCCACCACCGCAGCTCGTGTCTGCGCCCCTGCACCACCGCACCGCACCTGCCTCGCCACTGCTCGCGCACGCCTCTATCGCCACCCATGCACGCCTCCTCCTTGTATGCGGTGCCTTGTAAGCCCCGTGCCAACATTCCTGCATTCCCGTGGAAAGGTGCCAACTTGCTATTTCTTTTTTCACTCCATTTCTAGGTTAGTATTTTTTTAAAATTTTTTAATAATATATTAAATTTTATTTCATATATATTTTATTATTTAATAATTGTTAGATATTGTTTTTACATATTGTTTAAATGTGTTGAACGTTCTGATTCTGAGTCCGAAGGTATCTGACCTTCGGCAATTTTGATTTATTTTTTAATGAGTAGATATTGTTTTTACATATTGAATTTACTGATTCTGAGTCCGGAGGTGTCCGACCATCGACAATGTTGATTAAGTTTTTAATAGTTAGATATTGTTTTTACATATTGAACGTATTGATTCTGAGTCCGGAGGTGTCCGACCTTCGGCAATTTTGATTTAGTTTTATAGTGAATTAGATAGTACATTTGAATATATGGAATACATTGATTTTGAGTCCGAGGGTGTTTGACTTTTGCCAATTTTGATTTAGATTTTCTTAGTTTACCAATTCTATGGATCGGAGTTAGATTAATACACCAAGGATAAGTGATGCTTACGAAAAAGGGTTGAAGAATTCTTACAGTTTGCACAGTATAATGCCATTAGTAATCATAATGGAGTAAAAATAAGGTGTCCTTGTGTCAATTGTTTGAATGGAGGATATTGAGTGTTTCCGAAATTAGAGAACATCTTTTGTGTGATGGATTTTTGAAAAATTATACAACATGGACTTGGCACGGTGAATTGTTAGACTTGCCAAATGTGCCCAGAGCTTCAAAGGAAGTTGATTTCTCAGTGGACGATAGATTAGAAGACACGATTCGTGATGTGGGAGCAGAATCTTTTGCTAATGTAGTTTTCGAAAATATGTCTAATGATGCAGAGACTCCTTTGTATCCTGGTTCAACTAACTTCACACGATTATCAGCAGTGTTAAGGTTGATGAATTTGAAGGCAATGAATGGATGGACCGATAAAAGCTTTACTCATTTGCTCCAATTGCTGAAAGACATGCTTCCGAAAGGAAATACATTACATAATCGGAATTATGAAGCAAAACAAATTCTTTGTCCGATGGGTATGGAATATAAAAAAATACACTCATGTCCTAACGATTGTATTTTATACAGAAATGAGTATGAAGATTTAAGAAGATCTCCTAGGTGTGGTTTGTCTCGTTATAAGGTTAGAGTTGGTCAAAATGATGAAATTGAAGAATTCACAAAGGAAGGTCCTCCTGCTAAGGTTGTTTGGTATCTTCCAATAATTCCAAGGCTTAAGCATTTGTTTGAAAATACAGATGATGCTAAAAACCTGAGGTGGCATGCAAAGAATAGAAAATGTGATGGACTACTTCGTCATCCAGCTGATTCTTTGCAGTTGAAGAAGATTGATAAAGAATTTCCAGAATTTGGAAAAGAATTAAGAAACTTAAGACTTGGTTTGGCAACTGATGGAATGAATCCCTTTGGAAATTTAAGTAGTAATCATAGTTCATGGCCCATTTTGTTAGTGATTTACAACTTACCTCCTGCTTTGTGTATGAAGCGAAAATACATGATGTTATCTATGTTGATCTCTGGTCCAAAACAACCTGGAAATGACATAGATGTTTATCTTAATCCATTGATTGGAGATTTGAAGTTATTGTGGAATGAAGGGGTTGATGTGTTTGACGCGTTTAAGAATGAATCTTTTGGATTGCGTGCAATGTTATTTTGTACTATCAATGATTTCCCTGCATATGGGAACTTGTCAGGTTATAGTGTGAAAGGTCATAGAGCATGTCCAATATGTGAAGAGAAGACATCATATGAGCAGCTAAAACATGGAAGAAAAACTGTGTATCTTGGGCATCGTAGATTTTTAAACAAGTATCATCCGTATCGTAGATTGAAAAAAGCTTTTAACGGATACCAAGAACATGACATTTGTCCGACTCCATTAAGTGGCCTTCAAATTTATGAAAAGATAAAAAATGTTAATGTGACTTTTGGAAAAATGAAGAAGAAGCAATCTGTGAGTGAAATATGGAAGAAGAGATCAATCTTTTTCGATCTTCCGTATTGGTGTAAGTTAGATGTCCGACACTGTATAGATGTAATGCACGCAGAAAAAAATGTGTGCGACAGTCTAATAGGAACACTTTTGAACATTAAAGGAAAAACAAAGGATGGTGTGAATGCGCGTCTGGATTTGATTGAGATGAATATGCGAGAGGAATTAGCACCGCGAGAAGTTGGTAAACGTACATACTTGCCTGCAGCGTGTTACACTTTGTCAAAGAAAAAGAGAACAAGTTTTTGTAAATGTCTTAAAGGTGTTAAGGTACCACAAGGCTACTCTTCAAATTTTAAGAGTCTTGTATCTATGAATGATTTGAAACTAATTGGCTTAAAGTCTCATGATTGTCACATTCTAATGCAACAATTACTACCGGTGGCTATTCGTAGAATCTTACCAAAAAATGTTAGGCATACAATCACTCGATTATGTTCATTTTTTAATTCCATATGCAGTAAAGAGATTGACTCTAAAAAGTTGGATGAACTTGAAGAAGAAATAATTGTTATCTTGTGTCAATTCGAGATGTTTTTTCCTTCATCTTTTTTTGATATCATGGTACACTTGGTTGTTCATCTTGTAAGAGAAATCAGATTGTGTGGGCCAGTTTATATGCGATGGATGTATCCAGTTGAACGATGCATGAAGATTTTGAAAGGATATGTGAAGAATCAATGTCGTCTGAAAGCTTCCATTGTTGAAAGATACATTTCAGAAGAATCTATTGAGTTTTGTTCCGAGTATTTGTCAAAAGCCAAATCTATTGGAGTTCCTGAAAAATGTTGGCACTCTCATACATTCATAAGTAAATCTTCAAAAGGTGTACATGTCATAAGCAAATCTAGAGAAGAGGTTCTGCAAGCACACTTGTATATCCTGAATAACACTGATGAAGTGTTACCATACTTAGATACACACAAAGACAGTGTCAAATATAAAAATCCAAGACAATCAGAAAAATGGGTGTTAATTGAGCATAACAAAACTTTCATGTCATGGTTTAAGCAACAAATCATGAATGATCCATCAGCATCTGAAACATTAACATGGCTTGCAAACGGTCTCAAGTTTGATGTTTTATGTTGTTCTGGCTACGAAGTAAATGGTTGTTTGTTTTACACAAAGTCTCGAGATGATAGGAGTAAGTGCAAAATAGCAGAGTCACCTTGGAGGCAGAGTCTATGCAATTTTCAACTGCAAAGGATCAAAATCCTGTTGTGGGATCAATGCCTTATTATGGTGTCATAGTAGAGATTTGGGAAGTTAATTATACCAAGTGTACTGTACCAGTTTTCAAATGCAAGTGGGTTGACAATAAGACTGGTGTCAAAGTTGATGAATCAGGAATGACTTTGGTTGACTTTCGAAAGATAGGTTATCATGATGAACCATTCATAATGGCACATCAAGCTTCCCAAGTTTTCTATATCCAAGATCCCACGTCTGAACACTGGTTTGTTGTATTACATGGAAAAAAACAACATAATGACCCAGAAGATACACACAATGACATTTGTGAGATTGAATCATTTACAAGAACGACCATGAATAAAGAGTACGAGGATGTTGTTGATGTTGTACATGCAATTTGAAATGATCATGATGAAGGAATATATATTTGTATGTTAATGTGATTCATGTTTAGTTTTACAATATTTAATTTATATTATATTTCATATTCTTGATGTTTATCATATTTGTTTGATAACAGGAACATATCAGATGATAAAGTTTCTCGTTCTAAAACTGGTAGAGGACCTACAAGATTAAAGAATATGTTTAAGATAAATAAAGAGGACAAAATACCATTGTCTATTGATGTCAACACTGGTGTGGCCACTGGGCCATATGCCAAAAAATTTAGAAGTTATCTCGGAGTACTTTCTCGTGAAAGGATCTCTATCTTAACTGAGTCATGGGATCACGTGACCGAGCAGGAGAGAAACATGATTTGGCAAGATATTCTGGTATGTAATTGTTTTTACTTTGTTCAATCTAAATTTCTTTTATACTTTGTTCAATTTGAAGCTTGTTTATGAACTAATAACTATCCCAAATAATGCAGACAATCCGAATGTGGAAACCTTGAAAGCAAAGGTTCTTTCTGATGTGGGTGTCAAGTTTCGTCAATTCAAATCAACATTGGCAACAAATTATATATATGGTGAAAGGAAAGATGAAAATCCTTCTACAAAATATGCATCCCTTGATGAAGAAACTTGGCAGAAGTTTGTGCAGATTCGACAAACTGAAAAATGGCAGGTTAATATCACTTGTTATATTTGGATATAGTTTATATTATTGTATTATTCAATTTTGAATTTTGATGATAGGATGTTCGAAAGAAATCACAAACCAATCAGGCACATAATGATACCCCACACTTATTGTCTCATGGTGGTTATAAGTTGTTAGAGCAGAAGATGTTTCAAGAAAAGATTAAAGCACATTCTACTTCCATTGAGGAAGGGATAATGTAGATTCTTTCAGGCCTCCATCCCCACCACCTCGACATGAGATGTGGAAGGGTGCTCGTATGAAGCCATCAGGGACATGGAGTTCTAAGTGTACAGAACAAATAGTTGAACAAATTGTAAGAAATATGTTTTCTATGTGTTATTTTAAATTCAATGTTTTGAAGTTTGACAATTTGATTTCATTTGTTTTAGGATTCTCTTGCTGAGCAAACAACACAGGGGACTTTTCATCCATGTGGTTGCGAAGATATTCTTAATATTGCTCTCGGACGACCTGAGCACCCTGGACGTGTTCGTGTAGCTGGATATGGAGTTGGGATTAGGTCATACTTTGGACCTTCATCACATAACAAGGAATATTCGTACAATCAACCTAGCCAGGAGTATTTAGTACAGTTACGTGAACAGATAAAGGCTGAGGTAACTTAAGAGCTTAAAGAAAGCTTAATGGAGGAGTTTAATAAGCAGATGGAAAGGGAGTCCCAAAAGCGGTGGGAGGGTTTAGGACTCTCACAACAACCACCTACTATGGTAGAAGATGAACCACCTCCGCCTCCTATTAAGAAAGTCAGAACTAAAGGGAGTTGTTCGGCAGTTGATCATTTGGGAGATGACTTTGGCTCAACTAGCCAATGCGAGTTATATGTTGAGTATAATTCTTTGACCCGATTCGTTGCCCTGGGTAAGTGTTATGAAGGGGTCACAATGTTACACAATGTGCCTCTTTCTTCTAATTTCTTAAAGGTCACAATGGAGAAGGTCCTTTGTGGTGATGTTGCAATTCCTGTGCCGACATCAGAGGTCACAATTGTAGCAGAGGCATTACATACTTTCGTTGCCTGGCCTAGACATCTCGTCAGACCTATAGACTTTACGATATATCTTTGCACTAATACTAATAGGATTATATATCAGATGTATTACATTCTAAGTAATTTAAGTATTTCTTTGTTTGTTGATGAGTAGGAGGAACCTAAGACAAAACTGCCTCTGCAAAAGAAGAAAAAATTCTCCATTGATGATCCTGTGGCGGCATTGGTGGAAGTTGCTACAGCTTTAAACACAACCGTCATAGAGATTCCATGGGATGACCATGTTTTTGGAAGGCATAGTGATGTACCGTTGTACTTTCACATGTCTGATTTGTTGGACCTTGCATCTGGAAATCAAGAGATTAACATAACAGTTCTGCAATTATGGATGATGTAAGTTCAAATATTAAAATCTTTATACTTTTGATTTATTAGATATATTAGTACTAACTTATTCAAATTTAGGTATATTTATGGATTATGCTTCGATGAGGGGAAACACAATATTTATGGGTTTTTAGACCCTCAAGTCATTCAACTAATTGGAAACAAGAAGTCGGAAACACAAACATACATCACCACTGCCTTAAAGAATGGAGGAAAACGAATTTATTTTGCTCCGTACATCCATGAGTAAGTCTTTATTTATTATATAAGTTATACTAAACATTGAAATAAGACAAACTAAATGATTTTTTATATAGGTGTCATTTGCAACTATTGGTCATATCTGTGCAAGATCATACTGCTGCATGGTTTTGCTCTTTGCATAAAAGACCCCCTACCTATTTTAAACACATTATAGATAGGTACGAAATTTCATTTAACATTTATTATTACTTATACATTATATAATGTTATGTATTTTGACATGAAATCTTATTATTTTAGTGCTTACTCTGGATATAACATATTGATTGGGAGGGGAAGTGCAAATGCACAAAAGCTCACTTGGATGTACCTTAAGGTATTTAAAGTATATTTTTTCACTCAATTTAATATGTCTCACCCATTCATTTAATACATTTATTTTCACATGCAGTCCAACAAGCAATCCGGAAGTTATGAGTGCGGTTATTATGTTATGCAGTGGATGTCGACCATTGTGCAAGCCGCAATTGATAGAGGTTGGGATCAGGTAATATCTCAATACAAAAAACCCTTTAAAATTATGGATTTATTATTCAAGCACTAATTAAAAAAATTTCAAATGTCTTACAGTTTTTCAACGACCAAGAACCGCTAGGTTCGGAAGCATTGGAGTATGTGAGAACAACATGGTCAAAGTATTTTGTAACCATGTATAACAACTTAGGGTAAATAAACTATTAGAATAGAATAGAACTTTTTCATATATTAGAAAAACTTTTTGTAGAATGTTATAATTTCTTGTATGTGTTTTTTCTATTTGAATTATGATTGTGAATGTTTTGATTTTCTGGATTGAAAATTCTTTCCAGGTTTGAGGGTATTTCTGGAAGTCTTTAAAAAGCAGAGAAACAACGACGATTCCTAGTGGAACCGTCTTTAATAGGCAGAGAAACAACTTTTTGAGTTTTCATTTTTTTATTTGTGTATTTTACTTTCAAAGACGGTTGAAAGTAACCGTCGTTATAAAATACTTATATTTTATAACGACGGTTGAACAACCGTCGTTAAAAACCTATACTTTTAAAGACACTCGCAATAATGACGGTTGAAAAATTGTCTTTAAATGTCCATTTTAACCGTCGTGAATTAACCTTTTTGTACTAGTGTGGTGACTTTCTACTGTATGTATTTTAAAAGTTCAAAGAATTATTATAAATAAAATTAAGTCCTATAATAGGTTTTCTAAATAATTGATTTGTGTGTGGTCCAGTGCCTTATCATTTTCTTCCCTTTTCAGACTATTTTAGATTTGTGTTGCAAGCTAGCTCAACTCCAAGATACATACATTTCACAAGGTATTTTCTCAACTCTCAACTATTTGGAAGAAATTCAATTTTATAAATATGTCATAATGTGTTGGGATATGCTGGTTAGAATTTTGTGTGTATTTTCTAATTTTAGATTGGTTCTCCAAGATTTTGTTCTTAGTCATAGCTAACTTTTAAATTGGGTTGCTGTTTATTGTCTTCTCTTCTGATAGTGTTTATGTTGTATAGTATTTTATCTATTAGGGCTTCATGTTATGTATGGTATGTTTTCAGTGCTTTGGAGTTTTTTGGGATGGGGAAGATTGCAAATTTGTAACAAACAAAACAAAGTTACTTTATTTGGTTTATTGTTGAAAATCAGCAAGCGTGGAGATTTAGAAACAGGCTTTTCCCCTGGGTCACACCCAATCTTATTCTGTCTTAATTTTTCCTACATTAAGGTGAAAAGACCATGCTCTATCAGTATTGTTTTATCTGTGGGTATATAAATGTTAGGTGATAATGTAAATTTCATTTTTCTGTATCTAGTGAAGTAAATCGAAGAAAATGTTGTTGGCTGCTTGCAAAATTGAAGAGATTAAAGAAGAACCTTACATTTTTTCTGTTATTTTAGAGTTCCTGATTCTTCAATTGGTTTTGAACTTTACACTCTTGTCACTAACTTGAATAGAAAAGCCTCTTTTTTCTTCCATTTGCTACAAAAAAAATTTATACTCTTTGAAACACAATAGCATATTTGCAAATTTAAGTAATGAAATTGGAGTGAGTTGTCAGTTTATTTGTGTCCTTATATCAATTGAAATCAATAGTTGTCTTGGGGTCTGTTACCAATCAATTATTTAGAACAATGTTTCCATTTCCCAGTTACTATTAGTGAGGTTGAAGCACTGTATGAACTTTTTAGGAGCATCAACAGTTCTATTATCAATGATGGACTGATAAACAAGGTACTACTTAGATTTTTCTTCATTTTCTATTTTCCACTTAAGTTGTTTTATGATGATTGTTACTTTTTATTGTTTTTACCTCCATTCATTCTTTGAGAGACTTAGTTATATTCTGACATCTCTTGCAATGGGTATTTTGTCATTATAGATCTAGTCATATATTTCCATTTGTAATTTTGTCAAGAATTTAATTTTTACTTAACTTCACTTTGGAATATTCCCATTATTCAATTATGTGTAATATAAGGATAATTGGTTGTTATTTTCTCAATGATGCTTCTAGGCATGAATGATCTACAATAGAATATCACTTTTGTTAAACTTTTCTTTCATATATTTGATAAAAATACTTTATATATTTTATCATCCTAAGACAACTTGTTCTCACATGGAATTCGGTGTCCATATTGTGGTTTTGGATGATCTTTCTTTGCAGGAAGAATTTCAATTGGCAATCTTCAAAAACAAGAAAAAGGAGAACATTTTTGCAGCTCGGGTACTATACACATCCTACTTATACTACTTTTGCTCTCTTGATAGTAATTAGTATGCTAGAATGACTAATGTTTCTTGCAAGCATTTGTTAATGACTATAGATTGTCCAAAAGAAATTTTCATTGTAATCTTTGGATCAACAATTTGCAATAAAAGTAGGGCATTGAAGAAATTTTTTGTTTTGGTGAACCATTTGCTTCCATCGAATTTTTGTCAAATTTTATTCTGATTAGATTTAACTTCACATAACACTGCTTCTTTGTATCGTTATAAAATAGAATTAAATAAATTATTATAAATTAAAAATAAAATTAAATATTCAATATTTGAATTATGACAGTCATAAAGGTTATTATAAATGTCATACTATATTGTAGTAAGTGGCGTTTATAACTACCACAATTTACGCTCGGAATGGTATACCAATTTTAAAATTACGACATTTATAACTGACGTAAATTACACGCTTAAAACCGCCACTTTATACAATGCATTATATGACATCTGCTACAACGGTTCTCAGTTGACCGCCACATTAAACTTTGTAGTGGCAAGAATTCGGGCGGTACGCAGTACCGCCAGAGACGTAAAATGTGGCGACTATAAACGCCAGGTTGTACAAAAATAATCGCCACCACATACACATTTTTTTTGTAGTAAAGTAAAAGATACAACCTATTATTATATCCTTTGCAATATGGCTAGAGGGGTGTCCTTTACAATAAAAAAAATAAGAATATATGAAGTAAACACTACAAATTTGGTAGTCAGTAATCCACACATCACTAATGTGTATTATTAACAAGGACAACTAATATGAATTGACAGACCCCAAGTCTTAAGAGTTTTTAAGTGAAGTACAATAACAACAACTTTATAAGGTCTTTGAGTATGATTTTCTTTAAAGTTGTCCTAATCTCTATAATGCTACACTTCTATTTCAAGTTTGTCCTCTGTATTCCTAAAACCTCAAGTGAAACCTTATATCATCATACAAATTAAATGTCTACCCCACATTTTAAAGCACATTGGAACTAGTATCTAAAGTAACCAATAACAGCTAATTGTCAATGGTTGTTTATAGTTGACGTAGCTATGTTGCTCTTCATGTTGGGTATGAAGCCAGGATCAATTGGGTTGGACTGAGTAGACACTGTGTTTTAGTGAGTGGGATTAATCATTGTGTACCCTTTATTATCTTTATTTATCTCTATTTAAAGAGATCATTGTACTTGTAATTGGTATGCAACAGGAAAGAAATGAAAACCTAATAGTTGCCCGTGTGGATGTAGGTTGCAGTTGGCGACCAAACCACGTTAAATCCTGTGTTGTTTATTTTCTTGCATTGATTCGTGATTATGTGTGTTGCTTCTGTGTGCATGTTTTTCCCATCAAGTGGCATCAGAGCTGGTTCGTTTACACAGTAGAGATCCAATCAGTAGAAATTAATCGACGAGACGTGAAAATTGTGGCTGCAGTGGTGTCCCAAATTAGGGTTTCGCAGAGGCGGCAGTAGTGTTCCAAAGCTAGGGTTTCGCAGAGGCGGCAACAACATCCCAAAGCTAGGGTTTTACAGGGGCTGCAATAACATCCCAAAGCTAGGGTTTTGTAGAGGCGGCAGTAGCGTTCCAAATCTAGGGTTTCGCAGGGGCAACAATAGTGTCCCAAAGCTAGGGTTTCGCAGGGGCGATAGCAGTGTCCCAAAGCTAGGGTTTTGCAGGGGCTGCAACGGCATCCCAAAGCTAGGGTTTCAAAAAGGTGGCAGCAGCATCCCAAACCTAGGGTTTTGCAGGGGTTGCAGCGGTGTCCCAAAGCTAGGGTTTCGTAGGGGCGGCAGCGACGTCCCAAAGCTAGGGTTTCGCGGGGGCGACGGCGGTTCGCGTTTTCACGGCGAATAGGTGCAGGTGCTTGCAGCGAGCGAGACGGCACGGAGGTGCAGTGCGATGGCAGTGAAGCATTGCAGAATCTGGTTATTGGGGATTTTGGAAAGGTAAGACTAGCAGACAACAAAAATCTTGATGTTACGGGCATGGGTGACATAGTGTTGAAGACGTTAGTCGATTTCTGGACTTTGAAGGATGTCAGAGTTGTTCCAAGCTTGACGAAAAGTTTGATTTCTGTTAGGCAGTTGGACGAACAGGGACATGAAGTGAAGTTCGGAAATCAGCAGTGGAAGGTCGTCAAGGGAAATTTTGTCATGGCTCGCAGAAGAAAGAGAGGTTCGTTGTATATGGTCGAATTACTGTCTGAGGGAGTGACTGTCCCAGTTCAGAAGATAAACAAAGTCTGGTTCACAGAATCTCGTGGGCAGAAGAGGGTTGTCTTTACAAGAGAGAAACCCAGAGCCACAGGTTAGATTCAGGATGAACGAGCATGGAAAGGTTCAGGTAGACTAGTCAAAGGTACTTATGGCAGTGGGAGCATAGGTCGTGTTTCAGCTAAGGTCCCTAGATGACAGTGGGTTAGGAGAAGTAGTATTCCAACTGTTGAAACATCTTCAGAAAATTTCTTGTTGAGTATGGAGAGTGTTTGTTCTTAGGTTGTTCCAAGATCCAGCAGTTCTTGCAAGTGGGAGCCGGTAGATACACAGTTGAAGCGCAGGTGAACATTGTTCCGTGACTTCAAGTGGGAGATTGTTGGGTATGAAGCCAGGATCAATTGGGCTGGACTGAGTAGACACTATGTTTTAGTGAGTGGGCTTAATCATTGTGTCCCATTTATTATCTCTATTTATCTCTATTTAAAGAGATCATTGTACTTGTAATTGGTATGCAATAGGAAAGAAATGAAAACCTAATAGTTGCCCGTGTGGATGTAGGTTACAGTTGGCGACCGAACCAAGTTAAATCCTGTGTTGTTTCTTTTCTTGCATTGATTCGTGATTATGTATGTTGCTTCTGCATGCATGTTTTTCCCATCACTTCATAGGCTAACCATTTGAAGTCTCACATAGCATCCAAGTACAGTACATAAATCTATGGCAATGGCTACAGAAAAACATCACCAGAAAAAACTAAATGAGTTCAGTAATGACTTGACAAACTCATTAGGGTAAAATGATTAGACCCCAGAAGCGGATTTGTTCAAGAGAAGTGTAAGAGATTCTTAATTATCATTGCTTAATGCTGATTGAGAAAAGTTATAGTTACTTAAATATAAAACTACACTATTATTGGCAATGTAAGAACCCCAGAAAATGGGAGTTAATCATACCAAAACATTGATTTGGATAAACTATGGCAAACATAGAAGTAATAGTGATTTGAAAAAATATTAAGATGCATCAAGAACAACCATTCAAACAGAAGTGCTTATGGATGAAAACAAGACCTACCTGCAAGTTGCTTTTCCTACAGAGACAGACTGCTTTGATGCAATGAAATCGATTTTCCAAGGTGGTGAAGAGAGAGTCAGAGGCGGTGAAGGGAGTCAGAGGCGGTGGAGAGATTCGTAGGCAGTGGAGAGAGAGTCAGAGGAGGTGGAGAGAAAGCTGAAGGCGATGGAGAAAGTCGGAGGCGGTGGAGAGAAAGTCGGAGGAGGTGGAGAGGGAGTCAGAGACGGTGGAGAGAGAGTCGGAGGCAGTGAAAAGAGAGTCGGAGGCGGTGGTGTGATTCGTTCGTTTTGCTAGAGGTGCAGAGAAAGAGTGGTTTCAGATGCAGAGCGGAGTGGAATATAATTTGGATTGGAAATTTAGATATTTTTAATTTCTAAAATCTGTATAAATAAAATGAATATTTGATTTAGAAAAATTATAAAATGTGGATCAGAAAAAAATCCAAATTTAAATAAACAGATTTATAATAGATTATAACAGTTTAAAATTAGATCAGATTAGTCTAACCAAATTTTTTGTTCACCCTTAATTCACACACATGTTTATCACCAATACAACATCACACTATTATAATTTTGTAACGTTGTACTTTACTGTCATAATTTATTCAACCTTTTGTTTTATTTTTGTAAATATTTTAAAAACTTGTGAAATTAAGTTTAGCAAATAATTAAGATAATTTTTTGAAACAAGTTAAATATGTAAATTAACAATAGCAATAAAATTTGTATACATTCATTCAAAATATTTGTTCCATTTTTTGTTTCGTAAGATCAATACAATATTCAATCCTAAAATTTACAAAAAATTTAAATTTAATTCGTAAAGTACAATTGTTTTATATATATTTGGTAGAAAAAATTCAAAAACCTGTAATAAAAATATAATTACTTTGTTTGGCTTACGGATTGAAAACTTATATTATAACTTTATCAAACGAAAACTTATAATTTGTACACTTTATTTGATAAAATACATATTTGTGCGTTTTTTCATACATATTTGTGCAATTATATAACATATATATATATATATATATATATATATATTTATTAAGTAAAAGTTAATTGGCTTACAAATATAGAATAAAATAAGAAAATAAATCACAAAATATTCAAAGTCTTATCAAATACAAATTCTTATCAAGTAAAACCAAAGATTAATATTCCATACCAAAAATTAAAGTGGACATTACAATTGTCATTTGTTTCCTCTGAAAAAAAGGAAAGTAAGGATGAGTCTTTCTTTTAACTCTAAAATTTTACCATAACATCACAAAGTTTACGATACAATTATTCAAATGAATTTGCATTTGAATGAAACAACTTCATAATATTTTTTATAATACTATAATCATTAATCATAACAAATCATGCCAAAGATAAATCATATTAATAAAAACAAAGTCATTTAAATCAAACAACATAAACTTTTACTATTAAATTTATATATTTTGGATTCAAAGTCTATTACTTTCAATTATCAATGTATTAACAATCACATATATTTTAAGTTCAAACTCATAATCAAACTCATCACGTAACCATTAGACTCACTTTATAATTTTAAGCACCATGGACACTCTAAAACGTTGTCATTATACCTCATAGTGGATAGCAACACTTAAGGTCGTATGCCCCCACAAATGCAACATGTGTGATACCACTTTGCCAGAGTATAGTCAACAGGACATTAAAAAATACAGTGTGAGGCCTTTTATTTATTTTATTTGGTTAATTATGTACATTAATCTAGGGTATCCATGTCACCACCCTCTATTCTCCAAGGTCTACCTAACCTTTCTCTTTAGTCTATACCCAGTTTATCTTTATACTAATCCATGTATTCCTAAGAATTTCTTTTTAGAACTTTACTTTCTTGTTTTTGTACCTTAATTATCATCATTGTTTATTTATTTTAAACTTCAATATTGTATTTCATCTTATCATCATCGTCTTTCCATACTCATTTTCGACACATTTCTTCAAATTTAATTTTTATCCACAAAACTTTAACTTAAATTAAAGAAATATTAAAAAAAATTAAGGAAATACTAAATTAGATTATTGTTCTAAAAATAGTGTAAATAAAAAAAACTTAACTTAGAACAACAAATAAAAAAAATAGAATCTTAAAATTTTGCACTTTCAAACACAAAATAAAACTAAGGAGATTGCATGTTTAAAAGCTATGTCATAATAAAGAATTAGAGATTAATAAAGAATTAGAGATAATAAAGAATTAGAGATTGACCCTTATCTTTGATGAAGTAAATGGTATTCTAAGATTAAAAATGGAAAGCTTGAGTTATTATCCTTTTTATGTTGAAATACACGAACCTTTCTTTCTCATTCTGTAAGAAATCTTAAAGAAGATGTAATTGTATTTATAGGCAATGTTCTACACAAAATATAAAGGTAAATTAATTCTATTAATTACATTGGATGGTTGCTAATAAATATCAAATTGTAGCGAAATTCATATATCAATAGGCATGTAATTAGATTAGAAAATGTGTAAAAACTAGTGAAAAGCATGGTAAAATCTCTTAAACTCCAGTTACACCTAAAAGCAAGGAAGAAAAGATGAAATTTGCAAAAATATTGCAGAAAAGGAAAAAAAAAACACAAGCAAACAAGGATGGAGCAAACAGAGTCAATCCACCCAGCACATGAACAATTACTCACAGTGGATTGAGTACAAAGAACAAGCCTCATGAAAGATAATCAAAATGTTGAGCACTTTAACATACGTTGAGCGGATTCAGGCCATAATAATTGAAATTCAGAGAAGAAATGGCTAAGAGAATTCTGAAGGATTGATTGTAGACCATCCTTAACTATGAAGAAAGCCCAATTTCACTCATTAAAGGCTTGAAGCCATCATTCACCAAAGTTGGAAGGAAGGGAATTTCGCTTGAAGCCAAAGTCAAGCCAAATTTGCTTCATGGTTAACAAAGCTCAATGTTGAGCTTACCTTGGAGCAAATCCCTGACAAATATCTAACTTTGAAGATCCCAAGAAGCTCAAGAAATAGACTTGAAGTCAAAAAAATACTTGAAGATGAAGAAAGTCATGGCTCTACGCTGAGCAAATGCTGAATCTCATGAATCCTTTTGAATCTCATTCTAAAATGTTATAAATAGGGATATTGGGGTAACATTTTAAACCATCAAGGAAGAAAGACATTGAGAAGCATAAGTGAAATCATAAGAAAGCCTCAAGGTTAAAGCTTAGACACAACTCTAGAGGAAGGGTCAAGAGCTGATCTTGACTCTCTCAATAACACTCACCCTCTTTCATACACAAACACAACAAGTCAGAACACCCTCTAACTGTATACACCAACACGTTACAATTTAACAAAATGAAAAACAATTACAAGTAAGAACAAGAAAGATCACACCTAATACAAAAGAATTACAGCAGTTCTTATTCCACTCTTAACCAATGCAACGCCTTAAGCAATCTTGGAAATCTTTCTAAATATTTTTGTGTATTTTTGTGTCTTTGAATCAAGGATATAATTCCAGTTATATATCTTTCAAAAAAAAGTTGTTTAAGACTGTTAATCACAAGTCAAAACAGTTTGAAATCAGAAAAAACAGATTTACTAAACTTAACTAAATCTGTTAAGAGTTCTCAAAAAACAATCGATTGAAAACTCGATTCAACTAATTGAATTGATCTTGACTGTTAGGTCAGCCAATTTTAGCTTTTTCAAATCCTTTTCGAAAACACTAAGTGTAAAACAACCGATTAAAACGATAAATCAACAGGTTGTTTTTCACTACTTTGAAAAACACTTTTCTTTTGAAAGAACTTGATTGATTCAGTTTTGGATTAAGCTAAGAGTGGGTTGACAAATTCTAATTTACCCAGAACCCATGCCCACAAGCAGCAACACAGCCTTCGAGCAATATTCATGGATTTGGAGACATCAAAGCTTTAAGTTCAATACCAAGTTCATTTGATTCTAAATCTCTTTTGAAAGTTTTGTTTTCTAAACTTTGTGTTATTTTTAGTTAGTTTTTTCGTTTTTTAAATAAGGTGAAAAAGCTTTTGTTCAAAGTCTGTTGACTACAACAAGTTTTTCAACCGTTTGATTTATTATGACAATCGATTGAATTACACTTAGTTTTTTTTTTTAAAGGATTTAAAAATGATTTGTTTTCTTTTATCATTTCTTTAAAGCCAAAATAGTCGGTTATTTCAATAAATGAACTGGTTATTTTATGTGTAGTCTTTAACAGAAAAAGAAATCAATCAGTTTGTTTTGAAACTCAAGCAAGTGTTTTTAACATAATTCTTTTTTTTTTTCAAACTGTTTTTAAATGCTTTTAACTTATTTCAATTAATGATCAAACGGTTTTGTACTGGACCAGAACTCGTAACGCTCAAAGCTCGCTGGTCGAACCTCGGCAATCTCCCTCAAACAGGTCAGCTCGGCACATGAACCTTGTTTGTGTGTCATGTGACTGGGCTCCAGGTATACGTATATATTAAATCTCATGCATGTGGATAGCATAATCCTCTACGAATAAGACTGATCAACAAAGTAAAGAAATGTAATAGGCTTAGGGATGCATCTAGCATACCCAAATCCGTGATAAGCAAAGTATTAAGGCCCGAGCCCAGGAACACTAAGGCAACCCAGGTAAAGTTATATGCACGAAATAGCGTACGAATAGGTATGTATTAGTGCAAAGCACATGAACGAATGCTTAGGGGTGGGACCTTGCACCATGATTACAAGGCTGGCCTAATCTGCTTAATGGGCTTAAAGCACGTAACAAATCTGTCATACACTGATAATCAGTGGCCTGCACTTAAAGATAATGATGCTTAAAGATATATATATATATATATATGATTACTCACATGTTTGTTACAGCTATACATAGATATGTTTGTTAATATCACGCATGATTTTCCTGTTATGCGTATATATCTGTTGCACATGAAATACTCCTTGATAGTGCTCACCCTAAAAGGATAGGGATGCGCACGTACATATAACAGAAGGAACACCTACAGTTTGGGACGAGATGATTATGGGTGCCTGTGGCAGGTGGTTTTCTGTTAGAGATATAAAATAATGTGTTGATTTTCGGTTAGGATTTGTTTATCTCAAGTGCAACAGGTACATGACACGCTATAAAAAGGGGCTTCAGGTCCCAGATGAAGGTACGCAATAATGCAATCCTAAATACACTCTTGAATACTGAGATTACTTGTTTCTTATGCATTCATAAAGCCCTTACTGACTTGAGCGTCGAAGCGTGACTGGCCGTGAGGGCACCCTTTGTCTCTACAGGTGAAGCATTCAATAACCAAGAGAAGTGCAAATTCTAGGGGAGACAGGCGAAGCCTGAACCAAGCACCAGAGTCAACCGGCGGCTAGTTAACCGGCAAGAACATTTGGCACCCACCGTGGGGTCTTGTAAAACTAGGTTTCATCCATATTGATAAGCAAGCAACTAGAAGATATGAGAAATACTAAAGAAGGTGATCCCGCAGGATCTAAAGGGGGACACGCCCCCACGACCCAACAACTCACGGACGTCATCACAGCTCTTCAGGAGACGGTGGTGGCAACCAGGGTTGAGCAGGTCCAAAGACAAGATCATTCCAGGGTCAAGTTGGACGCCTCACGAGCAACTAATGAAGAGCTGCATAGAGCTAATAACGAACTGCGCAGAAACTGATAGCACGTAGGAGAGTATGCAGCGGGCGACCAATACACAGCTACCCAAAACAGGGCTCGCACAATGCGCTTCTTGCATGAAATCTTAGACGCAACCGTGCCAAAAAACATGATGGCACCTAAGATCACCTTCACTGGTGTTGAGGATCCAGACATCCACCTTGCAGCCTTTCAGGCTCAAACGATGATTCTAGGGGGCACAGATGCCACCCACTGCAAATTGTTTGTGGGGACACTCGCAGGCATGGCCCTGAAGTGGTTTATTGGCCTACCCAATGGCCTCATCACCAATTTCGACAAGTTTTCCGCATTGTTCAAGGAGCAGTTCATGGTCAACCAAGCACCACCCCCTGTTCCTTTTGATCTCTTTGGGGTGATTCAGAACCAGGTGGAATCAGTGAAAGATTTCTTGAACCGCTTCGGGGCAGTAGTGGTAGAACTCCACACCCAGGATGAGGCATTAATAGTACATGCCTTTGTGAAGGGAATAAGGTCGGGGCCTTTCAGCAATTCCTTGATAGGGAACCGGCCTAGGACGTTGGCGGAGATCAAGCGGCGAGCAGTCGCCTACATCGTCGCTGAGGAGTGGATGAGCACGAAGCTAGGGAGCATGGGTGGAGGACCGGCCAAGGCTCGGGAGAGCAGTCATACCCGTCACAAGTCACAGGATCAATGCACCACTCAGAATAAGTAAAACGAGCAGAATTAGATTTAGATGTTACCCACGACCAAACCTTTAATTGAGTCAAGGCGAATATTTCCGAATGGTCGATCACTCCACCTTGGAAGATATGTTTATTCCTGTGCTTCCAAATTTTATTAACTACTGCAATCCAAATGCTACGCCAAACAACATTAACCTGGGCAGAAGCATTTAACAAATTAAACTACAAAAGGTTTCCAGACAAGCCAAGCAATCCTACATTCTAAAAACAAATGCTTTGTCGACTCCACTTCCATCCTGCAAAAACTACAGAGGTTGCTATCAATCAAAACCCCATGCCTTTCCAAGTTAACTTTCGTAGCAATCGAATTAATCAACACCCTCCAAGTAGTAAATTGGGCTGAAGGTAGAGCATAAGTCTTCTAGAGGGAGACAAACAAATTATCTTTCTCGTTGGAGCCTCTTAATTTAGCATAGGCAGACTTTACCAAAAACCCACTACCCTTACCTACCTTCAAAATTCGGCTATCTTCAATACTTAAGAGCAAGGCCTTTCCATGCACCTCTTGTAAGAGCTGGGCTTCCTACCTATTTTCCCAATCAAACAGACCTCTCCTCCAGACTAACTTCCACACCCAACTATTGTTAACCCACTCCCCGCAAGAATCTAAATTACCTTCTTTGTTACAACATAAGGAATACAGTCTTGGGAATTTACTTTTCAAATCTTCGTTATCCACCCAAACATCTTTCCAGAACAAGACATCCTTCCCATTTACCACTCTCCACTCACACCAGTTCTCAAAGGTTCTACCCCCATTCCTCCATCCCCCAGACCCCCTTCAAATCACTCCACCAGTTGGAAACCTTAGTTGTACTCCTTTGTTCTTGCAAGTTTCTCCAACCTTCGTATTTAGAGTCGATAAATTTCCTTCCACAAACCACCCTTCTCGGTCTCCAGGCGCCAAATCCACTTTCCCAGCAGAGTCGCATTGAAAAGCCTTAAGTTCAAAATACCAAGACCACCAGCTTCTCTAGGCTCACAAGCCTTTTTCCACAAAACCCACGTCATTTTCCTTCCTTTTTAACCCCAACCTCACAGGAACCTTCTCTGAATTTTTTCAATCTCCATTAACACAGTAGAAGGCAACTTATACATAGACATATAGAAAAGTGGGATAGAAGAAAGAACGGACTTAATGAGACAAACTCTCCTGGCCAATGAAAGAAATCTACCTTTCCATCTTCCTAACCTGCTCTTAACTCTTTCTAGCACACCGTTCCAAAATGAAACTCTCTTGTGGCTCCCCCCCACAAGCAACCCCAAATACTTGAAAGGAGTTTTCATCACATCGCAATTAAGGATTGCTGCAAACTGCTGAATCCTAGTGTGGTCAAACCCCACCCCTCCAATTCTACTTTTCAAAAAATTAACCTTCAAACCAGAGGCTAATTCAAAACAGTGCAGAATGACTTTCAGATTGTAAACAGATTTAAAGTTAGCTTCACAAAGAAACAAAGTATCATCCGCATATTGAAGTATGTTTACCTTAACCGTTTGTACCCCAACCTCCAGACTCTCCACCAGATTCTTCTCAACAGCTTTCCTTACAACACCTGCCAATCCTTCCGCCACAGTAAGAAACAAAAAAGGCGCAAGAGGGTTGCCTTGACGTAAAGCCCTATTCGGGTAAAATTTCGAAGTAGGACTCCCATTCACAAGCACCGACGCAGAGGAAGACTCCAAACAGGATTTAATCCATCTGATCCATTTTTCCCAGAAGCCTAACCTTTCAAGCATGTAATATAAAAAATCCCAACTTACAGAGTCATATGCCTTTTCGTAATCAACTTTAAAATAAACTCAACTTTTCTTCCTCCGCTTCACCTCCTCTAAAACTTCATTGGCCACAAGGACACTATCTAATAAGCCCCTTCCTTCCAGGAAAGCAGACTGCCTAGAATCAATCAACTTACTAATCACCTTCTTCAACCTAAGAGACAAAACCTTTGAAACAATTTTGTATAAACAACCTACCAGAGAAATAGGTCTGAAGTCACTTAGCTGCTGCGGGTTGTCAATCTTGGGAACCAACCATAGGAAAGACGCCTTTGACCCCCTAGGCCAATTGCCTCTATCTGCAAACTCATTCATAGCCTTCAGAACATCTTCTTTTAAAATCTCCCAACAAAACTTTAAGAAGCTAAAGTTAAAACCGTCGGGACCAGGACTCTTCAAGCTTTCACAGCTCCATATTATGCAATAGTATTCACTTTTAATATTTTGAGTCCATTTTTTATTGACTCTAATATGCTACTTTAATTGTAGAAGTCTAATAAATTATATGTTTGATTTATATTGAGTTCATGTTATTACTTCCTTGAAATTGTATTCGTCAATACAATAACTCCCTCATTATGTTTTAATTTTATAAAGAATTTCAAATATAATAAAATTTTAGAGAAATAAAATTTCTAAAAAAATTAAATAACAACATCTATAATATATTTATAATATTTTAATATTTTTTATTTATTTAAAATTTATCTATAACAGAAACACATGCATAGCACACATTGTGGGCGGCAGTTGTTTGGTGTATATGTGATGCAAACCAAGCCCACAAGGTGATGATCAAGGATGCTAAAGAATATAAAGAGAAGTGACATCAAAGTAGAGACCTCACCAGATGGAGAATGGGACAAAGACTAGAGTACCTAAAGTTCTTCCTGCTGGTCTTCTTAATGATTAGAAAATGTTGTAAATAATTTGGACTCACTTGGGGGTCCAAATAGCAAATATAGGCTAGAATAAGGTGTCTTTAGTATAATAGAGGGTGTAGTTAGCATTTTAGGATGTTCTTGGCCCTTTTTGAAGGCATTTTGACCTAATTTCTAGAAGGATAAGCCAAGAATACGGGATTGACTTAGTCAAACCCTATGGTTGCCCACTTTTTCCTTTTCCCATTCTACCCTTTAAGCTTGCTTTCCAAGGCTCCTAAATCTATAAATAGGGAGGCCTACCTCATGTATTCACAAGTTGAAAATTAGAGTAAAGTTACTATACACAAATTCTTGTGTGAATTGTGAGTGAGTGAGCTCCTCCAAAATTGGTCTTATCTTGTGAGTTTTGAGAGCTCTCAAGTGGCGGCATCCTTCACTTATCTTGGAGTCATTTCACCATCCAAGTGGCGTGCAACCATTCTCAATTCCATTTTCTCATAAGCTTCCTTTTCCTTCATCTTTTCCTTCCATTATCATTTCATCTATTCATAAACATGTTCTTATTTTGCTTCATTATGTCTATTCGGTTTTTATATGTTGCTCTTGTTTTCCTTATGTAATTCCTCACCATAACTTGTCATCATCATCACCTTATAATTGTGTTTTCCTTTTGCCTTTGTGAAATGAACCTTCACATCTACTTAACCACTTGGTTAAGTTAATGTCCAGTGGGGATTTTCCTTAGGTTCTCACCTTAATCATCCTAAAATCTCAATCCTAATTAAAGTGTCACCATAAAATGCTAAATCATAAAATCAACTCACATCAATATGGGAACAAAGGAACCAGATTGTTTTTAGACAAGGGGAGGTGGACGCGGAGGAGATTTTCCAAATGGCCAACTAAAAGCATGGCTCTGGATGAAACATAGGATGGATGTTTTTAACTACTCCTTTTCTGATTGGCATTTGAATCCCCTAATCTGCATTAAGAGTGTCCTATGAAAGGATTTGTTGTATGATTCTCTTTTGGCCTAAAGGTATCTGCTATGGTTTTTGTGTTGGTTTTCTGCTACATAAATGTTGTTTTTTTATGCAATTTTGGTGTTATTTTTTTGCTGCATAGACGTTGATTTTCTTCTGCATAGACACTGGTTTTATGTTGTATAGATGTTGGCTTTCTATTGCAGTTTTGGTGCTGTTTTGGCTGCAATTATGGTGCTTTTTGTGTTTTTAGAACCTAGACTGTTTTGTTGTAGTCATCTGTTGTGTATGTGATCTCTTTAATTTCAGGATCTTTTTTATGTTAAAACAAGTGCCAAAGGATGCTTATTGTTTTGTAAGCCAACTTTGTATAAGGGTTGGGACACCCCTGAAGTGTCCCCTTTAATTCATTTGTCTATTCCTGATATAAAAAAAAAAAAAAAAAAACATGCATAGCACACCTTGCTTAGCTTAGCTTCCATTTTCTCAATTTCACTTTCCAAACCTCACAAATGTCTAAAGTTTCTAACAAGAGTAGGAAAGATATTGTAAGTTGGAAGAAAAATGTTATTCCAATGAAAAATGAATTGCTAGTAAAATTATAAAGATATATCCCGAAAACTCTCACAATGGGTTACGATAATATGCTTACTACCCATCATTTTGTTATATTTAAACTTGCTTCATCCGTCACCAATCTCCCATTCCCTTAATTTAAGTACCACACCATCAACACTACACACTCATTATTCTCAAACACACTGTTATCAAGGGAGAGAGAGTGTTTCTTAGTGAGTGAAAGTAATGGGATTTATGCTAACAAAAACGATAACAATTAATATTACATTCAAAACTCAAATCTTTTCCTCTTCTTGCATCATAATTACTATGAAATGTTGCATTACATTGAGAAGTTAAGATGACACTTATATTTACAAATCATCAATAAATGTTTCTCTTATTCTCCTTTAATACTTTCCATCATAGCTCTCTCAAATTTTCTATTGAATTTGCATTTCATCCCAAAGATAAATAGCTCATTCTGGATTCCTTTCACCATGTATTATTTAAGGTGAGAATGAAGCTGGTAAAGTTATGCAGAAGAAGAAGATTGAGAGACTATGAAAGGGTAAGTTGTGAAAGTTGGCCAAGCATGGAGATTTTGATGAGGCCACTCAGGAACACAATGAACTCGAGGCTTTAGACGGGTTGTTACCTCCTTGTTGCTTCATCCTACACACAAACCCATTTTCCAACAAAATGTTAAGTTTTACGTGTTTTATGAAGAAAATCCTCATTTGCATATCTTTTCTTTTTTGAATTTTTTTTGTCAATAGTAAAAAATGCATTGTACAAACAAAATGTTTTTTATTTTGAATAATTAAGGAAATAGAGGTGTCATCATACTAGTACTAATACACTAGATCTTATCAAAATTCCACGGTTAAAGACGAAAGTAATATTAAAATAGATGAACTCATGAAAAGTTCTCGTGTTATAACTTTTTTTTATAAAAAAAAATTAAGAAAAAAGACAACTATGAGAAAAACTTTGGATTAATTAATCAAATCCTTATATATACAATACTTTTTGGTATACTTCCTTAATTTGATTTTGAGATAAATCTCATCACTCTTTTGAAAATTTTACGTGCGTCTTCGTCGTCTTTATCTTCATCCAGGTTGCTCGCTATTTCTCTAAACTAAATATTCAGAGATACCTATAAATATCACTTTTGTCGTTGGTTAAAATTCCATAACTTCGATGAGAAAACTCTATGAATCTTTGCTTTGTATAGACAGAAAAAAGATTAATATTAATTTTTTTAGTAACTTTCATTTTAAATTGATTACTTAAATATATTTAAAATAAGAATACTGATTAATGTATGTATTTAATTATTAATTACTGTCATTAATGTAATAAATTAATGTATGCATCATATTATTTATGTTATATCATTAAATATATTAATACATATATTAATGTAACATAGATTTATTTATTTATTCATTTAATTATTTTGTAAAATATTAATATATTCATTAATTTAATGTATTATATAATTAATATTGTAAAACTTTACTAGTCACATCTCCAAAATATCTCTCTCTTTCTTTCTCTCCACACGCATGCATAGGAACATGAACGAGGTGAGATACACGCATGCATAGGAACATGAACGAGGTGAGATGAGTGGGTTGGAGGATCCCTCGGGTGAAAATCCATCTACATTCTCATCTCCTTACCCAATAGGTATATTGCTTTTGTAATACCCTAAAAAATACATCTAAATATCACAATATAGGTTCTACCGATTTTAATATAGACTTAGAGTTTTTCAAAATATTTCTATTATAAGATTATGACTTATAGAAATAAAAACATCAACAATATAAAATTCAAAACAACATCCTAAAGCCTTCCAGAACCTCTGACCCCTGTGCGATCATCTACTCATGTACATAGTACAGTCATCACAGTTCAGAATGCAACAAGAAAAACAAGGGTAAACTAGTGAAAATAAAGTTTTATAATATACACAATTAAATCAAAAGAGAAAACCAAATTAGATGGATCAATTTCTCAATTATTCAATTTTCTTCAAATCTCAACATAAAATAATCACATAGATTTCACATGGATCTATACATCCACGATATTCAACAAACAGAATAATAACTAACGTCTTTCGGAAATCCATATTAAGTAAGTCCTACCAAAGACTAACACCTGATCCAAAGATTACCAACGAATCCAAGAGAAAGGATCAGGGTAAGTTCAATACAACCCAAGCCCTGCATCTCATATGTCACGGTGTGCATGAACTCTCCCATCAGCTTCTCACCACTTGATATTGTAATCTATGTGACTTAGATCATTAGTGAAGCTCAGAGATCTCTATTACTACATAGGCATCAATACTTAATATACAAACAAACAACCGTCCATAACTTATCCCAAATGTATGAATTCAATTTCATACCATTTTCATCATACAATATCATTCAAAACGGGATCCACAACATTCAAAAGTCTATTTAACATAAAAAAAAAACACTTAAATATTAAACCATCATTGCCTTTGTAAGGACCTATAAATTTATTTGGAATAAAAGTGATATATTTTAAATGATTTCTGAGTATGTTATTATTTAAAATAAAAAGGACATAAAAATAGAAAATCTCATAGTGGTCAAACCTCGGATGTCGCCCAAGGTCTGGGATCAGCTAGTGGAAGGCGGTCGGTTGACCATTGTACTAACCAAGTAGTCAGGTGCGATGACTTTATCGTGAGGTAATCACGTGGGCGTGCTTGAAGGGAGGGGGCACGTGAATCAAGAAGGGTAAGAGAAAGGAAGGTGTAGCTTAGAAGTCGATGAGATCGCCATTTGTTGAAGAAGGCGGTGGCCTCTGACTTCCCCCGTAAGAAATCAGTAATCGCCGATTTTGCGCATGAACGCCGTGTGCGAAGATTTCACATGATCGCCAATCGCCTATGGTGTACATGATCGCCAATCGCCTATGGTGTACATGATCGCCGAAAAGAGCACATCGCCGAGTACTCGAGAAGACTTGGTAAGCACTTAGTATGTGGTCTAAATACAGAAGATGAGTGATATAGAAGATAGGTGGCATATCTGCCACCATGAGTAGTGTGAACCGTGATACCACAGATTTAGAGGAAAGGGAGGACGAGCCCTCAGCTGGGTGTGACGATGTGACATCGGTGACCAGAGTGAGGCGATGTGTTCTCGTCACACACAAGGGCGATAAGAGATCGCCAACAGGATGAGAGGAACATCGGTCATCAACCAGGATGGGAGACACATCGGTGGTCTGCCAGGGCGAGACATCGGTTGTCTGCCAGGGTGAGGAATCAGTCGTCCGTCAGGAAGAGGAATCAGTCATCGCCAGTATGAGAGGCATCGGTCATCGCCGGTATGAGAGGCATGGTCATCGCGCGAGCAGTCATCGGTGGATGGTTATCGCGCGATGTCGTGTTTCACACAGATAAGGTGGGACCCAGGCTCCCAGCATGAACGTTCTGCATGCGCGACACGTGGACATTAGGAGTGCTTCAGAACAGTTGACGCCAGAGAGTTGGTAGGGCAGGTAACCCAGAGTTGGTGTGCGCAGAGACCCACGTGGCCATCCTGTTAGAGGAAACCCACACGCAAGGATTGCTCAGAGAGTGGGTAATGGCAGTGAAGGCTAAAGAGTCGTTCGACCTTAAGAGCTGAGGGAATGAGCTCATTTAGTTTCCCTTTCTCCTTTCTCCTCCACTCGAAGACGCGGCTATCCTCACGTACCAGTGCTACGATCGGCGACTGCCATTGTCCTTCTGGGAAGTTCTCTGCAAGTTTTCCGATCAGAACGCTAAAACAGAGTTCGGGTATCCTTAAGTTCGGTGGGTTAGAGCTCGTAGAGAGATTTTACGCAAGTTCAGGTAAGGGAAGCTAGCTTTATTTCCAATAAAAACCTTAAGCTAGAAGATTCTGATGTTTAGGTGACGTGATCGCCGGTTTTAATGCAAATTTCGAAATCCCCTGTTTTAGTGTCGTTTTGAAATTGTTTGATATTGAAATGTGAACTGTATATGATTTTCAAAATTCTGAACTTGGTTTTGATGTTTACTGTGATTTGGAACTGTCCATTTCATGTTGTATGATGCATTGAATGTGGTGAATGTGGGATCAACGCATAGTATTTTCAGGAAAAAAAATACCGTGTAAGATCGTGTGTAATGTGCATTGACTAGGGACTTGTCTAGAAGGAGATATCCTGACTCTCCTGAGATAATGGAATCACATAGATGAAGTTATTCAGGTGTTGAGAGTCGAAGGAGGTTCATATGAATGGGTAAGTTGTTTGAAAGATAACTAACTTGACCTATTCTATGAATTAACCCTGTCATACTGGGAGAGTGATGATTTTGAGATTTATTTATGCGCATGGCTGTGTAGATTCACAGTGGTGTAGTATGACAGGTGCAGATCTCTGAGTCTGAGTCAACGCACGAGTCTTCCGGAAGTAGAGTCAAGTGTCTATGTGTTGTGAGTCAGTGAAAATTCTGACGTGAGAAAGACGAATATTGAAAATTGTTGATAGACACTTGATGGTTGTGTGATATGAATGAGAAAGTGATGGATTTTTGTGGAATGATTGATACTTGAGGGAATTATGAAATGTGTGAATATTTGATGGTTTACGTTAATATCAAGTTTCATGTTTTAAAGTTTTAAAAATGTCTAGCTTACCCTGTGTTTTGTGTTGTGTTTCGTGTTCTTAAAACTGTGATGATCGTGTGTAATTTACACGGGAGCAGATGATGTTGCAGGTAGTAGAGCTCCTCAGTGAGTGGTTGGACAAGGAGATCGCCTGTTCTTGTGCTGTAGTTTGTTTTATTTTGAAACACTGGATGGTTATGTATTAAAACTCCCTAGAGAAGGGATATTATTTTGAAATACAATGTATGGGATGGATGTATTTTATTATATACATATGCTAAATTTTGATATTATTGTTTTATGTTTATTGTATGATATAAATATGAATAAGATTTTAGGGGCGTTACAGCCTTCGTTGCTATTTGTGTGGGTTTTTGTTTTGTTTTGTTGCTGCTGCCGCTGTTGTTGTCTCTGCTGCTGCCGCCATTACTGCCTTTCACACACAACAGTCCATACTTAATGTACAATACTTAATATATTAAAGTATATTAAGTATGAATTCACGCATCAATACTTAATATACAAACAAACAACAGTCCATAACTTATCCCAAATGTATGAATTCAATTTCATACCATTTTCGTCATACAATATCATTCAAAACGCGATCACAACATTCAAAAGTCTATTTAACATATAAAAAAAAAAAAACACTTAAATATTAAACTGTCATTGCCTTCGTCGTTGTTTGTGTGGGTTTTTGTTTTGTTTCGTCGCTGTTGTCTCTGTTGTTGCCGCCGTTACTGCCCTTCACACACAACAATCCATACTTAATGTACAATACTTAATATATTAAAGTATATTAAATATGAATTCACGCATCAATACTTAATATACAAACAAACAACAGTCCATAACTTATTTCAAATGTATAAATTCAATTTCATACCATTTTCATCATACAATATCATTCAAAATGCGATCCACAACATTCAAAAGTCTATTTACCATAAAAAAAAACACTTAAATATTAAACTGTCATTGCCTTCGTCGTTGTTTGTGTGGGTTTTTGTTTTGTTCCGTCACTGCTGTCTCTGTTGCTGCCGCTGTTACTGCCTTTCACGCACAAGGTTGGTGGTGTTTTAAATTTTAAATTTTTTTGTTTAATGTTCAATGTTTAGGTTTAGGATTTTATTTTATTTTTTAAAAAAATAAATAAATAAGAAGTCGGTTATTTACAATAGCCGCATTTATAAATTGCATTTATGAATGGGAGCTAAATAGTTGTCTTCTTATATATTAGATTTAAGACTATGTATACATCAAATGCGACTATATAATCGTCGTTTTAAATTGAAAATAGTAGTCGTCTTTTAACCTTTTTCACCAATGATTATATTACTTTTTGTTAGATTTGGTTCTGCCAGATAAATGCAATATCTCATTTAATTTTTGTTCTAATTATAGATTTCACTTTGAGATCTTAAACAAATTTTTATTGGTTTTACTATTTAATTTTTGTTGGTACGAGAATATAAAAAATTCTTAAGATATTGAGAGTTTTTCTATAAGAATTATTTCTCTATCGTAAATCTTAAATGTTATTTTGATACGAAATGTTGTAGAAATAAGATACTATATCTAAGATTTTAAACACAGATGCATACTAAAGGAGTTATAACACTAATACAGATATGAAATAGTATAATAATTCTACAAAATTTTATTATTAACTCTTCTTTGTTCGAAACATGCAACGGATTTTTCTAGTGCATTTAAAAAATATTAATAAATGTACAAATGAAAAGAAAAGCACACTATCTATCCTTTGATAGAATTCGCCCGAGATATTTTTAACCCATTGAGAGAAGCTAGTAAAAGAAAGGAATGATAATAATAATTTTACAAACTTTATTTTATTATTAATATACTGTAAAAAAAAAACACATTTGGAGGAGACCTTGATTTGATTTGTTTGGGAAAAAAAAATCATACGTGAAGAAATGTTAAGCGATATAGGGGGTATCCAATTACACTATGAAAGAATAAGGCGAATGGGTATGGAGAGGATATGAGATTCAGGACAATGCAGAATTAAATCTGTATACATAAAAATTACACAACAAAATAGGAGATGAAAAAGAAATTTATATCAAACTATATGAGAGTCTAGAGCCCTACCATCAACCATAGTTTTTTGTTGGAGAGTGTTTCAGGATAAAACTGCAACACTATCAAATTTATTATATAGAAACATCTATTTGCAAAGATTACATTGTGTCATGCGTGATATAGAGATTGAATATACTAATAATTTATTTCTTACATGTAATAAAGTTGTAAAAATATGGAATATGATTGTTAATTGGTTGAGATTTAGTACACCACGACACATCTAAGTTAAACTTTCGTAGTTTTGATTTTGTGGATTTAATAAAGAGAGAAACAATATTTTAAAAATTATATGGATTGCCACAGTTTGAAATATTTGGACCATGAGAAACAATGTTATTTTTAACAATACAATACGAGATGGACAACAAATCTTTATGATGGTAAAGATAAAAGATGGACATAGACATTAGTCAAATTTTTAAAGGCTATCTTTTCTTCTGATTAGTGCTTAAGCCACTCACATGCATTCAAAGGTTAAGATAAATGTATCAAGTTGCCAAACCTAGATGTAAAGTAATTTTGGAGATTGTTAAGGCAAATATTTTGCTAAGAACATTGTCCTTCACCAATGCATGGAAAGCTCTTACAATGGGAGGTTGGTTAGGTTTTTTACAGTCAATTGCGGTCAAGGTCTAAATATGAAATGGGTGGTGATACTTTAATATCATAAACAATAAAACACATACATTTTACAACCTCATAAATATTATTTTAATTATATTTATTTTATTTTTTAATTAAAATATTATTATATTATTACAATTGATTGTCAAATGTATGTGATTTTTTTAGTGTCAAAGAAACTTTTTCCATATGAAATACTCATCTTTTGCAAGTTGTTTGTAGTGTATTAGGAGTTATGGTTTGAGAAATCTCAAAATTTATTTGTATGGTTGAAAGGGTGTGCTATCCAACTTTTAGTTATTTTGTGTAGGACTTAAATAACATACATACTTTTTTTTATCTTGTATACCGGTTAAAACGTCCCTAATATTTCATATTATTTGTTTGTTCTTTTTTTTATAATATATATATATATATATATATAAATAAATAAATAGTATATATATATATAAATATAAATAGTATAGTACATCAAAAAGTTAAAACTATTTTATTTTAAAATAAAATATTTAAAAAATATTTCAACTCTTATAACAACGTACTCATATACCCAAAAAAAAAAAAAAAAACCAAGTATAAAAATTCATGATAAACATCTCCACAAAAAATACTCACACCTCTTACCTCCCCCCGTTCTTATAACTCATTACACTAGCTTATAGACATACATACACAAAGAGCTAACAATAACAGACGATTAACCTCTCAAAAAAGATACCCAATTTACCAAAAGCTTGGCTGCCCATGCAAATCATGAGAAAATGTTTCTCCTATTCTTCATTAATCGTAGCTCTTGTCAATCTTCTTTCACCTTCTTTTCTCTTCAACCTCCTTTGAACCCACATGTCATCCTAAAGATAAAAGCAGCCCATTCTGCATTCCTTTCTCTCGATTCTACAAACAATTCTTTGCGAATCTGGTGAGATCCTTCATGTTGCATTGAAAATTATCATATCTCTTTAGGGTTCATTAGCATCTTCAGACTCACATTTGACCATGAGCACTCTGCAACACTTGACATGCTCATCTCTTTTCTTTGTCGTACCTACAATCATGACAAATTTACAACATAATGAATAAGATTGACATGGTCTATGAGAATAATCACCACTTACATATACTTTTTTTATTAAATAGGTTGATAAATATTGTAAAATAGTAGCCATACTTCACATATCTCTAAAAACTTATGTGTTCTTGTAAAACAAATGCCTTTTGGTTTAATAACTGATTATATAAAGCAAGAAAAGTCTAAGAGAAAACCAAAAATATACGTAGAGACTAACAAAATTGTTTTGAATGAGATTAACTAGAAATAAAATACCTTTGGTATTTCCTTGATTTGATTTTGTGATCAATATCACCATTCTTAGAAAAATGTATTTTTCGTTGTGTCATCTTCATCTATGCATATTGTTGCTGGCTATTTGACACCTTCATTGAGAACTCTATAAATCTTCACTATATATAGATGCAAAGTGATGAGTAGGTCAAATAAAAGGGATTGAAATGAATTAAATATTTTTAGTAATTTTTTTAAATGAAACAATTATTATTATTTTTGACACTTTAGTTGATAACTCTATGAATCTCCACTGTATGTATTTATCGTTAAATCGTCATTTATATTATTTTTATTAAATTTTATACAATTTTCCTATATAGGTTATTTTTAATGGTCGGTATTTTAACAAAGGAAAATTGCTTTTTTATCTATCATTTTTAAATTTCAAGATAATATTATCTTTTCTTTTAATCATACCCTTAATTTAAATAACACGAAGAAAGAAAATAGTTATAGTAATAGAAATAGAAAATTTAATAATACATAAATGTACAATAAAATAAGGAAACAAAAAGAAGTATAATATGTAATTCACTTAAAATTGTATCAAGAATATAAAAAATTAAATATTTTCCTTGATTTTGTTAAAAAAATTCCTTAAATAACTATTAAATAGAAACAAGAGAGAATAATTAATGTTATACATACTTTAGAAATATAGAATTAATATAAATACTAAATAATAATTTTATTACTAACATGTAAGCTTTATAAAAAAAAAATTATTACATATCAACTATTGCATATAGTAATTAAGTACGCGTAATTATTTATATAATGAAAGCATTTAACACAAACACAATAATATTAATTATTATATTTATTAAATATAATATATAATTAAAATTGTATAATAATTACAATGACCTGTCATTTAACTTAAACTATACTAGTCCAGATATAGTGTAATAATATTAACAATGAAACTGTAACTTAATATTTGTGGAATGTTATGTTTTCAAAAGAGAATATATATACATAAGTCTAGTAAAATTAAAAAAAATATGTATATATCTTTATGTAGTTTAACTCTTACAATATGTAATATCATTTGTTTTTCCACCAAATACGATACACAATATACATATAAAGATCACTTAACTAATTAAAATAATTCATAATACATTGTATACGTATAACATATTACATAATGTTTTTTTTTTTTTTATCTAAGTTAAGAAAATATATAACATATTCAAATTCTATCTTAAAATCTGATGAGGTTGATATCATATACGATTTATCTTATGGAGTTAGACCAATCAGTGTCTAAAATCATGAAGTGAGGCATGTCAAAGTTATAAACATATATATAATTAAACACTACACTATAAGTAAATTGAATATTTTCCTGAAAGTCAGAGTTCTTAAATCAAAATACATGTTTTGAATGGTTTATTGATCCTCATCTCTTTGGCTTGAAATTAAGCAGTTTTATGTTACTATATTTAATAATACTTCTTTGACTGTTGGTACGTGTACTTTTATTAATTTTGGGAATGATAAATGGTGTTCTATTACTTCTTTAGCTAATATTGCAGGGTTGTTGAACAAGATGCTTTGATGTCTCCAAATCCATGTAGAAAGCTTGAAGACCTTGTTGTTGGGGGTGTGTGTTGTCTAGTAGTTTTTAACTTGTTAATTTACTCCTTAAGATGATCCAAGTTTATTTGAATCTTTATCTTTTTGAAAAGATGGGTTTTCTAAAAGGCTGTGAAATTTCAACTTGTGTTGAAATGTCGAATCAACCTGTTGTTTGACACTTAGCGATTTTTTAAAATGGTTTGGAAAAACTTTTCTTTATTTTGTCTTTGTTGTCAAATAAAATCAACCAGTTGTTTCGATAAATCAACTGATTGTTTTTATGAAAAACATAACAGAAAATTTATTTCAATCGATTGTTTTTTAAAATAACCTGTTGTTTTTATAACTGAATTTTGTTATGTGTTTTAAACTGTTTTAAATGCTTTCAACTACTTTTTGGTTTTGGATCTAACAACTTTGACCACTTGATTTAGGTTATATAAAGGTTGTTTAACATTCTTTTGAAGAAACTAAGAAGAGAGATTATCAAAAACTTTTTTCAAGATTTCAAAGGTTTTGGATCATCTCATATGTGTGGAATAGGATTGGGTTTTGTACTCTGAACCTTAAGCTTTGTAATACCCAGGTGTATTCTATTCCCTTCTTCTTTGAACACTATATTTATGTATTTGTGTATGAGGCAGTTTCAAAAAAGTGTTTATGAAAACTGTGGTGTTGCAAAGGAGTGTTGTGTGTTCTTGAGGGGTTCAAGATCAACATTCTTGGTGTGGTTTTGGCCAAGGAGTGGTGTCACTACAAGAAAAATTGGATTTAGATACAGCCAAAATTCGTATGTAAGACCAAAAATCCGTATGTAATTACATACGGATAAATCCCTATGTAAGACAATAAATTTTATTTTTAAAATTTTCATTATTATTTTTAATTTTTATTTAAGTCTACTTTTATTATTATTAATGTTGGAAGCATTATGTGGTAACCAAGACTCGAACCTAAGTCCCATAGTTAATATTGGAAGCAAATTGGAATGGAAGCAAACTACACTAGACAAGACTCGAACTCAAGTCCCTTTAGTAACCAAAGAAGCATTAACCACTAAGTCAGACAAGTTTTTCTGTCGTATTACGATTTTTATTATACTTATTATTATTAATAATAGTTATATTAATACTATTAATAATATTAATATTATTAATAATAATAATAATAATAATAATATTAATATTAATAATAATAATATTAATATTAATAATAATAATATTAATAACAATATTAATAATAATATTAATAAAATATTAATAATAATATGAATAAAAATATGAATAATAATATTAATAAAAATATTAATAATAATAATAAGTATAATAAAAATCATAGTAATACAAAAGAATTTTATCTAGTGTAGTGGTTAAAGTTTGTCTGGTCATTGAAGGTACTTGGTTTCGATTCCCACGCATTGCAGATTTTATTTTATTTGTGGTTTACATATGAAAAAATCCGTATGTAATGTCTCTTTCTCTCTATCTGTACTCTTATAAACTGTTTTAACTTGGTTTTATATTCTGCTGGTATAAACAACCTGTTGTTTTTCTGGAAATAACCTTAAAACAAAAATTTTATTGAGTTGAATAGAAAATCAATTGGTTGATTTTTCAAAACTTTTCACTCTACCTTCAAGCTTTGTGAAAATATTTTGAAAACAACTCACAGATAATTAGATAGAAAGGTGAAAATTGTTAGGTCAGATAAAGATGGTGAATATCATGGAAAGTATGATGAAAGTGGACAACACCTTGGTTCATTTGCTAAGTTCCTTGAGAAATGTGGTATTTATGCTCAATAAACAATGTCAGGTACACCACAACAAAATGGTGTGTCAGAAAGGTGTAATCAAACCTTAACGGATATGGTTAGGAGTATGTTAAGTAATTCATCTTTACTTGTATCATTATGGATGTATGCTTTAAAAAACTGCCATGTATCTGTTGAACAGGGTTCCTAGTAAGACAGTTCAAAAGAAACCTTTTGAATTGTGGATAGGTAGGAAACCCAGTTTGAGACTCCTGCATGTTTGGAGATGTCAGAAAAAATTAGAATATAAAATCCGCAAGAAAAGAAATTCGATGCTATAACAATCAGTGGATATTTCATTGGTTATCTAGCAAAGTCAAAAGGGTATACGTTTTACTGTCCTACCCATAGTACAAGAATTATTGAAACTGGAAATGCACGATTCATTGAAAATGGTGAAACTAGTGGGAGTGAAGCTTCAAAAAATGTGGAAATTAAGGAAGTTAGAGTACAAGTTTCTTTAACTAGTATCTCTACTTGAAATATTGTTGTTCCTAATGTAGTTGAACCACTCAATGATGAAGAACAACAACAAATTAATGATCATGAGGTTAACAATGAACTTGTAGTAGAACAACCATAAGAAATAGTATTAAGAAGATCTCTAAGGGAAAGAAAGTTTTCTATTTCGAATGATTATGTGGTTCATTTACAACAGTCAGAAAATGACTTAGGCATTGATAATGACCCAGTTTCATTTTCAGAAACCCATCAACGATGATAATTCTAATAAGTGGTTAGATGCCATGAAAGATGAGCTTAAATCAATGGCACACAATGATGTATGGATCTTATGAAATTGGCAGAAGGATGTAAGAGAGTTGAATGTAAATGGGTATTTAAGACTAAACATGACTCTCATGGCAATATTGAACATTATAAGGCCTGACTTGTTTTCAAAGGTTTTACTCAAAAGGATGACATTGATTATAAGGAAACATTCTCACCTATTTCTAAGAAAGATTCCTTTAGAATTATCATGGCCTTAGTAGCTCATTATGATCTTGAGTTGCATTATATGGATGTTAAAACTGCCTTTTTGAATGGGAATTTAGAAGAGGATGTTTATATGGACCAATCAATGGGGTTCATTGAAGAAGGAAAGGAAAACATGGTATGTAAACTTAAGAAATCAATATACGGGCTTAAACAGGCTTCTAGATAATGGTATCTTAAGTTCAATGATACTATTTGTACTTTGAATTTAAGGAAAGCATTGTTGATCGGTGTATATATCTAAAGGTCAATGGGAGCAAGTTTATAATTCTGATTTTATATGTTGATGATATCTTGCTTGCAACTAATGATCTTAGTCTATTAAGCGAGACTAAGAAGTTTCGCTCTAATAATTTTAAAATGCAAGATATGGGTGAGACATACCGTGTGATAGGAATAGAAATATTCCATGATAGATCATAAGGACTGTTGGACTTGTCTCAGAAAGCATATATTAATAAAGTTTTAGAGAATTCAGAATGGATAAATGTTCAACAACTCCTGTTCCAATATAGAAAGGAGACAAATTTAGTCTCATGCAATGTCTAACGAATGATTTGGAACAAAAAAAGATGGAGAATATCCCTTATGCATTTGTTGTTGGAAGTTTGATGTATGCTCAAACATGTACATGATAGGGGTGGTCATGGATTGGATTTTTCAAAATCCAATCTAGATCTAATCCAAATCCAAACAAATGGATTGGATTTAAAATCCATATCCATTTTAACTAGATCAAATTTATTTGGATTTTTTTAAAATCCATTTAAAGTGGATTAAATCTACATTATATCCACTTTGTCAATTACATTAAATCCATTTTGATATGGACAGAGACTAACTTGGCTCGAATTGGGCCTAAGCCGACTCAACCTGGACGTGGACTAACTCGGCACACCATCGGTCCAAACTGACTTGGTTCGACATCGTCCAAGACCGAATTTGCTTGACATGAACTCGGGCCAACTTTGCTCGACATCGGCCCAGGCCGACTTCGCTCGACATCCAATGAAAATAATGTGTAAGTGCCAATACAATGAGACAATGAGTAAGAGTTCACCATAATGTGCTACAAAATATTTCAAAAAAGGAAAATACTGTATAATGAAGAGAGAGTAGAGATCAGATAAAAGAGTGAATAAATAAAAGGTGGAAATGAACAATACTTGCATATAGCTATTGTAAACCTCTCCTTTGTGAAGCCAACTTCTGTTCAAACTATACATACATACTATTCAACGTTCATTGCAATTTTAACATACATAAAAAATTGTGGTGTAAAATCACTCAAACTTGTTCAGATCACTAGATTTTCAAATACAATAAGTATAGAAGGTATTGCTGCATAAATAATCAGATTTGGTGCATCTTTTATGCAAAATAGTGGAGCCTAAGCATTGATGCTTGCTTGTCCCACATTTGACTCTAATGCAATGGTAGAATAAGGTTTGGTATAACCTCTTAGGTGTAGTTTTCTGCTAGTTTTGTAGAAGCAATCTATAGCTTGAGATACATTAGCGTTATGCTAAAGTAAGTGCCAAAAAAACCTAGGCCATTGTGTTTGTTTTATGGTTTGTTTCTTTTAGATGAATTCTGTATAAGGGTTGGGACACCTCTGAAGTGTCCATTTTAATTTATTTATTTATTATTGATAAAAAAAATAAAAGAAGAAGTATAGCAGGTAAGGGTTGATAGTTAGCTTCATTCTTAACTTACAAATGATTCAAAGTGAAAAATTAAGTTGGGAAATTTATTCAAATTTAGAATTACTGACATTAATAAGTATTGTCTTATATATCCTACAACAAACTTAATTGGGGTGATTAGACATGCAATGACGGAGAGATGAAATGAAGGTGCTAAACAAAAGGGTGTCTAATAAAATTGGAATTCCTATACAAGTTCAAACTTATAACAAACCGAATATATAATATGACAAACAACATATTATATCATTGAAAAATAATAATATGTATTGTAAATCCTATTTACAAGTAAAACACCCAATAAAAGAGAGCAATATAATCACTAGTTCCCTACAAGTTGTTGAAGTGTTTAGTTTATATTTTGAATTAAAAAATAGTCATTGGGGAATTTCGACCTTTAATTTTTTTCATCCAATTTAATTCAAGTTTGTTCTCAGCAACTTAATTGAAATTAATTACAATAAACATTCTAACTAACTTCTAAATACAGAAAATGAAATAAAAAAATAAAAAAAAACTTAGAAACCAATATAACTATAACAGAGGAACTTTTATTTTATCTCCTAAAACAAAACAAAAAGTTTCCCTTAAATAATCTACACATAATAACAGACTTTAACATGTATGAGCAAACATAAAAAAAATCACAAACACAGTTGACAACACTTCATCATGGGCTCATCAATTTCTATTGATTAAAGATATTAATATTCAATAAAAACTAAAAAAAAGGTAAGTTTAATGCCAAATGTCTCTGCTATGGGTTATGTAAAGTTCTAACTAGAGAGGTAAGTAACTGCAAGAAAAGTGTAGTATTGCCTATCACTTACAGCATGCAAATATGTTTAGGAACAAACTATTCAGCAAACACTCACCTCACTAACTATGATAAAAATTGTGCGTGTTGTGGTGGAGACATTACAAGAAATTCTTCAAATAGAAACCAATTTTAGAAACAAAAAATAATTAGTTGTTATAGTGACTAAATTAGAGACTATTTTAGAGACTACAATTTTTTTTAAAAATTAGTTTCTATTATTCTTAAATAGTTTCTAAATTGGTATTTAGTTAGCTACCAAGATTTTTGCTACCTAATTTATAATCTAAATAATTGGTAGTTAAAACCTTGGTAGCTAATTAGATACCGATTTAGAAACTATTTAACAATCATAGAAACTAATTTAGAAATAAAATTTTTTTTAATCTCTAAAATAGTCTCTAATTTAGTTAATATAGTAACTAATTATTTTTTTTCTCTAAAATTAGTTTCTATTTAATAATTTTTTTATAGTGACATTATAATGTAGGTTATTTACGAGCAATAACCCTCTTTAACATGTATGAGTAAACATAAAAAAAAAAAAAAATTAGAACTTCATCAACTTCTCTTGATTAAAGAGATCAATATTCAATAAAAACTTAAAAAAGGTAAGTCTAATGTCAAACGTCTATGCTATGCGGTATAAAGTTACTCTATCTCATTCATTATTTGTCCTGCAATTTTTTAAAATATTAGAAACTATTATAAATTCCTAAGACTAACTGCTATAAACTAACCTTTATAGCACTCCCAACACAGGTTCCAGCTCCAAACAAAAATCCTAATAAACCATTGCACTACCTCACAAACACAGAAAACACCAAAATTAAATATCCAATCCAATATTAAAAACCTAAAACTGAATTAACGATGAACTCCCTGGAACCGAGCATCAAATGAATTTTATCAGTCTAAGAGCTTAAGCTACAAAGCATCGAAGCCACAACCAAGATTCAACGTCCTCTTCCCGATTTTGAAGATCGGAACTGGTCACTCACCACAACAACGAATAAATCGGTGAAACAGCGAATAAGGGCAGGAAGAAATCGAGATTAGAACAAATCCCCGATTTGTAGCCTCAATTGTAAAAAATAAAGAACATGATCTAAGGTTTGCTTTAAAAAAAGAGGGTAAAAAGGAGAAGATTTTACCTCGTGGGGGAATGGACACAAACAAACAATGAGGGAAAAAATGGGAAAGAGGTGAAATCATGGGTTTGTTCTGAAAAAAAAAGAAGAGATATTTTAGCTTGTGTGAGAAAAATGAAAATAAACCAGTATACTTTTGAAAATATTATTACTTTTTTTTTATCAGCCAGTAACAAATAAATAAATAAGGGTCACTTCAGGGGTGGTCCAACCTTAATGTGAATTCAAGAACATAAGATGAAAGGTTCTTGACATTCTTAGGAAACATCTTGAGTTGGTCATTAGAGAGGCACTTTTTCTTAGAATTGGATCAATGTTCTAAGTCAAGAACTCACCAAAACTAATGCCAAAACACAAACTCATATGGAAGTTCCAATTATTGTCAAATTGAAGCGAACAAAGATGAAATTAAAGGCAAGGAAACTGAATATAAGTGCTGGAAAAGAAGAACAAGCCGCTGGAAACACAAATCAACCGAACAATCACACAAGAACACAAGCTAAAACATGAAAATTAAAAAAAAAGGAAGAAAGGAGAAGAAAATGCTCATGAAGATGGAGGAATGGTTGGATGATCACGCCACTAAGAGGATGAAGGCTCCTAGATGAGTGTGCAAGCCGCCACTTGAGGTAACCATTGAACCTTCAAGATAAGACTAGTGAAGAAGATGCAAAGCTCTCCAATGCTCACTCCAAAATTGAGTATAATTTCTCTAATTCAAAATTTAGATCTGAAAAATACAAGGGCAGCACCTTAATTTATAGTGTGAAGGTGCTGAAATGCAAGCTAAATGAATTCAAAAATTCCCCCCAAATTCAAATGAAAATGGTGCCTAAACAAGTCATGAGGAAGGTGTGACTTCTTCTTTCACTTTGGCACCTCCTATTTTAACTCCTACACCTATTTACTAACGCACCCCCCTCCTAATGCTCCTAACTAAAGACCTAAAGATGCTTTAACACAAGAGGTTTCTCATGTTTTCCTCTAAGCATCCTCACACAATGAAATTACAAAAAGGGAAAATAAACGTCCCCTTGCTCCTAAAGCTTTGAACATGCTTCTTGTGAGCCTTTGAGGTTGACTTTGATCTCCATGAACGTCCTCAACCTCTTCTTCTTCGTGATGATTGGCCTCCATGTCCTCTTGAGCTTGATCTCCATCAAACCCTTATACAAGCCATAACACAACAAAACCCTTCAAACCCTTTCCAACTTACCTAAACCATACTATGCTACAGAAAAGCAAACAACCCAAACTAAAGAATAAAAACTAAAACCCTTCTTACAAGAACAACAACCACAAAGTTCATATTCACTTTATCGAAAACATACAGGCCAGGGGATCTATGCACCACTCAGAATAAGAAAAACAAGCAGGAGCAGATTTAGTTGTTATCCAAGACCATACCTTTAATTGGGCTAGAGTGAACATTTCCGAGTGATCTACCACTCCACCTTTAAAAATATACTTATTCCTATGCTTCCATATTCCACCAACAACTACAATCCAAACACTTTCCCAAAGCACATTTACCTGAACAGGAACATTTAATAACTTAAAATGCGAGAAGTGTGATGCAGGATCATGATGATCTACTAACGATAACCCCATCCAAGCGTAGCACTTATTCCAAACTAGCCAAGCTACCCTGCATTCGAAAAATAAATGTCTTGTTGACTCCACTTCCAACCTACAAAAACAACATAGGTTACTAACCATTGCAACCCCTCGTCTTTCAAAGTTGTCTTTAGACACAATCGAATTGAGCAACACTCTCCAGGCGGGGAACTGGGCTGATGGCAAGGCATAAGTCTTCCACAGAAAAATAAACAGACTTACTCCCTCATAAGGACCTCTTAAAATGTCATAAGCAGATTTTACTGTGAAACCCCTATCCTTACTATCCTTCCAAATCCAACTATTGTCATAGTCCAAGACTAGGACCTTTCCATGTACCTTTTGTACCAACAGACCTACCTGATTTTTCTCCCATTCAAACAGGCCTCTTCTCCAAGCGAACTTCCATTTCCATCTACGATTAAACCAGTCCCCACAAGTCTCTAAATTACCTTCTTTGTTACAACATAGAGAAAATAGTCTTGGAAATTTACTCTTCAAGTCTTCATTACCCACCCAAGCGTCTTTCCAAAACATGACTTCCTTCCCATTTCCCACACCCCACTCGAAACAGTCCTCAAAGTTTCTACCCCAATCCTCCATCCCCCAAACCCCCTTCAAATCTCTCCACCAGATAGAATCCATATAGTTAATCCTATTCTCTTTCAAGCTTTTCCATCTTCCATACTTAGACTCAAGTATCTCCTTCTATAAACCACCTTTATCAAAACCCATACGCCAAATCCATTTTCCCAGCAAAGCCACATTGAACAGCCTTAAGTTCAAAATACAAAGACCGCCCGCTTCTCGTGGCTCGCAAGCCTTCTTCCAAGAAACCCAGGTGATCTTTCTCCCTTCCGCGCCCCAACCCCACAAAAACCTTCTCTGAATTTTCTCAATCTCCTTCAACACTAACGAGGGGACCTCATACAACGATATGTAAAACAATGGGATAGAAGAAAGAACCGACTTAATCAGACAAACCCTCCCAGCCAGGGATAGAGACCTACCTTTCCATCTTCCCAATCTACTTTTTAGTCTCTCTATCACTCCATCCCAAAACGAAACTCTCTTGTGGCACCCCCCCATAAGCTTCCCCACATATTTAAAAGGAGTTTTCATTACTTCATAGTTAAGAATAGTTGCATACTGCTGGATCACAATGTGTTCAACCCCCACCCCACCAATTCTACTCTTTGAAAAATTTACCTTAAGGACAGAAGCTAATTCAAAGCAGTGCAAGATGACTTTCAAATTAAAGACACTTTTAGTGCTAGCTTTACAGAAAAATAGAGTATCGTTCGTATATTGAAGCATATTAACCTTAACCTTCTTGACCCCAACTTCTATACTCTCAATCAGGTTTTTCTCAACTGATTCCCTTACCGCACCTACCAAACCTTCCGCCACTATAAGAAAAAGAAAGGGCGCTAGAGGATCGCCTTGACGCAGACCCTTCTTCGGGTGAAACTCCGATGTGGGGCTCCCATTCACTAGTACGGACACAGAAGAGGACTCCAAACAAGATTTTATCCAACTGATCCACTTAACACAGAAACCTAACCTTCCAAGTATATAAAATAAGAACTCCCAATTTACAGAATCGTATGCCTTTTCGTAATCAACTTTAAAGAAAACACAACTTTTCTTCTTCCTCTTCACTTCCTCTAAAACCTCATTAGCCACAAGGACACTATCCAATAAACCCCTTCCTTCAAGGAAAGCTGATTGCCTATAATCAATTAGCTTACCTATCACCTTTTTCAACCTTAGTGACAAGACCTTTGAGATTATGTTGTAAAAGCAACCAACCAAAGAAATAAGTCTGAAGTCACACAGCTGCTATGGGTTGTCAACCTTGGGAATTAGACAAATGAACAAAGCGTTTGACCCCCTAGGCCAACTACCTCTTGTTGCAAACTCATTCATAGCCTTCAAGATATCTTCTTTTAGTGTCTCCCAACAGAACTTTAAGAATTCAAAATTAAAACCATCAGGTCCTGGACTCTTTGAGCTATCGTAGCTCCACACTGTGGACTTTACTTCTTCTTCAGATATATCTTCAACCAGCATTCTATTGTCTTCTGCTGAAACATAGTTAAAACTAGCATTATCCAACCTGACAGAAACTCCGTTGTTCCCTTCAAAATGAGATTTAAAAAAATTCCTGACCTTGTCCTTTACCACCTCCTTATCACCACACCACTGACAGTAGGTCATGCCCACGCAACGCAATGAAAGTCTAGAATCGGCCAAACCCACATAATTCTCTAAAACATAATATTTCCTTGCATCAACTGAGTCGACGTTCACCTTTATTTAATTTTTATTATTCTTAGATTGTTGTAACTCAAGCTTACAATCATTGTTTTAATAATTTTTATTATTCTTAGATTTTTTTTTAATAATTTTTTATTATGAAAGCTGATAGTGTGGGTTTAGAGTGCACTTAGTCACTATATTCTTGTATACTTATTACTCCATCCCACTAGCGTCAGTCAAACGGTGCTTAATAGCATCTCTATTTTGGCCCCGCTAATTTTAGGCAGCTAATTCCCATCTCTTTTTTTTTTAGTGGTTATAGGGTAGTACATGGAAAGAAATGTGTTGATTAAATGATATATAACCACCATGACTCTTATTATTTCTGTATCCTTGATTTTGATTAATGATAGAACCAATTTATGTAAGGTCTTTCAATGCGTATTATGATTTATGTAATTATTAAATCATGAAAGTATTATCGCTCATGAGTTAAGTGGGAGAATGTTAGAAAATAATATAAATTAATTTTATAATGTGACTCAAATAAATAGATTTTGGGCTTTGGGTCTGAATATGATTTAATAAAATAAAAGGTCCATTGATTAATGTGAGAAGTTATATAAATATATATATATATATATATATATATATATATATATATATATCTTATGATACCTAATAAAAATCTAATCTGATGGAGATTGAGAAAAATAGAAATGGGTTTTATCTCTGCAAAGGAAGTTGTTCATAGTTAACCATCAAGAAAAAACTGAAAAGAAAGGAATTGTAAAAGATAGATTAATAAGATAAAAGAAACTACTCACATAGGGACTGTCTTGGATCAAGGTAAGTAATCGAATATGATGTGTGAGAATCATCATTGAAAGATCCTTATGATGTGCATAATTGTATGCATTATGTATTTGTTATTTTACAAGTTATTGATGAGAACTAGGAAATGAAGTCTTCAATCAAAGAAAAATGGAAGAACACATCTCAAGAAGACAAATTAAAGAATACAAAAATATAATAATTATAGAAGAAAGTCTCCCACATGACAAAAAAAAATTATTGAAAAGAGGCATAGGTTAGAATAACCTTATTTGAGAACTTTCTTCATAGTTTTTCATGTTTGTTTTTCTAGAATAAGTCTAAGTTAGGGAAAACCCTGAGGAGAATATGTGTTAGGAGAAGTCTCACGCTCTCCTTTAGAGCTTGAGTGGTACGACTCTTAGCATATAAAAGAGCATTAATTTAATATTCCAATTACGATAGTTGCAATTAACTATTACATTTCATAATTTATTATAATAATGAGTATTAGAAATCTCATATTATAACATTAATAATCATGTTTACATGGTTGTTTGCATTGAATTCATTTTTCAATTAAAAAGATTATAATAATTTTAACTAACACTATTTGGATGCTTAAATGCCACTTTATATAGCGTATTAAATGGCAGGTGTTGAGACAGCTTGCATAAGACCGTTTATACTTTGTGACAGATAACTCTATGGTGGTATGTGGAATCGTGATAGGCGTATATAATGGAATTTGTAACTGACCATATATACAAAATAATCATCACCAAATACATGATTTTTTTGTGGTGCAACACTTCTATACCATTCTGCCATGTCACTTTTCTACCACTAATTCAATTCCATTTTTCATGTAACTTAGAAGCCTTCTTTCACCATTCCTCAACCCACCCTAACCAAAAGAACTCCAAAAAGATAGAGACATCATGTGATGAATTATATATAATTAAGAATATGTATTAATTACATATGATGAATTTCATGTCATGTATTGTAAACATACTTATTTTTAGGGAAATAATTATATGTTGAGATTTTTAGGTTATGTATTAAAATTGAAATTCTTGAAGAGATATCTTGACTTTATTGATGTTGGACTCACATAGAGGAAAAAAACCAGGTAGTGAAAATGGAAGGAGATTCATATAACATTGTTTACGATGTTAATAAAAATCATGTGTGGAAGGTAATGAGAATTTACCCTATCACATGGTGAATGGCTTGTATTAAATAGTTTTGTTGTGTGAGACAACTTGGTGAAAATAATGTGATAGTTGTAGATTTTAAAGTAATTAAATGCACATAATCTTTCAGAAGTAGAGTAAAGTATTTATGATATTGATATTTATGACATGAGAGGTAGCTAGTGGACTGAGAGTTTGACACATAATTATCATATATGCCAATAAATTTATGGAACAAGTATATGAGAATGTATGGCTGATATTGGAATAACTTTTATGAATTATGAAAAATATGTGTATATAATTTCAATATATAGATATATGTGAGATTTTAAAATATTAACTTATCATGTTTTATAAAAATATGTGTATATAATTTTAATATATAGATATATGTGAGATTTTAAAATATTAACTTATCATGTTTTATGTGTTGTTAGTTTTTAATTGTAATGATGACAATTGTGTGTTACACAATAATATATCATATTGAAGAAGGAAAATCTTATAAAAAATAAGTTGAAGAGAAGGAAAAAATATTTATTCTATTTTGTTTAAATTTTATTTTTTTAAATATTTATATATTATTATTTCTTGTGAGGAGGAAAATTTATTATAAAAAGACTTAAAAGTAAAATGTAAGTATTATATATATAATATATATGTTTATTTATCTTAGGATGATTATTAGTAAAGGAAGTATTAGTGGGATATTATAGAGGATAAACTAAGTATTGAATATTGTCTAGTACCTCCATATATATATAATTTTTTTTTCTTTCTTTTTTTTTTAATAATATTTTTCTTGTGATAGCAGATGATTGTTGTTATTTGAGGTGTCATTCTAACTGAGATGTCAAGTTGTACAGTGATGCCTAACATGAAAGATTTTATAAAAAAAAACTCAATATTCAATATTAATTAAATATATTATTTAATACACCTAATTATATATTTGCTTTTAATTAATATAGTGATTAATATTATTATATTTATGATAAATACATCTATTAAATAAATAATAAATTTGGGTATTGCAAACACAAAAATATTAATTGCTACATATTATAGTTAACAAATGCAATAAATATATTATTTAATGTTTATATTAATTTTATTTTAATAAAGTGTATATAATATGTAGCCATTACACTATTGATAAATACATCTATTAAATAAATAATAAATGTGGGTATTGCAAAAAAAAAATATTAATTGGTACATATTATAGTTAACAAAAACAATAAATATATTATTTAATTTTTATATTATTTTTGTTGTAATAAAGTGTGTATAATATGTAGCAATTACACTTGATAAATACATTTATTAAATAAATAATAAATGTGGGTATTGCAAACACAAAAATATTAATTGCTACATATTATAGTTAATAAATACAATAAATATATTATTTAATGTTTATATTAATTTTATTGTAATAAAATGTGTATAATATTAACTCCTTATTTCTTTATATCAGTATTCAACCATTAAAAGTAAAATATGAATATGTATGTTAATTTACTAAAAATAATAAGTGAAGAACTAGAAAAAAATCATTAAATAGAAACCACTTTTAGAGAGAAAAAATAATTAGTTGCTATATTGACTAAATTAGAGATATTTTAGAGACAAAAAATATTTTTTTTCTAAATTAGTTTCTATTATTGTTAAATAGTTTCTAAATTGGTATCTAATTAGCTATTAAGGATTTTGCTACATAATTTATAATTTAAATAATTAGCTGTTAAAACATTGAGAGCTAATTAGATACAAATTTAGAAACTATTTAACAATAATAAAAACTAATTTAGAAATCAATTTCCTTTTAATCTTTAAAATAATTTCTAATTTAATTAATATAACAACCAATTATATTTAATCTCTAAAATTGATTTCTATTTAACAATTTTTTTTAATGATAATAAATACAATATAGTAGATTGATAGAATTCTCAACGAAACTGAAAGAATAATTTAATGACAATAAGTGCTAAAATAATTAATTAATTATAATAACTTTTATTATATTTGAGCTATTCATCTCAAATGTTTCATTATATAAAGGATAGCCATAGAGTTCTCAACCAAGTATCATATGGGCAGAAACAAAAGCAAAGATGAAGAAAAAAAGGAGGAAAATATATGTTTTTCCAAGAGTGAGGATATTAATCTTAAAATCAAATGAAGGAAGTACCAAAGGTATATGATTTCTAGTTATTATGTTAGTTTCTACACTTTTATGTTGTTTTTTCTTATATATTTTCTGAATTAGGACAAAACTTCTTGACTGAGGGATAAGCTTATGATATAGAAGTTGAAGCTAATTTCTCAATCGGTTAGTTTCTACTTTTTCTTTTAGCGTTCAATGTGGTATATGCAGTTTTTGCCATCTAATATAAGATTTTCACTTCTCTTCTTCTAATTTATATCACCGACATGTTTATATTAACTAAAAACTTTGATTGCAGTTGTACAAAGTTCAACTGTCCAATTTGTTTGGTACAGTGCATAGACCATTAGGAGGTACAAACTAGAAGGTACAACGTGGGTCAAAGGAGTTTGCAACAGTAGGAGGGGAACATGGTGCTGAGTTTTCAACATTAGGAGGGGAACATGGTGCTTGTGGAAAAGATAATAAATTTGAATTATTTTTAATCTTTTCATCTTCTCTAAATCTTAATGTGGTGTTAATTGAAACTGTGACTACAAAACAAAGCAAAGTAGTATCCCTAAAAGACTCATCTGGCTCAAGAAAAGTAGCATCAATCATTACAATATGAGAAACTGGAAGCTACAACATTGATCAAAGGAGTGCCAGAGTCACCATTTGTCTTTGGAACTTTAATTTGTACTTGTGTAGTTTGTGAATTGGATCCACTTTTCCTACCAAAAGAGAATCGTAGCTAGTAATATATTATCCCAATATGCTCTAATTATACTTTTAGCAGTATATTATCTCAATATACAAAGAAGGATGAAAGAAAATTCTAAATTTATAAGTATCATTTTAACTTTTCATTGTAATGTTATTTATTATTGTTTTTTCCAATAATTAATAACTATCATGTAAGAAACAAGAAGAAAGTGACCAATTAAGTGTAATTCTTGTTTATACTTCTATCAAGTGTCATTTTAACTTTTTCATTCTAATATCAATAATATCATCACTTTAGAAAAAAAATTCAAAAGTCTTCATTAGTTGTTTTAGTATATTACATGATATATATATATATATATATATTCTCATTTATATTCATCATTATCCCTCTAATCCTCCTTTATCTATAACTTATACATAGAAAAAATATGTTAAGATATGTATATTTTAAATGGTAAAAAAATCATATTTTCATTAACAGAAAAATATACAATTCAGCAGTTACATTCTCCAATGTTGATAATCTTATCATATGATAAGCCCGAGAAAGGAAATTTTCATTAGATTAAAATCTTTAAATTCTAACAGCAGTTACATTCTCTAATGTTGATAATCTTATCATATGATAAGCCCGAGAAAGGAAATTTTCATTAGATTAAAATCCTTAAATTCTAACACTCGTCCATGACAAGATTCTTCAATACTATAAGCTCTGATCTTAACAATCTGACCTTACCTTTTGGGAGTACCTTATTTTTATATTTTTTTTATTAATTTTGAAGACAAAAGTTCCAATATGATTTCTTTTTATATCTCGTCTTCCTTGATGGTAAGACATGTAAACTTGTTATGATTTGCTATTTGATTTTTTCTAATTCTAATAACATACTTGTTATAACTCTTAAAATTATTCGATCTTGACTAATGTCCAACCATATTTTTGAGCCAAATGATTTGAGTTGTTGCAATAGTTTTTGAAATATATTCAACTTTAGAAGTGAATTTAGAAACAACATCTCGTACCTTTGAGTACCAATAAAAACTCCACTTCCAAATGAAAAGAAATACTATGTTGTACTCTTTGTGGCATTTGAGCTCCAACTCTATTTTCAAATGATAACAAATATTATAAGGTGTATTGTGGTATGGCAAAGCACACTCAAGTGAAAATATAAGTTTAGACAAAAAAAAAAACAGAGAAAATGACCAAGACCCATTAACGTCAACGCATCAGATAATACAAAAAGCAATAGACTATTGGACAGAATAATGAGACACTCTCATAGTAGAAGACCATCAAACAATCACATATTGGTTTTAATATTGGAAAAATGACTAAGAGCTTATAAAAATAACATCTAAAGAAATGACTCATCACATCATATTAAGAAACATTGTTGTCAATGCCAAATTCGTGAGATTGTTGACGCGTTCATCTAGTGTGTTACAATATAGTAAGAAATATATATTGATTAACTACTTGGAGGGACCATCTCTTGAATTATTTAACACTCTTATAATTTTGACAATGTAAATTAGGAAATAACTAAGTCATAATGAAGAAATATTAAAGGGCTTTTTGTTAAGTTTAAGAAAATTTTCCTAATTCAACAAAAATAATAATAGATACAACAAAATAAATTAACAACACCAACAAAAACAATGAGGAAATGTACAAAATATCTCATAGAAGACCCCCACACCATGAAACAACAACTAAAGCTTTCACTACCTGAAAATTATTAAATAGAAACCAATTTTAGAGACAAAAAATAATTAGTTGTTATATTTGTTGAAGATGGTTGCTGCCCCTTCAAGATTGTGTTTGATGAAGACTTCTATGTACATTTCATTTTGCTTTGCTTTAAGTGTGTCTTAGGTAGTGCTTAGAGGTTGTCTAAGAGTGGGCTTTTGCTGAGTATCTCACCTCATAACCACTGGCCATGTGATAAGAACAAGCATAAGTTTTCTTAAACTGTTTTTCACATATTTTACAAAAAACACGTTTACTGCATAAAAATAAATCTGTTCTTTTCTAAATAAACAGATTCATTTTTTTTACTGATGCCTTGGCTAAGTCTTGTAAAAATTAGATGTTGTGCATCAGGTATTTTGACTAAGTCTTCTTCTTTTCAAAACGACTGAGTTTCAAACAGTTAAGCTTTTCTGTTTTCGTTTTGAAAAATAAATCTGTTCATCTGTAAATGAATACATTCTTTTTGTCTCTGGTGCCATGTCAAGCTTAAACGTTTTTCAACTTTATCTTTGCACCAGAATGGTTGACTTAGTCTCCTCTCTTAACAAATTCTCTAACTGCTTTTGAAAATAAATCTGTTCATTTTATTTTCAATCTGTTCATTTTATAACAGCTTTAACTGTTTTTCAAAAATCTGTTATAAGTTGGTTTTCTATAAAATGCAAACTTGTTTCTAAGTTTATTACTGATTCATACATTTTGCAAAAACAAGTTTTGACAGCAGAGAGTTAAGTGTTTACAAAGGATTAGCATTTGTTCTTCAAAGTTTTCAAAAATCACAAAGTGCTTGTTCTTGGTTTGGTTCCAAAAGCTTGGTGTGAGGTGCTGCTACTGTTCTAGCAATCTTGCCTACTGGTTTAAGGCAGATCTTTGTATCCTCAATCAGGTGTAGTCGTTTCACTTCTCATTTCTTGTAATAGTTTGGTTGAACACTCTTCTTGATAGGTTTTCTTGGAGAGTGTGTGTGTGTGAGCTGAAATAGGTTTTTTCAGCAAGAGTACCTAAGTTCTTGTAGGTTTCAAGAATAGTGGGAATTGTATTTGGTTGTACTGTGTTTTAGTGATTTCCACCTGGTTTTGGTGAAGACTGGATGTAGCTCAGTTGAGTGAACCAGTATAACTGCTTGTACTCATTCTCTCTTTCTCTCTGCAATTTCGTTTCTGCATAATTGATAAAACAGCGAAGAAATAAATCTGTTCTTTCTGGGCACTGTGCATACTGTTCTTAATTTCTGAAAAAGTTGTTTGAATATGATAAGAACATATAAAATCTGCTAAAAGCCACTGGAACAGATTGGTTGTGATAGGTTGCTCAAGAAATTGTTAAAACTATTAATTGAACCTTAAACAATTGTTTAAAGTTGAAGCTTGTTGTTCTGTGATTCATTGTTCTTAATTTCTGGAAAACTGTCTGGTTTCAATAAGAACACTGATAATCTGTTAAAGGCTAATAAAATAGGTTGTGTGTAATAGATTGTCTCACTAATTGTCAAGCCCTTAACTGAACCTGAATCACAAGAATTGGAATTAAGGTTTGCTGTTTTTGAGTTACACGGTTTTTCAATCTGATATCTGTGTGTGTACATCTTGAAATTCTATCTGCATAATCTTGTGATTAACCTTGCTGAATTAAAAGCTTTTCAAATAAAAACAGTGCTGAAATAAATCTGTTCATTTTCACATAAATCGATTTATTTTTCTGTAAAACTGTGTTAAACACTGTTTCTGCGAGAAAGTTTTAAAAGGTCAATTCACCCCCCCCTCTTGAACTTTGGCACTATTAAACCCAACAATTGGTATCAAGAGCTAGGACTTGTATTTTAATCAAGTTTGTTTGTAATAATGTCTGAGTTTAATGTGCTTTTTGCTGAGGGTTCTGCTGTTAATAGACCACCTATGTTCAATGGAATGAATTATTAATTTTGGAAAGTTAGAATGAGAATTTTTATGGAATCCATTGATGCATTAATTTGGGAAGCTGTGGTCAATGGACCTTATGTGCCAATGCAGGTTGTCAAGGATGAAGAAAAGGTAAAGCCAAGATCAGAATGGAATGAGACCGAAAGGAGGAAGGCTCAGCATGATCTTGTGGCCAAGAACATCATAACCTCTGCATTGACAATGGATGAGTTCTTCAGGATATCTCAATGTAAGTCAGCTAAGGAGATGTGGGAAGTCTTAGAAGTGACTCATGAGGGGACTGAAGATGTGAAAAGGTCAAGGAAACATGCGCTCATCCAAGAATATGAGCTGTTCAGAATGCAACCCGAGGAGAGCATTGCTGATGTGCAGAAAAGATTCACCCATATTGTGAATCACCATCACTGGCTTGGGAAAAGAATTTGACAGAGAGGAGCTCAACATAAAGATATTGAAGTGCCTCGACAGAAGCCGGCAACCAAAGGTGACAGCTATCTCTGAAAGTCGTGATCTGTCAAAGTTGGGAACTGCTGCATTGTTTGGAAAGTTGATGGAGCATGAGCTAGAGCTTAAAAGACTTAAAGAGCAGGAAACAACAGAGAGAAAACCCAAAGGTCTTGCACTGAAAGCAACTGAACTAAATGAGATCAAGGAAGAAAAAGAAGATGCTGAAGATGATGATACAATCAGTCTTCTTACAAAAAGATTCAGTAAATTCCTGAGGAAGAAAAGCTAAAATAGAAACCAGCAGAAAAGGAGGTATCCTAAACTCAATGATGCAAATTCCTCTAAATATACTTGCTTTGGATGTGGCAAAACAGGGCATATCAAAACAGATTGTCCAGACAATCAAACTAAGGACAAATCTGCCAGCAAGAAATTTGAAAGGAACAAAGGAAGAAGAGCCTACATCTCATGGGAGGAAAATGAAGCATCCTCAACCAGCAGCTCTTCAACAGAAGATGAGGAGAACAATTTGTGTTTCATGATGAAGGATGAGGAGTCAAGCTCTGATTCAGTAAGTAATTTTTCTGCTGATTCTGATAACTATGATGATTTGCTTGCTGCCTTCAAGGAAACACACGATGAAGCAAATAGGCTAGCTGTAATATGCAATAAGCTGCAAAAGGTAAATAATGTGTTGGCACCTAAAGTAAAAACACTTGAGGAAGAATTGCATAAGGCCAAAACAGATTTAGTAAGCCTTGAACTAACTTGCTTGCATGCCTCTATTAAATCCTGTGAAAACTGCAAAAAATTGGAAAAATAAGTGGAGTATTTGCTGAAAACCCTTTCCAATTTCACCAAGGGAAGAGAAAACCTTGAGTCTCTCCTTGGATCACAGAATGCTGTTTTCAATAAGAATGGACTTGGTTATACCCCTGGAAATGTAACCAATGTCAAAAAGCTTTCAAGTTTTTTTGTTCCAGCAAAATCAGTTTTTTCAGCTTTTAACAGTGGCAAAAAGGCATCTCATGTAACCTGTTTTTACTGCATGAAATCTGGTCATACCTCTAGGTCTTGCATTGCTAGAAAGCATCTTGTGCCTAAGAACTTAGCAAAATGGCTACCAAAGGGAAGGTTTTAATCTGTGCTGGACCCTATACTGAAAAGGGTACCATTTGTATCATTTTTATTCTGTTTTGCAGATTGGCAGCAAGAAAAATCAGTGGTACTTGGACAGTGGCTGTTCCAAGCATATGACTGGAGATCTTACAAAGTTTACCAGCTTAAAGCTCAAAGCAGAAGGACATGTAACCTATGGTGATAATAACCGAGGGAGGATTTTGGGCAGAGGAACTGTTGGAACAGGAAACTCAACAACCATTGAGAATGTGCTGTATGTAGAAGGACTTAAGCATAGTCTTCTCAGCATAAGTCAGCTTTGTGACAAAGGATACAAAGTGAATTTTGAGTCAAAAGGCTGCACAATATCAAGTAATTCATCTAGTAAGGTACTGTTTACTGGTAAGAGAGTGAATAACATATATCTGCTAAATATCATGGAAACTAACTCTTCAAATGAGTGTTTACTGTCCAGAAGTGATGAGTCTTGGTTGTGGCACAGGAGGTTGGCTCACATACACATAAATCACTTGAATAAATTGAAATCTAAAGATTTAGTTTCTGGTTTACCTAACATTAAATTTCAGGATAACCGGCTTTGTGATGCTTGTGTGAAAGGTAAACAAATCAAATCCTCTTTTAAGTTAAAGGATATTGTCTCTACAAAAAATCCATTGGACGTGTTACATATGGACTTATTTGGTCCATCTAGAGTTGCTAGCTTGGCTGGAAATTTGTATGCCTTAGTTGTTGTGGATGATTACTCTAGATTTACATGGACCTTATTTCTTGCACATAAACATGATGCTTACACTGCCTTTAAGAAATTAGCAAAAATTCTACAAAATGAAAATGGTTGCTGCATTAAATCAATTCGAAGTGATCATGGGGGAGAGTTTCAAAATGCTAAGTTTGAGAGGTTCTGTGAGAAGCATGGGATAGCTCATACCTTTTCAGCCCCTAGGACACCCCAACAAAATGGTGTAGTTGAAAGGAAAAATAGATCACTAGAGGAACTAGCTAGAACTATGTTAAATGAATCTAAGCTACCTAAGTATTTTTGGGCTGATGCTGTTTATACTGCAGGTTATGTCTTAAATAGGACCTTAATAAGACCAATTCTTAAGAAAACCCCATATGAATTGTATAAGGGCAGAAAACCTAGTGTAAGCCACCTTAGAGTATTTGGGTGTAAATGCTTTGTATTGAATAATGGCAAAGAAAATCTTGGTAAATTTGATGCTAAATCTGATGAAGGTGTGCACATTGGTTATGCTTTGAATGGTCATGCATATAGAGTCTTCAATAAAAGGTTGCTTATAGTAGAAGAATCAATGCATGTTGTTTTTGATGAAACTGATCATAGCATATCTAAAACTGCTGCTGATGATCCTGACAGTAATGAATTTAAATTTGTTTTAAATCAAAATGAATTGATTCATTTTGATACTGCTAATACACATGCTGTACAAGAATCTACTACAGCTGCAGGTTTGCCAAAAGAGTGGAAAACCCCAAGAGATTTAACTCTTGATAATGTCATTGGGAACATTGAGAAAGGAGTGTCAACTAGAAAATCCTTGAACAATTTCTGTGAAGCAATGGCCTTTGTATCTCAAGTTGAACCCAAGAATTTGAAGGAAGCTCTCAATGACAGCAACTGGATTTTAGCTATGCAAGAGGAACTGAATCAATTTGCTCTTAATGAGGTCTGGACTCTTGTTCCTAGAATACCTGAGATGAATGTAATTGGAACAAAATGGGTATTTAGAAACAAGATGGATGAGCATGGAGTGATCACCAGAAACAAGGCTAGGCTTGTAGCTAAAGGGTACAATCAAGAAGAAGGAATAGACTATGATGAGACATATGCACCAGTGGCTCGGTTAGAAGCTGTTAGACTGCTGCTTGCCTTCTCCTGCATCAAAGGGTTCAAGCTATTTCAAATGGATGTGAAAAGTGCCTTTCTAAATGGCTATATAAATGAAGAGGTATTTGTCTCACAACCACCAGGTTTTGAAGACCATCAACATCCAGAATATGTGTTCAAACTCCAAAAGGCTCTCTATGGACTCAAGCAAGCTCCTAGGCAATGGTATAAGAGGCTAAGTGATTTTCTCACCTCACAAGGCTATGATAGAGGCACATCAGATAAGACCTTGTTCATTAAGAAGAAAGGAGATGACTCAATTCTAGTCCAAGTATATGTGGATGACATCATTTTTGGATCAAACAATGGAGAATTGTGTGAAGCTTTCGTGAAAGTCATGAAGAGTGAGTTTGAAATGTCAATGATGGGTGAGTTGAACTATTTTCTAGGCTTGCAGATCAAACAACTCAAGGATGGCATTTTCTTAAGTCAAGCTAAGTATTGCAAGGATTTGCTGAAGAAATTTGAAATGGAGAAGTGTAAACCAATTAGCACACCCTTCTCAACAAGCTGTCATTTGGATCATGATGAAGCTGTAATTTCTGTTGATGAAACCAAATACAGAGGACTCATAGGATCACTACTGTATCTCACTGCTAGCAGGCCAGATATAATGTTTGCAGTGTGCATGTGTGCAAGGTTTCAATCTGCTCCTAAAGAATCACACTACAATGCTGTCAAAAGGATTTTGAAGTATTTGCAAGGAACTAAAGAAGTTGGCTTGTGGTATCCAGAATTCAGGTTCAACCATGGCTTCTTCTTTCAAGAAACAGAAAAATAAGGGGAAGCAAACCACATTTCAAGGTGTGTTAGAAGGATGGTTCGCTGGAAATGAAGAGGGCATCAATGCCTACATTCATGAGACAAGCAGGAAGCAGATCAACATACCCAAGGTGCTGGATTTCAACTGGCTGAAATCTGAAAAACTGGTAGAAACAAGGGCTGTGTTGAAGCACCAGAAACTGAAAAAGCTGCTGGAATTAACGGGTAATGTTTATCCTGACTTGGTTAAGGTGTTTTATACTAACCTCACATTGAATGGGAAGAATGTTGTCACTTATGTGAAAGGGATCAAGATGAAGATCACAAGTGAGGTGTTGAATTCTGTGGCTGGAATAAAATATGCTGGATTGAAAGTAGGAAAGGGAAACACCAGTGGAATCCAAGAATTCAACAAGCTGCAATATTATAAGAGTTGCATGAGGAATCCTACTGAGAGTATAAACAGGTTCCATGCAGGACATTTGAACCTCACTCCACGCCTAGTTGCATACATCATAGCATGGCAACTGATTCCAAGAGGGACAAACCATGCTGTCTTACATGAAGAGGATCTCATTCTCCTATATTGCATCATGAACCAGATTAAGGTAAACTGGGTGTTCATTGTCAATGAACACATGCTCAAGTCAAAAAGGTTGGCTGATTACCGATTTCCCTATGCTATTCTTGTTTCCAAATTAATTGATTACTTTGGTGTTGATGTTACAAATGAGAGAAATGACCCTATCAAAGCTGTAAGTGAGATTGATACTTCAACTCTCACCAAAATGGGTTTTCACAAAATTGAAGACAAGTGGGTGGTTCTCAGGGAGAAGGACCCTCAAGCAGAACATGAGGATGAGGATGAAGCTGTTCCTATGGATGATGACTCACCTGCTACCCAATCTGAACATGAGGAAGTTGCTGCAAATGCCATAGTTGCCTATCAAGGTCCAGAATACCGAGGAGAACCAATGTCTATGTTTGAGAGGCAAGTGCTGTATCATCTTGATGTAATGTCAGCAAAACAAAGGGCATACTTTGAGACTACTCATGCAAGGTTTCAACACCTTGATGATCAGATTGAAGGGGTTCAGGCATAGCTTGCAGAGCTTTACTACAAGGATCAGTAGTCTTCTGTTTTTAATGCTGTTTTTATCATTTTTCAAATGTCTGTAATGCTGAACAATATGGTTTTACTTTTCTGGACTATTATGGTTATGGTTTCTGTTTCATATTTGCTTTCCCTATGTTTATATGCTGTTTGATGAATCCAAAGGGGGAGAAAAATAGCTGCTGAAAACTGAAACAGGGAGTTCATTCTGCACCTTAAAACCATGTCTTATGCTATGCAATACTTCTATTTTTTTCTAGTTTAAAATCTGGTGCAGTGCAGGTGCTTAAAGCAACAAAGCTATAAGGTTAGCTATGGGGATTTGTCTCCATCAAACAGGGGGAGATTGTTGAAGATGGTTGCTGCCCCTTCAAGATTGTGTTTGATGAAGACTTCTATGTACATTTCATTTTGCTTTGCTTTAAGTGTGTCTTAGGTAGTGCTTAGAGGTTGTCTAAGAGTGGGCTTTTGCTGAGTATCTCACCTCATAACCACTGGCCATGTGATAAGAACAAGCATAAGTTTTCTTAAACTGTTTTTCACATATTTTACAAAAAACACGTTTACTGCATAAAAATAAATCTGTTCTTTTCTAAATAAACAGATTCATTTTTTTTACTGATGCCTTGGCTAAGTCTTGTAAAAATTAGATGTTGTGCATCAGGTATTTTGACTAAGTCTTCTTCTTTTCAAAACGACTGAGTTTCAAACAGTTAAGCTTTTCTGTTTTCGTTTTGAAAAATAAATCTGTTCATCTGTAAATGAATACATTCTTTTGTCTCTGGTGCCATGTCAAGCTTAAACGTTTTTCAACTTTATCTCTGCACCAGAATGGTTGACTTAGTCTCCTCTCTTAACAAATTCTCTAACTGCTTTTGAAAATAAATCTGTTCATTTTATTTTCAATCTGTTCATTTTATAACAGCTTTAACTGTTTTTCAAAAATCTGTTATAAGTTGGTTTTCTATAAAATGCAAACTTGTTTCTAAGTTTATTACTGATTCATACATTTTGCAAAAACAAGTTTTGACAGCAGAGAGTTAAGTGTTTACAAAGGATTAGCATTTGTTCTTCAAAGTTTTCAAAAATCACAAAGTGCTTGTTCTTGGTTTGGTTCCAAAAGCTTGGTGTGAGGTGCTGCTACTGTTCTAGCAATCTTGCCTACTGGTTTAAGGCAGATCTTTGTATCCTCAATCAGGTGTAGTCGTTTCACTTCTCATTTCTTGTAATAGTTTGGTTGAACACTCTTCTTGATAGGTTTTCTTGGAGAGTGTGTGTGTGTGAGCTGAAATAGGTTTTTTCAGCAAGAGTACCTAAGTTCTTGTAGGTTTCAAGAACAGTGGGAATTGTATTTGGTTGTACTGTGTTTTAGTGATTTCCACCTGGTTTTGGTGAAGACTGGATGTAGCTCAGTTGAGTGAACCAGTATAACTGCTTGTACTCATTCTCTCTTTCTCTCTGCAATTTCGTTTCTGCATAATTGATAAAACAGCGAAGAAATAAATCTGTTCTTTCTGGGCACTGTGCATACTGTTCTTAATTTCTGAAAAAGTTGTTTGAATATGATAAGAACATATAAAATCTGCTAAAAGCCACTGGAACAGATTGGCTGTGATAGGTTGCTCAAGAAATTGTTAAAACTATTAATTGAACCTTAAACAATTGTTTAAAGTTGAAGCTTGTTGTTCTGTGATTCATTGTTCTTAATTTCTGGAAAATTTTCTGGTTTCAATAAGAACACTGATAATCTGTTAAAGGCTAATAAAATAGGTTGTGTGTAATAGATTGTCTCACTAATTGTCAAGCCCTTAACTGAACCTGAATCACAAGAATTGGAATTAAGGTTTGCTGTTTTTGAGTTACACTGTTTTTCAATCTGATATCTGTGTGTGTACATCTTGAAATTCTATCTGCATAATCTTATGATTAACCTTGCTGAATTAAAAGCTTTTCAAATAAAAACAGTGCTGAAATAAATCTGTTCATTTTCACATAAATCGATTTATTTTTCTGTAAAACTGTGTTAAACACTGTTTCTGCGAGAAAGTTTTAAAAGGTCAATTCACCCCCCCCCCCCCCCCCCCCCCCCCTCTTGAACTTTGGCACTATTAAACCCAACAATATTGACTAAATTGAATATTATTTTAGAGACTGGAAAATTATTATCTAACTTAGTTTCATTTATTTATAAATAGTTTCTGAATTGATATCTAATTAACTACCAAGATTTTAACTACAAATTATTTAGATTCTAAAGTTGGTATCTAAATTATTACAATGTTCTGTTAGCATTCTTAAATGCTTCCGCAAACCATGCTTCATCCACCCTTTGTTCAAAGAATAAATCATAAAGAAGACTAGAAGAAGAAGATTTTATCAATAAGTTCGTGTTTACTCTAAATATTCTTTATTCTCTTTTTTTCCTTATGATCTTGTCATCAATTTTGGTTGGTTTAGTTGAACAAAATGATCCTCTCAACTTGGTTAAGTTCATACTAATTTATGATATGTTTGAATACTTTGTCCCAAGTGTAAGGACCTGTAAAATTGAATTGGAATAAAAAAGGATATATTTTAAATGAATTCTAAGTATGCTTTTATTTAAAATAAAAAGGGAGGAAAGTGTAGTTTAGAAGACTATGAGATCGCCGGTCGTCTACCACACATGATCGCCAGGGCGCGAGAGGCATGCGGGCATCGCCAGGGCGCGAGGCATGTGGACGTCGCCAGGGCGCGAGAGGCATGCGGGCATCGCCAGGGCGCAAGGCATGCAGACGTCGCCAGGGCGCGATGCATGCGGGCATCATCAGGGCGCGAGGCATGCGGGCATCTTCCAGGGGGAGACATCAGTCGTCCTCCAGGATGAGGCATCGGTGGATTGCCTTCGCGCGAGAGGTCATCGGTGGATTGTCTTCGCGCGAGAGGTCATCGGTGGATAGCCTTCGCGCGAGAGGTCATCGGTGGATAGCCTTCGCGCGAGAGGTCATCGGTGGATTGTCTTCGCGCGAGAGGTCATCGGTGGATAGTCTTCGCGCGAGAGGTCATCGGCGAAAGGTTATCGCGCGATGTCGAGTTGCACACAGAGAAGGTGGGACCCAGACTCCCAGCATGGAACGTCCTGCACGCGCGCCACGTAGACAAAAAGGGTGGTTCAGAATAGTGACCTCAGAGTGTTAGCCTGCGCAGAGGCACGCTTAGTCGTACTGTTCAGGGCAGCGTACACGCAAACTTCCCTGCAGAGTGGGTGGTGGCAGCAGCTTTTGTGGACAAGTTAGTTTAAGATGCAAAAACCCACTTCTGAGAGAAAGGAACGTTGCAGTTGTTCAAGAGCGAAAGAGTGAGCTACCTCCTTTCTCCTCCATTTCTCTCCTTCGCGCTACGGTTCAGGCATCTTCACACAAGAGTACGACGAGCGACGACCACCATTAGAGCACCTGGGAAGTTCTCTGCAAGTCCTACAAACCAGACGCAAAAACAGAGTGAAAGCATCTTTTAAGCTTCATTGGGTTTTGGAGTTCTTGGTGTTTTGCGCAAGTCCAGGTAAGGGAAGCTAGCCTTCATTTTCAATACAAGCCATAGATTAGCTGTTTCTGAAGTGAGGGCGACGTGGTCGCCGGTTTCGTTTTCATCTTCGTGAAGGCTCTGTTCTATGTGTTTGGGCGACGTGGTTGCCGGTTTTAAATACAGATTTCGAAATCCCCTGCTTTTGAATCAGATCGCCGGTTTTGGCGTTGTTTTGCGAACTCCCCTGTTTTTGGTGTTGTTTTGAGACTGCTTGAGATTTAAATGTGATATTCGAAAGTTTGAACCTTTGAAATGATTGTTGCTGTGATTTGAATCATTCAGTTGATTGTTATGATGTTTTGAATGTTGCGAATGTGGGATCAAGGCATAGTATTTTCAGGAAAGGAAATACCGTGTAAGATCGTGTATAGGTGTATTGACTAGGGGCTTGTCTAGAAGGAGATATCCTGACTTTGCTGATATAATGGAATCACGTAGATGAAGTTATTCAGTTGTGGAGAGTCGGAGGAGGTTCATATGAATGGGCGAGTAGTGTGAAAAAGAACGAGCTCGGCCTGTTATATGAATTAACCCTGTCATACCGGGAGAATCATTGACATTGAGATTATATATGCGCATGGCTGTGTGGATTTCACAGCGACCCTGTGTGGATTTCACAGTGGTATGGTATGACAGGTGCAGATCTCTGAGCCTGAGTCAACGCACGAGTCAATCCGGAAGTAGTGTCATGTGTCTATGCATTGTGAGTCAGTGGAAAGTCTGACATGTGAATCTTGAATACTGAAAGTAGCAAATGGACACTTGACGAGTATGTGGAATATGGAAATGTTGATGGTTGTAATTGATATGGATCATGAATGGTGTGAAGTCTTATGTTTACTATGGATTTAAAAGCTTTTAAAACATCTAGCTTACCCCTTTCTTTTGTATTGCTCTGTGGTTGTTTTCTCTTAAACTATGATGATCGTGTATTTTGCACGGGAGCAGACGAGGTTGCAGGTGGTAGAGCTCCTCAGTGAGTGGTCGCCGGGAGGAGATCGCCCATATAGATTTCTGTTAGGCGATCACCCTTTTTATGTTGTCTGACAGGAGATCGCCCTTTTCTGATAGGAGATCGCCCTTTCCTGATGGGAGATCGCCTATCCTGTTGGGAAATCGCCTGTTTTTATGTATTTTGTTGTATTTAGTTTACGTTTTTGGAAACCAGCAGATTTTGTATTAAACTCCCTACGAGGAGAAAACTTCATTACATATATATATATAATTATGTTCACTTCGACATTATTATTTTATCTCTACTTCATTTTATAATTATGCAATTCAATTGGCGGGATGTTACACCAAGTCCCTAGATTTTGAATAGTTTTATTGCTTGGATTTTAAAGTTTCCTTGAAGAAAGGAATCTCATGTAGGGGGAGCTATTTATATTTTTAATAGGACCTTAGAATAGATAATAAGGTGGCTTGGCTGCAAGATTTTGGTTTCTCTATATGCAAGCACGGTGTTGTTTGAAAATTGTTTGAATGTTTGAAACTATACGTTATTTGAGTCTTGTTTAAGAGATCATGTTTTAGAAAATTTTGGATTATATTAATCAATTTGAATGTGTTTCAGCATTGTATTTGTTAATTTGGTTTTGGATAAAACTTTTAAAATAGATTTGTTCTAGTGTATGAGGTTGATTTTCTGATATTTTCGCTCAAGTAAAGAATTTTCACTCAAGCGAAAATAGAACAGAACGTCAAACCTTACTTTCAACCCCATTTTTGTTCAAGAGAAAATAGAAATGCAATCTGGCCCTCTCTGTCAAATTTTCATTCAAGCAAAAAAAATTTCACTTGAGTGGGAAAATTTTCACTCAACTGAGCCAAATCTGCTCAAGCTAAAACAAAATAGAAGAGTGTTTTTTTTTTCTTGTCTCTTTAATGGATTGTATGTGAATTTTTATTATAAATGTAAAATTAATATTAATTTGTATATTTAATTGATTGTGATTTTATTTAAATATTGTGTGTTGTATGAAGATGACTATTGAGAGTGATGAAAAGCATATGAATTTAGGCTCACAAATTTTGATTGATATGTGAACCATTATTTAATTTTTGTACTAAGTATTGAAACATATGTTGTAACAAAGATTCTCTTACTTTATTGATGGTCTAAGTCACATTAAATAAGATATCAAGTTGTGAGAAGTTGAGGGAGAAATTCTTACACAATGACTTGTGTAAATGTGTGAACTTGGGTTGTATTAAACTTACCTTGATCCATTATTCTTAGTTTCACTTGTAAATCTAAGTATTGGTTTATATTAGATATGTTAGTCTCTATTGGAACGTACCTAATATGAGTCTTCCAGAAGGCGTCGATCGATACTTTATTTGTGAATCATCCTTCACGTATAGATTCATGTGTTGTTTATATGGTTGTATGTTGATATTTGAATGAAATTAAATTGTTGTGATTTGTTAATTAAAATGTATTCTTTTATATATTTTTTCTTGTGTTGAAAAATTATTTCAATAGTTTAGCATTGTGTTGTTTGTATTGTAAAGTGCAATAAGTATATTATATACGAGAGGGATTATCATTGCAAAAATAAAATAGAGATTGTCTATTATATATGTTTAAATTATATTTTTGAATTACTAAAAATTTTGTATAGACCCTTTGATAATTTTATAGTATAATGGATACTAAATTTTAAGGAAGTTACATTAAACATTTATTATTTATTAAATATAATTATTAAAAAGGTAGACATATGTATTTAATCATTAAATGTTAGTATTTATTAATTTTATTAAAATATAATAAATAATTAATGTTACACAAACTTATTAATAATATTATTTGTTATATTATTAAATATGAGTTAAACGCCTGTACGTTTTATTTATGCATTATTAGTCATTATATTTATCAGTTAATAATTAATTTTTTTCCTTGATGATAATATATTTTCTTGATCCTACTCATGTCCATGTGAGTGTAGATCTATATAAAGGGTAGATTCATAGAGCTTTGAATAAACCTATCTCATTTACACCAACTACAAAAATAATAGTGTGAGTTCTCTTTGAATATTTAGGGCTTCAACAAATGGGCAGCAACATAGGTAAAGGGGAAGACGAAGAGGAAGATATTTTGATTAGAGTAGATATTCATTCTAAATCAAATCAAAGAAGTACCAACGGTATCTATTTTACAATTAGTCACATTGATATCTTTTATTTTTTATGATAATGTCATTGTGATGTAATTTGATTATGTTTGTAGGAAAGACGAAAAGCCTAGGTGAACATGCGACCTCAAATGGTTAATGTACAAAGAGAAGCTGGGGCTGCTATGCAAAACATTGATCAACGAATCCTATAAGTTTCACACAACCATTTGAAAAGTGTGATGGAAAGAAGAAAGATTAGAAAGAAGGTTATGCGGAAAAAAAAGGATAAGAGAAGATTCCAACTTTCTAAGTATCATTTTAACTTTTTAATATAATATTATTTATTATTCACTAGTAAAAAAGGTTAATTTACGACGGTTAAAATGGACATTTAAAGACGATTTTTCTACCGTCGTTATTGCGAGTGTCGTTAAAAGTATAGGTTTTTAATGACGGTTGCTCAACCGTCGTTATAAGTATTTTATAACGACGGTTACTTTCAACCGTCTTTGAAAGTAAATACACAAATAAAAAAATGAAAACTCAAAAAATTGTTTCTCTGCCTTTTAAAGACGGTTCCACTAGGAACCGTCGTTGTTTCTCTGCTTTTTAAAGACGGTTCCACTAGGAATCGTCGTTATTTCTATATTTTTTTTAAAAAAAAATATTTGAAATTCCAGAAAAAACCTCAAACCTGGAGAAAATTTTCAATTCCAGAAAATCAAAACATTCACAATCATAATTCAAATAGAAAAAACACATACAAGAAATTATAACATTCTACAAAAAGTTTTTCTAATATATGAAAAAGTTCTATTCTATTCTAATAGTTTATTTACCCTACCTAAGTTGTTATACATGGTTACAAAATACTTTGACCATGTTGTTCTCACATACTCCAATACTTCCGAACCTAACGGTTCTTGGTCGTTGAAAAACTGTAAGACATTTGAAAACTTTTTAATTAGTGCTTGAATAATAAATTCATAATTTTAAAGTGTTTTTTGTATTGAGATATTACCTGATCCCAACCTCTATCAATTGCGGCTCGCACAATGATCGACATCCACTGCATAACATAATAATCGCACTCATAACTTCCGGATTGATTGTTAGACTGCATGTGAAAATAAATGTATTAAATGAATGGGTGAGACATATTAAATTGAGTGAAAAAATATACTTTAAATACCTTAAGCTACATCCAAGTGAGCTTTTGTGCATTTGCACTTCCCCTCACAATCAATATGTTATATCCAGAGTAAGCACTAAAAGAATAAGATTTCATGTCAAAATACATAACATTATATAATGTATAAGTAATAATAAATGTTAAATGAAATTTTCGTACCTATCTATAATGTGTTTAAAATAGGTAGGGGGTCTTTTATTCAAAGAGCAAAACCATGCAACAGTATGATCTTGCACAGATATGACCAATAGTTGCCAATGACACCTATATAAAAAATCATTTAGTTTGTCTTATTTCAATGTTTAGTATAACTTATATAATAAATAAAGACTTACTCATGGATGTACGGAGCAAAATAAATTCGTTTTCCTCCATTCTTTAAGGCAGGGGTGATGTATGTTTGTGTTTCCGACTTCTTGTTTCCAATTAGTTGAATGACTTGAGGGTCTAAAAACCCATAAATATTGTGTTTCCCCTCATCGAAGGATAATCCATAAATATACCTAAATTTGAATAAGTTAGTACTAATATATCTAATAAATCAAAAGTATAAAGATTTTAATATTTGAACTTACATCATCCATAATTGCAGAACTGTTATGTTAATCTCTTGATTTCCAGATGCAAGGTCCAACAAATCAGACATGTGAAAGTACAACGGTACATCACTATGCCTTCCAAAAACATGGTCATCCCATGGAATCTCTACGACGGTTGTGTTTAAAGCTGTAGCAACTTCCACCAATGCCGCCACAGGATCATCTATGGAGAATTTTTTCTTCTTTTGCAAAGGCAGTTTTGTCTTAGGTTCCTCCTACTCATCAACAAACAAACAAATACTTAAATTACTTAGAATGTAATATATCTGATATATAATCCTATTACTATTAGTGCAAAGATATACCGTAAAGTCTATAGGTCTGACGAGATGTCTAGGCCAGGCAACGAAAGTATGTAATGCCTCTGCTACAATTGTGACCTCTGATGTCGGCACAGGAACTGCAACATCACCACAAAGGACCTTCTCCACTGTGACCTTTAAGAAATTAGAAGAAAGAGGCACATTCTGTAACATTGTGACCCCTTCATAACACTTACCCAGGGCAACGAATCAGGTCAAAGAATTATACTCAACATATAACTCGCATTGGCTAGCTAAGCCAAAGTCATCTCCCGAATGATCAATTGCCGAACAACTCCCTTTAGTGCAGACTTTCTTAATAGGAGGCGAAGGTGGTTCATCTTCTACCATAGTAGGTGGTTGATGCGAGAGTCCTAAACCCTCCCACCGCTTTTGGAACTCCCCTTCCATCTGCTTATTAAACTCCTCCATTAAGATTTCTTTAAGCTCTTGAGTTAACTCAACCTTTATCTGTTAACGTAACTGTACTAAATACTCCTGGCTAGGTTGACTGGATGATTGTTCCTTGTTATGTGATGAAGGTCCAAAGTATGACCTAATCCCAACTCCATATCCAGCTACACAAACACGTCTAGGGTGCTCAGGTCGTCCGAGAGCAACATTAAGAATATCTTCGCGACTACATGGATGAAAAGTCCCCTGTGTTGTTTTCTCAGCAAGAGAATCCTAAAACAAATGAAAAAAAATTGTCAAACTTCAAAACATTGAATTTAAAATAACACATAGAAAACATATTTCTTACAATTCGTTCAACTGTTTGTTCTGTAGACTTAGAACTCCATGTCCCTGATGGCTTCATACGGGCACCCTTCCACATCTCATGTCGGGGTGGTGGGGATGGAGGCCTGAAAGAATCTACACTATCCCCTTCCTCAATGGAAGTAGAATGTGCTTTAATCTTTTCTTGAAGCATCTTCTACTCTAACAACTTATAACCACCACGAGACAATAAGTGTGGGGTATCATTATGTGCCTGATTGGTTTGTGCTTTCTTTCGAACATCCTATCATCAACATTCAAAATTGAATAATACAATAATATAAACTATATCCAAATATAACTAGTGATATTAACCTGCCCTTTTTCAGTTTGTCGAATCTGCACAAACTTCTGCCAAGTTTCTTCATCAAGGGATGAATATTTTGTACAAGGATTTTCATCTTTCCTTTCACCATATATATAATTTGTTGTCAATGTTGATTTGAATTGACGAAACTTGACACCCACATCAGAAAGAACCTTTGCTTTCAAGGTTTCCACATTCGAAATCTTGTAATTTGTCGGAATTATTTGGGATATTTATTAGTTCATAAACAAGCTTCGAATTGAACAAAGTATAAAAGAAATTTAGATTGAACAAAGTAAAAACAATTACATACCAGAGTATCTTGCCAAATCATGTTTCTCTCCTGCTTGGTCACGTGATCCCAGGACTCAGTTAAGATAGAGATCCTTTCACGAGAAAGTACTCCGAGATAACTTCTAAATTTGTTGGCATGTGGCCCAGTGGCCACACCAGTGTTGACATCAATAGACAATGGTATTTTGTCCTCTTTGTTTATCTTCTTAAACATATTCTTTAATCTTGTAGGTCCTCTACCAGTTTTTGAACGAGAAACTTTATCATCTGTCATGTTCCTGTTATCAAACAAATATGATAAGCATCAAGAATATGAAATATAATATAAATTAAATATTATAAAACTAAACATGAATCACATTAACATACAAATATGTATTCCTTCATCATGATCATTTCGAATTGCATGTACAACATCAACAACATCCTCGTACTCTTAATTCATGGTCGTTCTTGTAAATGATTCAATCTCACAAATGTCATTGTGTGTATCTTCTGGGTCATTATGTTGTTTTTTTCCATGTAATACAACAAACCAGTGTTCAAACATGGGATCTTGGATATAGAAAACTTGGGAAGCTTGATGTGCCATTATGAATGGTTCGTCATGATAACCTATCTTTCGAAAGTCAACCAAAGTCATTCCTGATTCATCAACTTTGACACCAGTCTTATTGTCAACCCACTTGCATTTGAAAATCGGTACAGTAAACTTCCCAAATCTCTACTATGACACCATAATAAGGCATTGATCCCACAACAGCATTTTGATCCTTTGCAGTTGAAAATTGCATAGACCGTTGATGTTTTATGTTGTTCTGGCTACTTCGTAGCCAGAACAACATAAAACATCAAACTTGAGACCGTTTGCAAGCCATGTTAATGTTTCAGATGCTGATGGATCATTCATGATTTGTTGCTTAAACCATGACATGAAAGTTATGTTATGCTCAATTAACACCCATTTTTCTGATTGTCTTGGATTTTTATATTTGACAATGTCTTTGTGTGTATCTAAGTATGGTAACACTTCATCAGTGTTATTCAGGACATACAAGTGTGCTTGCAGATTCTCTTCTCTAGATTTGCTTATGACATGTACACCTTTTGAAGATTTACTTATGAATGTACGAGAGTGCCAACATTTTTCAGGAACTCCTATAGATTTGGCTTTTGACAAATACTCGGAACAAAACTCAATAGATTCTTCTGAAATGTATCTTTCAATAATGGAAGCTTCTGGAAGACATTGATTCTTCACATATCCTTTCAAAATCTTCATGTATTGTTCAACTGGATACATCCATCGCATATAAACTGGCCCACACAATCTGATTTCTCTTACAAGATGAACAAGCAAGTGTACCATGATATCAAAAAAAGATGGAGGAAAAAACATCTCGAGTTGACACAAGATAACAATTATTTCTTCTTCAAGTTCATCCAACTTTTTAGAGTCAATCTCTTTACTACATATGGAATTAAAAAATGAACATAGTCGAGTGATTGTATGCCTAACATTTTTTGGTAAGATTCCACAAATAGCCACCGGTAGTAATTGTTGCATTAGAACGTGACAATCATGAGACTTTAAGCCAATTAGTTTCAAATCATTCATAGATACAAGACTCTTAACATTTGAAGAGTAGCCTTGTGGTACCTTAACACCTTTAAGACATTCACAAAAACTTGTTCTCTCTTTCTTTGACAAAGTGTAACACACTGCAGGCAAGTATGTACGTTTACCAACTTCTCGCGGTGCTAATTCCTCTCGTATATTCATCTCAATCAAATCCAGACGCGCATTCACACCATCCTTTGTGTTGCCTTTAATGTTCAAAAGTGTTCCTATTAGACTGTCGCACACATTTTTTTCTATGTGCATTACTTCTATACAGTGTCGGACATCTAACTTACACCGATATGGAAGATCGAAAAAGATTGATCTCTTCTTCCATATTTCACTCACAGATTGCTTCTTCTTCATTTTTCCAAAAGTCACATTAACATGTTTTATCTTTTCATAAATTTGAAGGCCACTTAATGGAGTCGGACAAATGTCATGTTCTTGGTATCCGTTAAAAGCTTTTTTCAATCTACGATACGGATGATACTTGTTTAAAAATCTACGATGCCCAAGATACACAATTTTTCTTCCATGTTTCAACTGCTCATATGATGTCTTCTCTTCACATATTGGACATGGTTTATGACCTTTCACACTATAACCTGACAAGTTCCCATATGCAGGGAAATCATTGATAGTACAAAATAACATCGCACGCAATCGAAAAGATTCATTCTTAAACGCGTCAAACACATCAACCCCTTCATTCCACAATAACTTCAAATCTCCAATCAATGGATTAAGATAAACATCTATGTCATTTCCAGGTTGTTTTGGACCATAGATCAACATAGATAACATCATATATTTGCGCTTCATACACAAAGCAGGAGGTAAGTTGTAAATCACTAACAAAACGGGACATGAACTATGATTACTACTTAAATTTCCAAAGGGATTCATTCCATCAGTAGCCAAACCAAGTCTTAAGTTTCTTAATTCTTTTCCAAATTCTGGAAATTCTTTATCAATCTTCTTCCACTGCAAAGAATCAGCTGGATGACGAAGTAGTCCATCACATTTTCTATCCTCTGCATGCCACCTAAGGTTTTTAGCATCATCTGTATTTGCAAACAAACGCTTAAGCCTTGGAAGTATTGGAAGATACCAAACAACCTTAGCAGGAGGACCTTCCTTTGTGAATTCTTCAATTTCATCATTTTGACCAACTCTAACCTTATAACGAGACAAACCACACCTGGGACATCTTCTTAAATCTTCATACTCATTTCTGTATAAAATACAATCATTAGGACATGAGTGTAATTTTTTATATTCCATACCCATCGGACAAAGAATTTTTTTTGCCTCATAATTCCGATTAGGTAATGTATTTCCTTCCGGAAGCATGTCTTTCAGCAATTGGAGCAAATCAGCAAAGCTTTTATCGGTCCATCCATTCATTGCCTTCAAATTCATCAACCTTAACACTGCTGATAATCGTGTGAAGTTAGTTGAACCAGGATACAAAGGAGTCTCTGCATCATTAGACATATTTTCGAAAACTACATTAGCAAAAGATTTTGCTCCCACATCACGAATCATGTCTTCTAATCTATCGTCCACTGAGAAATCAACTTCCTTTGAAGCTCCGGGCACAATTGGCAAGTCTAACAATTCACCGTGCCAAGTCCATGTTGTATAATTTTTCAAAAATCCATCACACAAAAGATGTTCTCTAATTTTGGAAACACTCAATATCCTTCCATTCAAACAATTGACACAAGGACAACTTATTTTTACTCCATTATGATTACTAATGGCATTATACTTTGCATACTGTAAGAATTCTTCAACCCCTTTTTCGTAAGCATCACTTATCCTTGGTGTATTAATCCAACTCCGATCCATAGAATTGGTAAACTAAGAAAATCTAAATTAAAATTGGCAAAAGTCAAACACCCTCGGACTCAAAATCAATGTATTCCATATATTCAAATGTACTATCTAATTCACTATAAAACTATATCAAAATTGCCGAAGGTCAGACACCTCCGGACTCAGAATCAATACGTTCAATATGTAAAAACAATATCTAACTATTAAAAACTTAATCAACATTGCGGATGGTCGGACACCTCCGGACTCAGAATCAGTACATTCAATATGTAAAAACAATATCTATTCATTAAAAAATAAATCAAAATTGCCAAAGATCTGATACCTTCGGACTCAGAATCAGAACGTTCAACACATTTAAACAATATGTAAAAAAAATATCTAACAATTATTAAATAATAAAATATATATGAAATAAAGTTTAATATATTATTAAAAAAATTTAAAAAAATACTAACCTGGAAATGGAGTGAAAAAAGAAATAGCAAGTTGGCGCCTTTTTGCAGGAATGCAGGAATGTTGGCACGGGGCTTACAAGGCACCGGAGACAAGGAGGAGGCGTGCGTGGGTGGCGACGGAGGCGCGCGCGAGCAGTGGTTGCGCGTCCCCTGCGCGCAACGACACAACGAGGCACGTGCGGTGCGGTGCGGTGGTGTAGGGGCGCAGATGCGAGGTGCGGCGGTGGCGAGGTGTGGTGGCGAGCTGCGGTGATGGCAAGGTGTAGGGGTGCGGTCGTGGCGAGGTGCAGGGCGTGATGGCAAGGTGCAGCGTCGCGAGGCGCAGGGGTTTCGCGGTGGCGAGGTGCAGCGTTCGGCGGTGTTCACCGGTGCGGCGGGAGGGCTAGGGAAAGACGACAAGGAGGAGTGTGCAGAAGAAGTAGAAGAGACTCGAGAGATAAGAGAGGAATGAAAGAGTGTTGCGCGGGAACTGAAATAGTTCTGGAGGCACACATTCAAAGACGGTTCCTTTTGGAACCGTCGTGGTAAGCCCCTACTTCACTTTCAAAGAAGGTTCATGTGTGGAACCGTCGTGGTAAGTCCCATGGGCCCACATTCAAAGACGGTTCCTTTTGGAACCGTCTTGGTAAGTTCGTCTTATTTACAAAACTGCCACCGCGTTGTTTATAACGATGGTTATTTCTCAACCGTCTTTGTTGGGATTCGTTAATGAAGCTTTTTTTACTAGTGATTCTTTCCATCCTATAAGCTAAAATGAAAAATCTCAAATTGAATATAATTCCTATTTATACCTTTTTTAAGTATCTTTTTAACTTTTCAATGTAATATTATTCATTATTATTTTTCTCCTATCATATACAAGAGGAAAAATACTAAATCTCAAACTAAATATAATCTCTACTTATACCCTTGTATGCAACAATTGTATTTGTTAAGTAAATAAAATAGGAATTTTATTAAAACATACGCAAAATTTAAAAATAAACTGAAAGTTAAAAGGTGAAGTTAGATAGTTAAATTGAACTGAGAATGCTTCAAAATCACAAGTTATAAAACTTTTCTTGTCATGTTTTTCAATAATTAAAACTTATACACTAGTACAAAAAGGTACATGGACGATGGTTAAAAAAGACATGTAAAGACAATTCCTTGACCGTCATTATTGTGGGTGTCATTATAAAGTAATCATTTATAACAATGGTTGACCAACCGGAGTTATAAACATGTTATAACGACGGTTCCTTTGACCGACTTTATAAAAGGGCATTGAATTTTTTTTTTAGGGTTTAGCGTACGCGCGGAAACTTTGTTAGGAAGCGGGGCAACAAGGAGGAGATGCTGGCAGTGAGGGAGAGCACTAACGAACGTCTTCAGAATGACAAAATGCATAGTGGCAGAAGCGGCACAGTGGGAGGCGCGAGGGCGTCGTTAGCGGTGCTCGTCCCAATCTTGTGCGGACCAATCCTCAGCGGTGCACTGGTCGTGGCAGCACGGTGATGATGCGGTGACACTCGCTCACGGTGGGGTGCGCTCGCTCAGGGTGGGGTTGGCGTGCGCTAGCCATGGGGTTGGATCACGATGTCGCAGCGTCGCGGTTCTGCTGGGTCGCGGTTGGGTTGGCTAGCAGAGAAGAAGTTGGTGCGGCAGTGTGTTGGATGGCGGCGAGATCCATCGCGACAGTGAGTGAGGAGAGAGGCACAAAGTCTGTGGCTGTGGGTGAGGAGGCACGATTGTGGGTAAGGGGAGGGAAACTGCAACGGTGGTGAGTGAGGGAAAATAGAAAATCAGAGAGTAGAATGTGAGTGAGGGTAAGAGAGGGTGCGGGAATTTGACACTCACACTAACATATAAGGACGGTTCCAAGGAGAACCGTCTTTGTAAGAAGACGCACCACACATATAAGGACGGTTCCAAGTAGAACCATCTCTGTAAGCACTCACGGGATACATATAAAGACGGTTCTAAAGAGAACCGTCTTAATAAATGTCAAAAAATTGAAAAAAATAATGAAACTGCCACCGCCTCGCTTATGATGACTATTCTTTACGAACCGTCTTTATAAGCAGTTTTCAATTACGTATTTTGCACTAATGTTATAATAGGGCTAGTAGTTATCCCATAACTCTTTTTTTTTTTTATCAGTAAATAGCAATCAAAATAAGACCTCCTATTCTCTACCCCAACACTACTAACTAAAGAAGAAAAAGAATATTAAGGATCTACCCTTATAAAGACATTAAATCAAATGCATACATACAAAGGGTTGTAGGCACCAGTCAGAGAATAAGAAATTAGCTGAAGATATCTTAGATGAGATCCAGGACCAAATCTTAACTTGTGCCAGGAAAAAAATTTCAGTATGATCAACTACTCTACCTTTAAATAAACAATTATTCTTGTGTCTTCAAATCTGACTAACTCATTATTCACGCTATTATTTTATTGAAGCACACACCATTAAATTCATAAAAAAAATATGATAATAGAATTAATCGAAATAAATTGATTTATATCTTCTTCATCTAATTCATTCATAGTTTTGTTGCTTTAAGCACAAATTTCATCATTATCTCAAGAATTTATTATTTTTCTTTTCAATTTCATTTAAGTATGTATGTCTTGAAATTTTCTTCTCTCCTAATTCTAGCATTGATTGCCTAAACTTTGCAGATTTTGTATATAGTGTGTTTGATTTTGTGCTTATGTAACGAAAAATATTCACTTTTTCCATGTTAATAACAGCAATTCTCTATAATTTTAATAACAATAGAACATTAAAAAAAATCATAGTTTGGTAGTTTAATAGGAGTACTCTACAATAATAACATAACCCATAACATGTTTGGCTCGACTTCACTTTCTTCCAAATCAGTTAATATTTTCCAAAATTGAAGGAAAACTAATACAGAATATTGATTCCAGTATTTCCAAACACACTAAAAGTATAATTGAAGGTGACACACAAATTAAACAATATTAGAGTATATTGGTTTATCATATTGTTTTACATCCACAAACAATATTAAAAGAAATTATAAACATAATCATGAAAATAAAGACATAACTATCCGTGAAATGCATTAATATTTATGAGAACAACAAAACTAGATTTGGTATGAAATGCACTAAATCCAAGAAACAAGAATTAATAAGTTTGTAAAAAAAATATAGATCACATATTAAATTATTAGATATATGGATCTTTCTTGGGCTATTTCGATAATTAAAGATTTAACTTGTCTAGTGGAAAATTCCTCTAAAGCTTCAATGAAGAATGATATGTTGGATTTCTACATGATTAAGTTTTTTTGTATTAATACTCGCCCTGGTAAAAATTCTTCGTCCTCTTCTTGTTAGATTGGAGTTCTTCACCAGGTTGGGTTAAAATTAACAATGATGGGGCTGCTAGGGGATATTCTGGTCTTGCTACTTGTGGAGGTATTTTCCGTGGGAGTATAGGGGAGTTAATTGGTGTTTTCTCTGTGTTTCTTGAAGTTTAGACTGCTATGATTATTGAGTTTTATGGTGTTATACATGTTATAGAGGAAGCTAAAATGATGGGGCTTACTAATGTATAGCTTGAATGTGATTGTGTCTTGGTTTGTGTTGCATTTATTGCTAGGACTAAGGTTCCGTGGATGCTTCGTAATCAATGAAATACTTGTCTTAATTATTATGGCAAAATCAGGTTTAGGTTTACTCATATTTTTCGTGAAGGGAATGCGTGTGCTGATAAGTTGGCTAATTTTGGATTTATTCATAGAGAATCATTTCATTGGTATAATAGGTTTCCATTTAGTCTGTTCTTAGAATTATTTATGAATATGTATAGTCTACCTATGTATCGGTTTTGTTAATATATGGGTTTTTGTCTAGTCCCCCCATATTTTTTTTTGTATTTTCTTATTTTAATAATACTTTTTTCTTGTGATGACAGATGATTGTTGTTACTTGAGGTGTCAATCTAACTAAGATGTCAAGTTGCATTGTAATGCTTATATATATATATATATAATATATGTTTATTTATCTTAGGATGATCACTAGTAATGGAAATATTAATGGGATATTATAGAGAATAAACTTAGTATTCAATATTAATTAAATATATATTATTTAATACATCTAATTATATATATATTTTTAATTAATATAGTGATTAATAGTATTATATTTATGATAAATACATCTATTAAATAAATAATAAATGTGGGTTTTGCAAACACAAAAATATTAATTGCTACATATTATAGTTAACAAATACAATAAATATATTATTTAATGTTTATATTAATTTTATTGTAATAAACTGTGTATAATATGTAGCAATTACACTATTGATAAATACATCTATTAAATAAATAATAAATGTGGGTATTGCAAACACACACAAAAATATTAATTGCTACATATATTATAGTTAATAAATACAATAAATATATTATTTAATGTTTATATTAATTTTATTGTTATAAAATGTGTATAGTATTAACTCCTTATTTCTTTATATCAGTATTCAACCATTAAAAGTAACATATGAATATATATGTTAATTTACTAAAAATAATAAGTGATGCTTAATACACTAAAAGAAAATCATTAAACAGAAACCATTTTTAAAGACAAAATAATTAGTTGATATATTGACTAAATTAGAGATATTTTAGAGACTAAAAAGTTTTTATTTCTAAATTAGTTTCTATTATTGTTAAATAGTTTCTAAATTGGTATCTAATTAGCTACTAAGGTTTTTTTGCTACTAAGGTTTTTTTGCTACCAAATTTATAATCTAAATAATTGGTTGTTAAAACCTTGATAGATAATTAAATATAAATTTAGAAACTATTTAACAATAATAAAAACTAATTTAAAAATCAATTTCTTTTTAATCTATAAAATAGTCTTTGATTTAATCAATATAACAACTAATTATATTTAATCTCTAAAATTGATTTTATTTAATAATTTTTTTTAGTGATAATAAATACCATATAACGGAGATTCATAGAATTCTCAATGAAACTGAAATGATAATTTAATGACAATAAGTACTACAATAATTAATTAATTACAATAACTTTTATTATATTTGAGCTATTCATCTCAAATGTTTCATTATATAAAGGATAGCCATAGAGTTCTACCCCAAGTATCATATGGGCAGAAACAAAAGCAAAGATGAAGAAAAAAAAGGAGGAAAATATATGTTATTCCAAGAGTGAGGATATTAATCTTAAAATCAAATGAAGGAAGTACCAAAGGTATATGATTTCTAGTTATTATGTTAGTTTCTACACTTTTATGTTGTTTTTTCTTATATATTTTCTGAATTAGGACAAAACTTCTTGACTGAGGGATAAGCTTATGATATAGAAGTTGAAGCTAATTTCTCAATCGGTTAGTTTCTACTTTTTCTTTTAGCGTTCAATGTGGTATATGCAGTTTTTGCCATCTAATATAAGATTTTCACTTCTCTTCTTCTAATTTATATCACCGACATGTTTATATTAACTAAAAACTTTGATTGCAGTTGTACAAAGTTCAACTGTCCAATTTGTTTGGTACAGTGCATAGACCATTAGGAGGTACAAACTAGAAGGTACAACGTGGGTCAAAGGAGTTTGCAACATTAGGAGGGGAACATGGCGCCGAGTTTTCAACATTAGGAGGGGAACATGGTGCTTGTGGAAAAGATAATAAATTTGAATTATTTTTAATCTTTTCATCTTCTCTAAATCTTAATGTTGTGTTAATTGAAACTGTGACTACAAAACAAAGCAAAGTAGTATCCCTAAAAGACTCTTCTGGCTCAAGAAAAGTAGCATCAATCATTACAATATGAAAAACTGGAAGCTACAACATTGATCAAAGGAGTGCCAGAGTCACCATTTGTCTTTGGAACTTTAATTTGTACTTGTGTAGTTTGTGAATTGGATCCACTTTTCCTACGAAAAGGGAATCATAGCTAGTAATATATTATCCTAATATGCTCTAATTATACTTTTAGCAGTATATTATCTCAATATACAAAGAAGGATGAAAGAAAATTCTAAATTTATAAGTATCATTTTAACTTTTCAATGTAATGTTATTTATTATTGTTTTTTCCAATAATTAATAACTATCATGTAAGAAACAAGAAGAAAGTGACCAATTAAGTGTAATTCTTGTTTATACTCCTATAGTGTCATTTTAACTTTTTCATTCTAATATCAATAATATGATCACTTTAAAAAAAAAATCAGAAGCGTAATGAATGAGAAGAATAATGAATGAGGGCCTGTAGAACGGGCTTTAAATTTCGCTCTTTTAACGACAATTTAGGATTTAACCATCGTTATTTGCCCATTGCTTCTCATGAACGATGATTTGAAAAGGAATTGTTGTTACTTTGTCTTTAAATTTTCATCAACAATAGTTTAAAGACCAACTGCCATTATTTATCAACACTTATTCACCAAATGCCATCGAGTTTCTTGTTATAACGAGTTTCTATCAACTCTCATTATTCACAATCGTTTTTAAGGTTTTTTTTTACTAGTCATATGATCACTTTAGAAAAACAAATTCAAATGTCATCATTTATTGTTTTAGTATATTACAAAGATATGTTTATGATATATATATATATATATATATATATATATATATATATATATATATATATATATATATATATATATATATATATATATATATATATATATATATATATATATATATATATATATTCTTCATTATCCCTCCAATCCCTCTTTTATCGGTAACTTACATAAAAAAAAAAAGAAGATGTTAAGATATGTATATTTTAAATGGTAAAAAATCATATTTTCATTAACAGATAAATAAATAATTAAGCAGTTACATCCTCCAATGTTGATAATCTCATCAGATGATAAGCCCGACATAGAAAAATCTAATTGATTAAAATCCTCAAATTCTAGCACTCGCCCTTGACAAGATTCTTCACCACTACAAGCTTTGATCTCAACAATTTGATGTTACCTTTTGAGAGAGCCTTCATTCTTATATTTATTGATTAATTTTGAAGACTAATGTTCCAATATGCTTTCTTTTATTTCTCCACTTTCTTGATTGCAAGACATGTAAACTTGATATGCTTTGTTATTGTATGTTGTTGAATGTGATTCTTTCTGTAACGCCCCTCAAATCTTATTCATATTTATATCATAAAATAAACATGAAACAATAATATCAAAATTAACATATGTTTATATAATAAAATACATCCATCTCATACATTGTATTTTCTTCAAAATAATATCCCTTCTCTAGGGAATTTTTAATACATAACTACCCAGTGTTTCAAAATAGAACGAAATACAGCATAAGAACAGGCGATCTCCTTGTCCAACCACTCACTGAGGAGCTCTACTGCCTGCAACATCATCTGCTCCCGTGTAGTTACACGATCATCACAATTTTAAAGAAAGCAAACACAAAACAAGACACAAGGGGTAAGCTAGATATTTTTAAAACTTTAAAACATGAAACTTGATATTAACGTAAACCATCCAATATTCACACATTTCACAATTCCCTCAAGTGTCATTCATTTCACATAATCCATCAAGTGTCTATCAACAATTTCAATATTTCTCTTTCTCACGTCAGACTTCCACTGACTCATCACACATAGACACTTGACACTACTTCCGGAAGACTCGTGCATTGACTAGACTCAGAGATCTGCACCTGTCATACTACACCCTGTGAAATCCACACAGGGTCACTGTGAAATCCACACAGCTATGCGCATAAACAATAATCTCAATCTCAATATCATCACTCTCCTAGTATGACAAGGTTAATCCATACAACAGGTCAAGTTAGTTATCTTTCAAACAACTTACCCATACATATGAACCTCCTTCGACTCTCAACACCTGAATAACTTCATCTATATGATTCCATTATATCAAGAGAGTCAGGATATCTCCTTCTAAACGAATCACCGGTCAATGCACATTCTACACGATCTTACACGGTATTTTCTTTCCTGAAAATACTATGCCTTGATCACATTTTCACATCATTCCATATTCATACAACACATCCATGAACGATTCAATCATATCATATTTTCAACCGTTTCTAAACAATCCAAATCATACCAAAGTTCAAGATTTCGAAAATCATATGTATTTCACAGCATCTACCATATTTAAAGTATCACATTTTCAAGCTCAAACAAATTTCCAAATCCACACACCAAAAACAGAGCATCTTGTAAGAACGTTTGAAACCGGCGACCACGTCGCCCCAAACATCAGAATCTTCTAGCTTAAGGTTCTATTGAAAATAAATCTAGCTTCCCTTACCTGGACTTGCGTAAAATCTCACTACGAGCTCTAACCCACCGAACTTAAGGATACCCGAACTCTGTTTTAAGGCTGGATTGGAAACTTGCAACGAACCTTCCCAGGTGCTCTATGGCAGTTGCCAGTAGCCAAGCTGGGACGTGAGAAGGCCTGAATCGCAGAGTGAAAGAGAGGAAAGAACAAAGGATGAAGACTAAACTCACTCTATCTCCCGCTACTCCAACAGCGTTCGAACTCCCACTAAGAGGAGGTATGTTCTGAGACTAAGAAACGTAAACCCGCTATGCAGTTGCCATTACCCACTCTGTGGGAAGCTTGCGTGCACGTTTCCTCTGACAGAACTGCCATGTGATGTCTCTACGCGTACCAACTTTGGGTTACCTGCCTTACCAACTCTCTAGCGTCAACTGTTCTGAAGCACTCCTAATGTCTACGTGTCGCGCATGCAGAACGTTCATGCTGGGAGCCTGGGTCCCACATTATCTGCGTGAAACACTACCTCGCGCGATAACCATCCACCGATGACTGCTCGCGCGATGACCATGCCTCTCATACCGGCGATGACCGATGCCTCTCATACTGGCGATGACTGATTCCTCTTCCTGACGGACGACTGATTCCTCACCCTGACAGACAACCGATGTCTCACCCTGGCAGACAACCAATGTCTCACCCTGGCAGACAACCGATGTGTCTCCCATCCTGGTTGATGACCGATGTTCCTCTCATCCTGTTGGCGATCTCTTATCGCCCTTCTGTGTGACGAGGACACATCGCCTCACTCTGGTCACCGATGTCGCTTCGTCACACCCAGCTGAGGGCTCATCCTCCCATTCCTCTAAGTCTGTGGTATCACGGCTCACACTACTCATGGTGGCAGATATGCCAACTATCTTCTATATCACTCATCTTCTGTATTTAGACCACATACTAAGCATACCAAGTCTTCTCGAATACTCGGCGACGTGCTCTTTTCGGCGATCATGCACACCATAGGCGATTGGCGATCATGTACACCATAGGCGATTGGCGGTCATGTACACCATAGGCGATTGGTGGTCATGTACACCATAGGCGATTACTGATTCCATACGGGTGAAGTCGGAGGCCGCCGCCTTCTTCAACAAACGGCGATCTCGTCGACTTCTAAGCTACGCCTTCCTTTCTCTTACCCTTCTTGCTTCACGTGCCCCCCCCCCCCTTCAAGCACGCCCACGTGATTACCTCACGATAAAGTCATCGCACCTGACTACTTGGTTGGTTGGTTGGTACAATGGTCAACACGATAAAGGGCTTTTTGTTAAATTTGAGAAATTTTCCTAATTCAAACAAAATAATAATAATAGATAAAATAAAATAAATTAACAACAATATCAAAAATAATAAGGATGATAACTCTAGGATGAAGAAATGTACAAAATATCTCATAGAAGACCCCCACACCATGAAACAACAACTAGAGCTTTCACTATATAAAAATCATTAAATAGAAAACAATTTTAGAGACAAAAAATAATTAGTTGCTATATTGACTAAATTAAATATTATTTTAGAGATTGGAAAATTATTATCTAACTTAGTTTCTATTATTTATAAATAGTTTCTAAATTGATTTCTAATTAACTACCAAGGTTTTAGCTACCAATTATTTAGATTTTAAAGTTGGTATCTAAATTATTATAATGTTCTCTTAGCATTCTTAAATGCTTCCGCAAACCATGCTTCTTGCACCCTCCGTTCCAAGAAGAAATCATAAAGAAGACTAGAAGAAAAAGATTTTATCAATAAGTTCCTGTTTATTCTAAATATTCTTTATTCTCTTCTTTTTCCTTATGAAGTTGTCATCAATTTTGGTTGGGTTAGTTGAACAAAATGATCCTCTCAACTTGGTTAAGTTCATACTAATTTATGATATGTTTGAATACTTTGCCCTAAACCCCTAGATTTTGAATAGTTGTATTACTTGGATTTTAAAGTTTCTTTGAAGAAATGAATCTCATGTAGGGGAAGCTATTTATATTTTTAAGAGGACCTTAGAATAGATAATTTGGATCTAAAGGTGACTTGGTTGCAAGATTTTGGTTTCTCTATAATGCAAGGATGGTGTTTTGTAAAAAATTGTTTGAATGTTTGAAACTAGATGTTATTTGAGTCTTGTTTAAGAGATGATGTTTGAGAAAATTTTGGATTATATTAATCAATTTGAATGTGTTTGAGCATTGTATTTATTAATTTGATTTTGGATAAAACTTTTAAAATAGATTTATTCTGGAGTATGAGGTTGATTTTTGATATTTTCGCTCAAGTGAAGAATTTCCACTCAAGTGAAAATAGAACAGAATGTCAAACCTTACTTTCAACCCCATTTTTGCTCAAGAGAAATTAGAAATGCAATCTAGCCCTCTCTGTCAAATTTTCATTCAAACAAAATTTTTTTCGCTTGTGTGGGAAATTTTCACTCAACTTAGCCAAATTTTGCTCAAGCTAAAACAAATTAGAAGAGTTTTTTTTTTCTTTTCTTTTCTTGTCTCTTTAATGGATTGTATGTGAATTTTTATTATAAATGTAAAATGAATATTAATTTGTATATTTAATTGATTGTGATTTTATTTAAATATTGTGTGTTGTATGAAAATGGCTATTGAGAGTGATGAAAAGCATATGAATTTAGGCTCACAAATTTTGATTGATTTGTGAATCATTATTTATTTTTTGTATTGAGGATTGAAACATATGTTGTAACAAAGATTCTCTTACTTCATTGATGGTCTAAGTCACATTAAATACGATATCAAGTGGTGAGAAGTTGAGGGAGAAATTCTTACACAATGACTTGTGTAAATGTGTGAACTTGGGTTGTATTAAACTTACCTTGATCCATTATTCTTAGTTTCTTGTAAATCTAAGTATTGGTTTATATTAGATATGTTAGTCTCTATTGGAACGTACCTAATATGAGTCTTCTAGAAGGTGTCGATCGATACTTTATTTGTGAATTATCCTTCACATATAGATTCATGTGTTGTTTATATGATTGTTGTATGTTGGTATTTGAATGAAATTGAATTGTTATGATTTGTTAATTAAAATGTATTCTTTTATATATTTTTTCTTGTATTGAAAAATTATTTCAATAGTTTACCATTGTGTTGTTTGTATTGTAAAGTGCAATAAGTATATTATGTACAAAAGGGGATTATCTATGCAAAAATAAAATAGAGATTGTCTATTATATATGTTTAAATCATATTTTTGAATTACTAAAAATTTTGTACAGACCCTTTGATAATTTTATAGTATAATGGATACTAAATTTTAAGGAAGTTACATTAAACATTTATTATTTATTAAATATAATTATTAAAAAGATAGACATATGCATTTAATCATTAAATGTTAGTATTTATTAATTTTATTAAAATTTAATATAAAATTAATGTTACACAAACTTATTAATAATATTATTAAATATGAGTTAAACGCCTGTACGTTTTATTTATGCATTATTAGTCATTATATTTATCAGTTAATAATTAATATTTTTCCTTGATGATAATATATTTTCTTGATCCTACTCATGTCCATGTGAGTGTAGATCTATATAAAGGGTAGATTTATAGAGTTTTGAATGAACCTATCTCATTTACATCAACTACAAAAATAATAGTGTGAGTTCTCTTTGAATATTTAGGGCTTCAACAAATGGGCAGCAACATAGATAAAGGGGAAGACGAAGAGGAAGATATTTTGATTAGAGTAGATATTCATTCTAATATCAAATCAAAGAAGTACCAAAGGTATCTATTTTACAATTAGTCACATTCATATCTTTTATTTTTTATGATAATGTCATTGTGATGTAATTTGATTATGTTTGTAGGAAAGACAAAAAGCCTAGGTGAACATGCGACCTCAAATGGTTAATGTACAAAGAGAAGCTGAGGCTGCTATGCAAAACATTGATCAATGAATCCTATAAGTTTCACACATAACCATTTGAAAAGTGTGATGGAAAAAAGAAGGATAAGAAAGAAGGTTATGCGGAAAAAGAATGATAAGAGAAGATTCCAACTTTCTAAGTATCATTTTAACTTTTCAATATAATATTATTTATTATTCTTTCCATCCTATAAGCTAAAATGAAAAATCTCAAATTGAATGTAATTCCTATTTATACCTTTTTTAAGTATCTTTTTAACTTTTCAATGTAATAACATTATACATTATTATTTTTCTCCTATCATATACAAGAGGAAAAATAATAAATCTCAAACTAAATATAATCTCTACTTATACCTTTTAACATGCAACCATTGTATTAGTTAAGTTATTAAAATAGGTGTTTTGCTACTATCAATATAGTCACACATCACTTAGAAGTCGAGGTCAAGAATAGTTTATATTTTTTTTTCTTCTCTAATTTATGGAAACGTTTTTTAAAGACAAAATCATGATGGAACACAAAAAATAAGAATTTTATTAAAACATATGCAAAATTTAAGAATAAAGTAAAAGTTAAAGGTGAAGTTATGAGAATGCTTCAAAATCACAAGTTATAAAACTTTTCTTGTTATTTTCTTCAACAATTAAAACTTATAATAAGACTAGTAGTTATCCCATAACTCATCTTACTCACGCTATTATTTGATTGAAGCACAAATCATCAAATCCAGAAAAAAGAAATGATAGTAGACTTAATGGAAATAAATTGATTTATATCTTCTTCATCTAATTCATTCATAGTTTTGTTGCTTAAAGAAATTATAAACATAATCCATGAAAATAAAGACATCAGAAGTATCCGTGAAATGCATTAATATTTATGAGAACAACACAAAACTAGATTTGGTATGAAATGCACCAAATCCGTGAAACAAGAACCAATAAGTTTATAAAAAAAATAAATAAATAAAGATAGATAGATCATATGACATATTAAATTATTAGATACATAATGCTTGCAGGATCATTGTGGCACATTTACAACAATGAAAAAGTTTATAAATATATTTATTGGATGGTAAATGTTGAACATATTATAAATGGATATTGTTTTCTCTTGATTTAGCTTCGACTCATAAATTTTCACTCTGAATTTTATGAAGACTGCCATTATATGGAGAGATGAAGTTGGTATTCTTTGTGTACTTGTGGTATCTCAAAACTAAAGTAAGTCTATTTTTGTTTTCTTTAATACATTTTTTTAAGTTATTTTAATACTATTTGCAGGAGGACATACTCACTACTGTCATATGCTAATAAAAAAAAAGCTACTGTCATATAACCTTTCTTGTTTGGGAGGGAAAAGAATGATCATATGTCCATTCTAATGTTTATATTTGTGTATAAAAAATTACCTATAATGTTTATGTTATGCTTTATTGCGTATAAAAAATTACCAATAAAAGTAAGTATACATTAGTATATATATACGAATAGGAATGGTTCTCTATCCCTTAATCATCCTTTTTGAACTCACAATTGGTAAACTAGTTAAATGGTATGCCACATTTTTTTTTTTATTTCATTTATCATTTTTCTTGTTTTATAAATATCGTGATAAATTTGTTCTGCGTTCTTGAGAAATTGTAATTAATTAAAACATATATCTAGTAGTTTACTTAATAAATTACTTAAATTTTTATTATAATATTATTATTTTTATTTATTTTATAAATATAAAAAATGAATAACTTGAATATTTTTTATTTATTTTAAAGACATCCAATGTTGAAAGTGGTGTGCCATCACCAAATCAAAACATTGGAGGGTCAAGTGAGGGGCAAGACATATTTGAATGTGTTTTGTACATGTGAAACAAGAAGAAAGTCACCAATTAAATGTAATTCTTCCTTATGTTCCTATTAAGTCTCATTTTAACTTTTTTATTCTAATATTAATAATATACTATAAAATAGTACATTAACGATGGTTAAAAAGGTCATGTAAAAGACGATTTAGAAATCGTTGTTATTTCGAGTATTGTTGTAAATTAGTTGTTTATAATGACGGTTCTGAAATCGTAGTTACAAATCCCCATTAACGACACATGTAAAGAACTATCGTTATTATACCAAAGAAAAATAAATAAAAGAAATGCATTTAGAACGACGGTTCTAGGCTAGAATCATCATGATAACCCCTAAAAAAGACTTCTAAAGACAGTTCCATCTAGGGAACCGTCGTTATAAATGTAATTTTTTTTAAAATATATATATATATATATATTATTATTATTATACATACCCTAAACCCTACATAAAATTTCAAATTTCCAGAACAATGATGCATGTAATGTCATAATTTAGATATGAAAGTCATACAATAAATTAGTATATATATCATTCTATTAAAAGCTCTACAAATATATGAAAGTTCTATGTGATTCTACAAATTAGTATACTTTAAATACCTTAAGATGCATCCAAGTGAGTTTGTTTTGCACTTGCACTTCCCCTCCCACTAAACAAGCACTGAAATAATAAGATTTCATGTTAGAACTACATAACATTATGTAATGTAATTTATGAGTAATAAATTTGTGAATGTAATATAATCATAATGGTTTGATAAATATCTAATTTATACTAGAAAGCATCATGCAAAATTTCATAATTTCCTGACAAGTGTAAGTATGAGAACTAAAACCTCAAAATACCTAAAAAATACTAAAAATAAAAAAAAAATAGTAACTGATGAATTTTTGAAATTTTGGTGGACCCTAATTCTCCTTTGGCCATTTGCCATGTGATTCGTTACCTCATTTCGAGCAACTTTCATTTTTTACGCATCTCCATTCGATTTCTCTATCAAAAGTTATGACTGTTTGAAGTTTTTTTGCACTAATTTTTTACATGAAACCCTAATCCTAAATCTATTACTCTTCTCCTTAATGTCAGGACTCCTCCATCAAATATCCCCTAAATACATCAAATATTCACTAAATAAAGTTCACACAAATCCTAAACTACTAATTAATCACATATATGCAAATATTTATTAAAAAATTTAAAACACTCACTAACCTTCTATGGTCTAGCGCGGTGGTAAGGTAAAAAGGAGGTTTAGGGTGTTGGACATGCAGAGAACTTGTGGAGGTGTTGCTGGTGTGAAAGGTTGGTGAAGGAGGTGCGCGTGGAGAGATGCGCACAGAGGGTTGGAGCGGAGGAGATCAGCGTTGATTGTGGTGGAGAGGGAGAGTGACACGGGAAGAGAATTTGATGGTGTAGGTCGAAGGCAGGGTTTAGCACTGAGTGTAGTGGGAAAGAGAGAGGCACGAATGAGAAGAATAATTAATGAGAGCCTGTAGCACGAGGGCTTTAAATTTCGCTCTTTTAACGACAATTTAGGATTTAACCGTCATTATTTGCCCATTGCTCCTCATGAACGACGGTTTGAAAAGGAATTGTTGTTACTTTGCCTTCAAATCTTCATCAACAACGGTTTAAAGACCAACCGCCGTTATTTATCAACGCTTATTCACCAAAATGTCATCGAGTTTCTTGTTACAACGGGTTTCTATCAATTGTCATTATTCACAATTGTTTTTAAGGTTTTTTTTCCTAGTCATATGATCACTTTAGAAAAACAAATTCAAATGTCTTCATTTGTTGTTTTAGTATATTACAAAGATATGTTTATGATATATATTCATCATTATCCCTCCAATCCCTCCTTTATCGATAACTTACATAAACAAAAAAGATGTTAAGATATGTATATTTTACATGGTAAAAAAATCATATTTTCATTAACAGATAAATAAATAACTAAGCAGTTACATCCTCCATTGTTGATAATCTCATCAGATGATAAAACCGACATAGGAAAATCTGATTGATTAAAACCCTCAAATTCTAACACTCGCCCTTGACAAGATTCTTATTACCAGCTTTGATCTCAACAATCTGACCTTACCTTTTGGGAGAGCCTTCATTCTTATATTTGTTGATTAATTTTGAAGACTAATGTTCCAATATGCTTTATTTTATTTCTCCACTTTCCTGATTGCAAGACATGTAAACTTGATATGCTTTGTTATTGCATGTTGAATGTGATTCTTTCTAATTTTAATAACATACTTGTTACAACGCTTAAAATTATTCAATCTTGACTAATGTATAGCCATATTTTTTAGCCAAATGATTTAAGTTGTTGCAATAGTTTTGAAATATCTTCAACTTTAGAAGTGAATTGAGAAACAAAACCTCAGACCTTAGTACCAATAAAAACTCCACTTCCAAATGAAAAGAAATACTATGTCGTACTCTTTGCTGCATTTGAGCTCCAACTCTACTTTCAAATGATAACAAATATTATAAGGTGTATTGTGGTATGGTAAAGCACACTCAAGTGAAATATAAGTTTAGACAAAAAAGTAGAGAAGATGAGTGAGACCCATTAACATCAACGAATCAGATAATACAAAAAGCAAAAGACTGTTGGACATAAAAATGCCACACTCTCATAGTAGAAGACCATCAAACAATCACGTCTTGGTCTTAATATTGGAAAAATGACTAAGAGCTTATAAAGATAACATCTAAATAAATGACGCATCACATCATATTAAGAAACATTGTTCTCAATGCCAAATTCGTGAGATTGTTGACACGTTCATCTAGTGTGTTGCGATAGAATAAAAATTCTATATATTGATTAACTACTTGGAGGGACCATCTCTTGAATTATTTAACACTCTTATAATTTTGATAGTGTAAATTAGGACAATTTAATTTTCTACAAATATATTAAAATTAAATTGTTTTTTAATTAAAGTTATAAACCTTGTAAATATACTATATTAGTATAACTAACATATTTGACTATATGATAAAAATCTTGGCTGATGCTCCAAACTTAAATTTTATCAAATTTGTTTAGTGAGTGGGATGAAGAGGCCATGATGCAAGTGATTTTTATGAAACTGTAGAGAAGAAAGAGATGCAAATGGTATTCGTGATAGATGTAGTGAATGCACACTCAATATATACACAAAAAGGTGACAATGTTAAAGTTGGCTTGGTGAGTTTTATTTCTTCAGAGAGAAAAAGCAACTGCTACAGTTTTGGAAACTGCAATTTGTCAGTTTAAAAAAAAAACAAATTTGACTGCACATAATGGTGATTGACAATACTTCAATTGCAATTATTTTTTCAAAGAAAACTGTTGGATATTTTCATGGGAAACCAAATTCTAAGGCACACAACAATGCATGTTTAACTGGTTGAATTTTGTAGAAAAGAAACTAACACAAACATAAGTAAGAATTTATGACAGCTTTTGTAGGAGTGACAGAGAAGCAAATCAATAAGTTGAAACACATTTTTAACATATTGAAATTATTAAAAAGTTTCTTTATTTTCAATTTGTTGTACATAGGTTCTTTTTATGAATAGAAAAAAAAATTATTACCTTTTATTATGAGAGAATACAATGTGCTTTGTTCATACCTTTACATAGATAACTTAAACAAATTCAAGTAAAGGATCCTTTGTGATGTTCACATGTTCACATGAGATGCTTACATTGAGTTGAATTATGGAAGAACAAAGACTTTCTTTATTCTAGATATTTTTCTTCTGAACAGCCACTCTCCAAGTACCAAAGATGTTTCTTGACCGTCAAAGATCCCTGCAAGAATAAATCAAGGAGCAAGATTTGGTCCCTTTATAAATTTGACTCCAACGATATTAATTAGAACTTTAGGAAACCATTTTAAAAGATCTTTAGGAACAACAAACCTTCTTTCTTTGCATAACCTAACAATGTGGCCTTGTTCATATAGTAGAAACAAGTTTCAACTAGTTTAACAGATTTAATAATTGGTTTTCTATTTTCAAAAAAACTTGTGAAAGGTTTGTTCTTGTTGTTTGGGTAACCAGCTTTGCCAAAAACACAACTTTGTGATGCAAGAACAGCTTCAGAATTGGATTTCCCTATTGAAAACTTGTCCACATTTTTTAAAACATAGTGAACCTACTTTTGGAGGGAATCACAGTTTTCACAAAAGCTTGAATCAACACACTTGCAAGAAAATTCTGTAAATAATTTCAAGATTTTCAAATTCAGTTTTTGAACGACTAAGCTCTTCTAAGGTTTTGACTTGATTTTCCAATGAATTTTTTAACCCTTTTATCTGGTTGTTTAATAGGGACATCGTGTTAGCTTCTTCATGAGTCTCTTTAAAGGCATCAAGCACTTGACTATAATTTTCAAAATTAATAGAAGTATTTGAACTTACACTGCTTGTTTCTAAGTCTTCATTTGCCATGAAACACTGATTGGCTTCCTCATCATTCTTTGATGAAGAACTTGAAGAAAAATCATCATTATCCTGCCTGAAAATATATGCTCTTTTGGCTTTGCCTTTCTTCTGATATTTCCTGTCAGCACCTTTCTCTTTGCTCCTAGTGTTTGAACATTCAGTGTTGATATGTCCCTATTTGCCACACCTAAAACAAGTATGATATGCAAAATTAAAATCTATTATTTTCTTCGAATTATACCTGTTTGAAGATTGTGCCTTGTCCTTGTTGTTCTTTTTCAAGAACTTACCAAATTTTCTTGTTAGCAGATAGAGAGTTTTAATGTCACTATAATCACTTGAATCTTGATCAGTCTTTTGTGTTGCAGCTTTTAGAGCAATGCTTTTCACATGCTTTTCTTCATTCCTTTGATCATTTAGTCAATTCATCTCAAGCTTATGCTCCCTGAGCTTTCCAAACAAGGATACAGTGGTCAGTGTAGTCAAGTCCTTTTATTAAAAAATGATAGTGACATTTGGCTGCCATGATCTGTCCAAGCAGTTTAGGATCTTTATATTCAATTCTTCCTTTTCAAAGACCTTTCCTAGACCAATAAGACAACTTACTATATGTGTAAATCTCTTATGCACATCTGAGATACTTTCTCCCTTCAGCATTCTAAACATCTTGTACTTTGGATCAAGGCATGCTTCCTTGTCCTCTTTAGTTTGTTGTTCCTCATGGGTCACCTCAAGGATGTCCCACATCTCCTTTATTTATGCTCACTGAGAAACCTTTAATTTATCAGAATTCAAAGCAAAGGTTATGATGTTCTTGGCAATACAATATTGAGCCTTTTGTTCAGCCATTTTTCAAAAAGATTTAGGGTCAAAACTTGAATATCTTTCAAAAACTTAGCTCTTGATGCTAATTGTTAGAATGTGTGGTCAAAACAAGAGGGGGATGAATTTTTTTCGCAAGTTTTTCATAAAGACTAGAGTTAGATTGAAAATATCAATTAAATCAATCAGTTGATTTATTTTTTCAACTAGTTATTTAATAGATTTACAGTTTTATGAAAAATATAAACCTGTTATTTTTAAAAATCAAATTCTCGTTTTATGCAGAACACACAGTATATAATATAAAATAGTTTATCAGAGTAAGGAAGAGAGAATCACACAGAAAAATTTATATTAGTTCACTCTTAACCAGTTACATTCAGCCCTCATCTCACCAGTCAGAATTCACTAAGTAATCAAAAAAAGATTACAAAACAGTCAAGAGTGTTGATCTTGAACCTTTAAAAAACACACAACACTCTCAACAAAAACACAGTTTTCAGAAACATTATCTGAAACTTTTTTACAATACAAAATAAAAGAAAGAATTAGAATACACTTGGCTTTACACAATCGAAGAATAAAAGATGAAAGAACCCGAAATCCTATTTCACACAGAAGCAATGATCCAAAATGACAAGATGATTCTCAAAGATCTTTGATCTTCTCTCTTAAAAAACATTTTCAATAAACTCTCTTATTGTTTTAAAATTATCAGAAAATGGTCTTTATATACACTATAAAAGATGGTTAAAACAATTTTATCATTAAATGAATTATGTTAAAAGCATTTAAAAACAGTTTGAAAATCATAAGAGCATTTTGTTAAAACTACTTAATTGATTTTTAAAACTAACTGATTGTTTTCATTTTCTGTTAAAATCTCAACATAAAAAACCAGTTAATTTATCAAAATAAGTGACTAATTTTGGTTTACAAAAAAGACAAAAGAAAACAAATCATTTTTAAATCCCTTTAAAAACCTTAGGTGTTATTCATTCGGTTGTCGCAATAAATCAACCTCTTGAAAAACTTGTTGTAGTCATTAGACTTGAACAAAAGCTTTTTCAACTGATTTAAAACACGAAACAACTAACTAAAATTAACACAGATTTGAGAAACAAAAATTTCAAAAGAGATTTCAAATCATACGAATTTGGATTATAAGTAAGTGCAAATTAACAACACAAAATCTACCTAACAACACACAGAACAACATATTCTTCAAGCTGGATTTGGAAATCATCAAAGTCATCATGTTCAACATACACTACATACAAATATATTCACTCAAATCACACATGGATCCACATATTGTAGAAATCCTTTAGGGAATACCTACGAACGTCTTTCGAAAGACACATACTAAACAAACTTATCAAAGACTAACACCTTTACAATTTAAGAATTCTTGGGCTTCATGGGTTCAATGAAGGTCTAAAGCCTCAAAAATCCAAAAATCATAGCATGTCAGATATGCAATAAACCCTATTCAACTTCTCACCACCTAATGCAATTATGTAACTTAGACCATCAGTGAAGTTAGTGATCTCCTGATAGGTTTCAATAATATATACACCATATCAGATTCTTGATGACTAATCCCAAATTCGTGACTTCAATTCATATATCATACATAAATATGTCACTCACATTTCCATTCCATGTAAACACACACATGTGTGTGCATAATATATATATATATATATATATATATATATATATATATATATATATATATATATATCATAATTTAATTCAATTAAAGTAACAAATGATTGAACCTCACAATCTATTAATTTTTACTTATAAACGTACATATACATAACGCACACATGAGCAAAATTTGAGAGACTTCAAATTATTAGGGTACCTAACAAGTTCAACCACAGAATTTGTGACGAAGAATGAAGGATAAAATAACATCTTCTTCATGAGTCTTTAAAGGGATATTTGTTAGCTTTTGTTCTAGAAATTTGAGAGCTCTCTCAATAATGACCCATAAGTGACTGGAAAATTATTATCTAACTTAGTTTCTATTATTGGAAAATTATTATCTATATGTTGATGATATCTTGCTTGCAACAAATGATCTTGGTCTATTAAGCGAGACTAAGAAGTTTCTCTCTAATAACTTTGAAATGAAAGATATGGGTGAGGCATACTGTGTGATGGGAATAGAAATATTCTGTGATAGATCATAAGGACTGTTAGGCTTGTCTTAGAAAGCATATATTAATAAAGTTTTAGACATAATAAAAATGGCTGAATTTTCAATATCTCTTGTTCTAATACAAAAAGAAGACAAATTTAGTCTCATGCAATGTCCAAAGAATTATTTGGAACAGAAAAAGATTGAGAATATACTTTATGCATCTGTTGTTGGGAGTTTGATGTATGCTCAAACATGTACAAGAGCATATATTAGCTTTACAATTGGTATGCTTGGTAGATACCAGAGTGATGAAAGATTGAATCATTGGAAAGTTGCAAAGAAAGTTTTAAGATACTTACAAGGGACAAAGAACCACATGCTTAGGTATAGGAAATCTGATCATCTTTAGGTGATTGGATATAGAAATTTTGATTTTACTGGTTTTATGAATACAAGAAAGTCCACATTTGGTTATGTGTATCTTTTAGTCGGAGGAGCGATTTCATGGAAAAGTGTGAAGCAGTCAGTCATTATTGTATCCACCATGGAGGTTGAATCTGTGGCATGCTTTTAAGCCATAGTTTAGGCTAATTGGTTGCATAGTTTTATTTCAGGAGTTGGAATTATTGTTAGTATTGTAAAGCCACTGAGAATTTATTGTGATAATTCTACAATTACATTCTTTTCTGAAAATGACAAGTATTCGAAAGGTGCTAAACATATGGAATTGAAATACTTTGTCGTTAAAGAGGAAGTTCAAAAACATAAAGTTCCAATAGATTATATTAGCACTGATCTTATGATTGTTGACCCTTTAACAAAAGGGTTACTGACATTTACTGGTCATGTTGAGAATATGGGCATTATGTCTACTAGTGAATAATAAATGTTGTTATTAATGCTTATTTGACACTCTGAGCTCATTAATATATAAAAGTTTCTGAAATCTATGTTTTCTACTTTATGCACTACAAGAAAATCATTACATAGAAACATAATTTAGAGACAAAAAATAATTACTTGCTATATTGACTAAATTAGAGACAACTTTAGAGACTAAAAAAAGTGTTGCTTTCTAAATTAGTTTCTATTATTGTTAAATAGTTTTTAAATTGGTATCTAATTAGCAACCAAGGTTTTTGCTACCAAATTTAGAATCTAAATAATTGGTAGTTAAAATCTTGGTAGCTAATTAGATACCAATTTAGAAACTATTTAACAATAATAAAAACTAATTTAGAAACCAAATTTTTATTTAGTTTTTAAAATGGTATCTAATTTAGTCAATATAGCAACTAATTAGTTTTTGTCTCTAAAATTAGTTTCTATTTAATGATTTTTTTGTAGTGATGTATATGCATGCAAATTATGGTGTGGAAAACAAATTATGTTATTGTTGATGAAAATGACATTATGTTTGAACCCATTATGAACTTCTCATTATAAAGTCATATTAAGGAGAAAGGATGATATAGTAGTACATGAAATGAAATGTGTTGATTAAATGACATGTAACTGCCATGACTCTTATTATTTCTATATCCTTGATTTTGATTGATGATAAAACCAATTTACCTAAAGTCTTTTAATGTGCATTATGATTTATGTAATTATTAAATCATGAAAGTATTATCGTTCATATGAGTCCAGTGGAGAATGTTAGAAAATTATGTAAACTAATTTTATAATGTGACTCATATAAATAGATTTTGGGCTTTGGGCCTAAATATGATTTAATAAAATAAAAGGTCCATTGGATAATATGAGAAGTTATATATATATATATATATATATATATATATATATATATATATATATATATATATATATATATATATATATATATATATATATATATATATATATATATATATATATATATATATATATATATATATATATATATATTTATTTATTTATTTATTTCCTCTTTTACTTTCTTAACTTCCTCGGTTCATACTCCTATCAAGTGTCATTTTAACTTTTTCATTCTAATATCAATAATATGATCACTTTAAAAAAAAATTCAAAAGTCTTCATTAGTTGTTTTAGTACATTACAAAGATATTTTTATGATATATATATATATATATATATATATATATATATATATATATATATATATATTATAATTTATATTCATCATTGTCCCTCTAATCCTTCCTTTATCTATAACTTATATATAGAAAAAATATGTTAAAATATGTATATTTTAAATGGTAAAAAAAATCATATTTTCATTAACAAAGAAATATATAATTAAGCAGTTACATTCTCCAATGTTGATAACCTCATCATATGATAAGCTCGACAAAGGAAAATTTCATTAGATTAAAATCCTCAAATCCTAACACTCGTCCTTGACAAGATTCTTCAATACTACAAGCTCTGATCTTAAAAATCCAACGTTACCTTTTGGGAGTACCTTCATTCTTATATTTTTTTATTAATTTTGAAGGCAAAAGTTCCAATATGATTTCTTTTTATTTCTCCACTTTCCTGATTGTAAGACATGTAAACTTGTTATGCTTTGTTATAGCATGTTTAATGTGATTTTTTCCAATTCTAATAACATACTTGTTACAACTCTTAAAATTATAATGTCTAACCATATTTTTGAGTCAAATGATTTGAGTAAATGATTTGAGTTGTTGCAATAGTTCTTGAAATATATTCAACTTTAGAAGTGAATTCAGAAACAACATCTCATATTTTGAGTACCAATAAAAACTCCACTTCCAAATGAAAAAAAATACTATGTTGTACTCTTTGTGGCATTTGAGCTTCAACTCTACTTCCAAATGATAACAAATAATGAGCAAGACCCATTAACGTCAATGCATCAAATAATACAAAAAGCAAAAGACTGTCAAAATAATGACACTCATAATAGAAGACCATCAGACAATCACGTCTTGGTCTTAATATTGGAAAAATGACTAAGCTTATAAAAATAAAATCTAAAAAAATGACTCATGACATCATACTAATAAACATTGTTGTCAATGCCAAATTCGTGAGATTGTTGACATGTTCATTGGTGTGTTACAATACAATAAAAGTTCTATATATTAATTAACTACTTGGAGGGACCATCTCTTGAATTATTTAACACTCTTATAATTTTGACAATGTAAATTAGAAAATAACTAAGTCCTAATGAAGAAATAATATTAAAAAATTATCTTAGTGGAAAAATACTTATAGGATGTACTAAAAAATAATTAAGTCATAGTAAAGGGCTTTTTGTTAAATTTGAGAAGATTTTCCTAATCCAAACAAAATAATAATAGATATAATAAAATAAATAAACAAGAACAACGAAAATAATAAGGAGGACAACTTTTAGGATGAAGAAATGAACAAAATATCTCATAGAAGACCCCCACACCATGAAACAACAACTAGAGCTTTCACTACTTGAAAAACATTAAATAGGAACTAATTTTAGACACAAAATATAATTAGTTGCTATATTGACTAAATTAAATATTATTTTAGAGATTGGAAAATTGTTATCTAACTTAGTTTCTATTATTTATAAATAGTTTCTAAATTGAATTTTGGTTGGGTTAGTTGAACAAAGTGATCCTCTCAACTTGGTTAAGTTCATACTAATTTATGATATGTTTGAATACTTTGCTCTAAGTCCTTAGATTTTGAATAGTTTTATTGCTTGGATTTTAAAGTTTCTTTGAAGAAAGGAATATCATATAGGGGAAGCTATTTATATTTTTAACAGGACCTTAGAATAGACAATTTGGATCTAAAGGTGACTTGGTTGCAAGATTTTGGTTTCTCTATATGCAAGGATGGTGTTTTGTTTAAAAATTGTTTAAATGTTTGAAACTAGACGTTATTTGAGTCTTGTTTAAGAGATGATGTTTGAGAAAATTTTGGATTATATTAATCAATTTGAATGTGTTTGAGCATTGTATTTGTTAATACGATTTTGGATAAAACTTTTAAAATAGATTTGTTTTGGTGTATGAGGTTGATTTTCTGGTATTTTCGCTCAAATGAAGAATTTCCACTCAAGTGAAAATAGAACAGAAAGTCAAACCTTACTTTGAACCCCATTTTTTCTCAAGAGAAAATAGCAATGCAATCTAGTCCTCTCTGTCAAATTTTCATTCAAGCATAAAAAATTTCGCTTGAGTGGAAAAATTTTCACTCAATTAAGCCAAATTTTGCTCAACCTAAAACAAATTAGAAGAGTTTTTTTTTTTCTTTTCTTGTCTCTTTAATGGATTGTATGTGAATTTTTATTATAAATGTAAAATGAATATTAATTTGTATATTTAATTGATTGTGATTTTATTTAAATATTGAGAGTTGTATGAAAATGGCTATTGAGAGTGATGAAAAGTATATGAATTTAGGGTCACAAATTTTGATTGATAAGTGAACCATTATTTATTTTTTGTATTAAGTATTGAAACATATGTTGTAACAAAGATTCTCTTACTTCATTGATGATCTAAGTCACATTAGATAAGATATCAAGTGGTGAGAAGTTGAGGAAGAAATTCTTACACAATGACATGTGTAAATGTGTGAACTTGGGTTGTATTAAACTTACCTTGATCCATTATTCTTAATTTCACTTGTAAATCTAAGTATTGGTTTATATTAGATATGTTAGTCTCTATTGGGATGTACCTAATACGAGTCTTCCTGAAGGCGTCGATCGATACTTTATATGTGAATTATTCTTGATGTATAGATTTATGTGTTGCTTATATGGTTGTTATACGTTGGTATTTGAATGAAATTGAATTATTGTGGTTTGCTAATTAAAATGTATTCTTTTATATCTTTTTTCTTATGTTGAAAATTTATTTCAATAATTTACAATTGTGTTGTTTGTACTGTAAACTGCAATAACTATATTATGTACAAGAAGAGATTATCTCTGCAAAAATTAAATAGAGATTATATATTGTATATGTTTACATTATATTTTTGAATTACTACAAATTTGTATAGGCCTCTGATAATTTTATAGTATAATGGATACTAATTTTAAGGAAGTTACATTAAACATGTATTATTTATTAAATATAATTATTAAAAAGATAAACATATGCATTTAATCATTAAATGTTAGTATTTATTAATTTTATTAAAATTCAATATATAATTAATGTTATACAAACTTATTAATAATATTATTTGTTATATTATTAAATATGAGTTAAACGTCTGTACGTTTTATTTATGCATTATTAGTCATTATATTTATCAGTTAATAATTAATATTTTTCGTTGATGATAATATATTGATCTACTCATGTCCATGTGAGTGTAGATCTATATAAAGGGTAGATTCATAGAGTTTTGAATAAACCTATCTCATTTACACCAACTACAAAAATAATATTAGTGTGAGTTATTTAGAGCTTCAACAAATGGGCAGCAGCATAGGTAAAGGGGAAGACTGTAAGGACCTATAAATTTATTTGGAATAAAAGTGATATATTTTAAATGATTTCTGAGTAGGTTATTATTTAAAATAAAAAGGACATAAAAATAGAAAATCTCATAGTGGTCAAACCTCGGATGTCGCCCAAGGTCTGGGATCAGCTGGTAGAGGGCGATTGGTTGACCATTGTGCTAGCCAAGTAGTCAGGTGCGATGACTTTATCGTGAGGTAATCACGTGGGCGTGCTTAAAGGGAGGGGGCACGTGAATCAAGAAGGGTAAGAGAAAGGAAGGTGTAGCTTAGAAGTTGATGAGATCGCCGTTTGTTGAAGAAGGCGGCGGCCTCCGACTTCCCCCGTATGAAATCGCCAATCACCTATGGTGTACATGACCGCCAATCGCCTATGGTGTACATGATCGCCGAAAAGAGCACATCGCCGGGTATTCGAGAAGACTTGGTAAGCTTAGTATGTAGTCTAAATACAGAAGATGAGTGATATAGAAGATAAGTGGCATATCTGCCACCATGAGTAGTGTGAACCGTGATACCACAGACTTAGAGGAATGGAAGGACGAGCTCTCAGCTGGGTGTGATGATGTGACACCGGTGACCACAGTGAGGCAATGTATTCTCGTCACACACAAAGGCGATAAGAGATCGCCAATAGGATGAGAGGAATATCGGTCATCAACCAGGATGGGAGACACATCGGTGGTCTGCTAGGGTGAGACATCGGTTGTCTGCCAGGGTGAGACATCGGTTGTCTGCCAGGGTGAGGAATCAGTCGTCTGTCAGGAAGAGGAATCAGTCATCGCCAGTATGAGAGGCATCGGTCATCGCCGGTATGCGAGGCATGGTCATCGCGCGAGCAGTCATCGGTGGATGGTTATCGCGCGAGGTAGTGTTTCACACAGATAAGGTGGGACCCAGGCTCCCAGCATGAACATTCTGCATGCGCGACACATAGATAGAAAGGGTGTTTCAGAATAGTTAGCATCAGAGAGTTGGTATGCGCAGAAACCCACGTGGTCATACTGTTCAAGGAAGTGTGCACGCAAGCTTTCCTGCAGAGTGGGTAGTAGCAGCGGCATTTCTGGGCAAGTTGGTTTAGATTCAAAACTCACTCTTGAGAGGCAGTGGACGTTGCTGTGGTTCAAGAGTGATTGAGTGAGTTAGCTTTGATTCCCTGTTTCTTTCCTCTCTTTCTCCTTGCGTTCAGACGTCCTAGCAAACCAGTTGAAGATCGGTGACTGCCCCTAGATTCCTGACGTTGTGCCCTGCAAGTTTTCTGATCAAAGCCGTGAAACAGAGTAAGTTCTTCGTGCTCTGTTTTTGGAGTTGTTTCTAAACTTGAGAGAGTTGCTTCTGCATGGGCTTTGCATTCAACTCTTTTAGCTTCAGAATTAGCCTCTGTTAACGCAGAATATGGCTAATGTCGTTAGTTTATGACTAAGGCTCCATGGTGCAGGTTAAGGTATCCTTAACTCTCCGTGGGTTTGGAGCTCTTAGTGAGATTTTACGCTAGTCCAGGTAAGGGAAGCTAGCTTTATTTCCAATAAAAACCTTAAGCTAGAGGATTCTGATGTTTGGGTGACGTGATCGCCGGTTTTAATGCAAATTTCGAAATCTCCTGTTTTAGTGTCGTTTTGAAATTGTTTGATATTGAAATGTGAACTGTATATGATTTTCGAAATTCTAAACTTGGTTTTGATGTTTGCTGTGATTTGGAACTGTCCATTTCGTGTTGTATGATGCATTGAATATGGTGAATGTGGGATCAAGGCATAGTATTTTCAGGAAAGAAAATACCGTGTAAGATTGTGTGTAATGTGCATTGACTAGGGACTTGTCTAGAAGGAGATATCCTGACTCTCCTGAGATAATGGAATCACATAGATGAAGTTATTCAGGTGTTGAGAGTCGAAGGAGGTTCATATGAATGGGTAAGTTGTTTGAAAGATAACTAACTTGACCTGTTCTATGAATTAACCCTGTCATACTGGGAGAGTGATGATATTGAGATTTATGTATGCGCATGGCTATGTGGATTTCACAGCGACCCTGTGTGGATTTCACAGTGGTGTAGTATGACAAGTGCAGATCTCTGAGTCTGAGTCAACGCACGAGTCTTCCGAAAGTAGAGTCAAGTGTCTATGTGTTGTGAGTCAGTGGGAATTCTGACGTGAGAAAGATGAATATTGAAAATTGTTGAAAGACACTTGATGGTTGTGTGATATGAATGAGAAAGTGATGGATTTATGTGGGTGTTTAAAAGCTGGTTATGTTGATTTTAAAGTTTCATATTTAAAGTTTTTTTTAAAATGTCTAGCTTACCCCTGTGTTTTATTTTGTGGTTGTTTTCTTAAAACTGTGATGATCGTGTGTAATTTACACGGGAGCAGATGATGTTGCAGGCAGTGGAGCTCCTCAGTGAGTGGATGGACAAGGAGATCGCCTGTTCTTATGCTGTGTTTTGTTTTATTTTGAAACACTTGACGGTTATGTATTAAAAATTCCCTAGAGAAGGGATATTATTTTGAAATACAATGTATTGATGGATACATTTTATTATATATACATATGCTAATTTTTGATATTATTGTTTTATGTTTATTTTATGATATAAATATGAATAGGATTTTAGGGGCGTTACAAAGACGAAGAGGAAGATATCTTGATTAGAGTAGATATTTATTCTAAATCAAATCAAAGAAGTACCAAAGTATCTATGTTACAATTAATCACATTCATATCTTTTATTTTTTTAGCTAATGTCATTGTGATGTAACTTGATTATGTTTGTAGGAAAGACGAAAAGCCTAGGTGAACATGCGACCTCAAATGGTTAATGTATAAAGAGAAGCTGAGGCTGCTATGCAAAACATTGATCAATGAATCCTATAAGTTTCACACAACCATTTGAAAAGTGTGATGGAAAGAAGAAAGATTAGAAAGAAGGTTATGCGGAAAAAGAAGGATAAGAGAAGATTCCAACTTTCTAAGTATAATTTTAACTTTTCAATATAATATTATTTATTATTCTTTCCATCCTATAAGCTGAAATGAAAAATCTCAAATTGAATGTAATTCCTATTTATACCTTTTTTAAGTATCTTTTTAACTTTTCGATGTAATATTATTCATTATTATTTTTCTCCTATCATATACAAGAGGAAAAATAATAAATCTCAAACTAAATATAATCTCTATTTATACCCTTGTATGCAACAATTGTATTTGTTAAGTAAAAAAAAAATAAGATTTTTATTAAAACATACGCAAAATTAAAAATAAATTGAAAGTTAAAGTGAAGTTAGATGGTTAAATTGAACTGAGAATGCTTCAAAATCAACAATTAAAACTTATGATACGGCTAGTAGTTATCCCATAATTTATTTTTTTTATTAGCAAATAGCAATCAAAATAAGATCTCTTACTGTCTAGCCCAGCACTACCAACTAAAGAAAAAAAAGAATATTAAGGATCTACCCTACCCTTATAAAGACAGGAACTACCCTTATAAAGACATTAAATCAAATGCATACATACAAATGGTTGTAGGCACCAGTTAGAGAATTAGAAATTAGGTGAAGATATTTTTGATGACATCCAAGACCAAATCTTAACCTTTGCCAGGAAAAAAAACTTTAGTATGATCAATCACTCCATCTTTAAATAAATAATTATTCATGTGTCTCCAAATCTCACTAACTCATCTTATTCAAGCTATTATTTTATTGAAGCACACACCATTAAATTCAAAAAACAAAATAAAATATGATAATAGAATTAATCGAAATAAATTGATTTATATCTTCTTCATCTAATTCATTCATAGTTTTGTTACTTTAAGCCAAATTTCATCATTATCTCTAGAATTTATTATTTTTCTTTTCAATTTCATTTAAGTATGTATGTCTTGAAATTTTCTTCTCTCCTAATTCTTGCATTGATTGCCTAAACTTTGCAGATTTTGTATATAGTGTGTTTGATTTTGTGTTTATGTAACGAAAAATATTCACTTTTTCCATGTTAATAACAGCAATTCTCTATAAATTTAATAACAATAGAACATTAAAAAAATTTATAGTTGGGTAGTTTAATAGGAGTACTCCACAATAATAACATAACCCATAACATGTTTGGCTTAACTTCACCTTCTTCCAAATCAGTTCATATTTTCCAAAATTGAAGGAAAACTAATACAGAATATTGATTCCAGTATTTCCAAACACACTAAAAGTATAATTGAAGGTGACACACAAATTAAACAATATTAGAGTATATTGGTTTATCCTATTATTTTACATCTACAAGCAATATAAAAGAAATTATAAACATAATCCATGAAAATAAAGACATAAGAACTATCCGTGAAATGCATTAATATTTATGAGAACAACAAAACTAGATTTGGTATGAAATGCACTAAATCCGTGAAACAAGAATCAATAAGTTTATAATATATATATATATATATATATATATATATATATATATATATATATATATATATCATATCACGTATTAAATTATGAAGAACTCGTTATGAGAGAAGAGTAATGATAGCACGCTCGGGAAGGAGAGGTCGCTGAAATTTTTGGTGAAGGTGTTTTTGGAGTGAGTGAAACAGATTTTGTACTTAGAAGATTTCTTTTCTACTAACTTTTCTAACGAGTTTCAAGAGAAGGATTTATGGAGGATTTTCCAGCATTGGGGAAGGGTTCTAGATGTCTTCATCTCTAAAAAGATAAATGCCAGAAAACAACGATTTGGAGTTGTTAGATTTTAAGGAGTTAGGGATGAGTATGCTTTGGAAAAACAACCACTGGTACAGAAATATATAACAAGTGTGGCTATTTTAAATTTATAAATATGACTATATAGTCGTATTTGATCAATACGCACTTGTAAATCAAAGATATACAAATGCGGCTATTTAGCCGTATTTATAAATACCATTTACAAGTGTGCCTATTTGTTAAAGCCGCACTTGTAAATGCTTCAGAATATAAATTCAAATTCAAAATATAATAAATACTAAATAATATAAAATTTAAAATATACAAATTATAATATATAAAAAAAATAATTCAAAATATTAAAGAAAAATTCAAAAAATTTAAAAAATCACACCAACCTTGTGTGTGAACGAAGGTTGGTGGTGAAGAGTGACAAGGGAGCACCAACAATGGCGACGGTAGTGGAAGTGGTGGCGGAGCAGCGAAGTCAATGGAATAACACCTTCGACCATCAATGCAAGGGAAAAAAACAAATATAAGCAAAACGAAAAAATTTTGTATGTAGTGAAGATGCAACGGAAGAAAGCTATTCAAGAAACTCACAATGGCACAAATTAATGAAGATGCAGAAAAAGAGATGAACTCCAAGCGTACGCGAGAGCAGGAACCGTCACTAGTGCAAAATGATGAAAGGAATACTCCTTTCCAAGTGCGGTTTCGCGCTAAAACGCATTTCTTAAAAATGCGGTGGCATTTTTTAAATTAGTTTGTTTTACAAATGCGGTTATTAGTTAAAACCGCATTTGTAAATGAAAGTTTTTCATTTACAAATGCGGTCACGTGTATAACCGCATTTGTAAATGAAATGCCTTTCATTTACAGATGCGGTCACGTGTATAACCGCATTTGTAAATTAAATGTCTTTCATTTACAGATGCGGTCATGTGTATAACCGCATTTGTAAATGAAATGTCTTTCATTTACAAATGCGGTCATGTGTATGACCGCATTTGTAAATTAAAAACTTTCATTTACAAATGCGGTTTTAACTAATAACCGCATTTGTAAAATGTTTTTAACCTAAAATTTAAAGCGCGCCACTGCACTTTCACTCTTTCTTCTCAACTCTTGGTTGTCGCTGTTGCTGCGCTGCGCTGTGTTCCTTGCTTCTGTGCATCTTCATTGCTATTGCTTCCATTGTGAGTTTCGTATCCCATTTCATTCTCTTCAGTTCGCTTTAGAAATGTTGTTCTTATATATGGTTTTTTCCTTGCAGTGCTTGAAGTTACTGTTGCATTGCTCCGCCGCTGTCGCGCCAGTCTTCCGCTTCCACCTCTGGTTTTCTATCACTTGAATCATCATTTTCGCACACAAGGTTAGTTCATTTTTAGATTTTTTGAATTTTACTTTTGTTTATTTTGAATTTTTGACTTTATTTATTATAATTTGTATATTATTTAATATAAATTTGTATTATATAATTTTTAATTTTTAAAATTTATATTATTTAGTTGGTAGTTTTTATGTTAGTTTTGTTAAATTTTTTTTGCTGTACTTTGAATATTTTTTTTTATGTATTATAATTTGTATATTATTTAATATAAATTTGTATTAATTTATATAATTTGTATTATATAATTTCTATTTTCTAAAATTTAAATTATTTAGTAATTATTTGTTAGTTTATAGTAGAATTTATGTTATGTTAGTTGTTACATTAGAATAGAATATCATGTTTGTATTTGGACCTCCGACAATAATACGTGCTGGTATTGAGTCCGGGGGTGTTCGACCCTCGGCAAATGCATGAGATAGAACACTTATTAGAAAATCCTAGGTAACTATATTGCAGAATATATAATGGATCGAAGTTGGATTCATTGTGCTCGTATAAGTGATGAGTACGAAAGAGGAGTAGAAGAATTTATACAATTTGCGCAGCGTAACGCGATTAATAGTGGTCATGATGGAGGAAAGATTAGGTGTCCGTGCGTTAACTGTTTGAATGGAAGGATACTGGATGTGAATATCATGAGGGAACACCTGCTATGTGATGGGTTTCTTCGATCTTATACAACTTGGACATGGCATGATGAATTATTAAATTTACCACGTGTTTCCGTAACTGAAGAATATGTGGGATCCACCACGGATGAAGCAGAACACGATGATGTAGTTGATGATCGATTGGAGGACATGATTCGTGATGTGGGAGCTGAGTCTTTTGCAAAAGCGCATGGATATGGAAGTATGTCAAGCGATGCAGAGACTCCATTGTATCCTGGATCAACTAATAACTTCACACGGTTGTCGGCGGTGTTAAGATTGATGAATTTGAAGGCACTAAATGGATGGACCGATAAAAGTTTCACGGAATTGCTCCAGCTGTTGAAGGATATGCTTCCAGAGGGAAATACTCTACCTAATCGTAATTACGAGGCCAAAAAGATTCTTTGTCCAATGGGTATGGAGTATAAAAAGATACATGCATGTCCTAATGATTGTATATTATACCGGAAAGATTTTGAATTGTTGAAAAGTTGTCCGAGGTGTGGGTTATCACGTTATAAATTGAAACAAACAGATGATGATACTATTGAAGATATGGAAAAGCATGGACCCCCAATGAAGGTTATGTGGTATCTTCCCATCATTCCAAGGATGAAGCGTTTGTTTGCAAACCCAGACGATGCTAAGAATCTTAGATGGCATGCAGATGAGAGGAAATGTGATGGCATGTACCGACATCCAGCTGATTCTGTTCAGTGGAAGAAATTTGATGATGAGTTTCCAGAGTTTGGTAAAGAATCAAGAAATATCTGACTTGGTCTAGCTACAGATAGAATGAATCCGTTTGGTAATATGAGTACAAATCACAGTTCATGGCCTGTTTTACTAGTTATTTACAACTTACCTCCTGGATTGTGCATGAAGCGAAAGTACATGATGTTGTCTATGATGATATCTGGTCCGAAACAGCCAGGGAATGACATAGATGTTTATCTAAGTCCCTTAATCGAAGATTTGAAGTTAATGTGGGATGAGGGTGTTCAAGTATTTGACAGATTTGCTAATGAAACTTTCAAGCTTCATGCCATGTTATTTTGCACCATCAATGACTTTCCGGCATATGGTAACTTATCAGGTTATAGTGTTAAGGGTCATAAAGCATGTCCAATATGTGAAGAAGACACTACTTCTCAACAATTGAAACATGGAAGGAAGACAGTATATCTTCGCCATCGGAGGTTTCTTAGAAGTCATCATCCTTACCGAAGGTTGAAAAAAGCCTTTAATGGACACCAAGAGACTAGTGGTCCACCAACTCCACTAACTGCTGCTGAGGTTTACGAAAAGGTAAATAACATAGACCACACCTTCGGTAAGTCAAAAAAAAAGTCAGTTGTGACTAACATTTGGAAGAAAAAATCAATCTTCTTTGATCTTCCATACTGGTCGAGGTTAGAAATCAGACATTGTATAGATGTAATGCATGTTGAGAAGAATGTGTGTGATAGCTTAATTGGTACACTTCTTAACATTAACGGGAAGACGAAGGATGGTCTAAATGCTCGTTTAGATTTGGTTGAGATGAACATACGAGGGGAGTTGGCACCGATAGAAATGGGTAAGCGTACATATTTGCCCCCAGCCTGTTATACCATGTCAAAAAATGAAAAAGTAAGTTTCTGTCAATGTCTAAAGGGTGTAAAAGTGCCACAAGGACATTCCTCAAATGTGAAGAGCCTAGTGTCAATGCAAGATTTGAAGCTAATTGGGTTGAAGTCTCATGATTGCCACATCTTGATGCAACAGCTTCTGCCTGTAGCTATTCGTGGGATCTTACCAAAAAATGTTAGACATACCATAACCCGTTTGTGCTCATTCTTCTCTTCCATCTGTTGTAAAGTCATTGATCCATTAAAACTAGATGAACTTCAAGATGAAATTATTGTTATCTTATGTGAATTGGAGATGTTTTTTCCTCCATCTTTTTTTGACATCATGGTTCATCTACTTGTGCATCTGGTTAGAGAGGTTAGATTGTGTGGACCAGTGTACTTAAGATGGATGTATCCTGTTGAGCGGTATATGAAAATTTTGAAAGGTTATGTGAAAAATCATTATCGTCCAAAAGAAAGTATTGAATTTTGTTCAGATTACATGTCAAAAGCAAATCCAATAGGTCTTCCAGCTAATTCATGGCACCATAGGCGTTCTACAAGTAAATGTTTACGCGGTGTGAATATTGTAAGCAAATCTCGGTCAGAAGTCTTGCAAGCACATTTGTATATATTGAATAATACAGATGAAGTTATACCTTACATAGAAGCTCATAAAGCCATTGTGAAGGCAAATAATCCAAGACAAGCAGACAAATGGGTCTTGATGGAACATAATAGAACATTCATGCCTTGGTTTAAAGAGGAGGTGTTAAAGGATTCAACGGCATCGGAGACCTTGACCTGGTTGGCTGCTGGATTGAAGTTTGATGTCATTTCTTGTAAAGCGTACGAAGTGAATAATTGTATATTTTACACTAAGTCTATGGATGAAAAGAGTACAGTTCAAAATTCTGGTGTTACTCTTGAAGCCGAGTCAATGCAGTTTTCCACCTCGAAAGATACAAATCCTGTAATTGGATCAATGGCATATTATGGATTTATAGAAGAGATATGGGAGCTTGACTATACTAAGTTTTCAGTTCCAGTTTTCAAGTGTATATGGGTTGACAATAAAAGTAGGGTTAAAATTGATGAATCAGGATACACACTAGTGGACTTTCGAAAGATAGGGTATCGAGATGAGCCATTTATAATGGTTCAACAAGCATCTCAAGTTTTCTACGTGAAAGATCCTACGTCAGAACATTGGTATGTTGTTTTACACGGGAAAAAACAAGGGGAGGCCATAGATGATATTGAAAATGGTGAACCCCATTCATTCACACCAATGATAACTAATAAAGATGACGATGTACTTGATCATGTACATGCAACCCGTAAAGACCACAGTGAAAAATTTACATATGAACTTGTAACCCATTATGGTAATAAATTTAGAAATATTTTTTATAATATGCATTTACTATATTATGTTTTTGTTTTATATGATTTTCTTTCCATGCACATGAACTAATGTTTGTTAAATAATTTTTTTAACAGAGATATGGGTGACGATCAAACTCCAATTAGACCCCGATCCGGACGAGACAACAGAGGACCTACTAGGATGAAGCGTCTGGCAAAGAAACGTGCCGCTGGTGAGAAGACAGCTGTTGACATTGACGTCAATACTGGAATGGCATCAGGTCCTAATGCAGATGAGTTTAATAGCTATCTTGAAGTTCTTTCTCGTGAGAGAGTCTCCGTTTTGATTAATTCATGGGACGAGATGTCAGAGGTCGACCGAAACATGCTGTGGGAGGATGTTCTGGTAAGCTTTACATAATTATTGTTATCATATAAAGCTATTTAATATTCATTGACTAACTTTACTTTGGTGATGTTATTTTGCAGGCAAATTTTGAAATTCCTAATGTGGAACCGCTTTAATCAAGGATTCTATCCAATATCGGACTAAAGTTTCGCGCCTTTAAGTCAAGACTCACGACGAGATACATTTTTGGTGAGCTTAAGGATGAAAGTCCTTGTGAAAGATACAATTTTATTGATGAAGAGACATGGCTTGCTTTTAAAGAAAGCCGTCTAACTGAAGAATGGACTGTAAGTGAAGCTACTTAACTATTTTGACTTATATAACATTAATGAGTTAATATTATTGAATTCACTTTGTTTATTTCAATTATGACAGCATCGGCGGAAGAAAGCTCAAGAAATAGCTTTAAAGAATCTTACCCCGCACGTAATGTCTCGTGCGGGGTATCGAAAGCTTGAGCAAGCACTGATGGTTGAAAAGGAGCAATCCAGACAGGGGAGTGCATCTCAGGATGTGGAAACAGGGGTCACTTCTCCTCCATCACCACCTACGCGCCATAACAAATGGAAGAGGGCCCGAATTAAGAAGTTGGGTGCACCAAGTTCAAAGCAATCAGGGCTTATCATTGAAAAAATTGTAAGTTATTTAAGCCTTTTTTCATCTATTATGATGCATTACTTATAATAAAACCTCATGATTTTTTTCTCTTGCAGGATGCCTTGGACTCCCAAGGTAATTTTGTTGCTGATGGTCGTCGCGATATCCTTGTTGAAGCAATTGGACAACCTAAGCACTCTGGTCGTGTTCGTGCAGCTGGACAAGGAGTTGGGATTAGACTTTATTTTGGAGCTGCACCACGAAACTCATCCTCCTCCTCCAAAGAGAGCAAAAAAGAAATGGAGCAAAGGCTACGTCAAGAACTAATGGATGAGATGAGAAGGGAGACGGAAAAGATGAGGCTAGAGTTGCGACAAGAGATATCGCAACAACTTTGTGCTGAGCAGCCGATTCAGACGCTTCTTAGTCCCGCTCCCAAGAGCACAAAGGGGAGTTGTGCAGCTCCTACAGCATCAGGGGATGATATCATTGGCCAGACGAGGCAATGTGAGCTACTGGTAGAAGGTGGCATCATTCCTCAGGTGGTGGCCATTGGAAAAGTCTATGAAGACGCCACCACCTTACATAACGTTCCTCTCTCCCCTGATGCAGCAAAGGTCACGGTTGAAAGAGTACGAGTACCTGATGCTCGTCTTCCACTACCTTCAGAAGAGGTAACAACTGTGGCCGAAGCATTTCAGTCCTTTGTAGCCTGACCCAGACACCTGATTCGATATATGCCACAACCACTGGTAATAATTTCATTTCATGTGCTAATTTATATTTATATATTACATGTAATTTATAACAAATCTTTTTTCTTTTTGTAGAAACCTCGTCGGAAACCAAGTCCGAAAAAGAAACAAGAGGTTTCGCTTGACGATCCTATAGCTTCCTTAGCTATAGTTGCTAGACAACTTGGACGAGATCCTCTGGAAGTTCCATGGGATGATACCTTTTTTGAAACAAACCCTGAGCTACCATTGTATATATACATGTCAGATTTGCTAGAATTTGTAGCTGGGGATCAGGAGCTGAATATAAATATCATTCAATTTTTTATGATGTAAGTATCGTTACCTACATTTCATTTTCATTTATGTTAAATTAGCATTCATTATGATTTAACTAATTACTTGTAGGTTTTTGAATGGTGTCTCTGTCACTGAGGGGAAGGAAAATGTGTATGGATTCTTAGATCCTGCATATACTAATCCCACTGGAGCAAAGACAAATGAGACCCAATCATACATCACTAACACCCTGGAAAAAGAGGGAAAAGAGGTTTATTTGTGCCCTTATATTAACGAGTAAGTTTAAATATATATATGTTAAAAGTTTATTATATTCATGTTTTATAAATTTACTCAACTATTTTCATGGATGATATAGGGGTCATTGGCAATTACTTGTCTTATCAGTGAAGGATAGGACGGCTTTGTGGTTCTGTTCCCTACACAAGAAGATATCTACAAGTTTTAAGAATATCATTGATAAGTAAGTACACTATAAACTTAACTATGGTTGAAACTATAAGTAATCCACTAACAAGGTTTTTTGTCTCAACCAGTTCATGGCGTGGATATAACATTCTAAAAGGGAGATCGAATTCAAATTTTCAAAATTTGAACTGGATAAGATTAAAGGTATGTAAGATTTTTCTTTTTTTTTTCATTTTTTAATTATACTAACTTTTACAATTTATTGAATTATAGTGTAATAAACAATCAGGAAGCTATGAGTGTGGCTATTACGTCATGCAATGGATGAGTACCATTGTAAGACTAGGTCTTACAAGTAATTGGCAAGAGGTAAGATTTCTTAAATTATTTTTATAACTTCAAACTAATTTATCTATCTTAAAACTAATTTATGTGTCAACCATTTTGAAATGCAGTTCTTCACGGATGAGGAACCCATGAGTTCGGAAGCCATGACATATGTGAGACAATCTTGGTCCACATATTTCCTAAACTTTTATAACTCTACGATTTGATCAATAGTGTAAGAATAGATAGAGATTATTACTATTTTTGTATACATTTTGATCAATTACTATAAATTGACTTTATTTCTCTGAATCTATTTATTTGTCTGGCTGGCTGGGATGGGTATAATGAAACTGCAGAAGATAATTCGTATGGGAAAACAACTAACCAAATCATTCTAAAAAAAAAAAACCTGATTTACAGATGCGGTTGCTTACTACAACCGCATTTGTAAATCAAGGGAATGATTTACAGATGCGGTTGCTTACTACAACCGCATCTGTAAATGTGATTTACAGAGGCGGTTGTTTACTACAACCGCATCTGTAAATGTGATTTACAGAGGCGGTTGTTTACTACAACCGCATCTGTAAATCATTCCCTTGATTTACAAATGCGGTTAAGGTAAACAACCGCATCTGTAAATCATTGCCATTCATGAAACCTGGGCACACCTCTGGAGCATTTACAGATGCGGTTACGGGAAACAACCACATTTGTAAATAGTATTTACAGATGCGGTTGTTTAACCGCATTTGTAAATCTCTGATTTACAAATGCGTGTTGATCAAATGCGGTTGTTTAGCCGCATTTGTAAAATGAAAATAACCGCATTTGTTTTACGTTTCTGCACCAGTGCGTGCAAACGAAAGCAAAGAGGAGAAATATGAAAGTGTGGCGCGCTTCAAAATTTAGGATAAAAAATGATTTACAAATACGGCTATTTATATAGCCGCATTTGTAAATCAAACGCCTTAATTTACAAATGCGGTTTTACATTTAGTCGCATTTGTAAATTAAAAAAGCTTTGATTTACAAATGCAAGTATACAAATAGCTGCATTTGTAAATCAAATTAATTTAAAAAATGCCACTGCGTTTTTTGCGAATGCGTGTGAGCGCAAAGCCGCACTAAATAAAGAGCATTCTTTTATTCATTTTGCACTAGTGAACTTGACTCTATCTAGATTGGTACATGGAAGCTACAGGCAACAAACCCAAATACAAAAGGAAAGAGAAACCAACGCACAAATTGCAGAGTCAGTCTCACACTCGGAAAGTCTAGAGCCAAAAGACTAAACATTGCTCTTACGCTCAAGTCGTTAGAGCTGGAAAAAACGGACTCTGATAAGAAGGGAGAAGACGTTATTTTGCCACATTTTAGGTTTAATGCGGAGACGTCTTTTTGGCTGGATAGATATTATATCGGGAAATTATTGAAGGCAATGGATGAGCAAGCTATTAAGGAGAGTTTTATTCTGGGAGGATTTAATTTAGTGAGAGTGAGATATTTAGGGGAGAGGTACGTGCTCTTGTCCTGTGAAGAAGAAGGATTAATCGAGAGGTTAATCGTGGACAACAAAGAATGGTTCGAAGGACTTTTTGGTTCTATTGTACCTTGGGATGATTCTTTCGTGGTTTCTGAGAAGATAGCATGGTTCCACTGCAGGGGTATCCTGTTGGCACTCTGGAGTAACCAATGTTTTAAACGTATAGGGGCTCTTGTAGGCACACTTGAAGAGGTGGATACGGGAACAATTTCAAAAGAGGTACTAGAGTACGCAAGGCTGCGCATCAAAATTCCTTTGGGCGATGGGTTTAGGACGGCGAAATAAGTGAGAATAAACGATAGATTTTGTCAAGTATTTTTTTATGAAGAGAATTCCCATGTTCCTTTGGTTGGGAATCTAGTTCATAAATGGGATGCAGCTTCGGAGGAAGAATCTGAACCCCAATTCGATGCTAGTTTTGGCGAGGACTTTTCTGAATCCGATTGCGCAGAATATGGCAATAGAAACGATGACAAAGGAGGTGAGGAGAAGACTGTTCAGTTTTTGGAGGGGCAGGAAGAGTCTCCAAAAGGCGGCACATGAATCAGTGGAGGAATTAATTTTTTTGGGAGGAGTAAAAATGCCACTTTGAAACTGAGGAAAGAGGGGAATATTGAATTAAAAAATGTGGAGTCACGTAAATCTAATAATACTTTGGTGGGAATTAATTACGGAACAACTACTGTTAGGGTATGGGCAGATAACCTAATTTGTAGTGGGTTAGTTTAGCCCCAACTGAGTGTAGAAAGTTGGGTGGGGGAAACCCTAATTTTTGACGCAATTGTTGACGTGGCCGCACAACTAGGGTTTGATGGGTTTGGAGGAGCGACAAGCAGTGTGAGAGGTGGCAGCGGAGCCTGCGGAGCACACGTCAGAGTTCGTGGAGGGCCCGACGGAGAAATAGAAGGCGAGCCTGTTGATGCACACCCTTCTCCGACGCTAACGATGGTTCCTAAGATGCCGTCAGCGGCTCGCGATGCAGCGGAGGACACCACCATTCTCCTCGACGCAGCAGAGGACGACGTCACACTCTTGACGTCGTCGAAGGCGGAAAAAAAAGGTGTTGTGAATCGCGAGGGATGGTGTAGCTGTCAACGCAGGAACGGTGGTCGGAGGTGGTGCGGGAGTAGGGTCTGTACTGGGGTCGCGAGCGGTGGTGGACAGTGTTGGCATTAACGTTGAAGCAGAGGTAGTACTGAGGGTGTGCGATGTGGTGGTCGTCGAAGGCTTGGAATTGGGGTGCAACAGAGGTGTAGAGGAGCACAGTGGTGACGTGGCGACAGTGGTAGAGTGGATTGATGAGGAAGAAGGTGAGGGGTGGCAGATTGATGACGAAAGTAATGGGAACTTTGTGTGCGAGACAGACGATAAGACAACAATAGTTCTGGAGGGGATGAGTAAGGCAGGATCTGCACGGAGCGGAGTTGTCGTGGTTGTCAATGACAAAGTTGCAGTATTGTCCACCCCTAGGGCTATGGTAAGGGGGATGGAGTCTCTTTTTGCAAGTTGTTCAGTAAGGAGGATGATGGATAGTATCGGTGGAGGGGTGGGCGAAACGTCCAATGTGAAAGATGAAAGCTCATCGCTGGTTGAAAGTGTTAGTAAAGATAGCTTTAAACTAGAGGGGGGTGAATTGTTTAAACAGGTTTTCGCAAACTTTTACAAGGTAGAATGAATTTATTTCAGAAACCAATTGATTAAGCAATTCAGTTAGCCAAAACAGCAAGCAAAACAGCACTGCTAGGAAAACAATCGGTTGTTTCTGCGAAACAATCGGTTGTTTATATCAGCAAACAACAAACAAACTAAATTTAAAGAGTAAGGGATAGAGAGATTGTACACAGAAGTTTATACTGGTTCACTCCAACCCAGAGCTACATTCAGTCTTCTCAAAATCCTGAGGAAATCCACTAAGCAATCACACATTGATCACTTACACAACAACCAAGAGAATGACCTTGAAAACCTCAAGACACACACTCTCCTTGGCCAACACTAAGATTGCTGATCTTGAACACCTCAAGAACACACAGCCAATCTCAGCAACAATACAGAAAAGTTTCAGCAGTTTTACACAGATTACACTTGTTACAGATGAAGATCTGAAATCAATACAAGTAGAAACCTATCCCAGCACTTTGATCAATCTCTTTAGCTCTTAAGCAATCTCAACACTTTGAAAACTCTCTTAGAAAAAACTTTTTCAAAAGCATTCTCTTTTTTACTTTAAAAGAGATTTTCTGAATTATATAAAAGGAAGTTTGTTATCAAATCTTAACAAACCCATAAAAGCTTTCAAAAAGATTGGTCAAAGCATTTAATGACTGGAGCGTATTCAGTTTCAAATCATTTAAAGCTCAGTCAAAGAAAACAGTTTTTTTTGTTAAGGTTCCAAAACAAACAATCGGTTGTTTCCTCGAATCAATCGGTTGTTTTTGTCACTTAACAGTTTTCTTCATTAAAAAACAGTTTTCAAACTTTCTCAGAACATCTAAGTATAAACAATCAGTTGTTTCGACAGAACAATCGGTTGTTTCAACTTAGTTTGAAAAACACTTTTGTTTTATCAAAGATTGAGATGCTATTTGCTTTGAGATTTAATCTAAGGTTGGATTACACTTTAAACTACCCCATAACAAAACAATAAAGCAGCACAGCAGCATCAAACAAGCAGAAGCTTCATCATCCTTCAAAGGATTTGGATTCTTCAAAACGTTGAACACCACTAGGTTCAACAGAAAGGATATCTAAGTCAAACTCGCTAAGGGGTTTAAGGATAGAAATTATCATCTCAGATAGTGATGTTAAAAAATATAGTAGAATGTTCTGGTTAAAATATGAGCCGGGTGAAGCTAGAAGGATGTGGAAAATTGGTAAAAAAAGAGATGGGTTTCTCTCTGTTAGGAGAAGAAGAGGTTGTCTTAAATAGGTTGTGTAGTTTGGAGAAGCGAGATCACAGGAGTACTCAGATGGAGAATAGCATTTCTGATGATGAGTCTAATTAGTATGAACATAAGGGGGGTAGGAGGAAGCGTGAAAAGAACATATTTAAGAGAGTTAATAAGGAAAGAAAAAGTTGGAATGATTTGCCTACAGGAGACAAAATGCTCAATGTTTAGTAAGGAAAGTTGTTTTTATTTGTGGGGTTCAAACGAAATTGACTGAGTGGAGAACAGTGCATTAAATAATGCTGGAGGAATCATTACTATCTGGAGAAGAAGTAGTTTTAATATTACGAGCTACTTTAATGCGAAATTTTTTTCTGTCATCGAAGGAATCTGGAAATCAAGAGATGTGGTACAAATTACAATTGTGAATGTGTATAGCTTTGGCTCGTTGAAAGAAAGGAAAGAGGTTTGTGATGATTTATGTGAACTCAGGATAAATCAACAAAACAGGGTGTGGTGTGTTATCGAAGATTTTAATTCAATAAGAAGGAAGGAGGAGAGAAAAAGTGTAGTATCTGTATCAAACTATAAAAGAGAGACTAGGGGTTTCAATGAGTTCATCGAAAGTGCAGAGTTATTGGATATTCCGATGGTCGGAAGAAAGTTTACTTGGTACAAGCCGAATGGGACAGTTGAGAGTAGAATTGACAGGATTCTCGTTTCCAGGGAATGGTTGGACGTTTGGCCGAACAGTAAACAACTTGTTCTCAGCAGATCAGTCTCTGATCATTGTGCTTTAGTACTTAAAGTTTCGTCGGTAGATTGGGGACCAAAACCTTTTAAAAGTCTGGATGTGTGGCAAAGAGATGGAAGGATTTTAGATTTTGTTCATAGTAAATGCCAGAGTTATGAGGTGTTTGGTGGTGGGATGTTTGTTTTAAAAGAAAAATTGAAGAAGTTAAAGCTAGATTTAAAGAGGTGGAATGGATAGGTTTTCAGGAATGTCAATCAAGAAGGGGAATCACTACAAAAGAAAATTCAAGAGCTGGATGCAAGAGATGATGAAAGTGCATTAGATGAGTTTGGGAGGGAGGAGAGGATGTCATGCCGCTACTCGGACTCGAACCGAGATGCTCTAGCACTACTTCCTAACAACAGTGTGTCTACCAATTTCACCATAGCGACTTACTCGAAAGCATAACAACCAAATTGGAGTCAATTGTCGAGATTCAAAGAATCAACTCAAATACAATATTTGTTTACTAAACATTCAAGAAAATAATTTTAAAGAATTATATTAGAATCTATTATATAATGATAATGTATTACAAAACTCTTCCATTCCTTTGTGAAGTGGAGGAGAATGAGAAACGGAATCAACGGGGTAGAAGCAAATGGTCAGTGGTGTGAGAATAAGGAGGTGGTTAAGACTAAAGTTAGAGAGTTTTTCAAAGCTAGATTTAGTGGGGAGACAAAGTCACTGGTTAGGTTGGACAATGTTCGGTTCAACACTATATTAGATGAAGATAATGAGTTGCTAGTTGGAGTTATCTCCGAAGAGCAAGTTAAGAATGCGGTTTGGAGTTGCAATAGTTCGAAGAGTCCTGGTCCTGATGGATTCAATTTCAGTTTCATTAAGTTCTGTTGGGCTTGTCTTAAGGAAGATGTTGTGTCGACGGTAAATGATTTTACAGTCACTGGTAGGTGGCCTAGGGGGTCAAATACATCGTTTATTTGTTTGATTCCTAAGTCTGATAATCCGAAACAGCTTAGCGAATATAGACCTATCTCGCTGGTAGGGAGCATGTATAAAATTGTTTTGAAGATTTTGGCAATCAGGCTGAAAAAGGTGATTAGTAAAGTGATTGATGTTAGGCAATTTGCTTTTCTTAAAGGAAGGGGACTTTTGGATAACATTCTTGTAGCCAATGAAATTGTAGAAGAGATGAAGAGGAAGAAAAATAATTGTGTATAAGGTGGACTATAAGAAGGCTTATGACTTTGTGAGGTGGGATTTTATTTATTATATGTTAGGCAAACTTGGTTTCTATGAAAAGTGGATTTCTTGGATTAAAGCTTGCTTGGAATCTGCGACGATGTCAATTCTGGTAAATGGGAGTCCTACTAAGGAATTTATTCCGAAGAAGGGGCTAAGACAAGGCGACCCTTTAGCCACGTTCTTGTTTCTAATAGCGGTTGAAGGTCTAGTAGGGGTGTCTAGAACTGCGGTTGAAAAAGACTTGGTTGAGAGCTTGGATATCGGGAAAAAGTTGGTAAAGGTAAATATGCTCCAGTATGCTGATGATACTTTATTTTTTTGTAAGGCAAATATCAAGAGTGTGTTTAACATAAAGGTTATGCTGAACTATTTTGAGTTGGCATCTGATCTCAAGGTGAATTTCCTCAAAAGTAGAATTGGTGGGATCGGGATGGAACATACGGAAATTAGTTGTTTTGTGACAATTTTAAATTGTGAAGTGATGAGAACCCCTTTTAAGTACTTGGGGATGCCCGTAGGGGGGTGTCATAAGAAGGGTGAGTTTTGGGATGAAGTGGTCAACAGAGTAAAGACTAGGCTAGGTAGGTGGAAGGGGAGATTCATCTCGATGGCGGGGAGAATATGCTTGATTAAGTCGGTTTTGTTGTCTATACCTCTGTACTATCTTTCTCTTTTTAAGTTACTGTCTATCGTGTTGAAGTAGATTGTGTGCTTGCAGAGGAATTTTTTGTGGGGTTGGAGGTCAGAAGGGAGGAAGATAACATGGGTTGCTTGGGATAAGGTTTGCAAATCCAAGGAAGCAGGTGGGCTTGGCATTATTAATGTTAGAAAATTTAATCTGGCATTGCTGGGAAAATGGATATGGCATCTGAATTCGGACAAGGGGGGTTTGTGGAGGGAGGTCATCAAATCTAAGTATGGTGGTTGGAGAGGTCTAAAGGAACAACAGACTAATATTAACAAAGCTTCTTTGTGGTGGAGAGATTTGTTGAAGGTATGGAGTTCAGAGGAGTGGGGTGGGAAGTTCAAAGATCATTTTTATTGGGAGGTTTGAAAAAGGAGAAATATTTTGTTTTGGTCAAATAATTGGGTAGTCTCTGGAATCTTAAAATATAGATTTCTGAGGTTATTCTCTTTGTCTGTTCATAAGGAGGCAAATCTATGTGATTGTGGTTCATGAGTTAATGGGGTATGGGAGTGGAACTTAAGGAGGAGAAAGGTCTTTTTGCTTGGGAGGAGGATCAAGTAAGCCAGCTTGTAGAGATGATTTCTAACAAGAGGCTCGAGTTGGAGTCAGTGGACAAATGGGTCTAGAAGGATAGTGCACAACATCGTTTTCAGTCAAGTCTGCTTATGGGATATTAAGGGGAGATGGAGGAGAGGAAGATTCGAGATTATATAATTCTTTCTGGAGGATTAAGGCGTTTCCTTTAGCTCATGTCACGGCTAGGAGGGTGATCGAAAATAAGGTTGCTTCCAAGGTAAATCTGGAGAGATAAGGGATATGGATCAAGAGTAATCTTTGTTGTTTATGCAGGACGTCAGAGGAGTTAACAAATCATTTATTTTTTGGGTGTAGAGTTGCTTGGCTAATTTGGAATCTTTGTTACGAATGGTTAGGAGTGAGTTTGGTTGATCTTATTGTCCCTTGGTTGCATTTTGAAAATTTCAAAATTTTGGATGCTTCTACTTCAGTTAATCTTATTATGGGTAACGTTTGGGTAGCTTTGATTAGTGAGATTTGGAGACACAAGAATAATTGTTTATTTAAAGGTGGTGTGGTTGATCATTCTGAAGTTTTTTCTCTGGCACAAGTTAAGGTTTGATCTTGGATATCTTCAAAGATATCGTCAGTGAACTTCTCGTTCTCTGACTGGTGTCTAGAACCATTAGTATGTATGTATTCGATTTAATGTTTCTTCTTCAATTGGTAAGTGTCAGGGAAGGCAGTAGAAGATGTCCTTATGGTTTTAGATATGTATGTGAAAAGGTACTGTTTGTCCTTTTTTTCTTTGTAAGAGGGTTGGTCCACCTCTAAAGTGGATAGTTTTAATTTAATTGCTTATTGCTGATAAAAAAAACATATTAAATTATTAGATACATAATGCTTGGTTTATTTTTGCAGGATCATTATGGGGCACTTTTACAACAATGAAAAAGTTTATAAATATATTTATTGGATGGTAAATGTTGAACATATTATAAATGGATATTGTTTTCCTTGGTTTAGCTTCGATTCATAAATTTTCACTCTAAATTTTATGAAAAATGCCATTATATGGAGAGATGAAGTTAGTATTCTTTGTGTACTTGTGTATCTCAAAACTAAAGTAAGTCTATTTTTGTTTTCTTTAATACACATTTTTTAAAGTTATTATGATACTATTTGCAGAGGACATACTTACTACTGTTGTATAACCTTTCTTGTCTAGGAGGGAAAAGAATGATCATATATATGTCCATTTTAATTTTTATATTTATGTATAAAAAATTACCTATAATGTTTATATTTATATTTTTATCAGTAATAAATAATATATACATATGAAATATTTAAGGGGTGATTCAACCCATATACAAAAAGAATAAGAATAACCTAACAACATAAAACCTTTCAAACAACTATTCTAAAATAATCCTGACACAAATTTCTACTGACAACAAACTAAAGCGCATAAAGACAATCCAACGGATCGATACACCTATAATGTTTATGTTATGCTTTATTGCGTATAAAAAGTTACCTATAAAAGTAAGTATATTAGTATATATACGAATAGGAATGGTTCTCTATCCCTTAATCATCCTTTTTTGAACTCACATTTGCTAAAGGTTTAATTACCTTATTCGTCCTTACATTTGGAGTCAATAGCCAATTTAGTATAGTGGTTTTAAAAAAAATCAATTTGGTCCCTATATTTTTTAAAATGTATTCAAATTGGTCCTTTTCGTTAAATTTCACCTGATGGCGTTGCTGATGTAGTAGAGAAAGAGTGCTTATGTGACAGAAAGAGTATTTATGTAGCAGAGAGAGTGTTTATGTGGAAGAAAGAGAATATTTATGTAAAGAGAGAAATAAGATTTAGAGTTATTATTATTGTTATTGTTATTATTGTTATTATTATTAATCTATTGTTACTATTATTATTATTATTAATATTAATATTATTATTACTGTTATTATTATTTTTATTATTATTATTATTATGATTTTTTATGATTATTATTATTGTAATTATTATTATTGTTATTATTATAATTATTATTCTTATTGTTACTATTATTATTAATATTATTATATTTATTGTTATAATAATAATAATAACAAAGTAATATTAATAATAATAACAAAGTAATATTAATAATAATAATAGCAATAATAAGAATAATAATAATATTAATAATAATAAAAAAATAATATTATTATTCTTATTGTTATTTATTATTATTATTAATATTATTATTACTATTATTATTATTTCTATTATTTCTATTATTGTTATTAATATTATTATTATTAATAATATTATTATTATTGTTATTATTATTATTTCTATTATTGTTATTAATATTATTATTATTATTATTATTTTTATTATTATTATTATTATTATTATTCTTATTATTATTAATATTATTATTATTATTATTGTTATTAATATTATTATTATAATTAATATTATTATTATTGTTATTATTATTTTTATTTTATTTTTATTATTATTAATAATAATATTATTATTACTGTTATTATTATTGTTAATATTATTAAGTGTGATTATTATTATTATTAATATTTTTTTTTTTATGATTATTATTATTAGTATAATTATTATTATAACAGTAAATATGATAATAATAATAATAATATTAATAATAATAATAGTGATAATAATAATAACAACAGTAATAATAATATTAATAACAATAATAGTAACAATAGTAATAATAATAATAAATAATAATAATAACAATAATGATAATAATAATAATAATAATAATAATAATTCTCAATGTTACCTCTTTCTCCACATAAACATTCTCTCTCTTGCACATAAATATTCTCTCTCCCACATAAACACTTTTTCTATCAGATAAGTTTCCGTTAGCTAGTTTTTCTTTTTCTGATGAGTGTCTCACCCCTCTGGTTTGTCTGTATATGCTTTAGTAGGATGTTGAAGTTAGTTCCTGTTAGGTTGTCGTTAGGAATTGTCAAGAGTTGCTTGTTTCTTAGATGTTAAGTTGCTCTTACCTTTTTATATAAGGATTGAATCATCCCTGAAGTGGTTCATGTGTATATATATTCTTGATTGCCGATCAAAAAAAAAAAAAAAACTCTCTCTTTGCCACATTTTTTTTATTTCATTTATTATTTTTCTTGTTTTATAAATGTCGTGATAAATTTGTTCTATGTTCTTGAAAAATTTTAATTAATTAAAATATATATAGCAGTTTACTTAATAAATTACTTAAATTTTTATTATAATATTATTATTTTTATTTATTTTATAAACATTAAAAATGAATAACTTGAATATTTTTTATTCATTTCGGACATCCAATGTTTGAAAGTGGTGTTCCATCACCAAATTAAATATTATAGAATGAAGTGGGACACAAAACATATTTGAATGTGTTTTGTATGGGCTCAAATGTGAAACAATTGTTATTTTATAAATTTGAAGTTATATTTTCATCTACTAGCAATTTGTTATACTTTGAAATTTTGAAATGATATATAAATTTTTATCTGTTTGAATGAAATCTTTTTTACTATATATTTATATATATTGTTGAATTATTTGTATTTATGAAGTTTTATTAAATTATGAAATTAATTTTGTAAAAACAGGGTTAATTATATGAAATCGGGCATAATTATATTATGAAAACATCTTCGATTAATTTATAAAAACAGATTTAATAAAATATTTAAAATTATAATATTAAAAATTAAAATTTTTAATGTTCAAACAGACGTAACTAACGTATACTAGTCCGTAATTTTAAACTAAGTACTATAAATAATACTTATATTTCAATGTGTAAATGCTATAATAAGAGATAGTTCATAACAAAATAAAAATCTAATATGTAAAATTAAACGATAACAAAAATATCCCATAATATTATTAAATATATTTAATTAATCATTCATCAAACTATTTTCCAACATGATTTTCATGTCACATCTTACCACATTACCAATCAAAATACCATTTCCAACATTTTAACGTTATTGAATTTATGAAAATATGTTTGGGTGGTTGGGTATGAAGTCAGGACCAATTGGGTTGGACTGAGTAGACACATGTTTTAGTGAGTGACTTAATCATTGTGTCCCCTTTATTTCTATTTAAAGAGATCATTGTATTTGTAATTGTGTGCAACAGAAAAGAAATGAAAACCTAATAGTTGTCCGTGTGGATGTAGGTTGCAGTTGGCGACCGTACCACGTTAAATCCTGTGTGTCGTTTATTTTCTTGCATTGATTCGTGATTATGTGTGTTGCTTCCGCATGCATTTTTTCCCATCATGGGTAGCATTCATATGGAATTTATGGAATTAGAGGAACACATTAATTTTTCAGAATGGGAATGTTGATGCGTAGCACATGTGAAAGTCTATGCTTGGATTATAAATAAGTTTTTTAAGCTAAAATTAACATATTCAAACTGGTATTTAATCTATTAATATGCATAAAGTCTATGTAGATATAACTTACACTATAAGAAAATCATTGATTAGAAACCAATTTTAGAGACAAAAAATAATTAATTGCTATAGTGATAAAATTAGAGACCATTTTAGACACTAAAAAATTTTTTGATTTCTAAATTAGTTTCTATTATTGTTAAATGATTTCTAAATTAGTATCTAATTAGCTACCAAAGTTTTTGCTTTCAAATTTAGAATCTAAATAATTGGTAGTTAAAACTTTGGTAACAAATTAGATACCAATTTAGAAACCATTTAGCAATAATAGAAATTAATTTAGAAACAAAAAAATTTTTAGTCTCCAAAATGATCTCTAATTTGGTCACTATAGTAATTAATTATTTTTTGTCTCTAATTTGGTCACTATAACAACTAATTATTTTTGGTCTCTAAAATTAGTTTTTATTTAATGATTTTCTTGTAGTGTTAAGAGATTCTAGTTATAACTAGAGGGATGAATCAACAAATGTGAAATTTAAATGCAATCAAAATAGTGGTATTAAAGGATGGGAAGTTTAAATATGGACTGTTAGGGTAACTATTAAAGTCCAATTTTAGATTTTTAATATAGTGGTAGTGGCTTTGTTTGTATTATATACAATTAATTTCCAAATTGTTTTGAATTTAGGCATATAAAATGTATTATAAATACTTTAGAATAGAAAATATCATAGATTGATGAGTAGAGAAGCAAATTTTATACCAACTAGAAAGCAGTGGAAGTATGCAAAGGGAGGTGGTTTACTAGCAAATTAGGAATTTGGAGACACAGGAATAATTGTTTATTTAAAGGAGATGTAATTGATCATACTGAAGTTTTTTTCCTAGCATATGTTAAGGTTTGATCTTGGATCGCTTCAAAGATACTGTCAGTGAGTTTCTCATTCTCTGACTGGTGTCTAGAACCCTTGGTATGTATATATTCGATTTAATGTTTCTTCTTTAGTTGGTAGTGTTGGGGAAGGTAGTAAGAGTTTCTTTATGGGTGTTAGATGTGTATGTTGAAAGGTATTTTTGTTTTTTTTTACTCTGTATGAGGGTTGAACCATCTCTTAAGTGAGTCGATTTAATTTAATTGTTTTTTTTTATAAAAAAAAAACTAGCAAATTAGGGGTGGGGGTGGTAATACTTATGCTAACTTATAATGTATAGGTTAGCAAAATTCAATGACACAAAATATAATACTCCTATATTGTGGCCTTACAACGGTTGATAAGTGGGTGTGACTCTATTGGTGGTAGGCATGTTGTAATGGGCATCCTATAGGCCTTGGAATGCAAGAGGCATCTTATAAGCCAATAGTCAAATCCTACTAGTGGTGTATACAGGGATTATGCTGATATTAGACTTTGAATTTGGATGAAACTAACCTTCCCAAACTGTACAAAGTTTGGATTTTTTTTATGTAGTGTGAGTGTAAAGTGAAAAGTGCAATTAAAAAATTATCATGCTTGGGAGTGCAACTTACGGAAAATAAAATTTAAACAAAACAGAATATGAAAACTGTTGCCGAATTGGTCTCACTCCCATAAGTAAATAGTAGAAATGCAACAATATCACAACTATGTTGGGAAGTATGGCTTAGCATAGAGGAAAATTAAGGTCTTATGGTGTCTGGGTGCAACAAAAGTAAGCATAGCCTTTTGAAAGTGGTTTGCAATTAAACCAACATTTTTTAATTAAGAAGTGTAAACACGAGCAGATTATACAAGCTTGAAGAAAAAGTACGTGGTGGAATTGTTTATGTATGATTGATTTTATGATGGGGTGAATTATACACTATGCAAAATGTATAAACAACTATTTATTTAATGTGTTTTTACAGTCAGACGTTGTTATTCAAAATGCGGTGACATGTTTGAAATCAAAGTGCATGATTTAAGAATGTGACTATTACTAATAGCCGCATTGTTAAATAATTTTTTACCCTAATTCTGAAACGCGCCACTTATGCTTTCATAGTTTATTTCTTTTTAGCACATCGTGTTTTCTCTCTATTTCTGCTATGGTGTTCCTCTCTTCTTCTACTAGCTTCATTGTGTTCTCGTATCTTTGTAAGTTTGTTTCGATCAACTCTATTTCTTCTTCTCCAATGGTTTATAATTTTTTTTTTTGTTTCACTTATTTGTTTATTTTCTTGCATTGGCGAAGGGTTCTCTGACGCTTTGTTTTCTCTTATGTTTCTGCTCTCGTGCTTCCTCTCATCTTTTGTGAGCTTTCATTTTCTTCTTTGTGTCATTTTAAGTTCGTTTCGAGCTCTCTTTCTTCTTCACCATTTGTTTATATATTTTTTCGTTTATCTTATTTGTTTGTTTTTTTCTATTTGCGAAGGACACCACTGCTTTATTGCCTGCTATTTGGGTTTTTGCTATGTTGTATTTTCTCTGTGTCCCTGTTGTCATCGTTGTTATTGCCTTAGGGTTTAGGATTTAGAGTTTTTTTTAAAAAAAATTAAATAAGAATGCGGCTATTTACCATAGTGACATTTATAAATGACATTTAAGAATGTGGCTAAATAGCCGCCTTCTTATCTATTGGATTTAAGATTACATGTACAACAAATGCGGCTATAAAGTCGCCATTGTAAATTGAAAAAATCACGGTCTTTTAACCTTTCTGCACATTGTGTATGTATGTAAATACTTTAAATATTCATACAAATTTTATTACTGATAAAAATAATGAAAATGTATTTCTTTTGAACTTGTTTAGTCTGTGAAAAAAATTAAGTTTTGTACTTGTTTTTTTACTTGTGGAAAAGTTAAAATATTCGCTTTAAGCGTAAATTTTTAGTTCAAACTAAAATTTCAAATTTTTGTGAAGTTAGTGTTGGGGTTAATTTTCTTCAAGCACAAAGTTTCTGCTTCAATAAAAAATTTACAATATTAGTAGAGCTGCTTTCGAAGTTATTTTTGCTCAAAATAACTTTGATTACTCAAGAGAAATTAAGAATGAGAGCAAAATTGTTTAAAAGATCAATTTTGTCGAAGAGAAAATTTTTAAATAGAAATTTGAGTTGGTTTTGGAAAAAAATTCGTTCTAGTAAAGAAAAAGAAAATTTCTTTAATTTCTTTGATTTTAAAATGTCTATTTCTTTAAGTAAATGAGTATGAGAGTTATGTTAGAAAATTATGTAAATTAATTTTATAATATGACTTATATGAAATAGATTTTGGGTTTTGGACCTGAATATGATTTAATAAAATAAAAGGTCCATTGGTTAATGTGAGAAGTTATATATATATATATATATATATATATATATATATATATATATATATATATATATATATATATATATATATATATATATATATATATATATATATGAAAACTTAATTTGATGGAGATTGAGAAAGAGTAAAATTGAGAAAGGAAATTGTTCACGATTAACCATCAAGAAAGAACGTGAAAAGAAAGGAATTGCAAGAGATAGATTGAGAAAAGGAAATAAAAGAAACTGCTCACATAGGGACTTTATAGATCAAGGTAAGTGTCTATCTCTATTATAATTGAATATGGTGCGTGAGAATCATAATTGAAAGATCTTTATGATGTGCATAATTGTATGCATTATGTATGTGTTATTTTACAGGTTATTAATGAGAACTAGGAAATGAAGTCTTCAATCAAAGAAAAATGGGAGAACACATCTCAAGAAGACAAATTAAAGAATACAAAAATGTAATAATTATAGAAGAAAGTCTCCCACATGACAAAAAAAATTATTAAAAAGAGGCATAGGTTAGAATAAGCTTGTTTGATAACTTTCTTCATAGTTTTTCATGTTTATTTTCTATAATAAGTCTAACCTAGGGTAGAATAGGAAAACCCTAAGGAGATTATGTGCTAGGAGAAGTCTCACGCTCTCCTTTAAGACTTGAGGGGTATAACTGTTAATAAGGGTAGTCATGGATTGAATTTTGAAAAATCCAATCCAAATCCAAATATTTGGAATGGATTTTAAATCCATATCTATATTTTTTATAAATCTAATTTGGATTTTTACATGATCCAAATCCAAATATTTGGATTGGATTTTAAATACAAATCCATATTTTTTTATAAAACCAATTTGGATTTTTATAAATCCAAATCCAATTCAAATCCAATTCAAATCAAATTCAAATCCATATTTTTATAAAGAAAAATTAATTAAATTTTAAAACTAAATTTATATTTTCTAAAAAACTAACCATATCTGTAAGGACCTAGAAAATTTTATTGGAATGAAAGTGATATATTTTAAGCGAATTCTAAGTATGTTTTTATTTAAAATATAAAGGAAGGAAAGTGTATCTTAGAATTCTACGAGATCGTCGTTGTTGAAGACGGAGGCGATCTCCGACTTCTCTGGTACATAATCGCCTGTCGCCTAGAGTGCACATGATCGCCAATCACCTATGGTGTACATGATCGCCGAAAATGCACTTAGTAGGTGGTCAAGATGCTGGATCAACCATAGTGGGTTCCAAAAACCACGCGTATCAAGGTGTGGGTTGAGCCTTAGCTATGTTGTGCATGCGAAGCTCTATGCTTGAGCATAAGAATTCGTCCTTAGTGTTGCATGCATGGGCGCAAGAGGAGTAGTGCTGATCTATTCTTGGAAATGTGAAGCTACCGACGTCACCAAGCCATGTGGAGGTGATACCTTGGACGTAACATAGTGGGATGAAGAACCTTCAGCAAGGCGTGGCGATGCGTCATCAGTCATCGCTGGGATGAGAGGCACATCAGTCATCGCCGGGATGAGAGGCACATCAGTCATCGCCGGTATGAGAGGCATCGGTGGATGGTGGATGGTCATTGCGCGACCAGGCATCGGTGGATGGTGGAGGGTCATCGCGCGACCAGGCATCGGTGGATGGTGGAGGGTCATCGCGCGACCAGGCATCGGTGGATGGTGGATGGTCATCTCGCGACCAGGCATCGGTGGATGGTGGATGGTCATCGCGCGACCAGGCATCGGTGGATCTTGTTTCACACAGATAAGGTAGGACCCAGGCTCCCAGCATGAGCGTCTTGCATGCACGACACGTAGTCAGGGAGAGTACTTCAGAACAGTGACTCCAGAGAGTTGGTATGGAAAGTGACCCAGAGTTGGTGTACGCAGAGACCCACGTGGCATTACTGTTAGAGGAAATGTACACGCAAGCTTCCCTGCAGAGTGGGTGGTGGCAGCAGCATTCCTGGGAAGGGTGGCTTAAGTTCAAACTTCAGTCTGGAATAGGCAAGGTTGGAACGCTGCTTGAGTAGAGAGAAATTGAGTGAGTTGGCTTTAGCTCCCTGTTTCTTCCCTCTCCTTCTCCATACGTTCAGACGTCCTAGCGCACCAGTTGGCTATCGACGACTACCATAGAGCACCTGGGAGGTTCTCTGCAAGTTCTCCAAACCGGACGCTAAAACAGAGTAAGTCGTTTCGCTCTGTTCTTCGAGTTGATCCTGCACTTGAGAGGGTTGCCTGTGCATAGGCGTTGCATGCAACTCTCTTGGCTTCAGGAATCGTCTCTGTTAACGTAGAAATGAGTGGTATAGCTAGTTTTGTGACTAAGGCTCCATGGTGCAGGTTAAGGCATCCTTGAATCTCGTTGGGTTGGAGCTCTTAGTGAAGTTTACGCTAGTTCAGGTAAGGGAAGCTAGCTTTATTTTCAAGAAAACCTTAAGCTAGAAGTTTTTGATGTTGGGGTGACGAGGTCGCCGGTTTCAAATGTTATTGCATAATCCCCTGTTTTTGGACGTGATCGCCGGTTTTAATGTTGATTTCGAACTCCCCTGTTTTAGTGTCGTTTGAAACTGTTTGAGATTGAAATGTGAAATGCATGTGATATTCGAAAATCTGAACCTTGGAATGATTGTTGTTGTGATTGGAATCGTTCATTTAAGTGTTATATGATGTGTTGAATGTTTTGAATGTGGAATCAAGGCATAGTATTTTCAGGAAAGAAAATACCGTGTAAGATTTTGTAGAATGTGCATTGGGTGATTTCTATAATGAGATATCCTGACTCTCCTGATATAATGGAATCATATAGATGAAGTTATTTAGGCGTTGAGAGTCGATGGAGGTTCATATGTATGGGTAAGTGGTTTGAAAGATAACTACTTGACCTGTTGTATGGATTAACCCTGTCATACTAGGAGAGTGATGAGATTGAGATTGAGATTATGTTTATGCGCATAGCTGTGGGAACTTTACAGCAATGTAGTATGACAGGTGCAGATCTCTGAGTCTAGTCAATGCACGAGTCTTCCGAAAGTAGTGTCAAGTGTCTATGTGTGATGAGTCAGTGGAAGTCTGACGTGAGAAAGAGAAATATTGAAATTATTGATAGACACTTGATGGATTATGTGAAATGAATGACACTTGAGGGAATTGTGAAATGTGTGAATATTGGATGGTTTATGTTAATATCAAGTTTCATGTTTTAAAGTTTTAAATATCTAGCTTACCCCTGCGTTTTGCTTTGTGTTTGTTTTCTTTAAAACTGTGATGATCGTGTGTAATTTACACGGGAGCAGATGATGTTGTAGGCAGTGGAGCTCCTCAGTGAGTGGATGGACAAGGAGATCGCCTGTTCTTGTGCTGTAGTTTATTTTATTTTGAAAACTGGATGATTATGTATTAAAATTCCCTAGAGAAGGGATATTATTTTGAAATACAATGTACTGATGGATGTATTTTATTATATATTCATATATTAATTTTGATATTATTGTTTTACCTTTATTTTATTATATAAATAAGAATAAGATATTGAGGGGCGTTACAATATTAATATAAAAATATGCAAAATAATAATAATATTATACAAATATCAAGAAAATATCATAAAATTATAATTTAATAATATTAAAAATTAATGCTTCTTTCTCCTCAAAGCATGAATAAATGTTTGAATATAAAATTTTCAAACTTTAAAAGCTTACAAATACAAAACTACACATTATTCTTGAACACCCTCACAGGTAAGTAAGGTTGGTCATGGATTGAATTTTATAAAATCTAATTCATATCCAATCCAAATCCAAATATTTTGATCAGATTTTAAATTTACATTCATATTTTTTTAAAAAAAATAAATTAAATTGAATTTTAAAATTAAATCTATATTTTCTAAAACAAAATTAACATAATATTAATATAATAATATGTAAAAAAATTTAATATCATATAAATATTAATAAAATATAATAAAATTATAATTTAATAATAGTAAAAATTAACATTACCATAATCAATATTCAGTGATACAGAAAAAGTAATTATATACAATTACAAACTATACATTAAATTGGTGATTTTTTTATTTTATGTTATTGCTAAAGTAATGAGTGTAAAAAATAACCATTGAATTTATATTTTACTGTATAGAATATCCTTTAAATGTAAATATATTTTTTGATAAAATTTTTTGGTATATTACTATTTGCATATGGTCCCTCTCAAGTGTATATACATGGAGACAACTGAAAATTTATGCAGTATATATAAGTGAAGAAAAAAAAATTGTGAAAAAAAAGTAAAAAATCCAAACAAATTTTTAAAATTTTATTACATGATTTTGTGACCTTTAAGTTTTTTTTTTTTATAGAAAGAGCTTTAGTTTTAATAAAAGAAAATAAAAATAATAGTAATGAATTATTCTAAGAATTAAAAAAGAGGATAATAAAGTATAAATGAAAAAGGAAGAAGAATAGAGAAGTATATGCCCGTGAAAGATTTATAATCCAAATCCATATTTTTTATTAAAACAATTTGAAAATCCAAATCCAAATTAGATTTGATATCCAAATCCATATTTTTATAAAAATAAGTTAAATTGTATTTTAAATCAAAATCCATGTATTTTTTTTAAAAATTAACATAATATTAATATAATAACATTTAAAAGAGTTAATAATATAAATATTAAGAAAATATAATAAAATTATAATTTAATAATAACAAAAAACTTAAACATAACATAATGTATACATTCTTAACATTAGAATACACCTACCTATAATACTTTAATTAAAATTTGAAAATATTATATTAATTTATTATGTATAAAATATTGTAGCAAATAAAATTATAAAAAAAAATGTATAAGACTTGATTGCTTGATGAGTGTATATGAGAGAGAGCAAATAAAATTCCAAAAACTGAAAAAGAGGTGCTGGAGAGAGGTGCAGGAGAGAGAGGAACAACAAATGAGAAAAAGCATAAAAATGTGGTTTGGGTAGAGGCACCGAGAGAGAGTCTCCTTTCAAAAATTTGGATTGGAAATTTGGATTTTCCAATTTCTAAAATCTATATAAACAAAATGGAAAGCTGATATGAAAATATAATAAAATGTGGATCAAATTAAAAACTGGATTTAGATAAACAGATTTTTAATGAATTAAAGCAGTGTAAAAGTGGAGCAGTTTGAAAAAACTAGATTTTTTGCCCAACCTTAAGTGTTAAGGATATAAAAGAGCATTAATTTAACATTCCAATTACGATAGTTGCAATTAACTATTACATTTCATAATTCATTATAATAATGAACATTAGAAATGTCATATTATAACATCAATAATGACGTTTATATGATTGTTTGCATTGAATTCGTTTTTCAATTAAAAATATGATAACAATTTTAACTAACACTATTTGGATGATTAAAATGCCACTTTATATAGTGTATTAAATGTTGGGTGTTGAGACAATTTTCATAAGACCATTATATTATACTTTGTGACAAATAACTCTATGGTTGTACGTGGAATAGCAACACGTGTATATAGTGGAATTTGTAAATGACTTCGTCACCATATACACAATTTTTTGTGGTGCAACACTTCTATACCATTCTGTCATTTCTCTTATCCACCACCAAATCAATTCCATTTTTCATTTAACTTAGATAGAAGCCTTCTCCCACCATTCCTCAACCTACCCGAACCAAAAGAACCCTAAAAGGATAGAAACATCATGTGATGAATTATATATAATTAAGAATATGTATTAATTACATGATGAATTTCATGTCATGTATTGTAAACATACTTATTTTTAGGGAAAGAATTTTATGTTGAGATTTTTAGGTTATGTATTAAATTTTGAGATTCTTGAATAAATATCTTGACTCTATTAATGTTGGACTCACATAGAGAAAAATATCAAGTAGTGAAAAGTGAAGGAGATTCCTATAACATAGTTTACGATGTTAAAATGAATTATGTCTGGAAGGTAATGGGAATTTACCCTGTCACATGGTGAATGACTTCGTATTAAATAATTTTGTTGCGTGAGACAACTTAGTGAAAATAGTGTGATAATTGTAGATTTTAAAGTAATTAAATGCACATGTCTTCCTAAAATAGAGTTAAGTATTTATGATATTGATATTTGTGATTTATGACATGAGAGGTAGCTAGTAGATTGAGAGTTTGACACCTAATTATCATATATGCTAATAAATTTGTGGAACAAGTATCTATGAGAATGTATGGATATTGGAATAACCTTTTATTAATTATGAAAATATATTTATATAATTTTAATATATGGATATATGCGAGATTTTAAAATATTAACTTACACTACAAGAAATCCATCAAATTGCAACTAATTTTAGAGACCAAAATAATTAGTTACTATTGGACTAAATTAGAGCTCATTTTAAAAACAAAAAAAAATTATTTGTATCTAAAATAATTTCAATTATTAATAAAAATTTATAAAGTAGTTTTTAAATTGGTATTTAACCATTAGCTACTAAAATTTTTGTTACTAATATATTATATTTTAAATTAGTCTCTAAAAGACTAATTGAGACCAATTTAGAATCTAAAATATTTGTAGCTAAAACCCTGGTAGCCAATTTAGATACCAATTTAGAAACCATTTTATAAATTTTTATTAATAATAGAAATCACTTTAGATACAAATAATTTTTTAGTCTCTAAAATAGTATCTAATTTAGTTAATATAGTGACTAATTATTTTTTATCTCTAACTTTAGTTCTTATTTAATGAATTTCTTGTAGTATTATGTGTTGTTATTTTTTAATTATAATGATGAAAATTGTGTGTTACACAATAATATAACATATCGAAGAAGAAAAATCTTATCAAAAATAAGTTGAAGAGAAGGAAAAAATATATATTCTACTTTGTTTAAGTTTTATTTTTGTAAAGATGTATATATTATTATTTTCTCTGAGGAGGGAAATTTATTATAAAAAGACTTAAAAGTAAAATGTAATTATTATATATTTAGAATAAAGGTTTGCTTAGATTTGCGTATATGTTCTATGTGTACCATTGTGAAAAGCATGAAGAATCTATTCAACATTTTTTTAATGTTCTAATGCTTTGCATATTTGGAGTTGAGTTCGACAGATTTTTCTTAGATCTCATTTCTCTAATAAGGATGATCTTCTTTCTTTTATTAAGAGTGATGGTAGTCCTTTGATTAAATTGATTAAGCCAGCTCTGATAACTTTTTTTATTTTGGATGATATGGCGTATGAGGAATTATGCTAGATTTCAGGATAAGATTGATGTTTCTAGGGCTATTTTGGTAGTTGAAGATTTAACTTGTCTAGTAGGAAATTCCTCTAAAGCTTCAATGAAGAATGATATGTTGGATTTCAACATAATTAAGTTTTTTGGTATTAATACTCACCCTGGTAAAATTCTTCGTCCTCTTTCTGTTAGATGGGAGTCCCTTCACTAGGTAGGGTTAAAATTAACAATCATGGGGTTGCTCGGGGATATTCTGGTCATACTACTTGTGGAGGTATTTTCCGTGGGAGTATGGGAGAGTTTATTGGTGTTTTCTCTGTGTTTCATGAAGTTTAGACTGCTATGGTTGTTGAGTTTTATGGTGTTATACATGCTATGGAGGAAGCTAAAAAGATGGGGCTTACTAATGTATGGCTTGAATGTGATTCTGTCTTGGTTTGTGCTGCATTTATTGCTAGGACTAAGGTTCCGTGGATGCTTCATAATCGATGAAATACTTGTCTTAATTATTGTGGCAAAATCAGGTTTAGGTTTACTCATATTTTTCGTGAAGGGAATGCACGTGCTGATAAGTTGGCTAATTTTGAATTTATTCATAGAGAATCATTTCATTGGTATAATAGGTTTCCATATAATCTGTTCTTAAAATTCTTTATGAATATGTATAATCTACCTATGTATCAGTTTTGTTAGTATATGGGTTTTGGTCTAGTCCCCCTACATTTTTATTTTGTATTTTCTTTTTTTAGTAATATTTTTTTCATGTGATGACAGATGATTGTTGTTACTTGAGGTATCAACCTAACTGAGATGTGAAGTTGCATAGTAACGCTTAACACGAAAGCTTTTATAAAAAAAATAAATATATGTGTTTATTTATGTAATGCCCCTAAAATTTTATTCATATTTATATCATAAAATAAACATAAAACAATAATATCAAAATTAACATATGTATATATAATAAAATACATCCATCCCATACATTGTATTTCAAAATAATATCCCTTCTCTAGGGAATTTTAATACATAACCATCCAGTGTTTCAAAATAAAACAAAATACAGCATAAGAACAGACGATCTCCTTGTCCAACCACTCACTGAGGAGCTCTACTACCTGCAACATCATCTGCTCCCGTGTAAATTACACACGATCATCACAGTTTTAAGAACATGAAACACAACACAAAACACAGGGTAAGCTAGCTATTCAAAAAAAACTTGAAGTACGAAACTTTAAAATCAACATAAATCAGCTTTTAAACACCCACATAAAATCCATCACTTTCTCATTCATATCACACAACCATAAAGTGTCTATCAACAATTTTCAATATTCATCTTTCTCACGTCAGAATTCCCACTGACTCACAACACATAGACACTTGACTCTACTTCCGGAAGACTCGTGCGTTGACTCAGACTCAGAGATCTGCACCTGTCATACTACACCACTGTGAATCCACACAGGGTCGCTGTGAATCCACACAGCCATGCGCATAAATAAATCTCAATATCATCACTCTCCCAGTATGACAGGGTTAATTCATAGAACAGGTCAAGTTAGTTATCTTTCAAACAACTTACCCATTCATATGAACCTCCTTCGACTCTCAACACCTGAATAACTTCATCTATGTGATTCCATTATCTTAGGAGAGTCAGGATATCTCCTTCTAGACAAGTCCCTAGTCAATGCACATTACACACGATCTTACACGGTATTTTCTTTCCTGAAAATACTATGCCTTGATCCCACATTCACAACATTCAATGCATCATACAACACGTAATGGACTGTTCCAAATCACAGCAACAATCAAAACCAAGTTCAGAATTTCGAAAATCATATATAGTTCACATTTCAATATCAGAAAATTTCAATTCGTCACTAAAACAGGGGATTTCGAAACAAACATTAGAACCGGCGATCACGTCACCCAAATTTCAGAATCTTCTAGCCTAAGGTTTTTATTGAACGAATGCTAGCTTCCCTTACCTGGACTTGCGTAAAATCTCACTACGAGCTCTAACCCACCGAACTTAAGGATACCCGAACTCTGTTTTAAGGCTTGATTGGAAACTTGCAGAGAATCTTCCCAGGTGCTCTATGGCAGTCGCCGGTAGCCAAGCTGGGACGTGAGAAGGCCTGAATCGCAGAGTGAAGGAGAGGAAGGAAAAAGGATGAAGACTAAACTTACTCTATCTCTCGCTACTCCAACAGCGTTCGAACTCCAACTAAGAGGAGGTGTGTTCTGAGACTAAGAAACGCAGACCCGCCATGCAGCTGCCATTACCCACTCTGTGGAAAGCTTGCGTGCACGTTTCCTCTGACAGAACTGCCACGTGATGTCTCTGCGCGTACCAACTTTGGGTTACCTGCCTTACCAACTCTCTGGCGTCAACTGTTCTGAAGCACTCCTAATGTCTACGTGTTGCGCATGCAGAACGTTCATGCTGGGAGTCTGGGTCCCACCTTATCTGTGTGAAACACTACCTCGCGCGATGACCATCCACCGATGACTAACCGCGCGATGATTATCCGCCGATGAACGATGTGTCTCTTACCGTGGCAGACGACTGATGTGCCTCTCATTCCGGCGATGACTGATGTGCTTCTCATCTCGGCGATGACTGATGTGCCTCTCATCCCGGCGATGACTGATGTCACATCGCCACACCTTGCTGAAGGTTCATTAACCCACTATGCTACGTCCAAGGACACCAAGGACTTCCACCTTCTATTCCTCAAAGAGACCTGAAAGAACAGCATGGCACCTCTGCGGCCGGTGTAGCTCCTGCGACTAAGTTATCCACACAGGGAGTTGCTTAATGCACAGGCTACTCTGGGCACAACATTAACATGGTGTGCTGGTCAACTCTGGGTATCACGACTCACACTACTCATGGTGGCAGATATGCCACCTATCTTCTATATCACTCATCTTCTGTATTTAGACCACATACTAAGTGCTTACCAAGTCTTCTCGAATACTCGGCGATGTGCTCTTTTCGGCGATCATGTACACCATAGGCGATCGACGATCATGTGAAATCTTCGCACACGGCGATCATGCGCAAAATAGGCGATTACTGATTTCATACGGGGGAAGTCGGAGGCCGCCGCTTTCTTCAACAAACGGCGATTTCATAGACTTCTAAGCTACACATTCCTTTCTCTTACCCTTCTTGATTCACGTGCCCCCCCTTCAAGCACGCCCACGTGATTACCTCACGATAAAGTCATCGCACCTGACTACTTGGTTAGTACAATGGTCAACCGACCGCCCTCTACCAGCTGACCCCAGACCTTGGGCGACGTCCGAGGTCTGACCACTATGATATTTTCTATTTTTATGTCCTTTTTATTTTAAATAATAACATACTCAAAAATTATTTAAAATCTATCACTTCTATTCCAAATAATTTATAGGTCCTAACAATTTAACTTACAATTTAACTTAGAATGGTTATTAGTAATGGAAGTATTAGTGGATATTATAGAGAATAAACTTAGTATTCAATATTAATTAAATATATTATTTAATACATCTAATTATATATATATTTTTAATTAATATAGTGATTAATAGTATTATATTTATGATAAATACATCTATTAAATAAATAATAAATGTGGGTTTTGCAAACACAAAAATATTAATTGCTACATATTATAGTTAACAAATACAATAAATATATTATTTAATGTTTATATTAATTTTATTGTAATAAACTGTGTATAATATGTAGCAATTACACTATTGATAAATACATCTATTAAATAAATAATAAATGTGGGTATTGCAAACACACAAAAAATATTAATTGCTACATATATTATAGTTAATAAATACAATAAATATATTATTTAATGTTTATATTACTTTTATTGTAATAAAATGTGTATAATATTAACTCCTTATTTCTTTGTATTCAACCATTAAAAAGTAACATATGAATATATGTTACTTTATTAAAAATAATAAGTGATGCTTAATAATAAATACAATATAACGGAGATTCATAGAATTCTCAACGAAACTGAAATGATAATTTAGTGACACTAATTACTAAAATAATTAATTAATTACAATAACTTTTATTATATTTGAGCTATTCATCTCAAATGTTTCATTATATAAAGGATAGCCATAGAGTTCTGAACCAAGTATCAGATGGGAAGAAACAAAAGCAAGATGAAGAAAAAAAAGACGAAAATATATGTTTTTCCAAGAGTGAGGATATTGATCTTAAAATCAAATGAAGTAAGTACCAAAGGTATATGATTTCTAGTTATTATGTTAGTTTCTACACTTTTATATTGTTGGTTTTTCTTATATATTTTCTGAATTAGGACAAAACTTCTTGACTGAGGGATAAACTTATGATATAGAAGTTGAAGCTAATTTTTCAATCGGTTAGTTTTTACTTTTTCTTTTAGCGTTCAATGTGGTATATGTAGTTTTTGCCATCTAATCTAAGATTTTCACTTCTCTTCTTCTAATTTATATCACCGACATGTTTATATTAACTAAAAACTTTGATTGCAGTTGTACAAAGTTCAGCTGTCCAATTAGTTTTGGTTCAGTGCGTAAACTATAAGGTATAACCCTCACCAAATATAATAATGTGGTGATAATTGAAACTGTGACTAGAAAACAAAGAAAAGTAGTATCCCTAAAAAGCTCATTTGGCTGAAGAAAAGTAGCATCAATCATTACAATATGAGAAACTGGAAGCTACAACATGGATCAAAGGAGTGCTAGAGTCACCATTTGTCTCTGAACTTTAATTTGTACTTGTGTAGTTTGTGAATTGGATCCAATTTTCCTATCAAAAGAGAATGATAGCTAGTAGTATATTATCTCAATATGCTCTAATTATACTTTTAGCAGTATATTACCTCAATATACAAAGAAGGATGAAAGAAAATTCTAAATCTGTAAGTATCATTTTAACTTTTCAATGTAATGTTATTTATTATTCTTTTTGTCCAATAATAACTATCACATAAGAAAGAAGAAGAAAGTCACCAACTAAATGTAATTCTTCATTATTATACTCCTATTATGTGTCATTTTAACTTTTTCATTCTAAAATCAATAATATGATTACTTTAGAAAAAGAAATTCAAATGTCTTCATTTGTTTTAGTATATTACAAAGATATTTTTATGAAATATATATATATATATATATATATATATATATATTCATAATAATAGTATCCCTCCAATCTCTCCTTTATCTATAACTTATATATAAAAAATATGTTAAGATATGTATATTTTAAATGGTAAAAAAAATCATATTTTTATTAATAGATAAATAAATAATTAACCAGTTACATCCTCCATTGTTGATAATCTCATCAAATGATAAGATCGACAGAGGAAAACCTCATTAGATTAAAATCCTCAAATTCTAACACTCACCCTTACTAGATTCTTCAATATTATAAGCTCTGATCTTAACAATCCGACTTACCTTTTCAGAGTGCCTTCATTCTTATGTTTGTTGATTAATTTTAAAGACTAATGTTTCAATATGTTTTTTTTTTTTCTATTTCTCCACTTCCCTGACTGCAAGATATGTAAACTTGATATGCTTTGTTCTTTCATGTTGAATGTGATTCTTTCCAATTCTAATAACACACTTGTTACAACTCTTAAAATTGTTGTTTCATCTCGTTCTTGGCTAATGTCTTGCCATCATTTTGAGCCAAATGGTTTGATTTTTTGCAATAGTTATTGAAATATATTCAACTTTAGTAGTGAATTGAGAAACAACATCTTGTACCTTTGAGTACCAATAAAAACTCCACTACGAAATGAAAAGAAATACTAAGTTGTACTTTTTGCTGTATTTGAGCTCCAACTCTCTACTTCCAAAAGATAACAAATATTATAAGGTGTATTGTGGTATGGAAAAGATGATACAAACCATCTCGACAAATAGATGACTAAAGACACAATAAATACTTCACAATTAAGTCAATCATGTCAGCATCCAAGACAAGGTCCCACCAAACTTCAGAAGGACCTCAATAGAAAAAGAACTGAACATAGGTCAGAGCATCAAATATTCTTTCTTTTGGTCTTTTTAAAATACAAGTTTATGTAAATAAATTGGGTTCACTTTGGGGGTCCAAATAGAAGAATAAGCTAGAGTAGGGTGTGCTTAGTAATTTGGGCTTATGCCAAATCCCCCTTTCATGACATGTGCATCGGGTTTCTTTGACTTACCTTCTAGACATTTTCTCACAAATGACACCCGTACCCCTCTCACTCTTGCTCTCCAAGTCACTCTCTCGTATATAAAGCGTGCCTTGCCACATGTATTTACATATTGAATTTGAATTAAGAAGAGAAACTCTGCTTGAGTGATTAGTGAGCTTTATCTCTCCTAAATTGTCTTGGGTCTTATCTTGTGCACCTCAAGTGGCGGCTCCTCACCACTCATCTTAGAAGCTCCCACCTTTCTAAGTGGTGTGACTCCTTACTCCATTTTTCATAAGCTTTCTTCATCTCTTCACCTTTTCCTTTCTTCTCTTTGCGCCACTTTCCATTCCATTTTATATCTTTCTATACACTTTAATTTTTGCCTTTACATTGTTTTTCTTTATCTTGTTCCTTGTTTTAATTCCGCACCTTATCATCATCTTCACCATATAATTGTGTTTTCTCTTTGCCCTCTAGAAGTGAACCTTCTTTGGGTTTTTCACCATAATTGCTAATCCAAAAATCATAAACAAAAGAGTAATCTATAAAATGTGCAATCCTAAAATCAACTCACATCATGTGGTATTCAGAGAACGGTTATCTTGTGCTTAATTATTTTTGAGTTGATTTTTGCCTTTATTTTTCAGCATATTTTAATTTTTAATTTTATTCTCAAGCAATTTCAATTCCACCTTTAAATTCTTGTCATTTACAATTCTTCCTTTTTTGGGAGTCAAGAAGAAGAAGAAGAATGGAGATTGCAGAATTGTGTGTGTGCACGTGCGTGCGTGTGTTCCAACAAACAAACACATATATGAGTAAACAAGAATAAATTTCAATATGAACATCATTAAATTCAAATAAAGCAAATCCAAATACATCTACCACTCACAATTCCAACAATAATTAATTTATATTAAAAAATCAATAAAAATAATTATATTTTAAGATAAATTCTCTTGTTTATTAATTGTAGTCATGTAGCCCATTCTATACTTTGACAATGGCAATTATAATCACCCATTCAATTTTTTCTATTTTTTTTTTCATGCGAATAAGAGATTCTTTATAATTATCATCCTAATAAAAAAATATTAATTAGTGTAACTCTATCAATTTTGTCAATCAAAAAATAAAACATTATAATGAAATCAAAATAAATAAAACCAAAATACACACTGATTGAAAACTAAATAAAATTAATGTTTAAAATGAAATAAAATCAAAGTTAAAAAAAAAAAACTGCATTTGAGAGTAAGAACTAAATAGTGAGAGTGAAGGTGAAATTGAGTGTTGCAGTTTGAGTGTTGTAGTATGGAGTTTTCTCTCATTTTAGTTTATAAAATTTTGTTTCTTCACTTTTATCTCATCTTTATTACTCTAAGATTTATTTTGCATACTTTCATTTAATCTCCTTTATTGTTAAAACTTTAATATGGAATCAATAGGTTAAATATTGTCGTAGGGATTATGAGAGAAAAATAAAAGAAGAAAAGTTGAAAAGACATAGAGAGAAACTAAAAAAACGTCCAAAACAAAAATGACATTCAATAGTACCCTTCACCTTCTATCTTTTTTAAAGAATTTTCATCTATAAGTTGTAAAGATGATCAATTATTTGAGAACTCAAAGTTTGTGAAATATAATAGAAAATATTACTATTCAAATTCCATTACCTAAAAATCCAATAATTGTACAATTCCAAATGTTCCAATGATCAAGTAGCTTTATATTGTGGTATTTTCATTAAGATAGTTACTCTACTAACTATCAGGGAATCATGTGATCATTAATTAAGTTGTCTCATTAACTAAGTTATCTTGGAGAGAGAAGGAGGAGAACATGTTGATTCTAATGACAAAGTTGTATCATGATTGAAGATATATCTTAGACCATGATTAAGAAATTCAGACTTTTGTCATATTATGATATTTAAATAAACTTTTTATCTACTAATTTAATATGTATATATGATCTATCTTATTTTTTGTATAAACTTATTTTGTCATAAAAATGAAATGAAAGTAGTGTGAGACAAATGATGCACTGAGAAATGCTAGAAGTGTTATATCAAGAGAAATACACACTGATTACAAAGGAATTGAAATACCATCCAATGTCCATTCTATCATATTTTATGATCTTCAAGAACCAAATTGATATAAAGATTATCAAACATGTTTATTTCATGGATTTGGTATCTTTTATGTTAATCCGATTTTTGTTTCATGGATTTAGTTAACTAATACAAAATATGTACATTGGATTACTTTAGAGTTGTTGCATCATAAGGGATATAATAGTTTGAGATTTATTATTTTTTCTCTTATATATAATAGGACAGAAAAATAATAGTGAATAATATTACATTGAAAGTTAAAAAAACACTTAGAAAGGTATAAATAGAAATTACATTTAGTTTGAATTTTTTTTTTCTTTTTACCTTATAAGACGGAATTAGGAATAATAAATAATATTATATTGAAAAGTTAAAATGATACTTAGAAAGTCGGAATCTCCTTTTATACTTCTTTTTCCACGTAAGCTTCGTTCTTATCCTTCCTTTTTCCATCATACTTTTCAAATGTTATTTGTGAAACTAATATATAGCATGTGCTACAAGGGTATAAGAGATTACATTTAATATGAGATTTATTATTTTTTCTCTTATGATAGGACAGAAAAATAATAATGAATAATATTATATTGAAAAGTTAAAATGACACTTAAAAAAGGTATAAATAGAAATTACATTTAGTTTGACATTTTTCTTTTTAGCTTATAAGATGGAAAGAATAATAAATAATATTATATTGAAAGTTAAATGATACTTAGAAAGTTGGAATCTTCTCTTATCCTTATTTTTCCGCATAACCTTCTTTCTTATCCTTCTTTAGGGTTATGTGTGAAGCTTATAGGATTCATTGATCAATGTTTAGCATAGCAGCCTTAGCTTCTCTTTGTACATTAACCATTTGAGGTCGCATGTTCACCTAGGCTTTTCGTTTTTCCTACAAACATAATCAAATTACATCACAACGACATCATAATTTACATATTATAAAACATAAGATTTCAAAGTTGTTTGTATAATTTTAGACAATCTTTCTATAAATAAAGTTAAAATGATTGTAAAAATAACTATTCATATATACCAAGAAGGCTAATAATGTGATTAATTGTAAAATAGATACCTTTGGTACTTCTTTGATTTGATTTAGAATGAATATCTACTCTAATCAAAATATCTTCCTCTTCGTCTTCCCCTTTACCTATGTTGTCCATTTGTTGAAGCTCTATTCAAAGAGAACTCACACTATTATTTTTGTAGTTGGTGTAAATGAGATAGGTTTATTCAAAACTCTATGAATCTACCCTTTATATAGATCTACACTCACATGGAGATGAGTAGGATCAAGAAAATATATTATTATGAAGAAAAAAAATTAATTATTAACTGATAAATGTAATGACTATGATGCATAAATAAAACGTACAGGCGTTTAACTTATATTTAAGCGTTTAACTCATATTTAATAATATAACAAATAATATTATTAATAAGTTTGTGTAACATTAATTATATATTAAATTTTAATAAAACTAATAAATACTATCATTTAATGATTAAATGAATATGTCTATCTTTTTAAGAATTATATTTAGTAACTGTTCTCGCCGGTTGACCTCAGGTGGATTGGATGGAGAGCTCTGCTTCTGATCTGTCTTCTCTAGCAGGTTTGGAATTCGGCTCCGTTGGACAGAAGGGACTCTACCTGTTGATTACACTCGGACTATCAAGTCAGTAAGAGCACTAGAGATATCAAATCAGTTTCAGTCTTAGTATTAAAAAACCGCATACCTTTACCAGTTGTCTCAAGCCTTTTTTATAGATTTCTTGTCAACAACTTTCTCTAAAGAGAATGTAATCTCAACATAAGAGCATTTAATCATAACAGAAAAACCACCTACTAAAGGGCACCACTTATCTTCAAGTGCTAACAATAGGAAAACATTCTGTTTAACATGTGCACCATTATTCTCGGGTGCTCCTCTTTTATTCTCAACAACTATTAATTAATATGTAACTAACATGTATTAATTAATATATAACTAACATGCATATTATCACAAGAGATAAAATATCTCTTTGTCTTCAGAATAATATCACAACAGACTTAAAGATCATAATAATTAATCATTATGTTATCTTCAGAATAACATGATAACAAATTTACATATATCTGTTATTTTCATAATAATATGATAACAGATTTAAACAATAACAATTATATCTTTCATCTTCAGAATAATATCACAATAGATAGATATCTCTTTATCTTAATTACCTTTTTTGGGCTGATCAGTATCTGGGTCGAGCTCACGACCCACCTCTTGGACCCAAACACCAAGTTGACTTCCCCCAAATACTTAGGTCGAGATGACGAGCTCTCTTGCGTGGTACACAAGCCCCTCAGGCTCGAGTTGAGCTCGACTGGGTGAAGAGGCTCTTTAGCGTTTTGGCGGCTGACACGATGTTTCCCCCAGCGGGTAGGTGATAACTCAGTAAACCTCGACTAACTTAAGCTAATGCATGTCTCGTTACTTAACTTAGTAAACCTCGACTAGCTTAAGCCAATGCATGTCTCGTTACTTAACTTAGTAAACCTCGACTAGCTTAAGCATAACAACTACTTTTGACGAATCACACACACACACCTAGCTAAGGCAACTCCATGCTCACTCTCGACTTAAATAGGTGTATCTCGCAAACTTGGCCCGGGACCATATATCTTGATCTCACCAAGCTTTGTTTCACAGAGTGCCTACCTGGATGATCATTTGATCATTAACTCACCATGATAGCCCAACTTACCATGCACTGAAACAACTTAACCATGACATCTGCTTGCAAAGTGCCTATAACTCGTTCTTACGCCGAGTTAGGTCGTCTTACCTTGCCTTAAATCAAACAACTTAACCATAACAAATTAAATTGTAGAGCGCCTGTACTTAGGTAGTCGTACTGACACCAAGCTAGGTCATCTTACCATGCCAAGTACCTTATCTACAACAGTTTTACCCACAAGACACCTATACTTGAGTGGTCGTACTGACACTAAGCTAGGTCATCTTACCTGCCACTAGGTAATCATTTTATACATAGGGCGCCATACTTAAGTGGTCAAACTGATCCCGAGCTAGGTCGTCTTACCTGCCTATACTCGATTAACTCAGCAAGAAAATTAATTCCACAGAGCACCTCTACTCGGGCATACATACTTATACGCTGAGGTAGGTCAACTTCATTCAGTAGAACACATTTATTTTCAGCGTTTTATCCAAAACTAATAACAAATACAACTCTCAAACACATTCAAATATATTCCAAAATATTCTCAAATATCTTAACCAAAACTCAAATAACATCCAGTTTCAAACATTCAAAAAAATTTCAAGCAAAACATTATCCCTGCATAGAAACCAAGATCTTGCAACTAAGTCACCTTCACATCCAAATTGTCTATACTAAGGTCCTATTAAAAACATAAATATAATCTCTTACGTGACATTCCTTTCTTCAAAGCAACTTTCAAATCCAAGCAATAAAACTATTCAAAATCTAGGAACCTAGAGCAAAGTATTTAAATATATCATAGATTACTATGAGCTTAACCAAGTTAAGAAGATCAATTTTCTCGACTAACCAGACAAAATTTCTGAGAAATTCATAAGAAACAAAAGAAAATAAAGAATCTATAGAGTAAACAAAAACATATTGATAGGCTCCTTTTCTTCTAATCTTCTTTATGATTTACTCTTTGAATAGAGAGTGTGTGAAGCATGGTTTGCACAAGCATTTAAGAATTCCAAGAGAATATTCAGTGGTTGAAGAGGAATAGGGAGTTTTGTAAGAGTGAGAGGTGAGGCCAACTCACTAAAAAAAAAGTCTAGGCTAAATCTAGAAGGAGACTAGCGTAGAAAGAACTTAGGAAAAAGTAGAATGCTCAAAATTGGCAACATTTCATTAGTAATTCGAATTTGAAAAATAGAAAAAGGTAGTACACCTATTTATAACTGATGCAAACCATCCGACCTCAAAACTTTCGGCTAAGAAGATAGACGAAGATCAAGACTTACTAAAGAGATTGTAAAGTCTTTTTCTTCTTCTTAGCTTTGTAAAAATTGTACAAAGTAGTATAAACTTTATTTTGGGCTTGTATTTCGGCCGTTGTCTTGGGCCATGTTTTGGGCCAATTTTCATGGGCTATGTATTGGGCCAATTAGAGTAGGGTGTAAACAGAAAAAAGAAAGAGTCTAGCTAGAGTTACAATTGGACCTCCTTGGACTCAGTGCAACTCTAGACCATCTAGGGTTCACAAATAAATCACTAGAGTGAAAATAGAAAGCATGGAGTGGCAACTCAAGAATTGTCCAAAAACAAAACAGAAAAAAAGTTATAAACAGGAAAAGTTAGGATGTTTTCAGCCCAGAAAAATAGTTTCAATGTGGTGTTGCTCTCAGTATAAAATTTACTGCACCTTATTCCTTGGGCTTTTTGACTTGAAATTTTTACCACACCTAAACTTTGTTTCGTTTGATCAAATATTGTGTTGAGATTCTCACATTAAAATTTCATACACAAAATGTTTCTGGATGAAGTTTCACAAATTTTAAGTTTCAGTGTCTATTTCATTCTAGAATTTTTTTTTTTTGAAAACCTTTATGTACAATTTTATTTTATTTTTGCTTTTCTTATCTTGCTTATATTAGTTGGTGAGGAAAATGATTTCAAAGCAATCCCATTAAAAACATTTTAATTGCTAAATTTTTTCATTAGTAGTGAAAGTGTGTCAAGGGGCTCCAAGTGTCACTTGCACTTTCACATAGGACACGTCTAGTTTACTTTTCCGTCTTTATTTTCTTTTCCTTTAATTCCTTCTTGTTTAATTTCTTACTTTCCTTTATTTTTCTAAGTCTCTGTGATACCTAGGTGATTGCTCTCCGTTTGTAGTTGATCTTCCTTTGATCACTATGACGCTTTGCATACATGGGAAAATTTGTTTTGAAGTTTCTTTTAGGGAAAAAATTTGTTAAGACTATTCGAGGTAAGCTCTGGTTAAGGGAAGACTTGGTAGTTAAGCAGTCCTAGTGACTCATCTCTCTTTCTTGGGAGAGAACTTGGAGACAATTTGAGTTGTTGACTTTGATTGAAACTTCACCAACTCTAAAACCTATTTGTGAAAATATTTGATCACTCATTTGAAATAATTTTTTTTTTTGTGAAAATAATTTCTTTTTAATTTCAAAATGAGTGATCATTTACATGCATCAAGTGTACAAGGAAGTAATAGGGAACAAGAAGATGCCTATGGGTGGATAGAGGAGAATAGAATTTTGAGAGAAGATAGAAAATGTGATGAGATAAAAGAAATGTTTGGCAAAATGGTTCTCAACCAAAATAAGGACAAAATATTTGAAGAAGAAAGACCTATTCATAGAAGAAAGATTTATAACTCTCATTATCAAAGAAAGGAAGGGATGTGTTTTGAGCCTAGAAGTATATATTATCCTATAGAGCCTGATGTATACATTCCCTACTTTGATGGAAACAAAAATGTTGAAGAATATTTAGAATGGGAGACAAAGCTTGATCAAATTTTTAAGAAACACAAAATGGATGAATTGATGTTAGAATTGGTAAAAGATCAAAAGTAGAGTATTGGAGTGATTTAAAGGCGTGTATAAGAAGAAAATTTTTTCTGCCTTCATATGATAGAAAAAGAAAGCTTAAAGAAGAAATGAAAGAACTTGTCAGAATAGGAAGCAAATTTGTAGACGGAGAAAAAGAATATGCTAGAAGAGAAAAAGAGTTTAAAGAAAAATTACAAGCTCTTGTCAGAAAGAAAGAAGAGAAAGAAAAAAGAGAAAGAGAGGAGAACGAAAGGAAAGATAGAGAAGAGAAAGAAAAGAGAGAAAAAGTGATGATAGAAAAGGAAAGTACAAAAAACTATTTTTCTGAAGTTGAATCAGATATCGATAACATTTTATCTTTTCTAGAAAAACCTTGTGAGGATGTGCTTTAAGAAAAATCTGTGTCTGAAGCTAAACCAAATATAGATATAAATTGTTCCTCCACAGAAAATACAAATGAATGTTTGATTGAAAAGGAAGAAGAGGAAACTCTAAAAGAAGAAGAGTCTTGTATGACACCCCTTGCAAGCATAGCTGAGAAAAACTCCATAAAAGGGGATTGCAATACTTTGAACTCTTCTTTTTTAATTATATAATGCTCATTCTTCTTCACAAAAATCTCAAAAACAACACTTTGAGATACAAACCAAGACAACAAGAAGATGACCAAGGATGCACACTATGAAAGGTCATCTCAACATTCAAGTGAAGACCTCACCAGAGGGAGAAATGGACAAAGACCAGAGCATCTCAAGTTCTTCCTGCTGGTCTTCTTAAGAATAAAATAATTTATAAATAATTTGGGCTCACTTTGGGGGTCCAAATAGAAAATATAGGCTAGAATAAGGTGCCTTTAGCATAATAGGGGGTGCAGTTAGCATTTTAGCTTGTTCTTAGCCCTTTAGGAAGGCTTTTTGACCTAGTTTCTAGAAGGACAAGTCTAGGATGTGGGTTTGACTTAGTCAAACTCTAAGACTGCCCATTTTTTCCCTTTTCCCATCCTACCCCTCTTGCTTGTTTTCCAAGGCTTCTTCACCTATAAATAGGAGGCCTACCCATTTTAGTTTTCATGTTGAATTTGAATATAAAAGTTACTCTGCACAAATTGTGTGAGGTGTTTGTGAGGCTTGAGTCCTCTAGCTTTAAGGTCTTATCTTGAGTGAGTTGAAAGCTCTTAAGTGGCGGCCCTCTACACTTATCTTGGAGAATCCACCATCCAAGTGGCGTGTTCATCCTCTCATTCCATCATCCATAAGCTTCCTTTTCCTTCATCATTGTTTTTCATCTTCCATTCCATTAATTCTCTTTGTTATATGTTCTTGTTTAATTCCATCTCTTCCATTCGGTCAAATCATTTTGTTGTTTCTTTTATGTTTTTTAATTTCTGCCTTTGCATCATTGTCACCCATATTCTTGTGTTTTTCTCTTTGCCCTCGTAAAGTGAACCTTCACACTTACTTAACCACTTGGTTAAGTTCGTGTCTAGTGGGGATCTTCTTAGGGTTCTCACCATAATTGTGCTAAAATCTCAATCTTAAGCAAAGTGACACCTTAAAAGAAAACATCTAAAATCAACTCACATCACTTTGTGATGTTGTTGCCTAGCTTTGGCAATAAACAACACAGTGAACAAAAATATTTTTGAAAAGGCCTTATGTTCTTGTTTCACAAATTTTATAAAAATAAAAGGCCTTATTTCTGTTCTATTTTATTTTCTTTTAATAAAGAAAATTATCTCATATTTTTTTCATGTCTATTGTAGATTGACATTTGATCTAGGAGGAAAATTACAAATAAATAGAAGTTGTTGTCATTGAGCATCATTTAGATTTGAGGATAGATCCTTTCCAAGAGGGAGGGAATGATGCAAACCATCCGACCTCAACACTTTCGAATAAGAAGATAGATGAAGATCAAGACTTAATGAAGAGATTGTAAAGTCTTTTTCTTCTTCTTAGCCTTGTAAAAATTGTACAAAGTAGTATAGGCTTTATTTTTGGGCTTGTATTTTGGTCATTGTCTTGGGACAATTTTCATGGGTCATGTATTGGGCCAATTAGAGTAGGGTGTAAATAGAAAAAGAAAGAGTCTAGCTAAAGTTACAATTGGATCTCCTTGGGCCCAATGCAACTCTAGACCATCTAGGGTGTACAAAAATTACTAGAGTGCAAATAGAAATCATGGAGTGGCAAGGAAGGCATGAAGGTCCACATGTCATCTCCTTAATGGTGAGGATTCCCACCAATGCTAAAAGGACATTTGTCTTCATGGGAATGGAGAGGATTCTCTCCAACTAGAGGAGAACACTTGCCAACCTCTAATTTGAAAGGATTTTCTCCAATTAGAGAGAGTCATTTCTCCTTCTATAAGTGGAGAATTTTTAGGGTTAAAACTTGCACCTTGGCTGCTCATAGCACTATAAATACAAGTGCTAGCCCCTTTGTAAAGGAGCTTCGAATTGATTAAAGAATTGCTACCCAAATTTGTGCACATCTTGTCTTCTTGGCTCACTCTTTGCTAACACTAGTTTTATGTCTAGCTTAGAACTTTTTAAGAGTTGGTCTCACCTCTCTTAAGCTTCATTATCATTCTCCATACACCAATACTTCAATATTTCTTTCACTCATTTTAGTCACCCAATCCCACCAAATATTGCACCCAAAATACAAAACAAAAGACTCATAGAAATACAAGCTAAGATTGCATCAATAACCATGAAGCTCGGCCAAAGAAGGAAGAAGTGTGGGAAAATTCAAGTTTGAAAAACATTCAAACTTGGGCACCAAATAAGTCATCCATTTCACATGACTACTCACACATGTTAGAAAAGATGGCTTTAAACTAGAGGGGGGGTGAATTGTTTAAAGGGGTTTTCGCAATCTTTTCCCAGCTAGAATAAATTTATTTCAGAAACCAATTGATTCAACAATTTAGTTTGCCAAAACAGCAAGCAAAACTGTAATACTAAAAAATCAATCGGTTGTTTCTTCGAAACAATCGGTTGTTTATATCAACAAACAACAAACAAATTGAATTTTAAGAGTTAAGGATAGAAAGATTGTACACAGTTGTTTATATTGGTTCACTCCAATCTAGAGCTACATCCAGTCTTCTCAGAAACCCTGAGGAAATCCACTAAGTAATCACACCTTGATCACTTACACAACAACCAAGAGAATGACCTTGAAAACCTCAAGAAACACACTCTCCTTGGCCTACACTAAGATTGTTGATCTTGAACACCTCAAGAACACACAGCCAATCTCAGCAAAAGCACACAAACGAATTGTTTTAGTAGTTTACAAAGATTACACTTGTTACAGATGAATATCTGAAATCAATACAAGTAGAATCCTATTCCAACACCTTGATCAATCACAAAACTCTTAAGCAATCTCAACACTTTGAAAAACTCTCTTAGAAAAACTTTGTCAAAAGATTCTTAATTCTTAAAACAGTTTTTCTGAATTTATACAAAGATATAGTTTGTTATAAAATCTTAACAAACTTTTAATAGCTTTAAAAAGATTGGTCAAAGCATTTAATGACTGGAGCGTATTCAGATTTAAAGCATTTAAAGCTCAGCCAAAGAAAACAGTTTTTCTGTTATGGTTCCAAAACAAACAATCGATTGTTTCCTCGAATCAATCGGTTGTTTTGTTATTTAACAGATTTCACCATTCAAAAATAGTTTTCAACCTTTCTCAAAACATCTAAGTGTAAGCAATCGGTTGTTTCGACAAAACAATCGGTTGTTTCAACTTAGCTTGAAAAACATTTTGCTTTGTTAAAGATTGAGATGCTAATTGCTTTGAGATTTAATCTAAGGGTGGATTACAACATTAAACTACCCCAGAACAAAGCTTTAAACCAGCACAGCAGCATCAAGCAAAGCAGAGGCTTCAACATCCTTCAAAGGATTTGGATTCTTCAAAACATTGAACACCACTTGGTTCAACAATCTCCCCCTATTTGATGAAGACAAATCCCTGATGCTTGTGTTGTACCTGATTAAAACTGAAGCAATTCCTGCAATAGAACTTTGAACAATACATTGAACTGCTGATATTCTATTAGCATACAAATAAACAGTTTAAAGCTTAAAACAATTAATATCAGAGACAACATACATATCACCCAAACTATTTTTAACAACTTGAAAAACAGAAACTTAAAGCAAACTTGAAACACAGCATATATCTCCCCCTATTTGTCTTCATAAATAGACAAAGATAAGAGATAAAACAAGATATTGTTTCCATTACATCAGAATAGAACAGCAGCAGCAAAAGGAAAGAAATTTTAAAACCAGAAAAGAACTGCCAAAAACAATCGATTGTTTCGATGACAAATCAGTTGTTTTTCCTTCATTCTTCTTCATCAGCAAACTGAAGATTAAAAATTTGATTCTGGACAGCTTCAATCTGTTCATCCAGAGTCATAAACCTTGCATCCATGTTGTCAAACCTGGTGTCAATACTCTGGAAATTACTAACACAGAAATCATGAAGGTTCCTTTGATTTTCAGCAAAGCTATCTAGCCTATTCACCATGAGTCTTTCAAAAGGAGATATGGTTTGTATTCTTTCTCCTTGATGTCCATCATCAGCACTAGGTCCTGTATCTTGAAAAACTCCAGTTGGATCTTCATGTTGAACATCCATATCAGCAGGTTCTTCTTGTTCAAGATGAGCAACACCACTAGATGAGGCACCATGATCACCATCCTTACTTATCCATTTTCCACCTACTTTTGTAAAGCCCATCTTGCTGAGTGATCCATTTTTTAACTCTTGAGTTGATTTGACCAACTCAGAAGTTTCATCTTCAAGATTAACTTCAAAAAAGAGTAGAAACTTAGATATTAAAACAGCATAGGGATAATGATAATCACCTAATCTGATGGCTTTTTGCATGTGTTCTTTGATTATATGAATCCAATTGATCTTGACTTTCTTGGTGATGCAGAAGATGTAAACTAGATCTTCTTTAGTTAACACAGAGTGGTTACTCCCCCTTGGAGTTAGAATCCAAGTTACAATGAGAGTAAGCAACCTCTCATCAAGCTTCAAACCTCCAACCGAGCATGTGCTAACTTGAGATTGATTATTCTTCAAGCAACTTTTGTAGAACTGGATTTTGTTAAAATCCTCCACCACACCAAGGTTTCCTTTGTTGATTCGCAGACCAGAGAACTTAAGCCCAGCAACAGCAGCCCAAACTTCATGAGTTATCTCCATTTCCACAACTTTCACATGAGAAACTAGATTGTTTCCCTCAAACTTCAAGTTAGTGTAGAAAACCCTCACCAAATCTAGATAGATGTTTCCCTTCATCTCTAGGAATTTTCTGAGATATTGATCCTTGAGCAGCCTTCTCACATTATCAAGCTTTTGACTTTTCGGCCAATCAAATCAACCTTAGGGTTGTTTATCTTCTTGATACTTGTCTCATACCTATACTTCTTAATGAGATCATTATCTCTAGAAAACCAGCCTTCTAACCTTCCTCCAGACCTTACAGCCCTGGTTTTGACTCTTTTGGAGGTGGGAGGGGTTGATTCCATGACAGCAGAGACGAAAACAGAGGAGAGCACACTTCCCAGATTTTTCAAGAGATGGTGCAAGAGATATTGCAAGAGATGTTGCAATTATTTGTTCTTATGGAAGAAATCTGCACTTGATTTTATAGCAATAAGAAAATCAATTTGAATTTAATTTCATTCAATGGGTACCTGATTTTTAGAGAGAGAGGACTTGACTCTGTTCTGCACAGAAAATGTCAGAAAAAAAACTGAAAATCACATGGTCTTCACATGTGATCTTTGACTAGTCATCAAGGCTCTTGAATTTCCAAGATTTTGGAATATATTTCTTTATGATTGTAGTAACTTCTTTCTGAGCATGTTCAGCTTTCAACACAGATCTTTTGACCAGGATTCTCCCTTTTGAAATTGATCTGCAACGAAAAAATAAAAATAAAAATAAAAATAAAATCAATTTCTTCACAGTGTTGTCAGACTCAAAACAATCGGTTGTTTCGAAGAAACAATCGGTTGTTTATCTGCAGCAGTTAAAACTTTATTTTGAAAAAAATAGCCATTAACAGAAACAGATTAAAGTAGATGACATTGATTAAAAGAAAATTAATCACAAGAAAGAACTTTGAAACAAGGGTTGAGAACAATTAAAGGAAAGTCTTATCCTTGTGTTGTTTCTTCAATGATCCAATTGCTTGTTGATCAAGAAAACTTCTTTTCACTGTTTTGATCTTTTGCATAGCATTGATTCAGCTTCAATGATTGCCTTTTTCTTCAACAGCTTGATCAGATGGCTCAGTTCTTCTCTTTCTCTTTATTTTTCCTGCATAAACGAATTCAAGTAGCAAGATTTGGTCCCCTTACAAATTTGGTTCCATTTGACTTTACTTTGCTGTTAGAAACATCACATCCCTTAGGAATCCATTTCATAAGACCTTTAGGAACATAATAATTTCTAATTTTACAGAATCTAACAGAGTGGCCTTTCTTCATGCAATAAAAGCATGTAACAACTGGTTGTTTCATCTTAACAATCGGTTTTTTTTCTGATTTTCTTAAAAAAAAATTTGAAAACCTATCTTGCTTGTTCTATGGATTGAAGCCTAAACCAACCTTTCGAAAAACACAACTTTGAGATCCCAAGACATTCTCAAAGTTTGACTTCCCCTTTGAAAGCTTGTCCACAGTTTCAACAAGATAGTGAACCTTTTTCTCAAGATTTTCACAATTTGTGCAAATGAGAGTATCACACTTGCAAGAGGCATTTTTGAAATGATTTTCCAATTTTTCAAAATCATTTTTTGCTTTTCTCAGATCCTCTTTAAGTGATTTAACTTTCTTCTCAAGCCCACTGTTAAGATCTTTCAATCGGTTGTTTGAAAGAACCAATCTATTAGCTTCATCATGTGTTTCTTGAAAAGCTTCAAGCAATTCACTATAATTTTGTTCATTTAAGGAAGCACATGAACTTACCTCACTTGAACTGCAAGAATCATCATCATCCTCAGCTACTAAACATATGTTGGCTTTTTCATCTTCACTTGATGAAGAACTTGATGATGACACCTTATTTTCATCCCAAGCTATGTAGGCTCTTTTTGTCTTGCCTTTCTTCTCCTTGTAGCTTGTCTTTTTCTCTTTGCTCTTGTTGGGACAATCTACCTTTATGTGACCTTGCTCACCACAACCAAAACAAGTATAGTTATTTGAATTAAATTCATTGGGTTTCTTGTTTCCACACCTATCCTTGTTGTTGTCTTTGTTGCGGTTTCTCTTTAGAAATTTGCTGAATTTTCTTAACAGCAAACTAAGATTTTCCTCATCACTATCATCACTTGAATCTTGCTTTCCCTTATGTTTGGATGCTTTCAAGGCTATGCTCCTTGTGTGCTTATCTTCACTCTCTTGAACATTGAGTCTATTCATCTCTAGCTCATGTTCCCTAAGCTTTCCAAACAAAGAAGCAACACTTAAAGATGTTAGATCTTTAGATTTGAAAATAGCAGTTACCTTTGGTTGCCATGCTCTATCAAGACATTTCAAGATCTTGATGTTTAGCTCTTCTTTGTCAAACGTCTTATCTAGGCTTATAAGGTGATTGATGATGTGTGTAAACCTTTTCTGCACCTCAGCTATTGTTTCACCTTTAAGCATTCTAAACATCTCATACTCTTGGATGAGAGCATGCTTTCTAGCTCTTTTAACCTCATTTGTTCCTTCATGAGTGACTTCCAAAGTATCCCACATTTCTTTTGATGATTTACATTGTGAGACCCTAAAAAACTCATCAGAATTTAAAGCAGAGGTTATAATATTTTTGGCAATGCAATCGAATTTGGCCTTTTTGCTTTCTGCATCAGTCCATTGAGACCATGGCTTCTCAATGACAGAACCATCTTTTTCAAACTTTGGGATAAAAGGACCATTTTCAATTGCATCCCAAATTCCTTTGTCAAGAGATTCCATAAATATTTTCATTCTAACTTTCCAAAACTGGTAATTCAAACCACAAAATAAGGGTGGTCTGTTTATTGAGGCACCTTCCCCAAATGGTAGTCTATCAGCCATTTTTTAAAAAAATTTTAGGATCAACTTGAATACCTTTCAAGAACCTGGCTCTGATACCAATTGTTAGAAAAGATGACTTTAAACTAGAGGGGGGGTGAATTGTTTAAAGGGGTTTTCGCAATCTTTTCCCAGCTAGAATGAATTTATTTCAGAAACCAATTGATTCAGCAATTCAGTTTGCCAAAACAGCAAGCAAAACTGAAATTAAAAAAAACAATCGGTTGTTTCTTCGAAACAATCGGTTGTTTATATCAGCAAACAACAAACAAACTGAATTTAAAGAGTTAATGATAGAAAGGTTGTACACTATTGTTTATACTGGTTCACTCCAATCCAGAGCTAAATCCAGTCTTCTCAGAAACCCTGAGGAAATCCACTAAGTAATCACACCTTGATCACTTACACAACAGCCAAGAGAATGACCTTGAAAACCTCAAGAAACACACTCTCCTTGGCCAACACTAAGATTGCTAATCTTGAACACCTCAAGAACACACAGCCAATCTCAGCAAAAGCACACAAACGAATTGTTTTAGCAGTTTACAAAGATTACACTTGTTACAGATGAATATCTGAAATCAATACAAGTAGAATCCTATTCTAGCACCTTGATCAATCACAAAACTCTTAAGCAATCTCAACACTTTGAAAAACTCTCTTAGAAAAACTTTGTCAAAAGATTCTTAATTCTTAAAACAGTTTTTCTGAATTTATACAAAGATATAGTTTGTTATAAAATCTTAACAAACTCTTAATAGCTTTGAAAAGATTGGTCAAAGCATTTAATGACTGGAGCGTATTCAGATTTAAAGCATTTAAAGCTTAGTCAAAGAAACAGTTTTTCTGTTATGATTCCAAAACAAACAATCGATTGTTTCCTCGAATCAATCGGTTGTTTTGTTATTTAACAGATTTTACCATTCAAAAACAGTTTTCAACCTTTCTCAAAATATCTAAGTGTAAACAATCGGTTATTTCGACAAAACAATCGGTTGTTTCAACTTAGCTTGAAAAACATTTTGTTTTGTTAAAGATTGAGATGCTAATTGCTTTGATATTTAATCTAAGGGTGGGTTACCACATTAAACTACCCCAGAACAAAGCTTTAAACCAGCACAGCAGCATCAAGCAAAGCAGAAGCTTCAACATCCTTCAAAGGACTTGGATTCTTCAAAACATTGAACACAACTTGGTTCAACAACACATTCCAAGTCTTCAAGGCATGGAAGAAAATCTTCAAAACCCTAAGGTGCACTCCTCATCATCATTGATCTAGCTATGATTTCTCTTGGACCTTTGGAAGTCCAATGGAAACTCTAGATAGTTTAAAAGCTCTAATTCTAACCCTAATCTATATTAGACCCAAATACAAGCCCAAAATCATATTCTACTAGTCGGAATACATGGCCCAATTATTCTATTCTACTTGACTATATTCATGGCCCATGATATCATAATCTACTCTATACAAACTAATGATTGGCCCAAAAAATGGAGATCATGTGTCCTTGCTGAAGTCAGCTGAAACGTAGTCTTCTTGTAATCTTCTGACCAAAGTTCTAGTTGTTGTTCCATAGTGTGGGGGTCTTCTATGAGATATTTTTTACATTTCTTCTTTCTAGAGTTATCCTTTTTATTATTATTATTATTGTTGTTATTGTTGTTAATTTCTTCTATTGTCACTATTATTATTTTATTTGAATTAGGAAAATTTTCTCAATTGTAATAAAAGGTCCTATCCTATGACTCAATTATATTTTTTAGTATACCCTATAATTTTGTTTCCATTATAATAATATTTTAATATTATTTCTTCATCATAGATCATAATTGTTTGTCAAATTAGTTTGTGTTTGGTGATTTTTTTAAATATACTTTAATGACATTTATTTAGTTCATAAATATTTTATTTTATAAAGGTTAACATTTATTGTATTATAATAGAAAATTTTCATCCACAAAGTTTGACATTTTAAATTTCAATGGCATGTAAAGATATAATAAAAAAAGAAGAAGAAAAATAAAAAAAAGTACGAATTGACTATATCAAAACTCATATAAATATATGAAGTTTACCATTCAATAATAAGAAACAAAGGAGATTAGATATTAAAATAGTATGTGAGGGTAACTTTAAGGTCTTGAATTTGAAACTTGTTGAATTCAATCAAAAGAAAAATTTTGTTGCAAATGCTAGGATAATAATAATTGTTGAAATTTCTTTTATATTTGTTTAAAACAAAGGGCTGAGGAAATATATGTAAGAAGCTCAACCTTATTTTAAAATTCCCTCCTGCGTGACCATGACTACATATTACATGCTTGTATTTAATGATGAAAAAAGAAATAAAGTTAAAATATTGGTTATATAAAAATAAACATATGATTTCAATTACAACTGATACTGAACATGAATGCAAAATGTGAATTATATGTGTGTGACAACTTATTGCATTGATAGAGTATTGTAATCTCACATGGCATATTGCAAGCTCATGTTATCAACTATCTTGAATGAATATGTTATGGAAATATTCTTGAGTTTTGAAATTTTCCGATCTTAAATGGATAGTATTTTCTCTCCCTAAAATACTATAAAAATAAAAATAAAAAATAAGTCTAAATCACTAAACAAATTTGATAAAAATTTAAGTTTGGAGCATCAATAAAGATTTTTTTCAAATAGTCCAATACGTTATACTAATATACTATATTTATAAGTTTTAGAATTTTAATGAAAAATACAATTTAATTTTTATAATTTGAAGAAAATTAAATTCTCCTAATTTACATGGTCTAAATTAAAATAATGCTAAATAATTCAGGAGATGGTCCCTCTTATTAGTTAATCAATATATAGAATTTTTATTGTATCGCAAGACACCCAATGAACGTGTCAACAATCTCACGAATTTAGCATCAACAACTGTAAAATTTTGTTCTTTGCTATAATTTGGTTTTTGCACACCCCTTCCTTTTGTTACATCAAAGGAAGCTCCATTTTCAAAAATGTCCCTTGTCGAATGAAAATTCCATCTATCTTCACTTTTATCATTACCCTTTCTCCATGTTACCTACATAATAAATCATTAGCATAACAGTCAAAAATATCTTTATAATATATATATGTATGTATAAAAAAAATACTTAAGTGAATGGTTTGGATATCAAATACTTCAAATGAAATTTCTAAAATTTATTACCTCCTTATTTCCTATTGTTGGTGCTACAAAGAGATTAGCTTCACTTTTGAGACTAGGTTTCATGCTTCCACCAATGGCATATTGAAGCCATCCTTAATAAAAATTGTTGGCTACATGTGCGTATCCATGGCGAATCCTAGAAGATTAATTTTTTTATTAGTAAGAGCATATAACATTGCTTACTACTTTGTGTATTTTTAACTACTTAGCATAAAAACTATTTACCTTGGCATACGTTGATCACAATTGGGTCCAAAATGGTTGTACACTACAGTAACCTTCATATTTTGGTCTCTCAGATATCCATCATCATGATCAAGAAGTATAACTTTATCTTGATTTTTGAACCAATTATTAGAGATAGTCACATCAGTGGAACGTCGTGTTACATCAAACAAACCATCTTGACAATCATACAATGTATTATGGTCAATCCAAATCTTTGAAGTGGTGACCAATCTTATTGCATCGCCATCTACATGGTCTAAAGGAATCACCTTTCCTTCAGACCCCATTACGATCTCAAAAGCTTGAGGTTTGCAATGATGAACTTGAATGTCATGGATAATTATATTGGTGGCCTATAATCAAATAAGCAATGCATACAAATTAGTAACTTTTGAAACTAATTTTTTTAATATTTAATTATTAGGATCAAAAGTTTAATTAGTAGAAAGTAGAGTGATTACCTTAAAGATCATTAAGCATGCATTATCAGCGATGTGGATGTTAACACCTCGACCATCGATGGTGGTAAAACTACTAATAAGAATGGGTTTCTCTAGTGTAATGTGCATGTCCTTTTGAAAGGTGATCCACACTTTACCTTGAATAATAGAAGTTCCATACCTCAAGGTGTTGGGTTTGGGGTTTATCGGATCATCACTAGTGTTAGTAACTTTATAATGAATAAGGTTATTACCAATGTTGTTTATCATCTTGCCAACACAACCCACAGAACATGTAGCTAACTGAGATCAGTGTCTCTTCCACTCAAGATTTTATCTCCAACATCGATCAATAACATTCATTTTCAAACCATTTATCTTTGATTGCTTTGCAAAACTAAGGTTTGAAAGGAAAAAAAAATAAAAAAAAAGCCAAAAATAGGTGTCGAGGTTCAAGAAAGGGCATAATGAAGAATACTTGTTCTTATGGAAATTGAAAAGAAGATAGATAGATGAATAGAGAATGATGGTTTTCTAGTATATATATATATATATATATATATATATATATATATATATATATATTTATATAAATTGTGGTATAAAGAAATGATTATATAAGCAAAACATGCTATTAGAGTTAGTTTAAGTTGTTTTACAAGTTATGAGAGGGGATGGTTCCTTACAAAAAAGCTATAAATAGAAATAAGTGAGTTGGAATGTTTAAATACTTCTAATTTTTAACCTCTCACCTAAACGTATGCATTAACTACAAAAGCTAAATTATAAATTTCAATATATTTTCATAATATCATTTTTCATGGATGAAATTTAATTTAAAACTTATTAAACAATAATTTTATTTTAATCTCACGTTTTATTGGTATGAATATCATCATCAATGTCATTAATGGATATTGTCATGGGAATTAACAACTTATTTAGTGCCAAATTAAATACTGATGCAATCCTAGCTTGCATTTCTATGAGTCTTTTGTTTTGTATTTTCGGGTGCGGAATTTGGTGGGATTGGGTGGCTAAAATGAGGCCAAATCCTAGGAAGTTCTAAGCTAGACACAAAACTAGTGCTAGCAAAGAGTGAGCCAAGAAGACAAGATGTGCACAAATTTGGGCAACAATTCTTTAATCAATTCTAAGCTCCTTGACAAAAGGGCTAGCACTTGTATTTATAGTGCTATGAGCAGCCAAGGCTCCTCTAGTTGGAGAGAATCCTCTCCATTCCCATGAAGAAAAATGCCCTTTTAGCATTGATGGGAATCCTCACCAATAAGGAGATGACATGTGGACCTTCATGCCTTCTTTGCCACTCCATGATTTCTATTTGTACTCTAGTAATTTATTTGTGCACCCTAGATGGTCTAGAGTTGCATTGGGTCCAAGGATGCCCAATTGTAAATCTAGCTAAACTCTTTCCTTTTCTATTTAGACCCTACTCTAATTGGCCCAATACATGGCCCATGAAAATTGGCCCAAAACATAGCCCAAGGAAATGGCCCAAATACAAGCCCAAAATAAAACCTATACTACTTTATACAATGTTTATAAAACTAGAAGAAAAATGGAGGAGCAGACAACAATTAATTCTTCCTAATATGAGAGTCTTCTGAGCTCCTTCTTTTTCTTCCTTCCAATCTTCTTAGCCAAATGTTTCAAGGCTGGATGGGTTTTCATCCAATACACTTTTGTTTCACATTTTATGTTGAAACTTATCTTACTACTTTCTTATTCAAAACCAACGCACAAGTCCAACTGTTATTTGACTTTTCTACCTCATAACTATGTTTTTCTCAATATTATTTGTCTTATATCTATGGATAATAAACAAATAAATTCATACTTAAATGTTTGCCTAAGCTCATTTCAACTAATCACAACATTGATTACAACTTTTTTTTTTCCTTTATGCATTGATCAAACAATCTATTACATTTTAGGAAATTCAAAACCTTAATTTTATCGAATTAAGTTATTTCTAGGCCACAAATTTTATCATTTATACTCTTTTTAGATATGTTTATTTGTTTTTTATTGCTTTGCCACAAGAGAATGTCTTACTCTCAATTTCGAGTGTTCAATTATGTAAGTAGCTTATAAAATAACATTTTTTATTTTATCTTTGGTTTGGAGTTTTATTGCATTTAAAATATTATTCTTACTCTACACAACTTTTCATTATCTTTTAACTAGTATGAGAGAGGCAAGGTTGTTGGGGTTTTTTAGGAGGTAGAAGGTTTTTTGATCTTTTGGGAGGTAGAAGGTTGTTCTTAGGTAGGTTCAAGTAGGGTACATTTAAGTTTTTTTTATTACCTATAGTTTTGTGATAATATTTAGGAGACGCTTGAAGTTGTAGAACAAAGGTTGATGTTATTGTAGAAAAGTAACAATTAGAGGAGTAACACTCAGGAATAAAAGGTACTGGGATGGTACCTTCATACTTAATAGATGGTAGCCTTTGAGGAGGTCCATTGGCTTGAATCCCTTTGATAGGATTGGCTATGATAAATTCTTCTTTGACTTTTGTTTCTACGTTTACCTCTTATTTCTTTGCTATAAGTTGTCATTCATGCTTGACACAAGTTTTCTTTCTGTAAGCTAACCTTTTAGAAAGCAATGAGCATGTTCTTTTCTCATAAAGTTTCAGTTAGATATCGAAAGACTAGTCATGAAGGTTGTATAAAAATTTCACATCGAATCCCTTAAGATGTTGTCGTACTTCTTCCAGATAACATCATCTTGGTCTTGTAGGCTAAAGGTTGTCGTATTGTCTACTATGTAGGTGCAAGTTGGGAAGAGGATGAAGAGGTTCTCTATTGCAATTATAAATTTTTGGATATAAGACAATTGAGATGTTGATGCCTATTATGAGATCAAGGTGAACCTTTTAATTCTTGGAATATAAGTCTTTAGCTTCAGTAAGTGTACTTTTGAAGGTCTTTCCCTAAAGAAAATTAACTTTACTCATATGACACATAAGGAATTGTTGGACGACCTAGTCTCTGTATCACATGTTCAACTTTTCCTTCCATCTTGACTTTGAGCTTGTTAAGGTCAATAGGTTGTACATGATGACATACTCAGTCTGGTTAGATTTTGTAGGTCATTTTCTCCTCAATATGCAAGTGTGAGGTATAGTTAGGGTAAGGAGGTTGTCTCTATCACGTGGAAGGTCTTAAAGGTAGAATATCATTTGTGGTTTCTTTGGGTAGTTATGTGGAAGGTTTTACATTCTATGGTAGGTGGTAATCCTGTAGGGTTAGAAATGAATTTAGAGTTATTTCTTTGTGTGCTCACTACAAGAAAACAATGTTTTAGAGTAGGCCAAAAACAAACACAAAGGTTAAAAAATTGACACTAAAGTGTCGTTAGCGTCCATTTTGCGTTGGCCAAAAAACCCAAATTAAAAGGATGGAAGCTTAACAAACTTATTTCGGCATGTACAAGAGACACTAATAGCATCCACTTAACAAACATAAAATAATACTGGTAAGCCAACTATCCCTACTCAAATTGTTTATTTACACCATAATGAGCAGATAACTGCAGCAAAATCAAGTGGCATCTAAATTTTGGGTTGATCATAGTGAATTCAAGGAGAATGCTAGTGACAATGAGGATGATATTGTACACACCACTAGAAAGCTAGGGAGATCGCCTAAAGGGGTTGGTAAATCCAAAAACACTGCTAAGGCAGTTCAATCCAAAAAGTTGCAATGAAAGTTTCTTGTTTTTTCTTGGAATGCCAAAGGCTTGGCAAACCAAAAAACTGTACAAATGTTATTTACTTTACTTAGAAAACATAAACCTCTTCTTTTTTTCTTTGCTGAACCCATGATGCCTTACACTGATGCTTTGGATGCTCTTTTCAAAACTGTTAATCTGCATGTGGTTGCTAATTCTCCTATCAATAATAAAGTCGCTAAGCTTTGGTGTTTAGCTGTCCCAAATCTTGTTCAAAATTCCTTGGTTAATTCTCAATTTATTTCTGTGAACTACCTTTTGCATGATAAAAGCTTTAGCTTTGTGGGGGTATATGGAGCTAACATATACTCGGTTAGACGATATTTGTGGAGAGATCTTAGCTCCTCCACTGGCCCTTTGTGCATTTTGGCAGATTTTAATGATGTTCTCTCGGTTAATGATTGCAAAGGTGGGGCTGCTCCTAATTAGGCTTCTTGTAATGAATTTTTTTGATTGGATTAATAATAATAATCTCACTAATATGCCTTTCTCCAATCCTTGTAGACTTGGAGTAATGGTAGGAGAGGGTTACAAAGAATTGATAGAAAGCTTGATAGAGCTTTATGTAATGAAGAGTGTTTGGATGCATGGTCCTTTTGTACTTTAAGTTCTTGTTAAAATTTGCTCTGATCACTTCCCTATTCTTGCTAGTCTTTCTTCTAGTAATTTTTTACATAAGGCTATCGATTCTCTAATATGTGGTTTAAGGATAAATCATGTATGGAGATTATTCATGATTCTTGGAAAAATACTGTTATTGGTTGTCCTATGTATATTTTGCATATAAATTGAAAAGGTTAAAAATTGAGCTCAGAAGCTGGAATAAAAATTCTTTTGGTAATGTTCAGAATGACCTGATTATTAAGAAGACTTCCCTACTTGCTATCCAACAAAGACTGGAGACTGCTAGTTCACTAGTCCTTGAAATGCTTATTTGTCAAGAAAAGACTAATAAAAAGGAACTTGATCATGCTCTTCATTGTCAATACTCGTTTTGGAAAGAGAAGGTCAGGATGCTTTGGTTTGAAGATGGGGACAAAAAAAATGCTTTTTCCATGTTGTGGTAAAAAAAGAAATAATTCTTATTGGATTCATAGATTACGAACTGATAATGGTGTTATTGAGGATCCTAAGCTCATTGATGATCATATTTTGGATTTTTATAGAAACCTCTATGCTAATTCTAATCCTAATGCTCACACTACTGGTAATATGGATGATTTTATTAGTACTTATATCTCTACCATGGTTTCCTCATAGGAGAATATTATGTTGATTAAATGCCCTGATTATTTAGAAATCAAGAATGTTATTTTCAATCTTAATGGTAATAGGGCTCCTAGTCATGACGATTTTGGTGGTATTTTCTATCATTCTTGTTGGTAGATTATTGGGATAGATGTTTGCGAAGCTATTCAACAATTTTTCAAACAAAACTGGATTCTTCCTGGGATTAATAGTAATGTGATCTCCCTCATTCCTAAGATTCAAGGTGCTGATTCCATTAAAGATTTCAGACCCATTGTTGTTGCCAACTTCGAATTTAAGATCATTTCCAAAATACTAACACATAGGCTTGTTATGGTGGCTTATAGAATCATTTCTCCTAATCAATATGAGTTTGTGTAGGGCAGACAAATTCATGATTGTATTGGTATTGCTTCTAAGGCTATTAACATGCTTTCTAAAATGGTTAGAGGAGGTAATGTGGCTTATAAAGTTGATATTAATAAAGCATTTGACACTCTTAATTGGAAATTCTTATTGTTGGTTTTGAAACATTTTGGATTCCATCCTTCATTTGTCAGTTGGATTAGTACAATTCTTTCATCAACTATGCTTTCTATTAAGATCAATGGAAGTTTTGTGGGCTTTTTTTCCTTATAGTAAAGGTGGGACATAAGGTGGTCTTTTATCTCCCTTGTTTTTGTATCTTGTAGAGGAGGTTTTGAGAAGAGGCATTTCCAAGCTTCTGAATAATAAGAGGATTTTGAATATGGCTAGTCCTAAAGGTTGTATCACTCTTTCTCACATTTTATATGTTAATGATATATTTGTTTTTTGTATGGTGGATAATAGGTCTCTTAAAAATTTAAGTATTTTTCTTCAAAAATATGGTGATTTTTCTGGTCAGTATGTTAACAATTATAAAAGTAGCTTTTTCACCATGGATAATTCTGCAAGATTAATTACAAAATTCAACGTCATCTTTCTTGTAGTCATGACTTTTTAGCTTTTAACTATTTAGGGGTGCCTATTTTTGTTGGTTCTCCAAAGCTCAAGTTTCTTCAATCTTAGGCTAATAAAGTCAAATTGAAGTTTGTGTCTTGGAAAGGCCAATCTCTTAACATGATGGGTCAGATCCAGTTGGTTAATACTGTGGTTACTAGTTTCCTTGCTTATAGCTTTACTGTGTAAAAATGACCTGCTTCTATTTACTTTTCGACAAATACAAGAAGATGATTGGCATGATGGATGGTAGAAACATTTAATTTTATGGAGGAGTTTTGTTGAATAAACTTTAAATGCTATTTTGTGGGTTTTAAATTTAGAAGTTAGTGGAAAATAAAAAAATCAGAGTTTTGATAGATGATAGGTCAAGAGTTGTGAGTGGGGTTTTATGACCATAATAAGGTCTTATTATGTTGTTAGTGGGATTTTAATAATAAAATTTTATTATTTTCCGTTTTAGAAGAGCTTGCTAATGTCTATAAATAGGATGTTCTATCAATTGTAAGATGCACAGCAGAGAGAAATACAATAGAAAAAAAGAAGAAGAGTGACTTTTTAAAAAAAATAGAGTATGCGTGTTAGCTTTGGCATTTGGTTGTTTTTACATAGTTGACACACAAGTTATCTATTTATCTGTACTCTAATGCCTATGCTAATATAAAAGCACAAGAATGTAACTAAAAATCTTGAAAGTGATCATGTATCTCACACATTATTAAACACAATTAACCACTGTTTAAATGTCTCTATTTCTAAGTTCATCAGTCATCGTTGACACTTATTATTATTTCCTCACGTTCTATTGGTATATCATACTGTCATGGGCATTAACTACTTGTTTAATGTCAAATTAAATACACCTTTTTTGCACATTTTATGTTGAAACTTATCTTATTACTTTTTTTATTCAAAACCAACTCACAAATGCAACTTTTATTTGGCTTTTCTACGTCTTAACTATATTTTTTTCAATATTATTTGTCTTCTCTATCTAAGAATAATAAAAAAATAAATCCATACTTAAATCTTTTGTCTGAGTTCATTTGAACTTTAATAAAGAATACTAATATTATTTAGATATAGGTATTGACTATGGATAATTTTTCCTTTTTTCATCGAGTACGTGGACGATGATATATATATAATTTTCGTACTCATATTAATCTTTATTTTAAATTACTAAAACACCTTAAGATTATTATGTAATCAAAGAAATATATTTTCATTTTTTTTATCTTTTTGATTTTGTTTCATTTGAAAAATTGTTCTTTCGTTACACAATTTTTTCATTCTCTCAATTGTTCTCTCATTCCATATCAATTCATTCATTCATATCCTCAAAGTATTTTTTCTCTAATCATGATTTTTTCTCTAATCATGACATTGATTACATTTTTTTTCCTTTGTGCATTGTTCAAACAATTTATTACATTTTAGGAAATTCACAATTTTTTCATTCTCTCAATTGTTCTCTCATTCCATATCAATTAATTCATTCATATCCTCAAAGTATTTTTTCTCTAATCATGATTTTTTCTCTAATCATGACATTGATTACATTTTTTTCCTTTGTGCATTGTTCAAACAATTTATTACATTTTAGGAAATTCAAAACCTTAATTTTATCGAATTAAGTTATTTCTAGGCCACAAATTTTATCATTTATACTCTGTTTAGATATGTTTATTTGTTATTTATTGTTTTGAACACAAGAATGTCTTATTCTCAATTTCGAGTGTTCAATTATGTAAGTAGCTTATAAAATAACTTATCTTCTATTTTATCTTTTGTTGGAAGTTTTATTTCATTTAAAAAATGATTCTTTCGTTAGATAACTTTTCATTCTCTTTTTAACTAGTATGAGAGAGGCAAAGTTATTGGATTTTTTTGGGAGGTAGAAGGTTGTTCTTAGTTAGGTTCAAGTAGGGTACGTTTAGTTTTTTTGATTACCTATATATAGTTTTGTGATAACCTTTAGGAAAGACTTGAAGTTGTGGAACAAATGTTGGCGCTATTGTAGAAAAGCAACAATTGGAGGAGCAACATTCAGGAATAAAAGGTACTGGGATGGTACCCTCATACTGAATAGATGCTGAATAGATGGTAGCCTTTGAGGAGGTCCATTGCTTTGAATCCCTTTGAAAGGATTAGCTACAACAACTTATTCTTTGACTTTTGTTTCTACTTCTACCTTTGATTTTTTTGCTATAAGTTGTGATGTGAGTTGATTTTTAGAGGTTTTTATTTAAGGTGACACTTTACTTTAGGATTAAGATTTTAACAATTAATGGTGAGGACCTAAGGAAGATTTCCACTGGACACGAACTTAACCAAGTGGTTAAGTAAGTGTGAAGGTTCACTTCAGAGAGATAAAGATAAAAATCAGTATAGAGTGATAGATGGAATACAAGCGGAAAAGGAAAGGCTACAAGGTATCATCATTGGTAAACATATCCGAACCAAATGATGGACCAACAAAGCACACAAGATGGGAAAAACCGAGACAAAAAGAAGATACAGACAATATGGAAATGGAAAATGGAAGTAGAAGATGAAAGAAGGAACTTATGGGTTTGGATTGAGAGAGTGGTCACGCCACTTGGGAGATGGAAACCACCAAGATAAGTGAAGAGCCGCCACTTGAGAGCTCTCAACTTACTCAAGATAAGACCTAAATGCTAGAGGACTCAAACCTCACAAACACCTCACACAATTTGTGCAGAGTAACTTTTCTCTATTCAAATTCAACTTGAAAACACAAAGGGTGAGGCCTCCTATTTATAGGTGAAGGAGCCTTGAAAAACAAACAAGAGGGGTAGGATGGGAAAAGGGAAAAAATGGGCAGCCTTAGGGTTTGAATAAGTCAAACCCGCATCTTAGGCTTGTCCTTCTAGAAACTAGGTCAAAATGCCTTCCTAAAGAGCAGACTACGAACAAGCTAAAATGATAACTACACCCCCTATTATGCTAAAGGCACCTTACTCTAGCCTATCTTTGCTATTTGGACCCCTAAAGTGAGTCCAAATTATTTACTTAACTTTTCTCTTGTGGAAAGACCAGAAGGAAGAACTTCTGATATTCTGGTATATAGCTGGTTCTTCTTCTGTTGATGCTTTCTTGAGATTTGGTAGGGCCCGACTTTGTATACTGAGATGACTGACCTTTTTGTGAGTTGCTTGATGTGTCCTTAGTCATCTGCTGGTTGTTTTGGTTTGTATCAAGTTGTCTTTCATGCTTGACAAAAGTTTTTTTTTAATCAACCAACCTTTTAAAAAGTAATCAATATGTTATTTTCTCATGAGGTTTCGGTTGGATATCGGAAGACTAGTCATGAAGGTTGTATAAAAATTTCACATGAATCCCTTGATGTTATCGTGCTTCTTCCAGATAACATCGTCTTGGTCTTGTAGGTAAAAGGTTTTCGTATTGTCTACTATGAGACAACTGAGATGTTGATGCCATTTTATGAGAGCAAAGTGAACCTTCTAATTCTTAGAATATAAGTCTTTAGCTTCTGTAAGTGTACTTTTAAAGGTCTTTCCATAAAGAAAATGAACTTTACTCATAGGGCACATAAGGAATTTTTTAACGACCTAGTCTCAGTATCACATGTTTAAATTTGCATACCATTCTTGACTTTGAGCTTGTTGAGGTCAATAGGTATACATGAGGACATACTTAGTCTGATTAGATTTTGTAGGTTGTTTGCTCCACTCGTATCATGGCATCAGTACCATAAGTTAAGTTGAATGGAGTTCTTCCATTTGATGTTTGTGGCGTGCACCTATACGCCCATAATATTTTGGCAACTTCTCAGCCCATAATCCCTTAGCATTTCCAAGTCTTCTTTTTAATTGACTGAGAATGATTTTGTTTGCAGATTCTTCTTGTCCATTCATTTGCAGAGGTTCAACTAAGGTTGTTATTGGCTTAACCCATAGAATTCCATAAGTCTTTTGTCAGTAATTTGTCATTATCAATTATTATGGTATGTGGGATACCAAATCTACAAATAATTTTTTCCAGACAAATATTTGAACTTGTTGAGATGTTATTCTTGTTAGAGCTTCTGCTTCTATCCATTTTTGTAAAATAATCTACTACCACCACTAGAAACTTTGTTTGTCCTCGTCCCAAAGGAAATGGACCTAAGATATCCATTCCCCATTTTGCAAATGGCCACGGCAAAACATGTCCTTGTAATTCCTGAGACGGTATATGGTTAAGGTTTCCAAACTCTTGACATTTGTTTGCAAGATCTAACAAATGTATTACAGTCTTCTCATACTATCGGCCAATAATACCTAGCCTGTAAAACCTTTGTTGCCATTGTTCGAGCACTGCAATGTAACCCACAAAGCCCTTCATGCAGCTCTCGAAGAATGTACTCGGCTTGTTCTTGTGAAAGACATTTTAACAGCGGAGTTGAATGTCCTTTTTTATATAACCATCTCCTCTCATAACAAACCTGGTCATTTTTCTTGCAATATTAATATCATTCTGGGCACCTTGCTCTTGATTCTTGATCACCTCTTTATACATTTTAATCCAATCATCTTTAGTTGTTGTAGTTATCAAACATTTTTCTACTCCAACTGTCGAACTATTCATTGTTTGTTGTATGACTGAATTGTGTTGCGTCTGCCTTCTATGAATGGCTAACTTGGACAACGAATCTGCTCTTGAATTTTGCTATCTCAGAATATTCTCAATTTCAGCCTTGTTGAATTTTTGCATGATATTTAAGACTTTATGATAATATTGTAACAAAAAAGGATCTTTTACTTGATACTCACCTTTTATAAGTCTCACGGTTAATTGAGAATCACTTCTACAAACGACCTTCATAGCTCCCATGTCTCTAGCAAGCAATAGGCCTGCAATTAAAGCTTCATATTTTGCTTGATTATTAGAGGTCTTGAAATCAAACCTCAAAGCTACTTCAATTTGAAAATGTCCTGGTCCCTCCAAAACTATTCCTGCTCTGCTTCCTTTCTTGTTCGATGATCCATCTACATATAAAGTCCATGTTTCTTTTTCAAATGGTGTTGTCAGCAACTTGATGATGAAATCTGCAAGAGATTGTGCTTTGATTGTTCCTCTTGGTCATGCTTTATTCCAAACTCTGAAAGTTTGATTAACTATGCTACCATTCTTCCTACAAGTTCTAGTTTTCTCAAAACTTTTGCTATCGGATAGTCGGTTTTCACTATTATTTGATGATTATGAAAGTATGGTCAGAGACGTCTTCTTGCATACACTAAGGTAAGGGCTATTTTTTCTACAAGTTGGTACCTGGTTTCAACATTTTGTAGGGCTCGACTCACAAAGTAGATTGGCTTTTGTTCCAGAAACTCTTAGATTAAGGTTGCTTTTATGGCTTCATGTGAAGTTGCTAGGTATACAATGATGGGTTGGAATGGCACTGGTTTCATTATAATTGGGGTTTAGCTAACATTTTTTTGATCATTAAAAAGGTTTGCTCACACTACTCATTCCACTTCAAAGCTTGATTATAGGTTTTGTTTTTTTAATCAACACTGGTAAGAATCTTGCCAAAGCAGTCAACCTTCCAACTAACCTCTGGACTTATTTTAAGTTAGTTGGACTTCTCATTTACAAGATTGCTTCGCATTTATCGAGATTTATTTCAATCCCTCTGTTGGTCAACATAAATCCTAAGAACTTTCCACCTCTCACCCCAAAAACACATTTCTCAGGATTCAACCCTATGTCATACTTTATCACTCTTGCAAACACTTCTTCAAGATCTTTAACATGGCTTTCCACTTAACATGACTTAACAATCATATCATCTACATACACCTCCATATTCCTCCCAATTTTCTCTTTGAACACCTTATCCATTAACCTCTAGTATGTTGCCCCCGTATTCTTCAATCCGAAAGGCATGACTTTAAAATAATAATTAGCCACCTCAGTAGTAAAAGTCGTCTTCGGTACATCAGGCTCCTACATTTGTATTTGATTATACCCCAAATAAGCATCAAGAAAACTCATCATTGCTTGACCAGAAGCTCCATCTACCAACCTATCAATACTAGGCAACAAATATGAATCTTTCAGACACGCCTTATTTAAATATGTATAATCAGTGTACATTCTCCACTTTCCACTCGGCTTTTTCACCAACACCACATTTGCCAACCAAGTTGTATGAGATAAACCCAGCTTGTAACAACTTCTCAGTTTCTTCAAATGCTACCCTTTTTTTCTCTTCCCCTATCCTCCTTCTCTTCTAAGAGGCTTAGTCTCTCGGCCAAAAGAAAACTTGTGGGAAATGACGTTAGGATTAATCCCAGGTATATTTGTAACCTTCCATGCAAACAAATCCTTATTTCTTCTCAAATTTTTAACCAACTCATTCATCAATTCTTCAGGCATACTGCCTCCCACATATGTGCACTGCTTTTCATTCTCTCCTAGTTGAATGAATGTTGTTTCCTCTTTTGGCTCCATCATTTCTTCATCATGCATTCCCGGATCCAGATCAACCATTACAATTAGATTTCTTTCGTCCCCCCTTCTTCTCGACATTCTCGGTTCTTGAACTATTTTCAGGCTTGCTATATAACATTCTTGTGCCGCTCTTTGATAAACATAAATAGTTGCAATTTCTCCCTTTTCAGTTGGAAACATTATAGCTAAGTGCGGTGTTGATAGTATGGCTCCCAGCTTGTTCAACGAGGATCTCCGCAAGAGAGCATTGTATGAAGTACATGCATCAACAACTAATATCTAATTTTTATTGTCTTTGTCACATTTCCCATTCCAAACATCGTTTTCAAATCTATGTATCCCATTGTATCTACCTTCTCCCCCAAGAACCCAATTATTTGTTGTCGGTATGGTATGATATCTTTTCCCCTCAAATTTAACTTCTGAAAATTCTCCCAAAATAAAATATCAACAAAATTTTCTTGGTCCACCAGAGTCTTCATAACTGCATAACGTGCTATCTCCACCGTAATCACCATTGGATCATCTTGTTCGGGATGAATCACTTGAAAATCTTCATTAGTAAACATAATTGGTAGCATACTTCTCTTTTTAAATACAAATTTTATTGTTCGAACGCTTCTCAAATGTCTCTTCCTAGCGGATGATGATATTTCTCCTCCAGCAAACCCTCTAGAAATAATGTTGATAAAACCTCTGACAAGCCTACCCAAAATTCGTTCACAACTTCTCCTCCTTTGAGGACTTTGATGATTCCTCTCTTCTCTTTTTTCCACCCTTCCTTCCCTTCTTTCATCCCTCCTATCAAACTGTTCTTCCCTTCTTTCATTCTGATTGTGTTGGCTCCATTTCCGAATTGGTTCCTTGGAGAATTGAGATGTGGATTGGCGAAAGCTAATGGTTGGAATGGACAAGGATGGCTCCAATCGAGCTATGGTTTCCTTGAAGGTGCATGATAGGTAGGGAGAATGATTGGTTGGACCATATCACTTGAAGAAGGTGAAGAAGAAGATCAAGGTGTCTATCCTAGAGAGACTAGACAAGGGAGTGAGAAAGCATGCAAACCTAAAGCACCTCAATTTATAGGAGAGAGGGTTGAGCATTGGAGCCAAAATTTGAAAATTCAAAATAAAACTCTCCAATGAGAAGGTGCCATGTAGAGCCATCCTTCCCATGTTTAGCTCACACCTTACATGCTAAATCCTCTCCACTCCTAGGTTGCCATGTGGATGTCCATGTGCTCCATGCCAAGATAATTTTCATCCTCTAATATACCCTAGACATTTTAGGGTTACATTGGGCTCAAAGAAGCCCAATTGTTATCCTAACTAGTCACTTTTAACCCTAAATAGACCTATTTTACTATTGGCCTAAATACAAGACCAAAAACCTATGCTACTTGGCCCAAATATTTAGTCTAATTATTTTATGCTACTAGGCCCGATACATGGCCCATGAAATCCTATAAAACTTTATACAATTTATTTAAGCTAAAGCTTGGCCCAAAAAATAATGTTGACTAGTCAGCAGAAACTCAGTCTTCTTATGTTCTTCTGACCAAAGCTCTAGTTTATGTTTGATGAGTTGGAGGTCTTCTTGGATATGTTTGTACATTCCTTCACCCTAGAGTTGTCCTCTTGATTGGGCCTACAGAAATAAACAAAAGCCCAATTAGACCCATATTTGTAAATAAATGAATAAACAACCTTTAGGTCTTCGTCCTCCTTATTATGTGGTTGTGTGGGTGGGGGCTCTGCCATCACATCCCTCCTATAAAACTGTTCTTCCCTTCTACTCACATACCCCCTTTCCCTCTGTTTTGGACTTCTTCCCCTTTTTTTTACCCCCTCCATCTCTTACAAAATGCTTCAACTGCCCAACTTGAACTAACTCTTCTATTCGGTCTTTCAAAACTATGCATTCTTCTATATGATGGGCATGATTTCGATGATGCCTACTTTGATTAACTCATTTTGGTGTTTGCACTTTTCTCGATGCCGATGTTATCTCTGTAGCCATTACCTCCTATAATATTCGAGCTTTATTAGTACTTAAAGGTGTATAATGTGGAAACCTCTGTCCACGAGGTCCTTCTTTAATTCTTCTATACTGATGCCCTCTTTCTCTTTGATTATGTTTCTTTTCAACTCCGCCATCTGCTTTCACTTGATTTCGAAAATCCCTCAAGTCTTCCATTTTCATAAACTTTGCTGCATGTTGCCTCAAATCATCAAGACTAGTAGTTGGCTTTTTACAAAGACTATCAGCAAAAGGTCCCAGCCTTGCATTGCTACTTCAGGACTTAAATTGTAGATACTCAGTGCGACTGTAAGGACCTGTAAAATTAAATTGGAATAAAAGGGTATATTTTAAATGAATTCTAAGTATATTTTTATTTAAAATAAAAAGGAAGGAAAGTGTAGTTTAGAAGACTATAAGATTTCCTTGTTAGTACAAAATCGCCGGTCGCCTAGACTACACGTGATCGCCAGGGCGCGAGGCATGCGGGCATCGCCAGGGTGCGAGGCATGCAGGCGTCGCTAGGGCGCGAGGCATGCGGGCATCGCCAGGGCGCGAGGCATGCGGGCATCGCCAGGGCGCGAGGCATGCGGGCATCACCAGGGCGCGAGGCATGCGGGGATAGTCTTCGCGTGAGAGGTCATCGGTGGATCGTCTTCGCGCGAGAGGTCTTCGGTGGATAGTCTTCGCGCGAGAGGTCATCGGTGGATAGCCTTCGCGCGAGAGATTATCGGTGGATTGTCTTCGCGCGAGAGGTCATCGGTGGATAGTCTTCGCGCCAGTGGTCATCGGTGAAAGGTTATCGCGCGATGTCGAATTTCACACAGAGAAGGTGGGACCCAGACTCCCAGCATGAAACGTCCTGCACGCGCGCCACGTAGACAAAAAGGGTGGTTCAGAATAGTGACCTCAGAGTGTTAGCCTGCGCAGAGGCACGCTTAGTCGTACTGTTCAGGGCAGCGTACACGCAAACTTCCCTGCAGAGTGGGTGGTGGCAGCTGCTTTTGTGGACAAGTTGGTTTAAGATGCAAAAACCCACTTCTGAGAGAAAGGAACGTTGCAGTTGTTCAAGAGCGAAAGAGTGAGCTACCTCCTTTCTCCTCCATTTCTCTCCTTCGCGCTACGGTTCAGGCATCTTCACACAAGAGTACGACGAGCGACGACCACCATTAGAGCACCTGGGAAGTTCTCTGCAAGTCCTACAAACCAGACGCAGAAACAGAGCTAAGGGCATCCGTTAAGCTCGGTGGGTTTTGGAGTTCTTGGTGTTTTGCGCAAGTCCAGGTAAGGGAAACTAGCTTTATCTTCAATAAAAGCCGTAGATTAGCTCTTTCTGAAGTGAGGGCGACGTGGTCGCCGGTTTCATTTTCATCTTCGTTATGCTCTGTTCTATGTGTTTGGGGGACGTGGTCGCCGGTTTTAAATACAGATTTCGAAATCCTCTGTTTTTGAATCAGATCGCCGGTTTTGGCGTCGTTTTACGAACTCCCCTGTTTTTGGTGTTGTTTAGAAACTGTTTGAGATTTAAATGTGATATTCAAAAATACGAAGCTTGGAGTAAGTTTTGCTGTGATTGAAATCATTCATTTAAGTGTTGTATGATGTGTTGAATGTTGTGGATGTGGGATCAAGGCATAGTATTTTCAGGAAAGAAAATACCGTGTAAGATCGTGTAGGATGTGCATTGATCGGTGATGTCTATAATGAGATTATCCTGACTCTCCTGAGATAATGGATTCATATAGATGAAGTTATTCAGGCGTTGAGAGTCGAAGGAGGTTCATATGTATGGGTGAGTCGTGTGAAAAAGAACGAGTTCGGCCTGTTATATGGATTAACCCTGTCATACTGTGAGAATGGTGAACTTGAGATCGAGATTGTGTTGATGCGCATAGCTGTGGAAACATTACAGCGGTTTAGTATGACAGGTGCAGATCTCTGAGTCTAGTCAATGCACGAGTCTTCCGGAAGTAGTGTCAAGTGTCATGTGTGATGAGTCAGTGGATGTCTGACGTGTGAAATGAGGAACTTTGAAATTGATAGACACTTGATGCATTTTGTGAAATAGAATGATTCTTGAAAATATTGTGAAATGTGTGATTTCTTGGCGATCAGGTGAAGGGAATGAGAAACTCTATAGTTTTACGTGGGTATCTTGAATTTGTTTGATCTTGATTTTAATGTTCATATTTAAACTCTCTTTAAAATATCTAGCTTACCCTGCGTGTTTTGGTTCTGTGGCTGTTTTCTTAAAACTGTGATGATCGTGTATAATTTACACAGGAGCAGATGATCTTCCAGGAAGTAGAGATCCTTAGTGAGTGGTCGCCGGGGAAGAGATTGCCTGTTTCTATCTCTTTGTGGTGATCGCCTGTTTTCTGCCCTGATAGCAGATCGCCTGTTTTGGGGCTTCTGTTAGGAGATCGCCGGTTTATGTATGGCGACCGCCGGTTTCAATGTATTTGACTGTATTTTGTTAAGTTTTGAGAAAATTTGACCAGTTATGTATTAAACTCCCTGTGAGGAGCAACTTCATTACTTATATATAATTATGTTCACTTCAATATTATTTGTTTACCTTTATTTTCATAATATAAATATGAATAGATTTTGGCGGGATGTTACATTAATGGTATCAGAGCAGTTCGTCCTTAGGATGACCTGAGGGCTGTGGATCCATTGTGTTTCTTCTGCTCATAAAAATTTATTTGAGTTTTAAATGAAAACTATAGTGAAAGGTTTCAAACGTTTTTGTATTGAAATTTTGTGTGTGCTTTAGTGAATATATGCTCTAACTGAAAATTTTAGTATTAAGAATGAAAGGATCTTGATAAAGTAGTGAGGGTGCACACTCATAACTAGATCGAGATGATTCTCAATCTTAATCCCAAAGGTTTGATGTTTAGCATATATTGAATTCTGGTGTGAATTATTTCATATTATTGAGTGTTTTTAGTATTTGATTGAAAGTGGTTGTTTGGATTGATGGTCTTAAAGCAGTAGCTGTTTTGGTGTTATGCTTGATGTTATAAGTATCATGATCGGCTGATAAACTCAAATTCTAGATGACTTTGAGATGCTGACCTTTGTAAGGTCTAGCTGTTACCCCTTGAATGAATTGATTTCTTATCGATTTCATTCTTATAGCTGTAGGGAATATAGAAACCCATAGTTTCAAATCTGAAACGAAGAGAGATGGCACGTAGACCTCCTACCCCTCCCCAACCTTCTTCAGAGATGAGCCAGATTGCCAAGGCTATCGAGATGATGGCAACTGCCATCCAACAACAGAATGCGGCGATGGCTCAGAACCATCAAGCTACAATGCACCACTGGGAAACTGCTCGGTCTGCTGAAACAAATTCCCACGTCGGTCAGCCTCAAGAACAGATGGGACTGACCGAGTTCATGAGGCACAACCCACCCAAGTTTAGTGGGAATGCTACCCCTGATCAGGCAGATCAGTGGGTCAGGGAGTTGGAGAAAACCTTTAGGGCGACCTCCTGCCCTGAAGAGAAGAAATTATTGTTCGCCACCTATCTGCTATCTGGAGAAGCCGAGTTCTGGTGGATGGGAGCTCAGCAGATGATGGAGGCTCGAGAGGATGTGTTAGACTGGGAAGGCTTTAGGGTGAAATTCCTGGAGAAATACTTCCCAGACAGCGCAAGATTTGCGAGGGAAGCTGAGTTCCTAAAGTTGGAGCAGGGGGATATGTCTGTGAACGCCTATGCTGCTCGGTTTGAGTACCTCGCCCGATTCTATACTCAGGCGACCTCCGAGGCCTGGAGGTGTAGGAAGTTCGAAGAGGGACTGAAGCACGGGCTGAAGAGGACCATAGCCCCGATGTGCATAAGGGAATTTCACGCCTTAGTAGAGAAGGCGAAGATGGTGGAGACCCTGGAAAAGGGTGATTCTCGGGTAATCAGGTCACACCCAGGGGGTTCTTCCAGTGGGAAGGCTAAAGTGCAGCACCCACAAAGCAAGCCCTATGCGAGACCTCCACCACATCGGGCGGGAACAGTGTCATCCCAGTTTCAGCAACAACAACCTAGGAGACCCAAGTGTTTCCATTGTGGTGGGTCACACACGCCCAATGTGTGCCCCCAAGAAGGCTTCGGAGAGAAGGTGTTTTGCCTGCCAAAGGACGGGACACGTTGCAAGAGATTGTCCCACCCAGAGTAGGATGACTCAACCCAGTGGTTCTCAACAGATGAGAAACGAAGGCAGCAGACCTCAGGCAACAGGGAGAGTGTTTGCCATGTCTGGAGCAGAAGCATCTCAGTCAGGTAACCTCATGCAAGGTGTTTGTTTTATAGCTGGTAGAGGTGTAAAAGCTTTGTTTGATTCTGGAGCGACACACTCCTTTGTGTCAAGCCTGTGTGTAGCCGAGTTGGGTCTTCTAGTGAAGGAGTTACCCTTCGAACTGTTGGTCTCTACACCTGCGTCAGGACAGGTGTTGACCTCTACAGTTTGACCCGAATGTCCAGTGATAGTAGAGGGACGCAGATTCAAAGTGAACTTGATCTGCCTACCTCTTCAAGACCTGGATGTTATCCTGGGAATGGATTGGCTAGCTGCCAATCACGTTCTCATAGACTGCGGTAGTTAGAGGATAACGTTTCCAGACCTCCAAGGGTCAGATGTAATATCTGCTCAGCAAGGGCAGTCGGAGTTGGAAGAAGGGGCGAGGTGCTTCGTGATGCTAGCTCGGTTGGAAGTGAAGAATGGAGGGGAAGTAAGCAGAATACACGTGGTGAAAGATTTCACGGATGTATTTCCAGAAGAAGTACCTGGGTTACCCCCTAAGAGAGAAGTGGAATTCTCTATTGATTTGATACCTAGGGCTGGACCAGTGTCAATGGCGCCCTACAGGATGACACCAGCCGAGTTGGTAGAATTAAAGAAGCAAGTGGAAGAGTTGCTGGAGAAACAATTCATCAGACCCAGTGTATCTCCATGGGGGGCTCCAGTACTCCTAGTTAAGAAGAAGGATGGAGGGTCTCGGCTGTGTATAGATTACAGGCAGTTGAACAAGTTGACCATCAAGAACAAGTACCCCCTACCCAGAATTGACGATTTGATGGACCAAATACATGGGGCCTCGGTGTTCTCCAAGATTGATCTAAGATCGGGGTACCACCAAATTTTGGTAAAAGCTGAAGATGTTCAAAAGACAGCTTTTAGGTCTCGTATGGGCACTATGAGTATGTGGTGATGCCGTTTGGAGTAACCAATGCTCCAGCTCTGTTCATGGACTACATGAATAGGATTTTTCGCCCTTTCTTGGATAGGTTTGTGGTAGTCTTCATAGACGACATACTCATCTATTCAAGGACCGAGGAAGAACATGAAGAACACCTGAGGACAGTATTGGAAATACTGAGGGAGAAGCAACTCTATGCCAAGTTCTCTAAGTGTGAGTTTTGGCTGAAGGAAGTCAACTTCTTAGGACACGTGATATCTGCCTAGGGGATCTCGGTGGATCCAGCCAAAGTAGAGGCAGTGCTTCAATGGGAACGTCCTAAGACAGTCACTGAGATAAGGAGCTTTGTGGGTTTGGCGGGCTACTATCGGAGGTTTATTAAGGACTTTTCCAAGGTAGTGGCTCCTTTAACACAGCTGACCCGCAAGGATCAACCTTTTGCTTGGACCGACCGATGTGAGCAGAGCTTCATGGAACTAAAGGAAAGGTTGACTAGTGCTCCAGTACTGGTGATCCCCGAGGTAGGAAGACCTTTTGATGTCTACTGTGACGCTTCACATCAGGGTCTGGGATGTGTTTTAATGCAAGAGAAAAGAGTGGTTGCATATGCTTCAAGGCAACTCAAGGTTCATGAGAGAAACTACCCTACACATGATTTGGAGTTGGTGGCTGTGGTGTTTGCCTTGAAGATCTGGAGGCACTATTTATATGGAGCTCGGTTCCAGGTGTTCAGTGACCATAAGAGCCTGAAATACCTGTTCGATCAGAAGGAACTAAACATGAGGCAAAGAAGGTGGATGGAGTTTTTAAAGGACTACGATTTTCAACTCATGTACCATCCAGGGAAGGCCAATGTAGTGGCAGATGCCTTGAGTAGAAAATCAATACAAGTAGCCACCATGATGATGGAAGAGCAGAAACTGATCGAGCAGTTCAGAGACTTAAACCTTGGGGTAGAGTTTCATGTGAATCACATTAGTTGTAGTAAGCTGGCTATAACTAATGACTTCCTTGGAATGATAAAGGATAAGCAGTTGGAAGACCCTAGTCTGAAGCGTACTGTGGAGTCACTAGGGACCGACCAGGCTAGAGACTTTGTGATGGGCGATGATGGGATCTTGAGATTTAATGGCAGGATTTGCATCCCTGCAAATGGAGAATTGAAGAAGATGATCCTAGATGAAGGTCACAAGAGTCGCCTTAACCTACATCCAGGCATGAACAAGATGTACCATGACTTGAAGGAGTCATTTTGGTGGTCGGGCATGAAGAGAGACATCGCCCAGTATGTTGCAACCTGCTTAACGTGTCAGAAGGCGAAGGTAGAGCATCAAAGACCTGGCGGGTTGTTGCAGCAACTGGATATCCCTGAGTGGAAATGGGACAGCATCGCCATGGATTTTGTCACCCATTTACCCAGATCGGTAAAGGGTCATGATGCAATCTGGGTCATCATTGATAGGCTGACGAAGAGTGCCCACTTTCTTCCAGTGAATATGAAGATGCCTATGGCCAAGCTGGCACAGTTATACATCAAAGAAATAGTAAGGTTGCATGGAGTGCCTTCCAGCATCGTTTCAGATAGAGATCCCAGGTTCACTTCACGGTTTTGGCAGACCTTACAAAATTGCTTGGGAACTAAGTTGAGGATGAGCTCTGCATATCATCCCCAAACAGATAGTCAGTCAGAGAGAACGATCCAGTCCTTGGAAGATCTGCTGAGGACGTGTGTTTTGGATCAATTGGGGAATTGGGACGAGGTGTTGCCACTGGTGGAGTTTACCTATAATAACAGTTATCACGCTAGTATTGGGATGGCACCATATGAAGCCCTGTATGGGAGGAAATGCAGAACTCCCTTATGTTGGTACCAGGAGGGCGAAGCAGTCTTGGTTGGGCCAGAGTTGATTCAGCAAACGACCGAGAAGGTGCAACAGATACAAAGCAGAATGAAAGCTTCTCAAAGTAGGCAGAAGTCATATGCAGACCAGAGGAGAAAGCCTTTGGAGTTTGCTGCTGGAGACCATGTGTTCATGAAAGTGACACCAACCAAGGGTGTAGGACGGGCGATCAGATCAAAGAAGTTGTCCCCTAAGTTCGTGGGACCATATCAGATCTTAAGAAGGATTGGTCCAGTGGCTTATGAGGTCGCCCTACCTCCCCATTTAGCGAATCTGCACAATGTCTTTCACGTATCACAGCTGAGGAAGTACATGGCAGACCCTAGTCATGTGCTGGAAGTGGACGATGTGCAGATCAGGGATGACTTGTCCTTTGAAGCAAAACCAGTCAGGATTGATGATCGGCAAAGTAAACAGCTCAGAGGCAAGACCATCGACATGGTGAAAGTGGTGTGGGATGAGAGATCGGGGGATTCAACTTGGGAGTTAGAAGAACCCATGAGAGAAGCTTATCCATACCTCTTTTCCTTGTAATTCAATTTTCGGGGACGAAAATTTTTCTTGATGGGGAGAATGTAAGGACCTGTAAAATTAAATTGGAATAAAAGGGTATATTTTAAATCAATTCTAAGTATGTTTTTATTTAAAATAAAAATGAAGGAAAGTGTAGTTTAGAAGACTATAAGATTTCCTTGTTAGTACAAAATCGCCGGTCGCCTAGACTACACGTGATCGCCAGGGCGCGAGGCATGCGGGCATCGCCAGGGCGCGAGGCATGCGGGCATCGCCAGGGCGCGAGGCATGCGGGCATCGCCAGGGCGCGAGGCATGCGGGCATCGCCAGGGCGCGAGGCATGCGGGCATCGCCAGGGCGCGAGGCATGCGGGCATCGCCAGGGCGCGAGGCATGCGGGCATCGCCAGGGCGCGAGGCATGCGGGCATCGCCAGGGCGCGAGGCATGCGGGCATCGCCAGGGCGCGAGGCATGCGGGCATCGCCAGGGCGCGAGGCATGCGGGCATCGCCAGGGCGCGAGGCATGCGGGCATCGCCAGGGCACGAGGCATGCGGGCATCACTAGGGCGCGAGGCATGCGGGGATAGTCTTCGCGCGAGAGGTCATCGGTGGATCGTCTTCGCGCGAGAGGTCTTCGGTGGATAGTCTTCGCGCAAGAGGTCATCGGTGGATAGCCTTCGCGCGAGAGATTATCGGTGGATTGTCTTCGCGCGAGAGGTCATCGGTGGATAGTCTTCGCGCCAGTGGTCATCGGTGAAAGGTTATCGCGCGATGTCGAATTTCACACAGAGAAGGTGGGACCCAGACTCCCAGCATGAAACGTCCTGCACGCGCGCCACGTAGACAAAAAGGGTGGTTCAGAATAGTGACCTCAGAGTGTTAGCCTACGCAGAGGCACGCTTAGTCGTACTGTTCAGGGCAGCGTACACGCAAACTTCCCTGCAGAGTGGGTGGTGGCAGCTGCTTTTGTGGACAAGTTGGTTTAAGATGCAAAAACCCACTTCTGAGAGAAAGGAATGTTGCAGTTGTTCAAGAGCGAAAGAGTGAGCTACCTCCTTTCTCCTCCATTTCTCTCCTTCGCGCTACGGTTCAGGCATCTTCACACAAGAGTACGACGAGCGACGACCACCATTAGAGCACCTGGGAAGTTCTCTGCAAGTCCTACAAACCAGACGCAGAAACAGAGCTAAGGGCATCTGTTAAGCTCGGTGGGTTTTGGAGTTCTTGGTGTTTTGCGCAAGTCCAGGTAAGGGAAGCTAGCTTTATCTTCAATAAAAGCCGTAGATTAGCTCTTTCTGAAGTGAGGGCGACGTGGTCGCCGGTTTCATTTTCATCTTCGTGATGCTCTGTTCTATGTGTTTGGGCGACGTGGTCGCCGGTTTTAAATACAGATTTCGAAATCCTCTGTTTTTGAATCAGATCGCCGGTTTTGGCGTCGTTTTACGAACTCCCCTATTTTTGGTGTTGTTTTGAAACTGTTTGAGATTTAAATGTGATATTCGAAAATACGAAGCTTGGAGTAAGTTTTGCTGTGATTGAAATCATTCATTTAAGTGTTGTATGATGTGTTGAATGTTGTGGATGTGGGATCAAGGCATAGTATTTTCAGGAAAGAAAATACCGTGTAAGATCGTGTAGGATGTGCATTGATCGGTGATGTCTATAATGAGATTATCCTGACTCTCCTGAGATAATGGATTCATATAGATGAAGTTATTCAGGCGTTGAGAGTCGAAGGAGGTTCATATGTATGGGTGAGTCGTGTGAAAAAGAACGAGCTCGGCCTGTTATATGGATTAACCCTGTCATACTGTGAGAATGGTGAACTTGAGATCGAGATTGTGTTGATGCGCATAGCTGTGGAAACATTACAGCGGTTTAGTATGACAGGTGCAGATCTCTGAGTCTAGTCAATGCACGAGTCTTCCGGAAGTAGTGTCAAGTGTCATGTGTGATGAGTCAGTGGAAGTCTGACGTGCGAAATGAGGAACTTTGAAATTGATAGACACTTGATGCATTTTGTGAAATAGAATGATTCTTGAAAATATTGTGAAATGTGTGATTTCTTGGCGATCAGGTGAAGGGAATGAGAAACTCTATAGTTTTACGTGGGTATCTTGAATTTGTTTTATCTTGATTTTAATGTTCATATTTAAACTCTCTTTAAAATATCTAGCTTACCCTGCGTGTTTTGGTTCTGTGGCTGTTTTCTTAAAACTGTGATGATCGTGTATAATTTACACGGGAGCAGATGATCTTCCAGGAAGTAGAGCTCCTTAGTGAGTGGTCGCCGGGGAAGAGATCGCCTGTTTCTATCTCTTTGTGGTGATCGCCTGTTTTCTGCCCTGATAGCAGATCGCCTGTTTTGGGGCTTCTGTTAGGAGATCGTCGGTTTATGTATGGCGTCCGCCGGTTTCGATGTATTTGACTGTATTTTGTTAAGTTTTGAGAAAATTTGACCAGTTATGTATTAAAGTCCCTGTGAGGAGCAACTTCATTACTTATATATAATTATGTTCACTTCAATATTATTTGTTTACCTTTATTTTCATAATATAAATATGAATAGATTTTGGCGGGATGTTACAGCGACCTTTCCATAAACAACCTGATCGATTCTCCTTTCTCCTGCCTTATATTCACCAAAACAATTGAAGTCAGATAATGTGGCCGACTTGTAGCAAATTGCGCTCCAAACTTCTCAACAGGTGTATTGAAAAAATCAATAGATAATGATGGCAAACGAGTAAACCAACTTAAAGTTGCTCCCTTTAGAGTGGTTGGAAATACTCGGTATAAGATGGTGTCATTCTAGGTATATAAGTTTATTTGTGTTGTATAAATTGCTATGTGTTCATCAGGGTCCATGCTTCCATCATACTTATCCATGGTTAGATTTTTCCAATTCTTGGGTAGTGGAGTCTCTATTATATCTTCAGAAAAAGGATGTCTTCTCACAAATGTTCCGAAAAATGTGCTTGATGTTTTTGATTGCTGATAAGTGCCGAATTTTAGTAATATTTCATATTAAAATACAGGCACTTATTAGTATTAATTGCTAAAATAAGTATAAAATAACCCTTAATTTATGAATTTATACCTTTTACATATTTTGTGATTTTATTTGAATAGGAACGATTTATTCCCAAATTTTGAGTTAATTTTAGGATTCTGGGGGAAAAAGGAGATAATTGGGCAAAAGGAAAATATACAAAGCTAGAAAAAGAACGTTGGAATGCATCAACACTCACCAAAGTTGCCCAAACATGCAAAAGAGTCATCTCACCACCAAGGGAGCTCACTCAAGCAAGCTATATCTCACTTGAGCAGGATAGCACCAGTAAAGTTGGGTTGGGCGACGTTTTACTTGCTTAAGCGAGCCCATTTTCGCTTGAGCAAGCCCATTCTCGCTTGAGCGAGAATCCACTTAAGCCCGTGAAAATTAGGTTAAATAGGGGGCTTGAGGCACAACCTTAGTGTGCAAGATTGAAAGGAAAACATCATTGAGTGACTTGTAACCCAATTGGGCAAATAGGAGGTGTGAGAAACATTAGATGAGGCAGCCGTCAAGGAAAAAAATCTTGGATATTCTTTTCATGCTATCCTTGTGTGTAATAGTCATCATGAGTGGCTAATTCTACCCTTTGGGATTGGGAGTAATCTGTTCAAACTCTAATGTATTGAGGTGATATCTAAACATAATATTCTATTCTTGATTGATTATTGATATTATTGTTTTGCTTCGAATTCTTCATCTAGAATCTTAAATCTGACTGGAAAGTATTTTTAGGGTTTTGACCTAAACAATAATACTTAACATATTTGAGTGCTAGGAATAGACTTGAAATGTTAATTGCTATCAACATCTAATCTTAAAAGATAAGTTGTTTTTATAAATATGCAAAAAATCAATATTTAAGAAGCATCTTAATAATTTTATATACAGGGAATCAATATAAATGATTTTTTTACGGGAATCAATATCAATCAAAGGGCACAATATTACCATGTTAAACAAAATACAAAAGAGTGAGAAAGATGAAACCCAATCCCTATTTTTTCAACAAATTCTTTTACTTGTTTTCTTATTAATCATTACCATCATAACAACTTTCAACCCACTTCTATTATTCTATTTTATATTTAGTGAATATTTTTCTTTATTATTCAACTGTTCCTTGTGGATTCTATATCCGTCCTTATGGTCACATTATTACTTCTGACAACGCAGTGCACTTGCCGTAGAAAGTCATCAGTTGCCTCCTCCATGTCACTTCAAAACTTGCTTCATTATATGTGTTGTGATGAATACGTGCTCTCAATTGAACAATTTCTAATGAAGTCGTATTTAAAATTGTTTCTTCATTCAACTTTTGCTTCATACATGCATTTTTTGCTCTCAACATACTGAACTCTTCTTCATTGTTTTTCTTTAGAGTTTCAAACTCCTCTTGTAACCTCATCAACATAGCCATTGGCATGGAATTTTGGTTGTCCTCTTGTCCTCCTTCTTGATCTCCTCTTTGACTTGTCATTCTTTACTTCTTTAGTTAACTTGCTTCGAGCCTCATGGTGGCACCAAAATGTTCTTACAAAGCCTTAAAAACAATTAACATCTTCTTCTTCTCCTCTCGGCTTCTCCGTCTCTTGCTGATTACTTGGGCTTTCAGTTAATGGATCAACTGGCTTGGGTTCCTTGTTATGTGGGCTTGGGCTTGTTATCAGCTACTGGATTTGGGCTACCACTTGGATGTTGGATCTTAGTCAACTCTCTGCTACTAGTTCATACTCACTCTCGGTTGGAAGTGTCTACTTGCAAGGTGCTCCAATGATAAAGTCAGAATCAGTTTGCTTAATTATCAGATAAAAACACTCTACTTACCTGTTAAACAAATCACCTATTTATAGTGCTCGTTGTTGGACTTTAATTTGATTGGGCTTTTACTTTTTACACCTTGCAGTTACTAAATATATTTTTACTATTTTTGACCTATTTATTGGACTTTAATACCGTGTTATCTTATTATACCATTTAAAATTTATTTATCTCACGGCCTTTCAACCTTTCAACCTCTCGACATAGACAATACAATAAAATTATCAATTATAAAAGTAAAAGGTCATTCTTTAATGCAAAAGATACTCCATCAATCTCCTCGTTCACACAACCTAGAATATGCATGATAGTCTAAAGAAAAAATTGTCAATACAAAATTCATTACACTTGTCCTTGCTTAATTATTCAATATGCAAGGACACATTATCTTCATATTATAACTTAAACAATAACTAAAGAATGTAACTTAAACCAGAAACATAATTGAAGCTAACTTCATTACAATATAGACATTATCATGGTCTTCATATGCTTCATAGAATTGTACTAGATTCTTGTGTCCAGTCAAAACTCTCAATATTTTTATGTACATTTAATAAGTAAATATATGTGTGTGACTTTGCTTTATTCTTACGAAAAATGAATGCATTATATAATTCAAAGAGGCTAAAGAGGTTTGCATCAATAAATTACAACTGAAAGGAATATAGAAAACTTAGATCACAAATTTTGTGAGAGATTGGACATGGATCCATATCTCATGTTAAATTTTCGTAATAAAGTTTATGTCTACATCTCTCTTCTTAAGTATTGACAAAGTTGATAAGGTTGCACTTGTTTAATGCATAGATCCATTCCCATTAAAGATCAATAAATCATATAACTGTGGAACAAAGTCGCTTAAAGAAAAAAAAAACCAACAAAGATAAGAATAAGAAATGTAAGAAGTTTTTTTTTATCAGCAAAAAAACAAATAAATAGAATAGAGGTATTTCAGGGATACCTCAAGCCTTATACAGAATTATCGCACAACATGCTTCCTCTAAGTCCTATCACAAACAGAAACACATGAAATAGAAACATACCTTAAAAACCACCTAGCTATTTCTGATAGATCTCATGCACATCATAGACTCAAGACACAATCAGAATATGAAAAACTTACCCCTCATATTTCGGAAATCACCCATGACCATACATAAGAACTTTACTCAATTACAACTTAGCAAAACAACAAATCCATGACTTTGTGTGAAGGAGAAATACTTTTTAGTACTAAATTTTTAGTTTTCTTTGTTTTAGATTTTTTGGTCTACCTTTGTAAGACCTGCATTAATATGTGTAGTAGTTTTAGTTTGATTTTTATATGATGTGTTCCTTGATTTAATATTTACTTTATAAAACATCATTACTATAAATGCATCTAAATTGGTTAAATCAACGTTTATAATGTCTCATCTAAACAGATGTAAGTACATGGTGTGTTATAGCTTTGTTTGATGGATCATGTGCGAACACATTCGGTTGTGTCCTTTCCTTAATGTCTTTTTGCTTAAATATGTGATAAGTACACATTATCTTTTAAGTTTTTCTTTAGTCAAATGGTAAGTATACTTTGTCTACCAAGTGATGAGGATTGTAATTGCATGGTCTTCGTTAGCACAATTCTATATAACATTGTTTTAGCAAAATATATGTCCAGCCTTACACTACATCTTTTAGACAAACATATCCTTTGGTAATTAAATATTTTTACGTCATGCATCCAAAATATATATATATATATATATATATATATATATATATACATTAAAATTACAACTCCATTACATCTTTCCTAAAAGAATTAGTCTATTGGTATAGTTTTTTTTTTTTATCAACAATAAAAATTATATACATATGAACCACTTCAGGGTGATTCAACCTTTATACAAAAAAGCAGGAATGATCTGACCACACAGCACCTTCCAAACAGCGACTAAAAATACTAATCCTAACAAAAACGAACTCCATCACCAAACTAAAGTAAATAAAGACATACCAAAGAGTCAAGACACCAATAAGAGAAAGACAAAACAAGCTAAGGAAAACTTAGATGTGAGCCAAGATCAAACCTTCAATTGAGCCAAACAAAATATCTCAGAAAAATCCAGAACTCTTCCTTTAAAAGTAATATTATTCCTATGACGTCAAATCTCACTAACCATCACTAACCATATATTCCTCAACCCTAAATTTACCGACTCCGAAACATTACACAACCCGCATTACAAAAAATGGAAGTAAGCATGAATGGGGCAACCGACATAATGTCTAACCATGCATAACAAAGATTCCACACCAACCAAGTTATTCTACAATAAAAAAACAAATGATAACATTCCTCCTCTTTTACTCCACAAAAGCAGCATAATACTTCCAACCACAATCCTACGTCTATGTAAATTAATCTTAGTGACAATCTTATTTCCTAACACCCTCCAAGTAGTAACCTGAGCAGTGTAGTCTATTGGTACAGTATATAAGAGGTTAACATAGGTAGTAGTCATCAGTATTGTGAATGTAATTGAAATGGATCCTACTATAGAGATAGTAGTGGTTCCATCTGACAATGTTAACAGTGATAATACTTGTCATGTAAAGGTTACTATGTTATTCTGAAAGTAAGGAAGAATTACATTTAGTTTGTGACTTTTTCTTGTTTCTTACATGATAGTTATTATTGGACAAAAAGAATAAAAAATAACATTACATTGAAAAGTTAAAATGATACTTATAAATTTAGAGTTTTCTTTCATCCTTCTTTTTAGCCGAGCATAATTTGACAATTCATTTCTAAGGAATCTCACAACATTTTCTTTGTATAGTGAGCATATACATTAGCATCCTTATCTGGGTCGTCCTTCCTAAAAATATAATTAGAGCGTATTGAGATAACATACTGCCAGCTATCCTTCTCTTTTGTGTCGGAAAAGTAGATCCAATTCACAAACTACACAAGTGCTTTGACCCACGTTGTAGCTTCCACTTGCTGATAATGTTTAATATTGAGCCACTTCTTGTAGCTTCCACTTCTTAGAGTTTTGTAGGGATGTAGGGAGTAATTGATCTTCAGATGTTTTTCTTGTTAGGGAGGAGTTTCAATTAGTACCACAAGGTGAGGGCTATACCTTATAGTTTATGCACTGAACCAAACAAATTGGACAGCTGAACTTTGTAAAGCTGCAATGAAATATTTTAGTTAAAAGAAGAGAAGTGAAAATCTTAGATGGCAAAAACTACATATACCACATTCAACGCTAAAAGAAAAACTAGAAACTAACCGTTTGAGAAAGAAGCTTCAACCCTCTTTATCATAAGTTTATCCCCTCAGTCAAGAAGTTTTGTCCTAATCCAGAAAATATATAAGAAAAACAACAACATAAAAGTGTAGAAACTAACATAATAACTAGAAATCATTTACCTTTGGTACTTCCTTCATTTGATTTTAAGAACAATATCCTCACTCTTGGAAAAACATATATTTTCGTCCTTTTTTTTCTTCATCTTTGCTTTTGTTTCTGCCCATTTGATGCTTGGTTCAGAACTCTATGACTATCCTTTATATAATGAAACATTTGAGATGAGAATTAATTAAATATTTTAATAATTATTATCATTTCAGTTACGTTGAGAATTCTATGAATCTCCGTTATATTGTATTTATTATTAAGCATCACTTATTATTTTTAATAAGTTAACATATACTCATATGTTACTTTTTAATGGTTGACTACTGATATAATGAAATAAGGAGTTACTATTATACATACTTTATTATAATAAAATTAATATAAACATTAAATAATATATTTATTGTATTTATTAACTATAATATGTAGCAATTAATATTTTTCTGTTTACAATACACACCTTTATTATTTATTTAATAGATGCATTTATCATAAATATAATAATATCAATTACTATATAAATATAAATATATAATTAGATGTATTAAATATATATTTAATTAATATTGAATACTAAATTTATTCTCTGTAATATCCCACTAATACTAGTAATCATCCTGAGATAAATAACCATATTATATTATGTATATAATATTATATTTTACTTTAAAGTCTTTTTCAAAATAAATTTCCCTCCTCATAGTATACATCTTTAGAAAAACAAAATTTAAACAAAATAGAATATATATTTTTTCCTTCTCTTCAACTTATTTTTTTATAAGATTTTCCTTCTTAATATCATATTTTCTTGTATAACACACAATTGTCATCATTATAATTAAAAAATAATAACACATAAAATATGGTAAATTAATGTTTTAAAATCTCACATATATCCATATATTAAAATTATATACATATATTATTGTTCTTGCCCGTTGACTCTCCTGTTGGTTGACCCTACGACAATCACGCACCTCCTTTCCACACCTTGGATTATGTTTTGCTTTCTCGAAACAACCTGCACCTGCAAGATAGAAAGGGGCGCCCTAGAGGCCATTTGCACTCCGACGCTCAAGTCAAAAACTAGGGCAAGAAACACCGAGTGTATTGAGTATCTGTGTTTAAGTCTAGAAACTGCCTCTCTTTGCGAAGTATTTTACTACCCTTTATATAGTCTAGGGTTTCCTCTGCGCCGCTAACCATATTTAGGGTTTACAGGAATACCCTCGCGTCGCTATCACCCAGACTTAGGGTAATCTAGCACGTAAGGTTTCCTTAACTGGAGTGTAGATTCTAACAGGATGGCCACCTGGGTACCCCCTCGTGCACCTAGTCTCTGGGGCCACCTGTCCTGGGAGCGCCTTCACTGTTCACGTGTCATGCATGTAACTTCACTGGGAAACCCTAATCCTAATGAGTACTCGACCCTTCAGGACTCTGCACCTAACTGTGCTTTCCTTGCCACACGCATAGGCGCTTCGTGACTTAGGCTTCTTCCTACCTTTAGGCATTTTACTGATAGCTGGTCTTCTTTCAGGATCCACATCAGATGCTCTAATCCTGTTGTTCAAAACACCCAAGACCGATGTCACATCGTGCCACTCTGATGTCGAGGACTCATCATCCTGCTGAGTGACGAGGACACATCAGTCCACTTTGGTGATTGACATGCTAATGACTAATCATCCCCGCTCGTCCATACTACTTTTGGGATCCATCCCACGTGGTGTTGGCCCATGCTGTGGGATCTAGCTGACTTGCCTCACCTTTACTAGCTGTTCTCGGTGTCCAAGGACTGGTCGGTACAATTATAATTCACAAAAGTTATTCAAATGTCATCCATACATTCTCATGGATACTTGCTCCATAAATGTATTACCATATATCATAATTAAGTGTTAAACTCAATCTACTAGTTACATCTCATGTCATAAATCACAAATATCAATATCACAAATACTTGAGTCTACTTCTAGAAGACATGTGAATTAATTACTCTAAAATCTACAACTATCACGCTATCTTCACTAAGATGTCTCACACAACAAAGCTATATAATATAAAGTCATTCATCATGTTACAGGGTAAATTCCCATGATCTGCTAGACATAATTATTTTTGACACTGTAAACTATGTTATAGGAACCTCCTTCAATTTTCACTACCCGATATTTTTCTCCATGTGAATCCAACATCAATAGAGTGAAGATATCTCTTCAAGAATCTCAATTTTAATACATAACCTAAAAATCTCAACATAAAATTATTTTCCTTAAAATAAGTATGTTTACAATACATCACATGCAATTCATCATGTAATTAATATATACTTTCTTAATTATATATAATTCATCACATGATGTTTATATCTTTTTCGGGTTCTTTTGGTTGGGGGAGGTTGAAGAATGGTTGGAGAAGGCTTTTATCTAAGTTAAGTGATTAATAGAATTAATTTGGTAGTGAAAAATTGAAATGGCAGAATTTGCACTACAAAAAATCATGTTTGTGACGACAATTATTTTTGTATATATTGTCATTTACAAATACCATTACATAAACGTTTTGCGGTTTCACATACCATTATAGAGATATCCACCACAAAGTATAATATAGCAGTCTTATGTAAACTATTGCACCATACATCATTTAATACACTACATAACATGGCGTTTTAAACATGCAAATAATGTTAGTTAAAATTGTCATAATGTTTTTAATTGAAAAACCAATTCAATAAAAAGAATTGTGCATGTAAACGTCATTATTGATGTTATAATATGACATTTCTAATGCTAATAAATTATGAAATGTAATAGTTAATTGCAACCATTGTAATTGGAATATTAAATTAATGATATTTATCCACTAGTTCAAAATCTCATAATTTAATGATATTTTTGGGGTGTATCTTGATAGCTTTAGGAGGTGTTGAGGTTAGAAAGGTGGAGGCTTAACAATATTACGCAAATAGCGGTAAGAAATGAAATGGAAAAAGACAACGGATGAAGGTGCAAGTGGAAAATGAAAATGGAAGAAGGGTAAGGAAAGGTAGTGAATTCCTTACCAAATGTACATACCTTTGATGGACGGCTATGACCCTTGGAGGTCTCTTGATACTCTTCTTGGAGCTCTAAAAGGAAAAGAAGGGAGAATGCTACTTCGACAAACTCAACCATACACATTCCTCTCACATTCAAACTTCACTCACAAGCTTTCAAGCTAAAGTTTTTTGTATTTTTCAATTGTGTGATTTATATGAGAGAGTGGTGCTCTTTTATATCACTAAGAGTCGTACCACTCAAGCTCTAAAGGAGAGCATGAGACTTCTCCTAGCACATATTTTCCATAGAATTTCCTTATTCTACCCTAGATTCGACTTATTCTAGAAAATAAATATGAAAAACTATGAAGAAAGTTGTTAAATAAGGATATTCTAACCTATACCTCTTTTTTCAATATTTTTTTTGTCATGTGCCAGACTTTGATAATTATTTGATAATTATTACATTGTTGTATTTTTAAAATTTTTCTTCTTGAGATGTTTTCTCTAATTTTTTCTTTGATTGAATACTTCATTTCTTAGTTATCATCAATAACCCTCATACTCATTTACTTAAAAAATGCACATTTTAAAACCAAATTTATTTTTTCTTAATTACTAGAACAAAAATTGTTCCAAAGACCAACTCAAATTTCTATTTTAAAAATTTGGTTTAGAAAAATGATCTCTTAACAACTCTACTCCCATTCTTAATTTCTCTTGAGCAATCGAAGTTGTTTTGAGCCAAAATAGTTTTGAGAGAAGCTCCATTAATATTGTCAAATTTTCGCTGAAGTAGAAACATTACGCTTAAGCAAAATTAACCCCAAGATCAATTTCACAAAAATTTTGAAATTAACCCCAAGATCAACTTCACAAAATTTTTGAAATTTTAGTTTGAGGTAAAAATTTACATTTAGAGCGAATATTTTAACTTCTTCAGAGAAAAAACAACTACAACACTTAATTTTTTTCACAGACCAAACAAGTTCCTAAAGAATAAAATTTGTAAGAATATATAAAGTATTTACATACATACACAAAAATGAGTGTGATTCATAAAAAAACTGGAAACTGTAACTACTAACATAAACCTATTAGGTTCCATCAGTCACCCCATCATAAAATCAATCTTACATAAACAACTCCATCTCCTACTTTTTCTTGAAGTTATCTTCGTATACTCCTCTTGTTTACACTTCTTAATTTTCATTAAAAAATATTTGGTTTAATTTTAAAACCACTTTCAAAACGCTATGCTTACGTTTCTAAAATTGGATTTTAATAGTTACCTAACACTACAGATTTAAATTTCTCATCCCCTACCATACAATTTTCATTGCATTTATTCTTACACCTTTGTTGATTCATCCCTTAGTTATAAGAATCTCTTAAGTTATATCTACATAGACTTTATTCATATTAATAGATCACTGCAAGAAAATCAATAAACATAAATTAATTTTAGAGACAAAAAATAATTAGTTAATATAATGACTAAATTAGATACCATTTTAAAGACTAAAAAAAATTTTGGTTTCTAAATTAGTTTTTATTATTGTTAAATAGTTTCTAAATTGGTATCTAATTAGTTACAAAGGTTTTAACTACCAATTATTTATATTCTAAATTTGATAGCAAAAACTTTGGTAGCTAATTAGATACCAATTTAGAAATTATTTAACAATAATAGAAACTAATTTAAAAACCAAAATTTTTTTTAATCTCTAAAATAGTCTCTAATTTAGTCACCATAGCAATTAATTATTTTTTATTTCTAAAATTAGTTTCTATTTAGTGATTTTCTTGTAGTGGATTAAAATACCAACTTCAATATGTTCATTTTTACTTAGGAAACTTATTTATAATCCAAGCATAAACTTTTTTATGCATCAACATTCCCATTCTGAAAAATTAGTGTATTCCTCTTGATCCTGCCGCTGACTCGAATGTGGAGGATATGCCTCGTCACTCCTTCATCTAGCCTTCTGCAACTGCGTGTTCTACAAGAACGCTCCAAGAACCTTCTCTGGAACTCCAAACGATGCCTGCAAAACAACGCAGACGGCGCCTCTAGCGGCCGTTGTAGCTCTGACTCTCAAGTCAGGCAACAGGAACACCAAAAATCTCTTAGTGAAATCTCTAGTTTGAAATCACGTATTGCATACCTTGCTGAGTGTTTCTTTGCCCCTTATGTAGTCTTAGCGTCTACTGGCTACCTCTAAGGCTCACTCGATTACTCCTGCACTGCCATCACCCACTCTGAGGGCAATCTTGCGTGCAGGCTTCCTTTACTTGAGTGCAAAATCTGACAGGGACGGCCACGTGAGTACCTCTGTATACCCTCAATTTCTGTGCCCACCTGCCCTACCTAATCACTGGCGCTAACTGCTCTGGGAACGCCTTCACGGTCCGCGTGCCATTCAGGCAACCTCACTGGGAAACTCTAATCTTGGGTTCTCTACTCCTCAAGGCTCTGTACGTAGCTGTGCTTCCCCCGCCTCATGCATGGACGTTTCGTGACTAAGGCCTCTCCCTGGCTCTGATCACTGGTCTCTTCGGGGAATCAATCTCAACTGTTCTGGTCACGTTGTTCAAATCACCCTGGCCGATGACTGATGTGTCTCTCATCGCCCTGTTGTGTGACGAGGACACATTACCTCACTCTGGTGATCGACCCTACTGAGGGCTCATCGACCCACTGCTCCACGTCTGTGGTATCACCCCCACATAGCTCTGGCCCACACTGTAGGACCCAACTAACGTGGCTCGGTGACGTCATCAGTTCTCCATGTCTTATTGGGCCCACCAGACCGACCTCTCTTGTGCCGACCTCTCAGCTCTTGGCCGACGTCCGAGGTCTGGCCACCACAACACTCACCAGGCACTGCATCCTGCATGCATGGTCTCACTGCACAGTGCCATGCACGTAATGGGTTAAGAGAGTCACTGATGACTGACCAGCTTACTAGCTCTCTCATGCCATCCTCATGCACGACCCTACTGGCGCGCAACTCTTCTTCTTCTAGTTTGGAATCATGTGAGGTGCATGCGTAACGCTCTCGCTGGGAGCCTGGGTCCCAGCTTAACTGCGTGTTAGCAAGAACCCCTATGAATGGTCTGTGCTTCTTGCGTAACGCTCTCGCTGGGAGCCTGGGTCCCACTTAACTGCGTGTTAACAAGAAACCCTGATGACCATGCATCGATGACGGATCAGTGCTCCTTACATAACGCTCTTGCTAGGAGCCTGGGTCCCAGCTTAATTGCGTGTTAACAAGAAACCCCGATGACCATGCACCGATGTCGGATCAGTGCTTCTTGCGTAACGCTCTCGCTGGGAGCCTGGGTCCCAGCTTAACTGCGTGTTAACAAGAAACCCCGATGTCCATGCACCGACGACGGATCAGTGCTTCTTTACTTCTCGCGCTCTCCTTCCAGGCACTTATCTAGGCACTGATCTGCTGGTGGTGGTCCCTTAGCAACTGATCACCGATCACCTTTCTGAGTGATCTCCTCCCTGATTCACCTGCTATCTTATTCCACGTGTCACCCTGTGAATGGTCCACGTGGTCATCTGCTGCTGACGTCATCGACTACGGATGACCGACCGAATCACCTCTCATTTCATAAATTCCATATGAATGCCACCCAAACATATTTTCATACCTATTCCCCTTGCTATTAGATTCAACAATGTTAAAATGGTATTCTAGTTGGCAATGTGATAAGATGACATGAAAATCATGTTTGAGAAATAATTTGATGAATGACTAATTAAATATATTTAATAATATTAGGGGATATTTTTGTTTTCGTTTTTACATATTAGATTTTTATTTTGTTATGAACTATCTTTAATTATATCATTTACCCATTGAAATGTAAGTATTATTTATATTACTTAGTTTAAAAATTAAAGTATCGATTTTATTTTATTTTCTTTTGTAAAAAATCTTATGTTAGGCATTTTTAGAATTGATGGCTAAAACAAAAGGGGGAGGGGGGGTTGAATTGTTTTTGAAAGCTTTTCGCAAATGTTTGTTTAAGAATGAATTCCTTTATTAATTCACAAAGGCAAAGATCAAAGGAGTTAGAAGAAATCAAGCTTTCAAAATATGCAGCAGAATATTAACTGGTTGATATTACGATATAACCGATTGTTCTTAGCACTCAAGCAAAGTCAAGCTGTAAGCAATGTACAAGACAAAATTTTAACCGATTATAATATCAAAATAACCAATTGATATTATTACAAAGTTAACAATAATGCTATATATCATAATTATAACCGATTTCTAGAACAATATAACCAGTTGTTTATATCAGATACAAAAACATTAACAAGATAAACCCAGACAGAGAAAGAGAAATTTACACACAACAGTTGTACTGGTTCACTCAACCCCTGAGCTACATCCAATTCTTCAGAAAAACCTTCTGAGTTCCACTATGTAATACACAACAGATTACATACACACAACAATACAAAGAGAGGATCTTTTACACCTAAGATCACACACACACTCTTTGTCAACCACACACACCTCAAATCAGATCAACCTCTGATTTTACAGGATTTTTACACACTTACAATATTTACAAGATTCTAATCTCAGGAACAAAGAAAGGAATAGAAAACACCTTGTTTAAACGTTCCTAGATTCGTGTAATGATCAGAACATCAGCTATTGAGCAATCTTGAAACTTTTAACAAAAACTCTTCTCGAAACTGATTTCACAAAACTTTCTTTTGATCACTGTAAAGCTCTCCTTTCAAAAACTTTCTGTATCACAAAGTGTATTTTTTGTATTCGAAAAGATAAGAGATACCCATTTTATAAACCTCACATAAAGCCATTTGATCTGCCAGTTGTAATTGGACCAAAACAGTTTTTCAAAAGCTGTAACAGAAATTCAAATCTCAACCGATTGAAACTTCGAAATAACCGGTTGATTCTGTTAAGCCAGTTATAAACCAGTTGAAAAACCCACCAGAAACACCATGTGGGGAACAATCGGTTAACTCGTGGAAATAACTGGTTGTTTATCACTTAGCTTTTCAAGAACCATTTTCTCTTTAAGAATCAAGTTGCTCAAGCTAAGGTTATGAACCAAAAACGAAATATACAAATTCTAAAACATAAAACAAAGATCTAAGCCCAACTTCATCACAACAACCAAGCACAACACAGATACTTCACAGATTTGGTTCATCAAAGCCTTGGTTCCAACAGGCATCACTATGAAACTTGACATCTCAACTAGGCTGACACTTCAAGTATCAACAATCATCTATCACCACATGAAAATGTATTATTAAAAAAAGGAAGAAAGAAAGAAAGAAAGGAAATACAAGAAAATATGGAGGGACTAGAGCAAAATCTGTATATAAAAAACCTAAGAAAAGCGATACTTACGTAATCTATACCTATTAATAAAAAATTCTAAGAAAAGACTATTATACCAATGAAATTGTTCTCTATGAATAAACCCTAAGTTAGCAAGCTTGTCAACACATGCATTCCATTCACGAAAAATGTGATAAATTCGAAATCGGATTTTCCCATAGTAATTAAGGCAAGTGTTCCACATATTATGAAGAATCCAAGGAACATTAGTCCTAACAGTAAATGTGGTACAAACCAAGGCAGAATCACATTCAATTCATAAACTAGTAAGACCCATATTTTTAGCTTCTTCAATAACTTCATAAAGCTCAACAACCAAAGCAGTCTGAATATAAATGAAAGCGGAGAAACCACCAATAAACTCCCTCATAGTCCCATGGAAAATACGACCACAAGCAACAAGACCAGGAGAAACCCTAGCAACACCATCAATATTAATTTTAATCCAACCTGATGAAGGAAACTCTCATCTAACAAGAAGATGATGAAGAACTTTGTCATTACAAGTATTAATATCAAAGAACTTAAGCACATTAAAGTCAAACATATCATTTCTCATAGAGCTTTTAGAAGAATTAACTACTAGACAAGCGAAATCCTTAATCTGAAATCTAGCATAATTTTTCATATACCATATCATCCAAATAAAAAAGGTAATCACAGCAAGTTTAATCAAATTAACCAAAAGACTACCATTCTTAATAAAAGAAAGGAGATCATCCAAATTAGAGAAATGAGAATGAAGAAAAATTTGTTGAACCCAACTCCAAATATGTAAAGCATTAGGACATTCAAAAAATAAATGCTAAATAGATTCTTCCTACTTTTCACAAAGAGTACGCATAGACCATAAATGAAAACCTATGTGCTGAATATGATGCGTTGGAAGCCGCCCATGAAAAAATTTCCAGAGTACTAAAGTTTTGGAAAGAGGAATATATTAAGACCAAATGATCTTACCTTAACCACAGGGAAAACTTGAATCCAAGAAAAAATTCCTAGCATATTTGATAGTAAAATGACCATAGTCTTCCAGGATCCAATTAGAAGTATCATGCTCTTACCTAATCATGATATGTTCAAAAAAATGATTCACCAATTGTAAAGTCAAGGGAATAATCCAATCACGACCATTCCAGAATTGGGAAACTGTAGTTACTAGGGTTCTAGAACCATCAGGTACCCCTACAATATTTGATAAACAAGTAGAAGAACATCATTTATCATTTCAAAAATTAATAACAATACCTGTTTTTTTTTTATCAGCAAAAAAAGAATGAATAAATATGAGGTATTTCAGGAATACCTCAACTCGTATACAGTCCAAGAGGTATGTTTAAGAATAGTGTCATAAAACTATTTAATTCTAGGCAAAATAGAAGAAGATCTATGAGTCAATCGAAGTTGGTACTGTAAAAATAAATTTAATCATCTCATATATTGCATGATCTAAACTAATTATATTAATGGTGTAAAAGGAATAAATCACATTTTAAAGGTATTATAGATGTCACATAAATGTATAACTAAATTTTAAAAATGTAAAAAGTGTGGCCTAAATATATAGTCACATTTTAAAACTATTATAAGTATGGCTTAAACGTATAATTACAGTTTAAAAATATTATAAATGCAGTCTAAATGTATAACTATATTTTAAACTTATCTGAAAATTTTACCTAAGGTCTAATTTCATGGAACTTAAATGCATGGTAATAACTTATAAAATGTAGTTTAATATTCTATTTCTCAAAGAGAGGCAACATTTAAATAAGTATGATCCAAATTTATGAGAACATTTAATTTTTTTTTTTGTCTAAACACTAGATTTTTTTTATCAAAGAATTAATTAAATTACTAGGTCTAAAAAATCTTGTCTAAACACTAGGTAATGCTTAAAATATGTTGTCTAAATGTTATGGATAAAGTTATTACCTAAACGCTAGTTAAAAAACAGTGCGGTTTATTTTAACATTATGAGACAATGGTTTTATAAAACTGGTTGCCTTAGGAAAAAAAATTCTGACTATAAGCAATCCCTGATGCATATTACTCCAGAACTAAAATTTTGTTGCTAAATTATTGTTTAAAGCTTAGTCACAATTATTTAACTTCAGCCAACGACTTTTAGTTGTTGTCTAATGAAAAAATTGGTTTAGTGATATATTTTCAACCAAGACCTTGGAAGGAAAAACATATAATGAAGCTTGATTACAAAAAAATCCTCATAAAATTTAGAAGTTTTTTCTGTGTCAATTATATTATAGGGTGCATCCATTATCTCATTCCTTACAAAAGGTGGTCAAGTCACTATTAAATTATGACACTTGAATTATTAGGTTTTTAAAGTAGAAAGAATTGCACATTAACTATAAATTATAAATTTTGACATAGAAGTAAGCACTCAATTCAACAATTACTATTATAGTCAAAGTCAAAAGTTTAATTCTCAGAGGAATAAGTATTGAGGATGAGATTGTTACAAATGACATCAATTATCTTGTTACGGAGACCAAGTGAATCGAGTAACAATCAAATAATTTTATTTCACTTGTTGATGGAGAGATTGTTACAAGATGCATCAATTGTTTCATGGTGTAGATCAAATAGACTAAGTCAAAATCGAATTGTGGTACTTGCATTGTTACATTCTTAATAATAGAAGAATGACATTATAAATATAAATTATAGCTTTGGACTTAAATGTGAGTGCTCAATCCAACCCATTATGTCTTTATTCCATATGAAAAAGAGGTAAGTTTGTTCAAATGTAAAAAAAAATAATCAATTATTTTAGTACAGTGGAGACTCCAAATATTATGTTGTTATTGTGGAGTACTCCTATTAAACCATCCAACTATGATTTTTTTTTTAATGTTGTTTTGTTATTAAAACTATAAGAATTGTTGTTATTAGCATGGAAAAGTGAATTTTTTTCATTACATAAGCATAAAATCAAACACACTATATACAAAATCTGCAAAATTTAGGCAATTAGTTCTAAAATTAGGAGAGACAAAAATTTCAAGACATACATACTTAAATAAAATTAAAAAGAAAAAATGTAAAGTCTACATATAATGGTGAAATTTGTGCTTAAAGCAATAAATCTATGAACTAGATGAAGATATAAATCAAATTATTTCGATTAGGTGTATTATCATATAAATTTTTTTAAATTAATGTTGTGTACTTCAATAAAATAATAGCGTGAATAAGATGAGTTATGGAATAACTACTGGACTTATATGTGTTAATTATTGAAGAAAATAACAAGAAAAGTTCTATAACGTGTGATTTTGAAGCCTTCTCACTTCAATTTAACCATCTAACTTCACCTTTAATTTTCAATTTATTCTTAAATTTTACGTGTGTTTTAATAAAATTCCTATTTTAATCAATTGTTAACTAATACAATTGTTGCATGTGCTACAAGGGTATAAGAGATTACATTTAGTATGAGATTTATTATTTTTCCTCTTATATGATAAGACAGAAAAATAATAATAAATAATAATATTACATTGAAAAGTTAAAATGACACTTAAAAAAGGTATAAATAGAAATTGCATTTACTTTGAGATTTTCTTTTTAGCTTATAGGATGGAAAGAATAATAAATAATATTGTATTGAAAAGTTAAAATAATACTTAGAAAGTTGGAATCTTCTCTTATCCTTCTTTTTCTGCATAACCTTCTTTCTAATCTTCTTTATTTTTCCATCACACTTTTCAAATGATTATATTGATCAATGTTTTGCATAGCAGCCTCAGCTTCTCTTTGTACATTAACCATTTGAGGTCGCATGTTCACCTAGGCTTTTCGTTTTTCCTACAAATATAATAAAATTACATCACAATGACATTATCATAAAAAATAAAAGGTATGAATGTGATTAATTGTAAAAGAGATACCTTTGGTACTTCTTTGATTTGATTTAGAATGAATATTTACTCTAATCAAAATATCTTCCTCTTCGTCTTCCCCTTTACCTATGTTGCTGCCCGTTTGTTGAAGCTCTAAATATTCAAAGAGAACTCACACTATTATTTTTGTAGTTGGTGTAAATGAGATAGGTTTATTCAAAACTCTATGAATCTACCCTTTATATAGATCTACACTCACATGGACGTGAGTAGAATCAAGAAAATATATTATTATGAAAAAAAAATTAATTGCAATAAATATAATCACTAATATTATTTTGTTTGCATTAAATGCATAAATAAAACGTATAAGCGTTTAACTGTATATCATATTCAATAATATAATAAATAATATTATTAATAAGTTAGTGTAACATTAATTATATATTAAATTTTAATAAAATTAATAAATACTATCATTTAATGATTAAATGCATATATAGTATCCATTATACTGTAAAACCATCAAAGGTCTATATAAACTTTGTAGTAATTCAAAAACATAATTTAAACACAATATATATATATATATATATATATATATATATATATATATATATATATATATATATATATATATATATATATAAAAGGAGAGTAAAAAAATAAAAATCTATTCTTTTTTCAAAAATATATATGTTCTTGTATATAATATCATCATTGTAGTCATAATACAAACAATAAGTACAATACAATGGATAAACTATTAAAATAAATTTTCAACACAATAAAAACTATTTAAAAGAAGGAATTTTAATTAACAAACCATCACAATTTAGTTTCATTCAAATACCAACATAAAACAACCATACATGGATTTATATCAAAGATATTCAACTAGCAAAGTATCAACTAATGCATTCCGAAAGACTCATATTAAGTACCCACCCAAAGACTAGCATTGAATCTAAATAAATACTTAGATTTATAAGCGAACCTAAGAATAATGGATCAGGTTAGGTTCATTACAATTGTTCCCACATCTTCACACGATGTGTAAAAACTCCCCCATAAGTTTTTCACCACTTAACATCTTATTCTCTGTGACTTGGACCATCAATGAAGCAAGAGGATCTTTGTTACAGGAAAGATTTCAATATTTAATACACACACAAAATAATGGTTCACATATATGTTAGAATTAGAGGCCTTAAACAAGAGGGGGTGAATTGTTTTTTAAAGATTTTCGCAAGTATTGAAGGTAGAGTGAAAGACTACAAAGAATCAATCAATTAGAAATTTGTTAAGCCAAAAAAGAAAACTAATTTTAATTTGATTTTAGAAAATCAATCGGTTGTTTTTGCGAAATAATTGATTGTTTATATCAGTAGTGTTAAAAAATCAAAGCTAAAGCAATTTAAGGAGTGTGAAGATAGAGAGATTCACACAAGATGTTTATACTGATTCACTCTTAACCAAGAGTTACATCCAGTCCTCAGCTAACCACTAAGAAGTCACTATGTAATCAAAACTAGATTACAAAACACACATCAAAAGTGATGATCTTGAACCCCTCAAGAACACACACCACTCTTTGGCAAAACACATAGTTTTCAGAACAACCCTCTGAAACTGCACCACACCAATACACACAAAATTACAATGTTAAAGAAAGAAGGGAACATAATACACCTAGGTAATAAAAGATTAAAGTTCATAATACAATACCCAATCCTATTCCACACTTGAAGATGATCCAAAAGCTCTTTTAATCTTGAAAACTCTTTGCGATTAAGCTTTCTTTCTTACTCCAAGAATAGGAGCGTAAAACAACCTTTTTATAAACCAACCAGGTCATCAAAACATTTAATTCAAGAACCAAAAGCAGTTAGGATCATTAAAAATCAGTTTAACATTAGTACAAAAAGGTTAATTCACGACGGTTAAAATGGACATTTAAAGACGGTTCTCCCACCGTCGTTATTGCGGGTGTCGTTAAAAAGTGTAGGCTTTTAACGACAGTAGGGGAACCGTCGTTATAAGTATGTTATAACGACGGTTACTTTTAACCGTCTTTGAAAGTAAAATGACAAATAAAAAAAATTAAAAAATAAAGAAAGTTTTTAAAGGCAGTTCCCATGGGAACCGTCGTTGTTTCTATGCCTTTTAAAGACGGTTCCACGAGGAACCGTCGTTATTTATATATTTTGAAAAAAATATGATTTTGTAAAAATCTCAAACCTGCAGAAAATTTCCAATTCCAGAAATTCTAGAAAATCAAAATATTTACAATCATAATTCAAATATAAAAAACACATACAACAAATTATAACATTCTACAAAAAGTTTTTCTAATATATGAAAAATTTCTATGCTATTCTAACAGTTTATTTACCCTAAGTTTTTATACATGGTTACAAAATACTTTGACCATGTTGTTCTCACATACTCCAATGCTTCCGAACCTAGCGGTTGTTGGTCGTTGAAAAACTGTAAGACATTTTGAAATTTTTTGAATTAGTGCTTGAATAATAAATCCAGAATTTTAAAGTGTTTTTTGTATTAAGATATTACTTTATCCCAACCTCTATCAATTGTGGCTCGCACAATGGTCGACATCCACTGCATAACATAATAACCGCACTCATAACTTCCGGATTGCTTGTTGGACTGCATGTGAAAATAAATGTATTAAATGAAAGAGTGAGACATATTAAATTGAGTGAAAAAATATACTTTAAATACGCTAAGGTCCATCCAAGTGATTTTTTGTGCATTTGCACTTCCCCTCCCACTCAATATGTTATATCCAGAGTAAGCACTAAAATAATAAGATTTCATGTTAAAATACATAACATTATATAATGTATAAGTAATAATAAATGTTAAATGAAATTTTCGTACCTATCTATAATGTGTTTAAAATAGGTAGGGGGTCTTTTATGCAAAAAGCAAAACCATGCAGCAGTATGATCTTGCACAGATATAACCAATAGTTGCCAATGAAACCTATATAACAAATCATTTAGTTTGTCTTATTTCAATGTTTAGTATAACTTATATAATAAATAAAGACTTACTCATGGATGTACGGAGCAAAATAAATTCGTTTTCCTCCATTCTTTAAGGCAGTGGTGATATATGTTTGTGTTTCCGACTTCTTGTTTCCAATTAGTTGAATGACTTGAGGGTCTAAAAACCCATAAATATCGTGTTTCCCCTCATCGAAGCATAATCCATAAATATACCTAAATTTGAATTAGTTAGTACTAATATATTTAATAAATCAAAAGTATAAAGATTTTAATATTTGAACTTACATCATCCATAATTGCAGAACTGTTATGTTAATCTCTTGATTTCCAGATGCAAGGTCCAACAAATCAGACATATGAAAGTACAATAGTACATCACTATGCCTTCCAAAAACATGGTCATCCCATGGAACCTCTATGACGGTTGTGTTTAAAGTTGTAGCAACTTCCACCAATGCCGCCACAGGATCATCAATGGAGAATTTTTTCTTCTTTTGTAGAGGCAGTTTTGTCTTAGGTTCCTCCTACTCATCAACAAAAAAACAAATACTTAAATTACTTAGAATGTAATATATCTGATATATAATCCTATTAGTATTAGTGCAAAGATATACCGTAGAGTCTACAGGTCTGACGAGATGTCTAAGCCAGGCAACGAAAGTATGTAATGCCTCTGCTATAATTGTGACCTCTGATGTCGGCATAGGAACTATAACAACACCACAAAGGACCTTCTCCAATGTAACCTTTATGAAATTAGAAGAAAGAGGCACATTGTGACCCCTTCATAACACTTACCCAGGGCAATGAATCGGGTCAAAGAATTATACTCAACATATAACTCACATTGGCTAGTTGAGCCAAAGTCATCTCTTGAATGATCAATTGCCGAACAACTCCCTTTAGTGCTGACTTTCTTAATAGGAGGCAGAGGTGGTTCATCTTCTACCATAGTAGGTGGTTGCTGCGAGAGTCCTAAACCCTCCCACCGCTTTTGGAACTCCCTTTCCATCTACTTATTAAACTCCTCCATTAAGCTTTCTTTAAGCTCTTGAGTTACCTCAGCCTTTATTTGTTCACGTAACTGTACTAAATACTCCTGGCTAGGTTGACTGTACGATTGTTCCTTGTTATGTGATGAAGGTCCAAAGTATGACCTAATCCCAACTCCATATCCAGCTACACGAACACGTCTAGGGTGCTCAGGTCGTCCGAGAGCAACATTAAGAATATCTTCACGACCACATGGATGAAAAGTCCCTTGTGTTGTTTGCTCAGCAAGAGAATTGTAAAACAAAAGAAAACAAATTGTCAAACTTCAACACATTGAATTTTAAATAACACATAGAAAACATATTTCTTACAATTCGTTCAACTGTTTGTTCTGTAGACTTAGAACTCCATGTCCCTGATGGCTTCATACGTGCACCCTTCTACATCTCATGTCGAGGTGGTGGGGATGGAGGCCTAAAAGAATCTACACTATCCCCTTCCTCAATGGAAGTAGAATGTGCTTTAATCTTTTCTTGAAGCATCTTCTGCTCTAACAACTTATAACCACCATGGGACAATAAGTGTAGGGTATCATTATGTGCCTGATTGGCTTGTGCTTTCTTTCGAACATCCTATCATCAACATTGAAAATTGAATAATACAATAATATAAACTATATCCAAATATAACAAGTGATATTAACTTGCCATTTTTAAGTTTGTCGAATCTGCACAAACTTCTGCCAAGTTTCTTCATCAAGGGATGCATATTTTGTACAAGGATTTTCTTCTTTCCTTTCACCATATATATAATTTGTTGTCAATTTTGATTTGAATTGACGAAACTTGACACCCACATCAGAAAGAACCTTTGCTTTCAAGGTTTCCACATTCGGAATCCTGTAATTTGTCTGCATTATTTGGGATAGTTATTAGTTCATAAACAAGCTTCGAATTGAATAAAGTATAAAAGAAATTTAGATTGAACAAAGTAAAAACAATTACATACCAGAATATCTTGCCAAATCATGTTTCTCTCCTGCTCGGTCACGTGATCCCAGGACTCAATTAAGAAAGAGAACCTTTCAAGAGAAAGTACTCCGAGATAACTTCTAAATTTTTTGGCATGTGGCCCAGTGGCCACACCAATGTTGACATCAATAGACAATGGTATTTTGTCCTCTTTATTTATCTTCTTAAACATATTCTTTAATCTTGTAGGTCCTCTACCAGATTTTGAACGAGAAACTTTATCATCTGTCATGTTCCTATTATCAAACAAATATGATAAGCATCAAGAATATGAAATATAATATAAATTAAATATTGTAAAACTAAACATGAATCACATTAACATACAAATATATATTCCTTCATCATGATCATTTCGAATTGCATGTACAACATCAACAACATCCTCGTACTCTTTATTTCATGGTCATTCTTGTAAATGATTCAATCTCACAAATGTCATTGTGTGTATCTTCTGGGTCATTATGTTGTTTTTTTCCATGTAATACAACAAACCAGTGTTCAAATGTGGGATCTTGGATATAGAAAACTTGGGAAGCTTGATGTGCCATTTTGAATGGTCTGTCATGATAACCTATCTTTCGAAAGTCAACCAAAGTCATTCCTGATTCATCAACTTTGACACCGGTCTTATTGTCAACCCACTTGCATTGGAAAACTGGTACAGTAAAATTGGTATAATTAAATTCCCAAATCTCTACTATGACACCATAATAAGGCATTGATCCCATAACAGGATTTTGATCCTTTGCAGTTGAAAATTGCATAGACTCTACCTCCAAGGTGACTCCGCTATTTTGCATTGTACTCCTATCATCTCGAGATTTTGTGTAAAACAAAACCATTTACTTCGTAGCTAGAACAACATAAAACATCAAACTTGAGACCGTTTGCAAGCCATGTTAATGTTTTAGATGCTGATGGATCATTCATGATTTGTTGCTTAAACCATGACATGAAAGTTTTGTTATGCTCAATTAACACCCATTTTTCTGATTGTCTTGGATTTTTATATTTGACAATCTCTTTGTGTGTATCTAAGTATGGTAACACCTCATCAGTGTTATTCAGGATATACAAGTGTGCTTGCAGAACCTCTTCTCTAGATTTGCTTATGACATGTACACCTTTTGAAGATTTAGTTACAAATGTATGAGAGTGCCAACATTTTTTAGGAACTCGTATAGATTTGGCTTTTGACAAATACTCGGAACAAAAATCAATAAATTCTTCTTAAATGTATCTTTCAATAATGGAAGCTTCCGGACGACATTGATTCTTCACATATCCTTTCAAAATCTTCATGTATCGTTCAACTGGATACATCCATCGCATATAAACTGGCCCACACAATCTGATTTCTCTTACAAGATGAACAACCAAGTGTACCATGATATCAAAAAAAGATGGAGGAAAAAACATCTCGAGTTGACACAAGATAACAATTATTTCTTCTTCAAGTTCATCCAACTTTTTAGAGTCAATCTCTTTACTATATATGGAATTGAAAAATGAACATAGTCGAGTGATTGTACGCCTAACATTTTTTGGTAAGATTCCATGAATAGCCACCGGTAGTAATTGTTGCATTAGAACGTGACAATCATGAGACTTTAAGCCAATTAGTTTCAAATCATTCATAGATACAAGACTCTTAACATTTGAAGAGTAGCCTTGTGGTACCTTAACACCTTTAAGACATTCACAAAAACTTGTTCTCTCTTTCTTTAACAAAGTGTAACATGCTGCAGGCAAGTATGTACGTTTACCAACTTCTCGCGGTGCCAATTCCTCTCATATATTCATCTCAATCAAATCCAGACGCACATTCACACCATCCTTTGTTTTTCCTTTAATGTTCAAAAGTGTTCCTATCAGACTGTCGCACATATTTTTTCTACATGCATTACATCTATACATTGTCTAACATCTAACTTACACTAATACGAAAGATCGAAAAAGATTGATCTCTTCTTCCATATTTCACTCACAGTTTGCTTCTTCTTCCTTTTTCCAAAAGTCACATTAACATTTTTTTATCTTTTCATAAATTTGAAGGCTACTTAATGGAGTCAGACAAATGTTATGTTCTTGGTATCCGTTAAAAGCTTTTTTCAATCTACGATACGGATGATACTTCTTTAAAAATCTACGATGCCCAAGATACACAGTTTTTCTTCCGTGTTTCAACTGCTCATATGATGTCTTCTTTTCACATATTGGACATGCTCTATGACCTTTCACACTATAACCTGACAAGTTCCCATATATAGGGAAATCATTGATAGTACAAAATAACATCGCACACAATCGAAAAGATTCATTCTTAAAAGCGTCAAACACATCAACCCCTTCATTCCACAATAACTTCAAATCTCCAATCAATGGATTAAGATAAACATCTATGTCATTTCCAGGTTGTTTTGGACCAGAGATCAACATAGATAACATCATGTATTTGCGCTTCATACACAAAGCAGGAGGTAAGTTGTAAATCACTAACAAAATGGGCCATGAACTATAATTACTACTTAAATTTCCAAAGGGATTCATTCCATCAGTTGCCAAACCAAGTCTTAAGTTTCTTAATTCTCTTCCAAATTCTGGAAATTCTTTATCAATCTTCTTCCACTGCAAAGAATCAGCCGGATGACGAAGTAGTCCATCACATTTTCTATTCTCTGCATGCCACCTAAGGTTTTTAGCATCATCTGTATTTGCAAACAAACGCTTAAGCCTTGGAATTATTGGAAGATTCCAAACAACCTTAGCAGGAGGACCTTCCTTTGTGAATTCTTCAATTTCATCATTTTGACCAACTTTAACCTTATAACGAGACAAACCACACCTGGGACATCTTCTTAAATCTTCGTACTCATTTCTGTATAAAATACAATCATTATTACATGAGTGTATTTTTTTATATTCCATACCCATCGGACAAAGAATTTTTTTTTGCCTCATAATTCTGATTGGGTAATGTATTTCCTTCCGGAAGCATGTCCTTCAGCAATTGGAGCAAATCAATAAAGCTTTTATCGATCCATCCATTCATTGCCTTCAAATTCATCAACCTTAACACTGCTGATAATCGTGTGAAGTTAGTTGAACCAGGATACAAAGGAGTCTCTACATCATTAGACATATTTTCGAAAACTGCATTAGCAAAAGATTCAGCTCCCACATCACGAATCATGTCTTCTAATCTATCGTCTATTAAGAAATCAACTTCCTTTGAAGCTCCGCGCACAGTTGGAAAGTCTAACAATTCACAGTGTCAAGTCCATGTTGTATAATTTTTCAAAAATCCATCACACAAAAGATGTTCTCTAATTTCGGAAACACTCAATATCCTTCCATTCAAACAATTGACACAAAGACACCTTATTTTTACTCCATTATGATTACTAATGGCATTATATTGTGCAAGCTGTAAGAATTCTTCAACCCCTTTTTCATAAGCATCACTTATCATTGGTGTATAAATCCAACTCCGATCCATAGAATTGATAAACTAAGAAAATCTAAATCAAAATTGGCAAAAGTCAAACACCCTCAGACTCAAAATCAATGTATTCCATATATTCAAATGTACTATCTAATTCATTATAAAACTAAATCAAAATTACTGAAGGTCGGACACCTCCGAACTCAGAATCAATACGTTCAATATGTAAAAACAATATCTAATTATTAAAAACTTAATCAACATTGTCGAAGGTCGGGCACCTTCGGACTCAGAATCAGTACGTTCAATATGTAAAAAAAATATTGTTCATTAAAAAATAAATCAAAATTGCTGAAGGTTGGACACCTTCGGACTCAGAATCAAAATGTTCAACACATTTAAACAACATGTAAAAAAAATATCTAACAATTATTAAATAATAAAATATATATGAAATAAAATTTAATATATTATTAAAAAATTTTAAAAAATACTAACCTGGAAATAGAGCGAAAAAAAAAATAGCAAGTTGGTGCCTTTCCGCGAGAATGCAGGTATGTTGGCACGGGGCTTACAAGGCAGCAACTAGGGTGGAAAGGCGGTACCTTGTGGAGACGGCCCCGGAGGCGTGCGTGTGTGGCGACGGAGGCGCGCACCAGTAGTGGCCGCGCGTCCGCCGCGCGCAATGGCACGGCGAGGACAGGTGTTCGACGGTGGCAAGGTGCAGGCGTGCGGTGGTGGCGAGGTGCAGCGTGCGGCATCGCGAAGCGCAGGGGTTTCGCGATGGCGAGGTGCAGCGTGCGACGATGGTGAGGCACAACGTGCGACAGTGGCGAGTTCGGCGGTGCTAACCCATGACGGCGCGTGCCTTGGCGATGCTCACCGGTGCGACGAGCTAGGGAACGACGACAAGCTTGGAGGAGTGTGCAGAAGAAAGTAGAAGAGGCTTGAGTGGAGAAGATAAGTGAGGAATGAAAGAGTGGCGGGAACTGAAATATATTGGAGATCACTTGTAAAGACGGTTCCAAGGAACCGTCGTGGTAAGTCCCCTGGTACACAATCAAAGACGGTTCCTTTTGGAACCGTCGTGGTAAGTTTCTCTTATTTACGAAATTGCCACCGCGTTTTCAATAACGATGGTTATTTCTCAACCGTCTTCGTTAGAAGTCATTAATGAAGCTTTTTGTACTAGTGTAACCAACTTAACCAAATTCTGTTAAGGTTTTTAGAAAATCACTTGATTGAAATCACGAATCAACCGGTTGAATTGGTTTGACAACAAAGTCAAACAAAGTCGAGCTTTTCGAATTCTTTTCAAAATCCACTAACAGTAAAACAATCGGTTGTATCGACATTTCAACAGGTTGAATTTTCTCACTCTTTAGAAAACACCTCTTTTTCAAAAGGATTAAGATTCAATTAACCTTGGATCATCATAAAGAGTGGTTTAACAAATTCAAATACATCTAGACACACACATACAACCAACAACAAGGTCTTCAAGCATTCCTCTTGGCTTTGGAGACATCAAAGCACCTTGTTCAACAATATCATCCTAAATTTGTGACCCTAAATTCATATAATTCTCATCACTCTCAATAGCCATTTTCATATAACACAAAAATTTTAAACAAAATCACAATCAATTCAATATACAAATTAATATTCATCTTACATTTATAATAAAAATTCACATACAATTCATTAAATAAAAAAGAAAAAAAAGGAACTTTTTAAATTTTTTTAGCTTGAGCAAAAATTGTGTTGTTTGAGCGAAAATTTGATTGAGAGGGTTAGGTTGTTGTGCTATTTTCTCTTTAGCGAAAATGTGGCTGAAAGCAAGGTTTGACTTTTTGTTCTATTTTCAATTGGGTGAAAATCTTTCACTTGAGCGAAAATATAAAAAAAAAATCAACCTCATGCGGCAGAACAAATATATTTTCAAATTTTTATTCAAAACCAATTTAACAAATATAACTCTCAAACACATTCGAATTAATTAATATAATCTAAAATTTGCTCAAACATCATTTATTAATCAAAACTCAAATAACGTACAGTTTCAAGTATTCAAACAATTTTCAAACTAAACATCATCCTTGCATATAAACCAAAATTTTGCAACCAAGTCATCTTCAGATCCAAATTATCTATCCTAAGGTCCTATTAAAAACAAAAACATCTTCCCCTACATGACATTCCTTTCTTCAAAGCAACTTGCAAATCCAAGCAATAAAATTATTCAAGATTTAGGGACTCAGAGCAAAGTATTCAAACATATCATAAATTAGTATGAGCTTAACCAAGTTGAGAGGATCACTTTTCTCAACTAACCTAACCAAAATTGATGACAAATTCATAAGGAAAAGAATAGAATAAAGAATCTTTAGAGTAAATAGGAACTTATTGATAAACTCCTCTTCTTCTAATCTTCTTTATGATTTCTTCTTTGAATGGAGAGTGGATGAAGCATGGTTTGCGGAAGCATTTGATAATTTTAAGGGAACATTTGGTGATTGAAGAGGAATAGGGAACTTTGTGAGAGTGAGAAGTGAAGCCAACTCACTAGGCAATAGTATAGGCTAACCTAGGGTGAACTTAGGAAAAAGTAGAATGGTAAAAATTGGGCATCATTTTATTACTAATTTCAAGTTGAAAAATACAAAGAGGTAGTACACATATTTATAGCCATGAAGCTCAACCAAAGAGAGAAGAAGTGAGGGAAAATTGAAATTTGAAAAACATTCAAACTTGGGCATCAAGTAAATCATGCATTTCACATGACTACTCACACATTCCATGCGTTTAAGGCATGAAAAAAACCCTAAGGCACACTCCTCATCATCAATGACTGACCTAAGGTTTCCCTTAGACCTTCACAAGTCCAATGGAAACCCTAGATAGTTTAAAAACTCTAATTCTAACCTTTGTCTACATTAAACTCAAATTCAATCCCAAAAGCCTATTATAGTGACCCAAATACATGATCAAATTATTCTATGCTACTTGACCTAATTCATGGCCCATGATATCATAATCTACCATATATAATTATTGAAATTAAAGTATGGCCCAAGAAAATGGTGATCTTCTAACCAAAACTCTAGTTGTTGTTCCATGGTATGGGGTCTTCTATGAGATATTTTGTTCATTTCTTCATCCTAGAGTCATCCTCTTTATTATTTTTGTTGTTCTTGTTAATTTCTTTTATTGTCTCTATTATTATTTTATTTGAATTGGGAAAATTTTCTCAACTGTAACGAAAAACCCTTTACTATGACTCCATTATTTTTTTAGTATATCTATAAGTATTTTTCCACTAAGATAATATTTAAATATTATTTCTTCATCATAGATCATAAGTTATTTGTGGAATTAATTTTTTTGTTTGGAGATATTTTTGAAATATACTTTAATTTCATTTATTTAGTTACTAACTATTTTTTTATAAAGGTTAGCATGCATTGTATTATTATGGAAAATTTTCATTCACAAAATTTGACATTTCAAATTTCAACGGCGTGAAGATATAATTAAAAAATAAGGAAAAAATATAAAAGAGTATGAAATGAATAAATCGAAACTCATAAAAAACAAATTATATAAAATTATATTTAGGTAACCTCCTTAATACAGATCTATTCTAAAGAAAACCTACGAGCCAAGATTTATTAGTAATAAAGCTTATGAATTTTACCATTCAACAATAAGAAACAAAGGACATTATGTATAGAAATAGGATGTGAGGGTAATTTTAAGGTCTTGAATTTGAAACTTGTTGAATTCAATCAAGAGAAAACTCTTATTGCATTTGCTAGGATGATAATAATTGATGATTTTTGTTTTTTTATATTTGTTTAAAATGAAGGGTTTAGGAAACTTATACAATAAGCCCAATCTTATTTTAAAATTCTCTTTTGTGTGACCATTGTTACATATTACATGCTTGTATTTAATGATGAAAAATAAAAATGAAGTTAAAATCATTGTTATATGTAAATAAATATATGGTTTGAATTACAATTGATACATAACATCAATTCAAAATGTGAATTATATGTGTGTGACAAATCATTATACTAATGTGAATTATATGTGTGTGACAAATCATTATACTGATAGTGCATTATAATCTCACATATTGCATATTGCAAGGTGTAGTTATAAATCTTGAATGTATATGTTATGGAAATATTTTTTATTATTGACATTTTTCAATCTTAAATGGATAGTATTTTCTTTCTCTAAAATACCGTAAAAATAAAAATAAAAATAATCCTAAATCAGTAAAAAAATTTGATAAAAATTGAAGTTTGGAGCATCAATCAAGATTTTTAACATATAGTCCAATATGTTTGCTATGTTTGAAAATTATGTAAATTAATTTTATAATGTGACTCATATAAAATAGATTTTGAGCTTTGGGACTGAATATGATTTAATAAAATAAAAGACCCATTAGTTATTGTGAGAAGTTATATATATATATATATATATATATATATATATATATATATATATATATATATATATATCTATGATACCAAATGAAAACCTAATTTGATGGAGATTGGGAAAGAATAGAAATGGGTTTTGTCTCTATAAAGAAAGTTGTTCACAGTTAACCATCAAGAAAGAACGTAAAAAGAAAGGAATTGTAAGAGATAGATTGAGAAAAGGAGATTAAAGAAATTGCTCACATAGGGACTCTCATGGATCAAGGTAAGTGTCTATCTCTTTTATAATTGAATATGATGTGTAAGAATAATAATTGAAAGATCCTTATGATGTTCATTATTGTACGCTTATTATTTTACATGTGGTATCAAAGCATGCTTGCTCAAATTTATGATTCTCCACGAATAATGTTTTCCTAATTTTAAGAACCCTAATTTTAAAATTATGATTTCATAATTATAAAGAATTAATTCAATAAAATATAATATCTTTTGAGGATAAATTTTAAGGTTTAATTTATCCTTTTTTTTTTTGCTGCATTATGAATTGATTTCAAATTAAAATAATGAAATCTCAAGTCTTCCGCTGCATCATAAATCATGAATTTTTGTTTTATTTGAATGCAAGAGGAAAAGATTAGATAAATAAAAGTAATGACATAAATATATATTTGTATATTTTGTTGGTGAATGATATTATTTATGGAATTAATTGTATGATAGATTTATAATCGCCAAAGTGATAAAACCTTTATGTTTTATTTTAATTCCAAATTATTGATGAATTTTATTTCAATTAATATATTATTTTTGAAATTATTTGTATGATAGATTTATAATTGCCAAAGTGATCAAATCTTTATGTTTTATTTAATTTCAAATTACTAATGAATTTTATTTCAATTGATATATTATTTCTGGAATTATTTGTATGATAGATTTGTAATCACCAAAGTGATCAAATCTTTATATTTTATTTAATTCCAAATTAGTGATGAATTTTTTTTGAATTACCTATAGGATGGATGCTAAATTATTTATTTATGGGTTAATTGAAATTCATTATCATAAGGCATTTGTCGATTACCCAAAGGTTGATTAGTTGTGCTTATAATTAATGGATATGATTGTTGGTAGCGAGTATATGTTATTAGTAAATATCCAAAGATAACAAGTATTTCTAGTTAATGCATATGTCTTTCTGAATAATGTTAATATTATTAGCATCTTTATGTTTTGTGTATTAATGTATCACCCAAAGGAGAACATTAATATGTATAGAATGTTTGTTTGTTATATGAATTTGTATTGAATGTTTAGTTTATGGCTCAAAGTTTTAATGTTAAGCATGTGTTAATTGAATTATTTGTTCCTGTATCTTTGAATTCTCATGCTATGTCTATTCCAGTCTTTAATGGTTTAAATTTCTTTGATTGGAGTGAACAAGTCCAATTTCACTTAGGTGTATTGGATCTTGATTTGGCTTTTCAAATTGAGAAAGTTGTTGATGTGACTGATGCTAGTAGCAATGAAGAGAAAGCTCATTATAGGGCTTGGGAAAAGTCAAACAGAATTAGCCTGATGTTTATGCGAATGAGCATAGCAAGCAATATTAAGTCTGCTATTCCCAAAACTGATAATGCAAAAGAATTTACGAAATTTGTGGAAGAGTGCTCCTAAACTGCTAATAAGTCTCTTGCTGGGACATTAATGAGTACCTTAACCACCATGAAATTTGATGGTTCTCGTACTATGCATGAACATGTCATTAAAATGACAAATATTGAAGCAAAACTTAAGGAACTTGGAATGGTAGTGGATGAGAATTTTCTTGTGCAGTTCGTCTTGAGTTCATTACCGTCTGAGTGTAGTCCTTTCCAAATGAACTATAATACCATGAAAGACAAATGGAATGTGCATGAGTTGCACAGTATGTTAGTTCAGGAAGAAACCAGAGTTAAGAATGAAGGAAACCACTCCATTAATTATGTGAATTAGGGAGTTGGAAAGAAAGTTTACAAGAAACATGGAAAGGCTAAAGGACCATTAAAGATAAATGAGTCCTCTACTAAGTTCCAGCAGTTATGAAAACCCATCCAGCCTCAAAACATTCGGCTAAGAAGATTGGAAGCAGGAAAAGGATCTCAGAAGACTCTAATATCAAGGAGAATTAATTGTTGTCTACTCTTCCATTTTTTAGCTAGTTTTGTAAACATTGTACAAAGTAGTATAGGCTTTTTTTTTTAGCTTGTATTTGGGCCATTTTCTTGGGCCATGTTTTAGGCCAATTTTCATGGGCCATGTATTGGGCCAATTAGAGTAGGGTGTAAATAGAAAAAGAAAGAGTCTAGCTAGAGTTACAATTAGGTCTCCTTGGACCCAATGCAACTCTAGACCATCTAGGGTGCACAAATAAATTTATAGAGTGCAAAGTGGCAAGGAAGGCATGAAAGTCCACATGTCATTTCCTTAATAGAGATGATTCCCACCAATGCCAAAAGGACATTTGTCTTCATAAGACTAGAAAGGGTTCTCTCCAATTAGAGGAGGACACTTGTCAACCTCTAATTTGAGAGGATTTTCTCCAATTAGAGAGAGTCACTTGCCTTTTTATGAGTGGAGAGTTTTAGGGTTAAAGCTTGCACCTTGGCTGTCCATAACACTATAAATACAAGTGCTAGCCCCCTTATAAATTAGCTTTGAATAGACTATTGAATTATTGTTAAAAGTTCAGCCTCAACTAGTCTCTTTGCTCACTCTTTCCTAGCCTTATTTCTAATTGTTTTAGCAAGGAACCTCTTAGGAGTTGGCCTAACCTCTCTTAAGCTTCATTATTATTCTCCATACACCAATACTTCACAATTTCTTTCACTCATTTTAGCCACCCAATCCCACCAAATTCCGCACCCCAAAATACAAAACAAAAGACTCATAGCAATGCAAGCTAGGATTGCATCAAGAAGAAAAATGATAAATGTCATTTTTGTGGGAAATTTGGACATTTCCAAAAGGATTGTGTGAAACGTAAGCCTTGGTTCAAAAAGAAAGGTAAGCATAATGCTTATTATGTATGTTTGAAATCAAAATTAACTAAAGTTCCACATATTTCTTGGTGGATTGATTCTGGATGCACAACTCGTGTTTCTAATATGATGCAGGAATTCCTACTTTCAACCCGAACCATAAAACCAAATGAAAAGTTTGTCTTTATGGGAAATAGAATGAAGGTTCTAGTGGAAGTTGTCGGGACTTATTGTTTAATCATTGACACTGGATTTTATTTAGACTTGATGGATACTTTTTATGTACCTAGTATCTCTAGCAATTTAGTTTCTAAACTTGATGTTGCTGGATATTCTTTTAAATTTGGAAATGGTTGTTTCAGTTTGTATAAGCGTACTTGTTTGATTGAATCTAATACTCTTTATGATGGTTTATATAAGTTCAATCTTGATAATTTATATGCTAAAACTCTTATGACTTCGCATCATAATGTTGGCACTAAACGTAGTTTAGTGAATGAATGTTTTTCGTTCTTATGGTATAAACGTTTGGGACACATTTCCAAAGAAATGATGGAAAGAATGAAATACTTCCAAATTTAGATTTTACTAATCTGAATGTATGTGTGGATTGTATTAAAGGCAAACAAACAAAACACACAAAGAAAGAGTCACAAGAAGTACTCAGCTTCTTGATACACATTGATATATGTGGACCTTTTGATGTAAATTATTTCAATAAAGAAAGGTACTTTATCACCTTTATTGATGTTTTTTCACGTTATGGTTATGTCTATTTACTACATGAAAAATCTCAAGCAGTGAATGCCTTGGAAGTTTATATAAATGAAGTGGAAAGGCAATTAGAGAGAAAGGTGAAAATTGTTAGGTCAGATAGAGGTGGTGGATATTATGGAATGAGGAAAATGGACAGAACCCTGGTTCATTTGCTAAGTTCCTTGAGAAATGTGGTATTTGTGCTCAATACACAATGTTAGGTACACCACAACAAAATGGTGTGTCAGAAAGGCGTAATCGAATTTTAATGGATATGATTAGGAGTATGTTAAATAATTCATATTTACTTGTATCATTATGGATGTATGCTTTAAAAACTACCATGTATCTGTTGAACAAGGATACTAGTAAGGCAGTTCAAAAAAACATCTTTTGAATTGTGGATAGGTAGGAAACCCAGTTTGAGACACCCTGTATGTTTGGGAATGTTATGCAAAAATTAGAATATACAATCCGCAAGAAAAGAAATTGGATGCAAGAACAATCAGTGGATATTTCATTAGTTATCCAACAAAGTCAAAAAGGTATATGTTTTACTGTCCTACCCATAGTATAGAATTGTTGAAACTAGAAATGCACAGTTCATTGAAAATGGTGAAACAAGTGGGAGTGAGACTTAACAAAATATGGAGATTACAGAAGTTAGAGTACAAGTTCCTTTAACTAGTACCTCTACTTCAAGTATTGTTGTTCCTAATGTAGTTGAACCACTCAACAATGAAGAAGAAAAACAAATTAATAATCATGAGGTTAACAGTGAAGCTGTAGAAGAACAACCACACAAAATAGTATTAAGAAGATCTCAAAGAGAAAGAAAGATTGCTATTTTGAATGATTATGTGGTTTATCTACAAGAGTTAGAAAATGACTTAGGCATTGTTAATGACCCAGTTTCATTTTCAGAAGCCATCAATGGCAATAATTCTGATAAGTGGGTAGATGCCATGAAAGATGAACTTAAATCAATGGCACACAATGATGTATGAGACCTTATAGAATTACCAGAAAGATGTAAGAGAGTTGGGTTTAAATGGGTCTTTAAGACTAAATGTGACTCTCATGGCAATATCAAACATTATAAGACCCGACTTGTTGCCAAAGGTTTTAATCAAAAGGATGACACTAATTATAAGGAAACATTTTCACTTGTTTTTAAGAAAGATTCCTTTAGAATTATCATGGCATTAGTAGGTCATTATGATCTTGAGTTGCATCAGATGGATGTTAAAACTTCCTTTTTGATACAATCCAATTAGACAAGGAGATAACCAAGGACACAACAAACACTTCACAATCAAGTTAGTCATCTCAGCATCTAAGACAAGGTCCCACCAAACTTTAGAATGACCTCAGCAAAAGAAGAACTAGATATAGGCTAGAGAATCAGATGTTTTTTCTTCTGGTATTTTAAAATACAAGTTTATGTAAACAAATTAGGCTTACTTTGGGTGTCCAAATAGAAGAATAAGCTAGTGTAGGGTTCAATTAGCATAAATTGGGCTTGTGCCAAACCCACCTTTCATGACAAGTGCACCTAGGTTTAGGATTTTTTTACCTATTTCATACACAAGTGATGATCCAAAAACTCTTGATTCTCTTGAAAACTTTTTTAATAAGTTCTCTAGCTTAGATCATAAATCAAGTAGTTTGAATCATTTAAAAACATTTTCAAACTCTTAACAAAATTCTATTATAAAAACAATAGATTATTTTACAAAACAATAGATTGAAATAATTTTTCTATTAAGGATTTCAAATTGAACAGCCTGTTTTTTTATCGAAATAACTGGTTGTTTTAATTTGAAAATAAAGACAAAATGATGTGAGATGATTTTAGGATTGCACATTTTATGGGTTGCACTTTGTTTATGGTTTTTTATTTTAAGAAGAATATGGTGGAAAACCTAAAGAAGATTCCCACTGGACACAAACTTAACCAAGTGGTTAAGTGTGAAGGTTCACTTATAGAGGGAAAAAAAATATAAGATGATGATGATGAGGTGCTGAACTAAGAACAAAAAAAGGAAGCAATTATAATAGATGAACCAAATTGTAAAAGAAGAAAAGGAAGAACATAAAAAAGTTGGAAGAAGAGTGGCGCAAAGAAGGAAAGGGAAAGGTGAAGAGATGAAGAAAGCTTATGGAAAAATGGATTAAAGAGTCACGCCACTTGGAGGATGAGATACTCCAAGATGAGTGGTGTAGAGCCGCCACTTGAAGCATAGAGAACTCAAGATAAGACCCGAGGATAGTAGGAGACTCAGCTCACTAAACACTCTGACAGAGTTTCTTTTCTTTCAAAATTCAATGTGTGAAATACATGAAACAAGGCACCCTATTTATAGGAGAGTGTCTTAAAGAACAAGATAGAGGGGTAGGGGTGTCATTTATGAGAAGCCTTCTAAAAGGTAGGTCAAAGAAACCTTAAACCCAAAAGCCCTTGTCATGAAAGGTGGGCTTGACACAAGCCCAAATTACTAAGCACACTCTACTCAAATTACTAAGCACATCTTACTCAAATTACTAAGCACACCCTACTCAAATTAATAAGCACACCCTACTCAAATTAATAAGCACACCCTACTCAAATTACTAAGCACACCCTACTCAAATTAATAAGCACAACATACTCTAGTTTAGTGTCAAGTTTTCCCCATAATGTCTTCCAAAAGTGACTCGAGAACTTAGAGTCTTTGTCAGATACTATACTTCTAGAAAATCCATGAAATCTAACAACTTCCTTAAAGAAGAGATTTACAATGTAACAAGCATCATCTACTTTGTGGCATGGAATAAAATGGGTCATTTTCGAAAAGTGATCCACTACCACAAAGATAGAATCCATACCTTTAAATGTCTTGGGAAGACCTAAAATGAAATCCATAAAGATGCATAACCAAGGCATGTCCGGGATGGGAAGAGGGGTATATAAACCATGGGGTTGCACCTTAGACTTAGCCTTCCTACATGCTATGCACTTATCACATAAGCTATGTACGAATTTGCGCATGTGGAGCCAAAAGAAATGCTCATGCAAGGTATCTAAGGTTTTTGCTACCCCAAAGTGTCCCATTAAACCACCCTCATGTGCCTCCTTAACAAGAGATTGTCTCAAAGACCCTTGGGGCACACAAAGTCTTTTTCCTTTAAAGAGAAAACCATCATGTATGAAAAAGTCTTTGTGACCACCCTTTGAGAACTCTTGAAAGATGAGAGAAAAATCAAGGTCATCTTTGTAAATTTCCTTGATGTGATCAAACCCCAAGTATTGAGTGTCCAAAACATTAAGCAAGGTGTGTCTTCTAGAAAGAGCATCCACCACCACAGTAGACTTGCCTTGCTTATGTTTGATCACATAAGGAAATTGCTCAATAAACTTTACCCATTTGGCATGTCTCTTGTTAAGCTTGCTTTGGCCTTTCAATTATTTAAGAGACTCATGATCACTATGTATCACAAACTCTTTTGAAAAAAAGATAGTATGGCCAATTTTGCAAGGCTCTAACAAGAGCATAAAGCTTTTTTTCATAGATGGAGTAATTGAGGTGACTTCCCTTAAGTTTCTCACTAAAATAAGCTATGAGGTGACCCTCTTGAAAGAGCATAGCCCTAATGCCTATGTTAGAGGCATCATAATCAATCTCAAATGTCTTATTAAAGTTGGGAAGTGTTAAAATGGGTGCCTTGGTTAATTTTTTTTTCAAGGTTTCAAAAGCATTTGCTTGTTCTTGGTCCCATTTGAATACTACATCCTTCTTTACTATCTCATTGCGAGGTGCAATAGTAGTACTAAAGTCTTTCACAAATCTTCTATAGAAACTAGCTAATCCATGAATGCTTCGTACCTCACAATATTGGTGGGTGTAGGCCAATTTCTAATTGCTTCCACCTTTGCTCATCAACATGCACCCCTTTGGAACTCACTACAAACCCTAGGAAGTCTATATGGTCTATGGAAAAGACACATTTCGGATTGGCATACAACTTCTCTTTCCTAAGGGTTTCTAGAACTTGCCTAACATGCTCTTTATGGTCTTCTACATGCAAGCAATAGATAAGGATGTCATCAAAGTAGACAACTACAAACGTGCCTATAAAGGGTCTAAAGACATGATGCATTAGTTGCATGAAGGTGCTCAAATCATTGGTTAAGCCAAAGGGCATGGCTAACCACTCATACAACCCAAACTTGGTCTTAAAAGTGGTTTTCCATTCATCTTTTGGTTTAATCTGGATTTGATTATACCCACTTTTAATATCAATTTTGGTAAAGATTTGAGACCCATGTAACTCATCCAACAAGTCATCTAATATAGGGATGGGGTGCCTATATTAGATGGTGATGTTATTTATTACGCGACAATCCGTACACATCCTCCAACTCCCATCCTTTTTAGGGACAAGAATCACAGGCATAGCACAAGGACTCATGCTATCTTGGACCCAAACCTTAGCTATTAACTCCTCAACTTGTTATTGAATTTCTTTGGCCTTGGTTGGATTGGTTTTATATGTTGGTCTATTTGGTAAAGAAGCCCCGGGTGTAAAATCAATTTGATGTTCAATGCCCCTTGGAGGAGGTAATCCTTTAGGAGGCTCTTGGAACACATCTTGAAACTCCTTTACCAAAGGATCCAAACATTTAGAACTATCCACTGTTGACTCCATCTCAAGGTTTTTCTTAGGATAAGCTATAAAGATAGCCTTGTGAGCTAACATTACCTTTTTGACCTTTTTGGAGGAGATGAAAAGACTTTTCTTAACTCTCTTTTTTTCATTTTCTCTCTTCTCTTTCATTTTAACTTGGTCTTCATTTACCTCTTTTGGAGAGAGATATTTCAATATGATCTTATGCCCTTGGAAGGTAAAAGAGATTTTATAAGTAAGACCATCATGTAAAATTTTTCTATCAAATTGCCATGGCCTTCCTAATAGAATGTGGGTGGCTTCCATTGGCAAAGACCTCACCTTTATATTTTCAAATTGAGAAGGCTATGAGGGCTTGTTTATTAACAATTATTTCTCCCTCTTCACTAAGCCATTGGAGCTTGTAGGGTTTGGCATGAGAGATGGTGGGTATTCCAAGTTTTTCCACCACTCTTATACTTGCCACATTGGTGCAACTACCCGCATCTACAATTAATGAACATAATTTGTCATTAATAAGGCAACTTTTGTGAAAAAAATTTTCCCTTTGACTTTCATCAAAAGGTTTTTGAACTTGTCCAAGCATGTGCCTTACTACTAACAAATCACCTTCATAAGACAACACATACTCATCCTCACTTTGGCTTTTGGAAGAGGTAGGGGAACTAGACCTTGAGGATTGGGAACTATGATCACTCACAACAACCCCTCTTTTACCATCATGGTTCTTTTGGATGGAAAATTTGAAGCCATGTGCCTAAAACCTAGACATTTAAAACATTTTGTGTTTGAGGTTTTAGTGGGTGACTTAGGGGTAAAGGTGGAAGGTTTAGAAACTCTATGGTTAGAAGTGGTTTATTTTGAAAAATTGGAAGGAAAATTTTTTGTTGAATTTTTGTTTTAATCCTTCCAAGAAGATTTGTAGATGCCATCATTATGAATATTTTTGAAATTTGTTTTCTTCAAAAGTTGTGATTCCCCCTTGATGGCTAGGTGAACCAATTTTTCCAAAGAAGAGTACTCATGTAATTCTACAATATCTTGAATTTCTCTCATTAAACCACTCACAAACCTTGCTATCTTTGACTCCTCACTATCATGCATATCAATCTTGGTCAAAGTAGTTTCTAAGTCTTTAAAATATTCATCTACACTCCTAGGTCCTTGTTGAAGTCATTAGAGCTTCAACAAGAGTTCCTTCCTATAATAAGGAGGAACAAACCGCGCGCATGCATTCCTTTAAATCATACCAAGAGACCACGACTAGCTTCTCAAAACTCTTTTGTCTTTGTTTTTCTTTATGGATTCAGACGTTCCATATCCTTTTTTTATGCATATTTTTTTTTTGTCATTCAACTTTTCACTTTTCGAAAAGATGTTAGGTTTGGATTCAAATCATATGAACACTTGCATTCTATGTTTGGAATTAAATAAGCCACTACTCAAAAAACTTCCAATTTGTTTTTAACTCTTCACAATTAAAATAAAAAAATAAGTAGAAAGACTCCTAGAACACTAAGAACATAGGACTCAAGCAAAAGATGTAAGGGCAAAAAATTGACACCAATAAAATTCAAAAGCGAAATTTAAAGTGCTTAATGAATAAAAAGGCAGAATTGTAAAAGACAAGAATTTAAAGGTGGAATTTAAATTGCTTGAAGGTAAAAGCAAGAATTTAAATGTGCTAGAAAATAAAGTGTCGAAATCAACTCAAAGCAAATAAGCACAAAATAACCATGCTCTGATACCACATGATGTGAGTTGATTTTAAGATTGCACATTTTATGGGTTGCACTTTGTTTATGATTTTTATAAGAAAAATATGGTGAGAAACCCAAAGAAGATTCCCACTAGACACGAATTTAACCAAGTGGTTAAGTAAGTATGAAGTTCATTTCTAGAAGGCAAAGAGAAAACACAATTATATGGTGAAGATGATGATGAGGTGTGGAATTAAAACAAGGAACAAGATGAAGAAAAATAATGTAAAGGCCGAAATTAAAGAGTAGAGAAAGATATAAAATGGAATGGAAAGTGGCGCAAAGAAAAAAAAGGAAAAGTTGAAGAGATGAAGAAAGCTTATGGGAAATGGAGTAAGGAGTCACACCACTTGGTAGGGTGGGAGCTTCCAAGATGAGTGGTGAGGAACCGCCACTTGAGGTGCACTACTCTCAAGATAAGACCCATGACAATTTAGGAGACAAAACTCACTAATCACTCAAGCAAAGTTTCTCTTCTTAATTCAAATTCAAGTTTAGTGAAAATACATGAGGCAAGGCACCCTATTTATAGGAATGGGTTCCTTGGTGGGCAAGATAGGGGAGGGGTAGAAAAGGCACATTAAAGGGGCGGCCTAGGGGTTGACCTAGGTTAATGTCGCCCCTTAGTTCTAGAAGCTAGGGCTACCTTCTAACCCTAATGGACTAGGCACAAGCTAAAATGATAAATACACCCCTATTATTCTAAATGGACCCTACTCTATTGAAATTAAAAACAAAGAGACTAGCTGGTGCTTAGCTCCTATGGCTTGGGCTCTACTCTTGGTGATCCTCTGAGGAATGATGGGCTCTGAAACACTGGCTAGTGGTGGGTCCTGACCTAGCCCTGGATCTTGTGTCATGCTCCGAGTCATCCTTTGATGCAAACCAAGACCACTTGAAGATGACCAAGGATGACAAATATGAAAGGTCGTCTCAACAATCAAAGGAGGAAGAATGGGCCATACACCACAACACCTAAAGTTCTTCCTACTAGTCTTCTTAAAGATTAGAATATTGTGTAAATAAATTGGGCTCTCTTGAAGGGTCCAAATACTAGAATAAGGAGAGTGGGCCCAAGCCCAAGAAGCCAAGAAGGCCAAGCCCAAGAAGCCTAAGCCCAACTCATGATCTCAGCACCCACCATATCTCAGGGGATTATTAGGAGCAGGGCAAATACTTTGGGTGATGAGCATCTCTTTTTGTAATGTCTTTAGAGTAGGTTTTAAATAGAACATAAAAGGAGGGTTTGGATAGGAGTTTAGGGCTTATGAGTAGGAATAGCAAAGTCACACCTTCCATGTGACTCACTTTAGGCACCATTTTCAAATGGTTTTCCATTTGAATTTCCCACTTTTTCTTTGATGAAATCTGGCCCTCTCACACTATATATAGAGGTGCTTGTCTTATGTAATTACAAGTTGAATTTTAAGTAAATTTACTATAACAATTTGTGTGATATTAGTGAGATTTGTTCTCCTAGCTTTAGTCTTATCTTGTGAGTTTTGGGAGCTCTCAAGTGGCGGCAACTACATTCATCATGGAGCAAATTCACACTCTTAAGTGGCGTGTTCTTCCCTCCATAGCTTCATCCACATAAGCTTTCCCATCTTTCATCTTTTCATTCCATTTCCATTTCATTATAATTCCTAAATATGTCTTGTGTTGATGTTCTTGTTTCAATTCGACTATGGCTATTTGTTTAGTGTTTCTTCCATTGTTGTTCTATTTTCAATTCTGTTTTTATGTATTTTAATTATGCACTTTACCACACCTTATTCTATCATTCATTCATTATCTATTATTGTGTTTTTCCTTTGGTCTTATGAAAATGAATCTTCACATCTACTTAATACTTGTTAAGTTAATGTCTTGTGGGAAGTTTCCTTAGACTTCTCAGCTAAATTGCTTAAGAATCTTGATCCTAATTCTTAAAAGTGTCACCTAATGAATCAACCTAAAATCAACTCACATCATCCTTCTAGAGGGTTGGACTTGGTTAGTGGATGCTCTATCTCTTAAGTCTTCATCAAAAGACAAGAAGGAAGAATTTATGATATTCTAGTTTATATATGGTTCTTCTTTTATTGATGCTCTCTCGATTGTGGGGCCTAGCTTTGTATACTGAGATGACTGATCATAGCGTGAATTGTCACTTGTGGCCTTGGTCATCTGCTCGGCTAATTGGGTTGTATCATGCTCCCGAGTTGGAAAGAATTAGACTTTGAATTTAGAACTCCTTCAAATAACATAGTTAGTTTGTTCAAATATATGATATTGCAAGATGTGGAATGTGAAGTAAACTTATGTTCATTAAGCTTTGGGAGTTCATATAGTTGAATTCTAGATACAGGCCATGTTTGTAGAGAATGTTTAGGGAAGAAATGATTTGTTCTTGCCGGTTGACTCTCCTCTCGATTGACTCTACGACGATCACACGCCTCCTTTCCTCACCTTGAACTATGCTTCGCTGTCTCGAAACAACCTGCACCTGCAAGATAGAAAGGGGTGCTTTAGAGGCCGTTTGCACTCCGACGCTCAAGTCAAAAACTAGGGCAAGCACACAAAGTGTATTCAGTATCTGTGTTAGGTCTAGAAACTGCATACCTTTTTGAAGTGTTTTACTACCCTTTATATAGTCTAGGGTTTTCTCTGCGCCGCTACCCATATTTAGGATTTACAAGAATACCCTTGCGCCGCTATCACCCAGACTTAGGGTAATCTAGCACGTAAGGTTTCCTTAACTGGAGTGCAAATTCTACCACGATGGCTACCTGGTGCCCCTTCATGTACCTAGTCTCTGGGGCCACCTGTCCTGGGAGCGCCTTCACTGTTCACTTGCCATGCATGTAGCTTTACTGGGAAACCCTAATCCTGATGAGTACTCGACCCTTCAGGACTCTGCACCTAACTGTGCTTTCCCTACCACTCGCATGGGCACTTCGTGACTTAGGCTTCTTTCAGGACCCACATCAGATGCTTTAGTCCTGTTGTTCAAAACATTCAAGATCGATGTCACCTTGTCACACCCAGCTACCGAGGACTCATCACCCTGCTGGGTGACGAGGACACCTCAGTTCAGTCTGGTGGTCGACATGTTGATGACTAATCATCCCGTTAGTCCTTACTACTTGCGGGACCCAGCCCACGTGACTCTGGCCCATGCTGTGGGACCCAGCTGACATGGCTCACCTTTACTAGCTGTTCTCGGTGTCTGAGGACTGGTTGGTACACAAGCCCCCCAGTCTCGAGCTGGTAACTTGTTCAGCGAAGAGACTAAGTCATCGGCTCGGGCGACCTACGTGGCACTGAGCGAAATGACATGAACAACGTGCTGAAGGGACATCTCACCAACTCCCTCTTAATCTGCGGACACGTGTCTAGGTCAACGGTTAGGTTTTCTTAACATTTGCACTTCCTTGCCTACGTTAAACCCTTTCAAAACCCCGCGCCTCTACATTGTTTCATCACTTTTCACTCAAGCCTTCATACTTTCTAATTTCTCTCGTACGCTTCTGTTCTACTCCAACCCTCGCAACCCCTCATCTTCGCTCACCCAAAAGGTATGGTTTTTAATCTTCTTCTCGCCTTTGTTTTATGATTCTACTTCCCTTCACATGCTATAACTGTTCTGGGCCTGTTTATGCATTTTAGGGTTTCTGTTCTTCTTCTGTGAGTCTGTGTCCGCCATTTTTCACGCCATCACTTTATTCTAAACCCTTTTTTCCTTCTCCCTGCCTCTCATTTGTTTTAGATTCGATATGGCCAGAACCAAAAACCACCTCCAACCCTCCTCCCGCCGTTGACTACAGGGCCCTCTACCCCTGGGCCCCTGAGGATCTCCTTACTGAGACCTCCCAACTCACCTCTAGTGAAGACTAGAGGAAGCATAAAAATGACAAACATGAGATTAAAGGGCGCGTCTTTGGTAGAGAGAGCGACGCGTACATTTCAGTTCAACCCTGTACTAAGGGCGAACCCATATGCACCAACGACCGTTGCAACGACGGGGAGCCCTTCTTCTTCTTCTATGCCACCGTCTTTAAATGAGTCAAAGTACATCTGCCCTTTACTGGGTTCGAGAGGGCTCTGCTCACCGAGCTGAATGTGGCGCCCGCCCAGTTGGGCCTTCATCAGGGCGTTCTCGATTCTCTGCAACAACCTAGGGTTCACTCCTTCGGTGGACGTATTCCTATACTTCTTCGAGGCGAAGAGCCTTGGGAAGAGGCTTTGGGTAAGCCTCAATGGGGTGGCGGGGAGGGTTCTGCTAACCCTCTTCCAGTAGTCCTACAAAGGCTTCAAGGGGAAGTTCTTTCGGGTCTGCTACAGCTCCTACGACTCCATCATGCTTGACGAGTTCCCATTATACTGGGTGGAGAAGCTGAAATTCAAGAAACCTCGAGGACTCGAGGAGCTGACACCCTTCGACCGTGATCTGTGTCAACTCCTTGCCAGCTGGGGGGTGGTATTCAACACTGCCCAACTGATCAGGCATGAGTATGATGCTGAAACTCTCAGCATCTACATTGGTATACCTTACCTTACCTTATCCTTCTTATATCTGCTTATACTTGCCTTTTGTATCTGTGTGTTTGCATCTTGTGACTTTTACTCTGCTGCAGATATGGTATTGGATGCTGAAAAGAAGAAGAGGTTGGCCGATCTGCTGGGTCACTGCACAACAGGTGGCTCTTGCCTTGCTAGCCCCTCTTCTCCTGCCGTGGCTGCCCTGGCCCTACCTCTGAAAGCAAACATAAGAGGGCAACCGCGATGGTAATTTCTGAGGATGAGGACACTTGCTCCGGCCTTGTCTTCAAGAGGAAGAGGGTGGAGGTTGCTGCGGCGACCTCATCTATAACAGAGGGGCAACCTCCATCCTTCAGGGAGCATCCCCCCAGCGCTTTTTCTCCCATGAGCCTCTTCTGGCGCTTGAAGGTGGGGGGGAAAACGCTCCCCCTTGTGACCAAGCGCCTCCTGCCCCCGAACTGCCTCCTCTCCTCCAACAGACCCTCGCTCATCTGCCTGCCAAAGAGGTGATGGAGGCCCTGGATAGGGATTCACTAAGGACCCGCATCAGCCATGGTCTTGGTGAGTTCCTCGCCGCCTCCAACGCCTTGCTGGTCCATGGGGATGCCGACGCGGAGCTGAGAGAGAAGGTGGCCCGGTTGAAGAGGGAGCTAAAGCAGAAGAAAGAGCTGGAGCTTCAAGTCCAACTGGCTGCCAAACGCGAGGCTGCTATGAACCAGGAGCTGAGCAGCCTTCGCCAATCAGAGAAAGAGACCTAGAAGCTCCTCTTCTCCAAGGGGCAGGAGGCCCTCCAGCTTGAGGCCAAGATTCTCCCCCTCTGCAACAAAATCATAGACTTTGAGGAACAGTTGGAGGGGGCCCAGACTAAAATGACCAAGCTGGAGGAGAGGGCGATCACCCAAGAAGTGCAGCTAGGCAAAGTTGAGGAAGAACTTGTCCAACAAACTGAGCTACTCAAGAAGACCGAGGCCGAGCTTACTGAAGACGCCGCCAATGCCTACAGGGAGGGGTTTGGCGATGCCCTTGCTCAGTTTGCCTGCGCGCATCCTGAGATGGACCTCTCGCCATTCTCTGTATCAAAGCAGGTAGTCAACGGGCAAATAGTGCCTAGATAGGTCTTCTGAGCAGCTATACTTTATGGCTGAACTTCTTATAACAATCTTTTTGTAAACGCTCTTCCAATATAATTAATACATTTACTTTATGTATATATAATTATCTTACTCAACTATACTTGCCCATTTCTATCTTGCTTAGCTTGTTTACTCTGGCGCTTCATACTTTCTTCCCACTTGTCGCGCGCTTAACTCTGATAAGACATTATGAGCATGATTCTTCATTAGGATAGGAGACCATACCGTGGGCGATACTTGATGAGAACTTTCCCGCTGAAAGGTACCTCTCCAATCTCATCATTGCCCACAGGCGTGTGTGAGTCTCACTGGCAAACCCTGCCTTTCAACCTGGGTGCTTTACTCAAAGAGAAAGTGTTTTCCACGAACCCTCCCTTTACCTCTGCAAAGATTCCAGCACCGATCTGTACTCACCTGACCTCTCCTTATTCGAGACAAGGGAGGATTTCATTGGAATGGATCGTCCTTAGCGTTCACACTCAAAAGGAGAAGCGTTCTCTGCGAACCTTCCTTTCCCGCTTCCGAGACTTCTACCCCAAGCTAACGAGTTTTAACTGACCACTCATCGCCCTTAGGCGAGGGTGGGCTTTGACTGGTGAACCTTTTTGTTCAAGTTGGGAGTTCTCACTCGAAGAGGAGGTGTTCTATGCAAACCTTCCTTCCAACTGTCGAGACCTCTAACCCCAAATGACAGGCTCGAACTGACCTTACATCGCTCATAGGAAAGGGAGGATTTAACTGATGAGCCCTTCTCTTCGACTTGGTGTTCTCACTCGTAGAGGAGGTGTTCTTGACGAACCTACCTTCCTACTTACGAGACCTCTAACCCCAAGGGATAGGCTCGAACTGACCTCACATCGCTCATAGGCAAGGGAGGATTTAACTGACGAACCCTTCTGTTCGACTTGGCATTCTCACTCGAAGAGGAGGTGTTCTTGACGAACCTACCTTCCTACTTACGAGACCTCTAACCCCAAGTTGCAGGTTCTAACTGCATTGTACAAACACATTCAAGAATATATCTTAATTGAAAATTTTATTGGGTGACCTCATTAAAAACCCTTAGAAGGGAAAAAAGAGTGTCCCCTAAACTGTGTACAACTTACATAGTCTTAACTGAAATAAAACTTCAGGTGTGTCGCATTGCATGTACGAGGAATCAGACTACCTTCTAGAGTCTCAAGCCTGTATGCTCCATTCCCCAGGGCCTCTATCACTCTAAAGGGACCAGTCCACTTGGGGGATAGCTTGTTCTCTATCTGGTAGGCAGATGCCTTCCGCATGACTAGGTCGGCGACCTGGAACTGCCGAGCTCTCACCTTGGAACTGTGCTTGAGCTCAACCCTTCTCTTCAATGCTTCAGCTTTGATTCCCGCCTCCTCCCTTACTTCATCTAAGAGATCTAAATTCACCTTCCTTTCTTCGTTGGATTCCTCAGCCACGAAGTTCTGGAAACGTGGTGAGCTCTCCTGGATTTCTACAGGGATCATGGCGTCTGAACCGTACACCAAGCTGAAAGGGGTCCCCTTGGAGGTGGACTGAGGAGTGGTATGGTAGGCCCACACAATTCTAGGAACCTCCTCAGCCCAAGTCCCCTTTGCCTTCTCCAGCCTTCTCTTCAGTCCTCTGAGTAGGACTCGATTGGTTGACTTGACCTGCCCATTAGTCTGAGGATGCTCGACTGATGCGAACACCTGTTTGATTCCCAACTCTGTGCATAGCTTCCCCAACTGTTGGCTTGCAAACTGGATGTCGTTATCAGACATCAAGTGCTTGGGTACACCAAAGCGGCATACTATGTTCTTCCACACGAAGTGCTGGATCTTATGGGCTGTGATTTGTGTTATTCATCTGCCGCACAACCAAAGGAAAGGGTCCCGGGATATCAATTCCCCATGTGTGGAATGGCCAAGGGCTGTATATGGATCTGAGCTCCTCTGGAGGCGCCTTGTGCCAATCTGCGTGTAGCTGACACTGTTTGCATTGTTGCACATATTTCGTGCAATCTTCCCTCATGGTTGGCCAGTAATACCCTACTCAAATGGCTTTAGATGCCAAAGCATGACCTCCTATGTGGCTCCCACATATTCCTTCATGGAGCTCTGCCATTATACGCACGCACTGCTCACCATGCACGCACACCAGAATAAGGTGTGTGAACCCGTGCCTGTACAGCTCCCCATCGATGAGCGTGTACTTGGTTGAGTTCTTCTTTACTTTTCTCGCCTTTGTTGGCTCTATTGGCAACATCCCATCAGCTAAGTAGTGCTTATAGGTCGTCATCCACCTTTCCCCATTTTGCAACAAGTAGACTTGAGACGACGCCTCCTCCAACGCCACATATGCGTTGACCCTTGGCTTCTTCAAAGTTTCCTGTGTCAGCGACCAATGACTCCTCCTCCCACCGTCAGTCTGGCTGATCTGGTGGACTCCTACTAAGTTATCAGCCGTGTAGGTGCAAGGTGCCCTCTAGGTCTCCTGAATGACCGTTCTCTGCCTGCTCCCCTTGCTCGAGCTTGCGAGTTTCGCTAACAAGTCAGCTCGGGCATTCTGATCTCTAGGCACATGCACCAATTCAAATGTCGCAAAGGAACTCTTCAACACCTGGACATACTCTAGGTAAGAGGCCATCTGAGGATCTTTGACCTAGTCTCTTCCGCCACCTGACCTGTGACCGATAGGGAGTCACTCTTTGCCAAAAGACTTTGTGCTCCCATCTCCTTAGCCAACATCATTTCAGCGATTAGAGGTTCATACTCAGTCTGGTTGTTGCTGGCCTTGAAGGAAAACCGTAGGGCTTGCTCAATCAACAGCCCCTTTGGTCCTTCCAAGATCACCCCAGCCCCACTACCTTGCTGATTGGAAGACTCATCTACCGAGAGCACCTATCTGAAGTTAGGTCCATCCTACTGGGTTTCTGCCGAAGACATCTCGGCTACGAGGTCAGCGTAAACTTGGCCTTTGATCGGGCCTCTGGGCTCATACTGTATGTCGAACTCAGATAATTCCACTGCCCATCGTACCATCCTCCCTACTACATCTGGCTTCTGCAAGACCTTCCGGATGGGTAGGTCTATCATCACCACCACTGTAAAGCTCTAGAAGTAATAGGGAAGCTTACGCGCAGAGAACACCACGGCCAATGCTGCCTTTTCTATGGCCTGGTATCTTACCTCAGGCCCTTGCAGCACCTTGCTAACAAAGTAGATAGGTTTGTGGCTTTGATCTTGCTCCTGCACCAAAATTGAACTCACTGCCTTCTCAATGACTGCGAAGTACAAACGCAATGGGGTGCTGATCTGTGGTTTGCACAGCATTGGCAGGCTGGCTAGATATTGTTTCAGCTTAAGGAATGCTTCTTCATACTCCTTGGTGCATGAGAACCAGCTGTTCCTCCTCAAGCATTGAAAATAAGGGTGGCCCTTATCACCCCCAACTGACACAAACCTGGAAAGAACAGCCATCCGACCTGTCAACTGTTGCACTTCTTTGACCGACGTCGAGCTCCTCATGGCTAAGATCGTCGTGCACTTGTCTGGGTTGGCCTCAATCCCTCGTTTGGTGAGCAAGAAACCGAGGAATTTTCCTGCTTCCACCCCAAAGACACACTTCTTTGGATTCAGCTTCAACCCGTATTTAGCTATTGTAGTGAATAGCTCCTCCAAATCAGCGACGTGCTGATCTCTCACCTGGGATGTCACCACCATATCATTTACGTAGGCTTGCACATTGTGTCCTATCATGGGTGCGAGAACCTTGTCCATCAGCCTTTGGTAGGTAGCGCCTGCATTCTTCAGCCCAAATGGCATGACTGTGTAGCAGTAGCAGGACAGCTCAGTCATAAACCCTGTCTTGCTCTCGTCCATTGGGTGCATCTTGATCTGATTATAACCTGGAAAAGTATCCAAGAAGCTGAGCAACTTGCAGCCCAAGGCGTTATCTACCAACGCATCAATACTCGGCAAAGGATAAGAATCCTTTGGACATGCCTTGTTGAGGTCAGTGAAGTCCACACACATCCTCCACTTCCCATTGGCCTTCTTCACCAATACCACATTCGCTAGCCACTCAGGGTATTTGATTTCTCGTATATGGCCATCCTTAAGCAGCTTTTGTGTCTCTTCCTTGATCACCTGCCTCCTCTCTTCATTGAATTTTCTCCTCCTCTGACGGACTGGTCTAACTTGGGGATTCAGCGCAAGGCGATGACACAAAAAATCTGGGTCAATGCCTGGCATATCTGAGGCAGACCAAGCAAAAGCATCCAAATGCCGCTCTATGACTCTTGCCACTTGGTCCTGTGTATCTTGGCATAGGGATTTGCCAAGCTTGAACATTTTGCCTCCAATCTCCCTCTCTACTACCTCCTCCGCTGGTTCAGGTTGTCTTTCTCGGGCGACCTCTGCTCGTGCAACCCCGACTTCTCCTCGGGGCAGGTCAACATCAGTGTACTCTCCACCCGGTGGTTAGGTGGTAACTGTGCACACTCCCCTTCTCGGTTTAAGGCTGTTTTCATAACACTTCTTAGCCTCCTTCTGATCTGACCTAATGGTGATCACCACACCTTCCATTGAGGACAACTTCATCTTTATGTGCCTCGTCGACGCCATCGCCCCTAGTCTATTCAAAGCTGGCATGCCCAACAACATGTTGTAAGCTGATGGGGCATTCACAACCAGATACCTGATATTCTCAGTGCGGAAGGCCACTCCATCAGTGAAAATGGTCCTCGACCTGGTCTCTTGGAAACCCATACAGGCAGCCAGTATAAGGCCTTACCTGATCTGGGGACAATTGCAACTTGTTAAAGGTCAACCAGAACATCACATCGGCCGAAGTTCCTTGATCAACGAGGACTCGATGCACCCTCCTTCCCATGGTAACCACCGATATCACAACTGGATCATTGTCATAGGGAACAACGTCCAGGCGATCTACCTTCGTGAATGTGAGGTCGATATCTGGGAAGTGGTCTTCCTCACATGCTTCCACTGCCATCATCGATCGCGTATACTTCTTGTGCTGCGACAAGGTGCTCCCTCCTCCTGAGAATCTACCTGAGATTGTATGGATCTCGCCATGTATGGGCACCTTGTGCCCCTGATCAGCCCTTGGTTCCACCACCACCTCTCCTCCTTGTGACTCCCGTAGGTAATCGTTCAAGAAGTCGCTCTTGACTAACTCATCTAGCTGATGACCTACAGCCAAGCAGTTTCGAATGGGATGGCCAAACGCCTGATGGAACTCGCACCATGCGTTCTTATTGGGCCCCAGTCTCTTGTCCTTCTTTGGGGGCATCTTCAGCCTTTCCGCCACATTGGGAATGGCGATCAACTCTTTTAATTCTACCAGGAAATCATGTCTGGGGGGCACATCGTCCTTCGCGCGCCCCCTGGTTTGTGGTTTCCTGGCCTCATAGGGCTTCTGCTTGCCCTGGGTTCTCTTCTCCGTTGTTGCTTCATGCACCCGCAGGGGCTGGGGGTGGTTGGGCGCCTGTGATCGCGGAGGGGCTGCACTCTCACGCTTCTGATTAAGCTCCCCCTCAGTCGTGATGTGAGCCACGGCACGTCGCCTGATATCCCTAAAGGTTTTGGGGCGACTTCTGATGAGTGACTCGCTGAAGGGTCCTGGTAGTATTCCCTTCCTAAAGGCATGCACCACCATGTCTTCATCTTTGGTGTGCAGCCTCACCACCATCGCCCTGAATCAATTGAGGTAGTCCCTCAAGGACTCCCCCTGATATTGCCTCACGTCAAAGAGGTCATAAGATACTGGTGGGGAAGCCCGGTTGACGATATATTACTCCCTGAACAGCGTGGAGAACTGCACGAAGGACGTGATATGTCCCTCAGGTAGGCTAACAAACCACTCCAGCTCTGTCCCCGTCAACGTGGTCATGAAAAGCTTGCAATGCACCGCATCTGACCCCCCGATAGCATCATCTGCGTGTGAAACACTGTAAGGTGCGCTTCTGGATCCTCCACCCCTGTGAACACAGTCTTAGGGCCCACGAAGGTGGCTGGGACCACTGTGTCCATGATTGCTTGCGAGAAAGGCATTCAGAATGCCCTGGGTGGTATGGGTGGAGCCCGATCATCAACCACACGATCCCCTACTTACTGCAGATTGCGCAAATTTACGCGCAATTCTTCGTTCGCCCTGTGCAGCTCCTCATTCCTGGCCTGTGACACGGCCAGGTCCATCTGCATATGTACTTGATCTACCCTTGATTCCGCCACCGTCTCCTGGAGGGCACGCATTATTTCCATGAGTTGTTGCATGGTAACGCTCTCACCCCCATTTGGTGGGACAGATCTTTGCCTGGTATTCCTCATATCTCTGGTTTATTCTCTTTTGCTTGTGTATGGGAGCTTATTTTACTTCGGCCCCACAGTGGGCACCAAATGTTCTTGCCGGTTGACTCTCCTATCGGTTGACTCTACGAAGATCACACGCCTCCTTTCCTCACCTTGAACTATGCTTTGCTGTCTCGAAACAACCTGCACCTACAAGATAGAAAGGGGCGCCCTAAAGGCCGTTTGCACTCCAACGCTCTAGTCAAAAACTAGGGCAAGCACACCAAGTGTATTCAGTATCTGTGTTAGGTCTAGAAACTGCATACCTTTTTGAAGTGTTTTACTACCCTTTATATAGTCTAGGGTTTCCTCTGCGCCGCTACCCATATTTAGGGTTTAGAGGAATACCCTTGCGCCGCTATCACCCAGACTTAGGGTAATCTAGCACGTAAGGTTTCCTTAATTAGAGTGCAAATTCTAATAGGATGGCCACCTGGATGCCCCCTCGTGCACCTAGTCTCTGGGGCCACCTGTCCTGGGAGCGCCTTCCCTGTTCACTTGCCATGCATGTAGCTTTACTAGGAAACCCTTATCCTGATGAGTACTCGACCTTTCAGGACTCTGCACCTAACTGTGCTTTCCTGGCCACTCGCATGGGCACTTCGTGAATTAGGCTTCTCCCTACCTCTGGGCATTTTACTGATAATTGGTCTTCTTTCAAGACCCACATCAGATGCTCTAGTCCTGTTGTTCAAAACATTCTAGGCCGATGTCACCTCGTCACCCCCAGCTACCGAGGACTCATCACCCTGCTGGGTGACGAGGACACCTCAGTTCACTCTGGTGGTGGACATACTGATGACTAATCATCCCATTAGTCCCTACTACCTGTGGGACCCAGCCCACGTGGCTCTGGCCAATGTTGTGGGACCCAGCTGACGCGGCTCACCTTTACTAGTTGTTCTCAGTGTCCGAGGACTGGTCAGTACATGATTTATTTGTGAAAATCCTCTTAGAAGGTGAGAACCTTTAGGAGGTTATTGAAGATCATCCGTAAACTTCTTTATCAAGGATGTCGAGTATTGATGGAGATCAAGTAGAAGAGGCCATCCACCCAAGCATTTAAAGTTCTTCCTTCTAGTCTTCTCAAAAAAATAAAGAAGAATTAAAATAAAGAGAGGACCAAGCCCAAAGCCAACAAGAAGACTACAAGCATTCAAGAATGGGCTCCAATTAATATCTCTCTTTGTAATTTCTTTTTTATAAATTTGTAAATAATATAGAAATAGCTTTAGGATGTGCCAAAGAGGAAAACTAAGAGACACCTCTCTTGTACAAAGGCACATAGATGCTAGTTTTAATAGGAAGGGACTAGAAGAGTGCCTTTTCACACTCCTTTTCTCTTTAGGCGCTAGAATGACTAAGAAGGAGCTAGGAAGTATCTCTTCCAACTCCCTCCTTTGTAAACCCAAATCTGGTCTTCCTCATTATAAATAGGAGACCTTGGTTCATAAATAATAAAAGTTGAAAGTTAGAAGTAAAGAAACTATCTTGAAATTGAGAGAGAGTGAGTTTGTGAGACTTGTCTCTTCTTCTCCTCCATGTCTTATCTTGTGAACTTTGGAGACTCTCAAGTGGCGGCACCACCCACTCATCTTGGAAGAACCACCCTCCAAGTGGCATGAATCACATCTCCAAAAGGCTACAACCACATAAGTCATTTCTATTCATCTTCTAAAAATACCCATTTTTGTTCTACTTGTTTGTTTCCAATTCTAATCGGTTCATTCTCTTCCTTGTGATGTCCTCTATCATTTGATGTGTTGTTCTTCCATTTTAATTGGTTCAAACTTGTTATAGCAACCTGTTTTTGGTTCGGTTTCCATGGGTATTATGGTTCACGTTGTTTTCTTGAATTTCCAATAGTAGGTTGTGTTCTTGTTGTGTTTCTATTACTAGTTTCAATTCTTGTTGTGTTCTTGTTTTAATTCTTGTTTCTTTGTACAATTTTTGTGTTGTTACTGCACTTTGGTTGCTGTTCTTGAATTACCCATTCATTTTCCATTGTTATCCTACACTACAAGTTACCTATTCATGTCTTTTTAGTATGAACCTTTGTTTTCTTGAGTAGAAACTCTATTAATTGTTCTTTAGAATTTTGATCCTAATTCTTGAAAGTGTCATGAATACAATGAAACCTATATCAACTCAACCCAAACCAAGAAAGGTTCATAAGAGACTCACATCAAGCATTTAAAATGTTTTGGTAATGAAAAAAGGAAGGAAGAAGTATACCTAGGAGGTGCAGTTAGTTTTGTATGGGTCAACATTATTGTTTTGATTGCGTGAGATGAGATGATGAGACCCATTTTACTTTCCTCTCCCTTTTCATTTTCTATTTTGATTTTGATTTTGATTTAGTCCTCATGAACTTCTTTGGAGAGAGAGGTTTTAAGATAACTTTATGCCCTTGGAAGTTGAAAGACATTTTATTAGTATGGCCATCATGTAAAACTTGTTTATCATATTGCCAAGGCCTTCCCAATAAAATATGTTTTGCTTTTATTGGCACAACATCACATAAAACCTCATCTTTATACTTTCATATAGCAAAACTTATGAGGACTTGTTTATTAACCCGTGATTTAACCCTCTTCACTAAGTCATTGTAGTTTATAGGGCTTTGTATGAGAGATAGTGGGTAATCCAAGCTTCTCCATTACTTTTGTACTTGCCATATTAGCACAACTATTATTATCATGGAACATAAGTTGTTGTTGATGAGGCAGCGGGTGGGGAAAATATTTTCTCTTTGGGTTTCATCCAAAGGTTTTGGAATTGTTCCCAACATTCGTCTTACCACCAATAAGTCACCTTCACAAGGTATCTCACATTCATTTTCACTAAGGGTTTTTGAAGGGGTAGGGGAGTTAGACCTAGAAGATTGATCACTATTGTCACTTACTACTTTTTTTTTTTTTGATCGGCAATATTGTCACTATTGTCACTTACTTCTATCCCCCCTTTTACCATCATGGTTCTTTTGATAGGGTAATTTACAGCGATATGGCCAAAACCTAAACATTTAAAGCATTTTGTACTTGAGGTTTTGTTTAGCAATTTAGTCCTAGAAGGAGAAGGATTGTATTTAGAAGTTTGTAGGGTGGATTATGAGTATGTTTGAAAGATGTTTTCTTTGAAAGTTGTGATTCAACCTTGATGGCTAGGTGAACCAATTTTTCTAAAGATGTATACTCATAAAGTTCTACAACATTTTGAATTTCTCTTCTTAATCCACTCACAAATCTAGCAATCTTTGACTCTTCATTTTCATGCTTATTAATCTTTGTCAAAGTTACTTCTAAATCTCTGAAGTATTCATCTACACTCCTATGTTCTTGATAAAGTTGTTGGAGCTTCAACAAGAGTTCCTTCCTATAATGAGGAGGAACAAACCGCACGCATGCATAACTTTAAATCACTCCAAGAGACCACAGTTGGCCTCTTGTTTAGCCCAATGTCCATTACAGTTGGATGCCACCACTGCATGGCATAGTCTAAAAACTCTAGGGAAGCTAACTTAACTTTTTGGTGCTTTTCGACCTCGTACACATTAAAGATTTGTTCTACTTTAGCTTCCCATCCTAAATATACATTTGGGTCAATATCCCCACTAAAACTAGGTAACTTTACAAAAGAAAAAGAATTCTTTGGTGGTTGGTGTTGATGGCGCCTTTCTTCAAGATTGTGCACTCTCCAATCTTGTTCTTCTTCTTGAATTCCATGGTGCATGTAATTTGTAGTAGCTCTTCTAGGCTCCCATCTCCTTTCTATAACTTGTCTCTCTTGAGCCTCCTCTAACCTTTGCATTCTTTCCACTAGTTGTCGCATTTTCTCTTCTCTGTGGGCCAATCTCCTCTTGGCATCCTCAAGATCTCCCAAAAGACATTCCTTTTAAGGAGATTGTGGTTTAGAAGATTCTCCTGAAGATAAATGATAAATGATATTGCAAAAAAGAAAGCAAACAATTAGTAAAAATAAAAATTAATGCACTCACTCACGTGTATTGTAACGCCCCTCCAATTCTTTTCATATTTATATAATAGAATAACGTAAAACAATAATATCAAAATTAACATTCATATATATATATAATAAAATACATCCATTCCATACAATGTATTCTTCAAAAGCAACATCCCTCCTCGCAGGGAGTTAAATTTATACATCAAAAGTTTTCCAAAATAAAACATTCAAATATAAAACGATCCTTTTCTCCATCTGCTCACTGAGGAGCTCTACCACCTGCAACATCAGCTGCTCCCGTGTAAATTAACACGATCATCACAGGTTTAAGAAAAACCAAACACAAAACAAAACACAGGGGGTAAGCTAGACATTTTTTTTTAAAACTTTAAAACATGAAACTTGATATTAACGTAAACCATCAAATATTCACACATTTCACAATCCCCTTAAGTATCAATCGTTCCACAAAATCCATCAAGTGTCTATCACATTTCAATATTTCTCTTTCTCACATCAGACTTCCACTGACCCATCACACGTAGACACTTGACACTACTTCCGGAAGACTCGTGCATTGAACTTAGCATCCAGAGACCTGCACCTGTCATACCCCACCACTGTGAAATCCACACAGGGTCACTGTGAAATCCACACAGCCATGCACATAAACATAATCTCAATATCATCACTCTCCTAGTATGACAGGGTTAATTCATATAACAGGTCAAGTTAGTTATCTTTCAAACAACTTACCCATACATATGAACCTCCTTCGACTCTCAACAACTGAATAACTTCATCTATGTGATTCCATTATATCAGTAGAGTCAGGATCGTCTCATTCACAGGATACTCACTGATCAATACACTCTAATACCAATCTCAACACGGTATTTCCTTTCCTGAAAATACTATGTCTTGATCACCTTTTCACATTCATCCAGTACATCATACCACACGTAAAGAACAATTCCATCATATAATATTCTGAATCTTTTCTTAAACAATCCCAATCACAGAAACAATCATACCAAAGTTCAGATTTTTGAATATCATATGCATTTCAATCTCAAACAAGTTCAAAATGACACTAAAACAGGGGAGTTCGAAACAAACATTAAAACCGGCGATCACGTCACCACAATTTTCAGAATCTTCTAGCCTAAGATTTTTATTGGAAATAAAGCTAGCTTCCCTTACCTGAACTTGCGTAAAATCTCACTACGAGCTCTAACCCACCGAACTTAAGGATACCCGAACTCTGTTTTAGCGTTCTGATCGGAAAACTTGCAGAGAACTTCCCAGAAGGATAATGGCAGTCGCCGATCGTAGCACTGGTACGTGAGGATAGCCGCGTCTTCGAGTGGAGGAGAAAGGAGAAAGGGGAACTAAATGAGCTGATTCCCTCAGCTCTTAAGGTCGAACGGCTCTTTAGCCTTCACTGCCATTACCAACTCTCTGAGCAACCTTGCGTGTGGGTTTCCTCTAACAGGATGGCCACGTGGGTTCTGCGCACACCAACTCTGGGTCACTTTCCATACCAACTCTCTGGAGCCACTGTTCTGAAGCACTCTCACTGACTACGTGTCGCGCATGCAAGACGCTCATGCTGGGAGCCTGGGTCCTACCTTATCTGTGTGAAACACGACATCGCGCGATGACCATCCACCGACGACTGATGTGCCTCTCATTCCGGCAATGACTGATGTGCCTCTCATCCCGGCGATGACTGATGTGCCTCTCATCCCGGCGATGACTGATGTGCCTCTCATCCAGGCAATGACTGATGTCACATTGCCACACCTTGCTGAAGGTTCATTAACCCACTATGCTACGTCCAAGGACACCAAAGACTTCCACCTTCAATTCCTCAAAAAGACCTGAAAGAACAGCATGGCGCCTCTGCGGCCGGTGTAGCTCCTGCAACTAAGTTATCCACACAGGGAGTTGCTTAATGCACAGGCTACTCTGGGCACAACATTAACATGGTGTGCTGGTCAACTCTGGGTATCACGACTCACACTACTCATGGTGGCAGATATGCCACCTATCTTCTATATCACTCATCTTCTGTATTTAGACCACATACTAAGTGCTTACCAAGTCTTCTCGAATACTCGGCGATGTGCTCTTTTCGGCGATCATGTACACCATAGGCGATCGGCGATCATGTGAAATCTTCGCACACGGCGATCATGCGCAAAATAGGCGATTACTGATTTCATACGGGGGAAGTCGGAGGCCGCCGCCTTCTTCAACAAACGACGATCTCATCGACTTCTAAGCTACACCTTCCTTTCTCTTACCCTTCTTGATTCACGTGCCCCCCCTCAAGCACGCCCACGTGATTACGTCACGATAAAGTCATCGCACCTGACTACTTGGTTAGTACAATGGTCAACCGACCGCCCTCTACCAGTTGACCCCAGACCTTGGGCGACGTCCGAGGTCTGACCACTATGATATTTTCTATTTTTATGTCCTTTTTATTTTAAATAATAACATACTCAGAAATTATTTAAAATCTATCACTTCTATTCCAAATAATTTATAGGTCCTTACATGTATCACTCAGCTTTTTAGTAAGGATGGAAAAAAAGGTTAACTTCACTCAAGAAAAGTTTTTGCAATTTTTCCAAAAGGTCTACACTTGGTAGCAACACTTCAAGTGAAAGAGGTCAAAGCTCTTAACACTTGCTCACCAAAGAACCCCCAACAAAACTTAAGTTAGATTTGAAGACAAACAAGAAAAGTTGAAAGAAAGAAATCTAAACCAAAATAGAAGATAATGACAAAACTTAGAGAAGACAAACAAGAAAAACACTTAAAAAGACTCAAAGAAAATTACTTACTTTTAACTATGAAATTTTGATTTTCTTAGAAATTGTAAAAGCAAGAAGGAAAAAATTCCACAAATATGAAAACAATTTGCCACATAAAAAGAATCCTCTTTTAATAATTTTGAACTTGGAAAGTGAATTGCACTAACTTTGTTTTCTTTTTTTTTTTTTTGCTTTTGTTTTATGGAATCAAAATGTCATAATCTTGGCATGCATATTTTAATTCACTTTCAAATTTCACAAATAGATTAGGATTCAATTCATATGATCACTTGAATTCTTTGTTTGGAACTAAATCAACTTCTACTCAAACAAATTCTAATTGATTTTGGCTCTTCACAATTAAAATCAAAATAAGTAGAATGGATATAAGACTCCTAGAACACTAGGAACATATGACTCAAGCAAAAGATAAGGTAAGAAAAAAGATGACAAAAAAATATCAAAAGCAGAATTTAAAGTGCTTAATGAATAAAAAGCGAAATTGTAAATGACAAGAATGTAATGGCGAAGTTTAAATTGCTTGAAGGTAAAAGCAAACATTTAAAATGTGCTGGAATTTTAAAGGTAGAAATCAAATCAAAAGCAATTAAGCACAAAATAACCATGCTCTGAATACCACATGATGTGAGTTGATTTTAGGACTGCACATTTTATGGGTTGCACTTTGTTTATGATTTTTTATTTTAAGCAGAATATGGTGAAAAAAAGCAAAGAGGATTCCCACTGGGTAGCAACTTAACAAAGTGGTTACATAAGTGTGAAGGTTCACTTTTAGAGGGCAAAAAGAAAAACACAATATAAGATGATGATGATGATGAGGTGCTGAATTAAGAAGAAAAAAAAGGAAGCAATTATAATAGATGAACCGAATTATAAATGAAGAAAAGGAAGAACATAAAAATGGAAGAAGAGTGGCGCAAAGAAGGAGAGGGAAACGTGAAGAGATGAAGAAAGCTTATGGAAAAATGGAGTAAGGAGTCACACCACTTGGAGGATGGGATATTCCAAGATGAGTGGTGTAGAGCCACCACTTGAAGTGTGGAGCACTCAAGATAAGACCCAAGGATAATAGGAGACTCAACTCACTAAACACTCTGACAAAGTTTCTTTTCTTTCAAAATTCAATGTGTGAAATACATGAGGCAAGGCACTCTATTTATAGGAGAGAGTGTCTTGGAGAACAAGATAGAGGGGTAGGGGTGTCATTTATGAGAAGCCTTCTAGAAGGTAGGTCAAAGAAACCCTAAACCTAGAAGCACTTGTCATGAAAGGTGGGCTTGGTACAAGCCCAAATTACTAAGCACACCCTACTCAAATTAGTAAGCACAACCTACTCAAATTACGAAGCACACCTTACTCAAATGAATAAGCACACCTTACTCAAATTACTAAGCACATCCTACTCAAATTAATAAGCACACCCTACACAAATTAATAAGCACACCCTACTATAGTTTATTCTTCTATTTGGATCCCCAAACTGAGCCCTATTTATTTACATAACTTATCTTGTGGAAAGACAAGAAGGAAGTACTTCTGATATTCTAGTTTATATTTGGTTCTTCTTCTGTTAATGCTCTCTTGAGGTTTGGTGGGCCCTGGCTTTGTGTACTGAGATGATTGATCACAGTGTGAATTGTCGGTTGTGTCCTTGGTGATGAAGACCAAGTAGAGGAGGCGCCTGAGGCCCAAGCCCATGAAGCCCAAGCCCAAGTTGGGGTCCAAGCCCAACCAAATAGCTCAACATCCTTCATGCCTCAAAGGATGACTAGGAGCAAGGCTAAAGCTTTGGGAGAAGAGCATCAATGGATGTCTCTTTTTGTAATTACTTGTGTATAGTTTTTAGTAACTTTAAAGGAAGGTGTAGATATTAAAATTGTTAGAAATTATGGCTTTAAACTAGAGGGGGGGTGAATTGTTTAAAGAGGTTTTCGCAAACTTTTTGAAGCTAGAATGAATTTATCTCAGAAACCAATTGATTAAGCAATTCAATTAGCCAAAATAGTAAGCAAAACTGCACTGTCAGAAAAACAATCGGTTGTTTCTTCGAAACAATCGGTTGTTTATATCAGCAAACAACAAACAAACTGAATTTAAAGAGTAAGGGATAGAGAGATTGTACACAGTTGTTTATACTGGTTCACTCCAACCCAGAGCTACATCCAGTCTTCTCAGAACCCCTGAGGAAATCCACTAAGCAATCACACCTTGATCACTTACACAACAACCAAGAGAATGACCTTGAAAACCTCAGGACACACACTCTCCTTGGCCAACACTAAGATTGCTGATCTTGAACACCTCAAGAACACACAGCCAATCTCAACAACAATACATAGAAGAAATGTTTCAGCAGTTTACACAGATTACACTTGTTACAGATGAATATCTGAAATCAATACAAGTAGAATCCTATTCCAGCACCTTGATCAATCCCTTGAGCTCTTAAGCAATCTCAACTCTTTGAAAACTCTCTTAGAAAAACTTTGTCAAAAGCATTCTTCTATTTAAAACAGTTTTTCTGAATTTATATAAAGAAAGTTTGTTATCAAATCTTAACAAACCCATAATTGCTTTCAAAAAGATTGGTCAAAGCATTTAATGACTGGAGCGTATTCAGTTTCAAATCATTTAAAGCTCAGTCAAAGAAAACAGTTTTTCTGTTAAGGTTCCAGAACAAACAATCAGTTGTTTCCTCGAATCAATCGGTTGTTTTGTCACTTAACAGTTTTCTTCATTCAAAAACAGTTTTCAAACTTTCTCAAAACATCTAAGCGTAAACAATCGGTTGTTTCGACAGAATAATCGGTTGTTTCAACTTAGTTTGAAAAACACTTTACTTTGTTTAAAGATTGAGATGCTAAGTGCTTTGAGATTTAATCTAAGGGTGGATTACAACATTAAACTACCCCAGAACAAAACAATAAACCAGCACAGCAGCATCAAACAAAGCAGAGGCTTCATCATCCTTCAAAGGATTTGGATTCTTCAAAACCTTGAACACCACTTGGTTCAACAAAAATAAGGGGTGCCAATGTATAAAGATAGGTCACACCTTCCATGTGACATAAAAAGTAGGTGTAGGTGTAGTTTTTAGGAGGTGCCAAAGTAGAAAAAAGGTCACACCTCCCATGTGACTCAAGATTGGCTCCAAATTTGAATTAGAATTAGGAGGGAATTTTGAATTTGTTTCACTTTCATTTCAGCCCTCTAAACCTATAAATAGTGGTGCTTGGTCATTGTAAATTGAACATTGAAATTAGAAGAAAAGTTACTATACTCAAATTGTGAGTGAATTTTGTGAGACTTGTTCTCCTCTTTCTTGTCTCATCTTGTGAAGCTTTGGGAGCTCTCAAGTGGCGGCAAATCTGCACTTATCTTGGATCATCACCTCCAAGTGGCGTGTCCATTCCCAATCCATGGCTACAACCAGATAAGTTTCATCTTCTTTCATCTTCCATAGTCATTTCAATCGATAGTTTTGATTCTATATCTTGTTCTTGAATTTCAATTGGTTCTTTTGTTTTAATTTGTGTTTCCATTCTGTTTTTTGTGTTTAAATTCTGCACCTATTCTGTTTTGAGTTCAGCACCTTATTCTTCCTTCAATCATCACCATTAATTGTGTTTTAACCTTGGACCTTTGGAAATGAACCTTCACATCTACTTAACACTTGTTAAGTTAATGTCCAGTGGGGATTTTCCTTAGGTGACTCACTCTAAATTGCTAAGAATCTTGATCCTAATTCTAAGAAAGTGTCACAAATATAATAAACCTAAAATCAACTCACATCACTTGGTCATGTGTTTGGCTAATTGGGTTGTATCACAAAATAAAGCAAAGCTTTTCCAAAACATTTTAAAAATCACCAAGTATCAAACAACAAGTTGTTTCGACAATTCAACAGGTTGAAAAACTTGCTTTAGCCTCAATACCTTTGAGTAGTAGCTTTTTCAACTAGTTAATTTAAAAAATAACTAACTAAAATTTCTCTGTTTTTTAGAAAACATTTATTTTAAAAGAGATAAAGAGTCAAGTGAGCTTGGATCAATATAAGGTGTGAATTAACAAGTAAAAAACTACTAAATCGCACACACACAGCAGCAGGTTCTTCAAGTCTTTTACACAAATTTGGAGGCATAAAAGCATCTTGTTCAACAATCTAGGGTTGCGCCTCACGTCTCATATTTAACCTAATTAGGCTTAGGCTATGTGACTTCTCACTTGGGCGACTTGGAAAAAACTAGACGCAACGTCTCTGTAGTGATCTCGCTTGGGCGTGATTAAGCTTGCTTGGGCGAGATCCTCTGGGAGCTTCTAGCTTAGGCGAGTTTGGGCAAGTGTTTGTAGCATTCCATCATTCCCTTTTTATCTTGTATATTCTCCTTTTGTCCTGTCATATCCATATGTTCCTAGAATCCTGAAATTAACACAAATTTGGAAATAAATCATTCTTATTGATATTATAATCACAAAATATGTAAAAATGTTTAAATTCATAAATTAGGGGTTATATTATAGTTATTTTATCAATTAATATCCACAAGTGTTTGTATTTTAATATGAAATATTATTGAAATATGGAACTTATCAACTCTCCCAACTTAGAATCTTGCTTGACCTCAAGCAAAGTAAATGAATATAACTAAATCATATATGAATTTAAATATCAAAACATCTTTATTCTCTAAACAACAGATTAATTTGGAAACTTATGTTGCTTCCAAATTCAAGTATAGCAAAATATAGATACAATCAATTTCCAAGATCAAACTAAAACAATAAAATTAAAATTCATCAAGGAATTTCTTCTCATATGCTCACAATTAAGTGTTTCTCTCTATTTTTACTGAATCCAAACAAATCACAGTTGCTTTTCATTTCATCTTCTTATCACAATTACATTAGAAACATGAATCTTGAGGTATTTTATAGGGTCATAATGAGGTCAGGCTTCCAAAAAAGTATTGATTTTTCAGATAATAAAATACACATTTTAAAGAAGAAGAACATACCTACAATCCAATTATAGTATATATGTGTTATCTAATCACCATTTTCTTTTGACTTCACACTTTTCCTCATTTTCTTTCTACTTATTCATGATTTCAACATGAATTTTTCATTCTCTCTTTTTCTTTTTTTTTTCATCAATAGGAATAGATTCTTCCTATTTCCAACTATTTGAACTTTCAGTAATTAGGACCAACCATTCCCTTTTCTATATATATATTGCATCTATGGGTAGAAAAATATATCATTAAAGGTTTAGGGTTCAATAATAACAAAAATTCTTGGCTAAAAAAGAATAAAAAAATTGAATTCTAATAAGATCAAGGTTGGCTATTTGGCCTTAGGTTCTTAATTAACACAAATGTCTCAATCATCTTCATGTTCTTTTGTGATGTAACAAAAAATAAAAATTAACTACAATTGACAATTCATTGGTAAAACTCTCAAAACTATTTAAGGTTCACACACTCACTTGGTTTAATTGGTCTCATTCCTTTTTTTTTTTTGTCATTCTCTGTTCTAATCACTCATCCTGTTAAATTTTCATGTATCACAATTTCAACTACATTTGAATAGGGATTCAATCACATTTTCTTTTCCAACTTGTGTCTAACTCATTTCACTATATAATATTTAAACACAAAGTCCTTTTCCACAACTCAATTTTAATATTGCAGTTCTTTTTTATTTTAAAAAATAAAGCTAGAAAACCAATTAAACTTAAACTGAAAAATAATTCAAGAATTTAATTTAAGCCATAAATATAACAAAATAAGCAAATAAGCAAAGAGAATTATTCAAGAATAACAATACAAGCCATTTAAAACAAAATAACAAAATAAGAAAATGAACAAAAATAAACAAATAAAAAAACATTTAAAAACTAAAAAGAAAAGAAAACTAGAAAAACAAAATCATTGCTCAATCCTCTCTCCCTAGGAAGTCAGCCAACTCTGTATTAAAGTCTTCATCTACAACTGTAGATAGCCTTGCTTCATTTGCTAGATCTGCCCCTTAAATAATAGAACCTATCCCTAGGCCAAACTACATAGTGATGAGGACCAGGTAGAGGAGGCGTCTGAGGCCCAAACCCAACCAATGATCTCAGCACCTACCATGCCTCAGAGGATTACTAGGAGTACGGCAAGGACTTTGGGAGATGAGCATCAATTGATGTCTCTTTTTGTACTTTCTTTAGAGTAGGTTTCAAATAAAACATAAAAGGAAGGTGTGAATAGGAGTTTAGGGCTTATGAGTAGAAATAGGAAAGTCACACCTCCTATGTGACTAGATAGGCGCCATTTTCAAATGGCATAGCATATGAATTTCCCTATCTTTTCCTTCATCAAATCCGGACCTCTCATGCTATAAATAGAGGTGCTTGGTTCATGTAATTACAAGTTGAATTTTAAGTAAAGTTACTATACACATTTTTTGAGAGATTAGTGAGAATTGTTCTCTTAGTTTTAGTCTTATCTTGTGAGTTTTGGGAGCTCTCAAGTGGCGGCATCTACACTCATCTTGGAGCAATTTCACACTCTCAAGTGGCGTGTCTTCCCTCCATAGCTTCAACCACATAAGCTTTCCTATCTTTCATCTTTCAATTCCAATTCCATTCCATTTCAATTTCTAAAAATGTCTTGTTCTATGTTCTTGTTTTCAATTCGGTTTTGTGCTACTTGTTTACTTGTTCTTCCTCTTTAAATTACGTTTATGTTTTGTTTTAGTTCTACATCCAATCTGTTTTTACCACACATTGTTAATCATTCATTCATCACCTATAATTGTGTTTTTCCTTTGGTCTTATGGAAATGAACCTTCACATCTACTTAACACTTGTTAAGTTAATGGCCAGTGGGAATTTTCCTTAGACTTCTCACCTAAATTGCTTAAGAATTTTGATCCTAATTCTTTAAAGTGTCACGTAATGATGTGAGTCTCTTATGAACCTTTCTTGGTTTGGGTTGAGTTGATATAGGTTTCATTGTATTCATGACACTTTCAAGAATTAGGATCAAAATTCTAAAGAACAATTAATAGAGTTTCTACTCAAGAAAATAAAGATTCATACTAAAAACACATGAATAGGTAACTTGTAGTGTAAGATAACAATGGAATATGAATAGGTAATTCAAGAACAGCAACAAAAGTGCAGTAACAACACAAAAATAGTACAAAGAAACAAGAATTAAAACAAGAACACAACAAGGATTGAAACTAGTAATAGAAACACAACAAGAACATAACCTACTATTGGAAATTCAAGAAAACAACATGAACAACAATACCCATGGAAGCCGAACCAAAAACAGGTTGCTATAACAAGTTTGAACCGATTAAAATGGAAGAACAACACATCAAATGATAGAGGACATCACAAGGAAGAGAATTAACCGATTAGAATTGAAAACAAACAAGTAGAACAAAAATGGGTATTTTTAGAAGATGAATAGAAATGACTTATATGGTTGTAGTCTTTTGGAGATGTGATTCACGCCACTTGGAGGGTGGTTCTTCCAAGATGAGTAGGTGGTGCCGCCACTTGAGAGTCTCCAAAGCTCACAAGATAAGACATGGAGGAGAAGAAGAGACAAGTCTCACAAACTCACTCTCTCTCAATTTCAAGATAGTTTCTTTACTTCTAACTTTCAACTTTTTTTATTAAGAACCAAGCACTCCTATTTATAATAAGGAGGGCTGGACATGTTACAAAGGGGAAGGAGTGGGAAGAGTCAGTCTTCTAGTTCCTTCTAGTGCCTAAGAGAGAAAGGAGTAGAAGAGTCACTTTTTCCACTTTTTCCTAAAGAAAGTGCCTAAAATGCCTTACATTTAGAGGTTTCTTTTGGTTTTCCTCTTTGGAATTCTCCTAAAGATATTTCTATATTATTTAAAAATTTATACAAGAGTATTTACAAAGATTTATTTATACTACTATCTTTTGAATTTTCAAGAGAACCCAAAATGTTCTACTTTTTAAGAAGACTAGTAAGAAGAATTTTAAATGCTTGGGTGGATGGCCTCTTCCTCCATTAGTGAAATCCTCTTCTACTTGATCTCCATCACCTAATGAATCAATCTAAAATAAACTCATATCAATACGCTTCAAATTGATCTGGAGGCATGTAGGGGTTCGGTTGCCCTTAAGGGAAATTTTCAGATATATCTTGATGCAATTGCATTATCTCTCTACAATTTGCACTCTCCTACATCTGTATATGCTCCCATATGGCACTTTGCTCCAATTACATGTGCTGCGTTTATTCCATTATCCTATCTTCCCTAGAGGATGATGATGAACTAGGGTGACGGATTGGTGAATGATGAATAGGAACCTCACTAGCTTGTGGAGCTTGTTCCTTTGTAGCAGTACAATTATTCACAATAAATTTTAGATCAATTGGGGATCTTATTTTTGTTGATGAGTTTACCTAAACCCCATGAGCTGCACAAAGAGCAGTTATTAAAGCAGGAAATCCCAAAGAACCCTTTTCCTTCTGATTATGTTAGAATTTTAGGCCTTAAACAACAGGGGGTAAATTTTTTATGAAAGATTTTCATTCGCAAACTTTGAAGGTATAATGAAAGCCAATGAAGAATCACAGAGAAAGAAACCAAGATATCCAAGGTACAAAATTGTTATAGTTGATTTCCATAAAATCAACCGGTTGTTTTTATCAGCGGTCAATAAAAATAACTTAAAATAGATATAAGAGAGATCATGGAGAGAGAGAATCACACAAACAAATTTATACTGGTTCACTTTTACAACAAGAGTTACATCCAGTCCCCAAAAACCACTAGGTAATGCACTATGCAATCAAACACAAATTACAAACCACACACACCCCAGAGAAGTGATCTTGAATCCCTCAAGAACACACACTTCCTTTGGCAAACCACAAGATAGAATTCAGAACACCATTTGAATCTACACACCACAGCTATTACAGAAATACAAGAGAGAATAAGGAATGATCACACTTGATATAGATTGAAATCAAATGATTACACAACAATCCTATTTCACTCTTTGAGAAAATCAAAAAGCTTGAAGTAAATCTTGGAGAAAACTGATTTCAAAGATTTAATCTGATATCTTGAACCCAAGAGCGTAATGCAAACTATTTAAACTCCAAAAGGTTGTTAAAATCATTTAATGCAAGAGCCAAATCAGTTTTGAATTATTTAAAACAAATTTACCAAACTTAACAAAATTTTGTTAAGAATTTTTAAAAAAAATCGGTTTAAATGTCGAAACAACTGATTGAATTGGTTTGACAACAAAGTCAACCAAAGTCAAACAGTTTCAAATCCTTTTCAAAATCCTCTAAGTGTAAAACAACCGAATGAAATGATAAAACGACAGGTTGTTTTTCCACTTTTTTAGAAAACACTTTTTTTTTCAAAAATGTTTGGATTTAAAGCAGCTTTTGATTCTAACTAGAAGTGGATTAGAAATTCAAACTACCTAGAACCCACACACACAAGCAGCAGCAACACCTTCAACCAATCTTCATGGATTTGGAGACATCAAAGCTCTTACTCAATAATCTCCCCGTATTTGATGAAGACAAATCCCTAGTTTGCTTGTGTTGTCCTGTTTGAATTTGAATAAGCACCTGCAAAACTGAAACACTATAAAACCAAGCAAGAATACCAGCAAGATACTAAGGCACACACAAATTAAGTTTTCTGCATAATCAATTGCAGAGAAAACAAAAAAAAAACATAAAACTAGTGATGTGTGCAGCAGTGTAGCAAGTATAGTAGCAACAGAAATAAATCCACATAATCCAAAGTTTTGCAGCAGATACAACACTTAAACCAACACATTCTCCCCCTATTTGTCTTCAAAAATAGAATGGAAGAAGGGATAAAAATATAATAAACCAAATTGTCCAAAATATAAAGAAGAAAAGAAAACATTAAAGATCATTAATTGTACCGACTAGTCCTCGGACACCGAGAACAGCTAGTAATGGTGAGCCGCGTCAGCTGGGTCCCACAGCATGGGCCAGAGTGAACTGAAGTGTCCTCGTCACTCAGCAGGGTGATGAGTCCCTGGTGACTAGGTGTGATGAGGTTACATCGGCCTTAGATGTTTCGAACAACAGAACTAGAACATCTAAGGTGAGTGCTGAGAGAAGACTAGAATTCAATTAAATGCCCAGAGATAGGGAGAGGCCTAAGTCACGAAGTGCCTATGCGTGTGGCAGGGAAAGCACAGTTAGGTGCAGAGTCCTGAGGGGTTGAGTACTCATCAGGATTAGGGTTTCCCAGTGAAGCTACATGCATGGCACGTGAACAGTGAAGGCGCTCCCAGGACAGGTGGCCCTAGAGATTAGGTGCACGAGGGGGTACCCAGGTGGCCATCCTGTTAAAGTTTGCACTCCAGTTAAGGAAGCCTTACGCGCTAGATTACCCTAAGTCTGGGTGATAGCGGTGCAAGGGTATTCCTGTAAACCCTAAATATGGGTAGCAGCGCAGAGGAAACCCTAGACTATATAAAGGGTAGTAAAACACTTCACAAAGGTACGCAGTTTCTAGACCTAATAGAGATACTGAATACACTTGGTGTGTTTGCCCTAGTTTTTTACTTGAGCGTTGTAGTGCAAACGGCCTCTAGGGCCCCCCTTTCTATCTTGTAGGTGCAGGTTGCTTCAAGACAGCAAAGCTTAACTCAAGGTGAGGAGAGGAGGCGTGTGACGGTCGTAGAGTCAACCGACATGAGGGTCAACCGGCAAGAATATTAATCCTCCTTCCCATATTGGAGCTCAAAGAGTTGATTCTGAATAGCCTCAATTTGTTCTTCCAGATTCTGGAACCTTGCATCCATATTGTGAAACCTTGTTGCACAGAGCTCATTAAGACTCCTTTGGTCATCTGCAAAGCTGTCCATTCTGCTCACCATCAACCTTTCAAAAGGCGATATAGATGTGATGCGCTCTCCCATGTTTCCTGCACTTAGACTAGCATCAAAGGCATCAACAGTTTCAGCATCATAAGCATCTGCACCAGCATCATCACCAGTAGTAACAACTTGCTCTTCACCCTCATTTTCAACTAGTCGCCACTTGAGGAGCCAGCATGATCACCATCCTTGCTAACCCATTTTCCACCAATTTTGGTGAAACCCATCTTACTATGTGAACCATTGTTCACCTTATGTGATGACTTCACCAATTCAATTTGCTCCTCTTCTAGATCAACTTCAAAATAATGCAAAACCTTAGAGATAAGAATAGCATAGGGATAGTTATAATCACTTAACCTCATAGATTTTTGCATATGCTCCTTGATGATGCGAATCTAATTTACTTTAACCTTGTTCATGATGCAGTAGGTGAAAACAAGATCTTCTTCGGTCAGCATAGAATGGTTGCTCCCTCTTGGTGTTAACATACAAGTTACTATAAAAGCAATGAGTCTTTCATTTAGCTTCAATCCCATAGAAAAGTTTCTTACTTTTGATTGAGGATTCTTTAGGCAACTTCTATAGAACTGCATTTTGTTGAATTCCTCAACAACTCTAATGTTCCCTTTGTTTATTCTTAATCCAAGATACTTCAAACCAGTGATTGCAGACCAAACTTCAAGAGTTATCTCCATATCAACTTCGTTCACATGTGAGGTAATGTTGCCAAAAAATTGGAGATTGGTGTAGAAAACTTTTACAAGGTTAGGATAGATGTTCCCTGACATCTCCAAGAATCTTTTCAGCGGCTGTTCTTTAAGGAGAACCCTCACTCCAGTGAGTTTTTGCTCCTTCAACCAATTGAAAGAGATGAGCTTTGGATTGTTGATGGCTTTTCTACTAGTTTCATGAAGATACTTCTCAATCTTCTCATCCTCTCCTAAGAACCAACCTTCTAAACATACACCCCTCTTTACTCCATGGGTCTTCATTCTTTTGGAGGAAGGAAGTGTGGAATCCATGGAGGAAGAAGGAAAATTTTGAAGTAAGAAGAAGAGTGCAGCAAATTTGAGATAAAGCTAGAGAATTAGGCAATGGGTTGATTTTGTGAAGAAAAACAACTACATAAAGCATGGTTATATAGGCATTAAAAGCAACTACATATTTTTGGCTTTTAGTGGGTTGCTTTCCCCAAGGAAAAGAATATGTTCAGAGGCACATAAACCCAAGTCATCCATAAACAAAAACCACATGGTTAGTACATGTAGACTTTGACTAGTCATAATGACTCTTAATTTTCCAAGAAGATATGGAATATATTCCATTTATGACCAATGTAAATTCCTTTCAGAGTGAATTCAAAGCCATGATAAATGCAATTTTGACTCATAAAAGTTTTGAGAAGGAATCTGCAATAGAAGCAATGCATAGAGAAATAAATCAGCTTTAATACAATGCTGCCAGAGGGGAAACAATTGGTTGTTTCGTGAAAACAATCGGTTGTTATTCTGTGACAACAATTATGGCGTTTTCACAAATCAAGAATTATTGGCAAAGAAGAACCAGAATAGAAATAGTCACACAACCTTTGCATAGATGAGAGATTTCACATTTAAAGACATCAAATGAGATCTTTCATAATTCAAGTGAAAAGGAAATACAAGTTTAATAAAAACATAAGTTCTTATCCTTTAGAAAAAATTACTCTCTCAAGGAGCCATGGTGCATGATTAAAGGAATTCACTTGACTTCCAAGATAACAGAGTGCAATTAGGATCTGCAACTAGAAGTCCAGTTTGGATCTTCCCCTTTCAAGCTTGATTCTCTAACACAAAGGTTTTTTATCCTTTAGAGTGCCTGCAAAATGATAAAATCAAGCTGCAAGAATTGGTCCACTTACAAATTTGGGTCCATTGACACTAATTGGATCATCAGAAACTTTAGGATTCTTTGGAATCCACTTCATAACACCTTTAGGAACAGAAAATTTCCTAATTTTATAAAACCTAACAAAATGATTTCTTTTCATATAGTAAAAGCATGTAACAACTGGTTGTTTCGACTTTTCAATCAGTTGTTTTTCTGTGACAGTAGAATAAGGATTTGAAATTCCATTTTTCTTACTCTGTGGATTAAAACCCAATCCTGATTTTCCAAAAACACAATTTTAAGATGCCAGGACAGTGTCAAAGTTTAATTTTCCTTTTAAAATTTTATCCACAGTTTTCACAAGATAATGCACCTTCTTTTCCAGAGATTCACAATTTTCACAAACACTTGAGTCACACTTGCAAGAAGACTTCTTTTATATCAATTCCATATTTTCAAACTCATTTTTTGAATTTTCTAACTCTTCTTCTAGTGCTTTGACTTTATTTTCATGCCAATTATTTAAGCCTTTCAACCGGTTATTCAAGAGAGCCAATCTATTAGCTTCTTCACGAGTTTCTTTGAAAGCCTCAAGAAGTTGGCTATAGTTTCCAACATTTATTGAGGTGCAGCTTACACTGCTTGTTTCGTTTTCTGCCTTGGCCATTAGCCACAGATTTGCTTCTTCTTCTTCACTTGAAGAGGAACTTGATGAAGATACACCATTTTCATCCCAAGCAATGTAGCCCTTTTTAATTTTGCCTTCTTTTCAAACTTCTTGCTAGATCTTTTCTCTTTGCTTTCTTTATTAGGACACTCATCCTTTATATGTTCCTATTCACCACATCCAAAGCATGAATATTTGTTAGTATTGAAATCAATATGTTTCTTGCTAACATACCTATCAGAGGTGTGATTTTTATTGTTGTTCTTCTTTAAAACTTGTTGAATTTCTTTAATAGCAAGCTAAGTGTTTCTCCTTCACTTTCATCACTTGAGTCTTGACTGGTCTTGTGTCTAGCAGTCTTCAAGGCAATGTTCCTAAAATGTTTGTCCTCATTTTCTTGAATATTCAACCTATTCATCTCCAATTCATGCTCTCTAAGCTTCCCAAACAATGAAGTCGTTGTCAAAGATGTTAAATCTTTGAATTCAGAGATGGTTGTGACCTTTGGCTGCCATGTTCTATCTAGGCACTTGAGGATCTTGATATTGAGTTTCTCTTTATCAAATGTTTTTCCAATACTCATAAGATGATTAACAATATGAGTAAATCGCTTTTGCACTTCTGCAATTGACTCTCCTTTCTGCATTCTAAGCATCTCATATTCTTGGATCAGAGTGTGCTTCCTTGCTCTATTCACATCATTTATGCCTTCATGAGTCACTTCAAGAGTATCCCACATTTCCTTTGCGGAGGCACATTGTGACACCCTGAAAAACTCATCAGAATTTAAGGCAAAAGTAATGATATTTTTGGCAATGCAAGAACATTATCTTTTTCAACTTTTGGAATAAAAGGTCCATTTTGAATTGCATCCCAAATTTCTCTATCTAAAGATTCAACAAAGATTTTCATCCTTACCTTCCAAAACAGATAATTCAAACCACAAAACAGAGGTGACCTATTAATTGAAGCACCCTCCCCAAAAGATAGTTTTTCAATCATGGAAAACAGATTTTGGGATCAAAACTTGAATAACTTTCAAGAACCTACCTCTTAATGCTAGTTGTTAGAATTTTAAGCCTTAAATAAGAGAGGGGGTGAATTGTTTACGAAATATTTTTGCAAACTTTGAAGGTATAATGAAAGCCAATGAAGAATCACAAAGAAAGAAACCAAGATATCCAAGGTCCAAAATTGTTTTAGTTGATTTCCAAAAAATAACCGGTTGTTTGTGTAATTCAATCGATTGTTTTAATCAGTAGTTAATAAAAACAACTTAAAACAGATTTCAAAGATTTAATCTGATATCTTGAACCCATGAGCATAAAAAAAACTATTTAAACTTCAAAAGGTTGTTAAAAACATTTAATGCAAGAGCCAAATCAGTTTTGAATCATTTAAAACAGATTTACCAAACTTAACAAAATTTTGTTAAGGATTTTCAAAAAACAATCGGTTGAAATGTCGGAACAATCGATTGAATTGGTTTGACAGCAAAGTCAACCAAAGTCAAACAATTTCAAATCCTTTTCAAAAAGCTCTAAGTGTAAAGCAACCGATTGAAACGATAAAACAACAGGTTGTTTTTCCACTTCTTTAGAAAACACTCTTTTTCATGAAGGTTTTGATTTAAACCAGCCTTGGATTTTAACTAGGAGTGGATTACAAACTCAAACTACCTAGAACCCACACACACAAGCAACAACAACACTTTCAACCAATCTTCATGGACTTGGAGACATCAAAGCTCTTTTTCAATAGATTATTCTAGCTAACTTCTAATATAACAAATTTTTTTTTTAATGACAAATAATCTTAGTAACATCAACAGAATAATCTTCTTTCAATAAGCAATAGAGAAGATGACACCAGGGAATATTTAGGTCTGACACATGACCATGGTGATACAATCCAAGTAGCCAAGCAGATGACCAAGGACTTAAGAGACAATTCACACTGTGAGTAGTTATTTCAGCAATGAAGACAAGGCCCCACCAGATATCAGACGGACCTCAGCAGAAAAAGAACTAGGCATGGACTAAAACATCAAATGTTCTTTCTTCTGGTCTTCTTAAAAGACAAAAACATGTTTGTAAATAAATTGGACTCACTTTGGGGATCCAAATAGAAAAATAGGCTAGAGTAGGTTCACATAGCATAAAAGAGAGTGTACTTAATGAAATGGGCTTGTGCCAAGCCCACTTTTTTTAAGACAAGGCATCTAGGTTTAGGAAGGTTGATAAAAACCAAGTAGAGGAGGCGCCTGAGGCTCAAACCCAAGCCCAACCCATGAGTTCAACATCCTTCATGCCTCAAAGGATTACTAGGAGCAAGGCTAAAGCTTTGGGAGATGAGCATCAACAGATGTCTCTTTTTGTAATTACATTTTAGTAGTTTTTTAGTAGAACAATAAAGGAAGGTTTAGATATAAAAATAAGGGGTGCCAATGTACAAAGATAAGTCACACCTTCCATGTGACATAAAAGAAGGTGTAGGTGTAGTTTTAGGAGGTGCCAAAGAAAGAAATCAAGTCACACCTCCCTTGTGACTTGAATAGGCGCCGAATTTGAACTCTTTATTTTTGAATTTTCCCTCTTCTTTTGCAGCCCTCTAAACACTATAAATAGAGCTGCTTGGCTCTTGTAAAATCACATTCAATTTGAAGTAAAGAAACTCTACAAAAATTGTGAGAGAATTGTGAGAATTGTTTCTCCTAATCTAGTCTCATCTTGTGAGTGTTTGGGAAGCTCTCAAGTGGCGGCATCTTGCACTTATCTTGGATCAATCACCTTCCAAGTGGCGTGTTCTTCCCTTCCATGGCTTCAACCACATAAGTTCTTCTTGGTTCACCTTCCATATTCATTTCCGCACTTTAATTCTCATTTTCAATCGGTTGAATTGTATGTCCTTCAATTCTATTCAGTTATCTTGTTTTGTTCTTCAATTCAATCGGTTCATTAGTTTTTGTTTTGTGTTTTAATTGGTTCAATATCTTGTTCTTGTCTTCCTTTAAGTTTTCGCACCATAATCTTGTTCTTTTACTTGTTCTTTTTTCCTTTTCATTCAATTGTTGTGTAAGGAGATGGCACTCATGTTCATGAGTTTGGTTCATCATTTGGAAGGCATTGAACTCCATTGATGTTTCCTTAAGCCTCCTTGTTTGTTCCGCATGCTAATTGTCATCATCCATTACCTATAATTGTGTTTTTACCTTTGGTCTTTGGAAATGAACCTTCACATCTACATAACACTTGTTAAGTTAATGTCCGGTGGGGATTTTCCTTAGACTATTCACTTAATTGCTTAAAGAATCTTGATCCTAATTCTAAGAAAGTGTCACCAAATTAATGAATCTAAAATCAACTCACATCAAAGGTTGACCTACCTTCTAGAAGACCTAGCTAAGGGGCGGTTTTGACCATGGTCAACCCCCCTTGGCCGCCCCTCTCTTATTACCATTCTACCCTTCCCCATCTTGCCCACCAAGGCACCCCTTCCTATAAATAGGGTGTCTTACCTCATGTATTCACACATTGAAATTTTAAGTAAAGAAACTCTGCTTGAGTGAATTTATGAGTCTGAGTACTCTGAGTTTTTCTGGTCTTATCTTGGGTGGGTAATATCTAAAGTGGCGGCTCTGGCATCCCTTATCTTGGAGTCCCTCTCCTCCAAGTGGCGTGAGTTCCCTTCTACTCCATATGCTCTCTTCATCTCTTCCTCCTTTTTTATTTTCTTTTAACGCCATCCATTCCCTTCCTTTATCTTTATATTCATATTTGTCTTTTCATTATTGGTCCTCTTCATCTTGTTGTCTTTAATTTCCGCCCCTCTTTGCATCATCCACACCATATATCAGTGTTTTTCTCTTTGCCCTTGTGAAGTGAACCTTCACACTTACTTAACCACTTGGTTAAGTTCGTGTCTAGTGGGAATCTTCTTAGGGTTCTCACCTTAAATTGCTAATTCCAAAAAGCATAACAAGAGTGAAACCTTTAAAATGTGCAAGCTAAAATCAACTCACATCACACATGGGCACCATGTTAGCCAACATGAATACCATCCAAACTTGAGATAGGGTCTTCATGTGTTTCTTTAAAATTCTCCATGGTTTCCCAGTTGGGCTTATTTGATATGAGTGATTGGCTAGAGAGATTTCCCTAGCCACTTCATCATCATTAAAGTCATATGTTCTAGCTCTCAATTGGTGATAAGTACAATCATCATCACCTCTTAGTTTTAAAGGATCTCCAAAAAAGGCACTGATAGAATCTCTATTAAAGGGCACTCATCTTCCTCTTACTCTTGATCTCATTAACTGAGTTCCTTCACCTTCTGTCCAGGCATTAGCATAAAACTCATGAACTACTTTAGGAGCATACTTGTTTAAGGATTTTGCTAGCCTCATCCAATTTCTTCTCTATAACCCTTTTAAAAATAAATAATATTGCTCGGGTTGTAGATGTACTCTTGTCTATGTAATGGAGGCTCAATTTTTTATTTCCTCATATCTCCTTTGTTTTTCTTTGTTCCCAAACCTGTTTTGTGATGGTGGTTCAGGGGATTCCATTTTCACCATTTTCCCCTTAGCAGTTTGGGCTGCAGTGCTTTTTGTCTGTCCCATTTGTTGCAACATTATAGTTAAATACACCAATCTTCAAATACATTAATTTCTAATTTAACAATCATAAGAATATGTTTCCAAAAAGCCAACTAATTCACATGTTTTGCAATATAATGTTTTAAGAAGCATTTTATCAAACATTTCATTTGCATTTCCAAAATTGAGTTTAATGAGTGATTGGGACATAACTAACCATCCAAAAATAGAAGCAAGTTTCCATAATCATTTACCTATTGCTATGCAATCAGATTTATATTATAAATTCTATCTAATCACTAATTTCTTTGACTTTAATACTTTCTCCCATTTTCTTTACTTATTCATGATTTCAACATGAACTTTTTTCTTATTTTTTCTTTCTTTTTTTGGTATATTTTTTCAATCAATGATAGTAGAAATAGATTATTCCTATTTCCAACCAAACAAATTATTTAAACATTAAAACCACTAAAGCCAATCATCCCCCTTTTATATATATAAATTGCATCTATGTTCTCCTTCTTTAAATATGCCAATAGGTAGGAAAATATATCAGTTAAGGGGCAGGGTGCAATAATAAAAACAAAAATATTTTTGGCTCAAAAAGGGCTATCATAAAGATATAATCAATTTAAATAAAGGTTGGCTATTTGGCCTTGGGTTTCGAATTAATACAAATGCCTTAATAATTTTCATGCTCTTTTATGATGTAACATAAAATAAGAAATCAAGCAACCACAAATGTCAATTCATTAGTGAAACTCTGAAACTGTTTAAGATTAACACACACTTACTTGGCTTAATTAGTCTAATTCCTTATTGCTTGTCATTCTCTGTTCCAACTAATCATCCTGTTTAATTTTCTTGCACCACAATCTCAACCAAATTTGAATACGGATTCATGATAAGTGCCAAATTTCAATATTTCATATTAAAATACAGACACTTATGGATATTAATTGATAAAAATAACTATAATATAACCTCTAATTTATGAATTTGAACCTTTTTAAATATTTTGTGATTATAATTTGAATAAGAACGATTTATTTCCAAATTTGTATTAATTTCAAGATAATAGGAAAGAATGGAGATGAAAGGGAAAAACGAGAATAGACAAAGCTAAAAAGGGAAAGTTGGAACACTCCAGCACTCGCCCAAGCCAGAAGCTCCCAGAGGATCTCGCCCAAGCAAGCCCACTCTTGCCCAGGCGAGATTTGTTCAAACTCTTATGTATTAAGATGATATTTAAATATAATATATGTTCTTGAATAATGTATGGTATTGTCATTTTATTTGTAATGCTTGTTTACCATGATCAAGATCTTTAGATTTGACTGGAAAGTACTTCTATGTTTCTGACCCAAATAATAATGCTTAACATATTTGAATGCTAGGAATATATTTGGAATGTTAAATGCTATCAACATCTAATCGTAATGCTAAAGTTTTTTATAAATATGCAAGGAATCGATATTTAGTAGACTCTCTTAAAAATTTTATATGCGAGGAACCGATATAAATGACTTTTATATGGGCATCAACATCAATAAAAGGATAGATATTTGCCATGCTATTCAAAAGATAAAAGAGTAAGAAGGATGAACCCCAATCCCAATTTTTCCAATTGAACCAACAAACTCTTTGACTTACTTTCATTAAAATTCTTGCAATCATTATAACAAACTCCCAACAAACTTTATTATTTTGTTTTCTATTTAGTGAATCTTATACTTGATTATTTCAATTGTTCCTTGTGGGTTCGATACTCATCCTTAGGGACAAATTATTAATTTTGACACGGTAGACTTGTCGTGAAATAGTCATCAAGTTTTTGGTGCTGTTGTCGAGGAACAATTGAATTTTTTAGCACAAATTCCTAAACATTGTTAATATTTTAATTGTTTTTTTTATTATTTTATTTTTGTTTATTTTATTTTAAATTTCAAATTTGTTTTTATTTTATTTTCAGATTTATTTTGAATTATTTTATTTATTTTTAAATTATAAAAGTTTATTCTTTATACTACTAGTGAATCCTTGTGTTAACCCTTGATTTAGTTGTCTTATATGATCTTGTGAAGGTCTTCTACAAAAATCTTCACTTTGATGGTGAAAATTTGTGCTCACATGTGAAAGGAGTTGACAAGGAGATTACCTCAGATGTGTGGACTGCTGTCACAAGGTTGAAATATGTTTGGCTGAGAATAAATAAAGGAAACATTGGTATAGTGGAGGAATTCAACAAGATGCATTATTATAGGAGATGCCTCAAGAATCCTCAATCTAAAGTGAAGGGTTTTTCTGTGGGAGGCTTGAAGCTAAATGAAAGGCTCATTGCTTTCATAGTTTCTTGGATATTGACTCCAAGGGAAAGCAATCATTCGTTCCTTACTAAGGAGGATTTTATTCTCATATACTGCATCATGAAAAAGATCAAGGTTAATTGGATTCACATCATCAAAGAACACATGCAAAAGTCAATAAGGTTAAGTGACTACCATTTTCCCTATGTCGTTCTCATTTCAAAATTTCTGCATTATTTTGAAATTGATCTTGAAGAGGAACTATCTGAGGTGGTGAAGTCATCTCATGAGGTCAATAATAGTTCACTTAGCAAGATGGGATTCAAAAAAATTGGAGGAAATTGGGTAAGCAAAGGTGGAGATTAAGCAGGTTCGTCCAATGGAAACCATGTAGAAGTTGATGTAGATGATCAAGTTGTTGCTAATACTGGAGATGATGGTGCTGATAAACATCAAGCTAGACAGGGGGATCAAGGCAATGATGTACCTGGTGAAGCCTATGATGTTGGACCAAGTACTGGAAACATGGAGGATCATATTGCTTCTATGACACCTTTTGAAAGGTTAATTATTAATCACATGGATAGCATGGCTTATGATCAAAGAAATCATTATGACTTTTATGCTACAAGGTTCCAAAATCTGGATTATCAGATTGAAGTTGTCTAGAACCAACTTTTTGAACTCCAATTTGGCAAGGAAGATTAAGGGATTTCATGCATCAATTTATATTTCTGCTTATTAATTCTAAACAATCTTTCTTAATTTTGTTTTTATCTCTTCTCCTATTCTATTTGTGAAGATAAATAGGGGGAGAATCAGTGGTTTGTGTTGTAATTATTAATCTATGGTGTGTTTTAAATCTGCTTTGCACTGCTGCTACCATGCTCTGATACACCACTGATTCTACTGCATAGTTCTGCTGCACACACACTGGTTTTATACTATTTTTTTAGTTTTCTGCCTATGGAGTGCAGATCTATGTGTATCTTGATAAGTCAGGGTTATCTTGCTGCTATGTATGCTTTGTATATGCACAAATTTTTTTTTGTAGGTCTTATCAAATTCAAACACTGTAACACAAGCAAACCAGGGATTTGTCCTCATCAAATCGGGGAAGATTATTGAACAAGGTGCTTGATATCTCCAAATCCAAGAGGAATGTTTGAAGACCTTGTTGCTGGTTGTGTGTGCGTCTAGATGTATTTGAATTTATTATTCCACTCTTTATGATGATCCAAGGTTAATTAAATCTTAATTGTTTTGATAAAGATATGTTTTATAAAGAGTGAGGAAATTCAACCTGTTGAAATGTCGATTCAACCAGTTGTCTTACACTTAGTGGTTTTTGAAAAGGTTTTGAAAAGCTTGACTTTGGTTAACTTTGCTTATAAACCAATTCAACCGGTTGATTCATGATTTCAATCGATTGATTTTCTGAAAACCTTAACCGAATTTGGTTAAGTTGGTTAAAACTGTTTTTAATGATCCTAACTGGTTTTGGTTCTTCAATTAAATGTTTCGACCACTTGGTTGGTGTATAAAAATGTTGTTTTACGCTTCTATTCTTGGAGTAAGAAAGAGAACTTAATCAAAAACATTTTTCAAGATTTCAAAGAGCTTTTGGATCATCTTCAAGTGTGCAATAGGATTGGGTCTCGCCCAAGCCAGAAGCTCCTAGAGGATTTCGCCCAAGCCAACCCAATCTCGCCCAGGCAAGATCACTTCAGTGACATTGGGCCTATTGTCGTCCAACTCACCTAGGTGAGCCCAATCATGCCTAAGCAAGAAGTCACTTAGCTCAAGCCCAACTAGGTTAAATATGAGGCCTAAGACACAACCCTAGATATCCAGTTGGGAGAATATAAGGTGTTAGAAACCTTATAGGAGACAGTTGTCAAGGAGAAACATCCTGGATCTTCTTTTCTCGCTTTTCATGCTTGTAATCGCCAACATGAGTAGCTAATTCTACCCTTTGCGATTGGGAGTAATCTGTTCAAACTCTTATGTATTGAGCTGATATTGAAATATAATATTATGTTATTGATTGATGATTAGTATTGTCATTTTATTTGTAATGCTTGTTTACCATGATCAAGATCCTTAGATTTGACTGGAAAATATTTCTAAGTTTCTAACCCAAATGATAATGCTTAACATATTTGAATGTTAGGAACAAATTTGAAATGGTAATTCATCATCTAATCGTAATGATAAGGAGTTTTTATAAATATATGAGAAATTGATATTTTGGAGACTTTATTAATAATTTTATTTGCAAAGAATCGATGTAAATGACTTTTATATGGACATCAACATCAATCAAAGGATAGAATATTACCATGTTGTTCAAAATACAAAAGAGTAAGAAGGATGAACTGCAATCCCAATTGTTCCAATTGAACCAACAAACTCTTTGACTTACTTTCTTTATAATTCTTGCAATCATTATGATAAATTCTCAACAAACTTTATTATTTTGTTTTCTATTTAGTCAATTTTATTCTTGATTATTTCAGTTGTTCCTTGTGGGTTTGATATCTATCTTTAGGAACAAATTTTTACTTATGACACGATGCACTTGTTGTAAAATAGTCATCAAGTTTTTTGCACCTTTGTTAGGAAATAATTGAATTTTTTAGTATAAATTTCTAAATATTGTGAATATTTTAATTGTTTTTAATTTGTGTTTGTTGTTTTATTTTGGTTTCTTTTATTCTAATTGCAGATTTGTTTTTCTTTTATTTTCGGATTTATTTTGAATTCTTTTTTTTATTTATTTGTTTTCAATTTTAAATTCTAAAAGTGTATTCTTTATACTGCTAGTGAATCCTTGTGTTAACCCTTGATTTAGTTGTTTTATATGATATTAAGAGGTCAAATTCCCAAAGGCCAATTATTATTTGAATTAGAGATTGAAAGGGCAACTAAAAGAAACAGGAAGACAAAGACAAAAGAAAGACATGAAGACACTATAGAAGAATCCTCAACCACTCCTTTTCTTCCCATTAATATTTTTCAGGAGGAGAGCAACATGGCAGAAGAGCAACCACCACCTCCTAGGAGAACACTTGGAGATTGTGCCATGTAGTAGGGACCAATTTATTTTTCTAGTATTGTAATACCTGCTACCACCAGGGTCTTGGAGATGAAACCTGATTTCCTTAGTCTTATTAGTACCCATCAATTTACAGCAATGGATCATGAGGATCCATATTCACATTTGTCTACGTTTTATGAATTGGTAGGAATGTTTATATGCGTTTATTTTCTTTTTCATTGGAAGGAAAGGCAAAAGAATGACTCAAATCATGTTTTGTGCTCAATCATCTTTTCTTAGCAACTCATCCAGTTGTGTTAAAATCACAGAAAAAAAATGTTTGGCATGGGAAAAAGAACACATACAATGGAGAAAGGCTAGAAAATTTGGGTTCCACAAAAGTTAAAGGAACCCTCATGAAAAAAAGAGGTGTTAAAAATTACTTTTTTTTTGGGTTGGAAACCCAATGACTTGAAATAATAGAGAAAGAATGTTACTTGTGACTAATTGTCTTCTTGGTCAAAGGTATTTTTTGAATATCTAGAAAAGTCATGATTTCTTGATAGCCTGACCATGCTATAAGCTGTGGAAAGTCCTTAGGGATCCTCACACATATATGTTGTCATATAATTGTCTAAGATGATTAACAAAATTGAATTACATGTGTGAAGGTGTGATATTGAGAGAAAATAGAAACCAAACCAAAGTACACAAGAAATGCAATTGGTGAAAAGAGAGTAATTGTTACTAGAGAGGATATAATCTATAAACACTCATTGAATAAGAGGCTATTTTCACACAATGAAGATTTTACAAATAAATTTCACTCTATCTAAGTCATTTAGTAGATAGTCTTATGATCTAGCATGTATAAGCTTTATGTAAAATGTTGAATGAGAACAATAAATTCACGTAGGATGACCTATACTCTTTTAAAGAGTTTATATTTTGTTTGGGGATGCTTTTTATACATAGTCATCTTGAATATGTCTATTGAAGTTTGTGTGCTTATTTATGTCCTTACCTTTGTGTTTTATCAAATTTTGATCACCTTTCGGTTCACACTGTCATCTATAACACTCAAAGTGTTATGTGTAGGAAAACTTTATATATGTAAATCTCTTTGTAGTACAAATATTGCCAAAGTGAGTATACAAACTTAGAAAGTTGGTCCTTTGTGTCAAAATCATCTTGGGAATGCATGGGTCAATGTTTCCATCAAATTAAGTAGTTTTGATTTGATAAATAAAAACTTATTATTTGTTTCCATCAAAATCATGGATCATCTTAAACAAGGTAGTATTGATAAAATATTAGATTATACACAATAAGTTATTGATAAGTGTCATAATTCAGTAATATTTCATACAAAAAGATAGACACTTATGGACTTTAATTGATGAAACAATTATAATTCAACCTCTAATTTAGGAATTTGAATCTTTTTAGATATTTTTGGATTATAGGATGAATATGAACGATTTATTCCCAAATTTGTGTTAATTTCAGGAATTTAGGGGAAAATGGAGATAAAAGGGCTAAAGGTGAATGGACAAGTTAAAGACAAGTTGAAAAAACAAAGTTGGAATATTGAAAACTTGTCCAAACTAGCTCAAACTTGCCCAAGCAAAATCACTCCAAAGGAACTCATGCAAGGCTTGCTTAAGCTAGTTCACTCCAGTTAAATTGGGTTTTTTCTCGTAAAACATGCTTAAGCGAGATTTCACTTAGCCCAAGCCCAATTAGGTTAAATAGAAGGCGTAAGGCATAAATAGAAGTCCAATTTTGTTCGTAATGATAATGAATTTTTATAAATATGCAAGGAATCGATATTTAGGAGACTCTCTTAATAATTTTGTATGCAAGGAATCAATATGAATGATTTTTATATGTGCATCAATGTCAATCAAGATGGAATGTTATATGTTTAAAACTACAGACGAGTGAGAAGGATTAACCACATTCCCAATTTTCTTAATTGAAATCTTTTACTCATTTACTTTACTTTTATTTAATTTTCATGCAAATTATTATCAATATCAAATCAAACCAAATTATTGTACATATTCTTATACCTATCGAATACTACTATCAAGATTTTAAATAATTGTTTCTTGTGGGTTCGATATTCGTCCTTTAGAGACAAATTATTACTTCTGACTCATTACACTTGCCTTAAAATAGTCATCTATGCCTTAGCAATATTTGTTACCATACATTTGCATTGGAGCAAAGTTTCTTGTATACAATTTCCTTTCATACAAGAAACATTCAACAATTTCATTGTTCTTTTACATATTATCTCATTTATCAAGGTTTACTTTCTAGTTCATATGACGTTGACTTATAATATGATGAAAGGAATTTGTTACACACATGAATACATGTAATTATAGAAATAGAATGATACTGATGGAAATCATTTAGTTTCAAAATTTTTTGCTATGATAGACAAAGTTTGAGTTTTATTCGAGAGGAACACTCATAAATTGAAGAGTCTTTTTCTTCTTCTTAATCTTGTAAAAATTGTATAGAGTAGTTAGGAATTATTTTTAGGCCTTGTATTTTAGGCCAAGTAGAATGGGTGTAAATAGAAAAGAGAGTAGGATGTAAAATAGGAAAAGAGGGGTACAAATAGGAAAACAGACAAGGATGGAATAGGTCCACATGTCTTCTCATCAATGGAGAGGGTTTTCCTCCAGCGAAGACATGCCATTTGGCACTCTTCCAATGGAAAGGATTTGCGCCAATAAGGAGGTGACACTTGTCAGACTCTCATTTAAGAGATGTTAAGAGACTTTCTCCTATAATTAAGAGTCTCTTGTACATGTTTTTTCAACTTTGATTTGAGTAATAAGATGTTGTCCAAATTTTGAGACATCAAAGTTCTCTCTAGAGTTATCTTCTTGCTACATAAATTTCTAGACTCCTCCTAGTAGTGTTGGTCCAACCTCACTCTAGAAACTAAGTTTTAGCCTAACATCACTTAGATTCACCATCATAATTTTCATCTCCTCCAAAATTTCTACAATTCTTTATGCTTCTGTAATATCAGTCATCATTTGTAGAAGATATTTGAATCAAAACAATGAAGAAACAGATCTACATTTGAAGATGTAGGGTCAACTTGCATAAGATACATAACCATTTATTTATTCATTCAAGACGATAATGCATAATAAGGTTGTAAAATTTTTTATTTCTATAAAAGAAATATTATTAACTCCCTAATTAATATGAACATCCTTTTGTTTTCTCTCTCATTCATCCATGATGTGGAAGAGGTAGTGTTTGTTGTACATTAATTGGAAATCAAAATAATGCAGGCATAGCACATTTTAATGAAAAACTGTATTAATAGAGATTAAAAATTAATATGTAGGTTACTAAAAAAATTTAAGTATTTTTTGTTTCATATCGAGTTTACCATTCATCCATAAAGGACTTAGTAAAAACTAAGATCAATTAAATATTTATTCAATAATAGACTATTATATGAAATTTTATTTATATTTGAAACTTGGTAAAATAAAACTTTTAAGAGTTCTCTCTAAAGAAGTAAATTTAATCTCACATATTGCAAGATCATGTTCTTTGTTATAATTTTGGTTTTTTACACCTCTTCCTTTTGTTATATGTAAGGAAATTCCATTTTTAAAAATGTTCCTTATGCAATAAAAATTTCATCTCCATTTTTTCATTGATCTTTCTCCATGTCATCTACACATAATAAATAATTAGAAAAATATTATTAAAATTTTTATAGAAAACATACACACATAAGTACTTAAGTGATTGGTTATCGATTGGATATCAAATAGTTGAAATGAAAATTCTAAAATTTATTATCTCCTTATTCCCTATTGTTGGTGCAACAAAGATGTTTGCTTCACTTTTGAGACTAGGTTTCATGTTTCTAGCAATTTCATATTAAAGACATCTTAGATGGCATAATGAATCCTAAACTCTAAACATTGACAGAGATTGTTGGCTACATGTGCATATCTATAACGAATCTTGGGAAGTTAATTTGTTTGTTAATAAAAACAAAAAGTATTGTTTATTATTACTTTGTGTATTTTTACTGCTTGGTCTACCAATTATTTACCTTGGTATACGTTGATTATTATTTGGTCCAAAAGGAGTGTACACTAAACTAACTGTCATGTTTTGGTCTCTCACATATCCATCATCATTTCTAAGAAATATAACCTTATATTGGTTTTTGAACCAATTATTGGAGATAGTCACATCAGTGGAACATTGTGTTACATTAAAACAAACCATCTTGACAACCATAAAGTGTATTATGGTTAATCCAAATCTTTGAAGTGGTAACCAATCTTATTGCATCCTTGTCACATTACCTAAAGGAATCACTTTTCCTTTAGGCCCCATTATAATCCTAGAGGTTTGAGGTTTGCAATGATGAACTCGAATGTCATGGATAATTATATTGGTGACCTATAATCAAATAAGCAAGGTTTTCAGACAAATTGGTCACTCATGAATTTTTTTTAATGTTTAATCATTATTCAAACAAGTTTAACTAGTAACAAGTAGTGATTACCTTAAATATCATTAAACATGCATTATTAGCAATGTGGACGTTAAGGCCTTGACCATCAATGATGGCAAACCTACTAATAAAAAGGAGTTTCTCTAGTGTAATGAAGATGTCCTTTTGGAATGTGATTCACACTTTATCTTGAATAATAGTAACTCCATACATCAAGGTGTTGGGTTTGGATTATTGATAAGTGCCTAATTTCCGTAATATTTCATATTAAAATATAGGTACTTATGAGTATTAATTGCTAATTTACATATAAAATAATCCCTAATTTATGAATTTATAGCTTTTTACATTTTTTATGATTTTAATTGAATAAGAGCATTTTATTCCTAAATTTGGTGTTAATTACAGGTTTTTATGGAAGAATGGAGATGTGGACTAAAGAAGAATGATATATGCTAAAAGGAGAAAGCTGGAAGGCCTAGAACCCACAAAAGAGAGAGAAAAGTCCAACTCAACAACAAGAATGTGTCAGATTAATTGGACTATTTTTATGTTTTTATTATTAAGCCTATAAGCGCGACCCAGGAAGTCATTCAACCCTAGCAAATTAGGTTAAATAAGGGACTAGAGGCACAACCCTAGTGTGCCAGATTGAGAGGAAAACACCATAGAGTGAATTGTAACCCAATTGGGAGAATGGAAGGTGCTAGAAGTATGTGTGGCTAATTCTACACTTTGGGGTTGGGAGTAATCTGCTCGAACTCTTATGTATTGAGGTGATATCTTATATTAAAATATTCAGTTCTTGATTGATTATTGGTATTCTTGTTTTACTTTTAATTTTTCGTGACAAATTGATAATCTTAAATCTGACTAGAAAGTATTTTTAGGGTTCTGACCAAAACAACAATACTTAACATATTTGAGTCGTTCTAAGTTGTTCTTATAATTATGCGAGGGATCGATAGTTAGGGAACATTCTTAAGGATTTTATATGCGAGGAATGACATGAATGATTTTTATACGGGCATCAATTTCAATCAAAGAACTTAATATTGACATGCTAATCAAAATACCTGAGAGTGAGAGAGATGAAACCTAATCCCTATTTTTCCAACTTGAAGCAACCAATTTTTTGTCTGTTTTCTCATTGATCTCATCATCAACACAACCACTTTCAACACACTTTTAATTGTTTTATTCTATATTTAGAGATTATTGTACTTGATAATTCAATGTTCCTTATGGGATCGATATCCGTCCTTAGGGACAATTATTACTTCTGACAACGCAATGCACTTACCGTAAAAAGTCATCAATTATCACTAGAGTTCGTAACTTTAATATAAATAAGGTCATTACAATTGTTTTTTATCATCTTGCTAGCATAGAACATGTGGCTAATTGAGATCAGTGTCTGCTGTAATCAAGATTTGGTCTCCAAATTAATAACATTTATTTTCAAACCATTTATCTTTCTAATTGATTCCCAAAATTAAGGTTTGAAATGAAAAAAAAAAAAACCATTAAAACAAAAACCAACTATCAATGGTTGGGAAAGGCAACAGTAAAAAATACTTATCTTTAAAGAAAGGAAATTTGAAGAAAAAATAGATAGATAAAAAATGACAATGATGATTTTGATATATATATATATATATATATATATATATATATATATATATATATATATATATTTATTGATAAGCAATGAATAAATTAAATAAAAGATGAAAGATGGATACTTTAGGGTATCCCAACCCTTATACAAAATTACAAAACTAAATCCTGTTAAAATAACCCAATCCACTCATTCTAGGACTTAAGCTTTTATGCTTGTGTAGAACAGAACCAGCCAGCATCAATTTGCAGAGGTAGACTAACACTTGGCCGTTCCAAATGCCTCCAAACAGGGCCGCTATGGACAGCCTCTAAAGTGAGCAGGAACAACGCCAGATGGAGCAAGTCTTCATTGTGACTCCCATTAGCAGTGCCACACCGTAAACCAAGATCAAAGACCAGCCCACAATCTTTCTTCAACTGCTATCCATAAAGCATCTAAAGCAAAAGTTGCCAACCACCCAATCCACCAAGCCATACACGAACAACATAAACCCAGAACACCTGTCCAGACCACACAGCAGCTACACATAACAATTACAAAAAACCCGAAAACCAGACCAAACAACAACAAATACTAGAAAAACCTGACTACCCCAGATAACAGCTACCAAAAACAATTATAGAACTATTAGGCACCCTAGTAGGGTTGATAAAACCAGAAAACATGCTAGATTTGACAGGACCTCCTTGGACGTGAAAAACATCCCAGCTTTGGCAGCGCTCATCACCAGACCGTCAAAAGCACCAATCATCGCCATTGACATCAAAGACCTGCTGCAGATCAGGGGCCCTTCTTGCAGAGCATTAGCCTTCCCCTTCATCCACCCAGCAGCTCTACCCATACTAGATACCTTCCAGCAGCTTCAGCAGTGCAACAGACATGATATGCGCCCAGATGCAGTCCTTCCTCGGTTTTAGATTGCCTTCTACACCATCTGCAATTAGGCCAAATCTGCACCTGTATATTAATGCAAAAACCTTAGCCTTCTCATCCCACACTCCCTCCTTTAACATCCAGAACTAAACTTCCACAGCATTCCACAACCTCCCCAACCCTCAACAAACACCTGCAGCAATTCCAGGGACGTTGTGCTTATCTAAGAGTTACACCCTCATTGTATTCACCCCTGCTTACAGGGTGCAAATCAGATCTACTTCACTACATACCTCATCTTCTTCCTTCCTCTTCCTGCGCATGACACCTACAACTTGCCTCCACCTACGGTCACTTATTTGAAGCTACTAATGCAGGACAATGGATTCAAAATCCATTCTGCGAGAGAGTAATTAAAACTCTGTGCCTTATGTTTCATCCATAACCATGATTTAAGCTGGGCATTTTGAAATACTTCTTCCGCATCTACAACTCCTTGGTTAAACACAACTGAGTTTCTATGCTCCCATATACACTGGACTACAGCTGCCCTCACTCCTTTCCAAACCAAGTTTTGTTTATTGGTGTGCTGGATTAGGTGAAAGCTTTCAAAATGGGTCATAAGATTATTATGTTGGACAAACAAAATACCAACCCATCTAAAACACAAATCCCAAACACATAGTGCATGTTTACACTCCAAGAAGAGGTGCTGACACGACTCTTCCTTGGTCTAACAGAGGACGCATACTGTAGTGTTCACCATCACCCCTCTCCTACTCAGACACTCTCTTCTTGGTACTCAACCCAAAAGTACCCTCCAGGCTGTGATTGTCACCTTAGGGAATGCCTTAATCTTCCATAGGTACTTGGAAGCAGAGATTTGTGGACCCCTCCCGAACTTATCTAGGCACTCATATGCAGAACTGACCGTAAAACTCCCGGATTCATCACATCTCCACACCTGCGTATCCTTTTCATCCTTTGCTACAGTGGCCCTTGAAATATGCATTCCAAGCTCTATTTCTAAGGGGACCTCCCACTCAAATCTATCACATTTCCACCTTAACTTCCATCGTCACACCGATTCCTCCCACACTCCAACCTCTCCCACCTTTTGGTTCTGGTTTAACGATAGAGAGAACAATCTAGGATACAAAGTTTTGAGATTAGCATTTCCAACCCACACATCCTCCCAAAACCTTGCTTTATCTCCACTCCCTAGTTTCCAGCCAACTTCTTCTTGAAACCATCCATCTCCTCCTCCCTCCCTACAAACCTTCAATAAATCTCTCCACCACCACGATTGGAGTTTCACTGGTGTGTGAGCTACATCATATTCCAGGCCATACTTTGATTCCAAACACTCCTTCCATCTTCCTTTCTCTTCAGAGATACAACGCCACTTCCACTTAGCCAAGAGTGCAACATTAAACTTTCGAATGTCTCTAATGCCTAGTCCTCCTTCCTCTCACGGTTTACATAAGTTTTTCCAACTAACCCATGATATCGGTTTATTCTCCTTACCCCAACCCCACAGGAACCTCCTTTGAATACCGATAATGCTCTTGCATACCGACTCCGGTGCTTTGAACAGGGATAGGTAGTAGAGTGGTAAGGCAGTGATGACAGACTTGATTAAACATATTCTTCCTGCCATAGATAAGAATTCCCTTTCCACACATTGAGTCTTGATTTCAGCTTGTTGAGAACAGGCTCCCAAAACTTTTTCTTCCTTGGGTTTCCCCCCACTTCAAGGCCCAAGTAGTTAAACGGTGTTCCCGTCTTAGTACAGTTCAGAGTCTTTGTGTAACAATCAATATCTCTTCTTAAGACGTTAATACTTGCTAACTTTGACTTATGAAAGTTAATCTTTAGGCCTGAAGCTAACTCAAAACCCCTTAGGATAGCCTTCAAAGTCACCACATTGGTGAAGGAGTCCTCACAAAGGAACAAGGTATCATTTGCAAACTGAAGGAAGCTCAGTTCGACCTCCTTTCTTCCAATCTTAAAGCCAGATAAGAGGTTAGCCTTCACAGCTTCCCTTACTAGCCTGGCAAGGCCTTCAGCTACCACAAGAAAGAGGAAGGGTGCTAAGGGATCACCTGCCTCAACCCTCTTGATAGTTTAAACTCCTTCGTTGGACTCCCATTGACCAACACTGACACAGAAGCACTTTCTAGGCACCCTCTAATCTACATAATCCACCTATAATGAAACCTCATCCTATGTAGCATATCATAGAGAAATTCTCATCTAACTGAGTCATATATATATAAAAAGGAAGAGTGTTATTAGTGTTAGTTTAAGTTAGTTTTTCCAAAACATGGTGAGGGAAGTGTCCCTTGTAACAAAGAAGTTATGAATAGAAAGTAGTATAGATGTTTAAGTAGTTTTAAATCTTAACCTCTGACCTAAATTTATGCATTAACTAGAGAACTAAAAATTAGAAATTTTAATATACTTTAAGAATATGTACAATATGGTTTCCAATTATTGAAATTTAATCTGACGTGGTATGTGTTTGCAATTTCAATACCATAAAAATAATTTCTTATTTATCCACCTGAATAAAAAGATAGCCCGTAGATAGATTAAATACTGTTGTGAATACTCATATTTCTATCATATTGCCATTATTTTGCTTCTCATTATTATTATTATTAAATAATATTGTACATACTTGTTAAGATACATACATAACAGTGTAATAATTAAGAGTGAAAGAAGCTATATTTATATAAATTGAGAGGGAAATCCAGTGCATGCAGAGATCTCTATGGTATATGAAGTTATTTATTTGGCAATGATAATGGTATAGGGTTGATCAGATGGATACAAAGGGATGATCACCCTCACACACAAATGTGCAACTTATCATTTGCTTCTTTTAACTGTAATATTTTTGTTCTTATCCTTTTGCTTCAGAAGAATTTAATTTTCATAAAATACAGATAATAAATTTTCTCAAGTAACCATGAATTTGAGAATATCATTTGAGAAGTTTACTGTTCGTGCTAAATTTTCTAGCAACGACGAGTTTTGATAAAAAGGTATTTTTATCGTGTTTGATTATAATTGTGTATATTTTTTTTTTTGTTCTCAAGTTTTTTTGGGTGAATTGGGTTCCACGTATTTGATCATTTCATTAAAAATTTAACTATTTTTTCTGACCTTTTGTTGATAACTGACGTGTTGCAAACAACTATTTAATGATTCAACGTTGTAACATATGACGCAAATAGATATGAGGGTGACATGAAAATTTATTTCAACAGATAAACTTTTCATTATATTATTTATTTTACATAAAAATCTATTTTTTAATCGTGACATTTAACAGATCAACTTCTCAGTTTAAAAATATAATAAAATCTGATAATTCAACTATATCTAGAAATTAAATTTCAATTTATACTTTTTAGTTACCAATTTTTGTGCTTCTACATAATTATACACGTAAAAAGGTTATCTATATAATTACATTCACTTTGTATTTCTTTTATATCATCTATATTTTACTTTATTTGTCTTTTACTCCTGTGAAATGATGGGTTTATCCAATTTGTAAGTTAGGTCTTGTATTTGATAAGAGTAATTTGCAAAACAAAATAAGCAGAGATAGTGGTCAAACCCTAAACAAACGCAACACACTTCTCACATTTTTTCCAATATCACCTATCTACATCCCTTAAATGTTTTCCTTTTCTTTTCAAACAATTCTCGGTCCTGATAGTTTTCATAAGAGAAAATGCATGCTAGTCGATTTGGTCACCCTGCCTTAGTTTCAATCGATCAATAGTCTTAAATTTTGGATTATTCCATCTATTCAATTTTTTTTCAAATTATCTTTCTTTCAAGCAAACCAAATCTACATGAACAAACTTAATAAAATAATACACACACAAAACATAATCAAGAAAAAGGGTTGTGGTAAAAAATAATCAAAATAGAAGCAAATTCTGTGAAAATGTTTTCCAGTTTTCTAAGATCTCTGTGTTGGGAAGAAATCCTAAAATATTTTCATGTAAAGACCGTTGAATATCTCCACAAGATTCCTTGTAACCTATTTAGCTATCTAGTAAGAATTCACTTAATAATCAATTAGGTCATTATAGTGGTAACTAAATTAAAAAAAAACAAATTTAGTCACTAATTCAATTACTGATAAAGATCACATTTTCACAGTGACTGAATTTTGTCACTATGACCAATTTTCTAGTAGTTTAATTTTAATTAATGAGATATTTTTTATAATTAAAACAATTAGTAATTGATGTTGTTGGACTAGAATTCGACACATGTCTTGTCTTGAACAACTTTATTTTAAGACTCAAGTCATATACGATTGAGGAAGATCTCACGTCATATGCATAATAATTCTTTGAGATGTTGAAGGTTGCATAATTTTATGTGTGGGATCAATTTGAAAATTATTTTGTTTTCTCATCTTTGTTAAGAGAATTTAGTTTGAAGATAATTAAATTTATCTTAGAGTTGCTTTAATGAGTGAGTGCATTTCATGGGAGTTGCAATGCCTAGGGAGAATTTGTTTCTCAATTCTTTATCAAGCAAACAAATCAATTTGTGAATTGGGGTTCAGATGCATACAAATTTGATGTTGTTCAAATGGATGCAACTTGTATTATGGCACAATAAAATGCTCCAAAATTGTAAATTTTGAGATACACAATGATATAAACATGTTAGTAGGAAATGCAAGAAACAAATGGTTCCAAATAAAAAAATGTGATATTTTTCACATGCTCCACTACTACAATGATTATATTCATCCATGCAAACAACCGATCAAATGAAACAATATAACGTTCATGAAAATGAAGTTGATTCCTTATTTCATCCATTAAATGTTAATGCTTGGAAGCAATTTAACAATATCTAGTTTAGTTTTGCTAAAAAATGTTTGTTTAGTATTATGTGTGAATAACTTTATATCATTTAACATTATATATATAAAAAAAAGAAAATTTTCTTGGCTTGTTATCCTCACTCCATGCAATTTGCCATTGTGGATGTGCATGGGAAGAAAATTTCTATTTTGACCATTATAATTGTTGGCCCCATCAAACCTAGGGAGGAAAATTTATGAGTATTATGTCCTTTTATAGAAAATGTTGTAGGAAGATGAAATAATAAGCTATGATGTATCTTTGAAAGTAAAATTTTGTCATAAGAATTAATGTGCACAATAAATATTTCTGACATATGAGATTTTAAATGGTTGGATAACAATGGAAAAATATTATTGTCTAACTTGATTAGAGTGTTGCAAGGTGTTTATCTTGACATACCATAAAAAGTCAATCATGGTTCAATTGTCATCAAGAATTCTTACCACAAAATTATCCATATAACAGGAACAAGGCTACAAATAAAAAAAGTATGATTATGGTATCATAGGCTCTATAGTGGTTATGTGGCATAGAAATGTAGCAAAGAGTGAAGCATTTACCAAGTGTAGAAGAATTTTCATAACATAATCAAAAGGTTATGGGCAAAAGCACAATGAGACCAAGCATATTATTTTTTAAGAATTTTGTATTTGAAGATTCTTCTTTTTCCAATAATCTTGATCATATACATTTAGAAATGTGTTTCTTACTATTTTATACACAATCATGGACACTAAAGGAAAATGAAGGATACAACTAAATCTAGAAGTATTTGGGAGTATATTCTAGACACAAAGGGTTTTGAGTTAAAACCTGGTAGGAATGACAATGTTGTTAAGCCAAAGACATAGTATGTATTAACCAAACAAAAAAGGACCAATTGTTTGTGAATCTTAAGCTCTCATATTATGTAAACTACAATAAATATTTCCTCCTAGTTTTTTTACTCCGTGGATCATTTTCCAATTTAGCATATGAAGAATGAGTGAGAGGATCAATTTAATATAGATGGATGTATCCATTTGAAATGTTATTTAATCATGTTATCTAATGTATGTATAAAAATGTTTAACCAAGTTACCTTTTTCAGGACTTGGATTTATTCATACATTGAAGAAAAATGTGACAAACAAAAATCATGTGGAAGGTTCAATTTGTAAAGTTTATTTACTTGAAGAGATGTCAACTTTTGCTTCATATTATTATCTTAATGAAAAGAGTTCCTTGAAACAAAGATGGAGGACAATTTTTTCTGTCTAATCCACCATTATCAACTTTTAATTATCCTTGTTGTGCCTTTTTGAAAATGCATCACTTGAATGGAAAAGACAATGACGTTACAAATTTATATGTCCTTTTAAATTGTCCAAAAGTGGTCTCCTACTGATGGAGATCAAGTAGAAGAGAAAAGTGAGGCCCAACCCCAAGAAGCTCAAGGACAAACTAGCTCAAAATCCTTCATGTCTCAAAGGATTACAAGGAGCAAGGCTAAAGTTTTGGGTAAAGAGCATCAAATGCTATCTCTTTTTGTAATAACCCTTGTATAAACATTTGTAAATAATATAAAAATAGCCTTAGGAGTATGCCAAAGAGTAAAACCAAAAGATACCTCTAATTGTAAGGCATTATAGGCGCATTTTTAGGAAAAAGTAGAAGAAGTGACTCTTCCTACTCCTTTCTCACTTAGGCACTAGAAGGAGCTAGAAGAGTGACTCTTCCCACTCCTTCTCCCTTGTAACATGACCGGTTTTCCTCATTATAAATAGGAGTACTTGGTACCTTGTAATACAAGTTGAATTTTGAAGTAAAGAAACTATCTAAAATTGTTGTGAGAGAGAGTTTGTGAGACTAGTTCTCTTCTCTTCTTCTATGTCTTATCTTGTGAGCTTTGGGGACTCTCAAGTGGCGGCACTCCTCACTCATCTTGGAAGAACCACCCTCCAAGTGGCGTGAAGCACCTCCCTCCATGGTTACAACCACATAAGTCCATTTCTTTTCATCTTTCATAATTACCCATTTGTGTTCTACTTGTTTGTTTTCAATTCTATTCGGTTCAATCTCTTCCTTGAGTTGTCATCTTTCATTTGCTTCACTTATTTCTCATTTTAATCGGTGCAAACATGTTATATGATTCTGTTTTTGGTTCGGTTTCCATAGATACCCATTTTCATGTTGAGTTCTTGAACTTCCATTAGTGGATTTTATTCCTTGTTGTGTTTCTATGGTTAGTTTCAATTCTTGTTGTGTTCTTGTTTCAAATCTTGTGTTCTTGTGTTATTTTGCTATTATTCTTGAGTTTATGTTGTTGTTCTTATTTTACCCTCGGATTCCAACCATTGTTCATCATATAAGTCACCTATTCATGTGTTTTTCTCTTGGACCTTTAGAAATGAACCTTCACATTTACTTAGCACTTGCTAAGTTAGTGTCCAGTGGGGATTTTCTCTAGGTGACTCACCCTAATTGCTCTAAGAATCTTTATCCAATTCTTAATAAAGTGTTACAAATTAAATGAATATAAAATCAACTCACATCACCTACATATAATAATTATTTGAATAATTTTTGTGTCATTTCACTAATTTGGTATAATGATTGACTTTGTACATGTAGTATGTACTCAACTTTGTTATTGGAATTAGACCTTGACATGGACGAAACAACATTGGATACTCAAATTTTAAATATTTTTCCTACTTGGTTTAAACCATATATGAGTGCAGAATTACTATTGCTTCAATAAATAAATAAAAAATTGTTTTGCAAAGGGTTAATAAAATGGTGTATAATGTTGGTACTCAATGTTATGAATATGATTAACGACGTACTTTTGATAATTTTGGCATAGAGTCATGTTAGAAATGTTTTTAAATGACCTAACTGAGAGATTAATGGATACAAGTTTGTGACACCAGTAAAAAATAAAGGAATGTGTCCAACAAATCATCATGTTTGTATCAGAGTGCAAATATATGATATACAACAAGTTGATTATTATGAGATCCTAATTGATATAGTAGAGGTTGAGTATATAGGTTAGTTAAACAAAAAATATGGTTTGATTTAAATGAATGGTTTGACTATGGCTCTAAGGGTGTAAAGGTAAATATGACAATGTTGAAAATAAAAGTAAGAAATATCATAATGTTTCTTAAAGAACAACATAAATGCTTAGAGTCATAAAAATCAATACAATAGTAAAATAAAATCAAGTGCAAATAATAAACCTAAATTTGCATGCCAATATAATGATGAAAAACAAAGATGAAGCCTTCTCCTCGTTCTCTATGTTGACAAAATTGGACTTGTTGGTTATCAGGTAGTATTGTAATCAAACTAATTTATAACATTTAGACTGCACTATATAAGCTTTGAAATGAGAAAATAGAACATGGTTAATAATGTTTTCTCCCTCTAGGAAGAAATGATAATGATATTATCAAATATCTTTAGCTAATTTTGACCGCCATATTTTTCCTATGTCTTTCCATTAAAGGGAAAAAAAATTCTATTTGTTTCTTTCAACAAATTTATCCAATTGACATATTCATATGTCAAAATTGAATAGTAGAAACTATTTTGTTGAGTTTGGAGCATCCATCTCCATTTTGACATAAGTGCTTCATTAAAGTCATACTAATCTCTTACACTAAACCCACCATACTCTTTTGGTAACTAACCCAATACATTTTCTTTTTTATCCTCTTCATTCTTCATATGTTGAGTACTAGGGAGGATCTAAAATATTTTTAAATAAAAAAATCATTATAAAGTAGAACTTTTTTTTTTTGTAAACTAAGAAATAAAAAATTCTTACATACTCTTGTGCAAAATAGATGTAGATAACATTTTTTTGCAATTATGCCTATTAAGCCTAATAATTTAGGGTGTGAACATTAGAGATTAGAGGGTTAAAAATCAAGGAGGAAATGTCATTCAATCCTAATTCAGCCCACATGGAATTGAGGCTAGACAATAGAACAAGACATAAAGAAAAGTCACGCAAAAGGAAGACAAGACATTTGTGAAGAAACATAAAAATGATGTTCAAGCATAGAACACATTCTTCATGATTTTCAACTAAAAATACAAATTTCTATTTATTTTATTTTAAAATTTTAATTTTAATTTTCCCTCTTTAGTATAACTTTTATTTTTGGCCATTAGATCTAGGATTTAGAATTTGAATGTAATTCTAAGTGCATTTATATTTCATCTAGATTAGGAAAATGACTATAAATATGTGTGTGTGTCTTTTTTTAATACATTAAATTAAATTTTTTTAAAGTATAATTATGTTTTATTTTACGCAGGCCAACCCGCCCCGTCCAACTAACTATTGGCTCGCACGGACTGTGGGTTATGCTGGGTAGAGAAAGCGGGTTAACAGGCTAGATTAGTGAGTCTCTGCAATTTTTGGTAGTAGGCCACGGGCCGACCTACATTGTCACCCCTATTGAAAACAATATTGTTAAAGTATATTAAAATTTCTAATTTTGCTTCTCTAATTAATGTATAAATTTAGGTTAGAGGTTAAGATTTAAAACTACTTAAACATTCATACTTAATTATTTCTATTCATAGCTTCTCTCTTAAAGGGTACACTCCCTTTATCATAGCTTGAAAAAACAACTTAAACTAACTTTAATAGCACCCTTGCCTATATATATAATCATTTCCTTATACTACAACTCATAAAAAAAATACTAGAAAATCATCCTTATCTTTTTATAATCTATCTATTTTCTCTTCAATTTCCATTCATTAAGAAAAAATATTCTTCATTATGGCCTTTCCCTACCCTCAACACATGTTTTTTACTCTCATGGTTTTCTTTTTTATTCCAAACCTTAGTTTTGCGAAGCAATCAAAGATAAATGGTTTGAAAATGAATGTTATTGATCGATGTTGGAGACCAAATCCTGAATGGAGGAGACATCGATCTCAATTAGCTGCATGTTCTGTGGGCTATGCTGGCAAGATGATAAACAACATGGGTGATGACCTTATTCATTATAAAGTTACTGACTCTAGTGATGATCCTATAAACCCCAAACCCAAGACCTTGAGGTATGGAACTTCTATTATTCAAGGTAAGGTGTGGATCACATTCCAGAAAGACATGCTCATTATACTAGAGAAACCTCTTCTCATTAGTAGTTTTACCACCATCGATGGTCGAGGTGTTAATGTCCATATTGCTAATAATGCATGTTTAATGATCTTTAAGGTAATTAACAATTTCTACTAATTAAACTTGTGTGGATAATAAACATTTTAATGATCTACCAATTTGTATGACACTTTGCTTATTTACTTACAGGCCACCAACATAATCATCCATGGCATTCGAGTTCACCACTGCAAACCTCAAGCCCCTGGGATCGTAATGGGGCCTGAAGGAAAGGTGATTCCATTAGGTCATGTAGATGGGGATGCAATAAGATTGGTTACTGCTTCAAACATTTGGATTGACCATAATACACTTCATGATTGTCAAGATGGTTTGCTTGATGTAACACGAGGATCTACAAATGTGACTATCTCCAATAACTGGTTCAAAAATCAAGATAAAGTTATGCTTCTTGGACATGATGATGGATATGTGAGAGACAAGAATATGAAGGTTACTGTAGTGTATAATCATTTTGGACCTAATTGCAATCAACGTATGCCAAGGTAAATAATTGCTAAACTAGTAGTTAAAATTACACAGGGTAATAATAAGAAATACTATTTGCTCTTACTAACAAATAAATTAACTTTCTAGGATTCGTCATGGATATGCACATGTAGCCAACAATCTTTATCAAGGATGGCTTCAATATGCCATTGGTGGAAGCATGAAACCTAGTCTCAAAAGTGAAGCTAACATCTTTGTAGCTCCAACAGGGAATAAGGAGGTAATAAATTTTAGAATTTTCATTTTCGTTACGTTTATCCATATGTGTTGACCAATCATTTAAGTATTTGTGTATATTATAAATATATATATATATATATATATATATATATATATATATAAAGATTTTATTAGTGTTGTGCTAATTATTTATTATGTGTAGGTAATATGGAGAAAGAACAGTGATAAAAATGAAGATAGATGGGACTTTTATTCTATAAGAGACATTTTTGAAAATGGAGCTTCATTCACTGTAACAAAAGGAGGAAATGTGCCAAAGCCGAATTATAACAAGGAACAAAATTTTGAAGTTGTTGATGCCAAATTTGTAAAATTAGTGACACGTTCATCAGGCGTTTTACGATAGAATAAAATTTTGTATATTTATTAACTAAGATTTAAAATGAGGAGAAGTTAATTTTTCTCCAATTGTATTAAAATCAAATTGTATTTTTATTCTAAATTCTAAACCTTGCAAATTACTATGTTGGCGTAATTTAACTATATGATAAAAATCTTGATGGATGATCTGATCTTACCTTTTTTTCCAAAGGTTAGTCAAATTTGATTTCTTCAATGTGATAATCCTGTTTCCAAAGTTTAATCAAGTTGTTTTCAAGATTGTTGATAACATGACGTTGCAATATGTGATATTATAATTTACTTTCCTTTAGAAAACTCTTAAAAGTTTTATTTTAACAAGTTTCAAATATAAATAACATTTCATAAAATAATCATTTAACTTATCTAAGTCCTTTATGGTTGAATAATGAACTCGGTGTGGTTATATTACTACCAAGTTCTACCTTCTAGTCCTAGTAAGATTTGTTTTCATGAGACAATGATAGTGATTTTGAAATTGTTTTTCTCAATAACTTAACATCCAATTAAAACATATGATTAGACTTACTTAACTAATGAGTCATTTCTTATATAAAAATCAAACTTAATAATATTATTACATGCACTAGTTATTTGAAATTATATTTTTAATTAATACTGGCCGGAGAACTGGCAAAGTACCTGTTAGAGAACTTTCTTAAGTTGGAAGATGAATGACATGAATTTTAATTTTTTCATAATTTTGCCTTCAACATAATATGGATCTAAGTTTCAAATGTATAGTAGCTGAGTGCGTAATAGGATTATTAGCTAAGGATAGCAATTTGAAGTTCAATAAGAAGAGATTTTAACTAAGAAAAAGTATGGCAACTACTTTAATAATATAATAATATATACATTGGTATTTTAAATTAAAAAATTAAACAAATTTAAAGAAGATATTAATATTTTGAGTTGTATAATAGATGTATTTTATTGTATGAGTATCAAAGTATCACTCCTCTTTTAACTAAACTAATTCCACTATAACAACTGTTCTATCATGATACTTCGCTTCAATTTGCTTGGCGTTTAAAACCAAAAACCATTGATGCAGATAGTGGCTTAAAGCCATTCATTGTTTGTCAAAGAAACAAGTCTCCTCCAATGGTGTGAATGACTTCAATTTCCGGAAAATAGTGTGAAGATCCAAGATCTTTAAGCTTGAGTATAAAATTTAGTTTAGGAACCAGAGACACTATCTTATATTCAAATTTGTCAATGACAACTATACATAAACCAGAATCAAAAGTGTGGACGTTGAAGTAATTCAAAATGAATAAAGAAATATCACTTTTTGCTGCTGTAAAACTCATTTGGATGAGAGCCACTAAGTTTGAAACCAAGACCCTGTGAGTATGACTTGACAGATGAAAAATGCGATTCTGAAAGCGATGGAGGCTCGAAGTTGGGGAATGAGAATTTGGAGAAGATGAGGGAGGGGAGATGATTCAAACAAAAAGAAAAATAATGAACTCATAATCTCTTAACTCACGTTCTTCAAAAAACTAAACCAAATCATATTTTGTAATACTCCTAAGAAGTTCAGTTGTTGATTAGCACAAGGAAAAGGAGAAACTATGTCGTAATAAAATCACCTAAGGCAAAACTCCTGCGTAAATTAATTTCCATTATTGCTCAAATTTAAGCATTCAAATGTTACTACTGATCCAGAATTTAATTTCTGAAATCACTGTGTCACTCATCCAAACATGGCGTGACAAATAAGTCAGTTCTTGATGCTGAAAGCATGTTTCTGATTTCAATTTCTTAACCAAAATTTCAATAAAATTTAGACACAACACAATTACAGTGGGAAAAAATAATACCAATAATATTTTAAAGAGAATATGAAACCTAAACAAGCCAAACTATGATGCTCTAATGATGCTAAACTTTGCCGTGTCTTGAAACATTATTTGTTGCGAATCTCCATTCCTTTGGTTTACACTTTCCTAACCTGGATATTGTGCGTGGATTGGAACCTCCATATGGGTTGCCTACCACTTTGTACAAGTGCTACTTCTTCTCCTTCCTTCACCATTCCTTGGTTCTGCACATGGAAACCATGCAAATGTGATCATTAAGAAAAACAAAATCACAAAAGATCACGCGACATTATCAAGTGAGAGTAGTATTTTGGAGGCAGAAGAATCTGTTCAGTAAATAGCATCTCCTAAAAATGATTCAGTAATCACCTCCAAAGTATGTTCCATAAGTTAGTGAATTGCATATTATAGCCATGTGTAAACAACTGAATCATATATCAAAATTAAATTGAATAAAGTTAGACAAACCATTTATAAGTCCTTTTTACTTTGATAGGAAAATGCATAGGAATTGGAAAGCCAGTTGTCCCTAATCCCACTCATTTAGTGGCACAGCACAAAAACAAGATTGCCATAATCAAGGTTAGTTAAAAGAAATAGCAGACATTTCCATAGGTTTGCTCCATGTGAAGCTGGCATACATCAGGGGATATGATGTTCACACAATATTGATTAAGTACTCCATGCATGACTAGTATAAAAGCATAAATCTTGAATGTAAAAGCTACCCTGACAGCATCGAGACTGCAAAACCATGTGGGGATTTTCAAATCAGTTCAAGCAAGCATTAACCATGTTACTTTGTAGAAGTAATTTGAATCCAAAAGAACTAAATTATTGAGCACGTCCTTCAAATATTACCTGCAGAAGGTCCAAGGCTCTTCTGAAGGTTGCTTCAGAATCGTCACAGAATTCCATGTATATGGGACAGACTCCTTGATACAAAGCAAGCCTCTGCTGCACCCTCTTCCTGCATGAACAGCAAAATTAGGTCGATAATAATCAGTCATAGCAAACAAAGACATAGCAAACAAAGTTATTATCGTTTTTTGAGACAAGTACGCCAGTAAAACAAAAGAAATCAACTCATGTGTAACTGTTACTTTTACTAGCTTCGCAAAAAGTGGACTAGTAGTGATTCATCAAATTTATTTTCTGCAAATCCTAGAGGACTCTGAAAACCAGAAAATTTCATGAGGAGACAAATGAAGAAATTCTGTATGTAGCAAACGTTCAACCAAGAAATTGAAAATTCTTTTAAGTTAATTGTTGAACAAATGTCAAATAAGGTAAAATAATCAAAATATTCATCTAAGTTTAATTTTTATTTTTGAAAAAAAAAAGGTCTTCTCATCAATAAGAGAAAGGGGACAAAAAGAACTCACTCATCAGTAAAAGCAAATATGGTGCCAGAAGGACGATAGTGGCTCAATAAGATAGCCATGAAACCCGTTCTAGTGAAGACAACAGTTGAAGTTCCAAGGGTGTTAGACATCATTGTTGCATGGTAGGCAAACATCTCACTCATGTGGTTCTACATTGAACCAAAAATAAAAGATACAAATTTCAGATCTGACAATCAAATGAAGTACAGTGGATTAAACAGAAAGTTAACATGGAAACAACATAGATTGACTCAGACCTTGAACACTGGACCAATGTTTGGTGGCATTTGACCACCCGGTATTGTGGCTTCTGTCCGCAATGCTACTGTATGCATTACTTTCACGGCTTTTAGTGGGAACCTGCAGCATCATAAATTGAATCATTCTTTTTGGCTCAATAATAAAATCAAAATAATTGCATAATTTTCACGGTATCAACCATACCCCTGCTTCTTATAAACCTTGGAAACATTACCACTAAGCCCAGATTTATCACAAAGTCATATACATGCTACTACAAACCAAACACAGCATTTTATTCATTTATGATCAACCATGCTTTCTTTTAATACTTCTAGTATCTAGTGAGAGCAGGAGCAGTGAGTGGAGATATATGGTTGACACAATGACACTCACTCCTCTCATCTCAGACCTTTTATATGCTTCATATATGTGTGTATGCAAAATACTTGTATTATGCTGCCTTTGGGGGAATAAGAGACGCAATATAAGAAAAATAAGTGGTTTGAACTGGGAGGAAAAATGGTCCGACATGCTACCGGTCCCTAACATCCTAGACCAGCCTATCAAAGTAATTACACGCTTGGGGGGCAGGAAAACTATTTACTTACTTTCCATGAGCTGTTTCTCCAGATAACATTATTCCATCTGAACCTTCTCGAACAGCAATTGCTATATCTGACACCTCTGCTCTGGTTGGAGTTGGGTGAACAATCATGCTTTCTAGCATATTTGTTGCCACAATAACAGCCTTTCCCATGCTACGACACAAGTTGATTATCTCTTCCTACAGTAACAGGCATTACAAATTTTAAGACGAGCTCAACTCAGTTGACATCTGTCAAGAATTAGCATTACTATAGACCCTTGGTTATTAGCTAAAAGGAGTTTACCTGCAAAAGTGGAACCTCTTCAATAGGGAGCTCAGCACCAAGATCTCCTCTGGCAACCATGGCCTAAACAAGCAGGACAGCATAAACGATCAATACAGAAATTCTATTAGTTAGAAAGAACCACTAAGCAAAATAAATGAAATAACAAAAAAGCAAGCATAAAGAAATAATGCCAGGATTAGATTAGCACCCCATCAGATGCAGTGATAATTGAGTGCAAATTTGGTATAGAGTCTGCACTTTCAATTTTTACAATGACATGTATATCAACACCACTGCCTGCAGCATTGAATGAGAAATTCATCATATATATTCTAAATATGCAGCAAACTAATCAGATATATTTTGAAAAGTATTTTAAATTCTTTTAGATATATACTCTTCAAATAATTCTTCAGTTCATGAACAACTTCAGCATCCTTAACAAAGGAAACAGCATAGAAGTCAACTTTGTTATCAACTCCAAACTTGATATCATCCCAATCCTTCTCTGCAACAAATCAATGTGAATATTAAGTCCATAGGAAACCACCATAACATCAATCCGCAGTAACTACCCCTCCCACACAACTAAGGCACAGAAAGAGACAGACACCAGAACATTGTCAAGATTGGGATTAATAATCTGAATTCTGACCAGTGATTGAAGGCAGTGTAGCACTTTTTCCTCTAACATTCAAATGTCGCCTAGACTTGAGCTCTCCTCCATCAATAACTTCACATTTCACAGAATCCTCTGTCTTAGACTTAACCACCATAGACATCATACCACCTACATAACACATTAAAAAGTAAGAATCATTACCTTTTTTAAACTAGAAGTTCCACAGAAGGACAAGTGGATACAACTATAAGAGTGTTAAATAATAGGTCCAACCCTTTTCTGGACCCCCAAATAGCAGGAACTTTACAGCACTAGGTTTCCTTTGTGAGTAAGTTGCTGATATGTTGTACATGCTATCTTGCCTATCATATTCTTCTTTGGAATAACATCAGCTTTACATCTTTCAACAGTTTAGTTCATTTAATAAGTCAATTGAAATTTATGTAACAGATCTAAACAGCATCCCATTATCCTGCACCAACCATCAAGAAAGATGGAAGGCAGAATAAACAGTGTTATCACATGATTGTTTGCAAACTTAATGACAGTATGCAATAGATTACAATACTTATGTACAAGCAAATGCTTTCGCAATGAAAGCCTAAAGCAGAACATGTTTCTTGGATAAAAAAAGATTATCAATGTATCTCAAAAACAAGTTATAGCATAATTTCACCAGAAGGTGGCCTCAAATGGCAAATCTCTAAGAAGGAATTAACTCTGTAACGACTTAGATTAATCCCCTATTGCAGGGAAATTTTTTCAATAGAATTTATATATATATATATATATATATATATATATATATATATGCATAAATGACCATAATGTTGGAGTGCCAATTTATCAATCCATGACCATAACAAAATGTTTAAGGAATTTGGACCGTTTAATTGATCATTAGATAACCATCATACCATCAACAAGAAGCATATCCCCAATTTCCACATCATTGACAAAATCATCGTAGTTCACACTAACACAATCTGCAGTGCCAACACCTCTCTGAATAGTAAAAGTGAATTCCTGCCCAGGCATTAATATAATAGGTTGTGGTAAATCCCCACTCCTAACTTCAGGACCCTGAGAATCAAGAAAGATAAATATTAGATAACACAGAATCAAACACTCTTGATTTGAAAAGTAGAATTGTGCCCATATGATGCACATTGATCCTGTGTATGTTCATATTAGCTTATTTAGTGAAACAGCTTATATCAAAAGCTTAGTGAGGTTTTAAAAGAGAAAATCAAATACTCTCAAATTTAATGAAATCAGGCATCACTCTTATTTATAGCTTGAATACAATAATGCCCAGGCAAACTTTCCCACAATATCAAGGATCATATCAAATAGCAACCACAACCACAATATAAAACCTTGAATCAAAGTAGAAAAAAGTAAACTTTTAATTTAGCAGGTACGCCTTCTGATTAACAGGTGCAATACAAAATCGTCACAAAGCAAATATACAAGAACAAAGCCCTGTCCAAAAAAAACCGAAACGAAAACAAGATGTTTGAGAGAAGAACTAACCAACCTTTGTGTCAAGCATGATTGCAATCACATTGTCCTTGTTTTGATCATTATATTCCTTAACCAAGTCAATGACTTTCTGATGAGAAGCATGGTCCCCATGAGACATATTCAACCGAGCAACGTTCATCCCAGCCTCAGCCAGCTTCCAAATCATTTCCTTCGAATGGGTAGAAGGTCCAATGGTACACACGATCTTTGTCTTGCGCCTAAACGTGGGCTTCGACCACATCCCAGCCGAACTCTCCCCAAATGGCTGCACTCCCCGTAAATGTTGCAAATGCTGCTCAATCTAATAACCAAAACAAAAAACGGGTCACAACAATTACCCCCAAAAAAACCAATCCAATACAAAAAACACAAACCTTTGGATCATCTTCGGGCGACACGGGGATGACTTCAGAAGGGGCAGATTTCCTTGCACTGATCTGAAAGCTTCTGGGGCAGAGTTGGGAGCGTTTACTATTGTTCCCTTGAGAAGGTAACACAGTGGAAGCAAAAGATGGAGGCTTTAACAGGTTTTGGGCCCTGTCACGTGCAGATCCAGAAGAGGGGCACAAAAGAGTGCTTTGAATGGATCGTGTGACGGCGACCTGAGCCATAGTTAGAACGAGAGAAAAATGGTTTGGGAGAGAAAAGAGAGAATAGTAGGCGTATAAGAAGAAGGTGACGGGAAAATGGAAGTTGGAAGTTGGAAAAATCGCCGCTATGTTTGACGGAGATTCTGAGAAGGGGCAACTTGTTAAGGAGGCCTAGTTCCTATCGAAACACAATGAACACTGTGCTGGGTTTGAACCTCGTTCAACGTATTTGATGTGGGAATTTAATTTAAATGCAAATGGTTTGTGTTTCTTTATACATGCTGGTAACCTACTTTCTCACACACTTTTTTACTAAATTTATTTCAATTTGTAAAATAGTAAATAGTTTGTATTAATTAAGAAGTAAAACTGAACAACTTTGAACAAATTCAACCAGTGACAGAGAGTATTCTTGGAAGAGGGATTTTAGGATCAAACCTACTTGAGTCTGAAATTGTCCACTTATCTAGAAAATAATGGTCAAGTATGTCTAAGGTAAAAAGTCTTTTTTTTTTTTCTCAATAATTTCATACAATAATACAAATCCTTTGAACACACATTACAACAATTTTTAATTTTAATTGATTATTTAACTAGGGTACCATAATCCTAATAATGTATGTTACTGATAGATTTTATTAAACCTCGATAATTATCAACAACTTTGATTAAAAATATGGCTAAATTTGTAGTTAATATTTAATTTAATTATTGTTAAATAAATTTCTAACTTCTTTTAATTTTTTTATGCCAACATTTATGTTTTTACACTTTGTTGTAATTGTTCTTGGGTAATAAGTAAGTTTTGCATTTTTTTACATCTTTTACGTGCCGAGTTTATATGTGTAAGGAGAGACATTCTATTTTTTTTTTCACTTTCACTTTACAACTTTCATTTAATAATAAAATATTATGTTTAACTAATAAAAAATATATATAAATAAAATTTTAAAATAAAATAATAATATATAATTATAAAATGAGAGAAAAAAAATTGGTATCAAAATATCATTATTCTTATAAAAAAAAGGTATGTCATTATATGTGGTGGTGTGATAGTTGTTAGATTTAGATGGTCTAGCCTTTGTAGTTTACTTTCAACAATTCAATCTCATAGTTTAGTTCAATTCTTGATAAAGGCTAAGACACCTCCATTATTTTAACCATAATAAATAATATTAAGTTTTGATAGACTCATGATTCATATGAGTAAAAACACAAGTCATCTAAGAGCATTAAGTTAACCATCTTGAACGCGTTAGAAACCCAATTTTCAATCAGAGTCTAACAATAATTTTCCATCCTTCTTTCAAAGCATGTAATTCTTTATATCTTATAAAGGCTACACTTTCTAAACTCTCAAGAAACTAGCGTCTTCTTGCATTCCCTAAATCCTCCTCTATAATAAACTTTTTAAGAATCTACATTTTCTACAATAATTGTCAATAATTTTATGTTAGGAAATAAACAATAAAACCTTATTCAATTTAATATTAAGAATTAGGTCAATGTTAAAGACTTCGACAAACATGACTTGGTATCAAAACTTCTTCAACAACCACCCACCAAATAGTACATACTAATATTGTGAGGATGTTATAAAGGAGTGTTAACATTATTAGAAAGTGAGACATTATCATTGGTGATTGGTAGAATCATCACCATCAACCAATATATTATTGTTGAGGTCATCTAATGCAATAGGTACAAAAACTACTATATTATTAAGTACTAAGTACTTAATAATTTCTTTTTTTCATAAAAATGAGCATATTTACAATATTATTATATAGTACCCTCTTAAGTTATTTAGTTTTTAGATGTTATAGATATTATATATAATCAATTATTATGTTTTCTTTTATGTTCAACTTGATAATAGGTTTTGGTACTATATACAACTATCACTTTTTTTTAATCAATACATTTTTCCCTTAATAAATTATTTTATTTATTTCTTTCTTAATATGGGTTAGAAGTGATTTTTCTGCATTTATTCTAATAATTTTTTATTTTCTTCCTTCCATTGATGTTTTAGATGAAAACTTCATGAGTGTCTCATGGTTGACTACTCCTAATAATGATATGATTATGTTTAGTTTAGATCTTGTGCTAGTCATGTTTTCAATGGTTAAATTTTTTATATTATTTCTATCAATCCTTTGTTTAAAGGTAAATGAATCATTGATTCAGGTGTCAGTATTCATGTTGCTCATTATTTGTCATGTTTTCAGTCTTATAAATATGTTATTGATAAAATCATTGTGTTATTCAATTAGTCTATTATTCTCGTAGTAGCTATTAGCTTTGTTCATCTTTCTCTTACATTTGCACTTTATAACATTTTTTATATACATCAATTCAATTTTAACTTGTTGTTTGTCAGTGCCTTATTGGCCCATAGTGATTTGCCAATCACCTTTCTTAAAAATCATTTTTTTTTATCCAAGAGATGTTTCACTCCAAGAAGATTTTTGGTGGTAATCTTATTGAAGGATTGTACGTGTTGTCTCCATTAGTTTTTTCATTGAATAATTGTAATTCTATTTCCTTTAATACTAATACATATGTTGCTTTTTATAATATTGATTATTCTAAGAATGCTTGTGTTTGGCATTCTAAATTTGGATAAGTCTCAAATAAAGTCCTTCAACTTTTGAGTAATGACATTCCTTTTGATATTCCATATCATTTTTCTACATCCAATTTTCTAATTTTTCATATTGTTAAGTTTAGAAGATTATCTTTCACTTGACTCAACAATGTCTCTTAATCATTATTTGATATATTACATTGTGACATTTGAGGACTTTATGATAAACTGACTTATGATGGCAAACAATTTTTCCTAACCCTAGTGGATGATTGTAATTGTTTTACTTAGATATTTTTGTTCACACATTAATCTAAGTTGTTAATATTATAAAACATTTTTTTTCAAATGGTTAAAACTCAATTTGGGACCAAGGTTAAATGTTTCAGGTCTGACAATGCAAAAGAGTTTGCTCTTACTTATTTTCTAAGAGAACAAGCACCCTCTATCAATTTTCGTATGTGGAGAGACCTGAATAAAACTAAATAGTTTAGACTTGAACAAAACTCAGTAGTTGATACAAAACATCAACATCTATTGCATATAGCTCATACTTTATTTATTTAATCCAAGTTGCCAATTCAATTCTAGGGGAGTGTGTGCCCATTGTTGCCTTTCTAATTAACAAGGTTCCCTATCTGGTGCCACAAGGAAATCACCTAATCAGGATCTATATGGATTTCCACTTGATTATTAGTCATTGAAAGATTTTTTATGTTCGACTTATGCAACAACTTTGTTGTCTTCTAGAATCAAATTTACTTTTCGTGCCATTTATCCATTTTTGTTTGTTATCCTAGAGGCTATAAGGGATATAACGTACAACATAGAGACCAAACAAATTTTTATTTCAAGGGATTTTCTCTTTCATGAAACAATTTTTGCTATTAAGGAAAGGACTTATTCTAGAGATTCTTCCTTATTCATTGATGATATAATAAATCCTTTGCCCATTACTAATAATTTACCTTTAGATACTTTTGTTGTCCATCAGTCTAATGAGTCATGTGATTCATCTGAAACATAAATATCTAATATTGATGGCTTTGAATCCTCTATTTGGAGATCATTTAAAGTATCAAAGAAACTCTCTTATTTGTCTAACTATGTGTGCTTTAGCACCTCACATCCCTATCCCATTTAGAATTTGTTTTATTTGGAAAAACTCATTCTAGAGTACAAAACTTTCATCAATCAAATTTCTACCATTTATGAATCTCAATTCTATCATTAAGGAGTTTCTTACCCTGGATGTAGAAATGTCATGGCTCAAGAAATTAAGGCTTTGGAAGATAATGAAACTTGGTCTTTAGTCCCTTTACCAAAAGGAAAACATTGCATAGGATGCCAATGGATTTTTAAATATGTTGATGCCTCAATTGATAGAAATAAACCTAGGTTGGTAGCCAAAGGCTACAGAAAACCGGCTAGGATTGATTTCTCAGACGCTTTCTCATGAGTGGCTAAACTTATTTATGTAAGAGTCTTTTTCGTCGTTGCTACTGTAACAATTGGAGCCTACAACAGTTAGATATCAACAATGCATTCTTAAATCATGAGTTATTTATGGAAGTATACATGGATATTCCCTAGGATTACAAAAGAAGAACAAAAAGATTAGTTTGCAAGTTGAATAAATATATATATATATATATATATATATGTGTGTGTGTGTGTGTGTGTGTGTGTGTGTGTGTGCGTGTGTGTGTACTAAGACGAGCTTCTAGACAATGGTTCTGCAAGTTCTCTTCAACCTTATTGCAACATGGTTTTACTCAATCTAAAAATAATTACTATCTATTTACTCATGGTTCTGGTTCTTCATTTGGTCATTCTGTTGATCTATATGGACTACATCATCCTAGCAGGCCCTGATTCTTCTTGTGTTGATAAGGTACAATTGACATTGTGTTCTTTATTCAAATTAAAATTTCTTGGTTCTTTTCAATACTTCTTAGGCTTGGAAATTGCAAAATCCAACAAGGAGTAAGAGAAAATATACTTTATCTTTGCTTGATGATATTGGGTTTTTAGGTAGCAAACCAACTACATTACATGTGGATCCCAATTTAAAACTTATCCTCAATGATGGTGACCATATTAAGGATCCCTTTGTGCATAGAAGATTAATTGGAAGACTATTATACATGACCATTTTAAAACTAGACATTACATTTTTAGTTCAAAAGCTTAGTCAGTTCATGATGAAGCCCTGAGAGATTGAGCAGCCCCTGAAATAGCCCAACCTTCCAAAAGGATGACCAGGAGCATGACACAGGATCCAGTACAAGTTCAGGATCATTAACTAGCCAGTGCCTCAAAACCTACCCTTCCTCAGAGGACAACTAGGAGCAAAGCCCACATGATGGGAGCTAAGCACCAACTAGTCTCTTTATTGTTAAGTTTAGTAGATTAGGTTACACATAGCATAAATAGGAGTGTACTTAGCAACTTGGGCTTGTACCAAGCCCATTTTCTCTTTATAAGCACTTAGGTTTAGGAATGGCAACCCTAGCTTCTAGAAACTAGGTTTAGGGGGTGGCATTAACCATAGTCAACCCTAGGGTCGCCCCTCATCCATGCCTTTTCTACCCTTCTCTCATCTTGCTCTCCAAGTCACTCCTCCCAATATAAAGGGTGTCTTCCCCCATGTAATGACACATTGAATTTTGAAAGTAAAGAAACTCTTTCAGAGTGTTTAGTAAGCTGAGTCTCCTATTATCCTTGGGTCTTATCTTGAGTGCACTACACTTCAAGTGGCGGCTCTACACCACTCATCTTGGAGTATCCCATCCTCCAAGTGACGTGACAACATCTCTTTTCCATAAGCTTCCTTCATCTATTAACCTTTTTCCTTCCTTTTCTTTAAGCCACTTTTCTTCCATTCTTTATGTTATTGTGTTCTTCTTTTCCTTTGCGGTTTTCATTGTATTCTCTTTACCTTATATGCTTTTCATTTTCACCCATCATCATCTAAATCACCGTATAATTTTATTTTTCTCTTTGCCCTTTTATAAGTGAACTTTCACACTTACTTAACCACTTGGTTAAGTTTGTGTCCAGTGAGAATCTTCTTTGGGTTTCTCACCATATTCTGCTTAAAACAAAAACTCATAAACAAAGTGCAACCCATAAAATGTGCAATTTTAAAATTAACTCACATCAGTACATGTCGAATCCATTAACCACACATTTATCTACACTCCATCACCTGCTATAGTAGTTGAAGTCCATTCTAGATCAAGATCATTTCTAGCTAACAGTAAACTTCGTCTTTTAGTATATGTTGATGTAGATTGGGGTAGATGTTTAGATACCATAAAATCAACCACTAATTTTTTGTGTTTACCTTGGTGAGTCTATAATTTCCTAGAAGTCTGTTAAACAAGAAATTGTGTTCAAGTATTTAGTAGAATCGGAATATCATGCTTTATCTTTGGTGAGTAGTGAAGTATACAAGGATTACTCAAACATTTTGAAGTTTCAATTACTATAATATTTTGTCATAACAAATTTGTCATGCATGTAACTTCTAATCCATTTCACCATGAGAGGTTCAAACATAAACATATAAATATTGACTAGCACTTCATCCATGAACTTGTTCAAAAGTAACCCTTGACTCTCATTCATGTTAGAAATGAGCATCAAATAGTTGATATATTCACAAAGGCCCTTCTCACTACCACCTTCAATCATTCCATTGGCAAGTTAGGAATCAACAACATTTATTCTCCAACTTGAGGGGGATATTAGAATAAAATATAACTAGATATTATAGGTATTACATATAATTAGTTATTTATTTTCCAGATATTCTAAATATTATAGATATTTCGATTCTTTTGTTTATTTTTTTATTCAGCTTGATAATATATTTTTCCATTATATATAATTATCACTTTTCTGTAAACGATACACCTTAATTCAATGAATTATTTTATTTCTTTCTCTCTTGATATAATCCTCACCTTACAAACTATTTTTGAGGTTAAGTTAGGGTTACAATTGTAACACCCCTTATCATCCACTCATACATATATAATATGAAATAACATTGAAATAAAAGATTATCAAAAATTAACATATGTATATATATTATAGGATACATCCACCCCATACAATGTATTTCAAAATAATATCTCTTCTTTAGGGAATTTTAATACATCTCCATCAGGAGTTTTCAAAATAAAACAAAATACAGCATTCAAGACAGACGATCCCTTCCTCCAAAAATGCTCACTGAGGAGCTCTACTACCTGCAACATCATCTTCTCCCGTGTAAATTATACACGATCATCACAGGTTAAAGAAAACAAAACACAAAACAATACACAGGGTAAACTAACTATTTTAAAAACTTTAAATAAGAAACTTGATATCATCATAAACCATCATTTTTCACACATTTCACAATTTCATCAAGTGTCTACCAATAATTTCAATATTCATCTTTCTCACGTCAGAATTTTTCCACTGACTCACAACACGTAGACACTTGACTCTACTTCTGGAAGACTCGTGCGTTGAACTTAGCATCCAGAGACCTGCACCTGTCATACTACACCACTGTGAATACACACAGGGTCGCTGTGAATCCACACAGCTATGCGCATAAATAATCTCAATATCATCACTCTCCTAGTATGACAGGGTTAATCCATATAACAGGTCAAGTCAGTTATCTTTCAAACGACTTACCCATACATATGAACCTCCTTCGACTCTCACCACCTGAATAACTTCATCTATGTGATTCCATTATATCAGTAGAGTCAGGATCGTCTCATTCACAGGATACTCACAGATCAATACACTCTCATAACAGTCTCAACACGGTATTTCCTTTCCTGAAAATACTATGTCTTGACCACAATTTCACATCATTCCATATTCATACAACACATTCATGAACGATTCAATCATATCATATTTTCAACCATTTCTAAACAATCCAAATCATACCAAAGTTCAAGATTTCGAAAATCATATGCATTTCACAGCATCCACTATATTTAAAATTTCACATTTTCAATCTCAAACAGATTCCGATCCACACATAAAACAGAGCATCGTGCAAGAAAGTTTGAAACCGGCGACCACGTCGCCCCAACTTCAGAATCTTCTAGCCTAAGGTTTTTATTGAAGATGAAGCTAGCTTCCCTTACCTGGACTTGCGTAAAATCTCACTACGAGCTCTAACCCACCGAACTTAAGGATACCCGAACTCTGTTTTAAGGCTTGATTGGAAACTTGCAGAGAATCTTCCCAAGGTGCTCTATGGCAGTCGCCGATAGCCAAGCTGGGATGTGAGAAGGTCTGAATCGCAGAGTGAAAGAGAGGAAGGAAAAAGGATGAAGACTAAACTCACTCTATCTCTCGCTACCCCAACAGCATTCGAGCACCAACTAAGAGGATGTGTGTTCTGAGACTAAGCCACGCAGACCCGCCATACAGCTGCCATTACCCACTCTGCGGGAAGCTTGCATGCACGTTTCCTCTGACAGAACTGCCACGTGATGTCTCTGTGCGTACCAACTTTGGGTTACCTGCCTCACCAACTCTCTGGCGTCAACTGTTCTGAAGCACTCTAAATGTCTACGTGTCGCGCATGCAGAACGCTCATGCTGGGAGCCTGGGTCCCAGCTTATCTGCGTGTAACAGGACCCCCCGATGAACAGCCACCGACGACGGATCGCTTCTCAACTATCCACCGATGACCGATGTTTCTCTCATCCTGGCAGATGACCGATGTCTCATCCTGGAAGACGACCGATGTCTCATCCTGGAAGACGACCGATGTCTCATCCTGGAAGACGACCGATGTCTCATCCTGGAAGATGACCGATGTGCCTCTCCTCCTGGTGATCTCTCATCGCCCTTGTGTGTGACGAGGACATATCGCCTCACTCTGGTCACCGATGTCACATTGTCACACCCAGCTGAGGGCTCGTCCTCCCATTACTCTTCTGTGGTATCACTCCCACATGACTCGGTGACGTCGGTAGCTTCTCCAGCCCGAGGACAGGTCGGTACCAACTCCTCGCGCGCCAATGCATGCAACACTAAGGACAATCTCTTATGCCCCAGCATAGAGTTTCGCATGCATAGTGTATCTAAGGTTCAAATCACACCTTGGTGCATGTGATTTCCTGGAACCCACTATGACCCAACCGACCGATCTCCACCATGCCGCCCTCAGACCTTAGACGACGTCCGAGGTCTGACCACTATGAATTTTCTATTACACCACTTCTATTCCAAATAAATTTCTAGATCCTTACATTTTCCCCAACAAGAAAAATTTTCGTCCTCGAAAATGGACTCACCAGGAAAAGAGGTAGGGATAGGCTTCTCTCATGGTTTCTTCTAATTCCCATGTTGAATCACCCGATATGTCATCCCACACCACCTTTACCATGTTGATGGTCTTGCCTCTGAGCTGTTTACTCTGCTGATCGTCAATCCTAACTGGTTTCGCTCCAAAAGACAAGTTATCCCTGATCTGCACATCGTCCACTTCCAACACGTGACTAGGGTCTGCAAGATACTTTCGCAGCTGTGATACGTGAAAGACATTATGCAGATTTGCTAATTGGGGAGGTAGAGCAATCTCGTAAGCCACTGGACCGATCCTCCTCAGAATCTGATATGGTCCAACAAACTTAGGAGACAGCTTCTTCGATTTGATAGCTCGTCCTACACCCTTGGTCGGTGTCACTCTCATAAACACATGATCCCCAGCATCAAACTCCAAAGGTTTTCTCCTCTGATCTGCATAGGATTTCTGCCGACTTTGAGAAGCTTTCATTCTGGCTTTTATCTGTTTCACCTTCTCGGTTGTCTGCTGAATCAACTCTGGCCCGACCAAGACTGTTTCGCCCTCCTGGTACCAACATAAAGGAGTTCTGTATTTCCTCCCATACAAGGCTTCATATGGTGTCATCCCAATACTGGCGTGGTAACTGTTATTATAAGTAAACTCCACCAGCGGCAACATCTCATGCCAGCTTTCCAATTGATCCAAGACACACGTCCTCAGCAGATCTTCCAAGGACTGGATCGTTCTCTCCGACTGTCCATTTGTTTGAGAATGATATGCCAAGCTCATCCTCAACTTAGTTCCCAGAGAATCTTGTAAGGTCTGCCAAAACCGTGAAGTGAACCTGGGATCTCTATCCGAAACAATGCTGGAAGGCACTCCATGCAACCTAACAATTTCCTTGATGTACAACTGAGCCAACTTGGCCATGGATATCCTCAAATTAACTGGAAGAAAGTGAGCACTCTTTGTCAGTCGATCAACTATGACCCAGATTGCATCATGACCCCTTACTGATCTAGGTAAATGAGTAACAAAATCCATAGCAATGCTATCCCATTTCCACTCAGGAATATCCAGTTGCTGCAACAAATCGCCAGGTCTTTGGTGCTCTACCTTCGCCTTCTGACATGTCAAGCAGGTAGCAACATACTGCGCGATCTCTTTCTTCATGCCCGACCACCAAAATGACTCCTTCAAGTCATGGTACATCTTGTTCATGCCTAGATGTAGGCTAAGATGACTCTTGTGACCTTCCTCTAGGATCATCTTCTTCAACTCTCCATTCGCAGGTATGCAAACTCAGCCATTAAACCTTAAGACCCCTTCATCCCCCATAACAAAGCTTTTCGCCTGATCGGTGCCTAGTAATACGCTTCAGACTAGGATCCTCTAATTGCTTATCCTTTATCATTCCAATGAAATTATTAGTTATAGTTAACTTACTACAACTAATATGATTAACATGGAATTCTACTCCCAAGTTTAAGTCTCTGAACTGCTCGATCAACTTCCGCTCTTCAATCATCATGGTTGATACTTGTATTGATTTTCTACTCAAAGCATCTGTCACTACATTGGCCTTCCCTGGATAATACATGAGTTGGAAATCATATTCCTTAAGAAACTCCATCCATCTTCTTTGTCTTATATTCAACTCCTTTTGATCGAACAAATATTTCAGACTTTTATGGTCACTAAACACCTGAAACAGAGCTCCATACAAATAATGCCTCCAAATCTTCAAGGCAAACACCACAGCCGCCAACTCTAAGTCATGAGTAGGATAGTTTCTCTCATGAACTTTGAGTTGCCTTGAAGCATATGCAACTACTCTTTTCTCTTGCATCAAAACACATCCCAAACCCTGATGTGAAGCATCACAGTAAACCTCAAAAGGTTTTCCTACATCCGGGATCACCAGCACCGGAGCACTAGTCAATCTTTCCTTTAGTTCCATGAAACTCTGCTCACATCGGTCGATCCAAGCAAAAGGTTGGTCTTTGCGAGTTAACTGAGTCAAAGGAGCCACTACCTTGGAAAAATCCTCAACGAACCTCCGATAGTAGCCAGCTAGACCCACAAAACTCCTTATCTCTGTGACTGTCTTAGGACGTTCCCACTGGAGCACTGCCTCTACCTTGGCTGGATCCACTGAGATCCCCCGAGCAGATATTATATGTCCTAAGAAGTTGACCTCCTTCAACCAGAACTCACACTTAGAGAACTTAGCATAAAGTTGCTTCTCCCTCAGAATCTCCAACACTGTCTTCAGATGTTCTTCATGTTCTTCCTCGGTCCTTGAATAAATAAGTATGTCGTCTATAAAGACTACAACAAACTTATCCAAGAAAGGACAAAAAATTCTATTCATGTAGTCCATGAACAGAGCTGGAGCTTTTGTCACTCCAAACGACATTACCACATACTCATAGTGTCCATAATGAGACCTAAATGCCATCTTCTGAACATCTTCAGCCTTTACCAAAATTTGGTGGTATCCTATTCTCAGATCAATCTTTGAGAACACTGAGGCTCCATGCAGTTGATCCATTAAATCATCAATTCTAGGTAGAGGATACTTGTTCTTGATGGTCAACTTATTCAACTGGCGGTAATCTACACACAACCGAGACCCTCCATCCTTTTTCTTAACTAGAAGCACTGGAGCCCCCCATGGAGATACACTAGGCCTGATGAATTGTTTCTCCAACAACTCTTCCACTTGCTTCTTTAATTCCATCAACTCAGCTGGAGCCATTTTGTAGGGTGCCATTGACACTGGTCCAGCTCCAGGTACCAAATCAATAGAGAATTCCACTTCTCTCTTAGGAGGTAGTCCAGGTATTTCTTCTGGAAATACATCCATGAAATCCTTCACCACATGTATACTGCCCATCTCTTCTTCATTCTTCACTCCCATTTGAGCTAGGATCACAAAGCACATCGACCCTTCTTTCAACTTCGACCACACATGCTGAGCAGATATCACATCTAACTCTTGGAGATCTGGAAACACCACTTTCTGCCTACCGCAATCTATGAGAATGTGATTGGCAAATAGCCAATCCATTCCTAGGATAACATCCAGATCCTGAAGAGGCAGACAGATCAAATTTACTTTGAACCTGCGTCCCTCTACTATCACTGGACATTCTGAGCAAACTGTGGAGGTCGTAACCTGCCCTGATGCAGGTGTAGAGACCAACAGTTCAAACGGCAGCTCCTTCACTAGAAGGCCCAACTCGGCTACACACCGACTTGACACAAAAGAGTGTGTCGCTCTAGAATCAAACAAGGCTTTTACACTTCTACCAGCTATAAAACAAACACCTTGCACCAAGTTACCTGACTGGGATGCCTCCGCTCCTGACATAGCAAACACTCTCCCTGCTGCCTGAGGTCTGCTGCCTTCATTCCTCAACTGCTGAGAACCACTGGGTTGAGTCGCCCTATTCTTGTTAGGACAATCTCTAGAAATGTGTCCCGTCTTTTGGCATGTGAAGCACCTTCTCTCGGGAGTCCCCTTGGGGCACACATTGGTGTTATGTGGTCCACCATAATGGAAACATCTAGGTTTCCATGGTTGTTACGGCTGAAATTGGGGCAGAACTGCTCCTGCTCTATGCTGTGGAGGTCTAGCATAAGGCTTGTTTTGTTGATGCTATACCTTGGCCTTCCCACTGGAAGAACCCCCTGGGTGTGACCTAATCACCCGGGAATCACTCTTTTCCAGAGTCTCCACCATCTTCGCCTTTTCCACTAAGGCGTGAAACTCCCTGATGCACATAGGGGCTATGGTCCTCTTCAGCTCATGTTTCAGTCCTTCTTCGAACTTCCTACACCTCCAAGCCTCAGAGGTAGCTTGGGTATAGAATCGGGCGAGGTATTCAAACCGAGCAGCATAAGCGTTCACGGACATCTCTCCCTGCTCCAACCTTAGAAATTCAGCTTCCTTCGCAAACCTTGCACTATCTGGGAAGTATTTCTCCAGAAACCTCACCCTGAAGCTCTCCCAGTCTGATACTTCCTCTCGGGCTTCCATCATTTGTTGAGTTCCCATCCACCAGAACTCGGCTTCTCCAGATAGCAGGTATGTAGCAAACACCAACTTCTTATCTTCAGGGCAGGAGGTCGCCTTGAAGATTTTCTCTAACCCCCTGACCCATTGATATTCTTGGTCAGGAGTAGCATTCCCACTGAACTTAGGTGGGTTGTGCCTGAGGAACTCGGTCAGTCCCATCTGCTCCTGAGGCTGACCGACGTGGGGAGCTGTTGCAGCCGATCTAGCAGTCTCCCAATGCTGCATTGCAGCTTGATGATTCTGAGTCATCGCCGCATTCTGCTGCTGGATAGCACTTGCCATCATCTCAATGGCCCTGGCGATCTGGCTCATTTCTGCAGAAGGTTGGGGAGGGGTAGGCGGCCTAGGAGCCATTTTTCTCTGTATAAGATTAGGAAACTATTATTCTCTAATCATATTCCTATAAAATGAACTTGATAAAGAATCAATTCATTTAGAAGACCACATCTAGGTCTTACAAAGGTCAGCATCTCAAAATCATCTAGAATTTTGAGTTTATCAGCAAGATCATGATACTTATAACATCAAGCAAAACACCAGAACAGCTACTGGTATAAAACCATCAATCCAAACAGCCACTTTCAATCAATTACAAAAACACTCAATAAAATGAAATAATTCACACCAGAATTCAATATATGCTAAACATCAAACCTTTAGAATTAAGATTGAGAATCATCTCGATCCAGTTATAAGTGTGCACCCTCACTACTTTATCAAGATCCTTTCATTCTTAATACTAAAATTTTCAGTTAGAGCATATATTTACTAAAGCACACACAAAATTTCAATAAGAAAAACATTTAAAAACCTTTCACTATAGCTTTAATTCAAAACTCCAATAAATTTTTGTAAGCAGAAGAAACACAATGAACCCACTACCCTCAGGTCATCCTAAGGACGAACTGCTCTAATACCATTAAGTGTAACACCCCTTATCATCCACTCATACATATATAATATGAAATAACATTGAAATAAAAGATTATCAAAATTAACATATGTATATATATTATAGGATACATCCACCCCATACAATGTATTTCAAAATAATATCCCTTCTCTAGGGAATTTTAATACATCTCCATCAGGAGTTTTCAAAATAAAACAAAATACAGAATTCAAGACAGAAGATCCCTTCCTCCAAAAATGCTCACTGAGGAGCTCTACTACCTGCAACATCATCTGCTCCCGTGTAAATTATACACAATCATCACAGGTTTAAGAAAACAAAACACAAAACAATACACAGGGTAAGCTAACTATTTTAAAAACTTTAAATATGAAACTTGATATCATCATAAACCATCATTTTTCACACATTTCACAATTTCATCAAGTGTCTACCAATAATTTCAATATTCATCTTTCTCACGTCAGAATTTTTCCACTGACTCACAACACGTAGACACTTGACTCTACTTCCGGAAGACTCGTGCGTTGAACTTAGCATCCAGAGACTTGCACCTGTCATACTACACCACTGTGAATCCACACAGGGTCGCTGTGAATCCACACAACTATGCGCATAAATAATCTCAATACCATCACTCTCCTAGTATGACAGGGTTAATCCATATAACAGGTCAAGTCAGTTATCTTTCAAACGACTTACCCATACATATGAACCTCCTTCGACTCTCACCACCTGAATAACTTCATCTATGTGATTCCATTATATCAGTAGAGTCAGGATCGTCTCATTCACAGGATACTCACAGATCAATACACCCTCATAACAGTCTCAACACGGTATTTCCTTTCCTGAAAATACTATGTCTTGACCACAATTTCACATCATTCCATATTCATACAACACATTCATGAACGATTCAATCATATCATATTTTCAACCGTTTCTAAACAATCCAAATCATACCAAAGTTCAAGATTTCGAAAATCATATGCATTTCACAGCATCCACTATATTTAAAATTTCACATTTTCAATCTCAAACATATTTCGATCCACACATAAAACAGAGCATCGTGCAAGAAAGTTTGAAACCAGCGACCACGTCGCCCCAACTTCAGAATCTTCTAGCCTAAGGTTTCTATTGAAGATGAAGCTAGCTTCCCTTACCTGGACTTGTGTAAAATCTCACTACGAGCTCTAACCCACCGAACTTAAGGATACCCGAACTCTGTTTTAAGGCTTGATTGGAAACTTGCAGAGAATCTTCCCAAGGTGCTCTATGGCAGTCGCCGATAGCCAAGCTGGGATGTGAGAAGGTCTGAATCGCAGAGTGAAGGAGAGGAAGGAAAAGGGATGAAGACTAAACTCACTCTATCTCTCGCTACCCCAACAGCGTTCGAGCACCAACTAAGAGGATGTGTGTTCTGAGACTAAGCCACGCAGACCCGCCATACAGCTGCCATTACCCACTCTGCGGGAAGCTTGCGTGCATGTTTCCTCTGACAGAACTGCCACGTGATGTCTCTGCGCGTACCAACTTTGGGTTACCTGCCTCACCAACTCTCTGGCGTCAACTGTTCTGAAGCACTCTAAATGTCTACGTGTCGCGCATGCAGAACGCTCATGCTGGGAGCCTGGGTCCCAGCTTATCTGCGTGTAACAGGACCCCCCGATGAACAGCCACCAACGACTAATCGCTTCTCAACTATCCACCGATGACCGATGTTTCTCTCATCCTGGCAGATGACCGATGTCTCATCCTGGAAGACGACCGATGTCTCATCCTGGAAGATGACCGATGTGTCTCTCCTCCTGGTGATCTCTCATCGCCCTTGTGTGTGACGAGGACACATCGCCTCACTTTGGTCACCGATGTCACATCGTCACACCCAGCTGAGGGCTCGTCCTCCCATTACTCTTCTGTGGTATCACTCCCACATGACTCGGTGACGTCGGTAGCTTCTCCAGCCCGAGGACAGGTCGGTACCAACTCCTCGCGCGCCAATGCATGCAACACTAAGGACAATCTCTTATGCCCCAGCATAGAGTTTCGCATGCATAGCGTATCTAAGGTTCAAATCACACCTTGGTGCATGTGATTTCCTGGAACCCACTATGACCCAATCGACCGATCTCCACCATGCCGCCCTCAGACCTTGGACGACGTCCGAGGTCTGACCACTATGAATTTTCTATTACACCACTTCTATTCCAAATAAATTTCTAGATCCTTATAACAATCACTTCTTAGTATGGTATCAAAGCCTATCTAGTGAAGTTTGTTAGGCCTATTATGTCACTCGCTATTGGGCTACTATCATACCACCACAAATATCTAGTTCCATGTCTGAGAAGTATATGCCTCGACATGAGGGGGTGTGTTGGAGATCTCTCATCAACTAGAGATAAGGACAATTTAGAGTATAAAAGTGGGGACAATCCTCAACTTACAAATCCGTTTTGTGAGGCTGAGTTAAGCTTAAACTCACTTCTTAATAAGAGGTGCCTTAAATAATAGAGGAAGGTAGCAACTTGCTAGAGGCAAGCACATATCAACCAAAAGATAAAGTGGAGTGCATTCCTATTCTATAAGACAAAAAAGATTGGGAGGAGGTCTCAAGGTTAAAAAGGAAAGGACAAAATGATCCTTCTAGACCATTCAAAGTTATCGAATTACAAACTCATGCCATGTTAGATTAAATTTAAATTGCTATTTAATAAATTTAAATTAATTTCCAACCATTGAAATTGATATTGTTAAAGTATCTTAAAAATTCTAATTATGTTTCTGAAGTTAATGCACAAATTTAGGTGAAAGACTAAGATTTAAAACTACTTAAACATCCCTACTTACTTATTTCTATATCTTGCAAGGAACATTCCCTTTGCCATAACTTAAAAAAACAACTTAAACTAACTTTAATGGCACTCGTGCCTATATATATAATTATTCCCTTATACTACAACTCAATATTAAAAATACTAGAAAATCACTGTTCTTTCTTTATCCTCCTATCTTCTCTTCAATTTCTATTCATTAAGAACAATTATTCTTTGTTATGACATTTCCAAACCCTCGATCATTGTTTTCACTATTATGATTTTATTTTTCATTTCAAACATTAGTTTTGCGAAGCAATCAAAGACACATGGTTTAAAAATGAATGTTATTGATCGATGTTGGAGAATAAATCCTGAATGGAGGAGAAACCAATCTCAATTAGCCACATGCTCTGTGGGCTATGCTGGTAAGATGGTAAACAACATTGGTAATGACCTTATTCATTATAAAGTTATAGACTCTAGTGATGATCCTATAAACCCCAAACCCAACACCTTGAGGTATGGAACTTCTATTATTCAAGGTAAGGTGTGGATCACATTCCAAAAAGACATGCTCATTACACTAGAAAAACCTCTTCTCATTAGTAGTTTTACCACCATCGATGGTCGAGGTGTTAATGTCTAGATTGCTAATAATGCATGTTTAATGATCTTTAAGGTAATTAACACTTTCTACTAATTAAACTTGTGTGGATAATAAACATTTTAATGATCTACCAATTTGTATGCAACTTTGGTTATTTAATTATAGGCCACCAACATAATCATCCATGGCATTCGAGTTCACCACTACAAACCTCAAGCCCCTGGGATCGTAGTGGGGCCTGAAGGAAAGGTGATTCCTTTAGGTCATGTAGATGGAGATGCAATAAGATTGGTTACTGCTTCAAAGATTTGGATTGACCATAACACATTTTACAATTGTCAAGATGGTTTGCTTGATGTAACACGAGGGTCCACTAATGTGACTATCTCTAATAACTGGTTCAAAAACCAAGATAAGGTTATGCTTCTTGGACATGATGATGGATATGTGAGAGACCAAAACATAAAGGTTACTGTAGTATATAATCATTTAGGACCTAATTGCAATCAACGTATCCCAAGGTAAATAATTGGTAGACTAAGCAGTTAAAAATACAAAGTAATAATAAGCAATATTACTTGCTCTTATTGACAAACAAATTAACTTCTTAGGATTCGTCATGGATATGCACATGTTGCCAATAATCTTTATCAAGGATGGCTTCAATATGCTATTGGTGGAAGCATGGAACCTAGTCTCAAAACTGAAGCTAATCTCTTTATAGCACCAGCAATAGGAAACAAGGAGGTAATAAATTTTAGAATTTTCATTCTAACTATTTCTTATCCAACATATAACAAATCACTTAGGTATTACATATTTTACATATATATATATATATATATATATATATATAATATAAACATTTTAGTAGTGTTATGCTAATTATTTATTTATGTGTAGGTGACATGGAGAAAGAGTGGCAATAAAAGTGGAGATAGATGGAATTTTCATTTGATAGGGGATAATTTTGAAAATGGAGCCTCCTTCACTATAACAAAAGGAGGAGATCTGCAAAAACCAAATTATAGCCAAGAACAAAATTTTAAAGTTGTTAATGCCAAATTTGTAAGATCGTTGACACGTTCATCAAGAGTGTTACGATACAATAAAAATTTTGTGAATTGATTAATCAATATAATAAAGAGATAATGTTCTTAATTATTTAACATTCTTATTATTTACACTATATAAAAGATTAGAAAATCATTTTTCTCCATATGTATTAAAATTGAATTATATTTTTAATCTAAACTTTAAACCTTCTAAATTTGTCATGTAAGTTATATATATATATATATATATATATATATATATATATATATATATATATATATATATATATATATATATTAATTTTTTTTTATAAAAAAAATCTTGATAAATGCTCCAATCTTAAAGATTTTTTAAGGCTATCCAAATTGAAATCTTCAACGTAATAATAATGTTGTTTCCAATTTTATCAAAGTTGTTTTGTCAAGTTGTTTTTTTTCATGTTAGGATAAATTCTTTTGAATTATTTTATTTTTCTTTTGATAGCATGCAGAAAAAAATACTATACATTTACAATACTTACCAAAATGTTTCCATTTATTATATTTATCTTATGTTATAAATAATAATTGAAATTTAAACCGTCAACTTTAATGGCATGTTAAATTTATTTAGTAATACAATGCATGTTAGTCTTTTAAAAAAAAACATATCATAAGTAAGCAAATGGAATAAAAGTATACTTGAAAAAATCAAGGCACACAATTCCATTGGATAAGTATTACAAAATAATTGAGTCATATTAAATGAATTCTATTTTAGATTTCATAATTGTTTAATTCAAATACGAAGATGAGACGATAAACACTAAAATTAGGGTGTTTCTTCCTGCACCTCTACGTTCTTCTTCCTGCACCCTTACATTCTTCAAAAATACCGAAATTATTCTTTACAGTTTTGAGTATTTTCAGAATAGTAGTTCCGTAAGAAAAAATATTTTCGGAATAGAAAATTTGGAAAAAAAAAATCATTCGAGAACATCTTTTTCAAAACACTTTTTTTTTTTACTTCCAGATTTATAATCCAGAATTCACAAAACATGTTCTGGAAAAGATGTTCCAGAAATATTTCAAAAAGAACAATTTGGAAGTCATTTTTTAAAGGAGGCAAAACCGTCTTTTCCAAAAATGATGGGGTGCAGGAAGAAATTTGTAGAGGCGCAGGAAGAAGTTGCCCAAAAATTATTGTAATAGTTAGGGATAATAATGCAGGTTAACCCACCTCACACTGGCCCATTATACATTTCGTCCATAAAATGTGGATCAGATTGGTCCGTCTTGCATAAAATATGTGGATTGCTTTTATTGGCTTGCCCTACATGTGGCCTACGGGTTAGCCTGCATAGGAAATATTTTTTTTAATTAATAAAAAATAAATATAAATTTTGAATAAATTTAATTTTTATTTATTAAGTTAATTTTTTTCTTCTTTAGATGAATTAGGTAAATGGTCTTATAATATTCTCACAACACATGTGTAATAAGATATGGATAAAAAACTTATAATAATGTTTTGATTTTCAATGAAATTTGAATTTCAATCGTACTAATAAATTGAATAATAAAATATTTCATTACATGTATACATTTTTTTAAGGTAATATATGTATACACATGATTACTATTCTAATTTAAAAAATAATATATAATAATACTATATTTAAATTTTATTATAAAAAGGCTTGAGGTCTAACTAGTGCATTTAGCATTTGATGAGTATTGAAACCTAAATAATCTATGCATTTTAGAAAGACAAAAAAAAAATACTATTAAATATTAAAAAACTATTATCGAATTTCATGAAGGTGTTATGAATTAGGGATTGAGGGTAGTTTATTCCTCCGCCTCCATCCCTTTCTTCTTGCACCCCTTACTTACAAAATTTTCAAATTAACCTTTGACATTTTTTGTTGAATATTTTAAAGGATATTTTGTGGTTTAATCATCTATAAATACAATCTAAGAGGTATTTCTAAGACACTATGAAATCTCAATACACATACACTAAACACTTTTTGCTTACTTGGTCATCGAAGACTCTTTTGCAGGTGGATCTCCAGTTGACATTTGGTGATAAAACTCGGCAAACCAAGGTCGAACCTCACCAAGAACTCAGATGAACCAACTCTAAAGGTTCTCACCAAATTGGGTAAGAAAAATTTTGAACATGTTTCTTTGTTATAGTAATTTATATATTCATTGTGTTTGTCATTATAATAAAATCATATGTGTATTTTATTACTATTGTGATCACAGAAAGAAATGATCTTGATAGTTAGATGGTTTTGTTATCTATTTATACATTCTTTTATACAAAAAAAAATGAATGATATGTAAATGTCTTTATGCATTAACTCTTGTATTTTCAGTTGAAATAGAATAAAAGTAAGTCTTTTGAAATTATGAAATCAATTACTTGATTATTAATTTTATTTTACTATTATTGCATATATGTAGAATAGTCAATTGATTCATGGCCAATTGACCAACTTGAACTCATTCCTAAAATAAGTCTCGTTTTATTTGCCCGTCAAATAAATGGGTTAGTAATGTGGATTATGGTTGTAACGCCCTTCAAAGTCTTTTCATATTTATATAATAAAATAAGCGTAGACATTAATTTATAAAATCAACATATGTATATATATTGAAAATACATCATCCCATACATTGTATCTCAAAAAGAAACGTCCCTCTTATAGGGGTTTTAATACATTCCATCAACTGTTTCGAAATAAAACCAAAATACAGCATAAAAAGAAAGCAGGCGATCTCTTCCTCCAACTGCTCACTGAGGAGCTCGACTACCTGCAACATCATCTGCTCCCGTGTAAAATACACGATCATCACAGTTTTAAGGAAAACAGCCACAGAACAAAACACAGGGTAAGCTAGCTATTCTAAAACTTGAAGTACGAAACTTTAAAATCAATATAAAACAGATTTAAAACACCCACGTAAAATCCATCAATTTTCCCCATTCATTTCACACATTTCACCATTTCATCAAGTGTTATTTGTTTCACATAAACCATCAAGTGTCTATCAAATTTCAATATTTCTCTTTCTCACGTCAGACTTCCACTGACTCACCACACATAGACACATACCACACCACTGTAAAGTCCACACAGGACAGCTAGTGAAGTCCACACAGGACAGCTAGTGAAGTCCACACAGGACAGCTAGTGAAGTCCACACAGGACAACTCGATATCATCAATTCACCCAATGCACCATACAACACTTAAATGAACGATTCCAACCACAGCAACAATCGTACCAAGGTTCAGATTTTCCAATATCACATGCATTTCACATATCAATCTCAAACAAGTTCAAAGCGACACTAAAACAGGGGATTTCGAAAACAACATTAAAACCGGCGATCACGTCGCCCCACACATAAAAATAGAGCATCGTGAAAAAGAATATGAAACCGGCGACCACGTCGCCCTCACTTAAGAACCTACTCGCCTAAAGTTTTTATAAACGAAAATGCTAGCTTCCCTTACCTGGACTAGCGTAAACTTCACTAAGAGCTCCAACCCAACGAGATTCAAGGATGCCTTAACTCTGTTTTTGCGTCCAGTTTGGAGAACTTGCAGAGAACCTCCCAGGTGCTCTAAGGTAGTCGCCGATAGCCAACTGGTGTGCTAGGACGTCTGAACGTATGGAGAAGGAGAGGGAAGAAACAGGGAGCTAAAGCCAACTCACTCGATTTCTCTCTACTCAAGCAACGTTCCAACCTTGCATAACCAGGCTGAAGTTTGAACTTAAGCCACCCTTCCCAGGACTGTCGCTGCCACCACCCACTCTCTGAACAACCTTGCGTGTGGGTTTCCTCTAACAGTATGGTCACGTGGGTCTGGGTCACTTTCCATACCAACTCTCTGGAGCCACTGTTCTGAAGTACTCTCACTGACTACGTGTCGCGCATGCAAGACGCTCATGCTGGGGGCCTGGGCCCCACTTCATATGCGTATAACAGGACCCCCCGATGACCATCCACCGATGTCTCATTCTGGCAGACGAACGATGTCTCTCCCTGGAAGACGACCGATGTCTCTCAGTGGAAGACGACCGATGTCTCTCCCTGGAAGACGACCGATGCGTCCCTCATCCTGGCGATGACCGTCTGTCTCTCGCCCTGGCGATCCCCGCGTGTCTCTCGCCCTGGCGATGCCCGCATGTCTCTCGCCTTGGCGATGCCCGCGTGTCTCTCATCCTGGCGATGACTTATGACACATCGCCACGCCTTGCTGAAGGTTCTTCATCCCACTATGTTACGTCCAAGGTATCACCTCCACATGGCTTGGTGACGTCGGTAGTTTAACATTTCCAAGAATAGATCAGCACTACTCCTCGTGCGCCCATGCATGCAATACTAAAGACGATTTCTTATGCTCAAGCATAGAGCTTCGCATGCACAGTGTATCTAAGGCTTAACCCACACCTTGATACGCGTGGTTTTTGGAACCCACTATGGTTGATCCAGCATCTTGACCACATACTAAGTGCACTCCCGTCGATCACGTACACCATAGGCGATTGGCGATCATGTGTCCTCTAGGCGACAGGCGATTATGTGCCAGAGAAGTCGGAGATCGCCTCCGTCTTCAACAACGGCGATCTCGTAGACTTCTAAGCTACACTTTTCTTCCTTTACTCTTCTTGATCCCCATGTCTTCCTCGAGCACACCCACGTGATTATCTCACGATAAAATCATCGCACCTGACTACTTGGTTAATACAATGGTCAGCCGACCGATCTCTACCAGCTGACCCCAGACCTTGAGTGACATCCGAGGTCCGACTACTACGAAACTTCTATTACTAGCTCTTTGTATTTTAAATAATAACATCTTCTGAAATTATTTAAATATAACACTTTCATTCCAATTAAAGTTTCTAGGTCCTTACAATGGTTACGACTAAAGTGGGTTTAGTCCACTGCAAAACATCAATTAACTCATAAATACTTTTTAGAACTGCATGAATCCTTAAAATATTCTAAATTGAAAACTAATCCCCAAATATTTCATATTAAATATAAATTAGTTCTCAATTAATTTACATTATTTGCAAGTTAATTGGAAGGTTAAGGTCCAACCTAATTTGTCTGATTGGGCCGATCCAATTCAACTTGAGTTCGACCTAGCTCGACATTATTTGGCATGGGTCTAACCTTGGCAAATCCTGTCTTACCCTAACCTAACATGGTTTAATTTAAACTTGGCCCAACATGGGCCTAACTGGACTCTCCTCTAAGTGGGCCCAACTTAACTCAATCGGATTTGGCCTGACTCGACTCAATTCAACGTGGCACGAATCAACTTGAGCTGATATGGTTCTAGTTGTACTTGACCCGATGTGGGTCAAGCCTGACTTGCCCCAACATGAGGTAGGTTTGTCACAACTTGACCCAACCTACCTAAACTAGACTTGACCTTGAAGGTTCAATTGTCTCTAGAAGGGTGTTGAATGGAGCCTACACTTGATTTTTGGAGTATCAAACAATTAAAAGTAGCGTTTAAACAAGAGTAGAGTGAGAGAAGTAGACATTGATTTATATTGGTTCACCCAACAACAAAAGATACAACCAGTACCCTAAACCAACCCCATCAAGAGTCTTCCACTAAGTATTATTCACCTCTCCAAGTACACAAGTATTCTTACTCTTCATGTCCACAAATATTCTTACATCTCTTCAGGTACACAGGTATTCTTATACATCTTCAGGTCACCCAATATTCTTATACTTTTGCAAGTCACCAAGTACTCTCTACCTCTCTACAAGTTACCAACTATTCTCTACCTCTCCAAATATACTAAGTACTCTGTACATCTTCAAGAAACCAATCCTAATCTCCTTTGATATCAGAACATCTTAACAATAAGAAAACCATTCCAACCTCTTAAAAATAAGAAAACCACTCCATTCAACAATCCCAAACTAATCTTTTTAGATTATTAGATTTTTGAGATGATACAATCATTTTTACAATAATACCTCTTACAACTAGAAACAATTGAGCCATGATGAGTTTAAAAAACATTCTAAAAACTATTATTTTTTATTATATTAAAAAAATAAATGTTATAATACTTGTTATAGTGAAAACTTAAAACATACTTTACCATTTACTTATTATATATTTCATTATATCATTGTTTTATGTTCACTTATGAATGTTTTCCTTTAAAATTAAGGAATAATTTATGTTTTCAATATTGTTAACTGAAGGTCGTTAAAATGTGATAAATAACATAAAAAAGTATAAATTATAATATATAATAACAATTATAATTATAATTATTGTAACGTGATTTTATTCCCAACCATTATCATAGGATACTTATAATGAATACAATTTTTAAAATAATGTATTATAGGAAATTATAAATAAAATTGTCATCTCATCATAGAAGCCATCATTAAAAATCTTATATTTCAATAACAACTCCATCAACGATGACTCTACTATTTCTGTTTAGAGAGTAAATTTTTAACCTTCATTAACTTTTTTTCAAGTGAAATTTTTCGTTAATAATTTTATATAAAAGAATAAGTTAATTTTAGTTTCACAATATAGACAACTTTAAAGTTTTTTCGTACTTTTTTAGAAAATAATCTATGATAGTTAATAAAACATCATATGTTAAGAATAGTTGCAAAATTAAAGAATTCCTTCTTTTTATTCGGTATTTGTAAATAACGAATAGTTGAAAATACATTTGTAAATAACCACTATGATAAAAGAATTTCTTTTACAAAATTTTATATGTTAAATTAATAATAATACTAAAATAAAGAAATGTCGTAACCATCATCCGACAACCAAACAACATATTTCACAACAAAAATCTCAAAAACAAGAAAATAAACAAACTCATGATACAACTATAAATGAAGTCGTATTTTATAGTAAATTATATAATACGTATTAGTATTTTTAATTTATCTCTTCTCTTAATATCTATATAATGGAAGCATGAAGAATATTAGTCAAAGTAAGTAAAAAAAAATTATGTAAATAGTGGAAGTCTTTTTCAAAAATAGGTAAATCTTGTCAATAAAACACGATTTCTCTTATTAAAATCGTATAATTTTAAAATAATTTTATTTTAATAAAAATAAGTCATAAAAAGTTAAGACGATTTTGATTAAAAATTAAAATAGTGTAAAGTAAGAATTGATTTTTATTAATTTTTAATTGGAATTGTTGAAATAAAAATAACTTTACGTATTAAGTATTTATTGAATTCGTGATGGATACTAAGAACTTTAATTTATGATTGAATAATTTTGCCTGAGTCAAACGCACGTAAACAGATACATATTTCGTTTATATTTTCAATTAATGTAGCTTTGAAAACTTAAAACATACATTTAATATCCATTAATGCATGTTTTATTATCTTTTAATTCATGCACTGATTGTGGTTTAGAAAACTTATTGCTGTGTTGAATATTAATTGATAATAATTTGTATGAAAATGTTTTTAAAATAAGAAAAAGGGCTAACAAAATTTTACAAACACATAAGCCGCTAAAAATAGTTAATATTGATTATTTTAAAGAAATTGTTTGACAGAGAAATAAATTATTTGAATGCAAGATTTAGAAAGAAATTTTAAATTTAAAAAATTGTAAAATAAAATGACCCAAAATTTAAACTATTTAAAATTTTATAAAACACACCAAATGTTTTAAGTTTTAGAAACTATCAATGCATGAATAAAAATCAGTGTATTTGCATACTAATTGTTGACTTTTTTATTTTAAAAACATTTTCGTTTGAATTATTATCTATTAATTTCCAGCACAGTAAAGAAGTTTTCGAAACTACAATGCATCTATTTATGTGCACTGTCCTAATATAAAAAATTATTCAATCATGAATTAAAGTGATTGGTACCTTGATTATATCAATTAAACATTAGTTAAAGTCGACTCTAAATTACATGACTTCAATATTTAATCAAAATTGTTCTAGTCTCTCACGACTTTATTTAACCAATATTTACATAATTTTATTTACATAATTTTAACATGATGAAGTCGTCTCTATTTAATATAATTTATCTATTTTAAAAAAAATATACATTTTTAATTTTTTCGTAATAACACAAACAAATTATACTTCTTGTGCAAATTTCCAATAAGTATACTGTAACATTTACTAAAATACAATGGAATAGAAAGAAAATTTTATGCAAAAGTAAGAGTAATGTATCATCTAAAATGTTTTTATTTATATATTAAAAACTAAAATAAAATAAAAATCAATTAAAAATTGCATATTAGCCTACAAAAGTTAATGATTTTCAATAAGTTTTAATTCTTTAAAAAGGTGTATCACACAGTATGAATATGAATAAAGTTGAAACAAAAAGGAAGTTTTACACAGTAGTTTCAATATCATTTTACGCCCAATGGTAACAACCTGGTAGTAGTGTTAAGGCTACTTACTACTTGTCAGAGTCATATGCAAACTGAAAATGATGTTTTCTAGCACGTGTTTTTCGTTTTGAAACTTTTGTGGACACTATTAACACTATATTACACTTTTTAATAATTGAGTATCTTTAAATATTATATTGATTAAAAACATATTATAAATAAAGAAAATTTTATGTGAAATATATTAAAAATTATGGTGAGAATATTTGATGATAATACTTTTGTTTTTTATAAAGAAAAATATACTTGTAACTTTTCAATACGTGTCATTTGTTTATCTTTATATCGTTAATTGTTAGATTGTGGAGAATTTGTTATTGATTTAAGATTTTGAAAAGTTAAAGATTAAAATTTTCTTATCAATAATGTACTTTAAATTTTTTTTAATGGATTAGAATACTCTTGATATTTCTTTTTATTTTATTTTTTATTGTTCATAACAAAAAATGAAAACCATCAACAACTATGATAAACATTTTATTTATTTGATTTTTTAATTTAAATTGAAAGGTTTTGATTTATCTTTTTTTCTTAATCTGTCTTTAACAACAACAAAAAAAAGTTGTATTAAAATAAAAAGTAATAATGATAATTAATAAAAAAATCCTTTTGAGAAAAAAATATTTAATCTAAAAAAAGAAGAAAGAAATACACATTAACCTAGTTGCTTTAGTGGATAAAGGGACAGGATTCTCTTATTACATGCAACTAGTCACTGGTTGCACCTGCATAGCAGCAATATTTGCAAAACACGTGGTTTTATTTGAATATAAAAGTAGAAATTTGTTAATTTATATCAAAAATTTGTTTGTCTAGGTTTTCCTTATATTATACTTTTAAATATTTTTAAGTCAATTTAAATAACATAATAAACTATAATAAGATTATAATCAATTACATTTTGCTTGTGTTATAATAAATTATAATCATTTTGTTTGTATATTATCAGTTCAACTAGATCATGCATATCTTTCTGTCTGCCTTATTTCTCATCTCACCGTCCTTTCAAATAGAGTGGCCATCGAGTAGATACCATCCATATTCAAATAATTAGATTAAAATTAAACTTAAATTCATTTTTAAAAAATATTTTAGAAATTTCTAATTCATATATATATATATAATAATTAAAATATATTTAAAATTCAATTTTTAAAAAATAGATAGTTTGAATGTATATAAATGTGATACTGATTTGAAAATTGATATTTAAAAAATATTTTAAGTTTAATATATTTAATATTTTATATCTTCTAAGAATAAATTTTAGAACGAAATTTATAAGATGTGAAATTAATTAATAATTTAAAAAATAAATCAATTTTTGATATTTGTAGTGTTTAGTTTTGTACAGTTAAATATAATGTCCGTAATAGGAGCAAGTATCTATGAATAATTTGGTATGAATTATATAAGTAGAGAAGGATGTGAGAAGAGAAGACTTGAAGACAATTTATTTTGGTCCTTAGTTTAGTAGGACACATAAAAAATAATTTCATTTTTTTTTCTATTGCTTTAGCGTTTGAGAAAAAACAATAAGAAAGATTTTTTTTTAAAGGTTTTTATTGTAGTTGTTTTTCCTTATTTTTAAGAGAGTATTATTGTTTTCTCCTTGGAGTTAGAGAGAAGGGAATTTAATTTTCTTTCCTTTAATAAAATACATTATTGTCTATTATTTGTTTTGTTCTTGTTTTCATCTTTTATTTTAATTGTGAGTTCTTATGCTATTATTTTGGTATCCAGTAGTGGTATCAAAGTTTGTTTTATGACTGTATTCATTGTTATTGTCATTAGTATACTGTTGTAAAAAAAATCTAAGTATGCTTTGTGATTGTAACGAGTTTGATCTTTCACATTAGAAATGAATTATTCTTGTTATTAGATATAGAATGTGGTAGTATGGAAGTGAAATGTCTAGGAAAGTTTTGGTAAGGAAAAACTTGATATTTAAGTGTGTCCATTAGTGATTCACCTCTCTTTCCTTGAAACTTACCTAATGTATTGATTTACGATCTTTTGTCATTGTTCCAGTAGACTATATAATTCATAGTGAGAAGTGCATAAGTCGGTTTTAAAGCCATAATAAAAAAGAAGATAGAGAATTTCGATTGGAATAATTTTTCATTGTAGAAACTAAAGATGAAGACAATTTTGAAAAAGGAAAATTGTGCAGATGAAATTAAAAGAAAGACCCATGGATATCACAGATCAAAGGTGGAAAGAAATTAACGATAATGCTATAGAAAATTTTCACTTAACAATGGCATATGCAATTTTATCCAACATTGCCGAGAAGACTACTACGAAGAAGATTTGGGATAATCTCATCATATTGTACGAGATTAAACCATTCACACAAGAATATTCTTGAAGATGAAACTCCATACTCTTCGAATGAGTGACTCCATATCACTCACGGACTACATCAACAATTTGAACATGCTATTTTCCTAACTTTCAGCGGCAAATTTCAACATAGTTGAAAAAGAACGTTCAGAGCTTCTACTTCAAAGTTTACCTAATACTTATGATCAACTCATCATCAATATAACAAATAACAATATTGATGGACATTTACACTTTGAGGATATTGTCAAAACTATTCTCGAAGAAGAATCTAGGAGAAAAAAAACTACGTAAAGAGGGTGGAATGTTAAAGGCAAGTAGAGGTTTTAACGAATGATGAGAGGGTAGATCAACAGAACGTGACTCTAGTGGGGGAAAAAATCAATATATCAAAGTCTCAAAATATGAAGCATCTTAGATGTTACCATTGTGGCAAGAGATAACATATAAAGAAAGATTGTTGGCATAGAAAGAATGGATAATCTGAAGCATCAACCTCACAAGGTTGTGTTGCAAGTACCTCAGAAGACAAAGATATTATGGAGAGTGAAGCAATGATAACATGATAAGTGGATAGCGGATTTAAGTGAAACTTGGAACATGACTGTACATCAACATAGGTTTTACCCTTATGAACCTATCTGAGGTGGATTTGTGTTCATGGAAAATGGTCATGCCTTAGCGACTATTGGAGTCAGTATTATCAAAATTAAAATGTATGAAGGTACTACACACACAGTTCGAGGGGTACAACATATGAAGGACTAAAAGAAAAATGTATCGTCTATTGGGAAATTATGGCAAATTAGATGACTTTGAGTGTAAGATCCATACTGAAGTTGGGATCTTAAAGGTTGTAAGGGGGAATCTAGTAGTGATAAAATCATAGAAAGATCGTGCAAAATTTGTAGGTGCTTTTGGGAGATACATTACAAGAAGCAAATGCAATAATTTCCTCAACAAGTCCAAAAGAAGAGGTAATGATGTGGCATCATAGATTTGGTCATATCTCAAAGAGGGGTCTGTAAATCCTTATGGAACTTAATCTCTTTTGAGGGCTCAAAGAGTTTGTTTTACCTCTTTACAAAAACTATATGATAAACAAGAAAGATAGATGGAAGTGTGCTAGCAGAAACAAACACATATTAGACTTAATTCATTCTAGTGTGTGGGAATCACCGGTATTATCCCTTAGAGGGAAAAATATTTTATATCATTTATTGATGATTACTCCAAAAGATTATAGGTGTACCCTATCTAGAGGAAGTCATATGTTCCAATATTCAAGGATTTCAAAGCACAAGTAGAACTTGAAACTGGGAAAAGATTAAGTGTTTGAGGACAAATAATGGAGGAGAATATGTAGATGGAGATTTTTTTTTAACATTCTGCAAGCAAGAGGGTACTACAAGGAAAAAAAATTCCACATACACCCCAACAGAATAGTGTGGCAGAGCAGAGGAACATAACTCTCCCAGATAGAACAAAAGTTATATTGAGTACAATGGGAGTGACTAAGTCTTTCTAGGAAAAAGTAGTTAAAACTATTTGTTACATGATTAATCTATCATCATCAATAGTGATAGGTTTAAAGACACCTATAGAGATGTAGAGTTGCAAACCATCTTATTATTCTTTCTTACATGTATTTGGTTATCCTGTGTACATGATGTACAACACCTAGGAAAGAATAAAGCTAGCTCCAAATCTAGGAAATGTATATTCTTGGACTATGATGATATTGTGAAGGGGTATTGTTTGTAGGATCTCATGCCCATAAGGTTGTTGTTAGCAGGGATGTAAATTTTATAGAAAATGAACTGCAAAATGAGCAAACAAATTACAACTTTACAAAGGACACTAACATAATACAATTAGTAAAGAAGTCTTTGGATGATTCTTCTTAGTCAGATTAGGAGCATGAAGAACAAAAGATAAATGAAATTAGTAATGGAGGACTCCAACGATTAACACGAGAAAATGTTAAACCATATGACACTCCCAATATGTTATGACAACTCATGGTGCATATTATCTTCTAAATGAAGAAGGAAAGCCTTCAACTTTTCAAGAGCCTATGAGTGGTTCAGATGCTTCATTGTGGATGATACCGATGCAATAAGAAGTAGAGTTTGTTCACAATAACAAGACATGGAAGCTTATTGAACTTCTAAAAGGTCAAAAAACCATTGTTTGTAAATAGGTCTACAAGATCAAATGAGATGGCAATGATCAAGTGGAATGATATCATGCCAAATTGGTAATAAAGGGATATGCTAAGAAAGAATGCATTGAATTTAATGAGACATTCTCTCCAATTTTTAAATTGGCAAGAATTAAAGTTGTTTTAGACTTGTATGCTCCACTTGATTTACAACTTGAGCAATTGGATGTAAAATATGCTTTTCTTCATGGAGAACATGAAGATGAAATATATATGGTTTAAAGAACAAGAAAAGTTGGTTTGGTGAGAATGATTTTATCATTTTGTTGTATGTGGATGACATGCTGGTGTTAGGTCCCAACAAAGCTAGAATCCAAGAATCGAAGGCACAACTAGTTAGGAAGTTTGATATAAAGAACTTGGGACCAACAAATTAGATTTTAGGGATCCAAATTCATCAAGATAGAAAAGATAGAAATATTTGGCTTTCTCAGAAAAATTACTTATTGAAAATCTTGCGGCACTTCAATATGCAAGACTGCAAGCCAATTTCTAACACATTTCCTTTCAATTGTAAGTTATCCTGAAGTACGAGTAGTAGCAATGAAGTATAGACGATGAAAATGTCGTTAGTACCATATGCCTATTGGGAAGCCTTATTTATAATATGATTTGTACAAGACTAAACATTGCACAAGTAGTGCGAGTGGTTAGTATAATCATGGAAAATCCACATGGAGAGCATTGAAGTGCTATTAAGAGGATCCCTAGATACATCAAAGGAACCTTAGGTGTTGAATTATGTTTCAGAGAAAGAAAATTAGTTGTCAAAGGCTATGTTAATTCTGATTTTATAGGTGATCTTGATAAAAAAAAAAAAGAGATCTACTACCGATTATATATTTTTTTATTAGCAATGGATAAATGAATAAGAATGGGGTATTTGAAGGATACCCCAAACCTTATACAAAAGTCTCACTGAATATATGAGTTGTGTTTCAGATAAAAGTTTACAGTATTTCTATCAAAAACCAACAACTCAAGAAAAAAAAAAGTGAGATATAAAACACCACAACACAGGCACACATAGAGATTCTACAAGAAAGGAATAAAGTAACATAGCCTCGAAACATGCAAATTCACATTGCATCCAAAATCACACCTATTATATCCTAGCCATACATTATTGCTTTCAATCTTACATCTCCCAACCTTATTTATACCGCACAGATTGATGTAAGTTGATTTTATGATGTAGCGTTTTATGGTGACACTTTGCTTAGGATTGGATTTTTAAGACAATTAAGGTGATGACCTAAGGAAAATCCCCATTGGACATTAACTTAACCAAGTGGTTAAGTAGATGTGAAGGTTCATTTCCATAAGGCAAAAAGAAAAAAGACATGAATAGGTGATAATGGATGCAATAGCCGAAACTTAGAAACTTAGAAAGGAGAAAAGGAATGCATCAATGGTGTACAAGCCATTCCAAATGATGATCCTTACTCATAAAGAGTCTCCAAAACCAAAAACACAAAGACAAGATAAGGAAACTAAAAAAAACATGAAAATGGAATGGAAAAATGGAAGAGATGATGAAAGAAGAACTTATGGATATGGTGAATCACGCCACTTGATGGGGTGGAACTACCAAGATGAGTGGAAGGAGGCCGCCACTTAAGAGCATCATCACCCACAAGATAAGACCAATTTGGAGGAGACTCACTCACTCACTACTTACACAAAAATTGTGCAGAATTTCTTTACTATAATTTTCAACTTGTAAAAATACACTAGGTAGGTCTCCTATTTATAGGTGAAAAAGCCTCGGAGAACAAGCTAAAGGGGTAGAATGGGAAAAGGGGAAAAAATGGGCAGCCTTAGGGTTTGACTAAGTCAAACCCGCATCCTAGGCTTGTCCTTCTAGAAACTTGGTCAAAATGCCTTCCAAAAGGGCCAAGAACAAACTAAAATGCTAACTACACCCCCTACTATGCTAAAGACACCTTATTCTAGCCTAACTTTGCTATTTGGACCCCTAAAGTGAGCCCAAATTATTTACAACATATTTGTATCTTATAAGAAGACCAAAAGGAAGAATAGTTGGTGTGTTGGTTTCTGCCCAGCTCCTCTGGTGAGGTCCCTGTGATCCTTGGTGAGGTCTTGAATTGTTTGCTGAGATGATTGTTCACCTTGTGCTTTGTCTTTTGCTTCCTTGGTCATCTTTGTAGCTATTTGGGTTGTATCACAGATTCACAATCAAGAAGAAATTGTTTTGGCATTGCAACTTTGGATGTCACATTGTATGGTGTGGTGCGTCCATTCAGGTTTTACATACCATACCTTCATATGAAATAATTGTTGCTACCTAGGTTTTCTTGTAGGTCCAAAAATAACTGTTGAGTTTTTGTTGCTTTTAGCTTTTCGCTTAGTTATCGCTTTATGGATTACGCTGCTTTGTATTCTCGAGGCTAATAAAAAGCTTATTATGGAAACATCTCTTTATACCTCTGGGAAGAAACTTCGAGAGTTGTGCGAAGTGTATTCACTTAGTAAAACTGATGAACATTTGGTTAAAGTTCAAATTTGTGAGCTTGTTTTCAGAGATGAGTCTACTGATCGTCAAGGTCCATTTTTTTATATATATGATACCGTTTTTATCAAGTTAGAATTACATTTTCCTTTTTCCATTTTTGAGAAAGAGATTTGGACTAAGTTAAAAGTAGTCCCGACTTAGCTTCATTCGATTAGTTGGGACTTCATTCGTTCATTTAGTATCCTTTGCACACATTTTAGTATGATTCCCTCCCTGAACATATATTTTTTTTCTTTGAGTTCAAAAACTCCTCTAGGTATTTTATTGGCCTACCTTAGTAATGTTAGTGGGAGAGGTTTATTGACTTTGTTCCATACATCCTATAAGAACTTTAAGGGTCGCTTCCTTAAGATTCGTCCTTCGATTAAAGATCCTAGCATTCGAGAAGGGATTCTGTTTTATGGGACCCCAAATCCTCATCTTCAATCTGCCCGGCAAATGGAGGATTTAAACCCCAAAAAGAGGAATCTAGGAGTTTTTGGAAAAAATTGATGTAGTATTTGACACTCCTACCATTCTGAAGTGCAAATTCTAAGTCATGGATTTAAAGGCATACATTTATATAGCCCTTTTCTGAGTTTCTTTTTGTATAACACATTTGTTGTATTTGTTTTCTATTCTAAGTGAACCTCTCTATTTCTTGCAAAAAACCTAATGGCCTTCTTGTCCAAAGTAGAGCTGGCTCATCATCTAAAAGAGATCCGAACTCCAAAACCATCCTTGGTTGTTGAGGAAGCGGGGCCTAGTGTTGTTCATGTCCACTCTAATAAGCATACGACATCATATTTGAGCTTCAAGAGTAGGAGGAAGGCTACAAACCTTATATCCTCTGCTTAATCTCATTCAGACAGGCATAGTCTCGAAGTGGAGATAATAACGATGGAGAATTGGAATCCAGGGTTCGGCTCAGAGGTGAAGGTGAGGTTTTTGGGACCCCTCATATGATGTACCTAGTCATAAATGTTAGAATATATGACCTATAAACAAGAACAGGGGTGAATTATTTTCAAGATAGTTTTGAAAATTTCACAATTATTTAAGTTAATTTGAATATTTCATAAGAATCAACTACCTGAAATCATTGTTCAATCGATTGTAAAAAGAGAAGCAAACATAAAAATAGAAAATAAACCAGTTGTTATGTTTATTTAACCGATTTAATTACTATCAAGAAAATAAAAGGATAGAAATAGAGAGAATCACACAGAGAAGTTATATTGGTTCACTCTTAATCAAGAGTTACATCCAGTCCTCAGCACACCATTAAGAATACACTAAACACATAATGAAAACATTACACAAGAACTACACACAAGAGCTTTGTTTCTTGAACCCTTCAAGAAAAACAAGCTCTCACAAACATAACAGAAAAACAAACTCTCACAAACACAACAGAAAAATAAACTCTCACAAACACAACAGAAAAATAAACTCTCACAAACACAACAGAAAAACTAGAAACCCTATCTGGATTTGCCTAAGAAAAGAATACAAGTAAGAATGAAATTAAATCACCTGAGTCTATTACAAAGTATGAATACAACAAATTACAAACTCAGGAAAGCTTCTTCACACAACATAATGATTCAAGAATGAAAGTAATCCTCAAGAACGTCAAAGACTATTTTAAAATGATCAAAAAACACCTTTATATAGGTTTCAAATGATTGCTAAAACAACTTTTCAAATTAATGAAAACAGTTGAGTCAATTAAAACCAGTTTGAAAAACATAACAAAAATATGTTAAAATATTTAATTGATTCACTGAAATAACTGATTGTTTCCATTTAGAAGAAATCAACTTCAAACACTTAGTTTATTTATTGAAATAACTGGTTGATTTCATTAACAGAAAAAATAAAAACATTTAATATTAAAGTCACAGGGTCAACACTGAAAACATTTGACTTTTAAATCATTAAAAAGACTTTAGTATTTTCAGTCAGTTGATACGATAAACCAACCTGTTAAAATACTTTGCTAAAGACACAAGGCTGTAGCTTAAGTGACTTTAACCAATTAAAGCCTGAATAAACTGATTTAAAAACATAACATGTTTTTAAAATTTTTTCGTGAAGATATGTTGAATCATAATACTCAGTGAAATAAATACAACACAATCTACCTAAACACACACACACACATCTACAACTTTGCAAACTTCAAGGTTGAGCTTTGATCACATCAAATTCATCCACCTTAAAGATGCAGAAGTGGATTTTCTTTATAGGGATGCGAAAAATCTCCTTATTAAGGTTACTACCCTAGTGAGCTTGGTCAATCTTAAGGCCAAAGAAAGCTAATATGGAAAGTAAGAGACAACAATAGATTTTTGACCCTCTAAAGAAGGTGGACCGACTTAAGGTCGAGGATTTGGAGGTGGATCGACTTTGTTCTGAGGAAACACGATGGGCCTAGGAGAAAATTGACCTTGACCTTTAGATTCACCAACTGGAAGGAGAGTTGAAGTCTAAGAAATAGCACTAAGTTGCTCGTCATACCCATCCAGTGTACAAATCATGATAAGGAAAATAATTATAAATAAATAGCTTAATTAGAGAAATAAAACCTGGGTTGAATACGAGTTAGTTGGGGGAGTAGCTCTGAGTTCATCGGAAAAGTAAATCCAAGTCGCTCAAAAAAATAGGTCTGAGGAGTTCGAAAAAGTAGATTCGAGTAACAATTCAGTCAGAAAAGTAGATCCGAGTAACAATTCATTCGGAAAAGTAGATTTGAGTAGTTCAAAAAAGTATATCTGAGTAGTTCAAAAAAGTATATCTGAGTAGTTCTGAAAAGTAGATCTGAGTAACAATTCAATCGGAAAAGTATATCTAAATTGTTTGGAAAAGTTTATTTGAGTAATAATTCAGATTTACTAAGCATTTAGATTAAATATTTTCCAAAGGAATCTTAATGTAATTGTTCAAGAATTTGTATCTAATATCCATATCATAACGTATATAACAAGGCTAGTAAATCATTGATGAATAACAATAGTAGAAATTTTAATTTAGTAGAAAAGAATTGATAAAAAAAGTTAGTCTATCTTAACCCATTTTACTTGTGAAAATTAGTTGTTTTTGATATGCAAAATCACATGATAATAAAAAATACAAGCAATTCATTTTCAACAAGTGGGTCACACACTTTTTCTTTCGTTACATTTTGTTTTGTAAGTGTTATGCATTTCAAAAATTATGATTAGACATATCATTAAAATAAAGTAACATAGAAGGAACAATTGTACCCAAAACAAATAAGACAAATAAAGAGCACCCAAACACCGTAACTTCTAAAACATTAATTGGTAATCACAATTAGAGAAAAAAAATATTTTCTTCACATTTTTATCTGTTTTATCTCCAAAAAAGTCTTAAATTACAATATAGTTAATCACAGGGTTGTGGAAGCAGACCAGTTTTACTTGTCCCACAATGAGCGCCAAATGTTCTTGTTAAGATGAGGTCTAATGATTTATGAGGTTATCACCGAATGACTCCCTTGTGCACCACGAGTCGTACTATGGATCTACTGCAAAGAGAGGAGAGGGCTCCACTTGTAGGAGATTCTCTGACGCTCAAGTCAATGACAACATAAACTATAATATATAAAGTGAATATAGTGTAAATGTATGAGTTGAGGTTACTCCCTGAGTGTGATGGTCTATTTATTGGTCTTCATAAATTTGGACAATTGATATTGATTTTTAGTAGCTTTCATGAGGCATAATTAGATTTAAGGATAGTATAGTGTAATAAAATTAGAGTATCATATAACAAAATCAGAGTATCATGTAATAAAATAAAAGTATCATGTAATGAAATCAAAGATCAAAGAATTATACAAAATGAGTGATAATAAGATTGATTAACAGGATATATTTGTGTAAATTAAAGTTATTACGTGATGATAAATCTGTAGGGTTTTTTAATGAAAATCACAAATATCTTAGTTAATTTGTAGAGATTATGTTAGGAAATAAATGTGGGTCCTTTGGAGAACTCGCCCACTGAACATTCCATTTCGTTATGGGTCATAGTGCAAACAACGCTTTTTACAACGACATATTAGGTCGGTTAAATGAGAACCGATATAAACAAAAAATGCGGGGGTATTTTTGTAAATATTTGTCACATACTACATTAGTTCCTTTATCTAGCCAGTCTAATATGTTCTGCTCAAAGCAACAAAAAAAAGGTTTTTAAATTTTTTATCTCTAGGATTACATATAACATCGGTTGGATAGAGGAACCAATGTTATATCTCATTCCCAGATGAAAAAAAAAAATAAAAAGTTTTTAAAAATGACATATAACATCAATTCCTCTATATAACCGATATTATATGTCATTCCTAGAGTTTAAAAAGAATTGAAAAATTTAACTATGGGTACTACATATAACACCTGTAGGATAGAGGAACTAGTGTTATATGTAATTTCCATATTAAAAAAAATAAAGTTTTAAAAATTACATATAACATCGTTGGTCTATGCAACCGGTGTTATATGTCATTTCAAAGTAAAAAATAAGTTTAAGTTAATAAAAAGATATATTTCATCGGTTATTACTCATAATCGGTGTAATATATATTTTTACCCTATTTTCTTGCCTCGCGTCCTCACTCTCCATTAACACTATTTTAAGTTTTCTTGCTCAAGAATTTATTTTACTTCTGCCAAAACTGTTGCCACTGCTGCTATCATTTGTTACCTCCACCGCTCCTCTTGCCACTTCTCTCTTATTTCGTTCTCTTCATCGTGAGAGCATCCACACTGAACGAGATTCTTCCATTCACGCTTCTCTACTATTTCATTGCCACTCTTGTCATCACTCTTGCTGCCTTTGTCACCGTCACATTGCCTCTATTTTCGTCACAACTCCATTTACATTCATGCTCTAAGTTAGTTTTTTTATTTTTAAATATTTTAATTTTAATTTTAATTATTATTTGGTTTATAATTATTTATATAGATAATTAGTTTTATTGTATTGTATTTGGAATATAATGTATTATGTTTTGAATTGGGTAATTGTTATATGTCGAACATCTTGGTATTGGATCCGGGGGTGATCAACCCTCGACAATATTGAACGCTTTACTATTGGGTTTAGGGTTTAGGGGTTAGTATGTGACTATGGAGCACATATAACACCGATTGGGAGCCACAACCGGTGTTATATGTGCCGTCTGGAGCATATATTTTTGAATATTTTATTCAAATTTTGGTACATATTACACTAATTTTTACAACCGGTGTTATATGTAATTGATATTTTACATCATTGAGATCTACATCGATGATGAAACCGGTGTTATATATCTCTTAGAACCGGTGTTATATGCGTTTTCTACACTAGTGCTTTTAGGACGATATACTTTCTATCTGGGCATGACAGTACACTTGTTTTGTGACTCATATCTATATAGGAAGTACCAAATGTACTAATAAAATAGTCAATTTAGGATTAGACTCTTAAGATTTATTTTATTTAGTATGAGATGGAATGTTCAATTGTATTTCTGATATTTTCTTTAGAAGAGCTCCCATAATGTAAGTTTTCTTAACATAGGATATGGTGTGACCTTCATGGTTAATGACATTATCTTATATATCTCTTCCTTGATTTTTTTTTAATTTATTTTCCTTTAAAAAAAGGACATGATAGATGAAACTTGAAGTGACAACCAGCTGAAATTTCCTGTCTTGATAGTGATATTACTTAAAAGGAAGGAAATCATAAAAAAAAAAGGAAGCAACTCATCCTTCTCGTCTTTTGCTTTGAAATTGTGCATGTGGGTGTAACTACTAAATCAAGTTCAAAGTTCAAAAGCTATCTATTTTGAGATTTTATGAGCCATGCGTGTTAAGATGATGGAGGCTAGTTTCTTCTTCTCCAACTTTCCTCATGATCACAATGAAAGGGATATGTGGAAGATTTTCCAACAGTGGGGACGGATTAAAGATATTTTCATTTCAAATAGATTGAATATTAAAAGACAGAGGTTTGGCTCTGTAAGATTTCAGGAGGTGTTAGATGCTGATGTGCTTGAAAGAAGGCTAAATTTCATATGGATAGGGACTTGGAAGTTGAGGGTGAACAAACCAAAATATAGGAGGTCACATGGGACAAGGAAGGAGTGGATTGAAAGCCATAGACCAACTCATTAGAAGAAGGAATGGAGACAGAAGGAACACCGTCAAACCTGTTCACAGGTGGTGGGTAAGGAAAATAGTCATACACTCAATCAGTCAGTGAGGAAGGAGACCGAAAAGAACGTTCAAGTGGTCAAGGAACAAAGCAAGATTCATATAAGAGTTGAGATGGAAGATACAAAATGGTTGAAGAGTAGTTATATTGGAAAAGTGGCGGATGTTGGGAAGGTGCAGGTGGTGAAGGAGAGCTTTTTTACGGAGGGGTTCAAATTTATCAGGGTGAGGTATTTAGGGGGGCTTTATGTGTTTTTTTCTGGTGAATAAATAGAGGTGTTGCAAAACTCTATTGAAGAAAATAAGGAGGTGTTCGCTGAAATTTTTGAATCGATAGTGCCATGGGAGGAAAAATTTGAAGTTCAAGAAAAGATGGTGTGGGTCAGATGCAGAGGAATACCTTTCAAGTTTTGGAACAAGTTTTATTTTGAACAAGTCGCCACTCAAATAGGGTCTTTGGTAGAGGTCGACACCACTATGTTAGAACGCGACGTGCTCGAGTACGTGAGACTGCGGGTTAGGGTTCCAGTTGGAGGAAAGCCTCGATTGGTGAAGAATATGGGGTTTAACGTTGTGCCAAGTCGTTGTCGAAGAAGAACCCCTCCTCCTGAGCACATGTGACGGTTGCTTACAATGTGCGTGGGGAACAAAGCGTGAAGGGGTGTTAGACGAGGGATCGGAAGGGAAGTGTTGAGAGGAGTTTTTAGAGTTAGAGGGTTCCGATTTTGATGGTGAGAATTACGTTTTCGTAAATGGTGGTGAGGAAGTCTCTGTGAGGTTTCTGGCGAAGGAGACGACGAAACCTAATGGAGGCGCGTGTAACATCAGTTTGAATAGAGGTGGGGTTCTAGGTGTGAAGGTGGGTTTCCTATTTTGGTGGAACATTTTAGCTACAACAGAAAAGAGGAGGGGAGCAGGGTGCACTTTGAGAGTATGCTAGTGCATAAGGAAACTAGGGTAAGCAAAGAGGTCTCAACGACTAGTGTGAGAGAGAAAGACTTTAACCTAATAACAGATGGGTCATTTAAGGCCCAATAACATGAGGGGAGTGCGTTTAGTGTTTTTTGAGTTTGGGCCCAGTGGAGGTGGAAGCAGAACAGGCAGGGGGTGTCACAAGTACTTCTCCACAGGGCTCATCTAACGACGCCGAGGACGACAGCAGTTTCGGAACTATCGGGGAGGAATGAAGGGGTGGCCAGAGGCAACGAAAAGAGAACCTTACATCTCTAATCAACATAAATGGAGGATTGGCAACCGCGATGCACGACATCGACGCAAACAAAGGAGAAAAGGAAGCAAGGAATATGCTGGCAAGCGTGAATGGAGAAGCTTGTTTGTCAGAACGGAGGAGCTCCATTCGGTGTAGAGTGGCGCTACTGTCAACAACAATGGAACAAGCGCATATGATAACCACGAGAGCACGGGCGAGGGTGATGGTGGCAGTTGTAGAATCGACGGTGACGGGAATGGTAGGTGACGCGACAGCGACGATAGGCGATGACGACGACAGTAGGTATTTTGCAGTGAAGAAGGTGGACCTGCTGTCTTCCCAAGAACAAGTCAGAGAGGAAGGGCCGCTCAACATAGACGCGGGAAGGGGCAGCCAATTGAGGGTCATCCCAATGGTAAATTCGTTGTTGGAACAACGTGATGTAAGGTTAGACACTCAAAGCCATATCAATCGTTTATCTGATAGTGCAGTTGAGAATTGTAACAGGTTGTTTTGGATGAACAACGAGCACTCTAAAGCTTTTAGAATATGGAATATTAGAAAGGAGTTGGGTTTCTCTTTCTCGAGAGAAGATGATGTTGTTATAGGTCAGTTACATGCATTGGAGGTTAGAGATAAATTAACTATTAGGAGGGTGAGCACAAGCAGGGTGAAGAATAGTTTGTCTGATGATGAAGATAATTAGTATGAATGTAAGAGGAGTAGGGGGTAACAACAAAAGGAAGTTTTTGCATGAGTTGATTTAGAAAGAACAGGTGGATGTGGTGTGTTTACAAGAGACAAAGAGTAAGGAGTTAGGAATGGAAGATATTTTCAAAATGTGGGGTACAAATGAGATAGAATGGGTAGAGAACGGGAACATTAATAATGCTAGGGGGTGATTACGATGTGGAGGAAAAATTGCTTTCTGCTTTGTAAGGTTTTTAACAGGCATAATTACACTATAATTGAAGGAGAGTGGAGGTTAGGAGAAGCTTTTCAGGTTACCTTTGTCAATATGTACAACTCTGGTTCTCTGTCAGACAAAATAGTAGTGTGGGATGAGGTTTGAGTGAAGAGAAGGGAGTCAAATACAAAGGCATGGTGCGTGGTCGGGGATTTCAACTCTATCAGGAGGGTTAGAGAAAGAAGGAACGTGGGTTTGGATGGTGACCACCGTAAGGAGATGAGAAGGTTTAATGATTTTTTTGAAGGTTCAGAGTTGTTAGATATTCCGATGGTAGGAAGAAAATATACGTGGTACAAGCCAAATGGTATGATAAAGAGTATAATAGATCGGATTTTAGTGTCGAAGGAATGGTTGGATAAGTGGCTGGACAACAGGTATCAGGTCGTAGACAGGTCGGTTTCTGATCATTGCGCCTTGGTTTTGAATACAACCACCACAGACTGGGGTCCGAAACCATTTAGAAGTTTGGATGTTTGGCTTAAGGACAACAGGTTTAAGGTTTTTGTTCGTAATAAATGGGCTAGTTATGAAGTGCAAGGAAGTGGGATCTTCGTTTTTAAAGAGAAGTTGAAGAATTTGAAATCTGATTTAAAATTTTGGAATAGAGAGGTCTTTGGCAATGTTTTCCAGCAGGGGGAGGATCTTCAGAGGAGAATTCAAGAGCTCAATACAAAGGATGATGAAAGTGAGTTGGATGAGGTAGAAAGGGAGGATTAGAGCGGAGACGTAATAATCACAGTCAAGAAGTTATTCTTCAGCAGAAGGCTCGTCTTAGATGGTTGAAGCAGGGGGACTCGAATACAAAGTACTTTCATTCGGTCATTAAGTGGAGAAGAGTAAGGAATGGCTTATGCAGGTTGAGAGACAAGGGCCAGTGAAGGGTGTGGTAAAGGAGAAGGTCGGAGAGTACTACAAAGAAAGGTTTTCTGGAGAATTATGCCAAAGAGTCAGGTTAGATAAGGCAGGGTTCAACAGAATTACAGATAAAGACAATGTTTTGTTGGTAGGAAGGACTTCTGAAGAGGAAGTTAAGAGGGCAGTGTGGAGTTGTGATAGTGACAAAAGCCTGGGGCCTGATGGATTCAATTTTGGGTTCATTAAGTTCTGTTAGGAAGAGATTAAGGATGACATCATAAGAGCAGTTCATAGTTTTGAGGGTGACGGAAGATGGCCAAGAGGGATGAATGCATCTTTTATTTCTTTGATTCCTAAAGTTGATAATCCACAACATCTAAAGGATTTTAGACCAATTTCTCTGGTTGGATGCTTATACAAAATTGTGGCAAAAATTTTGTCCTTGAGGATGGAGAAAGTGTTACACAAGGTGATTGATGCTACACAGTCTGCATTCTTGGAAGGTAGACGGATTCTAGATAGTGTAGACGGATTCTGGATAGCGTTCTAGTAGCAAATGAAGTGCTAGAAGAAGTCAACAGGAAGAAGAGTACCCGTGTTTTCTTCAAAGTTGACTACGAGAAGGCGTACAACTCAGTTGTTTGGGAGTTTATCTATTATATACATGCTGGAGGCTAGGTTTCTGTGGCAAGTGGATTGGCTGGATAAGAGCTTGTCTTGAGTCATTATTGGTGTTTGTGTTAGTTAAACCAAGGAAGGGATTTAGACAAGGAGACCCACTAGCTCCATTTCTTTTCCTCATAACGGCCGACGATTTAGCAAAAGCTATAAGGGAGGCGGTTGAGAAAGAATTGCTAAAAAGTTTGGAGGTCGGAAGAAAGTCCATAAAGGTTAACATGCTTCAGTACGTGGATGACACGTTGTTTTTCTGCAAGGCGGAAGCTCAGAGTGTGTTTGTTATCAAAGCTATTCTAAATTGCTTCAAATTAGCCTTAGGCTTAAAGATTAATTTTCAAAAGAGCAGTATTGGAAAGGTCGGATGCAGCTCCTTGTTGGTGCAACAGTTCATGGCTATTTTGAATTGTGAAACGATGAAGACTCCGTTTACATATTTGGGCTTGTCGGTAGGTGGTTGTCATAAAAGAAGAAAGTTTTGCAAAGAAGTGGTGGAAAAAGTTAGGAAAAGATTAAGCATATGGAGAGGTAAGTTTATATCCTTGGCAGGTAGACTATGCTTGATTAAATTAGTGTTGTTCGCTCTTCCTTTGTTTTTTTTTTGTCCTTGTATAAAATGTCGGTTATGGTGATGAAGGAATTAGTGAGGTTGCAAAGGAACTTTTTGTAGGAATGGGGTTCGAAGCGTAGGAAAATAGCGTGAGCGTCGTGGAAAAAGGTTTGTGAGCCTAAAGAGATAGGAGGGCTTGGCATGATCGATATAAGGCGGTTCAATATTGCTTTTTTAGGAAAATGCATATGGAGGTTGGGCAATGAAAAGACGGGTTTATGGAAAGAAGTTCTAGATTCAAATTATAGAGGTTGGAGGGAACTCCGGAGCCATAGAAGAAGTAGTTCCGACTCCCTTTGGTGGAGGGATCTAAAGGAGGTTTGGTATCTTGACGAGTGGAAAGATAATTTTGAGGATACTTTCTCATGGGAGGTTAGGAACGGGAGGGAGGTAAGGTTGTGGGAGGATAGATGGGTAGCCAACATGAATCTCAAGGACGCCTTTCCGAGACTGTTTACCATCTACTCTACCAAGGAGTCTTCCATTCGGCAAATAGGGGAAAGGTCAGAAAATTCTGAGTGGACTTGGAAGATAGACTGGAGAAGAAATTTGTTTGAATGAGAACGGAGTCAGGAACAACAGTTGATGCAAATTTTTAGGGCTCAGAGGGTTATGAGGGATAAGGAGGATTCTTGGGCTTGGAAAGGCAAAGAGTCAGTTGGGTTCACGGTTAAATCCACGTACAAAATTCTTGAAAAAGACGTTCAGGGGGTAGATAGGGAGTTGTATGGGGTTTTTTGGAGACTAAAGGCACAACCATCTTTACATCTTACAACATGGAGGGTTTTGGAAGACAAAATAGCATCTAAAGCAAATTTGGTTAGAAGGGGTATTTGTATGACTTCTAATGTGTGTTGTTTATGCGGGGAGGAAGAGGAAACCACGTCTCACCTTTTTTGTACTTGTAAAGTAGCTTGACTCGTGTGGACCAAGTGTTATGAGTGGATGGGGTTGGTATCGACGGATCATAGGGAGCAAAAAAAAAACATTTCGGAAGTTTCAAGATGAGCGATGTCAAGGATAGTGTTAATCAGATATGGGGAAGTGTTTGGATAGCAGTTGTAGGAGAGTTGTGGTTATACAGGAATAAGCGAATTTTCATAAGTGACAAGATAGATCACATTGAAATCTTCACTTCGACTTAGATGAAGGCTTAGTCATGAGTAACGACTAAAGTGCGTAGTGTAAGTTTTTCATATTCTGTCAGTCAATTTTTCTAGGAGGCAGTTGGCATGAGTAACAAGTATATGCTTTTAGGTTTTTTAGTTGCTGTAAGGAGGTCTGATGATTAGAGTCTCAGGTAGGTTTTTTGCATAAGAGTTGAGGTATCCCTGAAATATCTCCTATTTATTCATTCATTTTTTGTCGATAAAAAAAAAACTACTTAAAAGGAAAGCTTTGATAAAAATAAACTCCTTTTAAAACATTGAAAATAAATTTCTCATTTGAATAAAATAAAAGCATTGTAAACCTTTAACAAATATCTGTCCCGTAATAACATAGTTTAGAAAACTAGTAGAATAATAAATACAACAAGAATTTCTCTACAAGAAGCACACAATCTTCTCTACGTAAGAAAGGTTGAAAATGACACTTCAGAAATGAACTTTTTATTATTGAGTGATTATATTGTAACTTGTAAGCCAAGTGTTACAACAATGGTATATTGAGTTCACATCACACTAAGTGGTGATTATTAATTATATAGGCAGTGTTTGACGATTGACTAATTAAACACTGCCAATAATTTGATTACTGTAATCATTTTGGAGATCAAAGAATCTGCTCCAGAGCATGAGTCCACCATATTTTGAAGACTGTTTTATCCGAGGAAGAACCTGAGAAGTTAACACATCAGCAGGCACAAAACCACCACTTGGAGCAGCTGCTTCTGATGCAGGAAGCCCCATGAAGACTTGTGAGGCTTGCACAGTGATCCACTGGTTCCATGAATTGATCAAGTTGTTGGTGTTTCCACTAGAGTATTGGCATGAAGGGTTGTTGTAGAACTGAACCCACACATAGTCAAAAAGCCCTGTTTGGATGGCAGAATCCAAGTGTTGATCAGGGATTATGCATTGTGGGGCTGCAGACAAGTACACCTTTCTTTGTGAACTGAAGCCATTGAGTGCCCTTGCTAGTTCATCCCAATGCTCTCCCCCACCAGACTCAATGTCAAAGTCAATGCCATCCAAGACTGCATCACCTAATGGTCTTGATCCTGAATTACCAAGGAAACAAAATGGTGAAAACCTAATACTGCTATAATTTACCAATAAAGATGATATTATATGAAGAAAGAAATATAAAAGATAATTATTGTTGGTGCATTGTTTAATATATTATAAGGGATTTGTGTGCTTTATGCACTAAAAAAACAGTGCAACCCCAAAACAGAGGGATAGAGAGTTTAAAAAGGGGTCCCAAGTATATTAAGGAAAATGTTTAACCATACAATTGAAAAAATATTAGTTTACAACTCCATAATAGAAAAACACCAATTTTACAACTATGATATAATATAATATAATTTTAAAATTACTCTATTTTAATAAAATATTTTTCTTTCTTAATTATAATTTAGTATTATTAATATATCATTACTCATAGACTAAACAATATTACATGACCATATATATTTTGGAAAAACAAGGTTAAACAAGAAAGTGTAATTAATGCAATCCAACATGATGGATTGTAAAAATGGAATGAAGTGAGAGCGGAATAGAATTCTCCTGTTTTAGTATTGTATATGGTTTCTCCTATTTTTATTATTGTATATGTTGGTTTGGATGATACTCCATCATTAATTCAATTGCATGAAAAGTTTCTAAAGTTTAAGTTGATAAAATCTTAAAAACTATATTAATAACAATTTAAAGTATAAAATTATTTCACACAAGTAATCTTTATACTTAATTTTATATTATTATCATTGATGAGGAGTACAAACATATATAAATTATCAGTCTTACCGGATTGTCCTCCAAGGAAATTGTCCCAGAGGTATGTTGCAAGTTGATTGGCTTCTTCAGCTGAGTTGAGGGAGTAGCTTCCAGCACCTCCTCCAAGGGAGAGCAACACTTTGACTCCACCGTTTTGGCATGTTGTGATGTCACTGCTCAACCCTTGGCAACCATTGCTAAGGGGGTCACAGTGGCCTGCAAGGTTCAGTTGAGGGGTTTGGCCATTGCCAAATGTGGACAGAAAAGCTATGTTCACAAATTGGAAGTTTTTGGTGTTGCAAGTATCTGCTAAGCTGTCTTCTCCACCGTTTTGGCCCCAATACACAGCTATTCCTGCTCCATAGGAATGACTGAACAGGGAAAGGAATAAGAGAGGGAATAAGAGGAGTGAGGCTTTGTTTAGGGATTCCATGTTCTAGGGCTTTATGTGTTTGTTTGTGTGTGTGTTAGTTTCTTGGTTTGGTTTGGTTTGGTTTAAGGTGCAAGAGATGGTAGCTATTTATAGGTGCTTGAAGGTGTGTGAACATAAATGTTGGGGACCAGAAAACGTTCGAAGTTTCCTAGAGCATTCTTTTAATATTTTTATAATTAATTAAAATTTATTAAAAATAATCAGACAACGAGGAAGAAACATTAAATAAGAAAAAACTTTAAAAACTATAGTTTCTATCTATCAAATAAATATTATTTTAGTTTTTTTAAATATTTATTTTATATAATTGAAATTTATACTAAGTGAATAACTTTTAGTATATAAGTTATATTTAAATTTATGATTAATAATTTATATTGTAATAAAATATTATTTTTAACATAATGATGACAAAATAGTTTAAAGGATAAAAATATTTGTACTTTTACTAAAAATAAATTTTATAATATTATAAGATAATTATATATATATATATGTTTATGTATAATTATAAGATAATTATATATATATATATATAAATAATTTTTTTTTAGAAAAACTTTGTATCGTTTGAGACACACCCCCGTAAACTAATTTAAATAGAAAGTGGAATTTAGATTTCATTCTAGACTACTAAAATTTTACCTACGGAATATTTTATATTTTAAATTAATTTTTATTAATTTTTTAAACATTAATTTATAATTAAAATATTAGTAGTTAAAATTTTAGTAACTAGTTTAAATATTAATTGAAAATTTTTATATTTTTTATTAATAATAAAAATTACTTTAGATATTAATAATTTTTTAATTTTTAAAATCTTATTTATTTTAGTTAGTGATTAATTATTTTTTCTCTAAATTTAATTATTATTTAATAATTTTTTAATGATATAAGTGATTATTCATGATCTATAATGTAAAAAAAGAATATATTTTATACATGGATGGACAACAGATTGTGAGAAAAATTCTTTGTTCAACTTGCAAGAACGAGCTCACTTTCAACATGCACAAAGTATAGTGAATAAGACACCATTACCAATCCCTCCAAATATTAACTCAACCACACCATCTTCTTTAGTTATTTCATATCCCTCCTAAGTCATAGTCAATAGACTTAAAGACCCAGATCCATTAAATTATGTGCCCTTTATGAGTCAAGTTATTGGAATAAAGACTTCAAAAGTTGAACGTGTCCTATGGTTTTTTCTTTTGCTATAACGTCTCCTATGGTCACATTATTATTCTCAACTACATGCTGCCTTTTCAACAGCTAGGTTTTCTTAGTATTTTGCTTGTTCAAAGTTTCTTCATAGAGCTTAAAATTTTCAATTTATATAAAATTAAGATAAAGTATTCTTATTTATTATTAATATAAATAATTATAAAATTAATATTGTTAAAAAATCAGTAATGTTAAATTTTTAAGAAATATTTATCTTTAACGTTTAATAACCTTTTATTAAAATTATATAATACAATAAATTAATTTCATTTATAGTGACATTTGCTACTGATATTACTTATAGTAACATTTATTAAAGAAATGTTACCGTAGTGTATAAAATTTATCTATAGCAATATTTTTAATAAATGTAACTAATCAAATGTTACTAAGAGTGGTAAATGTTCTAGCGTGTAAAATGATATTTTTTTCATTAGATAGTGTTTATTTTAATGCAAAGTTTTGTTAGAGATATATAGTATTAATGCTTCCTGATAAAAGCTCTTGTAAAAACCAAAGATATTAATAATTTATTATGAAATAACTTAATTAGAGTATAATTGAAAAAAAAATGTAAATTACCATTCAATTCACTGGTGCAGAAAGGCAAAACAAGTGCAGCTATTTTAAATTTATAAGGACGGTTGTATAGTCGCATTTGATCAGTACGCACTTGTAAATCGAAGAGATAAAAGTGCGACTATATAGCTGTACTTGTAAATACCATTTACAAGTGCGGCTATTTGAAATAGCTGCACTTGTATATGCCAAAACATTAAAAAAAAATTCAAAAATTTAAAACACCGCCAAAGTTATGTGAAGGAAACGTTGATGAAGAGTGTAAGGACCTAGAAAAAATTTAATTGGAATAAAAGTGTTATATTTAAATAATTTCTGAAGATGTTATTATTTAAAATGAAAAGAGCTTGTAATAGAAGTTTCATGGTGGTCAGACCTCGGACGTCGCCCAAGGTTTGAGGTCAGCCGGTAGAGGTCGGTCGGGGGACCATAGGGGGTTCCAAAAAATCACACGTATTAAGGTGTGATTTGCACCTTAGATACGCTATGTATGCGAAACTCTATGCGGGGGCATAAGAGTTTCTCCTTAGTGTTGCATGCATTGGCGCGCGAGGAGTTAGTACCGACCTGTCCTCGGGCAAGGAAACTACCGACATCATCAGGCCATGTGGAGGTGATAACTTAGACGCGGAGTGGTGGGTTGATGAACCTTCAGCAGGGTGTGAGGATGTGTCATCGGACATCAGTCATCGCCGGAATGAGAGGCACATTAGTCATCGCCGGAATGAGAGGCACATTAGTCATCGCCGGAATGAAAGGCATATCAGTCATCGCCGGAATGAGAGGCGCACCAGTCATCGCCGGAATGAGAGGCACATCAGTCATCGCCGGGATGAGAGACACATCAGTCATCGGTGGATGGTGGATGGTCATCACTGTATGGTCATCGGGGCTCCCTGCTACACGTGTTAAGGTGGGACCCAGGCTCCCAGCGAGAACGTTCTGCATGTGCGACACGTAGACAGAAAGGGTGTTTCAGAATAGTTGGCATCAGAGAATTGGCAAGGCAGGAAACCCAAAGTTGGTACGCACAGAGACATCACGTGGCAGTTCTGTCAGAGGAAATGTGCACGCAAGCTTTCCTGCAGAGTAGGTGGTGGCAGCGGCATTGCTGGGCAAGGTGGCTTAAGTTCAAATTTACTCTGATAGGCAAGGTTGGAATGCTGCTTGAGTAGAGAGAAATCGAGTGAGTTGAGTTTTTGGTTCCCCGTTTCCTTTCTCTCCTTCTCTATACGTTTGCGCACCTTCGCTCACCAGTTGACGGCCGGTGACTGCCTTTGGACTCCGGGCAAGTGACTCTGCAAGTTTCCAATCAGAATGCCTAAAACAGAGTTAAGGTATCCTTAAGTCTCGGTGGGTTTGGAGCTCTTAGTGAGTTTTTACGCAAGTCCAGGTAAGGGAAGCTAGCTTTATTTTCAATAACAATCGTAGGCTAGAAGATTCTGAAGTTGGGGCGACGTGGTCGCCGGTTTTCAAACCTTCTTGCACAATGCTCTGTTTTTGCGTGTGTGAATTGGTATTTTTGAGTTTTAAATGTGGTTTCCTTTGAATTATAGTAGATGCTGTGAAATGCATATAAATTTCGAAATCTTGAACTTTGGTATGATTTGGATTGTTTAGAAACGGTTGAAAATATGTTATGAATGAATCGTTCATGGATGTGTTGTATGAATATGGAATGATGTGAAAATGTGGTCGAGACATAGTATTTTCAGGAAAGGAAATACCGTGTTGAGATTTTATGAGGGTGTATTGATCTGTGAGTATCCTGTGAATGAGACGATCCTGACTCTGCTGATATGATGGAATCACATAGATGAAGTCATTCAGTTGGTGAGAGTCGAAGGAGGTTCATATGTATGGGTAAGTCGTTTGAAAGATAACTGACTTGACCTGTTATATGGATTAACCCTGTCATACTGAGAGAGTAATGATATTGAGATTGTTTATGCACATGGTTGTGTGGATTCACAGCGACCCTGTGTGGATTCACAGTGGTGTAGTATGACAGGTGCAGGTCTCTGGATGCTAAGTTCAACGCACGAGTCTTCTGGAAGTAGAGTAAAGTGTCTACGTGTTGTGAGTCAGTGGAATTCTGATGTGAGAAAGATGAACATTGAAATTATTGGTAGACACTTGATGAAATTGTGAATATTGCTGATTACGTGGATGTGAAATTGTGAAGTGTGTGAAATGATGGTTTATGATGATATCAAGTTCCATATTTAAAGTTTTTAAAATGGTTAGCTTACCCTTTGTTTTGTATTGTGGTTGTTCTTAAACCTGTGATGATCGTGTATATTTGCACGGGAGCAGATGATGTTGCAGGTAGTATAGCTCCTCAGTGAGCATTTTCGGAGGAGGAGATCGCCTGTTTTGTATGCTGTTGTTTTGTTTTTATTTTGAAAACTCCTGTTTGGAGATGTATTAAAATTCCCTAGAAAAGGGATGTTATTTTGAGACACATTTGTATGAAATGGATGAACTTTATTATATATATACCTATGTTCATTTTTGATATTATTGTTTTACCTTTATTTTATTATATAAAAATGAATAAGATTTTGAGGGGCGTTACAAAGAGTGGCACAGGAGCGCCAGCAATGGCGGGGGCAGTGGAAGCGGTGGTGGACAGGGAAGCAGTGATGGAGCAAACCAAAAAACTCACAAGAACCCGCGAAGGCAATGAAAGAGTACTAAGCAATGCAAGAAACCAAATAACGTAAGAAAAACGAAAAAGATTTATACATGAAGAGTGGCACGGGAGTGCCAACAACGGCGGCAGCGGATAGGGAAGCAGCGATGGAGCAACAAATGTCAGCCAATTAAACAGTGCTTCAAGACCACCAATGCAAGGGGAAAAACATATATAAGAAAAACGAAAACATCTATGCATATATTTGTGAAGATGAAGAGGAAGAAAGAGAGCTCAAGAAACTTACATTGGCACAAATGGAATACAAATGCAGCAGAAGGAGATGAACTCAGAGCGCAAATGCGAAACGAAGGCAAAGACGAGAAAGAAAGTATGAAATTGTGTGTGGCGCGCTTCAAAATTTAGGATAAAAAAGGATTTACGAATGCGGCTATATAAATAGCCGCATTTATAAATCAAAAATAATTTCAAAAATGTCATCGCATTTTTTACGAAAGCGAGTAATGTAAAAGCCGTACTAAATAAAGAGTATCCTTTTCTTCTTTTTCACTAGTGATTGAAATTTTTAGAAATGCTAACTCAACAAAAGATTAGGAATGGAGGGGGTTTTGTTTAATTTGGAAATGATAAAAGAGACTTTATAATGTAGACTTTTGGAGAAAATAATTTTTTAAAACTATTTACACCATTGAAATAAAACATCTAGAAAATAGATATCACTTATGAAAACTTGAACAAAAAGATTCAATTTTAATTTATTACTCCTACAAAGTTACCGAAAGTGTCTTTTTAACTGCGGATTCTAATAACATGTATTTTATCACTTTTTAAAGAAAACTTTATATTATATTTGTTAGTTGTATTGATAAAATTTTACAATATTTAATGACAAAGCCAATAAATATGAAAGAATGACAACAAACATAAACTTAGCTATCCGTGAAAAATAAATGTTTTATATATATTTTTAAAGTTTTTTTTAAAAATTTTGTGGGTAACAAATTTGTCTCTGTCGTATAAGAAAATTATTTAATAACAATTCATTTAAAGGTCACTAAATTAGATATTTTTTTATAAACTAAAAATTATTGATATTTAAAGTAATTTTTATTATTAATAAAAATTTATAAAATAATTTAAAAATTAGTATCCAACATTAACTACCAAATTTTAACTACTAATTACTTTATATTCTAAATTAGTTTCTAATTTTAAATTAAAGATTAATTTAGAATATAAAGCAGTTAGATATCAGTTTAGAAATTATTTTATAAATTTTTATTAATATTACAAATTACTTTAGATACTAATAATTTTTTTATTTTATAATAACATAGTCATTATAATGATAAAAACTTTTTGATTTCTAAAATTATTTACTATTAAATGATTTTCTTATAATGTCGTGCATATATACTTGTACTTGAATTCATATATGTTTTTGTATTATTTTTAAATATTAGTTAAATAATTTTTATAAAATAAATAAACACCAAAACATAAAAAGCATGATATTAAATATCAATTATAGACAATTGAAATTTCTTTACAACCATGACATCCTTTATTTTTGCAAAAAGAATTCAAAAGGAAAATACCTCAGGTGTTGAGTGATCTTGAATGGGTTAAATTGTTAAAAGAAAGAATGAAAAATTATATAGTAAAAGAAGAAAAATATTTCAAATGAAACAAAACTAGGAATAATAAAAAAAAGAGATAAGTTTATTAGGCTAAGTGATAAATCAACGTTTTATATGATTGAAATTGATAATAAAATATTCTTGTGTGATAAAAAATAAAAAATAAATAAAAAAATTTAAAAAATCATAAATTTTCAAATGTGTGTCTTAGAAATTATTAATATTTACATTTTTTAGAATGCAATATATCATTTAAAGAGAAACACTACACAAATTATATATATATATATATATATATATATATATATATATATATATAAATATAGATGTGTGTAATTGAAATTGTGATAAAAAAAAGTATCTTTTATTTTAAGGATTTAAGTGGATTTGATGAATATGGAATGAGTTAAACAAGGGAGAGGGAGAATGAAAGTATTGTGTAACAAAGAAGAATGATTCTTCGAATTAAATGAAACAAAAGGACAAAAGAGAAGAGTGACAGTAAATTTTGTTAGATTACCTAATACTTTAATGATGTTTTACTAATGTAAAACACCAAAATTTCCTATTAAAATTTAGATTAATTTCACCTATACCGACAAAAGTGGTTTATTTTGATATCCCATATACATGTATCATTTATGTAATAATTTTTTATGAATTTGAAAGAAATTATTTATAATTTATTTAAAGTTATCTTTTCTTTTTTACAAAATTGGTCAAAAAAAAGTAAAAAACTTTGGAGAAATAAACCCTGAGACAGTCTACTAATAAAACCAAATCAATGAAAAGAGGAAGAATCAAAAGACTCTGACTAACATTAGTCTACTGTTTCCTAGAGTTTATAAAGAAAACAGTTTTATATATACAGATTGCCTTGAACTTGTTCTAAAAAGGTACTCCAAGATAATTTATGAAAATAATTTAAATTTATTTTCTTTGTATTATAAAATCAAAATTCATAAGGATTACATGAAAAATACTTCAATTAATTAATTATTTCAACGCACTAAAAGTCTTATTTATATATAAAAAAATAATAATATATTGACAATCATCGATTATAACTAAAGAAAAATAACTTTATATTAAAATAAAATAATTTTAAAATTATATTGGTGAAATTGTAAACTAGTGTATTTAATTAACAATGGTTAAAGTAAAAGTAACATTTTTCATATACAAAAGCTAGGAGATTTTCCTTCACTCCTGTCACTCTCTGAGAGGTGAAGCTTAATTTATATTATTTGAGGATCAACTTTGTATGGTATGATAACTAAACTGTTATTAATTTTATTAGTAATGTTTTGTAATATAAACAGATGCATGTAGAGTTATAATAGGCTATTTAAAAGTCTTTCTACTAATTCAAAAAGTCGTATGGAAAATATTTTATATCTGCTATAACTTCCAAAGTGGCTATCGAAATACAAAGTCAGTAGCCTAATATATCAATTTATCTGTTTTGTGAAGAGCGAATTTATTAACAATTTTTATCAAATAAATGCAAGTTTAGTTTTTAATTTCAATGTCTTTTTTTTTCTTAAAGTAGTATGTTAACTTTATAAGATTTTGAATTTTAGTAAACATTTTGATATTGCTAATCATGGTTTTTTTAATTATAGGTGTTGAAAGGATTGTTAGAAAATACAAACCAATAAAAATAAAACTATATTACAAATTATATTAATATTGATGATAACGCATATGCTAATATTGTTCTTGTTACTTTTTTAAATAAATTTTTTAAAGTATGCTGTAATATAGATTCAATGGATATTTACCATATTATATATCAAGAGTAACTTAATAAAACAAAAAATAACTTTATATTAATTATTTCCCTCCAAAATCTTAGTGCTTGATATCTATATATGTTTTAAGGGTTGAAAAGAAAAACATGGTTTTAGTTTTGACTAATTCCAATTTCCCCCTTCAATAGTTATTTAAAAACCTTATTAGCATTATAATTAAGCATGACAATAAAGTGTGGGTTACCGTAAAGAACAGGGTTAATTTTAAAATTGATAATTTAATTGATTAAAATATAAAAAGTAAAAGAAAAAAATATATATATATAAAACTCAAGATCAAAGAAAAATTACACAATATTTCTAAATATAAGGATTAGAAAAGACTACAATAATCGTATATCAGAAGAAAAAAGACTAAATTTATAATTTAGACAAATTATTTTAACAATCATAATTGAGAACTGGTTTTTTTTTATAATTGATATATGAAATTTTACATTAATTTTTTATCAAAAGATAAATATATTTAATTCAAAATAAAATATTTGAGGGATACTTTAATTCAAGGAAATAAAAGTTAGGGGTTACTAAATAATGACTAAACACTACAAGAAAATCATTAAATACAAACTAATTTTAAAAACAAAAAATAATTAGTTGCTAGAGTGATCAAATTAGAGACCATTTTGAAGACTAAAAAAATTTTTGGTTTCTAAATTAGTTTCTCTTATTGTTAAATAGTTTTTAAATTGGTATCTAATTAGTTACTAAGGTTTTAACTACAATTATTTATATTCTAAATTTGGTAGCAAAAACATTGGTAGCTAATTAGCAACTAATTATTTTTTGTTTCTAAAATTGATTTCTAATAAATGATTTTCTTGTAGTGAAAATGTTTGTTAGGTCAGGTTTTATGCATTTTTTTTTGTTGGATGAGCTTGTGTTTTTGGGTGATGAAAGTTTTTTGTTTTAATTTGAATGATTTGTGTTCAAATCAAAGTGGTGAGAACTAGGGGAGGAGATATACCAGGTGAGCATGTACAACCACCAATACATGAGTTAAAAAAAAAATGCATTATGGATCCATCAGTTCATAAATCAAAAAATTTATTCTATATCCATGAATTCATAAGTCAAAAAATTCATTATAGATCCACCAATCCCTAAGTCAAAAAATATATTATGGATCCACCAATTCATAAGTCAAAAAATACATTATGAATCCCTCAATTCATTAGTCAAAAAATATATTCTGAATCCACCAATCCATAGGTCAAAAAATATATTCCGAATCCCACCAATTCATAAGTTAAAAAAGGCATTCAAAATCCACCAATCCATAAGTCAAAAAAATGCATTCCAAATCCACCAATTCATAAGTCAAAAAAATGCATTCCAAATCCATCAATCCATAAGTCAAAAAATATATTCCAGATCCACCAATTCATAAGTCAAAAAATGTATTTCAGATCCACCAATCCATAAGTCAAAAAAATGCATTCTGAAATACTCCTCATCAAGAATACAAAAACCTAACTTATGGATTAGTCATTCCATAATTCATTTTTCCACTTGCAAATTGCTCAATCCATAATACAAGCATGGAACCTAATTTATGAAAACCTTAAAACTACATAACTACTACAAAACTCATTTTTTACCTCCAAAAATCAACCAACACTTCAACACCACAATGCAGCTAAATTCAGCATCCACCAACGCCAACAATCAATGAAGAAGAACAACGGTGGACATGGAAGCCATCCACAATGCCCTTTCCAAATAAAAGAACCAAGGCTAGTTTTGAGATTTTTAAACATGTAAGGTGCAAAAAGAAAAACGTAGGAATCCAAGAGAGAAACACTCAAATGTTAGAACAAGCCAGCCCATTCCTATACATGTTTCAACCCAATCCTAACAATCGTACATCTCTTGATAAAATTGTTGTTGCTGATTAGTACACCCATTCTTGTATTGAGAAAATTTACATTAATAATTTGTGATTAAATTTAAAAATTTAGTAGTGTATAATTTAAATGTGACTGATAATTTGAATTATAAATAAACCTAATAACATTTTACATTATAAATAATTTACCCAAATGTTAGAACTAGCCAGCCCATTCCTATACAGGTTTCAACCCAATCCTAACAATCTTCCAACTCTTGATAAAATTGCTGTTGCTGATTAGATCACCCATTCTTGTATTGAGAAATTTTACATTAATAATTTATGATTAAATTTAAAAATTTAGTAGTGTATTATTTAAATGTGACTGATAATATGAATTATAAATAAACCTAATAACTTTTTATATTATAAATAATTTATTAGTTGCTTAGACTACTTTAAATTTTTTTATTTTTTTACAAGTTTAATCTAGTCGCTGTACTCTTTTTTTTTTTCATGCGGTAACAGTTGTGTCTAAATTGAATTTTATATAAAAAAAAACTAATACTTTTTGAAATTATAATTAACCATCAATATTTTGTAACCGAATGGATTAATAATTGATATCAATTTCGAATTATACACACACACATATATAGAAGGTTGCTTATTTTTATAATAGAAGTAGAATGATTATTTTACATTAGTTAATATCAGCCTTAAAAGTGATATAAAAACTTATTTATAGAATCGATGCACAAAATGTCATGTTGTACCGTAGAAAATTTAAGAGAAGATAAAAACATACAAAAAGATGTGAATCAAAATTAAGTAGCATGTTAACAATTCAGTTTTTCTGCGTCTCAAACAATGTTTGTTGCACCATGAAACAAATTTAAACAAAACTAGAAGTATATCCCAAATAAGTGAGTACGTTTAATAGGAATTTTAAAAGATTCTAAAATATATTTTTTATAAAAGAAGTCTACTATAATTTAATTAAATTATGTGAGGCAGATATTAATACCATTATAACCATAAAAAGTATTATCAGGTGCTTCTAATTGACCTCGGTCTAAGGGTTAATTTCTACAAGACAAAAATGGGAGGGACAGGAATACAACAAAGTCTCCTAGAGAGGTACTCAAGGACAATGAATGTAGTACCATGTTTATTCTGTTAAGATACTTGGGTTTATAAGCTTGGGTTTATAAGTAGGAGGAAATCATAAACAAACCAACTTTTAGGAGCTAGTGATTAATAAACTCAAGAAGAAACTACTAGCTTGAAAAGAAAAAACATTCATCCTTTATAGGAAGAGTGTGTTTGGTTGAAGTTGTACTTCCAACCTTACCTCTGTATTTATAAGCTGCCAGTACCAGTTGAAATCAACATTAGAAAGATACAATTGAACTTTCTATGCAGATGGGAAAGTGAAAATAGAAAAATATCATGGGTGAAATGGAGGATATTTGTAGGAAAAAAGAGATAGGGAGGGGCTTGGGGGTGATCGAAACACTTTTAACATTGCATTGTTGGACAAATAGATTTAGAGGTTGGGTTCAGAGGCAAATGAGTTCTAGAAAATAGGGGATTGAGTCTAAATATGGCTGTTAGAGGAGGAGTACGAGGGAAACAATGAGTCAAAAACCATTTAGGTAGTGGAGGGACATTCAGGACATAAGTAAGAATGGAAATGGTAATTGGTATATGAGAATATAGGTCGTGCAGTGGGAGATGGGGAAGATATTAATTTCTGGAAAGAGTGGTTAGGGGAGATTGTAATTAAGGCAAGGATGCCTAAAGTGTATGGAAATGTTGTAACCAAATCTATGATGGTATCTGAAGCATGATTTTGGGAAAATGACACCTAACATTTGTAGATAGTATGGAGAAGAGAGTAATTCGAGTGGGAGAAACCTTTGGTGCATAGAATCATGGACGATTTAAAGAGGGTTCACCTTAGTTTAGACAAGGTAGACAAATGAATTTGGAAACCTAGTGAAATGAAGAGTATTTGGTGCAGTCAGCTTATGATGCAATAAAACAGGGGAGTCATGGGTGAAGGATGATATACTCTCAATCTTGTGGAAAATTAAAACCCTACCTAGTGTAAAACACTTTGCATGGCGAGTCTAATAGGGAGGATAGCCACTAAAGATCATAATCAGCCTAAGGAACGCTTTAGCAAGTTTTGTATTGCATAAATTAATTCTAAAGGTAACCTAATATGGAAAGGGATGTGGATTGCAATGATTTTGATGTTTTGAAAGTAGGGAAATAAAATTGTACTCCAAAATGGTATATTAGACCAAAACATGTGTTTTGTGAGGCACAACTTAAGATGTGGGCATGGACTTGGAGTATGTTACCCAAGTCAAACTTCTCATACTCATATTGGTATTTTAATACAGTTTTATGTGTAAATATGTTGATTTAGAAGGACTGGGGAAAAGGGTCACTTTTATAGTATTAACTGTTAAGACGCTAAATGGTCTATCACCCTTCCAATAGTTTCGTGCTTTAAGTGGCATGACTTCTGTGTAATTTGGTTTGAATTGAAGTCGTGCTACCTAGACGTGACTTTCGTGTAATTAGGTTTAAACAAAAGTCGTGCCACCTAGGCACTGTTATAATAGGTGGCTTGAAACAAAAGGGGGGATGAATTGTTTTCAAAAGATTTTCGCAAATACTGGAGTCAGATTGAAAACTCAATAAAATCAATCAATTGATTTATCTGTTCAACTGATTATAAAAAACACAACAAGAATTTAATCAAAATATAAACCAGTTGTTTCAAGAATTCAACTAATTGATTTAAACAAAGAACACTGTAAAATAATTTATAAAACAAATATCAAAGTGAAAGAGAAATATTGCACATGAGATTTATATTGGTTCAATCTTAACCAAGAGGTACATCTAGTCCTCAGCAAACCACAAACAATTCACTAAACCAAACACACAAGATTACACAAGAACAACCAAAAGTGTTGATGTTGATAGAGAGCCAAACTCAAGACCAATCACTAGAGTTGTGGCTAGGAGGATACAAGAAGATTGGGACTCTGCTACTGATGGCAGAGACACCCTTTTATATATGTTCAAAAATGTCATAACCTAGTTTAATTTTTTCTAGAGTAGAATTTATTTTTCTTACTAAAATTAGAGTACGAAATTCACTTGTAATTTTCTTAAGTGAATTAGGGTTAAGGTTAGGCATCTAAAACCTACCTAGGGTGTAATTAGGGCTTCATTGCATCCCAAATTTACCCTAGGCCAGTCCTTTAGACCTAATTAGGTCATATGGAGCACACTTGATCATGCTTGCCATGTGAATCTAATTTAGGCACCTAATTCAAACACTAATTAGTTTGAATTTTCCTCTCTTTTCTTGTAAGTAATGGTCAACCCTATCTACTATATAATGGGGTGCTTGGCTCAAGTTTTATAAGATCAATTTTATGAGTGTTATGCTACAAATTGCTAGCCTAATCACTCTCTTGTCTAAACCTCTCTAGGATAGACACCTTTGGTCTTCTTCTTCATCTATTCAAGTTATATGGCCCAACCAATCACTCTCCCTACTCTTCATGCACCTACAAGGAAATCATAGCTTCATTGAAGCTCTCTTGATCCATTACCTCCATTAGCTTCCGCCAATTTCCTCAAAAAATATTCAAGCTAAGATACCAACTGGATGAAGACACCTATCATTTGGTATCTAGAGTTTTGGTTCTTAAGAGCTAAGTGCCTTTTCTTTCATTTTATGTTGTTCTTCATTTCCGGGTTGCTCATATATTGTTCTTGATTGTCTTATGTTTCAATTTCAATTTTCTAGCATTTTATGATGCTAGTGCCAATTTTAATCGGTTCAAATCACTTCAATTCTTGAACCGTCCATTTCATGTTTTTGTAGGTTCTAAATTGAGTTTACCGTATGCTTTTTATTTTGTTTGAGTGTTCTTGCAATTTTAATTGGTTCATTTCAATTTTGTTTGAGTCATTTTGATTTTGAATTCAAGTTCAAGTAATGTCTAGTCATGTGTTTCCTACAATGTTATCAATGTTAAAATTTATGGCAAAAACAAGAGGGGTGTGAATTGTTTTCACAAGATTTTCACAAAAATTAGAAGTAGAGTGGAAAGTTATGAAAAATCAACCAATTGATTTTCTGTTCAACTGGATAAAAGTTCGGTTTTATAGTTCTTTACAGAAATTCAACAGGTTGTTTATACCAGTAGAGAAAAAACAATGTTAAAAACAATGTATAAGAGAAGGGATAGAGAGATTCACACAAAGAGCTTTATACTGGTTCACCCTTAACCAAGAGCTACATCCAGTCCCCAGCTAACCACTGAGAATCCATTGTGTAATCAAACCTAGATTACAAAACACACACCAAGAGTGATGATCTTGAAACCCTCGAGAACACACACCACTCCTTAGCAACACCACAGTTTTTAGAAACCCTTTTCTGAAGCTTCCTTACATCAAATATGTAAGGATCTAGAAATTTATTTGGAATAGAAGTGGTATATTTTAAATGATTTCTGAGTATGTTATTAATTAAAATGAAAAATGTCATATAATAGAAAATCCATAGTAGTCAGACCTCGGACGTCGCCCAAGAGGTCTGAGGTCAGTATGGTAGAGGTCGGTCGGTGGACCATAGTGGGTTCCAGAAATCACATGAATCAAGGTGTGATTTGAACCTTAGATACGCCATGCATGTGGGATAAATGCGAAACTCTATGCTTTGGCATAAGAGATTGTCCTCAGTGTTGCATGCATTGGCGCGTGAGGAGTTAGTACCGACCTGTCCTCGGGCAAGAGAAGCTACCGACGTCACCGAGCCATGTGGGGGTGATAACACAGACGTGGAGTAGTGAGTCGATGAGCCTTTAGCAGGTTTGACGAGGTGTCATCAGACATCGGTCGTCTGCCAGGGAGAGACATCGGTCGTCTTCCAGGGAGAGACATCGGTTGTCTGCCAGGGAGAGACATCGGTCGTCTGCCAGGGAGAGACATCGGTCGTCTTCCAGGGAGAGACATCGGTCGTCTACCAGGGAGAGACACCGGTCGTCTTCCAGGGAGAGACATCGGTCGTCTGCCAGGGAGAGACATCGGTCGTCTTCCAGGGAGAGACACCGGTCGTCTTCCAGGGAGAGACATCGGTCGTCTGCCAGGATGAGACATCAATCGTCTGCCAGGATGAGACCTCGGTCGTCTGCCAGGATGAGACATCGGTGGATAGTCATAGCGAGATCAGTCATCGATTCCTGGTCATCGGGGGGTCCTGTTATATGCAGATAAGCTGGGACCCAGGCTTCCAGCGAAGGCGTTCTGCAGGCGCGACACACAGACAGTAAGGGTCCCCAGAGCAGTTGGCAACAGAGAGTAAGTAGGGCAGGTGGCTCCAGAGTTTTGGGCATACGAAGGTGTCCACGTGGCCATCCTGTCAGAGGAAACTTGCACGCAAGAGTTTCCATCAGAGTGGGTGGTGGCAGCGGCATTCCTGGGCAAGGTGGTTTAATTTCAAAATCCACTTCTGATAGGCAATGTTCGAACGTTGTTTGGGTAGAGAGAAACCGAGTGAGTTGAGTTTTGGTTCCCTGTTTCATTTCTCTCCTTCTCTCCACGTTCGGGCATCTTCGCTACCAATTGACGTTTCCGACACCATCAAGCACCCGTTTAACGATCGGCGACTGCCCCTGGGCTCCGGGCAAGTATCTCTGCAAGTTTCCGATCAAAGCCTTAAAACAAGTAAGTTCGTCGTGCTCTATTTTTGAAGTCGCTTATGAACTTGAGAGAGTTGCCTCTGCATAGGCTTTGCGTGCGACTCTTTTGGCTTCAGAGTTAGTCTCTGGTAACTCTGAATATGAGTGTTATAGTTAGTTTTGTGATCGGGACTCTATGGTGCAGGTTAAGGCATCCTTGAGTTCTCGGTGGGTTTGGAGCTCTTAGTGAGATCAGCTCAAGTCCAGGTAAGGGAAGCTAGCGTTATTTTTAATAAAAACCTTAGGCTAGCAGATTCTGAAGTTGGGGTGACGTGGTCACCAGTTTTAAATTCTATTTCACAATCCCCTGTTTTGTGTGAATCGGTATTTGTTGAGATTGAAATGTGGTTTTTTTTTTAATTATAGTGGATGCTGTGAACTGTGTATGATTTTTGAAATTATCAACCTTGGTATGATTTGATTGAGATATGTTTGGATTGTTAGAAAAGGTTTAAAGTATGTTATGGTTGCCTTGTTCATTTACGTGTTGGATGATATACTGGAATGATGTGAAAGAGTGATCAAAGCATAGTATTTTCAGGAAAGAAAATACCGTGTGGAGATTTGTTTAGAATGTGCATTGACTAAGGATTTGTAATAAGGAGATATCCTGACTCTCCTGAGATAATGGAATCATATAGATGAAGTTATTCAGGTGGTGAGAGTCAAAGGAGGTTCATATGTATGGGTAAGTCGTTTGAAAGATAACTGACTTGACCTGTTATATGGATTAACCCTGTCACACTAGGAGAGTGATGATATTGAGATTATTTATGCGCATAGCTGTGTGGATTCACAGCGACCTTGTGTGGATTCACAGTGGTGTAGTATGACAGGTGCAGATCTCTGAGTCTGAGTCAACGCACGAGTCTTTCGGAAGTAGAGTCAAGTGTCTATGTGTTATGAGTCAGTGGAAAGTCTGACATGAGAATGATAAGTATTGAAATTTTGATAGACACTTGATGGTTATGTGGAATGAATGACACTTGAGGAAATTGTGAAATGTGTGAAAAATGATGGGTTATGTTGATATAAAGTTTCATATTTAAAGTTTTTTTTTACAGCTAGCTTACCCCTTTGTTTTGTTTTGTGGTTGTTTTTCCTTAAATCTGTGATGATCGTGTATAATTTACACGGGAGCAGACAAGGTGGCAGGTGATAGAGCTCTCAAGTGAGTTATTGGAGGAAGGGATGGAAGAGTTTGAATGCTGTATTTTTGTTCTTTTTGAAAACTATTTGAGGAATCTGTATTAAAATCCCCTAGAGAAGGGATGTTCTTTTGAGATACAATGTATGGGATTGATGTATTTTATTATATATACATATGTTAATTTTTATATTATTGTTTTACGTTTATTTTATTATATAAATATGAATAAAATTTGAGGGGCGTTACAAAATACACATAATTACAGTGTTCAATAGAAAGGAAATAGAGTACACATGGGCTTTACAAAGCAATGGTACAGAAGTATAGAAAACCCAGTCCTATTTCACACACAAGTGATAATGCAAAGCTCTTAATTCTCTTGAAAACATTTTTAATAAGATCTCTCTCTTCAAGTCTTGAAAAGATCATAAAGGAGTATTTATATAGACTTAAGGAAGTGGTCAAAACTGTTAGATCATAAATCCAAAGCAGTTAGAATCATTTAAAAATAGTTTCAAACTCTTAACAAAATTTTGTTATAAAAAACAATAGATTGTTTTCCAAAACAATAGATTGTTTTCCAAAACAATAGATTGAAGTAAATTTTCTGTTAAGGATTTCATAAAAATAATCAATTTTTTTATCGAAATAATCGGTTGTTTCAGTTTGACAGCAAAGACAAAACAAAGCAAAGCTTTTCCAAATCATTTTGAAAACCACTAAGTGTCAAACAACCAGTTGTCTCGACAATTCAACGGGTTGATAAACTTGCCTTAGTCTCAATACCTTTGAATAACAACTTTTTTAACTGATTGATTAGAAAAACAACTAACTAAATTTCTCAGCTTTTAAGAAAACATTTCTTTCAAAAGAGATGAAGAGTTAAGTGAGCTTTGATCAATACAAGGTGTGAATTAACAAGTCAAAAGCTATTAAACCACACACACACACATAGAAGCAGGTTCTTCAAGTCTTCTACACAAATTTGAAGACATCAAAGCATTTTCTTCAACCACCAATTTCGTTGCTTGTTTTTAATTTGAGTTTAATTTCTATTATGAATTTGAGTTTTGGTGCATTTTAATTTTTCTAGATTTGAGTTCATACTAGTTGTTAGTTCCATACAAGTTCCATTTCACTAAATTCTATGTGTTTTTGAGTTTTCAATTCTATTTTTAATTCCAAATTAGGTTTCCTCTATTTTTCCAGTTTTTTTGTTGACTAAAAAAGTTTATTACAATTTGGTGTGTTGGTGAAAAATTATGAAATTATGGATTTGAGAACCTTGGTGTGTTAAGAAAAAGTGAAAAAAAAGTACATCAAAATTCAAGATAGAAAAAAATATGGCAAATGAAAAACAGATAGAGCGTAAAAAAATCTAACTCTAGAAAATTTAAATTGAGTAGCGAAATTGAAAATTTTATTGCAATTATTTGGCGCACTATTTTTGTGAATTTTCAGCGTCAATACTCAACTTAAACATTGAAGTTTCAGTAGTTTAAATTTCAAATTCTAATTTGAAGTATTCTGTTCAACATAAATTCGACAAGTTAAGAAAATTATTACACAAAAAATTTTGTAGTGCATTTTTGGTTTTCTTCATCTATTCTAGTTCCTTTCTTTAGAATTCCATTTGTGTTATCCTTTCTTGTGAACCTTTATTTTTTGCTTGTCAATTTCTTGTCTAATTGTTGAAGTCATGTCTATGATAACTCCATTTGTAGTAATCTTTATTTTTAATTTGAGTTTTGTTGCTTTTAAAATTGTTTGACCTCTCTTGTGTGGAAGTGACCTAAATTGCTTTGGTGAATTGTGGAGCTGAAAATTTTTGGTGCAAACTACATCACTGAAGAGATAAAGACTGAATATCTCAGGTTGAATATCCTAAAAAACAAAGCAAAAAGGGCAGCAACCTCAAAAGTTACACAGATTACAAAGTCAGAAGGAGCTACAACTTTGGAGTGCATAGAATAGACAAATTACTTTGTGCAAGAATTTGTTGAATTAAATTTCATTGTATTTCTTTGAATTGTATTTGTTAAAACTTGATTACTTAGTGGATTAACATCATACCTAGTCGGTGAGTGTGTCTTCAAGTTCCAAAATACCACATAAGCATGACTTCTGTGTAATTTGGTTTGAACTAAAGTCATGTCATAGGAATACGCTATGATGAGAAATGCAGAAGTTGAAAATCCAATGAAATATAACGGATGATTTCAAGGGTGTTGGGAGAAGATAGAGAATCTTTAATGGAAGCATATGACAGAAGACTTTTATTAATAAAATTATTTTATGCTGGCAGTACATATATTTTAAAAATATTTTATCTAGGTAAAACATTAAAACGAATTTACACTGAAGGAATACTAACTTATCTTTCAACAAAAAACATATTAATATTACACTGTATTGCCAGCACCAAAAAAAGTAACAATGTTGTTAAGGGGAAACATGGGTATCATTTTCTTTAGTGCTTTCTCTAAAAAATAGTCATGCTGACATGAAAGTTAAAGATTCAACATATTAATTGACTACTATTTTGAACAAGGAATCAAGCCATTTTTGTATATTTGACAGATAGAAAGAAAAATGACTATGGTCCTCCAAGTACAGCATTCTCAATGTCTTCTCTGCTTAAAGCATAACTAAACCTCCTCTCTACATCTTTTTCAAGATTCCCTGGTCCACTCTTCAAATACCTGCACCATTTAAAACGCACCTTTTATTATTAATCATTGATATTAACCTTCTAGTTAAGCTTCGTTATGCACCACCAATACAATGGGACTACTCAATCCATAATTACCAAATATTTCACACTCATCTTGTCATTAGAATACCAACAATTTACTTTGTAATCAAACTTCTTGATCTGTAGATAGTATCCACTATGAATATGATAAATTGGAGGATGTAAAGGATAAAGCATCAATGGAAGGAAGTTCATCTCTTGCACCTGCCCCCTCTCTGTCCCGAACAGACAAATTAGATATCGACAACAAGCCAGTCACGAATGCAGACAAAAAGTTTACTTTCAATATTGTCTAGACATTATCTTCAATGTCTTCACTAAAATCAGCAGAATCTAATCAACATTTTCTCAAATTCAATAGACATTTAAGTGACATTAACATTCTTCTTCTTCTTCTCCTTTTCAACTAGTGACACTTCTCAGATCCAATTATGTATCAGTTCAACTTTTCTTCAATGGAAACAAAAGGCATTCATGTTTTCAGTTTGCGAGCATTCTGATTGACACACCCTCCTAACCCTTTTAGAAAAACCCTTGAGGCACGGAAAGGAATGTTTCTTCATACAAAACTGAGATAATTACATCGGATCAGTGATAGAAGAAACATAAAAGAGGAAAGCAGCAACCTCCACATTTTTCTACTTCCATTACCATAGTTGCTCCTCTCTCTTCCTCAAAAAGCACAATCCTCCTTCCTTTTAATAAAAAAGAAACCTCTCATCTTTAACCATGTAACACATTCTATGATCAAACTTTAAAAATTGTGAGGAATACATGAACATGTGTCATGTCCATTTTAGAAAAGAACGTGACTCTTAAACAGTGGAGTCTGAATTCTTTTACATGCTTTGAGAATAGCATTTGGAATTTTAACGTCACTACTTTTTTTGCTGTTAAACATAATTGAGCTTGTCAACTGTTTTCAGTACTTTGGCAGATGTGTGTGTGTGTGTATATATATATATATATATATATATATATATATAATGGACAACTTCTCAATTTATTCCTTATACTGAGAACAAAAAGAAAGGAAGGGTTGTCATAGTTTACTTTTGCTCACCATCGTTACTTACTACTACACATAATGTTTCTAGATTTCTCTCTTTTTCACTGCATCGACACATTATTCTCAAACGGATAATAAATAATAAAAAAGGAGGAAAAATAAAACAAATTTCATGTCTGAATCGATCTACGAGTGTAAATGTCAAAATTGAACTAGCATACAAAAATTAAAAAAAAAAAAAACATCAGTCGCCATTAATAATGATAAAAAATTAAAGCAATTGATTAAGTCTGAACCATTTGTGCATTTTGCTGTCTTAGTTTACCCAACTTAATGGCTGTAATTTACAGAAATATTGCTCCATGCACATAACAATGCAAAAGCAAGTTAATTTACAATGAAAAAAGAGAAATCAAATATTGGTTGAAATAGCAAGGTAGAAGGAAGCATAAAGAGAGGCAAGCACCTTATGTAGAGATCAGTGACATCAAGGGAGAGGTGGGCCTGCCAATCGGGCTTGTGAACAAGCCAGAGGGCCCTGTCGTCCTTGCTCTGGCAGAAGCCCAGGCTTCGGAGCCAGGCCTCAATGCAGGGCAGGCTGTGGGAGTAGAGAGGCTTCGACTTCTCCGGCAGCTTCTGCAGCCAGTGGTCCTCCGGCGGGGGCGCCTCCGCTTCCGCTTCAGGAGACTTGCAGAGAAGCGGGGCGAGGAGGGTCTGTGTTCGGAGGGGGAGAGAGAGAGGGTGGGGAAAGGGAAGAAGAAGGGGTTTGGGGAAGAGAGAGAACTTTTGGGAAGATAAAGTGAGAGAGGGATTAGAGTTTGGGAAGGTTGAAGAGGAAAGTGTGGAAATGGACATGGACACAGACATGGATGAAATTGGAAGAGAAATGAAGAAGAAGAAGAAGGAGAAGCGCAGAAGAAGAGAAAGAGGTTTGGTGATAGAGACGAAGACACTGGTGAAAGGAGAGTGTTATCCTGCTGCAGAACAAAGAGGTTTATTTCAGTTATTTGTTCTAATGAATCTTCGTTATCACCTGCACGTGCACAGCACGGGAAATGCCTCACTTAGATTTGGGTATTTGGTCACAAATTCTTTAGTAACAGTACATTTTGGATCATTTATAAACTTTGATCAAACTTATTTTCTATTTAAATCTAGAAAAATGTTTATTATGAAATGTAATGATTTTTAAATATCTTAATTTGTCAATATATAAAATGTATAGAAATACCTTTTATTTTCTTCTCTAAAAAAACAAATAAAATTATACCCAGTAATTATATTAGTATTATAAATTTGAATTACTTGTTTATATAAGAACAATTTTTCTGGATAAAAGGTGCAATATACAGATTATTTTTAACTGTAAAATAAACAGGAGCTTAATTTGTCCAGTCCAACCAACGTATTAAGCAGGGTTAGCTGTAGGATGTATTCTTTTTTACTAATCAATAGTTTTTAAAAATAATCTAATTTGTGTAAAATATTACTACGATTGAAGATAATTTTGTTTCTTATTAATTAAGTTATAACAATCTGGAACTTACATACATTATCTTTGACAAAACTAACTGAAAAATCAGTTGAATGTTGGTAAACTAAACGACTTTAAATTAACTTACTAAAATCAGAAATGTTTAACAAAATTATATATTAAAATAACTAAAAATGTAGAATAATAAATATATACAAATTTGTGTGATATTTTTTTTGTATATTTTTATTTTATGGTTAAAAATACACTGTGAGGTACCTATAATTTTGTTTTTAAAATTATTTTTCAACTCTTGGATTTTTTTTATTTGGAGATGAACTATTTTTATTTTAATTTTTTAGTTTTAATATTTGGCAAAGGGTTAAATTTGCACAATTGTGATTCGTGGAGTAACAGAAGTTGAATTAAACCTTACATCTTCATAGAAAACTTCGTTGACCTAATTCAGAAAAACAACTTTCAAGTCTTATGAAACCAATTTAAAAGAAAATGGTTCCAGAACAAGATCTTTTGCTAGAATCTTAATACTTGTATTACTCACTCAAGGATTAAATTTAGTGACTTTTTAAGCAAGATAAAGACTTTATCAGAATCTTGAAAAAATATGTATGATTCAACCCATTTAAAGTTAAAATAACAGATTCAATTTTAAAAACAAAGAGATCTATTTTATCGTAGATTATCATATTTCATATTTAATTGCTGAGATAAAGAAGAAAAAAAAGCACACACAGTTTTTATACTGGATCACTCATCAATAACTACATCTAGTCTTACCTTAAACCAAGATGGTTTTAACTAAGCAAAAGTAATCTTTGCATACACTTTTTGGTTCTTGAACCCTCCAAGAACAAAGGTTGAAAAAACCTATTTCAGCAACAAATACACTTCAAGAAACACTATGAAGAAGTGCAATTACAAACCCCTTTACAAAATAAAAAATAATAGGAATGAAAACACCTTAATTGTAGATACAAGAGGTCAATAATAGGACTCTCTCTCGGCCACAACACTTTGACATAACCTTGAACCTCTAACCAAGAGTCACCAGCACAAGAACACTTGAAGTTTTTGAGAGAAACTTTCAAAAACTAAAAGGAATTTCAAACTTTCACTAAAAGCACTTTAACTGTATTAAAAAATGTGATTGCTACGTGTATTTAGATATGAAATACACCTCTCCTTTTATAACTTTCAGATCACAATAGATTTTCAAAAAACAATTAAGAGTTGTTATAAAAATAACAGATTAAAGTTTAAATGAAATATTGTTTTTTGAAAAAACATCTGGTGGTCACATAATCATTTTCATATCAGTTTATAACAATAACTTTGAGTAAAACTAATTTTAGTTTTTAAAAACAAAATTTTGAAAAAGGCTAATTTGTTTTGCACCAGCATAGAATGAATCTATTATTTTGTAAAACAACAAATGTATTTTTTGCAGAAAACTAGTTAAAAAAAAAACTCAAAACAGATTTTGAAAATGCTTTGTAAGAAACTCTTGTGCTTGAGCTCATCACTTTGGTTATGGGATATGAGGTAGATCACAGTGCAAAAGGCTTATTTAAATAACCTCTAACCTAATTAGGACCATGAAATACAATACACCATCCTTCAAAAGGATTTTCTAGATCAAACACTTTTTGTAACAAGTTGAGTAGAATTTTCATCTATCTTCAACAATCTCCCCCTGTTTGATGCAGACAAATCTCATTGCTTTGAAGGAAAATTCATGGTTAAGTCAATAGCTACTGCACTTTGATTCCAGACTTTGCACAATAATTTGCATCTTAACAGAATAACAGAACATGCAAAACCAACATACAATACCTGCATATTGTACCTTCCTACATGAGCTTCTTCTCCCCCTTTGTTTTCATCAAATAGGATTGGTTCACACAATAAAAGAAAAACAAGCAAGAATCATACATGCATAATAGTTCAAATAGAGTTTTTTAAAGTGCCTGAGCACATTACAGTCGAAGAAAAACAAGATTAGAAACATGAACTAGGATTTTCAATATTAAGATCTTTTTCAAATGTGACAACTCCAACATTAACGTCTTCAAAATAGTACAATATATCCCAAAATAAGATTAACAAAATTAATTAATAAAAAAAAAATGTTACATTAGTTCACCTCTTAGTTTGTGTTAGTTTTCTACCATAGGAATGGTCTGACTTTGTTTCTACATTAAAAAAATAAAAATGTAATGTGTAATATCTAATTCAATAATATGCAATGTAAAATTTATATTATATACCTCAAAAACAACTACTTTTATATATTAGATGATTTCCTTGAACCATTACTCCTGGATGGAAAACAAGTAAAAGCCATCTTGAAGTTATTTAAAAGTTAGATTTTCATGGCTTCCACTTGCTCTTTTAGCTTTGTTTCCATTTCCTCTTGCATTCTTTCTTTTTATGCTTTGAAGTACAACTGAGCATTTCTTTGAACTTTGACAATTAATTTTTGTATTGCAACTTGAATTTTAGATCCCCATAAGTCTGAAGGTACAACCCTTTTTCTATATGTGCAAAGGTGATTGTATAAACACTTCTTGATAGGGTTTCTTGGAGTGTTTTTGCTGCTGAAATAGTGTTTTTCGGCATTGTGTGTGCCTTGTTCATGAAGGGTTCAAGAACCACAAGGTTTTTGTAATTGTTTTGAACTGTTTAGTGGATTTCACCTTGGTGTGAGGTGAGACTGAATGTAGCTCTTGATGGGTGAACCAGTATAAACTGTGTGTTCATCTTTCTTTTGAATCCATGCACTCATTTTCTGCATAATTTGATAATCTGTCAGAAAATAAATCTGTTGAATTAAAATTGAATCTGTTCTTTCTAGGCTTGTTCATACTATTCTTCAAAGATTCTGAATAAGTTCTTTGTTGTTTGTAATATGTGTGTTGGCTTTTTAAAGAGACTAATAAAACCTTTAAACTAACTTTGTTCAAGATTCATATTCTCTTCAAGATTGCTTGTTAAAGATTCAAAGTTTAATTTTTGGGTGTAAATCTTGCTGCAGTAAAAGAGCCTACACTGTTCTGGAAAAACTATATTTTAATCTCAAATTAATTTGATTAAGGTTCTAGCCAAGAACATCATAACTTCTGCTCTAAACATGGATGAGTTCTTCAGAGTATCTCAGTGTAATTCGGCTAAAGAATGTGGGAAATACTGAAAGTAACACATGAAGGTACGGGTGATGTGAAAAGAGGAAGAAAACACTCACTCATTCAAGAATATGAACTTTTCAGGATGCAATCCGAAGAAATCATTGCATATGTGCAAAAACAGTTTATACACATTGTAAATCAACTCATTGGACTTGGAAAATTTTTTGACAAGGAAGAGCTCAACATAAAGGTGCTGAAGTGTCTTGACAGAGCTGACAACCCAAGGTAACTGCAATCTCTGAAAACAGAGATCTATCCAAGCTGTTCACTACTGCCTTGTTTAGAAAATTAATAGAGCATGAGCTAGAACTCAAAAGATTGAAAGAACAAGAAATAGTGGATAGAAGAACTAAAGGAACTGCTTTGAAGACAAGTGTACAACATAATACTAGTGAGGAAGAAGAGAATTCTGAACATGATGAGACCTTGAGCCTGCTCACCAAAAAATTCAGCAGATTTCTGAAAAAGAAAAGCCAAGACAGAACTCAACAAAGGAAGAGGTACTTTAAATTCAATGAATCTAGTTCTTCTAATTACACCTGCTTGGTTAATTATCCAAGAAATCAAATTAAAGAAAAACCAACTAGCAAGATGGTTGAAAGAAGCAAAGGAAAAAGAGCCTATATCTCCTCGGAGGAAAATGAAGTTTCCTCAACAAGCGGTTCCTCAACTAGAAGTGAAGAAGTAAATTTGTGCTTCATGGTGAAAGATGAAGGATCAATTTCTAATTCAATTAGTGACTATTCTACTGACCCTGAGAGCTATGATCAATTGTTAATTGCCTTCAAAGAAACACATGATGAAGCAAATAAATTGGCTGTTATATGTAACAAGTTGAAAAGTGCAAATAACTTTCTTGAACCTAAGGTTATATCACTTGAGGAAGAATTGCACAAAGCTAAAACTGAACTTGTTAGTCTCAAATTAACATGTTTGCATGCATCCATAAAAACTGTAAAAAATTGAAAAAACAAGTTGAGTACTTGTTGAAAACCTGATCTAATTTCACCAAAAGAAAAGATAATCTTGAGACTATACTATGATCACAAAATGTTGTTTTTAATAAAAATGGGCTAGGATATAATCCAGGAAAAAAGAACAATGCTAAAAAACTGTCCAGTTTTTTGTTCCTTCAAAAACAGGTTTTTCGCCATTAACAGCTCAAATACAATGCATTCTTTCTCTTGCTTTTATTGTATGAAATATAGACATACCTCTAGAACATGTAGAGTTAGAAAGTACTTTTTTACTAAAGGATTGGCCAAATGGCTTCCTAAGGAAAGGTATTAATCTTGCTGGACCCTAGTGGGTACCTAGATAGTGGGTGTTCAAAGCATATGACTGGTGATCTAACTCAGTTCACAAATCTGAAACTCAAGGCGGCATGTCACATATGGAGAAAATAACTGTGAAAGGATTCTTGGAAGAGGAAATATTGGAACTAGAGGTTCAACTACAATAGAAAATGTCTTATATGTAGAAGGACTAAAGGATAGTCTTCTAAGTATTAGCCAACTATGTGACGAAGGCTACAAGGTTAATTTTGAAGCCAACAGATGAACCATTTCAAATGAAACCTCTGGTAAGGTGTTGTTCACGGGTAAATAACTATCTCTTAGACATCATGAAGAATTACTCTAAAAATGAATGTCTCTTATCAAAGAGTGATGAGTCTTGGTTGTGGCACGGAAGGTTAGCTCATATCCATACAAATTATTTGAACAAATTGAAACTAAAGATCTTGTTTCTAGTTTACTAAATATAAAGTTTCAAAATAACAGATTGTGTTATGCATGTGTAAAGGGTAAACAAACAAGAACTTCTTTTAAAACAAAAGATATGATTTCTACAAATCAGCCTTTGGATGTTCTGCATATGGATTTGTTTGGACCTTCTAAGACTACTAGCTTGGTTGGAAATTTCTATGCATTAGTAATTGTTGATGATTTCTCAAGATACACCTGGACTTTCTTTCTTATTTGTAAAAATGATGCTTACAAATCTTTTAAGAAACTGGCTAGGGTTTTGCAAAATGAAAATGGTAACAACATAAAACAAATTCGCAATAATCATGAGGGAGAATTTCAAAATGTTAAGTTTGATAGGTTTTGTGAAAAACATGGGATCATACATAGCTATTCAGCAAGATTATACATGTTTGTTTCATAGCCTCCGGGATTATAAATATCTAGATCATGTGTTCAAGCTCAAGAAAGCACTCTATGGACTCAAACAAGCTCTTAGACAATGGTATGAGAGGTTAAGTGACTTTCTGCTATCACAAAGCTATGAATGTGACATAGACAAGACCTTGTTCATAAAAAAGAAAAGAGAAGACATAATACTTGTTCAAGTTTATGTGGATGACATTATATTTGGATCAATAAATGAAAATCTATGTGAAACATTGTGGAAATCATGAAGAGTGAATTCGAAATGTCCATAATTGAACTACATTCTCGGTCTGCAAGTTAAACAACTTAAGGATGAAATTTTTATAAATCAAGTTGTGTACTGAAAGGACTTACTAAGGAAATTCGAGATGGACAAGTGCAAGAAAATCAATGCACCAATCTCCTCAAGCTGCCATCTTGACCAGGATTCAGCTGGAAAATTGGTTGCCAAACCAAATATCGAGGTTTAATTGATTCATTGCTATATCTCACTGCTAGCAGACCTGACATAATGTTTGTTACATGTATGTGCGCTAGGTTTCAGTTTGCTCCAAAGGAATCACACTTCAATGCAGCCAAGAGAATTTTGAAATATTTACAAAGAACCAAGGATGTTGGCTTGTGGTATCCAAGTAATGTATCATTAAATCTAACTGGGTTTTTTTATTCAAACTTTGCAGGATGTAAAATTGATAGGAAGAGTATAAGTGAAACCTGCCACATGTTAGGATCAAGTCTAATTTCCTGATACTGCAAGAAGCAAGCATGTGTTACTCTCTCTATAGCAAAGACAAAGTATATAGCAACTGGGAGTTGTTGTGCTTAGACCTTATGGCTAAGGTAGCAGCTAAGTGATTTTGGTATCATTTTGAATAAAATACCTATTATATGTGACAACACCAGTGCCATTAATCTGATTAAGAATCCTATCATGCATTCAAGAACTAAACACATAGAAATTAGATATCACTTTCTAAGAGAACACATAGCTAATGAAACTTGTGAAATCAAGTTTATTGGTATTGAATTACAACTGGCTGATTTGTTTACTAAACCTCTTGCAAAAGATAGATTTAATTTTTTGTTGAATGAATTGGAAATTATCAGCATAAATTGTCCTCTGCAATAAAAATTTAAACCTGTTATTCATTTTAACATGTTTTTATTTGATTCTAAATCACTTGCATAATTAGGAAAGAGAACATTTATATCTCACTTTTTGACCATTGACTGCTTTTATGGTTATTGACCAACAGGTTTATGACTCTCCTATTTGAAAATCCTAACTGATTTGATACATTGATTGAACAATTACATGTTTCCAATATATTCTTGCACTATCCAAAAATGTACTTTGCTGCATCCATAAAGAATCAAATTTGTATTATATTTGTGTTTGCGATTTTCTATTGTTTCACACACTCAAGTAGTGTCATGTTAAACCTAATCTGTTTTTATTTCTTCTATATAAGCCTGTTTTGAAATTGTTGTTTCTCACCTTTTCATTTTTTGTTTCAACCTGTCCAGATTAATATATCTACTTTGTTAGCTTTGCCTTATGCCATTATCAATTTTGCACTAACACTCTTTTTAGTTGGTCTCTCTTGTTACTGATTAGGTGCAGTTAAAAATAGATTCAAAATTGCAGTCTCTTCACACAAGAGAAAGAAAAATTGAGAGCAACCTAGCAGCAGCCAAGGAGTTCTAGAAAAGTGGTTTACTAGAGATGTTGAGGCCATGACTTCTTTCATACACGAGATGAGCATAAAACATATCAATGTGCCTAAGGTTTTTGAGTTCTCCTGGCTGAAGAATGAGAACTTAGTAGAACCAAGATCTGTCCTCAAACATCAAAGACTGAAGCATTTTTTGGAATTGACAGGAAACGTGTATCCAGACCTGGTCAAAGTGTTCTACACTAATCTCACCCTGGATGGAAGAAATCTTCTGTCATATGTTAAGGGAATAAAACTGAAAATCACAAATGAAGTCTGAAACAATGTTGTTGGAATAAAGTATTCTGAATTGAAAGTTGGCAAAGGAAATACAAATGGCATCCAATAGTTTAATAAACTTCAATTCTATAGAAGCTGTGTGAGGGATCCAACACAACCAGTCAACAAATTCCATGTAGATAATCTGAATTTAACTCCAAGAATACATGCCTACATCATTAGCATGGCAACTCATTCCTAATGGTTGTAATCATGTTATTCTTCATGAAGAATATCTCATTATATTCTATTGTATAATGAACCGAATCAAAATCAATTAGGTATGCATAATGATGGAACATATGTTGAAATCTAAAAGATTAACGACTATAGATTTTTATATGTTATATTTGTTTCTAAGTTAATTGACTGTTTTGACATTGATAATACAAATGAGAGGAATGAAACCATAAAAACAATCAATGAGATAGACAACCTATTCTCATCAAAATGGGTTTCCTAAAGAAAGAAAATAATTGAGTTTTTTCGAAAAATAGTTGCTCCAAGGATGGAACATGAGGCATCCAACCTCAACAATGCAGATGAAGATGATGTTGTTCCTCAAATGGAAGATGAAATTGTTCAAGCTGCTAAAGCATCTTGCTATGAAATGTATGACTCATCTTCCAACAGGATGGAATCACCAGCTCAACCATCTATGCATCACAGGGTGGATTCACCAGCATCACCATCTATGCATGAAGATATTGTTGCTACAAACTACAATGCTTTTGTTGCCTATAAAGCTCCTGAATATAGAGGTGAACCATTATCTGTGTTTGAAAGACAAGTTCTTCATAGTTTAGATATACTTATGAATGATCAGAAAACCTACTTTGAGATGACTCAAGCTAAGTTTTAGTACTTAGACTACCAGATTGAAAAAGTTCAGGAACAACTAGCAGAGCTTTACTACAAGCACAAGTGATCTCTTTTCCAAATATTTCATGTTATGTGTCCTGTGAACAATTTGTTTTTAAAATTTGTGTGTTTAAATTTTTGAACTGTAATAGAACCTTCAGTTGTTTTCTTTCTTTAGGAAACCCATTTTGATGAGACTAAGTTGTCTATCTCATTAATTGTTTTTATGGTTTCATTCCTCTCATTTATAGTATCAATCTCAAAACAGTCAATTAGCTTAGAAACAAATATAGCATATAAAAACCTATAGTCAGTTAATCTTTTTGATTTCAACATGTTCCATCATCATGCATACCTAATTGATTTTGATTCGGTTTATTATACAGTTGAGTAAAATGAGATCTTCATGAAGAATAACATGATTACTACCATTAGAAGTGAGTTGTCATGCTAATGATGTAGGCATGTATTCTTGGAGTTAAATTCAGATTACCTGCATAAAATTGGTTGACTGGTTGTGTTGGATCTCTCATACAGCTTCTGTAGAATTGAAGTTTATTAAACTGTTGGATGTCATTTGTATTTTCTTTGCCGACTTTCAGTTCAGAATACTTGATTTCAACAACATTGTTTCAGACTTCATTTGTGATTTTCAGTTTTATTCCCTTAACATATGACATAAGATTTCTTCCATCCAGGATGAGATTAGTGTAGAACACTTTGATCAGGTCTGGATACACATTTCCTGTCAATTCCAAAAAATGCTTCAGTCTTTGATGTTTGAGGACAGATCTTGGTTCTGCTAGGTTCTCATTCTTCAGCCAGGAGAACTCGAAAACCTTAGGCACATTGATGTGTTTTCTGCTCATCTCGTGTATGAAAGAAGTCATGGCCTCAACATCTTTAGTAAACCAGTTTTCTAGAACTCCTTGACTGCTACTAGGTTGCTCTCAATTTTTTTTCTCTTGTGTGAAGAGACTGCCATTTTGAGACTATTTTTAACTGCACCTAATCAATAATAAGAGAGACCAGCTAGAAAGAGTGTTAGTGCAAAACTGATAATGGCATAAGGCAAAGCTAACAGAGTAGATATATTAATCTGGATAGCTTGAAACAAAGAATGAAAAGGTGAGAAACAATAATTTCAAAACAAGCTTATATAGAAGAAATAAAAACAGATTAGGTTTAACATGACACTACTTGACTGTGTGAAACAATAGAAAATCGCAAACACAGATATAATACAGAGTTGATTCTCTCTAAAATGCAGCAAAGTACATTTTTGGATAGTGCAAGAATATATTGTAAACATGTAATTGTTCAATCAATGTATCAAATCAGTTAGGATTTCCAAATAAGTGAATCATAAACCTGTTGGTCAATAACCATAAAAGCATTCAATGGTCAAAAAGTGAGATATAAATGTTCTCTTTCCTAAGCATGCAAGTGATCCAAAATTAGATAAAAATATGTTAAAACGAATAACATTAGGTTTAAATTTTTACTGCAGAGAACAATTTATACTGAAAATTCTCAATTCATTCAGCAGAAAATTAAATCTATTTTTTGCAACATATTTAATAAACAAATCAGCCAGTTGTAATTCAATACCAATAAACTTGATTTCACAAGTTTCATTAGCTATATGTTATCTTAGAAAGTGATGTCTAATTTCTATGTGTTTGGTTCTTGAATGCATGATAGGATTCTTAATCAGATTAATGGCATTAGTGTTGTCACATAAAATAAGTACTTTGTTCAGAATGATACCAAAAATTCACTTAGTTGTTGCCTGAGTCATAAGGTTTGAGCATAGCAACTCCCAGCTACTATATATTCTGCCTCTGCGGTAGAGAGAGCAACACATGCTTACTTAGGAAATTAGACTTGTTCCTAACATGTGGCAGGTTTCACTTGTACTCTTTTTATCAATTTTGCATCTTGCAAAGTCTGAATCAGAAAACCCAATTAGATTTAATGATACATTACTTGGATACCACAAGCCAACATCCTTGGTTCCTTGTAAGTATTTTAGAATTTTAGAATTTTCTTGGCTGCATTGAAGTGTGATTCCTTTGGAGCAGACTGAAACCTAGCACATGTACGTACAACAAACATTATGTAAAGTCTGCTAGCAGTGAGATATAGTAATGAATCAATTAAGCCTTGATATTTGGTTTGGTCAACCAATTTTCCAGCTGAATCTTGGTCAAGATGGTAATTTGTGGAGATTGGTGTGTTGATTGTCTTGCACTTGTCTATCTCGAATTTTCTTAGCAAGTCTTTGTAGTACAACTTGATTTATAAAAATTTCATCCTTAAGTTATTTAACTTACAGACCGAGAAAGTAGTTCAATTGTGGACATTTCGAATTCACTCTTCATGATTTCCACAAATGTTTCACATAAATTTTCATTTATTGACCTAAATATAATGTCATCCACATAAACTTGAACAAGTATTATGTCTTCTCTTTTCTTTTTTATGAACAAGGTCTTGTCAGAAGTGTCACGTTCATAGCCTTATGATAGCAGAAAGTCATTTAACCTCTCATACCATTGTCTAGGAGCTTGTTTGAGTCCATAAAGTGCTTTCTTGAGCTTGAACACATGATCTAGGTATTTATAATCCTAAAATCTTGAAGGTTGTGAAACAAACACTTCTTCATTGATGTATCCATTTAAGAATGCACTTTTCATATCCATTTGAAATAACTTGAAACCTTTTATGCAAGCAAATGCTAAGAGAAGTCTAACTGCTTCAAGTCGAGCTATTGGTGAATATGTTTCATCGTAGTCAATTCGCTCTTCTTGTTTGTATCCCTTGGCTACCAATTTTGCCTTTTTTCTTGTAATAAATCCATGTTCATCCATTTTATTTTTGTACACCCATTTTGTTTCTATGATATTCATATCAGATGTTCTTGGAACTAGAAACCATACTTCATTGCGTATGTACTGATTTAGCTCTTCCTGCATAGTTCCTATCCAATTGTCAAAAGTGTCACGTTCATAGCCTTATGATAGCAGAAAGTCATTTAACCTCTCATACCATTGTCTAGGAGCTTGTTTGAGTCCATAAAGTGCTTTCTTGAGCTTGAACACATTATCTAGGTATTTATAATCCTAAAATCTTGAAGGTTGTGAAAAAACCACTTCTTCATTGATGTATCCATTTAAGAATGCACTTTTCATATCCATTTGAAATAACTTGAAACCTTTTATGCAAGCAAATGCTAAGATAAGTCTAACTGCTTCAAGTCGAGCTATTGGTGAATATGTTTCATCGTAGTCAATTCGCTCTTCTTGTTTGTATCCCTTGGCTACCAGTTTTGCCTTTTTTCTTGTAATAAATCCATGTTCATCCATTTTATTTTTGTACACCCATTTTGTTTCTATGATATTCATATCAGATGTTCTTGGAACTAGAAACCATACTTCATTGCGTACATACTGATTTAGCTCTTCCTGCATAGTTCCTATCCAATTGTTGTCCTGTAGTGTTTCCTCCAGATTCTTTGGCTCCTCTTGTGAGACAAAAGTCATTGTTTCACAGAGGTTGTTTAGAGATTTCCTAGTTGAGACTTCTCTTTCAATATTTCCAATCACATTATCAAGTATGAGATCTCGGGGAGTTTTTCACTCTTTAGGCAGATTTACAGAAACAACAGGTTCTTTGACAGCATGTGAGTCCTTTGCATTTATATGAATCAATTCATTTTTATGAAGTACAATCCTTAAATCATCTAATTCAAGTTCATCCGTGACAGGTTTAGGCATGTAGTTATCAGATTCATCAAACATAACATACATGGATTCTTCTACAGTTAGTAATCTTCTATTATAAATTCGATAAGCATGTCCATCCAAAGCATAACCAATGTGAATTCCTTCATCAAATTTAGGATCAAACTTTCCCAAATTATCTTTTGCATTATTTAAGATAAAACACTTACATCCAAACACTCTAAGATGACCAACACTAGACTTTCTTCCTTTATAAAGTTCATAGGGAGTTTTATTAAGGATAAGTCTAACTAATGTCCTATAAAGCACATAAGAAGTAGTGTAAATTGCATCTGCCCATAAGTACTTAGGTAGGTTAGATTCATTTAACATGGTCATAGCTAGCTCTTCAAATGACCTATTTTTCCTTTCAATTACATCATTCTATTGGAGAATCCTAGGGGCTGAATAGCTATTTATGGTCTCATGTTTTTCATAAAACCTATTAAACTTAGCATTTTGAAATTCTCCCTCAAAATCACTGCAAATTTGTTTTATGTTGTTACCATTTTCATTCTGCAAAACCTTAGTCACTTTCTTAAAAGAATTGTAAGCATCATTTTTAGAAACAAGAAATAAAGTCCAAATGTATCTTGAGAAATCATCAACAATTACTAAAGAATAGAAATTTCTAGCTAAGCTTGCAGTCCTAGAAGGTCCAAACAAATCCATATGCAGAACATCCAAAGGCTAATTTGTAAAAATCATATCTTTTGGTTTAAAAGAAGTTCTTGTTTGTTTACCCTTTACACATGCATCACACAATCTGTTATTTGATAAACCAGAAACAAGATTATTAGATTTCAATTTGTTCAAATGATTTGTATAGATATGAGCTAATCTTCTGTGTCACAACCAAGACTTATCACTCTTTAACAAGAGACATTCATTTCCAGAGTAATTGTTCATGATGTCTAAGAAATAGATGTTATTTACCCTTTTACCTGTAAACAGCACCTTAGCAGAGGTTTCATTTGAAATGGTACACCTGTTGGCTTCAAAATTAACTTTGTAGCCTTTGTCACATAGTTGGCTAATACTTAGTGTTGAACCAAGTGGTGTTCAAGGTTTTGAAGAATCCAAATCCTTTGAAGGATGATGAAGCTTTTGCTGTGCTTGCTGTTGCTGTGCTGGTTTAGTTAGGATCTGGGTAGTTTGAGTTGTGTAACTCAACCTTTGATTTAATCTAAAGCTCAAGCATCTCAACTTTCAAACAAAGTAAAGTGTTTTTTTCAAACTGAGTTAAAACAACCGATTGTTTTATCGAAACAACCGATTGTTTAAGCTTAGGTGTTTTGAAAACTGTTTTGAAATGTGAAAATTGGTTAAGTAACAAAACAACCGATTGATTCGAGGAAACAATCGATTGTTTGTTATGTTTTTATAACAGAAAATAGTTTTGACTTTGACTGAGCTTTAAATGCTTTTAATTCATACGCTCCAGTCATTGAATGCTTTGACCAACCCTTCTGAAAGCTTTTATGGGTTTGTTAAGATTTGATAAACAAACTTCCTTTTATATAATTCAGAAAATCTCTTTTAAAAGGTTTAGAATGCTTTTGACAAAGTGCTTCTAAGAGAGTTTTGGAAAATTGCTGAGATTGCTTAAGAGCTAAAGAGGTTGATCAAAGTGCTGAGATAGGATTCTCCTGTACTGATTTCAGATTGCTTCTGTAACAAGTGTAATCCTTGTAATTCTGTGAACATTCGTTTGTGCTGTTGCTAAGAAGAGCTGTGTGTTCTTGAGGGGATCAAGATCAGCTTTCTTAGTGTGGTGTGCTGACCAAGGAAAGTGTGTTTCTTGAGGGTGTTCAAGGTCACTTTCTTGGTTGTGTGTAAGTAATCTAGTGTTGATTGCTTAGTGGATTTCCTCAGGGTTTCTGAGAAGACTGGATGTAGCTCTGGGTTGGAGTGAACCAGTATAAGCATCTGTGTACAATCTCTCTATCCCTAACTCTTTAATTTCAGTTTGTTTGTTGTTTGCTGGTATAAACAACCGATTGTTTCGAAGAAACAACCGATTGTTTTCCTGGCAATGCTGTTTTGCTTGCTGTTTTGACAAACTGAATTGCTTAATCATTTGATTTCTGAAAGATATTCATTCTAGCTTGGAAAAGTTTGCGAAAACCTCTTTAAACAATTCACCCCCCCTCTAGTTTAAAGCCATCTTTCCTAACAATTGGTATCAGAGCTTGGTTCTTGAAAGTCATTCAAGTTGATCCTAAAATCTTTTAAAATGGCTGATAGACTACCTTTTGGGGAAGGTGCTTCAATAAACAGACCACCCTTGTTCTGTGGATTGAATTACCAGTTTTGGAAAGTTAGAATGAAAATATTCATGGAATCTCTTGACAAAGGAATTTGGGATGCAATTGAAAATGGTCCTTTTATACCAAAGTTTGAAAAAGATGGTTCTGTCATTGAGAAGCCATGGTCTCAATGGACTGATGCAGAAAGCAAAAAGGCCAAATTTGATTGCATTGCCAAAAATATTATAACCTCTGCTTTAAATTCTGATGAGTTTTTCAGGGTATCACAATGTAAATCATCAAAGGAAATGTGGGATACTTTGGAGGTCACTCATGAAGGAACAAATGAAGTTAAAAGAGCTAGAAAGCATGCTCTAATCCAAGAGTATGAAATGTTCAGAATGCTTAAAGGTGAAACAATTGCTGAAGTACAGAAAAGGTTTACTCATATCATGAATCACCTTATGAGCCTAGACAAGACTTTTGACAAAGAAGAGCTAAACATCAAGATCTTGAAATGTCTTGATAGAGCATGGCAACCAAAGGTAACTGCAATTTCTGAATCTAAAGATCTAACATCCTTAAGTGTTGCTTCTTTGTTTGGAAAGCTTAGGGAACATGAGCTAGAGATGAATAGACTCAATGTTCAAGAGAATCAAGATAAGCACACAAGGAGCATAGCCTTGAAAGCATCCAAACACAAGGGAAAGCAAGATTCAAGTGATGATAGTGATGAGGAAAATCTGAGTTTGCTGTCAAGAAAATTCAGCAAATTCCTAAAGAGAAACCGCAACAAAGACAACAACAAGGATAGGTATGGAAACAAGAAATCCAATGATTTAAATTCAAATAACTATACTTGTTTTGGTTGTGGTGAGCAAGGTCACATAAAGGCAGATTGTCCCAACAAGAGCAAGGAGAAAAAGACAAGCTATAAGGAGAAGAAAGGCAAGACAAAAAGAGCCTACATAGCTTGGGATGAAAATGAAGTGTCTTCATCAAGTTCCTCATCAAGTGAAGATGAAAAAGCCAACATATGTTTAGTGGCTGAGGATGATGATGATGCTTGCAGTTCAAGTGAGGTAAGTTCTTGTGCTTCCTTAAATGAACAAAATTATTGTGAATTGCTTGAAGCTTTTCAAGAAACTCATGATGAAGCTAATCGATTGGTGCTTTCAAACAATCGATTGAGAGATCTTAACAATGGGCTTGAAAAGAGAGTTAAATCACTTGAAGAGGATCTGAGAAAAGCAAAAATTGATTTTGAAAAGATGGAAAATCATTTCAAAAACACCTCTTGTAAGTGTGATACTCTCATTTGTGAAAATTGTGAAAATCTTGAGAAAAAGGTTCAATATCTTGTTGAAACTGTGGACAAGCTTTCAAAAGGGAAATCAAACTTTGATAATGTCTTGGCATCTCAAAGTTGTGTTTTTGGAAAGGCTGGTTTAGCCTTCAATCCACAGAACAAGCAAGATAGGTTTTCAAAAAGTTTTTTAAGAAAACCAGAAAAACAACCGATTGTTAAGACGAAACAATCGATTGTGACATGCTTTTATTGCATGAAAAAGGGCCATTCGGTTAGATTCTGCAAAATAAGAAAGTTTTCTGTTCCAAGAGGCTACATGAAATGGATCCCTAAAGGATGTGAGGTTCCAAGTGTGAAAAAGAAACCAATTGGACCCACATTTGTGAAAGGACCAAATCTTGTTGCTTGAACTAATGTTTGTGCAGGAAAATAAATAGAAAAAGAGGAGCTGAGCCAACTGGTTAGACTGTTAAAGACAAAGGGCAATCATTGAAGCTGAATCAATGCTTTGCAGAAGGTCAATTCAATGAAAAGAAGCCTTCTTGATCAACAAGCAATTGGCTCATTGAAGAAACAACACAAGGATGAGATTTTTCTTTTACTGTCCTCAATTTTAGTATTAAAGTTCTTTCCTGTGATTAATCCCTCTTTGGTCAATGGTATCTGTTGTTATCTGCTTCTGTTTTTGGTTAAAAATTTCGTAAAATCAAGTTTTAACTGCTGTAGAAAAAAACAACCGATTGTTTCTTCGAAACAACCGATTGTTTTGAGTCTGACAGCACTGTGAAGAAATTGATTTAATTTTGAATTCTTCTTCTATCCATTGTAGATCAAATTCAAAAGGGAGAATCTTGGTCAAAATATCTGTATTGAAAGCTGAACGTGCTCAGAAAGTGGTTACAACATTCATAAAGGAATATATTCCAAAATCTTGGAAATTCAAGAGCCTTTATAACTAGTCAAAAGACCATGTGTTTTTCAGTTTCTTTTTCTGACATGTTCTGTGCAGAACAGCCTTCTCTCTCTGAAAATCAGGTACCCATTGAATGGAATTAATCATAAATTGGGATTCGGATGGTTATAAAATCAGGTGCAGATGAACAACCAATTGCAACATCTCTTGCAACATCTCTTGCACCATCTCTTGAGAAAATCTGTAAAGAAGAGCTGCCCTCTGTTTTCTCATCTCTGCTGCCATGGAATCAACTCCTCCCACTTCTGGAAGAATCAAAACCAGAGCTGTAAGGTCTGGAGGAAGGCTGGAAGGATGGTTTTCTGGAGATAAAGATCTCATAGAAAAATATAGATATGAGACAAGTCTCAAGAAAATCAACAACCCCAAGGTTGTGAGTTTTGATTGGCTGAAAAGTCAAAAGCTGGACAATGTGAGGAAACTTCCCAAAGATCAGTATCTCAGAAGGTTTCTGGAGATGAAGGGCAACATATATCCAGACTTGGTGAAGGTCTTCTACACCAATTTGAAATTTGAGGGAAACAACCTAGTTTCTCATGTAAAAGGTGTGGACATGGAGATAACCTATGAGGTTTGGGCTGCTGTTGCTGGACTCAAGTTTTCTGGACTGCGAATCAGCAAAGGCAATCTTGGTGTGGTGGAGGATTTCAACAAAATTCAGTTTTACAGAAGCTGTTTGAAAAACACTCAAGCTCTAGTGAGTGCATGCTCAGTTGGAGGGTTGAAACTGGATGAGAGGCTGCTTGCTCTCATTGTTACATGGATTCTAACTCCAAGGGGGAGCAACCATTCTGTTTTGACTGAAGAAGATCTGGTTTACATCTTCTGCATCACCAAGAAGATCAAACTAAATTGGATCCACATCATCAAAGAGCACATGCAAAAAGCAATGAGGTTGGGTGACTATCACTATCCCTATGCTATTTTGATATCTAAATTCCTAAACTATTTTGAAGTTAATCTGGAAGATGAGACTTCTGAGCTGGTCAAGTCAACTCAAGAGTTGAACAATGGATCACTCAGCAAGATGGGATTTACAAAAATAGGTGGAAAATGGGTAAGCAAGGATGGTGATCATGGTGCCTCCTCTAGTGGTGTTGCTCAAGAAGAACCTACAGATATGGATGTTGAACGTGAAGATCCAACAAGAGGGTTTCAAGATGCTGGACCCAGTGCGGCTGCTGAACATCCAGAAGAAAGGATTCAATCAATGTCACCTTTTGAAAGGTTCATGATGAATAGGATGGATAGCTTTGCTGAAAACCAAAGAAACCTCCATGATCTGTGTGTTAGCAATTTCCAGAGGTTTGATACCAGGTTTGACAACATGGATGCAAGGTTCATGAGCCTGGATGAACAAATTGAAGCTGTTCAGAACCAAATCTTTGATCTTCAGTTTGGAGATAAGGAAGAATGAAGAAAAACAACCGATTGGATTGTCAAAATAATCGATTGTTTTTGCTGCTGTTGAAGTTTGATTTTCTTTTCTTTCCTTCTGCTGTTGCTTTTATAATTCTGATGTAATATGAACTTTTTATGGCTTTATCTCTTATATTTGTCTATTTGTGAAGACAAATAGGGGGAGATTTTATGCTTGTTTGCTTAGATGCTTGTTTAAGACTGCGCTTTTAGCTGTTTTTACTGATATTAATTGTTTAAGCCTTAACTGTGTATATATATTCTAACCAAATATCAGAGGTTCAATGTCTGTTAAAAGTTCGTTTACAGGAACTGCTTCAGATTTAATCAGAACAACACAAGCATTAGGGATCAAGCATCAGGGATTTGTCTTCATCAAATAGGGGGAGATTGTTGAACCAAGTGGTGTTCAAGGTTTTGAAGAATCCAAATCCTTTGAAGGATGATGAAGCTTTTGTTGTGCTTGCTGTTGCTGTGCTGGTTTAGTTAGGATCTGGGTAGTTTGAGTTGTGTAACTCAACCTTTGATTTAATCTAAAGCTCAAGCATCTCAACTTTCAAACAAAGTAAAGTGTTTTTTTCAAACTGAGTTAAAACAACCGATTGTTTTATCGAAACAACCGATTGTTTAAGCTTAGGTGTTTTGAAAACTGTTTTGAAATGTGAAAATTGGTTAAGTAACAAAACAACCGATTGATTCGAGGAAACAATCAATTGTTTGTTATGTTTTTATAACAGAAAACAGTTTTGACTTTGACTGAGCTTTAAATGCTTTTAATTCATACGCTCCAGTCATTGAATGCTTTGATCAACCTTTCTGAAAGCTTTTATGGGTTTGTTAAGATTTGATAAACAAACTTCCTTTTATATAATTCAGAAAATCTCTTTTAAAAGGTTTAGAATGCTTTTGACAAAGTGCTTCTAAGAGAGTTTTGGAAAATTGCTGAGATTGCTTAAGAGCTAAAGAGGTTGATCAAAGTGCTGAGATAGGATTCTCTTGTACTGATTTCAGATTGCTTCTGTAACAAGTGTAATCCTTGTAACTCTGTGAACATTCGTTTGTGTTGTTGCTAAGAAGAGCTGTGTGTTCTTGAGGGGATCAAGATCAGCTTTCTTAGTGTGGTGTGCTGACCAAGGAAAGTGTGTTTCTTGAGGGTGTTCAAGGTCACTTTCTTGGTTGTGTGTAAGTAATCTAGTGTTGATTGCTTAGTGGATTTCCTCAGGGTTTCTGAGAAGACTGGATGGTAGCTCTGGGTTGGAGTGAACCAGTATAAGCATCTGTGTACAATCTCTCTATCCCTAACTCTTTAATTTCAGTTTGTTTGTTGTTTGCTGTATAAACAACCGATTGTTTCGAAGAAACAACCGATTGTTTTCCTGGCAGTGCTGTTTTGCTTGCTGTTTTGGCAAACTGAATTGCTTAATCATTTGATTTCTGAAAGATATTCATTCTAGCTTAGAAAAGTTTGCGAAAACCTCTTTAAACAATTCACCCCCCCTCTAGTTTAAAGCCATCTTTCCTAACACTTAGAAGACTATGTTTTAGTCCTTCTACATATGAGACATTTTCTATTGTAATGAACCTCTAGTTCCAACATTTCCTCTTCCAAGAATCCTTCCATGATTATTGTCTCCATACGTGACATGCCCCTCTACTTTGAGTTTCAGATTTGTGAATTGAGTTAGATCACCAGTCATATACTTTGAGCACCCACTATCTAGGTACCACTGATTTTTCTTGTTTTTCTGCAAAACAATATTAAAACATATGGTACCCCTTTTAGTTTAGGGTCCAGCAAGATTAATACATTTTCTTAGGAAGCCATTTGGCTAATCTGTTAAGAAAAAGGTACTTTCTAACTCTTCATGTTCTAGAGGTATGTGTAGATTTCATAGAATAAAAGCAAGAGACAAAATGCATTGTATTTGAACTGTTAAAGGAGAAAAAACTTGTTTTTGAAGGAACACAAAAATTGGACAGCTTTTTAACGTTGTTCTTTTTTCCTAGATTATATCCTAGCCCATTTTTATTAAAAACAACATTCTATAATCCTAATATAGTCTCAAGATTATCTCTTTCTTTGGTGAAATTAGATAAGGCTTTCAGCAAGTATTCAACCTGTTTTTTCAATTTCTTACAGTTTTCATAGATTTTTATGGATGCATGCAACCATGTTAATTCAAGACTAACAAGTTCATTTTTAGCTTTGTGCAATTCTTCCTCAAGTAACTTAACCTTAGGTTCAAGAAAGTTATTTGCACTTTTCAACTTGTTACATATAACAACCAATCTATTTGCTTCATCATGTGTTTCTTCGAAGGCAACTAACAACTGATCATAGCTCTCAGGGTCAATAGAATAGTCACTAACCGAATCAAAGATTGATCCTTCATCTTTCACCATGAAGCACAGATTTGCTTCTTCACTTTCAGTTGAGGAACCACTTGTTGAGGAAACTTCATTTTCCTCCCAGGAAATATAGGCTCTTTTTCCTTTGCTTCTTTCAACTTCTTGCTGGTTGGTTTTTCTTTAATTTGATTGTTTGGATAATCAACCTTTAGAAGAATTGGATTCATTGGGTTTAGAGTACCTCTTTCTTTGTTGAGTTTTGTCTCAGCTTTTCTTTTTTCAGAAATCTGTTGAATTTTCTGGTGAGCAAGCTCAAGGTCTCATCATGTTCAAAATTCTCTTCTTCCTCACTAGTATTATGTTGTACAATTGAGTTCTAGCTCATGCTCCATTAATTTTTCAAACAAGGCAACAGTGGACAACTTGGATAAATCTCTGGTTTCAGAGATTGCAGTTACCTTAAGTTGCCAGCTTTTGTCAAGACACTTCAACACCCTTATGTTGAACTCTTCCTTGTCAAAAACTTTACCAAGTCCAATGAGTTGATTTACAATATGTGTAAACCGTTTCTGCACATCTGCAATACTTTCTTCTGGTTGTATCCTGAAAAGTTCATATTTTTAAATGAGTGAGTGTTTTCTTGCTCTTTTCACATCATTCGTGCCTTCATGTGTTACTTTCAGTATTTCCCACATTTCTTTAGTCGACTTACACCGAGATATTCTGAAGAACTCATCCATGTTTAGAGCAGAAGTTATGTTGTTCTTGGCTAGGGAGTGATACTAAGCCTTCTTCCTTTCACTTTCACTCCATTCGGACCAAGGCTTCTTCACTGTTTCTTCTTTGACAACCTACATAGGCACAAAAAGTTCATTGACCACTACATCCCAAATTCCCGTGTCAATAGATTTCATGAAAATTTTCATTATAATTTTCCAGAATGCATAATTCACTTCACCAAACATAAGAGGTCTATTGATAAACGCACCGTCAGCAAAAGACATTTTAAACTCAGACATATAATGCACAAAACTTGAGTAAAATACAAGTCCTAGCTTTTGATACCAATTGTTGGATCTATCAGTGTCTAGCTTTTGATACCAATTGTTGGGTCTGTTTACTTTATCAAAACCAGAACCTTAAAAATTAATTTGAGATTAAAAGTTAGTTTTTCCAAAACAGTGTAGGCTCTTTTACTGCAACAAGATTTACACCCAAAAATTAAACTTTGAATCTTTAACAAGCAATCTTGAAGAGAATATGAATCTTGAACAGAGTTAGTTTAAAGGTTTTATTATTCTCTTTAAACAGACAACGCATAGATTCAATTTTAATTCAACAAATTTATTTTCTGACAGATTATCAAATTATGCAAAAAACGAGTGTAAGGATTGAGAAGAAAGATGGACACACAGTTTATACTGGTTCACTCATCAAGAGCTACATCCAGTCTCACCTCACACCAAGGTGAAATCCACTAAACAGTTCAAAACAATTACAGAAACCTTGTGGTTCTTGAACCCTTCAAGAACAAGGCACACACAATGCTGAAAAACACTATTTTAGCAGCAAAAACACTCCAAGAAACCCTATCAAGAAGTGTCTATACAATCACCTTTACACAAGAATAATGAAAAAAGAAAACACCTAAAAAGAGTGTACAAGAACCCGAAAACAGCAGTCACTTTTCTGCAGCACAACAGTGATAACACCTCTACCTTGACCAAGGCACCCAATGAACAAGCACTTGAAATTCTTTTAGAGAACCTTTCAATAAAACATTCAAATCTTTGATCTCTCACTGAAAAATTCTTGATCTGTGTTCAAACTGTGATAACTCTGTGTTTTTCAAAATGAGATGTGCCTCTCTTTATATAGAAAACCAGTTTATAACAACTTTTCAAAAAAATAGTTAAAAGCTATTATTAAAAGAATAGGTTGAAGTTAAAATGAATGAATTGATTTTCAAACCACCTCCAGCTTAGCATAACGGTAATAAAAGAAGTTGAATTAAACTTCTTGGTGCCAAACAGAACTTTAAAAAAAGCTTTAAAGAAAGGGCACCAGTTCGGAAAGAGTCTATTTTTTTACATAACATTTATTTTTGTGCAAAAAACTCATTTTTGAGAAAACTTAAGGTAGTTTTTTAAAAAAAAATTTTAGAACTTCTTGTGCTTGAGCTTACCACCTTGGTTAGGGACATGAGATGATAGGTCACAAAACAAAAGGTTACCTTAAACTCTCTCTAACCTATATTGACCACTAATTATATCATTACCAACTTCAAAGCAAACTATCTATTTTCTACATCAAACACACACTAAGGTATAGAAGAAGCTTCAGGGCATCTATCTAGGGCTATGGTATGCATAATAGGTATCAAAAGTTTAGTGATAAAATGATTTACAACTTAACATAATTTAGTCTAAATAGCATGTGGGTGATTGGATAACACTGGAGTGGAGGTCAGTGATGTAGAGCAATGTTGTTAAAATTGTGAGTTTAACTCATACGATTCAACGAGTTTGGAGGAGAAGGGGAGGCGATTCGGACGAAAGATAAGAGCGATAGCAGATAGGAGCGAGTAGGCGTGTTCAATGAATCGGAGGATTGTTGGATCGTCTCAATCCTCTGCTCGTCCCCTTTTCTGCTAGGGTTAGTAATCAAGTCAGAAAGAACCCCAAAAAGTCAACTCCCGAAACAAACCAACAACCATTGCTCGCCACCGCCCCTCGCCGTTGTCATGCTTGCCACCATTCATGCTCGCAATTGTTTGCGTTCGCAATCGCTTGCGTTTGGCACTCGCACTTGCTGCCGTTCTCCACTCTCTTATGCTTGCACTAACCACCGCTCATCGACTGTTGCCGCTTGTTGCTGCTCACTCTCACTGCCACGGTTCTTCTTTGTTCCTCTCTGTTTGCTACCTTGTTTTATAATGAATGAAGCGGTGAAGGTTAGATAATAGGAAGGATTACCTAGGATAATTTATTAGTTGTTTAATGCATTTTTATGAATTATGAACCTACTTTTAGTTGTGTGTATTTCAATATTATTTTTGTTAAACCAGTAACTGTTATTCTTACTCTTACAAGTCTATTTATGAATTTTATTTTATTTTGATCCTTTTACTATCCTCGAATTTAACAACATTGAACTACATCTCATCAATTAACAATTATTAGAATTTAAGTATTATATATAATTGAATATAAAAGGTTAGTGAATTACCAAGAGTGTTTTTTCATGAACTTTTGTTAGGTGTGCATTCCTAGCTAATGTTACCAAATAATTACTCAATGTAGCTCAATAAGTACCAACAGGTTGACCAAAAGCACTAAGTTTAACCGTAAATCTTTTTCATATTTCAAACCATAAGTTTTGAGACATTTAGTAGGATCTCTTTTTCTTTTACTAATAGACCCTTCTAATTAAGTATAAAAATAAGAAATTAGTACATTGTCTACTAGACACATATACTAACATATTACATATTTGAATAAACATATATAAATAACTAACCAATGTGGTAGAGGGGAATTTGTATTCTAAATAAATTAATATCTGAAAAATTATTTTTATACACTATGGGAGATGGTGATAAAAAAATCTTGTATCCCAATCACTTACAAAGAGATGAATAAATATTAATACTAGAGTAAGTGGAAGATATAATCAAGGATGATTTATGTCCGTTTTACAGAAACTGGATAAAAAGGGATTGATTATTAACTCATACTAACTTTTAGAATTGATTTAGACCTAATTCACTCTTGATTCTGCTGTAGTATTACAGCTTCACTTATATATAATTCAGAATGGGAATGACTAGTTCAATAAAGCTGGTCCTCCCCTGTTTCTATTTAAACTGAAGAAAAGACCAGTGGAGTATTTGTGTTGCCCAATAACACATAATCGGACAAGTATTCTATAACACAATGAGATTGACTACTCACTACATACATCAACCTGGACATATTCTACCTTGACCAATTAAAAATGATGGATGTAGTTAGGTATTTATAATGCAGACCGTTATCTTTTTTGTTAGTTTTATCAATCATGTATCCAGATTGTTAATTTTTTGTTAATTTTTGTTGTTGAATAGTATACAGTTAAGCAAACATTTCAATCAATCTCTCTATTTCTTTAATTCTTATAATAAAATCTTTGTTAATCTTTCTATTCTATGACAAAAAAATTTAAGGAGCCCTCGTGATCAGAGTAATAGAAACCCTTTTAAACGTAAAATTGTATCTTCTTCGTCTCATAATCAATTTTCTATTGATTTTCAACAAGAATAATAGAAGACAGCTTCATGTCGTTGTGCTAAATAATGTTGTGTAAATGTGTGTGTCAGCCATTTAATTTAAATATGTTCATCTTGGTCATATTTTATATCCCTTCCATTCTCTTTTGCGTAACATAAACATTGCACATTATTAATAATCGTATGTCTGATAACTTAGCAATATCATTTAGCAAAAAGCCCAACCATTGAAAAGTTTCAGGTTATAATTTAGAAGACAGTGGAGCAAGTAATCATTTATCTAAAATAAGTAGAAAGTTTATAAGTATTAGATTTTGTTGTAAAGAATGAACTGAGAAAATTAGAGAATAGAGAAGGGACATTTTGGTTGCAGCCTTAACCAAAAGGAGCCAAACAGAGCAAGGTGATTGTGCACCAAAAGTGGGATCTAGCTATGACTAGCTTTGTGGGTGTTGTCGTGGTATTGTAGGAAGGGTCACATAGTACAGTGACTGCACACTGAATGGAGAAAAGGAAACAAAGAGTTTTGCTTCCTAAAAGACACTGAAACATTATAATTATTTTTCGACACATGAAGTGAATTTTATCCTTTGCACCGACTCACCTATTATATTATTCACTCCACACTTCTCTACTTATTCCCCCATCGCCACACCATTCCTTCAATAACCACAATCAAAATCAAGTTTAAACCAACGGACTGACAAAAAAAAACTGGCTCAGCTCAGACAATAAAAGGACAAAACAGAATAGATCAAGTATGACATTATAAGATAAAAAAATGATATATCATGTACGACATTATAAGATAGAAAAAATGATAGATCAAGTATTATATATAAGAAAGGCATCACATTAAACTAAATACTGAACAGGTAAATCAAGTATTACCTTTATTTTTTTTCATCTCAGCTTCAAGAATTGCCTTCTTGTTGCTTTCCAAGCAGCAACCGCTGAGAGATGTTTCTGAGCTCTGTTAAAAGATCAAATTATGCTTGCCTTCGTACTCTAGGAAGTCGACATGTTCTATAAAACACTGTTTTGTTGTAATTACTGTTAGTCTCTTGGTTGTATATCAAAATCCTTGTTTTTTCATGACATTTATTAGCATGAGGTATTTATTTATGTTAGAGAGAGTGAAAAGAAACACCACGCACCCTACGTAGAACTAAGCATGTATTAAATTAGTGTATTCAGATGTATTAACCAACATCAGAATCAACATATTTTGTAACAAATCAACGACAGAATCACTCAAAACAAAATTATCAAAACAAAATTATCAGCAGTTCAATACGAAAAACAAACAAAAATAAATCATTAAAAATGAAACAGTAACTACGAGTCGAATAAAAATCAAATAAAAACGAAGCGAAAATGAAAACGAAAATAAAAAAATAAAAAAATAAAAAAAAAACCCTACCTAATTAAGAACAGCTTGATACTGAAGATCGTGGTATTTGATCCCACCAACTACTGCAGATGAAATGATTCTGTGACTGAAAACACTATTCAGGCAGCTCGCAAATAGTTCTTTCCAAAGAAACCCTCGTACAAAACAGATTTAAGCAAATTCTGTACACAAAACTGTGGTAGCCCTGCATTACCTTACACTGCAATAACCCATTACCTGATCATCTAGTGGGATCTCCCCTCCTCATCCTCAAACCTTGCACTCTCTGCCCCTACAATTGACCCTGCTTAGCTTCTTATCACTGCTCGTTAGAGTTCTGCCAGAATTATAGTCTATCTTGTTTTGTTTATACTGCCCCTACAATTGACCCTGCTTAGCTTCTTATCACTGCTAGTTAGAGTTCTGCCAGAATTATAATCTATCTTGTTTTGTTTATACTAACAGATGATTGTTTATCTAATAGTAGCAAACATCCAAGCTAATTTAAGAGAGATAAAAAACACAAAAACAAAAAAAATAAAATATAAAGGGTATATATATGTAAACATTAATAGTTTACTACAACACTAAGAAATGTTTATTTTATGAAGACAAAGTTGTGTATACACACAATAAACAAATTTTTCATGAAAACTTTGTTTCTACGAATAAAGTAAATACCTACACACCTTCTCAACTCATGCAAGCATTGTGAATCAAGGATCATGCACATACTCAATAACTCAATGATACCCCAGAAAACATTTGGTTCAGAAGGTAGAGGAAGACAGTGATGAAAAAAAAATGTTAATGATATATAGAAACTTGGAAATATAAAAACTTACACTAACTTGTATGTTTATTAAAACGAATCTCAACATAATTCTTCATATAATTTTGATGCTGTTTTCTGATTCAGTTAAAGTTTTACTTTAATAAATTTTATGATAAGGATTTATATTGAAAGTCACTATAAATTGTTGAGATAAAACTCAATTCTAACTAACATTAAAAACACATAGGAATTCTATTTAAGTTTAATACTTAATTTTTTTTATCTTATCCTATATTTCTTTAAAATAATGTAAAATATTTTCCCATTGTTGATTGTAATTTTTATTTTTTGAGAAATGAGTTTTTTACCTTTGGAAGTGTATGAGGGTCCTGTACAGTCTTGACAAAAGCAAGAGACAGGGAAAAAAGATGTTAGTGTGCATTGATTGTTTAAAATTTGTACCCACAATCTGTTTGATGCATCTCAATATATAGAATGATTTTCTTTTTCTGATTTCTCAAGTAGACAATGTTTATTGCTTAAATATATGTCTTATCATAAATTTGTAAATTTTGTAATACTACATAGATTTAAAAGTTCAATTCAAAAGTATCCTTAATACTAATTAAGAGCGTTAAAAAAATACTTATCTTAAACCATATTAATTTTTATGAGTAATTTTTCTTTAATTAGTACGAACGGCAATGTTATTTATTTAAGGAACTCAGTCAGGTAAATACATTGTTAAGTCATTTACTTTAGTAGAAAAATTTGTTAGATAACCCTACTTAACTTTAAGTAATATGCAATCACATACCTTTGAGATTAAGTATAACATGTTTGGCAACTTTTAGTGTCATAAATATTTTAGGCAAGAGTTGAAAAAAAATGCGACAAATGTTTCAAGAAAAAAAAATTCATTGTGAGCGATCATAATACTATTATATATATATATATATATATATATATATATATATATATATATATATATATATATATATATATATATATATATGTTAGTATATAGAATATTAATTCATATCTTATGGTCACGTGTAAGTTGGAAGTTTTTGGAGCTATTTTAATAGGAAAAAATGCAGTCATAACTCCGACGTTTACTTTGCATGGAAGCCTTACGTGGTGTGTGATAAGTCACATTAGAATTTAGATGGATTTCACAAATCTTAATTAGTAAACACTACTTGTTTGACTAACAAGTTTGGAATAATTTGGGTATATTCTGGTCATATAAGGAGATAACAAATGGAAAACAGAGATATTAGAAAAAATATATATAAATAAATAAATAAAATTTCTTGTTTTTTAAGTCATAAATTGGTGTTATGAGACAATGATGGAGACATTTTTAAGGTTATATTAAATGGGGCTTAGTTTTTGAAGGAGAAGATAACACCCAAACTCTAAAAAGGCTTTAAGAATACTTATTAGAGCTTTGTGGAGCCATTCATGATTATGATAATGCAGACAAAACATCCTTCAAAAAATTTGTTTGACTTGAGAGACTACTTTGTTTTTCTGTCAAATCAAAATGGTTTATATTTGTCATATATATGTTGACATAGAATCCTAGGCTATCTTAGGTTGTTGATATTATTCTTCATAGGTATATATATATATATATATATATATATATATATATATATATATATATATATATATATATATATATATATATATATATATATATATATGTCTAATTGCTGTAAGATGAAAAAAAGAATCAAAAATTTATAAACAAAACTAATTAAACAATAACAAAAAGTAATACATATAAAGGAAAAGTATAAAAGAGAAAGTTTGTATTAGAATCATCACATACTTATAGCTTTTGGTGAACCATAATATTATCATTAAATAATTATTTTCTCTCAAAATTAGTAATTTAATCTTAAAAATATCTTAATTATTTAGTAAAAACATATAACAATTTAAATAAAATTTAATTTGAATTTATCAAATATAATAACATTGATTTTAATGCCAATTTCATCCAAATTCAATGAATATAAATCTAAATTAATTTATGTCAAATTTAACCTCGATTTCAAAAACTTTAAATCAATCTGATTTAAAGGTGTGTGGATGTCTACTCCAGTCAATTATACGAATTAAAGTTTTAAAAAGAGGGACACTTGCCATTTATTCGAACATTATTTTTCTTTTTTTAAATGGAAAAATATGGTTTGATAATTCTTTTTAATATAGACCCATTGATATTTTTTATAATAATATAATGATAATAATATTTGAATCAATCAATGATATTTTTATAAATAAATGATAACTCTTTTATAATAATATTTAAATCGTATAATCAATATTGATTTTGAAAATATCAGTAATTTTTATATATTTTTTTAAGAGCATTCTTTCTGACATTGGTACTATGTGTTTAGTGAAAATATTCTTATATAGTTAGGAATGTTAAAAAAACATTTTAATTAAACTAATTAAATTGATATTGAACCGAGTTTAATTATATAAAAAAATTAAATTATTTAAAATAAATTTTATTAAATTATTATTTTAATTTAGGCTTAAAAATTAAAATATTTTAAAATACGACTCTTTAAACTAGATTCGATTATATCTTATGAGTTTCAAAAATATACTTCAAAATAATATGCTCATTAGTAATAATTCCAAAAATTCATATAATTTTAAAAATTCAATTTTACTTAATTTAATTAATATAATTCAGTTAAATTTAATTAATTAAAATTATTATATAATTCACTTTAGTTTTCTTAAACTAAATTTAGTTTAATTTTACAAAGTTCAATCCATATTTTCACTCTTAAGTGGATGAAGACTTCATTTTTTTTATTTAAAATTAGAATTAAAGTAAAAATTCATTTTAGAGTATTTATTTTTATAGTGAATAATATTTTGTTTTTTCTTTGTCTCTTTTCTACTTCTTCTATGTCTATGTTTTACATTTATTTTATAAACTTGGATTTGTGTTCCTGGAGATTGGAAAAAGGGAAATCGAACATATTTATTATTTTATTTTATTGTATGAATACATAAGTGACTGCAAAATTCACCGAAGATTCTTATTAATAAAATTGAAGATAGGAGTTATGGGATGAGAGGAAGTAACCATCTATATACAACTTTCTTTGGTTTTCTATCATAATGATTTGTGACTATTTGCTATCCGACTAAAAAAATCATCATCCATAAATTAAAACAAAGTTAATGTTTACCTTAATTAATTTTTTTTTTGAGAATTTTCTAAATATAGATACTAAAATGTTATAATATATATATATATATATATATATATATTATTTCTTCAGGTCGAATTTAAATCTTATACCTTATACTCTAAAAAAAAGGTTTATTTTTCTTCAAATTTTCTTAATTAGGGTATGCGTAATATTTATGATAGCATGTACGTGTGTATATATATATATATATATAATATGATACATTTTGTTAGTATTTTATACATTGTCATTGTTTTTCTATACAAATTTTACCAATATTTGTATGCTTAGTGTGTGTACGGTAAGTCTCTTTGTATATTGTTATAAGCAGGATTTTTCAATTGTGTTGATAGGAAAATGTAAACAAAATAGTTAAAAAAATTAAAAAGAAAAGAAATCTAACTTTTTTATGTTTTTCATTCTTTAATTCACATAGAAATTTCTGATTTTTATTTTATCTATATCAATTTTTTAATGAATATGTAAAATCCTTAAGAATACACATAGAAAAAAAAATGACAATTATACTTCTTAGGATTATTGTCTAAATTTGTGTTAACTTTGAAAAAAAAAAAAACTCATATTCATTAGAAATGCATAGTACTTGATATTTTAGATCGGATACAGGAATGAAAAAATATGTACATATTTATCATATGTTTCTATTTATTTAATAAGTTTTTTTTTCATGATTTCATTTCATTTAAAAAATCATTCTTTTGTTACACATTATTTTGTATTTTCTATATCAATTATTTGACTCATTCAATATCCATTAAGTTTATTATATATATATATATATATTTATTTATTTTTGTGCGATTTTGTTAAACAATGTATTATATTTTAGAAAACACAAATCTCAATTTTATTGAAATTACTTATTTCTAAAGCATACATTTCATAGTTTCTAGTGTTTTTTTATATTTTTTATTGTTATTTATCTTTGTAATATGAAAATATCTTATTATCAATTTTGAATCTTTAATCATGCAAATTAATAGTTTGTTAGGTAATTTTAAAAATTTATCTTTTATGTTTCTTTTTGGTTCTTAGTTTTGTTTCATTTGAAGAACTATTCATTTGTTACACAATTTTTTCATTATCTCTCTCTAGAGTTCAACTTGTTTAATATCTATCAAGTTCATTCATATCCCTAACATATTTTTTCTCTTCTGTATTTGTTTTTAGGTATGAGGAGGGAGTGAATGTTTCTTGTGTTTGTTTTAGTGGTTTTGAGATTGGAGAGAGGGTGAGAGTGTTTTTTCAATCTTGATACAAATAAAGGGATTCGTATTGATTCCATGCAAGATTATTGCATTTTATTAATATACAAAATTAAATATTACATAAATTTATTTAAAAATTAAAAAAATATTTAATTATACTATTAATAACTACATATAATTATAAATAATGAAAATAATAAAATAAAATTATAATACCAACTACACATATATAATTATATAAAATAATAAATATATATAATAATGAATATTATTTTTATAATTTTTAATATATTTAATAAATTTATTTCAATTTAATACAAAAATATTTTCTATTATATGTTTTTTTATTGAAAAATACAAGTAATTATGGATATTACATATTAGAAAATTTTAATTAATTCAAACCCACACAAAAAGATATATTATAATTCATTATTAAATATTTTTTAATAACAAGGATAAATTTGTAAACTTTCATTTTACATATTTAAAATAATTTCTAAATTTCCTCCCAACTATCACATAATCCCTTCTCCTCCCCACAAATTCCCTCTTCAATCCAAATATTAAAGTTCGCAAAAAAAAGATAATATATTTGTCATAAAATTTTAATTATGTGTAATTTTTTATAATTAATTGACATTTGTATTATTGTTATTTTATTACTCTATTTAAATTTTTTCTTTAACATTTGACATGAAAAAATATATCAATATTTTAACATTGAATCCTTGGATTTTCTTTAATATATTACTTTTTTAAAGAAACTAATTAATATGTGGATACAAAATTAAGTACAAGTACATCTACTTCCCAATAAACACGTACATAAATTTCATATCCAATAAAAATAATATGAAGAAAGTCAAATATGATCAAACAAAACTAAAACAAGTCATTGATATCTTTAAACTAATTTTATTAATTCATAAATTTTATAATTTTAAAAAACTAAAATATCAAATACGTGCATTCTATTTTAACTTTTTTAAAGAAAAAAAATAAGTTTCATTAATTAACATATTTCTAAAACTACTTTTATTCAATTCATAATATCTTATTAAAAATGTCCATGGAATAAATGTCATTGTTAACATTCAAAAGAAAACAAAAGCATAAGTGAAGATGAAATATATATATATATACAATTGTTATCAACGAAACACATTTTCTTATTTTCAACAATATTTAAAGTTATTTTGAATTTAATATTTTATATTCAATTAAAGTGCCATATTGGACATGGTAGTTTAAACTCTATTTTTTTTTTTTAAATTTACTAAAAAATTGAAAAGAATTAAAAAATGAAAAACACCAAACATTTTGATATATGATTATATTTTCTTTCCCATCAAAGCATGTTTTTCTATACTTCTTTTAAATATTTCTACTCTATAAAAATACTATTTATGGATTCTATGGCACACTTGCCTGGTGTATGAATGAATGAATGAACAAGCATGAGTAACAAGATTTACTATAACTTTTACTAATTACATTAAAGTAGAGTTTCAGACAAAGACGTGAAGATAAATGAATATAACCAAACTCAGGAGGATACGAAGACAAACCTACCTAAAACGTCTTCAATTCAGAATGAGATTATATCAAGGTTACATTGGTAATAATAATAACGACCTATGCGTGGTGAAACTTCCTCCCCATTAAAATATAAACATCCTCCGAATTGGATTTGCTGCATATAAGAATTCATGCTCAGTGGACGGATTACTCTAAGCTATATATATACACACAGTCACACATACACATTAATACATACCTCTGCAAATAGTACCTCAGCTAGTCAGCATTTATCTCCTCTTTTTCTCACAACACAATGAAGCAGAAAGCTTATACTATTCTCATGGCCCTTTTGTTAGCTTCCATTGGAATCAAGTATGAAGGGTCAAACACAATCCCTTCCAACATGCAAGCCCCAGTAAAATGATTTTTGTTACAGCTATATGTTGTCATGTCCTTGTATCTACTGTGGAAATGAGCTTGCCAACCACTATTTTCATATTCCACTTGTCTGGGATTGTTGGATGTGAAGTACTAATGTGGATTCTGGTGGATGAGTTTGCATGGTGGTATGTTACCAACATGCTTCTTTTACTAGTGGCTTCATTCTGCTTCAACAACTGCAAGCAAATTATTGACCTCATTGGTGGTACAAGGGGCAACGTGCCAAATTTGGAAGCACAAGAAGGTCAAATGTAATAGTAATGGAATGTTTTGTTTAGGAAAAGAAATGAAAAATATATAAAAAAAAAGATGTTTATGCATGGTTTTTAATAGAAATAAAATTAAAAGAAAGAATGTTAAAACAATAGTTTAATTAGTTGTGCAAAAGATTAAAGGAAGAGTATGTTAATAAAATAATATAAATGTTCCTAATAAAAATGAAGTGTATAGAAATAAGAGTATACTTCAGTTTTATATGGTATAAGCCAATCATTGTTCCCTCTTCTTTCTCAATCTGATGGATTGGATGTGGGTCCCACGAAGTTTCTTTTGTCCTTCCACACTTTCATTGGCGATGCCTATAATCATTCTGTTGAGAGTCATGCGTTCAAAACAAAGTTGAGTTTCTGCAGAAATTTCCTTAGTATTGATATTGTGTTCTGTTCATCTAAATTTGAAGAATGTTATTCTCAACTAGTTCATTTTATTTATAGTGAAGTTAAATTGCTTTCTTTCCCTAAGTAGGAATTCATTTCCTTGCTTCTTTTGTTCACTATATAATAAATAAACTGTGTTTAGAAGAGATAACGAAATTGCGCATTTGTTTACATTATAGATTCATGGAAAGGATTAGGACAAGTCACAGTTCCCAGATAAATTTTACATTTTGATCGGTTTTCTATCCCAAAACTGCTCTTGGCAAGTGGGTAAAGCTGGATCTAAAAGTTGACAGGGTAAGTGACCTGTAATAAGAGGAGTAGTTAAGAACCTTGAAGAGGATTTGCATGAGGGTGGTGAAGGGAGGACCTGAATTGGTAGGAAAAACGCCACCAATCTGCACTAGGAAGAAGTGTAGAAAAGGGAATAACAAAAGTGATACTTTGATTAAATGATCCTTCCTCATCATACCAAATAGTAGAGAAAATAGAAACTGTTTCTTTATCTTCACAAGAAAAAAGTTAATTTTTGTTTTCCTAGCTTGGAAGGAACTCGAGCTAACCTTAGCATTTAAAATTAGGTATGATAACCCCTGTTCATATTGCAGCTATGATGAATCCGGTGATATTGGTAAAACAGTACTTCTACAAGTTCTTTGCAGAACTATTTTAATGAATTTGAGGGTGCCTTTTTTTTTCCTGATGTTATGTAAAACTCAATTGAGTTGATATTGTTGTGGAAAACATATTGCATAGGGAAATATTTACATAGGAATCCTTAGAGTGAAAAAAGTAGACTTCTCCAAAACAGTATTCTTTTAGTTCATGTTGTTGTTGATTTTACAGCAGCTTAATCATTACTATATAATACATACTACATGGGATGCTTAAAAGAATTGAACTGACAGTCTTATGTTGCATAAAACTTGTATCTAGCACTTTGCTACCACTGCTAAATTTCATTAATTTGAGGTTTAGTGAAAAATAGACCAACACCAGTATTAAACTAACGCATAAGAAAAGGAAATAAAAGTTCAATATGGCTTCCAAGTTCTAAAAGAAAAGATATTCAGAAAAATATGGAAGTGTTGCGTCAATACTAATAGATCTTTTGTTCTCGTTCGGACGTTGGGGTCCAGAGAATTATTGAAGTCAGTCTTCTTCCTTTCTGTCGGTCGGCCGGATGATACGTGCTGTGTCTTTACTTCCTTCCTTGCTGACACCTTTCTCTCGGTCTACTCGGATGGTACCTGCAGAAGGTACTCCGACGCTTAAGTCAATAAGAATGTTCGACATTCGATTATCAGAACACTGTAGATTATGACGTACATATTCCTTGAAATAAGTGTTATTTATATTACCTTGGTGGACTTTTCCTATTGGGTCGAATTAGGAAGTTAGACTGTGTTTAGACTACATTACCTAGTTCTTAATTATAGATTAATTTTACTAACTAGGTTTAAGTGTAATTGTATGTGAATAGTCAGTCAGCCTATCTGACGGGAGAACGATATTGTTTGGCCCCATAATGAAAACCAAGACACGGAAGTGGTAATCCGACTCTCACCGGTACATCTTCAAATAGTATTATAGCAATAGGCATGTAACTTGATTGTGTGTAAGAGAGATATACGACTCATTGCAAGATTAATATAAACCAAGAACTTATCAGTACAAGTGAAGAAGCAAATAATACTATAGTTGAGAAGACAAAGCAATGAACCAAGACATTTTCAATATCCAACATTTCAAACTTCCTTGGACATGTAACATTCCATTAAATAAATATAATAAATTTATATTGCAGCTCATAATAAAATCATATTTCATCTGTAGAGATAATTCACTTTTTATTTACAAGTAATAATAATCATCTACCATTACATATCAAAAAAATATTATTAAAAAAAAATATATATAAAAAAAAATATAGAAAAATTAAACCAAAATCGATAGCTTATTATGACAAGTGTATTTTACTTGTAATAAAAATGGTACAGTAACATTTTTGTTATGATCATAAAATTTATTATGATGATTAAAATTAAAACTAATATATGTTATGATCATAAAATTTATTATGATGATTAAAATTAAAACTAATATAGTAAGTATTTATAACTATTTTCTATGTTAATTTGAGGTTTAGTCACAAAGTACCATAGATATGTTTTATATGGTAAAGATTAGCTCATCAATCTATTATTACATGAACAGAGGGGCACAGAACAAAGAAATCTAGAATGATCAACCTACAAGACAAAGCAGCAACAATTAATTACATACTGAAAAATTTCATAAATACTCAAATCACGAAGAAATTAATTACAACTACAATTATTTTTATCACAATGATGCTCATTCCCCATCTCTGTCTCTTCTCATGATTAAAAATTTCAACCGTGCATCAAAATGACTATATTATCAGGCTATTGAATATAGTCCAGCAGGACCTTTGGGCACATGAAACAGTAATAAAACATCTTAGTTCTTCTTTGACTACGACCAAGAATCATTTTCACATATCATGACACGTATTTTCGCACATATCCACTACTGAAATTAATTAACATAAGTTCTAATCATATTCGAAACAAAAAATTCTGTAGTTCAAAATGAAGATATTAGAAGAAGGTATTCTTTCTTTCCACCATGCATGTTCTTTTTACTGGCGTTAGCCAAGTGCAGCTAATGATGAAAAAATTAACTGAAGGAAATTCAATGTAACTATTCTTAAAATTTGTTCACATTATGGAACTCCACGTAACAAAATTATGGTTGAACAAATAATCATTCTCATCGTATTTCAGATTTAGTTAATTTTGCCAAAAAAACTCAATTAGGAACAATAAATGGGAACTGAACCACTTAAAGACTTTGGAAATAGATATAAAACAAAGTGATTACACTTTTTTTTATAGTTTAGAGGAAAGGTAGGGGAGCTGTGTAAAACGTTGCAAAGATGTTCTAACTTTTTATTGTTTATTGTGATTACACTTTTAACTTTCTAACTGTCAGTTGGGTCTGTTACAGGTAGTTAGATGTTCTCTTGTATTCTGTTATGTTTGTTTCAGATCAGTAAGCATTGTTTCAGATTAGTTAGTAAGATAGCTTTATATACATTTTGTACTTGGTTACTCTCCAGCAATTACAAAATTCATCTTCACAAAAGTTCTAAAATCTCTTTCTCTTCTCTCTCAGTCTTAATAAAACTAAATATAACAAAAGTAAGGATCATCATTGACTCAAAATCTTCAATTCATCATTTGTGGTGCATACTAATAAAAATTCAAAAGTAGTGAAATCAAATGAAGCTTAACAAGGTCAAAAGTTAAGAACAAAAATACAACATCAAGAAAAATATTAAGAACACTATTAGAAGAATACTTTTGTTTTATCTTCCTTCTCACATTCAATATTTCCTTTTTCTTGAGCAACTCCGCATGCAATTCCTTTGTTGCCACCAGTTCTAGGCTCCACTATTATTATCATCTTGAAGTGCAGTTACCACCATAGAGTCCCATCCTTTTTCCTTTTCTTGATTGTCAATCATAGAAGAATATGATAGGGAATTATGTCATTAGTGGTCAAAGTTGCTATAATTAATAAACTTCACTCAGTCTTGCCAAGTATTGCCAACCCTGAATATAAACATCATCGGAAATATATAACTTCTAACAATTCTCCACAGTTGACCTTAAAGGCCTGTAAACAATTGTCCTGACATTCCCTATGTTTTGTTTTCATTTTCAGAAAATGATGCTCAACTTTACATGGTAGTGGTCATTGCTTTCACTTCATACATTTATAGAAGAGTTCTTTGGTCAGAATTGACAACATCAAGGTTTCTTGTATTGATAGTTAGTCATTTGCGCCTGGGTAGACCCAGAACCTCATAAAAAACTGATCAGTAACATGCCCAAGACCACAGTTTCTCCTTTCTTTAATTCTTAATTTGCTCCTTCATGTCCAAGATCCAAAACCTTGAGTTTCAGTAACTAAAACTGAAGTTACTGTTGCCAATTGGAAAAGGTTCCTACAAAATGAATTTGGCTCAGTTTGGACAGACTTTGCTCTATTTAAAATCAAATTATGACAAAATTAGCTTTTAACGTACAGAAGTTTGATTCATTTTAACTCCATATTTTTTTCTTCTATAAATACTTAAGAGAAGATTATCCAAATTGGTCATTATTTTGAAAGCAAGTAAAGGCTTTAAGAAAGTGAAAGCCAATAGGAATATATACCTTTGTCACCTAATTTTAGAACAGCATTGTCCCTAAAGCCATCGCCAATGCAAATATTGCAACCTTCAAATAACCTGGTGACAATGCAACGTATAAGAACAACAATGGTTCTGCCTTATCTAGCAAGACAAATCAATGACAACTAAAATACATTGTCCTGCATCAAAAGGATCTTTTTGTTGTTACAATCATAGAGGAAGCTAACTAATACCATTTTCAATCGTAACATCGGAGTGTGATGATGTTGGAGAATCCATCTCCTTTTACAACATTTATTACCTCCTTCTACCCAAGTTCTTGTTCCTCCGATGTATCAAAAAAATTAAGAAATAACAGCATTATCCACCATCATACATAGAAACCCTTGAAGTTGTCATAGTTCTCTCCAACAATAATCAGCCTGAAGTAGCTTCACCAATAATCACAACAAGAGCATTTACCATCCTTAAAATGATGGAATCGATTGGTGTCCCTGACGACAATTTCACGTTGAACTATCTTGGAGATAAGCTTGATAGCAATATGACAATCTCCACAAACACGGAGGTTTTTGGTAATTCTGATTGGAAATTCTCGGGTATTCAAAATAGCAAACACAATAGCTAACTTTTCACTGTGAACAGCTAGATGGCATTCTTTATCCTCCTCCTCCACGTCATGAAGAGCAGAATCAGTCTCAGGGACGTATCCTAACTCTTTCATTTTCCCTACCAGCACACTTAGCTCTTCATATATCTCCTTTGACTGTGGGTGTGACATGTCGCCTGCAAGAAAGGTGTGGACCTGATTATTCAGTTCAACATTGCTGATCCCAGGCATTTTTCGAATTTTTCTTCTCTTCATTAGTGACCGAATAGCTGTTACTTCTGTCCATCTACCAGCCTTTGCATAAATATTAGATAACAACACATAGTAGCCTGATTGTTCAGGAGCCAACTGAAGTAGTTTGTCAGCAGCTATAAGCCCAATATCCATTTTGGAATACACCCGACACGAACTAAGCAGTGCCCCCCAAACTCTTTCATTAGGCTCCATTGGCATCTGTTTGATGAAATTATAGGCCTCATCTACTCGTCCAGATCGTCCTAAAAGATCAACCAAACAAGCAAAGTGTTCAATTCTTGGTGTTATTCTGTAGTCGTCTGTCATCTGCTTAAAGTAAAACTTCCCTTCATTGTATAATCCTGAATGGCTACAAGCTGAGAGAATTGCCACAAAGGCAATGAAATCTGGACTTTGACCTGAATTTAGCATTTCAGTAAAGAGTGCCACAGCATTATAGCCTTGTCCAGTCATACCGTAGGCAGATATCAATGAAGTCCATGATGCAACGTCACGAAACTTCATTCTGTCAAACACTCTTTTCGCATCTTCTAGACATCCACACCTAGCATACATGTCTATCAATGAATTCTCCAGAAGCAAATTTGGACATAGCTTCTTCCTCTCAACATATTCATGAATCCTCCTTCCTAACAACAAAGCTGAAAGATCGCCACATGCTGGAAGTACACTAGCACAAGTGATTGCATCTGGTTCCACATCACATTTCTCCATTTGTAAATAAAGATCAACTGCCTTTTCAGGCATTGAGTTTTTCATATACACAGTAAGCATCACGTTCCACGAGACCAAATTTTTTTTCTCCAAATTCACAAACATCTGCTCAACATATGAAATATTTTCGGATGAAGTGTCAGTTACTGCAGGCAGGAGACTAGCCATTGTACCTGCATCCGGTTTCTGCCTCAAACACTCCATTTCTCGGCAGATCTCCAGCGCATAATCAAACTGCATATTCTGCACATATCCAGCAACCATTGAGTTCCATGAAACAACATCCCTACTTGGCATTTCATCAAGAACACGCCGTGCCTCCAGCAAGCAACCACACTTCCCGTACAACGCAATGAGACCATTTCCAACAAATAAATTCAAGTCAAACCCAACCTTAAACACAGCTCCATGAAGCTGAAACCCGATTCTCGCATTGTCAGAGCAAGAGCAAGCCTTCAACACACAAGGGTAAGTATAGTTATCAGGACTAAATCCACCACCAACCATGTCCCTGAAAACAAGCAATGCATCATTGTACCAATGGTTATTCACATAGCTTCTGATCATGACATTATAGAAAATAACATTCTTCTCAGAAATTCCATCAAACACCTTGCGTGCCAACCCAGGTTCTCCACAGGCAGCATAGGCCCGCATAAGTTTGATTCCCAGAGATGGGTTTTCGTGACAACTGAGATTAAAAACCTTGGAATGCACATTTTTCAATGTTTTCATATCTGGGTATTGGTCTAACGCTTTGCCCAGAAGTTCCAAAACAAGAACTGGGTTTTGTGGGGACCCCGATGATTTTCTAATTGAAGAAACCAAGGCTTGTAACTTAGGAAACTGGTGAGTCAATGGAGGAATTAAATTCATGAATTTGAAACTATTACTTTGTTTATGTTAAAATTGAGAGGGAGAGAAGGAAAAAGGGCAAAGGATTTACAAGTCTAAGGGAGAGGAATGGCAGTCCCAACATTTAACTTCTCTATTTTGAATGAAAATTTAACATAGTTTTGTTTTATCTTTTCACCCTTTTATTTATTTATCCTCCTTTTGAGTATAATGTGTCCATGTAGAAAAAGAGAGATCTAGAAACAATAAACTGTGAGAAGCTGAATTATGTTTAACAGCAAAAGAGTAGTGACATTTAAATTCCAAATGCTACTCTCAATGCATGTAAAAGAAATCACACTCACTTATTAAGAGTCACGTTCTTTTCTAAAATGGACATAGCAATGTTCATGTATTCCTCACAATTTTTAAAGATTTTGACCACAGAATGTGTTTTACATGCTTAAAGATAAGAGGTTTCTCCTTTATTAGAAGGATGGAGAATGAAAGTGTGCATTTTAAGAAAGAGAGAGGAACAATTATGGTAATGTAAGTATAAAGATGTGAGGTTGCTCCTTTCCTCTTTATCTTAAACTGTTTTATTTGAAATCCATGTTTACCTATTATACAATATTTTGTAAAATTTCGTTAGTCAAAGTATATTTTAGTATATAGTATTGATAGACGTTAATATTATGGTAAACTAACTAAAATACGATTTTAATTACTTGTTTTCTTGTAATCCCATTTTGATAAACAATTAATTATTATAAAATAATAACTTTATCATATCAAAATATTATAAGATATTGGAAATGATAATAACCCGTTCATATCACCGCTATTCATGGATCTGGGTGATATTGGTAAAACAATACCGTACAAGTTCTATACAGAACTGTTTAATCAGTTCGAGGGTGTAAATTTTCTTGCTAATGTTTGGTAAAATTCAATTCTGAGGTTGTTGATGCCGTTGTTAACTTTACACAGCTAGTAGTTATAAATAAAAAAACATGCTATATGGATGCTTAAAATAATTGAACTGAATAGAGTTTTATGTTGCATAAAACTTTGATCTGGCACTTTGCTCGAAGAAAAAACAATGCCAAAATGGATGCTTACTTGGGAGGTTTAGTTTGCAATGAGACAAATTCCAAATAAGGAAAAGTAGCAGAAAGAGAGTATGTTTGTTACGAGATTTTATGAGGCGATAGGCGCAAGGTAATGAAATGAAATCGAGGCTAAAACTTAATATCGCCATCTCTTAAATCTTAATATAATGTATTTATGTTGGGTGAACTAGACTCATTTTGTTATTGTTGAATGATTGAGTATATTATTGTTCTCGCTATTAATATAAATCCAGAGAAGGAAATGTGGAGGCCCATTGAGCTGAAATCGTTCAAATAAATGAAGCTAATCAGTGTCGATTGGAAGCAATTCAGCAATCATTAAATCAGGTTTTGCATAATCAGAATTGTACTCGCGATTCTTTATCCCACCGGGAGCACAACCATGGCGCAAACTCCCACAATGATCTCCACATTCAGCATCATCAATCATTCCGAATAAGAAGAATGAACTTCGATCTTCCTTGGTTTGATGATTCTCATGCATTGGGCTGTATCTTTGTGTAATATTTTGCGTTCTATAAGATTTCAAAGGAGGAACAAATACTGTGATTGCTGGAATACATATCAGGTTCAACCATTCTATGGTTTCAGATGACACAACGTTCGCTATCTTTTATGTCAGATACACTGAAAAGCTATATTGGGATAGAGTTCGAACCTTCAAGCAACTCTTTTTATTATTTAAAAGTGTAAGACAATGTAAATGTAATTTGGTATATTTAGTTTTCTCTCACAAGAAAATTAATATCACACTAGTAATCTTTCTATTAATAATTATTCAGTTAAAAATTAAATTTATAATTTAATTATAATATCAATTATTGAACCAAACACTTACTATTAAATTAAAAAATATAAGTGATAATCAAAACAAATTTTTTCTAAATAAAAATGTAAGAACTCATTGTGATTAACTCATATGAGCTCTTCCATATAATAATTAATGAACGAGTGGACCAAGTAATATTAGATAATATTTGTTGACGTGCCGGTATTTTTCTATCTTCTTCACGTTTCTTCCCTTCAGTGTTGGTGTTCAGTCGGTCGGGGTACCTGTAATTGTATTCTGACGCTCAAATAAATACTAGTTCTTAAGTGTATTTTCATCAATCAATGAAAAACGTACCTTGCTCTTTTTTGAAGAGCTTTATTAACACTATTGGTTTGTGGGTTTTTACCTCTATGGGTTGCATCTCAGTTGTTCAACTGACATGCATAATGGTTCCTGGATATCAAGGAGATATCTTTAGTTTGATCATTTATCAGTTATGTTCATTATACTGGAGATATTTTCCGTATATTATGGAATGTGGTTTTGACTCATTTAACGTTGTTTATAATTGCTATTTTTTATGTTTAATTTTGTTACTTGACTTGGCTCGGTCGGTAATTGATGCCGAGACCGGTTTGTCCAGTCCTGATCGGTACACATGCCCCATAGGCTCGAAGATATTTTACCTTTGAAGAGTCGAACATGACTATTGGAGTTCTCAAGGTTGGATGTGATTGTTGGGGGCTTTAAATGCTTGGCAGAGACGTGCTTGCTTTTCAGGAAAAAATTGTTGTTTTGAGGTACATTGTTTAGCGTTTAGATGTGTTGAACGGTGGAGATGGTGTATTGTTTCATATGCCGAGTGATGATAACCATTGGATAGGAAAAAATCCAACGGTTCTAAATGAATGAAGTAACATTCTTTCTCTTGGTTGATTTAGTATAAATAGGGTGTCATATGAACGTGGGAAAGTTTACGCTTTCTTCTCTGCTACTAGAACTTGCATATTTGCTCTCCGAGTGCCGAGTTTTCCTTGCTATTTTCTGTAGTTTTCGAATCCTCAGGTTAGTAATGTCTTCTTCTGTCGATTCTTTTGTTAATATTGTAAACATCTAGTCTTTTGTAACTCAGACTCCCTCGGGTAGTACGAAAGATAAAAGTAGGTCGAGTCAGTCTTTGGGTTGTCCTAGTTATGATTGGGTTGACCCATCCATCTTGAAAATCCCCACTAAGTTAAGAGATTTAGATAGTTTAGACCATTTTTTTGTCAAATAATTCTTTTGTGAGACTGAATTGTCCAACCGACGCGATTATGACTGACATATGCGATCACACTGACTAAGTATGTCACGATCGGGAAAATGCCCCACTAGACTTCTTCTTTGTATATAACACTTTTTTTGCAAACCTGGATATAACTTTACCTTTTGATGATTTTACAATGGGGGTCTTGCAGATCCTCAACGTGGCTCCCACACAACTACATCCTAACTCGTAGGTAGCCCTTTAGGCGTTCCGAGTACTTTGTGACCTTTTTAAGCTTATTCCAACTCCTCAAGCTTTTTTTATTATAATACCCGTTCGACTACTCTTATGAGTTGGCTATCTTTGTCAAGCCGACTAGGTAATGTCCGTTTTGCTTCTTATACAACATCATATAAGAACTTTAAGGAAAAATATTTTAAAATTTTTGTGGAACTGGACGGCCGAAACTTTTTCTACAATGTAGAGGGACAAACAAAATTCCCTTTTCATTGGATAGAAAACTTGACTGAGCTCGGCAGTTGGTCATGTTCGTTTATGTCACTATTGGATAAGTCGATCTTGATGGTTTTTGGTAAACTACCTTATAAACTGCCTACCCGAGAACTGATAGCTTTATATGGGTCGTCCAAGAAGTGGGTGAACTTCACTGGTACGTAGATGTTTTGCATTTGTCCATGTATTCGTTATGTTGATATGTGTTAATTTTGTATGTACTTTGTAGCTATTGTCAAGTTAATGGATCCAGCTTTGAGCAGTTTTATGAGTAATCTGAAGAGACAGGCGGCTAATCAAAGGATTGGGAGCTTGGATGTGGCTCTGGTCAGTGTACCCGTTCAGCCGTATGTTGATTTCATTATCGTACTATCACACTATCTGTGTCATTCCAACCATCTGGTAATTTTTTATTGAATAATTTCTTAATTTTCTTTTTACTTTATATTACTTAATTATTGTATTTATACACGTGTTTATTTGCTTTTATAATCTTCCTTTTGCTTTTGCCAATTACATTCGAGAAAGCAGGTTAAAGTATATTGTCCTTCATGGACATAAGAGTGAAGTAATGTGTAAAATTCTGATAAGCCACCTTCGAAAGCTTCTGTTAAATTTGGTTTTGGATGGAAGGAATTTTGTCAGATCCATGCACTTCGTGAAGGCAACAAATTGATCTTTGAAGCTAATAGTGGAGTAACCCCGGTTCATATGGTGGTGTTGTTAGTGCTGTGAAAAGTGAAGAATCTGTTCTTTTTGAATTTAATTTTGCAAATATGTTTTTGCCGAGGACATATCTACCGTGTCCAGTGTTTACACATGGACAATTATATGTTGTTGTTTCTAGAGTAAAATCTAAGAAAAGGTTGAAAATATTGATTTTGGATGATAATGGAAATACCACTAATTTAACTACTAATGTGGTTTACAGAGAAATATTTGAAAATGTTTGAAGCATATTATTACAGCCATACATATGAGGTATGAAAATTCTTTAATCTAAAACTATTCTTATTTCTCATCTCTTTGTTGTAATATATCAACATGAATTTAAGAAGTTATATACGTTGTTTTTTTGTAATAACAGGTTTCTTCTTTTTTATGATAGTAAATCTTTCAACAGGAGTATAGTGGATTACCAAGAAAGGTATTAATCATTAACTTTTTAATAAATTTCATAATTTAAATTGCCTATAATTTTATTTTAGGTTTTTGGGTTTTCTGTATGATTTTAAAACAGGATTTGATTGTACTTAGTAACACAGAAGGGCGTGGTTAGTACAGAAAATAATGAAGGTATTATACTTTCAGAGGTCCTGTACTATAATATTTTAAAACCATGCATATTTCTATTCATACATATAAGAAAAGGTTAGTATATAATACCCAAATAATTTGGTGTTTTGATAGGGAAAGTTGTGTCGTTTAAAGTTGGTTGTATTAAACATCAATCTCAGAGGTTTGACTAATCATTCCATGTTAAAAAAGTGTGTATTGATCCTTATATTATCGAAAAATATTTTGATGGTGATCTTGAAAGTGTGGTATATATTCTTATTTCATTGTAGTATGTGGAACATTTCATTGTCGAATTCCTTAGTTATATTTTTTAAAATTTAATTTCAAGTTTTAAAGGAAGTTCATTATCAGAAAAAAACGATTGTTTAGTATTAAAGATGTTAACATGATGATTCTCTGCACCACTTGCTGAGGTATTGTTTATTTAAATCATTAATTTACATAATTTATTCTTACTATTAGAAATGTTCTTGCCGGTTGACTCTCCTGTCGGTTGACTTTATGACAATCGTGCGCCTCCTTCCTTCTCCTTAGGTAATGCTTCACTTGATCGAAACAACCTACACCTCCAAAGATAGAAGGGGCACCCTAGAGGTCGTTTGCACTCCGACGCTCAAGTCAATATTAGGGCAAGCACACCAAGTGTATATAGTATATCAGTTTCAGTCTCAAAGTTGCGTACCTTTGTGAAGTGTTTTACTACCCTTTATATAGTATAGGGTTTCCTCTGCGCCGCTACCCATATTTAGGATTTCTGGGAACATACCGTTACGCGCCGCTATCACTCAATCTGAGAGTAATTTGGCACCTCACGTTCCCTTAACTGGATTGCAAATTCTGTCAGGATGGCCACCTGGGTACCCCCTCGTGCACCTAATCTCTGGGGCCACCTGTCCTAGGAGTGCCCTCACTGTTCACGTGCCATGCATGTAGCTTCACTTGGAAACCCTAATCCTGACGGGCACTTAAGCCCTTCAAGACTCTGCACCTAACTGTGCTTTCCCTACCACACGCATGGATGCTTCGTGACCTAGACTTTTCCCTACCTTTGGGCATTTTACTGATAACTGGTCTTGCTCTCGGGACCCACCTTCCATGGTCTACTTCTGTTGTTCAAAACACCCAAGACCAATGTCACATCGTCCCACTTTGTTGCCAAGGACTCATCACTTTGTTGTGTGACGAGGACACATCGTTCCACTCTGGTGATCGACGCTGATGACTAATCAGCCCACTGGTCCATGCTACTCGTGGGACCCAGCCCACGTGGCTCTGGCCCATGTTGTGGGACCCAGCTCACGTGGCTCACCATTACTAGCTGTTCTTGGTGTTTAAGGACTAGTCGGTACAAGAAATTTCGTCTATAAATTTGTGTACTTAATATGCCAGGATTGTTTAATAAATTTACAAATGAGGCTCTTGAATTGCAATGTCAATCTGTTGATTTAGGAGTCATATTCTTTTAAGGGCTCAAGTGTTAGCTCCGGTGCTTAAAACATATTTTGCTTGCCCTTGCCACACACTAGATGATCATATCTCATTGAGGACATTAAGAAGAAATATCAAGATTGAAAAAGAAGTAATAAAATATCTAATTGAAATTTTAATGGTTTGTAATTTTAATGATGAATTTTCATATATTCTTGACACTACTTTGACAGTTTTAGTTTCTATTCATTACTTTGTAGACATTGTTTAATTTCTATTCATAACATATTATGATGTATTAGTAGAATTACTTTTTAAAATTTGTTTGTGTAATATTGTTGGTTTCATCACCGGACATAATGTTTCAGGTACGTACTTACCTTATATTTAATGTTGACGTTATAATAATTTATTGGACTTCAATAATTTTTCTTTTTTTAACATTGTAAGGTCAATATTTTGTTGTTTATTTTTTTTTCTATTTATGTTGCTTTAATTAGGTTTTTTATGTGTAACTGATATAATGACTCATTTTTGTGAATATGATAGGTAAGATTGTTTGTTTCATGAAAGGCAATAATGTTACAGGTATGTTAATTACCTTATAATTATTCGTCAATTCACATGTACTAAAATTGTATAACTTATTATTTCTCCCCTTTTTTTAAGGCCATTTGAATAATATGTTTGTTTCGTCAGACCAATTGTTACAAGTATGTAAAAGTATTTGTTTGCTATAAGTCTGTTATTCATTTCCAATTTTCAATATATGTTGCTATAATGAGGTAATTTTTTTATCCAACTTTACTTCAATTCTTTTGTGTTATTCTCATCATTTTTGTGTACATTTTAACTATTTTGCTTTATTAGTGATATTGTTGTGTTTTCTTATTTTTCTTGCACTTTTACTTTCTAAGCTAATTAAGGTTGGCTTATTTAAATGGTTGACAATTTGAATATAATATTGTTACGACAAAAATATGCCAACTACAGCATCAACGGCTTCACATCTCATGTTTAATTATTGTTTTATCAGTCTCATCATTTTTATGTACATGTTAAGTGTTTTTCTTCAGTACTTATACTTATTTGTTTTATTATTTTTGTTGCACTTTTAATTTGTAAGTTGATTAAGTTTGTCTTATTTAAATGGTTTACAATTTGAATATAATATTGTTGGGACAAAAATAAGCCAGCATCACAAGCTTCACATGTTTTGTTTAATTATTATTCTTTCTTATACATGCTATATCTTATAATTAATTATTATTTATTCATGTTTCGTTTTTATACCTTATATCTCATAGTGTGATAGGATGTAGTATCAATTTATTTTTCATTAGATTAGTTGTATTTTTAAAATTTTTTTGTACATCATTTTTTACAATTTTTTGGGTTATAGATGCATTATATACGTTATTGTTGAGTATATATCAATATTATACTCAACAAAAGAAGATGGAAGTTACATCATTTAATATTTAAAAGCCTTTGTTTTATTGATACATGTGTGCATTAAATAGCTGTTAGAACAATTAAGTCACTAATTTATTCTATTCCTTTTGAGATACAATGTGGCCTTTCTCAATTCCTCATACATTGTTTTCAAAATATTCATTCTTCTTCCTATGCAGAGTTAATGCATTAATATCCCAACATTAACCATGTTAATAACTTTAATTTCGCATTCCTAAAATAATTTTTTACAGAATAGAAATTTATTTAAATTTTAATATTATTTCAAATTTATAATTTAGTTTTTTATACTAATTAATATTTGTTATTTATTTGTAGTATTTAGTATTTCTTTTTTATTATTTAATATTATTTATTTATTATTGTTGTCATTGAATTGAAAGTACCTGTTCTCTCAGGCATTGGATAAACGAATAGTCTTTAATGATATTTCTTCTCTTATTTCTTTTCTTCTTTCTTCCTCTCTAAATCCTACTCTCCTACTTCCTTCTTGGTACTCTCTCTATTATTCACTTTCTCTCCTACTTCCTTCTTGGTGCTTTCTTTATTATTCATTTAATGACGTCCCCTGCTGAAGAAATCATTACACTTGACACAATATCTTTATTATTCTTTATTGTTTTGGTTGATGAACACTCCTAGTGAAGTATGTATTTTTTTTTTCTTTTCTTCTTAAATTTCTACTTTTAGACAGTTTCTTCAGTTCTCGACTTTTTATTCTTTATTTTAAAATGAATAGCTTGGGTATGTTGAGTTTCAAAGAGAACTTGGTGAGGAGTGGACCCTTACAGATACAGTAGGGAACGTCCATATAGTACATTATAATGAGAAATTATTGTCTCTCGAAATGTTGCGTGGATGGTGGAGTTTAAGCGATTTTTTTGGCTTTAAAGGTGACCACTATATCTTATTCCGTTACATCAGTCAAAACACTTTCCATATAACTATTTATATGGATAAGGTCTTTGAAAGTGGAGTAAATCATTATTTGGAGGAAATTGAAGGGAAGGAACCACTGACCATTGGTCCCTTTGACCATTTTTCCATAAAGTTGTCTTGGTTACACATCAATGTCAGTTATTTGGTTAGTATAACAGTCATTTCTTTTAAAATGCCCTATATTATATATATATTTTGACTTATTATTTGGATATTGTTGGAGGATCTTTTTGCTCCATTTACACAATATCTTCGACAAGGGAGATTCAATAAGATTACACTACATGGTCTACTAATGGAGGTCAAATGCAAGGTCTTAAAAGGAAGGTTTCCTTTGAGAAGCATTAAACTTGGTAGTGGCTGGAAGAATTTCTGTCGTCTTCATTCTTTCCATGAAGGAGACAAAATTATCTTTGGATGTGATACTAGGAATCCCTCTTCTCATATCAGAGTTTTGCTATTGATTTCAAGTCATCATCTAACCTATCCCGGATAATTTTATTTATTATTCTTTTAGGCTAATAGTTACCTGTGCTTTCGAATAACCAAACATATTTATTTTTGTGATTTCACTTTGTTGGAAACCTGAACAATTAATTACTCTTCATGTTTATGTTTAGTAGATGTCTATGTTTATTAGGATTGATATTGTATTTGTTCCATGCATTACTTGCAATGTGCATACATAAAGTATTACATTTTTATTTCATTATCTGGTATATTTATAATGTGTTGGCATAATAAGATATGTTTAACGCTATAACAATTGCCAGTACATTAAACTTATAAAAACCATTTCTTGATTTTTTGTGTTTTGTAATTTATTTTGACTTAATATTCTAGAAGTTGATTGTCATTATATTGTTCATTATTAATTATTCTGTGATGTATTTTGTTTGACAGTTTAACACAAATCTGGTGAGGCATCAATATTTTGGTCTGTTGTATTATTTTTTTTATCAGTTATATTTTATTGTAGTTCAAAATTTTCATATATTATTATGTTATGATTTCAATTATATTTGGTTACAATTTATATAAAAAAAAGTGGATGTATAATTTAATGTGCCATTCAAGGAAATTATGTTTTTGTTAAGAAACACATTTTTTTTATTTATGAATTTTATGTTAACTAGACTTTGTATGATGTAATTACCTAAACTTTTTACATTATTTCTTATTTTCAATTGCACTAAGTAGTACAATATATTTATGGAGATGTATTTAGAGCATAAAGTTGTTGGCTAAGTGTCGAGTTTACTTTATTTTTTGAATTTCATATTGGATATGATTTTGTATAATTGAAATTAGTTGAAGTTATTGTAATGTACATTTTTATTATAAAATTAATTCATTCATTGTTTTGACTTATAATTTTTAGATCTACCTACATTCCAAAATTATGTAATTTGATTCTCTATTTTTTATAACATATATTTAATTTCAATACATTACTTTTTTAATTTTTGTACTTTATGGACAATTATAATTTATAAATTATACAAAAAAATTTAAAAATAAATTAAAGTTGAAAATGTTATGATTTCTATGTTCTGTATTTAATATATCCATCATATCTATTTGTAGTTCATATGATTTACAATTCAATTAATTTTTACTTATATTTATAAAAAAGAAATATAATCTAATATATATAATATATTTATTATTATAATATTAACATTTATATATGAAATTTTCTAAAATTTTCCATGTGTCACATGGGTCAAGATACTAGTAGCCAAACAAAGAAAAGTACAAAAAAACCATAATAAAGCAAACCCACACAAAAGTTCAATTTGAAGGTTTCCCAACGTGTGTTAAAATTGGCTTATTGTTATTATTTCTCATTTATGAATTGTGTGTTTGATTTTTTTGGAAACTGAAAAGTTTATATTAGTGTTACATGATAATTTGTTGATTTATTAAATGGTGGAATATGTTTACTCTCTTTTAATGATCGATATTTGTTCTAATATTTTCACTTAAAAAACAATAAATTTGTCTTTAAATATTTTACATCAATTATCCTTTTTAATTACAAAATTTTTCTCTTCCATTTGCGTCTTATATATGCACCTGTAATTTAAAATTTATTAATCTTCATTGCCATCTCAGATTTGGAAAATTCAAGATAGTGAAAGAAAAGACGCCAAATAAATCAACAAAACTTGGAACGGGATGAAAGAATTTGTATGTTAAATGACATCAAAGAAAGAGATTAGATTGTTTTTGAAGCAGAGGTTAACATACCAAATAATGAAATTAGAATTATTCGTCTTTTAGGATGAATAATTTTTTTAGATAATTGTTTATTGTTACTTACTTTTCTCAAAATTTGTGTTAGTTTGTTGATACTTGAACAATTTATTTATTTACGTGTACTGTTTATGTTTATGCATTGTTTATATTAATTTTAGTATGTTTAGTTTTTTTATTTATTCGTTTATGTTTGATGTTTATTTTTTGTAATTTCTTTTTATTTTTTTTGTTTACACTTACATTTATTTGTATTTATATAGGTTTAATTACCTTATTCGCCTTTATATTTTAGGGCAATATTCAATTTAGTATAGTGATTTTTAAAAAAATCAATTTGATCCTTATGTTTTTTAAAATGTATACAAATTGGTCCTTTTCGTTAAGTCGCTCCTTACGTCATCAAATACTGCTTACGTGGCAGAGAGATGTGGGATTGAGAGATGACGTGTCAAGTGGGGGCATCCCTAATGCCTTAACCCCCGCATCGTTGCTGACGACATCTCCTCCACCGTTATGTCTCCTGCTCCTCCAACCAAGCTTCTGGCAACGTCTCCTCCAACTACGGCGTTAGTGAGCTCCCCCAGTGATGTGAGTTGAATTCATATTTGTTTAATTTGCAACACTTTATTAAGAATTGGATCAAGACTCTTATAGCAATTATGGTGAGTCACCTAGAGAAAATCCCCACTGAACATTAACTTAGCAAGTGCTAAGTAGATGTGAAGGTTCATTTCTAAAGGTCCAAGAGAAAACCACATATTTAAGTGACTTTTATGAATTATATGGATTGAACCGAATGGGTTTCCTCAAGAACAACAAGGTATATGTATGAAGAACACAAGAACAACACAAGAACACAAGATTAAAAGTAAGAACACAACAAGCATTGAAACTAACAATAGAAACACAACAAAAACACAACCTACTAATGGAAATTCAAAAACTCAACAGAGAAATGGGTAAAGGTGGAAACTGAACCAAAAACAGATTGATATAACATGTTTGCATCGATTAAAATGAGGGAACAATACATGACATCACAAGGAAGAGATTGAACTGATTGAAAATGGTAACAAACAAGTAGAACAAAAATGGGTATTTTGGAAGATGAAAGGAAATGACTTATGTGGTTGTAGTCTTTTGGAGATGTGCTTCATGCCACTTGGAGGGTGGTTCTTCCAAGATGAGTGGGAGGTGCCGCCACTTGAGAGTCTCCATAGCTCACAAGATAAGACATGGAGAAGAAGAAGAGACAAGTCTCACACAACTCTCTCACAATTTCAAGATAGTTTCTTTACTTCAATTTTCAAATTGTGATACAAGGTACCATGCACCTCTATTTATAATGAAGAGGGTCGGTCATTTACAAGGGAGAAGGAGTTGGAAGAGTCACTCTTCTAGTTCCTTCTCACAAACTAGCGACTAAGAGAAAGGAAGAGGCACTCTTCTAGCTTTTTCCTAAAAATTCCAACTAAGATGCCTTACATGAGAGGTGTCTTTTGGTTTCCCTCTTTTGGCATTGTCCTAAGACTATTTCTATATTATTTACAAAATTTATACAAATGTTTATACAAGGGTAATTACAAAAAGTGATAACATTTGATGGTATTTACCCAAAACTTTAAGCCTTGCTCCTTGTAATCCTTTGAGGTATGAAGGATGTTGAGCTAATTTGTCCTTGAGCTTCTTGAGCTTGGGCCTCTTTTTCCTCTTCTATTTGATCTCCATCACCCGGCTCCAGTTTCAGTGAGCTCTCCCTTGCTCCTGTTCGTTTTCTTTTGCGCCAAACACAACATGTTTTTTTTTTTTTGCTTTGCATTTAGGCATTAAATCTGGGACGAGTAGGGTAAAATGGATCTATTCATAACACACTCGTTCATTTGGAAGTGAAACATGGAGTTTGAGTAATCACTGTGTCGTGAGAGGTTTAGGCTACCTTTCCAATCATAAAAAATTATTATTCATTCACAATGTCCATTTTCATGTTTTTTTCTGCATCCATTGTCATCCAATTCCCCAAGTCAAGTAGCAAAAGTGAATAAAAAAGAGAGAAACATTTATAGTGTAAATTGTAAAGCCCCAATTTGTATTACAAGTGTCGTGGTAGTGGTACTAGAATAGCACCGTGGGTCTCCACCGGGTATTTGAGGGTAGGTTGTGATGACACAATTTTTATCATAATCGAATAAGATAGCGCAGTTGTTTGCAAAGATGAAAATGGCATCGTGGTGGTGTTCCTCTCCCTCCCCCACCCTTGCCGTCACCACCACCACCGCCTGCTGCCACTCCATCACTTCCCAATTTGACATCCGAACCCTCACATTCCCCACTTCTTTCTTTTCTCGTTCCACCGTCACTCCACCTTCTCTTTTTGGGTAAAAAATGTTACATCTTTATCTCTTTGTTATCGTAGCAGTAATTGATGAGTGAGACCAGGGGTGGTGACGGAGCTGTGAGAGCATTTGGATCTCGAACTCGCAAGCCCCCTACTGGGAAAGCATTTGGATCTCGTCTTCGATGTAGCCTTTGTACACGTGGCCAAATCCCCCTTGACACCTCACATCTCTCAATCCTCCCTCTCTTTGCTACATAAGCACAATTGACATCATTTGGTGCGACTTAACAGAAAGGACCATTTTGCATACATTTTAAAAAACATTAGAACCAAATTGATTTTGTTTAAAACCACTGTACTAAATTGAATATTGACCCTAAATGTAGGGACAAATAAGGTAATTAAACCTATTTATATATATATATATATATATATATTTAATTATATAAATTATATTTTTACTTTTTTATAATTTCTATTGTACATGTTAATTAAATTTATAAGCTTGTTCATACATACTGTTAATTAATTTAAATATTTATGTTTTTTTTTTATAAAAATTAATAATTAATATATAAGTAATATTTGAAATTTATTATTTAATAAAAAATTGTAGTGGACTAAAGCGCGTAGAGCTTAGTTCTCGGAGAATGGACATCGGCTCCGCAAACAGGCAAGTCAGCATGGCCGTTGCGTAATTGGGCTCAAGTATGTGCATATTAATTCTTATTCATGCATTGGTATAATCTTTCACATATAAGGCTTGGTAGGTCTGTGAAAGTGTGTTAAATGGGACTAGGGGTGCATACAGTGCATTTGGGTCTAGGAAGAGTAAAATGTATTCTATCAGCTTAAGCCCAAGTGTGCTAGGGCTTGATATAATACTTGTATATAATATGCGTAATGGCATATGCATGGTATAGTGATACACAGAAGCATGTAAATGTACTTGAAAATAGATTGGACCTTGGGAGTTGGTATATGCATTGGTACCCAAACGGTTATTCTGTTAAGATTTGATGCACTCCAAGGAGATAAGATTCTGTGCAGCTGTGCTGTTAAGATTACACACACTATAACAGAATTCTCTCTCCCATTGAATATACTCTTATTCGAGATAGGATTCTTGTAACAGAAGTTTTTACCATAAGAGGTGACCTAATGATACTTTATAAAAGGGGCTTAAGATCCCTGGTGAAGGTATGCAATTCTGACTACACTTTTTGAATACTGAAGCTATCTGTTTCTTATTCTTTGATAAGTCCTTACTAACTTGATCGTTGGAGTGTGACCGGTCGTAAGGGTGCCCTCTGTCTCAACAGGTCCGACTAGTCGACTACTAAGGAAAGCACAGATTCCAGTAGAGGTAGATGTAGACAGAGCTCGCCCGTAGAGGTCTACCGGCGACTAGGTCAACCGGCAAGAACATTTGGCGCCCACCGTGGGGCTCGATAAAACTAGGTCTCATCCATATTTGTGATTGAAGATACTGAGCAATATGAAGACTACTAGGCAAGGTCCCACAGGATTAGAAGGAGGTGATAACCTCACTATACAACAACTCATGGAGAACTTCACAACTCTCCAGGAGTCGGTAGTGACGTTCAGGGCCGAGCAGGCCCATAGGAAAAACAGTTCAGGGTTGAGCTGGACGTATCGCGACCCACCAACGATGAGTTACACAAAGCTAATGAGGAGTTGCGCAGGGATTTGCAGCATTTGGGAGAACGCGCCGCAGGAGGGCAAACCCCACCTGTCCAGGCTAGGGCTCGCCCAATGCCGTTCTCCTAGGCAATCATGGACACCGTTATCCCAAAGAATTTCATGATGTCCAGGATTACTTTCACAGGTAGTGAAGACCCGGAGGCTCATCTCACAGCCTTCCATGCCTAGATGATAATCTCGGGAGGCACGAATGCCATGCACTGTAAGTTGCTCATGGGTATATTTACGGGTACGGCACTGAACTAGTTCATTGGCCTTCCAGATGGCCACATAACTTCGTTCGACCAGTTCTCTACCTTGCTTAGGGAAGAGTTTATTGTCAACTAAGCTCCACCCCTTGTCCCCTTCAACCTATTCGAAATGAAGCAAAGGAAGGGAGAGCCCTTAAAGGATTTCCTGAACCGGTTTGGAGCAATTGTGGTGGAGCTCAACACCCAGGATGAAGCTCTGATGGTCCACACATTTATGCGAGGGGTTTTGTCAGGGCCATTCGGTGATTCTTTGATAAGGAATCGACCAGGGACTTTCGGCGAGATCAGGCGGCGAGCTATCGCCCACATCACCACAGAGAAAACTATGACAACGAAGTGTAGGATTGCAGGTAATGGGTAGTACAAGCCTCACGAGAGCAGTCATGCCCAACCCATGAGGGTGCATGAAATTGCGACGCAGAAGAAAACGTCGACACAACAAGAACCCTATGAGTCAAAAAGGAACCGGTCCAAGTCAAGGGCAAAGGACGACCTGCCTTTTCGACCTAAGTTCAAAGTGTCGTACAAGGAATTGCTTGCCATGCTAGACATAGTGAGAAAACTGACATTTCCCCCAAAGGCTGATAAAGTTTTGGGGCCAAGCAAAAACACTTGGTGTGAATTCCACAAGGCCTTTGGGCACGATGTAGAAAATTGCATAATCCTTGGGTACCAGTTGTTGGGACTGGTAAAGGTAGGCCTCCTGCAAGATTATCTGGTGGGAGGTCAGGAGGAATCAAAGCAGGAATCGCCATCGGAGGAGCAGAGGCACGAGGTGCCTATCCATGGTAAAATCAACACCATCTCTGGAGGATTTTCTGAAGGAGGTTGCACTGCTTCTCAACGGAAGAAATATGTAAGGGAGGTGATGATAGTAGAGGCCTGGGTATCTGACCAACCTGCCGAGCCCGACCTCTGTTTCACTCGGGTAGACTTGAGGAACGTCGTTCCCCACGATAATGATTCAGTGGTGATATCGGTGGTCACCGCAGGGAGAAGGGTACACCGAGTTCTCATTGATCAAGGGAGCTCAGCAGATGTGATGTTCTGGTCGACGTTCAACAAGTTACAGTTGTCGCCAGATCAACTTAGGCCGTACGACGGCTATTTGTATGGTTTTGCAGGTGATCAGGTAGAGGTAAGGGGACATGTGGAGTTGAGGACAATCGTCACTAATGACACCTCCTCCTGCACCATCAATATAAGTGATGTGAGTTGATTTTATGATTGTTCAATTTGTTGGTGACACTTTACTTAGGATTGGATTTTATGAGACAAGTATGGTGAGAACCTAAGGAAAATTCTCACTAGACATTAACTTAACCAAGTGGTTAAGTAGATGTGAAGGCTCATTTCACAAAGGCAAAAGGAAAAGACATGGATTAAGGTAATTATGATGCAAAACCGAAACTTAGAATTTAGAAAGGAGAAAAGGAATGCATCAATGGTGTACAAGCCATTCTAAATGATGCTTCCAACTCACAAAGTAGTCTCCAAAACCGAGAACAAGATTAAATAACAAAAGAAACTACAGACATAAAAGGAATGGAAAAATGGAAGAGATGATAAAAGAAGAACTTATGGATGGTGGAGCAATGGTGAATCACGCCACATGGTAGGATGGAACCACCAAGATAAGTGAAGGGAGACCGCCACTTGAGAGCATCATCACCCACAAGATAAGACCAATTTTGGAGGAGTTCACTCACTCACAATTCACACAAGAATTTGTGTATAGTAACTTTACTCTAATTTTGAACTTGAAAATACATGAGGTAGGCCTCCTTATTTATAGGTGATGGAGCCTTGGAGAGCAAGCTTAAGGGGTAGGATGGGAAGAGTGAAAAAATGGGCAGCCTTAGGGTTTGACTAAGTCAAACCCGCATCCTAGGCTTGTCCTTCTAGAAACTAGGTTAAAAAGCCTTCAAAAGGGGCCAAGAACATCCTAAAATGCTAACTACACCCCCTATTATACTAAATGCACCTTATTCTAGCCTATATTTGCTATTTGGACCCCCAAAGTGAGCCCAAATTATTTACAACATTTTCTAATCATTAAGAAGACCAGCAGGAAGAACTTTAGGTGCTCTAGTGTGTCTCATTCTCCATCTGGTGAGGTCTCTACTTTGAGGTGACTTCTCTTTATATTCTTTAGGGTCCTTGATCATCACCTTGTGGGCTTGGTTTGCATCATGCCGCCCAGGTTGGAGAGAATTCGACCACGAATTCATAACACCTGCATATAACATAGTCAGTGTGTTCACATAGAAAATAGGACAAGAAGTGAGATGTGAACTTGACTTATAGTCTTGAAGCTTAGGGAGTTCAAAAGGAGGGATTCGATATACAGACCAAGGTTGAAAAGAGTGTTTGGGAATGACAAAGCTATGTGAAGAAAAGCCTCTTAGAAGGTGGAAACCTTTAGGAGGGGATGGAAAGTCATTCCTAACATTCTTTAACAAAGAAGGTGTGTAGATAGAAACTGTTGGTAATGAAAAAGATAAGGAAGAAGGACACCTTGGAGGTGCAGTTTGTAGCATGGGCCGAGTCAACATGATTGATTTAGTGGTATAAGAGGAAACTTTGTGACTCGGGTTATCTTTTCTTTCTTTCTCCTTTTCATTTTCTCTTTTGGTTTTCATTTTGATTTGGTCCTCATGAACCTCTTTGGGAGATAGGGGTTTTAAGGTAACCTTATGCCCTTGGAAGGTAAAGATCATTTTGTTGGTTAGGCCATCATGTAGAACATGTATATCATATTGTTGTTGAAGCTGAAGGAAGCTTCTTCCCAACCTTGGCTTAAAGTGTGTTTGATGAAGAAAATTGCTTCGGTGCTTTATAGTTTTGTAATAGGTCTTAAGTGAATTTTGGTTTAGGCTTAGGATGTGAGGAGAAGTGATGAGGCACCGATCTGTCATCGGTCATTGGGGGGAAGTAATGAGGAACCAATCGGTCGTCGGTCATTGGGGAAGTATGAGGAACCAATCGGTCATCGATCATTGGAGGAAGTGATGAGGAACCGATCGGTCATCGATCATTGGAGGAAGTGATGAGGAACCGATCGGTCATCGGTCATTGGAGGAAGTGATGAGGAACCGATCGGTCATCGGTCATTGAGGAAATAATGTGGCACGATCGGTAATCGATCACTGGGGGAAGTAATGAGGTACGATCGGTCATCGGTCTTTTAGGAAGTAATGTGATCAGTCATCGGTCATTCTGTTCCAGTTGCCTAAGCAAGCTTAAATCAAGCACATGGAGTGTTTAAAGTTTTCAAAATGCTGTTTAAAGTTTTCTCAAAAAGTCTGAATACTGGACAAAAATAAATCTGTTTCCTGGATAATGAATAGATTTATTTTTTGGTTCTGTTATTCTTAACTGTTTTTCAAACTATTTTTTGAAAAGTGGTTAGAAACTGTTTTCTTTAAATATAGAAGACTTCTCTCACACAAAATAGAGAGTGCAATCACGTTTCAATCAGTTTCTGAGTGAGAAGAAGAATTCAAAGGCTTTTGTGAAAGGTTTTCAAAAGGAATTTCAAGTGTGCTTGTTCTAGGAAAACCTTGTGCTTTGTGAAGGTGCTGGTGCAGTTTCTGCAGCAGATTGAACTACTGGTTTGAGTTCTTGCATCTTCTTTTCAGGTGTAATTTTTCCTTTCTCATTTGTTGTAAAGGTGTAAGTGTTAGTCACTCCTTGATAGGGTTTCTTGGAGTGCAAGGTGTGCTGAAATAGGTGTTTTTCAGCCTTGTATGTGAGTGTTCTTGTAGGTTTCAAGAACTGCTGTATATGCTGTAATTGTTGTATGTGTTTAGTGGATTCCACCTTGGTGTAAGGTGAACTGGATGTAGCTCTTGATGAGTGAACCAGTATAAAAACTTGTGTGCAATCTTCTTTCCTTTCTTGCACTTATTTCTAGAATTTGAATTGATAACTGTCCAAAATAAATCTGTTCATTTGAAATTGAATCTGTTAATTCTGGGTTTAATAAGAACTGTTCTTCTCTTGGTTGAAACCTTCTTGCAAATATCTGAACAAGTGTGCTCTGCTGTTCCTTCTAATTGAGTAAAATCTTGTTTGATTAAGTTCTGATTGTACTAAGGTGATTTGGAAAAATAAATCTGTTTTGTTTGAAATCAATCTGTTCTTTTGATCTCTGTTAAACAGAAGTCAGTTCCTGTTGCAAAAATTTTAAAAGATCAATTCACCCCTCCCCTCTTGATCTTCAGACCCTGCTTAACTCTAACAATTGTCAAGGCCTTCCTAATAGAATATGGGTTGCTTCCATGGGCACAACATCACATAAAACCTCATCTTTGTACTTGCCTACAGCAAAAGTTATGAGGACTTATTGATTAACCATGATTCACTAGTGCAAAATGATGAAAGGAATACTCCTTTCCAAGTGCGGCTTCGCCCTAAAACGCATTTGTTAAAAACGCGGTGGCATTTTTAAAATTAGTTTGTTTCACAAATGCGGTTATTAGTTAAAACCGCATTTGTAAATGAAAGTTTTTCATTTACAGATGCGGTCATACACATGACCGCATCTATAAATGAAATGCCTTTCATTTAGAGATGCGGTCATACACATGACCGCATCTGTAAATGAAAAACTTTCATTTACAAATGCGGTTTTAACGAATAACCGCATTTGTAAAATCTTTTTAACCTAAAATTTGAAGCGCGCCACTGCACTTTCACTCTTTCTTCTCTGCTCTTGCTTGTCGCTGTTGCTGCGCTGCGCTCTGTGTTCCTTGCTTCTGTGCATCTTCAGTGCTATTGCTTCCATTGTGAGTTTCATATCCCATTTCATTCTCTTCAGTTCGCTTTATGAATGTTGTTCTTATATATGGTTTTTTTCTTGCAGTGCTTGAAGTTACTGTTGCATTGCTCCGCCGCTGTCGCGCCACTCTTCCGCTTCCAGCTCTGGTTTTCTACCACTTGAATTAGCATTTTCGCACATAAGGTTGGTTCATTTTTAGATTTTTTGAATTTTACTTTGTTTATTTTGAATTTTTGACTTTATGTATTATAATTTGTATATTATTTAATATAAATTTGTATTATATAATTTTTAATTTTTAAAATTTATATTATTTAGTTGGTAGTTTTTATGTTAGTTTTGTTTTAGATTTTGTGAATTTTTTTTTTGCTGTACTTTGAATATTTTTTTATGTATTATAATTTGTATATTATTTAATATAAATTTGTATTATATAATTTCTATTTTCTAAAATTTAAATTATTTAGTAATTATTTGTTAGTTTATAGTATAATTTATTTTATGTTAGTTGTTACATTAGAATAGAATATCGTGTTTGTATTTGGACCTCCGACAATAATACGTGTTGGTATTGAGTCCGGGGGTGTTCGACCCTCGGCAAATGCATGAGATAGAACACTTATTAGAAAATCCTAGGTAACTGTATTGCAGAATATATAATGGATCGAAGTTGGATTCATTGTGATTGTGCTCGTATAAGTGATGAGTACGAAAGAGGAGTAGAAGAATTTATACAATTTGCGCAGCGTAACGCGATTATTAGTGGTCGTGATGGAGGAAAGATTAGGTGTCCGTGCGTTAACTGTTTGAATGGAAGCATACTGGATGTGAATATCATGAGGGAACACCTGCTATGTGATGGGTTTCTTCGATCTTATACAACTTGGACATGGCATGGTGAATTATTAAATTTACCACGTGTTTCGTAACTGAAGAATATGTGGGATCCACCACGGATGAAGCAGAACACGATGATGTAGTTGATGATCGATTGGAGGACATGATTCGTGATGTGGGAGCTGAGTCTTTTGCAAAAGCGCATGGATATGGAAGTATGTCAAGCGATGCAGAGACTCCATTGTATCCTGGATCAACTAACTTCACACGGTTGTCGGCGGTGTTAAGATTGATGAATTTGAAGGCACTAAATGGATGGACTGATAAAAGTTTCACGGAATTGCTCCAGCTGTTGAAGGATATGCTTCCAGAGGGAAATACTCTACCTAATCGTAATTACGAGGCCAAAAAGATTCTTTGTCCAATGGGTATGGAGTATAAAAAGATACATGCATGTCCTAATGATTGTATATTATACCGGAAAGATTTTGAATTGTTGAAAAGTTGTCCGAGGTATGGTTATCACGTTATAAATTGAAACAAACAGATGATGATACTATTGAAGAGATGGAAAAGCATGGACCCCCAATAAAGGTTATGTGGTATCTTCCCATCATTCCAAGGATGAAGCGTTTGTTTGCAAACCCAGACGATGCTAAGAATCTTAGATGGCATGCAGATGAGAGGAAATTTGATGGCATGTACCGACATCCAGCTGATTCTATTCAGTGGAAGAAATTTGATGATGAGTTTCCAGAGTTTGGTAAAGAATCAAGAAATATCCGACTTGGTCTAGCTACAGATGGAATGAATCCGTTTGGTAATATGAGTACAAATCACAGTTCATGGCCTGTTTTACTAGTTATTTACAACTTACCTCCTGGATTGTGCATGAAGCGAAAGTACATGATGTTGTCTATGATGATATCTGGTCCGAAACAGCCAGGGAATGACATAGATGTTTATCTAAGTCCCCTAATCGAAGATTTGAAGTTAATGTGGAATGAGGGTGTTCAAGTATTTGACGGATTTGCTAATGAAACTTTCAAGCTTCATGCCATGTTATTTTGCACCATCAATGACTTTCCGGCATATGGTAACTTATCAGGTTATAGTGTTAAGGGTCATAAAGCATGTCCAATATGTGAAGAAGACACTACTTCTCAACAATTGAAACATGGAAGGAAGACAGTATATCTTCGCCATCAGAGGTTTCTTAGAAGTCATCATCCTTACCGGAGGTTGAAAAAAGCCTTTAATGGATACCAAGAGACTAGTGGTCCACCAACTCCACTAACTGCTGCTGAGGTTTACGAAAAGGTAAATAACATAGACCACACCTTCGGTAAGTCAAAAAAAAAGTCAGTTGTGACTAACATTTGGAAGAAAAAATCAATCTTCTTTGATCTTCCGTACTGGTCGAGGTTAGAAGTCAGACACTGTATAGATGTAATGCATGTTGAGAAGAATGTGTGTGATAGCTTAATTGGTACACTTCTTAACATTAACGGGAAGACGAAGGATGGTCTAAATGCTCGTTTAGATTTGGTTGAGATGAACATACGAGGGGAGTTGGCACCGATAGAAATGGGTAAGCGTACATATTTGCCCCCAGCCTGTTATACCATGTCAAAAAATGAAAAAGTAAGTTTCTGTCAATGTCTAAAGGGTGTAAAAGTGCCACAAGGACATTCCTCAAATGTGAAGAGCCTAGTGTCAATGCAAGATTTGAAGTTAATTGGGTTGAAGTCTCATGATTGCCACATCTTGATGCAACAGCTTCTGCCTGTAGCTATTCGTGGGATCTTACCAAAAAATGTTAGACATACCATACCCCGTTTGTGCTCATTCTTCTCTTCCATCTATTGTAAAGTCATTGATCCATTAAAACTAGATGAACTTCAAGATGAAATTATTGTTATCTTATGTGAATTGGAGATGTTTTTTCCTCCATCTTTTTTTGACATCATGGTTCATCTACTTGTGCATCTGGTTAGAGAGGTTAGATTGTGTGGACCAATGTACTTAAGATGGATGTATCCTGTTCAGCGGTATATGAAAATTTTGAAAGGTTATGTAAAAAATCATTATCGTCCAGAACCTTTAATGATTGAAAGGTACATAGCTGAAGAAAGTATTGAATTTTGTTCAGATTACATGTCAAAAGCAAATCCAATAGGTCTTCCAGCTAATTCATGGCACCATAGGCGTTCTACAAGTAAATGTTTACGCGGTGTGAATATGGTAAGCAAATCTCGGTTAGAAGTCTTGCAAGCACATTTGTATATATTGAATAATACAGATGAAGTTATACCTTACATAGAAGCTCATAAAGCCATTGTGAAGGCAAACAATCCAAGACAAGCAGACAAATGGGTCTTGATGGAACATAATAGAACATTCATGCCTTGGTTTAAAGAAGAGGTGTTAAAGGATTCAACGGCATCGGAGACCTTGACCTGGTTGGCTGCTGGATTGAAGTTTGATGTCATTTCTTGTAAAGCGTACGAAGTGAATAATTGTATATTTTACACTAAGTCTATGGATGAAAAGAGTACAGTTCAAAATTCTGGTGTTACTCTTGAAGCCGAGTCAATGCAGTTTTCCACCTCGAAAGATACAAATCCTGTAATTGGATCAATGGCATATTATGGATTTATATAAGAGATATGGGAGCTTGACTATACTAAGTTTTCAGTTCCAGTTTTCAAGTGTATATGGGTTGACAATAAAAGTGGGGTTAAAATTGATGAATCAGGATTCACACTAGTGGACTTTCGAAAGATAGGGTATCGAGATGAGTCATTTATAATGGTTCAACAAGCATCTCAAGTTTTCTACGTGAAAGATCCTACGTCAGAACATTGGTATGTTGTTTTACATGGGAAAAAACAAGGGGAGGCCATAGATGATATTGAAAATGGTGAACCCCATTCATTCGCACCAATGATAACTAATAAAGATGACGATGTACTTGATCATGTACATGCAACCCGTAAAGACCACAGTAAAGGAATTTACATATGAACTTGTAACCCATTATGGTAATAAATTTAGAAATATTTTTTATAATATGCATTTACTATATTATGTTTTTGTTTTATATGATTTTCTTTCCATGCAGATGAACTAATGTTTGTTAAATAATTTTTTTAACAGAGATATGGGTGACGATCAAACTCCAATTAAACCCTGATCCGGACGGGGCAACAGAGGACCTACTAGGATGAAGCGTCTGGCAAAGAAACGTGCCGCTGGTGAAAAGACAGCTATTGACATTGACGTCAACACTGGAATGGCATCTGGTCCTAATGCAGATGAGTTTAATAACTATCTTGGAGTTCTTTCTCGTGAGAGACTCTCCATTTTGATTAATTCATGGGACGAAGTGTCAGAGGTCGATCGAAACATGCTGTGGGAGGATGTTCTGGTAGGCTTTACATAATTATTGTTATCATATAAAGCTATTTAATATTCATTGACTAACTTTACTTTGGTGATGTTATTTTGCAGGCAAATTTTGAAATTCCTAATGTGGAACCGCTTCGATCAAGGATTCTATCCAATATCGAACTAAAGTTTCGTGCCTTTAAGTCAAGACTCACGATGAGATACATTTTTGGTGAGCTTAAGGATGAAAGTCCTTGTGAAAGATACAATTTTATTGATGAAGAGACATGGCTTGCTTTTAAAGAAAGCCGTTTAACTGAAGAATGGACTGTAAGTGAAGCTACTTAACTATTTTGACTTATATAACATTAATGAGTTAATATTATTGAATTTACTTTGTTTATTTCAATTATGACAGCATCGGCGGAAGAAAGCTCAAGAAATAGCTTTAAAGAATCTTACCCCGCACGTAATGTCTCGTGCGGGGTATCGAAAGCTTGAGCAAGCACTGATGGTTGAAAAGGAGCAATCCAGAAAGGGGAGTGCATCTCAGGATGTGGAAACAGGGGTCACTTCTCCTCCATCACCACCTACGCGCCATGACAAATGGAAGAGAGCCTGAATTAAGAAGTCGGGTGCACCAAGTTCTGAGCAATCAGGGCTTATCATTGAAAAAATTGTAAGTTATTTAAGCCTTTTTTCATCTATTATGATGCATTACTTATAATAAAACCTCATATGATTTTTGTCTCTTGCAGGATGCCTTGGACTCCCAAGGTAATTTTGTTGCTGAAGGTCGTCGCGATATCCTTGTTAAAGCAATTGGACAACCTGAGCACTCTGGTCGTGTTCGTGCAGCTGGACAAGGAGTTGGGATTAGACTTTATTTTGGAGCTGCACCACGACACTCATCCTCCTCCTCCAAAGAGAGCAAAAAAGAAATGGAGCAAAGGCTACGTCAAGAACTAATGGATGAGATGAGAAGGGAGACGGAAAAGATGAGGCTAGAGTTGCGACAAGAGATATCGCAACAACTTTGTGCTGAGCAGCCGATTCAGACGCTTCTTAGTCCCGCTCCCAAGAGCACAAAGGGGAGTTGTGCAGCTCCTACAACATCAGGGGATGATATCATTGGCCAAACGAGGCAATGTGAGCTACTGGTAGAGGGTGGCATGATTCCTCAGGTGGTGGCCATTGGAAAAGTCTATGAAGACGCCACCACCTTACATAACGTTCCTCTCTCCCCTGATGCAGCAAAGGTCACGGTTGAAAGAGTACGAGTACCTGATGCTCGTCTTCCACTACCTTCAGAAGAGGTAACAACTGTGGCCGAAGCATTTCAGTCCTTTGTAGCCTGGCCCAGACACCTGATTCGATATATGCCACAACCACTGGTAATAATTTCATTTCATATGCTAATTTATATTTATATATTACATGTAATTTATAACAAATCTTTTTTCTTTTTGTAGAAACCTCGTCGGAAACCAAGTCCGAAAAAGAAACAAGAGGTTCCGTTTGACGATCCTATAGCTTCCTTAGCTATAGTTGCTAGACAACTTGGACGAGATCCTCTGGAAGTTCCATGGGATGATACCTTTTTTGAAACAAACCCTGAGCTACCATTGCACATATACATGTCAGATCTGCTAGAATTTGTAGCTGGGGATCAGGAGCTGAATATAAATATCATTCAATTTTTTATGATCTAAGTATCGTTACCTACATTTCATTTTCATTTATGTTAAATTAGCATTCATTATGATTTAACTAATTACTTGTAGGTTTTTGAATGGTGTCTCTGTCACTGAGGGGAAGGAAAATGTGTATGGATTCTTAGATCCTGCATATACTAATCCCACTGGAGCAAAGACAAATGAGACCCAATCATACATCACTAACACCCTGGAAAGAGAGGGAAAAGAGGTTTATTTGTGCCCTTATATTAACGAGTAAGTTTAAATATATATATATATATATATATATATTAAAAGTTTATTATATTCATGTTTTATAAATTTACTCAACTATTTTCATGGATGATATAGGGGTCATTGGCAATTACTTGTCTTATCAGTGAAGGATAGGACGACTTTGTGGTTCTGTTCCCTACACAAGAAGATATCCACAAGTTTTAAGAATATCATTGATAAGTAAGTACACTATAAACTTAACTATGGTTGAAACTATAAGTAATCCACTGACAAGGTTTTTTGTCTCAACCAATTCATGGCGTGGATATAACATTCTAAAAGGGAGATCGAATTCAAATTTTCAAAATTTGAACTGGATAAGATTAAAGGTATGTAAGATTTTTCTTTCTTTTTTCATTGTTTAATTATACTAACTTTTACAATTTATTGAATTATAGTGTAATAAACAACCAGGAAGCTATGAGTGTGGCTATTACGTCATGCAATAGATGAGTACCATTGTAAGACTAGGTCTTACAAGTAATTGGCAAGAGGTAAGATTTCTTAAATTATTTTTATAACTTCAAACTAATTTATCTATCTTAAAACTAATTTATGTGTCAACCATTTTGAAATGCAGTTCTTCACGGATGAGGAACCCATGAGTTCGGAAGCCATGACATATGTAAGACAATCTTGGTCCACATATTTCCTAAACTTTTATAACTCTAGATTTGATCAATAGTGTAAGAAGATAGATAGAGATATATTATTACTATTTTTGTATACATTTTGATCAATTACTATAAATTGACTTTTAGTTTCTCTGAATCTGTTTATCTGTCTGGCTGGCTGGGATGGGTATAATGAAACTGCACAAGATAATTCGTATGGGAAATCAACTAACCAAATCATTCTAAAAAAAAAAAAAACCTGATTTACAGATGCGGTTAAGGTAAACAACCGCATCTGTAAATCATTGCCATTCAAAACCTGGGCACACCTCTGGAGCATTTACAGATGCGGTTATGGTAAACAACCGCATCTGTAAATCATTCCAATTCCAAACCTGGGCACACCTCTGGAGCATTTACAGATGCGGCTCCAACAAAAAATCGCATCTGTAAATAGTATTTACAGATGCGGTTGTTTAACCGCATTTGTAAATCTCTGATTTACAAATGCGTGTTGATCAAATGCGGTTGTGTAGCCGCATTTGTAAAATGAAAATAGCCGCATTTGTTTTACGTTTCTGCACCAGTGATTTCACCCTCTTGACTAAGCCATTGAAGCTTGTAGGGCTTTGTATGAGAGATGGTGGGTAGTACAAGCTTGTCCACCACTCTTGTACTTGCCACATTAGCACAACTACCCCTATCAATTATCATGGAACATAACTTGTTGTTTATAAGGCAGCGAGTGTGAAAAATATTTTCTCTTTGGGTGTCATCCAAAGGTTTTGGAATTATACCCAGCACTTGCCTTATGACCAATAAGTCACCTTAACAAGGTATTTCACATTCATTTTCACTAGGGGATTTTGAAGGGGAAGGGGAGTTAGACCTAGAAGATGCATCACTATGGTCACTTACTACTTGCCCCCCCTTAACCATCATGGTTCGCTTTGTTGGACAATCGACCGCTATGTGCCCAAAACCTAAACATTTAAAACACTTTTTACTTGAGGTTTTGGTAGGAGATTTAGGTGTTGAAGTGGAGGGTTTAGAATCTCTAGATTTAGGAGTGGACTCCTTTACAAGAGTGAAAGGAAAAGTCTTAGAAGAAAATTTGTTTGTATTTTTCCAAGATGAATGGTAGTAGCCATCATTATGAGTAGTTTTGGAAAAGGTTTTCTTTGAAAGTTGTGATTCAACCTTGATGGCAAGGTGAACCAATTTTTCTAAAGAGGAGTATTCATAAAGTTCTACCACATCTTGGATATCTCTTCTTAAGCCACTTACAAATCTAGCCATTTTTGATTCCTCACTTTCATGCATGTCAATCTTGGTTAAAATTGTTTCAAGTTCTTTAAAATAAGCATTCACACTTTGTGTGCCTTGAAGAAGCCGTTGGAGCTTCAACAAAAGGTCGTTCCTATATTGTGGAGGCATAAATCTAGTGCGCATACATAACTTCAAATCCTCCCAAGAGACCATGGCTGACCTCTTGTTAAGTCCAATGTCCATTACAGTCTTATGCCACCACTGCATGGCATAGTTTACAAACTCTAAGGAGGCTAACTTAATTTTTTGGTTATCTTGGACCTCATACACATTAAACATTTGTTCTACCTTAGCCTCCCATCCTATGTAAACATTGGGATCGCAGTCCCCATTAAAACTTGGCAATTTAATAAAAGGGAAAGGGGTTTGGGACTTTGATGATGATGATGTGGATAGCGCCGCTCCTCAAAGTGTTGTTCTCTCCAATCTTGATCATCTTTATAGCTTCCATAATTTGTGTAGGTGCAGTACCAATCTGTTTTATACTATTTTCAGTACTGTTTTGCTTTTTTTTTTTATACTTAAATTGAATTATGGAAAGAAAGATCCATAGATTGCATCATGAAAATTTGGAAGAACATTCAATTTGCACAAAAAGTTTTGTGGTAGATTCAATATAATTGAACACTTGAAATCATATGTTTGGAACTCTAAATCAACCTCTACTAAAACAAATATCTAAAGACTTTGTAAACTTTCAAAATTAAAAGCAAGTAAGTAGAAGCAAAACAAGGACACCTAGAACACTAATGAACATAAGGCTCAAAGTAAAAAGGAAGATCAAAGAAAGGTATTAGAAGGAACATATTCAAAACGAAAAATGCTATGAATATAAGGTGCTGGAAAAAAAAAATCTGCACTAAATAAAGGACTAGAAAATAAAAGCAAGAAAATAAATGACAAGAAATTAAAGGTACTTGAATTTAAAGACAAGAAAGTAAAGGTACTTGAATGTAAAGGAATTGTAAAGTGCTAAATCAACTCAAGAAATTAAGCATAAGAACCTAAGCTCTGATAACCACATGATGTGAGTTGATTTTATGATTGTTCAATTTTATGGTGACACTTTACTTAGGATTGGATTTTATGAGACAAGTATGGTGAGAACCTAAGGAAAATCCCTACTGGACATTAACTTAACAAAGTGGTTAAGTAGATGTGAAGACTCATTTCACAAAGGCAAAAAGAAAATACATGGATTAAGGTGATTATGATGCAAAACCGAAACTTAGAATTTAGAAAGGAGAAAAGGAATGCATCAATGGTGTACAAGCCATTCCAAATGATGCTTCCAACACACAAAGGAGTCTCCAAAATCGAGAACAAGATTAAATAACAAAAGAAACTAAAGACATAAAAGGAATGGAAAAATGGAAGAGATGATGAAAGAAGAACTTATGGATGGTGGATCAATGATGAATCACGCCACATGATAGGATGGAACCACCAAGATAAGTGAAAGGAGGCCGCCACTTGAGAGCATCATCACCCACAAGATAAGACCAATTTTGGAGGAGCTCACTCACTCACAATTCACACAAGAATTTGTGTATAGTAACTTTACTCTAAGCGTATCAAAGGAATTTGTAACTGAAATTCTCCAAACTGGGGACATCGGTCAGTCTTGGTAAAGACTCCACGCCCTGGGAGTGTAGGTAATGGGTGCAGAGCAACCCACATCGGCATCGAAATGTCTCGTAGGGACTTGTGGAGAGAACGCCCAATACAACCATCAAATATAGGCCATCTTGTGGATGACTGTACACGGTAATTTGTTATATTGAATCAGAATGATTATCTTGTTAACGATAGTTGGAGTAACTTAGTCTCTTCGCTGAAACAAGTTCAGCTCGAGACTATGGGGCTTTTGTAGTGGACCAGAGCGTGTAAAGCTCAGTTCTTGGAGATTGGACATCGGCTCCGCAAATAGGCAGGTCATCTCGGCTGTTGCGTAACTGGGCTCAGGTATGTGCATATTAATTCTTATTCATGCATTGGTATAATCTTTCGCATATAAGGCTTGATAGGTCTGTGAAAGTGTGTCAAATGGGCCTAGGGGTGTATACAGTGCATTTGGGTCTAGGAAGAGTAAAATGTATTCTATCAGCTTAAGCCCAAGTGTGCTAGGGCTTGATAGAATACTTGTATAAAATATGCGTAATGGCATATGCATGGTATAGTGATACACAAAAGCACGTAAATGTACTTGAAAACAAATTGGACCTTGGGAGTTGGTATATGCATTGGTACCCAAACGGTTATTCTGTTAAGATTTGATGCACTCCAAAGAGATAAGATTATGCGCAACTGTGCTGTTAAGATTACACACACTATAATAGAATTCTCTCCCATTGAATATACTCTCACTCGAGATAGGATTCTCGAAACAGAAGTTGTTATCGCAAGAGGTGACCTAATGATACTCTATAAAAGGGGCTTAAGATCCCTAGTGAAGGTACGTAATTCTGAATATACTTTTTGAATACTAAAGCTATCTGTTTCTTTTTCTTTGGTAAGTCCTTACTGACTTGATCGTTGGAGTGTGACCGGCCGTAAGAGCACCCTCTATCTCAACAGGTCCGACTACCCGACCACTAAGGAAAGTGCAGATTCTAGCAGAGACAGACATAGAAAGAACTCACCCGCAAAGGTCTAGTGGCAACCAGGTCAACCGGCAAGAACAAAAGTAAAACTTAATAAATAAATAATCTCATGCAGTTTAATTTCCCGTACACGTACTTATCAACTCAAAGATCGGCTGTATCTAAAATATGACGCTATAGATTGATTGATATCATAATAGAAATAGGAAAGTTAAAAACAAACCAGTACAAAAATATTGAGAAAACTTTGATATTACGGGACTTGATCCAAAAATAACTCACAGAACTTAGTTCAATAAAAAATTTCAATAAAAATAGTTAATAGATACGTCATAATTTCTATCTTTAAGCACACTGTGACTAAATGTGAGTTTCAAATATACTACTACCTAATTCTGCTCCTTCCAAACACAGTGATGACAGTGTATTCTCTTCAGAGGTGAACAACTCTAATGAAAAACAAATTACATAGTCAAATATATAATAATAATAATAATAATAATAATAATAATTATTATTATTATTATTATTATTATTGAAAATGATTGTTTAAAAACTCGCGCCTGTATACAACTTATTATTAATTGTTTGCGAAAATTCGTGATTTGTTTGTGAACTTTCTTTTGTAATAATAATATTAACAATAGTAATAATATTAATATTATTATTATTATTACTAATAATATTAATATTATTATTATTGCTAATAATATTAATAATCATAATCATATAGTAATAGTAATTATAATATTAATATTAATATCATAATGTTAATAATTTTAATAATAATAGTATTAATTCTAATACTAATTTTAATAATAATAATAATAATAAGGTTAATATTAATAATATTAATAGTAATTACAATAATATTCTTTCAACTTAGTTAGTGATATCTATCTATCTTCATATTCTTACTATCTCAATTTAGTCTAGTCAAATATGTTATTGAATAAAATAAATATTTATCGCAAGCATACTTTTGAATTGGATTTTCTTGATATTATTGTTATAATTTTGTTCAAAATTCTTTTTTTATGCTTAAATGCAGATTGTGTTTAGCTTTATTATGTAGGCTTTCATTTATTGAAGTACTGGCCAATTGGATTTGAGTATGGTTAAGGTTAATGCGTTGGTCATTCATAAAAATAGTTTAAGATGTGGTGACTTGGTCTAAGTTTTTGCACAGTGGTCAAGAAGGATGATGAATGAGGTGAATTGGGTTTATCACACGTGAAATTTATTTATCACATGAAAAATAAAATCAATTACTTTAAACATTTGGAACAATATAACATTGGTAACACAAATCCACTAAATAATAAAATTGTCCAACCTAAAACATAAATTATAAATATTGTACACAACTACAAGTTCGACTGATCCACTATGATAATTGTACAACGATAACAATGACATTAGAGAAATTCACCTTGGTGTTCTCCATTGGGTTCACTTCACACAGACCTCATGCACCACCCCACCGAAACACATCACTAAGCTCAAAATGTTGAAAATTTGTTTAGCGTTAAGAAAGTTCATTCTTTTAGGGTGTTCCTTGTTTCAATGGTCTCATCAGGAAGGTAAAACCCCATACAAGGACTACCACTTCTCTAAACATGTGAGCTTTATGTTGTTCATATGTGAGGTGCTGCATGAAGTATGTGTAAAGTGACCTCAATGGAGAACACCAAGGTACAATTATCTAATCTCAGTGTTAGTGTAGTTAGTCTGAGTAAGTGGTGATATGTGTAGGAATAAGTGGTGACCCTTGGTACCAACTTTCTACACAGTTAATTCATCTTAAAAACTTTGAGGTTTGTGTTGTTCTTGTGTAGGGTGGTGCGTAAGATATGTGTGAAGTTACCCAAGTGGAGGATACAAATGTCAAGTTCTCTAATTTGACAGGTAATGTAGTTAGTAACAGTCACATTAAGCGGTGACCTGTGTAAGCGGTGACCTGCGTAGGAATAAATGGTCATCTACTACCAAGTTTCTACATAATTAAGTACTTTTAGAAATTTTAAGTTTTGTGTTTGATGTGAGTTGATTTTAGAGTTGTCCATTTTCATGTTGACATTTTGTTTATGATTGAAGTTTTAGCAATTATAAGGTGAGACTTAGGGACGATCCCCACTGGACATGAACTTAACCAAGTAGTTAAGTAAGTGTGAAGGTTCACTTCCAAAGGCAAAAGGAAAAACACATTATATGGTGAAGATGATGTATGGTGTGGAATTGAAAGAACATGAAAGGAAACAATTTATATGGAGGAGACCGAAATGGAAATGGAAGCAAAATAAGAACATAACCACAAACACAAATGGAGTAATGGAAAATGGAATAAGAGATGAAGGATGGGAAAGCTTATGGTGATGGAGGAGAGTGAACACGCCACTTGGAGTGTGGATTCCTTAAGATAAGTGTGGAGGGCCGCCACTTGAAGAGCTCTCTAACTCTCACAAGATAAGACCTAAACTAAGAGAACACAAGTCTCACACAATTTGTGTAGATTTTTCCTTTTTTTTCAAATTTCAACCTCAAAATACATGGAGTAAGGCACCCTATTTATACGAATGGGTGCCTTGGAAAACAAGAAGAGCAAGGGCATGAAAGTAAATGGGGGAGGGGCGATTTTTAGGTCTTGACTAAGTCAAAACCGCACCATAGGCTTATTCTTTTAGAAACTAGGTCAAATTTCCTTCCTAAAGGGCTAGGCATAAGCTAAAATGATAACCATACCCCCTATTATGCTAAAGGCACCTACTCTAGCCTATCTTGCTATTTGGACCCCTAAAGTGAGCCAAAATTATTTACAACATGTTTTATTTTTAAGAAAACCAGAAGAAAGAACATTTGATGTTTTGGTCTATGCCCATTTCTTCTTCTAGTGAGGTCCGCTAGATCTTTGGTGGGGTCTTGACTTGATTGTTGAGATGACTGCTCAAAGTGTGAATGGTCTCTTGAGACCTTGGTCATTTCCTTGTTTACTTGGATTGTATTAGTGTTGTTCTTGTGTGGGGTGATGCATGAAGATTGTGTAAAGTGACCTTAGTGGAGGACATCAAGCTACAAGTATCTAATCTCAGTGTCAATTAGTTAGAATAAGTGGTGACCTATGTAGGAATAAATGATGACTAACTATCAATTTTTTGCACAATGAACTAATTTTAGAAATTTTGAGCTTTGTCTTGTTCTTGGGTGGGGTGGTGCAGTGCATGAGATGTGTGTAAAGTCACCCTAGATGAGGACATTATGGTCAAGTTCTCTAATATCATTGTTAATGTAGTTAATCACAGTCACATTAAGTGGTGACTCGTGTAGTAATAAGTGATGACCTACTACCAAGCTTTTGGACAAGTAAGTAATTTCAAAAATTTTAAACTTTATTTTGTTCTTGGGTGGTGCATGACACGATGTGAGTTGATTTTAGGATTGCACATTTTAGAGGTTGCACTTTTGTTTAAGATTTTTGGATTAGCAAATATGGTGATAAGCTAAAAGAAGATTGTCATTGGACATGAACTTAACCAAGTGGTTAAGTAAGTGTGGAGGTTCTCTTCTAGAGTACAAAAGAGAAAATACAATTATATAGTGAATATAATGATGTTTGCAGAAATAAAGGTAAGGAACAAAAGAGAATAGTAGCAATAAAGACCGAATGGAAAAGAAGAGAAAACAAGTAAAGGAAATGAAGATAAGGCGTAAGGAATGGAAGAAATGAAAAGATGAGATAAAGAAAGCTCATGGAGTTGATGGTGGTCACACCACTTGGAGTGGTGGGAGACTCCAAGATGAGTGGTGAAGAGTCACCACTTAGAGTATGCCCTCACAAGATAAGACCCAAAGCTTTTAGGAAAACACTCACTAAACACTCAAACAAAATTTCTTTTCTATTCAAAATTTAAGGGTCCCAATACATGAGGCAATACATTCTATTTATAGGAGAGAGTGTCTTGGAGAGAAAGAGAGAGAGGAGTAGAGCGACATTTGTGAGAAACCTTCTAGAAGGTAGGTCAAAGTGGAGTGCCTCCCAAGCTAGTCTACATCTTCTAGAAACTAGGTTAAGGGGCGATTTTGGAAAGGGTTTCTAGAAGCTAGGTTTTAGGTGGGTTTGGCACAAGCCCAATATTATATTAAGTACACCCTATTCTAGCTTATTCTTCTAATTGGGACCCAAAGTGAGCTTAATTTATTTACTTGATCTTGTCTTGTAAAAAGATCAGAAGAAAGAACAACTGATTTTTTGGTCCATGTCTGGTTCTTCTTCTGGTGAGGCTCTCCTGAGGTTTGGTGGGGCATGGTCTTGTTTGTTGTGTTCTTGGTCATCGACTTGTCGAGTTGGGTTGTATCATGACGTGGGTGTAAAGTGACCTCAAAGGAGGACACCACGGTCAAGTTCTCTAATCTCATCGTCAATGTAGTTAGTCACAATAAGTGGTGACTTGTGTAGCAAAAAATGGTGACATGCTACTAATTTTCTGCACAGTGATGTAATTTTAGAAATTTTGAACTTTTTTTTGTTCTTGGGTGGGTGGTGCATGAGGTGTGTGTAAGGTGACCTCAATGTAGGACACCAAGGTCAAGTTCTCTATTTTCGTTGTAAATGTAGTTAGTCAGAGTAAGTGGTGGCCTGTATAGGAATAAGTGGTGACATGTTAACAAATTTTTGCAAACTAATCAAATTTTTGAAAATTCGAGTTTACTGTTGTTCTTGGGTGGGGTGCATGAGGCGTGTGAAAAGTGACCTCAGTGGAGGACACCAAGGTCAAGTTTTGTAATCTCAGTGTCAATGTAGGTAGTGACACATTAAGGGGTAACCTAGGTAGGAATAAGTGGTGACCTGCTACAAAGTTTTTGCATAATAAAGTAATTTTACAAATTTTGAGCTTTGTGCTGTTCTTGGGGGGTGCATGAGGTGTGTGTAAAGTGACCTCAGTGGAGGACACTGAGGAAAAATTCTCTAATCTCAATCAATATCTATATAGTTAGCCATAGTAAACGGTGACTTGTATAGGAATAAGTGATATTAACTTTTTGCACACTTAACAAAATTTTGATATTTTGGGCTTATTTTTGTTGTTTGGTGGGATGGTGGATGAGATATGTGTGAAGTGACCCAGTGGAGGACACAAAGGTGAAGTTCTCTAATGTCATTGTTATTGGTGTACAATTATCATAGTGGACCAGGTAAAATTTGTAGTTGTGTACAATATTTATAATTTATGTTTTAGGTTGGACAATTTTATTAGTCAGTGGGTTTGTGTTACTAATGTTACATTTTTCAAAATGTTTAAAGTAATCGATTTCATTTTTCAGGTGTTAATAAATTTCATGTGTGATAAACAAACCCAGTTCACCTCATTCATCATCTTCTCACTAGGTCACCACTTCCTAAACCATTTTTGTGAATGACTAACACATTAACCTCAACCACACTTGAGTCCAATAAATTCAATAAATAAAACCCTTCATACTAAAGTTAATCACAAATTGCATTTAGACATATAAAAAGCATTTTAAATAAAATTGTAGCAATAATGTCAAGAAAGTTCAATTCAAAAGTATGCTTGTAATAAACATTTATTTTATCCAAAAACATATTTAGCTAGACTAAATTGATATTGTAAGAATATGAGGATAGATAGATAACAGTAACTAAGTTGGAAGAATATTATTATAATTATTATTAATAATATTATTATTAAAATTAAAATTATTATTATCATTTTAATTATTACTACTATGATTATTATTAATATTATTACTATTAAAATAATAATATTAATATTATTATTAATATTATTACTACTAATAATATTATTATTAATATTATTGCAATTAGTATTAATATTAAAATTATTAGTATTATTAATATGGAGGAAAAACAAGCCTTGCACGAGAAAAACATTTGTAGTCTTTAGACTAAAAGATTTTCCAAAAGTTAAATCAAATCATAGAATCCAGAAATAAATAAAATATTAATATTTATTGAAGTTGTATTTTGGAGAAGTTGTAAAAGTATCGGGACTCTTCATAAAACATAACCATGCCTCACCCTTTCTCTTCTCATTCTCTCTCCGCCTATTCTTATGGCCTTGCTGGTAACCTCCATAGGAATCAAGTATGAAGGCTCCAACAACAATCTCTTCCAACATTGACACCTCACTGAGATGATTTTTATTACAGCTATGTTGTCATGTCCTTGCATCCACTGCTGAAATGAGCATATGCCAACTACTAAGTTTCTTTGGTTGAAAGATCAAGGCATTTTTCTTATGAATAGGTAGGGAGGTTAACAGAAATATCCTCTCATTGGTGAGAATTGGAACCTATCACTCTTTTGTAAGTGAAAATCCTTCAAAGGGAGGATTTTCTTGATTTTTTCTGATAGGATAACAGGTCCTATCATCCTTCTATAATGTACAAGATTTTTGTTTATGTTTATGCAACAAGAAAATAGCTATTTTTTAATCTTTCCGTGTTTATTTCTATTTTTGCCTTCAGCATAAGGCAGGATAAAGCTTATACTATTTTTATTTCCTTGCATTTAGCTTCAATTGGATTTAAATTGGAGTTCAAACAACAATCCTTCCCATCTTGTCATGTAATTGCATATTCTAAGAAAAATGGATAGAAATGGTTTAATTTATTTAGAAAATTAAAAAAAAAGGAAAATGCAGAATAAATTACAAAAAATAGACATTTTTTAGTCAAAATTGTTAATTATATATATAACATTAATTAAATTCATTAATCCGTCACTTATTTTTATTTTATTTTTTTAATTAAAGTTTTCAACTCGATTGATGACTTTAGCTTAAATAAAATGTAAAGAAATTGTACACTCAGTTAACAATTTCAGTGTATTTTATTTAAATAGAAGTTGTCAATTTTTTTGACAATTTCAGTTGAAATTTTTTTCAAAACAATAATTAATATTTTTTAAAAATAAAAATATGTATATAAAAATAATTTAGTAATTGTTTAAAATTACATGAACTGAATAAGAATGTTATGAACATTTGTATTTTATAGATAAATAATATCAAAAAAATTAAAACAAAATTTTATTTTAACAAAAAAAAAACTTACTTTAAATAAAGTTGGATTAAAAATAAGTTGTGTAATAAATATAAAATATTTAGTACTTTTTAAATACTATTAAATTTAAAAATATTTTTGTTGTTTTAAAAGAATTGAAATTATGTTCATGAAGTAACGCTTAGGGTTGATACAATTATAAATAAAAGGGATAACGTTTAAACAATTTTTATAAAATGATAAATAAATACAATTTATACATGATTACAAAATAGAAATGTAGGAAAAGTTGTCATTTATGAGAAGTTGTGCCACAGGGTGGTCTTTGTTGTCTTCGTGGTCGTCCTTATGGTTGTTGCTCGGATGGAATGGTAGGAGAGGGAGGAGGTGGAATGTCATCGTTAGTGTCTTCAACTTGATTTTCTTCACTCTGATTTCCAGACACATGTGAAGACATTGTTGGTCGATAATACTGCATGGATGACATTGGATTATAGGCAGATGGGGGATCATGGTAGAGGTTACATAGGGATTTGATGGGCCAGTAAGAAATTGTTGTTGAGATGGAAATGTTCAGTAGTTGAAAGGTGGTTGATGGAATGAAGATTGGAATGACATGTGAGGTTGATCCCTATATCAGAACAATTGAGTCAGGTAAACACTTGGCAGATGAAAAAATTGTTGTTAAAACAATTCAACTTCAGAAGAAGACCTAACATGATGTTGATAATGAATTTGTGTAGTCTCCTATGTCATATTATATTGTTTTGAAAATATGTGTTAATTTTGGATGAGTCAATGAAGAATAATAAATGATTTTGTAATTGAACTTACATCGTCATCGGACGGTGACTATATAGGCGAGCTGTAGTAAATAGTACAATTGATGTACCATTGCATGTATGTTGACTTGTGATGCAAATAACCATTTCTATTAAAATGATTTTCCTGAATTAGAAGATTATTACAATCATTTCACATAGTTATCCATTCAACATGATATTGTGGCCAGTATTGATCAGTTCGTCCTCTCATATGCTCTCTGTGAAGTTGATTAAGGTTTAATGGGTCACTTGGAATACTCTATCAAAAGCTAAATTGACGCATAACCCTATCAACTTGATGAAATTCAACCATTGCAAAACATGAGACAAACTACCACTCGTGCAATTGGGGAAACCTCAATAGTGATCAACCGCCTAATATCCACTCGATATGGAGTCCAAAGAAACTTTAAATAAATGTTTGAAACATCAGTAATATGAAATTTTCAGGTAAAATGGCATGTAAGTTTATATATTTTTTACAACCTCTCTAGCTTTAATGCCATCAAACATTATTCGTATTTTGGGAACAGTGGTTCCTCTTGTGTGCGTCTTATGTATCCTCTGAGTCCACCTATTGAAAACAAAGGAATATTATCCTGATTAAAGTCTATGTTGTGATCGAGAGCACGGTACAGAGAAGCCAAAACAGTTGACCCCCAACTATAATTCTTGACATTATTCACCAACAATAATAGGTGCATTAAATGTACCTTACTACCTGAAGAATTAGACATCAATGGGCTTCCAATAAGTGTTAAATGTGGGCTCGAGCATGTTGAGCAATAACATCGTTGGTTGCATGATGTGGTAGTTCCTGAAAAGTGTTGTTAAGCCAAGACAAATTAATTGCATTTCCTTTCACCGTTGTAGAGGGTGGTATAAATCCTAGCAACTACTCACACAAAGATACTTAATCACCATTAGTAATCCCGGTGACAGTCTTTCTATCAATAGGTAGATCCAATACCAATTCCACATCTTCCAATGTAACTGTTGTTTTATCGAGAGAAAAGTAAAAGGTATGAGTAGCTGTTCTCCACCTTTCCACTAATGCTGTAAGCAGTAGGTGGTTGAAGTCAATGTTCTTGAATTTTAACAGATGTCCAAAACTAGAATGATCAATTAAGTGTTTGACTCATTGGTCAAGTATGTCCTCATGCTTTAGTACCCAGATCGCATGTCTTATGGGTCTCAATGGTCTTTCATTACCTTCCCATAGATTTTTAGTAAAATGTTTCTCTTGGAGCTACAATAAGGACATATTCGCGAGATGGTGATGAGATGCCATGCAATTTTAATAACAAGAATCCTGAAAATTATATTCAAAATATTAACTATGCTTATACAATAATATTTATTAATATTCATATATAATACAAAAATATTCATATATAATATAATATATAAATATTCATATATAATATAATATATAAATATTCATATATAATATAATATAATATATAAATATTCATATATAATATAATATATAAATATTGATAAGACCTTAAAAAAAATTCATATATAATATCATCATAACAAAATATTCATAAGATCGAAAAGAAATATTCATATATAATAATATAATAAAAAAATATTCATAAGATAAAAAAAATTCATATATTATATAATATAAAAATATTTATAAGATCTTAAAAGAAATATTCATAAGATCTTAAAAGAAATATACATATATAATATGTTATAAAATATTTATATGACCCAAAAAATATTCATATATAATAATATAATATAAAAATATTTATAAGATAAAAATATATATATTCATATATAATATAATATAAAAATATTCATAAGTAATAATATAACATAAAAATATTCTTAAGACTTTAAAAAAATGTTCATATATAATATAATATAAAAATATTGATAAGATTGAAAAAAAATATTGATATGTAATAATATAATATAAAAATAACGTTAGAGAAATGGACTCAGACATACGATGGGGAAAGAGGTATGGTCATATGACCACAAATCTAGCGAAATGCATTAACTACGTGCTTAAGAGAGCTCGTTCCTTGTCAATTTCTGTTTTGGTTAAGGCAACTTTCGAAAAAACAAAACATGATTTGTTGAACGAGGCTTCAAAATAGACATCATGTCATGTTCAGGTCATTATTATCTAGAAGATATGACAACCTTACTCGGAAAAAATCAACAAGATTCGACTATGTGTTTTGTGGAAAGGTTTAATGTAGATAACTCTGAATTTGATGTCCAAGAATTAGCCACCCCCATCATGGTCGACGACCTCAGTCATATTCTGTTAGATTAAATGATTGGTGGTGTGATTGTGACTACTTTCAAGTTCTTCGACTTCTCTATCGTCATGTTATTGCCGCTTGTTCCTCTTTTCATTTACAAATGACGACATTCATTGATCCAGTTTATAGTCTCCACACAATTAAAAAGACATATCAAGTTAAATTTTATCTTGTTCGAAATGAGGATTATTAATCTACATATACCAAACCAAATTTCATACTTGATCCCCACATGTGACGTAAAGAGTCAGGATGAACAATTACAACTTGTTTGCATAATGAAATTGATCAGCCAATTCAAAACAAGCCAAAAATGTTCTTACTATCGCAATGAAAGTCACAACAAAGAAAATTGTCCATTTAGATAGTAGAGTCATCCTTTTTGTTGTTTTCATAAAAATATTTTAATATCATATTCTTTTAATAACTTATATTCAATAATTTAATTTATTTTAGCATAAATACATATATATTATTATTATTTATATATTATATAATCTAAAAATTGATACATAAACCATATCCCATTTATTTATAATAGTATCAACCCTAAAATGAAATTTGCAAATAATTTAATTTTTTTAAAAACAACAAAAATATTTTTAACTTTAATAATATTTAAAAAATAGTCAATATTTTTAATTTATCATACAAATTATTTTTAACCCAATTTGTTTAAAATTATTGTGAAAAAAAAATCATTTTAATTCTTCAACTTTATATATGATTTTCTTAAATAAAAAAAAATTAAAATTTTGATATTATTTATCTATAAAACACAAATTTTCACAACATTCTTATTTAGTTAATGTAACTTTAAACACTTTTTAAATTTCTTTACATGTTATTTAAATTGAAGTTATCAATCTGGTTGACATAAATTGAAGTTATCAATCTGGTTGATAACATTAATTAAAAAAATAGAATAATAAATGATAAATAAGTGGATTTAATTAATGTTGTATACATCATTGAAAACTTTGACTCAAAAATATCCTTTTTCATAAGTTTTTCTACATTTGCCTATTTATGTAATTTTCTAAATGGATTACACCATTTCTATCAATTTGCCATATTTTACGTTTTTGGTATACTTCGATGGTGTATATCATCAACATGCTTCTTGTACTGGTTACCTCATTCTCCTTCTGTTATGACTTATTATTAGCTAAATACTTTTGTTATGTACTCATCCAAATTTTACAAGTTTAATATTTAGTACCCTATTTTAAGACGTGAGTATTTCTAACATGTTCACCATAATCTGCAGGCCACTGTTGGGGGAGTGAAAGAAGTTTGTTCTTCCACAATTTAGTCACTAAATTTAGTGACCGAAAACGAGTGATCACAATTTAGGACTAAAATAGCCACTAAATACCCTCAATGTCAAATTTGCAACCGAATGAATCGTTGTGATGTTAGTTAGTTTTTTGCGATCGAATCAATGGTTGAACATGAAAGTAACAAAAAAACCTTGATCACTAAAGTGGAGATTGTTAGGGATGGCAAAGTGGGGTGAACTGTTCGGGTCGACCAGCAACTTGTTCAGAAAAATGCGGGGCGGGCTACCTATTCCAACCCGTTGGCCTGCTTAGGCCTGTCCCGCATAACCTACAGCTAGGGATGGCAATGCATGGCAGGCCATGCGAGCCGGCCAACAGCCTACTACCAAAAAGTGTGGGGCGGGCTCACTAATCTAGCTCACTAACCCGCTTAGGCCCGCCCGCATAACCTGCAACCAGTGTGGGCCAATAGCGGGGCGAGTTGGCCCGCATAAATAAAAAATAATAATTTTTTTTTCTAAAAAAAATCATACCCTATTCACCTATTATTGTAATGTGACATTTATTTTATTTTATTAAAAAAATTGAATTGAATTTACTAAAAAAATAATGTTTTATTTTAATAATTTAAAGGAATTTTTTTTTATCAGCAATAAAAAAAATAATAAATAAAAACCACTTTAGGGGGTCATCAAACCCATGTATAAAATCGCACCGAAATAAACAACCCCTATTTCTAGAAGTTTGTCACTAACTCCCTACTAAAATAAATACAGTCTGACCAACATAAATAAATCACTTATGTTTAATCGAATACATACAAACCAGGAAATCCAGACACCAATCAAAAAAAGAAAAATAAGCAGAAGGGATGTTAGTGGTTACCTAAGACCAGACCTTTAATTGAGCCATGAAGTTAGTGTGACAGTGGATTTAATTTTAAGAAAAGTCTTATATTTAAAATTTGTTAATAAAAAAATAATATAAAGAAGAGATTTCAATAGGATAGTTAAAAAATTAGTCATCTTAATTAGCAAAACTTTAATAAGATATTTCTTATACATTTACATACATATATAGGAAAAATAGATGCAAAGCTAAACTTTAATTATTTTTAATCGAGTCTTCTAACAACCCTAAACCCTCATACTTGAATTTATATTTTTATCTTAATTGAATTAATTGAAACAGGAATAAAATTTTAATTTTTCAATAGTAGGAATAAGTTTTTTTATAATTAATGAAATTTTAATTTTTAAAAAATATATATTTTTCTTATGCAGGCTGGCCCGCAAGCCCCGCGGGTTACCTCTTATGCAGGATGAGTCAGTGAAATGAGCCCGCACACCTTGCACAGGGTGGGCCAACCAGCATTGCCACCCCTACCTGCAGCCCGCGCAGGCTAAGTATGGGGTGGGACGGGCTGGCCCCCATGACCTGCATAACTTAAAAATGTAGAAATTTTTTCTGCACCCCCATATTTTCTTAATGCAGCCTCATATTTCACATTTTGAAATTTTTAATAACATCTTACAATGCATGTCTTGTGAGAATAATATTATGAGACCATTTATCTAATGCATCTAAATATAAAAAAAATTAAATTTATTCAAAATTTCTATTTAAAAAATTATTTTTATTAGTTTTTAAATAATGTATTTCTTATGCAGGCTAACCTGCAGGCCCGCGGACCAATCCTTATGTGGGGCGGGCTAGAAAAATCAACCTGTATATTTTATACCGGGCGGGCCAACTCGGCTTGTATTTTGTGGGCCAAGTGCGGGCCGGGCCAACTCACATTGCCATTCCTAGTGGTTGTATTGAATAAATTGGGAAAATATATCCGCGACCGAATGAGCAACCAAATATGTTTATTTTTTAGCCATCGATTTTTGTTCGATCGTTAAATGGAATTGCTTATTTTTCTGCAACTGAATTAGCCATTGAATATGTTTATTTTTTAGCCACCAATTTTCTTTTAGTCGCTAAATGTAATTGCTTATTTCTGTCACCAAATCAGCCACTGAATATATTTATTTTGTAGCCACTGATTTTCCTTTGGTCGCTAAATGTAATTGTTTATTTTCTATCACCGAATTAGCTACTGAAATAACATTTATATTTTTATTTAATTCCACATATATTAAAATAAAATACAAAAAAAAATTGAAAAAATTAAAAAAATATAAAAAGAAGATAAAAATAATATTAATATTAATATCAATAATAATATTTCATATTAATTAATAAACATATTTTAAAAAAAACATAATTTTTATAAATAATAATTATATTTATTATTATTATTAATAATAATAACAATCATATTACAACACAATTAAAGTTAATCAAATTATAGTAAGATGAGGAAAGATACTTAGTGTTTTTTTCTTTATGAAAGTCATAACATTTTCAAATCCTGAAGAACCATAAACCTTACGCACAATTGAAGATGAGGAAAGATACTTAATTTTTTTATGAAAGCCATAACATTTTTTGAATCTTTAAGAAGTCTAAACCTTGAGAACACTTTAATCTTGGAGTTGAACCGTTTGAACTATTCATAGTGGAAGTTTTTTAAGCTCTACGGTTCGTTTAAGCATTACGATTTTCTCTCGATTTTCAGATTAGTGGTGTCTTTTATTAATTATTACAATCTTTGAAATGCTCACTCAAATTCCCAGATTTAATGCGAGTTGGAATGCATTAAAACAGAGGAGACAATATTTATCCTTGAGTTCTTTATTAGCAACCACCAACAAGTTTAAATTTTCTTTTAAGCTTGCTTCCTTCGTTGTCTAAATAATATCTCTTGATTCATTAATGAGTGTGTTCTGCTCCTAGTTCCATTTACTCTTCATTTTGTGTTATTTATAATAATAGTGACAATGATAGGAGACGATGGTGCTTGATGTTTATCTCATGTCCAACAGTCTCACTTCTACTCTGGAAACTTACACTTGGAGCTAGAATCAATAGTTTCTTTTTTTTAAGTAGAGTTTGAAGTTGAAGAAATTTATGAAGTGGTGAAGTATAGTAAATAATGACCATGGACGTAGCCAGAATTCGGATTAGTGGTTTGACGTGGAAGAGAGCGGCAGTGAGGCTGGAGGACCAAATCCAAATGAGGTTAAGGTTTTTTTTTTTTTTTTTCTTGAATGAAGGCCTTTTATTTAAAGGATGGTACTAATAGGGGTTTGAGTTGAAAAAAAGGAGTAAAAGATTGGAGAGTTTTTCAAAAGTGTGGAGAATAGGAAATGTGACCGAGTTATTATAGGTTAATGATGGTTAAAAGTTTGAATTTATGATGTGGGGTTTTGTTTGCACAATAACACATTTGTTTGGCTTTGTGATGTTTATGTGTGCTATTGCTTAATATATATATATATATATATATATATATATATATATATATATATATATATATATATATATATATATATATATATATATATTGATTTTGTTGTTCAATGCTAAGAGGAGTGTCCAGTATCCATTTAAGACGGTCCCTTTTTATTTATTTATTTATTTATTATGTTTCATGTTTTTTAACTTGCATTTTCTAAGCATATAAACACAAAATTGTTATTGATTTTATACTTGGGATGACCATTGAGTGTTTATCATTATCATTATTCTTTTTTGTTATGGTCAAGATTATTTTTCTTGTTTCAGGACTTCCTATTGTGAGTTCTATTCCTTCATCTCATCTAGGGATGACAATGTAGGACGGCCCGCAGCCTGTTAGTAAAACATACAGAATGGGCTGAGTAATTTAACCCACTAATCTACTTTAGCCTGCCCGTATAACTCGTAGCCCACGCGGGTCAACAGTGGGGCGGGGCGAGCTAGCTCGCTCCGCAAAAAAAATAAGGAAAAGTTAAGTTTGTGTGTTGTGTGTGCTGGTTGTGGCAGTGCTGCTTGCTCTTTGTTCTCGTCGTCACTCCACACAAATTAAAACAACCTAAATTAGGTTTTCCTCCAATGCACACACACACACACACACTTCTCCTTCCTTGCTTCCACCATGATGCACGGCGCCTCCGTTCCGCTGCCTCCACTGCATGCACACATAGCATTGTTGCTCCACTGCCTCCACTATATGCACGCACGACGCCTTTGTTGCCTCCACTCCACGCACAGCGCCTTCGCTGCCTCCTCTCCATGCACAACAGCATGACCACCAGCCTCCTCCGTCGCGCCTTCTGCTGCCTCCACTCCATGTAGGTTGTTCTTGTTTTTCTTCTCTTTGCTTTTCTTTCTTGAACACCCCATGCTATAGAGCTTTTTTTGCTATTTCCATTCAATTTTAAATTAAAACATTTGATAACTTCTTTGATATTTTTACTACATCATGAATTTCCTTTATTCGCTAGGAGACATGAATGATTATAAATTTTAATGATATAATAAAAATAAATTGAAGATTATTGGCAATTGTGAAAGTTTGAGAAAGAAAAAGATAAAAAGGAACTAATTAGAGTAAAGTTGAGCGTGGAGAGGAAGATGATACCCTCATATCAACCTTTTCATAAGTCACTCGTTTCCATTTTATTTCGTAATTGTTTCCAAATTATAAATTATTTTTAGATTATATGTTTATTCTATATTTTCCGATAGGATCTCAATTTGCAAATTGGATTGTAATGGATAAGGAATGTATTAACATGCCTCTTTGTGAGTTTGAAATGGAGGAAGATGATACTGAGAAACAATCTGAAATTTTTGAACTTGGAAAAAAGAAAAGGGATAAGGCTAGCACCTTTGATTGTTGGAGGTATTTTACTAAGATTGGGGAAGGAAAGGATGGAAAAGAAAGGGCAAAGTGCAATAGTTGCAAAAAAATATATGTAATTAGTGGAAGAAAATATGGTACTTCCCATTTAAATCGTCATATTATGAAATGTGTTAAAAGAAAATTTGAAGAAGTAGGTCAAATGATTTAGATATGCAGGGAAAGTTGAAGGCAAAAAAAAAAGAAGAGAAAGTTGTACATCGGGAATTGCTGTCTAATCTAATTATTAGGCATAATTTTCCTTCCAAATTTGTTGAGTATCCTAAACTTAGAACTTGGATAAACTACTTATGTCCTGATGCAATTATGATTTCTAGAAACACTGTTTAGGTTGATATTGGGAGAATTTACTTGAAAGAAAAAATAATGCTTAAGGAATTGCTTGCTTCCATTCCTAGTAAGATATGCTTAACTTCTTATTTATGGACATCTATCAATACTGAGGGTTTCATATCATTGACTACACATTTTGTCAACCTGAATTGGAAGTTAAATAGCAAGCTACTGAACTTTTGTCATATGCCTCCCCCTCACACAGGTTTTGAGTTGTCTGAGAAAATTAATGAATTTTTATAAGATTGGGGACTAGAGAAAGAGGTGTTTTCTATGACTTTGGATAATGCTTCTGCTAATGATGTTCCCAAAATACTTTAAAAAGTCAACTTCTTTTACAAAATGGTTTGAATGTGGTGGTGAATTCTTTCATGTTTGTTGTTGTGTACACATATTAAATTTAATTGTTCAAGAAGGATTAAAGGTGCTTGGTGATGCTTTGGACCAAATTAGAAACAACATCAAATATGTGAGGGGTTCGGAAAGTATAATGGTGAAATTTAAACACTGCCTTGAAAGGTTTAGTGATATTCATGCATCATGTGGGTTGTGTCTTAATGTCCCTACAAGATGGAACTCTACTTATTTGATGATTAAAAGAGCTCTTACATATCAATGTGTTTTTGAAAGCTTGTATTTGGTTGATGAATCTTATAAATACTGCTCTTCAGAGGAAGAGTGAGAGAGAGCTAGAAAAATTTGTAGGTTCTTGTTACCCTTTTATGATATTACTAACTTGATTTCTGCTACAAGTTATCCTACTTCCAACTTGTATTTTTTACAAGTTTGGAAAATTCAGTGTTTGTTGATGGAAAATGTGAAGGATGAAGATGTACTAATTAAGAACATGGCTAAATTGATGATAGTAAAATTTGAGAAATATTGGGATGAATATAGTGTTATACTTGCATTTGGTGCAATTTTAGACCCAAGGATGAAGTTAGAAACATTGGATTTTTGCTTTGAAAAAATTAATTCACTTACTTGGTAACTAAAATTGGAAAAGACCAAGGAAAAATTATACAAACTTTTTGCTGAATATTCTACCAAAGGTTTGACAACATCATCAAATGTTCAAAAGCACAAGCAAGGACAATGTTCATCCTCATCTATGTCTAAACCAAGTCTTTTTTATGTAAGTCACTTAATTTAATAATGCACTTTAATTCATTTTTAATTTTTTTTGCAGCAATCCATTATACTAACTTATTACATCATAATAGGAATTAAAAATGTGCAAGCTTCAAGTAGCTAAAAAGCTAGAAGGACACAACTTGACACTTATTTGGATGAACCAACTTTGGATTTTGACTTAATTTAAAATAAAAATAATATAATAAAAATAAGATCAATTAAAATAATTGAATCACCCTCAGAAAATGCATGCTTCCAACTAGATGTACAAATTATTGCTTCCGCATTTTCAAGAAAAACTCGATTCCTATACTTGTTAAGAATTCGAGAACCAATGTTAAAAGCAAATTCTAATGCAACTATGGTTATAGGGATGCTCAACAAATCTCTAGCCATTAAAGCAAGATCTGAAAAGCATTGACTATTATTTTTCCACCATTCCAACACATCCATCTGCTCTAAAAAGTCATTGTCATTGTTTTAATGTATGTAGATGATGGGGAAGATTATAATTACGAAAAATTGGATGAAAGTTCTTCTAAGGCTGCATCCAATATTATTGAAATGGAAGAATATTAATGTTTTTGAATTAACTATATTTATTGTAGTGGTATTTATGTTTAATTTTTTTGAATTAGCTATTTTTAATGCTTTTGAAATGGAAGAATATTGATATTTAATGTTTTATCTTAATTAAATTATTGATGTTTGACTATGTTTGAAATGGAAGAAAAAAATATTGATGTTTGATAGTAGCAAATATAGGTTCAATTTTTTAGTAGCAAAAATTAAAAAATATTTTCATTGAGTTTCTAAAAGAAAAAAAACCACCGAATGCGAGTTGGCCTGCAGACCCGAGGGCTGACCCTTATGCGGGGCGGACTAGCCCGCATTGTCATCCCTAATCTCACCCCGGACAACCATTTGTCTCAAATAAGCATGTTTCTACATTTGGTGAAAGTTGTAATTAGATGTCAGATAGAGTTCAATCTTGACATGTTTCTAAGTAAATTGTATATTAATATGTCTGTTATATTAATTTCTGAGAAGGAAGATTTCAGATGCAGAGTTTGTTCATGGATATGTGTGACATTAATAGAAGTTGCCAGAGATACACATTAACAAATGTTAAATCATTCAAGTCTCTGTAGGGTAAAAGTTCAACCCTATCTCTAATCTCAAGATTGAGTCCACTCAAAAACCTTGCTATGGTGGTGGTCTCTTCCTCCCTAATGGAGGCTCTCATCATGTATAATTCCATCTTCTGCCTATATTCCTCCACACTCATGGTTTTCTGTTGGATTCTCTGGAGCTTCTCCATTAACTCCCTATTATAATAAGAAGGAATATGTCGACATCTTAAGGCTCCCCTAAGATCATTCTAGTATTCTATGGGAGGGTCCTTATGAAGGCGTCTTTCTCTCTCAAGGGCAATCCATCAGTACATAGCATTACCTTGAAAGCTTAGGGTAGCTAAGGGTACCTTTCTTTCCCCACTTACTCTGTGACAAGCAAACAATTGTTTTACCTTCATTTCCCAGTCTAGGTAAGCTTCTACATTTTCTTTTCCATAAAAATGAGGTAGATCTACCATAACCTCCTTAGTGCTTTCTTTTCTAAATCTCCTAGGGTGTGGTTGATAGTATTCATTGATTCTAAGACTTTGTTCCCCAAAAGAATCATTTCCCTTAGAACTAGATGCATGAGAACTTCTTTTGTTTTATGAGTGTATTCATCCCTCTCTTTAACCATTTTCAACTCTTCTTCCAACAAAGCAAAATGATCATCCCTTTCTTTGAATTGGGCTTCATGTTGCAATTGTCTATATGAAAGTGATTGAAAGTCTTGTGCTAGTTGTTTCAAAAGGGATTTAATAGACTTTCTATCATTTTCACTAGAGTTTGGAGAATTAGAAGACATGATTAAAGTTATGTATTAAAAGTAATTTACCTTAAGAAAGATAGGTGTAGGAATGTAGGTAGATTCCTAGGAAAGGGGGTGAATCACTTGGATTACTTAGGTACCAAGCCTTTCCTTATCCAGATTCTATCTTACAAGACTTTCACAAACTTTTCTCTAAGTAATTCACTTAGAACACAATCAAGAATGAAAACACAAGTTTATACAAGAAAAACAAAAATATTAAAAGCAATTACTCACAATTGAAAATTAACTCTAACTGGAAAGCTTTAAGCTAGTCGAATTCCTAATGGTGAGGCTTCTTGGCACTTAGAACCTTAAAGACACACTTATAATCTAATTGAGTTATTAATCAACTAATTGCTCAAGGTTTAACAAATTACATACAATGAAAATTGGATTAACAAAATTTAGTAAATCCTATTCTATGCACTCCTTCTTTTTGCACTCCTTTTTCTTTTTGGCACTCCTTCTTTGTGTATGTGTTTAAGCTCACTTGCTGCTGTCCTCTTGGTCAACCTCTCAAGGATATTCAACTTTGAGTATTCCAATCAACACCTACTAAGTGATAAAGTCCTCACCAAAAAGGTTAGCTCCAAACTTAACAAGGCACCTTTGAAATACTTCCACCAAGAAAGAGGTCAACAAAATTTTAAAGCAATAAAAGTGTCAATTTAAAATTGGACTACAACAAAAAGAGTAATTATATGACAACTTGAAAGAGTAATTGAACAAAAATTGACAAGCAACAAAATAAGGTACTAAAAAAAAAAGGATGGCACACAAATTGAACCTAGAGAATGGCACTAAAATTGGATTAACAAAACCAAAACAGCACTACAGAAAATTAAGGTGTCAAATGCGCGACTTAATTGACTTATGCTGAGATGGATCTTTTAAATTTAAATTTGAAATTTAAACCATAGAAAGTTCAAGATCTTAACTCAAATTTGGCGCTAGAATCACACCAAAATAATGCACCAATTAATTGTGATAAAATTTTCAAATCTGATGCCACTTCACCGTTCTTTCCGCGCCAAAATTACACACTGATAATATTTGATTTATCATTTTTTTTTTGTATTTTGAATTTTGATTCACTTATTTTTTTCAATTTTTTATAACATTTCAAACTACTCAAATCCAGTGTTTCATAATTTTTCTCCAACGAATTTTAATTTCACAAACAGAAACAGCCAGCATAGAATGTAGAATCCTAAACTAGAATTAAAAACAGTTTTGAGAAACTTCAAAAACACAATAGAATTGATGTATAAGAACTTGTATGGATCTAGCACATAAGCATGAAATCAAATCTAAAAATTAAAATGCACCAAAGGCTCAACAAAATAGATTAGAAACTGCACTCAAAATTAAAATCAATGAACCAAAATTATAAAGAAAAGTACTACATACAATTGATGACAATTTAGGAGAAACATGACTTGAAAAAACATATATGGATTCAAAAATTAAAATGACTCAAACACAATCAATATGAATCGATTAAATTTGCAAGAAAGACTCAAAGAATAGCACCTTGTATTTGAAGCAAAACAAATACAAGGAGAGCAGTCGAGACCATACTGCTAGGAGCAGAGAAGCTACCACTGAGAAAAGGACAGACCAAAGGTATGTTCTCTATGTTGCTAAAAGGAGTGAACCTAAGGTGAAGGATAGAGAAGAAACATTGTTCAAACCCAAGTTTCGAGTATCCTTAAAAGAGCTTATTAGAATGCCCAGAGTGTCAGAAAATTTGAAATTTCCGCTAAAGACCAACCGGTCTTTGGGGATGCGAAAGGACATGTGGTGTGATTTTCACCAAGCTTATGGGCATGGAATCGAGCGATGCATCGCACTCAGCTATCAGCTGGCAGACTTGCTTAAGGAAGGCCTCTTGATAGAGGTTGGTCAAGAAGGTCTGTAGGTAGAAGTCGCAACCTTGGAGCAAAGACATGAAGCCCCTGTTCTTGGTGAGTTGAACACCATCTGGAGGATTTTCTCGAGGCGAAAGCTCAGCCTCCAAGCGTAAGTGTTATGCTCAATCCATAATGGCTTTAAATACCAATGAGCACGATAACCCAACTAACCTCTTCCTTTGTTTCACAAAGTCTGACTTGGAGGACATGTTTCCCTATGAAGATGATCCTGTGGTGATATCGGTTATCATTGTAGGACGAAAGGTGCACAGGGTACTAGTTGATCAAGGATGCTTAGCGGATATGACGTTCTGGAAAACCTTTGTCAATGTACAGATATCTCCATCAGCTAAAGCCATACGATGGCTGTTTAGTTGGTTTTGCTATCGACCAAATGGAGGTGCGAGGATATGTGGAGTTAAGGACAACTTTTTTTTGATGAAAGTGCGGTTAGGGCAGTTGCCATCAAGTACATTGTCGTTAATACACCCTCTACATACAACCTGCTCTTGGGCCGACCTGCTTTGAATAGGCTAGGTGCGGTAGCCTCAACAACCCACATGAAGATGAAGCTCCCGCCAACTGAAGGAAAGGTGATTACGGTAAAGGTCGATCAGAAAATGGCCCGAAAATGTTATGAGAGTATCTTGAAGAACCGTCGAACCTACATAGTGGCTATCCAGCATAGGGAGCCAGGATGGATAACCGAGGCCGACATCAGCAATGAAAGACAACTTGGGCCTATTGAGGAAGCTCGAGAGAAGGTAATAAAGGGAAAGAAGTTCAAGCTCGGTACTTCACTTTGTAAAGAGTTAGAGTACAAAATAGCAAATGTTATCTTGAAGAACATGAACGCCTTTGCGTCGTCATCCGCAGACCCGCCTGGGATACGCCTTTGCTACATCTGGCTTTTGCAAGACTTTACAAATGGGTAGATCTGTCATCACCACCACCGTGAAACTCTGGAAGTAGTGGCGAAGCCTCCTCGCCAAGAACACCACTGCCAACGCTGCCTTCTCTAGGGCTTGGTACCTCACCTCAGGCCCTTGCAATACTTTGCTAACAAAGTAGATTGGCTTCTGAACCTGGTCCTAGTCCTGCACAAGAATTGAACTTACCGCCCTCTCAGTGATTACAAAATACAAGCGCAGTGGGGTGCCGAGCAGTGGTTTGCACAACACTGGTGGGCTGGCCAGGTATTCCTTCAGCTTGAGGAACGCTTCCTCACATTCCTTGGTCAACAAGAACCTACTGTTCCTCCTCAAGCACTGAAAATAGGGGTGACCTTTATCTCCCCCAATTGATATGAATCTGGACAGAGCGGCCATCCGCCTTGTTAACTGTTGAACCTCCTTCACTGCCGTCGGGCTTCTTATAGCGAGGATTGTGGCGCACTTATCAGGGTTCACCTCTATCCCACGCTCAGTGAGTAAGAAGCCTAAAAACTTGTCTGCTTCCACCCCAAAAACACACTTCTCTGGGTTTAGCTTCAGCCTGTACTTAGCTATTGTTGTGAATAGCTCTTCTAAATCAGCAACATGCTAATCCTTCACCTGCGAGGTCACCACCATGTCATCTACACAGGCTTGCACATTGCGTCCTATCATAGGTGCGAGCACCTTGTCCATCAACCTCTACTAGGTGGCACCTGCGTTCTTCAACCTAAAGGGTATTACTGTGTAACAATAGCAAGACAGCTTTGTCATGAACGCTATCTTGCACTCATCTATAGGATGCATCTTGATGTGGTTATAGCCAGAAAAGGCATCCAGGAAGCTGAGCAGCTTGCAGCCCGAGGCACCGTCCACCAAGGCATCAATACTTGGTAGGGGATAAGAGTCCTTTGGGCACGCCTTGTTAAGGTCGGTGAAGTCTACGCACATCCTCCACTTCCCATTAGCTTTCTTCACCAGCACCACATTCGCCAACCACTTCGGATATTGGATCTCTCGGATGTGACCAGCCCTCAACAACTTTTGCGTCTCCTCCTTAATGACCTGTCTCCTCTCTTCGTTGAACTTCCTCCTTCTCTGTCGGACAGGTCTAACCTGGGGATCCATGGCAAGGCGATGACACAGGAAATCGGGGTCGATGCCAGGCATGTCCGAGGTGGACCATGCAAAGGCATCCATGTGTCGCTCTATGACTCCAACAATCTGGTCCTGCACATCTCAGCACAAGGATTTGCCAAGCTTGAACACCTTAACTCCAATCTCCCTCTCCAGGATGTCTTCAGCTGGCTCAGGTCATCTCTCTCGGGCGACCTCTGCTCGTGTGACCCCCTCTCCTCCTCTGGGTTGGTCAACAATAGTGCACACCCCACCTGGTGGTTGGGTGGTCACGGTGCACACCCCTCTATTTGTCTTGAGGCTATTATCATAACACTTCTTAGCCTCCTTCTGATTTGACCTGATGGTGATCACTGCTCCTTCCATAGAAGGTAGTTTCATCTTCATATGTCTCGTCGACGCCACCGCCCCTAACCTGTTCAGGGCTGGTCTGCCCAATAATATATTGTAAGCTGAAGGGGTGTTTACGACAAGGTATCTGATGTTCTCTGTACGGGAAGTCACTCCATCTGTGAAGGTGTTCCTTAGCTCTATGTGCCCCCACACTTCGACCTGGTCTCCAGCAAATCCATATAAGCGACTAGTGTAAGGTCTTAACTGGTCTGGAGACAACTGCAGCTTGTTGAAGGTCGACCAAAACATCACATCGGCGAAGCTTCCTTGATTCACAAGCACCCGATGCACCTTCCTTTCCACCGTTACCACTGATATCACCACTGGATCGTTGTCATGAGGGACAACGTCCTGGCGATCAGCCTTCATGAAAGTGAGGTCAACGTTTGGGAAGTGATCTTCCTCGTACACCTCCACCGCCATCACCGATCGTGCATACTTCTTCAGTTGTGATGTGGTGCACCCTCCCCCTGAGAACCCTCCTAAGATGGTGTGGATCTCACCATGTATGGGCACCTCATGCCCCTGATCAGTCCTCAGGGTCACCACCACCTCGGCCCCCTACAACTCCCGCAGGTAGTCATTCAAAAAGCCACTCTTCACCAACTCATCCAACCGGTGACCTAGGGCTAAGCAGTTGCGGATGGGATGGCCAAATGCTTGGTGGAACTCGCACCACGCATTCTTGTTGGGCCCCAGTCTCTTGTCTGTCTTTGGGGGAATCTTCAACCTTTCCGCTACATTAGGAATAGCGATCAGCTCCTTCAATTCCACTAGGAAGTTATGTCTGGGAGACACATCCTCCTTCGCGCGTGCCCTGGTCTGGAGCTTCCTGGCCTCGTAGGGTTTCTGCTTCCCCTGCATTCTCTTCTCTGTTGTCGCCTCATGCACCCGCATAGGTTGAGGACGACTGGGTCCTCGTGATTGTGAAGGGGCCATGCTCTCACAATTTTCAGTGAGTTCCCCCTCTACTGCAATGTTGGCGACAGCTCGACACCTGATATCACCAAAAGTCTTAGGGTGATTTCTGATAAGTGACTCATTGAAGGGTCCTCGTAGAATCCCCTTTCTGAAGGCATACATCACCATATTCTTGTCCTTGATGTGCAGCCTCACCACCATTGCCCCAAACCTGTTGAGATAATCCCTCAGGGACTCTCCCTGATACTGCCTTACATCGAATAGATCATAAGACACTAGCGGGGGAGCCCAATTGACAATGTACTGCTCCCTGAACAGCATCGAAAACTGTGTGAACAATGTTATGTATCCCTCAGGTAGGCTGATGAACCACTCCAACGTTGTCCCTGCCAATGTGGTCATGAAGAGTTTGCAATGCACCGCATCGAAGCCTCCTAACAACATCATCTGAGTGTGAAATGTTGTGAGATGCGCCTCTATGTCCTCCACCCCCGTAAAAATGGTCTTAGGACCCACGAAGGTGGCTGGCACAACGATGCCCATGATCGCTTGGGAAAAGGGCATAGGGAATGCCCTGGGTGGCGTAGGCGGGGCTCAATCATCCACCACGCGATCCCCTGTCTGCTGCAAATTCCGCAAATTCATGAGCAATTCTTCGTTTGTTCTGTACAGCTCTTCATTCATGGCCTGCGATGCGGCTAAGTCCATCTGAATGCTTGCCTAATCCGCCCTAGATTCTGCCACCATTTCTTGGAGGGCGTGCATCGTTTCCATGAGTTGCTACATGGTGACGCCTTCGCCCCCATTTGGTGGGACAGATCCTTATCTGGTATTCCTCATGTCGCTAGATTCTTCTCTTTCGCTTGTGAATGAGACCTTGTTTTATTTCAACCCCACGATGGACGCCAAATGTTCTTGCCGGTTGACTCTCCTGTCGGTTGACTCTACGACAATCTCGCGCCTCCTTCCTTCTCCTTAGGTAATGCTTCACTAGATTGAAACAACTTGCACCTGCAAAGACAAAAGGGGCGCCCTAGAGGTCCTTTGCACTCCGACGCTCAAGTCAATACTGGGGCAAGCACACCAAGTATGTAGTATATTAGTTTCAGTCTAAAAGTCGCTTACCTTTGTGAAGTGTTTTACTATCCTTTATATAGTCTAGGGTTTCCTCTGCGCCGCTACCCATATTTAGGGTTTCTGGGAACTTACCGTTATGTGTCGCTATCACTCAATCTGAGAGTAATCTAGCACGTCACGTTCCCTTAACTGGAGTGCAAATTCTAACAGGATGGCCACCTGGGTACCCTCTCGTGCACCTAATCTCTGGGGCCATCTGTCCTAGGAGTGCCCTCACTGTTCACGTGCCATGCATGCAGCTTCAGTTGGAAACCCTAATCCTGACGGGCACTCAAGCCCTTCAAGACTTTGCACCTAACTGTGTTTTCCCTGCCACACGCATGGATGCTTCGTCACCTAGGCTTCTCCCTACCTTTGGGCATTTTACTAATAACTGGTCTTGCTCTCAGGACCCTCCTTCCATGATCTAGTTCTGTTGTTCAAAACACCCAAGACCAATGTCACATCGTCCCACTCTGTTGTCGAGGACTCATCGTCCTGTTGTGTGACGAGAACACATCGCTCCACTCTAGTGATCGACATGCTGATGACTAATCAGCCCACTGGTCCATGCTACTCGTGGGAACTAGCTCACGTGGTTCACTCTGTTGCCGAGTAAACATCGACATACCTCCAAATCGATCTCAAGTGGCGTGAGATAGTGTCCTTCAACTCATACTTACCAAGGTGCATTTCTTTGATTTGGGATCAAGTTTGTTTATACCTTGATAACCAATATAAACATATGTTACATAGCCAAAAACTTTTTATTTTTTTATAAAGCTTCTATGCTAGGCATCACTATGCAACTTGACATCTTAGCTATGCTAACACCTCAAGTAACAAAAATTATCTGTCATGACACGAAAAAGTATTATTAAAGAAAGAAAATACAATAAAACTATGGGAAGACTAGACTAAAACTCATATATTAACAAAAACAATACATAAGTAGACTATACCTATTCATAAAGATTTCTAAGAACATACTAGATGGAAACCTATTATACTAATGAAATGATTCTCTATGAATAAATCCTAAATTAGGCAACTTATTAGCACACGCATTTCCTTCACAAAAAATATGAGTAACCTTAAACCTGATTTTCCCACAATAATTAAGACAAGTATTCCACCGATTACGAAGCATCCACGAAACAGTAGTCCTAGCAGTAAACGCAACACAAACCAAGGTAGAATCACATCCAAACCATACATTATTAAATCTCATATTGAACTTCCTCCAGAACATATATAACTTCATAAAACTCAGCAACCAAAGCAGTCTGAACATCAAGAAATGCAGAGAAACCCCCAATAAACTCCCTCATACTCCCACAAAAAATACCTCTATAAGTAGCAAGATTAGGATATCCCTAGCAGCCCCATCAATGTTAATTTAACCCACCCTGGTGAATGGAACTCCTATCTAACAGGAAGAGGACGAAAAACTTTACTAGTACGAGTATTAATACCAAAAAATTTAATAACACTAAAATCCAACATATCATTCTTCATTGAAGCTTTAGACGAATTTCCCTCGAGACAAGTTGAAAACATCAATCTTATCCTGAAATCTAGCATAATTTCTCATATGCCATATCATCCAAATAGAAAAGGTTATCATAGCAAGCTTAAGCAATTTAACCAAAGAACTACCATCACTCTTAATAAAAGAAAGAAGATCTTCCTTATTAGAGAACTGAGGAGTAAGAAAAATTTGTTGAACCCAACTCCAATATGCAAAGCATTAGAACATTCAAAAAATAAATGATGAATAGATTCCTTGTGCTTTTCACAAAGCGTACATATAGAACTTATTTGTAAACCTTTATGCTAAATATGCTAATATGTAGGAAGCCGTCCATGAAAAACTTTCCAGAGTACTAGAGTTTTGGAGGGCGAAATATATGAAGATCAAATAAATTTACCCCAACCATAGGGAACTCTTGGTTCCAAGAAAATAATCCTATCTGATTTAAGAGTGAAACGACCAGACTCATCTAAAATCCAATTAGGAATATCCTATGCCTCTGTAACCATGATATGATTAAAAAAATGAGGCATCTGCTGTAAAGACAAGGGAATTATTCCAATCACATTTAGTCCAAAACTGAGAGACTGTATTTGGATTGCTAGCACCATCAGATAGCCCTGCAATATTAGCTAAAGAAGTAGTAGAACACCATTTATCAGTCCAAAAAATAATAAAAGTACATGTACCAATAGATCAAGAAGTATTATCAAGTATAGTAGCATAAAATTACTTAATTCCAGGCCAAAGAGATGAGGACTGATAAACCATTTGAAGCTTGTATTTTGATTTAAGAACTCTAGCTTTCAGGAGAAAAGACCAAGGCTTGTTACTATAAGCAAAGTTCCAAGCAAGCTTAAGAAAATACGCATTATTTTCCTGACGAAGATTAATAATCTTCAACCCTCCATTCTCAAGAGAAGAACAAATCATAGCCTAATTAATTGTAGCTATACCTTTTTTCAGAATATCACTAGTGCAAATAAAATTTCTACACCACTTCTCAACTTACTTAAGAAGGGAAATAGACCATTTATACATATTAAAGCTATAAGCTAAAAATCCATTAATCACTGTATTAATCAATTGAATCCGACCCATCATGTTGAGAGATTTACCTTTCCAAGATGCTAGCTTCAATTTGACTTTATCGACCAAAGGTTGAAGAAATTGACACTTTGGAGCACCAACAAAAATAAGCACTCCTAAATAAGTAAAAGGTAAACAACCATGACTACAAGAAATAAGATGTTGAATTTTGGTGACAAATCTTGTAGAATTATCCATGGTGAAAAAACTACTCTTAGAATTATTAACATACTAACTTGAAAAATCTCCATATATTTTAAGAAAACACTCAAATTTCTAAGAGACTTATTATTCGCCCTACAGAAAAAAATATGTCATCAGCATATAAAGTAGGAGAGGGAGTGGCATAACCTTGCAAACTATCCATATGCAGAATCTTCTTATCATTCACAAGCTTAAAGATACCTCTACTGAGAACTTACTCTGCAAGACAAAAAAGTAAAGCAAACAATGTGATACAACATAACTAGACAAGCAGATGACCAAGGATACAACAGACACTTCACAATTAGGTCAGTCATCTCAGCATACAAAACCAAACCCCACTAAACCTCAAAAGAGCCTCAGTAGAAGAAGAACCAGATATAAACCAGAATATCAAATGTTTTTCCTTCTAGTCTTTTCACAAGACAAGTTATGTAAATAAATTGGTCTCACTTTGGGGTTCCAAATAAAAGAATAAGCTAGAGTAGGGTAGACTTAGTAAATTAGGCTTATGCCAAGTCCACCTTTCATGACATGTGCACCTAGGTTTAGGGTTTCTTTTACCTACCTTCTAGAAGGTTTCTCACAAATGATGCCCCTACCCCTCTTACTTTTGCTCCCCAAGTCATTCTCTCCTAAATAAAGGGTGCCTTACCTCATGCATTTGGAGACATTGAATTTTGAAAGTAAAGAAACTCTGTCAAAGTGTTTAGTAAGCTGAGTCTCCTATTATTTTTGGCTCTTATGTTGAGTGCTCAACACCTAAAGTGGCGGCTCTTCACCACTCATCTTGGAGTCTCCTCGCCCTCCAAGTGGCGTGACCATACCTTCATCATCCTAAGCTTCTTTTTCCTTTCATCTATTTATTTTTCCATTTTGTTATGTTCTTGTGTTCATCATTTTCTATTCGGTTTCCATCTTCTTTCTTTCCTTTATATGCTCTTAATTCCGCACCTATTCATCATCAACACCATATAATTGTGTTTTCTCTTTGCCCTCTAGAAGTGAACATTCACACTTAGTTAACCACTAGGTTAAGTTCGTGTCCAGTGGGAATCGTCTTTGGGTTTCTCACCATATTCTGCTTAAAATAAAAAACCATAAACAAAGTGCAACTCATAGAATGTGCAATCCTAAAATTAACTCACATCATGTGGTATTCAGGGCATGGTTTTAAATTGTACTTATCTTTTCTGAGTTGATTTCTTCCTTTAATTTTCAGCACAGTTCAATTATTGCTTTTATCTTCAAGCTTTTTCAATTCAGTCTTTAAATTCTTGTCATTTACAATTCTGCCTTTTTTAATCATTAAGCAATTTAAATTCTGCTTTTGAATTATTTTGTGTCAATTTTTTTCCCTTACTCTTTTGCTTGAGTCTTATGTTCTTAGTGTTCTAGGAGTCCTTAAATCCTTTCTGCTTATTGTAACTTTAATTTTGAAGAGTTAAAAGTAATTAGAATTTGTTTAAGTGTTAGTTGATTTAGTTCCAAACAAAGAATCCAAGTGATCATAAGAATTGAATCACGTTCTATTTGTGAAAATTTAAAAGTGAAGTAAAAATATGCATGCCAAGATTTTGGACATTTTAAATCCATGAAAACAAAAACAAATACAAAAACAATTTGAATGCAATTCACTTTTCAAGCTTAGAGTGCTAAGAGGATTCTTTTTATGTTGTGAATTGTTTTCACATTTGTGGAACTTTATCCTTCTTACCTTTACACTTTCTAAGAAAATTAAAACTTCATAGTTAAAGGTTTAAGTAAGTTTCTTTGAGTCTCCATAAGTGCTTTTCTTGTTTGTCTTGTTTAAGTTTTGTCATCATCATACTTCCATTTTAGCTTAGCTTTCTTTCTTCAAACTTTTCTTGCTTGTCTTCAAATCTTTCTTAAGTTTTGTTGAGGGTTCCTTGCATGAGAAAGTGATAAGATCTTTGAACTCTTTCACTTGAAGTATTTCTACCAAGTGTAGACCATTTGGTGTTTCTGAAAACCTTTCTTGAGTGATTCTACCATTTTTTCCATCCTTTACTAAATAGCCGAGTGATACACGTGAGTGAGTGCATTATTTATTGTTAAAAACTAACTGTTTAATTTTTTGTGTGCAGTAATATGCATCCTCTATCTTCAGGGAAATCTTCCAAACCACAATCTCCTCAAAAGACACGTCTTTTTGGGGAGCTTGAGGATACCAAGAGGAGTTTGGCCCACAAGGAAGAGGAAATGTGGCAACTAAGTGAAAGGATGCAAAGGCTAAAGGATACACAAGCGAGACAAAACCGTGAGAGGGAGATGGGAGCCTAGAAGAGCTATTAGACATTACATGGACTATGGAAGCCAAGAAGAAGAAGAAGAATAGAGAGTGCAAAATTATGAAGTTAGGCGCCATCATCAGCACCAACTAAAGAAGACCATTCCTTTTGTAAAATTACCTAATTTTAATGGGAATAGTGACCCAAATGTATATCTAGGATGGGAAGCTAAAGTAGATCAAATATTTAATGTGTCTGAGGTCGAAGAGGACCAAAAGGTTAAGTTAGCTTCCCTAGAATTTTTAGACTATGCCATGCAATGGTGACATCAAACTGTAATGAAAATTGGGCTAAACAAGAGGCCATTCATTGTCTCTTGGAGTGATTTAAAGTTATGCATGCATGCGCGGTTTGTTCCTCCTTGTTATAGGAAGGAACTTTTGTTGAAGCTCCAATGGCTTCATCAAGGATCTAGGAGTGTAGATGAGTATTTTAAAGATTTAAAAGTAACTTTGACTAAGATTAATATGCATGAATATGAAGAATCAAAGATTACTAGATTTGCGAGTGGATTAAGAAGAGAAATTCAACATGTTGTAGAACTTTATGAGTATACATCTTTAGAAAATTTGGTTCACCTAGCCATCAAGGTGGAATCTCAAATTTTAAAGAAAACATCTTTCAAACGTACTCATAATGATGGCTTTTACAACTCTTCTTGGAAAGATAAAAATAAATTTCCAAAACAAGGTAATCCTTCCAATTCCTCTAAAGAGTCCACCCCACAAACTTCTAAAGACAATCCTTCTCCTTCTAGGACTAAATCCCAACCAAAACTTCAAATAAAAATGGTTCAAATGTTTAGGTTTTAGTCATATCGCAACAAATTGCCCTAACAAAAGAACCATTATGGTTAAAGGGGGGATAGTAGTAAGTGACCATAGTGATCAATCTTCTAGGTCTAACTCCCCTACCCCTTCAAAAACCCCTTGTGAAAATGAATGTGAGAGACCTTGTGAAGGTGACTTATTGGTGGTAAGGCGAATGTTGGGTACTATTAAAAAACCTTTTGATGAAACTCAAAGAGAAAATATTTTTCACACCCGATGGCTTATAAACAACAAGTTATGTTCCATGATCATAGATAAGGGTAGTTGTGCTAATGTAGCCAGTACAAGAGTAGTGGAGAAGCTTGGAATACCAAGCCCTATCAACTACAATGGCTTAGTGAAAAGGGTGAAATTATGGTTAATAAACAAGTCCTCATAACTTTTGCTATATGAAAGTATAAATAAGAGGTTTTATGTGACATTGTTCCAATGGAAGTAACAAACATTGTATTGGGAAGGCCTTGGCAATATGATAGAAACATTTTACATGATGGCCATACTAATAAGATTTCTTTCAACTTCTAAGAGCATAAAATTATATTAAAATCCCTCTCTCCCAAAGAAGTTAATGAGGACCAAGTAAAAATAAAAACTAAAAGAGAAAATGAAAAGGATGAAGAAAGAAAAGATAAAATGAGCATCATCACCTCACCTCACGCAGTAAAAACAATATTGTTGACCCGTACAAAAATACAAACTGCATCTCATAGGTGTTCTTTTTCCTTATCTTTCTCATTACCTAACAAATCTAAATACTTGACATCTTTGATAAAGAAGTTTAGGAATGATATTTAAAAAACTTCCTAATGGTTCTTACCTTATAAGAGGATTTTCACAAACAAATCATTTTCTCCCTAAACACTCTACAAACATGGCTTGTATCTAGAACTCATCCATGCAAACTCCCAAAGCTTCATGAACATAAGTTTGATTCCCAAACCTATACTAGGAATGTTTCTATCTTTCTTGTGAACAAACTAACTATGTTATTTGCAGTAGTTCTAAATTTGAGGTCGAATTCTTTTCAACTTGGGGGGCATGATACAACGCAACTAGACAAGCAATTGACCAAGAATACAACAGACATTTCACAATTAGGTCAGTCATCTCAGCATATAAGACCAAGCCCCACCAAACCTCAAGAGAGCCTCAACAGAAGAAGAACCAGACATAAACTAGAATATCAGATTGTCTTCCTTCTAGTCTTTTCACAAGACACGTTATGTAAATAAATTGGGCTCGCTTTGGGGGTCCAAGTAGAAGAATAAGCTAGAGTAGGGTATACTTAGTAAATTGGGCTTGTGTCAAGTCCACCTTTCATGACATGTGCACCTAGGTTTAGGGTTTCCTTGACCTACCTTCTAGAAGGTTTCATGTTTTCTCTTTGCCCTCTAGAAGTGAACATTCACACTTATTTAACCACTTGGTTAAGTTCGTGTCCAGTGAGAATCTTCTTTGGATCTCTCACCATATTCTGCTTAAAATAAAAAATCATAAACAAAGTGCAACCCATAAAATTTACAATCCTAAAATCAATTCACATAATCTAGTATTCAGAGTATAATTTTCATATTGCGAGTACTTATGATTGACCCTTTTAAAATATTCTAATGATCATCATGGAAGACAGTTGAGTAGCCATCACTATCCAATTAGCCTATCGAGATTAAGTTCTTTTTCGAATTACGTATGCGTCTAACATTTTCAATTCCCAAATAGACTCATTCAACTTAATCTTCACCGCACCTTTGCCAACATAACACAAGATTGCTAATTATTAAGATAAATTTTTCAATATTATTACGGACATAATTCTCTTTGTAAAGCAGTATGAAAAGATACTAAAGAATATAATATTCAAGATTCTTCCTTACACTCTAAAGAACATATTAATGCAACGTGTTCTTCTGAGGTGAAGGTAAAATTTGTCTCAGTCTTAAAGTCTTGATTCTTTGATGCAATCTTGCACTAGTTTTTGTAATGTCTATTCTTTCCACAATTCCAACACTTGATAGTATTTACCTTGTTGAAACTTAGATAATTCCCATAATTGAACCTCTTCTGGTATTTGGATTTGTCACGCTGATATCCTTTGGTTAAATTTCTTCCTCTTAATTGTGCATGCAAAATTGAAAAAATTGATAATTCACCCAAGTCTTTTGGTTATATCTTTTTATTGAAAAACATATCACAAACACCCCAAAATATAAACTTATTACTTCTCGACGAGTTACACACAACTGTTATAGTAACATTTAAACTTTCTAATATAGAAGACAAGAGTATTCATATTTATATTTTTTTATCAAATTCAATTCCAATAAAACTCAATTAGGTTATGATCATAATTCATTAAGATATTGTGTTGTTGATATGCATTCTATCATTTGCAAATTAAACAACCGCATCAAACAAATGAACTTTGTTTGAAATTAAAGACTTTTCAAATATAGTGGAAAGAGTTTCATTATAAGACTCTGGTTGTTTCTTTTGGAATGTTGAGAACAACATTGTGGGATAACATTAAATATATAACTACGAGGATTAGATGAATAGTCCAATCTTCATCATTTATAATTTTTTGTTGTTTCTTGAGAGATTTATACAACTTCTTTTTATATAATTTTTTATATGGATGTTCCAAAAGTTGAAGTTCACACCATCTCGCTTCTTCATTTTCACTTTCCTTCTTTTACATTCATTATACTTCAATTTATTCACTCACGACCATTAATAATAACAAACAACAATAATAATTAAAGTTCTAAAACCAATTATTAAAAACTCATGCAAATTTTCCTAAAACTAATTTATAAAAAACAAAATAAAGATAAGATAGTAACGCAAAGTTATAGCTTTTAAATGAAAAAAAAAAAAAACACTTAACTTAGAACTCAATAAAACTTAAAGACGTAAATAATACTTTCTTTCACTAATTTCTCTTTTGTTGGAGATTTTTCATATTAAAAAGTTTCCTATTTATATAAAAAAGAAGATATTACCCATTACATAAAAAAATAATATTACTTTTTTATGTAAAAAAGTCGTATAGTTGTCTGTTTGTTTTCTATTAATTCTCTTGTACAAAATATTACTTTTCTTTCGTTTTATTTAATTTTATACTAAAGTCAAACAACTTCTAGTGCTATTTACTCGAACGTCCCTATTTTTTACATATATGTCCCACCATCAACTGGAGATGATTCATCTTTTAAGAAGTATTTGTCACCTTTGCATCTCTTCACTGTATTTTCACTCGAACTATAATTTTCAATCATGTCCTTTTCAAACAATCCACTCCACTTTTCAATATATCGGAAGTAATCCAATAAAAAAACTTTAAGAAAATTCACTGTTTCAACACAGTGATATGAAAAAAAATATCTAAATTATTAAAGAGTCTAGGAAAAATTATATATATATATATATATATATATATATATATATATATATATAATGAAATTTAAATTTGATGTGTACCAAATTAGAAATTAATTTGAGCAGTTAGAGTAGAAGAATTGGTCCCGCTCCTAAATTTAAGAACTTAGCCGAAAGGTGTGGAGTTATTAACACTTCACCTACCCAGATATGAAAATAAAGTCAGTGACGTACACAAACATAGATTGATTGAGATGAGAACGATGAATACGATTTTGTCATGTAAAAAAAAACAGTTTAAATTTTACTATGATAAGACAACATTTTCTCATAAATAATTTATAAATATTTTTAAATCTAGACGTAACATTCCAAAAATTTACTATCCATTATATTATAAACTCATGGCATGTAAAAAGTTTATGCTAATTCAAAATAGGCATTAGTTCGTGTAAGGATCTAGAAATTTATACATCGGTCGTCTGCCATGATGAGGGACACATCGGTCGTCTTCCAGGGTGAAGCATCGGTCGTCTGTCAGGATGAGGCATCGGTCGTTTGCCAGGATGAGGCATCGGTCATCAGTCATCAGCTGGGAGGATAAACGTAACGGTCATCGCGCGATCAGTCATCGGTGGAGGGTCATCGCGCGATGTCGTGTTTCAGACAGATAAAGTGGGACCCAAGCTCCTAGCATGAGCGTTCTGCATGCGCGACACGTAGTCAGTAAGAGTGCTTCAGAACAGTTGGCACCAGAGAGTTGGTATGGAAAGTGACCCAGAGTTAGTGTGCGCAGAGACCCACGTGGCCATCCTGTTAGAGGAAACCCACACGCAAGGTTGCTCAGAGAGTGGGTGATGGCCGTGAAGGCTACAGAGCCGTTCGACCATAATAGCTGAGGGAATAAGCTCATTTCGTTCCCCTTCTCCTTTCTCCTCCTTCTCTCAACGTCACGGACGCCTCCCTCACCACTTTGACGACGGCGACTACCACTGGACTGTGGCGTTTTTCTCTGCAAGTTTTCTGATCAGGACGCTAAAACAGAGTAAGTCGTTTTACTCTATTTTTCGAGTAGATTCTGAACTTGAGAGGGTTGCCTCTGCATAGGCCTTGCATGCGACTCTCTTAGCTTCAGAAATTGTCTCTGTTAACGTAGAAAATTAGTAGTATAGTCAGTTTTGTGATTAAGGCTCCATGGTGCAGGTTAGGACATCTTTAAGTTTCGGTGGGTTTGGAGCTCTTAGTGAGTTTTTATGCAAGTCCAGGTAAGGGAAGCTAGCTTTATTTTCAATAACAACCATAGGCTAGAAGATTCTGAAGTTGGGGCGACGTGGTCGCCGGTTTCAAACTTTCTTGCACGATGCTCTATTTTTATGTGTGGATCTGAATTTGTTTGAGATTGAAATGTGGTTTTTTTTTTAAATATAGTAGATGCTGTGAAATGCATATGATTTTCGAAATCTTGAACTTTGGTATGATTTGGATTGTTTAGAAACGGTTGAAAATATGATAGGATCGAATCGTTCATGGATGTGTTGTATGAATATGGAATGATGTGAAAATGTGGTCAAGACATAGTATTTTCAGGAAAGGAAATACCGTGTTGAGATTGTTATGAGGGTGTATTGATCTGTGAGTATCCTGTGAATGAGACGATCCTGACTCTACTGATATGATGGAATCACATAGATGAAGTTATTCAGTTGGTGAGAGTCGAAGGAGGTTCATATGTATGGGTAAGTCGTTTGAAAGATAACTGACTTGACCTGTTATATGGATTAACCCTGTCATACTGGGAGAGTGATGATATTGAGATTATTTATGCGCATGGCTGTGTGGATTCACAGCGACCCTGTGTGGATTCACAGTGGTGTAGTATGACAGGTGCAGGTCTCTGGATGCTAAGTTCAACGCACGAGTCTTCCGGAAGTAGAGTCAAGTGTCTACGTGTTGTGAGTCAGTGGAAATTCTGACGTGAGAAAGATGAATATTGAAATTATTGGTAGACACTTGATGGTTATGTGAAATGATAGACACGTGATGAAGTTATGAAATTGTGAATATTGCTGATTACGTGGATGTGAAATTGTGAAGTGTGTAAAATGAAAAATGATGGTTTATGATGATATCAAGTTTCTTATTTAAAGTTTTTAAAATAGTTAGCTTACCCCTTGTTTTGTTTTGTGGTTGTTTTCTTTAAAACTGTGATGATCGTGTATAATTTACACGGGAGCAGATGATGTTGCAGGTAGTAGAGCTCCTCAGTGAGCATTTTGGAGGAAGGGATTGTCTGTCTTGAATGCTGTATTTTGTTTTATTCTGAAAACTCCTGATGGAGATGTATTAAAATTCCCTAGAAAAGGGATGTTATTTTGAGATACAATGTATGGAATGGATGAATTATATTATATATATACCTATGTTAATTTTGATATTATTGTTTTACCTTTATTTTATTATATAAAAATGAATAAGATATTGAGGGGCGTTACAGTTCGCCTTTATGAAAATCTTTCATGACATCAAAATTCCCTTCATATAGGAATTTTGTAAAAGTACTCGGCCTGTTGAATAGCTTTGGAGCCAAGTTTATGTTGTTACAAAACATATTGTTTGGCTACTTCATCTTCTTTTTCAACTTTCTCTTAGCGAGCTTGCTCAAAGTTATGAGAGATTGTCATTCTTGATGATTCTTGAAGAACATTTTCCATTTCATTTAGATTTTAACGGAGGTTATTTAGGAACCCTAGGAATTGATCTAATTAACAAAATTTTTTTAATTTTTATTAAGTTCCAAAAGTTATTCTAAAATCTCAGCAAAATAATGGAGGTTTTTCTAACCTTCATTAAATTCCAAAGGTTTATTTTAAATCCTCAGCAAAATAATGGAGGTTTTTTAACCTTCGTTAAATTTCAAAGGTTTATTCTAAAACCTAAGGAAAATAATGTAGGTTTGTTTAATCTTCGTTAAATTCCAAAGGTTTATTCTAAGACCTCAACAATATAACTAAGGTTTGTTTAACCTTCATTAAACACCAAAGGTTTATTCTAAAACCTTAGCAAAATAATACGTTTTTTTAATCTTTGCTAAATTTCAAAGATTTATTTTAAAACCTCAGTAAAATAAAGGAGATTTTTTTAACCTTCGTTAAATTCCAAAGGTTTATTCTAAAACCTCAGCAAAATAACAGAGGTTATTTTAACCTTCGTTAAATTCCAAAGGTCTATTGTAGAATCTCTATAAAACGCTCTAAATTTTTCAAACTTCAATAAATAAATATAATTAAATCTATTTATAAATAAATAATTAAAAATTATATAGTTTTAATATATTTTATAACTAAATTCTTTAAAATTTTGAAATTGTAACTTTACATTACAAATAAGTTTTCAAAGTTTCAAAATTTTATTTTAAAAACTCACCAAAATAACCTTGGATAATAAGAATTTCAACAAGGAATCTTGGATAATAAGTATTTCAATCGTATTTGCTGGTAATTGTTTTATATAATTTCTAGTTTTTTTTGTTACAAGCTCATTCTTCAAAAAACCTGACTTATTTTGTTTTAACTTTTAATGTATGTATATTTTATGTGCAATTTTAGTTTTAGTTATAATTTTTAATATTTAATTCTCATAATTTTGAAATATTTTAAATTAAGGCCTTTATTTTAACATGCATCCAATAATTAATTCACTGTGAAAGTGAGAAGTGATAAAGTTATAATTTCTCCTTGCAATATGTTCTTACAATCTTTGAAAACCTCAAAGCCAAGAATACACATGACTTTGAAGTCCACATCTAACAGATAATGCAATTATTTGGGATATATAAAGTAGTCATAAACACCAGGTGTTGTCAAGCTAAGTAATGGTGACTTATGACCTGAGTTGTGGCAGTAAGGTGATGGAAGAAACAATGATAGTGCCTTATTTAGTGTTTCTTCTCCGTAGATATTGTACCAACCAGTCCTCGGACACCGAGAACAGCTAGTAATGGTGAGCCGCATCAGCTGGGTCCCACAACGTGCGCCAGAGCCACGTGGGCTGGGTCCCACAAGTAGTAGGGGCCAATGATATGATTAGTCATCAGCATGTCGACCACCATAGTGAACTGAGGTGTCCTCGTCACTCAGCAGGGTGACGAGTCCTCAGCAACTGGGTGCGACGAGGTGACATCGGTTTTGGATGTTTCGAACAACAGAACTAGAACATCTACGATGGGTCTTGAGAGAATACCAGTTATCAGTAAAATGCCCAGAAGTAAGAGGAGGCCTAAGTCACGAAGCACCCATGCGTGTGGCAAGGAAGGCACAGTTAGGTGCAGAGTCTTGAAGGGTTGAGTGCCCATCAGGATTAGGGTTTCCAGGTGGAGCTACATGCATGGCACGTGAACAGTGAGGGCACTCCCAGGATAGGTGGCCCTAGAGACTAGGTGCACAAGGGGGTACCTAGGTGGCCATACTGTAAGAATTTGCATTCCAGTTAAGGAAACCTTACGCGTTAGATTACCCTAAGTCTGGGTGATAGCGGTGCTAGGGTATTCCTGTAAACCCTAAATATGGGTAGCGGCGCAAAGGAAACCCTAGACTATATAAAGGGTAGTAAAACGCTTCACACAGGTACGCAGTTTCTAGACCTAAACAGATATACTCAATACACTTGGTGTACTTGTCCTAGTTTTGACTTGAGCGTCGGAGTGCAAACGGCCTCTAGGGCGCCCCCTTTCTATCTTGCAGGTGCAGGTTGTTCAAAACAGCAAAGCATAACCCAAGGTGAGGGAAGGAGGCGTGTGATCGTCGTAGAGTCAATTGACAGGAGAGTCAACCGGCAAGAACAGATATAATAGACATAAGTGTGACTGAATTGTGATTCCTTGCTAGGACTGTTGTCGGTGACCATTGAGCCTGTGCTGAAGAGCAGTGTGTCTATGGTGGAAGAGAGAGGTCAGGAGGATCGTTAGAAATGTTGAAAAATGGAGTTGTTGAAGGTTAATTCAGATGACAAGTCATTTTACAAAAATTTTGAAACATATGGTATTTTACGAAGTTTAATAAACCCATGGTATTTAATGGAGGTTTTTAAACCCATGGTATTTTACGGAGGTTTTGAAACCCATGATATTTTACGAAGGTTCTTAAACCATGGTATTTAACAAGGGTTCTGAAAGACTTTTTTTAAGGTTTAAAAAAACCTTAGGGAACACCTTCCCCATGGATGGTTTAGCAGGGAAAACTGCAACCCTGGATAAAAGACTTAATAAAGATTTTAACCCTGGATAATGTAAAAATAAACCTTGTTAAAACCATTTATTCTTGTAGTGGATACCGTTTGTCCAATTTTCATAAATAAAGATTTGTTTACATATTTCTATGATTATTTGTTGTTTAAAAATGTGCTTTTTTTATTAATATTTAAAGGTTAAATCATATTAATGATCTCTGAAAAAGTTTTATCTAGTTTGATCTCTTATGTTTCAAAAAGTTTTAAATTAATAATTTATATTTTTGAAATGGTTCAAAATTGCTCTTCTTTTAACTTAAATTTAACTCCACTAATTTTTAAATTATTTTTTCATCTCATCTTCCATTTTCTTTCCCTGTTCCCCTTTTTCTTCCATTGATTCTACACTGCACTTTTCTTCTTCCTTCTCTCCCATTCCATCTCCAGCCACATCCAACTCCTTCTTTATCAACACATAATGACATAAGAAAAAACCTTCTCAATACAATATATGATTAAATGACAAAAATATTATTAGTATAAATAAATAACACTTAATAAGTGATAATTCAATAAACAAAATCATATAGAAAATCTTATTTTAATAATAATATAAATTTTGATCGTAATTAAATAAATGTGTTACATTTTTATTTTTTAAAAGCTCTCATATTAGATATCACTATGAAAGTTGACATTTCAGCTAGACTAACACCTCAAGTAACAACAATCATCTGCCGTCACATGAAAAAAATATTATTAAAAATGAAAGAAAGAAAGAAAGGAAATACAAGCAAATATGGGGGAACTAGACCAAAACCGGTATATGAAAAATCTAACAAAAACAATACTTGGGTAATGTATACCTATTAATAAAGAATTCTAAGAAAATACTAGATAGAAACCTATTATACCGACGAAATTGTTCTCTATGAATAAACCCTAAGTTAGCAAGCTTGTCAACACATGCATTCCCTTCACAAAAAATGTGAGAAATCCTAACCCTGATTTTTCCATAGTAATTAAGACAAGTGTTCCACCTATTATGAAGAATCCAAGGAACATTAGTCCTAGCAATAAATGCAGCACAAACCAAGGCAGGATCACATTCAAGCCATAAACTAGTAAGACCCATCTTTTAAGCTTCTTTAATGGCATGTATAACTCCATAAAACTCAGCAACCAAAGCAATCTGAATATCAATGAAAGCAGAGAAACCACCATTACGCTCCCCCATATTCCCATGGAAAATACCACCACAAGCAGCAAGAACAGGAGAACCCCTTGCAACACCATCAGTATTAATTTTAACCCAACCTGGTGGAGGAAAGTCTCATCTAATAGGAAGAGGATGAAGAAGTTTGCCACTATGAGTATTAATATCAATGAACTTAAGCACATAGAAATCAAACATATCATTCCTCATAGAGCTTTTAGACAAATTACCCACTAGGAAAGTGAAATCTTTAATGGTATAAATGACCCTGGGTAAATCAATCTTAACCTGAAATCTATCATAATTTCTCATATGCCATATCATCAAGTTTAATCAAATTAATCAAAGGACTACCATCGCTTTTAATAAAAGAAAGAAGATAAAAAAACATTAGAGAAATGAGAATTAAGAAAAGTTTACCAAACTCAACTCTAAATATGCAATGCAATAGGACATTCAAAAAATAAATGTTAAATAGAGTCTTTCTTCTTTTCACAAAGAGTACACATAGAACATATATATAAACCTCTGTGCTGAATGTGATGATATGTAGGAAGCCGCCCATGAAAAATTTTCCAAAGTACTAGAGTTTTGGAAGGAGGAATATGTCGAACCAAATGATTTTACCCCAACCACAGGGAACTCCTGGATCCAAGAAAAATTTCCTAGCAGATTTGAGAGTGAAATGATTAGAGTTGTCAAAAATCCAATTAGGAGTATCCTTTTCCTACCTAATCATGATATGTTCAAAAAAATGATTCACATGTTGTAAAGGCAAGGGAATAATCCAATCATGACCACTCCAAAATTGCGAAACTGTAGTCATCATGATTCTAGAACCATCAGGCACCCCTCCAATATTTGATAAACAAATAGAAGAACACCATTTATCATTTTAAAAATTAATAAAAGCACCTGTAACAATAGTCCAAGAGACATGTTCAAAAATAATATTGAATAAATTAGTAGATATGTAACATCAGTTTCTCTAACATATTAAAGCGAAATATCATTTTCTTCAACACCTCAATGTAGACAGCGATTGTTGAAGTTTAACTCTGCAATATTTATACATAGAAAATGACCAAAACTTAATTTTATTGAAAATTATAGAGCTGGATGAAAACGTATGTTTTATAAATTACAATGCACCATTTAGAAATCATATCGTATACATGCTTAATTCTTTTTTTAAGTTTTATACTCAGTATATAAAAGTATATCATCGACAAAGTTTGTCTTAATTACACATTTATACCTTAAAAATACTTTTTATTTTCTAATAAAGTTTGTGATCAGATTTTTCAATACAAACGAACTTAAAATATACAAAGTTATTCAATTAAAATATTTTAATTTAACTTATGATTATTTTAATGAGTTTAGAAAACAAATAATTATAATAATACATAAATATTTTTATTTTAATTTTTAAATAATTGTTTTATCTATGGATTACTAATTTTACTTACTAGTCCTTCTTTTCTCAACCATTATAGTTGATAGGTAAATTTCTTTTTATGTTTTTTTGCCCACACTAGTACAAAATGTATAAATGAATACGGTTTATTTAGTGCGGTTTTGCGCTCAAACGTTTTCGTTAAAAACGCAATGGCATTTTTGTAATTAAGTTCATTTACAAGTGCGGCTATTTGTAAAGCCGTACTTGTAAATCAAGTCTTTGGATTTACAAAGGCGGCTATTTGTACAACTGCCTTTGTAAATCAAAATGCTTTGATTTACAAGAGCGGCTATTTGTATAGCCGCCTTTGTAAATCAAAATACTTGATTTACAAATGCGGCTTTACAAATTTTTAAAACCTTTTTAACCTTAATTTCAGAAACGCGCCACTTACATTTTGATACTCTCCTTTCTCTTGCGCTTCATTTCTCTTAACTGCTTCCTCCAATAACTATGTTTCCTCTCTTCTTTGCATTGTCTTCTTGTCATTGGTAAGCATTGTCTTCCTCTCTTCTTCTTCACCATTGATTTTTGTATGTTTTGCATTTCTCTTATGTTTTGTCTTATGCCATTGCTAAGGTCATGCTTCATTGGGAATGTTTTTGTTTGCTTTTTGCTATGTCTTCCTCGTCGCTGTTGTCACCTTACTCCGTCATATATTTGCTTTTCATTGGAGAATTTTTATTTAAGTTTTTTGGACTTCCATTGGGATAAAATACGAAGAGGTATGATATGGATGCACCGAGACATAAAAAAAATGCTAAAATAATGACCATGTTCTTCGGAAAATATCAAAGTTGAGAACTTTGATTAGAAACCCAATCAATTGCGAAAAAGAAAAGAAACCCTAAACGCCTCTCATAAATGGGATTTATAAATGCGGCTATGTAAATAGCCGCATTTATAAATCGAATTTACGAATGCGGCTACGTATCTCTTCGATTTACAAGTGTGTGCTGATCAAATGCGGCTATATAGGCGCCTTTATAAATTCAAAATAACCGCACTCGTTTGGTGTTTCTGCACCAGTGCCATACCCACCAAAATAAATTTGTTGGTAATTATTTATAGGTAAAACAGATTTTTCTTATAGTTTTAATGTTCTAAATCTTAATATGATAAACAATAAAACTATAATATTTCATAATTGTAAATTTTTATCTTGTACAACTTAACATTTAATATTTTATGAGTGAATGGACAGACAAATATTAGTATGTTACTTTCTTCGTACAAGACAAACGATTTGCACTTACTATTTTTTTTATTATATCTACAGATATACACTACAAAAAATCATGTATAAAGTGGTGGTTTTAATATGGCGGTTACTAATAACCGCCACAATTTACCGTATAATACGACATTTGACTAATCGCCATAATTATCCTTTAAAATATGTCATTTCTAACTATAGCAATTATCCTTCATAATAAAATTCCCGCGTTTGTTTTCCCTCCCTACACCATTCCTCTGTATTCTAAATTTGTTTTTTCTAAAACTTCTTGGAAACGTGCTTTCAGTCTTTGGAAACTAGCGTTGCCTCCCACTCTCTTCCCCCTCTCTGTTAATTGTCTTCCCTCTCTCTCTCTGCTAACGCGACCTTCAGAAACCCTTAGGTGACCTTGACGAAACCCTCACGCGACATTGACGAAACCCTAACGCCACCTTCTCGAAACCCTAATGCTCACTCCTCTGTCCGCCATTGCTACCTTCGCGCAAGGTTTTTTCAGGTTTGTGCTCGCGCGCCCTAAGCCTTTGTCTTGGAAATGTATTGTTTGAAATCATTTTAGGTTGAAAATTTTCGAAATCTAACTTCTAATTTTTGTTGATTGATTGTGCAACGCACACTGGCGACCTTCACAACACCCTTACGCGACCTTCCTCTAACGTTCACGAAACCCTAACACTCATTCCTCTGTCCGCCATTTCCGCCTCTGCGCAAGTTTGTTTCAGGTTTGTGCTCGCGTGCCCTAAACCTCTGTCTTGGAAATCTATTGTTCGAAATCGTGATAGGTTGAAATTGTTCGAAATTTAACCTTTGATTCTTGTTCATTGATTGTGCTTTTTCTTTGTAGAGTGAATCGAGTTCTGAATTTTGATATGGCTTTTCTTTGTAGATTGAACTGAGTTTTGAAGTTTACCTCAAATTCGAGGCCTACACGTTATTACCTACAGGTTCCCGGATTCTACTCCCATGATTTGTTTGTATTCTGTTTTCTAATTTAATCCTTCTGTAGTCACTGTTTCTCATTTTATTGTAATAGTTTTTTCATTTATTTTTTAAGAAATAGAAGGTGATTAGTGTTTGCTCTAATGAGTTAGGAGAAATGTATGACAATAACATTAAGTTTTACTAGAATGAAAGAGGTGTGTAATTTGAGAAAGGGTAGAGCAGATGATGGTAACGAAAATGAAGTATTGTTGAAATGTCTCTGTCTTTGTTCTACCCTGTGACAACTGGTTGGAGGCACCTAGTAAATGCCTGCAGAGAAAGCAATAGATAGTGCTAAACAGAGGCACTGATGAGTGATGAGTGATGATGAGTGGTTAGATTTGTAATAAAGTCTATACCTCCCTGCATGTGAGATAGGCCCCAAATCAATCTCTCATTGATGCAACGTTATAGAAAGATTATTGCACTCGAAGAGCCAAAACAGAAACAAGGAACTGAGACAGAAGAAAGGTTCTAAAAAACATGTTAAATACTAGTTGTAACACTTCAAATATTTCGTGTAAAGTATACTATTATAAACACATTAAAGGTCTTATAAATCTGAATATAAACTTAACCATATTAAATAATGTACTGAATTGGGGTCTAGCAGGTCAAATAAAAACACAGGATGTTGTCTGCTTCTCTTTTATTTGATTTTATTTTTTTAACTATGAGGTGTTAGGATGTTTTTTTTACCTGAAGTACATAGACAAGAAAAAAAATTGTAGTACATGGACAAGAAAACAAAATTAGATAGGTACCCAGTTGTAAGAACCTACTAAGATTTGATTTACTTTTAGTGTAGAACTATTGTTATACCTCAATCAAAAGGATACATCTATTATAAATAGACAATTAATTGATTATTATTTTATAGTAAATAATAAAATACACTATAATTTAATAATTTTAGAACATAACTGGTATGATTTTTTTCTAAAATTTATGAATAATGAACTTAGGTTACATTATTATAAGATAAAAATTATAACATCTCAAAAGTGGTGACTTGATATTCTTGTTCTTAAAAAAAGTATTTAATTAATTTGTCAAAAAGATTTAATGTTCAGGTTTTTAGGAGTTTGAATTTAATACATTAGATTAATGCATCTTACGAAGGATCAAATCAAATTAAAAATTTAGAGTCTTTTCATCTGATAATGTATGATATAATGTCATATATATAAACCCCTAAGGTACAAAAGTACATAACTTTATGTAGGTGTTCTAAAGTGTAACAGGTACAACAATTTTTTCACCTCAAAACTGCTACAGGGAAGGTACAGTTTATTTGAGATAGAAGATATAATTGAATCTATTTTGATTATGAAGAAATTTTCTAATCAATTCAACAGATGATAAAAATGTTTTTTAATTAGAAATAATTATAAAGTAGATAACTAATACTGTCATCCTAACAATATTATGCACACTTTTGTATATAATTCTATACTTTATGAACAAGATAGTTTAGATAACTAATACTGTCATCCTAATAATATGATGCACACTTTTGTATATAATTCTATACTTTATGAACAAGATAATTTATTTCATTGTATTTACTATATTGTAATAAAAAAAATAATGGTTTTGTTACATAAAAAAATTATAGTTAATGTGATTAATATTATTACCAACAAATTAACTTGTTCTCATTTATTTTATATTTACCAAACTTAACTGAGTTTATTTAAATTTATAAAATTTATTTTATAAAAAAAATTGACTATAACTCAATTAAACATGTCCAATAAATACCCTAGATTATACTGATCATGATCATGTGGAGTAAAAGAATGTAGAGATGAGAATTGTGACAATGATGAAAATGTGATAGTAGCCAATGATAAACAATGTCAATTTATCTATTGTTAGTAACAACAGACATGTTAGTTATCATGGTTGGTAAATACAAAGAGATATGACAAGAAAGATAATAGGAAAAATATGGTTTGATAATATTATTCATATATAATTAATTGAGAACTCTTTATAATAATATTTTCTTTTCTTTCCTTTATTCATAGGCATTTTTAAGGGGTGGTGGTGCAACAGTGGGGACAAAATTTAAGGTATAAAAGTTACGATGACACAAAGGAAAAGAAAGAAAAAGGGTGTTTGTCTTTTATCTTATCTTTTGCACCATCAAATTTTTACTTTTGGCTCACAAAAAATTAATAATGGGATTATTCTAAAGTGCTACTATGTGATTTATGTAGTCATTCCTTTTAACCTATTTCTGTTTTTTTTATTTTTTATTTCCTTGTTTGTCCAACTATTGCTATAGTAGTTAGTGTTGCTGAAATCTTGAAAAATTGTTTACATGATAAACATGTTCTCTATTTGATAATGGTTATTTATAGAATGGTTAAGAAATTTATAGAAATTTATAGAGACAACAATCGATCCAAACCAGCTTGCAAATTGGTTTGGATCTAATTTTATGTTCAAGCATCCATATCTGTTTTTAAGGGTACTGATTGCTTGTATGATGTGCTTCTATGATTGAAGTACTTGCAAATTTTTTTTTTTTTTGTATGATCCATAAAATCTACCAAAAGCTAGTTTGGTAAATGTAGGTTCCGATTAACTATTTCATGTAGTTAATGCATGTATATAAGCAATTTTTTGTTATGGTGTTTTGTTTTGTAGTTATGCCAATTGATAAAAGTTGGATTTCTAAACCACGAAACACCATTGAATATGCAAATGGTTTGAATGAATTTTTGGAATTTGCATTTGAAAATGCTAATGGTGTTGTCATAAAGTGTCCATGTTCTAAGTGTAGTTTCAAAAAGTGACAAACAAGGGATGTAGTTCAAGAACACTTAACATGTAGCACTTTTCCTCAAAACTACCAAACTTGGTATATGCACGGTGAAGGACTAAGTGGAAATGAGTCTGTGGCTGTTACAAGTGCGCATGTCATTGAAGATTTCATAGAATCTCGTAATCCAATGGAAGACATGTTGAATGATGCATTTGGGTTTGTGGGGCACGGCGATGATCACATTGATGAGGGTAGTCAAGATGATGGTGCACAAGATGATATGCTGAATGGTGAAGGAAATATAAACTTTGATGAGTTGTTGAAGGACAATAACGAACCATTATATGAAGGTTGTACCAAGTATTCAAAGTTATCATTTATTTTGAAGTTGTATCATATAAAATGCATTTGCAGAATGAGTGATAAAGCAATGACCATGATTCTAGACTTGCTAAAGGACTCATTTGAACATGCTAAGTTTCCTAACTCATTTTATGAGGCCAAGAATGTAATTATGTCAAAATACCAGCTTGTCCAAAAGATTGCATGCTATATTGGGGTGAAGAGAATGAAAGCTTAGAAGAATGTAAACGGTGCAAAACATCTAAGTGGAAAGATAAAGATAAGAAACAATATGCAAAAATCTTGCGTTACTTTCCATTAAAGTCAAGATTGCAACGATTGTTTATGAGTTCTAAGACAACTGAATCTATGACATGGCATGTATCAAAGGATAACCAGGATGGGTTGATGAGGCATCCTAGAGATTCTGAGGCTTGGAAAGCATTTGATCTATTACATCCAGAATTTGCAAATGATCCTAAAAATGTACGACTGGGCTTAGCTAGTGATGGCTTCAACCCTTTCGAAACCATGAGTACAAGCTATAGTATATGGCCAGTGGTCCTCTTCCCATACAGTCGTCCTCCTTGGGAGTGTATGAAGCAAACCTCTTTCATCCTATCCATGATAATTCCTGGAAAAGAAATAACTGGAAACGACATTGATGTATACTTACAACCACTCATAAAAGAATTAAAGGAGCTTTGGTTTGATGGAGTGCAAACATTTGATTATTCGAAAAAAGAAATGTTTACATTGCGAGCGGCTTTGTTGTGGACAATTAGTGACTTTCCTGGCCTAGGAAATTTATCTGGATGGAACACGCACACTGGTCTTGCTTGCCCAACTTGTAACTTTGACACTGAGTCTTCTTTGTTGTATAGGGGCAAATACAGCTTTATGGGACACCGTCGATTTTTACATAAAGACCACAGATTCAGACTGAGTCGTTCTCTTTTTGACGGAAGAACTGAACTAAGGGAAGCACCAGAACATTTGTCAGGGTCAGACATATTTGAACAAGTTCAAGGAGTCAATGATACATTTGGAAAACCATTAGAACCTATCCATACAAGTAAAAGGGGTCGGGGAAAGAATGTTGTTGAAGTTGTTGGAGTTGAACAATGGAAAAAGAGAAGTATATTTTTCGACCTTCCTTATTGGGAGACAAACTTGTTACGCCATTGTCTAGATGTCATGCATATTGAGAAAAATGTTTGTGACAATGTTTTGTATACGTTACTCAATGACCCTAAGAAATCAAAAGATAATTTAAAAGCCCGAAAGGTACTTAAAGAAATGGGTATAAGGAAGGAACTTTGGCCAGATGAAAGAGGAAGATTTCGGCCAAGTTTGTTTTCATTGTCAAAAGCAAAGAAAAAAACGTTTTTACAAACACTTAAAGATTTTAAAATGCCAGATGGATACTCAAGTAATATTTCAAGGTGTATTGATTTGAAAGCTGGAAAGATTTTTGGCCTCAAGAGTCATGATTGTCATATTCTTATGGAACATTTACTACCCATTGTCATACGTAATGTTTTACCAAACAATGTGACTGTAGTGGTAGTAGAACTATGTTCATTTTTTCAACAATTATGTGGCAAAAGTTTAAGTCAAACTGAACTTGATAAACTTCAATCCCGCATCATTGAAACTCTTTGCCACATGGAAATGTTGTTCCCTCCTACCTTTTTTACAATTATGATGCACTTAACTTGTCACTTAGTTGGTGAGGCCAAACTTGGAGGCCCAGTTCATTATCGTTGGATGTATCCTATAGAAAGGTAAATGTTTTTGGCGCACATAGAGTTCAAATGTTTTTAACCTTCATGTTTGATTCTCCTAATTGCAAAATTATTTTATAGGTATTTGGGACATTTAAAATCATATGTTCGAAACAAGGCACAACCTGAAGGTTCCATTGCTGAAGGATACCTAGCTGAAGAGGTTCTGACCTTTAGCTCTGAATATATGGAAGGGGTCGAGACAAGAAGTAATAGACCTTTACGTGTGGATGATTCTTGTTATACAAATCTGCCACAATTGAGTACTATTTTCCCACCAATTGGTAGAGTAGTAAGTGCCTCTTCAACTTTTCAGTTGTCAACCATGCAAAGAACTCAAGCACATCGATATGTGTTATTTAATTGCCCTGAAGTCACCCCTTTCATTGAGTGAGTGTTAACATAACTATAAATTTAATTATATTCAAAATGTTTCTTTAATGGAATCATTAGTAACAAGTTGGTTATGAATATTTTCTTAGGGAATTTAAAGATCATTTGCGAAGGAGGTCTAGAGGGAGAAGAATTTCAAATATAGAGATAGAAAGGAGTGTTAATAAGGATTTTATTAATTGGTTTCCTCAAAGGGTACGTAGAATATGTTTTCATAATTGTTTGATTAAAGTTTGTAACATATCTTCACACATTCAATCCTTATTTTTGTAGATTAATAGCCCAGACATTTCAAGTACAGTGTCAGATGATCTTAAGTATCTATCTCAAGGTCCAACTCCACATGCTAGAAGATTTTCTGCCTTCAATGTAAATGGATTCAAATTTAGGACCGAAAGTCGAGAACATGGGTTAAAAACCCAAAATAGTGGAGTTTACTTAACTTCATCAACATCATGTGTTGCAAGTAGGGCAGATCAAAACATTAGGGAAGCGGATTTGGCATACTATGGAAAATTAGAAGATATAATTGAGCTTAATTACTATGGTCGTTTTAAAGTGACATTGTTCAAATGTAAATGGGCTGACACCACAAGGGATAGGGGGCTTAGAAAGGATCCGTGGGGTTTCACTTCGGTTAATTTTTCAAGATTAATTCACATGGGAGATCGTGAGGAGCATGATCCGTATATTGAAGCTTCACAGGCTGAAATGGTATATTATGTTAATGATGAAGTTAACAAGGATTGGAAAATTGTCATCCACTTGAAACCACGAGACTTGTATGATATGGGAGAAGGACATAATGAAGTTTGTGAAGTGGAACCATGTCCACAACAAGACTTAAATCAGTTTTTCAGCGAGTCTGAAGATTTTCCATTGTTTAGAGATGAAGAAGATGATGAGTTATTAAATGAGGACAACAATGATCATGAACTTCATGAAAATGAGTCAATGTCAGAGTAATAATAAGCTTGGTCTGTTAATAAAACTGCACATGTATGGTTAATGTCAATTGCACATGTATTTGATTATGTACTTTGATATGCATTGTTATATCTTGTTTTTGTTCTTCATTCTTTCCTTTTTATGTGCATATATGCCTAGGCCTAAGAAAATTAAGAACTTGCTTAAGGCAATTGGTGGACATAGTTCAGACACATATGTGGGGAACTATGTTCAACTTAATGACACGCCTCAAAGTACACGTGAAAAAATAACTGAATCTGCTCAACCACATTTTGGATCTCCTTTACCACAAGCATCTGGACATACACCACCACAAATCTCACAATCTGCACAACCACGAAATTTACAACCTACTTTTGAATCAGTAGCACTACCACAAACTAAGTCTGCTCAACCACCAATCTCACAATCTGCACAACCACACACATCTAATTCTGCACTACCACATATGTCTGAGTCTACACTACCACATACATCTGACTCTGCACTACCACATACATCTGACTCTGCACTACCACATACATCTGACTCTACACTGCCACATGCATATGAGTCTGCAGAACCACATACCCCTCAGCCTGCACAACCGCATACATCAGAATCTGAAGCTGAAAGGGTGCCACCAAGAAAAGGCAGGCAGTCAAACCACTATTGGTTTGTTGATACTATAGGTAAAGATATGTTAATTTTGCTATTGTGTTTTTTCTTTTCATTTAATTACTTTCATTGCAGATATCTTAATGTATTATACTTTGTAGATGAGCATGAAGTTACTCAGAAAATGAAGCTCAAGGTTAGGGATGTTCATAACTTGCCCAGTGGAATACGTGTGGTTGTCGACTATGATGACAACTTTCAACCCATTGGAGAAGCATGTGGTTTGCTTGCTGGAGTTTGTGGACAACTAGCAGGAAATCATATATTGTTGCCTATAAGTTTTGAAAATTGGTCATTTGTGCCTGATACTTACAAGGATACTATATAGGAGAGTACACTGAAGGTAATTGACCCTACGTTCAATACAATATTAAATATGTACATTCTTATTTCTTTTTTTCAATATATATATATGGACTAATTGTTGTATTATTTGAAGACTCGTTTTTGCTTCAAGGTAAATGAAGACCTCGCTAAAAGAGATGTTATGTTCAAAATTGGCAAATTATGGAGGGAGTATAGATGCAAGCTCTGGAATGAATTCTATGATCCACTGTTAAGCAGAAATGACCTAATAAAGAATATTCCAGATGGTCTTAGCATGGAGCAATGGGCTATATTTGTGGATTATCGTCTCAAGCCTTCCACAGTGGTACATACTTTTCATTTCATGTATTTTCACTAAGCTTGATTTTAAATTTGTAAAAACTGATTTTATTTTACTTTGTAGAAACTGTGTAATAGGAATAGAGATATAAGAAAGAAACAGACTATTCCTCACACTGGTGGTGCTATGCCATTGTCAAGAAGGAGGGATAATTTGGTATATTTACTTAAATATAGCTTTGTGAATTTGGCATATATTTTTTGATTTATAATATATTATGAATTTTTGTAATTATATTATCCTTTTTTGGAATGTATAGAAAATTGAAACTGGTAGGAAAATTGGCCGAGCTGAGATGTGGAAGATCACACACAAGAGGAAGAATGGCACATATGTTAATGATGAAGCTATGGACATTGGGGTAAGTTCTAATAACATATATCAGTTTTGGTCTATTTTGGATACTGTCTTGGACTATTTTGGACACTGTTTTGGGAACATATTGTCTCTGCCATGGGTATATACTGTTTTGGACTGTTTTGGGCTGTTGTGGATGTTGTCTTGGACTATATTTTACATTGTTTTTGGACTGTTTTGGGAACATATTGTCTCTGCCATGGGTATACTATTTTGGGCTATTTTTGATGTTGTCTTGGACTATTTTTTACATTGTTTTGGATTGTTTTGGGACCATATTATCTCTGCCATGGGTATATATTGTTTTGGACTATTTTGGACTGTTTTGGGCTATTTTGGATATTGTCTTGGACTATTTTGGACACTGTTTTAGGAACATATTAACTTTGTCATGGGTATATATTGTTTTGGACTATTTTGGATTTTTTTGGGCTATTTTGGATTCTGTCTTGGATTATTTTTTACATTGTTTTGGATTGTTTTGGGAACATATTGTCTCTGCCATGGGTATATACTGTTTTGGACTATTTTGGGCTATTTTGGATACTGTCTTGAACTATTTTTTACATTGTTTTGGAGTGTTTTGGGACCATATTGTCTGTGCCATGGGTATATATTGTTTTGGACTGTTTTGGATTGTTTTGGGCCATTTTGGATACTGTCTTGAACTATTTTTGATACTATCTTGAACTATTTTTTACATTGTTTTGGACTGTTATGGGACCATATTGTCTCTACCATGGGTATATATTTTTTTGGATTGTTTTGGGATATTTTGGATGCTGTCTTGGACTATTTTTGACATTGTTTTGGACTGTTTTGGGAACATATTTTCTTTATAAAAGATTGCAGATTTCCTAGTTCCTTTGATTATATGCGCACTGAGTTTTGGATTTGATAAATAGTATTTTCTTTATTATTGTTATTGTTTTTCTACATGGACCATGTTTCTTTGTTAATGTTGGTTGCTTCCATTTTTATGTAGGAAAAAATTGATGAGCTAATGCTGCAAAATCCAGATACTGCATCAGATATATCTCCAAATGATCCTTTGGTGTCATTTTTGGAAAGGAGCATCCAGGGAGGGTCAGAGGACTTTCATATGGAGCTTGTCCAACCCTTGCTTTCAGGAAGTCCACAACAAGGTTAAGCAATATGAATCATGGTTCCTCTAGTGGTGGGTTTTCAACAAATGTTGAAGAAAAGGTGGACCAGATGGCAACTGAACTTGCAGCTGTAAAAAGTCAAATGCATACTCTGCTAGCCTACATTGCTTCTAGACCAGACGTGCCGGAACATTCTGCAATGGCAGCAAATTTGGTACAACCATCTATTAATGAGGTATAAATTATATACTTAAAATTTTATTCTAATACTGTTTTCATTTCTTTTTTTATAAATTGTCAGTTAACTTTAAACATATTTTAACTTATTTTAGGCACCGGATGTTGGAAGTGATGCTCCATCACCAAACCAGAATATAAGATCAAGTGGAGGCAGTAAGACAAATTAGGATTGGAGTTATAGTTGTAATATGTTTAGAAAGTGAAACAATTTATATTTTGACAATTTAATTTACTTGTTGTTTGGATTAGTTTGACATTTTCAACTTTGTTCCTTAAATGAATGAATGAAGTCATCTTTTGATTATTATATTTCTCAATTTTAATTATATTATGAAGTAATTATATTATGAAATTAGTTTATATTACAATTTAATTATATTATGAAACTTAATTATGTATTGAAATTTAATTATAATATGAAATTAAATAATATTATGCAATTTAATTATAATATGAAATTTAATTATAATATGAAATTTAATTAAAATATGAAATTTAATTCTAATATGAAATTTAATTATAATATAAAATTTAATTAAAATATGAAATTTAATTATAATATGAAATTAAATTATAAAACAGAATAAAATAAATTATTAAAAATATTAAAAATAAAATTAAATATTTAATATTTGAATTATGACAATCATAAAGGTTATCATAAATGCCATACTATACCGTATTAAGTGACGTTTATAACTGCCACAATTTATGTTGGAATTGGTTTACCAGTTTGAAAATTATGACATTTGTAACTGACGTAAATTACACGTTTAAAACCGTCACATTATACAATGTAAGATATGGCGTCTGCTACAACGGTTCTCACTTGACCGCCACATTAAACTTTGTGGCGGCAAGAATGCTGGCGGTACGCGGTACCGCCACAGATGTAAAATGTGGCGGTTATAAACGCCAGGTTATACAAAAATAACCGCCACCACATACACGTTTTTTTGTAGTGATAGGACAATAGGACAATGATAGATGGACATCATTTACACTAATTTAATATTTAAAAGAATTCATTATTTTATTATAATATAGCATTTTGTTGTATAAAATTGTTGTGGAATAAATATATTTTTTAAGAGTAGTTTCAAAAAGGAAAATTTCCATAGATATAATTCATTTATAATATTACCATCTTTGAACTCGATATTTTTCTTCCACAATTATTTAGTTTTACAACTTTAATATAATATTTTATATATATATATATATATATATATATATATATATATATATATATATATATATATATATATATATATATATATATAACGAGTTAATCATTTAATATGTTTGTTCTCCCACAATTGATAACTCAAAAATTGAGATGGAACATGATGAAAATCTTGGTCGTGTTGGTTTTGTCCACCATTTATTTAAATCTTGTTTTCTTTTCAAAATTTTGTTTTTTATTTTAATATATATACATAACACACATTAAAAACTATACTTAATTATATAAATATTTTCTAAATCTTTAATTAATAAATAAATATCTCTAATTGGATAAATTAAAATGTTTATTATATTTATAGATTAACTTACTTCATTATAATTAACAATTTAAACTTAATTTGTAAGTATTAATAATTTTAAATATAATATTATTGTATAATTTAAATAACACCATAAAAAAAATAATTCTTAATTATTTTTAAAAAAAATTTAAAAAAAAAACAGACAAATGTATTCACCCTACCCTATTGAGTTGAAAGAATAGATTGAACCACCAGATTGAAACTACCTATTTACCACTGAATTATGTTTTTCTATGAATAAATAAAAATATTTTAAGGATATACCAATCCTTATAAAAAAAACTACACATAACCCAGAAACCCAATAAAAAAATAATCTTGTAAGAGGGATCTAAAAAAACAGTTCATAACAATGGACCTTCTAATATTCAAAGCAAAAAATAACCCTTGTAGTAGCTTAGAATTTTGTTTTAGAAATAAGCAGACATGTTTAATATACCAACAGAGGAAATTTGACCAAATCTTCAAAACCTTAGTCCCCTTTGCAGCCGCCTAACACCAGCCTCAACCAACTTTGCAGATAAACTGGTCCAAACATGCACTCCACATCTACACTGCTTCGTTCGTTTTTCGTTTTATCGGCACGTCTTGGCTCAAAGGGATAAGCAACAATACCAATAAGATACCGAATAACATAACAAATAATAAGTGCAAATTGTGATGTATTAATATTTATATCCACTATAACCATAAATTCTAAGTGACTGTACCGACCAGTCCTCGAACACTGAACAATTAGTAATGGTGAGCCACGTCAGCTGGGTCCTACGGCATGGGCCAGAGCCACGTGGGATGGACCCCACAGGTAGTATGAAATAGCGGGATGATTAGTCATCAGCGGGTCGATCACCAGAGTGGGCTGAGGTGTCCTCGGCACTCAGCAGGATGATGAGTCCTTGGCAACGGAGTGGGATGAGGTGATATCGGTCTTGGGTGTTTTGAACACCAGAGCTAGAACGTCTGATGTGGGTCCTAACAGAACACCAGTTATCAGTAAAATGCCCAGAAGTAAGGAGAGGCCTAAGTCACGAAGTGCCTATGTGTGTGGCAGGGAAAGCACAGTTAGGTGCAGAGTCCTGAGGGGTTGAGTACTCATCAGAACTAGGGTTTTCTAGTGAAGCTACATGCATAGCACGTGAACAGTGAAGGTACTCCCCGAACAGGTGGCCCCAGAGACTAGGTGCACGAGGAGGTACCCAGGTGGCCACCTTGCGAGAGTTTGCACTCCAGCTAAGGAAACCTTACGTGCTAGATTACCCTAAGTCTGGGTGATAACGGCGCGAGGGTATTCCAGTAAACCCTAAATATGGGTAGCGACGCAGAGGAAACCCTAGACTATATAAAGGGTAGTAAAACACTTCACAAAGGTACACAATTTCTAAACCTAAACACAGATATTCAATACACTTGGTGTGCTTGCCCTAGTTTTGACTTGAGTGTCGGAGTGCAAACGGCCGGTGCCCCCTTTCTATCTTGCAGGTGCAGACTATTTCGAGAGAACAAAGCATATATCAAGGTGAGGAAGGAGACACGTGATTGTCGTAGAGTCAACCGATAGAAGAGTCAACTAGCAAGAACAGTGACTAATCAGCGGAATCTACCATCTCTCATCAATATTTTATCTTAATACTGATGTGTTTATAGAAGGCCACATAGTTACCTATTCTATCTCGCAGTCTAGGTGTATCATGCAAAAACCTCTTTTTTCCAACCCTTCATTGTAATCTTCTACAAAGTATAGTTTTAAATAATCTCTTCCACAGAACACCACACCATTTTCAACGACAAGAGAAAAAGAAGGAAAATGATTGGCATCATAGTTTGCTTTTTGCAACATGGCAACCACAACTTGCTGATTAAAGTAGTAAGTAATCAAATAGGTGCATTGGCGTTCCACTGTTCCCATTCCATCATTCATTAATCAGGGAATAATGGTCCTTCCATTTGTCATTATTCTAATGTTTACTCTTCCTCTTCTGCTGTTTGCTTTATTTTCCTGCTTTCTCGTTTATACTAGTGGAATTATCGCGCCTCTTTACATTTTTTATAGTTACCAAAATAAAAATAATAATGGCTCGAATACCTGGTTTTAAGATTGCAATTTAGTAAGTGACGATGGAGTGTAGGATATTAACAAGTGTAATGTTGTGTGTGTTTAGAGAAAAGAAGGATTGTAACACAAAACATAAAACATATAACAGTATAATAAAGGCCTCTAGATAGAATAAAGTATTTCAAAATATCACTTACACATACACAAAATAATATATATTTATAAATATTTATAAAAGAAGTTCAAAATAAAAGTCTTTATTCTTGTTGAGATGTTCTTCCTATATGCATGTCCGTGTACATAGAGAATGACATAAAAAAAAATACATAAACAATCCAATTTTAATCAAACATAAACATAAAAAAAATATATATAAATAACACATGGATCTATATATTAAAGGATATTTAATAAATTGAATATCGATTGACGTTTTCCAAAAGACCTATATTAAGTATGTTTCACCAAAGATTGACATTTGATTCAATTCGAAACTTGGATTCATAAGCGAATCCAAAAATAATGGATTAAGGTAAGTTCATTATTGTCCTGGTCTACACATCTATATATGTCACGATGTGTAAGAATTTCTCCCTCAACTTCTCACCACTTGATATTTTAGTATGTGAGTTTGATCGTAAGTCAAGTAAGAGCATCTCTATAATAACATAAATGTCAATACTTAATGCACAACTTAATGGTTCATGCATCATTCCATATGTATAATCACAATTTCATACAAATTGAATCAGTCTCATTAAGCATTGCAATACAATATAACTCATTTAAACACAACCATAAATCAATCAAATATAAAAATTAAATATTCATTTTGCAGTTATAAAAACACTAATATGTAGCTAGTTAAAGAGACCAGCAAAAAACAAAATTGTGTATCTCAAGCGAAAATAAATTTCGTTTGAATGAATTTTGGGCATAAATTGGGTTGAGTTGCCGTGCTGTTTTCACTTAAGCAAATATTTCTTTGTTTAAGCGAAAATAGGGCGAAAAATAAGATGTTTTTCAACTTTATTTTTTCATGAGCAAAAAACTTCCGCGCGAAAATAAGGAAAAAAAAGTAAGGTCTGAATCTTTGTTCTATTTTTGCTTGAGCGAAAATCTTCCACTTAAGCGAAAATATAAAAAAAAAAAACTTAGCCTTAGCAGTAGAATTAAACTATTTTTCAAAAATATTTCCAATTTCTTTAATAATACAAATTCTAAATAATTAAAATGATCAATCAAAACCATAATTTGCTCAAACAAGTATGAATGTTTTTACATTCACATTGATGACTACTTTACGACAAGTGTACCATGTCAGAATTAATAAATTTGTCCCTAAGGACGAATATCGAACCCACAAGGAACAGTTGAATTCCCAAGTATAATATGCACTAAATAGAAAAAATATATAAAAGTTTGTTGGAAGTTTGTTGTGTATGAGATTGCAAGAATGTAAATACAATAAAGAAAAGAGTTGTTTGATTCAATTGGGAAAATTGGGATTGAGGTTCATCCTTCTCACTCATATTGGCCATTACAAGCATGGAAACCAAGAAAAGAAGATCCAAAATGTTTCTCCTTGACGAATGCCTCCTTTAGGGTTTTCTATCTCTCAATATCCTCTCAATGATGTTCAGGGTTCCTTTTATTTAACCTAATTGGGCTTGGGTTAAGTTCAATCTCGCTCAAACGAAATATTGCTTGCTAAAATGAGTTTGAAAAGAAAAAGCCCAACTTTATTGGAGTGAACTCGCTTATGCGAGCCTTGGGTGAGTCTTGGACGAGTTCCTATGAAGTGATCTTGCTTGGAGGAGTTTGCATGACTTTGAGCGAGTTTTCAATGTTCCAACTTTGTATTTTCATCATATCTTTACATCATGTCTTTAACTTGTCCATTCTCCTTTAGCCCTTTTATCTCCATCTTCCCTTAGATTCCTTAAATTAACACAAATTTGGGAATAAATCGTTCATATTCATCTTATAATCCAAAAATATGTAAAAAGGTTCCAATTCCTAAATTAGAGGTTGAATTATAACTATATTATCAATTAAAATCTATAAGTGCCTATCTATTTGCATGAAATATTACTGAATTATGACACTTACTAACCTTACAGTAGCTGAAGTACTAGGGATCATTTCTATCTAATTAGATTTTCAAATTAAGTAAGTTCTTGTTTGCTCTGATGATATTCTATTTTTGTCTTTTCCTAATGAATTTGTCATCAATCTTAGTGGAGTCAGTTGAGAAAAATAATCCTCTTAATATCATTATTAAGCTTATACTAAAATTTTGTTATGTTTAGATACTTTGCTCTAGGTCCTTAAATTTAGCGTAATTTTATTGATTAGGTTTGTATGTTGCTTGAAAGAAAATAATTGGAGGTAAGAAAAACTATTTATGTTTTTTATAGAACCATATAATAGATGATCTGGATGTGAAGGTGATTTTATCACAATATTTGATTTCTATGCAGGGCTGATGTTTTGTTTGGAAAATAGTTGAATGTTTGACATTGAATGTTATTTGAGTTTTGGTCAATAGGTTATTATTTTAAAATGTTTTGAATTGAACATTCTCAATAAGAAGTTAATTTAGTGGTTAAATTTTGCATGGTAAAGTATATAATTTATGAAACTGAGTTGTGAATATTATTAGTCTCCTATAGTTTTCCCTTATATTGAGTTTAAATTATTAAGATTGAATAGACATAAGTGAAGGATGATGTTTGAGCAAATTTTAGATTGTACTTTTCATTTTAAATGTGTTTGAGAATTGTATTTGTAAATTTGTTTTAGATAAAACTTTGGAAATAAATTTATTCTGATCCATGGGATTGGTTTTATGATATTTTCACTCAAGGAGAATATTTTTGCTTAAGCGAAAATAGAACAAAAGTCCAAGTCTTGCTCTCGACCTTATTTTCGTTCAAACGTAGGATTTTTCACTTAAGTAAAAATAGAGTTGAAAATCAACCTTACTTTCAGTCCTATTTTTGCTCAAGCGAAAATAATACTACACCTCATATATTTTCACTCAAGCTAATATTTTTTTTTTTTGGAAATAAATGATCTACATGTGAAGGTAACTTGGTTTAGATGATCTAGATGCGAAACTAAAATTGTAGCTAAGAGAAAGTTTTTATGTTTTTTTATAAAATCATAGAATAAATGATCTGGATGTGAAGGTGGCTTGATCACAATATTTGGTTTCTATGCAGGGATGATGTTTTGTTTGGAAATTAGTTGAATGTTTGAAGCTGAATGCTATTTGAGTTTTGGTTAATAGATTATTGTTTTAAAATGTTTTGAATTAGACACTCTCGATAAGAAGTTGATTTAGTGGTTGGATTATGCATGTTAAAGTAACTAAGTTGTGATTATGGTTAGTCTCCTATAGTGTCCCCTTATACTGAGTTTGAATTGTTAAGATTGCATTAAAGTAAGTGAATGATGATGTTTGAGCAAATTTTAGATTGTACTGATAATTTTGAATGTGTTTGAAAGTTGTATTTATAAAATGGTTTTGGGTAAAACTTTGAAAATAAATTTATTCTACTACATGAGGTTTCTTTTTTAATATTTTCACTTAAGCGGAGGATTTTTGCTTAAACAAAAACAAAACAAAAATCCAAGTCCCGCTCTTAGTCCTATTTTCATTAAATTGAAAATAGAGCTAAAAAACAATGTTATTTTTGGCCCTATTTTCGCTCAAGCGAAGTATGTTTCACTTAAATGAAAATAGCACTGCAACTCAACTGTGACTTTGCCAGATTTTTCTCAAACGAAGGAATTTTTGCTCAAGTGAGACAAATTTTCTCAACCTAATTTTGTTTTCTTCTCTTGCTGTCTCTTTAATGGATTGTGTGTGAAATTTTATTATAAATTTAAAGTGAGTATTTATTTGTATATTTAATTGATTTATGGTTTTGTTTAAATGATGTATGTTATATGAAAGTGAATGTAAGAATGATAAGACTTGTACGAATTTGAGGTTAAAAATCTAGGATGATACGTGGACTATTGTATGTTTTATACTTAAGTATTGACACGCATGTTTTAACAGATATCCCCTTACTTGAAAGTTGACTAAGATATTAGGTGGTGGGAAGTTGAGGAGAAAGTTCTTGTACACTGTGTAGATGCACAACTTGGATTTATTGAACTTACCTTGATCCACTATTCCAGGGTTCTTTTGTTATTCTAAGTCTTAGATTTGATAAGATGTTATTCTTTGGTGTGATTAATTTAATAAGACTCTTTTGAAAGGCATCTGCCGATATTTCATTTATTGAATATCCTTTGATGTACAGATCCATGTGTCGTTTATATGTTTTTTTATATGTTGGTGTTTGATTGAAATTGCATGGTTTATGGATAGCTAATACATTTTCTTATGTTAGAAATTTATTACAAATAATTTACCCTTATATGTGTTGTTTGTGTGGTGACATATTATGATTGTATTATGTACATGAGCAAATATAGGTATTGGTGTTGGAGCAACATCTAGAAGACAATAAAGACTTTATTTGAATTTTCTTTTGTAAATATATATATATATATATATATATATATATATATATATACATATATATTTATTGTGTATGTTTAAGTTGTATTTTGAAATATCTTTTGTTTTGTACGGACCCTTTGTTTGGTTTATGGTATAGTTGATAGTTTTTCTAGGATGTTACAGGTGTTGCTAGTTTAGCATATTAAGATTAAGAGAAAGGTTCTTAGCTCTAGATCTTTTCACTTGAGCAATCAATTATTACTTAATAGACAAGTTTTATAGCTCAAGCAACAACTCATTATTCAAGAAAAAAAAAAGGTCAAGAGCAACATCTATTTTGTTGCAAAATAGGAAAATATCACTCAAGTAAAAACATCTCACTCAAGAAATATTTCCTTGTGCTTAACAATCCTTGAAATGTTATGATTTTACTATAATTTTGAAAATTTGTATAATTATTAATTGTTGATGATGGTACTCGTGTTTAGAAAATGATTGGATGAAATATATTGTATAGTTATGTCCATAGGTGATGATCTTACATGGAATAAGTGTAGTTTAAGTATTGATTCATAAGTCCATAAAGAAAATCAGATATCCAAGCTTTATTGATGACCTAAATCATATAAAAGAAATATTAGGTGATAAAAATTTGATGGAGGTTCTTGTATGTCATTTTTTAGAATGAGCACAACAAGCAACTATCCTAATCTAATGTAGATGAAAACATTAGGTAGCAAAAATCTAACAGAGGTTCTTGTACATCATTTTGTAGAATAAGTGATAAATGTCATATTTCAATAATATTTTATATTAAAAGACAAATACTTATGGACGTTTATTGATAAAATAGCTATAATTCAACCCCTAATTTATGAATTTAAACATTTTTACATATTTTGTAATTATAATATGAATAAGAACGATTTATTTCAAAATTTGTGTTAATTTTAGGATTCTAGGAGAAAATGAAGATGAAAGGGCTAAAGGAAAATAGACAAAATGAAAAGGGAAAGTTAGAACATTCAAAACTCGCCCAAGCAAGCTCACTCTAGAGGAACTTGCCCAAAACTTGCACAGGCGAGTTCGCTCCAGAGAAGTTGGGCTTTCTCTCGTCAAACTCACCCAAGCAAGTAATAACTCGCCTAGGCGAGAAGTCACCTAGCCCAAGCCCAACTAGGTTAAATGTGAGGCATGAGGCATAACCTTAGACATGATTGGGAGAATAGAAGGGGATAGAAAACCATAGAGGAGGCAGTTGTCAAAGGAGAAACATCCTACATCTTCTTTTCTTGCTTTCCATGCTTGTAATGGCCAACATGAGTGGCTACTTCTTCCCTTCGGGATTGAGAATAATATGTTCAAACTCTTATGTATTGAGGTAATATTTATCTATAATATTTCAGTTCTTGATTGATGATTGGTATTGTCATTTTATTCTCAAAACTTCAATTATTCATGATTTTGATCCTTAGATTTGACTAGAAAGTATTTTTAAGAATCTGACCTAAATGATAATGCTTAACATATTTAAATGCTAGAAATAGATTTGAAATGTTATTTGCTTTATAAAATTTGTTCGTAATGATAAGGAACTTTATAAATATGCGAGGAATTGATATTTATGAGACTCTCTTATAATTTTGTATGCGAGAAATCTATATGAATGCTTTTTATATGTGCATCAATACAATCAAGACTGAATATTATAATCTTTTGTAAAAATATAGACAACGAGAAGGATGAACCCCAATCCCAATTTTCCCAATTAAATCAAACAACTTTTTATTTTACATTATTTACATTCTTGCAATCTCATACACAACTAACTTCCAACAAACTTTTATATATTTTTTCTATTTAGTGAATGTCATACTTGAGAATTCAATTGTTCCTTGTGGGTTTGATATCCGTCCTTAGGAAAAAATTTATTACTTCTAACACGGTACACTTGATGTAAAAAAAGACATCAATAAGTATACAATAAACTATCCTAATCTGAAATGGGTTGTTTGATAGTATAAAAATTGTGACTTAAATATAGGTTATGTGTTAGTCTCAAATATAACTCTATACCATTTTGTAAAATTCTTCAAATGGTAGTTTAATTGTTGTGGGATTCTTTAACGATCTTTGTTGGGGAAAAATGTGTTCAATAAAACCGTCGTTAAAAGTGTATTTTTTTTAAAAAAATTATACATATTACTATATATATGTGGTCTTATCTTGCATAATATATCAAACTTCCAAAATAATAATGCATAATCATAATTTTAAATATAAAAGAGTGCATATAATTAATTAAGTACATATAACATTCTAAAAAAAGTTCTACAATACATGAAAAAGTTCTACAAAAACTTAAAATGTCATTCTAATCATTCATCTTTCCTAAAGTGTTATACATGATTACAAAGTATTTTGACCATGTTGTCTTTACATACTCCAATGCTTCCAAAACTAGCAGCTGTGAGTCATTGAAAAATTGTGACATTTGAAATTTTTTTGAATTAATAAATCCCAAATTTTAAAGTGTTTGTGTATTGAGGTATTACCTGATCCCAACCTATATCAATTCTAGCTCCCACAATAGTTGACATCCACTACATCACATAGTAACCAAACTCATAATTTCCAGATTGCTTAAGGTGAGTAAACAAATATACTTTAAATACCTCAAAGGGGGTGCATCCAAGTAATTTTTTTTTTTTGCGTTTGCATTTCCCTTCCCACTCAACATGTTATATCCAGAATAAGTACTGAAATAATAAGATTTCATATTATAACACATAATATTACGTAATGTATGTAATAATAGATGTTAAATGACATTGTCTAATCAATCTATAATGTGTTTAAAATAGTTAGGAGGTTTCTTATGCAAGGAGCAAAACCATGCAACAGTATGATCTTGAATTTACATATCCATAATTGCAGAATTGTTATGTTAATCTCTTGATTTCCAGATGCAAGGTCCAACAAATCATACATGGGAAAGTACAACGTTACATCACTATGCCTGCCAAAAACATTGGCATCCCATGGAACTTCTACTACAATTGTATCTAAAGTTGTAGCAACTTCCACCAATGTTGCCACATGATCATTAATGAAGAATGTTTTCTTCTTTTCCAGAGGTAGTTTTGTCTTAGGTTCCTGCTACTCATCAACAAACAAACAAATTATTAAATTAGTTAGTATATAACATATTTGATATGTAATCATATTAGTGCAAAGATATACCATAATTATGATATAGGTGTGATGAGATGTCTAGGCTAGGCAATGAAAGTATTTAATGCCTTTACTACAATTGTCACCTCTGATGTCGACACAGGAGCTTCAACATCACCATAAAGGACCTTCTCCACCGTGACCTTTATCAAATTAGAAGAAAGAGGCACATTGTGTAACATCGTGAATCCTTCATAACACTTCCCTAGGGCCACGAATCGGGAGGAAAAATCATAATCAACTTACAACTCACATTGGCTAGTTGAGCCAAAGTCACCCCCCGATGGATCAACCGCTGAGAAGCTCCCTTTAGTGCTGACTCTCTTAATAGGAGGCGGGTCATGTTGTATCATAGTAGGTAGTTACCACGAGAGTCCTAAACCCTCCAACCGCTTTTCAAACTCCCTATCCATTCACTTATCAAACTCCTTCATTAATCTTTCTTTAATCTCTTGAGTGACCTCAACCCTTATTTGTTTATGTAATTGTAACAAATACTCCTGGCTAGGTTTACTGAATAAATGTTCCTTGCGTTATGATGAGGGTTCAAAATATGATCGAATCCCCACACCATATCTAGCAACACGAACAAATGAAAACAAATTTTCAAAATTTAAAACACATATTGAATTTAAAATAACATATATAAAACATATTTCTTACAATTTGTTTAGTTGTTCATTGTGATTCCTCAGAAGTCCATGTCCCCGAATACTTTAGACAGGCATTCTTCCATTTCTCATGGCAGGAAGGTGGGGAAGGAAGGTTCAAAGAATCTACGCTATTCCTTTTTTCAATAAAAGTAGAACGTGCTTTAATCTTTTGTTGAACCAACTTCTGCTCTAACTTCTGATAATCACCACGAGACAGTAAGTGTGGGATCTCATTACGTGGCTGATTGAATTGTGCTTTCTTCCGGACACCCTATCATCAACATTCAAAAGTTAATAATACGTTAATATAAAAACTACATCTAAATAAAACAAGTGATATTAACCTGCCATTTCTCTTTTTTGAGTCTGTACAAAATGCTACCAAGTTTTTTCATCAAGGCATGTGTATTTTGTACAAGGATTTTCTCCTTTCATTGTACCAATTATATAAGTTATTGTTAATTTTGATTTTAACTGACGAAACTTGATAGCCACTAAAGATAGAACCTTTGCTCTCAAGGTTTCCACATTCGAGATATCATAATGCGTCTACATTCTACATTGGGATAATTAGTTCATAACAAACATAAAAAAACTTCAAATTGAACAAAGTAAAAACAATTACATACCAGAATATATTGCCAAATCATGTTTCTCTCATACTTGGTGGCATTATCCCAAGAAAGAGTTAAGATAGAGATCCTTTAGCGAGAAAATACTTCGAGATAACTATTAAAATTCTTTGAATTTGGCCCACTGATGATGCCAGTGTTGACATCAATAGTTAATGAAATTTTTTGACCTATATTTATCTTGATACACATAGTGTTTAATCTAGTAGGTCCTCTACTAGTTCTTGAACGAGGAATTTCATCATCAACCATGTTCCTATTGTCAAATGAATATGATAAGCATTTAGAATATGAAATATAATAAAATTTATATAATGTAAAAATAAACTCACTGATTTTAGTGGTGTTGCCTTTGCCAACCTTAACTCCATTATGTTTCAACCTAGTAATATTACTCCACACAGTAGGAGTTATCAGTATTTTGATACCTTTGATAGTTGACACTAAATTCTTGCCATCAAGATTAAGGTTAGTGTAAAATAATTTAATCAAGTCAGGGTATACATTGCCTTCCATTTCCAAAAATGGCTTCAGCCTCTGAAGCTTGAGAAGTTCTCTTGCTTCATCTATTTTTATTCTTTCATCCAGGAAAACTTCAGCACCTTTGGAATATTGATTTGCTTCCTGCTCATTTCGTGCAAAAAAGTTGTCACAGCTTCTTCGTCACCAACAAATCATGTTTCTAGATATCCAGACCTACAAGTGGAAGATGATCCTCTGGATCTCTTCTTCTTTTGTGATAATGTCATTTGAGAAATTTATGATAAAATGAATACAAGCAGAGATAAGAAAAACACATACTTGATGAATAATGCTTGATGATATGCAGTGTTAGGTTTTATAAGGGTTAGAGCATACAACAATCAATTTGTGTTTAAAAATATTCAACACATTTTTATTGGAAAGAGAGAAATTAATCAATGCATTTGGCAATTTTGACTGACTACATCTGAAAAATTGTTGTGGAATATTTTGGTCAGCACCAAATCCCAACAATAAGTCATGTGAATGCATATTTATTCAGTCAAAAACAAAAAAGATTTTCTTTTTCTCTTACCACGTCACACATATATGCACAGGATATAAAAATAGAATTGATTAAACACAGAAACAAATAGTTAAAAGACAAACAACAATTTAAAAGGAATCAATTGATATTCGATTTAATCAAATAAAATTTTATTAAGAACTATTGCTTAAACTAATTATGCCTAATTTAGTTCTTAGATAATTGAACCTATCTCTTGCAAATGGTTTTGTAAACAAGTCAGCTAACTATTTTTTTGTTCCAATGAATTTTATTTCACAGTTTCCATTTGCAATATGCTCAAGAAGAAAATGATGTCCAATCTAAATATGCTTTGTGCATGAATGCATGATAGGATTCTTTGTCAAATTTATGGCATTTGTATTATCACATAATAAAGGTATGTTATTCAATATAATCCCAAAATTACTTAGTTGTTGCTTCAACCAAAGTGTTTCTGCACAACAACTCCCTGCGACTATGTATTTAGCTTTAGCTGCTAACAAAGTCACACAAGCTTGCTTCTTGCAATTCCATGACATTAAGCTTGAACCAAGCAAATGACAAGTTTCCACTTGTAATTTTTCTATCTATCTTAGTTAGAATAGCCAATTAAGTTTAAAGAAACACGACAAGGATACCACAAACCAACTTCCTTAGTTTCTTGCAAGTACTTCAAAATCCTTTTAGCAGCATTGTAATGTAACATCTTTGGTGCAAATTGAAACCTTGCACACATGCAGACAACAAACATTATATCTGGTCTACTTGTAGTAAGATACAATAGTGAACATATCAAACCTCTATACTTGGTTTGATCCACTAACTTTCCAGCATTATCTTGATCCAGATGACAACTTATAGATATAGGAGTGCTAACAACTTTACATTCATCCATTTCAAATTTCCTTAGCAAATACTTAAAGTATTTTGTTTGACAAATGCAAATACCATTCTTTAATTTTTCACTTGAATCCTAATAAGTAGTTAAGCTCACCTATCATAGACATTTCACATTCACTTTTCGTGGCTTCTAGAAAGGCTTCACACAAGGCTTCATTAGTTGAACCAAAGATAATATCATCTACATATATGTGTACCAAAATAATGTTATCTTTCTTTTCCTTAATGTAAAGAGTCTTGCACCTCTTCAATATCCTTCAGATAGCATTGAGATAGCAAGAAATTACTTAATCTTTTATACCACTATCTTGGTGCTTGCTTCAATCCATACAAGGCTTTCTTAATTTTGTACACATCATCTGGAAATTTATGATCTTCAAACCCAAGTGGTTATGATACATATACCTCTTCATTGATATAACCATTCAGAAAGGTGCACTTCACATCCATTTGAAATAACTTGAATCCATTCATGTAAGCAAAAGCTAGGAGGAGTCTAACAACTTCCAACCTTGCTACAGGAGCATAGGTCTCATCATAGTCAATGCCTTCCTCTTGGTTGTAATCCTTTGTAAAGATCCTAGCCTTGTTTCTAATGATGATACCTTCTTTATCCATCTTGTTTTTGAAGACCCATTTTGTGCCTATTACATTCATCTCATATGTTCTTGGAATCAAAGACCACACCTCATTCCTAAAGAACTGATTCAACTCATGCTGCATAGCTAGAATCTAGTTTTCATCTTGCAATGCTTCAATAAAGTTCTTTGGCTCAACTTGAGATATAAATTCCATTGCTTCATAGAAGTTATTGAGTGAGTTTCTGGTAGACACACCCTTTTCAATATTCCCAATGATATTATCCAGGGTCAGATTTCTAGGAGTTCTCCATTCTCTGGGAAATTCTGGATTTACAACTTGTCCTTCAGCAGAAATAGAATCAGTTGTTTCTAAATCAATCAATTGATTTTTATGAAGTTTAATTCTTAAATCACCAGTGTCTTCATTGCAGATTTGACAATTTTCAGATTCAAAGTTCACCTTGTATCTTGTGTCACAAAGTTGACTAATGCTGAGAAGATTATGTTTCAACCGTTCAACATAAAAAACATCTTTGATGATTGTTGATGCTTCAGTTCCTATATCTCCTCTTCCAAGAATCCTTCCATGATTGTTGTCACCACAGGCAACATACCCTTATGATTTCAGCTTCAACATAGCAAATTGAGATTGATAACCTATCATGTGCTTAGAACACCCACTATTAAGATACTATTGGTTTAATCATGTTCCTTCTTTTGTTTTTTGCAAAATAAATGTAAACCAATAAAGATGGTACCCTTAGTTTTGGGTCCAGATGAGTTACTACCTTTCCTTTGGTAGCCATTTGGCTAAACCCTTTGGAACAAGATTATATTTTAGCCTGCAAGACCTAGAAGTATGACCACTCTTCTTGCTATAAAAACAAGATATTGAATGCATATGTTTAGAATTGTTAAAAGAATCATACTTTGTTTTAGCAGGAACAAAAAAACTAGATAACTTCTTAACATTGTTCTTCTTTCCAGGTTTATATCCTAAACCACTTTTACCAAACACAACATTTTGTGAACTTAACACATTTTCAAGATTAGCTCTTCCCATGGTAAACTAAGGCAATGTTTTCAGAAGATATTCTATCTTGCCTTACAAACCTTTGCAATTTTTATAGTTTTTAATTTTACTGGATTCAACACATTTACAAGTAGCATGCAAACAGATCAGTTCAAGATTGACAAGTTGTGTTTGAGCATCATGCAATTCTTTTTTCTAAAGATTTCACTTTTGTTCAAGAAAACTATTTGCACTTTTTAACTTGTTATCTATAACAACAAACCTATTTGCCTCCTCATGTGTTTCATTAAATGCAATCAGCAATAGATAATTCTTAGAATCAGTAGAGCAAACACTTACTGAGTCACTGCTTGATCCTTCATTAATGGCCATGAAACAAAGAATGACATCTTCACTCTCTGAAGAGGTATCACTGGATGAGGACATGTCATTGTCTTCCCATGATATATAAGCTCTTTTGCCTCTACTCTTGTCTACTTTTCTGCCCAATGATTTCTCCTTGTTTTGATTGCTTGGATAGTCTACTTTTATGTGTCTTAGCTTGCCACAACCGAAACAAGTATAGTTAGCAAAACTAGATTCATTATGTTTAGAAATATACCTCTTTTTAGGCTGAAACCTTTCACAGTTTTTCTTCTTTAGAAACCTGTTAAACTTCTTTGTGAGAAGACTTAAGGTTTATCTTGATATGAATCCTCTTCATCCTCACTCAACTCCTTCTTCTATGCACTAACCTTAAGAACTATGTTCTTCACTTTCTTTTCAGAAGTTTCCTGCACTTCTAGTCTGTTCAGCTCCAGCTCGTGTTTTCTCAACTTTCCAAACAGAGTTGTTGTAGATAGGATTTAGGGTTTAGGGTTTAGGGTTTAGGTTGGTAGCTTCTATTCTAGCATTTCAACATTTTGATATTCAACTCTTCCTTATCAAAGACTTTGCCCCGACTTGTCAAGTGATTTACTATGTGCGTGAATCTTTTTTGTAAACCAGATATGGTTTCTTCCTATTTCATCCCGAACAGTTCATACTATTGGATAAGAGCATGTTTCCTTGCTCTTTGACATCATTAGTTCCTTCATGAGTGACCTTCAAGATGTCCCACATCTCCTCAGCAAAACTACACTAGGAAACCCTGAAAAATTCATCCATATTCAAAGCAGATGTAATAATATTTTTTGTCACAGTGAGATTTCTTCTTTTCGATTTTAGACCATTCAGACCGTGCTTTCTTAACACTTTCTTCTTTAACCACATGGACCATTCCAAATAGCATCCCATATACCCATATACCCATATCAATAGATTGCATAAAGATCTTCATCATATCTTTCTAGAAAGCATAATTGACACCACCAAACATAGGAGGTTTGTTAATAGACGCACCTTCGGCAAACGACAACTTAAACTCAACCATATTTCAAAAAACTTGATGAACTTTCAAGCCCTATCTTTAGATACCAATTGTTGAATTAATGAAGGGCTAAATTCAAGAGGGGGGTGAATTGTACTTAGTGATTTTTGCAATAAGTGGTTTATAACAAATATTACAAATTTTAACAGATTGTTTTTCAAAAACAACAGATTGATTTTTAGAGAATTACACTGATTAAGAAAAATGAATATGTTTTTGTATGTTTTTATAAAAAAAAATTGATTAAATTTCTTAACACACAAATCTTAAAGCACAATCTTGTAAATTAGAATCACAATTTGAAAAGATTTAAATTTGTTTTAAGAAATAAATTTATGAATTAATTTCAACAATAACATAACAGAAATATTACCGCTTTCAAGAAAAATGCATAATACAAAGGAATCAAATAATGTTTTAAAGAAACCCTTTAATTCAAATTAACATTTATAAACTGGAATGAATATGAATGGATACAAACATAATCAATTCACAATGTACCACACAATATTACTTAACACATAACTTTGGTTATTTCAGAAAAACAAATAAACATGTAGAGAACAAAAACAACAGATTGACTTTTAGAAACAATCGATTGATTAAACCAGTATAGAAAATTATACAGAAAAATTAAAATGCAGTGATAAAGAAAGCATACAAGACACCAAGATTTAATATTGGTTCACGCACAACAGAACTACATCCAGTCCACCTCACACCAAGGTGGAATTCACTAGATCAATAAAATTCTTTAAAAAGAAGAACAAAAACAATTCTTGAACACTACAAGAACCAAATCACACACTACAACACCCTGTCACAGTTGTAATTCCCACCAATAAACCCTATCTTGATCCTTACAAACACAAAATTACAAAACAATAATAAAAGGGAACGAAAATACCTTGACTGTGAACAAAGAAATACAACAGGATCTCCCAATTCACAATAGCACTTTGAAGAATCTTTAACCTCTATTTAGATGATAAAAATTAGGCTCCAAGAACTTTCAAAGAATAATCAAATACTCACTCTTTCAAAAACAACTCACTCTTAGGTTCCCACAGATTATAAAAGTGTATACTATGTAAGTATTTATGTATCCTTTTTCTGAAAACAAACAGTCCCTTTTATAGAGGTTAAAATCGAAACATTTTTAAAATAGAAATGGTACAGTTAGTAAAATCAACAAGTTAAAAATAAAAATAATATGTTGATTTTACTTAAAATCTACAGTTTGTATGAAAACTGAGTTTTCTCAAATAGAATGTACTTAAATTGAAAACAATTATGGTCTTACAAATCAAAATATGGTTTTCTATATATAAATCATGTTACATAAAAGTCTAAAAACATTTAGTATTTTCAATCAATTGATTTAAAAGATAACATATTGAAAAACTGTAAATTTTCATAAAACAAAATTAAAACTAGTTGAAAAAATTTTTAATTAGTTGAAAAACTTTTTAACCAATTCAAAAACAGTTTAACCAGTTGAAAAACATTTTGTTCTTGGATCCTTCATCATGCCTAAAGGCAGAAGATAAATAAATTAAAACCTAAGCTACCTAGGTACATAAGGCAACAAGTCTTCACTCATGGCTTCATCAAACACTGTAGTTGGGATCCTTGAGGTGTCCAACAAAGGTGACATCCAAAAAAATAGACCAACCCTCCACCAATAAACCAACCAAAATACCAGAACATCCCTACACTACCCAAACCAAAAAGGTTATATACTTTATCCTCAGACAAGCTGCTTCAAGCCCAAAGTACCACCATTTACATCTGAGGAACGAATATATTGTTACCTCCTTACAGTAGAGCACCCCAATCCACCTTGTGCATTGAGGGGAACTTCATGGTCTCAATAGTAAAGTTGTTCCAGACCCAAATTACTACCTTCTACAAAAAATATGTGTTCTCTTTTGTCTCCTTAAGCCACCTTAGCAACATATTTGATGGCTCAAAAAACCCAAAGCAACATGGGCATTGAGGGAAATTCATGTGCCACATCCATCTGCTACCTGCACCTGCACCCTATCCAATCCATCAAGTGTAAAAAACCTACATTATTACCAGCAGCTACACATACAAAAACAAACTAGCAGCACTTCACCCATATACTACTTAATGCATTTTAGACATTGAGTTGAACACTTGAACCAATCCAAATGAGTAATTAAAGCTAGAAAAATTATGTTTCATACTAAACCAAGCTGTCAATTCTGCCATCTAAAAGACCTGCTCAACATCTACCTTAGCCTCCTTAAACACTATATTATTACTATGGTCCCAAATGCTCCACACCATGACAATCTATAAACCTTTCCACACTCTATTTTGTTTTTGACTTAGTTGAGGGAAAATAAAATGCGAAGAGTGGTTCATAGGGGAGTAATGTTCAACAGATTGAATCCCTACCCAACTATTACACATATTCCAAATTAAAGTCGCTACTTTACATGTGAAAAGCAAATTGTTAATCGCTTCTTGTTGTTGTAGATAGAGTGGGCCTTTCGTAGATTTTAGACTAATTCTTCTTCTTTCTAGATTTGTTCTGGTTGCCACTTTCCCTAGCAGCACTCTCCAGGATAGGAGCTAGGCATTTGGTAGGGCTTTTAAAGACCAAAACTCCTGGAAAACCTCACTACTTGAGCCTGCATTTCTATGTTGCAAAAAATCATAAGCTTCTCTCACAGAGAATTCCGCACCCTTCTCCCTAACCCATGTCCACCTATCAGTGTTCATATTTAAATTTACTCCGTTTGATTTTCTCCAACAACTCAATCTCTTGTGTAGTTTCCCACAAAAATCTTCCTCTCCTCCAGGTTAGCTGCCATACCATTTTAGAATTCACCTGTAGTACTACTTCCTGTATTGTTTTATTTTGACAATTTGATATGGAATATAGCCTAGGGAATGTATGCATAAGGGATATTTCCCCTACCTAGATATCCTCCTAAAACCTGACTACTCTTCTAGACCCTACTTTCCAAAAAATCTTCTTGTGAAACCAGTTGTCCTCCTTAGTGACCTTCGTGAGGTCTCTCCACCACTAAGATTAGTATTTCATTGGACAAGTTCCTACTTCCTAGCACACTCAGTTCCATACTTTGATATTAAAATTTTTCTCCATTTACCCTTTCCTTCGACACCCAACCTCCATTTCCACTTAGCTAGTAAGGCCTTATCAAAAACTTCTATGTTTTTTATTCCTAACCCCCTAATTTTTCCTCTTACATAGCTGCTCCCAACTAATCCAAGCGATTTTATTACCTTCAAAACCCCAAGACCATAAAAACTTCCTCTGAATATATGTTATCCTTTTACAAACCGAGGCTAGAACTTTAAAAAACACAACAAAATAGAGGTTTTAATGAGGCATATTTTTCCAACAAAAGTCAAATGCCTCCCTTTCCGTTTTTAGAGTTTACTCTCCATTCTAGAAATTAAAGGTTCCTAGAACTATTTTTTCCTTGGGTTTCCCCCAACAGGAAAACCTAAATATGTAAATGGTATGCTCATTGTATTACAATTTAGAATACCTGAGAAATTATGTAACACCTCCCTATCTATTCCGAGTGCCTTAATGCTTGATTTTGAAAGTTCACCCTCAAGCCTGAGGGAAGCTTAACATCTAAGAATAGTTTTGACAGTAGAAAATTTTTGGTATGTAGCCTCACTTACAAAGAAAGTATCATCTGCGAATTGTAATACATCAGCTTGCACTTGTTCCCTCCCAATCCTAACATCATGGAACATGTTTTCCTTCACTGCTTGTCTAACTAACCCCGATAGACCCACTACCACAATAAGGAATAAAAATGATGCCAAGGAGTCCCCTTGTCTTAAACCTCTGAATTCCTAGGTTGGACTTCTATTGACTAGCACTAATACAGATGCAAATTCCAAACACCCCTTCATCTAGGAGATCCATTTCTCATCAAACCCAATCCTTGCCATCAAATAGTATAGGCATTCCCAATGTACCGAATCGTACGCTTTTTTATAATCTACCTTAATAATTACTACCCTTTTACTTAAATATTTTATATATATATATATAGACACACACACACACACACATACATCAATTGGATATATTTGGAAAGAAGGACCACCTACTCTAAGAAAAAAATCCTTGAGTTGTGAGATTGATATGCTAGTAATAAAAGCAATGTACCGGTAGGTACCGGACGAGCCAGTCTCGGGCCCGATGACTTACCTGTTGATAAAGGTTGATCATGAGCTTTGAAGAATCCAAATCCTATGTGTTTGATGATGGTTGGTGTTGCTGCTGTCTATGGGTGGGAACAAGGGTAGAATATGTGTAATCCACACCTTGTTTGAATCAAAAACAAGTTTGGTTTGAAAGCTTTTTTAAAAGAGTTTGTTTTTCAACTAAGTGAAAAACAACCTATTGTTTGTCGAAACAACCGGTTGTTCTTTGGTGAAAAGGTTTTGGAAAAGGCTGAAAAGCTTTGGCTTTGTTGACTAAGCTGTCAAAGCCAAAACAATCGGTTGTCCCGATAAAACAACTGGTTGTTTGTTTTGAAAATCTTAACAGCTTATTGGTTTTGAATTGAATCTTTTATTAAATGTTTCTAACTAATTGCGCTCCTGTTTTAAATGCTCTTTGACCTCTCAGTTGGTCTATATAAAGTTAGTTAGACACTCCTAAAGTGTAAGAAACAGTTTTGAGAAATCAAAGTGAAATTTGACTAAGTGCTTTCAAGATTCAATTAAGCTTTTGGATTTCATGTGTGTGGAATAGGACTTGGTTGTAATTCTGATCTTGAAGCTTTGTTATTCCCAGGTGTATCCTGTTCTCTCTTTCTTGATTACTGTATTTCTATTTGAAGGTTGTAAGTGCAGATTCAGAGGGGTTCTGAAATTTGTGGTGTGTATTGCCAAAGGTTGTGTGTTTCTTGAGGGGTTCAAGGTCACTACTTTGGTGTGTGATATATGTAATATGTGATTGATTGCATAGTGGAACCCAGTGGTTTTCTGGGAACTGGATGTAGCCCTTGTGATTAGGGTGAACCAGTATAAAACTGTTGTGTGCATCTCTTTCATCCTTAGCTCTTTAAATTACTGTTTTAAGTTGGTTTTAATATCTGCTGATATAAACAACCGATTGTTTCACAGAAACCACCGATTGTTTCACAAAAACAACCGATTGTTTTTCTGTATTTGCCTTAAAATAGTTTGAGTTCTTGGCTAACTTGATTCCTTGATCTGTTATTTTGCACTAAGATTCATTATACCTTCAATATTTGCGAAAATATTTTATAAACAATTCACCCCCCCTTCTTGTTTAAGGCCATATATTTTAACAATTGGCATCAAGAGCTAGGTTCTTGAAAGTCACTCAAGTTTTGATCCTAAAATCTTTTTTCTATGGATGAAAGACTACCTTTTGGGGAGGGTGCCTCAATCCATAGACCACCTCTGTTTTGTGGTTTAAACTATCAATTCTGGAAGGTAAGGATGAAAATTTTTGTGAAATCTCTAGATAGAGGGATTTGGGATGCAATTGAGAATGGTCCTTTTATTCACAAATTTGAAAAGAAAGGTGTTCTGATTAAAAAACCTTGGTCCAAATGGACCAATGCAGAGAATAAAAAGGCCAAGCTTGATTGCATTGCCAAGAATGTTATAACCTTTGCCTTGAATGCTAATGAATTTTTCAAGATCTCACATTGCATATTAGCTAAGGAAATGTGGGACACTCTAGAGGTTATTCATGAAGGAAAATTCAAGAAAGACTACAAAGCAAGGAAAGAAAATAAAGAATCTTCATCAAGCTTCTCATCAAGTAGAAATGAAGAAGCCAATCTGTGTTTGATAGAAAATGAAGAAGATGATGACAGCAGTGTAAGTTATAGTGCTTCCTTAAATGTAGAAAATTATAGTCAATTACTTCAAGCTTTTAAAGAAACTCATGAGGAAGCCAACCGATTGGCTCTCTTGAACAACCGGTTGAAAGGGTTGAACAACTGGCTTGAGAAAAGAGTCAAGGCTCTGGAAGAAGAATTGTAAAATGCTAAAACTATTTTTGAAAACCCTGATTTATGTTGCAAAAACTCTTCTTGCTTGTGTGATTCAAAAGTTTGTGAAAATTGTGAAAACCTTGAAAAGAAGGTCCAATATCTTGTAAAAACTGTGGACAATCGTTCAAAAGGCAAATCCAACTTTGAAACTATTCTATCTTCTCAAAAATGTGTTTTTGGAAAGTCTGGATTGGGTTTTAATCCACAAAGCAAGAAGAGTGGAATTTGAAAGCCTTTCTCTAAAGTACCAGAAAAATAACTGATTGAAAACACGAAACAACCGGTTGTTACATGCTTTTACTGCCGAAGAGAGGTCATTCAGTTAGATTTTGTAAAATCAGGAAATATGTTGTTCCTAAAGGTAAAATGAAGTGGATTCCCAAAATTCCTAAGGTTTCAAGTGACAAATGTGATGCAAAAGGACCCTTTTTTTGTAAGGGGACCAAATCTAGCTACTTGAATCTGTTTTGCAGGAATGCTAAGAAGGCAGGGACCCTAGAATCATCAAATCAAGCTTCTGAAAGAAAAAGACTTTATCCAAAAGAAGAAGTCTTGATCAATGACTTATGACTCTTTGAAGAAGGCTTTAAGATAAAAAGGATAAGACCTTTTTATGCTTTTGTATTTCAATTTCTTTTACATTGTTATTTTTCAAAATTATGTATGATTCAAAACAAAGCAAATTCAGTTTTGGTTCAACTTTGCATGATATCTCTGTTCTTAAAAGTCATTAGTTGCTGTTACAGAAAAACAACCGATTATTTTCTCGAAACAACCGATTGTTTCTCCTCTGATAGCACTGCATAAAACTAATTTAATTGATTTTTGTCTTTATCAATTGTAGATTCTGTTTTTCGAAGAAAGTGAGTCAAAAGAAAGTCTTTGAACAGTCTGTTATGGTTCAAGAGAAGGTTGCTTCTTGTCCTAAAAGGAATATATTCCAAAATCTTGGAAATTCAAGTGCCTTTATGACTAGTCAAATCAATATGAACCAACCATGTGCTTCTTGTTAAGGGTTGACGTGTCACTGTGATATCTTGGACCAGTCTTCTTTACTTGGAAATTGAAGCCCACAACGTGAAAAGGGTTAAAGTAGGGTTCTTTGATGCTATAAAATCCTATGCAGCTGTTTTTCTATAGAAAAACAATCAATTGGCTCATCTCTTGCTGTATCACTTAAAAATTCATCTCCTTCTCTCTGTTTCTGGTTTCTGCTCTTTGCCACCATGGAAACCACTCCTCCATCATCAAAAAGAGTCAAACACAGGACTGTAAGAAGAGGAGGAAGACTTGAAGGCTGGTTTACGGGAGATAATGAACAGATTGAAAAGTATCTAGATGAAACAAGTAGAAAAGTTATAAACACTCTAAAGGTTGTCTCCTTTAGCTGGCTGAAAAGTCAAAAGCTGGATGATGTTAGGAGTCTACTCAAGGAACAACTACTGAAAAGATTCCTTGAAATGTCTAGATAAATCTATCCAGATCTTATAAGGGTATTCTACACAAATCTAAGGTTTGTTGACAACAATCTTGTCTCTTATGTCAAAGGAGTAGACATGGTGATAAATGATGAAGTGTGGGCTGCTGTTACTGGGTTGAAATATGCTGGACTCAGAATCAACAAAGGAAACATTAGTGTGGTGGATGACTTCAACAAAATACAGTTTTACAGAAACTGTTTGAAGAATCCACAAGCAAAGGTGAAGAATTTTTTAGTAGGAGGTTTAAAGCTTAATGAAAGGCTTTCGGCTCTCATTGTTACTTGGATTCTCACACCAAGGGAGAGCAACCATTCTATCCTTACAGAGGAAGATCTTGTGTATATCTTTTGCATCACAAACAAGATAAAGGTTAATTGGATTCATATTATCAAAGAGCACATGCAGAAATCCATGAGGTTAATTGACTACCTCTACCCCTATGCTATTCTTGTTTCTAAATTTCTGGCATATTTTGAAGTTGATCTTGAGGAAGAAACTGCTGAATTGGTGAAATCAACAAATGAAGTGAACAATGGTTCACTAAGCAAAATGGGTTTTACCAAGATAAATGGAAGGTGGATAAGCAAAGGTGGAGAACAAGGTGAATCTTCAAGCACTGGTGCAGAAAAGCCAAACGAGTGCGGTTATTTTGAATTTATAAAGGCGGCTATATAGTCGCATTTGATCAGCACACACTTGTAAATCGAAGAGATACGAATGCGGCTATATAGCCGCATTCGTAAATTCGATTTATAAATGAGGCTATTTACATAGCCGCATTTATAAAACGCATTTACAAGAGGCGTTTAGGGTTTCTTTTCTTTTTCGCTATTGATTGGGTTTCTAATCAAAGTTCTCAACTTTTATCTTTTCTGAAGAACATGATTATTATTTTAGCGTTTTTTTTATGTCTTGGTGCATCCATATCATACCTCTTCATATTTTATCCCAATGGAAGTCCAAAAAACGAAAATAAAAATTCCCCAATGAAACGCAAATATATGACGGAGCAAGGCAACAACAGTGACGAGGAAGACACAGCAGAAAGCAAACAAAAACATTCCCAATGAAGCATGACCTTAGCAATGTATAAGACAAAACATAAGAGAAATGCAAAACATACAAAAATCAATGGTGAATGGTGAAGAAGAAGAGAAGAAGACAATGCTTACCAATGGCACGAAGACAATGCAAAGAAGAGAGAAAGAAAAGAGGAAGCACAGTTATTGGAGGAAGCAGTTAAGAACGAAGCGCGAGAGAAAGGAGAGTATCAAAAGTGGCGCGTTTATGAAATTAGGGTTAAAAAGGTTTTAAGAAGGCAACTATTTGTAAAGCCGCATTCGTAAATCAAGCGTTTTAATTTACAAAGGCGACTGTACAAATAGCGGCTTTACAAATAGCCGCACTTGTAAATAAACTTAATTACAAAAATGCCACTACATTTTTAAGGAAAGCATTTGAATGCAAAACCGCACTAAATAAACCGTATTCGTTTATACATTATGCACTAGTGAAGTGGTATGCAAATTGATCAAGAGGATGATGACCAAGCTGCTGTTGCAAGTGCTGGAACAAGTGCTGGACATCAAGGAGACAGAATTCTCTCCATGTCACCCTTTGAGAGATTCATAGTTAATAGGCTGGACAGCCTTGGTGAAATTCAAAGGAATCTCCAAGACTTGTGTTCTACAAACTTTCAGGATATTGGTCAAAGATTCCAAAGCATGGATTCACGTTTCCTGAATCTTGATGAGCAAATTGAAGCAGTGCAGAATTAGTTGTTTGAACTGCAATATGGAAAGGAAGATTGAAGCCATGGTTCTTTGTTTAATCTTGCTTTAGTTTGAACAATATTTTCTTTATCTGTTCTTAATTCTTTTTTACATCTCTCTAATTCTATTTGTGAAGACAAATAAGGGGAGAATGGTTTATGTGTTGTCTTTAAAACTGCTCTGCACTTTGATCTGGTTTTATATTTTCTGCTGCATATCTGTTTTAAGGATTACTTGTACTGGTTTTTGGATGTTTTATTTCTGCTCATTTGTTTTTGCAAAAATCTGGTTTTTAATGCTTAATAACCTACTGCTTTAGATACTGGTTTTGCATAAGTTTGTTTTGCAGGTACTAGTACAGATTCAAACAAGACCAACACAGACAACCAGGGATTTGTCTTCATCAAATAGGGGGAGATTGTTGATCAAGGTTGATCATGAGCTTTGAAGAATCCAAATCCTATGTGTTTGATGATGGCTGGTGTTGCTGCTGTGTATGGGTGGGAACAGGGGTAGAATATGTGTAATCCACAGCTTGCTTGAATCCAAAACAAGTTTGGTTTGAAAGCCTTTTTAAAAGAGTCTATTTTTCAACTAAGTGAAAAACAACCAGTTGTTCTTTGGTGAAAATGTTTTAGAAAAGGCTAAAAAGCTTTGGCTTTGTTGACTAAGCTGTCAAAGCCAAAACAATCGGTTGTCCCGATAAAACAACTGGTTGTTTGTTTTGAAAATCTTAACAGCTTATTGGTTTTGAATTGAATCTTTTATTAAATGTTTCTAACTAATTGCGCTCCTGTTTTAAATGCTCTTTGACCTCTCAGTTGGTCTATATAAAGTTAGTTAGACACTCCTAAAGTGTAAGAAACAGTTTTGAGAAATCAAAGTGAAATTTGACTAAGTGCTTTCAAGATTCAATCAAGCTTTTGGATTTTCATGTGTGTGCAATAGGACTGGGTTGTAATTCTCATCTTGAAGCTTTTTCATTCCCAGGTGTATCATGTTCTCTCTTTCTTGATTACTGTATTTCTGTTTGAAGGTTGTAAGTGAAGATTCAGAGGGGTTCTGAAATCTGAGGTGTGTATTGCCAAAGGTTGTGTGTTTCTTGAGGGGTTCAAGGTCACTACTTTGGTGTGTGGTATATGTAATCTGTGATTGATTGCATAGTGGAACCCAGTGGTTTTCTGGGAACTGGATGTAGCACTTGTGATTAGGGTGAATCAGTATAAAACTATAGTGTGCATCTCTTTAATCCTTAGCTCTTTAAATTGTTGTTTTAAGTTGGTTTTAATATCTGTTGATATAAACAATCGATTGTTTCGCAGAAACAACCGATTGTTTTTCTGTATTTGCCTTAAAACAGTTTGAGTTCTTGGCTAACTTGATTCCTTGATCTGTTATTCTGCACTAAGATTCATTATACCTTCAATATTTGCGAAAATCTTTTATAAACAATTCACCCACCTTCTTGTTTAAGGCCATATATTTTAACATGGCCGACCGAATCAAAGAACACCTCAAGTGTCACGCAATAAATAATAGTAATGACAGTTACAATAGCACTTGATGAGTCACATTCATATCCCGAAGTATGCGGGAAATATCTCTGACAAATCAACTAAATATTGATTAACTGAAAGATGTTACAAATATTCTTCAAATATTCCAACATACCTATATACCAATATACCTCATTATTAATCAGGGATCACGATGCACATCAGTCAATAACTAATATCCAGCCCATTATGGCAAGGGTCCATAACCAACACTATATAAATAAAACCCTCTGCGGAGATGTAAGGTACGCTTTTATCAATTACCAATATACACTCTTTACACAGAATAATTACTTGATCGTCGGAGTATCTTTTTCAGGTCACCCCCGACTGAGCATCAGCATTTTTTGAAGGAGACCCAAAGGAAGGAACAAGAAGACCACCGACACGTCGATAATTGTACAACGATCTCAGGTAATATCTAGGCCCTCTTTGCCTATACAGGTACAAACAAGATATAACCAATATTCATAATTAAAAAAACAATAGGAATAAACTTCCTAAAATATCTCGACAAATCCAAGGACTAAATGTATCAAACAAAAATATTTGCAATTTATATTAACTCAAAATTTTAAAATTCTTCTACCATTGAGTATTTTAGGGTGGTTTAAATCTAAATACATTCACCTATAATTACTAACACTAGTGCAAAAAGGTTCATTTACAACAATACATTCACAATGCTTTTACTGTCAAACGTTTTCCATCAAAACGCGATGACATTTTCGAAATTAAAGCGAGTCTAAAACAACGGCTATGAGTTAAAGCGTCATTTTAGACCAAAGCACTTTGTTTAAAACAACGACTATGAGTGACAATTGCCGTTTTAGACCAAAGCACTTGGTCTAAAATGGCAATTGCCACTCATAGCCGTTGTTTTAGACCAAGCGCTTTGGTCTAAAATGGTGGATTTACCTTATAGTCGCCGTTTTACACTCATTTTATTACCCTAATTTGTAGCACGTCAGTTACGTCTTCATATTTTCTTTGTCTTCTCACGCTTCGTCTTCCTTCTTTGCCTTTGTGCTCTTTCTACTTCTTCTTCATCTTCAAGCTCTTTATTGTCATTGTAAGTTTCTTTCATTCATTTACCATTGGTTATTTGTTTCTTTTTTTTATTTCTCTTATTTGTTTTTGTCCTCCATTGTTGGTGAAGGTTTTCATTGCCTACTGTTTCATTGCCTTCCACCACTGTTGTTTTCATTGTTGGTTTTCTTGTGCCTCCATTTGTTCTTTACCGCTGGTAGTCACCGTCGCCATTGTCGTTCATCGCCACTGCTCTTCACCATAGCCTTCACGCACAAGCTCTTCAGCAAACCCGAAAAAGAAGCATGAGATTCCCATTGACGATCTTATAGCTTCCTTAGTTGCTAAAGAAATTGGTCAAAACTCACCTTATGGACATATAGATGTCTGATTTGAAGGAAGGTCTGAAACAGCAGTTGAGGTAAAAGCCGCCGGTTTAAACTGAATGTAACATGACGGTCAAATAGCCGCCTTCTTTGCTTGAAGAAAATAGACTACGTGCTAAAACACAACGGTTAGAAAGCCACCGTTTTAATGCTAAAATGACAGTCGTTTTTCACCTTTTCTATACCAGTGTAATTAAAAGATTGTTGGCAACTTTGTTTATCGGTAAAGAATAAATTAAATTAAAAACAAACACTTTAGTGGTGTTGTAATCTTTAGAAAAAAAAAAAAACATCATCACAAAACCAAAATAACTCAATTGTGAACAGTACAAAGAGAAAAAAAAATAACTACCAATAACTCTTTTCAGCTGTTAACAAAAACGAAAATACATCAGATTGTCGTTGCAACTTACAATAATATTTTCTGGATTTGAAAACATGAAACTTGTGTAAAAGTTCACTCCAAAGAATCATATAGAAAAAAATTTATATCACGATACGTGTTAACTCTTCTAAAAGTTTAAGTCGTTACTAGTAAATGACCACTTACGTACAACAGAAATTAGCGAAATCACGAAGCTGATTAGGAGATAAAAGATGAACCACTAAAGTAACGCTGAAAAGGAAAATCTGACGGAAATATGTATTGTAGTAGAAAAAGATAATAATTCTGAAGGACCTTTCCATGTATGAAACAAGAATCGGTTTCTACTTTATCACTCCAAGTAGTTTATATACTACTGAAAAACCATTTGCCCGTATAAAGCAGACAACAATAAAAGACAAACATGAAAATAATGGTACAGTGGTCCACGTGATTGCATGACTTTGGGTGCATGGGTAAAAAATCATACACTGCATCTAACTGAGTATAATAATCACACAAGAAGACGGTTTGAGCATTGAAAACAAGGAGAATGGAACAAACAATATGTAACAATAGTTATTAAATTAAGAAAAACTACAGTAGTTTAACACGAAACCCAAATGCATGGATGATGGAGGGTAGAGAAAGCAAAAGGCCAGCCACTTCTACTGTGCTTATTTTATTGTAATGATGATAAATAACATAATGATGAATGTAAATTAAAAAATAGGAAATATTATTTTCAGAACTGACACCATTTTATAACTACGACATATCACATCACAATTTCAAATTTGTTCCATTTTTTAAGTAAAGTTTCAGTAAAAAATTAATTATCTTTATAATTGTAATCTGTTATAAAATTGTGAACCTATCAGCACTCCTATTTACATTTAACCTATCATTGAAAAATAACTTGTTAATAACTTGGCTTTCTCTTACGTAAAAGCGAAAGATTGTTTGTCCTTATTATAGCAAAATCAAAGCTAGGAGTCAAATATTGTCTTATTTTCCATTTTGTGGAAGACAATGTTGTCTGAAGGGAAAACGAGAGGTTGTAAACCAGAAGAGTGAAGTATACATAAGAGAAAATAGTTGGAAACGGTAAGACCATGTCGTCATTGGTCACGTGATTTATTAGCAAGTAAATTTAACTAAAATTTAATCTTATAAAATTAATTTGAAAAAACTAGATATTATAATTTAATTTTATCTCTAATTAGGGTATATGATTCGAAAATAAATTAGATGTTTGTTTTCTATATATTATAATCAAATTTCTAATCCAAGTAGATCTCCAACATCATCTTTTAGTTTTCTTCACATGTTATTTTCATTCAATACTGCTTAAAAAAAATGAACAATGAACAAAAAGTAAGAACATTTAAATATCTCTGTTTTACTTTTATTATTGGAATTATATGAAATTATTGTTTAGAATTTTAAAAAATAAACATAAATATTTAAAATGTATAAGATAGACTTACGCGGATGCAATATATATATTTCTTATGCATGAATGAAAGTGAGAGAGATGGCGACGGGTTAAAGGTACATGGACAAAGGAATTTTGTATGTATATGTAGAACGACATATATAAATTTTCATATGATTCGGTATTGACATATAATATAACCTAAAGTTGTCTTGGTTTTGGTGCTTAATATAATTTCCTTACTCCCTGTTACTCCAGTTTTCAAGAGAGAAATTAAATTTTAAATATATACTATAAGATTGATTTAATTGAAATATGTACAATAGCAAAATTTAGAATGTTATAAAATTATATGCATTAAGTCAATTTCCTTGATTAGAATGATAATATATATATTTAAACTAAAATTTTATAATTTATTAAAATATTAATTTAAAAAATATTACAACAAAATCATTAAATACAAACTAATTTAAGGGATATAAAATAAATAATCCGTATATTGACTAAATTAGATATTATTTTATAAATAAAAAATATTAATGATATCTAAAAGAGCTTTTATTATTAATATATAGTTTCTAAATTTGTATCTAATTAGCTATAAAAGTTTTAGCTTCCAACTTTACATTAGTACAAAAATATCTAATAGCGACTAAGAATAACGACAATTGACAGCAACCTGTCGCACAAAAAAACACGGTGGCAATACATAATAAAAACGCAAATTAACGACGGTTCTTCTCCCTCCCACAACCGTCGTAAAAAGCGAAAAGAAAAAATTAACAATGATTCTTAGTATAATCATCGTTATAAATTAGGTCAAAATTAAAAAAACCACGCCCTCTTTCTCGCTTACTCATTCACTATCCTTCTCGATAACGATGTGCCTTTCTCTCTTCTCTGCAAAAGCAACCCTCTTCTTCGCACCTTCGCTCCTCTGCGCACCGCACTACACCTCGGAGTGCAACTCTACGTGCCACACTGCACCTCTGCGCCCCGCGCCTTCGCCTTCCCTCGCATATCAACACCTCTGCACCGTAACAATCGTGCCACCACCTTGTTTCGTGCTAGAGCTTCGTTCCACGCTAAAGCTTTGTTCCGTGCGCCATAGCCCTGCCACCGACTTCGATTGTCGCGCACGCCACTGCCACGCCATCGACTCCGATCATCATGCATCAGCCGCTGTCGCCTCTTTGCTTCCCTACAGCCACCGTGCGCTACCTCGCACCTGCTATTCCAATACTGTAACCATTTGTGCCAAAAATATAAGGTTAGTATTTTAATTAGCTTTCTTATTAATTTTTTAATTTATTTAATTAATTTTATAATAACTGTTTGCATGTATGTATTGAACAGTTGATTTTGAGTCTGGGGTATTTGACCTTCAACAATTTTGATTTAATTTTGTATTAATTAGTATATGTATTTATTCAACGCATTGATTCTAAGTTCGGGGGTGTCCGACCTTCAATAATTTTGATTTAATTATAGTATTTGGATATATCGAACACGTTGATTTTGGGACCAGGTGTTCAACCTTCGGCAATTTTTATTTAGTTATAGTATTTTTAGATATTAATCATGTTGATGCTGAGTTCAGGGATGCCCGACCTTCAGCAATTTTGATTTAGATTTTGTTAGTTTACCAGTTCTACGGCAAAATAGGATGGAAGTATTCATATAGTTTGCACAATGTCGTTAGTAATCATAATGGAGTGTGAAAATTGATGAATCAAGTTAATTATACCAAGTTTATTGTACTTGTTTTCAAATTCAAGTGGCTTGACAATAAAACTGTGTGAAAGTTGATGAATTAAAAATGACTCATCATGAACCCTTCATAATGACACATCAAGCTTCCTAAGTTTTCTATATCCAAGACCCTATGTCTTAAAACTGGTTTGTTGTGCTACATGAAAAAAAAAGTAATGTAATGACCTAAAAGATGAGGAACCAAATAATGACATTTGTGAGATTGAATCACCTACAAGAACAACGATCAATAAAGAGTACGAGGATATTGTGATGTTGTACATGCAACACGAAATGATCATGACGAAGGAATATATATTTGTATGTGCATGTGTTTGTTGGTTTATGCACCTTGAACATTTTCTATCCTCCCTAAGCATTGTTTTTACTGTTACTATTGTTATATTCTTTATGCTTATTATTATTTGATGGACCAGTATATCCATTCAAATGGTGTTTGTTCATAATTTTTGTTTGAAATGGGTGTTCTGCAAGTAAGGGGAGTAAAGTTGAAGATCTGTATTTTCTTCTTTTGCCTTTGATAGTTTCCCACAAAAATAAAGATGTTCAAGACTTGTTGGATTGTTTGTCTTCATCAAATAGGAAGAGATTGTTGGACATCTCAAGGATCCCAACTACAATGTTTGATGAAGCCATGAGTGAAGACGTTGTTGCCTTATGTGTTTAGGTAGCTTAGGCTTTAATTTGTTTGTCTTGCTTTATCTTTTTCCTTTAGGAATGATAAAGGATCCAAGAACAAAATGTTTTTTAATTGGTTAAACTATTTTTGAATTGGTTAAAATGTTTTTCAACTGATTAAAAAGATTTTCAACTTATTTTAATTTTGTTTTCTGGAAAGTTACACTTTTTGAATATATTATCTTTTAAATTAATTGATTGAAAATACTGAAATATTTTTAGATTTTTATGTAACATGTTTCATATACTGAAAACCATATTTTGATTTGTAAAACAAGAATTTTTTTCAGTTTATGTACATTCTACTTGAGAAAAATCAGTTTTCATACAAACTGCAGTTTTTAAATAAAATCAACATATTGTTTTTATTTTTAACTAGTTGATTTTACTAACTGTACCCTTTCTATTTTAAAAATGTTTCTGTTTTAACCTCTATAAATGGGATTGTTTATTTTCAGAAAAAACATATGTATAGTATTTACACAGTATACACTTTTACAATCTGTGAGAACCTAAGAGTGAGTCTTTGATTGTTCTTTGAGAGTTCTTGGAGCTTAATTTTCATCATCTAGATAGAGGTCAAAGATTCTTCAAAGTGTTGTTGTGAATTGGGAGATCATGTTGCTTTTCTTAAAACAGATTTAGATCTTTTTAAACTGTGATTCTGATTTACAAAATTGTGCTTTTAAGATTTGTGTGTTAAGATATTTAATCAATTTTTTTTTTTTATAAAAACAGATTCATTTTTCTTAATTAGTGTAATTCTCTAAAAATCAATCTATTGTTTTTGAAAAACAATTTGTTAAAATTTTGTCAAATTTGTTATAAACCACTTATTGCAAAAATCTAACTAAGTACACTCCACCATCCTCTTGAACTTAGCCCCCCATTAATTCAACAATCTTGACTAAGGTAGGTGGTTACCTTTAAAGTGTTTGAAGGTGGGTTGGAGTACTTAGGTATCCTGCTTCTTCTTTTTGTATATAGGGTTGGAGCATTCCTTAAATGCTCCAATTAATTCATTTGTTGATAAAAAAAAAATGAGACTAAATAAGAGAGAAACTAATTTCATCTAAACTAAACTTGAGATGGAATCAGAACTTCTGATCCTTCGGAACACTTGATTGTTTGATTTATATGCAACCTTCATTGTTATATTGCAACCTTCATTGCCATACAATTCATTTATTGTCTAGATGATTCATCATAACCTTTATTTGTTTTCAACTTCATTATTCCTCATTATGCCTTAATTGCATATATTTGTAATGACTGAAATAGAAAATGGAGACAAGCCCTACTGTAATTGAATTGTTGAATGTTCATTCAGCCAATCGGTTGAATGAAACAAATTATCTCAAGTGGTCATAACTCAATAAGACCATTTTGAAAGGAAAAGTAAATGCTAGATGGAAGAGAATGGAATGGTCTTTAATACATAGAAAGTCTTAATATGTTCATTAAGAGTCAATCTTTGATGTCTAAAACCTCCATTCCCAACACAGAAAAACTTCAGTTATTACATTTTCATTTAGAATATCCTACATTTCATGTTTTAAAGTTTGTGTTTCATTCCTTGTTCAAAAACTTAAATATGCAGAGACTTCATCGTGAGGTGTGTGAATTGGCTAAGCACAAACATATAAATTAACCACTTCTTTCTATCTTGTTTATACTGATGTGTGGGATCTTTCTAAACTTCCTAATATTTCAGGGGCTAAATGGTTTGTCACCTATATTGATGATTGCATAAGGGTAATATGACTTTTCTTCCTTAGACACAAATATAAGGTTAGTGTTGTTGTTATGCAGTTTGTGTCACTGATTTAGAATCAAATTGGGATTACTATCAAAAAAAATAAGGTTTGATAATGTTAAAGTAAATTTTATCTTGTTCGTAATGATGTGTGGGGTCTTTCTAAAGTTCCTAATATTTCAGGGACTAAATGGTTTATCACCCATATTAATGATCCCATAAGGGTAACATGACTTTTTCTCCTTAAACACAAATATAAGGTTAGCTTTGTTGTTATGTCCTTTGTGTCACTAATTCATAATCTATTTAGGATTACTATAAAAAAAACAATAGGTATGATAATGCTAAAGTTAATTTTATCTTGTTCATACTGATGTGTGGGGTCCTTTTAAAGTTCCTAATATTTCAAGGGTTAATTTAGAATCTATTTAGGATTACTATAAAAAAAACAATAGGTATGATAATGCTAAAGTTAATTTTATCTTGTTCATACTGATGTGTGGGGTCCTTCTAAAGTTTCTAATATTTCAAGGGTTAAATGGTTTATCACCCTTATTGATGATTGCATAAGGGTAACATAACTTTTTCACCTTTAAACACAAATATAAGGTTAGCTCTGTTGTTATGCAGATTGTGTCACTGATTTAGAATCAATTTGGGATACTATAAAGAAAATTAGGTATAATAATGCTAAAGTTATTTCAACCATATCTTGTACGCTTTCTTTCAAAAGGAAAGCATAATTCATGAATCCTCATGTGTATACACATCTCAATTTAATGGAAATGTTGAACGAAAAAATGGAAACTTACTAAAACAAACACTAGTACAGAAAACGCATACTACAACGACATATTAAGTCAGTTAATTGATAACCAGTGTAAATAAAAATACGGTGACATTTTTGTAAATATTTGGGATATATTACACTAGTTGTAAAGACCAGCCAGTGTAATATGTTCTTTTCAGAGTTAAAAAATAAATTTTTTAAAAAACTTATTTTGGAGCTAAACATATTACACTGATTGGTTAATCTAACCAGTGTAATATGTCCTTAAGAGTTTAAAAAAAAAATTAAAATATGTGTTAAGATTACTCCGTGCATGTGGTGGTCTATTTATAGGTCTTCATAAGCATGAACAAATTGATATTGATTTTTAATAACTTTCATTATGCATAATTATATTTAATGATAATATCATGTAACAAAATCAAAGTATTAAGAAATTATATAAATAAAAATGCAGTGGCATATTTGTAAATATTTGACATATATTACATCGGTTGCTCCTTACAACCAGTGTAATATGTTCTTTTCGGAGTTAAAAAATAAAGTTTTTAAAAAACTTATTTTGGCACTAGACATATTACACCAGTTGGTTAATCTAACCGGTGTAATATGCTTATTTACCCTACTTTTTTCCTCCGCTCTCACTGCTCACTTGCACTTAAAGTTATTTTTCTCTTGCTTTTGCCTCCACCATCATTTTTGCACTGCTGCCACCATTCTAAATCGCTTTGCCACTTTTCTGATTCGCTTCTACCACCGCTCTACACCTCTTCCCCCACTACTGCTAGCACCACTCTCCACCATTGTTGCTGGCATCGCTCACCACCTCCTCCACCGTCCTTTCTTCACTTCTCTTTTCCTATGATCTACATTTTGTGTTGCCTATTTTCTCGTTTTGCTAACTCTTTCAATTTTAGGAGGGAGCCTATGGACATACTTTGAAAAGCCAAGGAAGACGCTTTGCTTCCACAAAACCACCTTACTCTTTAGCAAATTATCGATCCTTTCAAAAATCCCCACTTACCCATAGAACCTTTCTCATAAGCCTAAATACCACAACCATACCTTCTTTTGCATCTGAGGCATTAATTGAGAAAAAATGGAAACAATACATGAATTTGGAAATGGAGGCATTAGGGAAGAATGATACTTGGAAACTAGTCACCCTACCACTTCGAAAAAAATTTATTAGGTGCAAGTGGATTTACATAGTCAAATACAGGGCTGATGGGACTATTGAAAGTTATAAGGCCAGACTGGTGGCTAAAGGGTTCACTCAAATTTATTGAGTGTATTATTGATGACTTTTCTACGAAAAGTGCACCGCCTTGTCAGAAGTAATAATTTTTCCTTAAGGACGGATATTGAACCCACTAGGAACAATTGAATAATCAAGTAAAAGATTCACTAAATAGAAAAAATAATAATAAATTTTGTTGGAGTTTGTTAAGATTGCAATGATTAATAAGAAAACAAGTCAAAGAATTTGTTGTTTCAATTGGAAAAATAGGGATTGGGGTTCATCTTTCTCACTTTTTTGTATTTTGATTAGCATGACAATATTGTGTCCTTTGATTGATATTGATGCCCGTATAGAAATTATTTATATCGATTTCTTGCCTATAAAATTATTAAGATGTTTTCTAAATATTGATTCCTTGCATATTTATAAAAACTTCTTATCATTAAGTTTAGACGTTGATAGCAATTAACATTTCAAATTTATTCCTAGCATTCAAATATGTTAAGCATTATCATTTGGGTCAGAAACTTAAAAGTACTTTTTAGTTAAATCTAGGTTTCGAGATCATGGTAAACCAAACATTAAAAACAAAACGACAATACCAATTATCAATCAAGAACATAATATTATGTTTAGATATCACCTTAATACATAAGAGTTTGAACAGATTACTCCTAATCCCAAAGGGTAGAATTAACCGCACATGATGGTTGTTACAGACAAGGAGAGCAAGAAAAGAAGATCCAGGATGTTTCTCCTAGACAACTGCCTCCTCTAGGGTTTCTAACACCTTCTATTCTCCCAATTGAATTACAATTCACTCGCGTTTCTAGGGTTTGACCTCAAGTCTCCTATTTAACCTAATTGTCTTGGGCTAAGTGACTTTTGGCTTAGGCGCTATTGGGCTCGCCTAGGCGAGTTTCACAAAAAAGGCCCAACGCTTCTAGAGCAATCTCGTTTGGGTGAGATTGAACTCGCTTGAGCGAGATCCTTTTTGGGGTGTCTGGCTTAGGCGAATTTGGATGAGCTTTGGTGAGTGCTGGTGCATTTCAACTTTCCCTTTTTAGCTTTGTATATTCTCCTTTTGTCCAATCATCATTCTTCCCTAAAATCTTGAAATTAACACAAATTTTGGAATAAATCGTTCTTATTCAAATTAAAATCACAAAATATGTAAAAAGGTATAAATTCATAAATTAGGAGTTATTTTATGTTTATTTTATCAATTAATACCTATAAGTGTCTGTATTTTAATATGCAATATTACTGAAATATGATACTTATCAACTACTTAGAGACCTTTGCATTGATTGCAAAAATGAACATGGTTAGAGTAAGTTTGTCTTTGGCAACAAACAATGATTAGAACTTAAATTAATTTGATGTAAACAATGCATTTCTACATGGGGATTTTGAAGAAGAAATGTACATGGAAGGCCAACACAATTGGCAAAATAAGGAAAAACATTATATGGGTTGAAATAGTCACACTTGAGCATGGTTTGGGAGATTCACCAAAGTCATGATCAACCTTAAATACAAATAGAGTCAAGGGGACCACACTTTGTTTATCAAGCATTTTAATTCAGAGGAGTAACAATTATATTGGTGAATGTGGATCATATCATTGTTATTTTGGAAATGATGAAAAATAGCAACAAAAGTTGACAAATGTCTTGTCAAAGAATTTGAAATCAAGACTTTAGGAAAGTTAAAATATTTTTTGGGAATTCAAGTATCCCATTCCAAGAAAGGGATCTTCATTGCAAGGATACATTATTGATCTATTAGAAGAAACATGCAAAATAGCATGCAAACCAATAACCACACTTGTTGATTCAAATTCGAAGTAGGAAAGTGTAGAGGATGATGTTGTTGTGGATAAAGAAATGTACCAAAGACTTTGTGGGAAGACTTATTTATCTATCTCACACTAAACCAAATATTGCTTTTGTTGTGACTATAGTTAACCAATTTATGCATCAACAAAAGGACGCACATTCAAAAGTTGCTATTAGAATGGTCCAATATTTGAAAGAAACACCAGGAAAAGGAATTTTATTCAAAAGAAAAAAGAGAGCTAGTTTAGATATATACTGATATTGAATATGCAACTTCAGTTGTGGATGAAAAAACAAAAGTGTGATAACTAGGTCTAGTGCTGAAGCAAAATTTTGGGCAATGATGCAAAGATTTGGCTAAAGATTATACTGAAGGACTTAAAGATAAAGTGGGATGAACCTATGAGGTTATATTGTGAGAATAAATATTCAATGAACATAACTCACAACCTATGTATCGTTTAATAGGCTTCCATCTAGTCTGTTCTTAGAATTCTTTATTAATAGGTATAGTCTACCTATGTATCGTTTTTGTTAATATATGGGTTTTGGTGAAGTCCTCCCATATTTTTGTATTTTCTTTCTTTTTTCTTTTTTTAATAATATTTTTTTTCATGTGATGACAAATGATTGTTGTTACTTGAGGTGTTAGCCTAACTGAAATGTCAAGTTGTATAGTGATGCCTAACATAAAACCTTTTTATTGAAAAAAAAAAAAACATAACTCACAACCTAATGCAACATGATAGAACTTAACATATTGAAGTGGACAAACATTTTATCAAGGAAAAGCTTGACAGTAGCATGATTTGTACTCCATATGTGTCAACAAGGACAACTTGCATACATACTTACCAAGGGATTGAATAACATTAACTTTGAAAGAATCATATCCAAACTGAAAATGAAGAATATTTATTCACTAGCTTGAGAGTGAGTGTAGAGATATTTTAGGAAGTTTTAAATTGGATTCCTATTGTCTTTTAATTATGTATATTGGTTGTATCTTATTTTTATTACTAGCATATTAATCCCACAATTTCACGGATTTGATTCCTAGAATAAGTGGTGCTTGATTCCGAATTTATCCAATTAATATATGTATATATAGGATAAGATGCAAGTAATGAGACTCCACAGAGAATTTATTTCCGTGTAACTTAAGAGGATGAAATAGGTTTTATATGCAAATCTACTAAGTTTTTACATTTTGATATAAAAATATGTAATGTTAATAAATAAGGTGTATAGGTTAAGTGAAAGTAAACTTTTAAAAAAAATATAAGTGGAATTTAAGTGCTTTTATAATTGAATGGTTATAAGAGTGATATAATACTTTTATTTAGTACAAAATTGTAAAATAAATATAAAGAATACTTTTTAAAGGGTTTAAGACATAAATTATGTTACTATTTTGGACAAATATTTTCTAAATAGGTAAAATTATACATTTTAAAATAATATTATCAGTTTCTTATTTTTTTAAAAATATGAACTTGTTAAAGATGATTCCATTTTAGATGACTTTGCAGAGATAGGCTTTTGGTAGAGTTGGTATTACTGTACTTATTGTGACCATTCGTTGGTTCACTTTCTTATAAAAAGTTTATCACTATGTTTTCTTAATAAAGATATAACTTTCTTGTCCTTCATAGCAGAGTTTAAGCGGCAAAGAAAGCTTACCATCATGGAGGACTTTTGGAGCATGGTTTGCGGAGAATCTGATTGTCCTGGGAATGGAGTAAAACCACCTTTCTGTTACGATTTCAAGTTTTTGAAAGATCCTTCTACGTGCACCTACCAATTCTTGATTATCTGCTTTGATGTTATGCTACTGATCATGCTAGCATTCATTTTGATCCACAAGTCTTTGTTCAAACCATTTCGTGGTCAGCTTCAGGTGGAAAGATATTCAAGCTTGCAGCTAGTTTCTGCCATAACCAATGGTTTTCTGGGGTTGTTGTATGTGTGCTTAGGCATTTGGGTTTTAGAGGAGGAATTAAGAAAGAGACACACTTTCTTCCCTCTTAAGTTATGGTTACCAGAGCTTTTTCAAGGATTCAGATGGTTGTTAGTAGGCCTAAGTGTAAGTCTTCAGTTGAAACTACTTCCAAGATCATGGTTGTGGTTGTTTTCTCTTCTTACGTTATTTGTTTCAATTATTTTCTGTATTCTATCAATGTCTTACGCAATTAGTAGCAGAAAATTGACCTTCAAGGAAGCTCTAGATTTTCTGTCTTTTCCAGGGTCAGTTTTACTACTCTTGTGTACTTACAAAGTTTATAAATGTGAAGACACTGACAGAGAAATTGATGAACGCCTTTACGACCCTTTGAATGGTCAATTCAGCGAAGTTGATCCAGATAATTATGTGACTCCATTTGCCAAAGCTGGATTCCTTAGTAAGATGTCATTTTGGTGGTTGAATCCATTGATGAAAAGGGGTCAAGAGAAAACACTTCAGGATGAGGATATCCCGAAGTTGCGAGAATCAGATCGAACGGAAAGTTGCTATTTGTCATATTTAGAACGTTTGAACATGAAAAAAGGAAAAGATCCATTATCACAATCAACAGTTTTGTGGACCATAGTCTGGTGCCACAGGAGAGAGATTTTGGTGACTGGATTCTTTGCTTTGCTCAAGGTACTCACCCTGTCAACTGGTCCTGTACTTCTGAATGCTTTTATATTGGTTTCTGAGGGTAATGGAAGTTTCAAATATGAGGGTTATGTATTGGTCGTATCACTTTTCATCATAAAGATCATGGAGTCCCTGTCCCAAAGGCAGTGGTATTTCCGCAGTAGGCTTGTTGGAATGAAAGTTAGATCATTACTTACTGCAGCAATTTATAAAAAAATATTGAGGTTGTCAAGTGAAGCTAGATTGACACACTCGAGTGGTGAGATAATGAATTATGTGACTGTGGACGCTTACAGAATTGGAGAATTTCCATATTGGTTTCACCAGTTGTGGACAACAAGCCTCCAAATATGTATTGCTCTAATAATACTTTTTCATGCTATTGGAATAGCAACAATATCCTCATTGGTAGTGATAGTCCTCACTGTGCTTTGCAACGCTCCCATAGCAAAGTTGCAGCAAGAGTTTCAGAGCAAACTCATGGTGGCACAAGATGAGCGATTGAAGGCGAGTTCTGAGGCTCTTACAAATATGAAAGTCCTGAAGCTGTATGCATGGGAAACTCATTTTAAAAATGCTATAGAAAGATTAAGAAGTTTGGAACTGAAAATTTTACGTTCAGTGCAATTGAGAAAGGCGTATTACATCTTTCTATTTTGGACCTCACCAATTTTGGTCTCTGCTGCTTCTTTTGGGACATGTTACTTCTTGAATATTCCTTTGCACGCCAATAATCTTTTCACATTTGTGGCGACTATACGTCTTGTGCAGGAGCCAATTACAGGCATCCCAGATGTCATTGGGGTGGTCATTCAAGCAAAAGTAGCATTTGCCCGGATTGTTCAATTCCTTAATGCACCTGAATTGCAAAGTGGGAATTTCAGGGATAAAAGTTTTGATGGCAGTAAAGGGTCAATTTCAATCAAATCTGCTGACTTTTCATGGGAAGGTAATGTATCAAAGTCAACACTAAGGAGGATAAACTTGGAGATTAGACATGGGCAAAAGCTTGCTATTTGTGGAGAAGTTGGCTCAGGCAAATCAACCCTCTTAGCTACAATTCTTGGAGAGGTTCCTATGATAAACGGATCTGTAAGATTTTATTCCTTTTATGCTCCTATATTATAGAATATACTATTCAATCTTAGGGTACTCTTGTTGGCTATAACGTTGATGACGTTTCTACTTCATAATTAATAGTTATATTTAGCATGTGAATTCAACTCACTATACTGAAAGTACACCATTAATGGGTGTTTAATTCTCTTTATTGCATTACAGATTGAAGTTCATGGAAAGTTTGCATATGTTTCTCAAACAGCATGGATACAGACAGGCACTATACGGGAAAATATTTTGTTTGGATCAAATTTGGAACCTCATAGATATCAAGAAACACTTCGTAGATCATCACTACTAAAGGATTTGGAGCTGTTTCCCCACGGAGACCTCACACAAATAGGTGAGAGAGGAGTTAACTTGAGTGGAGGCCAGAAGCAGCGAATTCAACTTGCGCGTGCTCTTTATCAGAATGCTGATGTATATCTTTTGGATGATCCATTTAGTGCTGTTGATGCACATACTGCCACAAGTTTGTTTAATGTAATTTCGTCTTCCTTACTTCACATACTACAGTTATGTTGAATGTGACATTCTTTATTCAAACATGGTTTTTAAACTTGGCAGGAATACATCATGGATGGTCTGAAAGAGAAAACTGTTTTACTCGTGACTCATCAAGTTGACTTTCTACCAGCGTTTGATTCTGTTTTGGTAATTCATTAAAATCAGGGCGTGATTATGCTAAAGTTCTTCTTTTCTCTGTTTCCTGAACATAACTAGTGATAGTATATTAGTAATGAATTGGAAGTAACTGATTTCCTTTTTGTAATCATTAGGCTCCATATCCTTGTTATTTATCTTGCTTTTACTTGTAGGCTGAAAATTTTTTTTTTTTTTTTTCCTTTTCCTCAGTTGATGTCAAATGGGGAAATCCTAGAATCTGCTCCTTATCATCATTTGTTGTCCTTAAGCAAAGAATTCCAAGATCTTGTTAATGCTCACAAGAAAACTGCTGGTTCTGACAAGCCTATGAATGCTTCTTCTTCCCAGAGGCCTTTAATATCTGCTAAAGAGATTACACAAGCTTTCAAGGAGAAACAATTAAATGCCACAAATGGAAATCAGTTAATAAAGGAAGAGGAGAGAGAGATAGGAGACACGGGGTTGAAGCCTTACTTTCAGTATTTGAATCAGAAGAAAGGCTATATTTACTTCTTTGTGACTTCTCTTTGTCACCTCTTGTTTGTCATTTGCCAGATATTGCAAAACTCATGGATGGCTGCTAATGTTGACAGTTACCAAGTTAGCACATTGCGGCTGATTGTTGTTTACTTCATGATTGGGGCTGTTTCTACTGTTTTCTTACTGATCAGAACTCTACTTCTTGTTGCCTTGGGTATTCAATCATCAAAATATCTATTTTTACAGTTAATGAACTCCCTTTTTTCTGCACCGATGTCCTTTTATGACTCTACACCATTGGGAAGAATACTTAGTCGGGTATCTATACTAAATAATTCCTTTCCATGCTATGAATTGTAATAATATTTTGATAGTCATTTCCTATGCAGGTCTCATCAGATTTAAGCATTATGGATATTGATATCCCTTTTATTATTGCTTATACTGTGGGAGGTACTACAAACTTCTATACTAACCTCACAGTTTTAGCAATTATCACTTGGCAAATCTTGTTTATCGCTGTACCGATGCTTTACATTGCAATACGCTTGCAGGTAATGACAAATTCTTCTTTGAAAACTGTTTTGATACTAAAATGGTATCTTCTATTTTGACTGGCCTCGGGAAAGCCATCAAATTTGACTAAATAATGCTTATTGTTCTTTAGCTTTTGTCTTTCGGAAACTTTTTGTTGATCTTTTAGTATATATAATATCAGGTATCCATGTTTTGAAACTAAACAATGTATTTCTTTTTTAAAACTAGAGATACTACTTTTCCACTGCAAAAGAAGTGATGCGGATGAATGGCACAACAAAGTCATTGGTAGCTAATCATGTAGCTGAAACCACAGCTGGAGTTGTGACAATAAGAGCCTTTGAAGAAGAAGATCGTTTCTTTGAGAAGAATCTTGATCTAATTGACATCAATGCCAGTCCCTTCTTCCACAGTTTTGCCTCAAATGAGTGGCTGATCCAGAGATTAGAAATAGTTAGTGCAGTACTTCTTTCCTCCACAGCACTATGCATGGTTACACTTCCACCAGGGACTTTCAGCTCTGGTGAGAATTCGGTCATGCTACATGTGAAATGTCATGGTTTTTAGCATTACAGTTATCTTCATTCAAAGTACTTTTCTTTTATCATCAAACAGTTGCATTATCTCTCTTGATGCAAGTTTATTAATTTTAAATATCCTTTGTTCTAGGATTCATTGGCATGGCTCTCTCTTATGGCCTTACACTAAATGCTCAACTAGTATTTTCAATTCAAAGTCAATGCAATCTAGCAAATTACATAATTTCTGTAGAGAGGCTAAATCAGTATATGCATATACCAAGTGAGGCACCAGAAGTAATAGAAGGAAATCGTCCTCCTTCAAATTGGCCAGTTGCTGGTAAAGTAGAACTAAATGACTTGCAGGTAATTGGTACTTACTTAAAATGTGAATATTAATATTCAAACATGAAATGATATGCATATATAATTTGCTAGTTTATACCAAGACAGGTACGATACAGGCCTGATGGACCACTTATACTCCATGGAATCACCTGCACATTCAAAGCCGGGCACAGGATTGGAATTGTTGGAAGGACAGGCAGTGGGAAGTCCACTCTTATCAGTGCATTATTTCGTCTTGTGGAGCCAGCAGGTGGAAAAATTGTAGTTGATGGCATAGACATATCTTCTATTGGCCTTCATGATTTGAGGTCACGTTTTGGTGTAATACCTCAGGATCCTACTCTTTTTAATGGGACTGTTAGATATAATTTGGATCCTTTATCTCAATACTCAGATCACGAGATATGGGAGGTAAAACCATCCACATTCTGTTCATTTGTGCTCAACTTTAGAAATGTAGCCTAATTGTTTGTCAATATGAAGGTTCTTGGGAAGTGTCAGTTACGAGAAGTTGTCCAAGAAAAATTTCAGGGCCTAAACTCCCCAGGTACATTGTCAACATTATGGTAATCAAGGTTTGAAATTTCAGTTGGGTTCTGTCACAGGAAATTGTGGAGAAATGAGGTTGATGCCGCCACAGTTGTGGTTGTAAACCGTTTTGTAAAATATTGATGGTAATTATGTCACAAGCACTTTCCTAGTTAATAACCACTAGTAAAATGTTGTTATACAGTTGTTGAAGATGGATCAAACTGGAGCATGGGACAAAGGCAATTATTTTGTTTGGGGCGTGCACTTTTAAGGAGAAGTAGGATATTGGTGTTGGATGAAGCAACTGCATCAATTGACAATGCAACTGATTTGATTCTGCAAAAAACAATTAGAACTGAGTTTGCAAATTGCACAGTGATCACAGTAGCACACAGGATACCAACTGTGATGGATTGCACAATGGTTCTTGCAATCAGTGATGGTAACTTGGATGAAGACAACCCTTTGTCATGTTCTACAAACCTTTATCAAACTATCCATAAGTCCATTCCCATTTTCTTATATGTTCATATCAAACTAAACTTTCCCCACCATGAGGCCATGTTAAAAGAATGCAAATAGTTGATTTTCTAGGTTCCTAACTAGAATTCTACCATAACACTTGGTTTGGCACACACCATTCATTGCATAGGCATGTTGTTTGGCATATGGTTTAGTTGCATTCACTAGTTAAAGGGTAATGTAATAAACAATGGGGTAGTTGATTTAGACACCTTGTAAAATATGGGGTACTGAATTTTCATACTTGAAATTTTCTATTAAATAAATGTGAAGATGTTTTTTTATCATTTACTTGTTTTTAACAGGAAGGTTGGTGGAGTATGATGAACCAACGAGCTTGATGATGAGAGAAGGATCGTTGTTCAAGCAACTTGTGAAGGAGTATTGGTCTCATTTCCAATCTGCAGAATCACATTGATAATACAGAAATTTTTTATCAATGTTAATTATTGTCTGTCTTTCTTTTGGGTTGAAGAGGTCATTGTTGCTATATGTTTTAAACCACTTTGATACAATAAAATATCAATTATTTACAAGTTTTATATACTTTTATTATTGCTTACAAGCTGGTATCAAAGCTCCAACTAGAACTCATATACATGTAATTAAATTGCAATTTAGCTAAGAGAGAACAGAGTACAACACAAAGATGAGTGTCCAGAATATTTAAGCCAAAATCTCTCACTTTAATGATCTAAATTATGATTATTGAAGTGAATTAACGGGAAATTTTCTATATGTCAAGGGTTTCTGGTTAAAATTAGTTAATACGAGAAAATTATTAAATAAATAAAAGTTTAAAGATTAAAAATAATTAATTATTATATTGATTATATTATATATTATTTTAAATATTAAATAAAATTATTAGTATGTATAATACTTTCAACTATCAATAAAATTTAAAAATTAGTTTTTAAATTGATATTTAATTAGTTATTAATTAATTTAAATTTTAAAATTAGTAGTTAAAATATTAGTAGTTAATTAGATATTAATTAAAAATTAATTTATAAATTTGATTAATAATATAAATTATTTTATATACTAATATTGTTTTTAATATTTAAAATAATATTAAATTTAGTTGATATAATTATTAATTTTTTTATTTTTAAAATTGATGTTGATTTAATAATATATATTGTACAAGAGCTAGGTTAAGGAGTTGTGTTGATTGGTCCAATGTTGCAACAGTTCAAAAACACATGAAGAAATGACCTTCAAATAAAGCATTATCTTTTTTGGGGCCATTGACAGATCAACTTTGAACAAATCTTGGAGAGACATAGACCTAAGATTGTTTGAGATTCCAAAAAATGAAAACCTATCCCTAAAATTTATGCAGGAGATAAATAAGATATGGAGATAATCTTATTTATTCAAAAATATATTTAAATGATTGATTGGTAATATTTGTCAAGTAAATAATATTCAGAAACTGAGAAATTACGAAACACAAGCATTAAGTAATCATAACTTTAAAAAAGTTATAATTTACTAAGTTGTAGAATGCATAAACTACACCTTCACATGAACTGTTTATAAATATTTAATGATAAAACTATTAACGTAAAAATCTTTTATTTCACTTGAATAGAAATTAAAATTCACTTGAATATTTGATTTATGAAACTGAGACATGATAAAAAAAAAAAAATAGGTTGCAAAGAATTTTTACATAATATTATATAGAATTTTTTATAAACAGAACCACAAGTTCCAAATAAAAACCGTGATAACATTTTAAATAAAAAATAACAGTAAAGTGATGCCCAAACTCTATTAAGTGTAGGCAAAAGCATTTCATAAGTTTGTGGAATATCATCATCTGTGGTAACCCCTCACGATTCCTGAAAACATACATAAGAATAAAAATATCAATTAACAGTTTATTAAAACGGGTTTAATTTTGTAGGCACTAAGATATTTACTGTAAATGATAAGATACGATTGAATAAGAGTATAAACATCCATAATTCATCCACAGGGAACCGTTTATGCAGACTCTTTGTGGCTGCTGCAGAATGTTATAGGTGCAAGCAGAATCTGGTTTACAATTCTGCATAATTATGCAGAAGAATGCAGAATGACGACTCTTTGTGGTTGTGGCAGAATACACAAATTCTATTCTTATAGGTGCAAGCAGAATCTGGTTTATCTGTCAATGCACTTAATTGTGTTTAGCAACTCTAAAGGCTCATGAAGAGAAAGGGAGTGGAAGAGTGTTGGATCTGTTTTGCTGTGGGTACCAGTACCGCATGCAGAACAGGGGAGACTTTTGCTTGTTGCTCAATTTTTTTTTTTTATCAGCAATGAATAAAATAAACTAAAAGAGATACTTGAGGTATCCCAACCTGAAAAAACCTTAAACTAAAGGTAAAAGAAAGGTTGAACCAAAACTGTACTTCCTTACCTAAAATGCATTTTGGAGCAAAAACCACCAATTCTAAAAGGGCTTATAGTAAGATAAGAATAAAGAATTAGGCACCAAACTGCAACAAACCTTCACCACCACTCTGCAGTTCCTATATATGATTGTGCCTCACCAAACTGCACCAGTCCTTCATCACCAATCTGCAATTCCTATATATTTACTTGTTGCTACATAATTATCAATTTCAAAGATTTGGAAGATGGGAGTAGCAGGAGCTGAAGAATATTTTTTGTGCTATAAGGATTGGAAGCAGCACATGCAGGGGCTGAAATATAATAGAGTACAGGATTGGAAGCAGCACATACATGGTGCAGAAGATGGTGTTGACAGCAGTTTTTTGGACAAAACCGGTGGTGCTGGACAGGTGCAAGGGGCTTTCCTCAAGTGGGGCAGAATTATACACAGTAGTTACCCAATGGCAGGGGTTGATTACTGCTATATTCTGCTATGAATCCTCCTTAGTTTTATGCAGATTGTGCCAACGGTTGCTGGTGAATTTGGAAGTAGCTCTCAAGCCATCTGTCTCGCTGGTTTTCTGTGCAGAAGAAGTGTGTGCTAGCCGTGGGTGGTAGAGCTATCTAGGAAGCTTAAGCTTATTATCTTTTGTGTTATATTTTAATTTAAGCTAGCTAATAGACTCTTTTAATAAAATTTATGAAAGGGTTAGGATATCTTTAAGTGTTTTCTTTACTTTTAATTTAATTATTTTTTGGATAAAAAAAATAAACATCCACAATTATTCTTATTAATATATTTAAATAAAATTCAATTAATATTACATAATATATTAAATAAATATTGCATTTTTATAAAATTGATTAACTAACACTATATAATAATTAAGATTAAGATTAATTTGAATATATTATAATCATTAATATATTAAATCCTTGTTTATCTATTTTTATATTATAAACTACAATACAAAAATTCGAAGGTAAAAACTCTCTTTACCTTTTTTATATTCTCTCTCTCTATATATATATCAAACAATATCAACACAACTAATAAATATCTCATTGCATCTTCATTTTTTCATGTCTTATGTCTGTCTTAACCATTTCATAATATCAATTTTTATCTAGTAAATATATCATTGCATCTTCATTTTTTTTCTAAATTATAGATTTCATCAACCTAACCGATCGATTTATCTATCCCATAATTACATAATTACAAAGGTGATTCAACATTTTCGAAGAATAAAAACTATTTTTCTCGTGCAGTTTACTTACTTCTCTTGCATTAATTAATTAATTAATAATAATAATAACAACACATTGGAGTAAACAAAATATCATACATTGAATTAGAGAAATAATTATGTTAACAATATGAACTTAAATATATTAAATTTCATGTTTTAATGTAAGAGAGAAAGATAGTTTGATGTTCATGTCTCTCCAGAAAAGATAATCTACAATAAAGGTAAATGTTTCACGTACATCAACCTATTGTGTTGCATTACTTCAATATTTTGAAGTATTCAATAACTTTAAGTGACCATTCTTTTATTTACTTAATAGAAAAAAAAAAGTGAAAGGGAATGGGGGCAAAATGAAAAACATCAGAGAAGTAACCCACTCTTTAGTGCATGTTCACTGCACGTGTGCACACACCTTTTCAACCTTTGGTTGCCAATTATCACATAGAGTTATTAAAAAATGTTATAACATGAAATATATCTCGTCATATCTTAAAGAAGTGAATCCAACTACACTAAAAGTTTCCAATTTTTTTAAAGACTTATGTTATGCAAACAACAAACATATATTTCAAATAAGAACCATCACAAATCTTCAATAATTCAACTACTTTTACCTTGATATTCCAGTAAGTTTTGTTCCTCATATCCTATTACATCTTTTACAATTTGGAGTTAAACAACATTTGAAAAATAAAAAATAGAACCATTTTTCTTTTTCGGTCCCTTCACTCTGCAACAACAGAAAAATTAGAGAGTAACGAGGTCATCCTGCACTTTCTAGTAAAACATGATTAAGTATTACTTAAGGTCTTCCATAATAATTACATGGTGGGATGGTATGAGTTTTATTCTATCTTTTTTATTGAAGTAAATATTCATACTATTTTTTTCTATTTTTGTCTTTTTTTAGTTGAGTATGAAATTTATATTTCATTTTCGTTTCTATTAATTAAAGAGTACCAATAAAAAATTGGATAATGAAAGAAATATTCTTTAAATGAAGTAAAACTAAGATACAAAGACAAAATGTATAGGTATTTAATTCACCTAATAAAATAATAATTTTTATGATTAAACATTTGAAGTTCACCACAAGAAAAATTAGTTTTAGTGACAAAAGGTTAGTGATAAATATAGAATTTGTCATTATTTATAAATTATTTGTGACTATTTTTTTCCTGTAAACTAATATTGTTTATAATAGTGGCAAATTAAAAAAAAAATGTCACAATAAATATATTAAAATTAGTGATAAAGATAAATTTGTCACTATTTATCTATTATTTATGATTACTCATTTTACTTTTCACAAATGTTATTCATAATAGTGACAAAATTAAGAAATGTTACAATAATTATATTAAAAGGTTAAGAACACATATGATAAATAATTACTAAAAATATATAACAATTTTTTTATAACAAGAATATAATTAATATAAATTTATTAAATATTTATAAATTAATAGTTATTTTAATCAATGATAAATTATTAATTATTAATTTGTTAAAATATGTCTCAATAATAATGTGTTATAATTTTTTTTATATACTTAATAAAAAATTTACAAGTACATGTATTTATATTAGTGGTAAAAAAAATATTAAGTTTATGTTATTTTAAATTTATAATTTTTTATAAGTTAACATTATTTTTATTTTATGATAATATAATTAACAATGATAAGTATAAAAATTGAGACTATCTTTTTAATTTGTCACAAAAAGTTAAAAAAAAATTGTTCTAGTTTAGATTTGAACTCAAAACCCTTAAATGAAAGAAATTTATTATTTTCACTATACCACTTTAGAATTTTAACAATATTTGTATCAATAATAATATGTCATAAATTCATTCTTAAAAAAAATTATAAAATTTATGTTATTTTATATTTAAATGTATGATCTTCTCTTTCATAAGTCAATATTTTTATTTTGTGATAATGCAATTAATAGTGTTATATATAAAATTTGCCACTATTTTTATATTAGTTGTGATTATATTTTAAGTTGTCACTATGAGGGTTAGATCATCCTTTAAGTGATTCTGTTTATTTATTTGTATCTTATTGATAAAAAAAATTGTCACTATTTGTATATTACTTGTGACTATATTTTAAGTTGTCACTATTTGTATATTAATGTAAAATACCATATGATAAATTTATTTTTCTTTCAATAAGAATATAAATAATAAAAAATTATCTTTTCTTTTCAATTTAACACTTTTTATTTGATTATGTTCATCTTTTTCTTCATACTTTATAAAGGATATAGAGTTAACTATTTATTAAATTTTATCTCTTTCTAAAAATAAATATAATTAAAAAATATAAATGATTAAGTACAAAGTTTGTTATTATGTATAAATGCATAAATATAGAGGATAAAGAATCAATCTCTATTTGTAGTCTTTTAGTTATAACTGGTTAAAATATTCAAAAATAAGTTTGAAACTTATAATTTTGGTTAGTTATAACTAAATTAGTTATCATGTATTGTTCAAATTGTAGGTTATCTTCACATATGTTAAAACAAGGTATATCTTCAAATATCTTAGAGTTAAGATACGAATAAGATGTTAGTATTTAGGTTTTTTATTAGAAAAATACAATTATTCTATTTGAAATTAGATTTATCAATGTTGTTTTACAAAAATATGCAGTGAAGTTTGTCATTACCGCCATAATATATAATATACAATTATTTAATTGTAATTATTACTTTATTGTGAACCTCATAATATATTTAAATAAATAATAAAATATGAACATAATTATATTTAAGTTAATATATAATCAATGCTTATTGTTAAATAAAATAAGATAATTAAGTATTACTTTATTAAAAAATATAAAAATGTAATCTCATTTATTAAAATAAAAAATTATAAATTTATTTTAAAAATTTTAAATATATAAATGTTATTAAAATATTATGAAAAATAAATATTTTTTTAAGAATATAAAAGTTTGAGTAATATTTAACCTCATTTATAATGAGATAATTAGATTTTTTAAAATTAAATTATAAAAAAAAAGCATATTTTTTTAAAGTAAAATTGAAGAGAAACTATTGTTGTTTTGGACTTCTTAGATGAATCCATCACATATGTAACCCTAGGATTAAACCTCTCAACATTATTCAAAGACTCATGTCTGTAAATATCTAAAACTGAAACAGTTATTTTCGTGAGATATCTAATCTGAATAATAATAATATTAATTAAATTAATAATATGAATGATATTAAATATTTGAATAATATTAAATATATGAATATTATTAATTTTTTATATTATTAATTATATTAATATTGATAATCATACTAATAAGTATAATAATAATCATAACATGACAACAAAATTTGATTGGTATAATGGTTAAAGTTTCTTTGGTCATTCAAGGGACTTGGCTTTGAGTACCACTTGTTGCTTTTTATTTCTAACATATATAAAAGCATATATAATAATTGACAATAATAATCCTAAAAATAGACATAAATAATAATTGAAAATAATACCAAAAAAAGGGGTGTGTGTGTGGAATTCTTCCGTAAATAAATTGATTTTTTCTTATAGTACTATTTACATAGGATTATTAGTGACAACTAATGTATCACTATTGTCTTATATATTTGTGATATTGTATTACTGTCCCTATTAAATAAAATCTTATAGTGGTTGAGACTCATATATTTTCATCTAACAAAGAAAATAAACAACATACAAAAATATTTAATTTAATAAAATTAAGATTTATAATTTCTAAAATGTCAAATATTGTTTAAAATTTTTTTTAAAAAAAAATGTCTAATCAAAATTGTGATGAGAGTGAAATTATCTTGGTATCTAAGTGAACTTAATAATATAGAACAAATCGAACTCTTAAGAAAGAATGAAAAAATTGTATATAGAAGAAGAAATGTTTAAATGAAATTGAAATAAAACCAAAAGACAAAATAAAAATAATTTTTTTTTAAGTTATCAAATAAACTAAGGGTATCTTAAAATTTAAAAGAGAAACAAATATGTATTACATTTCGTTTATGTACCAAACTTAAAAAATAAGATATTATCGGTAGTTTTACTCATGTATAGGTAATACAAGTATTTCCTATCAAAGTTAGCACATATCAAAATAATACATTAAATGTGAGTTTATTTGTCATTCTTAATCTTTCATTTCAACTTTAATGGTAAGTTATTTTAAGTTTGTGGTAAAAAATGAATACAATTTTTTTTTTTTTATGGTGGAGTTGAATGGTTTTGAAAATGAATAAAAAAGAGAGGAAGAAGTGAGAAACTTTAAAAATAGAAATAACAATTCTACTTTGAATGTTGGCTTTTAAAGTTGTGCAAAAACACACTAGTTTCAAAATGATGTAACTGAATGTAATTTCGAACAGTATTACAAAATAAAATAATTATGTCATGTCTTTTAAGTTAGTTAGACATTGACAAAAAATTGGTACTGAAAAATCCGTACATTTGTACAACTTTTGTTAGTTGTTGTAATCAACAAAAATATGCTTTTGATGCTCATTGTTATGTCGTGATACAACCCCAATATTGATGCTACTTCCCATTGTGCCACCATCACTCGGGTTTACGTCTTCTGTCTCCGCTAGTTCTCTTACTCACCTATTCTTTTTATTTTATTTTATCAGCAATAAATAAATTAAATAAAAGAGACACATGTCCCAACCTTATACAAATACCTGATTCAAATAAAAAAGGAACATACAAGAAGAAAGCAACATACAAGAACATGGGAGAATCTAACCAATTGAAGCTAACTTCAACATCAATTACTAACACAGAAGCTGAAAAAAGCATAAAACTTCATTGGTTTTACAGTTACATTCTACCCTTTAGTTCCCAGATTTCACAATTAACAGCTAAACCGTATGCACCTAACCCAATCAGCTCTGTAAAGAACCTTCTATTTTGCTACTCAATCCAAACAGGTTTTGCACCAAAGCATGCTTTTGAACCAGCTTCCTACGTAAACTCCATTTTTCCACCATCCTCCGTTCCTTCATTGCTTCCTCCATCCATCCTCATTTCCTTCTATGTGTTGTTGTTGTTCTGCTACAACCTTATCTCAGTTCTGCATAATCTATCTGCTTGCTAAGCTGAGTTGTGCTACATTATACTGCACATTCTTCCTGCTGCCTTCTTAGCTTCCTAACTATGCAAAGCTACCATATTCTTCTTCCTTTGCCGGCGACAAGAAACCATAGAAACCTTCCCCCTTTCCAGACTAAGAAATATAGCAATTTAGATCCGAAACAATATGGTTCTCTATAGAAACTTAACACAACCGGATTTGCAACACTTAAACCAAAACCAAGAAAATCTGCATTGTGCTGTCATATTATAAACTAGACTATACATTCCACAACCAACATCACCCCATACTGCCTCATACCACAACCTCCTTCCCCTGTCACCATTCTATTACTCAGACAATGACAGCAGTACCCAAGACCAAGGTTATTAACTGTGTGCTTCTCTGCAAAAAACCGTATCTGCATCACTTAAGCCAAAACCAGAAAATCTGCACACACTTGGGAGCACTAGGTCTGTCCCTAGGTAGCTATTGTTTTGCTACACCGAACATGCTTGATTGTAGCCAACCGAGGGAGGTGAGATTGCCCAATTCTTTTGTGTACACGCGAAGCACACCTTTAAGCCACAACAGTTATAACTAGCAGACCAAAATAGTAGCACCACAACACAACTGCTACTTCAACTTAGGGATAATAAACCATTAAGAGGATATAACACCCAATCTAAGAAAGAAAAGTTAAAATTTTTTACTTTTCTCCTCATCCAAGTCCATGCTTGTAGTTGTGCAAGACTGAATATCTCTTCAGCATCCACCTTCCTTTCTTTAAATACCACACCATTCCTATGATTCCTTAAGTTCCATAATACCGCTACCCAAACCCCTTTTCAAACACGATTCCTTTTGACATTAAATTGGAACAATACAAACTGGAGCAAATGCAACTTCAGATTGTTGTGGTAAGTTGATTATAGCCCTACCCATTCTGAAACCATAGATCACTCCTGAAAAGCTATCTTACATTCCACAAGTAAGTGGTTTACAGATTCCTCTTCCTGATTACATAAGGGGCACAAGAGGGATGGTAGTAGAATCCCTTTTCTATGTAGATTTAACCTTGTTGGGATTTTTCCTTTGAGGATCCGCAAGCCAATGTTAAATTATTGGGGATCACTTTGATATCCCATAGCATATCCAATGCTTTGCAACTTTCTGAGGGCGTTGACATGTCCAGGACACGATATGCTTATTTAATTGAGAAAACACCACTTTCTTCAGCCACCCATAACACCCTGTCCTGATGACCTCACTGTAGTATGCTAGCATGAAGATCTGCTTCCATCTGTAGCAATTGTTCTCTTTCCCATTCAAAAGTTACCCTTCTCCATTCCAAATTCCATACCCATCTCGACCCAGCCCACAAACCCACCTACTATACACTTTTATCTTTGTCTTTTGTGATAAGGAATAACTGAGGATACTTCTGTCTCAGAGAAGTGTTTCCTAACCAAGTATCATCCCAAAATAGAATATCTTTCCCATCCCCCAATCTCCATGATAACTGATTGTGGAACCAAGTTTCCATTTGTCCTTCTTCACAAATTTTGCACAAATCACGCCACCACCAAGAGTGTCCTTTTATGATTAGGAATGCTTCTTCTAGCTCTATGACCATGTTTAGACACTAGCACCTCTCCACATTCCTAATGAGTCCACCTTCAACTTCCACATTTATTTCACAATTAATGCTTTATTAAAGCTTCTAATGCCCTTGATCCCCAGACCTTCTTCCTTCTTTGGTTTACACAAGGTGTCCCATTTAATCCAAACGATTTTCTTTTCGTTATTGCCCCACCTCCACAGAAACCTTCTTTGCAAGCTCATAATTTCTTTAATACCAATATCGGAGACCTAAAGAGAGATAAATAGTACAACGGAATAGCAGTGGAAAATGATTTAATAACATATACTCTTCTTGCGAAAGTTAGCTTCTTTCCTTTTCATATGGCTAGTTTTCTCCTCACTTTGTCTACAACCTTCTTCCAAAATTCCCTTTTCTTCAGATTTCTCCCAATTTTTGAGTCAAGATATATTACAAAATAAAACAAAGATAAACAAAAAAGGAATAGAGATGGACAAAAGAGTAAACTGAAGGCAAAGGATATGAGAATGAATATCTCTTCTTTCTTATAATTCAAATCAAAACAAATGGTTTGAATATATACAAGTAATACACTCATTCTAGGTTTAACTAAAGAGGGAAAGAATCAATAATTAAATACTAGAATCGTAATATACAAAGACAAAATAAAGGTTATTCACTTCTATAAAGAGAAACAACTGATAATTAGAAAAGATATCCAATTATTCTCTTCTATAAAGAGAAACAACTGATAATTAGAAAAGACACCCAATTAATATTAGGATCCTTCTATAACTCTGGTATCTGTATCCTTTAATACCCTGTCGCAAGCTGGGGAGCAAATATTGATGAGACCCAGCTTGGAACAAATATTCTTAAAAGATTGAGGACTTAAAGCTTAGGTATAAATATCAGTTGCTCTATGGTGGAAATGGGAAGCAAATGGATGAGACCCTTCTTTAATTTTTCCTGGACCACATGACAATCTATTTCTATATGTTTTGTATGCTCGTGAAACACTGGATTTGCTGTAATGTATCTTGCTGAGTCATTGTCACAGTATAAAAGAGATGGTTGCTCAAAAGAAACTTTGAAATCTTGAAGAAGATAAGTTAACCATTGAATTTCACATGTAACAGTGGTCATTGCCCTGTATTCAGCTTCACAAGAACTCTTTGATATTGTTCCTTGCTTCTTTAATTTCCAAGATATGAGAGAATTCCCAAGATACACACTAAAACTAGTCACTGATTGTCTTGAATCACTACAGGTGCCCCAATCACTATCACAAAAGGCTTTGAGATGAACAGATGTAGTGGAAGAGAAAAATAGACCAAGACTTGGAGCTCCTTTGATATATCTGAGGATTCTAATCGCTGCATTATAGTGATCAATCGTAGGCTTAGCAAGAAATTGAGAAAGTTGTTGCACAGAAAATGTTATGTCAGGTCGGGTATTAGTGAGATACATAAGCCTTCCAATCAATCTTCTGTAGGCTTGAATATCTGTGAAAGGAACACTTCAAGTAGAAGAGAATTTCTCATGATTATCAATAGGAGTAGGTGCCGGTTTGCATGCTAAAAGACCTGCATCTGTTAACAATTCCAATGCATATTTTCTTTGATTTACCATTATTCCTGTCTTACTTCTTGCTACTTCTAGACCAAGAAAATATCTTAAATTTCCAATATCTTTAATCTTGAATGTCTGATTCAAGGCTTGTTTGATTCGAGCAATCTCTTCTTTATCATTTCCTGCCAATATTATATCATCCACATATACCAATAATGCTGTAAAAGATCCTTTAGAAGAATTAATGAACAAGGAATGATCATTCATAGACTAAGTATATCCCATAGAAAGCAAAAATGATGATAGTTTGGCAAACCATTCTCTACTAGCTTGTTTAAGGCCATATAAAGCCTTTTTTAGTTTACAAACTTTTCCTGGTGGAATAGAAGTCAATCCAGGAGGAGCAACCATGTATACATCTTCTTTCAAATCTCCATGTAAAAAGGCATTGTTTATGTCTAATTGTTTCAATTCCCAATTATAAATAGAAGCTAAAGAAAGAAGCAACCTTATGGTGGTCATCTTTGCTACTGGAGAGAATGTATCAAGATAGTCAATGCCTTCTATTTGTGTATATCCCTTTGCCACTAACCTTGCTTTATACCTTTCAATTGTCCCATCAGCCTTATATTTTATTTTGAATACCCATTTGCAACCTATGACAGCTTTGTCCTTAGGCAGAAGAGCAGTCTCCCAAGTTTGATTTGACTCTAAAGCAGATATCTCACATTGTATAGCTTTTCTCCAACAGTCATGTCTCACAGCTTCAGAATAAGTGTTTGGCTCAACATGTGAAGAAAGAGACATAACAAAATATTTGTAAGAAGGTGATAAATTGGTATAAGAAAAAACAGAATTCAAAGGATATTTAACTCTTGAAGATGTAATGGAAACATTAAGATTACAATGATAATCCTTTAAATACTCAGGTGGTCTTGTTATTCTTGTGCTCATTCGGACAAATGGATCTGATTTAGAACTTTGTTCTATGTCATGATCTTCATTGAGGTTTTGGTCTATATGGGAACAATCTTCTTTTGAAACCTCAATGTGTGACTCACAATTATTATCACTGCTATTTTCAACATTATCACAAGGTGTATTATCACAAGGTGCAAGAATGGCTTGTGATGGCTGACTTAAGACAGTTTGATCTTCAGCAAATAAAATTTGATCATTAATGTCAGGACTGTTAGTTTCATTGCTAGTATCTTGAACCCTTTGGTATGGAAAAACATGTTCATAAAAGACAACATCCCTAGACACAAAAATTTCTCTTGATTGAATATTTAAAAAAATATATCCTTTTGTCTCCCTTGGAAAACCAATAAAAACACATTTTGATGCTCTTGGATCAAATTTTCTTCTATTTGTTGACAAAGTGCTAGCATAACATAAAGAACCAAACACCTTTAATCCATTAAAATATGCATCAGTTTTGAAAAGCATTTCATGAGGAGAAGAATAGTTTAAAACAGGTGTGGGAAGCATGTTTATAATATGCGCAACATGTACCACAGAATATGACCAATAAATTTTGGGTAAATGAGATTGTATCATAAGAGCTCTTGCTACATCTAATAATGACCATGTTTCCTTTCAACTATGCTATTTTGCTATGGAGTATTGACACATGATGTTTGATGTATTATTCCTTTACTGACAAAAAAATTAGTCATGAAAAATTCAGTTCCATTATCACTTCTTATTATTTTTATTACTGTCTCAAACTGTGTTTGAACAAAAATAACAAAATTTTCCAAAACCTTAACAACTTCAGATTTTTGTTTCAAAAGAAAAATCCATGTGTACCTCGAATAGTAATCAACTATGGTCAAGAAATATTTATGACCATGAATTGATGGTATTGAATATGGTCCCCAAATATCTACATGAATCGAATCAAAACATATTTTTGATTTAGAAGTACTAATAGGAAATGAAAGTCTTTTTTGCTTTGCAAAATGACAAACATCACAAACAAAAGATTTGTTATATTTAACAAAAGGAAATTTATTCTTGATAACATCAATACATGTATTTGAAATATGACCTAATCGAAAATGCCAAAGGGTTTCTAGATCACTAGCACTAACTTTAACAGTATTGATGGTGTGTGTAGATTTGATGGGTGTGATTTGAAGTTTCTAGTAAGAAGGGATCCTGAGTATATAAAGTCTATCTTGCATCTTAGCAGATCCAATCATTTCATTTGATATCTTGTCCTGAATGTGACAGCCATTAGAGTCAAAGGTAATAACACAAGATAGTTTATCAATCAATTTTGCTACTAAAAGAAGATTAAAATTGAAGCAAGGAATGTACAAAATATTGCTTATGACATGATTTTGATTGAGAAAAATACTTCCAGAATAATTGGAAACGACTTGATTTCCATTTGGTAATTTGACATAAATAGGATTAATTTGATGATATGAAGTGAAATAAGTTAATGATGAACAAATGTGATCAGTAGCACCACTATCAATAATCCAAGAACTGAAGGAAGAAATAAAATTATTACTTGTTTGATTGGACGGATTGGAGGGAATAACAGAGACTTGATTAGAAGCATTGTCAATGGATTTGACCTGTTGTAAAAGAGCTAACAATGTTTGAAACTGCTCAGGAGTAAAACCACTTTGTTGAGACTCCACTTCTGACTTTGAACCTTGATAATTCTGCTCATTATTACTAAACTTTGTATTCTGAAAAACTACATGACTCTGATCATGATTCTGATTTTAAAGCTTGAAATGGGGTGGAAAGCCATGCTTTTTATAGCATGTATCAATGGTATGCCCTGTCTTTCCACAATAACTGAAAATTTTGGAAGTATATCTTCTTCCATATCCACCACCCATGCCATAGGTCATAGCATTGTTTTTATAACCTCCTTTGTTAGTAGCAATCATTGCCTTGGATTGATCACCAAAAACTTGCCTCTCTTGTTGTGTAATGAGAGAGTAAACTCTATTTAAGGATGAATTATCTGATGAACTAACATGGTAAGGTAAACAAAGATCTCGTGAGGGATCAACAACTTCACCCATAGATAAATGTAGCAACCAGAGCTCTTTAGAGCTCTGATATCATATTACAAAATAGAACAGAGATAAACAAAAAGGGAATAGAGATGGACAAAAGAGTAAACTGAAGGCAAAGGATATGAGAATGAATATCTCTTCTTTCTTATAATTCAAATCAAAACAAATGGTTTAAATATATACAAGTAATACACTCATTCTAGGTTTAACTAAAGAGGGAAAGAATCAATAATTAAATACTAGAATCGTAATACACAAAGACAAAATAAAGGTTATTCACCTCTATAAAGAGAAGCAACTGATAATTAAAAAAGATATCCAATTATTCTCTTCTATAAAGAGAAACAACTGATAATTAGAAAAGACACCCAATTAATATTAGGATCCTTCTATAACTCTGGTACTGTATCCTTTAATAAGATATTTTAATGGTATTGACATTTGAGCACAATTAAGCATATTGGCATAAACCTCTAGCTGTTGGCTTTGAACACCTATAGCTCTAATCCTCGTCTTGTGAAAATTCACTCTAAAACCAACTGCTAATTCAAAATATCTTAGGATTGTCTTGATTGTGATAACATTTTGGTTTGTAGCTTGGCAAACAACGAGAATGTCGTCTGCAAACTAGAGCATTGATACTTCAACAAGGCTTTCCCATGATCACCCCTTTGAGCTTATTTTCACTCATAGTTTTCCCAATTAATCCAGCCAAGCCTTCCACAACAACTAAGAAAAGAAAAGGAGCAATTGGGTCCGTTTGTCTTACTCCCCTTGATATCTATGAAATAGTTTATTTATACTTTGATATCAAACAAAAAAATATATTTTATTTTATTTAAATACTTCATATAACATATTTAGTTTTATTTTATTTAAATTCTTTAAAATAGTTTACTATATTAGGTACTTTAAATTGAAATAGGTCAAAAAAACATTGAAATATCTAGATCAATTATCAAAATCATGCAATTTAATCCAAATGACCAATGTAAAAAATATTTCTTTTTTCACTAACAACATAAAAATTGATTTTGACATTAACCGTGATTATAAAATCATTGGTAAAGCAACCGAATAATTGTCGGTTAGAAAATCTAAGATAAAATTATCGTGTTAACAGATGTAAAACAACTGTGGATAATATTATAGTGTTAACGAGGATTAAAAATCCTAAGTACTCTTATAATGTGAAGAAAATTAAAGCTTCCAAGTAATTTTTAGTATCATAAAAATTAAAAAAAAAACCTGATAATATTTGGAGTTGACATGAATTAACTAAAAGTACATGTAAACACTACAAGAAAACGTATGATTAGTTGCTGGGAAGTAGCGTTGATTAATTACGAGACGTTATTGGAGTTAGTTTGACCTACTCCACAAGAACAGTAAAATAATTATATAGCATAACGTGACTAAAAAAATCCAAAATAGATGCTAAAATATATTAAATAAAAAATAATTAAATATATTAATTGTAATGAGTCAGAAACTCTTAAATGGAAACTAATTTTCAAGTGTAAAAAAAATAATATTATAATTGTGCCTCTTTGGCTCAAACAAAGAAGAATATAAAAAATCTAATATAAAAAAATTAAGAAAGTGTGTGTGAGTTTAGTGGGCACAAAGAATTATGTTATGACCTCATACCGCTGGTTTGATCCAAGTTATGGGAAAACTTATTATGTGTGAGAAGTCACGTAAAAACAAAGTAAAGTTTTTTGTTTCTTCAATTTTAGTTTTTACGAGGTAGATAGGTTTCCTCATTTTTCCTTTAAAGCAAAAGCAGATCGATTAGCCAAAGCTTTAGAAAAAAATATTTAGTGTAAACTTTTGCAAAGCAAGATTATCCAGAGCACTAGTTGTTGAAAATAATATTCAACTGTAAACTGTTGAAAATATTTTACAGTTGAAAATATTTGAAGTCCTATTCTTCAATCTAATCTGGGTAGGCTTTCAAAATTGTCGAGCTCGGGGTGGTAGACAATGTCAGTGGTGGCAAATACTATTGGATATCTCGCATTGATTAGAGATAAGATAATTTTATAGTATATAAGTGGGTGCAAACCTCACTTTATAAGTCAATTTTATAAAGTTAAGTCAGACTTAAAGTCCACTTCTTAATATGGAATCAAAGTCATTTAAAGTCTATTCTAGCTCATACCGCTGGTTTGATCCACGTTATGGGAAAACTTATTATGTGTGAGAAGTCACGTAAAAATAAAGTAAAGTTTTTTGTTTCTTCAATTTTAGTTTTTACGAGGTAGATAGGTTTCCTCATTTTTCCTTTAAAGCAAAAGCAGATCGATTAGCCAAAGCTTTAGAAAAAAATATTTAGCGTAGCCTTTTGCAAAGCAAGATTATCCAAAGCACTAGCTGTTGAAAATAATATTCAACTGTAAACTGTTGAAAATATTTTACAGTTGAAAATATTTGAAGCCCTATTCTTCAATCTAGTCTGGGTAGGCTTTCAAAATTGTGGAGCTTGGGGTGGTAGACAATGTCAGTGGTGGCAAATACTATTGGATATCTCGCATTGATTAGAGATAAGATAATTTTATAGTATATAAGTGGGTAACCTCACTTTATAAGTCAATTTTATAAAGTTAAGTCAAGCTTAAAGTCCACTTCTTAATATGGAATCAAAGTCATTTAAAGTCTATTCTAACGAGAGTTTGTTGGACTTATCAGACCACCTGCTATCAAGCTACTATCGGACTACCTATTATACAGTTTTATGCACAAGTTGGCAGTCTCGACATAAGAGAGGTGAGTAAGAGATTCCACAACGATTAGAGTTAAAGACATTTCATAGTATATAAGTGGGTACAAACCTCACCTTATAAGTCGATTTTATAAGTTGAGTTAAACTAAAAGTTTACTTTTTAATATTATATAAATACGATTTTCTAGAAAGTCCAATTTAGTGAGTGTTGACTTTGTAGTTGTTTTCCTTCAACATCCCTGTTTTGAAAGTTTTGTAAAAGAAAAGGTTATTCTATCTTTTAATCATAAGACTATATGTTAACTTACGTAATATTTTTTGTTTTTTACTTGCTTAGAGTTGTGTTGACATCCCTCCATCCATGCACATACTCCTCCATTTGGTTTATAGTTTAATTTAGATTTTTTTTTTCAGGTGTTCACTAGACCGACAATGGTTCAAGATAACCCAATTATAAATATTGGTTCTAAACCAATTTATGTTTTCAATATTATTTTAAATACACTTAAAAAATCAAAATGAATTGGATATTACTAGAGTGGTATGACAATTTTAGTTGGCAGGTCTCATACATCACTAGTCACAGAATGGTGTTATGCAATTTTAGTTTTGAACAACCGATTGTTCAAAGGAACGGTACTCTAATACAATTTCTAAAAGTTGTACAAAATTAATCATGATTTTACATAGGGATGACAAAGTGGGCGGGCCATGCGGGCTGGCCCGTGGCCCGCTGAAAAAAATGTGGGGAGGGTTTCATATTTCAACCCACTGGCCTGCTTAGGCCCGCCCCGCATAACCCGCAGCCCGCGCGGGTCAAGTGTGGGGCGGGGCGGGTTGGCCCGCATAACCCGCATAACTTTAAAATGTATAAATTTTTTTTCTGCATCCCCATATTTTCTTTATGTATCCTCATATTTCACATTCCGAAATTTTTAATAACATCTTATTACGTATGTCTCGTGAAAATAATATTATGAAACCATTTACCTAATGCATCTAAATAAAAAAAATTCAAATTTTTATTTAAAAAAATATTTCTTATGCGGGCTGGCCCGTAGGTCCGTGGGCTAACCCTTATGCGGGGCGGGCTAGAAAAATCAACCCGCAAATTCTCTGCGGGGCGGGCCAAGTGCGTGGCGGACCAACCCGCATTGTCACCCCTAATTTTACAGGTGATAATGGCCCAATTAAGTTGAAAGGCCAATTGATGTATCCAAAATAAGTTATAAAACTCATCTTGCATTTCGTATATTAGTTGATAGTTTCATCAGATGTAGAAAACTTTACTAAAATTGGATGTATAACATGCTTATCCTTCAAGGAGACTTAGTCAAAAATTCATTGGTGGAATGACTGAATTTGTTTTAAATACAATGTACCAAGATTGCTATACTTTAGATGGAGGGACAGGATGTCCTTGCCTAAGGCGTGAGTGTGAGAAAATCCTTCTAGCATCACATGTGAGGGTTCATTAATACGGTTTTAGGCCTAATTATAGGGTATGGGTGCAACATGAAAAAGAGGGATCAAATGTGGAAAACATAGTTTATGCGTCCACTAGATATGGAACAACAAAATTTGTTGTTAACATTGGTTCAACGACCCATATGGTGTATGATGAATATATTCAAGTACTTGACATAACAAGTCATTATGGTGACATCGACAATGACAGTGTGTATGAAGAAGAGTCACCTAATGTAGAAGCGTAGAGGTTTTACAATATTTTAGCTACGGGTGAGCAAAAAATCTAGTTTTGTCAAACTACTCTATTTTTGCACTGTTCTAATCCATTAAAATTCCATTCATCTAAATCTAGTTTTTAAGTTGATCCACATTTTATTATATTTTCAGATCATATTTCTATACAGATTTTAAAATTTGAAAAATCCAAATTTCCAATCCAAATTTTTGGAAGTAGTCTCTCTTCTAGTACTCTACCCAGACCACCTTTCTATACTTTTTCTCATTTGGGGTTCCCTCTTTCTCTCTCCTGCACCTCTCTCCTATGGCACCTCTTATTCACGTTTTGAAATTTTATTTGCTCTCTCACACACACATGGAGTAATCAAGTTTTTTATATTTTTTTCATAATTTTATTTGCTCCAATATTTTACACATAATAAATTAATATAATATTTTTAAATTTTAATTAAAGTATTATAGGTAGGTGTATTTTAATGTTAAGAATTTATATATTATGTTATCTTTAATTTTTTTGGTATTATTAAATTATAATTTTATTATATTTTCTTAATATTTATATAATATTTAATTTTTTTATATATTATTATATTAATATTATTTTATTTTTTTAAAAAAATATGGATTTTAATTTAAAAAATATAATTTACTCTTTTTCTTTATATAAAAATATGAATTTGGATTTAAAATCCAATCCAACTATTTGGATTTAAAATCCAATCCAACTATTTGGATTTAAAATCCAATCCAAATATTTGGATTTGGATTTCTAAAATTATTTTTATAAAAAATATGGATTTGGATTATAAATCTGATCCAAATATTTGGATTGAATTACCCAAAATTCAATCCATGACCACCCTTAATTTTAGCATTTGTAAATGAACCTATTTATGATGGAGTCATCGAATCAAGATTATCAATAATCATCAAACTGCTAGTAGCTAGAACAAATTGACATGCTATTGAAAAATGTTTAGATTATTTCATACAAATGTTATATAGCTCCAAAAGATAATTGCATACCCAAGAACTACTACGAGACCAAAATAATTGTTTTAAGCCTTGGCTTGAAACCTCAAAAGATTTATTGTTGTAAAGTTGATTGCATGTTGTATTACAAGGATGATATCTATATAAATGGATTCAAAATTTGTCCTTATCCTCGGTATTTTCCTCCAAAGGGTAAGGAAGGAAGATACAAAAATATTCCAATTAAGCGAAAGTTTTATTTTTCAATCATCTCAAAATTACAAAACATTATATGCTTAATGGAATCAACTAGGAAAATGATATGACATTTTAAAAACAAAAGATAAGATGGTTTGTTGCAACATCCATGTGATAGAGAAGTTTGGAAACACTTTGATAAAATTTGTTAACCCATGACATGTCATACTTGGTTTATATTTCGATGGATTCACTTCGTACATCCAAGCTTCAACATCCTCACATTTTTGTTGGCTTGTACTCCTTATTCTTTATAATCTACCACCTAAAATGTGTATACCCAAACCATACATGTTTCTAACTTCTCGCATACCTGGTCCAACTAAAAAAATAAGATTTTTACTTACATCCTTTTATTGTTGAGCTTAAGCAATTGACAATGATGGTGTACTAACATATGATATCCTCACAAAAGAGAATTTTGTCATGCAAGATTTCTTGATGTGCACAATCAATGATTTACCAGCTTATGGGATGTTTTCAGGATGGGGGACTAAAAGAAAATTAATATGTTCTCATTGTATTGAGGACACAAAAGCTTTTACATTAAAACATGGTGGTAAAAGTTCTTGGTTTGATTGTCATTGACGATTCTTAGCAAGAGATTTATGAAAACTAGAACTAAATTGAACGACCTTGCCAAGGTATGGACAATATCATAATTGGATAAAATATTAATATTTTAAGATCTGCCATATTGGAAACACAACTTGTTGAGACACAACCTTGATGTTAAAAGAACTATTTTGATAGTGTATTCAACACAATGATGGATGTGAAGGGTAAAACAAAGGACAATCAAAAGACAAAAATGGATGTCGTTGAATTTTATGTATGTGGGGATTTGGAGCTAGTTCAATTACAAAATAAAAAGTTAGCACAGGCAAAGAAAAATTACACTTTGACAACAAAAGATGCAAAATTAGTTTATAAATGGATTACAAAGTTGAAGATGTCAGATGTTTATGCCTCTAACATTGCAAGGCGAGAAAATATTGATAAAGGAAGTATGCATGGAATGAAAAGTCATGATTGTCATGTTTTCGTAGGGTGTTTACTACCAATTACATTTCGTTCATTGCTAGAATTTGTATGGATTACCATTATTGAAATAAGTCAATTTTTTAGAGATTTGTGTTGTAACACATTGAGGATGAATGATTTAATTTGAATGGAAGAAAACATACCAATCATTGTTTATAAATTGGAAAGAATCTTTCTACCAAGTTTCTTTGATTCAATAAAACACTTACTTATTCATTTTCCTAAGGAGGAAATACTTAGTGGTGCTGTTCAATATAGATGGATGTATCCTTTTGATGTGAGTTGATTTAGGATTGCACATTTTAGAGGTTACTCTTTTGTTTATGATTTTTTTGAATTAACAATTTAAGGTGAGAACCCAAAGAAAATTCCTACACAAACTTAACCAAGTGGTTAAGTAAGTGTGAATGTTCACTTCTAGAGGGCAAATAGAAAAACACAAATATATGGTGTGGATGATGCAATGGTGTGGAATTAAAGAACAAATGAAGCAAGGAATGAATGAAGATGACCAAATGGTAAAGACACAAACAAGAACATAAAGATAAAAGAAAATGGTGCAAGGAAAGAAGCAAAAGGAATGAAAGGAAAAGATGAAGAGATTAAAGAAAGCTTATGGAGGATGGAGATGGTGTCACATCACTTGGAGGGTGGGAGGCTCCAAGATATGTGGTGCAGAGTCGCCACTTGAAGTGCATTGCACTTAAGATAAGACCAAGATAATGAAGTAATCAGACTCACAAAAATAATAACACAGACTTTCTTTACTTAATTCAATTTCAATGTGTGAAATACATGAGGCGAGACACTCTACTTATAAGAGAGTGTCTTGGAGAACAAGATAGAAGGGTAGGGGTGTCATTTGTGAGAAGCCTCTAGAAGGTATGTCAAAGAAACCCTAAACCTAGAAGCACTTGTCATGAAAGGTGGGCTTGACACAGGCCCAAATTACTAATCACACCTTACTCAAATTACTAAGCACACCTTACTCAAATTACTAAGCACACTCTACTCAAATTACTAAATACACCCTACTCAAATTACTAAGCACACCCTGCTCAAATTTATTCTTCTATTTGGACCCTCAGAGTGAGCCTACTTTTATTTACATAAATTCTCTTGTGAAAAGACAAGAAGGAAGAACTTCTGATATTCTGGTTTATATGGTTCTTCTTCTGTTGATGCTCTCTTGAGGTTTGGTGAGGCCTAACTTTTTATACTGAGATCACTGACCTATTTGTGAAGTGCTTGTTGTGTCCTTGGTCATCTGCTTGGCTAATTGGGTTCTATCATCTTTTGAAAGATAACCACCATCTCCTAAATTTTAGTGTCGATAACCGTTGCATAATACATAAAATCTATCATATAATGTAGGATGATAGGAGATGTAAAACAAACAGTGGCTAATTTGGTAAGGGTAGAAGAATCAATATGTGCATTCTACATACACCGTGAAATAACTTATTTTTGTTCTCATTAGTTCAAACTCGTAAGCTTGTTGTCAAATACAGGTTTAAGAAATGGTCCTCAAACTAGCTCAAATGAAGGAGTCAATTTAACATTCTCAATTTTGAGCAAATGTGGCTACCATATTGGATCGTGCATAGAATATTGGCTGAATGATGATGAATTTTCTTTTCTACCCATGTTGATATCCTTCTCAATTGCAATGTGGTCAAACTCACACTTGAGTAAATTAAAAGCTTGTGTGGTTGGTGCATGGCCATCACAACAAAACCCTAAAGTCATGCTAAAGTTGACAACATACAAGATGATTTGTCATATCAAGTTGAAGAATTATCTAATGTGTTACCAGTTACAAGAACAGAACAAATAGAAGGCTTAATTGACACATCAGTTCTTGAATTGATCAATGATGAAGACGTGAATAAATAAAGCAAAGATGATCAAGAGCATGATGGTAATGACGAAGATGATTAGTACTTTGACAACACTAATGTATAATGTATAATATTTTTCCATGTTATTTGTTAACCAATATGAGAATGTGTTGAACAAGGTGCTTTGATGCTTCCAAATCTGCCTTGAAGACTTAAAGAATTTGCTACTGTGTGTGTGTGTTATTTAGTAGATTTTGAGTTTTCAATTCACATCTAGTATTGATCGAAGTTCAATTGATTCTTAATCACTTTTGAAAGAATTTTTTTCTAAAATTTGTGTTAATTTTAGTCAGTTATTCCTAGCTTTCAATTAATTGAAAAAGTTGTTGTTCAAAGTCTGGTGACTACATCAAGTTTTTCATCCAGTTGATTTGCCGTGACAACCCATTGAGTTGCACTTAGTTTTTTTCAAAAGGATTTAAATTTTTTTTTCTTCTATCTTTTCTATGACGCAAAAACAGTCGGTTATTTTGATAAAAGAACTGGCTATGTCATGTGAAATATTTAACAAAAAAATAATTTAATCAGTTTATTTTAAAATCAAAATCAATTGTTTTCTAAACATAATTCTGTTATGAATTCCAAACTACTTTTAAATTATTTTATCGGTTTTCAACTAATGATCTAATTGTTTTAACCTCTTTCTTAAGTCTATATAAAGACTGTTTTGTGATCATTTGAAAACTAAGAAGAAATTTTTATCAAAAACGTTTTCAAGAGAAGATTAAGAACGTTTGGATCATTGCTTGTGTGTGAAGTAGGATCTGCATTTTCTATTCAATTGTTCTACTTCTTTGAATATTGTAATTGTGTGTAAGACAGTTTCAGAAAGTGGTTCTGTGGTGTTGTTCAAGACGGTTATGTGTTCTTGAGGGGTTCAAGATCAACATTCTTGGTGTGTTTTGTAATCTAGTTTTGATTGCATAGTGAATTCTCAATTGGTAGCTGAGGACTGGATGTATCTCTTGGTTAAGAGTGAACCAGTACAAATCTCTCTATTTGAATATCTCTTTCCCAACTCTGATATACTACTTTAAATGTTGTTCTTTGTTTTCTGCTGCCAACAATCAGTTGTTTTTTATAAAACAACTGGTTGATTTTTCATAAAAAATTGTTAATCTGATAATTAATCTAGTTGAACAAAAAATCAATAGATTGATTTTATAGATTTTTTCACTCTACTTCCAACCTTTGCAAAAATCTTGCAAAAAAAATTCACCCCCCTCCCCTCTTCACTACACCATTTTTTACCTTAGACAACAACTAAAAAATGTTTCCTAAAGTAGAAAAAGTGTTGTCTTAACTTTAGGTAACATTTTGGCAACAGTGTGGAATATACAGCTATGGGCTTAGGTTTTGTAGTTGTTGCCTTATATGAGTAGAAAGTCAACGTTTTTCCTCATATTGTTTAGGCAACGCATTTTTAGTGTTGCTTTATTGTTTAGACAACATTTTGTAAAGTGTTGTCATTCATAAAGACAATACATGTTGTCTATTTTTTTAGACAAAACTTACATATTGTTTATCTTTTTAAACAACACTTTTTAATGTCAAATTAAGAAATACATTAGACAATATTTTATATGTTGCTGACATACATTTTAATTTAAAAAATTATACATTAGGCAACATTTTTAAACTGATTTTAAACATAATTGCACATTTTCCCACATTTATAATTTTAAATTTTGATTATTTATTTATTTATTTAATTAATATAATATTTGTAAATCATGTTATGCATTTATATTTCATAACATAACTTTTAAATGTGAATTTTTAATTAAGAACAATGTATAGAAATTAATATTTCAAAATGTGCAAGTTACATACTCCACTATAAACCAAAATTTGTAATCATTACAACTAATGAGAGTTAGAAATTAACAAAGAGAAATTAACAAAAAAAAAAAATCTCAAAATTTCTACATTTCTTCAATCAATCATGAATCTATTTCTTGTCCAGTATTATCTTGAGGTCCAACCTGAAACAATTAAACAAAATGTACAAACTTATTAAATATTATCAAACTTGTAAATGAAATAAAAGAAATACAAAGTATTCAAACTATAACACTAAATACAAAATAATGAGACAATTGAACTTCAAAAAAAATGTTTCTTAATTATTAATCCTAAACAAATAATGGAATTGGTAACCCTCCATTGAGAAAAAAGAATAAAATAAAAAAAAGCCTCAGCCCAAACTGTTATAAGTGAGTAGTAACAAAAACTCCAAAAATAAATGTACTTTAAAGCCTAAATCTAAAAATTATCTTGTTGTCACACATTAAGCCTTGACAAAGCAAAACTTTAGGAAAAGACTCATGTGTCATGTCATGTCCAAGTCCCTTTAATAAATAAAAAGGGATATTTTTAAACCTTGGAGTTATTTCATTAATTTGTGAGACACAAAATTTCTTATTTATTTATATTAATATGTTTGTAGTTATATAGTCCTAAACTTGAATGGTATAGACAAAGAAAATATAATAGGATAAGATTTTATATAGAATGATGGGTTTAAAATAAATTATATACAATCATAAGAAATGCACTAAACAAATAACATTCAAGAATATCACCACCAAGAAAAAAAATATGAAAGATTTATCCTGTCTTTAAATTGTCATAAAATTAGGCATAGTTTACATTAATATATGATTCTGATTCTAAATTCGGGAAAAAAAAGTTTCAACATCTATAGTCTTGTTCTATTCATGGAAATATGCACTTTAGATAACGTGATAGAGTGAGGAAAATGTTTACGTTGTGTTCCAGTTTGGGATGTTTGCACTAGCTTTGTTTACCATCTTTACAAAGGTCATCTATAGACATTATCATAAGCAAACAACACATTTAGCATGTTTTTGTTTTAGATAAAAATAGACAACACTAGAAGAAAGATTGAAAAGAACCAAAGCTAGTGGTATATATAACATTAATCAAGTCTCACAATTATCATTCGCTATTTGCAAATAGTCCCATTACTAGCACTTGTTAGATCATTCCCCTCACACACACACCATCAAACTTCATTTCATGCAGAATCTCTATATGATTGACCCCTACTACATAAAATAAGGTGTTTTTTAATTCTAATACACATCAGATCAAGGAATTAACCGTTCATTGGGAATGAAAAAAAACAACAATATAATGACTGGATCAGTGAACAAACTTCAAAAATATAGATGCTTTCATTACTAATTCATATTCAGACAGTTATACATGTATGCTAATGGGAAAAATGTCATTTTCTTCTCACCTTTCTGTAAGTAAAATGGAAATGAGTTTGAAATTATAGACAACATTTATTATAGGATCTTATGTAAGTTGTATGTTCAGTTCCATGCATCAAGGAAAGTATTGTCGCCACATATTATTCCAATAAGATAGGATGAAGTGTTTAAATCCATAGAAAATTCATAAACATACCACACTTTCAAGAACCCCCATGGAGGCAAAGGAAAGTTTTTTGGTGGAGGTCCTACCTTTTGTCAAATCTCCACTCACTAATTTTGCCATAACCCTGAGTATCATGAAACACTAGTGAGACAACTAGGAGAAATACACAATAGATGACAAAAAGCTAATATGTTTTGATAAAAGTATATCTGCAAAAGCAAAGTTCCACAACATAGCATGAAATAAAGCATATTTGACAAGTTTAGATATTAGTTCATTGAATGCAAATTTACGGCAAATGTTTGAAGATCACAACTATTCAATTTAGGGAAAAGAACTGATTTACCTATATATTGTTGTTACACCCGTAAGTATAATGAAGTATGTAATTCTTGTTAGTTTCAAGATCGCAGTGCGCTGAAAAGTCACAGACAAGAAAAGTAAAGCTAGAGTTGGGTATGCTTATCATATTTGATACCCACTTGAACTGATAACATTTAGATTAAACACCACATCCCCAGAAACATGGTGTTATGCCAAACCTGTAGCATGAAGTCTTTCCGATCAGAATCCGCCTTCTTGCTAAGTGTGAAATTCTTCACTCCATGTGATCCAATTGTATCCCACGGACACAGAGCATCAGGTCCAAGATGATGAAAATAGATAGAGAATCCACACGTAACTCTTGAGCGTTGTCTTGATAACCACTGCGACGAGGTCCTCCTCATTCACCATAAACCGAATGGGCCCTACATTACCCAACACATTGATGCTGATGAGGAACCTCCTCATGTTCTGGTTCTTTTTCTGCTTGCTCAACAACATCATGTTCCAAACTCAACCAATAAACAACACAAAGAAACTACACGAAAAGAACAATCCAAAAATTTTCAGATTTGAAAATTGAAGCTGGAATCGATTTTGTTTTTGGATAAAATTTTGAATTTCTTTAAATGAGTTGTAGTTTATGGGTTGACGGAGGACGAGGTTTCTACCATTCACAACGAGGGAGCGATCTGAAAGGAATTGAAGCGATTGAGAAATGAACCTAAGGAAGCCGTGAAAAATTGAAGGTTGCAAATGGAGTGTGATCGTGGTGGTGGTTGACCGTGCATTTAGGAATCGAGAGTTAAGTTGTTTACGGTTTGGGGGAGTAAATGTGATGTAAGTTGATTTTAGATTGCACATTTTAAAGGTTTCACTTTTGTTTAGATTTTAGAATAAGCAATTTAAAGGTGAGAACCCTAAGAAAATACGAAGTTAACCAAGTGGTTAAGTAAGTATGAAGGTTCACTTCAAAAAGGCAAAGAGAAAAACACAGATATATGGTGACAAATGATGCAAGGAGCGGAAATTAAGATAAGGAAAAGCAAAAGAAGACATATAAGAAAGGCACAAAAAATAAAAGAGAAGAAGATGATAAAAGGTAAAGGAAGAAGAAGGTGACGCAAAGAGAGAATGAAAAGAGAAAAGATAAGAGGATGAGAAAACTTAGGGAAGAATGGAGGTTGTCATGCCACTTGGAGTGGATGAACTCCAAGATGAGTGGTGCAAGAGCTGCCACTTGAGATGTCACTCACTCAAGATAAGACCCAGAGATATGAGAGCACTCAGACTCACAATTTACTCAAGCAAGAGTTTTCTTACTATTCAAATTAAATGTGTAAATACATGAGCCAAGGCACCCTATTTATAGGAATGGGTGCCTTGGTGGGCAAGAAGGGGGAAGGTAGGATGGTAAAAAGGAGAGGGGCAGCCATAGGGGTTTGACTAAGTCAAAACCACCCCTTAAGGCTCATATTCTAAAAGCTAGGTTAAAAATCCTAATTCTAGGTGCTTTGTCTTGAAAAAGTTGGCTTAGTGCAAGCCCATTTCGCTAAGTACACTCCCTTTTATGCTATGTGAACCTACTCTAGCCTATTTTTCTATTTGGACTCCTAAAGTGAGCCCAATTTATTTACATAATTTCTCTTATGAAAATACAAGAAGGAAAAACTTTTGATATTCTAATTTATATATGGTTCTTCTTGTGCTGATGCTCTCTCGAGGTTTGGTGGGGCCTGACTTTGTATACTGAGATGATTGATCTTTTTGAGAAATGCTTGATGTGTCCTTAGTCATCTGCTGGTTGTTGTGGTTTGTATAAAAAATGTGTACTATAACTTTGGCAATGTCAAAAATGATCTTTTCTAAAATACTCACAGTTTAAAAAACATGGTACAAAGCATCAACATTTGTTTAACTGTTTCCTATAAATATCCACGTTTAAAAAAATGTTGCTTAAAATAAATAGACAACACTTTTAGTGTATATTTTAATTTAAAGGTAAATAAAAACTATTTTTTAGTCAACACTTAAAAAATGTTGCTTATTCTTATTTTAGGCAACGGTTTTTGAATTCGTGTCATGCTAGCGTGGTTTAAAGTAAAAAAATGGTGTAGTGCTTATTTAGGCCATACATTCTAACATAATGTACTCAACTTAATTGATCGTGTAATTTTTTTTCTAGGAGAAATGCCCAAGACTAAAGGTAAGGATGGTTCTATTATCAAACATAATCATGCTAGGCATGAAGTTCCCACAACAATAATAGCCTTCTTGTGATAGAGCTTCGATACATCCTTTATTATAGTTCATCACCATAACCCTATTTTACTCAATCCTCCAACCCATCTTCCTCCACCACTTTCGCAATGCGGTAGGATAATCTTGACATTAATCGATCCATATCTTGTTAGTCTATTTATCATTCCACCCATTCAGCTCCTCAGATTCTTGTTGGGGCATGTGTTGTGCATCATCACAACTTTAGTGGCTCACCATCTCCTTGTACCTCCATGCTATATGATAAGTGTCAAATTTCAGTAATATTTCATATTAAAATATAGACACTTATGGATATTAATTGATAAAATAACTATAATACAACCCTAATTTATGAATTTATACTATTTTATATATTTTGTGATTTTAATTTGAATAAGAATGATTTATTCCCAAATTTGTGTTAATTTTAGGATTCTAGGGAAGAATGGAGATGAAAGGACAAAAAGAGAATATACAAAGCTACAAAGGGAGAGTTGGAATGCACCAACACTCACCTAAGCTCGAACAAACTTGCCCAAACCAGATGCTCCTAGGGGATTTCACCCAAGTGAGCCCAATCTTTGTCTAGGCAAGATCATTCCAGTGATGTTGGACATTTTTTTCGTGCAACTCGCCCAAGCGACCCCAATAACATCTAGACGAGAAGTCACTTAGCCCAGGCCCAACTAGGTTAAATATGAGGTGTGAGGCACAACCCTAAAGATCACCATTGAGTGGATTGAAATCCAATTGGGAGAATAGAAAGTGTTAGAAACCCTAGAGGAGACAGCCATCAAGGAGAAACATCCTGGATCTTCTTTTCTTGACCTCCATGCTTATAATAGCCAACATGAGTGGCTAATTCTACCCTTTGGGATTGGGAGTAATCTGTTCAAACTCTTATCTATTGAGGTGATATTTAAATATAATATTTTATTCTTGATTGATGATTTGTATTATCATTTTATTTGTAATGCTTGTTTCTATGATCTAGATTCTTAGATTTGACTGGAAAATACTTATAAGTTTCTAACCCAAATGATAATGCTTAACATATTTGAATGCTAGGAATATATTTGAAATGTTAATTGCTATCAACGTCTAATCGTAATGATAAGAAGTTTTTATAAATATGCGAGAAATCGATATTTAGGAAACTATTTTAATAATTTTACATGCAAGGAATCGATATCAATCAAAGGATAAAATATTACCATGCTATTCAAAATACAAAAGAGTAAGAAGGATGAACCTCAATCCCAATTTTCCCAATTGAACCAACAAACTCCTTGACTTGTTTTCTTTTTAATCATTGTAATCATAACAAACTCCCAACAAACTTTAATATTTTGTTTTCTATGTAGTTAATCTTTTACTTAATTATTCAACTGTTCCTTGTGGATTTGATATCCGTCCTTAGGGACAAATTATTACTTCTAACAACACGATGCACTTGCTATAAAATAGTCATCACTATACCAATACAATCTCTCATTTCTCCACCAGTCCAATCCTTCTATGCTTCGACAATCGATCCCACTTTGGCTTCGCCATTACAATCCACATCTAATCCCTTAGTCCAATTTTCCATTGCTCTATTAGTCCATATGATTCCTTCTCCACCAATGCCACCCTCTCCTCATATGTCAATTCAACTTTCCCCTCATATATCAGTGGGAACCTCCCTTGTATGCTAATGTAGCCCGCCTTGCCTATTATGCACCACGATATCCCTAATGAGGAGGTGCAATGTGATGGTAGTGGGAAGATCATCATATGATTAGTGTGTAAATGGTAAGTTTACTATCCCATTCAAATTTATTTATTTTTATATACTTATTGCTTAAAAATTTGGTTTGGATGCTTTGTAAATGGACACCTAATCATTATGTTATTGAGGAATTGACAATGTAATTGGATCACAATTTAAGGGTCCTTACCATCACTATGAGGCAACAACTGAGGAAATCTAACTTAAATGGTGGACCAAATTTAAGGTGACCTTAACTATTCATTTGAACAAAATACCATTCAAACATTCATCAATGTCATACACAATTACTAAATTGTTATTTCTCTTATAGACTCGAGCAACTTGAGCCCCTCATGATGAGTGTCAAATTAGAAAAGTCTACAAGTCAAAGGTTAGAAAACACCTTTGCAATATGTTCATTAAAGCTAGGGTAAAAAGGGTCATACCTAGTTGGATTGGTGAACAAGCATGAAATGGTCTTTTGAACTATTGAGATTTCAAAAAGTTCAATAAAAATCAATCCAAAAGAAAATGAATCGATCATCTTCTTGAGGTGGGGCATTGCACTCGACTGGCCGTAAATCACACATCGACATTGCATTGGGCGAGTAAGTATTATTCATAACTTATGTACAACTTACATATTCAATTTAGTATGATAATATCTAATGTTGGTAGCAATTTCGATTTATTTCAAATAATGTAAATATGGTCGACTTGTTGAACCATAAGAATTATTTATGGTCACTCGCATCAAGAAGGAGGGTGTTTGGGTAGTTGGTTTATTGTTGCTTACATAGTTTATTTTCCCAACTTAAATTACAACTCTAAAAAATCCACTAAGAAACCTACCACGAGTGGTTGAAGGCCATCCAATCAAATAGCTATAAAGGATCAACTTCTGACCTTCACCAGATAAATGCAGCAACAAAGCTTCATTGTTGGAAGAATGTCGCCGGAGATAAGAGTAGAGATAGATGTTATGGAACTTTAGACTTGGTTGCCAACATTTTCCATGGAGTGTCATCCCTCATTCAACCTTCATTATTAGATCCTTCCGTTAATCACTTAGTTGAGAATGAAAAACTTCGTCAACTAGTCCTAAAAGCAAATAAAATGCTAAAGCAATAAATGAAAGAAGATGATGAAGCAAATCAAAAGTATGCATTGTTGAAGGATACAATAAAGAAAAAATTAGTCTCAATGAAGGAACAACAACATTGTGACACCTCAAGAGGTATGAGTTAGGTCCACCCTCACTATGTTGAAGACTTTCACGATCATCCTTTAACTTAAGTTCATCATCAATATAAGTAAAATGAACTACAATATCCTTTCATGTACTTTTTGTTTGAATAAATGTGCATGTATTCAATTTCATTCACTGCTTCGAAACTGTATTTCAAGGTTACCTTATTTTGGTTTATGTATTAATTGATTCATTATTGCCATATGAATATTTTATTTATTTTATTTTATTCTTTTGACATGTTATTTCAATTGAGCATGCATTATGATGTTTCTACTAGCCATATCTATCTACCAAAATTTCAATTTTTCCTTTTTATTTGATGTTATCTTTATGCTCAGTTTTTATAAATTTTATTATCATTTTTAGTAGATTGAAATCATAAAAAAGGTGTTACTAGAGTTTCAAACTTCATTTCTATTTGAAATTCATTAGCTGGTGGTATATTGAAATGACATTTTGCTTTAAAATTATCATGATTTGAAATTAAATTTTCATTTCATTAATTATGGTTTGAAATTGAATTGTAGAACTTCATGTTATAATTGAAATTCAATTTTTATTTAGAATTGAAATTAATTTGTAGATGTTATATTAATATTTAGATGAAATTGACCTTCAATTTATTACCTGATCTTATAATTCAAATTGCATAATGATTACAAATTTGAAATTTGAATTGGAACTTCAAAGCATTTGCAAGTGTTATAAATCTAAATCTAAATTGGTGGTGTTATAAATTTAGTTGTTTATTACAATCAATTATCTAATTATCTAATGTATCGATTGGTACCAGACGAGTCAGTCTCGATTTAGGTGACCGACCGTCCGAATCAAAGGACACCTCAAGACATGCAATAAATGGCAGTAACGATAGTTACAATAGCACTTAATGAGTCATTAATCGTATCCTGAAATATGTGGGAAGTATCTTCGACAAATCAACTAAAAACTAATTAACTGAAAGATGACACAAATATTTTTCAGATATTCCAACATACCTATATACCAATATATCTCCTTATTAATTAGGGATCACGATACACATCAACGAATAACTGAAATTCGACCCATCATAACAAAGGCCCATGACCAACACTATAAATAAACCCTCTACGAAGGTGTAAGATGTACTTTTATCAATTACCTATATCCACTATTTACACAGAGTACTTACTTGATCGTCGGGGTATCTTTTTCAAGTCACCCCAACCGAGCATCAATATTTGTGGAAGAAGACCCGAAGAAAGGAATCAGACAATCATTGACACGTCAGTAATTATACAAGAATCTCAAGTACTATTTAGGCCTTCTTTACCTATAAAATACACCTAACTTTTATTTAAAGTACACCTAGCTTTTATTCAAAGTGAACTTGTAATTAAAATTGCATTATGGTTTAAATTTGATTTAGAATTAATCTACGTTAAACAAGTTTCAATTGCAATTTATTATTAAAACAGGTCAAATTTCAATTACAATTTGTTATTAAAACAAGTTCCCAATAATGTGTTTGGTTCTACAATACGAACAAAAAGGACTTAAAAAAATAATATTGAATAAATATATCTAATGTCGTCTCTTAATATTATTTATATCAAATATAATTTTCACGTCGGTTTAACTTATACTAAATTTTAATTTATTTTAATGTTTTGTCTGTGTAATATCAGTTACTTACTCTACATTTAAATTTACTATTTTGTATGTTAACTTAGCCAATGCTAAATTTTGAAGTTGTGTAAACTTAGGATAGTTTTAACCGACACTAATATTGTCTACTCTTTGGATCAATACTAAGACATTAACTTCCATTCACTTAGAATCTATTCTTGATGGGATGATAAGTCGAGCTATTTATAGCATTAACTTCTTTTTTTTTTTTTTTTTATCAATATAGAATAAATTTAATTAAAATGAAATATTTTAAAAATATCCTAATTCTTATAAAAAATCAGTACCACACCAATAATCCAGGCAGCAAAACTACCATAAATTAAAAATCTATCATAAATTAAAAATCAGTTACTGCTGCAGAATTATGCAGCAACTTTCAAAAACTAGCATAAAATAAATATCAGTTAGAATTTTGCAGCATCTTTCAAAAAACTGTGGCTGCAGAATTATGCAGCATCTTCCAAAAAAAACTTTGGCTGCTTCTGGTATAGCTATATAAAGGCTAGTTGAACCCAATCTCATTAGCCAACCCAAATGCTACCTCTCCTGCCAGACGAAAAAATCCCCTCCAATGGCTTAAGCAAAACTTGTAGACCAAAATTTTTTTGGCCTTATAGTACCTTTAGCCTACAATCCAACATCCAACATCCAAGACCAGCTTCCACATCAGATCAATAACCTCCCGAAGTCTTTAAATTTCTCCTGCATACCTCCCAATCCGTCAACCACACTAATTCATCATTCCAAAACTGATTTACCTCCTACAACTTCAAAAGCACTAGACCTTCTACATGCCAATTCAGAATGTATACAATCTGCCTCCTTACATCACTTTTATCACTTCAATAAAAACCAGAAACGCTGCCAGCAGCTCCAGCCACAGAAAGGTACATTTATAGCATTAACTATTTTTTTTCATATTAATATACTTGAAGAAAGGGAGTTTAACGTCGTCTTGATACTTGAAACTGATGTTTTTAGTTAATTTTTTTTTCATTATTTTTATTCTTTTTTGTCAAGTATTTATCAGTAAACGGAAATTGATCTCTTTGTTTTTTTCTTAGAATCATTTGTCAATGATGATAGATGCGTTGATAGACACCTTCATTAACAACTTGTCTGTATCACTCATAAATGCCATTCAATTGAGTGTTTCGTGTTCCTTCACTTGATTGGTTACTGCAGAGAAAATGACACCAAACCTGAAAACTAACACATGTGCAATTTGCATTTAAAATTATGTCAGTGCAACTTGTTCTATTCTGATGCAGATCTAAGTAATGATATATCACTTTCATTTTCATTCTTCATCACCACACTGCATTTTGGGGTAGTCTTTAAACCCTTACAATCGTAATTCACCAGTTCTCTGATCTGCAATAGTTCACCTTAAATCTTGAGCATCAAATTAGTTTTCTCATTGTAACAAAAAGATACAGTAAGTTTGTAAATTTTAATAACAATTATGTCATAAACAAACTTACTTTTAATATTCATTGACAGTGTAAAATGCTTTATATTAAAAGTGCTTATTTATCAATCTCAGTGAGTTCATTGTAGTCATCTGCTCTAGAAACACTTATGCTTTGTTTGAATTAAAGGGTGTGGAGGAGTGGAAAGTTGAGGGTGTGGGAGAGTAAAAGTGTAAAAATTTGAGAAGAAAGTTGAGATTGTTTGGATTGAGTATGTTAGAGTAGATGTGTAAGGAAAATTTATTGAAATATGAGAGTGATGTGATGGTCATAAGAATATTTTAAATTATTTTAAATAACGTAAATTGTAAGATTAAAAATTTATCCTTATATATTAAAAAAAATAATTATTAGTTTTGTGCATATTTTAGTTAATTAAAATAATTTAAAGTTTCATTTATAAATAAAAGAAAAAATTAAAATTCAAAAAAATAATTAAATAAAATTTTAAATGTAAGTATAATTTATTATTTTCCATTTTATTAATTTAAATTAATTTTGTTACTTAATTTAATTTATTTAGATAATTTTAATATTATTTATTATTCTTTAAATTATATTATGTAATATATATATATATATACAAAATTATTATTAATAATGATTTTCATTATTATCATTAACAAAATCAATATATTAATGATTTTCATTATTATCATTAACAAAATCAATATATTTTAGAAAGTAAATGGATGTTTAGAACATATCATGAATATTAAGTAGTTGTTAAAATATATAATATAAAATTATTATATTTAATTTAAAAAGAGATAAAAACATGTTAATTTATTTATAATTTTGAAATTATATATAAAAATGAAGAACATATTAATATTAATTATAAGATTAATAATTTATGTAAAATCTAAGAAAAAAAGAGTAAATATTAAAAATTTCTATTTTCATTCTATAAAAATATTTTCTTAAAATAAATAAATGTATTTTTTATAAACAATTAAATATTAAAAAAATAACAACTATCTACATATATTATTAAAAATTCAAATTTCTTCTCTAAACTTTTTTGTGTTTTTAATTACTACAACATTTGTTATAATATTTTTAATAATAAGATTAATATTTTTTGTAAAATCTAAAAGAAAAAAATCCTAAACATTAAAAATTTCTATTTCCATTTTGTAAAAATATATTTTTAAAATAAATAAATGTATTTTTTTTATAAACAATTAAATAATAAAAAAAATAAGAACTATCTACATATATTATTCAAAATTCAAATTTTTTCTCTAAAATTTTTCTGTCATTTTAATTACTACAACATTTGTTATAATCTTTTTAATAATAAGATTAATAACTTTTGTAAAATTTAAAAGAAAAAAAATCTTAAACAATAAAAATTTCTATTTCCATTTTGTAAAAATATATTTCTAAAATAAATAAATCTATTTTTTATAAACAATTAAATGATAAAAAAAATAAGAACTATCTACATATATTATTCAAAATTCAAATTTTTTCTCTAAAATTTTTCTGACATTTTAATTACTACAACATTTGTTATAATCTTTTTAATAATAAGATTAATAACTTTTGTAAAATTTAAAAGAAAAAAAATCTTAAACAATAAAAATTTCTATTTCCATTTTGTAAAAATATATTTCTAAAATAAATAAATCTATTTTTTATAAACAATTAAATGATAAAAAAAAAAACTATCTACATATATTATTCAAAATTCAAATTTCTTCTCTAAACTTTTTCTGTGTTTTTAATTAAAGAGATTCCTGAATCAAAATCAGGAATCTCATGTGTACTGACTGGACTGGCCTGTGGTGCAGTGCTTGCAACAGCTGGTTCCATCCAAAGTAAAAAGTTATTGATGTGTAACGTGAATAAGGGCAACATGGTCTTTCAACCAATCCTACGTGACTTTTCATGCTTTCTCCACTCTCCTTTCTCTTCATATTTCAGATGACCCTTAAACCACTCTCCTTTCCATTCACTCTTACCCTCTCCCTCTCCCAAAACCAAACGGGGTGCCACCCTATAATCTGTCTACGCTACTGGGCCACCCCCTGGTCCAAGCACTGCGTTATAGTTAGTTATATTTTATGTGGATAATTTTTTCATAAAATTTTAAAAGAAAAATAAGATACACTTTCCATAAATTAATTAAAATTAGTTTATTTATAAATTAAAATATTTTGTTTTTAAGAAGATAAATCAGATATTTTTACAAATTAATTATTTATACATTCATTTTAATTTACTAAAAAAGGTTTATTTAATTTGTACGGTTTTATTTTCTTATTCAACAACTTTGTATGGTTTTCTTTCACTGTAGCTCATATACAACTCTAATCTAACAATCAAATACTTTTGCACTGTTTCTTTTCATTCCTCCAGTTCTTTACCACATATTTAACATCTTATCACACTTTATTGACTTATTGCTAACATCAAAGAAAGATAGATAATAAAGTTGTCAAAGGAAAATAGATTTTGCAGTATCAATATGATTCTGCAGAATGAAAATGAGACCAGTATTCCTTGACAAGCTGCTTGAATAGCGATCCTTCTTTGTTCATCAAGTTAACTGGTTCATCATACTCCCTCAATTTTCCTGTCAATGGAAGTATTTCAATCGTTGAAGAAAACAAATAAAGTGGTATGGGTAAAATTGTAGTGAGGAACATATGAACTCTTCTATTTGCACTCCCTCTAAAAGGTTTGTTGGAAGAAATAAAGAGGTTCTCAACATGAAATTTACCATCACTAATTGAAAGAACCATACTGCAATCCATCACGGTTGGTATTCTGTGTGCTACTGTGATCACTGTACAATCTGCAAACTCAGTCCTAATGGTTTTCTGCAGAATCAAATCAGTAGCATTGTCAATAGAAGCAGTGGCTTCATCCAACACCAATATCCTACTTCTCCTTAACAGCGCACGCCCCAAACAAAATAATTGCCTTTGTCCCATGCTCCAGTTTGATCCATCTTCAACAACTGTGTAACAAACTCTTACAAGTTATGAACTAGGACAAAATAACTTGTGACATAGTTAGTTACCATTTAATGATGAAAGTGTACCTGAGGAGTTTAGTCCCTCTTCTTTCTCTTGTACAACTTCACGCAGCTGACACTTCCCAAGAACCTTCATATTGAGCAACAACTATGATACACTTGTAATGCAAAGCAAGGATAATAGAACGTAGTTGGTTTTACCTCCCATATTTGTTGATCAGAGTATTGAGATAAAGGGTCCAAATTATATCTGACAGTTCCATTAAAAAGGGTAGGATCCTGAGGTATAACTCCAAAACGTGATCTCAAATCATGAAGGCCAATAGAAGATATGTCTATGCCATCAACCACAATTTTTCCACCTGCTGGCTCCACAAGACGAAATAAAGCACTAATAAGTGTGGACTTCCCACTGCCTGTCCTTCCAACAATTCCAATCTTGTGTCCTGCTTTGAATGTGCATGTGATTCCATGGAGTATAAGAGCTCCATATGGCCTGTATCGTACCTGTCTTGGTATAAACAAGCAAATTATATATGTTGTTCATTTCAATTACCATTTTTCTGAACATTACGATTCACATTTTAAGTAAGTTCCAATCACCTTCAAGTCATTTAGTTCTACTTTACCAGCAACTGGCCAATTTTTTGGAGGGCGATTTCCTTCTATTACTTCTGGTGCCTCACTTGGTATATGCATATATTGACTTAGCCTCTCTACGGATACTATGTAATTTTCTAGACTGCATTGACTTTGAATTAAAAATACTAAGGAAGCATTTAAGGTAAAGCCATAAGAGAGAGTCATGCCAACCAATCCTGGAAAAAAAATATTGAAATTAAGATACGGTATAAGATAAAAGCATGTAATTTGTGATGATTGTAATTCTCAAAGTCAAAGCCATCACATTTGACATGTAACAATGAATCAAAGTCTCACCAGAGCTGAAAGTTCCTGGTGGAAGCATAACCATGCATAGTGCTGCAGAGGTAAGAAGTAATGCACTAATTATTTCTAATCTTTGGATCAACCACTCATTTGAGGCAAAACTATGAAAGAAGGGACTGGCATTGATATCAATTAGATCAAGATTCTTCTCGAAAAAGCGATCTTCTTCCTCAAAAGCTCTTATTGTCACAGCTCCAGCAGTTGTTTCAGCTATATGATTAGCTACAAATGATTTTGTTGTGCCATTCACGCGCATCAATTCTTTTGCAGTGGAAAAATAGTATCTCTGGTTTTAGAAAGAAATACCTTAGGTACTTTGGATAATGAGGATTATTTAGTTAAATAGATTGTTTCTTCAATGCTATCAAAATAAAGGACAAAATTTCAGTATGACAATATTTCAAAGACGAATTTGTTACCTGCAAGTGAATTGCAGCATAAACCATCGGTAAGGAGACAATCACGACTTGCCAAGAGACAATTGCTAGAACTGTGAGATTAGAACATAAGTATATAGCACCTACCACAGTGAAACTTAGGATAAAAGGTATATCAAGATCCATAATGCTTAGATCTGATGAGACCTGGACAAGGAAATGATAATCACAATACTATTATACTATTACTAGCATTAAAATCATGCAAGGACAGTGACTTGTATAATCCTTACCCTGCTAAGTATCCTTCCCAATGGTGTACAATCATAAAAGGACATTGTTGCACGGAAAAGGGAGTTCAGTAACTGTACAAATAAATATGTTGATGATTGAATACCAAAGGCAACTACAAGCAGAGTTCTGGTCAACAAGAAAATTATAGAAGCAACCCCAATCAAGAAGTAAACTACAATCAACCGCAATGTGCTGACTTGGGCATTGTCAACATTTGCAGCCATCCATGAGTTTTGCAGTATCTGGCAAATGACAAACATGAGGTGACTAAAGGAAGCCATAAAGAAGTATGCATAACCTTTCTTCCCATTCAAATATTGCAAGTACGGTTTCAACCCTGTGTTTCCTATCTCTCTCTCTTCTTCCTTTATTAACTGATTTTCATTTGTTGCTTTTAACTGCTTCTCCATGAAAGCTTGTGTAATCTCTCTGGCAGAAGTTGAATGCCTCTGGGAAGAGGAAACATTCATAGGGTTGTCAGAACCTGCAGTTTCATTGTGAGCATTAACAAGATATTGGAATTCTCGGCTTGAAGTCAACAAATGATGATAAGGGGCAACTTCTAGGATTTTTCCATTTGACATCAACTGTGAAAGCAAAGAAGAAAATTCAGTCTAAAAGTAAAAGCAAGGGAAATAGGAAGGATATAGAGCCTGATGAATAAAAAAAGAAATCACTAACTTCAAATTCATTATTAATTTACAATCACTAGTTATATGCAGGAAACATACTAAAGAATGAACAATGACATAACCTATGCCTTAAAGGTTAACGAATTACCAAAACAGAATCAAACGCTGGTAGAAAGTCAATTTGATGAGTTACGAGCAAAACAGTTTTCTCTTTAAGACCATTCATGATGTATTCCTGCCAAGTTTCAAAGCCATTTTTGAGTAAGAAATGTCTAATAATACATAAATGTAGAATGTGAAGTAAGGAAGCTGGCATTACATTAAACAAATTTGTGGCAGTATGTGCATCAACAGCACTAAAAGGATCATCCAAAAGATACACATCAGCATTCTGATAAAGTGCACGTGCAAGTTGAATTCGCTGCTTTTGACCTCCACTCAAGTTAACTCCTCTCTCACCTATTTGTGTGAGATCTCCGTTGGGAAAAAGCTCCAAATCCTTTAGTAGTGATGATCTACGAAGCGTTTCGTGATATCTCGGAGCATCCAAATCAGATCCAAATAAAATATTTTCCCTTATTGTTCCTGTTTGTATCCATGCTGTTTGAGAAACATATGCAAACTTTCCATAAACTTTTATCTGCAATTCAAAAGAGAGGATAAAAGTCCTCTTAGCAACACAGCTAAAATGGAAGACAGTAAAAGTTCACTACAATAAGTGCAGTTCATGTGCTAACTATATAATTCATTATAAAGTAGAAAAATTTGCCAAGAAAATGTTACGTATTGTATTCTATGAGCAGAAAGGGAATAAAAGCTTACAGTTCCCTTTGTCAGAGGAACTTCACCGAGAATTGTTGTTAAGAGGGTTGATTTTCCTGAACCAACTTCTCCACAAATTGCCAACTTTTGCCCATGTCTAATCTCCAAGTTTATGTTCCTCAGTGTTGACTTTGATACATTGCCTTCCCATGAAAAGTAAGCAGATTTTAGTGAAATTGGGCCTTTATTACTATCATCAAAACACCTATTCCTGAATTTTGCACTTTGTAATTCAGATGCCTCAAGGAAATTAACAATCCTGGCAAATGCTACTTTTGCTTGAATGACTACCCCAACAACATCTGGTATGGCTGTAATTGGTTCTTGCACCAGACGTAAAGTTGCCACAAAAGTGAAAACATTGTTTGCATGTAAAGGAACGTTCAAAAAGTAACATGCACCAAAAGAAGCAGCAGACACCAAAACAGGTGAGGTCCAAAATAAAATGATGTTGTATGCCTTTATCAGTTGCACTGCACCTAAAAATTTCACTTCCATATTTCTTAATCTCTCAATAGCATTTTTAAAATGGGTGTCCCACGCATATAGCTTCAGCACTTTCATATTCACAAGAGCCTCAGAACTAACCTTCAATCTCTTATCTTGTGCCACCACGAGTTTAGTCTGAACCTTATGTTGCATCTTTGCTAGAGGAGTATTGCAAAGCACAGTGAGAACTATCACCACCAATGAGGCAATTGTTGCTAGGCCAATAGCACGAAAAAGTATTACAAGTGCAATACATAGTTGGAGGCTTGTTGTCCATGTCTGGTGAAACCAAAATGGGAATTCTCCAATTCTGTAAGCATCCACAGTCACATAATTCATTATCTCACCACCAGAGTGAGTCAATCTAGCTGCACTAGACAACCTCAATATTTTTTTATAGATGGAAGCTGTAAGTATTGACCTAACTTTCATCCCAACAAGCCTAGTTTGAAAATACCATTGCCTTTGTGAAAGGGACTCTGCGATCTTTATGATGAATAGTGATATGACCAATACATAACCCTCATATTTGAAACTGCCATTACCCTCAGCAATCGATATAAAAGCATTCAAAAGTACAGGACCAGTACATACAGTGAGTACCTTGACCAATGCAAACAATCCGGACATCAAAATATCTTTCCTGTGGCACAAAATTATTGCCCACAAAATTGATGATTGTGGCAATGATTCTTTATCTTTTTGCTTGTTCAATTGTTCTAAAAATGACACGTAGCAAAATTCTGCTCGATCCGATTCTGGTAACTTTGGCATATCCTCATCCTGAAGTGTTTTCTCTTGACCAATTTTCATCAATGGATTCAACCACCAAAATGACATCCTACTAAGGAATCCAGCTTTAGCAAATGGGGTTACGTAGTTATAAGGATCAACTTCATTAAAGTGGCCGTTTAAAGAGTCATAAAAGTCTTCATTAATTCTTGTAGCAGTGTCTTCACGTTTAGATGCTTTATAGGTGCACAAGAGTAGTAAAACTGCTCCTGGAAAAGATAGAACATCTATAGCTTCCTTGAAGGTCAGTTCTCTGATACTAATTGCAAAAGACATAGATAAAATACTCGAAACAAATAGTGTAATAAGTGAAAACAACCACAACCATGATCTTGGAAGTTGTTTCAACTTAAGACTTACACTTAAGCCTACTAAGAACCATCTGAATCCTTCAAAAAGTTCTAACAACCACCCATTAAGTGGAAGAAGAGTGTGACTCTTCCTTAAGTTCTCCTCTAAAATCCAAATGCCTAAGCACAAATACAACAACCCCAGAAATGCATTGGTTATGGAAGAAATTTTCTGCAAGTTTGAATATCTTCCTACCTGAAACATACCCTGAAATGGTCTGAACAAGTACTTCTGGATCATAATCAATGCCAGCATGACCAGCACTGACACATCAAAGAAAAAGATCAAGAACTGGTTGAAGCACGAAGAAGGATTTTTCAAAATCTTCAAATCAAAACAAAAGGGTTGCTTTCCTCTAGTCCCAGGACAATCAGCTTCTGCACAAAACATGCTCCCAAATTCCTTCATCAGTGTATGTTCTCTTTGATGTTTAAACTCTGTCATGAAGGAATAAGTATGCTTTTATTAAGAAAGCATTGTCCTAAAAATTAGAAAGAAAAGTTGAATCCAGAAAGGGGTCCTCAATGGTAAAAATGAACAACAAAGCCATAGCCCATTTGGTAAGTTCAGCTACATGGATCAAAATTCTCGGTCAAATTTGGTTAACATGAAACCAACTCCTAAAGGTTGAATAACTAATTTACTTTTTTTATGTTCACCTCTACATCAGAAAAGAAAAACTAAAAAATTATATGCTGAACAAAATAGCTAATTCTAAACCTACATAACAGTTAGTTTTTGAAAACCAAGTTGCATATGCACCCGCCAAAGGGAGGAGCAGCAGCTAAGTTTGAATGGCAACAAATATTTACATGTATTTAACATATTCAATTCTACTGCAGGGACACTTTACTTATCATGGTACGTAAAAGAAAATCAAATCGGACAGACTTTAATTCATCATAAAAATACAAAATAAATTAGTGTAAAGATTGAATATAGCTACTTGGGTAGGACTGGTGAATGCAAAAACTCATAGTGATCCTGTCTCCAATAACTAAGTGTCATGTTTGAGTCTAAATCATGTAGAGTTATATTTGCTGAAGAGTTTAGTCAGACAGGTAGATGTGAACAAGAAGAAAACCGTTCTCTAGATAACTGATAGGGCTCATAATGCTAAGTCTAACATGGGAATGAAAAGCCTGCCATTTTCAGTGGCATGGTAAGCAACCACCACTAATGAATGAAATCCTTCTTCCGATCTGGTAGGTCGAACAAATGATAAAACCAGAATAAAGAATATAGTCTCAAGAAGTATTTTTGAATGAGAAACAGATCTAAAATTACAGCTAATGACCATAGCAACAGCTTCTAAGAGACATAATGACCTAGACAGATTTCTTCACCCGCTACCCCTCCCTCGTGCAGACAGTGTACTCTTCAAGTGAATTAACTAATTCCACTGCTAACTACACCGGGCTCCTACCTATTCCTTCTTAAACAAACCATCCAAATGGAAGAGCATTCATTATGCTGGCCCACTATAACTCCTCCCACATCAGACTTAGCATTATGGACCACATTATTAAATCCATATCTAATACTCCAGTCCTTGGATGATCCCATCTTGAGAGCCAAAGCTTGTAGCCTTAATCTAAAGAACAATTTTTTTCTAGAACCTATTAGTTCTTTCAGCCACTATATTTGTATCCCAGTTCATTATATCCTTGGTCCTTTAAATTAAGAACTCTGATGTTCCAAGTCTCTTATAGCGTTTCAGACATTGAAGACATTTTTGCATGAGTATTCATCATAGAGAGCTGTGTCAATAAATCATTAGTGAGTCCATGAAGTCGGCAAATGTGTTTGGAAAACAAATTTTAGGAATTAATTGGGTTATTCTGTGTTGGGTAAGTTATAAAATAGGAAACGATTTTGAAATTCTCAAGTTGTGGTGGATATTTAGAATCCACTCAACTTTGGTTGGATTTTAATTATTTTTAATTATTTCAACCTCCCAATTTGATCCTTATTTGATTACCCTTTGTGCGTTCTTGAGGTCATGTTATCACAGGTATTGTCCAGAAGAAAGTTATCCTGATATTTCTCCTCTATTCCCTTGTGCTTACTGAAGATGGAAGATAAGAGAGAACCAGACACAGATTTCCATAATTATAGATCCCACCACTCACCTATAATATATCAATAAGATGATATCTGTTTACCCGATATATTATGTACTAATAACCATATTCAGAAAACATTAAATTATAGGAAAAGTTATTGGTTAACCTATTGAATAAACTTTAAATGTTAATTTGTAGGTTTTAAAATTAGAAGGTATTAAACTTTAAATGTTAATTTGTAGGTTTTAAAATTAAAAGTTATTAGAAAATAGTAGAATGGGAGTTTGGATAGGTGAAAGACCAAAAATTGTGAGTGAGATTTTAATTATGTTGCTAGTAGAGTTTTAAGGCCATAATGAAGATTTTTTCTAGAAGAGCTTCCTAAAGCCTATAAATAAGATGCTCTCTCAGTTGTAAGATACACCATAGAAAGAAATACAATTTAGAGAGTTTTACAAGAAGAGAGTATTTTCTTTAGAGAAAATCCAAGTGTGAGTGGTTGTGCAGAAGATTTTGAGAACATTAACCGACAATTTTGAGAGTATTGTGTGTGCGATAGAAGAGTCAAAGGACTTAGCAACGCTCACAGTCGACGAGCTTGTCGGTTCTCTTGAGGCATATGAGCAACAGAAGAAGAAGAAGAAGGAGGAAACACTCGAGCAAGCACTTCAAACCAAGGCGTCAATCAAAGACGAAAAGGTAATCTATCATCAAAATTCTCGAAGTAGAGGGCATGGCCGTGGAAGTCGTGGAAATGGTCGCAGTGGTAGAGGCAGCAGTCTTGAAGGGTACTATAAGGAGAAGGAACAATCAAGCCAACCAAATTGGCGTGGAAGAGGACGTGGTCGAGGAAGAGGCGGCCGATCAAATTACTCCAACATCGAGTGCTACAAATGTCACAAATATGGTCACTATGCGAAGGATTGCAACTCCGAAAAATGTTATAATTGTGGTAAAGTGGGGCGTTTTGCGAAAGATTGTCGAGCAGATATAAAGATAGAAGAAACAAACAACCTAGCCTTGGAAGACGAAACGAATGAAGGTGTTCTCTTGATGGCTCAAAATGAAGTCTACATTAACAGTGACACTCTGTGGTACCTCGACTCAGGAGCAAGCAACCATATGTGTGGTCACGAGTACCTATTCAAAGATATGCAAAAGATTGAAGATGGTCATGTGTCGTTTGGAGATGCATCAAAGGTGGAGGTCAAAGGCCGAGGTATGGTTTGCTACTTACAAAAGGATGGCTTAATTGGGTCACTCCAAGATGTTTATTATGTACTAGACAAGACCAACATTTTGAATATGGGGCAACTCACGGAGAAAGGTTACCCGATATTCCTGAAAGATCGACTACTACACTTGAAGAACAAGCAAGGGCACTTGGTTGCTTGAATCGAAATGACAAGAAATCAGATGTACAAGCTGAATTTGAAAAGCATACGAGAAAAATGTTTGCAAGTCAACATAGAAGATAAGGCATCGCTGTGGCATCTCTGTTTTGGTCACCTACATCATGGTGGCCTAAAAGAGTTAGCGAAGAAGAATATGGTGCACGGGCTACCCAACATGGACTACGAGGGAAAATTTTGTGAAGAATGTGTCCTCAGCAAGCATGTGAGAACCTCGTTTCCAAAGAAGGCTGAATATTGGGCTAAGCAACCTCTCGAGTTTATTCATACTGATATATGTGGACCAATTACTCCAAAGTCCTTCAGCTGTAAAAGGTATTTCATTACCTTCATTGATGATTTCTCACGGAAAACTTGGGTTTATTTTCTGAAAGAAAAATCCAAGGCATTCGAGGTGTTCAAAAAGTTCAAAGTGATGGTCGAGAAGGCAACTGATAGACAGATCAAAGTTGTACGATTTGATAGAGGTGGCGAGTATACTTCGATGACTTTCATGGAGTATTGTGAGGAGCAAGGCATAAGGCGATTTCTAACTGTACCGTACACTCCTCAACAAAATTGTGCGGCCGAGAGGAAGAACCAGACCATTCTCGACATGGTTCGATCAATGCTTAAGAGCAAAAAGATGTCAAAGGAATTTTGGGCGGAAGCTATGCAATGCGCCATCTATGTGCAAAACCGATGTCCACATGTGAAGTTAGATGATCAAACACCACAAGAGACATGGAGCGGACAAAAGCCGACAATTTCTCATCTTAAAGTGTTTAGTAGTGTGGCTTATGCACATGTCCCAGATCAACAAAGAACGAAGCTCGAAGAAAAGCAAAAGGTACATTTCTATTGGGTATGATGAGAAGACAAAAGGTTACAAGCTACTTAACCCAATAAGCAAGAAGGTGATGGTGAGTCGTGATGTGTAAATAAATAAAGCAAGTGAGTGGGATTGGAACAATTCTTCAGAGGTTATAATTAAAGAATCATCAGTCATTGCACCGACAAGTATAAATTCCAAAACTACTGATGATGAAGATGAACCACGACAACCTAAAATGTGAAGTCTGCAAGATTTGTATGATTCGACAAATGAGGTACACCTTGTATGTCTTTTGGCAGATGTAGAAAATATCAGCTTTGAAGAGGCGGTGTGAGACAAGAAGTGGCAAACTGCCATGGATTAGGAGATTAAAGCGATTGATCGCAACAACACATGGGAGCTAACAGAATTGCCAGAGGGAAGTAAGCTCATTGGTGTGAAGTGGGTATTCAATAAAAAGATGAATGCTCAAGGCGAGATAGAGAGGTACAAGGCGTGACTCATTGCGAAGGGATACAAACAAAAGGAGGGAATCGACTACGATGAAGTGTTTGCTCCAGTTGTAAGAATGGAGACAATTTGATTGTTCATTTTCCTAGCGGCTCAATTTAAATGGCCGATATTTCAAATGGATGTCAAGTCGGCATTCTTGAATGGTGTGCTTGAAGAAGAAGTCTACATCGAACAACCACCCGGGTACATGAAAATCGGAGAAGAGAAGAAGGTGCTAAAATTAAAGAAGGCACTTTACGGGTTGAAGCAAGCACCGCAGGCATGGAATACTCGTATCGATACATACTTCAAGGAGAACAGGTTCAAGCAATGTCCTTACGAGCATGCTCTTTGCGCACAGAATAGTGGAGGTAACATGATATTTGTTGCCCTTTATGTTGATGATCTCATTTTTATGGGTAATAATAATGAGATGATAGAAGAGTTTAAGGACACAATGAGACGAGATTTGAGATGACAGATTTGGGATTGATGAATTTTTTCCTTAGCTTGGAGGTTAGACAAAAAGAGATAGGTATTTTTGTATCAAGGGAGACATATGGAAAAGAGATTTTGAAGAAGTACAAGATGGCAAACTGCAACCCAGTATCAATACCAATGGAACCAGGTGCAAAACTCTCAAAGTTCGATGGAGGAGAACGTGTTGATGCAAGTAGATACCGGAGTTTGGGTGGAAGCCTTCGTTATCTCACATGCACGAGGTCGGATCTTTCATTAAGTGTCGGCATCATAAGTCGATTCATGGAGGAACCGGTTTACTCACATTGGAAGGTGTTGAAGCGATTCCTAGGATACATCCAAGGTACTGTATCAGTCGGATTGTTCTACTCAAAAGTAGAAGATTTCAAGTTGGTGGTTTACTCTGACAGCGATTGGTGTGGAGACGTAGATGATCGAAAAAGCACATCGGGATACATATTCTTTATAGGCAACACAACATTTTCTTGGCTTTCAAAGAAGCAACCGATCGTGACACTATTGACGTGTGAAGCTGAATATGTGGCAGCATCTTGGTGTGTATGTCATGCGATATGGCTTAGAAACTTGTTGAGCAAGATGGAGCTAAAGCAACTAGGTGCAACTGTGATTCAAGTTGACAACAAATCAGCAATTGAGTTGGCAAAGAACCAAGTGCACCATGAAAGAAGCAAACACATTGACGTTCGTTTTCACTTTATCCGCGATCATGTAAAGGAAGGAAGTGTGGAATTGGTGCATGTGGCAAGTTAGGATCAAGTTGCGGATATCTTCACAAAACCGCTACCGAAAATACTTTTCGACAAATACAAGAAGATGATTGGCGTGATGGATGGTAGAAACATTTAAGTTTATGGGGGAGTTTTGTTGAATAAACTTTAAATGTTAATTTGTGGGTTTTAAAATTAGAAGTTATTAGAAAATAGTAGAATGGGAGTTTGGATAGGTGAAAGGCCAAAAGTTGTGAGTGGGATTTTAATTATGTTGTTAGTAGAGTTTTAAGGCCATAATGAAGATTTTTTCTAGAAGAGCTTCCTAAAGGCTATAAATAGGATGTTCTTTCAGTTGTAAGATACACCACAGAAAGAAATAGAATTTAGAGAGTTTTACAAGAGAGTGTTTTCTTTAGAGAAAATCCAAGTGTGAGTGATTGTTGATTTTACAGTGTCTAGGAGACATTAAGAAATAGGCATCGGTTATGACACACCTGAGTGTCTAGTAGTGTTAAGACAAGTTAGACAATTTAGTATATGTTTGTAGTTATTACTGTCTTAATGATTTTGTTTTTTAATGATCTTTCTCTGTCTAGATCTATATGTTTTTTTTTTTACTTTTTCTGAACTTATTCAACACATTGAAACCGTGAGAGTTCGTAAATAGACTTTTTTGTTATCAATAAAATGTTTTTTTTAATCTTATTCTTTTTTTCTTGTATTGCTTGTTAATAAATCAAAACTAACTATCATGAAAACATTGTTGTCAACTAACGGTATATTCCTTCTCTTCAATTTTTAAATTATTTTTTCAAAACATAAAAATCAAAATCAAGGATCAAGATAGAACTCAATGCTAAAAAATACATGTCTTTTTTAATAATGTCAAATAACAATAAAAATTATAATTATATAAATTTTAAAGTTAAATATTATATATATATATATATATATATATATATATATATATATATATATATATTTTCGTTCTTATACCCAATTTAAAAAATCCTCATGGTTTCATTAATGTCTGGACCACTTCGGAGACTACTTGCACGTTTTATGTCTTTCACCTACACTTCAAAACTTTGAGAATGAAACAGACATGAGAAATGATAAAAGAAAACTGCAGCATACGTATGCTGCCATTTAAACACATCATCAGGATCTTTTACAAATTGCCTCAAACCACAACTCATGCCTTAGCTCATGATTGCAAGACTAGTGGGAGATCTTTTCATACAATTGTCTGCTAGATGTTACACTTTTTGTGGGTATTTTGTAACTACAAGTCATATATATTTTCCTGCAGCTTTTGATTGGGTTTAGAGAATGTACCTCGGTACCGGACGAGGGTGACTGCCTGTGTCAAAACACATTTAAGACTCTTAATAAATGACAGCAATGATAGTTATGGAAATTCTGTACGAATCATGATCATGTTCCGAGTGACATTTCCAAGAAATCAGCTAAACACTGATTAAGTGAAAGATATTGAAGATATTCTCCAAAATATTCTCCAATTATACTTATATACCAATATACTATCAGTTAACAACTAATATTTGATAGATCCAACCCATTACAACAAGGGTCCATGACTAAACACTATAAATAAACCCTTTATAGAGGTGTAAGGTACTCTTATACACAGAGCACTTATTTCATCGTCAGAGTATTTTTTTCAGATCAACCCCGACAAAGCACTAGCAATTAAAGAATGAGACTTGAAGTGAGGAGCGAGAGGCAACCGACATGTTAATAATTGTACAATCAGTTTAGGTACTATCTAGGCTCACTTTGCCTATACAGATACAGAGGAATTAGGATCTTTTATGCAGTATTTGGTCATTGCTGTCTCGGTTTTACTTCAACTGCTGCATTTTTTGGACTTTTTCTGTATGTAACGGCAAGTAGATACCTTGCAAATTTTGGTTGGGTTAGAGGTTTTTGGATCTGTGCAGAGGGGTGTTCTGCACATATGTATTTTTTATATCCATCCTCTGTATTGAACAAAAATCTTAAGGAGGTCTGTTAGAATATTAAGTCCATTTTATCTTTAACATTAAATGTATGATTAGACATTGGGATTGGCTTTTGGTAAAGAGTTATGAGTTGCATTGTCACGAGTACATTTCCCCTATGTTAGCTTGGTAACTTCCCTACATAAGCTTTCTTTTCATCACTTGTAAATTTTGCAATATTGAAATATAAAATGTGGTTCCCTTGTGTAAGGTTGGTGGCTTCTTTGGTTTTACATATTGCCTAATTTTCTTCTAACATATTGTCTGAAAGTTCCATTTGGAGCTTCTAAACATGGATTCAAACGTATCGTCTGGACGCAAGTAGTATAGCCTCTTTCACAAGCAATATTGCAACCAAAAAACATACCGAAAATCAAGTGTAAACAAGCATTAAAACTAAAACTTTAGGAAGGTTGTCTATTCCATAAACTAGCTGAAAACAGTCACAAAAATGGCTCAAAAGCATATTAGTGTGATAATTGCAAGACTTTAGATTATAAATACAACTGTATGTGACACTTATGAGCCTTGCAATCTAAATTATTTAATTCAACCTTTAAAGCATACTTCGCATCCAACATCTACATACACTTTTCTTCACTAATTGCTAATAGCAAAGAAAAATAGACAACAATGACATTAAAAACATAACTTGCTGGCATCAATGTGATTCTGCAGACTGAAAATGAGAGTAGTATTCACTGACAAGTTGCTTGAATAGTGAATCTTTGTTCTTCATCAAGCCCATAGGCTCATCATATTCCACAAATTTCCAGGCAATACAATATCGTTTTCTTTAAAGGAAACCAGCAATTATAACAATATACTCTTCAAGTTCTTTATTTTATGTTCAAGTGTATAAAAGTTGAAAGAGTTATATATGGAGTTAACTGTTAAGAAAGATATAAAATGGACGTCAATATGCAACTTACCTTCACTGATAGAAAGAACCATAGTACAATTCAAACAGTTGTTATTCTGTGAGCTACTGTTGTCACCGTACAATCTGCAAATTCAATTCTAATGATATTTTTCGTAGAATCATATCAGTTGCATTCTCCATTGATGCAGTTGATTCATCGAACACCAGTATTTTGCTCAAAAGAGCACGCCCCCAAAGAGAATAGTTCTTTTGTCCCATGCTCCAATTTCATAGAGTTTACTTTCCCTTAGATTTTTAGGGTTATTCTTGTACAATATCTTTAAAATATATTGATTTTGATATATTAATTTTTTTTAATATACTTTAAAATATTTAAATTAGTATATTTTAAGTACATAACAGAGAGACAACGTCACAACTCAGCCCAATTCAAATTGAATTTGATCCCTTTCCAACAACTAAAAAACATTTCACGCTAGTTTCACCTTTCACAAAGAAGAAAACCAGACAAAGCAAATTTCAAGGAAGATAGCTCATTTTAAAAGATTCTTAGCAGCTGTTTCAAGGAACAAAGTTCACCACGGTGCAGCTCTTTTGGGTGGTAGTCCAAACAAATGTTGGAGTTACTGAGTTTTGTTTGTACAGCTCATTTGGGAGTGTTAGCCAAAACAAATGTAGTAATGACAGTGTTTGGTTTGCTTTTGGTTTGCTTTTGCTCCAATAATTGGGTGTTTTCTAAACTGAGGAATTGTGTAAGCTGAGAAACTTATGAAGGGAACTGTTTCAAGTTATATGTTTTTGTCTTTTTAAGTTTTTATATGTTTGTTCTTTTGCTTTTTGGTTGACTCCCAACTTGTTATTCTTTATCTCAAAGTCTAATTTTATATATATGTTGTGACAATCCAGATACTACTTTTATTTAATTATTTATTAACTAGGAAATAAGTGCTTGCAGTATAGTGAAAATAATTAAACATGTTTATGCCATCAACTTCAACTTTTACACCAGATGGCTCCAGAAGGTGAAATAAAGCAATAATAACCAAGTGATACCATGGAGTACAAATGACCATTCAAGCATGTATCTTACCTGTGTTCTGTGTTGGTATTGATTTAAATATGTTTCATATTTTATTTGGATTCCCACTACCATATTTTAACAGTGCTGATTTTCTTTTTTAAATGTGTAATTTCACGTATTTCTGCTTTTCCTGCATGTGGCCAAATCAAAAAGGATGACAATTTCTTTCTATTACTTTCTTTGGCCTCACTTCGGTTATACATATTAATTTATCCAGCTTAAATAAGTTTAAGGCCGCAAATGTATTATTCATTTTTGTTATGTACTAAATAAATTATTTTTCCAAACTGAGTACTTAATAAATTATAAAAAATGTAAAAAAAATATTTTTATATCTTTTTGACTAATCTCAACTATATTTTTAAATTTCTTTTCTAATCTCTCAATCTGTTTTATCATAATAATCAGTATGTTTTCATCATGTTATAACATGTACTATACATCATTACATAAAATATAAGTGACTTAATGCATTATTGACAGTTTGTATCATATGATACACATATTTCAACATAATTTATATGTAAACAATAAAATTGATGCGATTAATAGACAAAAAATTAAATTAAAATATTTAATTTATTAGATATGTAATTTGAAAAAACAGATATATATATATATATATATATATATATATATATATGTGTGTGTGTGTGTATATATATATATTAATTAGCCATAAAATAAAAACAAGAAGAAAAATTTGTTGTGTATGACTTAAATTCATTTATAGTTAATAGTTATAAATCATTCATTAAATTAATAGTTTGAATTAATAGTTTGAATAATATGAATCATTTGTAACAAGAGGCTTTTGTTGTTTATATTCTAATATAAATAGATGCATAGGATTGTAAAAAAAATTCAAATATAAATGAAAACAATTTTTATTACCGACCAGTCCTCAGACACCGAGAACAGGTAGTAAAGGGCGAACCACGTCAGCTGGGTCCCACAGCATAGGTCAAAGCCACGTGGAGTGGACCCCGCAGGTAGCTTGGATTAGAGGGTGATCAGTCATCGGTGTGTCTCCTCAGAGAAGGGTGATCAGTCATCGGTGTGTCCCCTCAGAGAAGGGTGATCAGTCATCGGTGTGTCCCCTCAGAGAAGGGTGATTAGTCATCAACATGTTCCCACAGAGAACGGTGATTAGTCATCAGCGTGACGATCACCAGAAAGGGCTGATGTGTCCTCGTCACTCCGTAGGGTGATCAATCCTCGGCAACAGAGTGTGACGAGGTGACATCGGTCTCGGGTGATTTGAACAGCGTAGACAGAACAGCTAAGATTGGTTCCCAGTGTGGGCCAATGACCAGTTAAATACCCAGAGGTAGGGAGAGGCCTGAATCACGAAGAGCCTATGCGGGTAGCAGGGACAGCACAATTAGGTGTAGAGTCCTGAGGGTCGAGTACTCATCAGAACTAGGGTTTCCCAGTGAAGCTACATGCATGGCACGTGAACAGTGAAGGCACTCCCAGAACAGGTGGCCCCAAAGATTAGGTGTACAAGGAGGCATCCAGGTGGTCACCCTGTTAAAGTTTGCACTCCAGAGAAGGAAACCTTATGTGCTAGATTACCCTATGATTGGGTGATAGCGGCGCAGGGGTATTCCAGTAAACCCTAAATATGGCTAGCAGCGCAGGAAACCCTAATTAGGGCTAGCGGCACAGTAAACCCTAGACTATATAAGGGACAGTAAAATACTTCACAAAGGTACGCAGTTTCTAGACCTAAACACAGAGAAACTCAATACATTGGTGTTGCTTGCCCAATCTTGACTTGAGCGTCGGACTGCAAACGGCCTCTAGGGCGCCCCCTTTCTCTTTTGCAGGTGCAGATTGTTTCGAAAGAACCAAGCACGTATCAACGTGAGGGAGGAGGCGTGTGAGTGTCGTGGAGTCAACTGACAGGCGAGTCAACCGGCAAGAACATTTGGCGCCCACTGTGGGGCCGGAGTAAAACAAGGTCCCATACACAAGAGTGAGAGAAAAAAACTACAGAAGATGACGAATACAAGACACGGGTCCATTCCACCAAATGGAGGCGAAAGCGTTACCATGCAACAACTCATGGAAATGATGCGCGCCCTCCAAGAGACGGTGGCGGAGTCCAGAGCGCATCAGGCGCGTATGCAGGAGGACCTGGCCGCCTCACAGGCCAGGAATGAGGAGTTGCACAGGGCCAACGAAGAGCTACACTTGAATCTGCATCACATGCAGCAAGCTGGGGATCGCGTGGGAGAGGATCAAGCTCCACCTACGCCTCCGAGAGCCTTTCCCATGCCTTTTTCCAAAGAAATCATGGACGGGGTGGTCCCAGCCACTTTCGTGGGGCCAAAGACTGTGTTCACAGAGAAAGAAGATCCAGAAGCGCATCTCACAGCCTTCCACACTCAGATGATGCTGTCCGGAGGCTCATACGCGGTGTACTGCAAGATGTTTATGAGTACACTGAGCGGAATAGCTATGGAGTGGTTCGTGAGCCTGCCAGAGGGCCACATCACCTCTTTCCATCAGTTTTCGAAGCTGTTCACAGAGCAGTATATCGTCAACCGAGCGCCACCGGTGGTGTCCTACGATCTATTTGACGTGCACCAGCATCAGAGGGAGTCCCTTCGAGATTACCTCTACAGGTTTGGGGCAATGGTGGTGAGGTTGCACACCAAGGATGAAGATATGGTGGTACACGCCTTCAGGAAAGGTGTATTGCCAGGGCCTTTCAGTGAGTCATTGATCCGCAATCATTCCAAGACTTTCGGCGACATTAAACGACGTGCAGTTGCTCACATAGTCGCCGAGGGAGAGCTTAATGAGAAGCGGGAAGGCAGGTTTGTAGAGAACACCTCCCCTTTGACTGAGAACACCCAATGTGAACAAAACGGTGATCTGTGGTCAGTTGCTAAGTGACCACCACCAGCAGATCGGTCCCTAGATGAGCGCCTGGAAGCAGAGGGCGAGAAGTAATGGAGCACAGATCCGTCATCGGTGTATTGTCATCGGTGTTTCTTGCTACACGCCGTTAAACTGGGACCCAGGCTCCCAGCGAGAGCGTTACGCATTCACCTCGCATGATTCCAAACCAGGAGAAGAAGAGTTGCTCGCCAGTAGGGTTGTGCATGAAGATGGTGTAAGAAAGCTAGTAAGCTGGTCAGTGATCGGTGACTCTCTTAACCCATTGCGTGCATGGCACTGTGCGGGGAGATCGTGCATGCAGGATGCAGCGCCTGGCGAGTGTGTTTACACCAACCACCTTTGGTGCTCTCGTGGGAGCATGCGACTCGCTCAGAGGGAAGAAATGCGCTACGTTACTTCCCAAGGGAATAACTTAGGCGCACGGAGAAAAGCGCAAAGGCCCTTCAGGTATGACATGCGTACAGTTAAATCCTCCCTCGCCTTTGAGCGAAGTGAGGTCAGTGAGAACCTGTCACTTGGAGTTAGAGGTCTCGTAAGCGGAGAGGTAGGTTCAGAGAGAACACCTCCACTTCGAGTGAGAACTTCCAATGTGAAAGAAGGGTTCCCCCAGAGAAATCCTCCTCGCCTGAGAGCGATGTGAGGTCAGTTAGAACCTGACACTTGGAGTTAGAGGTCTCGTAAGTGGAGAGGTAGGTTCGTAGAGAACACCTCCACTTCGAGTGAGAACTTCCAATGTGAAAGAAGGGTTCGCCCAAAGAAATCCTCCTCGCCTGAGAGCGATGTGAGGTCAGTTAGAATCTGTCACTTGGAGTTAGAGGTCTCGTAAGTGGAGAGGTAGGTTCGTAGAGAACACCTCCACTTCGAGTGAGAACTTCCAATGTGAAAGGGTTCACCCAGAGAAATCCTCCTCACCTGAGAGCGACGTGAGGTCAGTTAGAGCCTGTCACTTGGAGTTAGAGGTCTCGTAAGCGGAGAGGTAGGTTCGTAGAGAACACCTCCCCTTCGAGTGAGAACTTCCAACGTGAAAGAAGGGTTCGCCCAGTGAAATCCTCCATCGCCTATGAGCAATGTGAGGTCAGTTAGAACCTGTCAGTGGGGGTTAGAGGTCTCGTAAGTAGGAAGGAAGATTCGTAAGGAACACCTCCTCTTCGAGTGAGAACTCCCAACTTGAAAGAAAGGTTCACCAGTGAAGTCCTCACCCTCGAATTCTTACAGCGAGGCTGAGGCGAGAGAAGTCCTCACCCTCGACTTCTTACAGCGAGGCTGAGGCCAGAGAAACAGACCTCACCCTCGACTTCTTACAGCAAGGCTGAGGCCAGAGAGAAGACCTCACCTCGACTTCTTACAGCGAGGCTGAGGCGAGAGAAGTCCTCACCCTCGACTTCTTACGGCGAGGCTGAGGCGAGAGAGAAGTCCTCACCCTCGACTTCTTACAGCGAGGCTGAGGCGAGAGAAGTCCTCACCCTCGACTTCTTACAGCGAGGCTGAGGCGAGAGAAAAAGACCTCACCCTCTACTTCTTACAGCGAGGCTGAGGCCAGAGAGAAGACCTCACCTCGACTTCTTACAGCGAGGCTGAGGCAAGAGAAAAAAGACCTCACCCTCGACTTCTTACAGCGAGCCTGAGGCGAGAGAAAAAGACCTCACCCTCGACTTCTTACAGCGAGCCTGAGGCGAGAAAGAATAGTACTGTCCTCCTCAATATAGCACTCGAGGTCGACCCACCAGGAGGTCTTCCTTGATGAGTTAAGATCGATCGAGTTAAGACTTTCCTTGGCTTATCAGTCAAGGTCAACTCAGGAGGAATCTCCCATCTCCCAGTATAAGGAGGAGGTCTTCTGAAGCTTATCGACAAGCAAGAGGGGTCATCGGGAAACACTCTTCATCCCCACAACAAGGCATCATCTTTAGCGCTCAGGCCCTCTATGCACTTAGTGCTGAAGTGACAAAGAAGTAAAACAAAGCTTGAAGCGCGATGACTGATCGGTGGTGCACTAACAGGCTAGTCGGTGGTCGGTGGTAGCAGCTTTGAGTAAGAAAGCTTTTCCAGGAAAGTTCTTGTGCGATAAGCCGAAGCATGTAGGCCCCGTTAAGTCAGTCATCCAGCATGAAGTTATGCATAAAGACTGTTAAAAAGAATGCTAAGAGAGTTAAAGATGGAGAGAGACAAGTAGCTGAAGCAAATAGAACATAAGTCATGCGGCAGACAAAGTTACAGAAAAGAAGAAGTTGCAAGGGGAGAAGCTCAAGGAGGAGGAATGATCTTGTCATCGACCACTTAGTCTCTTCGCTGAGAACAAGTCCTCAGCTCGAGACTGGGGGGCTTGTGATCCGGTCGGTCATCGGTAGTCGATGACATCAGCAGCAGATGGCCACGTGGACCATTCACAAGGTGACATGTGGTAGAAGATAGCAGGTGAATCAGAGAGGAGATCACTCAGAACGGTGATCGGTGGTCAGTTGCTAAAGTGACCACCACCAGCAGATCAGTTCCTAGATGAGCGCCTGACAGCAGAGCGCGAGAAGTAATGAAGCATCGGAGAGAAGGGTGATTAACACCTCTTTGTCGAGAAAGAAGTCCTCTATTCGAGCAGAGAGCTCACCAATGAAGTCCTCAGAGGGTTAAGAGATGTGGGCGATGACAAGGTGGAGAGATGTCCCTTCAGCGCGCTACTCATGTCCTTACGCGCAGAGCCACATAGGTCGCCCGAGCCGATGACTTAGTCTCTTCGCTGAAACAAGTTAACAGCTTGAGACTGGGGGGCTTGTGTACCAACCAGTCCTCGGACACCGAGAACAGGTAGTAAAGGGCGAACCACGTCAGCTGGGTCCCACAGCATGGGCCAAAGCCACGTGGAGTGGACCCCGCAGGTAGCTTGGATTAGAGGGTGATCAATCATCGGTGTGTCCCCTCAGAGAAGGGTGATCAGTCATCGGTGTGTCCCCTCAGAGAAGGGTGATCAGTCATCGGTGTGTCCCCTCAGAGAAGGGTGATCAGTCATCGGTGTGTCCCCTCAAAGAAGGGTGATTAGTCATCAACATGTTCCCACAGAGAAGGGTGATTAGTCATCAGCGTGACGATCACCAGAAAGGGTTGATGTGTCCTCGTCACTCCGCAGGGTGATCAGTCCTCGGCAACAGAGTGTGACGAGGTGACATCGGTCTCGGGTGATTTGAACAGCGTAGACAGAACAGCTAAGATTGGTTCCCTGTGTGGGCCAATGACCAGTTAAATACCCAGAGGTAGGGAGAGGCCTGAATCACGAAGAGCCTATGCGGGTAGCAGGGAGAGCACAATTAGGTGTAGAGTCCTGAGGGTCGAGTACTCATCAGAACTAGGGTTTCCCAGTGAAGCTACATGCATGGCACGTGAACAGTGAAGGCACTCCCAGAATAGGTGGCCCCAAAGATTAGGTGTACAAGGAGGCATCCAGGTGGTCACCCTGTTAAAGTTTGCACTCCAGAGAAGGAAACCTTATGTGCTAGATTACCCTATGATTGGGTGATAGCGGCGCAGGGGTATTCCAGTAAACCCTAAATATGGCTAGCAGCGTAGGAAATCCTAATTAGGGCTAGCGGCGCAGTAAACCCTAGACTATATAAGGGACAGTAAAATACTTCACAAAGGTATGCAGTTTCTAGACCTAAACACAGAGAAACTCAATACATTGGTGTTGCTTGCCCAATCTTGACTTGAGCGTCGGAGTGCAAACGGCCTCTAGGGTGCCCCCTTTCTCTTTTACAGGTGCAAATTGTTTCGAAAGAACCAAGCACGTATCAACATGAGGGAGGAGGCGTGTGAGTGTCGTGGAGTCAACTGACAGACGAGTCAACCGGCAAGAACAATTAAGCATTGTGAGAGATAAAGAATTCATTGAGATTTTTTTATTAATTTTGTTCTTTTCATAATAGTAATAAAGATTCTTCCTATGGCCAACAATTTTTCTTATATGTTTTTGTGTTTTTTTCTTTTTACCCAGATTGGTTATATGTTTTTAATTTTAGTAGATTTTAGGATTTTTTTTTGAAAGGAATTATTCTATATAAGGTTGAATCAAAGTGATTTATATTTATTTATTTATTTTCTTGCTAATAAAAAAAAATTCTTATAATTACATTTATACATCAAATGCCATTTTATCATAATAAACTCAAATATATGCGTGACACCTGTGAAGTTTAGTGTTGTAAAATTAATTAACTAACAAGAATAAGTTTAATCTGATTATGTTTGAAATATAGAATGAAATCCTTTAACTATTTTTTTAACTAGTTTTTTTAACTATTTTTTTCAGATTAGCTTCTGAGTCCCATCCTTTAAATGTTGTAATTAAGGGAAGAAAAATAATAGATGAGGGTTTAGTAGGTGAAGTAAAGGGGAAGAAGGTGTAGAGTGGGTAGAGAAGCGTAATTGTTAGACATTAAGTATAGGAGAAAAGTTGGTTATGTGAAAGGTTTGAAAATATGAATTATTTGAAGACCGGGAAAGGTTGCTCTTGTGTGTGTGTGTGCAGGTTCAGGTTGAAGGGTAAGGTAGGTAGACAGAGTTTGATTGGCAGACAACATGCTTGAATCTGTGGAACAAGTCACAAGTCTGTGGGCGATGCTCGCTGCATATGGAAGGCATGCGTGGGAGACAAATAAAGGAAGTTTGTGGGCTGTGTAAGAAGGTATAGGAGGATGTTGGAAGAATGGGTGACAAAGCAGTGTTGTTAGAGAAGCAGGAATTGTGTTGTAAAACAAACAACCACTCACTTAAATTTTCTCTAAAGAAACACTCTCTTCTTGTATTTCTCTCTATTGTATTTCTTTCTATGATGCATGTTACAACTGAGAGACCATCCTATTTATAGGCTTTAGGAAACTCTTTTAGAAAAATTTTCATTATGACCTTAAAATCTCACTAACAATATAATTAAATTTTCACTCACAACTTTTGACCTTTCACCTATCCAAACTCTCATTCTACTATTTTCTAGTAACTTCTAGTTTTAAAACCAACAAACTACATTTAAAGTTTATTCAATAGATATGATGTAGATGAGGGGTGGGGAATCTGCAATCAATATAATTGAAACTTGTAAATAAGGCAGGGTTAGCTGCTTTGTTTTTTTTAGTATGCGTAGACCTTCAAACTTTGCTGCATAATTCTGCAGTAAGCTTAGGCATCCAAAAGCTTTGGTCTTGTTAGCTTATGTTCAAGATTGTTATGTTTCTAGTTTGTAAGTAAGATGGTTAGAAATTTGTACGAAGGTTGGGACACTCCTGAAGTATCCTCTTTAATTTAATTAATTAATTCTTTACTTAAAAAAAAAATAGTTCAATCTATGGTGAATTGGCATTGGAAAGAGAAGCAAGGTTGACAGCTGAAGTTACATCCACATAAAAGAAATGGGATAGTGAAAAAAAAAAATAACATTGTTCTTGTTAAGTGATGAAGTTTTGGGACAAGTCCCTTGATATAAATGACAACCGACAAGCTTTGGTAAACTTTGAAAGTTAATTCATGATAAAGTTTATTAGTAATTATCTTTGTTGGAATAAGCAATTATATATCTTGCAAATACTTATTCCATTAATAGAATGATGATCATATCAACCAAATTATTTTTAGTTTAAAAAGTATTGATGTTGCAATGTGTTCTTCTTCTTCTTAGTTCTTTACCAAGAGCTTGTGAAAATTTTGTAAACATAACAATTTTCTGCGGGAGTTCATTATCAATGGAGGAAGTTGAAACAACCTTACAATTTTGATAATTCAAAAGGCATATGTTCAAATAACAGTCTAATGGTAAGAAGAAGAATAGAGGAAAGAACAAGAGTTTCCAAAAAGAAATTATCAAAATTGAACAACATAATCAAGAACATAAATAATACCACAATTGTTAGAGAGAAGGACACTAGAAGAGAAATTGTCTTCAGCTCAAGAAAGATAAAACAAGTACTTTAGAGTTTGGTGAAGCAATTATAACCGCAGAAGAATTGGATGATGGAAATATTTTCTTTGTCCTGTATGAAGAAATTGACGATGACAATGTTCTAATAGGGAATGATGGTATTTGTAATATATTTCGTAAAGGCACAATGCAAATTAAGATAGTTGATGGTATTGTAAGAACATTAACCAATGTGAGATATGTCCTTGAACTAAAAAATAATTTAATTTCTTTAAGCACATTAGACTCTCTTGGTTGTTCATATCAAATTGAAAGGGGAGTCTTGAGAGTTTTTGGGGATGTCATGTTAGTTATAAAAGGAAAGTTAAAAAAAATGGACTATATATCTTACAAGGAAGCAAAATGGTACAACAACAATTTCTTCTATTTTAGATCTTGACTAGGCTCATTTATGGCATATGAGATTAGACTATATGAATGAGTGTCAAATGGTTGAGTTAAGAAAAAGAGGATTTCATGGTATACAATTGGGAAGCTAGATTTTTGTGAGAATTGTGCTTACGAAAAACAATACAAAGTAAAATTTAGCATTAAAGTTCATAGAACATGAGGGACTCTTGATAATATCCATTCAAATTTATGGGGTCCATCAAGTGTTTCTTCTCATGATTGATGACTTTTTTACGGCAAGTGTATCGAGTCAGAAGTAATAATTTGTCCTTAAGGACGGATATTGAACCCATGAGGAACAGTTTTAAAATCTCAAGTATAATATTTACTAAATATAAGAAAATATGTAAAGGTTAGTTGGAACGGTTATTTGTATCGTGAATTTGCAAGAAATTAAATAAGGCAAAATAAATTATTTGTATGAACTAATTGAGAAATTTGAGATTAGGGTTAATCCTTCTCACTCGTTTGAATTTTAAAAAACATATAACATTCCATCTTGATTGATATTGATGCACATATAAAAAATATTCATATCGATTTCTCGTATACAAAATTATTAAGAGAGTCTCCTAAATATCAATTTCTCGCATATTTATAAAACTCCTTATCATCACAAATTAATGTTAAAAAGCAATTAACTTTTTAAATCTATTCTTAACATTCAAATATGTTAATCATTATCATTTAGGTCAGATGCTTAGAAGTACACTTTCCATTCAAATCAAGGATCAAAATCATGAATAGTTCAAGTTTTGAGAATAAAATGATAATATCAACCATCAATCAAAAACTAAATATTATAGATAAATATCACCTCAATACATAATAGTTTGAACAGATTACTCTCAGTTCCAAAGGGAAGAATTAGTCACTCATGTTGGCCATTACAAGCATACAAGCATGAAAGCAAGAAAAGAAGATTCAAAATGTTTCTCATTGATAGCTACCTCCTCTAGGGTTTTCTGTCTCTCTCTATCTCTCAATGATGTCTAGGGTTATGCCTCACATGTTCTATTTAACCTAATTGTGCTTGGGCTAAGCGATATCTTGCTTAAGCGAGATATTACTTGCTTAAGCAAATTTTATGAGAAAAAGTTTAACTTTACTGGAGTGAACTCACTTAAGTGAGCCTTGGGCGAGTTTTGGGTGAGTTTTCAATGCTCCAACTTTGTCTTTTCTCCTTGTCTTCAACTTGTTCATTCTCTTTTAGCCTTTTTTATTTCCATTTTCCCCTAAATTCCTGAAATTAGCTCAAATTTGGGAATAAATTGTTCATATTTATCTTATAATCCAAAAATATGTAAATGGTTCAAATTCATAAATTAGAGGTTGAATTATAACTATTTTATCAATTAAAGTCCATAACTGCCTATCTTTCTGTATAAAATATTACTGAATTATGACACTTATCAATGATAGAGCAAGGTACTTGTTAACTTTCATTGATGATTATTTATAGAAAGTTTGGATTTATCTCTTGAAACAAAAAGTGATGTATTTCTCAAGTTCAAGAAGTGGAAATCTTTAGTAAAAAAGAAGACAGGGAACAAGGTCAAACAACTAAAGCCAGATATTGATTGGAATTTCAAAATAGAGAGTTCAATGAGTTATGTTCAAATGAAGGAATATCTTGCCATACAACTATGTGACACACACTATAACAAAATGGCATTTCAAAACGAGTGAATAGGATATTGCTTGAGAGAGATTGATGCATGCTCTCAACTTATGCTTAGTTTTAGGACCTCAACTTATGCCTGGTTATAGGACCCTAAAGAATCAAAACTCATTATTAGTAAAGACATTATTTTTAATGAGACAAACCTACTTATCCCAAGACCTCATAAAGATCATGATATATAAAGTTGAATTTCATGGTGTTAGAAAAAAATGTGGATTTTGAAATTGAAAATCTAAACAAAAATCGGAGGAGACACAAGATGAATTCCAAATAACAAAGTTTGAGTATATATTGGTTAAATATGAGGCGTGAGACCCAACCATAAACATCATTGGGAGGATAGAATCAATAAATTTTTTACTTTTTTCTTTTATTTAATTTTCATGCAAACCATTGTCAATATAAAATCAAATCAAATTATTATACATATTCTTATACTTAGTGAATGTTACTATTAGGATTTTAAATAACGGTTCCTTTTGGGTTCCATATTCGTCCTTAGGGACAAATTATTACTTCTGCCTTGGTACACTTGCCATAAAAGAGTCATCAATGAACCATCACAATGGATTGGTGCCATAAAAGAAGAGCTTGAATCTCTCCACACCAATCAAAATGGGAGATTGTTGAGTAGTCAATTGATTAGAAAAGTGAGTTGCAAGTGGATATTCAAGAAAAAGGATAAAAAAGATTCAAAGCAAGACTTGTTGCAAAGGCATTTATACAAACAGGTGGTATTACTTTAATGAAGTTTTTTCGCATATTGTAAAGCATAAATAGAGTGCTTCTTTCTTTGGAGTCATTACATGGCGTAGAGTTATAATAGTAAGATGTGAAGACAATCTTTCTCCATGGTGATTTGAGGAAATAATTTACATGTAACAAGCGAAAGGATTTGTCATACTAGGAAAATATAATTGTGTGTTTGTTGAAAAAGTCATTATGTGTGTTGAAATAATCACGTAGACAATGGTATAAAAGATTTGACTCTTTTATGATCGATTTGGATATTGATAAGTGTCATAATTTAGTGATATTTCCTATAAAAAGATATGCACTTATGGACTTTAATTGTGAACAAAGTTATAATTCAAATTTTAATTTATGAATTGAAAACTTTTTACTTATTTTTGGATTATGAGATGAATAGAACTATTTATTCCTAAGTTTTGTGCTAATTTCAAGAATTCAGGGGAAGATGGAGATAAAGGGCTAAAGGGAGAATGGAAAAGATAAAGACGAGGATAAAAGACAAAGTTTGAGCATTCAAAACTCACCCAAGAACTCGCTCAGACTCATCCAAGTAAGATCACTCCAGAGGCAAACTTGCTCTCTAGAGAAAACCTTTAACCCTAAACCCTAAACCTAATTTGACAACAAAGTTTATTTTTTATTCTCGTGAGACTCACTTGAGCGAGATGTCATTTAACCTACATCAAATTAGGTTAAATAAAGGGCATGAGGCAGAACCCTAAAGAAAGAAGGGAGGATAATCAGATATAGAAAACCTAATGGAGGCAGTCATCAAGGAGAAACATCTTGGATCTTATTTTCTTGCTTTCAATGCTTGTAATGGCCAATATGAGTGGCTAAGTCTCCCCTTTGGGATTTGGAGTAATCTATTCAAACTCTTATATATTGAGCTGATATTTATTTATGATATTGTGTTCTTGATTGATATTTGTAACATCCCTATTTTTACCCATATTTGATATGGGTATCTAATTAACATATAAACATATACTACTTTCTCATGTTGTATCTCAAAATACATCACTCTTCTTAGAGATTTAATATATACACAAAAGTTTTAAAAAATAAAATATCCAAAATAAAAGCATGTCATCCTCTGGCTGGTCACCGATGAGCTCTATTACCTGCAACCTCATATACTCCAGTGTAAATTAACACAATCATCATAGATTAAAGAAAACAAACACAAAACAAAGCACGAGGTAAGCTAGCTATTTTTAAAACTTCAAATATAAAACTTTAAATATCAACATAAACCATCAATATTCTCACGTTTTCACAATTTCATAAAGTGTCTATCACATTCATCATCCACATTACTCTTGTCAAATTTCTACTGACTCACATACTCAGACACTTGACTCTACTTCCGGAAGACTCGTGTATTGAAATTAGCATCCAGAGACCTGCACCTGTCATACTACTCACTGTGAATCCACATAGTCATGCGCATAATCATCTCAATGTCTCATCATCTCATATGACAGGGTAAATCCATTTGATCTGCTCTAATCAATTCTTTCAAACCTCGGACTCACACAAATGAAGCTCCTTCGACTTTCACCAACAGAATAATTTCATCTATATGATTCCATTATACCAGTAGGGTCAGGATCATCTCATTCACAGGACACTCACAAATCAATACACCCTAATAACAATCTCAACACGGTATTTCCTTTCCTAAAAATACTATGCCTTGATCACACTTTCACCTCATTACATACATCATTTAATATCAAACAACCAATTCTCATCAAACATCACATTTTAAGTAATTCAACAACTATTCAAATACAATTCAACTCATTTATATTACCATTGGAATACTTTAAATTCTCAATCACAAACACTTTTAGTAACTTATTCACCTTAAAATCAATATATAATATTCAAAATCAACCATTTTAGTCAATATTTTACTTTACTCTTGAAAGAGACAATCCTACAAGCGAAAATTGGAGTTGGTGACCACGTCACCCTCACATCCAAATCTTCTAACCTAGGGTTCTATTAAAAATAATAAGACTAGCTCCCTTACCTAAACTTTAGCAGATGCTCACTAAGAGCTCCAAATCTACCAAAAGCTTAAAGGTAACTTAACCTGCACCAGAGAGTCCTGATAAAAAATCTAACTATAACACTAGGACCTTGAGCTAACAAAGATTAACTTTGAAGCTAAAAGATTCACATGCAAAGCCTATGCAGAGACAATCCTAACAAGTTCAAAATTTGACTCAAAGAGAAGAGCAAAAATGAACTTACTCTATTAAAGATTCTGATTAGGTAGTCTTGTAGTATTCACTGTCAAGAGTCTAATGGCGGACTTCGATCGCCAAACTGATGAGCAAGGAGGTTAGAATCTTAGAGAGAAGACAAAGGAAAGGAAAAAAGAGTGTTTAGAGAGACGATGGTTCTTTTAAAATGAAACTTGAATAACTGAATTTCTATTTATGTACTCTTTTAACTTTAATAATAAAATATTCAGGTGTCATTTTAATTGTACCACTTCTACTCTAAGACTATTTGATGAAAACCCATCCAACCTTGAAACATTCGGTTAAGAAGATTGGAAGCAGAAGATCGGAACAAGAAGAAGATCGGAACAAGAAGAATGGGAGAAGAAGATCGAAAGAAGAAGAATGGAAGAAGTACATCGGAAGAAGAATAATGGAAGAACAACATCGGAAGAAGAAGAAAGGAAGAAGAACATTGAAAGAAGAAGAATGGAAGAAGAAGATCGCAAGAAGAAGAATGGAAGAAGAAGATCGCAAGAAGAAGAATGGAAGAAGAAGATCGGAAGAAGAAGAATGGAAGAAGAAGATCAGAAGAAGAAGAATGGAAGAAGAACATCGGAAAAAGAAGAAAGGAAGACGAAGAATGGAAGAAGAAGATCGCAAGAAGAAGAATGGAAGAAGAAGATCGCAAGAAGAAGAATGGAAGAAGAAGATCGGAAGAAGAAGATCGCAAGAAGAAGAATGGACGAAGAGGATCGGAAGAAGAAGAATGGAAGAAGAAGATCGGAACAAGAAGAATGGAAGAAGTACATCAAAACAAGAATAAAGGAAGAAGAAGAAGGGAAGAGAAGAAGATCGCAAGAAGAAGAATGGAAGAAGAAGATCGGAAGAGGAAGAATGGAAGAAGAAGATCGGAAAAAAAAGAATGGCAGAAGAAGATCGGAACAAGAATAATGGAAGAAACCGGTTGTTTATAGCACAAAGATAAGAGCAAGTATTAAGCAATTGAAAAGCAAGAATATCAACCAGTTGATATACGAAATAACCAGTTGTTTATATCAGCAGTTTATAAAAACAAAGATAAAGCAGTTTAAAGAGTGTAAGGATAGAGAGATTCACACACGATGTTTATACTAGTTCACTCTTACACCAAGAGCTACATCCAGTCCCCAGAAACCACTAGGTATTCCACTATGTAATCAACCACAGATTACAACCACACACTCATCAAAGAAGTGATCTTGAACCCCTCAAGAACACACGTACTTCCTTTGGCAAAAATACAACACAGATCAGAACACCCTCTGACTCTATGCAACACCAGTTCTTTACAGAAATACAAATCAAAGAAAGAAAGGAATAGAATACACTTGATATAATCACAAATTGGATTGAAAGAATACACAACAGTCCTATTCCACCCTTAGAAAGAATCCAAAGCCTTAAGCAATCTTGGAAACTTGAAAAACTTTCTTAATCTTTTGGTAATCTGATCTCTTTTTCTTTAGAGATGTAAACACAAGATATATAGCCTCAAAAATAATCATTAAAGACTTTTAATCAAAGGCCAAAACAATTTGAAATGAGGGGAAACAATTTTACTAGACTTAACAAATTCTTTTAAGGATTTTCAAAAAACAGTCGGTTGATTTTTCGAAATAACCGGTTAAAATGGTTTGACAGCAAAAGCAAAGGCAAAGGTTTCCAAAACATTTTAAAATCCACTAAGTGTCAAATAACCTGTTGTTTCGAAATTTCAACCTGTTGAAATTTCAACAGCTTTTTAGAAAACTCATCTTTTCAAAAGGTTAAAGATTCAAAATAACCTTGGATCAATTCTAAGAGTGGATTACAAATTCAAACTACTAAAACACACCCAGAAACCCATCATCAAAGTCTTCAAGCAATCCACATAGATTTGGAGACATCAAAGCCAATGTTCAACAATCTCCCCCTATTTGATGAAGACAAATCCTTGGTTTGCCTGTGTTGATCTGTTTGAATTTGAAAGCACTTGCAAAACAGAAATTGTGCATGTATAGAGAGCAATCATATCCAGGTTTCACTAGCACCAATGAACCAATTTTCACCACGTGATTTCCATAAAGAAAACCATCAAAATCATTGTGAAAACCAATGTGAAAGAGGTGCAGAATCAGAATGAAACAGCAGCTAAGACAACAATAATTATAAACAATTAATAGCAACAGCAGTTCAACACTCAAAACCACATAAATCTCCCCCTATTTGTCTTCACAAATAGAGTAAGACAAGGGATAAAACCAGAATTTAAGAAACTCATTTCTTAAGAAGAAATCCAAAAAATCAGTGTGTATGATAGCACATGTTCAGCAACAAACCTATGATACCATACCAGAATTGCTGCAGAAATCTATGGTGTATCAGAGCTATTGTAGCAGCACAGTTAACACAGAATTAGACACACTAAAATGTGCAGAAATTGCAACACAGAAACCACAGTTTCTCCCCTTTTCTTTTCTTCATTCAGTAGTTCTTCTTCAAGGAAGACATCAAAGTATTGCTTCACCAAAGACTCTTCAAATTTCAGAAACTATACTCCCCATGATTTTCAGAACTTTCACTAAATTCAGCTGCATGCTTTCTTCTTCTCTTTCTATGTGGCTTTACAAGTTATCCACAGTATGAACTTTGTTTTCATGTGACTTAATATTTGATCCACAAGAACCAAAATTACCTTGAGATCCAACACCAACATTGAAAGCTCCATGATTCTGACTATAGTTTTGTATATACAAATTGACCCTGGTTTGGTGTAGCACTTCCCCAAGCTAAACTTCCACCAAGGAACAAATAATCTTGCAAAATCTTTGACATGCATCCAACTCAGACTTATTGCTTCATCAAAGTATTAGTTCCAGCAATGCCAACATAGCCATGAATACTTCTTTTTGACATTTGTAGGATAGCAGTTGGAAACATCTTTCTTGGATATTTTCAATTCCATATTACAAGCATATAAGTCCAAATCTCCCTTATGAGCATGACCCAAGAATAACAAGTTGACCTTCATTGACACTTCTTTATAAAACTTTATATCTTTGTCCCCAAAAACAACAGCTAACTGCTTTGCTACAGTAAGTTAAATCTCACTAGAGTGCACACCATATGCAGTACCAACAGTAGAGCACTTCAAAAGGTTCATCTTCAAGTTAGTCTCACCATCTTAGGCAGATCATCCTATTGCAGAATTTCAGTCGGTTGTTTCGCAGAATCAACCTGTTGTTTTTCTGGACAGGATTCTAGCTTGTGCAGAAAGATGTTCTCATCATCTTCTTCAATACTGCTAACATTTGCAAATCAACAAATATTTCCATATGTGTGTTTGACAATGTAGATCTCTCAGCCTTTGCATCTCAAGAAGGTATCCATCAACAGAATATTGTTTTGACTGGAAGCTGATATAATGTATGCTTCTGTAGAAACTGAATTTTGTAGAGGCACATATATTTGATTGCAGTCACTGTAACAAAACCACTTATCCTTAAGCAAAACTTCCAACTCGCACAACCCAAAGACCTGTAAGCAATCAACATAACAGACCCAAGCAAGATGAAGACTTCAAATGTAATCACATATACAAATATTCATCAACCCCATGACCACCAATGTGATAGCTATACAAAAGAACTTTGAATTTCAAGGAAAACAAAGAATATACTTCTTTATTATTTGATTCAGAGGCACAATAAATGTTGTCACACAAAGAGTTTTGAAAGAAACAGTTGTAACTATGCATAAGAAACAACTTTATTCAAATGTGCCAGAAATAAAACAATCGGTTGTTTCGTGAAAACAATCGATTGTTTTTCTGAGACAGCAAGAAAAAGTTACTTTTCAAAGCAAATCGTCTTTCAAAGTGATGGGAAATGCATACCTTTACATTACCTCAACATGTTTAGAAGCTCATTTGGTCTTATGAAGCCAAAACATAGGATGAACATGTACAACTTACTTTCCATAGGACATGAGTTTGAGTAAGGTGTATGCTCTTGAACCATAAAAATAAACATCACTTTGATTAGCCTTCATCATAGCACTTGTTCTTGAAAAGATCCTGCAAAACAGAATTTATGCATATACAAAGCAAGTATTGCAGTAGGATAACAAGGCACACATGTAAACTAGTTTTCTGCATAAGCCATTAGCATAAAAACCAGTAAAAGTAGTGTTGTAAACCAGTGCAAAGATATTACAAAACAATGTGTGTAGCAGTAGATAAATCAGAGTAAACACCGATTTTAAAGCTATCAATACAACCAAATCACGCATAAACTTCTCCCTTTATATGACCTCACAAATAGACAATGAGAAGGATTGTATAAAGCAGAAACCAGAAGCAAAATACAATAGACCAGCAACACAAACAATGTAAGGCATTTCAAGAATAGAAAATGAGATAAAGCTTTCAAGGAAACAACTGAATATGTCCATTTATTATCAAATTCTGAGGCACACTCAATGAATATATGTCCAAAAGCATGATTTGAAAAAGAGAAATAGGTTTAATCATGCATAAGCAAACTTGGCAAAATTACGCAGAGGTGCCATAGAAAAAACAATCGGTTGTTTTACTGTGACAGCAAAAAGAACATTTTTCATAACCAAAAATTACCTTTTAAATTGAAAAAAAAAATGCAGTATACAATTTGTTCATACCTTTGCATAGAGAACCTCAAAATATTTACCCAACAAGAAGACTTTGAGATGTTCATATGGTCACAAGGCACACTTAAAGAAAAAATTGATGATGTACATATTCTCTTTATTCTTGAAAATCCTCTTTTAACCAACCATTCCAGCCTTTGTCAAGGATGTCTCTTGACATTCAAGGAACCCTGCTAGATGTAGAATTGAAAGTAGGCACAGAGACAGACTTTGCTCTTGACATTTTTCCCTTTAGCAGTCATTCTTTAAGCCTAAAAGTGATTCTTGGCTAAGAAAAGATTAAGAAGCAAGATTTGGTCCCCTTATGAATTTGGGTCCATGAGTGTTAGTAGGAATATTAGGAGGCTTAGGATTCTTAGGAACCCATTTTAAAATTCCTCTTGGAACAAGAATTTTGCGAACTTTGCAGAACCTCACAGAATGACCCTTTTTCATACAGTAGAAACAAGAAACAACCGGTTGTTTCGACTTTTTAATCAGTTGATTTTCTGTGATACTTGAAAAAGGTTTTGAAAAAGCACTATTCTGATTCTGTGGATTAAAGCCAAGACCAGATTTTCCAAATACACAATTTTGAGATGCTAAGACATTCTCAAAGTTGGATTTTCCTTTTGAAATTTTATTCGTAGTTTTCACAAGATAAATGACCTTCTTTTTAAGGGATTCAGAATTTTCACAAGACTTAGAATCACACTTGCAAGAAGAATTTTGATAAATCAATTCAAGGTTTTCGAAATCAGTTTTGGAATTGTCCAATTCTTCTTCCAAGACTCTGACTCTGTCATTTAACCTATTGTTTTCAAGTTTCAACTGATTGTTTAAAAAGGTTAATCTATGAGCTTCTTCATAAGTCTCTTTAAAAGCCTCAAGAAGTTGAAAATAGTTATCTTCTTTGGATGAAGAGGTTGTACTTACCTTGCTTGATGCAAACTCCTCTTTTGCCATTATTGTTTTGGAAACTGCAGAGGATGATCCAGAGGAGAAACTTTCTTTGTCCAGCCTAGCATCACTTGAGTCTTTATGAATTCTTTCAAGAGTTTCCCACATATCCTTAGCTGAAATAGACTTTGAAACTATAAGAAGTTCATTAGAATCAAGAGCAGATACAATGATATTCATAGCTACACAATCAAGATGATCTCTTTCATTCTCATATTTAGAAACAAAATTTTCAGAATAACCTTTTTCAGATATAGGCATAAGAAAGGTATTTGTAATGACATTCCAGATTTTTCTATCTATAGATTCAACAAAGAATTTTCGTTCTTATAAACCACAGATCATAGTTCATACCACAGAACAAGGGTGGTTTATTTAAACAGACACCTTCCCCAAAAGAAAACTTTTCATCCATTAAAACAGATATTGGATCTTGATGCTAATTGTTAGAATTAATGGCCTTAACAAGAGGGGGGGTGAATTGTTAACTGAAAGATTTTTGCAAATATTGGCTAAGAATGAAGATCTTTAAAGAATCACAGAAAGAGCAATCAGAGAAGCCAAGAAAAAAAGCTGTTAAAAATGTTTGCAGAAAAACAATCAGTTGTTATTTCGATATAACCAGTTGTTTATAGCACAGAGATAAGAGCAAGTATTAAGCAATTGAAAAGCAAGAATATCAACCGGTTGAAAATACGAAATAATCAGTTATTTATATCAGCAGTTTATAAAAACAAAGATAAAGTAGTTTAAAGAGTGTAAAGATAGAGAGATTCACACACGATGTTTATACTAGTTCACTCTTACACCAAGAGCTACATCCAGTCCCCAGAAACCACTAGGTATTCCACTATGTAATCAACCACATATTACAACCACACACTCACCAAAGAAGTGATCTTGAACCCCCTCAAGAACACACGCACTTCCTTTGGCAAAACACAACACAGATCAGAACACCCTCTGACTTTATGCAACACCAGTTCTTTATAGAAATACAAATCAAAGAAAGAAAGGAATAGAATACACCTGATATAATCACGGATTGGATTGAAAGAATACACAACAGTCCTATTCCACCCTTAGAAAGAATCCAAAGTCTTAAGCAATCTTGGAAAGTTGAAAAACTTTCTTAATCTTTTGGTAATCTGATCTCTTTTTCTTCAAAGATGTAAACATAGGATATATAGCCTCAAAAATAGTCGTTAAAGACTTTTAATCAAAGGCCAAAACAGTTTGAAATAAGGGAAAACAATTTTGCCAGACTTAACAAATTCTGTTAAGGATTTTCAAAAAACAGTCGGTTGATTTTTCGAAATAACCGGTTAAAATGGTTTGACAGCAAAAGCAAAGGCAAAGCTTTCCAAAACATTTTAAAATCCACTAAGTTTCAAATAACCTATTGTTTCAAAATTTCAACCTGTTGAAATTTCAACAGCCTTTTAGAAAACTCTTCTTTTCAAAAGGTTAAAGATTCAAATAACCTTGGATCAATTCTATGAGTGCATTACAAATTCAAACTACTAAAACAAACCCAGAAACCCATCATCAAAGTCTTCAAGCAATCCACATAGATTTGGAGACATCAAAGCCAATGTTCAACATGAAGGTCCACATGTCATCTCCTTAATGGAGAGGATTCCCACCAATGCCAACAGGACATTTGTCTTCATGAGAATGGAGAAGATTCTCTCCAATTAGAGGAGGACACTTGTCAACCTCTAATTTGAGAGGATTTGCTCCAAGTAGAGAGAGTCACTTGTCCTTCTATAAGTGTAGATTTTTTAGGGTTAAATTTTCACCTTGGCTGCCCATAGCACTATAAATACAAGTGCTAGCCCCCTTGTAAATTGGCTTTGAATAGACTATTGAATTGCTGCCAAAATTTCAACCTCAACTATTCGTAATGATAATATCATTTTATAAATATGCGAAGAATCACTATTTAGGAAACAGTCTTAATAATTTTATATGTGAGAAATCGATATGAATGATTTTTACATGTGTATCAATGTCAATCAAGTTGGAATGTTATATGTTTTTATTCATTAAAAATACAAACGAGTGAGAATGATTTCTATCCTAATTTTCTCAATTGAATTATCTTAATCATTTACTTTGTTTTATTTAATTTCTTACATAAATTTATAATACCAACAACCTTTCACACAAACTTTTGCACATCTTTTGATATTTAGTGAACATTATACCTTGCGATTTTAGAATTGTTTCTTGTGGGTTCGATATCAGTCCGTATGGATAATTTATTACTTCTGACTCAACACACTTACCGAAATAAATATCAGATATACAAAAAGTGATTGTGATTGTTGTGTTTATCATAAGAAATTTTTTGACAACTCTTATATTTACTTATTTATGTTTATGACATGCTAACACTAGTAAAAAATAATCTTTTTACATCAATTATTTGGGTCAAATTACATCATTGTGAGAACCGATGCAGATATGACTGACATAAGAAAGAACCTATTTTATGTTGGTTAATCACATGGAATTATAATTGTTTTACATCAATCTATATCATTAATAGATGTAAAATGAGGCGGTCCATTTGAGATCTTGTCCAAATACTTCGCAACAAAATAGAGTGGTGAAATGAAAGAACGGTTACCTATTGGAGGTGATCAAGTTGCGCTGATTGGAGCTCATAGGCCAGTAATATATTGGGAAAATAACAAAAACAGAAAGCGAAAGCAAAATCTCATATGAATTCTTTCATGTATAAATAATATTAGGTTATGGAAAAATTTCAAGAACTAAAAGAGAATTATATTCAAAACAATTTTAATATGGAAAACTGATGAAGGAAAAACCTAAACTTTCTACTAGTAATGATTATGGGTATACAACAAGTTCCTCTTCGAGCCTCTAAGGATCAATACAAAATCTTTTCTTCACGAGCAATGTGGATAACAACATAAAAAAACTTCAATGGATATCTAGCTAGACAATGGATAGAACAAAATACATGAGATAATTGATATCTTCTCCATGCTAACTTTTCTACACTGTTATGGTTGAGACGTAGATATTTAATTAACTAAATTATAGATTTATATAAAATATTGTATAATCGGATCTTCTTAATTTAATTATGATTTATAAATTTGTATGAGTAAAATATTATAAAAACAATATATATATAAATAAATAAATTATATGAATAAACATAATAATGTGAATTCTTTATCAATTGATCCTTACAAGATAACATATATAAGTTATTATTATCTTATTTCTCTTCATTTTTTGATTTATTTTCTCATACATAATCTATGTGTTTCCTAATTTATGTTTTTTTATCAACAAAGATTAAATGAATTAAAAAAGATATTTTAAGAGTGTTCTAACCCTTATATAATACTTAACTTTATATAATACTTAACTTGTAATCTAGAAGCAGCAAAGGTAAACATGTATGATTCTATGCTTCTTTGACACACCCTCACTGCTTTTTACAGCATATTTATGCAGCAACAATGCATAATCTCTTTGGCACACCTTCACTTCTTCTAATAGTGTAAATATGCAACGCTACTACATAAATTCCAGCTCATATAAAGTTTAAACTACAATGCCATTACATCACCACAAACTTGCATTTCCTTGCTTTTGCACTCCCAAAACCTGTCCCTAAAGACCTCTATTGATGCTTAGAAATCCCTTCAAAACAACTAAAGCTTCTATACATAACCTTCATCAGTGGCAGCACATTTGTTCTCCCTCTGCCCTGGGAGTTGCTTCGGTCCATGAGTGATTTACTACTCTCCAGAGAGGAAGGCATATTGGAAAGAACTTTGAGAGGTATGGCTCCATCTACTGTTGCACATCCATCCAGCATCTGTTGCATTCTTTGCAGAACCCGCAACTGCACCTCACCAGCTTGCCTCTGCTCCTTTCAATAACCCAGCAAACATAAAACATACCAATCCCAGCCATGTACAACACATACAAGGTGTAAGGCATAGATAAAGATAAGGGGACTTACTGCACTTATGTGATTGCTAACCTCAATCTTGAAAGTGACTTGGTAACGCTTTTCAACTCTCATAGGTACGAGTCTAAGGCTACTTTGCATTCCAGTTTTTATTACACTAATCTGATCAACATCACAGCAGGAGTACTTCGTTGGTGCTTCTCTTTCTGCATCACTTGACTTATTTCCAGTCATCACTATCCCAACAATAACCTTTCCCCTACTGCTCTACTGCACACTGAACACACCATTACACAACACCTCTCTAAACAAACAATAGGCATATGCTAGCTTAAACATTGCAGGCAGTTTAATGGATACAACAACAAGCGAAAAAGTAAAATTTGTTACTTCCTCCTCATGTCCATGCTTATAGTTGGGCTAGCCTAAAAATTTCTCCGACACCCACCTTCATTCTTTAAAAACCAAATCATTCCTTTAGTTCCTAATGCTCCATAAAACAGTTACCCATACTCCATTGCCATATGTATTTCATAGTCTATATCTTTCTATGTATCCTTCTAAAATTTGATATGCAAAATAATTATTTTTTAAGCTACATAGTCCAAAAACAACACCAAGTGATCCACACCAAAATTAGTAAAAAAAAAAAGCGTATACAATGTTTTGGAGAAAAAAATTGTATACTAATTCTTTAAGATATTTAATATAAATTAACATGCTACATCGAATATATTTGAGAAACTTAATCTGAATATAACACAACTTGCATTTTTATAATCATTTATGTTAACTTTATGTTGCTTTTAATCTAATAATGAATAAACATTTCTTAAAAACTGTATATAAGAATAATGTTATGCAAAATAATTAATTTTATGGGCTAAATTACTGGTACAATACAATGCCTATATTCTAAAGTGAAAAACAATAGAGGACAAGTTACCCTAGTATAAACTTCGAACTTTATTCAGAATATATAATTTTTCTTAAATTAAAATATCAACTTTATTTACATTTAATTATATGCTTAAGCATGCATAAGTATCAAATACTTGTGGTGAGACGCTTACTAACTTAAGTTTTATATATAACTTATATGAGTCAAAAAGAGGATTGCTCACTTCTTTTTCTTATTCAAAATTGTGCATGAGATTTTTATCCCGCATGCTCCTAAGTGATAAAAGAAAGATGATGAGTTTTTCTTTTTATTTTGATTACTTTCCTCACATATGTATAAGATCGAATTCTTTCTATTTTGAATTTTTAAAATGATTATTAATCTTTAACTTTTTGAGAAATCGTTCGTCAATGATTTTGAATGATCGATTTTCTCAATTTCTAAGACTTGTTCCTACAAAAGCGAGATTGAAAACATTAAGAATAAAAAATAGAACCATTTGATTCGATTCGTTCTCAATAGCCACAAAATGATCATCTTGAATGATCATTTTGTTGACGGATATTCCTATTGTTTTAATCAAGTCTATTTTTAGTACTCTTAATTAATAGGTATAAATTACTTAAATATCGTTTTCTTATATTTTTTTTCTATAAATTTTGATCTAGTCCTCTCATATTTACTTATAATTTTTTTTAATAATATTATTTTTTATGTGATTACATATTATTATTGTTAAAATTTGTTATGTAAAATTAGGTGATTACATGTCAAATTTCATTATAATAATACAGATACAACTTTTTATAAAAAAAAAAAAAAACTTTCAAATAAGATAAAAATCTAAAGACGCTAACATGTCAATTCTATCACCATCGGTCGAGTTCAAATCCTCACAAAAGAAAAAGAAAAAAAAAAGAGCTTAGCACTTAAAGAATCCAACAGCATTTCACATCTCCAGTGGCATGCAAATATAGACAAAATGACTAACACGAGAAAAGCAAAATTATACCATTCTTATTTTTAAGTATATGCTTAATTCATGTATTCAATAAATTAAATAAAAACAGAACTTTAATTAATTTATAATTAATTTATTAAAATATTAAACATGTATTATAAAATTAAAAATAAATCAGATTTTATATAAATAAAAAAAATATATTATTATTTAATATTAAAAACCATGTAGTAGTGAAAAAAAAAATACTACAACAACAACAAAAGTATACTGTAATTAACAATAGAAAAAGAATTCACTATAAATTATTATTAAATAAATTATAACTCATAAACATAATAATTATACACAAAAATATATTAATATAAACACAACAATAAATTAAATAAAAACAGAACATCAAGTAATTTTTTTAAATATTAAACATATATTATAAAATTGAAAAATAAATCACAATTTTATATAAATAAAAAAAAATATTATATTTTCATATTGAAAAACCTTACACTAATTCAAAATAAAAAATACTTTACAAACAGTAAAATAAAATAAATGAGAGTAACTTCAAAAATAACACAAGCTGACTTTACTTTTTCTCTACATCTCTTTAATGGACATAAAGAAGATATTTACTGTTCACAGGTATATTTTCTCTTTCTCTTTCTCATAAAACCTTGAATTCAAATAATCAATATTCTCTCACTTCTTTACCTATAAATGGTATATCCAAAAATACAAATACAAATAGACCCTTAAAAAGTATTTATTTGAGAAGGATTTATAGAGATTCAAATACGTAACAATTACCTAGCCAGTGGTGATGAATTTGAATTTACATTCGATTTTTACGTGAAATAACAAATATATTCTTAAATAAAAGAAGGTGTGAATCAAAATATATTATGCATTTTTTTAGAAACATATTTTTAGATTTGGATTTTCAGATAATTTTTCTAATTTTTACACATTTCTAGATTTTGCTTTTTTTGGATTGTTTTTTCTAATATATGTTTTGTATTTTATAAATATCTTTTCTGAAACAGCATTAGTTTTAAAAAAAAAAAAAAACAACAGACCCCCGCCACACGTATCATTCTTTTTTTTCTTTCTTCCTTCTCTCTTAATTTTCCTTTTCTCTCTTAATTTCCTCTTCCAATTTTTATTTATTTTAGAATTTTGATCTAGTCTTCTCATATTTACTTATAATTTTTTTTAATAATATTATTTTTTATGAGATTACATATAATTATTGTTAAAATTTATTATGTAAAATTATGTGATTACATGTCAAATTTCATTATAATAATACAGATACAACTTTTTATAAAAAAAAAAATACTTTCAAATAAGATAAAAATCTAAAGACGCTAACATGTCAATTCTATCACCAGCGGTCGAGTTCAAATCCTCACAAAAGAAAAAAAAAAAAAAAAAAGAGCTTAGCACTTAAAGAATCCAACAGAATTTCACATCTCCAGTGGCATGCAAATACAGACAAAAATGACTAAACACGAGAAAAGCACAATTGTACTATTCTTATTTTTTATTTTTAATATATGTTTAATTCATTTATTCAATAAATTAAATAAAAATAGAATTTCAAGTAATTTATTAAAATATTAAACATATATTATAAAATTAAAAAATAAATCATATTTTATATAAATAAAAAATTATTATTTTTTAATATTAAAAACTATGTAATAATGAAAAATAAAAAAAAATACTACAACAACAAAGATATAATGTAATTAACAATAAAAATGAATTTAATAATAAATTATTATCAAATAAATTATAACTTATAAATATAATAATTATACACAAAAATATATTAATATAAACATAACAAAAAATTAAATAAAAACAGAACATAAAGTAAATTTTTAAAATATTAAACATATACTATAAAATTGGAAAATAAATCACATCTTATATAAATAAATAAAAATACTATTTTTTATATTAAAAAGTCTAACACAAATTCAAAATAAGAAATACTACAAATAGTAGAATAAAATAAATGAGAAAAAAATTTAAAAATAAGACATGTATATATCCTTTTTTTTTTTCACAAAATCCTAAATTCAAAATAACAGATATCTTCTCACTTCTTTATTTGAGAACAGTACATTCACAAAAGTAAAGAGATCCTTAAAACTTATTTATTTGAGAAAGATTTATAGACATTCAAAATACTTAACAATTATCTTCTTGTGGTGATGAATTTGAATTTACAATCGATTTTTACGTGAAATAACAAAAATATTCTTAAATAAAAGAGGGTATGAATCAAAATATATTTTGTATTTTTTTAGAAACACTTTTTTAGATTTGGATTTTCAGATAATTTTTCTAAATTTTACACATTTCTAGATTTTGTTTTTTGGATTGTTTTTTTCTAAAATATATATTTTGTATTTTATAAATATCTTTTCTATAATAAAATTTTGATTTTCTAATTTTATTCTATTCCATTTCAGAACACAAAATTCTATTTTAAATTTATTTTTTTCAGAATAAAGAATAATTTTAAAAATTTTAAAATATATCGATTGGGAGGTAACAATTTACAAATTAGGAAAAATTTGCCCAAATATCCAAGTCCCACATACACTATCCAAGCCCAAATATATTATACCCGTTATCCAAGTCCCACTCTACTGTCTTCTACTTTCTCAATACAAATAAAATCATCATTGTGTATTAAATTTTATTTAATATATCTATAATTATCTTTTAACTTGTAAAATAAAATAATGTGTAATAAATGAGATTTATTTATTTATTTCATAAATGTACTAGTCTGGCACAACATGTAGAGATGTTTCATCTCTGGTAAGATGCTGGATATTGCTTTCAAACTTATTTATATATTTTTATTAAAATAAAATTCTTAATAAATTTTAGTATAATAGTTAAGACAATGATTTAACGGTCAGATTGTAAATCATTGATTGAGTCTATCTACCATTAAAAAAAATAATTATAATACATGTTTAATATAATTTGATAAAATTTAAAAATTCTTTTTTTATTATAATAAGATATTGATATACAAACTAAGAAATATAGTTTATGCTAATGTGATTCCATAATTTAAATTTCAAAACGTGAGAGTGAGAAATGTTTTATTATAAAATAGGATCAAGATTTACAATAATAGTCAAATTAAAATATTTATTTTAAAATTTTTTACTTTTATAAAAAAAACTTTAAATATTCACAAAAAAAAAACAAAAATCTCTTAAGAATTTCATTTATTTTATTATAAAATATCTTAATAATCATATAAATTTTTAATATTATGATTAACTCGTGACCCATTATAACATGTTAAATTTATTTTAAAATTATTTATTTTAATTTATAATTTACAAAATAAATATTATTCACGCGTGGTTTTTTAGAAGAATCATTATTTTGCGATTTAATTTCTAAAATTGTTATAAAGAAATTATTAATTATTAATTTGTGTGGAAAAAATAAATTACATATGCTGAGTTAATCAATAAGAGAAAGACGATTTCAAGAATTTGTATTAATTAATTAAAAAAATTAAAAATGAATAATAGTTAGATTTATATACAAGTTTGCACACATGATACAAAAATCGTCAATTTAAAAAAAGTTCATTAAAATTATCGAATCTCTAAATATCTTTCTTCTTAAAAAAAATTAAATATTTACAAGAAAAAAGTAAAATCTCAAAAGATGTCAACTATTTCATTCTAAATTTTTTAATTATTATATAATTTTTTCGAAATTATGATTAATTTATCATCATTATTATGATATTTGTGGTTAATTCCATACAATCGAAAAACTTGAACACATAGATATTTTTCAATATAATTTATTTCATATTTAAAATACTATTGTCTGAAAATTAATAAATTATTTAGTTAAAAAACAGAAACCACTATTATTTGTGTTTTTTTTATCATAAAAGAATGAATTCAATTAAAAGCTTCAAACCCGTATAAAAAAAATTAGACTAAAAGCCTCCAAATAAAACCGAAAAAAGACACACACAAAAAAAACCATATTAATTCCATCAATATATATTATATCATATATAGAAATACTGGCAATTTCTTTGTATTCTACATTGAATTGTTTTATTTAAAATTAAGAACATTTATAATAGTTGCTTACTAAAAATTTAATGTTTTTAAGATATGATTATAATTCAATATAGTTGATAAAATGATACTTATCTAATATCTGAATATATATAAATAAAATATCAGAAACAATATTCAGTTACAACTAAATATCTTTTGTTATTTCGGGACTTAAAAAGTTTATAAATACACATTAATTTCTAATTTAAGTATTCATTCAATTTTATCATTTAATACTCATATAGTTAAAAAAAACTTCCAAAATACCAATTTCCTAAGATATGATTACAATTCAATATTGTTAATAAAATTATACTTATCTAATATCTGCACATATATAAATAAAATATAAAAAATAATATATATAGTTACAATAAAAAAAACTTCCAACCATTGTATCTTATTTACACCAAAAAACAATGAAACATACCAAATATATATATATATATATATATATATATATATATATATATATATATATATATATATATATAGTTACAACTAAATATCTTTTGTTTATCTAAATCTTTATCTAAGGAATTACAAAGGTTATAAATACACATTAATCTCTCATCTAAGCATTCATTCAATTTTCTCATATATTAATACATTCAAGAATTGCAAAGGGTGGATCTTTCATCATCAATCTCTCTCAACGGGTTTGGTGTGTACATCATGAAGATGACACGTGATAGTTTTATTCTCTTGGTGTTCTTCACTCTCATTACCACATTTTCATCAATTAGTGTTGCACAACAACAGTCATCTGTTGTCGAAGTTCTTTCTCTCAATCGAAGCAGTTTTCCTAAAGGCTTCATTTTCGGTACTGCATCTGCTGCTTACCAGGTAAATGCTTTTCTTATTCTCATCACAAAATCCTACACATTTCACCATTTTCTTATGTTTCTTCATCACATGTACAAATAGTACGAAGGTGCGGCAAACGAAGGTGGAAGAAAACCAAGTATATGGGATGCATACACCCACAAATATCCAGGTTTAGTTTTCTGTGTTTCAATCTCTCATAATATCGTATAAATTATCTTATACTTTCTAAACTTAGAAATAGTTCACAATGGTCTCATTATAAATGCGTAATAACTTGTAGAGAGGATAAACAATGGAAGTAATGGAGATGTAGCAGTGGACCAATATCATCGCTACAAGGTAAAATCCAAATTCTTAGTGATGACCAATGAAGAAACCAATTATCTCTCTCCCTCAATGTAATTAATTATTTTCTGGATGTTGTTTTCAATTTACATGACAGGAAGATATTCAAATAATGAAGAATATGAATCTGGATGCATACAGATTCTCCATCTCTTGGTCTAGAATCCTACCAAGTGAGATAAAAGTTTATGAACAATTATTGTTTTTTTGTAATAATTGTAGTTGGATCTTTCCCCTTAACTATTTCAATCTTTTCTAAAAAAAACTTGTTCATATATAGATGGAAAGCGTAGTGGAGGCATAAATCCAGAAGGAATCAGATATTACAACAACCTCATCGATAATTTGCTAGCCAACGGTCAATACTTTCTTCTTTTTCTTTTTAATTAAAGTTTACATCTTATAGTAAAAGTCACAATAACAATAGTTATGTGTAAAATATTAATATTGCAGGTCTAACCCCATATGTCACACTTTTTCACTGGGATCTTCCCCAAGCATTGGAAGAAGAATATGGAGGTTTCTTAAGTCGTCATATTGTGTAAGTTATACAAAAATCAGTAGTAACATGATTGCAAATATATGTTATACATAATTCTTGTCTTTTTAAAATAACATGAAATGCCCTATTAAATTAGATCAACACATGACATCACCCAACTAATGATTTTGTTGAATCTTGATTTTCAGAGGTGATTTTCGAAATTACGCAGAAGTTTGTTTCAAATACTTTGGAGACAGAGTGAAACATTGGATTACTCTAAATGAACCATTGACCTACAGTAGTACTGGTTATGCAGTTGGAAGTTTTGCACCAGGTCGATGTTCTAAATGGCTAGATTCAACTTGTCTTGGTGGTGACTCAGGAACAGAACCTTATATAGTTTCACATTACCAACTACTTGCTCATGCAGCTGCTGTAGATGTGTACAAGAAAAAGTTTAAGGTTTTTTTATCCTACATGAGAACTTTTAAGTCTTCACATTCTATTAGATTTCCACATTGTTGTTAGGGTTCAAGTACTCTAGTATAACTCTTTTGCTTATTTAACATTCAAAACACTTTATGCAGAATACTCAGAAAGGAATAATTGGCATAACACTTAATTCTAATTGGTTTGAACCATATTCAAATAGCCAAACAGATAAAGAAGCTTCTGAACGGGCACTTGACTTCGCGTTTGGATGGTAAGTACTTAAATCTACATGAGACTATCGCCTTAAGAACACACATTATTGAAGAGAATATATGCATTTGTTTTTATGTCTTTTTTTTCAACCGTTTTGAAATTTCAAATTTTCATATGTAATAGGTACATGGAACCATTGACTTCAGGAAAGTATCCAAAGAGCATGCGCTTCCTAGTTGGTAAACGATTGCCAAAGTTCTCTAAAAAAGAAGCAAAACTTCTTGCTGGTTCAATGGATTTTCTTGGACTAAACTATTACACCACTAACTATGCTACCAATGCATCCCAAGCAAACAAACCAAGTTATACTACAGATTCAAATGTCAAACAATTAAGTGAGGAAACCTTTTATATATCAATTATTTAATTATTTAAATTATAATAAATGTTGAATTTGTGGAAATTACATTTTTCTTTTGTTTCCATTGGCCAGCTGTTCGCGACGGGATTCCTATTGGTCCACAGGTATATATTTGGTCATGTCAAACTATAGATACATGTCATTATTAGTTATTGATTTTTCTATAACTAACTTGTAATTACACTTGCAGTTCGGTCCAAGTTGGTTATTTATCTACCCGAAAGGAATTAGAAAATTGTTGCTTTATACCAATACAAAGTACAACAATCCTTTGATCTACATAACAGAAAATGGTAATTACACCTTTTATTATCTTCAAAACTTAGAATTTTAATGTCAAGTTTGTACCTTTATTTGTAATTTTTCTTCTAACATATTAATGTATATTACTTTTTATTTATAGGCATGGGTGATATCAACGTTGATCCAACACTATCCGTAAAAGAAATGCTTCAAGATACTTATAGAATTGATTATCATTATCGTCATCTTTATTATCTACTCTCAGCAATCAGGTAATGCATTATTTTTCACATATTAATATTTATTTGTTTTTTAAATCTAATATAACTTTATTTTGGTGACTTTATAAGGGATGGTGCACAAGTAAAGGGGTATTTTGCATGGTCATTGTTGGACAATTTTGAATGGAAAGATGGTTATAATGTGCGGTTTGGACTAAACTTCGTGGATTACAAAAATGGTTTGAAGCGATATGCCAAACAATCAGCAAAATGGTTCAAAGCTTTTCTTCAAAAAAATTAGACTTGTGGAAGTCTAGCATCATTTTCCCTATAACACATTATGATTATTATTAGATGTTAGAAAGTCTCTTTAATGTAATGGAACTTATTTAATAATCTTCAATAAAGTATGTGTTTGTTATTTGTTTTTTTATTAATTTAATGCTTATTTAGTATTTCCCCTTTCCCGTTTTAAGTGTGGTAAAATAATATTAGTTACATTTTTATTATTTATACTCTTATTTTTACCTAATTTTTAATTAGATTAAATACATGCATTTATTTTAATATACAAATAAAAAAAGTAAAATAGAAAACCGCATAATTTTTTTATTAAAATCAAGAAATTATATTGCATGATTTTTCTAAATGAAACTCAAACTATATAGTTTTTGGTATATTATAACACACAAACTACATATTATTATCTTAGTCTCGTATTTAATATATATTTATACTACATAACCAATATACATAACAAACAAAACCAGAAAAATATAAAATGACACTAATGTAAACTCTAAAAGCCTTTTTAAAATCATATGTTCCAAAAATTTGCGCAAATATCCGTTACCGTTACCGTGTTTAGAAGTAATTAGTTGCGAGTAATCTTCAAGTAATGTCTTCTTCTTGCTCTATATAAATAAAATCATCATAACACGTAGACATTTTTCATCTCTGATAAGATGGTGGATATTGCTTTGAAACTTATTTATATATTTTTATTAAAATAAAATTTTTATTAAATTTTTAATATAATAGTTAAGACAATGATTTAACGGTCAGATTGTAAATAATTGATTGAGTCTATGTACCATTAAAAAAATAATTATAATACATGTTTAATATAATTTCATAAAAAGTGAGGAATTAAAAAAATAATGTTTTTTTTTCTGATAAAAAAATTAATGTTCTCTTTTTCTGATAAAAAAATAATGTTTTTGCTTTTTTATAAAAGATATGAAAATATCTCATGTGTTTCTGCTAATTACAAATAATGTCTTTTGTTACGTGTTACATAATATTATTTGTTTTTTGGAACATTCTTTTTCACCTCTATATTTTTTTTATATTTTTTTTTTTTCAATAATATTTTTCTGATTATGGTGAAAAGTGTGATATTTTCTTCTTTGAAATATTTTCTAATATTAATAATCTCTTTCACAATAATTAAAATGAATCATGGTTGTAATGGATATTGAATTTTAACTTTTAATTAGTTGATAATGTAACTATTACAATTTTAAATATACACTTTCCTTATTTCCTACTCGATTACATCCATTTTATTTGTATACTATTAAAAATTATATCATTATACAAACAAAAATCAACTACAGTGACATAACAAAACTTCAAGTACTAAAGTGTTAGTTTACTAATTATATTTTTTCACAAAATATCTGTATTAATATACCATCGAATAATTTCATTTAGTATCGAATTTTTTTTTCTAATTTTTGTAACACTCCAGAAAATTTCCTCTAACTAATACAATAAAAGTTTTTCTAGTTCTATACAAACTTGGAGTTTTTCAAAACATTCCTAATACAGATCTGCTCGTGTACGTAGTACCGTCATCGCAGTTCAAACACAACACGAAAAAAGCAAAGGTAAGCTAGTGAAAAGAAATTTCATAACATATTAAATTCATGCAAAAAGAACAAATCAAACTAATAGTTTATAAACATTTCTTTAAATGTTGTTATATAAAATCTCAATATCAATTTCATCATTCATATAGACCACACATGGATCTATTTTCAATCACAGTCATTGGATTTCATTTCAATCCCACTTCGTCTTCCGGAAGACTCATTAAGTATGCCCCTACCAGAGACTACCACCTGATCCAAAGATTACCAGCGAATCCAATAGAAAGGATCAGGATAAGTTCAAACATCCAATACCGAGTGTCTACAGCGGGACCCGGTGTGTATGAACTCCCTCTCAACTTCTCACCACCTGATATCTTAGTCTACGTGACTTAGATCATCAGTGAAGCCAGAGGATCTCCGTTAAACATAGGCTTTTCATACTTAATGTCATCAAACAACAACTCATACATTATCTCAAATGTATGATATCAATTTCATATTATTTTCATCATACAGTATCATTCCAAAACACAATCCACAATATTTAAAATCTTATTTGATATAAAAAAATAACACTTAAATACTAAACCATCAAAATATAATATTTTTACAAGTTTAAATAATATATAAACAAAAAACCCAAAATATAAACACACAACATTCCTGCAAGAGAAATTGAATATTGGGACCACGTCCCTTCCACATCCAGAATCTTCTAGCCTAGGGTGCTATTAAAAAATTAAATTTAGCTTTCCTTACCTCAATTGCTTGCTTTCCAAGCAACTTCTAGAATTTTATTCCCCAAAGTCTGGATAAGCTTTAAGATTTACGGGCCTAATGCAAGTTATCCAAAAATTACCAAATTTTAGTATGAACTTAATCAAGTTGAGAGAAACACTTTTCTCAACTGGCCCCACTAATATTGATGACTAAAACATAGAGAAAAACAGAGAATAAGAGAACTTTAGAGTAAAATTGAACTTACTCTGTTTGAAAATCTGATCGGGTAGAAATGTTCCTTATCTCGTCAGCTACAACGTGGTCCGATCAAATTCTAAAATAGATGAAGATTGGAAGAGGAAAATAAGAGAGAAGGAAGATAGGAGAATATGGAGAGAGAGAAAAAAAAAAAGAAAAAGAATGGTGCGTGACAGGGAAGGGCAAAGGTTCTGCTTCTTTATTTTTTTATACTATTACATTATTTCTAACTACAAAAATTATTGTCCTCGAAAATGAACTTACCAAAAAGATATTAGGGTATGATGCTCGTATCTACTCTTCAATTTCCCTAGTGGAGTCTCCACAGATGAGACCCCACAATACTTTCACCATGGGAATATTTCTTCCACGAAGTTGTTTCACTTGTAAATCTAAAATTCTGATTGGCTTCACTTCAAATGACAAATTTTCTTTCACCTGGATTGAATCAAACTCTAGAATGTGACTCGGATCAGGTATGTACTTTCTTAGTTGAGATACATGAAAAATATTGTGAATGTTAGCTAAAGGAGGAGGCAAAGCAATTTCGTAAGCCACAGGGCTTATTCTCTTGAGAATTTGATAAGGTCCTATGAACTTAAGAGTCAACTTCTTGGCTTTGAGTGCTCTTCCTACACCCGGTGAACAGTGTAACTCTCAAAAAGACATGATCACCCGCAAAGAATTCTAAAGGTCTTCTTCTTTGATTTGCATAAGATTTTTGCCTGCTAAGAGATGTTTTCAATCTTTCCTGAATCATTTTGACTTTCTCATTAGTTTGTTGTATTGATTCTAGTCCGATTAACACACCCTCACCATACTAAAACCAACACAGAGGTGTCCTGCACTTTCTTCCATACAATGCCTCGAAAGAAGTCATTCCTATGCTAGCTTGGTAACTATTATTGTAAGTGAACTCTACCAATGGTAGAATTTCATCCCAACTATCCAAATGATCTAATACACAAGTCCTAAGCAAATCTTCTAAGGACTGGATAGTTTCTTTCATGCACCTTTAACTGACGAGAAACGTAGGCAACAACTTTCTTATTCTGCATTAGAACACAACCCAATCCTTGATAGGAATCATAACAAAAGACTTCAAAAAAACTGATTGGTATCAGGTATCGTCAATACAGAAGCGTTAGTCAACCTTCTTTTCAACTCTTCAAAGTTTCTCTCACATTGTTCAATCCATGCAAAAGGATGATCATTTCTAGTCAATTGGGTCAAAGGACCAACTATTTTAGAAAAACCTTCTATAAATCTTCTATAATATCCTGCTAACCCCACAAAGCTTCTAATTTCTGTAATAGTTTTAGGACGTTCCCACTGAAGCACAACCTCCACTTTTGAAGGATCTATTGATATTCCCTGTGCAGAGATAACATGTCCTAAAAATTGTATTTCTGACATCCAAAACTCACATTTTGAAAGTTTAGTATATAACTGTTTTTCTCTCAAAATGTTCAGGACAGTTCTAAGATGTTCTGCATGTTCTTCCCTTGTACGAGAATAGATCAAGATATCATCTATGAACACTACCACAAACTTATCAAGAAAAGGTCTGAAGATTCGATTCATATAATCCATGAAGATAGCTGGAGCATTCGTCACGCCAAATGGCATAACTAGAAATTCATAGTAACCATACCTTGATCTAAAAACAGTCTTATGAACATCTTTCGCTTTCACTAAAATTTGGTGATAACCTTAGCGCAAATCTATCTTAGAAAAGACAACTGCTCCATGCAACTGGTCCATTAGATCATTAATTCTAGGAAGAGGATATTTATCCTTGATTGTTAACTTGTTTAATTGTCTATAATCTATGCATAGACGTGATGAACCATTCTTCTTCTTCACTAGTAGCACTGGAGCTCCCCATGGAGAAACACTAGATCGAATGAATTGTTTCTCTAACAAGTCTTCTAATTGTTTCTTCAATTCTGCTAACTCTGCTGGTGCCATTCGGTATGGAGAAATTGACACAGGGTCAACTCCAGGAATCAAGTCTATTGCAAACTCTATCTCTCTCTTAGGTGGAAGTATAGGAATCTCATCAGGAAATACATCCATAAACTCTTGAACTATAAACCTATCTTTTTGTATTTTATCAATAACTATAGAAGAAGCCAAGAGCATAAAACATTTTGCACCTTCTTGTATCTCTCTCTCAAACTGATGAGCTAAGATAACCTGCATCCCTTCTAATCCAAGGAAAATTAACTTCTTGCGACCACAATCTATAAGGATATGATTAGCAGACAACCAATCCATTCCCAAAATAACCTCCAAATCTTTTAGAGGTATACAAATCATGTTGATTTTGTATCTCCGCCCATCTATAATTACTAGACACTCAGCACACAAGGAAGAAGGTACTATTATACCTTCTGTTGGTGTAGATACCACCAACTCAAATTCTAATTCTCAGACTAGAAACTTAAGTTTCTTAACACAATCAAAAGATATATATAAAAGAATGGGTTGCCCTAGAATCAAACAATACAGATAATTGTGTTCCAAGGATAAAACAAATACCTCTAACAAGGCTATCAGATTGTGAAGCCTCAGCTCCACTAATGGCAAAAACTCTACCTGCTGCTCTGGGTTTCTGATTATTATTCTGTTGTACTCCAATATTATTTGGGGCTGCAAGTCTAGCACGACAATCCTTCGTAGCATGACCATATCTATGGCATCTATCACATATAACGTTTGGCACTGGATGAGGACAAAATTTAACTATGTGTTCCCCACCACATCTAAAACATTTGACATTTGGTAGCATCTGAGAAGTAGGCCCTCCACTTCTGAAGGATTGAGGTCTGGAATAAGGCTTCTTTTTATCTTCATATTTGGGTGTGCTTCTAGAAGGTCCTCCCACCATCTGTGGCCTAATAGCTCCACTACTACTCTTTAGACTCTCCACCACCTTTGCCTTCTCCACTAGAGCTGGGAATTCTCTAATGGACATAGGAATCACCACTTCTTTAAGCTTTTGCTTCAACCCAAACTCAAATTTTCTACATCTCCAAGCTTCAGTCATGGTTTGGGTGTAGAATCTAGCTAGGTGTTTGAACCTAGTAGCATATTCAGTGACTGAAAGATTTCCTTGTTCCAGCTGCATGAATTCAATTTCTTTTGCATATCTGACACTATCAGGAAAATACTCCTCCATGAATATTACTTTGAAACTCTCCCAAGTGACAACTTCTTCTCTGTCCTCCATCATCTGTTTCATACCTATCCACCAAAACTCAACTTCTTCAATAAGCATATAGATGGCATAAGATAACTTCCTCTCTTCAGGGCATTGAGTAGCTTCAAAGATTCTTTCTATGTCTCTTACCCACTGGTCTGCTTCATCTGGATTTACCTTCCCATTAAATTTGGGTGGATTGTGTCTCAGAAAATCCTCCAAACTAAAGGTATGGGGTTGTTGATGAAGCTGAGACGCTTCTGCTGCTAATCTAGTTGTTTCTAATTGATGAAGGGCTGCTTGATGCTGTTGTGCCATAGTAGCACTCTGTTGTTGCAAGGCTGTTGCCATCATCTCTATTGCCCGAGCTAAGTTGGGCATATCTATTGGTGGAGGAGGAGTAGGTGGTCTACGTGCCATCTTCTAAGCACATAAAGAATTAGGTTAGAAATTACTAAAAATTTCCAACTACTTCTTTAAGACAAATTAACTTAAAAACATAATCACACAAAATAGATATAAAACCAATCAAGACTTATCTCTAAAATATACTTTAACTATTTAGAATTAAGATAGAAAATAATCTTGATCTAGCCATGAGTGTGCACCCTCACCACTCTATCAAGATTCTTTTCATTCTTAATACTTTCATCTTTATTCATAACAACTACTTTGACTCAAGCACAAACAAGATTTCAAGAAAATAACTTTATTAAACATCCTATTAGACACTTTTATCTAAGTCTTGAATCTAGACTTAAACAAAAATCTACACACAAGAGAAACACAATAAACCCACTACCCTCAGGTTATCCTAAGGATGAACCGCTCTGATACCATTAAATGTAACACCCCAGAAAATTTCCTCTAACTAATACAATAAAAGTTCTACTAGTTCTATACAAACTTGGAGTTTTTCAAAACATTCCTAATACAGATTAGGACTTATAAAAATAAAAATATTTACAATATACATTTCAAAATACATCTTAAAGCTCTCCAGAACCTCAGATACCTGTATGATCATCTGCTCGTGTACGTAGTACAGTCATCGCAGTTCAAACACAACACGAAAAAGCAAGGGTAAGCTAGTGAAAAGAAATTTCATAACATATTAAATTCATGCAAAAAAAACAAATCAAACTAATAGTTTATAAACATTTCTTTAAATGTTGTTATATAAAATCTCAATATCAATTTCATCATTCATATAGACCACACATGGATCTATTTTCAATCACAGTCATTGGATTTCATTTCAATCTCACTTCGTCTTCCGGAAGACTCATTAAGTATGCCCCTACCAGAGACTACCATCTGATCCAAAGATTACCAGCGAATTCAATAGAAAGGATCAGGGTAAGTTCAAACATCCAATACCGAGTGTCTACAGCGGGACCCGGTGTGTATGAACTCCCTCTCAGCTTCTCACCACCTGATATCTTAGTCTACATGACTTAGATCATTAGTGAAGCCAGAGGATCTCTGTTACACATAGGCTTTTCATACTTAATGTCATCAAACAACAACTCATACATTATCTCAAATGTATGATATCAATTTCATATTATTTTCATCATACAGTATCATTCCAAAACGCAATCCACAATATTTAAAATCTTATTTGATATAAAAAAATAACACTTAAATACTAAACCATCAAAATATAATATTTTTACAAGTTTAAATAATATATAAACAAACAACACAAAATAGAAACACACAACATTCCTGCAAGAGAAATTGAATATTGGGACCACGTCCCTTCCACATCCAGAATCTTCTAGCCTAGGGTGCTATTAAAAAATTAAATTTAGCTTCCCTTATCTTAATTGCTTGCTTTCCAAGCAACTTCTAGAATTTTATTCCCCAAAGTCTGGATAAGCTTCAAGATTTACGGGCCTAATGCAAGTTATCCAAAAATTACCAAATTTTAGTATGAACTTAATCAAGTTGAGAGAAACATTTTTCTCAACTGGCCCCACTAATATTGATGACTAAAACAGAGAAAAACAGAGAATAAGAGAACTTTAGAGTAAAATTGAACTTACTCTGTTTGAAAATCTGATCGGGTAGAAATGTTCCTTATCTCGTCAGCTACAACGTGGTCCGATCAAATTCTAAAATAGATGAAGATTGGAAGAGGAAAATAAGAGAGAAGGAAGAGAGGAGAATATGGAGAGAGAAAAAAAAAAGAAAAAGAATGGTGCATGACAGGAAAGGGCAAAGGTTCTGCTTCTTTATTTTTTTATACTATTACAATTTTCCTTTTAGTATATATTTTTTAAGAATATTACAAATATTTAATGATTATCTTTCAAATTATCACATCTTACTAATAATTGTTCAGTTTTTTTTTCAATTTCTAGAAATTAAATACTCTTTTTCTCTTTACTGGTCTTCAAACATATTAGAGGGCAAATGAAAGTTATATATATATATATATATATATATATATATATATATATATATATATATATATATATATATATGCTATTTATGTAAATATTTAAATAAAATTTAATTAACTTTATTATAACTGAAATGCAGAAACACATTTTCCGCGAGTATTTATATAATATTGTTGTGGTAATTGCGACTGCTGGCAAACAAAAACGATTGTTTAAATAGAAGTTTGTAATAATAAACATAAACTATATATTTGACTGCGTTTTTTTGGGCTCATTAATAATTGTATGTGATGTATTTAGATATTTTAAAAATATTAAAAGTGAAATATTGCGTTAAACTATAAAAAAAGGGAATAGTTATAAATTTTTTGTTGAATCATACGTAAAAAAACTTAAGTTAGTGAGAATCATATCTATCATACGCATTATTTGTAACTCAATATTTTGTATATAACATAATTTGATAATTTGATTATGTTAGAATTAGTTTAAAAAGGATTATTATATTAAATTATAGTAAATATTTGTTGAAATTATACTTAACATAGATTTTCCAAAACTATATCATTTATACAAATTATTCATAAATTAACTTTCGTTAAAGACTTTATTTACAGATTAAACATTATGTAGGAATCTTATATTTGTCAAAAATTTAGGGAACAAATGTAACACCCCAAAAAAAATACATATAATTATTATAATAGAAATTCTACTGGTTTCCATACAAACTTAGAATTTTTCAAAATATTCCTATTAGAAGATTATGGTTATAAAATTTAAAGCATTCTAACGTCTTCCAAGACCTCCTACACCTGTATGATCATCTGCTCGTGTACGTAGTACAGTCATCGCAGTTCAAACAAAACAAGAAAAGCAAGGGTAAGCTAGTGAAAAGAAATTTCATAACATATTTAATTCATGCAAAAAGAACAAATCAAACTAATAATTTACAAACATTTCTTTAAATGTTGTTATATAAAATTTCAATATCAATTTCATCATTCATATAGACTACACATGGATCTATTTTCAATCACAGTCATAGGATTTCATTTCAATCCCACATCGTCTTCCGGAAGACTCATTAAGTATGTCCCTACCAGAGACTACCACCTGATCCAAAGATTACCAGCGAATCCAACAGAAAGAATCAGGGTAAGTTCAAACATCCAATACCGAGTGTCTATAGCGGGACCCGGTGTGTATGAACTCCCTCTCAGCTTCTCACCACCTGATATCTTAGTCTACATGACTTAGATCATCAGTGAAGCCAGAGGATCTCTGTTAAACATAGGCTTTTCATACTCAATGCCATCAAACAAAAACTCGTACATTATCCCAAATGTATGATAGGCTTCATACTTAATGCCATCAAACAACAACTCATACATTATCCCAAATGTATGACATCAATTTCATATCATTTTCATCATACAGTATCATTCCAAAACACAATCCACAATATTTAAAAATCTTATTTAATATAAAAAAATAACACTTAAAATACTAAACCATCAAAATATAATATTTTTACAAGTTTAAATAATATATAAACAAACAACACAAAATATAAACACACAACATTCCTGCAAGAGAAATTGAATATTGGGACCACGTCCCTTTCATATCCAGAATCTTCTAGCCTAGGATGTTATTAAAAAATTAAATTTAGCTTCCCTTACCTTAATTGCTTACTTTCCAAGCAACTTTTAGAATTTTATTTCCCACAGCCTGGATAAGCTTCAAGATTTATGGGCCTAATGTAAGTTATCCAAATATTACTAAATTTTAGTATGAACTTAATCAAGTTGAGAGAAACACTTTTCTCAACTGGCCCCATTAAGATTGATGACTAAATCATAGAGAAAAATAGATAATAAGGAAACTTTAGAGTAAAAATGAACTTACTCTGTTTGAAAATCTGATCGGGTAGAAATGTACCCTGACTCCTCAGCTACACCATGGCATGATCAGATTTTGGAATAAATAAGGTATAGGAGAAAAAATGAGGAGAGAAGGGAGAGAAGAGAAAAGGGAAAAAGAAGAAAAAGAAAAAATAAATAAAGAAAGATGGTGACGGTGGGGAGGGGCTGCGGGTTTTTATTTTACAACAAATATTATTAGAGATAGTAGACATGTAATCTTAAGTGTAATGGATGTGATTATTATTGAATAAAAGAATAAAAGTAAATGCTAACATTAAATTTTACATAAAAATTAGTTATTATATTTTTATTTTTTTTGGAAAAGTAGTTTTTAGATATGAACTTTGTTAGTTCTTTATTTTATTATTTACGAAGCAGAAAAATAAAAATTTGAAAATATTAAAGATGATATATGGTATAATTATGTGACTTGTGCGTGTAAAACTTAAAAAGATTTTGTTTTTTTAATCAGTAGTATCATTTTGAATAAGATTAGATATTCTTAATTTTGTGTTGTATAATTATGAAACCAAATTATCATACAGTCCTAACCCTTTATTCTTAAAAGATAGATTTTAAATTTAAATATGTAGGGCCTTTCAATAATTATTTATAACTTACGATTTTATATGAAAGTCCTATTTAAATATTAGCAATATATGTGGGGGAAAATTCAATAAAATAAACTTGATGGCGGCTTATGGTGAGTAAAATTAGGAGCAAACTATCAAGATGAAAAGGAAGGATCCTATAATTGCGGGACGAGTATGTCTAATAAAATTTGTTGCTATTTTACCATTATACTACTTTTTCTTCTACGAAACACCAATTGTGTATGCAAGACAATTATGAAAATGTAAAGAAATTTTCATTTGGGACTAGGTCTAAAGGTAGAAAGATAATTTAGGTTGAATGAATAGTGAACTATAGGAAAGAATAGTTTGAGTGGTAATTGTGGGTTTGGAAAGATGAGGAGTATAGGAAAGATATTGAAATTTACACGGTCTTTTGGAGTATAAGTGTCCCATCTACACAACACTTTGCTTGGATGGCTAATATTAAATAGGATGGCAGGAAAGGGAAACCTTAGCTGGAGAGAAACACTATCAGGCAACCCATCCTAGTGCATTATGTGATGCGGATATCCGAGGTCTTTCTTAAGAAGGAGGGAATGATGTAGATATCCAAGGCCAAAAGCCGCTAATTTTTTGGAGGTCCAATTGTTGAATATTTAAAGAGATAATATTTCTCTGCTAGGGTTTTTCCTACATCTTGCGATCTTATCAAGAATCCACCAATTCTCTTGTGGCGATCATCCTTAGGCTTATCAAACTTGGTTTGTGGCGCCTTTCTTTATCTAGGTTTTCATTGTTTTTATTTTTAATTGATTCCATTCCATAATCCTAAATTCCCAATTCTACTTAGTTCTATTTAGAATAATATCATTTGGTATTCAGATCAAAGGTTTGAGTGATAATATAATTGTGTATCCTGTTTTTTTTTCCTCATCATTGTTCCGCATTGCTCACACGGTACTGGTCATGTCATTGTTCACGGTGTTGTTCATCTTTTAAAAAAAAAAAGAAGAAAACAGAAAAAAGAAAAAGGAAGAAAAGGAAAATAGAAAAAGAAAAAAAAAAGAAGAAGAGGAAAACAGAAAAAAGAAGAAGAGGAAAATAGAAAAAAAAAAAAAAAACAGGAGGAAAACGTAGATAAGAAAATAGCAATTATCCAGTGCATACTTCCTGTTTGTTAAAAGTCATAAGTTTCTAGTGTCCTGTCTACATATTTTATTTTTTTTATTTCTCTATATATTATAATTGTCTTGCTTGTTTGTTGGTAGTGAAATGTTTTTTCACTATTTCTTGTCTATATATATTTTTTATTTTATTTCTCTATATATTATTATATATGTCTTGTTTGTTTTTTGGTAGTGAAATTGTTCTTCACTATTTTTGTTCTTCACTATTTTTATTTATTTATTTTTTCCTATTGATGTTAAAATATCAAAATTTTATTTTAAATTGCTACCTTTGAAAGTGATTATTGATTATTGATTGCTTGATTCTTGTAAGAACCTTAAGTTAAAGAACAAGAGGTATAAGGTAGTGTGATAAAAAAAAAAAAACCTCATTGTGTGAAACACGAGTGTTGAGTCTAAACACATGAGAAAGTGGTGTGAGGCTTAAACTTATTGTTATTTTTAGTCTGTTTACTTGAGCATGGCAGAGGAAACCATAGTGGACTTTCACAAATATAAATGCAAGCCTTAAACCAACATTTGAAGGGACTAATGAAACAACAAAGTGATTGACTCCATGAGAGGTTGGATCAAATGGAGCAGGGACAATAAGAAAATCATGAAAATAAAGGAGGAGATAGGAGGAGAAGAGAGAATGAAGGACAACAAAGACAACTGAGATTTGATGATGGGATAAAATTAAATATTCCCACATTCAAAGGAAGAGTGATCCTGAAGCTTACTTAGAGTGAGAGATTAAAGTGGAACATGTGTTTGCTTGCAATGAGTATAATGAGGAGCAAAAGATGAAGTTGGCAGCAGCTAAATTTACACATTATGCCTTAACTTGGTGGACTAAATACTAAAGGGAGAGAATTAGATATGAGGAACCCATGGTGGACTCTTGGAGTGAAATGAAAAGGATTATGAGAAAGAGATATATTCCAGCAAGCTACCAAAGGGAGTTGCAACTCAAACTTCAAAGAAAGAATCAAGGGAATAGAAGTGTGGAAGAATAGTTTAAAGAGATGGAGGTAACCATGATTAGAGCTGGAATTAATGGAAAAAACAAAGCAACCATGGCTAGGTTTTTGAATGGATTGAAGGATGATATTAGGAATGTTGTGGAGCTGCAAGAGTATGTTGACATGGAGGATTTGTTGCACAAGGCTAACCAAGTAGAACAACAACTCAAGAGTAAGGGACTCAAAAGGAGGAGTTCTAACAATAATACTAATTCAAATTGGAGGGATAAGGTTATGCAGGATAAAGTAGTTCCCTCAAGTTTAGCCACATCTTCAAGGGGGAAGTCACCTAATATATATAATAATTCACCACCTAAAAGGAAGACAAGTGAGGTAAAATGTTTCAAATGCTTAGGAAGAGGACATTATGCTTTAGAATGTCCAACAAAAAAGAATAGGGTCATTTTATCAAATGCACAAATAGTCAGTGAATCTTCAAGTGAAGAAGAGAAGGAAGAGGTAAAGGTGGAGTTGGATGCATTGGAGGGTGATTTGTTGATGATTCAGAGGCTTATGGGAAGCACAATGCAAGCTTTGGACCAAACCCAAAGGGAAAATATTTTCCATACTAGATGTTCCATTCAAGGGAAAATATGTTCACTTATAGTTGATGGAGGAAGTTGCACCAATGTAGCTAGCTCAAGAATAGTTACCGAGTTGAATTTGGAGACAAAACCCCACCCAAGGCCATACAAACTTCAATGGCTTAGTGAAGATGGAGAGATGACAGTAAGCAAGCAAGTGGAGGTGAGCCTATCCATAGGACAATATAATGACAATGTCTTGTGTGATGTGGTTCCAATGGAGGCAACTCACATTTTGTTAGGGAGGCCATGGCAGTTTGACACCAAAGCTATTCATTATGGTTTCACCAATACAATCTGTTTTATGCAGAATAATAAGAAGATCATTCTCAAACCCTTATCTCCTAGAGAGGTATGTGAGAATATAATGAAATTGAGAGAAAAGAGAGTCCAAGAAAAAAGAGAGATGAGTGAAACACCTAAACAGAGTAAGAGTGAAACACCTAAAAAGAGAGAAACACATGAGAGAAAAATGAGTGGATTATTGAAAGTGAAGGAAGTGAAGAAGTTGATACTTTCTAGCAAACCTCTTTATTATTGCAAACACAACACTTTGGTTGTCGACCATTCTAACCAAATTAATTTTCTTCCTAGTGTTGATTCTCTTTTGCAAGAATTAAAGGATGTGTTTCCAAGTGAAATTCCTAAAGAACTCCCACCCCTAAGGAGAATTGAACACCACATTGACCTTCTTTCAGGAGCATCTTTGCCTAATAGGCTAGCTTATAGAAGCAACCCTCAAGAGACAAAGGAGATCCAAACTCAAGTTGAAGAATTGATGAACAAAGGATGGGTACAAGAGAGTACGAGCCCATGTGTTGTTCCAATCATTTTGGGGCCTAAAAAGGGTGATTTTTGGAGGACGTGCACAGACTGTAGAGCACTAAATAACATTACCATCAAGTATAGACACCCTATTCCTAGATGATGAAGCTTTGGACTTAACTTCAAGTCTTTCTCAAGAGGGAGGGAATGATGCGGACATCCAAGGTTTTTTCTTAAAAAGGAGGGAATGATGCGAAGATCCAAGGTCATTCTCAAGAAGGAGGGAATGATGCGGACATCTAAGGTCTTTCTCAAGAAGGAGGGAATGATTCCAAGCCCAAAGGCAGCTAATCTTTTGGAGGTCCAATTGTTGAATGACCCACACTGATTACATATTATTATTCTGCTTGGAGTTAGGATTTGAACCCAAGACCTATAACTAAATTTGTATTTATACACTTTTGGAAATCAAAATGAGGTGTGAATATTTTAGTAATTTTAAGAGAGAATATTTCTCTGTTAGGGTTTTTCCCTGCATCTTGCGATCTTATCAAGAATCCACCAATTCTTGTGGAAATCATCCTTAAGCTTATCAAACTTTGTTTGTGGCGCCTTCCTTTATCCAGGTTTTCATTGTTTTTATTTTTAATTGATTTCTTTCCCTAACCATAAATTCCTAATTCTACTTTTAGTTCTATTTGGAATCATATCACTATATCACTATGTGGGCTAGAAGAGGACTTATTCTTTACATGCAAGATAGCTAATACAGTGTGGAACATGTGTGATAAGTGGATAGGTGAAAGTGCAGGACACCATAATTAATTGAAAGCTCATTTCCAACACTAGAAGAAGAATAGAGAAGAGGACAATTGAACCTGCTAAATTGAGGCCTATATATAAGGAAAATTGTGATAACTTGGTCAAAATGAGAGGTATAGGTGTGAAATCATAGGAAAGTGCATTGAAGCAAACAAAATTAATTCTTAACATAGGATCAATGACAACATCACACCTCAGCTTAGTGTATAGGTCAATGCCGCTATAGAAGAAAGAAGACAAAAACCAGAAAACTGGTTGGATGACCTAAGTTAACCACCTCCTATGTATTAGGAACAATGTAAAGGTAACCTCAAGAATAAGGATTAAATAAAAAGGTCATTGTGTTGACAAGGGTTAGAATATGCAAGGTTTACCCTGTTTAAACTATAGCTGAACTAATCTCTTCATATAAAAAAAGCTTGCTTATTATTGTTGTAGCATAGATGCAAAAAGAAAATCATACCTAGCAAAAACATTAAATCTCTGAAGTTGGGAAAAAAAGCACTTAATGAAACCTATGGCTGAGCAAAGAAATATTGTAGATGAGAAGGAAAGAAAGGAAGTTTGAACAACGATTGAAATTAGCAATGCAGAAGAACTGATGCAGTCCGTGAGAGAGATGAGGTAAAAGGAATTGCAGTGTCTACTTCACTTTGGTCATCTTATCCAAGAGTCAATATCTGATACCTTTGCAATATGCTATTTTCCTTTATAGTCAGTTGTAAACCAAAATTAGATGTTTAGTAAGATCTAAAGCAATATTTTGAGAGATAATCAACGTTGTATTATGGCAATCGAGGGCTGAATTAGAATGACTACCAGAAGAGTTAGATGATATCATAGAACTTGTGTTTGAGCCAATCCAGTATCTCATTTGCAAGTGGCTTATGTGACTTTGCTGCATAATAGTCATCCAACCTCTGCAAGTTTGATGTGGCTGTTGGTGCTGCTGTAATACAAAGGGGGATGAAGCCTCGGAGTTGGAAGGTGAGAGATGTAGGAGAGCCTTAAGCAGGTCATAAAGCTACATTAATTGAACCACGGTTCTGGCTTATGTGATGAGACAGAGACTTTATGCGGAATATATGTGTGCCATATTTGTGTTATTTTTTTTAAGTAGCACGGACCAAGTTTAGACCAACTTTATGTGCTTATGTGAGCTGGAGGGAGGTTGGACTGCTATTAGGGGCCTATGATGTATGATGGTTTGTTTTCTTTTTTTGTAAGAATGGAAAGTATGGTTGGGAAACCTAAGTAATAGATGGTGAGGATTTCTTAGTACTGGGTTGAGATACCTATGTCTCATTTTTATTCATTTAATTTTTTATTGATAAAAAGAAAATAGAACATTAATTATAGGATGTTATCTTGGTAACTCATTTTAAAATGTACTCATGTAAAAAAAAAAATATATATATATATATATAAATTTATTTGTTGCTAATAAAAAAACCATTATACATTATTAAAATGTATAAATACAAACAACACTATGTTTGATATGACTAAAATAGAGAGAAAGGAAAGCTAACACTACTAGAAAATTATTAAATAAAAATCAAATTTAAAGATAAAAAATAATTAGTTAAAGAATAATTAATTAATATATTGACTAAATTATATACTAACATTGGTATCTAAATTAGTTTCTATTATTGATAAATAGTTTCTAAATTGATATTTATTTAGCTATCAATTATTTATATTCTGAAGTTGGTAACCAAAACTTTGTTAGCTAATTAGATACAAATTTAGAAAGTATTTATCAATAATATAAACTAATTTAGATACCAATAATTTTTAGTCTTTAAAATAGTATCTAATTTAGTCAATATAACAACTAATTATTTTTTGTCTCTAAAATTGGTTTTTATTTAATGATTTTCTTGTAGTGTAAAATTTTTCTCTTCTCATGTTTACCTTTATAGAAGATATTTAAACAATAGAATGGATGAAAATAAAATATATTTTGTTTATTCGAGTATATGCTTAGGTTAAGTACAACTACAAGACAATCATTAAATAGAAATTAATTTTAGAGACAAAAATAATTAATTACTTTATTGACTAAAGTAGAGACTATTTTGTAAACTAACAAAATTGTTGGTATCTAAAGTAGTTTTTATTATTAATAAAAAATTATAGAGTAGTTTTTAAATTGGTATTTAACTATTAACTAGTAAGATTTTAGTTACTAACTATTTTATATTCTAAATTAGTCTCTATTAATCTTTTAAAGACTAATTTAAAATCTAAAATATTAGTAGGTAAAACCTTCATAGCTAATTTAGATATCAATTTAGAAATTTTTATTAATAATAGAAATCACTTTGGATACCAATAATATTTTAGTTTCTAAATATTAGTACACAAAATCTCATTAACGCGGTTAAAAAAGTCATATAAAGATAGTTCCCAAATCGTCATTATTGCGAATGTCATTATAAATTAACTGTTTATGATGACAGAACCTTCGTTATAAAACCACATTAACGACACATCTAAAAAACTGTCATTATTTTGTCAAATAAATGAAAAAAATTTAAATAAAAAAAACACTTATAACTACAATTCTAGTGGGGAATCATCGTTATAAGTGCTTCTGATTGGATTTTAAAGACGATTCCCAGATGGAACCGTCGTTATAAGTGTATTTTTATGCATCTCCATCCAACTTCTTTGTCAAAAGTTATGGCCATTTGAAATTTTTTTGTACTAATTTTTGGCATGAACCCCTAAGCCCTAAATCTATCACTTTTCTCCTCAATATCAAGACTCTTCCATTAAATATACACTAAATGAACACATACATTCAAATATTTATTAAAAAATTTAAAATGCTAAACCCTAAAAATACTAACCTTCTATAGTGGAGTTGCGGGTGCAGCCAAGTCCACGGTGGTAGCGTGTGGTGGAGACGCGTAAGGGGGTATGGTCGGATGTGCGATGAAGGTGAAGGGAGTGATTGAAAGAAGATAAGTGAGAGTTAGGAAGGTGAATGGAGTGAGAGGAAGAAGATGAAGTGAGTGGAGAGAGTGAGAGTGAAGGGAGCTCGCACGAAAAAAAACGCTTCAGGATCGATATACAACAACGGTTCAGCAAGAAACCGTCGCAGTTTACACTGAAACACATATATAACGACAATTTAGGCGGGAACCGTCGTTAAAAACACCAAAAATTTGCAAAAAACTACAAAAATGTCACCACCCCTTTTATAATGATTGTTTTTTACAAACCTTCTTTATACAGAGTCGTAGAATTTGTATTTTGTACTAGTGAAAATAATATATAATTTAGTCAATATAATGACTAATTTTTTTTTGTCTCTAAATTTAGTTGTTATTTAATGATTTTGTTGTAATGTACATCTAATACAACATTTTTTGCTTTAGACCATGCTAAAATAGGTCACGGGTATAAAAGTGTTGCCTAAACATAGTAAAGACCACGGTTTTAGCATAGTGGCTTAAAATATACAAGAAACCATGGTCCTAAAAGTGTTGATACTTTAGGCCACAGTTATTTACGTGTGGCCTTTTGGATTATATAATGTGGTGTCAATTATATGTTATTGATTGTTTATAAAATTATATTTTGGTAGTTGTTATATTTATTTTGTATGAATTAGATTTAATTAGTATTTATTTATGTATTTTTTGTAGCTTGAAGGCAATGAAGACTATGAAGACAATCTTGATGAAGAATGAACTTATTGATATGTAGTAAAGAAACAATACATTATGTTTTTTACCTAAGTTTGTAGTTTTAATTTTGAAGACTTGATTGCTATCATTATACTTTAAGACAAATTTTTTGATTATGTAGTTTGAACACATCCATTGAAATACATGAGATTTCTTGTTGGGTCACTTCTATTTCAATACACATTATCCTTCAATACTTATTATTTCTATCATGAACTTTTGTATGAGTAATTCTTATAAAATTAAAAAACTATATTATTATTTTTGTGAATACTTTAAGCAACGCTTTTAAAATCGTGACTGTTATAAAGATTTTAGACAACAATTTTAAAATTGTTGGTTTTATAAAAATCGTGGCTTATTACAAACGGCCATGCTCACTTCGACCACGGCTAAAAAATTGTTGTCTAAACTTTAGGTCACAATTTATATGCTTTAGACCACGATTTTCTGTTGTTACCTAAAGTAATAATTGTTGTAGTAATAAATACATGTCACAATTTTTAATTTTAAGAACTAGATTAGACTTAAAATTTTATAAAAAATATTTTTGTTTTTTTAGGAGTAAATGGTTAAAATGCCTTCAAATATGGTGATAGATAAATTCAAAGTTTCACACATCTATATATAAGACAATAAATGTGTGGATATTTTAATTAATTTTGGAATTATGAATCGGGAGGATTTTAATTGGTTTAATATTTTTCTTTCTATAATTAGTTTATATTATTTTCCGAAATAGATTTTTGTTTGTTGGGAATGTTGTTTGTTTATGTATGAGTTTAATTTAATCCACCATATGTTTATATATTTTTTTTCTTTATATGGAATTTACATATTAATATTAATTATGACAGATAGTTATGACCTTGAGGTGTCAAGCCTGTATGGGATGTCAACGTATGGTGTTATGCTTACTATGTGAACTTGAATAAATAAGAAAAAAAGAACTTTTACATAAGCATCTTACTTGATTAAAAAACCAGATTTTGGATGATTAAAAAAGAAACAAACTAATCTATTCAAATAAATGTAAATTATAATTCTTTTATACTATATTGATTTTTTAATATATAAATTATTATTTGTTACCTTATTTATATATTTAGTATGCTAACCTATATAAAGATTGTCTAAAAGTTTATTGAATATGAATTTTTTTTTTAATAGACAGGATCTATCAACTTTCTAAGATTTTGTATTTTACTAATCTAACTGAATTTAAAGGTAAATAAACATTTAGTAAAATATTCTTTATTTTTTTCAATAATTCTACCCTAATTTCAAACATAACTGTTTATGTAATGTTATATATATTGTTTGTATTTAATTTTATTAATTGGTGATTAAGCTGGCATTAGGTTTGTCACAATTAAAGTGAGACTTTCTCACTAAAAATTTTCTTAACCAAGTAAAAATTTGTTGAAATTTTGTTTATTATCGTCTTTAGTGAAAGCAGAAGGAACCTTTCGTATGATAAAGTGTGTCTTGAAGACTTATCTAGTGGAAGAGCATCTTATATAACATGCCTCTATTTTTATATAGAAAGTACAATATATTTTGTTTCTTATCTTAAGAATGATATACATGTTCCACATCTTGATGGTGGTGGTGAAAGTGATAATAGTGCGAACTTTCAATATATAATTTAATTCACATATTTAAAAAAAAAAAAACACTAAAGTAGAATATTTAAGGGATATTTTGTAACCCGTGGACAAAACAAAACTTGTTAATTCCCTGTATTAGTTTCATTAAGCTACAACACAATTTTGACTAACCAAAAACTTCAACTTACAAAGATGAGAGAATATTCTAAATTCATTTCTTCTATTACATAGTTTCTCTCCCCCGATTTAAACCCCTGTTGCACACAGTAGCTTTACAAAGATGAACCATCAAATATAGTATCACAATATCTCCCATCTAGTTCACAAGTTCCCATTCCACCAATATAAAGCCCTGCTACACACGATGACTTTACAATAAGAAAAATCCCGTAGACAAAGTAGCATAAATGTTATCTAATGTGCACCAAAGTCTTTCTCTTATATATTTCATCTATAATAATAAGCAAATCCAACACCAATATACGATAACACCTACACACAATACATTAATGACATTATATAATCACATATTTTAAGCAAACATTTGGGCATTGTATCCAGTCTGAGTAAGAGAATGTGATTTTAGAAATTCTATGAATCATGCATACCCAGACATAGAGTTGTGCCTTATAGAATAATTCTTCAACATCAACCGTACTGTTCTTAAATATAATATTATTCCTATGGTTCCAAATCGTCTAGACTATAGTTACCCACATCTCTTTCCATATTTTATTTTGTTTTGCATTTAATTCAAATAAATGGAATTGTTGAAAATGTTGCATTAAATCCATGTGGTGTCCTGATTGCACTAGTACAAAATATCAATACAACAACCCTATATAAAGACGCTTTTTACAAAACCATCGCTAAAAAAAGCACGGTGGCAAACTTGTAATTACTTAGCATTTTTAACAACGGTTCCAGCTTGAACCATCGTCATAAAGCATTTTAAACCCAAAACAATGACGGTTCTAGGTTGAACCATCGCTATAAGCATGTCTGTGGGGTTTTTAACGACGATTCCAGCTTGAACCTTCGTTAATTGGTTGATTTCTAAAATCTCGCTCCCACTTCTTTGTTTGCGCCTTCACTCTTCTTTACTCCTTCACTCTTCATTTTCTCTCCATTCGCGCCTTCAGTCTTATTCACTCCTTCATTCTTCTTTGCCTCTTCTCCCTCTCCTTTCTTCTTCCCCTCTTCACCACGGCACGCCTCATTTCTTCTTCCCCTCTTCACTGCTAGCTCTTCCGCACCACCGCTTTCGGACTCGCCAAAGCACTACGCCACCATGCTGCTGCACCCTGCAATCGCGTCGCTACTCTGCTGCATCCCCCGACTGCATCGTGGCTCCACTGCGCCCCGCAACCACATCGTGCCACTTCTCCCCTTACACCACCGGCCACCGTGCCCCTTTACACTGCCAGCAACGCGTGCCGCTGCATCTTTCGCGCGCCAGCACTGTTGCCGACTCCTGTTCGCCCTCGGTCCGTAGCATCGCCACTGCAACCGCAACCCACGCCACCATCCACCGCGACCCACGCTGCTAGGGTTTTTCCATTGTGCATTGTGTTTGCACTTGTGCTCTTCTCCACTTTGAGGTTAGTATGTCTTTATTTATTATTTAATAATATATTAAAGATTTAATTACCTTATTCGTCCCTACATTTAGGGCTAATATTCAATTTAGTACAGTGGTTTTAAAAGAAATCAATTTAGTTCCTATGTTTTTTAAAATGTATCCAAAATGATCCTTTATGTTAAGTCGCACGAAACGACGTTAAGTGGTGCTTCTGGGGCAGAGATGTGTCAAGTGACGTGGATGGTTACATTAATTTAGTCAAGAATGAATTGGGAGTTAGGGTTATAGTAGTTTTAATTGGGGATTACGAATTTTTAATTGTAAGCACAATTAGGGTTTCTGTGATTGCGCCACCACCGCGACCTCCACCGCAGCTTCCACCACCGTCGGTTCAATCTCTGTTATCCCCACCGTCCTCACTCCCTGTTCGCCCGCTCTGCCGCTGGTAGGCACCAGGTATATAAGCAGGTGGCACATAATTGTGCTGGTTCTTCATATTGCTTCTACAAAATCAACCCATCAATCAAATTTCTTCTAGTAATTCCTCTAAAAGCATTTTATCAACAAAAATTAGGGAAGATAGTGTGAAACCGATAAACCCCAGCTTGATCGCATCCAACCTAGAACAAAAAACTCCAAAATTTGATTAAATTTGAAATTTAGCATCAACCCAGCTGAAATTCAAATTATCTTTGATAAAAGATTAAAAAAAAAAAGGTGCCCCATTACTTATCCTAGCAAATTTATAGCAACACAACAATTAGCAAACACTGTAAGCTGAGTTTTCATTCTGATTTTATAGCGAAAGCATAAAATTGGGCGAAATTAGATATGACCCAAATGTTTGTTCTTAAAAAAAAACACATACATTAGTAACCAGAGGAGGGTGAATCATAGACAAAGAAAAAAGAAATAGGTTTTACCTTGGAAGGTTGAGAAAGAGAAGCAATCGAGTAGAACTAAAAAGAAATAGGTTTGTCTTGTTGCAATGATAAAACCCAAATCTTTCTACCTTTTCTTCACTCCCACGTGTTACTCACTTCAAGCTTTTCGTTTATGCTTTTGCCTTTCATTTTCTTTCCTTTTCTTTATATACAAAACAAACCATCAAAACAAACCGTCAACGTCCCCAAATTTCCGTCGAATGGCTCCCAGTCGCCATCGTCACCGCTGAAGAAACCAATCCTGATGTCGGCGACGATGTGGGGGGTTAAGGCCTAGAGGGCACCATCACTTGACACGTTATATCTCTTAATTCCACCTCTCTCTACTACACAAGCAGCCCTTGACCCCGTCAGGTGCGATTTAACAAAAATGACCAATTTGTATAAATTTTAAAAAACATAAGGACCAAATTGATTTTTTTAAAAAACCATTGTACTAAATTGAACATTGGGTCTCAATGTAGGGACGAATAAGGTAATTAAATCTATATTAAATTTGATTATGTATATATGAAACGTATTTATTTTGAGTCCAGAGGTGTTCGACCTTCGACAATTTTGATTTAGTTTTTAATGATTAGATATTGATTTTATATACTGAACGCACTAATGCTGAGTCCGGGGGTATCCGATCTTCAGCAATTTTGATTTAGATTTTAATTATTAAATATTGTTTTGATATATTGAACACATTGATTCTGATATTGAACGTATTTATTCTAAGTCCCAAGGTCTTTGACCTTCGGCAATTTTGATTTAGTTTTTAATGATTAGATATTTTTTCTACATATTGAATGCAGTGATTTTGAGTCTAAAGGTGTCTGACCTTCGGCAATTTTGATTTTGTTTTATAATGAATTAGATCGTACATTTCATTATGTGGAACGTGTTGATGCTGAGTCCTAGAGTATCCACCTTCGACAATTTTAATTTAGATTTTCTTAGTTTATCATTTCTATGGATTGAAGTTGGATTAATACACCACGGATAAGTGATGCTTACGAAAGAGGGGTGGAAGATTTCCTACAGTTTGCAGAACATAATGTCGTTAGTAGTCATAATGGAGTAAGCATAAGGTGTCCTTGTGTCAATTGTTTGAATGGAAGGATATTGAGTATTTTCGAAATTAGAGAACATCTTTTTAGTGAAAAATTATACAACATGGACGTGGCATGGTGAATTGTTACACTTGCCAAGTTTGCGCAGAGCTTCGGAGTTTGTTGATTTCTCAATGGACGATAGATTAGAGAACATGATTCTTGATGTGGGAGTAGAATTTTTTTCTAATGCAGTTTTCAAAAATATGTCTAATGATGCAGAAACTCCTTTGTATCCTAGTTCAACTAACTTGACATGATTATCAGCAGTGTTAAGGTTGATGAATTTGAAGGCAATGAATGAATGAACTGACAAAAACTTTACAGAATTGCTTCAATTATTGAAGGACATGCTTCCAGAAGGAAATACATTTCCCAATCGAAATTATGAGGAAAAAAAAATACTTTGTCTGATGGGTATGGAATACAAAAAAATACATTCATGTTCTAATGATTGTATTTTATACAAAAATGAGTATGAAGATTTAAGAAGATGTCCCGGGTGTGGTTTGTCACATTATAAGGTTAAAGTTGGTCAGAATGATGAAATTAATGAATTCACAAAGGAAGGTCCTCCTGCTAAGTTCGTTTGGTATATTTCAATAATTCCAAGGCTTAAGCGTTTGTTTGTAAATACAATTGACGCTAAAAACCCTAAGTGGCATTCAGATAATAGAAAATGTGATGGACTACTCCGTCATCCAGCTAATCTTTGCAGTGGAAGAACATTGATAAAGAATTTCCTGAATTTGGAAAAGAATTAAGAAACTTAAGACTTGGATTGGCAACTGATGGAATGAATCTTTTTGGAAATTTAAGTAGTAATCATAGTTCATGGCCCGTTTTGTTAGTGATTTACAACTTACCTCTTGCTTTGTGTATGAAGCGCAACCTGGAAATTACATAGATGTTTATCTTAATCCATTGACTGAAGATTTGAAAATGTTGTGGAATGAAGGAGTTGATGTGTTTGACGCGTTTAAGAATGAATCTTTCCGATTGCATGCAATGTTATTCTGTACTATCAATGACTTCCCTGCATATGAGAACTAGTCAGGTTACAGTGTCAAAGGTCATAGAGCATGTCCAATATGTGAAAAGAAGACATCATATGAGTAGTTGAAATAAAGAAGAAAGACCGTGTATCTTGGGCATCGTAGATTTCTAACGAAATATCACCCGTATCGTAAATTGAAAAAAGCTTTTAACGGATACCAAGAACATGACATTTGTCCCACTCCCTTAAGTGGCCTTCAAAATTATGAAAAGATAAAAATTGTTAATGTGACTTTTGCAAAAACAAAGAAGAAACAAACTATGATTGAAATATGGAAGAAGAGATCAATCTTTTTTGAGCTTCCGTATTAGTGTAAGTTAGATATCAGACATTGTATAGATGTAATGCACGTAGAAAAGAATGTGTGCGACAATTTAATAGGAACACTTCTGAACATTAAAGGAAAAACAAACGATGGTGTGAATGCACGTCTAGATTTGATTGAGATGAATATACGAGAGGAATTGGCACTTCAAGAAGTTGGTAAACGTACATATTTCCTTGCATATTGTTACACGTTGTTGAAGAAAGAGAAAACAAGATTTTGTCAATGTCTTAAAGGTGTTAAGGTACCACAAGGTTACTCTTCAAATGTTAAGAGTCTTGTATCTATGGATGATTTGAAACTAATTGGTTTAAAGTCTCATGATTGTCATGTTCTAATGCAACAATTACTACCGGTGGCTATTTGTGGAATTTTACCAAAAAATGTTAGGCATACAATCACTCGACTATGTTCATTTTTCAATTCGATATGTAGTAAAGAGATTGACTCTTAGAAGTTGGATGAACTTAAAGAAGAAATTATTCTTATCTTGTGTCAACTCGAGATGTTTTTTCCTCCATCATTTTTGGTTGTTCATCTTGTAAGAGAAATCAGATTGTGTGGGCTAGCAGTTTGTATGTGATAGATGTATATAGTTGAACGATACATGAAGATTTTGAAGGGATATATGAAGAATCAATGTCGTCCGGAAGCTTTCATTATTAAAAGATACATTTCAAAAAAATCCATTGATTTTTGTTTAGAGTACTTGTTAAAGGCCAATTCTATAGGAGTTCCTGAAAAATGTTGACACTCTCATAGATTGATAAGTAAATCTTCATAAGGTGTACATTTCATAAGAAAATCTAGAGAAGAGGTTCTGCAAGCATATTTGTATATCTTGAATAACACTGATGAGGTGTTACCATACTTAGATACACACAAAAACATTGTCAAATATAAGAATCCAAGGCAATCAGAAGAATGGGTGTTAATTGAGCATACCAAAATTTTCATGTCATGGTTTAAGCAAAAAATTATGAATGATCCATCAGCATCTGAAACAATAACATGACTTGCAAACAATCTAAAATTTGATGTTTTATGTTGTTCTGGCTATGAAGTAAATGGTTGTTTGTTTTACACAAAGTTTCAAGATGATAAAAGTATAGTGCAAAATAGTGGAGTCACTTTGGAGGCAAAGTCCATACAATTTTCAACTTCAAAAGATCAAAATCCTATTGTCGGATCAATGCCTTATTATAATGTCATAGTAGAAATTTAGGAAGTTAATTATACCAAGTTTACTGTACCTGTTTTCAAATGTAAGTGGGTTGGCAATAAAACTGGTATCAAAGTTGATGAATCAGGAATGACTTTGGTTGAATTTCGAAATATAGGTTATCATTATGAACCATTCATAATGACATATCAAGCTTCCCAAGTTTTCTATATCCAAGATCCTACGTCTGAAAACTAGTTTATTGTACTACATGGAAAAAAGCAACATAATGACCTAGAAGATGAAGAACCAAATTATGACATTTATGAGATTGAATCACTTACAAGAACGAAGATCAATAAAAAGTACGAGGATGTTGTTGATGTTGTACATCAAACTCAAAATAATCATGACGAAGGAATATATATTTGTATGTGCATGTGTTTCAGGTTTAGTTTTACAATATATCATTTTTATTATATTTCATATTCTTAATGCTTATCATATTTGTTTGATAACAGGAACATGGCTAATGATGAATTTTCTCGTTCAAGAACTGGTAGAGGACTTACTAGATTAAAGACTATGTGTATGAAGATAAATAAAGGTCAAAAAATGTCATTGACTATTGATGTCAACATTAGTGTGGCCACTGGGCCAAATACAAAGAATTTTAGCAGTTATCTCGGAGTAGTTGCTTGCGAAAGAATTTCTATTTTAACTAATTCTTGGGATGACGTCACCGAGCACGATAGCAACATGATTTGGCAAGATATTATGGTATGTATGTTTTTACTTTGTTCAATTTGAAGTTTGTTTATACTTTGTTCAATTTGAAGTTTATTATGAACTAATTATCCCAAATGTGGAATGTAAATGCATTACAATATCCCGAATGTGGAAACGTTGAGAGCGAATGTTCTGTCTTCAGTGAGTGTCAAGTTTCATCAGTTTAAATCAAAATTGACAACAACTTACATATATGGTGCAAGGAAAGGAGAAAATCGTTGTACAAAATATACATACCTTGATGAAGAAACTTGACAGCAGTTTGTGAAGATTCAAGAAATTGAGAAATGGAAGGTTAATATCACTTGTTTTATTTAGATGTAGTTTATATTAACGTATTATTAAATTTTAAGTGTTGATGATACGATGTTCGGAAGAAAGCAAAATCCAATCAAGCATATAATGAGACCCCACACTTATTGTCCCGTGGTGGTTATAAGATGTTAGAGCAGAAGTTTCTTGAACAAAAGATTAAAGCACATTATGCTTCTATTGAGGAAGGGTATAGTGTAGATTCTTTGAAGCCTCCATCCCCACCATCCTAACATGAGAAATGGAAGAGTGTCCGTCTAAAGTCATCAGGGACATGGACTTTTGAGGAATCACAACGAATAGCTGAACGAATTGTAAGAAATATGTTCTTTATGTTATTTTAAATTCAATGTGTGTTGAAGTTTGACAACTTCTTTTCATTTTTTGTATGATAAAGTTCATGGTGAAGAAGGTTCTTTATAGTGATGTTGCAGTTCCTGTACCGACATCAGAGGTGACAATTGTAGCAGAGGTATTACATACTTTCGTTACCTAGCCTAGACATCTCGTCAGACCTATATCAGACTATACGGTATATATTTGCACTAATAGGATTATATATCAAATATATTATATTCTAACTAATTTAATTATTTGTTTGTTTGTTGATGAATAGCATGAACCTAAGACAAAATTGCCTCTACAAAAAAAAAATCTCCATTGATGATCCTGTGGCAATATTGGTGGAAGTTTCTACAGCTTTAGATACAACCGTCGTAGAGGTTCCTTGGGATGCAAATGTTTTTGGCAAGCATAGTGATGTACTGTTGTACTTTCACATATCTGATTTGTTGGACCTTGCATCCAGAAATCAGGATATTAACATAACAGTTCTGCAACTATGTATCATGTAAGTTTAATTATTAAAATATTTATATTTTTTATTTTTTTTATATATATTAGTAATAACTTATTGAAATTTAGGTATATTTGTGGATTATGCTTCAATGAGGGAAAACAAGATACATATGGGTTTTTAGACCCTTAACTCATTCAATCACTTAGTTACAAAAAGTCAGAAACACAAACATACATCATCACTGCCTTAAAGAATAAAGGAAAATGAATTTATTTTGCTCCGCATATCCATGAGTAAGTCCATATTCGTTAAATAAGTTCTACTAAATTATTGAAATAAGAGAAACTAACTGATTTAGGTGTCATTGGCAACTATTGATCATCTATGTTCAAGATCATACCATTGCATGGTTTTGCTCCTTGCATAAGAAACCTCCTAACCATTTTAAACACATTATAGATAGGTACGACAATTTCATTTAAAATTTATTATTACTTATACATTACATAATGTTATGTGTTCTAACATGAAATCTTATTATTTCAGTACTTATTCTGGATATAACATGTTGAGTGGGAGGGGAAGTGCAAATGCAAAAAAAATCACTTGGATGCACCTTAAGGTATTTAAAGTATATTTGTTCACTCACTTTAATGTGTCACATTCATTCATTTAATAACATTTATTTTGACTTGCAGTGCAATAGGTAATCTGTAAATTATTAGTGCAGTTACTATGTTATGCAGTGGATGTCGACTATTGTGTGAGCTGAAATTGATAGAAGTTGGGATTAGGTAATACCACAATACAAAAACACTTTAAAATTTAGGGTTTATAATCTATGCACTAATTCAAAAAAATTTCAAATGTCACAGTTTTTCAATGACCCACAGCCGCTCGATTCAGAAGCATTGGAGTATGTGAAGACAACATGGTCAAAATATTTTGGAACCATGTATAGCACCTTATGATAGATGAATTATTAGAATGACATAGAACTTTTTCATATATTTGTAGAACTTTTTGTAGAATATGTACTTAATTTATTGTATGTATAAATTATGATATTACATACATTATTGTTCTAGAATTTTTGTATTTTTATGCAAGATTAGTGTATATATATATAATAATACAATATTTTTTTTTAAAAAAATATTTATAATGACAGTTCAATGGGAACCGTCTTTAAAAACACAAATTTTTTCATTTTATAGTAGGCTAGTAACCATTTATAACAATGGCTCCAGGGGGAACCGTCTTTAAAAATACAAAAAAAAAATTAGTTCTTCATTGTTTATTTGTCATAATAACGACAGTTTTTTTACATGAGTTGTTAATATGTTTTATAACAACGGTTCAAGAATCGTCGTTAAAAAGAGTTTATTTATAACGACACTCAAAGTAACGACGATTCCCGAACTGTCTTTATATGGTTTTTTTAATCGTCGTTAAAGCATTTTTTTTGCAGTAGTGTTGAATTCCAACATATCTATCACACATATGCTAGAAAAAATTTGATTTCTTACACCATACAATGAGATGTGTTACAGTTTCATCTTTAGATTGGCAAAATACACACAAAGTATTAGGTAACACTATCCCCATACAGACCAATTGTACCTTAGTAGGCACTCTCCCCTTCACTAAACACCAAAAAATATGTTAAGCAGCAAGAGACACTCGAGCACTCCATAAAGCAGAAAAACAAAATCCACTAAGTAGACCACTATCATCCTATAAACAATATATAAGCTAACTTTACTATATACTCCCCATTTTCTACACTCCCCCATTTCCATGAGTCTTCTTCTTCCTCTTTTAAATTTTTACCCCCTAATATTTGCATAAGATATACTTCTTGTTATGCTTCCCAGACAAATCTCCTACGTCTCCGTTTAAGTTCCATTCCCATGTTTGCTCATCCCACCTCCCTAATTTTGCAATTTTTTTGTCCTTACCATCTGATATAGTATACAATCTAGGTAAACATTTTTTCAGATGTTCCTTAGTAGTCCACACATCCTCCTAGAACTTAACCTTGTTCCCTTTTCTAATCTTTCATTCTACATTATTACTAAATTATTTCCCCTGTTGGTTCTCTCCACAAACCTTCCTCAAGTTCCTCTAATAACATTCTACATTATTTAATTCACAGGTAAAAAGTGAGTTGAATAAAATTACTTACTTTCATTATGTAACTTAATTTACTCGTAGAAAATAGAAATTAAACAATTTTGAATCTCATTACCATAATATTGAATGACAATCACCGAAGTTTTTTATTTATTTTTAAATTCTAATTTTGAATGTAAAATAACATTAACAATATTTATATATAGTAAAGTGTCTAAATAGGCGGGGATACAATTTGTGTATCATAAGGACCTTAAACAATATTTGATGTAGTTTAACCTGATGCAGTTTAATACTATCAAAAATAAAGTGTGGAAAGGCGTTTGGGTTTTGGTACTACGGAGTATTTGGAGTCAAATGAATAATGTAGTGTTCAAGGAGGGGAAGGTTGATTCTGAAGAAATCTTTTAGCTTTGCTTACTCTGATTGGGTAAGCCTATAAACTGTTTACATTCCTTATGATATTAAGGTAGTGGTTTTAGCTTGGTTAGATGTGTCAGAATTTGAGAAACTATTTTGAAAAGATGTTATACAAAGGTATGTGTTTATGTGTGCAGGTTAAAGGCATGGGAAGGCTTCGAAAACCTTCTGCCACTTTGTTTAATGGTCTAAACAGGGTAGTCAGGTATGAAAGGCAAGCAAGGTGGAAGATGCAGAGAAGCAAAGAGGAGGCAAAACCGGAAAAAGAAGGCACAAAGAAGTAGGTTGTTAACCAAGCACAATAGCCCATTCAGCGTAAATGGCTTCTTTTAGGAGGAATAATAGGCCATGGAAGGACAATGGAGCAGTCTAAGGTAAGATAGGTAAGGTGTAATATTCTGCAATTCTGAAATGCAGATGTTGCAGTAATATTGCACAAATTTTACTAGGCTAAATGTAAAGATTTGATACAACTCTTAGCCAAGGAGAGGGAAGGTTTTTGTGGTTTGTGATGTAGGCAAAAGAAGGAAGAAGAAAGTTGAGAAGTAGGAATCACCAATGTAGATTGTGCAACAATAATGCAGTCATTGTTGCACAATGGCAGTAGAAGATCAATGTTTCTTTCCAGGAGCCCTAATCTTGAGAACTTTGAAGTCAAGAATTTCAATACTAATGCTGCAAAAAATTTCATTAGATTTCTCAAGTTGAATTTAGTTCAACTTGAGTTGGCACATGAAGGAAGCAACAAGGCAGAAGGAGTGGTTGAAGGGAAGACATTGGTTTGAATCAGAAGAGGTTTTTTAGAAGAAAAAGCATAAGTAAGACAACAAGCAAGAAAAGGTGGAGTCACAGCACTAGCAGTAGAGCAAAAGTTAGAATGGTTAGGAAAGTTTAGGAAGGAATATGTAAAGAGGGAGGTTTTTTGCATAACTATTTTCAGAGCTTTTTTATCTGTGGTGTGCTTTGCTTTGTGAAGCAAACAACTCAAATCACCTGCGTCTTTTAAAGATTGTGAAGGAATAATAAGGCAGAGTGTTTAAAAAGATGACTAATGTAGAACAGGCTTATGTTAGTAGTTATGCCAATACACAATTTGACACTACCAAGATGCTATACAGGGTAAACTGCATAATTATGCAGGTAGTTTAGGCTTTTAAAGCTTGCTACATAATTTTGCAGGAAATAAAGTTTATCAAATGCAATGATCTCTTGTTTTGGTTGTAGATTGTAGTCTTTATAGATTTGAAAGCAAGATGGAGAAATGTATAAATACAAACAACACTATGTTTGATATGACTAAAATAGAGAGAAGGGAAGCTAACACTACTAGAAAATTATTAAATAAAAATCAATTTTAAAGACAAAAAATAATTAGTTAAAGAATAATTAACTACTATATTAACTAAATTAGATATTAACATTGGTATCTAAATTAGTTTCTATTATTGATAAATAGTTTTTAAATTGATATTTATTTAGCTACCAATTATTTCCATTCTGAAGTTGGTAAAACCTTGGTAGCTAATTAGATACAAATTTAGAAGGTATCTATCAATAATATAAAATAATTTAGATACCAATAATTTTTTTAGTTTCTAGAATAATATTTAATTTAGTCAGTATAACAACTAATTATTTTTTTCTCTAAAATTGGTTTTTATTTAATGATTTTCTTCCTAGTGTAAAATTTCTCTCTTCTCATTTTTACCTTTATAGAAGATATTTAAACAATAAAAAGGATGAAAATAAATTATATTTTTCTTATTCGAGTATATGCTTAGGTTACAATTATTAAATATAAACTAATTTTAAAGACAAAAGTAATTAATTACTATATTAACTAAAATAGAGACTATTTTATAAACTAAAAAATTGTTGATATCTAAAATAGTTTCTATTATTAAATAAAAATTAATTTTAAAGATAAAAAATAAATAATTTTTATATTAATTAAATTGAATACTATTTTATCAATTATAAAAATTATTCAAATTTAAGATATTTTTTATAATTTATAAAATTTGTAAATTAATCTTTAAATTAGTATTTAATTAATTATTAATATTTTAACTATTAGTTTTAGAATCTAAAATAGGTAGATAATTATTAGATATCAATTCAACATTAGTTTATAAATTTATTAATAATAAAAATTATTTTAAATATAAATAATTTTTATTATTTTTTAAAATAGTATTTAATTTAGTTAATATAATAATTAATTATTTTTTATTTTTAAAATTACTTTATATTATTAATTTTCTTTGTAATGATAAGAGTAATCATATTTAGAATGTTTCATCATATCCACTAAATAAATAATTTCTATATATTTATATATCGTTTGCAGTTTTTTTATCTCAATTTATTTATTTCATAAAAAATATGTGAAATACTTATTTATCTATTATTGGTGAATGAAAAAAAAATCTATTTGTTCAAAACACCTAAGAATTAAATTAAACTCGATTTAATTTAATTTTAGGAGTATATATATTAATTCATCCATGCATCCCTGGACAATCTGTTGGTATATAGGTTATAACAAATATAAAAATAAAAATAAAAATAAAAATCATGTCATGTATTCATCAATTTTGACATGGATTTTGTTGTTTTCTCATTTTTCGAACTTACTTTACAAGGTAGAAAATTATGGAAATCATTCACATCAGAAATCAATAAATAAATTTCTCTAAAAAGGAAAAAAAATATATTAAAATTATAAGCAATGAGAATAAGAGTCTCAATTTGTAAATTTCGAATTCTGATTTCATATAAGAGTAAACAAACATGGACATTAAGTGCCAGAGCATCCACTAAATAAAATTGTTCTTTTTAATATAAATTTATATATCTTTTGTAGTGTTTTATCTCAATTTATACATTTCATAAGAAAAACATATGAAATACTAATTTATTTCTTGCTGAATGGAAAAAAAATCTATTTATTCAAATGGTTTGTACTTTTGCATGAAATTAAATTGGAACAAAATTATAAGAATCCCAACAATCAATGATTTTTAAAAAAATCCCAACAATCTCTGTCTACCATTGTGCATAGAAGGTTTCTTTTTAGGGTTTTTACTATATAATAGTTTCAAAGACACTGACCAAATATAGATACAAATTTTTTCTATCTTCTCTCACATTACCCTTTTTCTTGATTTTCAATTGAATTGGAACACTAAATAGATCTAATAATTCTTTCACTTTTTCTCTCCTGAAACTAAAATATTTTCTTCCGCTAAAAAATTCAATTAATCTCCTGAAAAGTAGTACTCATCACTCTCATTATCAATTGATCTCATCCTTAGGTATGCTTTTTTTTTTATTGACAAAAAAATAGAATTAAATGTTGGGTGCACAACTCCTATACAATAAGAGCTATAGTGTAATGGTGAGATAAACAAAATATTCTTATGCTTAATTGGAAAAGGGATGACACTTCTAGGTTAGGAGTTTTAATGAATTATAAGATGTGTTGAAATCTCTTCTTAATCTTAATATTGATTATGGGTTAGGGTTATGATAATAAATCTATAAAAGAAAAACACCAAAGGAGTTCATAAGTGTTTTCTTCAAACAAATAGTAGAGCTTTGTATACACGTGTTTGTCGTGCTCGTAATCTTACTTCTATTGGTATGACTCATTCTTACATTAAAGTTGTTTCATTTTTTTGGAGTAGTTCAAGCCATATTTTCCAATTCTCTAAACAAGAAAAAAGTGGATAATTTTGCTCGATAATGTTTATTGACTAACAATAAAATCCTTGTCTAATACTCGTTGGGAAAATCAAATTAAAAGTGTTTAAAGCTATTGGATTTCAAGGTTCTCAATTAAGATTGACTCTGACGGGATTGTATAAATTTTATGTGTTAAGTAAAGAAGTGAGGCAGGGAATTTAGTTATTATAATTGAGGAAGCTTTTAGCTTTTGTTTCAAAGTAGTGAAGCAGAGAATTTAGTTATTGTAATTGAGAAGCTTTTAGCTTTTGTTTGGTATCCTTATTTGGTAATGACATCTTATTTTCCATTAACATGGCAAGCAAGAAATTACAATTTAACTGTATGTGCATTGAGAGTAACATAAAACAAATAAAAAGTGTTCATTTTTTAAAAAATGTATACAAGTTAAGGTTTCACATTTATTCATTTATTCTTCACTTGTCGGGTAGCAAACTAAATTTAGAATATGTGTGACAACTAACTAGGATTACACTACAAGAAAATTATTAAATAAAAACTAATTTTAGAGACCAAAATAATTAGTTATTATATTGACTAAATTAGAAACTATTTTATAAATTTAAAAATTATTGGTATCTAAAGTAATTTCTATTATTAATAAAAATTTATAAAATAGTTTCTAAATTATATCTAACCATTAGCTACCAAAATTTTAGCTACTAACTACTTTATATTCTAATTGATAATCTTTTGGAATATTGGGTTGGGAATGAGGCTGAAAGTGATGATCTATGTATGGGTGAGGGTGAGGTGGAAAAGGGGAATGAGGTTGGGAGTGGTGATGTTGTAACACCCCTCAAAATATTGTTCCATTTTTTTATAATAAAATAAAGGTGAAACAATAATACCAAAATTTTAACATAGGTATATACATAATATAATTCATCCATTAATACAAAGGTGCCTCAGAATAATATCCCTTTTCGAGGAAGTTTTAATACATCTCCATATAGGAGTTCTCAAAATAAAACAAAACAACAGCATTCAAAAACCGGCGATCTCCTCCTCCAGAAATGCTCACTGAGGAGCTCTACCACCTGCAACCTCATCTGCTCCCGTGTAAAAATACACGATCATCACAGGTTTAAGAAAAACAACCACGATACAAAACAAAGGGTAAGCTAGATATTTTTAAAAACTTTAAATATGAAACTTTATATCAATAGAAGGCATAAATCTTCACACCATTCATAATCCATATCAATTTTCAACCATCAATATCCCCATATTCCACAAACTCGTCAAGTGTCTATTCAATAAATTCAATACTCATGGTTCACATGCCAGACTTTCCACTGACTCATAACACATAGACACATGACTCTACTTCCGGAAGACTCGTGCATTGACTAGACTCAGAGATCTGCACCTATCATACTACACTGCTGTAAAGTTCCCACAGCTATGCGCATAAACATAATCTCAATCTCAATCTCATCACTCTCCTAGTATGACAGGGTTAATCCATACAACAGGTCAAGTAGTTATCTTTCAAACCACTTACCCATACATATGAACCTCCATCGACTCTCAACGCCTGAATAACTTCATCTATATGATTCCATTATATCAGGAGAGTCAGGATATCTCATTATAGAAATCACCGATCAATGCACATTCTACACGATCTTACATGGTATTTTCTTTCCTGAAAATACTATGCCTTGATCCCACATTCACAACATTCAACACATCATATAACACTTAAATGAACGATTCCAATCACAGCAACAATCATTCCAAGGTTCAGATTTTCGAATATCACATGCATTTCACATTTCAATCTCAAACAGTTTCAAACGACACTAAAACAGGGGAGTTCGAAATCAACATTAAAACCGACGATCACGTCGCCCCACACATAAAAACAGAGCATCGTGAAATAGAATATGAAACCGGCGACCACGTCGCCCTCACTTCAGAACCTACTCGCCTAAAGTTTTTATAAACGAAAATGCTAGCTTCCCTTACCTGGACTTGCGTAAAATCTCACTAAGAGCTCCAAACCCACTAAGAACTCAAGGATGCCTTAACCTGCACCATAGAGTCCCGATCACAAAACTAACGAGATTACTCATTTTCTGTGTTAACAGAGACGATTTCTGAAATTAAAAGAGTTGTATGCACAACCTATGCAAAGATGACTCTCTTAAATTCAGACTCGACTCAAAGAACAGAGCAAAACGACTTACTCTGTTTTAGGGCTTTGAGCAGAAAACTTGCAGAGACTTCCCTGAAGGACAAAGGCAGTCGCCGATCGCAGCACTGGTACGTGAGGATAGCTACGTCTTCGAGTGGAGGAGAAAGGAGAAAGGGGAACTAAATGAGCTGATTCCCTCAGCTCTTAAGGTCGAACGGCTCTTTAGCCTTCACTGCCATTACCCACTCTCTGAGCAACCTTGCGTGCACACTTCCTTGAACAGTATGACCACGTGGGTTTCTGCGCATACCAACTCTCTGATGCTAACTATTATGAAACACCCTTTTTGTCTACGTGTCGCGCATGCAGGACGTCTCATGCTGGGAGCCTAGGTCCCACCTTATATGTGTGAAACACGACATCGCGCGATAACCTTCCACCGCTGACTGCTCGCGCGATGACTATGCCTCTCATACCAGCGATGACCGATTCCTCTTCCTGACAGACGACCAATGTCTCACCCTGGCAGACAACCGACGTCTCACCCTGGCAGACAACCGATGTCTCACCCTGGCAGACCACCGATGTCTCACCCTGGCAGACAACCGATGTCTCATTCAGGAAGACGACCGATGTGTCCCTCATCCTGGCGATGACCGTCTGTCTCTCGCCTTGGCAATCCCCGCGTGTCTCTCGCCCTGGCGATCTCCGCGTGTCTCTCGCCCTGGCGATCTCCGCGTGTCTCTCATCGTCCTTGATGTGGAGAGGACACATCGCCTTGCTTCTGTCGACTGATGCCACATCGTCACACCCTGTTGAGGGCTCGTCCTACTATTACTCCACGCCTGTGTTATCACCCCCACATGGCTCGGTGACGTCGGTAGCTTCTCCTGCCCGAGGGCAGCTCAGTACTCAATCCTTACGTGCCTAAGCATGCAACACTAAGGTAAATCCCTTATGTCCAAGCATAAAGTCCCGTAGTTATTCTGCATGCATGGCACTCCTAAGGTTCAAATCACACCTCCCTACATGTGATTTCTAGAACCCACTATGGTCCACCGATCGACCTCTACCACGCCGCCCTCAGACCTTGGGCGACATCCGAGGTCTGACCACCATGAAATTTCCATTACAAGCTCTTTTCGTTTTAAGTAATAACATATTCAGAATTCATTAAAATTATACTTCTTCTATTCCAAATAATTATCTAGATCCTTACAGATGTGGGTGAGTCTAAGGTGGAGAAGAGGAATGAGGGAGGGGTTTAGAGTGAGATTGAGAGTGGTAATGTGGATGAGGTTGAGGTGGAGATGGGAAAAAAGGGAAGGATTCAGGGTGGGGATGACTGTGATATTGAGGATGAGGAGACCGAGGGTGAACTTGAGAGGATTATTATGGAGGATTACGATAATGGGGATGTGGAGGAAGTTCATACTAAGTCAAAAGATTCTTCATAGTTAAGGGACCCAAATGAAGAACTTATGGATGTGGAAGTTCATACTGAGTTTTATCTAAAGGAAATATTGATGAAGATGTATGTGGTAGTTGTAGTTCTCAAATAAAGAGGAAAAGTAAGTAGAGGGGCAACAAAAACACCTGTGGAAGATTATGAATCACATTGTCAGGATGATTTACAATCATTGGGTGATGGTGATAACCCAATTGACATGCATGTCAAGGATAGAGGATTGTTAGATATTGAGTGGGAGTGAGAAAATTTGGAGAGTAGGAATGAGAGTGAGGAAAATGATGATGGCCCACAAAGTAGTGGTAAATTTGCTACTTTTAAAAGGCCTAAAAATATTACTAATCTCAAGTGGGAATTGGGGATGTATTTTAACTGCAAAGAATAGTTTAAAGATTCAATAAGAACATATGTTGTACATTATAGGAGAAATATGAAAATGTTGAAGAGTGGTAATAGGAGAGTTAGGGTAAAATGTAATGGATCCCAGGGGAATTGTAAGTGTTTTGCATATTGTGGCCACTTACAATCAACCAGTTATTGGTAATTAATGAAAATTAATGGCATTCATACTTGTAGTAGATAAGTCAAAGTATATTTACTTACACTACAAAAAAATCATTAAATATAAACTAATTTTAGAGATAAAAAAATAACTAGTTGTTATATTGACTAAATTATATATTATTTCATAAACTAAAAAAATTATTGGTATCTAAAGTAGTTTCTATTATTAATAAAATTTATAAAGTAGTTTCTAAATTGGTATCTAATTAGAATTTCATAACCAATACAAAAGATAGTGATTCCTCTATAGCAGAAAATTCTAAAAATCTCCATAAAAGCCAAAAATTGACGCAATTGTGGATTGAATGTGAACATTGTTATGAATTAAATTATAAAAAAATTAAATAAAAAATGAATATTCACTACAAGAAAAATTCATTTTAGCTGCCAACAAAAAGTGAGGGCTATAAAAAAGAAGTCACTAGCAAAGGTGAAGTCTACTCAAGTTGGACACAAAAATTAATGTCAAATATTGTATCTATAATGGAGACCTTTAACTCACTAAAAATTATTAAAATAATAATAATAAGTTAGCGTCTAGAATGGGGACACAAAAGTAATAAAAAAATTATGTGACAAAATAATATTGAGTCTAGAATGAGGACACAAAGTGGATGCAAGTTGAAAATTATTAAAATAATAATAATAATAATAAGTTAGCATCTAGAATGTGGACATAAAGTAGATGCAATCAAAAAATAAGTTGCAGAATGATATTGCGCCAAGAATGGGGACACAAAGTGGATGCAAGTTAATATTTTATTAAATTTAGTGTAGGTCTAGGCGACGCTAATATTTGTTTCCCAAGTAGTGTCCCCAATGACGACATTTTACTCACATTTGCTTTCTCACATAGTGTCCCCAACAATGACACTAAGTTTAATTATTGTTGGAGATCCCACATCGACTAGAGATTAGGATATTTTATAGTATATAAGTGGGTGCAAAACTCACGTTATAAGCTGGTTTTATAAGGTTGAGTTAGGCTTAAAGTCCACTTCTTAATAGGCTATCATAGTCATTTCGAGCCTATCCTATCGATTGTTTGTTGGGTTTATCAGGCCACCTGCTATCGGTCCAGACCACTATATATAGTTCCACGCACAAGTTGGTGGGGAGTGTGTTGAAGATCCCACATCGACTAGAGATTAGAACATTTCATAATATATAAGTGGGTGCAAAACCTCACCTTATAAGCTGGTTTTATGAGGTTGAGTTAAACTTAAATCCACTTCTTAATAATTATTTAATTTTATATCCATTTTAGTGTCCCCCAAACCTACACTATAGTTAAATAATATATTTTTCTTTATGTAGGCTTAGCCAACACTACCTTGTAAATTTGTGTCCATTGGAGATCTTCTCTAATGCATAGCCACCAAAAGATTAGCTTCCATTTCTATTAGGACACTAAGCCCACACTAGCTCCATGTAGCGTCTCGTTTTTTCTTTTTGCGTCATTTTTTTGGAGACTCTACCAACATTATTTCTTGTAGTGATTTGTGATTATTGTGAATATCATTTGAAACTCGACAGTTAAGATAAAATCAAATTTTCGATTGCTAATTAGATACCAAGTTAGAAACTAATTTATGAATTTTATTAATAATAGAAATTACTTCAGATACCAATAATTTTTTTAGTCTCTAAAATCGTATATAATTTAGTCAATATAGTAACTAATTATTTTGTGTCTCTAAAATTGGTTTCTATTTAATGATTTTCTTGTAGTGTTAGTACTAAACGATTAAGTGGGAAGTTGGAGTCTTATATTAGAAAAAATCCAAATTTGAAAAGTACTAATATTCGTAATAAAGTTGTCAAGAAATGGAACACAAGTATTTCAAGGTCAAAGGCGATCAAAGGCACAAAGGGTAATGTTAATGGCATCAAAGCATGTGGAGAGTTCATTTCAAGAGCAACACATAAGGATTTATGATTATGCGCATGAGCTGTTGAGAGCAAACCCTAGATCCACAATGAAAGTGAAAGTTGAAAAAATGAATGGTGTTTCAGTGTTCAAGAGGATTTATGTCTATTTAAAGGCCTACAAGGATAGCTTTTTGGCATGTAGGCCCATCATTGATTTAGATGGGTGTTTCTTAAAAGGATATTATGAAGGTGAACTATTAACAATAGTTAGAAAGGATCCTAATGACCAAATGTTACCCGGTGACATATACTCTAGTTGAGGTTGAGAACAAAGACTCATGGTTATGGTTTTTGGAACTACTAATTGATACTGAAAGGTGCAACAATATGTGCACCAAACAAATTCATCTTTGACTAACAAAAGGTATGTACTTCATTTGACATGTGTATGTTTCTCTATATATCACGAAGTTGACTTCTGCATATAACCAATTGTGCAGGGTTTGTTGCATGCCTTATAACAACTTTTACCTGAAGTTGATCAACAATTTTGTGTTAGACATCTATATTCCAACTTTAGAAAAGTTTTCCAGGAAAAAAACTGAAAACTCTAATGTGGAAGGTAGCAACAAGTACCCCAAGCAAGTGATACAATCCAAGCCAATAAGGAGATGACCAAGGACTCAAATAACCATTCACACTATGAGAAGTCATCTCAACTTTCAAGTGAAGACTCCACCAAGGATCTAGCAGACCAGAAGGAGAAATGGCCAAAGACCAGAACATCAAATGTTCTTTCTTCTGGTCTTCTTAAAAATAAAACATGTTTGGGCTCACTTCGGGGGTCCAAAATAGCAAGATAGGTTAGAATAAGTGCCTATAGCATAATAGGGGGTGTAGTTATCATTTTAGCTTGTTTCTAGCCCTTTAGGAAGGAAATTTGACCTAGTTTCTAGAAGAACAAGCCTAGGGTGCGGTTTTGACTTAGTCAAACCCTAAAGGCAACCCCCTCACACATTTACCACCTTACCCTTGCCCTTCTTGCCCACCAAGGCACCCATTCCTATAAATAGTGTGCCTTACTTCATGTATTTACAAGTTGAATTTGAAGTACAGAAATTCTACAGGAGTGATTTTGTGAGTCAAAGTACTCTAAGTTTTATGCGTCTTATCTTAGGTGAGTAGTATCCTAAGTGGCGACTCCAGGTCTTATCTTGAGGGAGTGACATCTCAAGTGGCGGCTCTTGCACCACTCATCTTGGAGTCCATTTGCTCCAAGTGACGTGAATTCCTTTTCTAATCCATAAGTTCTATTCATCCCTTCATCTTTTCCCTTCTTTATTTGCACCATTATCCATTTCCATTTCATGTTCTTTAATGTTCCTTCCATTCGGTCATCTTTATCATTTTGGTCTTGTTTCGTTTCCTCTTTTATGTTCTTTTCAATTCCGTACCATTGCATCATTGTGATGAGGACCTAGAAGAGAATATGTCTACTGACCAGGCCCAACCTCAAAAGAGGGAAACTAGGAGCATGACACAGGACTAAAAGCCAAGTCAGGATGCTCCAACCAATGCCTCAACTCCCACTTTATCACAGAGGATTACAAGAAGCAGAGCACAGGTTTTGGTTGCTGAGCATCAATTGTTTTCCTTATTTGTAATGTTAGTAAAATAGGTGTCATTAAGCATTAGAGGGGGAGTGTGCTATCAAATAGGTGCCTTTAGCAATAGAAGGGGGTGTACTATCAATTGTGGCATTTTTGACCTATCTTCTAGAAGAATAGGATGATGGGTGCGACATTGACTATAGTCAACTCCCTAGCCGCCCCACATTTTGCTCTCCCCATCCTACCCTTTAAGCTTGCTCTCCAAGGCTCCTAAACCTATAAATAAGGAGGTCTACCTCATGTATTCCTAATTTGAAATTGAATAGTAAAGAAACTACACACAATTTTTGTGTGAGTAGTGAATGAGTGAGTCTCCTCCATTGTGGTCTTATCTTGTGGGTGATGATGCTCTCAAGTGGCGCCCTCCTTCCATTCATCTTGGTGGTTCCACCCCATCAAGTGGCACGATTCACCATTGCTCCACCATCCATAAGTTCTTCCTTCATAATCTCTTCCATTTATCCATTCCTTTTGTTCACGTTTTTTTATCTTCCTTGCCTTATATTTGTGTTTCGGTTTTGGAGACTCTTTATGAGTAAGGATCATCATTTGGATTGGCTTGTATACCATTGATGCATTCCTTTTCTCCTCTTTAAATTTCGGCTTACATCCATTCATCACCTTATTCATGCCTTTTTTTCTTTTGCCTTGTGGAAATGAACCTTCACATCTACTTAACCACTTGGTTAAGTTAATGTCCAGTGGGGATTTTCCTTAGGTTGTCACCTTAATTGTCTAAAAATCCAATCCTAAGTAAAGTGTCACCATAAAATGATCAATCATAAAATCAACTCACATCACATTGTCATCCATATATGTGTTTTCTCTTTGTCTTTGTGAAGTGAATCTTCGCACTTACTCAACCACTTGGTTAAGTTCGTGTCCAGTGCGAATCTTCTTAGGGTTCTCACCTTAAATTGTTAAATCCAAAAATCATAACGAAAGTGAAACCTTTAAAATGTGCAATCTAAAATCAACTCACATCAGTAAGGGAGAGGGGGATAAAGGAGATTAAGGAAGTTAATATTGATGTTTTCAAGCACCTCATTGCAATATCCCCAAGGCAAGACTTCCTAACTATAAAGGTTTATGTTTATTTATGCCAACTATTACTAATGTGTCATTTTTTTTATTTAGGTTATGGTCAAGATCAAGGTTTACCACTAATGCTATGTGTGACACACCTGTCAACAACATGACCGAGGCATTTAATAGTCATTGTTACTACAAGGTCTAAAACTATCATCAATATGCTAGAGAATATTATAACTTATATCATGGAGAGATGGGCTAATAACATATTACATATTGCTTCCTTTGAATGATCCATTTGCCCAAAAATTACAAGCAGACTAGAAGAGGAATTAGATCAATCTCGATTTTTTTATACCAAGGTTTTCAACATTGACCCACCTTTTTTTTATTCTTATTTGTATAATAGCTAATATGTGACTTTTATGTGTACAATTTTTCTGCAGACCCCTTATTTGAGGTCAGATATGTCTCTATCATTAGAGACAAATTTGTTGTGAATTTGGATAAAATGGAGTGCAGGTGTAGAAAGTGGATGGTCACAGGCATCTCTTGTTGTCAATCGTTGGCTGCAATGAAATTTATGAATCTGAATGGAGTTGACTTCATCCTAAATTGCTTCAAGAAGAGGACCTATGAAATTGTATATGGAGTTAATGGTTAACATGTGTGGGAGAAAACTCAATGGCCTAGTGTACTCCCACCACTTAAGAACAGGTTGCCTAAAAGACAAAAAATAATGGAAGGTTGAAATCATGGGAGTTTAAGAAGAATAGTACTCAATTAGGCCAAGTAGGTATATCCAAAAATGTTTTCTATTTGTCAACAATTGACTATAATAGGAAGTCATTTCCACAAGTCCTAACTCAACCACCTCAACCCCCTGAATTATCAACCTTAACCTTTCCAACTCAACCACCTCAATCAACCCAACTTTTACAATCATCAACCTCAACCACCTCAACCATCCCAGCCTTCTCAATCATCAACCTCAACCATTCCAAGTGAACCACCTCAATCATCCCAACCATCTCAACTAAGCCATCCACCACCTACTCACAACATTCAAAGGACAATAAGAACAACACGATAAACAAGAGGCTTCTCATCAACATCAACCTTTGCCAGACCCAACACCAAGCCAGAACTACAGAATAGCAGGGGGTTATTTGGGAGCCATGATTATGTTTAATTTTATACACGTTTAAGATGTATTTTGGAGTACGATTAAGTTTTAAGAAATATATTTTTCAGTACATTTATGTTTGAACATGTATTTTGAAGTACAACAACTCTATCATTTCTATAATGTTACTTATGTAAATGTATTTTTAAGTACACAATATTGTAATTGACATATGTTGCTTTTAGTTGCATGTATTTCCACCACAATTTGTTAAGTAGCTTTGCTTCTTTTCACATCATAAACCCACTTTCTCATTTATTCCCTTCATAATATATTAAATACAAATATGTCAACAACCTCACATACTCATTGCTTGAACTGAACATTACATAAAGTTATTTAACATTACAATATCAAAAGATACAAAACTTTAGTACACTTAATACAAACATATTTTATGAGAATTTTAACAACACTGACAACATAATAATGTTAATTACAACAAGTAAACACACCACCACTAACAATAACTAAATCTATTTTTTGGATCCCTTGACAAATTTCTCTACATTATCTATCTTATTGTCTTATCTCACAATAATTGAATCTCTTTCATTGCTAACTTCTTGAATGCACTATTTGCAGAAATTGAAACCTAGCATTATGTCACCATTACTCTTTTTTTCAAGAAAACCATAAAACCAAACAAATCAAGAAGTTGGAATGAAGATGTGTAGGTTTAACAAAGCAAAGTTCCATAACTCTAACCTTGTACTTAGGACAACCCCACATTTTTTTCCATAATTCTTAACAATGGTTGTTATTGTCAATATAGCAAACTCTCCACAATGGCAAATGGGTGCAGTGAAGGAACTCTTACTCCCACCACTTACATTGGTTTTGAAAATCCCATCTATTACAGCTAAAAGATGACTAATGACAAGTTTCATAATTCAGTAATATTTCATGAAAAAAAGATAAGCACTTATGGACTTTAATTGATAATAAAGTTATAATTCAACCTCTAATTTAGGAATTTGAACCTTTTTAGATATTTTTGGATTATGAGATGAATAAGAACGATTATTCCCAAATTTATGTTAATTTCAGGAATCTAGGGGAAGATGGAGATAAAAGGGTTAAAGGAGAACGAACAATCTAAGATCAAAAGACAAAGTTGGACTTTTTATTGTGAAACTTGTTTAAGCAAGCAATCTTTCGCTTGAGTGAGATATCACTTAACCCAAGCTCAATTAGGTTAAAGAAGGCATGAGGCAAAATCTTCGACATCATTGGAAGGATATTGAAAGATAGAAAATCCTAGAGGAGACAACCGTTAAGGAGAAACACCATGGATCTTCTTTTCTTATTTTTTTGCTTGTAATGGCCAATATGAGTGGCTAAGTCCTCCCTTTGGGATTGAGAGTAATCTGTTCAAACTCTTATTGATAGTTGGTATTATCATTTTATTCTTAAAGTTTGAATCTTTATTTATAATTTTGATCCTTATATGATTGAAAAATACTTCTAAGCACCTGGCCTAAATGATAATGCTTAACATATTTGAATGCTAGAAATATATTTGAAATGTTAATTTCTTTATAACATTTGTCCGTAATGATAAGACGTTTTTATATATGCGAGGAATTGATATTTAGGGGATGTTCTTAATAATTTTGCATGTGAGGAATCGATATAAATGATTTTTATACATGCATCAATGTCAATCAAGATGGGATGTTTATGTTTTTATTCATTGAAAATACAGACAAGTGAGAAATATTAACTCCAATCCCAATTTTCTCAATTGAATAATCCAAATCATTTACTTTTTTTATTTTATTTTTTTATACAAATTTATGATACAAACAACCTTTTAAACAAATTTTGAACACATCTTTTCATATTTAGTGAATATTATACTTTAGATTATAGAACTATTCCTTGCGGGTTCGATATTTGTTCCTTGTGAGTTCGATATATGTTTCTTATTACTTTTGACTCGATACACTTTCTGTAAAATAGTCATAAACTAACACTGTAAATTGTCCATGTGTATCACCTCGTGTCACTCTGTGTGCCAAATCATCAAACAATTAATGTCATTGAAGACAATCTAATAAGAGGGACCACATTGAATCGATTTTAAAATTTTTGGTATGATATTGAATTTTTAAAATATCTCAAAACCTGACTTTTGACCTTTAATATAGGAACTAAAAGGGTAATTAAGTCAATTTTAAAATTAAAATCTAAATTGTTTAAAATATCCTAACTTTCAAGAATAAAAAGACAAGTTATTGTAATGTTTGTTAAACCTAAAGTTTGAAACCTAATATGCATTAAGGGTGTGTTTGCTTTTGGGGGTGACATTGTAGTCGCAGATGGATTAGAGGTGCCACCCCCGTTTGCTTTTGTGGGAGGGGGAGGTTGAGGGTGAGGGTGAATAGAAAGATGGGGGTATTGAAGGTGCTCTCATAATTGAAGAGAAAGGAGAATGGAGAATGAAAGTCATGTAGGATGTATGCAAAGACTATGGTGCCCTTACTTTCTCATGTTTTTGGACCATCATTATTAATAATAATTTTGTGTGTGAGTATATATATATATATATATATATATATATATATATATATATATATAACATAACATAATTTAAAGAATCATAAATAATATTAAAATTATCTAAATAAACTAACTTAAGTAATAAAATTAATTTAAATTAATAAAATGAAAAATAATAAAATTATACTTACATTTAAAATTATATTTAATTATTTCTTTGAATTTGATATTTTTTTATTTTATTTATAAATGAAACTTTAAATTATTTTAATTAACTAAAATATGCACAAAATTAATAATTATTTATTCTTTTTTTATATACAAGGATAAATTTGTAATCTTACAATTTACACTATTTAAAATAATTTGAAATAGTCTTACAACTATCACATCACTCACGTACTTCAATAAATTTTCCTCATACATCCACTTTAACATATCCCAATCTAAACAACCTCACATTTTTTTACACTTTCTTCTTAATGCTTTGTTTGGATTAAAGGGTGTGAGGGAATGAAAAGTTGAGGGTGTGGGAGAGTGGAAGTTGTTAGGAAAGATGGCTTTAAACTAGAGGGGGGGTGAATTGTTTAAAGAGGTTTTCGCAAACTTTTACAAACTAGAATGAATATCTTTCAGAAATCAAATGATTAAGCAATTCAGTTTGCCAAAACAGCAAGCAAAACAGCACTGCCAGGAAAACAATCAGTTGTTTCTTCGAAACAATCGGTTATTTATACCAGCAAACAACAAACAAACTAAATTTAAAGAGTTAGGGATAGAGAGATTGTACACAGAAGTTTATACTAGTTCACTCCAACCCAGAGCTACATCCAGTCTTCTCAGAACCCTGAGGAAATCCACTAAGCAATCACACCTTGATCACTTACACAACAACCAAGAGAATGACCTTGAAAACCTCAAGACACACACTCTCCTTGGCCAACACTAAGATTGCTGATCTTGAACACCTCAAGAACACACAGCCAATCTCAACAACAATACACAGAAGAAATGTTTCAGCAGTTTACACAGATTACACTTGTTACAGATGAAGATCTAAAATCAATACAAGTAGAAACTTATTCCAGCACTTTGATCAATCTCTCTAGCACTTAAGCAATCTCAGCACTTTTAAAACTCTCTTAGTTCTTAGTTCCAACTTTTTCAAAAGCATTCTCTTATTTAAAAGAGATTTTCTGAATTATATAAAAGGAAGTTTGTTACCAAATCTTAACAAACCCATAAAAGCTTTCAGAAAGATTGGTCAAAGCATTTAATGACTGGAGCGTATTCAGTTTCAAATCATTTAAAGTTCAGTCAAAGAAAATAGTTTTTCTGTTAAGGTTCCAAAACAAACAATCGGTTGTTTCCTCGAATCAATCGGTTGTTTTGTCACTTAACAGTTTTCTTCATTCAAAAACAGTTTTCAAATTTTCTCAAAACATCTAAGTATAAACAATCGGTTGTTTCGATAGAACAATCGGTTGTTTCAACTTAGTTTGAAAAACACTTTTGTTTTATCAAAAACTGAGATGCTAATTGCTTTGAGATTTAATCTAAGGTTGGATTACACTTTAAACTACCCCAGAACAAAACAATAAAGCAGCACAGCAGCATCAAGCAAGCAGAAGCTTCATCATTATTCAAAGGATTTGGATTCTTCAAAACCTTGAACACCACTTGGTTCAACAGAAGTATGAAGAAAGTTGAGGTTGTTTGGATTAGGGTATGTTAGAGTGAATATGTGAGGAAAGTTTATTGAAATACGTAAGTAATGTGATGGTTATAAGAGTATTTTAAATTATTTTGAATAATGTAAATTGTAAGATTACAAATTTACCCTTGTATATAAAAAACAATAAGTAACTATTAATTTTGTGCATATTTTAGTTAATTAAAATAATTTAAAGTTTAATTTATAAATAAAAGAAAAAAATGTAAAATTCAAAGAAATAATTAAATATAATTATAAATGTAAGTATAATTTATTATTTTCCATTTTATTATTTTAAATTGATTTTGTTACTTAAGTTAATTTATGTAGATAATTTTAATATTATTTATGATTCTTTAAATTATGTTATGTTATATATATAATGATTAGTAATAATGATTTTCATTATTATCATTAAAAAAATCAATATATTTTAAAAATAAATGGATATTTAGAACACACCATGAATATTAAGTAGTTCTGAAAATATATAATATAAAGTCATTACATTTGATCCAGAAAGAGATAAAGAAATGTTAATTTGTTTGTAATTTTAGAATTATGTAAAAATGAAGAACATACTAATATTAATTAGAAAAGAAAGCATATCCCCACTAATAACATTTTAATCCTTCTTATGGAAACCTTCAAACGATTTTCTAGAAGACATATCTACCTCCGTTGTCTGACAATAATTGCATCTTTTTCATCAGCAATGTCTTCAATGCACCATTTGAAAAAATTACAGCCTAGGACCATGTCACTTGTAATCTGTTTTGAAGAAAAGAATAAAATTCAACAATGAATAAGTTTAAAATAACATTCTTAAGTTTGTATCAAACCTAATTTAACAAATTTTACCTTGTACTTGGAACAACCCCAAAATCGTTTTCCAGCATTTTTTTTTCTGTTTTTGTTGTTCTCAAAAGAGCAAACTCTCCACTATCACAAATAGGAGGAACGAAAGCACTTGTGTTTGTAGTAGAATGGGTAAAAGTTTGAGGTTTTTGCACACCACACCCTGTACAACTAGACGACAATGTGCTGTGATACGCAGACATTGAAGGCGACTTTAGGAATGCTGTTGAAGTTCCGTATTATGTCATGGAGCCCAAATTTTATTTATGCATAATAGAAATGAAATGTTATAAAAGTTGCATTGAAAACAATATCATTATCTAAATAAGTTCCATGAAAACTACCATAAAAATTTAATATTAAATAACAATAACAAGTCATTAATGTTCAACATGAAAAATAGAAATAAAAATAATAATGACAATAACATAATGATAAGACCATCAATGGCCTTGATGACGTCGTATGTCAGCCAGAGTATCCTGAACCTGGTCCATCCGGGTATTCAAGTTCTGTATGCCGGTCATAATTTGGGTTAACAATTCCATTTGGTTGGGGATTGTGGGCTCAGGTTCACCACCCCCAACATCTTCTTGTGGCAATTGATCCTCTTCATCATCTTCTTCGTCTAGTTAGTGAGGCCTACCAAGCTGTCATACGTCATTGACCTGGAATATATTTAATTTCCTCATACTCTTTTTCCCAAAATAATGATTCCATCCTAGCATTATTACTGACTCATTTGACAAGTCGAAGCCATACACCTGTAAGATCCGTGTTATCAAAATTGCATACGGCAAAGGCATGTTGTTATCCCTACATTTAATCATGTGTTTCATGATGTAATGAGGCCAATTAATCATTATATTATTTTTTATGCACTAGAGCATGAAAACATCCTCATTCAATAATTGTGCAAAATTGTTCCCACGAGAGCACAAGATGTGCACCCATGTGTAATGTAATAGTCGATCATTCATTTTCAAACTACCGGCATTTCTAACATTTTGACCTTGAACATCTTCATGAATCATGGGCGATAATGCTAGTGCTCGATCAAAATTGACTTCCTCAAGGATCGTCCCAAGGGTTAACCTAACACCGTCATACTTGAGATTGGCAATGTTCATCCAATCCAATTCAGTAATGTTTATTCGCTTTCTGCAAATCTCAACACAAAGGTGACCAATAAGTGTGATCTTCAGATTTGTATAAAATAATCTAACCAATTCTTCATAATACGGAAATTTCATGCCAAGGAAAGCTTGTACACCTTGGAAATTCATAAGGTTTTGGAATTCAAACCTTGCAGCAACAAAAAATGGAGTATGCATAGCTTTTGGTGATAAGACTGCTCTTCCGTGAAACATATTTTCAAACATCGTCATTTGACATTTTGTACTAAAGTATCTTGAATAATCAAGAACTTCTGCAATATGCGTTGCTAGGGGAGGAGGAACGACATGATCTTCTGCTGGAGCTTTACCCTTACGGGTTTTGTGGCGTTTGTGGGATGATGATGTCATGTATAATGCAATTATAACTTTGTATAAAGTAAATGACAATATCATGAACAAAATAGTAGAACTTATCAAATACAATAGTACAAGTTCATAAACAAAATATTACATGACCAATGAAAAGACAATACTAGAATTCCTGAACTAGAATATTAAAAGTTCTGATTACACAACAACTCAAATTAAATAAAATGACAACATGTAAGTGAAACACACAAAGGTAACGCGGATGCACAGATATGAAATCCATGCCTAGTCATAAATGCAAACAACTTGGTCATGCGAAGCATCCCAAATAGTTGTTTAACTCTTCCTGGATGCTCACATAAAAACTCGTAGCATTGATCCATGACCTGTTCATCCTGGATGTTAAGCTCCGCCAACATTGCCCAAATATCAGACTCAGAGAATTGGTAGGATGCATGGCGACGATGATGGTGTACATGCTCAGCATATAAGTCGTTTCTTCGTGTAATTTTCACAACTATATGTTGTGCTGTGGTTGCTTGTGCACAAGCAATGTCAACCAACTCAGAGCCATTCTTATTAGCATCCTTCATTGAGGAAACACATTCTTGAAGATTTGTATTCAACAAAGCAAAATGTTCATCAATTCCGTCCATGGTGGGCCCTTTTCTTTTTTATCCTCGAGACGAGGATGTGCCCGCAGAGCCCGTAGAAGGCATATAATTAGTATTTGAAGGAGTGTCCGAAAGAGTGTCACTTGATTGAATATGAGGAGCAGGTGAACATGGGACGTAGTCATCGGCCTCTTCAAAGTTGGGTTGCTCGGGGATATAATCCATATTATTGTCGTCAAGGTTGACACTGAAATTACTTATGTCAGGAGGTGAATTGATGTCACGGGCTTTCCTGACCCAACTTCCGTTGGCTCTGTCATTACACCACAAGTCCTCCATCAGGTTATAATAGCGAATGGGATTCACACGCCATTTCACCGCAGATGGTTTGGCCTAAATACATGTCACATATTAGTACAAGTTCATAAATGTATAGTGAAATGTATTTGTTGTCAAATGTACTTATCATCGTACCTTGATCAAGTCATTCCAAACTTCGTCCTCCGCTTCAAAATGTTTCGTGGTCTGGTTCCATGCGAAACCACTCTATCCACTAAACAAATCATATACTTCCCTCCACCTGTCCTTCAGGCTTTTTTGACAATTTTTGACATGGTTTTTCTTCATAGTTGTTAATCCAGCATCGTGTAGAGCCATAACAATGTTAGTATATCCCTGACTGGTCCAACTAACGTCAATTTTGCAACCTCGACTTACCTCTTCAATCATTGTATTTAGCAGAATTAGGTCCATCTCTGTCGTCCACTTAGTGAACTCTCGACAACCACCTGATGAATGTGGAGCAACATTCTTCCCGCAATCCATCTAATTTACTTAAATAAAGTTATGATGACAAACATTGGAACAAAATATAAAATATATTCATTCATCAAATTAATTGTTTACATAATCTTGCCACATTTCATTTGCTATAGTGTCCCTAATATGACAACCTAGGCTATAATCATGGTCACGAGCATGGGTAGGGGTTGGTTGTACATCTTCTTGTAACAATTCATGATCTACTTCTTCAATCAGAGACTCATCATTGTCAACCCCGCGAAGAAAGTTATGCAGAATACAACAAGCTAAAACAATTTTTGTTGTAGTATCAACATCATAATGTGCCTCAATCCCACTGGCTATAATTGGAAATCGTTTTTTCAGCACCCCAAATGTTCTCTCAATTACATTTCTAAGTGATGAATGTCGAAGATTAAACAACTCTTTAGCATTTTCTGGCCCTCTTCGCGAATATTCTTTCAAATGGTATCTGATCCCACGATAAGGTGTTATTATATTTGGTTTTAACATAAAACCTGCATCACCAAGATAGTATTTTCCTATGAAGATTGTGGAAAGTTGTGTTAGTATATAGTACTATAACTATTTTATTGTTCTGCACACCCAATCCCCTCAAACTAACCTTTTGGAATAACCAAAGGATTGTCTCGTACCAAAGCATCTTTCAATATCCTTGAATCAGAGGCAGTTCCTTCCCAACTGGGCAAGACATATGTGAACTTCATGTCGAAGTCACAACCTGCAAATATGTTTTGGATTGGCCAATCTTTTCTCCCTCGATAACGAGGTGCATCAGCACGTGCAACCTTAACACGTACATGATTCCCATGTATGGCCCCTATACAATCCTAATGTAAACCAAAATTCATAACTTTAAATATACACAAAATAAATACAACATAATACATAATTTAAAGTAATCTTACCATAAACAAACCTTAAAGTAGGGGTAAAATCGACTGTTGTTAAGGATGTGTGGTTCTACAACTGTTCCATTTGGTTGAATTAAGAAATCCCTCTCCAACTTTAAAATTGCACTTAAAACATTATGAAAGTGACGGGATACTGTTTCTCCAAACCGATGGAAAAAGAATGACACTTCGATTCTTCACATTATGCCCAATAATGTGTAGAAATTTCGCTACTTGTTCTTCCACGGTTGATCAATATGCATCTTTAACAAGTTCAGTTGCCCGTATTCATTCACATAATTGAAGGAAAGCTTCCGGTCCCATGCGAATAATATCACGACATTTTTCAGTGTGAACCAGGTACTCCATCAATTCTTGTCTGCGACGCTCTTTTTGTGGTTGGAACTCATTGATAGAGTTGCTTCTAGTATGCACCGTGCGTAACAAATTCAATCCAAAATCAATGATACAAAGAATGATCACTGATGCACGTTCATTATTATTTTTTATTTGTTCTTGGATTTGTGAAATCAGATTCAAGTTCGCCGCAAGAAGATCGTCATAAATTGCAACTACTTCCTTAAAATCTACCATCTCTGCCTCGTCATAATGCCTTGTCGAATTGATAACATTATCCATGTAATCTTTAACTTTCATCCACAACCATGATTACGTGTACGTGTGAATACAACATACCAAAAACGGTTACCATTTCGATGTATAACTACACCAATACAGTGATCCTAAAACCTAATCTTAATTAATTTTAATAAAAATTTTATTCTAAATTTCATTTCTCTAATATAACAAAATTAATATGCATACATACTTACAAAAATTATATTAGTGTACACGATAATTCTATCAAAGAAGAAATAAATATAAACAATTACATAAAATGAAATAACTATAATAACAATAATAACTATGTATAAATATTGAAACTTCAAATATTTATGTAAAATAAAAATAACTTTTTCTGCTTTTATTAATTACTACAATTTCTTTTTTAATATTTTTAATGAGAACATTAATAATTTATGTAAAATCTAAAAAAAATAACCTAAACATTATAAAGTTTTATTTCCAATCTGTAAAAATATTATTTTTAAATAAAAAATCTATTTTTTATAAACAATTCAATTTTCTCAAAATTAATAACTATCTACATTTATTATTAAAAATTCAAATTTCTTCTCTAAATTTTTTCTGCTTTTTTTAATTACTACAACATTTATTTTAATGTTTTTAATGATAACATTAATAATTTTTGTAAAATCCAAAATAAATTACCTAAACATTATCAATTTTAACTTCCATTCTGTATAAATATTATTTTTAAATAAAAATACCTATTTTTTATAAACAATTAAATTTTCAATATGTAACAACTATCTATATTATTATTAAAAATTCAAATCTATTCTCTAAAATTTTTCTGCTTTTATTAATTACTACATCATTTTTTATAATGTTTTTAATGATTATATTAATAAATTTTGTCAAAATCTAAAAAAAATAACCTAAACATTAGGCCCTTTTATTTTCATTATGTGAAAATATTATTTTTAAATAAAATAAACTCTTTTTTATAAACAATTATATTTACATAAAGTAATAAATATCTATATTTATTATTAAAAATTCAAAATTTTGATTTCAAATTTTTCTGCTTTATTTTAATTACTACAACAATTTTTTATAATGTTTTTAATGAAAACATTAATAATTTATGTAAAATCTAAAAAAATTTAACCTCAACATTATAAACTTATTTTTCCATTCTGTAAAAAAATTATTTAAAAAAAATATAACTATTTTTTATAAGCAATTACATTTTCAAGAAGTAAAAACTATGTACATTTATTCTTAAAAATTTAAATTTCTTCTCTAAATTTTTTCTGGTTTTTTTAATTTCTACAACATAGTTTAATATTATCTTTTTAATTATAACATTCATAATTTATGTAAAATATAAAAAAAAATGCTATAAATTAAAAATTCTTATTTCCATTCTGTAAAAATATTCATTTTAAATAAATTAAATTATTTTTTTTATAAAGAATTAAATGTTTAAAAAATAATAACTATCTACATTTATTATTAAAAATTGCAATTTCTTATCTAAAGTTTATCTAAACCCTAATTGTAAGGACCTGTAAATTTGAATTGGAATAAAAAGAGATATATTTTAAAAGAATTCTATGTATGTTTTATTTAGAATAGAAAGGGAGGAAAAAGTTAAGTTTAGAAGGCTATGAGATCGCCGGTCGCCTGCTACACATGAGCGCCAGGTGGACGTCGCGCGGGCGCGAGAGGCATGCAGGCATCAGGCATCGCGCGGGCGCGAGAGGCATGCAGGCATCGCGCGGGCGCGAGAGGCATGCAGGCAACGCGCGGGCCCGAGAGGCATGCAGGCAACGCGCGGGCCCGAGAGGCATGCAGGCATCGCGCGGGCGCGAGGCATGCGGGCATTGCCAGGGCGCGAGGCATGTGGACGTGGCCAAGGCGCGAGAGTTATGAGGGCGTCGCCAGGGAAGACATCGGTCGTCTCCCAGAGGAAGACATCGGTCGTCTCCCAGAGGAAGACATCGGTCGTCTTCTAGGGCGAAGGAGACATCGGTCGTTCGCCAGGATGAGTCAGCGTTGGAAAGTTGTCGCGATGGCGAGCCTCACACAGATAAAGTGGGACCCAGACTCTCAGCATGAAACGTCCTGCACGCGCGCCACGTAGACAAAAAGGATGATTCAGAGTGGTGACATCAGAATGTTGGCATGCGCAAGAGACACTCGCGGTCGTACTGTTCAGAGCAGTGGTTGGCATGCACAAACGACAACAGTGGTCGTACTGTTCAGAGCAGTGGTTGGCATGCATAAACGACAGCAGTGGTCGTACTGTTCAGGGCAGTGGTTCTCAGACTTTCCTGCAGAAGGGGTGGCAGCAGCAGCAAACGTGGACAGGTAAGCTGGGATTCAAAAGCCACTGCGGGAAGGCAAAGAGTGTTACAGACTCAAGAGTGTTAGAGTGAGTGCAAACTTCCTCCCTCCCTTCTTCCCTTCCTTGCGTTGAGACTCAGGCAACCTCTAGCATCAGTGCGACACGCGACGTTGCCCTTAGAGCACCTAAGAGGTTCTCTGCAAGTTCTACAGACCAGGCGCTGAAAACAGAGACAAGGCGGGGTTCAAGCTTCGTTGGGTTTCGGAGCTCCTGGTGTTTGCGCAAGTCCAGGTAAGGGAAGCTAGACTTCATTTTCAATACAAGCCATAGTTTAGCTATTTTCTGAAGTGAGGGCGACGTGGTCGCCGGTTTTCGTTTTCATCCTTGTAAAATGCTCTGTGCTATGTGTTGGGCGACGTGGTCGCCGGTTTTAAATGCAGTCTTCGAAATACTCTGTTTTTGAACTAGATCGCTGGTTTTGGCGTTGTTTGCGAAAACTCCCTGTTTTTGGGTTGCTTTGAAACTGTTGAGATTTAAATGAGATATTCGAAAATAAGAACCTTGGATTGAGTTTTGCTGTGATTGAAATCATTCCTTTAAGTGTTATGTGATGTGTTGGATGTGGTGAATGTGGATCGAGGCATAGTATTTTCAGGAAAGAAAATACCGTGTAAGATCGTGTAGGATGTGCATTGATCGGTGATGTCTATAATGGGATTATCCTGACTCTCCTGAGATAATGGATTCATATAGATGAGGTTATTCAGGCGTTGAGAGTCGAAGGAGGTTCATATGTATGGGTGAGTCGTGTGAAACAGAACGAGCTCGGCCTGTCATATGGATTAACCCTGTCATACTGTGAGAATGGTGAACTTGAGATTGTGTTGATGCGCATAGCTGTGGAAACATTACAACAGCTTGTATGACAGGTGCAGAATCTCTGAGTCTAGTCAATGCACGAGTCTTCCGGAAGTAGGTCAAGTGTCTTGTGTGCTGGGTCAGTGGTGGTCTGACATGTGAAATGAGGAACTTGAAATTCATAGACACTTGATGCAGTTTTGTGAAATAGAATGACTCTTGTGAATATTGTGAAATGTGTGATTTCTGGGTGATCAGGTGAAGGGCATTGAGAAAATCTATAGCTTTACGTGAATATCTTGAAAATTGCTTACTCTGATTTTAATGTTCTTATTTAAACTCTCTTTAAAATATCTAGCTTACCCTGCGTGTTTTGGTTCTGTGGCTGTTCTCTTAAAACTGTGATGATCGTGTATAACTTACACGGGAGCAGATGATCTTCCAGGAAGTAGAGCTCCTTAGTGAAGTGGTCGCCGGAAGGAGATCGGCTGTTTTTGGGTCCCCCGATGGGCGATCGGCCTCGTCCGATAGGAGATCGGTCTCTTCCGATAGGAGATCGCCTGCTTCGTTTTTTTTTTACTGTATTTTGTTTATGTTTCTGGAAAAATTTGACCGAATTTGTATTAAACTCCCTGTGAGGAGAAACTACATTTCATATATATATAATATTTTGTTCATAGAATCTATTTGTTACCTTTATTTTCATTATATACATTTGTATAGTATTTTGGCGGGATGTTACACTAATTACTACAACATCTTTTTTAATTGTTTCAATTATAAGATTAATAATTTATGTAAAATGTAAAAAAAAAAAAAAACCCTACACATTACAAATTTCTATTTCCATTATGTAAAAATATTCATTTTAAATAACTAAATATTTCTCTTATAAACAATTAAATGAAAAAAAAATTAATAACTATTTACAAAAATAAAATAATAATCACATAAATAACTTGACACAGAAAATTAATTTACTAACTTATTAACATCAATAATTACTCTAAACCCTAAACAAATTAAATTACAAAACCATCATCATCCAAACATATAGTACAAATGTAAACAACAAATTTAAATCAAAGAAACCTAAAATACAAATAAAAATTAAAACAAAAAACCTGAAGAACAACAGCAGAAGAAAATTAGGATGAAGAAGAGCACTACCAGAAGAGAAAACAAAGCACTGCCTGGAAAAAAAAAACAAAAGAAAAAAATTTGAAATTTGAAAAAAAAAAACCTAGAAGATAACCGATTATCACATGCATTATAAATCCACCATAATCGATTAGCCAAAGGAAATTACCCACATAATCGATTATTGAAGCAAGCTAAAATCAAGCATAATCGATTATCAAAACCACATTATCTACCAATTTTAACTTCCACCAAAATCGATTATGTTCCTCAAATTTAATAGATAATCGATTACTGGATATGCATAATCGATTATCAACTACTTTAAAGCCTATAATCGATTGTGTGGGCACAATTTTTTCAACCCTAATCGATTAAGCACCATTTCAAAGGAAGGCAATGCTCACCTGAGATGAACCAAGCACTACGTAAGTCAGCCCCTACCACTCTGATGCCTTAGGAATCTCTCCAAGCCCAATTAACCAATTTAGAAGTCATTGCATATGAGGAGTACGTTTAGTTTCTTGGATGAGTGAAGTGAAACAGGTAGTCATGGTTAGTTTTATAGAGTGAAACACCAACTTATTGCACAACTACTGCATTCACAACCTTCAATGCTCTCACCCACTGCATTCACTCACAACCTTCAATGGGTCAAACGATTCCTGAGCCAAAGTCAGGAATCTCCATGTGCCATGCACAGTGCATGCAGGCGCAGTGCTTGCACAGTGCTTTGTCGTGGCATGGAGGAGAAAAGCAAGGGTAGAAGGGTAACTTGTTAGGTGTGACGTGACATTCGCTGTGCTACTCTCTACTTTCTCTTCATTTTGGAGAAGATCTCAAACCTCCTCCACTTTCTCTGCACTTCCTCCCTCACCCGCATGCAACAGTGGAAGCAAACGGGGTGGCACTGAGACTTCCATTGTCGACAACAGTACCACCCCCAGAACCAAACAGTATGTAAATCTTCACACTTCCACTCCCTCACACCCTCAACTTTCCACTCCTCCACACTCTCAACTTTCCACTCCCGTATACCCTCTAATCCAAAGATAGCATAAGGGTTTCAACTTGATATGGACTATGTATTTTGGTCCCAAACTTGTGTTAATTTGATTGCGAGCATCTCCATTATAAAATATTAATTTTAATAAAAAAAATTATCATAAAAAAATTATATGGAGATATTGAGATTCTAAAATTAAGACCCGAATATTGTAGAGTACCCTTCCTTTTAAAAATAAAAAAACAATTTTTAATATCAAAAACAAATTAAAACCCTAATATTAATTTAATACTTAATTATAATGATTATTTTCTTTAAAATATAAGTAAAAATTTATAAAAAAATATAGGCATTATAAAACTTTAATATTGAAATAAAAATTACGAAAATGGTTTAAAAGTAATGTGATAAAAAAAAATTCTCATTCAAACTAAATAAACTAGTAAGACCTTTTCATTGATGTTATAATAATATATCTAACCCCAATTACAAATAGTCATACTCAAGTGCCATGATGACAAAAATCTCGGGAAGAGATCTTGACGGTACTATCAAATTGTAGGACATATCTTGATGGTACTATCGAATTGCATGAGCAATGCTACAGTATAAGTCAGGTCAGGTTTTGATGAGTGAACAATTTGATGTTCTATATTCAATTTCTTTGTAGTTTTTTATTTATATTTTGGAACAATAATTTTTATGCTTTGTTTGGATTAAAGAGTGTGGGGAGTGGAAAGTTGAGAATGTGAGGAAGTGGAAATGTGAATAAAGTGTGAAGAAAGTTGAGGTTGTTTGGATTGGAGTATATTAGAGTGAATGTGTGAGAAAAATTTATTGAAATAAATAAGTGATTTGATGGTTGTAAGAGTGTTTTGAATTATTTTTAATGGTATAAATTATAAGATTACAAAATTACCCTTGTATATAAAAAAATATAAAAATAAAATATTAATAAAATTTAAAACACATTTTAGTTAATTAAAATTATATTATTTAATTTGTATAATATTATTTTATATATATAAGTATATAATTTTATTCATATAAAAATATTAATATTAATGATGATTTTCATGATTATTATAATTATTATAAAAAAGTTAAAATATATTTTAAAAAGTAATTTAAGTATTTAAAATCAAATTCCCATTAATAAAATCAAATTTGCATTCCTATAATATATCAATTGAATTCCATTAATTATATTTTTAAAATTTAAATATTTAAATGAATTTTGTATTCTTGTTGATAAATCAAAATTTAGATTATTATAAAATATAATTAAATTCTATTATTTATAATTTTAAAATTTAAATATTTAAATGGATTTTCTATTCTTATTTTGTAAATCAAAATTTAGATTACTATAATATATAATTGAATTTTGAATAATATAATATTAAATAAAATTACTAAAATAATAGTCTATAATTAGAAATAATTAAATTTTTAATAATGTATTTTATTAATTTTAAACATATTTTTTAATATTTTTAAAAATAAATACAAAAAATATATTAAATTAGAAAAAAAAAACACTTGAAAAATCAAAGGAAAAATCATTAAAAAAAATTGGAAAATTTGGAAAAAAATAACATAATCGATTATGTTTTGCCTTAAAAAAACAACATAATCGATTACTCACTGTTTTTAGGAACCTAATCGATTATGTCTTCCCTTCAAAAAATAGCTTAATCGATTATGTTAAATATCTGAATAACATAATCGATTATCTCTATTTTAACACACACAACATCATCGATTATCTTCCTAAAAATAGAGGATAATCAATTATGTTGTATGCTTAATCGATTATCAACTATTTTTTAGGACATAATCAATTAAGTCTTATATGTTTTTTCATACATAATTGATTAGACATTGTGAAAAATATTTAAATTATTATTTATAATTTTATTATTATTTTATAAATTAATCTGAAATATTATTATTATTTTAATATTTATTTTATTAATATTAATAATATTTTTTTATTATAAATACATATATATTTTAAGATATATATGTATTTTTTTATTAAAATATATTTAATATTTTTATTTTTATTACGAATATATTAAATTTTTTTTTTGGATATTTATAGTTTATTTGAAATAAAATCAAATAAAATTAAGTAATTTAAATTATTTTTTATTATATATGAAGGGTAAAAATGTAAGTTCATGAGTGCTTATGTGGCTTTCTCTTCTTTCATTGCTCTTTCTCTTCAATTATACAAAACACCTAAAAACACTTATCTTTCCCTTTCTCCAACCCTCCTCCCTCATTCATCTCTTGATGCAAACAAGGGATGCACTCTCACATCCGTCCGCGCAGTGCATCTCCTAATCCAAACGGTACCTTAGGTTGCTTCTTGTTTTTGTCTTCTTCTTCCCTTGGCTAATGGGTTATTATTTGTAATTTATTCAAATCATTAAGAATAAAAGAAAAAGATGAGATTATTGATTTAATTGATGTAGTAATTTTTTAATATATATTTAAATAATAATTTGTAAAATAAATTTTAAATATAGTATAATATAAAATTTAATTTAAAAATATAAATTAAAATTAAAATTAAAGATCATTTTAAATTTTCAATAAATAAAAAATTGTATTTCAAAACAAAAATATATCAAAATAAATTAATTTATAAAGTAGAAAAATTTAAATTTAAAATAAAAATAATATAAATATTCATATATCAAAATTATATTTTAAAATAAAATATTAAAATTTAAATTAATTATATTATTATATTTAAAATATATTATTTATAAAATATTAATAATATAATATATTAAAAAATATTTATATATATATATATATATATATATATATATATATATAATTGACGATGCACATTTTCTTGCAAATCTCTTCTACAGTTTAAAAATGTTAAAGATAATAACAATTTTTGTTTTTCGTGTTTCTGACATTTTAATCTCTAGTTTTTCAAATTTTCTTCATACGTCATTTCTTCACCCGGATTTCGTGGTATATTTTTAAATTTTAATAATATTTTAAGTCTTTAAAATTAATTCTAACTGTAGTCTCTACAATGAAACTTTTTATATCTCAATGTTAAATTTTAGAAACTAAAATAAGTATTTTTTTTAGAATTTAAAATTTAAAGTTCAGAATATAAAGATATAGTATTTAGTATTTACAAATTTACAAATTATTTTATTTCTTTAAATTTAGTGTTTAAGGATTAAAACGATAGTTACTCGTTTGGGAAACTTTTTTTTTTATAAATGAAAATTTGTTGTATTTTCAAATTTTAATTAAGTAATACACTGATCATTTATTTAAAAAAGAATTCTATTAATCCTTATTATTTCCCTGTTTTACAGAATTCCTGGTTCTTCTAACCCACTGTGCACAAGAATGACGGCGTAACTTTACTTTTCCTTTTCACTTCCCAATTTCTTCTTTTCCAATTTTGGCGCCTTCGAGCCAATTCTGAATGTGTTGCTTCTTCTTGATAGTCGCTGTTATTGCTCTCTGATTCCACCCTTTCTCCAATATTCTCAGCGTCGTCATTGTTGAAAAATTGATACCATGGTTAGTTCGCCTTTTCATTTATTTATTTTCGTACTTCTATTTTCCACTTGGTTTTTCCCACCTTTTTGTTTGTGCACTGATTGATTTTTTAATTACCCTTCGACTTTAAAATTTTGCCTTTGTGAATGTGTAGTTTTGAATTTCCGTGTGAAACAATTTCCTTGTGTTTTGGGAAAATAGTTAATGTTACCCCATTCTGGTTTTGGGAGGGCGCGAGGGGAGGGGGCGCTTGGAAGAGAGATAATGAACGAAAGAACAGAGGAAGAGAGTGAAAGAGATGGGTATGACAATTGATTTATGAAAGATGCAAAGAGGATTTGGAAGAAAAATGGTGTGGAAATGTTATGGAAGAAGTACATATATGATATGGTTTTATTTTATAGGATTCTTGTCGTTTCTGTTTGTTTTTGCCTTTGAGACCTTTTTTAACATCTCACAACTGCGAAGATCAATTTGATATATTTCTAGAATTAGCACTGTGCTTTGTGATATGTCATGCGTAGTTTGTTAGTTAAGTAGATATTGATAAATTGTAGATTGTTATACGAGCGTAATGTTTCTAGGATGCACTGTTGTTAAATAGCCATTATAGCGGCATTGCATTGAGGAAATCCTTGGATCCACCATTGCTACTGTGTTCGCCATTGCTACTGGTGTAAAGATTTGTCGCATCCTGGGCTGCGTAGGCACAGCAGTAGCCTTTGTTTTGGACAGTATGAGATAAATATTGGTGGTTGAATATTTGAATTGTTTTTGATGAAAAAATGACTCAGGAGGTTTGTGCTTTGGTGATTGTTGTTTTCCTTGTAAAAGTGGCCCTTCATAACACCAACTACGAGGGAGAGGATTACTAGGGTGGGTTTAGTGGAACACATTAAGAGTTTTGGTTTGGTAGCAACTTTTCTATTTGCAACATTTTTTAATTTGTCTGTTTTTGTTATAAAGCATTTTAAATTTGTTAGAATTTTCACAAAATCTGAATGCCGTATCAGCCACTTCTAGAGTTTTAGGTGCATGGCAGATTAGTCAGGAGTAGCATTTTGTTTGGACAGTTGAAGGGTGTGCTGTCTAGTTAGAAGTTATATTTGGTTTGGGTTAGGATGAGTATATTTCCTTAATTGTGATATGCACTATAGTGCTGAATTTTAGAACCAGTTGTCTATGATATATGAGAGGTTAGAAACATGTATAATGTTGGGTAGTGACATTGATAAGCCTGGATAAAATGTTTTCTATCTGGATGGAAACAGTGAAGCGATTGTGCCAGCACATGTTTCATTTTATAAAATTTATGGAGTGCCAAATTTTGCTTAAGTGATTTATAAATGAACATGCTGGTAGAAGTAAGTAAATTTTGCAGTGTCATTATGTTGGGACCCTAATTATGGTGATTGTCATAATATTTAAATTTTCAACCTTTTTTTTCTTATTAAAACTGAATGTTCTTTCAAAATTGAGATTTGGCTGAGAGTTCAGTATTATTTTTTATTTAGTCTGGTTGAGTTGTTGGGTTGCTCAACTTCAATGGCTTGATCCTGATTGCTAGCAACTCCAGTCCAGGTGATAGTGTAACTAGTGTGTTCAGTCTGGTTACTAAACCTGTGGTGACCTAAGAATGTTTCTGTGTCTGCTCTCTAACTTTCTTAATTTCATACATGAATTCTTTAGCAATATCAATTTATGCACTGCTTTATGTTTGAATGTTTATTTGCAGGATGGGAGGTTTCTAAATGGAAATAACTGGTATGATATATCATTTAGAGATTGCAGTCAGAGCCAGTTTAACTACCATGATCAAGTTCCTCATCATGGTTGGGATTTCCGCTATGGTGGTGGTACATATGTACCACATCATGGTTGGGATTTCCGCTCTGCTGGTGGTACATATCTGCCTCATCATATATCTGAACCAACTATTTCTGCTCTAGGACCATTACACTCGCCACAGCCAAGGCCATATTGTAAAATTTGTGAGGTTAAGACGTCTAGTTACAAGCATATGGAAGAACATAATCGTGGAAAGAAACATCAAAGAATGTTGAAGCTACGCCAGGAAAGAGAGACACTAAGAATATCAAATGGGCAGATTCCAAATTCTCAAGTGGATTTAGCAGTTCAACCTAAGAGAATTCTGAAATCTGGGGAAAATGGATGCACAGAAAAAAAAGTGATTTCTGAAGCTACTGTTGCCAAGCACAAGAATTATGTGCAGAAAGATAAAGGGGTTACTCCTGAAGTTCCAGATGAAAGGAAACCTAGGGATAACAATAGCGCACAGGGTGGGGTTACACCTGAAGTTCCTGCCGAAGGGAAACCCAGGGATAACACAAGCTCACGGGGTCATAATTTCAAGCGTAAGATTGGTGAAGTCAAAACTGGTAAATACATGAAGACAAATGATGGGGTAAGAAGGCCCATGGAATCATCAAAACTTGATATCAATTCTCTGTCAGCTTCTGTAGAATCTCCTGTCCAAATACCTGCATTAGCACCGCACCCAGCTGTGACATCTCATACAATGGCCCCATCACCTGTAGTGGGATCAAGTTTCAAATATGTATATCAGCATAACTTAGCCTTTCAAACACAAGTATCGGAAGGCAAAGAATATCATGAGATTCCAAATCGTACTGTAGAAACAAGAAATCATCCACATGCCTCTTCATATTCAAACATTAACACCCAACCTGAAGCTGTGAGTTCTGATTCTGCAGCGAAAGTAATAAAACCATCAAAAATGGGATACTGTAAAATTTGTGAGGTTCATCTACCACCCACTTGCAAAATGAAGGAATTGGAATTACATAACAAAGGAAAGAGACATCAAAGAATGTTGAAACTACAACAGAGATTAGGGAGTCAAACAAGTTCAAATGGGCAGATTTCAAATTCTCATAAGAATTTAGTTGTTCAATCTAAGACAGTTCAGATAACTGAAAAAAATCGGCGCCCACTAAAAAATATGAGTTCTGATGCTAGTATGTCGGAGCAGCAAAAGAATTATCTGCAGAAAGGCATGGGGCTGACCTCAGAATTTGCAGCTAAAGGACCTGAAATGAAATCTACAGATAACAGTGGTGGTCAGAGTCATGGTTTCAACCATAAAAGCAGAAGAGCCGAAACAGGTAAATACATAAAGAAGAATGATGTGGTAAGAAGACCCATGGAATCATCAAAACTCAATATCAATTCCCAATTAAAATCTGTAGAATCTCCTGTACAAAACTCTATACCTTCTTTTGCACCGCTGCCTGGGCCTCTGGCAACTCACATAATTGCACCAACACTCATTTCATCATCACAGACACCTTTATCAGAGGACAATGAACATTATGAGATTGAAAATCCAAATGTAGAAGTGACTGATCAGCCACCTGCCCCTGCAGATTCTAATATTAACATTCAAACTGAAGATATGGGTTCCGATTCTGCCGCAATGGCAATGGCACCATCTCTGGCAGTGACATCTAACTTTGAACCTCTAAATCAACATGTTTTACAGACATGTCTGTTAGAAAGCACAGAACATCTTGAGATTCATAATCCCACTTTGAAAACAAATTATGAGCCACCAACATCAGCGATATCAATTTCTGAACTCCAAATTCAACATGTTTTACATATTGAAACAGAATCTCGGTTACCAGAAGGCACAACTGATTCTGAGAGCCAAAATTGTGCTGGTGAGAAAAACAATCAGCTGCTGCCATCAGTTCTAGCAGAGTTCAATTCCTCTTCATGTCTTCGTGCTAATACCCATTCTGGAGATGGATGTTCCAATCATGAACAAAAGATGGATATTATCACCCGTCAGTCAGGGACCACTCAGCGGTCTCAGGTTTTTCTCATTTTCTATTTTTATGTGAAACTAACAAATAATAGTGTTTGCTTAAGAGATTTCGTCACAAAATTGCTATAATTCTTTTGTTTGGTGTTAGTGAACTAAATTATGAGCATTACTATTACTGTCACAGCATGGTTATGCATAACCTACCCATTATGATTAATTTAGACTTGTCAAATTATCAAATTTATAATTCTAATAGTTAATAGTTTTTTCTTGATTAACCATTTTAAATGAGTTTTTCTTTACAGGCAGTGTCTCATCTTGATAAAATGACATAGACCACAAATCTTTTTATCATGTTCTTTAGCAAGAATATTGATTCACTAGATGTGGCAAGTTTTATGACTCTTGTCTTATTTGTTAAAACAAAACCTACTAGTTTTTGCTTGCATGCATTTGTTACAGTAATTTGTGAACGAATGTGTTTCTTTTCAGATGTATGCTTGCTTTTATAAATATCATTGAAGTAAAATTCTGTAAAATATTTGTTGCAGTTGGCTGTTTGTCTTAAATGTGGTGATGTAGGCTTTCGAGAGACACTTGTCTTTTGCAAGAAGTGTCAGGTTTACGCTCTTCATAGGTACTTTTATGTCTACTTGCTTAGATGTACTTTTAGCAATATTCACTGGGCTTGACTCCGATGCTGTGACTTCTAATGTGCCAAGGGTACATTCTTAATTTTTTTGTCAATAGTAAGGAGGAAGTATTCCCATTTTAGGTGCCGAATCCATAGAATATTACTTTGATGGACTATGAAGTTACAGTTTCACGTTCTTAAATGCATATATATTGACATTATACTTCTCAACTCCCTTTTCAGGTATTGTTTAGATGGGCCTGTGATTTTTACCGGTGATGTTAATTGGTTTTGCGATTGTGAGCCAGAGGTAGTAGAGACATCTGCAAAAAATGTCTCTCTAAACTCAGCAAATATTTCATCTCAAAATAGCATAGAGAGAGTGAAGAACAAGCAAGGGCCACAGAATATTGAAGATAAAACAATGGTGCTGTTATCTGACAATCACAGTTTGTCTCATCATGGGCTGTCTCAATGCAGTGATACCACTGAAAAGGAAAAGTTTGGGAAAGAGTGTCAACCAGCTCCAAAAGATGAAGCTAATAATACTGAGGGGTCTATGATTGTGACTGTTCCACTTCCTATTGCAGATCCAGTCTGGAGGTAAGAAATTTGTTTTCTACCCTTTTAGAAGCGGATAAATTTTTCTAGCTTCTATGGCGAACCATTGTCTAAAGTTAAATTTCTGGCCAATAGGGGAAGTATGTGCCTCTTCAACCATAGTATTCGTACTGTTGTTGGGCTTATGGCCCATATGTCCACTTTAGCATGCTCCAAAGTTTTGGATGAGACAAAATTTTTCCCTGATGTGCTTTGCCCGGACTTGCTCTCAAGAACTGCGGTGTGGCCGATGTCTTTCATGAATTGTGGTCCTAATGAGGATAGCATTGCTCTTTATTTCTTTCCTGACTCTGAAAGGTGATTTTAAGGATAAACTAACATGATCCCATTCTTCTCTCTTTAATTCAGTATTAACTATTAAATCTGTCATGCTTTTACAGTGTTGAGATGTCCTTTGACAAGCTGGTTGATCACATGATGTCCCGTGACCTCGCCATAAGAGCTGTGGTCGAAAATGCAGATCTTCTAATTTTTCCTTCTGCATTACTCCCTATACAAAGCCGAAGTGAGTCACATTTATATCTGATAGAACTCTTCTCAGTGGCACATTCCAACTTCATTGTTTGTAAAACGAAATTGTGTAATGATTCTATTGAATTTCTTGTTTTACAGGATTTCAAGAAAAGTACTACTTGTGGGGGGTCTTCAGAGCAAAAAAAAACTTCACACAATACAAATGATGCGGTGTGTGGAGAGCTTACTAATGGGCACAAGCCCTTAACTCTTCAGAAACAGAGTCAGCCAAGGACTTCTGCTAGTTCATGTTCAGTAATTCAGGGTCTGTGCCCATCGATTTATTGACGCGAATTAGTACATATTGATAGTTAGTACCGGTTTCTTCACGCTCTTTGATAAAACTGGTGTTTTAGATTTTAGTTATTAGCAGGGCAGTTCATGAGAATTTATGGCCCATAACAAAATGATAAGTACGGGCTGATGTATAAATTTTTTAATTTTAGTATATAAATATATATAATAAAAATAGTAGAATTAATTTAATTTAAAATAGCAAGCATTATTACAATTTTAAGAAATTAAAAAATGTCTTATAATTATTATCTCATCAATCCATGTCATCTTTCATTAGTAATACTCACTAATAGCAGACAAAAAAAAAAAAACAAAAAGTTATGGTAAAAAAAATATTTCTTCCATCTTTTTTAATGCAAAAATCATTCATAAAAACATTAATGTGAATATTATTTTACAATATCTTAATAGATAAATTTGTTAACTCAATCAACATTTTGTGACATTGATGTCCTCAAGTTTTTATTAGTTTCAATTTTGAAAACTTTCAGCTACTCTATTGTCACGTTTAGCAATAATCTATAAGGATAATAATTTTCACTTTTGTCAAAACTCAAGAATTTTTTTCAGTAAGATTTCAATTACAATTAACACAAAAATTGGGAATTTAAGATTATGGATTTAAATAAATTAAAACACGAAATTAAGAATTGAAAATATAACAACAGAATCTTGGATAAAGGAAGACACTTACAACAAAAAAGGTTTGAAAAAAATAAGGATGATCATTACAATAATTAGTGAAATTTTATAAGATCATGGATGTTTGGAATAACCTTAACAGGGAAATTTTCACTATTAATTTGACAAAATAATCATCTTTGGTTCTGAATTAAAAAAAAGGTATAAATTCAAATTTAGTTGTAGTTTTTACCCTTTTTTAATTAAATAAAAGAAAAATACAATTTTTATGTTTCCAGAAAAGATAAATTATCACGCTGGTTAACTTAACATATTCTAATTGCTTTTGGATTCAAAATAATAATAATTTCATTTTAGTATTCCAAGTATGTTATACATGTAATCAACTTAGTATCTCCAAAGTGTCCTCTAGGTTGGAGTTTTTTTTCTTTGTTAAAGAAATAGTTCTTTTCTTATGTGTACCCAAACCTAATCTTTTGGCTTAAAGATTACTTTCTTTCTTTCTTTAGTGCCGATCTCACTTTCTCATATGCAGGTTATTTTTATTGGCTCGTCTTGCATGCAGGTTAGGCCACAGGCTGACCTGCATAAAGATTTTTTTTTTAAAAATTAATACAAAATAAATTTTGAATAAATTTATTTTTTGTTTATTAAGTTCATTTTTTTCTTATTTAGATGAATTAGATAAACGATCCCACAGTTTTATTCTCACGACACATGCATAATAAGATATGGGTAAAAAAATTATAATGATATTTTAATTTTTAGTAAAATTTGAATTTCAATTGTACTAATAAATTGACTAATAAAATACTTCATTAAATATATACAATTTTTTAAGATAATACATGTAGACACATGATTACTATTCTAATGAAAATAATATAAGATAATATATATATATAATAATAATACTATATTTAAATTTTATTATAAAAAAGACTAAGATCTGACTACTACATTTAACACTTGATGAGTATTGAAACCTAAATAATCTATGCATTTTATAAAGACAAAAAACACAATTAAATATTAAAAAATTATTATCAAAATATGGGCCCACTCGTCCCAATCCACTTTGCCATTCCTAACAAGTAGTAAAAAATAAAGTTTGGTACCCAACTTACGCCATAATTTCCTTCAAAAGTGACATAGGAATTTTGTATCCCTATCACTCACAATACTTCTTGATAATCCATGAAGTCTTACTACCTCCCTAAGAAACAAGTCACCTACATGACAAGTATCATCAATCATGTGGTTTCACTTTTGATTTAGCCTTCTTACAAGTAGTGTAATTTTCACAAAATTTTTTGCACATCACATTTTTTTTTAATCAGCAATAAATTTTTTTTGCACATCACGTTTCATGTGAGGTTAATAAAAATATCGATGTTAAGTGTCAAAGGTCTTGAACCCCAAGTGTCTCATTAACTCTCCCTTATGTAATTCTCTTAACAAATGATCCCTACTGAAACATTTAGGCACACACAATCTTTTCTCTTTAAACAAACAACTGTTGTGCCTAAAATATCAATTGGTACTATAATTTGGGCAAGCAAGAAAAATTCCAGCCAATTCAAAATCATAAGGATACATTTCTTTTAAAAATTCAAGACCAGACAATTTTTGTTTCAAGAGTAGAAATCAACACATGTCTTCTAAAAAAACATCAGCCACAATATTTCCTTTTCCTATTTTATGCTTTATGACATACGAAAAAATTGTTTTTAACACATTTAGCATGCCTTTTATTTAATTTTCCTTTAACTACTTTAAAGACTCATGATTACTATGAATCACAAATTCTTTAGCTAAAAGATATTATTACCTGTAAGAATTAATGACCTTAACAAAAGGGGGGGTGAATTGTTAACTGAAAGATTTTCGCAAATGATGGTTTGGAATGAAGATTTATGAAGAATTACAGAAAAACAATAAGGTTAGCCAAGAAAACAGAGTTGTTTAAAACTGTTTGCGGAAAAACAACTGGTTGAAAATACAAATTAATCGATTGTTTATAGCAGCAGAGTTAAAAATCAATTCAAACAGTCTCTAAATGAGTGAGAGAGAGAAAAGATTACACAATCAATTATACTAGTTCACTCCTTACTAGAGCTACATCCAGTCCCTAGAAAACTACTGGGTATTCCACTAAGTAATCAACAACAGATTACAAACACCACAACCACAAAGAGGTGATCTTGACCACTCAAGAACACAAACACTCTTTGACTTTTCACACACACACATAGTTAGAACAACCCTCTGACTTTAAATATTCACAGATCACACAAAGTTCAAATTGAAAAAAAATTACAAGAGTAAATGGAACATATTACAATTGGTTATAGAAAATCACAGTAGCTCCTAATCCACTCTTTGAACAAATGCACAGCCCAAGGCAATCTTGCAAAACTTGAATCTTAATTTTCACAAAAATGTTTATGAATCTCTCTTTCTATGTTTTTAAATAGGGAGGGTAATCCCAGATTTATAGCTCTTCAAACTAGCCGTTTTAAGCAGTTAAACACAAGCCAAAACAATTTAAAATCAACTAAAAACATATTTAACAGGTTTTTGGAAAGCTGTTAAGAAATTCAAAAATCAATCGGTTGAAAAGTTGAATTAACCGATTGAATTGGTTTGACAGTTAAGTCAACCAAGGTCAAATCAGTTTGAAAATCCTCCAAACTGGTTGGGCGAAAAACAACCGATTAAAACGAGAAATAAACAGGTTGTTTTTCACTTAACTTTGAAAAACACTTTTCTTTTTAAAACTTAGATTGATTCAGTTGGGACTTGGTTAAGAGTGGATCTAACCAATTCTAAACTATGCAAAACTAAACCCCAAACTCAACAAAAAAGTCTTCAAGCTGTCTTCATGGATTTGGAGGCATCAAAGCTTCATTTTCAACATTACCAAGTTTGTAATGCTCTCACTATGACATATAATTCCTTATCATAAGTGGGATAGTTTAAGGAGATCTCATTTAACTTCTCACTAAAATAAATTATTGGATGACCTTCTTGTATCAAAGCAACCCCTATACCCAAATTAGATGCATCACATTCAATTTCAAAAGATTTTTCAAGTTTGGTAATGCAAGAATGAAGGCATTAGTTAATTCATGCGTAAAGACAACAAATGTTTCTTCTTGTTTTTCTTCCCATTTAAACCCAACATGATTTCTAACAATCTCATTTAGAGGTGCTACCAAGGTGCTAAAATTCTTTAAAAATCTCCTATAAAAACTAGCTAATCCATGAAAGTTTCTAACATCACTCAAATTTTACGAGTATGCCATTTTTGGATAGCTTTCAATTTTTTGTAATCTACTTACACCTCTTTGGCATTTACCACAAAACCGATGAATGAAATTTGTTCAATATATAATGTGCATTTCTCAATATTAGCATAAAACTTTTCCTTTCTAAGCACATTCAAAACAGCACACAAATGTTCAACATGCAATTATAGATTAGTGTTATAGTTCAAGATGTCATCAAAATATGCCACAATAAATTTTTCTAAAAATTCTCTCAAAACATGGTTAATTAATCTCATAAAAGTGTTTGGGGGTATTAGTTATCCCAAATGGCATCACAAGCCACTCATACAATCCATATTTTATTTTAAAGGAAGTTTTCCATTCACCCCCTCCCTAATCCTAATTTGATAGTAACCACTTCTTTAAGTCAATTTTTGAAAATATACAAGCATCATACAATTCATCCAATAAATCATCTATCTTGGGAATAAGGTGCCTATACTTGATGGTGACAATTTGTGCACATCTTCCAAGAATAATTCTTTTTAAGCACCGAAATGAGTAGAACAACATATGGACTCAGACTCTCTTGCACTCATCCTTTGTTCACCAATTCTTCAACTTGAGTTTGGATCTCTTTTTTCTTTTAAATGTTGCTTCTATAGGTTGACCTATTTGGAAAAGATGCTCCTGAAAGAAGGTCAATGTGATGTTCAATTCTTCTTAGAGATGGGAGTCCTCTAGGTATTTCATTTTGAAACACATCCTTGAACTCTTGTAAAAGAGGATTAAACTAGGAGAAAGATTAATTTGATTAGAATGGTCAACAACTAAAGTGTTGTTTTTGTAATAAAGTAAGTAGAAAGGTTTGTTAAAAAGTAGCAATTTCTCCACTCATTTTTCTCTCATGTGTTTCTCTCTTTTTAGGTATTTCACTCTTGCTTTTTTTAGGTGTTTCACTCATCTATCTTTTCTCTTGCACTTTCTTTTCTTGCAATTTCATTTGATCCATATAAGGGTTTGAGAATTATCCTCACGCACCTATGGTTAGGTTTACCTCCACTTTCTTGCTCATTGTCATATCTCCATCTTCACTAAGCCATTGAAGTTTGTATTGCCTTGGTAGGTTTTTGTCTCGAAATTTAATTTGGTAACTAGTCTTGAGCTAGCTACATTGGTATAACTTCCTCCAAAAACTGAGTGAACATATTTTGTCTTGAATAAAACATCTAGTATGAAAAATATTTTCTCTTTATGCTTGAGAAAAACTTGCATTTTTCTTCCCATAAGCCTCCTCATCAACAAATCACCCTCCAATGAATCCAACTCCACCTTTGCCTCTTCCTTCTCTTCTTCATCTGAAGGTTCACTATCTACTTCTCATTTTTTTTTTTGACATTTTGAAGCATAATGCCTCTTCCAAGAATTAGAAACATTTTACAAAATTTTTCTTCCTTTTAGTTGGTGAATTATTATACCTATTAGGTGACTTCCCATGTGAAAATGTGGTTGAACTTGAGGAAACTTCTTTATTCTTCACGACCTTATCCCTCCAATTGGAATTATTATTATTCTTAAAACTTCTCCTCATGGTTCCCTTCCTTTTGAGTTATTGTTCTACTAGGATAGCCTTATACAACAAATCCTCCATTTCAGCATACTCTTGCAGCTCCACAACATCCCTAATATCATGGTTCAATCTATTAAAAAACCTAGCCATGGTGTTGCTTCATTTTCTTTTCTCTCTTATATCTCTAATTGTGGTGACATCCATCTCCTTAAAGTACTCTTCCATATTTCTATGCCCTTAAGTTATTCTTTGAAGTTTGAGTTGCAAATCTTTATCATATCTTGTTGGAATATATCTTTTTCTCATAATCCTACCATGGGTTCTTCATTTCTAGTCCTCCCTCTCCAGTACTTATTGCACCAAGTTAAGGCATAATCTGAAAATTCACTTGTTGTAAATTTCATCTTTTGCTCCTAATAATAGTCATTGTAAGAAAACACATGTTCTACTTTAAGCTCACACTCCAAGTAAGCTTTAGGATTACTCTTCCATGAATGTGGGAACATTTAATTTGATCCCATCAAATCTTAGTTGTCTTTGTTCTCCCTCATTCTCTCTTATTCTCGTCCTATCTCCCCCTCTATTGTCACGATTTTCTTGTTGTGCTTGCTCCATTTGATTCAAACTCTCATAGAGCCCACCACTTTGTTGTTTCATTAGTCTCTCCAAATGTTGAGTTAAGGCTTGCATTTGCATTTGTGGAAGTCTAGTATTTGACGTTTCCTTAGCCATGCTCAAGTAAACAGATGAGAAATAACAATAAGTTTAATCCTCACAACACTCTATCATGTGTTTACACTCCACACTCGTTTTTTTTTTATCGGCACACTCCACACTCGTACTTCATACAATAAGGTTTTTTTTTTTCCAAATGATCACACTTTCTCTTGCCACCCATTCTCTAACTTAAGGTTCTTAAAATAATCAAACAGTCAATTATCAAGAATCGCTTTTAATGGTGGCAAACACAAAGATTAAAACAAAATTTTGATACTAATAACAAGGACATATAAGTAGTGAAGAACATTTTCACTACTAACAAACAAGTAAGACAATCACGAATGATAATGTAATTTAGCAACATTGTGGTGCACTAAAGTAATCCTAGCCAGTTTTCCCACATATTCCAAATTTAGTTTGCTACCCGACAAGTGAAGAAAAAATTACTAAATGTGAAAACTTAACTTCTATACATTTCAAAAAACAATGTACACTTTCTATTTGTTTTATGTTACTCTCAATGGACATATAGTTAAAAAGTAATTTCTTGCTTGACATGTTAATAGAAAATAAGATGTGATGCAATCCTAGCTCGCATTGCTGAGTCTTTTATTTTGTATTTTGGGGTGTGGAATTTGGTGAGATTGGGTGGCTAAAATGGGTGAAAGAAATTATGAAGTATTTGTGTATGGAGAATGATAATGAAGCTTAAGAGAGGTTACACCAACTCTTAAGAAAATTCAAGCAAAACAATATTAGAAGTGCAAACTTGAGAGTGAGAATTTGAAGACAAAATAGCTAGCAACTTGGGCAACTTTTCTTTATCAATTCAAATCTCGTTTACAAGGGAGCTAACACTTGTATTTTTAGTGCTATGGGCAGCCAAGGTGCCAGCTTTAACCTTAAAAAAACTCTTCAGATGGTTTAGAGTTGCATTGGGTTCAAGGAGACCCAATTGTAACTCTAGCTAGACTCTCTCATTTTCTATTTACACTAATTGGCAAAATTGGCCTAAAACATGGCCCAAGATAATGGCCGAAATATAAATCCAAAATAAAGCCTATACTACTTTGTACAAATTTATAAGACTAGGAAATTTGGAAGAAAAAGTTAAAAATTAATTTTGCATAAAAATAGAGTTTTCTGAACTCTTTCTTTTTCTTCTTCCATTCTTCTAGCCATGACCGTAGTTAAAGGCCCAATATGTGTCCTTCCAGATGGTCCTCCATCAAGATGTCATTACCAAATAAGCATTAACAAACAAAAGTTAAAAACTTCCCAATTACAATAACTAAATCCCCTGCTTCACTTTTTTGAAACAAAAGCTAAAAACTTCTGAATTACAATAACTAGATTTCCTGCTTCACTTCTTTACTTGACACATAAAATTTATACAATCCTGTCAGAGTCAATCTTAATTGAGAACATAGAAATCTAATGGCTTTGAGCACTTTTAATTTGTTTTTTCCAACGAGTATTACACAAGGATTTTATTGTTAACCTATAAACGTTATCGAGCAACATTATCCACTTTTTTCTTCTTCAGAGAACTGGAAAATATGGCTTGAACTATTCCAAAAATTGAAACAATTTTAATAAGAATGGGTCATACCAATAGAATTAAGATTACGAGTATGACAAGCACATGTATACAAAGCTCAAATATTTATTTGAAGAAAACACTTTGAACTTCTTTGGTGTTTTTCTTTCATAGAGTTATTACCATAGCTCTAACCTATAATCAATATTAAGATTAAGAAGAGACTTCTGAAGGGGATTTGGAGGATGGAGGAGTGGGGAAGGAATTTTGAGGGTTGCCTTGCGTGTTCACTCGGTAATGGAAATAAGATTTTGTTTTGGGATGATGTGTGGATGGGTACTAATGAAAACCAAAGCAACCAACAGATGACTAAGGGCACATCAAACACTTCACAAAAAGGTCAGTCATCTCAGTATACAAAGTCGGACCCCACCAAACCTTGAGAAAGCATCAGCAAAAGAAGAACCCGTTATAAACCAGAATATCAGAACTTCTTGTTTTTCCACAAGAGAAAATTGTGTAAATAAATTGGGCTCGCTTCGGGGGTCCAAATAGCAAAGATAGGCTAGAATAAGGTGCCTTTAGCATAATAGGGGGTGTAGTTAGCATTTTAGCTTGTTCTTAGCCCTTTAGGAAGGCATTTTGACCTAGTTTCTAGAAGGACAAGCCTAGGATGCGGGTTTGACTTAGTCAAACCCTAAGGCTGCCCATTTTTTCCTTTTTCCCATCCTACCCCTCTTGCTTTTTTTCCAAGGCTCCTTCACCTATAAATAGGAGGCCCACCTATTGTATTTTACAAGTTGAAATTGAAGTAAAGTTATTCTGCACAAATATTGTGTGAGCCTTGAGTGAGGTGTTTTTCCTCTGCCTTGGTCTTATCTTGAAGAGTGGGAAACTCTCAAGTGGCGGTCCCTTGACTTATCTTGGTGGTTTCCATCCCCCAAGTGGCGTGACCACTCTCTCAATCCAAACTCATAAGTTCCTTCTTTCATCTTCTACTTCCAATTTCCATTTCCATATTGTCTTTATCTTCTATTTGTCTCGATTTTTACTCTTTTGTGGCTTGTGGTTCATCATTTGGTTCGGCTATGTTCACCATTGATGATACCTTGTAGCCTTTCCTTTTTTCGCTTGCATTCATCAATCACCATATTCTGATTTTGTCTTTGCCTCTGTGAAGTGAACCTTCACACTTACTTAACCACTTGGTTAAGTTCGTGTCCAGTGGGAATCTTCCTTATATTTTCACCTCTAAATTGTTAAAATCCCAACTCTTAAGTAAAGTGTCACCATAAATGAAAACATCTAAAAATCAACTCACATCAGGTTCTGAAGCTTTGGAGAGAAGATTTTCGAGATTGTTCTATTTAATTAATAGCAAAGACTTCTTGGATTCTTTTGGGGAGTGGGCCTTTGACTCTTGGAATTGGGTCTTAGAGTGGAGAAGAGGCATGTTTGATTGGGAAAAGACTCAAGAATTTTAGCTTCTGAAGGATCTCTAAGGCTCATGTCTTGCATTGGGTAAGGAAGATTGCTGGGTGTGGAAGGATGACATGAATTCGGGGTACTCAGTCAGTTTGGCCTATAGTATTTTAAGGAAGTCTTGCATTCGGGAAACTTTTTCCTTGTTTGAAGTTTTTTAGAAGATTAAAGCATTACCTTCTGCTCTCTTTACAACTTGGAGGGTGTTGGGTAATTCAATTGCTTCTAAGGCCAATATGGTTAGGCGAGGGGTTACAATTGATTGTACTTCCTATTGTTTGTGTCAGGAAGAGGAAGAGACTACAAGGCACTTGTTCTTTGAATGCATAATAGCTTGGTTAATTTGGAATTAGTGTTATACTTGGCTTTGGGGGCGTCGATATATCATATTGATTCAGGTTCACATTTCTCACATTTTAATTTGTGCAATGTTTCAAGCTATGTAAATGTCGCTTGGGGAAGTGTTCAGGTTGCAATCGTTGGTGAGATTTAGAGGTATATGAATAAACACATTTTTAAAGGCGGAGTGATTGATCATTCTAAAATTTTTGCTTTGGCTCAATTAAAGGCTTGGTCTTTGATTACTTATTATTTTGCTTCTGCTTGTTTTTCTTTTTCTGATTGGTGTCTTGAACTGTTGACCTATTTACTTTTGATCTAAAGTCTCTGTTAGTTTTTAGTTTGTGTATTAAAGTTTAGTGGTGGGTGTTTTTTAGGTGCCTTCATTGGTTTTGAGTTAGTAGGTTTTAGCAAGGTTATTGGGTTTTTCTTTTTAGTGGAGTTGTTGGTTTGTATAGGATTGGATCACCCCTTAAATGATTCAATTTATTTATTTATTCTTTTTCTGATAAAAAAAAAACTTCAACACCTCTTATAATTCATTAAAACTGCTAATCTAGATGTGTCACCCTTTTTCAAAATTCTAAAAAGTAATAATTTTTTTATTTTATTAACTGATATATTAAACACGATATTATTAGAGTAATTTTTTTTATGACTAACATCAAAAGTACAATAAAGCATTATAGAAAAATATTTTGCTTCTTTAATAATTTTTTATGATGGAACTTGTAAGAGTGTTGGCCAAAATGGAGATAGAATGATTTTGAATTTTACTCCCATGATAATGATAATGAATTTGACAATTTTGAATGCACCTTTGCATTATCACATCAAATTCTTTAACTATTTCAATTAATCTTAAGAAGTTATCAGTATTATTTTAATATAATTTTTTTCATTTATCCTCGAAAAGTCAAAATATATTTTGCAAGATATTTCCTAACTACACATATTCTAAATAAAACTTGTCTCTAACTCTTACTTTCATAATCTTCTTTTGCAAAGTTTTTATCAATTTTTTTTATTCTTATTTAATTTTATCAAAACACTACAAGAAAATCATTGATTAGAAACCAATTTTAGAAATAAAAAATAATTAGTTGTTATACTGACCAAATTAGAGACCATTTTGGAGACTAAAAAATTTTTTGGTTTCTAAATTAATTTTTATTATTGTTAAATGGTTTCTAAATTGGTAGATATCAAGGTTTTTTCTACCAAATTTAGAAACTAAATAATTGGTAGTTAAAACCTTGGTTGCTAATTAGATACCAATTTACAAATTATTTAACAATAATAGAAACTAATTTAGAAACTAAAAATTTTTTTAGTCTCTATAATGGTTTCTAATTTGGTCACTATAGCAACTAATTATTTTTTGTCTCTAAAATTAGTTTCTATTTAATGATTTTCTTGTAGTGAAAAAGAATAAATTAAAAAAAAAGCATTAAAGATACTCCAACTCAAAGTATTCATGTTATTATTACTAGTAAAAACTCAGACGCTATTGCGCATGTTTATCTGCATTTTTTTATTTTATTATTTATAAATGATTATGTTTAATATTAAAATTTGAATAAAAGAGGTTATGTGTATCTATTATATATTTAATATAAGATTTATTAAAAAAAAATTATCAATTAAATATACAAATGAGAAAGAATATTTTAATAACTTGAGTGTCACCATTAATGTTACATCAAAACAAATACAAATGCATCATCTTTCAGTAACCATCTCTCTTTTTTTTTTATTTTTTACATAAAATAGTTAATGAGAAAAAATAAATAAATAAACACGGTTGTTTTTATCTTTCTTTCTCTTTGTACTTTCTTATGTGGTCTTCTTTACCCATTTGGATTAATAACTTCTATACCTTCGTATCTAATAAGTCTGAAAACAAAATAGAAACATGTAAATAAGCTTAATAAAACATTTATCTCTTTTTAGTTTTAAAGGCTTAAAAAAATTATCTTTGAAGATACAAAAGAAGTGGTGAATGGTTAATGTTTATGAAACAATCATTTGAGTATTTAATAAAAAGAAAAAAAAGTAAAAGAATTTAGGGGAAAAATAGTGAAGAAATAAGCAACGACATCATGTGAATATCTAAAATGCAAAAAATAAAACGTGGTTAAGTTTACCGTTGTAGTGTCTTATGAAAAAGAAATTGAGAAACTTACTTATTTGAAATTGAGGAAACAGACTAAGTGAGGGGAATTGGAGAAGAAAGCATGTTAGACAAATAGTCACTCGTCTTAATTCAACCAAGGAATCAAACTTCATGCACTTGATGACGACAATTGTAAATCAATACAAAAACTATATACAAAAACACAATGCATGTAAAGAGAATGGAATAGTAGGAACAAAACTAGAAAAAATAGAAAAAAAAATGAGGATGAGAGTAAGTGTATATATATATATATATATATATTCTCATACTTTATATATATATATATATATATATATATATATATATATATATATATATATATATATATATATATATAAAGTATGAGAATATATATATATATATATATATATATATATATATATATATATATATATATATATATATATATAAAGTATGAGAATGGAAGGGATAAAGCTTTAGATACATTAAATTGTATATGATTTAAGAGATGGAGAGGTGGATTGTTGATAGAGAGGAAAGTGGGAAGTTTTTGATAAAGAAGAAGTGGGAAGTTTGATAAAGAGAGAGGTGTGAAGTTGTTAAGAAAGTTATTTTTAGTTTTCAGATTATAAAATTAAAACAATAAGAGTGTACCAGAAAATAAAATGACAGAAATGACCAAGATAATAATAAAATAACAAAAAGTCTCTTATTATATATTTCTAAAATAATAAAATAAAATATTTGTAGCTACATCTCTAAAATTTCTTGCTTTCTTGTGCTCACTTTTGGACGTTTGTGTTGGGATTCTGGCACCATGGAGACTCATTAAAAGAGGATGATCGAGAGGTAGAAGAGGACCTTGATAAGGTTGATTGATTTCTTTCCACACATGAATCTGAATCTTCTTCTTCCATCACAGACGAGGGCCAAGTGCTGCTACACTCCATCACTTCTTTAAAAAGCCGCTCTTACTTAGCTTAGTCCCTTCCATCCACCAGTTTGCTTCACATGAACCAGTTTAGACTCCATCTGCTCCAGCTCCCAAGGCCAGCTTCTTAGTTTGTGCTGACCCTAGCTTCCTCCTCTTCAGCAGTGCAGACCCCTCTTCCTCTTCTACTTCCTTGACAGCATGCTGCCATTCTTTCATACTCTTCATTCGTATCCCTTTCTTCTCCTTGCAACCAAAGGAAAACCTTAAATAACACCTATTAATAAGAGAGAATTCGTTGGCCTAATGCCTAAAACGACACTGATAGCTCAATCCCTGCATAAGTGCAAGATCTTTGATCCATTCGCTTCTCCAAACCTCATAAAGAAAACATTATCACTCATCAACATTAGAAAACAACTGTAACATGCAATTTAATTCTTAGATAAAAAATTGGTTCAACATATCAAATCATGGTCTAAATACTTTTTGAATTACCTTGCATGTTATTCTGTTATTGATAATTAAGCATACATAAAAATGAGATCAATCGATAATGAGAGTGATGAGTACTACTTTTCAGGAGATTAATTGAGTTTTAAGCGGAAGAAAATATTGAACATTTCTGGAGACAAGAGAAAAACAAATTAGATCTATTTAGTGTTCCAATGATTCAGCTAAAAATCAAGAAAAAGGGTAATAGGAGAAAAGATAAAAGAAAATTATCTATATTTGGTAAGTGTTTCTGAAACTATTATACTATAAAAACCCTAAAAGATGTTATGTAAAGTGTACTATAATATAATCATTAAATATAAATTGATAATAAAACTTAAAAATAATTATTTACTATATTAATTAAATTATATAATATTTTAAAAATTAAAAAAATATTAATATTTAAAATAATTTTTATTATTAATAAATAATTTTTAAATTCATATCTATTTAACTATTAAAATTTTATTTACTAACTTTTAACTTGTAGAATATAATTAATTTTTAGAATATAATTAGTTGGTAGTTAAAACTTTGTTAATTAATTAAAAATTTATTTATTAAATAATAAAAATTTATTTAAATATTAGTATTTTTTTATTTAAAATAGTATCTAATTTAATTTAATATATTGATTAATTATATTTTATTTTTAAAATTAGTTTTTATTAGATTATTTTTTTTATAGTGATGGTAGAGAGAGAATGTTGGTATTTTTTAAAAAATCATTGAATGTTTGGATTTAAGAATTTTGTTCCAAATTTAATTTCATGCAAAAGTACAAAATTTTTTGGTATATATTTCTTATAATATATAATTTTAAAATTAAATTAAATCCAGGTTAATTTAATTCATAATTGTTTTGAATAAATAGATTTTTTTTCTTTATTTACCAATAAATAATATAGTATTTCATACTTTCTTATGAATTTTATGAATCACTACAAGAAAATCATTAAATAAAAACCAATTTTATAGACAAAAAATAATTAGTTACTATATTGACTAAATTAGATATTATTTTAGATACTAAAAATATTATTGATTTCTAGATTAGTTGTTATTATTGATAAAAAGTTTCTAAATTGTATCTAATCAACTATTAAATATAGAATCTAAATAATTAGTAGTTAAAATCTTGGTAGCTAATTAAATATCAATTTAAAAATTATTTATCAATAATAAAAATTAATTTTGAAACCAATAATTTTTTTAAGTCTTTAAAATAATATTTAATTTAATTAATATAATAATTAATTACTTTTAATCTTTAAAATTAATTTTTATTTAATAATTTTCTAGTAGTGAATTGAGATAAAAAAAAGAAACTAAAAAAAATATAAATTTAGATTAAAAAGAACAATTTTACTCGGTGGATCTCTGCACTAATGTGCCGTGTTTACTCTTAAATCAGAATTCAAAATTTACAAATTGAGACTCTTATTCACATTGCTAATAATTTTAATATATTTTTTCCTTTTTAGTGAAATTTATTTATTAATTTATGATGTGATTGATTTTCATCATTTTTTACTTTTTTTTTTATCAGCGAGTAAAAAATAAATAAATATGGATCACTTCAGGATGATCCAACCCTTATACAAGACTTAACATAACAAGACTTTTCAATCCCTTTCTAGGTTACCTAAACCATAGTATACTACAAAAAACAAACAACTCAACCAAAAGAAGAAACTAAAACCATTTTTACAAGAACAATAACCACAAAGTTCAAAATCACTTTATCAAAAACATACAGGTCAAGGAATCTATGTACCACTCAGTGTAAGAAAAACAAGTAGGAGCAGATTTAGACGTTATCTAAGACCATATCTTTAATTGGGTCAAAGTAAATATTTCTGAATGATCTATCACTCCACCTTTAAAAATATAATATGTTTCCATATTTCATCAACATCTGCAATTCAAACACTTTTCCAAACCACATTTACTTGAATAAGAACATTTAATAACTTAAAATGCGAGAAGTGTGATGCAAGGTCATGATGATCTACTGATGATAACTCCATCTAAACATAACATTTATTCCAAACTAGTCAGACAATCTTACATTCGAAAACCAAATGTTTTGTTGACTCTACTTCCACTCGAAAAAACAACAAAGATTACTAATTAACAATTGCAAACCCAAGTAGTTCTAAGTTATCTCTAGAAGCAATCAAATTGACCGAACACTCTCCGTGAAACCATCATTTCTCCCTGAACCCATCATTTTCTACCTTGTAAAGTAAGTTACAAAAATGAAAAAACAACAAACATCGATGTCAACATTGATGAATACATGACTTATATTTTTTGTTTTATATATTTGTTGTAACCTATCAACACATTCTCCACGGATTATGGATGAATTAATATATACTCTTAAAATTAAATTAAATCGAGTTTAATTTAATTCTTAGGTGTTTTAAACAAATATAATTTGTTTTTCATTCACCAATAAATAAATAAGTATTTCATATAATTTTTATGAAATAAATAGATTGACATTAAAAAAATCTGCAAACGATATATAAATATATATTAAAAAGAACAATTTTATTCAATGGATGCTCTGGACACATTCTAGATGAGTCATGTTTACTCTTAATTAGAATTCAAAATTTACAAATTTGAGTCTCTGATTCTCATTACTATATAATTTTAATAATATTTTCTCTTTTTTAAGTCGCTTTTTAAGTTAAATTAATTTATTTATTTCTGACATGACTGATTTCCATAATTTTCTACCTTGTAAAGTAAGTTAGAAAAAAAAAAACATCCATGTCAACATTGATGAATACATGACATGATATTTTTTTGTTTCATATATGTGTAATTAAAATCGAGTTTAATTTAATTCTTAGGTGTTTTAAATAAGTGGATTTTTTCATCACCAATAAATAAATAAATAAGTATTTCATATATTTTTATGAAATAAATAAATTGAGATAAAAACTATCAAACGGTATAAAAAATACATGTTAAAAAGACAATTTTATATTTAATGGATGCTCTGGACACATACTAAATGTGTCATGTTTACTCTTATCATGTTTACTCTTATATGATAAATTAGAATTGAAAACTTAGAAAATGAGACTCTGATTCTCATTACTATACAATTTCCCTTTTTTAAGTGTTTTTTAAATTTTGAGTGAAATTTATTTATTAATTTATTTATGATTTGATTGATTGTTATAATTTTCTACCTTGTAAAGTAAGTTAGAAAATTGAGAAAAGACTAAACATCCATGTCAGTAATCAATGCATATATTTTTTTATATATATTTTTCTCATCAGTTGACTCAGTCACCATTAACTTCGAGGGCAGGTGGTGACTCCTCCTATTTCAAGTGGTTTCTGCGCCTTTAAGAGTAGCTCCGTTGAAACAGAGGGGCCCTACCGGTTGATTGCACTTTGACGATCAAGTCAATACTGGGCTAGAAAATAGCAAGTAAGTAAAATAGTTCAAGCTTAGAACTATGTACCTTTCTAGGGTTCTTACCACCCTTTTTATAAGTTGTGTCTAGGTCAACCTTTCTTTAAGTGGAATTAGGGTTACCAGTAAGTCACGGCCCGCACGTGGCTTATTCTTAGTGCAACTGCCCCACAGAACCTTTCTTTCCAGGAGTGCAAAGTCTTACACTAGTACAAAATAATTAATTAACGACGGTTAAAAATGGCATATAAAGACGGTTTCCGAACCGTCGTTATTGCGAGTGTCGTTATAAATCAGTCACTTATAACGGCGGTTCTAGAACCGTCGTTATAACCCACACTAACGTGCAAAATAAATAAAAAAAGGAGTGAAATGACACTTTTAAAGACGGTTCCAGTGGGAAAGCGTCGTTATAAGTGGAGGGTTTTTTTAAAAAAAATATTTATTTATTACATAATCTATCCAATCCTGCATAAAGTCAAATTTCCAGAACATATCAAATTCTATACTATATCAAATGCAATAATATCATAATTTAACTATGACAGTATACAAAAAGTTCTATACTAAAAGTTTTATGTCATTTTAAAGTGTTATATATAATTACCTTAAGGCGCATCCAAATGAGTTTATTTCCATTTGCACTTGCACTTCTCCCCCCATTCAACATGTTACATCTTGAATAAACACTGAAATAATAAGATTTCATATTAGAACACACACATAACAAATTTGTGAGTAATGTATATGAATGTAATTAAATGTAATTATAATGGTTTGATAAATCTCTAATTTCTACATACTAGAAAACATTATGAAAAACCTCAAAATTTTTTGATAAGTGTAAGAACTAAAACCTTAAAATACCTAAAAAAACACCTAAATAATACTATAAAAAGAAAATAGTAAATGATGGATTTTTGGTAGGGTCAATCCCCCTTAGGGTATTGGCCATGGGCTTCGTTACCTCATTTCGGACAACTTTCATTTTTTATGCGTCTCCATCCGACTTCTCTATCAAAAGTTATGGCCGTTTAAAGTTTTCTTGTACTAATTTTTGGCAACTCCAAATCTATCATTATCCTATTCAATCTAAGGATTCTTCCATCATATATACACTAAATGAAGTTCCCACAAAAATATATTTGGATCAAAAATCACTTTCTACCTATTTTTAATGAATTTTACAATATTGTCTCTAAATTATACAAACCAAATGAGCCTTACTTTCTTTCTTTTTAGTGATGATACATACCTTAAACAAACTACCCTAAACTACTAACTAATCAATACATACCATACAAATATTTATTATAAAATTAATTAAAGTTAAAAAAATACTAACCTTTTATACTGGTATAGTGGTTTAGGGTTTAGGTGGGTGGTGGTGCTGTCGTTGTTGGTGGTGGTGTTGCTATTGATTTTGCTGCTGTTGGTGCCCCTACTGCATTGACGCTCGTGGAGCGTGGAGAGAAGAAGATGCACGATGGAGAAAAGAAGAAGACACAGGTGTTCGGGAGCTTGGAGGTGTGGGGTGGAAGCTCGACTTTGTAGGGAGAGATGAGAGGCTAGAAGACCACAATGGAGAAGAAGAGAAGAGCGCGAGGGAAGAAGAGAAGAGTTTGAGCGCGAGGGAGAAAATGAATGAGTTCGAGCGCGAGCTAAGGGTTTTCATTCATCTTTTTAGTTTTATAATGACGGTTCAGGGTCCCAACCGTTGTTATATGTGTTAAGCTCCATTTTTAACGACGATTATCTCTATAACTGTTGTTATTTCTCAATCCAAATTCAAAAAATTTACAGAAATGCCACCGCGCTTCTTATTACGACGGGTTTTTTTGAATCGTCCTTATTCTCAGTCATTGTTTAGCTATTTCGTACTAGTGTTAACAATATGGCCGCCAGGGTACCAACTCTTGCACCAGCATTGCGGGGCCATCTGTTCTGCAGGTGTCCTAAGTATTCATGTGCCATGCATGCAGCCTTCCTTGGAAACCCTAACCCTCATGGGCCTTAGCGCCTTTAGGGAATACTTACTCGTGTCAACCCCTGAACAAGCTATCCGCACCACATGCATAAATCCTCTCGTGAATTTGGGGTCTTTCCTGTTCTGGATGATATCTTACTAGCTCAGGGGTTGAGTGAACCAGTATAATTGCTTTGTGTGATTCTCTCTTTCTTTGTCTTGGTTTATTTTGTTAATGTTTCTGTATCTGATATAAACAACCGGTTATATTATTCTTGCAATCGGTTATAATTCTGATATATAACATTGCTATTAACTCTGTAATAATATCAATCGGTTATATCGTAATATCAACCGGTTAATATTCTGCTGCATATTTTAAAAACTTGATTTCTTTTAGGTTCTTTGATCTTTGTCTTTGTGAATTGATAAAGGAATTCATTCTTTACTAAACATTTGCGAAAAATTTTCAAAAACAATTCACCCCTCTTGTTTTAGCCATAAATTCTAACAAAGGGATCTTGTCTCTAATTGGGGCTAGGAGTCTTCACAGGTTTTTGGGGGCTTATTTGGGCCATTACTACTTTGGCATTGGTGGAGAATTGCTTACAGGAGATTCTTGAACAGACTGGTTGACTATCTACTTGTAATGGTTGAACTGAACATAGCAAAGTGACAAAGGTGGCTCAAAGACTAGATAATTCTAATAACATCTTTCTTTGAATTTCATAGTATTTTTTTTCTCTCCTTCAGTTAACTATATCAGTAACTAGTTTTAATATTGAAATGAAAAATGCCTTTCTAAAAACAAATGTACGTGTAGGCTTGGCATGAATGTAATTGGTATAATTTACTTATTTAGTCCTTTAACCTTGCTAATAGTAGATTCAATTCAAAAGTACTTCCATTAGTATATGTCTCTTACTTGTATGTCCCTCTCTCTCAGCCACACAATGGTTTTCATCAATTTACGTAAACATTGATTATATCCTGTTCTCCTATCTATGGCTTTACTAATGGTAGTTCGTTTTCCAAGCAATGGATGTTTTTGTTGGTTAAAGAAATTATAGACAGTGTGCTCTCTTTTGAGAATTTTTTCCATCACTACTAGCTCTGTCTTATGAATTTTAGAACAAAATTGCAGTTTATATCTATTTGCTTCAAGATTCCAGTACGAGATGAAAACATTATAGATTGCTGGGAGTGCAAGATTTGAAGGGTTGAAGTTTGTAATGTAAGATATGACAAGTTCTATTTTAAAGTAATGAATTACAAAATCACTGTTTGATGAAGCTTAATATGATTTGATAGTGTCTATCTATTTGCAATTGTATTTTTAAACCAAGAGTATGATTTCTAAAATGTGAAGCTTTCTGCATTTCATCTTGAAAATTAGGATCTTGAAAATTAGGTTTGCTAGTAGCTTGCAACATTCAGACAGCCTATCCAAATTTGTATATGTAAGAAAAATTTGAGACATCCCAATAATTTGTACATTAGCATTGAGTCTCATCTTAATAACTATTTCATATTGCATATACATGCAGAATGACATTTACGCCTAACCTCTTATCGTACCACTATATATAAATATTGTTAATATTATTTTACATTCAAAATAAGAATTTTAAAATAAAAAAAACTTCAGTGATCGTCATTCAATATTATGGGACTCAAATTTTTTATATTTGCTATTGTTTACGAGTAAATTAAATTATACAATGAGAATACTTAATTTTATTCAACTAATTTTTTAATGTGAATTAAATTATATATTGAAAGTCCGACTATTGTGACTCTCACCATCTCCATATGGAACATGTATACCATGTTTAACATAAGAAACAAAAACATATTGCGATTTGTATATAACAATATACACAACTAGTTATATAAGATGCTCTTCCACTAGACAAGTCTTCAAGCCCCAATTCATCACATAAGAAAGGTTTCTTCTTAACAGTTTAGACTCGAGGTTCTTTATGTTTAAATAGGTTGAGTTTATGATTTTAGTTTTCTTTTGTTTGTTTAAATAGGTTGAGTTTATGATTTTAGTTTGCTTTTGTTTTTCTGGCAGTTTTGTATGTTTGTTGACAAACTGTGAGGGTATAGATAAGAAGTTGTTGGATTGTTATTTTGAATAAGGAATGAATCATATTTCAAGTGGTTCATATATTTATTATTTTTTTTTACTGATAAAAAAATAATTACTATTAATTAAACTCACTTTAGATGAATACATGTTTTCAATAGACAACCCATGTAAAATAGATACACTTGCACCATTAAACAATCTTATACACCAAGACAATATTAAACTAAATTTCAACAAATCTCTACCTTGGTTAAGCACATTTTAATTAGAGAGTCTCGCTTTAACTGCTATTAAATCTATCATAAATCACCAATCAATAAAATTAAATACAGACCATATATATAACATTACATCAAGAGTCATGGGTTGAAATTATGGTTGAACAATTTAAAATGATAAGAATATTTTACTTACTTTTTATTTATTGAGTTAGATTAGTAAAATATTAAATCTTAGAAAGTTGATACAAAAAAACCGTGTTCAATAAACTTTCAGACAATCTTTATATACGTTAGCATACTTACTATATAAATAAGGTAACAAATAATTAATATAGTATGCTAAAAGAATCATTATTTACATTTATTTTAATAGATTAGTAAGTTTCCTTTTTTCATAATCCAAAATCTGGTTTTTTAATCAAGTAAGATGTTTATGTAAAAAAAACATTATTATTATTGTTATTAAAACTCACTCAGTAAGCATTACACGAAACCTTGACATCCCATCCCATATAGACCTGACACCTGTAGGTCATCAATCATGTGTCATAGTATGCAAGTTTCATAAAAAAAATATAAAAATATATGGGGAACTAAATTGAACTCAATCATAAAACAAACAACATTCACAATAAACAAACCAACCAAATTTAATTTTGGCATACTAAATCTATTTCAAAAAAATATAAAGTAATTATAGAAGGAAAAATATTCAACCAAGTACAATCCTCTTTATTTTCAAACCCAAAATTAATTAAAATATACACACATTAATTGTCTTCTCTATAAAGTGTATTAATTGTCTTCTCTATAAAGTGTGAAAATTTGAATTTACCTATTTCAATATTATTAATAAAAATTTATAAAATGATATATAAATTGATATTTAAATTAACAATCAATGTTCTTTAATTATTTTTTAATTTATAAAATTGTCTCTAATTTAATCATAACTAATTATTTTAATTTTTAAAATTAATTTTTATTTAATAATTTTTTTATAATGTAGTTTTTTAGAGACTAATTTAGAATCTAAAAGTAGCTAAAACATTAATAGCTAATTTAGATATTAATTTAAAAACTATTTTATAAGTTTTTATTATAACAATAGAAACCACTTTAGATACTGTTATTGCCGATTGACTTTCCTGTCAAGTAGATTCCACGATCGTTTGCACCTTCCTCCTCCTTTCTTCTAGAATAGCTTGCCTGCAAAGAAAGAAAGATAGGCGCCCTTGCGGCCGTTTGCACTTCGACGCTCAAGTCAAAACTAGGACAAAAAACACCAAGTGTATAGTAAAGAGTGATAGTCTCAAAAACTGCGTACCTTCTCCTGGGACCTTAAGCCCCTTTTATAGAGTGTTATTAGGTTACCACTAGTAACCACTAGTAACCAACTTCCCATGCTAAAATCTTATCTTTAATGAGAGAATATTCAATGGGAGAGAATTCTGTTATGATGTGCGTAATCTTAACAGCACAACTGTGTGGAATTCTCTCTCCTTGGAGTGCAACAAACCCCACAATCACCTGGATACCAATGAAATATTATTGGGAACAATATCTTCTCAAGATTCTATAACTTAATCTTTTTACGTGTATTGCGGCAACCTTCTAATCTTGAAGTAATTACCTTTAAGTGTGGATGTTAAAGCATACTCCTTAACCCTAACGCCACAAGGTCTAATTTCATGATTTAAACTAATCATTCATGTAAGGACCTGAAATTTATTGGAATGAAAGAGTATGTTTTAAGTAAATTCTAAGTATGTTTTATCTAAGTTAAAAAGGAAGGAAAGTGTAGTCTAGAAAAAACTATAAGAGTTCCTTGTTTATACATCATCGCCGGTCGCCTGCTACACATGAGCGCCAGGTGGACGTCGCGCGGGCGCGAGAAGCATGCAGGCATCGCGCGGGCGCGAGAGGCATGCAGGCGTCGCGCGGGCGTTAGAGGCATGCAGGCATCGCGCGGGCGCGAGAGGCATGCAGGCATCGCGCGGGCGCGAGAAGCATGCAGGCATCGCGCGGGTGCGAGAGGCATGCAGGCATCGCGCGGGCGCGAGGCATGTGGACGTGGCCAAGGCGCGAGAGTTATGAGGGCGTCGCCAGAGGAAGACATCGGTCGTCTTCCAGGGCGAAGGAGACATCGGTCGTTCGCCAGGATGAGTCAGCAGTGGAAAGTTATCGCACGACGTCGAGTTTCACACCTTGAAGGTAAGACCCAGACTCCCAGCATGAAGCGTAGTGCACGCACGCCACGTAGACAAAAAGGGTGGTTCAGAATAGTGACATCAGAATGTTGGCATGCGCGGGAGACACCTACGGTCGTACTGTTCAGAGCAGTGGCTGGCATGCACAAGCGACAAACAGTGGCAGTACTGTTCAGAGCAGTGGTTGGCATGCACCAGAGACAACAGTGGTCGTACTGTTCAGGGCAGTGGTTCTCAGACTTCTCTGCAGAGTGGGTGGTGACAGCTGCTTTTGGTGGATAAGTTGGTTTAAGATGCAGAAGACCCACTGCTGAGAGAAACAAGAAACGTCGCAGCCTTCAAAGAGAGAAAGAGTGAGTTACCTCCCTTCTCCTCCAGTTACCTCCTCCGCGTTGCGGTTTCAGCATCTCCACACAAGAGTACGACGAGAAGCAACACCATTGGAACCCCTGGGAAAGTTTTCTGCAACTCCTTCAAAACCAGACGCAAAAACAGAGCCAAGGTATTCTGCAAGCTTCGTTGGATTTCGAAGCTCCTGGTGGTTGCGCAAGTCCAGGTAAGGGAAGCTAGCCTTCATCTTTAATACGAACCATCGTTTAGCCTTTTCTGAAGGGTGGGCGACGTGGTCGCCGTTTTCGCTTTCGTCTTCATGAAATGCTTTGTGTTATGTGTTTGGGCGACGTGGTCGCCGGTTTTAAACATAGTCTTTGAAAACGCTCTGTGGCTGAACTAGATCGCCGGTTTTGGCGCTGTTTTACGAAATCTCTGTTTTTGATGTTGTTTTGAAACTACTTGAGATTTACATGAGATATTCGAAGATCTGAAGCTTTGAAATGTGTGTGGATGTGATTTGAATCATTTACTTGAATGGTAGGATGTGTTTGAATGCCGTGAATGTGGGATCGAGGCATAGTATTTTCAGGAAAGGAAATACCGTGTAAGATCTGTATAGGTGTATTGACTAGGGGCTTGTCTAGAAGGAGATATCCTGACTCTGCTGAGATAATGAAATCACGTAGATGAAGTTATTCAGTTGGTGAGAGTCGAAGGAGGTTCGTATGAATGGGCGAGTTGTTCAAATGGGAACGAGCTCGGCCTGTTATACGAATTAACCTTGTCATACCGAGAGAATGGTAACAATGAGATGGTATATGCGCATGCTGTGTGGATTCACAGTGGTAGGTATGACAGGTGCAAATCTCTGGGCCTGAGTCAACACACGAGTCAAATTGGAAGTAGTGTCATGTGTCTATGCATGGTGGGTCAGTGGAAAGTCTGACATGTGAAATGAGAAACTGGAATATTGATAGACACTTGATGCTGTGTTGTGATAATGGAATGACTATGGGAAATGTAGTGAATTTGTGATTTTGGGCGATCAGCTGAATGCTAATTGTAGTTCTACGTTTTACATGGATAATTTGGAACTTGGTTTACTTGGATTTTCATGTTCATGAGTTAAACTTCTTTTAAATTATCTAGCTTACCCTTTTATCTGTTATTGTGGTTGTTTTCTCAAAACTGTGATGATCGTGTAATTGTACACGGGAACAGATGATCTTCCAGGGAGTAGAGCTCCTCAGTGAGTGGTCGCCGGAAGGAGATCGCCTATCTCCGTTTCTATCGGGTGATCGCCGGTTTATGCCTCCATCGGGTGATCGCCGGTTTTCGTGTCCTGATAGAAGATCGCCCGTTTTGAGGTCTTCTGTTAGAGATCGCCGTTTTAAAGTTGGAGATCGCCGTTTTCTTTTGAGACCGCCTGCCTTACTGCATTTCTTTTAATTTCGTAAAATCTTGCAAACATTTGATTTGGTTATGTATTAAACTCCCTAAGAGGAGTAACTTCATTTCTGATATATATATATATATATATATATATATATATATATATATATATATACATTTTATTTTGCACTCTTCAATATTATTTGGTTACACTTAATTTCAATTATACATGTATGTATGTATTATTTTGGTGGGATGTTACATTAATGGTATCAGAGCAGTTCGCCTTAGGATGACCTGAGGGCTGTGGATCCATTGTGTTTCTTCTGCTCATAAAATTTATTTGAGTTTTAAATAACCACCATAGTGGAAGGTTTTCAAACGTTTTAGTTTTGAACTCTTGCGTGTGCTTGGGTGAACGTGTGCCTAACTGAAAATCTTAGTATTAAGAATAAGAAGGTCTTGATAAAGTGGTGAGGGTGCACACTCATAACTGGATCAAGATAATTCTTAATCTTAATTCCAAAGGTTTGATGTTTAGCCTACATTGAATCCTGGTGTGATTTTGAGTGTTCTTGAATTTGACTGAGGTGGTAGTTTGGACTGATGTTTGCACACCAGTAAGTGTTCTGGTGTTTTGTGTGAAGTTATAAGTGTTATGATTCTGTTGATGAACTCAAATTCTAGATGACTTTGAGATGCTGACCTTTGTAAGGTCTAGCTGTTACCCCTTGAATGAATTGATTCTTATCGATTTCATTCTCATAGTTGTAGGGAATATAGAAGTCAATAGATTCAGAAGATGGCACGTAGACCTGCTACCCCACCCCAACCTTCCTCAGAGATGAGTCAGATCGCCAAGGCCATCGAGATGATGGCGACTGCCATTCAGCAGCAGAATGCGGCGATGGCTCAGAACCATCAAGCTACAATGCACCACTGGGAGACTGCTCGGTCGGCTGAAACAAACTCCCACGTCGGTCAGCCCCAAGAACAGATGGGACTGGCCGAGTTCATGAGGCACAACCCACCTAAGTTCAGTGGGAATGCTACCCCTGACCAGGCAGATCAGTGGGTCAGGGAGGTGGAGAAAATCTTTAGGGCGACCACCTGCCCTGAAGAGAAGAAGCTGTTGTTTGCCACGTATCTGCTATCAGGAGAAGCTGAGTTCTGGTGGATGGGAGCTCAGCAGATGATGGAGGCCCGAGAGGATGTTCTGGATTGGGAGAGCTTCAGAGCGAAGTTCTTGGAAAAATACTTCCCAGACAGCGCCAAGTTTGCAAGGGAAGCTGAGTTCTTAAAGTTGGAGCAGGGGGACATGTCAGTAAACGCCTATGCTGCCCGTTTTGAGTACCTCACCCGGTTCTATACCCAGGCGACCTCCGAGGCCTGGAGGTGTAGGAAGTTCGAGGAAGGGCTGAAGCATGGGCTGAAGAAGACTATAGCCCCGATGTGCATCAGGGAGTTCCACGCCTTAGTGGAGAAGGCGAAGATGGTGGAGACCCTGGAAAAGGGTGAGTCTCGGGTGATCAGGTCACACCCAGGAGGTCCTTCCAGTGGGAGAGCTAAGGCACAGCACCCACAAAGCAAGCCCTATGCGAGACCCCCATCACATCGGGCAGGAGCAGCACCTCCCCAGTTCCAGCAGCAGCAATCTTGGAAACCCAAGTGCTTCAATTGTGGTGGACCACACGCCTCCAACGCATGCCCCAAGAAGAGTTCGGAGAGAAGGTGCTACATCTGCCAAAAGGCGGGGCATTTTGCTAGAGAATGCCCTAACCAGAATGGGGCGACCCAGCCCAGTGGCTCTCAGCAGATGAGAAACGAGGGCAGAAGACCTCAAGCAGCAGGGAGGGTGTTCGCCATGTCTGGGGCAGAGGCAGCTCAGTCAGGTAACCTCATCCAAGGTGTTTGTTTTATTGCTGGTAGAGGTGTAAGGGCTTTGTTTGATTCTGGAGCGACACACTCCTTTGTGTCAAGCCTGTGTGTAACTGAGTTGGGTCTCCTAGTGAAGGAGTTACCTTTTGAGTTGTTGGTCTCTACACCTGCGTCAGAACAGGTGTCGACCTCTACAGTGTGCCCTGAATGTCCAGTGATTGTAGAAGGACGCAGATTCAAGGTGAACTTGATCTGCCTACCTCTTCAGGACCTGGATGTCATCCTGGGAATGGATTGGTTAGCTGCCAATCACGTTCTCATAGACTGTGGTAGGCAGAAGGTAGCGTTTCCAGACCCCCATGAAGCGGATGTGTTAACAGTTCAACAAGGGCGATCAGCGTTGGAAGAAGGGGCGAGGTGTTTCGTGGTGCTCGCCCGGTTGGGAGTAGAGAATAAAGGGGACGTAAACAAGATACAAGTGGTGAGAGATTTCACCGATGTGTTCCCAGAGGAGGTGCCTGGATTACCCCCTAAGAGAGAAGTGGAATTCTCTATTGACTTGGTACCTGGAGCTGGACCAGTGTCAATGGCACCTTACAGGATGGCACCAGCCGAGTTAGTGGAGTTAAAGAAGCAAGTGGAAGAGTTGCTGGAGAAGCAGTTCATCAGACCCAGCGTATCTCCATGGGGAGCTCCAGTGCTCCTAGTCAAGAAGAAGGATGGGGGGTCTCGGCTGTGTATAGACTACAGGCAATTGAACAAATTGACCATCAAGAACAAGTACCCCCTACCTCGGATTGATGATTTGATGGACCAAATTCATGGGGCCTCGGTGTTCTCCAAGATTGACCTGAGATCGGGGTATCACCAAATCTTGGTAAAAGCTGAAGATGTTCAGAAGACAGCTTTTAGGTCTAGATATGGGCACTACGAGTATGTAGTGATGCCATTTGGAGTCACCAATGCTCCAGCTCTATTCATGGACTACATGAATAGGATCTTTCGCCCTTTCTTGGATAAGTTTGTAGTGGTCTTCATAGATGACATCCTCATTTATTCAAGGACCGAGGAAGAGCATGAGGAACACCTGAGGACAGTATTGGAAATACTGAGGGAGAAGCAGCTCTATGCCAAGTTCTCTAAGTGTGAGTTCTGGCTAAGGGAAGTCAACTTCTTAGGACACGTGATATCTGCCCAGGGGATCTCGGTAGATCCAGCCAAGGTAGAGGCAGTGCTGCAATGGGAACGTCCTAAGACAGTGACTGAGATACGGAGCTTTGTGGGGTTGGCGGGCTACTATCGGAGGTTTATTGAGGATTTTTCCAAAGTAGTGGCTCCTTTAACACAACTGACCCGCAAGGACCAACCCTTTGCTTGGACCGACCGATGTGAGCAGAGCTTCAGGGAACTAAAGGAGAGGTTGACCAGTGCTCCAGTGCTAGTGATTCCAGAAGTAGGAAGACCTTTTGATGTCTTCTGTGATGCCTCACATCAAGGCTTGGGATGCGTCTTGATGCAAGAGAAGAGGGTGGTTGCATATGCTTCAAGGCAACTCAAGGTGCATGAGAAAAACTACCCTACTCATGATTTGGAGTTGGCAGCGGTAGTGTTTGCCTTGAAGATCTGGAGGCATTATCTGTATGGAGCTCGGTTCCAGGTGTTCAGTGACCACAAGAGCTTGAAGTACCTGTTCGATCAGAAGGAACTAAACATGAGACAAAGAAGGTGGATGGAATTCCTAAAGGACTACGACTTTCAACTCATGTATCACCCAGGGAAGGCCAATGTAGTGGCAGATGCCTTGAGTAGGAAGTCTATACAAGTCGCCACCATGATGATGGAAGAGCAGAAACTGATCGAGCAGTTCAGAGACTTAAACCTTGGAGTGGAATTTCACGTGAATCACATTAGTTGTAGTAAGCTGACTATAACTAATGACTTCCTTGGGATGTTGAAGGATAAACAATTGGAGGACCCTAGCCTGAAGCGCACTGTGGAGTCACTAGGGACAGATCAGGCGAGAGGCTTTGAGATGGGCGATGATGGGATCTTGAGGTTTGATGGCAGGATTTGCATACCTGCAAATGATGAGTTGAAGAAGATGATCCTAGAGGAAGGTCACAAGAGTCGCCTTAACCTCCACCCAGGCATGAACAAGATGTACCATGACTTGAAGGAGTCATTTTGGTGGTCAGGCATGAAGAGGGACGTCGCCCAGTACGTGGCAACCTGCTTAACGTGTCAAAAGGCGAAGGTAGAGCATCAAAGGCCTGGCGGGCTATTGCAGCAACTGGATATCCCCGAGTGGAAGTGGGACAGCATTGCCATGGATTTTGTCACCCATTTACCCAGATCGGTAAAGGGTCATGATGCAATCTGGGTCATCATTGATAGGCTGACGAAGAGTGCCCACTTCCTCCCAGTAAATATGAAGATGCCCATGGCCAAGTTGGCACAGCTGTACATCAAGGAGGTTGTTAGGTTGCATGGAGTGCCTTCCAGCATCATTTCAGATAGAGATCCCAGGTTCACTTCACGGTTTTGGCAGACCTTGCAAGAGTGTTTGGGAACCAAGTTGAGGATGAGCTCTGCATATCATCCCCAAACAGATGGTCAGTCAGAGAGGACGATCCAATCTTTGGAAGATCTGCTGAGGGCATGCGTTTTGGATCAATTGGGAGGTTGGGAGGAGGTGTTGCCACTAGTGGAGTTTACCTATAACAATAGCTACCACGCCAGCATTGGGATGGCACCATATGAAGCCCTGTATGGGAGGAAATGCAGAACTCCCTTATGTTGGTACCAGGAGGGCGAGGCAGTCTTGGTTGGGCCAGAGTTGATTCAGCAGACGACCGAGAAGGTGAAGCAGATACAAAGCAGAATGAAAGCCTCTCAGAGTAGGCAGAAGTCCTATGCAGATCAGAGGAGAAAGCCTTTGGAGTTTGCTGCTGGAGATCACGTGTTCATGAAAGTGACACCAACCAAGGGTGTAGGGCGGGCGATCAGGTCAAAGAAGTTGTCCCCTAAGTTCGTGGGACCATATCAGATCTTAAGAAGGATTGGCCCAGTGGCGTATGAGATCGCCCTACCTCCCCATCTGGCGAATCTGCACAATGTGTTTCACGTGTCACAGCTGAGGAAGTACATGGCAGACCCTAGTCATGTGCTGGATGTAGACGACGTGCAGATTAGGGATGACTTGTCCTTTGAAGCCAAACCAGTCAGGATTGACGATCGGCAATGTAAACAGCTCAGGGGCAAGACCATCGACATGGTGAAAGTGGTGTGGGATGAGAAATCGGGGGATTCTACTTGGGAGTTAGAAGAACCCATGAGGGAGGCTTATCCATACCTCTTTTCCTTGTAATCCAATTTTCGAGGACGAAAATTTTTGTTGTTGGAGAGAATGTAAGGACCTGAAATTTATTGGAATGAAAGAGTATGTTTTAAGTAAATTCTAAGTATGTTTTATCTAAGTTAAAAAGGAAGGAAAGTGTAGTCTAGAAAAAACTATAAGAGTTCCTTGTTTATACATCATCGCCGGTCGCCTGCTACACATGAGCGCCAGGTGGACGTCGCGCGGGCGCGAGAAGCATGCAGGCATCGCGCGGGCGCGAGAGGCATGCAGGCGTCGCGCGGGCGTTAGAGGCATGCAGGCATCGCGCGGGCGCGAGAGGCATGCAGGCATCGCGCGGGCGCGAGAAGCATGCAGGCATCGCGCGGGTGCGAGAGGCATGCAGGCATCGCGCGGGCGCGAGGCATGTGGACGTGGCCAAGGCGCGAGAGTTATGAGGGCGTCGCCAGAGGAAGACATCGGTCGTCTTCCAGGGCGAAGGAGACATCGGTCGTTCGCCAGGATGAGTCAGCAGTGGAAAGTTATCGCACGACGTCGAGTTTCACACCTTGAAGGTAAGACCCAGACTCCCAGCATGAAGCGTAGTGCACGCACGCCACGTAGACAAAAAGGGTGGTTCAGAATAGTGACATCAGAATGTTGGCATGCGCGGGAGACACCCACGGTCGTACTATTCAGAGCAGTGGCTGGCATGCACAAGCGACAAACAGTGGCAGTACTGTTCAGAGCAGTGGTTGGCATGCACCAGAGACAACAGTGGTCGTACTGTTCAGGGCAGTGGTTCTCAGACTTCTCTGCAGAGTGGGTGGTGACAGCTGCTTTTGGTGGATAAGTTGGTTTAAGATGCAGAAGACCCACTGCTGAGAGAAACAAGAAACGTCGCAGCCTTCAAAGAGAGAAAGAGTGAGTTACCTCCCTTCTCCTCCAGTTACCTCCTCCGCGTTGCGGTTTCAGCATCTCCACACAAGAGTACGACGAGAAGCAACACCATTGGAACCCCTGGGAAAGTTTTCTGCAACTCCTTCAAAACCAGACGCAAAAACAGAGCCAAGGTATTCTGCAAGCTTCGTTGGATTTCGAAGCTCCTGGTGGTTGCGCAAGTCCAGGTAAGGGAAGCTAGCCTTCATCTTTAATACGAACCATCGTTTAGCCTTTTCTGAAGGGTGGGCGACGTGGTCGCCGTTTTCGCTTTCGTCTTCATGAAATGCTTTGTGTTATGTGTTTGGGCGACGTGGTCGCCGGTTTTAAACATAGTCTTTGAAAACGCTCTGTGGCTGAACTAGATCGCCGGTTTTGGCGCTGTTTTACGAAATCTCTGTTTTTGATGTTGTTTTGAAACTACTTGAGATTTACATGAGATATTCGAAGATCTGAAGCTTTGAAATGTGTGTGGATGTGATTTGAATCATTTACTTGAATGGTAGGATGTGTTTGAATGCCGTGAATGTGGGATCGAGGCATAGTATTTTCAGGAAAGGAAATACCGTGTAAGATCTGTATAGGTGTATTGACTAGGGGCTTGTCTAGAAGGAGATATCCTGACTCTGCTGAGATAATGAAATCACGTAGATGAAGTTATTCAGTTGGTGAGAGTCGAAGGAGGTTCGTATGAATGGGCGAGTTGTTCAAATGGGAACGAGCTCGGCCTGTTATACGAATTAACCTTGTCATACCGAGAGAATGGTAACAATGAGATGGTATATGCGCATGCTGTGTGGATTCACAGTGGTAGGTATGACAGGTGCAAATCTCTGGGCCTGAGTCAACACACGAGTCAAATTGGAAGTAGTGTCATGTGTCTATGCATGGTGGGTCAGTGGAAAGTCTGACATGTGAAATGAGAAACTGGAATATTGATAGACACTTGATGCTGTGTTGTGATAATGGAATGACTATGGGAAATGTAGTGAATTTGTGATTTTGGGCGATCAGCTGAATGCTAATTGTAGTTCTACGTTTTACATGGATAATTTGGAACTTGGTTTACTTGGATTTTCATGTTCATGAGTTAAACTTCTTTTAAATTATCTAGCTTACCCTTTTATCTGTTATTGTGGTTGTTTTCTCAAAACTGTGATGATCGTGTAATTGTACACGGGAACAGATGATCTTCCAGGGAGTAGAGCTCCTCAGTGAGTGGTCGCCGGAAGGAGATCGCCTATCTCCGTCTCTATCGGGTGATCGCCGGTTTATGCCTCCATCGGGTGATCGCCGGTTTTCGTGTCCTGATAGAAGATCGCCCGTTTTGAGGTCTTCTGTTAGAGATCGCCGTTTTAAAGTTGGAGATCGCCGTTTTCTTTTGAGACCGCCTGCCTTACTGCATTTCTTTTAATTTCGTAAAATCTTGCAAACATTTGATTTGGTTATGTATTAAACTCCCTAAGAGGAGTAACTTCATTTCTGATATATATATATATATATATATATATATATATACATTTTATTTTGCACTCTTCAATATTATTTGGTTACACTTAATTTCAATTATACATGTATGTATGTATTATTTTGGTGGGATGTTACAATTCACGTGCCTTTAAACCCTCACGTGCCATTACATGCGATTCTGAGGATAAATCTCTTATGCCAAAACTTAACGTCTCGCATATATCCTGCATGCATAGCGTATCTATGAACCTAGTTTATACCCTGACACGTGCAATTCCATGGACCCCACTATGGGCCCCACCATGCCGACCTCTCATGTGCCGACCTCTTACCCTTTGGTTGACGACCGAGGTCTGGCCACTACATAAGCCCCCCAGGCTCGAGTTGGGACTTGTCTCAGCGAAGAGCCTTACAACTCACCCGGTCGACCTACGTGGCACTACTCCACACGTCCTTGTCACAATCCTGAGTGATTTGATGCATATCGTACTAAGAATTGACACATTTGCACGTTTTCCCTGGAGCGTACACGTGGCAATCTCAACGGTTAGAATGATTCATCATTTCATATTCTTCCTTTATACGTTACTTCCTTGCCTCCTAAGTTCCCTACTGCTTCATTCCCTCTTACTTTGCTCTTTCAAATTCTCTGTTCCTTCAAGCTGTTCTTCGAGTGCCTTACCGCCTACACAAAGTTCGATCTTTCGTCTTCCAATCGATCAAAGGTATGTTCTTTCCACCTTTCTTGTTTTCGTTTTATCGTTGCGATACTCTTTATCTTCCTATCCCTGCCTAGGACTGCTTTCAATTCTTGTTTCCATTTCATTGCGCCCTTCCTTACTATTCTGTCGCGTTCCCTGGAATGCATTATCCTTTCCCTCTTTCTAAAGCTACCTTTTTTGGTTGTCTTTTGTGTTTTAGCCTTCCAAATGGACCAGTCTTCTTCTTCCTTGTCGGGGTCTGAGTCGAACACCTCACAATCTTCCGCCCGTCAAGTAGTGCTAGGGCTCCACTCTGACTACTATCAACTCCTATACCTCTGGGCCCATGAAGGGCTTCTCAAGGAGTCTTCTGACTTCACTACCTCTGAGTCCATCGTCACCTATAGGAAGGCTGAGGTGCGAAGCAGAAGCAGTCACTCCAATCGCGTCTTTGGAAAGGACAACGATAAATACGTTGGAGTGGTTCCCTGCAAGGCCGGCGAACCCGTGTGTTGTGATGAAACTTCGGGCCAGGAGAGCCCTTTCTGCTTCGTCTACTCCACCGTCTTCAAAAGGGTTGGCCTTCGCCTACCCCTCAGTGGCTTCGAGAGGGCGTTGCTGACAGAGATGAACATGGTCCCAGCCCAACTTCACCCAAATGGCTGGGCCTTTGTGCGCGCCTACGCCATCCTCTGCAACTACTTTGGGCGTCTGCCCTTAGTGGATTCCTTCCTCTATTGCTTCGAGGCCAAAAGCCCTGGGAAGAACCTCTGGGTCAGCCTCAATGGGGTTGCTGGGAGAGCACTTCTAACCCTTTTCCAGCAATCTTATAAGGGGTTCAAGGGCAAATTCTTGAAAATCCAATGCCTCCCTATCGAACCCACACTCTTGGATGGGTTCCCGCTCTACTGGGTGGAGAAACCCAATCTAGCAAAACCTAGGGCCCTGACAGATTTGCACCCACAAGATCAGGAGGTCTGTGAGTTCCTGTCTGGCCTCGAAGTAGTATTCAACACCGCCAAACTTATACAACACGAGTACCTGCCCAAAAGCTTGCGAGGGTACATCGGTAGGACCTTAGGCCATCCTCTCTGCAATTCTTTACTTTTCCTTAGTTTCTTCTATGCAATGCAGTTTTCCTGTTATTATCCTGTTGATACTCACTGCTTTGATTTGTGTTGGCTGTAGAAATGACAATCGGGGCTGAGCGAAGAAGGCAATTGGCTGCACACGCTTTAAAAAAGAATAGCGGTACCGGCTCATCCCGATCTGTCCAAGAGGGAAACCCTCCTTCCATCGACAACGTGGCTCTCGACGCCATTCCCTTAGCCGTCGCGGACGTCGCAGAGCCCACCGCTCCCTTCCAGCCCGCAGCCATTGAGGTCGCCCACACAGATGACGAGGGGACCTGCTCTGGGCCAGTGTTTAAACAAAGGCGTGCACAGGACATCCCTTCATCTGACACTGAGGGGGAAGGTCCTCAGCCCGCCCTAGCAGTTTCCTCTCCACCACACGTTGCCTTGGAGCAGGAAGGACGTGTCCCGGTGGGAGGGCACCCGAGCCCCCCTACCTCCTTGGCGCCATTTCTCCAGCGCGTCTTGAAGTCCTCCCAAGAAATCGAGAAGGTGGAGGGCCTGGAGACAGGACCACTGATGGATCACGTGGCCTGGGGCTTTGGCCAAACTCTTGAGAGTGCCAGCCTTCTGCTAACCAAAATGATGAAAGCACACTAAGAAGCTGAACACCGGGCAGTAGCTGCCGTGGGGTCAGAACGCTGCATCACGAGCCTCACCCTAGAGGTGGTCGAGTTGCGGAAGTCAGACAAGGAGGTCAGGGACCTCCTATTCTCTGGAGGCCCTGCGAGCCCATACAAAGTGCAACGACTTCCGCCTGGCTGTGGAGGACTTAAAGGGTGAGGCGAGTCGTCAGGAGGGAGTCATCGTAGATCTAAAAGAAGAATTGGCGCGGCGGGATGATGATCTGGCATAGCGGGACGTGGAGCTGGCGCAAATGAGGGAGGAAGCAGCAGGATTGAAAGCAGAGATGGCCAGGAGGGAGGAACACTACCAGAAGTCCATGGAGGAACTTGGTGATGAGGCAGTTGAAGCTTATAGCGCTGGGTTTGGTGATGCCATGGCCCAGGTTGCCTGTGCACATCCGGAGGTGGATCTTTCCCAAACCAATTTGGACAAAGTCATCCAAGATGGACAGCTAGTAGATGCCTTTCCTGAATCTTGAGCTCTACTTGTAATTACTTGTACATTAACTATTCTAATTTATAATATGTTTGCCACTTTTGCTTTCTTTGCGTTTTGTTGGGGTGGGCATGTATCCAACCACTGAAATTGCATTCCCTTTTCTTCTGCTTTCTTCTTAGATGACGAAGTTATCTACTTGCAATAAATAGGCTATAAATTTTTCCCTATATTACTAACGATCTTTTTCCTCTAGCTCTTACCTCTTGTCTTGCATGTGCCATCCACATATTTGTTTCTTGTTTTGTATGAGCCGCGTTTGATGATTGTGCTGGCTTGTCTGTACCTTTCTTATTCCAACTTTCAATCCACAACAAATCTTTTTGAACTACTGTGATGTGGTGCTAGTGTTGGCTTTTGATTTTATACTCTGGATCATCTTGTCTTCCTTGTCGATAAGTCCTCAGAGTCTTATTCCATTGATCTCGACCAGTAAACCCCAGAAGACTTCTTCCCTGGACTCAAACAAAGGGAGACCTCATCTTGGTCAACCTTAATTCCTTCATCAAGGAAGACTTTATCTTGGTCGACCTCAACTCCTTCGTCAAGGAAGACCTCATCTTGGTCGACCTCAACTCCTTCGTCAAGGAAGACTTTATCTTGGTCGACCTCAACTCCTTCGTCGAGGAAGACCTCATCTTGGTCGACCTCAACTCCTTCGTCAAGGAAGACTTTATCTTGGTCGACCTCAACTCCTTCGTCGAGGAAGACCTCATCTTGGTCGACCTCAACTCCTTCGTCGAGGAAGACCTTATCTAAGTCTTATTTTTTGCTGTGTAACTCCTCCTGTCTCTGATTCTGTAAAATCAAGGAAAAATATTGTTGTGAACCATACTATTCTTCCCCTTTCTTTAACAAGGTAGAAGAGGTTCATTTTTCTCGCCCCAGCCTCGCTAGAAGAAGTCAAGGAAGAGGTCTTGTTTTTCTTGCCTCGACCTTGATGAAAAAAAAACAAAGGAAGAGGACTTTCGCTGTGAACCATACTATTCTTCCCTTTTCTTTAACAAGGTAGAAGAGGTTCAATTTTATAATTTAACACAAATATATCTTTCTTAATTCTTTTTTCTTTTATTGGGTGACCTCGTTAAAAAACCCCGTAGGGAAAAAGAGTGTCCCCTTAACTGAATTGAATAATACAATTGTGTTAAACATATATTTACTAGTTGAAATAAAACTTGAGGTTGTCACTGTTCCATGTGCGGGAAATAGGTCCGCCTTCTAAGGTTTCCAACTTTTATGCTCCGTTTCCCAGGACCTCTGTTACCCGAAACAGGCCTGTCCACTTGGGAGATAGCTTATTCTCTAGCTGGTAGGGATGAGCTTTCCGCATTACCAGGTCGGCGACCTGGAACCGCCGAGGTCTCAATTTTGACCTGTATTGGCACTCTACTCTCCTCTTCAATGTTTCAGACCTGATGCGGGCCTCCTCTCTTACTTCATCTAACAAATCTAGATTCACTCTTCTTTCTTCATTTGATTCTTCCGCCACAAAGTTCTAGAATCTGGGCAAGCTCTCCTGTATCTCTATTGGAATCATGGCATCTGACCCATATACTAGACTGAAAGGCGTCTCTTTAGTGGTGGATTGCGGAGTGGTGTGATATTCCCACACAATCCTGGGGACCTCCTCTGCCCAAGTCCCTTTTGCTTTCTCGAGCCTCCTCTTCAGGCCTCTGAGCAGGACCCTATTGGCCGACTCAACCTGCCCATTTGTCTGGGGGTGCTCGATTGACACGAACACCTGTTTGATGCCGAGCTCCGAGCACAACTTTCCCAATTGCTGACTTGCAAACTGTGTACCATTATCAGACACTAGACGCCTCGGGATTCCAAAACGACACACAATATTCTTCCAGACGAAATGTTGGACCTTATGTGCCGTAATTTGTGCCACTGGTTCTGCTTCGATCCATTTGGTGAAGTATTCTATGGCCACCATTAGATATTTCATCTGCCTAATCGTGAGTGGGAAAGGTCCCAAGATGTCGATGCCCCACGTGTGGAAAGGCCATGGGCTGTGGAGGGACCTCAGCTCCTCTGGTGGCGCTTGGCGCCAGTCTGCATGTTCTTGACATTTCTTACACCTTTGTGCGTATCTTATGCAATCTTCCCGCATTGTGGGCCAATAATACCCCGAAGGGATGGCCTTGGCTGCCAGGGCTCGTCCTCCGATGTGGCTTCCACATATTCCTTCATGAAGCTCTGCTACTATGCGAGTACATTGCGTCCCACTTACACATATCAAAAGAGGATGAGAATACCCGTGTCTGAACAGGTTCCCATCAATCAAAGTGTAGTGGGGTGCGTTCTTTTTCACAACTCTTGCTTCTGCCGGATCCAATGGAAGTGTCTCGTCTGCTAGGTACCGTTGATAAGGCGCCATCCAAGTCTTTCCTTCTCCTACTAAGCAAACCTGCGACGACACCTTAGCTAGCAAGCCATAAGAATTTATGCGAGGTACTTTCAACGTTTCTTGAGTTAGTGACCTATGACTCCTTCCACTTTTATGCACAATATTTACCATCTGTGTATCCGTGAGCTCTCCCGCAGCTGTCCGAGGTGCTTTTAAGGTTTCCTGTATTACTGTCCTCTATCTGCCCCCCTTGCCTGAGCTGGCGAGTTTTGCTAAAAGGTCAGCTCTGCCATTTTGCTCCCATGGTACATGTAGCAGCTCGAACTCGAGAAATGTGCCTTTCAATAACTGTACGTAGCTAAGATAAGCAGCCAGTTGTGGATCCTTGGCTTGATACTCTCCAATGACCTGTCCTGTGACCAAGAGCGAGTCGCTTTTCGGCAGCAGGCGCCCCGCGCCCATTTCCTTTGCTAACAACATTCCTACTATCAAGGCTTCGTATTCAGCTTGGTTGTTGCTGGCTTTGAAAGCGAAACGTAGAGCCTGTTCTATTAATACACCATCTGGGCCTTCTAGTATGACCCCAACACCACTGCCTTGTAGATTGGACGAGCTGTCTACCGAAAGGACCCATTTAAATCCCGCTTCACTCTGGGGTGGAGCTGCCGAGGTGAGCTCGGCTACGAAGTCAGCGTAGATCTGACCCGTGATGGGGCCCCTAGGCTCATATTGAATCTCGAATTCAGAAAGATCTACTGCCCAACGAACCATGCGTCCTGCTACGTCAGGCTTTTGCAAGACTTTGCGGAGGGGGAGGTCCGTCATTACTATGATAGCAAAGTTGTGAAAATAATGACGCAACCTTCTTAATGAGAACACCATTGCTAGGGCTGTCTTTTCAATGGCCTGGTACCGCACCTCAGGCCCTTGTAATACCTTGCTGACAAAATAGATAGGCCTCTGTACCTGGTCTTGATCCTGGACGAGGACCGAGCTGATTGCTCGATCCGTGATCACGAAGTAGAGGCGAAGTGAAACACCTAAGGCCAGCTTACACAGCACCGGAGGGCTAGCCTGGTACTCCTTTAGCTTAAGGAAGGCCTCATCGCATTCGTTGGTCCATGAAAATCTACTGTTCCGCTTGAGGCACTGGAAGTAAGGATAACCCTTTTCTCCCCCTGCTGAGACAAAACGTGAGAGGACGGTCATCCGACCTGTCAGTTGTTGGACCTCCTTGACTGTGGCCGGGCTTCTCATCGTCATAATGACCGTACACTTCTTTGGATTAGCCTCTATTCCTCATTCGATTAGTAGGAACCCTAGAAATTTTCCTGCCTCCACCCCGAACACACACTTTTCCAAATTCAACTTCAATTTGTGCATGGCGATGGTGCGGAAAAGCTCCTCCAGATCGGTCACATGCTGACCCCTTTCCTGGGATGTAACCACCATGTCATCCACATATGCCTGGACATTTCGACCCAGCATTGGGGCGAGTATGCGGTCCATCAACCTTTGGTATGTCGCCCCTGCATTTTTCAACCCAAAAGGCATTATCTTGTAGCAGTAGCTGGACAACTCTGTCATGAACGCTGTCTTTTCCTCATCTCGGGGGTGCATCCGTATTTGATTGTACCCTGAGAAGGCGTCCAGAAAGCTAAGCAGTTTGCAACCTGACGCGTTTTCTACCAAAGAATCGATGCTGAGCAGCGGGTACGAGTCTTTGGGACAAGCTTTATTGAGATTAGTAAAGTCCACACACATTCTCCACTTGCCATTCGACTTCTTTACTAGCACCACATTGGCTAACCACTATGGGTACTAGATTTCTCTGATGTGACCCGCCCTTAGTAGCTTCTGGATTTCTTCTCTGATGGCCTACCGTCTTTCTTCATTAAACTTACGACGCCTCTAGCGCACTGGACGGACCTGCGGGTCCATTGTTAGGCGGTGGCACAGGAAATCGGGATCAATCCCTGGCATATCGGCCGCAGACCATGCAAAGGAGCTCAGGTGTTGTGATAATATAGATGCTATCTGGTCCTTGTCTTCCTAGCTCAAAGCCTTGCCAAGTTTGAAGGTCTTACCTTCGATAACCCGCTCCACCACCTCTCCCGTGGGCTCTGGCCTTTTGATAGGGGCGAGCTCTTCCGAGTCTGGGTGTTTCCCAGCGGGAGGATGGAACGCTACTGAACATACCCCCTCTTTGTTTTGAGGCTGTTCTCATAGCATTTCTTGGCCGTTTTCTGATCAAACTTGATGGTCATGACTGCTCCGTCAAGGGAGGGCATCTTCATCTTCATATGCATTGATGAGGGTACCGCTCCCAACCTGTTTAGTGCTGGCCTTCCCAACAAAATGTTATAAGCCGAAGGGGCATTGACTACGAGGTACGAGATTTCTGACCATCCGTGAACGTCGTCCTCAACTCAACATGTCCCCTGACCTCGACCTAGTCTCCTGCAAACCCATATAGGCAGCCGTCGTATGACCTCAGCTGATCAGGAGACAACTGCAACTTCTGAAATGTGGACCAGAACATCACGTCTGCAGAGCTCCCCTAGTCTATGAGGACACGGTGGACCTTCCTTCCGACAGTGACTACGAAAATCACTATCGGGTCATTGTCGTGGGGTACCACGTTCAGGCGATCAACCTTGGTGAACGTCAAGTCTGGCTCTGGGAACTGATCAGCCTCAACTTCCTGCACCATCATGACCTCTCTAGCATATCTTCTTCTTTGGGAAGAAGTACATCCTCCTCCTGAGAATTCCCCCGAAATGGTATTAATTTCCCCATGAATGGGTACCTCATGCCCTTGGTCTCCTATCGGGGCTGCTCCCACCATGTCTCCCTGTGATTCCTGCAGGTAAGGCGTTAAAACACCATTTCTTACCAGATCATCTAGCTGATACCCCAAGGTCAGGCAATTGCTCAAGTTATGGCCATGCGCCTGGTGGAAATCATCCCACTAGTTTTTTCAAGAGCCCAGTTGTTTGTCCGACTTCGGGGGAGCTTTTAGCCTGCTTTCCACCTCAGGGAGCGCTATGAGTTCCTTGATTCCGATTTTGAAGTTATGCTGAGTAGGCTTGGGCCTCTTGGACTCATAGGGCGCGGTCCTAGCTTTCTTTTCCGTGGCGGCAACATGCACTCTTAGGGGTTGAGTGCGCCCTGGCGCACGAAGTTTGGATAGGTCAACCCTTGCGCGTTTCTCTGCAACTCGTTCCTCTGCAGTAATATGGGCCACTGCTCTGCATTGTATCTCATCGAATGTCCTTGCTGGACATCCTATCAAGGCGTCACTGAAGGGTCCAAGAAGGATTCCCCTTTCAAAGCCATGCACAATTGTAGCTTCGTCTTTGGTCTGCAGTCTTACCACCAATGCCCCGAACCGGTTAAGGAAATCTTTCAGCTGCTCTTCCTAGAATTGCTTTACGTCAAAGAGATCAAAAGCGACTGGTGTCCGGGCCCGGTTGACTATGAATTGCTTCTTGAACAACCCTACGAATTGCTCAAAGGACGTGATGTGTCCGTCTGGGAGCCCCACGAACCAGTTCAGCGTTGTTCCTGCAAAAGTACCCATGAACAACTTATAGTGCATGGCGTCTGTGCCCCCAGAGATCATCATCTGCGTATGGAAGACTGTTCTGTGGGCTTCTGGATCCTCTACCCCTGTGAAAGTAATCTTTGGGATTACGATGGATGCCGATATTACTGTCTCCATGATTTCTCGTGAGAAAGCCATGGGTCGGGGCCTAGCTAGAGGTGTGCCCCCCTGTCCCGCCGCTACCCTTTCTCCTATTCCTCTTCTCAGCTCTTCATTGGCTCAGCGCAACTCCTCATTGACTGCCAATGATGCATTCAAATCTATCCTAAACTGATCCTATCTACGGGCCTGATCAGCGCTGGACGCTGCGAACGCTTGTTGGAGGTTGCGGATGGTCTCCATGAGTTCCTGGATGGTGGCAGTGTGATCACCCTCATCCCTTCTAGCAACACCTTGCCTTGTGTTTCTCATATTGTTTGACTCTGTTGTTTAAAACTGTAGATGGGACCTAGTTTTATCGGGCCCCACGGTGGGCGCCAAATGTTCTTGCCAGTTGACTTTCCTGTCAAGTAGATTCCATGATCGTTTGTACCTTCCTCCTCCTTTCTTCTAGAATAGCTTGCCTGCAACGAAAGAAAGATAGGCGCCCTTGCGGTCATTTGCACTCCGACACTCAAGTCAAAACTAGGGCAAAAAACACCAAGTGTATAGTAAAGAGTGATAGTCTCAAAAACTGCGTACCTTCTCTTGGGACCTTAAGCCCCTTTTATAGAGTGTTATTAGGTTACCACTAGTAACCACTAGTAACCAACTTCCCATGCTAAAATCTTATCTTTAATGAGAGAATATTCAATGGGAGAGAATTCTGTTATGATGTGCATAATCTTAACAGCACAACTGTGTGGAATTCTCTCTCCTTGGAGTGCAACAAACCCCACAATCACCTGGATACCAATGAAATATTACTGGGAATAATATCGTCTCAGGATTCTATCACTTAATCTTTTTACGTGTATTGCGGCAACCTTCTAATCTTGAAGTAATTACCTTTAAGTGTGGATGTTAAAGCATACTCCTTAACCCTAACGCCACAAGGTCTAATTTCATGATTTAAACTAATCATTCATGTGCCTTTAAACCCTCACGTGCCATTACATGCGATTTTGATGATAAATCTCTCATGTCAAAACCTAACGTCTCGCATATATCCTGCATGCATGGCGTATCTGTGAATCTAGTTTATACCCTGACATGTGCGATTCCATGGACCCTACTATGGGCCCCACCATGCCGACCTCTCATGTGCCGACCTCTTACCCTTTGGCCGACGACCGAGGTCTGGCCACTACAGATACCAATAATTTTTTAGTCTCTAAAGTAATATCTAATTTAGTTAATAGAGTAACTAAATATTTTTTGTTTTTAAATTTAATTATTATTTAATGATTTTTTTTGTAGTACAATTAGAAATTAATTTAGAATATAAAATAGTTAGTAACTAATATCTTGGTAGTTAATATTTATATACTAATTTAGAAACTATTTTATAATTTTTTATTAATAATAGAAACTATTTTAAAAACCAATAATTTTTTTAGTTTATAGAATAATTTTTAATTTAGTAAATATAGTAACTAATTGTTTTAATTTCTAAAATTAATTTTCATTTAATAATTGTTTTTAGTGTTTTATCTTATGGCCTAGTACAAAAAAAAAATGTTTATATATTCATAATTGTCTTGCATAGACAATTGATTGTTTGTAGAAGAAAAAGTAGTATAATAGTAAAATAGCAACAACAAATTTTATTAGACATACTCGTTCATTTCCATCTTGATAGTTTGCTCCTAATTTTATTCACCATAAGCTGCCATCAAGTTTATTTTATTGGATTTCCCCTCACAGATATTGCTAAATATTTAAATAGGACTTTTTTATAGTGGTAAGTTATAAATAATTATTGAAAGCCCTATATATTTAAATTGAAAATCTATCACATTTTAAAATAAAGGGTTAGGACTGTACGATAATTTGTTTTTATAGTGTGGTTTCATAATTATACAACACAAAACGAAAATGACATTACTGATTAAAAAACAAATGTATTTTAACTTTTATATGCACAAGTCACAATTATACCATATATCATCTTTAATATCTGTAGAAACTATGTTTAATATTTGTAGAAACTATGTTTAATATTTGTAGAAATTAATTGAAGGAATTAACAAAAGGTAAAAAGTCGTAGGAACTAATTGAACGTAATTGCACAAAATTGTAAAACTGCTGAAGAGATTCTTACATTTTGATTTACTTCAATAATATATATAATAAAATTACAATTACTAGAAGGTATAAAATAGGAATACTAACAGTCCTGGAAACTGACCACTAATGTAATACTAACGGTAAATAATTTAAAACTAATAAAATTTGAATTAATAACCAACATCCTCCCTTAATTCTGATTTGAAACAACCTTCATGCCCAACAGATCTCTTAACTTGATGAAAGCATAAATCTTCAATGGCTTAGTGAGAAGATCTGCAATCTGATCTTTTGATCTGCAGTATTCCAATTTGATCATGTTCTTCCCAACTTGGTCTCGCAGGAAGTGATATCGAATATCAATGTGTTTACTTCTTTGATGAAAAACCGGATTCTTTGCAAGATTAATTGTAGAGACATTGTCAACATAAATCTTGATTGGAACGTCTAGATTAAAACCAATTTGAGTCATGATATTGCTGAGCCAAACTGATTGACAAGCACTTGTTGCTGCTGCTACATACTCAGCTTTAGAAGTAGATAATGCAACAATTGATTGTTTCTTTGATGATCACAAGCAAACAGTCTTTCCAATCATAAAACAATGACCACTTGTGCTCTTCCTCTCGCCTGAAACTTCACCCCAATCACTGTCTGAGTATCCGACGATCTCAATCTTCTTAGATGAAGAGTAAAATAGACCAAAAGTTGTAGTACCTTTGATGTAGCGAATATTTCTCGTTACAACTTGTAAATGAACTTGTCGAGGTGACTCCATGTATCGACGCCAATCCCACAACATAACATATATCGGGTCTAATACATGTGAGATATCTAAGGCTCCCAACAATCTGCTTAAAGTATGTTGCATCTATAGTTCGCCCATCACCTTCCTTCGTAAGCTTAATCCTAGTTTCAATTGGAGTCTTAACTGAGTTTGAATCCTCCATCTTAAACTTCTTTAAAAACTCAACATCAAATTTCCTTTGATGAATGAAGATTCCATTGTCTCCTTGGATGACTTCAATGCTCAGTCTCCTTTGATGACTTCAATGCCCAAAAAGTAGGACACAAGACTGAGATTAGTCATCTCAAATTCCTTCATCATGATATGCTTGAAGTCACCAATCATTTTGAGATTACTTCCTGTAAAAATCACATCATCAACATAAAGACATAAAATTAGCAAATCTCCATAATCATTAGTCTTTACATAAAGACCATGATCTGATGCACATTTTTTTTGAATACAATGGCATGAAGAAATGAATCAATCCTTTTGTTCCAAGCTCTTGGTGCCTGTTTAAGACCATATAAGGCCTTAGTTAGTATGTACACCTTCTCCTCTTTGCCAGATTGTATGAAACCCGACGACTGCTTTACATAAACCTCTTCATCAAGTGGGCCATTTAGAAACGTAGACTTGACGTCCATTTGGTGAATTTCCCATTGCCTTTATGCAGCTAAAGCAATAATTAATCTCACTGTTTTCATTCGAGCTAGAGGAGAAAATATTTCTTCGTAATCATAGCCTTCTCTTTGCTTAAATCCTTTTGCCACCAACCTTGCCTTGTATCTATCAATCTCACCATTTGTTTTCACTTTAATCTTGTACACCCACTTCACCTCAATTGCTTTGTGTCCTTTTGGAAGATTAGTAAGCTGCCATGTATTGTTTTTCTCAATTGCCATCAATTCTTCATCCATAGCCTCTTGTCATTCGGGGTGTTGAATGGCATCTGTAAGTCTCACGGGTTCTGAATCTGCAAGGAAAACAAAGTGAACCAATTCTCCATTGTCATCAACTTCATCATCAAGATTTACTTCGTAATCTAGAAGGTGTACAGGTTGTCGTTGCTACCTTCTTGGTCGCTCCATCATAGTTGCAATTGGAGCTGCAACTTCAAGTTGAGCTACAACTTTAGGTTGAACTGCAGGTGCTTCAAGAGTGACTCCATCTTCCACATCATCGTTCAAAACATAAATATATCATTTTTTCGAATCCATTTCAGCTGTTGCATTCCATTGCCATTCCTCATCTTTGGCAAATGTAACATCACGACTGACAATCACCTTCTTTGTGATTGGATTGTACAGTTTGTATCCCCCATGCTTATATCCAATGAAAATGGTCTTCACTGCCTTATCATCCAACTTCGATCTTGCTGCCTTGGGGACATGAGCATAAGTAATTGACCCAAATACCTTCAAGTGTTGCACATTGGGTTTGAATCCGCTCCATGCTTCAATTGGAGTTGTGTTAGGAACACTCTAGAGTGGGTGATCTGTTTATCAAATATACCGCACATGTTACGGCCTCAGCCTAAAAATAATTTGGCATACCTTTCGCTTTAAGCATGCTCCTCGCCATGTCCATGATTGTTCTATTCTTTCTCTCGGCAACTCCATCGTGTTGAGGTGTGTAGGGACATGTTAAATTATATGCTGCAACCCAAGTTCTTCATAGTGCCTCTTGAACTCATTAGACTTGTACTCACCCCCTCCATCACTACGCACCATTTTAATTAGTCTGCCACTCTGTCTTTCAACAAATGCTTTAAATATTTTAAAGCAGTGGAATACCTCATCCTTGCTTTTCAATAGATAAATCCAAGTTTTCCTTGAAAAATCATCAATAAAGGTTAAAAAATATTTATTACCTCCAATTGATGATATGTTCATCGGGCCACAAACATTTGTATGAGCAAGCTCCAAAGGAAATTTCGCACACCAAAGCTCCTTAACAAATGGTATCCTGTGATTCTTTTAAAAAATGCAAGCCTCACACAATTGATCAGGTTGATGAATATGGGATAAACCATTCACTAAATTTCATTTGGAGAGATTTTCCAAACTCTAAAAATTTAAGTGCCCATAGCATAAATGCCAGAACCACGATTCATTATTCACTATTGCATTCAAGGACTTGAAATCACCCATATGAAAATCTACTGGAAACATGCAGTTTTTTGATAAAAAGATTTTAAGAATCAAACTACCCTTTTTATCAAAAATTCAGAATTGATTTTCAACTATGTGCATTACGTAACCCTTTTCGGCCAGTTGTCCCATACTCAACAGATTACTTTTCATATCAGGTACATATAAAACATCATAGATGTACCTATGATCACCATTATTCAATGTGATAAGAATCCGCCCTTTTCCAGTCACTAGAACGAACCTGCCAGCATTGAATTTCACTTTTTCACGAAATGAGTCATCTAAATCTACAAACAGCTCCTATACTAACCACACATATGATTCATGCAACCTGTATCCAAATACCAAGTCTGATTGTTTGGAGTTTCATTTTATGTGGCTGCCATTATTACTGCATGATCCTCTTCATCTTGTTCATGATTATGGTCTTCTTGAGCACAATTGGCAGCATGATTATCACCTTTTGATCTACACTCATTTGCATAATGGTCACATTTATGGCAGTTATCACACTTCACATTTGATTTATTACACATGCCTCCTCGTCCTCTGCGACCACTTCCTCCGCGCCAAGAGTTATTTGAACTTGGATTGTGATTGGAACTAGTGTTGTTTTGCTCAGTGCCTCCATGATTCTGGCCACCACGACCTTTGTTGGAATAGCTACCACCATGTCCCTGTCCTCTGCCTTGTGAACTACCGTGTTTATGAGAAGCTACCAATTGAGGCTTGTGCTTGTAAAGCCTATTCAATTGGTTTTTCAATTTTATTGTTGAAATGTCATTAGCCTCTTCAATTGCGGCAACAACATGTTCAAATCTGGGAGTTAAAGATCTCAAAATCTTCCCCACCTTTGCCTGCTCTGAATGTGTTTCACCATTGGTCTTCATCTGATTTGTCAAGGCAAAAACTTTATTTATATAGACATCAACCGTCTTTGTGGTTTCCATCTGCTGCAGTTCATATTGACGTCTTAGGGTTTGAAGACACACCCTCTTGATCTTGTCATCACCTTTATAATTGGTTAACAAAATGGTCCAAGCCTCACTTGCAGTTGTTGCTCCTTCTATCTGCTCAAACGTCTCGTCATTCATCCCTTGATGGATGAGATACAAAGCCTTCTTGTCCTTCTTCTTCTGGTCACCTCGTTGCGCCTCAATTGCATTATCAGCTAATGCAGAACTCACTCTCAACGACATCCCATAACTCATGACAATCTAACAAAACTCTCATCTGCACACACCACCAATTGTAATTTTTTCCATCAAGGATAAGGACTGATAATTGGGTAGAGTTCATGATAACAGATTGGCTCTGATACCAACTGTAGAAACTAATTGAAGAAAATAACAGAAGACAAAAAGTTGTAGAAATTAATTGATTCTTACATTTTTATTTACTTCAATAATATATATAATAAAATTACAATTACTGAAAGCTATAAAATAGGAATACTAATAGCCCTGTAAACAAACTACTAATGCAATACTAACGGTAAATAATTTAAGACTAATAAAATCTGAATTAATAACCAACAATATTTTAAATTTTTTATTTTTTCTTCGTAAAGAATAAAATAAAGAACTAACAAAGTGCATTTCTAAAAACTACTTTTCCAAAAGAATGTAATAACTAATTTTTATGTAAAATTTAATGTTAGCATTTACTTTTATTCTTTTATTCAATACTCACAACCATTACACTTAAGAACATGTCCACTATCTCTAAAAATGTGTCCCCTAAATTTTTTACAAATATAAGTTTCCTATATCATGTTTAATCTGTAAATTAAGTCTTTAACGAAAGCTAATTTATGAATAATTTGTATAAATGATATAGTTTTGGAAAATCTGATAAGTATAAATAATTTCAACAAATATTTACTATAATTTAATATAATAATCCTTTTTAAAACAATTCTAATATATTCAAATTAAGTTATATACAAGTACTGAGTTACAAGTTAATGTGTACCATAGATATGATTGTGACTAATATATGTCTTTTTACGCATGATTCAAAAAAAATAAAATTATAACTGATCTCTTTTTTATAGTTTAATGCGATATTTCACTTTTAATATTTTTAAACTATCAAAATATATCACATACAATTATTTATGAACCCACGGAAACGCAGCCAAATACCTAGTCTGTTTATTATTACAAACTTCTGTTTAACCAATTGTTGTTGTTTTCCATAAGTCACAATTTCCACACCAATACTATTTTATAAATACTCGCGGAAAATGTGTTTCTGCATTTCAATTATAAGAAAGTTAATTAAATTTTATTTATATATTTACTTAAATAGTAGTTATATATATCCTCTAGTATATGTTACCAGTAAAGATATATTTGAAGATCAGTAAAGAGAGAAAGAGTATTTAATTTCTAGAAATTGAAATAAAAACTGAACAATTATTTGTGAGAGGTGACAATTTGAAAGATAGTGATTAAATAATTTGTAATATTCTTAAAAAATGATATATATTAAAAGGAAAATTAGAAAATAAATTTCGATACTAAATGAAATTATTCGATGGTATACTATTGCATGTATTGTGAAAAATAGTAATTAATAAACTATATTATTCTGACATTTTAGTAAAAGATAAAAATAGTACTTCATTTTGTAAAAATACTAATAAATGTCGTAACATAATAGTACATTTGTCCTTTTCTTTTCTCGTGTTAGTTATTTTTGTCCATATTTGCATGCCACTGGAGATGTGAAATGCTGTTGGATTCTTCTGTACTAAGCTTTTTCTTTTTTTTCTTTATGTGGATTTGAATTCGTCTGCGACCGTGATGGAACCGACACGTTAGCGTCTTTAGATTTTTATCTTATTTGGAAGTAATTTAGATACTTTTATGCATTGTTTTATCCAAATACCTACAACTGTAGAAAATTTTTCATTATAATTATTTTTTATCTACATAATTTTTTTATTTTATTCTTATATTAGTATTTTATTTTAATTATTTTATCATTTTATAATTACTTAAATTTAAAATTAAAAAAATATTAATATTAAATTTTTAAAAAACTGTTTACAATATGTAATTATTATTTTAATGAATACAGTTAATTACTGATTTTACTTTTATCAACATATTTTATTTTATTATTTTATTTTTAAATTTTTTTTTAAAAATGTAATAGAGATTTAAGTAAAATTTTATAAATATTTCATTAATGTAATTTATTTTTTATAAAATTAATAAATTTAAAATTTGATTTTATTAATATTAATAGTTATTTTTATTTGGTCTTCTTTTTAAAAAGTAATTTAATATTTTTTCTTATATATATATAGATTGATAATTTGATATTTAAAAATACATATATATTTATATTTTATTTAAGTAAATATAAATACATATATAATAATATATATAATAAAATAATAATAAAAAATACAGATACATAGGTTCCTACGTTTGTTTGTGTTGCCACTAGTGTATAAAAGTTGATATTTTAAATAAAGCAAAATTCTATTATTCTGACTTAAAATTCTGAAATTATACTTGTGTAACTTGCCGTCTATTCTTTTCACTTTAGAATGTAGGCATTATATTGTACTAGTAATTTAGCCCATAAAATTAATTATTTTACATAATATTATTCTTTTATACATTTTTTTAGAAGTGTTTATTCATTATTACATTAAAAGCAACATAAAGTTGACATAAATGATTATAAAAATGTTGTGTTATATTCTGATTACGTTTCTCAAATTTAGTGGATGTAACATGTTATTTTGTATTAAATATCTTAAAAGATTAGTAAGAAAATTCTATCTCAAACATTTTGTATACTTTTTTTTTATTAATTTGATGTGAATCAGTTGGTGTTTTTTTATGGACTACCAGTCCACTATGTAGCCAATTTTGAATATTAAATTTTAGATGGATACATTGGAAGACATGGACAATAAAAGACAATGACTATGTGTGAGAAAATAAAATAAAAAACATCAACAGAAAGAAAAAGAAGATAATAATAACTTATATGTATTACACTATCAATTGATAAAGAATTCAATCCATTATTTTTATTTATATAATATATATATATTATTTTACTTCTACAAATTAGGAGTTAAATTAAAGATTAAAATTAAATTAAAAATGACCTGATTATATAATACTTTATATAAATCTATAATTTAGTCAATTAAATATCTTCATCTGAACACAAATTGAATAGAAAAACTAGTTTGTAGAAGATATTTTATATCATTATCTCATGTATTTGGTTTTATCCATTATCTAGCTAGATATTCATTGTAGTTTTTTATGTTGTTATTTTTATATTGTTATCCACCTCTCTAGTGAAGAAAAGATTTTTGAGTTGATTCTTAGAGGTTTTAAGAGAACTTTGTTAGAATTAGAGACCTTAAACAAGAGAGGTGAATTATTTTTGAAAGATTTTTCATAAGTATGGAAGGTAGAGTGAAAGGCTAAGAGGAATCAATCAATTTAAAAATTTGTTCAACCAATAAAAACTATTTTAAGTTTGATTCCAGAAAATCAACCAGTTGTTTTTACGAAACAACCAGTTGTTTATACCAGGAGATTTGAAAAACAATGTTAAAACATATTAGTAAGTTTAGGGATAAAGAGATTCACACAAGATGTTTATATTGGTTCACTCATAAGCAAGAGCTACATCCATTCCTCAACTAACCACTGAGAATTCACTATGTAATCAACTCTAGATTACAAAAGACACACCAAGAGTGATGATCTTGAACCCTTCAAGAACACACACCACTTTTGGCAAACAACATAGTTTCCAGGACCACCTTTTGAAACTGCAGCACACAAGAACACACTAGGTTCTCACCCAGGTCTCGCTAAAGGCTCGCCCAAGCGAGAATGCTCCAGAGAGAAAGGGTTTTTAATTAGAAATCTCGCTTAAGCGAGATATGGCTAGCTTGAGCTAGACGTCTCTTACCCAAAGCCCGAGAAAAGGTTAAATATGAAGGAGGAAAGTAGAAGAGGAATCTTGGAGAAACCCTAGTAGTCATACGTTTAGGAGAAAGGCTTTCAACTCTCTTATATTGATTTCCATCATCTTTTGAAGTGTGTAATGGCTATCATGAATGGCTAATTTCCTTCCTTTGGGATTGAATGTAATCCTTTCAAACTCTTAAGTATTTTGGTAATATTTATATATGATTCTTTGTTCCTATTTGATATTGGTATTTTCATTTTATGCTTATAAGCTTGATTCTATTCTTGAATCAGATCCTTAGATATGACTGAAAGATATATATGAGAATTTAACCTAAATGAAAATATATGATATATTTTTATGCTATGAATAGGTTTTGATGTATCAAATGCTTTCTTCATGCTAAGAAGTCTACTAAATAATTGAGAAACTAGTGTTTAAGAAATTATCTTAATAATTTCATAATTTAGGAATCAATGTGAATGAATCTTTATGTTGCATCAATATCAAGTAATTCGAAATATTGTATATTTTTATGTATCCAAAATACAGATGAGTAAGTGACAAGGGCCAAATTTCAGTAATATTTCATATTAAAATATAGGCACTTATGAGTACTAATTGTTAAAATAAGTATAAAATAACTCCTAATTTATGAATTTATACCTTTTTACATATTTTGTGATTTTAAATTAAATAAGAACGATTTATTCCCAAATTTGTGTTAATTTCAGGATTCTAGAGAAGAATGGAGATAATTGGGAGAAGGGAAAATATACAAAGCTACAGAGAGAAAGTTGGAATGTAACAACACTTACCAAAGATGCCCAAATTCGCAAAAAGCCAAGATGCCACTAATGGATCTCGCTCAAGCGAGTAGAATCTCACTTGAGCGAGATAGCGCTAGTAATGTTGGGCCTTTTTGTGTTTTACTCGCCCAAGCAAGCCCATTAGTGCCCAAGCAAAAAGTCACTTAAGCCTAAGCAAATTAGGTTAAATAGGAGGCTTTAGGCACAACCCTTGGGTGTCATATTGAGAAAAAAATACCATTGACTGACTTGTAACCCAATTGGGAGAATAGGAGGTGTAGGAAACATTAGAGGAGGCAGCCGTCAAGGAGAAACATCCTGAATCCTCTTTTCATGTCATCCTTGAGTGTAATAGTCATAATGAGTGGCTAATTCTACCCTTTGGGATTGGGAGTAATCTGTTTAAACTCTTATTTTTTGAGTTGATATTTGAATATAATATTCTGTTCTTGATTGATTATTGGTATTATTATTTTGCTTCTAATTCTTGATCTAGAATCTTAAATCTGACTGGAAAGTATTTTTATGGTTTTGACCTAAATAGTAATACTTAACATATTTGAGTGATACTTGATTGTTAATTGCTATCAACGTTTGATCTGGAATCTAAGTTATTTTTATAAGTATGTGAGGAATTGATATCTAGGAAGCATCTTAATAATTTTATATGCTAGGAACCGATATAAATGAATTTTATACATGCATCAATATAAATCAAAGGACATAATGTTACCATGGTAATCAAAATACATAAGAGTGAGAAAGATGAAACCCAATCCCTATTTTTCCAACTTGAAGCAACAAATGTTTTGCCTTTTTTTCTAATTAATCATTGCCATCACAACAACTTTCAACACATTTTTATTATTTTGTTTTATATTTAGTGAATATTTTACTTAATTATTCAACCGTTCCTTGTGGTTTCGATACCCATCCTTAAGGACACATTATTACTTCTAACAACGCGGTGCACTTGCCGTAAAAAGTCATCAGTAAGAAAGATTAACTTCAATCCCAATCTTATTAACTTAACTCTTATAATCATTTACTCTGTTTTTATATAATTTATAAGCATTTTTTTTCAAACAATTTGAATATATCTTGAATCAAATTATTTGACATATTGCAATATTTAGTGAGTGTTACGAAGTAAAATTTTAAGAGAAATCGTTCCTTGTGGATTCGACATCCGTCTTTTGAGACAAAAGATTACATTTAACTTGGTACACTTGCCAAAAAAGTAAAAAACCATCTACTTGTCTCACCCACATATTTTAGTCTTTCAATATTTACAAACTCCCTCATGGTAGATCACAATGTTAAAAAGTCATTCGTACATGACTACGAAGCAATGTATCAAATAAAAATATCCCTTTCAAATATGTATATGGACACAAATATCAAACAAATTACAAAACAATCTCTCAAATGATAGATTACAGGCAACAAAAAATTTCACGTGGTGAGATCCTAAACCCTATTTAATTGAAAAGTACAATCAAATTGATAGATTACAAAATAAAATACATATAAACAACCAAAACCTTGAAGAAAAATATTTTAATCCCACCATAAACTCATAATCTAAGGAATCCAACAACAATCGAAGTCAAACAAAGTCGAAGTCAACTTACAAAGTCAATAGAAAACCACCCATTACACGAGCAACAATGCCAACATCAACAATACAATCTTCACCACTACAATGCACAATATCAGTTTCCAAAGATCACAATTAGTCCTTCTATATAGCAACCCCCAATCCCCTTCGCGTTCAACGTTCACAAAACACACAAAATTTCCACCTAAAAGAAAATGGCTATAAATGACACGTTCCAAATAAAATTTTAATAGTTGTCTATATGTACCACTTTGTGTGTGGTAAGTCTTTGTACACTTAACGTCATTGAAGGCAATCTAAGAGAAGGGACAACATTGAATTGTTTTAAAAAATTTGGGACCATATTGAACTTTTTAAAAATCTTGGGAATGAATTGACTTTTAACGCTTAATATAGGATCTAAAAGGGTAATTAAGCCTTTAAAATGTTAGCATGTCATATGAATGTGCTTCAATGAGAATCTTTTATGATAATTGAGTCTTAAATTTAAGATCCTTACATTAAAAAAGCTCTTATTCAAATTTATACCAGTTTGGACTTAAATACCTAACCTATGTCAATTTAAAACTCTTAATACTTGTTATATGATCAAGTTTCAGATTTTAGATTTAACATGAGTGGATTATTTTGGGTTCGTAAGATATATGTCACAGTAGTTTACTATAGCATTCACCTAATCTTTACAACATTGTTTCCAATGTTTTGCAAAATAATTAAGATTTTTTATTTTCCACCTAGTGTTGAAACAAATAAAACAAAATAATAAAAGAAATAATGCAATGTTGATTGTGAATCATATAAAAGGGAATAATAAATAAAGAACACATAAAGTATTGTCCTCTATGTGAATAAAAGTTATAATTTGGTACTTTGTTATCCATAACAAGTACATGTTGTCCTATATATGAATACAAAACAATTAGACATTAGTTAAAAGTACTCAATAACAAATAACTACCTTATATGACATACTACTAGTTCATCAGACAACGTAGCACTGAGTCATCACGCACCTAACTATTAGACACATCCATAACTATTAGACAATTGTACTAGTAGAAAATAGTTTACAACCATCACACTCTTTGTGCTAAAAATAGATTAGTACACTAAGATATACAAATTCCACCTTGGACTACTTTCTTTCAAAATAACTACGAACAATCAATGTTCAACAAGTCTTAGTAATGTATGAAATTGCTTCTAGGAATGGGCTTCATGAAGACATCTACGAGATTCTCGTTGGTGTCAATCTTCTTCTCTTCAATCCTCTCCTTAATGTGAAGGAATTGGTATTGGATGTCAAAATGTTTTTTCCTACCATTTCGTACATGATCCTTGGCCAAACATAGTGTACTCAAACTATTGTAAGAGATTATTGTCTTCCCTTAATTATACTCCATATCACTAATCAAACGCTTCAATAATATCCCTTCCTTAGTCTCCTCCTCCAATGACATGTACTCCTTCTTTGTGGTTGATAAAGCTATTATTAGTCAAAGAGTAACTTTCCAACTAATCAAAGACTTGTCAATCATGAATGCATAGCCTGTAATGGACCATCTAAGTCTATGGAAAATTTAGGGTAAAAGAAACCCTTCCTGAGTAGTGACTTTAACCTTCTGATATCAAGTTCATATTGATATTCAATTAACATGTCGTCTACATCTAGTAAGTGGACAAACTCACCATTCTGCACTTTCTTATGATAAATACCATTGAGAGACAATATACTGATTGAACCTTTAATATCACTATCCAGGAGTTGGTTTAGCCTATACAATAACTTCTTCAATTAACACACATAATCCTCTTTACCTCCTCCCTGAAACCTTCTAGCTAGTGCATAAGAACCTTTTCCTTCAGGTGGCCATGGAGAAAGGTTTCCTTAACATATAGCCATTAAAGTTCCATGTCTTCATTTTCCATCAAAGCAAGCAAGAATCTGATAGACATGTTCTTGACTAACGAAGATAAAAGCCCATTGTGATAAACACCTCCTTCTATTTGCATCCTTTGTCTACCAAACAAGCCTTAAATTGAACACATTCTCATGTAGACGCTTCACCAAATGCTCCACTGTCACAAGCCTTTCTTGATGAAGATGATTCAATAGACGCACTACCATTATATATGCTTCTTGACATATACACATTACCACTAATTTTACCATCAGACAATGAAGTAGGAACTTCGTTGGAGACCTTCCACATAAAAATTTTAACGAATGTATCATTGTCAAACATTCCTATGATCTTCTTTTGAAAGATCTACTTGCAACCAACAATGCTCTTGTCTCTAAATTGTCTTACCAACTCCTAAGTCTCATTCTTCAGCAATGAATTCATCTCTTTATGGATGGTTAATATCCACCCACTTCTCTCACCTCAATTAGCTGCCTCACGATGCATAACTAATTCAAACGACTCTATCTTCTTTATTGCAACTAGCACATATGCAATGATATCATCAAACCCATATCTCTTAAGCTTACAAATTTTCCTTTGAGATCTTCAAACCATGGTTCAATGATAAGATGATCAGATGACTGTTATGTTGCGATCAGATACACAAGTGCCTTGTCTGTAAACCCCTTGTTTTTGTTTTTTAGACCTTCCTTAGATCTATGCATCAATGCACCACAAGTCACCCCCTACTCTGCATCACTTCACCTTCCCCACAATGGATACATTTCTTTATATCTAAAAGTCCAATGGATACAAGGTTATTTTTTAACTCTAAAACATAACTAACAATGGTAAATGTATGAATGATGTCATCATGCATCTTTATCCGTACAGAACCTATATCAACAAATAGAATCTTGAAAATAGAGTTTATAAATAAAAAGGCTTGCAGAAGCTTCAATATGAATACAAATCAAATAATACAAAAAAACTATACAAAATATAGAAAAAATCCTTTCACATGACAAAAATATTTTGAAAAGAGGCATACATTAGAATGACTTGTTTGGTTTTAGAATAAGTTATTTTTGGGATGGAATAAGGAAACCCTAGGAGAGTATTTGTTAGGAGAAGTCCCACATTCTCTTTGGGTCATAAGTTGTGCATCTCATCCTTCTATATAAGGAGAGTCATTCTTGTTAAGGAAAAATCCAACACCTTAGGATTTTGAATATAAAAATTGAAGCTTTAAGCACATAATACAAGATCCAATAATCAAGTTCATAAATTAAAAATTCAAGCTTTAAACACAAAATGACAATACCAATATCAAAGAGGAACAAAAATTAATATATAATTACCACCAACATATATCAGAATTTGAACAGATTACTCTTAATCCCAAAAGAAAGAATTAGCCACTCATGGTGGTCATTACATGCATAAAAGCCAAAGAAAAAGATCTGAAACGTTTCTCCATGACGATTGCTCTTTTAGGGTTTCCTTCCTTTGGTTCTCCTTCAAAGTCACACCTTTCTTTCTACCTTACGTCCTTATTTAACCTAATTGGGCTTGGGCTAAGTGACATCTCGCTCAAGTGAGATATGGCTCGCTCTAGCAAGATATGAATCGCTCAAGCAAGATATGGCTCACTCAAACGAGATTAGAGAAAATAAAAATCAACTTTACTAGGAAACTCGCTCAAGTGAGCCTAAGTGAGATGTAAGCAAGTTCTGGGTGAGCTTGAGCAAGTTCTGAGCGAGTTTGGTCCAGAGAGCAAGTTTGCCTTTGGAGTGATCTTGCTTGAGCGAGATTGACTTGCCTAGGTAAGTCCTTCAACGCATTTCAATGGCTTGGGCGAGCTTTAGGCGAGTCTTGAGTGCCCCTGCTTTGTCTTTACTCCTCATCTCTAACTTTTCTATTCCTCCTCTTGCCCTTTTTCTTCATCTTTCCTTATATTTATGAAATTAGCACAAAGTTGGGAATAAATATATAATTTTTATTGATCTCATAACTTCAAAATATATTATTAGATTCAAAATTTTAAATTAAGGTTGAATTATAACTTTATTAACAATTAAAATCCATAAGTACCTAGTTTTTTTTTTTCATAAAATCTCATTAAATTATGACACTTATAATAGAAGATACAATACTATACAATCTTTTCTTTACATCTAAGGAAGCGCATATAAGTCCAGACAACATGTGCATGTGATCATCTTTACGCAAACAAATGAAGCTAACCTTGTATTACTTGAGCATTTATATGCATTCAAGAAGTTGAATTTCTTTTAGATTATTTATATACAAGAAGTTTTATGTATGATTTTGCTCAAGTCACATAATCAATTGTAATGAGAGAAACATATGATACTATTGGTGATTGGCTCCAAGTGTTGTAAAGTAACACTCCATTGTTTCCATTCTTTCTTTATATTTATGGTTCTACAAATATTGTATCTCTTTATATACAAACTTTCAACAAAATAAACAAAATTCTCTCACTATAGCCTCAAACTAATTAAGCTTGTTCTAGACATGACATAAGTTTGTTACTGTAAAAGGAATACAAATTGCATAAAAACAACTGAAAAACGCAAATCCAATCATGAACGCGAGTTGGTAACTTCTTTCAATAATAATTCTTCATGATTTTATAATATTTTTTTTTACATTTATGTCATAAAAACTAGTTGAAACACTTGCATGTGTGTACACTTTTTTCTTAGGATAACTTTATTCGTAATTTGTTCAATCTCATATTAAAAGGGAGTATAATCGATCTTGATATTTTTTTAAGTCTCTACGCCTCTAGACTCAATAGTGGAAGCTTTTGTCGGAAAATTAGTTCAACCTTCTAATAAAAGAGGATGTAACTCATCTAGTGAGTCACTTGTATGGTCTACTAATCCCTAATAGAGAGATTCGATAAAACTATCCAAAATTTTAAGTGAAAATCACAAAAATATTTACTCATAGTACTTGAAATTGGTTGAGAAGATACAAACTTTAAGAGATAGATAATATTAGTTAGGTTTAATTACTTTATTCGTCCTTACGTTTGGGGTCAATAGTCAATTTAGAACAGTAGTTTTTAAAAAAATCAATTTGGTCCCTTTATTTTTTAAAATGTATTCAAATTGGTCTTTTCCGTTAAGTTTTACCTAACGGCGTCAGGTGTTGCTTATGTGGCAGAGAGAGAGAATCTCTATATGACAGAAAGAGTGTTTATGTGGCAGAGAGAGTATGTTTATGTGGTAGAGAGAGAATATTTATGTAGAGAGAAAGGTGAGATGAATTATTATTATTATTATTATTATTTTATTATTTTATTATAATTATTATTGTAATTATTATCATTGTTATTATTATATTATAATTATTTTATAATAATAATAATTATTAATATTATTATTACTACTGTTAGTATTATTATTTTTATTATTATTATTGTTATTATAAATATTATTATTATTGGTACTATAATTATTATTATAATCATAATCATAATAATAATTATTTTTATTATTGTTATTATTATTAATATTATTATTACTGCTATTATTCTTATTATTATTATTACTACTAATACTCTTATTATTACTCTTATTATTCTTATTATTATTTTTATTATTTTTATTATTATTATTTTTATATTATTATTGTTACTATTACTATTATTATTAATATTCTTATTCTATTACTATTTTTATTATTATTATTATTATTGTTATTATTAATATTATATATAATAATAATAATTATTTTTATTTTTATTATTATTATTGTTATTATTATTATTATTATATTAATTACTGTTATTATTATTATTCTTCATATTATTATTATTATTTTTTATTAATAATAATAATAATATTACTATCATTGTTGTTATTATAATTATTATTATTATTCTTATTATTAATATTATTAATATTAATATTATTATTATTATTACTAATATTATTTATTATTATTAATATTATTATTACTGTTATTATTATTTCTATTATTATTACTATTATTATATTATTAATATTATTATTATTATTATTTTTTATTATTATATAATAATTATAATAATAATAATAATAATAACGAGAATAATAATAATAATAGCAGTAATAATAATCTTATAATAATAATATTAATAATAATCCTCCTAATAACAGTCCTCGTCCTAGTCCTCTTCCTTCCCCCTCCTCCCCTCCTTATAAGAATAATCCTAATCTTAGTAATAATATTAATAATAAGCCTAATAGTAATAATAATAATAATAAAAATAATAATAACCTAATAATAATATTAATAATAATAATAACCTTATTATTATTACTACAAAAAAAAAATAATACTAAAATAATAATAATTGTTATTATTATAATAATAGTAATTATAATAACAGAAATAATAATATTAATAATAGCAACATCAATAATAATAATAATAATAAAATAATAATAACAATAATAATAATATTAATAATAATAATAGCAATAATAATTATTATAAATATAATAATAACAATAATAATAATTACTATAATAATTATAATAATAATAATAACAATAAGAATAATAATAATAGTAAAAATAATAGTAATAATAATAATAATAACTATTTATCTCACCTCTCTCTACATAGCCACATAAACACTCTCTCTGGATGAAATTGATTTTTTTAAAAACTACTATATTGACTCCAAATATAGAAAGGGATAAGGTAATTAAACCTATTAGTTAAGATTCGGAAAATAACTAAACAACTAATTAAAGCTTATTAAATGTATCTTTTACTATAGAAAAAATCACTCCATTCTAAATGTTCTAACTATAAGCTTTAAAAATTAGGTACTTTTGTTAAAACAATAAAATAATATTTATTTTAATAATTATTAAAATAAAAAATGTTATTAAATTATAAAAATAATTTTCTTAATATGTTTGCAAGTAGTGTTTTTTTAATAAAACTCATGCGAGACAGCATGTGCCATCACATGAAAAATAGCATAAAATCAAAAACGAAAAAAATAAAACAAAAGCAATGTGGGGACTAGACCAAACTCATGCGAAGAAAAAAAAAAACAAAGAAACACCCAAGAGTAGCCTAAGCAAGTACATTGGAAGTTTAAACCAAAATATGAAAAGTTAAATAAATACAAGAAGACAAACAAAAGAACCTTCTCAAGTTTGTAGCTCCTATAAAGACAACAAAGAAGAATGATTGAATCCCAAAAATCTAATTAGGAATTGATCCTCATTTGCATTCAGCACAGTAATAAAACCTATGATATTGATGTCTCTCACTACCATTACTTTTTCTTTGGTTAACTTATTTTGGAGGTCATCTTATTGACTTTTACTTCAACTTTACGAGGACATCCCAGTCTCCTAGAGTTTTGAGTTGGTTAATCGTTCCACTTAATGATTCTTCCTTATCAATATTTTCAACTTATAACTTAGAGACCAAATTGGCTTCTTCTAAGAAAATACCTATCAAGGTAGATTCAACTATACCCACTGCCAAAATGGTCGGACAAGAGTCTTATGCCTTTGCTCATCATCTCAAAAAGAGATTCAAAACAATTTTTCTTAAATCTTGAGAAACATAATCTTTAGAAACAAATTTAGAAGTAACATGTGACAACAAATAATTTAGGATTTGTTACATTAGTTGCAGATTTGATATGAGAGAATCCTTCTAATAAACCAGAATTTTCAAGAGACAATGAGTCATTTTTTTTTGTAGCAAATCATCTTATTCGTGGACATCTTCCAAAGATGGCATATCAATAAAAAATATCATCCCAAGATTCTGAACTAGCTCCTATATCTTCAACAAATTTCTTAAACTTTTAACCAACAAGAGATCCTAGCCAAAAAAAACTTCAACAAGGGTATAAAAAAATAAAACCTCCCTCAACTTTCATTTCTCCTGCATTACAAACATATATATATATATATATATATATATATATATATATATATATATATATATCATATAATTGTACCTCTATCGCAAGATTTTGTTTCTCTTTGACACCAACCACTTCCTTGTGAGGGACATCATTAGTTGCTTTGGTTTGGATAGTCACAATTTTATATTGTACAACATGTTTGGAAAAAATAATAGGCAATTTGGTTTTGTTATTGAGCTTATCAGAATGTTGTCTTCATGTAGAAATATCATGCACTATCATTTTGCATGAAAAGCAAAATGGAGACAACTTCTCAAATTCAATATTTACAATAAAAGAAAAGCTAGGTCTTTCCACCAAAATTTGATTAAGCAAAACAGATAACATACCAATATCAAGCAACACTCTTAAAAAAAAAACCTCTAGATTTATTCATGGTGCAATCATCAAGAGAAAGAGGAGAACCAATCCCCCTTGCTATAGAGAAAGTTGTTGTTGGTTGTCAATATTCTATAGAAAGATTGTGAATCCTTGTCCAACATTGAGCTTTGGTAAGCTTCATGGAAGATGACACAAAGTCTTTGGTCTAAGCAAAGACTCTCACGATACCCGAATTGAGATTCCAAGACCCCATTATAAGGACTCTTCTCATGTCTTCAAGGAAATAAAAAGAAAATTCATAGTTTTCCAAGATTCTAGAGATTTCTAAGCAAGATCCAACTTTTTGTACACATCCATGTGAGTAAGAGATTTGTCACCTTTAGATAGTACTATTCTTCCACGAAGGCAAATTTTACTTACAAGATATACACCTTCGTCAATTTGAACATATATAAAATTTCCCTGGATGTAACACTAAAAAAAAATCAAAATTTACTGACGGATTTTTACCCATGGACCTGAATCCGTAGGTAAATTTAGTATTACCTACGAATATTATCCACTGATATGAATCTGTAGGTAAATTCATCATTACCTACGGATATTACCCACAGATCTGAATCCATAGTAAATTCAGCTTTACTTATAGATTATTATCCACAAATCTCTATCCGTAGGTAAATTTTACATTATCCACAAATTTTACCCATAAATTTATATCTAATAATATTAATAATAATATAATATTGATAACGTTGATAATATGAATAATATTAATAATAATAACAATATAAATAATATTAATGATATTTACATTTTTATTAATATTAATGATATTAACTTTTTGATTAATATTAATAATATTTTATAATATTAATAATATTTATAATATTTAATAATATTTATAATATTTAATAATATTAATAATCTTTCCTAATCTTCCTCTTTCCCAATATTCCTACTTAATCCTATTCCTCTTTCATAATATTCCTCTTTCCTAATCTTCCTCTTTCCTAATCTTCCTCTTTCCTCCTCTTCCTCTTTCCTCCTCTTCCTCTTTCCTCCTCTTCCTCTTTCCTCCTCTTCCTCTTTCCTCGTCTTCCTCTTTCCTCCTCTTCCTCCTCTTTCCTCCTCTTCCTCCTCTTCCGTCCTCTTCCCTCCTCTTCCTCCTCTTTCCTCTCTTCCTCCTCTTTCCTCCTCTTCCTCCTCTTTCCTCTCTTCCTCCTCTTTCCTCCTCTTCCTCCTCTTTCCTCTCTTCCTCCTCTTTCCTCCTCTTCCTCCTCTTTCCTCTCTTCCTCCTCTTTCCTCCTCTTCCTCCTCTTTCCTCTCTTCCTCCTCTTTCCTCTCTTCCTCCTCTTTCCTCCTCTTTCCTCCTGTTCCTCTTTCCCCTCTTCCTCTTTCCCCCTCTTCCTCTTTCCTCCTCTTCCTCTTTTCCTCCTCTTCCTCTTTCCTCCTCTTCCTCTTTCCTCCTCTTCCTCTTTCCTCCTCTTCCTCTTTCCTCGTCTTCCTCTTTCCTCGTCTTCCTCTTTCCTCCTCTTCCTCCTCTTTCCTCCTCTTCCTCCTCTTTTTCTCTTCTTCCTCCTCTTTTCTCTTCTTCCTCCTCTTTTCTCTTCTTCCTCCTCTTTTCTTTCTTCCTCCTCTTTTCTCTTCTTCCTCCTCTTTTCTCCTCTTCCTCCTCTTTCCTCCTCTTTCTCTTCTTTCCTCCTCTTTCTCTTCTTTCCTCCTCTTCCTCCTCTTTCCTCCTCTTCCTCCTGTTTCTCGTCCCCTCCTCTTTCCTCCTCTTCCTCTTCTTTCCTCCTCTTCCTCCTCTTTCCTCCTCTTCCTCCTCTTTCCTCCTCTTCCTCCTCTTTCCTCCTCTTCCTCCTCTTTCGTCCTCTTCCTCCTCTTTCCTCCTCTTCCTCCTCTTTCGTCCTCTGCCTCCTCTTTCCTCCTCTTCCTCCTCTTCCTCCTCTTTCCTCCTCTTCCTCCTCTTCCTCCTCTTCCTCGTCTTCCTCCTCTTTCCTCCTCTTCCTCCTCTCCCTCCTCTTTCCTCCTCTTTCTCCTCTTCCCCCTCTTTCCTCCTCTTCCCCCTCTTGCCTCCTCTTCCCCTCTTTCCTCCTCTTCCTCCCCTTTCCCCTCTTCCTCCTCTTTCCTCCTCTTTCCTCCTCTTCCTCCTCTTTCCTCCTCTTCCTCCTCTTTTCTCCTCTTCCTCCTCTTTCCTCCTCTTCCTCCTCTTTCCTCCTCTTCCTCCTCTTCCTCCTCTGCCGGCTCTTTCCGCCTCTTCTTCCTTTTCTTCCTCTTCCTCCCTTTCCGTCTTTTGCCTGTTCCTCCTCTTCCTCCTCCTCTTCGTCTTCTGCCTCCTCTTCTTCTCCTCCTTCCTCCTGTTCTGCCTTTGCCTCCTCCTCCTCCTCTTCCTGCCCTTCCGCCTCTGCCTGCTCTGCCTCTCTTCCTCCTCTTTCTCCTCTTTCTCTTCTTCCTTCTCTTCCTCTTTCTCCTCTTCTTCCTCCGTATAATAATAATCATAATATGACAACAAAAGTTGACCAATCTAGTGGTTAAATTCTTGATTGGTCCGTTTGGTAGGATGGAGATGAATTCTTTCAATTTTCAAATTTCTTAGGGTGTCAGAAGGGCCAAGGTTATTCTTCATAAGTCAAGTCATTTTATATGATTCAGGTACAAAAGAATACTTTTGCATAAGCCTTAAATAATGCTTGTAATATTTTTCTTTCACAATTATTTTCTCCTACTATAAACAAAACACTATAGCAAGAAATACAACCGCTACTTGAAAGAACTACACTATTGAAGGAGAACAGAATCCTAACCGTTAGTCACCCACCTCAAAAAAAACAACATAATTGACAAGGTAGTTTCTTTTATTGTAGGTTGTAAATTGAGTTTGAAAGAATAGTTACCAAAATGGCAAAATAATACGAATTTGTGTACAAGGTATTAAAAGGTAGTTAAATATCTATACTTTTAATTAGTTAGGTAATCTTAGTTCTAGCATGCACTCTCGTTAGTTCTAGTCTCAAATGACCCTGATTTAAAGGATTCTGTCTAGTTGTTTTAGTTGTTTATGCTTTATGATAATTTAAAATATTTTAAATGGTTTACTGAAATGAGTGTTTATGAATATTAAATAATTCAGTTTATATATATATATATATATATATATATATATATATATATATATATATATATATATATATATATATATATCTGTTGCTTCTATAAACGTAACTAAAAATGTTTTATGCATGAACTTTCTAATTGCTTCTTACCTAGTTGAAAACAAAAATAATATGGTAGATATCATATTCATCTTTATTCTCATAATTTCATTTGATGGCTTGACTTAGGAGTTAGTTTCCTTTGATTTTTGTTTCCATTCAATTAATTTTACCTTTGAAACTTTCTTCCTTGTTTGACTTGCAGTAGTCAACAAAGACGGAGGGCTTATAAATGAAGTCTTACACAACATACAAACTATTAAACCCCGTTGCTGGGTTGTCAATGACAAATCATACTTTGTAGTGCTTTTGTTCTTTCACTTTTATCAAAGTTCATAGCGTATCTGGAAAACTGTAATGGCTTGTTACTTTCTCGAAATATTGTTTGCAATATTAGTGCTCTTTTTACATACCCAATTACTGCCCATTCATGCATTCATCTCGTCATCACAAGTGAAGTGCATAGAGAGGGAGAGAGCTTCACTCCTCAACTTCAAACAAGGCCTCATAGATCATTCTGGCATGCTGTCAACATGGAGGGATGATAACATAGATTGCTGCAAATGGAGAGGCATTCAATGCAACAATGAAACAGGTGACGTACGAATTCTTGATCTTCGTGGTTCCAAAGTGCATTTTTTGACAGGTTCAATCAATCTTACTTCATTGATTGACTTAAAAAACATGGAATATTTGGATCTAAGCAATAATGATGATTCTGGTAGCACCCATCTCCCTCAGCACATGGGCTCTTTCAAAAAACTAAGATATTTCAATCTATCAAATGTGAATTTTTATGGGGAAATTCCTTATGAAATGGGAAATCTGTCAAAAATGGAGTATCTTGATCTTAAAGGAAATTCTCTCAGTGGAGCAATCCCTTCTCAACTAGGGAAACTTACAAGTTTACGATATCTAGATCTAAGTGTCAATTATTATCTCCAAGGAGAAATCCCTTATCATCTCGGAAATCTCTCTCATTTGAAGTATCTTAATCTTGGGTTTACATTACTGTCTGGAGCAATCACTTTCAAGGTTGGAAATCTTCCTCTCTTGCATACTCTCAGACTTGGTGGCAATTTTGATCTAACAATTAATGGTGCAAAGTGGTTATCTTCTCTCTCTTTGTTAACAACTCTTGGTCTCGATTCATTGACTAATCTTGCTTACTCTCATCACTGGCTACAAATAATTAGTGAGCTTATTCCAAACTTGAGAGAGTTGAGTCTAGTCCGTTGTAGTCTTTCAGATAAGGATGTTTCATCTTTGTTTCCTTCTCATTCAAACCTTTCCACTTCTCTTTCCATCCTTGATCTCTCTGATAATATGTTGACATCATCAACATTTAAATTGTTGGTCAACCATAGCCATAACCTCCAAGAACTTCATTTTCGTGGGAATAACATTGTTTTGTCGTCACCTCATTATCCAAACTTTCCTTCTCTTGTTGTCCTTGATCTCGCTCTCAATAACCTGACATCATCAACGATTCTAGGAAATTTCAATTTCAGCTCCACACTACGAGAACTTTATCTAGAAGAGTGCAGTCTTACTGATACAAATTTTCTTGTTCCATCTGCTTTCATAGGAAAGTCTTTAACTTCTCTTGTTACGCTTGATCTCTCCTCTAATCTATTGAAATCATCAACTGTATTTCATTTGATTTCCAACTTCACCACCTCTCTTCATACACTTTCCCTTGGAGGTAACTTGTTAGAAGGTCCCATCCCAGATGAATTCTGTATCGTAATGAACTCTCTTGAAGTTCTTTCCCTTTCCTCCAACAAACTACATGGTCAGATCCCAGCTTCTCTAGGAAATATACGCTCATTACAGGAATTACTCCTTAGGAGTAACAACTTGAGTGGGAAAATTTCTAGCCTCATTAAAAACTTTTCAATGTTGTCATCTTTAAGGATATTAGATCTTTCCAATAATAGGTTCACGGGAGAAATACCAAAAAGTATTGGGCTGCTGTATGAGTTGGAGACTCTTCACCTGCAGGAGAATAACTTGGAGGGTGATATCTATGAATTGCATTTCAAAAATTTGTCGAAATTGATCGATTTAGACTTAACACACAACTCATTGTCGCTCAAGTTCGATACAACTTGGATTCCACCTTTCCAATTATTTAATTTGGGACTAGCTTCTTGCAAGTTGGGTCCTAGTTTTCCAAGTTGGCTCCAGACTCAATGTCGCTTAAGCTTTCTAGATATTTCTGATGCTGAGATTAATGACTATGTACCAGATTGGTTTTGGAACAAGTTACAATCTGTAAGTGATTTGAACATGTCTCACAACAGTATCAGAGGTACAATCCCAAATTTACCAATCAAGCTTACCAAGGCAGATACATATACAGTAATTCTAAATTCAAATCAACTTGATGGGGGAGTTCCTAGTTTTTTTTCACAAGTTGGCATCTTGGATCTTTCCCATAATATGATTTCAGATTTGGACACATTTGTATGTGTAAAAGGAGCAACTGCAAACATCAGCATACTGGATTTATCAAATAATCAAATAACGGGACAACTTCCCGACTGTTGGGAACATCTAAGTTCACTGCAATTTCTTGATCTAAGCAATAATAATTTGTCTGAGAAGATTCCACAGTCCATGGGTGCTCTTGTTAATCTGGGAGCTTTGCTCTTGAGAAACAACAGTTTAACAGGAGAGCTACCACTCACATTGAAAAACCACACTCATTTAGAGACATTGGACTTGAGCGAAAATTTGATTCGTGGTCTAATACCTTCATGGATTGGAGATAGTTTACAACAATTGAAAATCTTGAGCTTGAGGTCAAATCGCTTCTTTGGAAGTGTTCCTGTACATCTCTGTCAGTTGAGTCAAATTCTTGTCTTGGATCTTTCAAGGAACAACTTGTCAAAAGGAATTCCAACATGCTTGAGTAATTTTACAGCAATGATGGATAAAAAAGTTGTAAAAAGAGATGAAATCATAGAAGGTTCTTATCATTCTAATGTGTTATTGACGTGGAAAGGTCAGGAACACGTGTTTCTGAATCCCGAGTATCTTTTAAAGAGCATTGATCTCTCGAGTAATGATTTTACAGGTGAAATACCAAAAGAGGTTACAAAGTTACTTGGATTGGTTTCTTTGAATGTATCAAGAAATAATTTAGATGGAGAAATTCCTTCTGATATTGGGAATTTAAATTCACTAGAATTTCTTGACTTATCAAGAAATCATTTGTTTGGGAAAATTCCTTCTTCTCTCTCCAAAATTGATCGTCTTGCTGTGTTGAATTTATCGAACAATGATCTGAACGGAAGAATCCCTTGGGGAAGACAGTTGCAAACCTTTGATGCCTCTAGTTTTGGAGGAAATCTTGGTCTTTGTGGTGAGCAACTAAACAAAAGTTGTCCTGGAGACAATGCAACAGAAATGCCTCTAGGAACAGAAGTTGATGATGAAGATGAAAATTCAGTTTTCTATGGAGCATTATACATGAGCTTGGGGCTAGGATTCTTCATAGGCTTTTGGGGCTTATTAGGGACAATACTTCTTTGGCAACCATGGAGAATTGCTTATATGAGAGTCTTAAACATGCTGACAGACCATATACTTGTAGTGGTTGAATTGAATGTAGCCAAGTGCAATAGGTGGCTCAAAGGATAACAGGTATGTTATTCCAATAACTTCTTTGTTTTAACTTTGCAATGTTTATTTCTCTGATTTATTAGTTGAATAAATCAGTATCTTCTTTTGACATGGAAGATTATTTGACTTTTTCAAAACAAAAATGGACATCTAGGCATGAACCGATTATTTACAGTTATGCACTTTTTTTTAATTCTAATGGTTACCTAGATTTTCAGTTTTATTCAGTTCATTACAAGAATTCAGTCTCTAGAATATGTAATCTAAATTATCGCAAAATATTTGCAGTTTTGGAGGATGAGCTTCAAAATTTCTATCTGGGATGAAAGCTTCATGACTTGTTGGATGTAAGATATGCAGTATTGAGTTTACAATGTAAAACAAAATCACTGTTTCTGGAAGCATACTGATTTGATTTCTCTTATAGTATAATCTATTTGTAATTTTAGTTTATTTTCTCTTTATGTCAAGACCTTTTTATATTTTAGCATTCCATTTTGATTAGTGAAAGCTGCTAATAGACTGTCACATCTTAGATGTCCAAATAAATTGTGATGGCTTATCTTACTACTACTACTTCAGTTTGCACTGAGTTTGATCTTAATCACAATTTTCACATGCATGCACTATAAATCCCAAAAAATAACATTCACATATGCACACAGCCTTATATTAAATTAAATTATCTCAGGCAAGAGCCTAATTAGTTTGAACTACCACTTCAGTCTCAAGACAACTACAGAAATATCTCACAGAAGAACTGCATAATTCTACAATTTGGGATTAGGCTGAGTCTGTAATTTATCCACTGTGAGGTTATCTAACAATGCTCTGCTACCATGAGAAGAACAAATTAGTACCGATTGTGGCAGTTCAAGAACCATATTTTTAAGTATGAAAGAACAATTTACAATTTATTGAATCACATATTTCAGCCTCACAAACTCAGGGTGAAAACTAAGAACAGTTAAGAACTCTGTTTGTCTCTTAAATTGCTTAACTGATGCTGAAAATGAGGCTTGGAGGTTGGTTAGGATTACCGTCAATGGCACAGATAGAGAAGAAATATTGGAGGGTCAAAATACTTTTACAACTTTTCTCCTATTCTTTGTTATTCAATAAAAAAAAGGAAATTTTAGTTGTAATCTTTATGTTGTAAAATATACAAAAGAAACGTTAATTTTTTTAAGCTAAAATAAATAAAACTTCAATTTGTGAGCTGTCAGAATATATAATACGATTAAGATTTTCATTAAAGGAGGAGAGGTTAATATTGCATTTAAACAAATCTTGTATCCAAAACCAAAATTGTTCCACAATTTTACCATTAAAAAACAAGTACTGTATGGACTCAATATGTGCATGATAGAGGTTGCAAATAAAGAGATTCCACTTTTTACACATCGTCATCAGAGATAATCTATTAGGCATTTTTCAGCAAAGAAGGAATGCATTGTTTCCAAATATAGTTGGTCCAAGCCACTTGAGCATGCTGTTGGTTTTGATACTTTGTAATGAAGTTTTTAAGAGTTTTTGTGATTCAGAATCTCACCTTTAACACTTGTCCAAATACCCTCATATTGCTTATCCGAAATAGAACGTTATCAAGATGCTCCTACAAAAAGGAAACTCTTAAAAATACAGGTAGGAATTTTCCAAAGAGAATATAACGTCAAACCATCAATCACAAAGTTGGCAAGTTGAATTCTATCCATCATGATTAACAATTTCTCTTTCCATTTTGATAATATTTGCAATTTGAAATTTTCCATAATACGTAAAAATATAAATGTTGTACCGATTGGTACTGGACGAGTCAGTCACTCCGTTTCAGTAACCGATCGTGTCTAAACACATTTAAGGCATTTAATAAATACAACAACGACAATTATGAAAGTTTTTTATGAGTCATAATCATGTCCCGCTTAATACGGGTGACATCTCCGAAAAATCAACCAAACACTATTAACTAAAAGATATTGAAGATATTCTCCAATATAAAATCTATACAGATATACCAATATATCTTCCTATAAATCAAGGATCACGTTGCACATCAGATAACAAATGATATTTATTTGGCCCATCACAATAATGACCATGACAAAACACTGTAAATAAATCCTTTACAAAGGTGTAAGGTACGCTTTAATCAGTTTTCACCATACACTATTTACACAGAGTACATACTTATCGTCGAAGTACATTTTTCACGTCAACCCCAATCGAGTACCAGCAATTAAAGGAGGAGACTTAAAGGAAGGAGCGAGGAGGTAACCGACCCATAAGCAATTGTACAACAAGTTTCAGGTACTATCTAGGCTCACTTTGTCTATACAAGTACAATTGACGCCCACCATGGGATCAAGATAGAATTTAAAATCAAACAAGCAACAATGGTGTCAACAAGGAACACGGGTAAAAATGATCGAATCACTAAGGAATAGATCGCTATGTTTCACACACTTCAACAACAAATTGAGGAGATGCACCAAAAAGGCGTAGAAGATCAACAGAGGAATGAAGAAGAGGTGCCCCTTCTCAAGGAGCAGAACAGGGGGTTGAAATGAAAACTTGAAGAATCGAATCAAGGAGAGCAGTCACGGTTAGGCAATCACACTCGCAACCAAGAGAAATCAGCGAAAGCTCGAATGAATACTCAGCAAGCACCTCGACAAACCAAACAGACTCACACGGCTGACAATGATGATGATCCAAGAGGCCATCCTTTTATTAACAAGATCATGGAGGCACAACTCCCCTCCAAGTGGAAGGGACTCAGTATCAAACTTTACGATGGTTCTACAAATTCAGACGAGCACATGAATGTTTACAAAACATAGATGAATCTCTACACCACAAATAAGGTAGTATGGTGCAAAGTCTTCCCTACTTCTCTCCAAGAGGGGGCACTCAGTGGGTTTACCCAACTTTTACCTCACTCGGTGGACAATTTAAAACTCCCTCAGCAAAGTTTAACACTTAGTACGCAACTAGTTGGCCGCACCATATGTCCTCCGTAGCCCTTCTCAACATCAGGCAGGAGAAGGGAGCACCCTTACGTATGTTCATGGAAAGGTTTAACAAAGTCTCTCTAAGCATCAGAAACCTCATTTCGAGATAGCCATGTATTACTTGATCTCAGCTCTTCGACCAGGCCAGTTCACAGATAGTTTGATAAAGAAACCATCCAAGAATCTCGACGAACTGCGAAACCGAGCCACCAAGTTTATGCAGATTGAGGAGCTGGGCGATTTTCACAAAAATATTCGGGTTGAAAGTGGAGTAGAAAATCAAAAGGAGAAAGATCTAGGTACCCAACCTATTTTCGGTCGGTCCAACAAATTCAGAGAAAATCGAGGCCCTTAATTCCTCACTTATACCCTGTTAAATGTTGAAAAGGGCAAAGTCTTGGACGAAGCATTGCATGCCAATTTACTCTTGACACCAAAGAAGTTATAGAGTCTAAGGAATGCCGACATGTCCAAACAATATCGGTATTATCACAATGTCGGACATACAACCGAAAACAGTCAAGCCTTGAAGGACAAGATAGAGGAACTCATTTAGGCCGGTCATATGGGCAAGTTTGTCTAAACAAACAAGAGCTCATACTGATCCCCACCAAAGGAGAGGTACTCTTCTAGAGAACAAAAGGAGCAGTTCATTTGGCGTGGTCAAAAGGGATCACGTCGCTTTGAAGACGACCGATGCCCTACAAAACAACAGAGGAGGAGTGAAAGTCCTATACAGTGAGGTAGGCCTTAGAGTGAAAGTCCTTGGTGGAACGATCGCTCAAGATGCGGCGTCTGCGAGGTTATAAATACGATCACTGGAGGATTCATAGGGGGAGAATGTTCTAGTTCCGCTCATAAGAAGCACCTTTGGGCTATGCAATCGATCCACTCTGTAACTACCAGGGAATGACCAAGAATGCGCCTAATTCTTTTCATAAATGACAATTTTACTACAATCGATCCGGTCAGGACGACCCCATGGTCATCACCGTGGAGATTGATAAATTTGCCATCACCAAGGTCTTGGTGGATCAAGGCAGTTCGATCAACATTTTGTACTAGAAGACTTTCAAGAAAATAAGATCCAAAATCAGACATTCAGCCTTATGATGACCAAATCGTAGGTTTTTCTAGAGAGCGAGTGGATACGCAAGGTTTCATCGATTTGTACACCACTTTTGGAGAAGATAGACATCTTTGCAAAACTATAAAGGTTAGGTACCTTCTGGTAAATGCATATACTTCCTACAATATATATATTGTTTGGTCGGTCGTCCATTAACCACCTGAAAGCAATAGTGTCCACTCCACACCATGCAATGAATTTCCTTGGCGGTAGGTGACGCAGTTACCATCCATGTCGATCAAAAAATAGCTCGCGAATACTATGTCGCAAGCTTAAAAGTCGAACCAACCAGCTGAATTTACAGGGTTTGTCCACATGGATGGTCGATAAGTAACAATACGCAATGGTGGGGAGACGAGAGGGAGCATATGGTTACCTTGATCGATCTCGACCCTCGACTGGATGAAGCCCATATCTAACCAGGCGAGGACCTTCGCCCATTAGCCTTGCGTGACGAAGAACATGCAACACACATAGGGACTTTATTGAAGCTGAATGACAATAAATTGATAAGTCAAACATTAATTGACAATGCTGACTTGTTTGCTTGGACAACTTCAAATATATCCGGGGTAAGTCCGGACATCATCACACGTCGCCTCTCCCTATACAAAGAAGCCAAACCAATCGCCCAGAAAAAGTGAAAGATGGGTGAGGGAAATGTGTTGTTGCGCTTTAAGAGGCTTATAAATTAGTCAAAGTTGACTTTATCAAGAAAGCACACTACACCACCTAGTTGGCCAATGTGGTCATGGTTAAAAAGTCAAATCGCAAATGGAGAATGTGCACTGACTACATCGACCTCAATAAAGCTTGTCCAAAGGATTCCTACCCTTTGTTGAGTATCGACCGCCTAGTCGATGGAGTAGCTGACCACAATATCTTGAGTTTTTGGAGGCATACTCTGGATACAATCAAATCCAAATGCATCCAAGAGATAAGGAAAAAACGGTGTTCATGATCGATTGTGACAATTTCTACTACGAGGTCATGCCATTCAGCCTCAAGAATGCTTATACCACTTATCACAGACTGATGGATTACATTTTTAAGGGGATGCTCGGCCAAAATGTCGAGGTTTGTGGATGACATTGTATTCAAGTTTGAATCATGTTTGCAGCATATCCAAGATCTCAAGGAAGTTTTTCAAGAACTTTCAGACGATGGCATGCGACTCAACCTCGATAAGTATGGGTTTGAGGTAGAAGGGGGAAAATTTTTGGGTTTTACGCTCACTCAGCGTGGCATAGAGGTAAATCCAGAAAAATTTAGGGCCATCACTAAAATGCGTAGGCTCGAAAATGTGAATGAAATTCAAAGGTTAATCAATTGACTCACATCCCTCCCCATGTTTGTGCCAAAGTTCGTAGAGAAAACTAAGCCCATCATATAGTTGCTACGCAAAGCATCTAAATTTAAATGAACGGACGAATGCGAAGAAATTTTTCTTCAACTGAAGGATTTCTTGGCGTCCAATTCGGTCATTCAAAAGTCGAATAGTACAGAGCCGATAATCATCTATCTCATGGTATCGGAAGACATCGCCAACGCAACACTTGTACAAGAAGTTTAAAAAGAAGAACGACCAATATATTTTGTCAGCCGAGTACTACACAGTGTCGAGGTACGTTACCAGATAATTGAAAAAATAGCCTTGGCGTTAGTGATTACTGCACAAAGAATGCGAATGTACTTCCATAATTATTGTATGATAGTCAAGACTAACTATCCAATTATGAAGATATTAGCAAAGCCGGATTTGGTTGGCTAAATTATCCGGTGGGCTGTAGAACTGTTTGAATTCCAAATCCACTATCAGCCCAGGGGGGCAATTAAAGCTCAAGCCTTAGTTGATTTTATAGTGGAGCTTAGTCATCATCTGGCCGAAGATGAAGACCCTCAATGGATCCTACATGTTGATGGGTCCTCTAACAGTAGATCATGTAGTGCAGGAGTAGTGCTTGAAGGCCCGGGCGACATCTTCCTTAAGCAAGCCCTAAAGTTTGATTTTAAAACATCGAACAATCAAGTCAAATATGAGGCTATTATAGACGACCTAAATCTCGCATTGGATAGGAGGCCAAACAGCTCGTTTGCAGAAGTGATTCCCAACTGGTCGTCGGATAGATCAAGAGAGAATTTGAAGTCAAAGAATCTTTGCTGCAAAGATACAATCACTTTTTTTAAAATTTGATTGCCAAATTCAATAATGTGAGAATTGAACATATCCGACGGGAGCACAACATTGGAGCAGATATGCTTTCACGATTAGTAACCATCAAGAAGAAAGGGCTCCAATGGTCGGTCATCTACATCAACCTCAAGAATCCTAGCATAAGCCCGGATGAGTGCATGATGACCGGGGATGAATGCATAGCGACTAAGGTACATGATCAGTGTCATATTTCAGTAATATTTCATATTAAAATACAGACACTTATGAATATTAATTGATAAAATAACTGTAAAAAAACCCCTAATTTATGAATTTATACCGTTTTACATATTTTGTGATTTTAATTTATATAAGAACGATTTATTCCCAAATTTGTGTTAATTTTAGGATTCCAGGGAAGAATGGAGATGATTAGGCAAAAAGAGAATATACAAAGCTAAAAAGGGAAAGCTGGAACACATAAGTACTCACCAAAGCTCGCTCAAACTTGCCTAAGTTCGACGCCACCAGAGAATCTCGCTCAAGCGAGCTCAATCTCGCCCAAGCGAGATTGCTCCAGTAATGTTGGGCCTTTTTTCGTGCTTCTCACATAGGCGAGCCCGATAACACCCAAGTGAGAAGTCACTTAGCCCTAGAAAGTTAGGTTAAATAGCAAGCTTGAGGCAAACCCTAGTGTGCAGGTTTGAGAGGAAAACACCATTGAGTGAATTGTAATCCAATTGGGAGAATAGGAGGTGTTAGAAACCCTAGAGGAGACAACCGTTAAGGAGAAACATCCTGGATTTTCTTTTCTTGCTCTCCCTTCTTGTAATAGCCATCATGTGTGGTTAATTCTACCCTTTGGGATTGGGAGTAATATGTTCAAACTCTTATGTATTGAGGTGATATCTAAACATAATATTATGTTCTTGATTGATGATTGGTATTATTGTTTTGTTTGTAATGCTTGTTTTACCATGATCCCAAGACTTAGGTTTGACTGGAAAGTACTTCTAAGGTTCTGACCCAAATGATAATGCTTAACATATTTGAATGCTAGGAATAGATTTGAAATGTTAAATGCTATCAATGTCTAATCTTAATAATAAGTTGTTTTTATAAATAAGCGATAAATTGATATTTAGGAAGCATTTTAATAATTTTATATTAGAAGTATCGATATAAATGATTTTTATAAGGGCATCAATATCAATCGAAGGACATATTATTGTCATGATAATCAAAATACAAAAGAGTGTGAAAGATGAATCCCAATCCCTATTTTTCCAATTGAAGCAACAAACTCTTTGATTTGTTTTCTTATTAATCATTGTAATCATAACACATTCTATTTTATATTTTGTGAATCTTTTACTTGATTATTCAACTGTTCCTTGTGAGTTTGATATTTGTCCTTAGGGACAAATTATTACTTTTGACAACACGATGCACTTATCGTAAAAAGTCATCGATACAAACAAACTGGATGTCACCTATCAGACAATTTCTAGACAATGGAGATTGTGGAACACAATCTGAGAAGACAATAAGGCAGCAAGCTACTCGGTTTGTACTCTTTGGCCAAGACCTCTATCGACGAGGATACACTCAGTCGCTACTAAAATGCATTATCCCAACCAAGCCGACTATGTCATGCGAGAAATACATGAGGAGATATGTAGAACTCACTCGGGGGCAAGAACGATGGTCGCTAAAGTACTAAGGGTAGGTTACTACTGGCCAACCGTACAAGGTGATTGCACAGAATTTGTTTGAAAATGTTTAAAGTGCCAAGAATACGACACTTAATCACACCAAAAACCTGAGAATCAACATTATATCCTCTCCCCATGACCATTCGTGAAATGGGGAATGGACATCATCGGACCTTTCAGCCCAGGTAAAGGACAATGTAAGTTTCTACTGGTTAGGATAGATTGCTTCACTAAATGGATAGAGACTGAGCCTTAAGAACAATAACAACACAAAATTTTCAAAATTTTGTCTTCAAAAACATCGTTTGTCGCTTTGGGATACCTCACGTCGTCATTACTGATAACGGTTGGCGATTCATCGACCGAGGGCTCGTTGAGTTATATGAGAAACTCAACATTAAGCACATCACAAGTTTAGTAGAGCATCCCCAAACCAACGGCCAGGCTGAAGCCACCAACGAAAGAATTCTCGAAGAACTAAAAAAGAGACTCAACCCAGCTAAAGGTAAGTGGACTGAGGAGCTCCCTGAAGTCTTATGGGCTTATCGGTGTATGCCACAATCCACCACTTAAGAGACACTATATAGTTTAACATACGGAATAGAGGCTATGATCCCAGTTGAAGTTAGAGAACCCTGTATGCGACGACAAACATTCGATTTAAACCTCAATAAAGAAAGCTTATTGGTTGGTCTCAACTTGATCAATGCATTCAGAGATAAAAGGAAAATAAGATAAGAAGCTTACAAGATTCAGGCAACAATCCTAAAATGTGCAATCCTAAAATCAACTCACATAAAAAACCCAAAGAAGATTCTCACTGGACACGAACTTAACCAAGTGGTTTAGTAAGTGTGAAGGTTCACTTGTAGAGGGCAAAGAGAAAAACATAATTATATGGTGAGATGATGATGAGGTGCAAAAATTTAAAACAATATAAGAGAAGTTGAACCAAGATGATGATCGAAGGTGAAAGAGGAAAACAAGAACATGAAAGGAAAGGTAAATACGAAATTGAATAAAGGAAAAAGTGAAGAGATTAAGATATGCGTATGGAGTAAGGAATCACGACACTTGGAGGAGGAGGAAACTCCAAGATGAGTGGTGAAGAGCCGCCACTTGAAGTGCACAAACACCCAAGATAAGATCCAAATTCTAGGAGACAAAGCTCACTAAACACTCCTGTAGAGTTTCCTTTCTATTTCAAAATTCAATGTGTGAAAATACATGAGACAAGACACCCTTTATATAGGAGAGAGTGACTTGGGGAACAAGAGTGAGAGGGGGTAAGGGGCGTAATTTTTGAGAAACCTTCTCGAAGGTAAGTCAAAGAAACCCTAAACCTAAGTGCACATGCCATGAAAGGTGGGCTTGGCACAAGCCCAATTTACTAAGTACACCCTACTCTAGCTTATTCTTCTATTTGGACCCTAGAAAGAGCCAAAATTATCTACATAAACTTTTCTTGTAAAAATAGCAGAAGAAAGAACATTTGATGTTGTGGCCTATGTCTAGTTCTTCTTCTGCTGAGGTCTTTCTGATGTTTGGTAGGGCCTTGTCTTGGAGGCTGAGATGACTAACCTAATTGTGAAGTTTCCGTGGTGTCCTCCGTCATCTACTTGTCGAGTTGGGTTGTATCACCACGTCATATCAGTCGTCATCTAATGGCACCCCATCGTAAAATGTAGCTTGGCGTATACCTTGGAAGAAGCAATTCCTTCTAATGCGAAAAAGGAAGGTCTCGGATTCCTCTAACTTTGTGATCAGAGCTTTCTTCTCTTGCACGACCTCCTCCTCAGCTTTAGCTCGGTCAGCTTTTTCAGATTGCAACTCTGCTTCCAGCATTGCCTCCTTACTCTTGGCCTTATCGGCCTCAGTGTTTGCCTGATGACATTTCTCTTCCAGAGCTTCATTTGCTTCCAGGGTCAACTTCAATGAGCTGGAAGACTCATTCAGTTATGCTTTTAACTTGGCTACCGTAGTGGCTAAGTTCCTCTCTAGCTCATCACCAAGTGTGCGGGTTACCACCAACAAGCAGCTCAGCATCTCGGTTAATCTCGCCACCAAATTACTTGTTGGAATTGCAGCTAAGATGCTTTCTTCTTTGGGTGTCATTGCCACTTGAATCCGTTGGGCTAGCTGCAGATGCTCCCAAAAGGAGAAGAAGATGAAGACCTGATGTGAGTTGATTTTATATTCATTTAATTTGTAACACTTTATTAAGAATTGGATCAAGATTCTTAGAGCAATTAGGGTGAGTCACCTAGAGAAAATCCCCACTGGACATTAACTTAGCAAGTGCTAAGTAGATGTGAAGGTTCATTTCTAAAAGTCCAAGAGACAAAACATATGAATAGGTGAATTTCATGATGCACATGGGTTGGAATCCAAATGGGTAAACCAAGAACAACAACATAAACTCAATAAGAACACAAGAACAACACAAGAACACAAGATTTGAAACAAAAACACAACAAGAATTGAAACTAACAATAGAAACACAATAAAGATTAAAACCCACTAATGGAAATTCAAGAACTCAACATGAAAATGGGTATCTATGGAAACTAAACCAAAAAAAGAATCATATAACATGTTTGCACCGATTAAAATTAAAAATAAGTGTAGCAAATGAAAGAGAACAACTCAAGGAAGAGATTGAACCGAATAGAATTGAAAACAAACAAGTAGAACACAAATGGGTAATTATGGAAGGTGAAAGGAAATGGACTTATGTGGTTGCAGCCATGGAGGGAGGTGCTTCACGCCACTTGGAGGGTGGTTCTTCCAAGATGAGTGAGGAGTGCCGCCACTTGAGAGTTCCCAAAGCTCACAAGATAAGAAATGGAAGAAGAGAAGAGAACTAGTCTCACAAACTCTCTTTCACAACAATTCTAGACAATTTTTTTACTTCAAAATTCAACTTGTATTACAAGGTACCAAACACTCCTATTTATAATGAGGAGAACCGATCATGTTACAAGGGAGAAGGAGTGAGAAGAGTCACTCTTCTAGCTCCTTCTAGCGCCTAAGTGAGAAAGGAGTAGGAAGAGTCACTTCTTCCACTTTTTCCTAAAAAATGCGCCTATAATGCCTTACAATTAGAGGTATCTTTTGGTTTTCCTCTTTGGCATACTCCTAAGGCTATTTCTATATTATTTACAAATGCTTATGCAAGGGTAATTACAAAAAGAGATAGCATTTGATGCTCTTTACCTAAAACTTTAGCCTTGCTCCTTGTAATCCTTTGTGGCATAAAGGTTTTTGAGCTAGTTCGTGTAGAGTAACTTTACTATTCAAATTCAACATGAGAATACATGGAGTAAGGCACCCTTTGGAAAACAAGAAGAGCAAGGGCATGAAAGTAAATGAGGGAGGGACGGTTTTTAGGTTTTGACTAAGTCAAAATTGCACCCTAGGCTTGTTCTTCTAGAGGTTAGGTCAAATTTCCTTCCTAAAGGGCTAGGTACAAGCTAAAATGATAACTACACCTCCTATTATGCTAAAGGTACCTATTCTAGCCAATCTTACTATTTGGACCCCTAAAGTGAGCCCAAATTATTTACAACATGTTTTATTTTGAGAAGAACAAAAGAAAGAACATTTGGTGTTCTGGTCTATGCCCATTTCTTCTTCTGGTGAGGTCCGCTAGATCTTTGGTGGGTTCTTGACTTGATTGTTAAGATGACTGTTCATAGTGTGAATAGTCTCTTGAGGCCTTTGTCATCTTCTTGTGTTACTTGGATTGCATCGGAACTCGACACTCGGATCACGCTTGATGAACAAACTTTTCAACATTCGCAAGCGCTTCTATTTATTAAATGATAATGAAGAGAGAGAATAAGACATTCGCCTCTCAAACCGTTAGATCACTTCGCATCCAAGGGCACATAGCCCTTGGCATATGAATCGACACATATCAATGATCATTAGATCTCTTGGATCAAATAGTACATGCGAAACAGGGCTTTGAAAAAGTGTCTCTGACAACATTAAATGCACCAAGTCACATCTCACCTTGAGGCACCCAACGATTACATCTAGACTCTTCAAAAGCTAACGTTCCTTGAGTCTAGGGGGCAAGTGTATCGAACGAGCCATTCTCTCGATTTCAGTAACCGATCGACCATGTCTAAACACATTTAAGGCACTTAATAAATATAGAAACAACAGTTATGGAAGTTCTTTATGAGTCATAATCATGTCCTGCTTAATACAAGTGACATCTTCGAAAAATCAGCTAAACACTGAAAGAAATTGAAGATATTCTCCAAATATGAAATATATACAGATATACCAATATATCTCCTTATAAATCAGGGATCATGTTATACATCAGATAGCCACTACAAAAAAACTTGTATGTGGTGACGGTTATAATATAGCAGTTATTAAAAACTGTCACAATTAGCTATATAATACGATAACTCTATAACCGCCATAATTTTCCTTTCAAATGTGGCACATAGAATCATCATAATTATCCTTCAAAATAAACACTCTCCTGCATTTCATTCCCTCCGTAACTTTCCTCTTTCACAATGTTTTTTTTTTTTTCGTATTTCCCTCTTTCACTCTTCGAAAATATACAACATCTTTTTGTTTTTTTTTTCGTATTCCTTCCTCACTCACTGAACATTCCCCTCACTGATTAAGCTTCCCCTCTTTCGTATTCCTCACATTGAACATTGCCCTCAGTGAACCTTCTCACCGCAATACAACCCCTTTCTCAGTGAACCCTAACCGTTCTATTCTCGTTCGTATTCCCCTTCTCTTATCACCGCATCCCTTCTTTTCTCAGTCTCACCGGAAGCCCTTCATAGTCTCACCAAAAACCCCTCTTCTCACTCTCACCGAAAACCCATCTTCTCAATCTCACCGAAAACCCTTCTTCTCAATCTCATTGTTCTCAGCCTCACTGCAAACCATCTCACCCCTCTCACTTTTCTCACTGCAATTTTTGGCCGCCATTACCGCTGCAATCGTTGGTTCGTTGTCGCAATAGGTACGTGCAATGATCTTTTTTTTGCAAGGTTAAGTTTTTGTGTGTATTTCCTTTATCGGTTATGATTTTGAAGTTTCTAATTTCAAAACCCTCACCGTCAATTATTTTGTTCCTGATTTCCAAACCCTTTATATTTAACCTCATCATCACGACCTTTGGCAATAAGCACTTCTCTCTAAAGTTGTATGATTTATGTCGAAAGGGTATTCCACGAAGGAAAATTTTCTATATTTTTGGTTTCATGTGTCATTTTTGCTTCTGCCATCTCTTTATTGTCTGTGGTGTTCTGATAAGAAATAGGGATTTGATACTTTTATTGTTGTTGCATTTCTTTAAAATTGTACCGACCAGTCCTCGGACACCGAGAACAGGTAGTAAAGGGCGAACCACGTTAGCTGGGTCCCACAGCATGGGCCAAAGCCACGTGGAATGGACCCCGCAGGAAGCTTGGATTAGAGGGTGATCAGTCATCGGTGTTCCCAATCAGAGAAGGGTGATCAATCATCGGTGTGTCCCCTCAGAGAAGGGTGATTAGTCATCAGCATGCTCCCACAGAGAAGGGTGATTAGTCATCAGCATGCTCCCACAGAGAAGGGTGATTAGTCATCAGCATGCTCCCACAGGGAAGGGTGATTAGTCATCAGCCACAGAGAGGGGTGATTAGTCATCAGCGTGACGACCACCAGAAAAGGGCTGATGTGTCCTCGTCACTCCGCAGGGTGATCAGTCCTCGGCCATAGAGTGTGGCGAGGTGACATCGATCTTGGGTGATTTGAACAGTGTAACCAGAACAGCTAAGGTTGGTTCCCAGAGTGGGCCAATCACCAGTTAAGTACCCAGAGGAAAGGAGAGGCCTGAAACACGAAGGGCACATGCGGGTAGCAGGGAGAGCACAGTTAGGTGCAGAGTCCTGAAGGGTCGAGTACTCATCAGAACTAGGGTTTCCTAGTGAAGCTACATGTATGGCACGTGAACAGTGAAGGCACTCCCAGAACAGGTGGCCCCAGATATTAGGTGCACAAGGAGGCATCCAGGTGGTCACCCTGTTAAAGTTTGCACTCCAGAGAAGGAAACCTTACGTGCTAGATTACCCTAAGATTGGGTGATAGCGGCGCAGGGGTATTCCAGTAAACCCTGAATATGGCTAGCAGCGCAGTGAACCCTAATTAGGGTTAGCGGCGCAGTAAACCCTAGACTATATAAGGGACAGTAAAATACTTCACAAAGGTACGCAGTTTCTAGACCTAAACACAGAGAAACTCAATACACTTGGTGTTTCTTGCCCTACACTGACTTGAGCGTCGGAGTGCAAACGGCCTCTAGGGTGCCCCTTTCTCTTTTGCAGGTGCAGATTGCTTCGAAAGAACCAAGCACATATCAACGTGAGGAAGGAGGCGTCTGAGTGTCATGGAGTCAACTGACAGGCGAGTCAACCGGCAAGAACATTTGGCGCCCACCGTGGGGTCGGAGTAAAACAAGGTCCCATACACGAGAGTGAGAGTAGAAACCACAGAAGATGAGGAATACAAGACACGGGTCCGTTCCACCAAATGGAGGCGACAGTGTTACCATGCAACAACTCATGGAGACGATGCGCGCCCTCCAGGAGACGGTGGCGGAGTCCAGAGCGCGTCAGGCGCGTATGCAGGAGGATCTGGCCGCTTCCCAGGCCAGGAATGAGGAGCTGCATAAGGCCAACGAAGAGCTACGCTTGAATCTGCATCACATGCAGCAAGCTGGGGATCGCGTGGGAGAGGGTCAGGCTCCACCTACGCCCCCAAGAGCCTTTCCCATGCCTTTTACCAAAGAAATCGTGGACGCGGTGGTCCCAGCCACATTCGTGGGGCCAAAGACTGTGTTCACTGGGAAAGAAGATCCAGAAGCGCATCTGACAGCCTTCCACACTCAGATGATGTTGTCCGAAGGCTCAGACGCGGTGTACTGCAAGATGTTTATGAGTACATTGAGCGGGATAGCTATGGAGTGGTTCGTGAGCCTGCCAGAGGGCCACATCACCTCCTTCCATCAGTTTTCGAGGCTGTTCACAGAGCAGTACATCGTCAACAGAGCGCCACCGGTGGTGTCCTTCGACCTGTTTGACATGCGGCAATATCAGAGGGAGTCGCTGAAGGACTACCTCAACCGTTTTAGTGCACAGGTGGTGAGATTTCCCAGCAAGGACGAGAACATGCTGGTGCACGCATTCAAGAAAGGCGTACTGCCTGGTCCTTTCGGTGAATCGCTCATCAGGAGCCACCCCGCCACCTTTGCTGAGATTCGGCAACGCGCGGTGGCGCACATAGTAGCAGAGACAGAGGTCTCTGAGAAGAGAGGCAGCGCTGCACCATTGATGTCGCGTGGAGGTCAGGGGAAGCTGCAGCAGCAGGCGTGAGTGTATGAAGCCAAGGAAGGGAAGAAGGCGCAGGGAAGGCCTCGTCCCTATGCACCCAGGAAGGACCAGACTAGAGGGCGTGCAAGGGAGAACAACGCACCCCCTAGGTATGACTTCATGGTGGAGTTGGCGGAGCTGATCGCCATCCCTGCCGTGGCTGCAAGACTCCAAGTACCAGAGAAAACTGACAAGGTGCTTGGAGGGAGAAAGGATGAGTGGTGTGAATTCCATCAGGCTTATGGACACACACTCCACATCTGCCTGTCATTGGGGCGTCAACTTGCTGAGTTAGTGAAGACAGGATTCCTGACCGATTACCTGCGGGAGGCGCAGGGTGATCGCGCTTCGGGGCCCCAGGCAGGCGACCAGCAACATGACATCCCTGTGCTTGGGGAAATCAGGTGAAGGAAGACGCTACGCTGGGGGGCTCCCAGGTAGCTCAGGTGGAAGCTGAAGCAAAGGGCATGATCGGTCCTTGTGAGTCAGGCATCGCCAGGGAGATCATCGGCTGGAGACTCTGGATGGAACAGCAATCCCCAGGGCATTGAACGCTACACACTTGAATTTCTACTTCAGTTAAGTTGTAAAATAGGTGCATTCTTGCGTTGTACACACACTCAAAACATATATACTATAAACAGCTGAGCAGATCAGGGGGCACTCTCTTTAACGAGGCCGCCCAATAAAAGATTTAAGTATATCAAGTGTGCAAGTATTTCCCAGTTTTAAAGTTCTTCTCACCCCAGGAGTGGGAAAGGGACAGAATAACCTGATTCACGTGAGGTTGATGACATTGGAGCAGGCAAGAGGGGTCATCGAGAAACACTCTTCGCCCCTCGATACCAGGTGTCATTGACGGTGATCGGCGTTCGGACCTAAAGGACGATGACCGATCATGCATGGTCATCGAGGTTACACGCAGTTAAACTGGGACCCAGGCTCCCAGCGAGAGCGTTACGCATTCACCTCGCATGATTCCAAACCAGAAGAGAAAGAGTTGCTTGCCAGTAGGGTTGTGCATGAGGAGGGTGTAAGAAAGCTAGTAAGCTGGTCAGTGGTCGGTGACTCTCTTAACCCATTACGTGCATGGCACTGTGCGGGAAGATCGTGCATGCAGGATGCAGCGCCTGGCGAGTGTGTTTACACCAACCACCTCTGGTGCTCTCGTGGGAGCATGCAACTCGCTCAGAGGGAAGAAACAGGCTAAGTTACTTCTCAAAGGAATAACTTAGGTTCACAGAGAAAAGCGCAGAGGCCCTTCAGGTATGACATGCGTACAGTTAAATCCTCCCTCGCCTATGAGCGAAGTGAGGTCAGTGAGAACCTGTCACTTGGAGTTAGAGGTCTCGTAAGCGGAGAGGTAGGTTCGTAGAGAACACCTCCCCTTCAAGTGAGAACTTCCAACGTGAAAGAAGGGTTCGCCCAGTGAAATCCTCCCTCGCCTATGAGCGAAGTGAGGTCAGTGAGAACCTGTCACTTGGAGTTAGAGGTCTCATAAGCGGAGAGGTAGGTTCGTAGAGAACACCTCCCCTTCGAGTGAGAACTTCCAACGTGAAAGAAGGGTTCGCCTAGTGAAATCCTCCTTCGCCTATGAGCGATATGAGGTCAGTTAGAGCCTGTCACTTGGAGTTAGAGGTCTCGGAAGCGGAGAGGTAGGTTCGTAGAGAACACCTCCCCTTCGAGTGAGAACTTCCAACGTGAAAGAAGGGTTCGCCCAGTGAAATCCTCCCTCGCCTATGAGCGATGTGAGGTCATTTAGAACCTGTCAGTGGGGGTTAGAGGTCTCGTAAGTAGGAAGGAAGATTCGTAAGGAACACCTCCTCTTCGAGTGAGAACTCCCAACTTGAAAGAAAGGTTCACCAGAGAAGTCCTCACCCTCGACTTCTTACAGCGAGGCTGAGGCGAGAGGAAAAGACCTCACCCTCGACTTCTTACAGCGAGGTTGAGGCGAGAAAAGACCTCACCCTCGACTTCTTACAGCGAGGCTGAGGCGAGAGAAGTCCTCACCCTCGACTTCTTACAGCGAGGCTGAGGCCAGAGGAGAAGTCCTCACCTCGACTTCTTACAGCGAGGCTGAGGCAAGAGGATAATTCCTCACCTCGACTTCTTACAGCGAGGCTGAGGCAAGAAAAGAAGTCCTCACCTCGACTTCTTACAGCGAGGCTGAGGCGAGAGAAGTCCTCACCTCGACTTCTTACAGCGAGGCTGAGGCGAGAAAGAAGTCCTCACCCTCGACTTCTTACAGCGAGGCTGAGGCGAGAGAAGTCCTCACCTCGACTTCTTACAGCGAGGCTGAGGCGAGAGGAAAAGACCTCACCCTCGACTTCTTACAGCGAGGCTGGGGCCAGGGAAGAAGTCCTCACCCTCGACTTCTTACAGCGAGGCTGAGGCGAGAGAAGTCCTCACCTCGACTTCTTACAGCGAGGCTGAGGCAAGAGGAGAAGTCCTCACCTCGACTTCTTACAGCAAGGCTGAGGCGAGAGAAGTCCTCACCTCGACTTCTTACAGCGAGGCTGAGGCGATAGAAGTCCTCACCTCGACTTCTTACAGTGAGGCTGAGGCGAGAAGAAAGACCTCACCCTCAACTTTGTACAGCGAGGCTGAGGCGAAAGGAGAAAGACCTCACCTCGACTTCTTACAGCGAGGCTGAGGCAAGAGGAGAAGTCCTCACCTCGACTTCTTACAGCAAGGCTGAGGCGAGAGAAGTCCTCACCTCAACTTCTTACAGTGAGGCTGAGGCGAGAGAAGTCCTCACCTCGACTTCTTACAGTGAGGCTGAGGCGAGAAGAAAGACCTCACCCTCAACTTTGTACAGCGAGGCTGAGGCGAGAGGAGAAAGACCTCACCTCGACTTCTTACAGCGAGGCTGAGGCAAGAAGGGTCATCGAGAAGCACTTTTCTTCCCCAAAACACAAGCATCATCTTTGGTGTTCAGGCCCTTTATGTGCTTAGCGCTGGAGTAATAGAGAAGTAAAGCAGAGCCTGAAGCGCGATGACAGATCGATGGTGCCCCAACATGCTAGTCGGTGGTCGGCGGTAGAAGCAAGTTCTGCTTTGAGAAGCCGAAGCATTTAGGCCCGTCAAGTCAGTCGTCCAGCATGAAGTTAAAGACAATGCTGAGTCACACGCAGAGAGTTAAAAATGGAAAGGACATGCAGCTGGAGCAAAGATTTCATTCATATTGAAGTCAAGGCAGTGAGCCTTTATAGCTAAAAGGTTTATACAAGTTATGAAGCAGAAAAAGAAATTACACAGAAAAGAAGAAGTTGCAAAGGGAGAAGCTCAAGGAGGAGGAATGATCTTGCCATCGACCACTTAGTCTCTTTGCTGAGAACGAGTTCACAGCTCGAGACTGGGGGGCTTGTGATCCGATCGGTCATCGGTAGTCGATGACGTCAGCAGCAGATGACCACGTGGACCATTCACAGGGTGACACGTGGTAGAAGATAGCAGGTGAATCAGAGGGGAGATCACATAGAACGGTGATCGGTGGTCAGTTGCTAAAGTGACCACCACCAGCAGATCAGTGCCTAGATGAGCGCCTGACAGTAGAGCGCGAGAAGTAATGAAGCACCGATCAGCCATCGGTGCAAGCGCGCAGAGCCACGTAGGTCGCCCAGGCCGATGACTTAGTCTCTTCGCTGAAACAAGTTAACAGCTTGAGACTGGGGGGCTTGTGTACCGACCAGTCCTCGGACACCGAGAACAGGTAGTAAAGGGTGAACCACGTCAGCTGGGTCCCACAGCATGGGCCAAAGCCACATGGAATGGACCCCGCAGGAAGCTTGGATTAGAGGGTGATCAGTCATCGGTGTTCCCAATCAGAGAAGGGTGATCAGTCATCGGTGTGTCCCCTCAGAGAAGGGTGATTAGTCATCAGCATGCTCCCACAGAGAAGGGTGATTAGTCATCAGCATGCTCCCACAGGGAAGGGTGATTAGTCATCAGCCACAGAGAGGGGTGATTAGTCATCAGCGTGACGACCACCAGAAAAGGGCTGATGTGTCCTCGTCACTCCGCAGGGTGATCAGTCCTCGGCCACAGAGTGTGGCGAGGTGACATCGGTCTTGGGTGATTTGAACAGTGTAACCAGAACAGCTAAGGTTGGTTCCCAGAATGGGCCAATCACCAGTTAAGTACCCAGAGGAAAGGAGAGGCCTGAATCACGAAGGGCACATGCGGGTAGCAGGGAGAGCACAGTTAGGTGCAGAGTCCTGAGGGGTCGAGTACTCATCAGAACTAGGGTTTCCCAGTGAAGCTACATGCATGGCACGTGAACAGTGAAGGCACTCCCAGAACAGGTGGCCCCAAAGATTAGGTGCATAAGGAGGCATCCAGGTGGTCACCCTGTTAAAGTTTGCACTCCAGAGAAGGAAACCTTACGTGCTAGATTACCCTAAGATTGGGTGATAGCGGCGCAGGGGTATTCCAGTAAACCCTGAATATGGCTAGCAGTGCAGTGAACCCTAATTAGGGTTAGCGGCGCAGTAAACCCTAGACTATATAAGGGACAGTAAAATACTTCACAAAGGTACGCAGTTTCTAGACCTAAACACAGAGAAACTCAATACACTTGGTGTTTCTTGCCCTACACTGACTTGAGCGTCGGAGTGCAAACGGCCTCTAGGGCGCCCCTTTCTCTTTTGCAGGTGCAGATTGCTTCGAAAGAACCAAGCACATATCAACGTGAGGAAGGAGGCGTGTGAATGTCGTGGAGTCAACTGACAGGCGAGTCAACCGGCAAGAACAAAAATATTGTTTGAGACTTATATTTTTATGCGATGTGCACATGTACTCATATTATTTAGTTTAAGGTGAAATTTTGATGATTGGAATATTGTTTTCTTTCTTCAATATGTCACCCTCCTTTTCCTTCTCAGATTTTACCGTGTGGATGCAAGACCGGGAGTTCTAAAGGATGGAAATTCTCTCCTTGAACTTTTTGAGGTAATAATTTTCTATATGTTTTTTGGCTCCTTAAACTTAAAAACACAAGTAGAGAAATGGAAAAATCAAGCTAAGTTAGCAGAAAAACTGTAAAGTTAAAATAATAGTTATTTTTTTACAAGAGATTTGGAAGGTTTCAACCATTGTTGGTGCAATGCGTGTAAAGAAAGGTTCATCACTTAAAGCTTTTGCTTGAAGCGTTAAGTTCTTTCAATGCATAAAGTTTGCATGATGCAGTCCCCACAATATATAGAGACAAGATGAAATTCCTGTCAAAAATTTTCACTACTACTATCAAATAAATTGGGCTGAACTCGAAAATGTTATGTTTTATTTTCATATATGGCAGTGGCATAAGCAACATTTAATCTTCTCTGTTTATTTTGTGTTGGTAATTTCAGAATGTACTAGATTGTTCTTTCTTCTTGCTTCATCTAGTATTGACCCTATTGAGGAACAATTGTGAGAAATATCATATCAGTTTAAGGTGAAAATGAGACATGAGATGCTTTAGTACAACTTTGTACTATAAATCTAAATAAATTATTAATTATCTTCCAAGTAAAAAATCATTTCCCCTTCTTTGACATGGCTTATCAAGGATTTTCTAATAGAGATCTTGACAAGGATGCCATAGCACTTCGAATTTTTCTTGAAGATGTGCATTTGATAGCATTTTCTAAATCATTTTCAAAGAAAATGTGATTATCCGATCATAAAGTTGGTTGTCTTAGTTAAGAAAAGTCCTTATCAACTTTTCACGTTCTTATACACTTTACTAATCTACATTAAAATCTATAATGGTGTTTTGTGCCAAAATATAAAGCAAGTAGCTGCACTTAAAAGTCAACTTTAGTTGATGTCCCATGAAATGTATAGTAGCATTCCCTTACATGGTATTTCAATAGTTGCTAAGATATTAAGACACCTGAAGGAGAAGCACTTTGGGGGAAAGAAATAAAGGTAATATTCATCTTTTTAACTTTTCTTTTCTAAATTAATTCAATATCTAATCACTTTTTTTAGCAATGTTGTTTGAAGGTCATGGCTAAATGAATTGAAATTTTGTAAAGAAAGGTGCATGGCAATGTTTGTTATTCATGGTCTATTTAATTCATTAGAAGTGGAGAAAATTATGTTAGTATATTTTTTACTTATATGTAGCTCTCTGAATTATAATATATTCTAAACTTTTGTAATTATATTATCATTTTTGGAACATGTAGAAAATTGAGACTGTTAAGAATATTGGACAAGCTGATATGTGGAAGATCACACACAAGAGAAAGAATGAAACCTATGTTAATGATGAAGCTATGAAGATTGGGATAACTTCTAATTATTATGATAAGTTGTTTTTGAACCTCTGATGAGCTTGTTTATATTGAACTGAATAACTTTGATTGTTAGATACTTATTTTGAGTTAGATAATTTAGAATCTTAGATAATTATAAACATTACCATGGATATATACTATATGTAGGGAAGTACCTATTGGAGATTGGTTCTAACTGATTAATTTATATAGGCTTGTTAGAGAATTAAATTGTTCATAGAGTTAACAATTTCAAAATTTTGGAAGAGTTGCCTTATATATGTTAATGGATGAGTCACTGATTTTAGCCATATATATGTTAAAAAGTTGTAATTAACTAATTAATTATTCTGAGGTTTCTCCAATTTTGCAGGCCAGTTGCTGTGGAATGTTCTTTATTATGACAATGATCTCCTTGCATCTTACTATTTATTGGTAAATTTTGCTATTCATTTCTCGCATGTTTTCTTTTCCATTATCGTGACATGTTAGCATGTGTAGAGGTAATCACCATTTAATGCCAAATTGCACATCTGAGAGCATTATATTTTCATATTTTAAGGCCTTGGTTTGTTACTTGTGTTGTTGCATGCTCTACCTTTATGTATCAATTGTTGGAATATGTGGGGCCATTCACTTTTTCATTTAATGCTTCTACTTGCATATGCATTTTGCAAAAAAAAGTTCTTTCAATTTGTTGATTCATTTGGTGTGTACGTGACCACCTTTCATTTATATTTGTTGTTTTCATTTATATTTGTTGTTTTCCATTTAAAAAGAATCCTTAGCTTCATTTATATTATTCAATTATTAATATTTATCAAATTTAATTATATTATGAAATTAGTTTATGTTATGATTTAATTATATTATGAAATTTAATTATATACTGAAATTTAATTATGTGATTGATCATGCAGGTAAAAGAACCAAATTTGCTGATGAAGACTAGAGTGGCAGAGTCTTTCTTGTAGTTACTGATGATGAAAACTAGAATTGATAATTTGACAATTTAACGTTATCATTTTGATTCTCTTGTAGTTTCAAATATTTTTACATTATCAGATTGGTTCTCTCAATGAATGAATGAAATTTTTTTTATTATTATATTTATCAATTTTAATTATATCAGGAAGTATAATTATATTATGAAATTAGTTTATGTTATAATTTAATTATATTAAGAAATTTAACTGTGTATTAAAATTTAATTATAATATGAAATTAATTAATATTATAAAATATAATTAAATAAATTATTATAAATATTAAAAAAAAAATTAAAGTTTACTTATAATATGAAATTAAATAATATTATGAAATTAAATAAATAAATTATTATAAATATTAAAAATTAAATTAAACTTTAATTATAATATGAAATTAAATAATATTATGAAATCAAATTATAAAATAGAATTAAATAAATTATTATAAATATTAAAAATTAAATTAAATATTTAATATTTGAATTATGACAGTTATAAAGGATATTATAAACGTCATACTATATTGTATTAAGTGGCGTTTAAAACTGCCACTATTTATGCTGGAATTGGTTTACCCAGTTTCAAAATTATGAGATTTATAACTGACGTAAATTACACGTTTAAAACCGCCACTTTATACAATGCATTATATGACATCTACTACAACGATTCTCAATTGACTGTCATATTAAACTTTGTGGCGGTAAGAATTCTAGCGGTTATAAACGCCAAATTATACAAAAATAACCACTACCACATACACGTTTTTTTGTAGTGAGCAACTGATATTTATTCGGCACATCACAATAAGGACCCATGACAAAACACTATAAATAAACCCTTTACAGAGGTGTAAGGTACGATTTAATTAGTTTTCACTATACACTCTTTACATAGAGTACATACTTGATCATTGGACTACTTTTTTCAGGTAAACCTCGATCGAGCATCAACAATTAAAGGAAGAGACTTGAAGGAGGGAGCGAGGAGGCAACTGACACATCAACAATTAAGGAACAAATGGCATTATGAGAACCTTTAAATATAGGAATGCCAAGAAAGATAAAAGGAAAAGGATCTCTATTAAAACCAAAAAGATGTTTGATGTGTTTGTGAGCTTGATTAGATGCATTTTTGTACTGACCAGTCCTCGGACGTCAGCTGGGTCCCACAGCATGGGCCAAAGCCACGTGGAGTGGACCCCATAGGGGGTATTATAGTAAGAAAGGGGTGATTAGTCATCAGCCTATAGAGAAGGGTGATGAGTCATCAGCCTACAGAAAGGGGTGATTAGTCATCAGCCTACAGAAAGGGGTGATTAGTCATCAGCCTACAGAAAGGGGTGATTAGTCATCAGCATACAGGAAAGGGTGAGTAGTCGTCAGCACCAGGATGGGCGGAGGTGTCATCGTCACTCAGCAGGTCGAGGACTCTTCGGCAACAGAGTATGGCGAGGTGACATCGGCCTTGGGTGATTTGAACAGCGTAAACAGAACAGCTAAGATTGGTTCCCAGAGTGGGCCAATGACCAGTTAAATACCCAGAGTTAGGGAGAGGCCTAGATCACGAAGTGACTACGCGAGTAGCAGGGAGAGCACAGTTGGGTGTAGAGTCCTGAGGGGACGAGTACTCACCAGAACTAGGGTTTTCCCAGTGAAGCTACATGCATGGCACGTAAACAGTGAAGGCACTCCCAGAACAGGTGGCCCCAGAGACTAGGTGCACAAGGAGGTACCCGGGTGGCCACCCTGTGAGAGTTTGCACTCCAGAGAAGGAAATCTTATGTGCTAGATTACCCTAAGATTGGGTGATAGCGGCGCAAGAGTATTCCAGTAAACCCTAAATATGGCTGGTAGCACAGTGAACCCTAATTAGGGCTAGCGGCGTAGTAAACCCTAGGCTATATAAGGGACAGTAAGATGCTTCGCAAAGGTACGCAGTTTCTAGACCTAAAAACACAGAGAGAAACTTATACACTTGGTGTCCTTGCCCTACACTGACTTGAGCGTCGGAGTGCAAACGGCCTCTAGGGCGCCCCCTTTTCTCTTTTGCAGGTGCAGATTGCTTCGAGAGAACCAGGCACATATCAACGTGAGGAAGGAGGCGTGTGAGTGTCGTGAGTCAACCGACAGGCGGGTCAATCGGCAAGAACATTTGGCGCCCACCGTGGGGCCGGAGTAAAACAAGGTCCCATACACGAGAGTGAGAGAAAAACCACGGAAGATGAGGAATACAAGACACGGGTCCATTCCACCAAACGGAGGCGACGGCGTTATCATGCAACAACTGATGGAAACGATGCGCGCCCTCCAGGAAACGGTGGCGGAATCTCGAGCGCATCAGGCGCGCATGCAGGAAGACCTGGCCGCTTCACAGGCCAGGAATGAAGAGTTACACCGAGCAAATGAGGAGCTGCGTTTGAATTTGCAGCACATACAACAAGCTGGAGATCGTGGGGAAGATGATCGAGCCCCACCAGTGCCCCCAAGGGCCTTTCCCATGCCTTTCTCCCAAGCGATCATGAACACGGTGGTCCCAACTACCTTTGTAGGGCCTAAAACCGTGTTCACCGGGAAAGAGGATCCTGAGACGCATCTCACTGCTTTCCACACGCAGATGATGTTGTCAGGAGGGTCCGATGCAGTGCACTGTAAGCTCTTTATGGCCACACTGACAGGAACTGCGCTAGAATGGTTCGTGAGTTTGCCTGAAGGACATATCACATCTTTCGCGCAATTCTCCGCGCTGTTCCGGGAGCAATATCTTGTCAACAGGGCCCCTCCACCAGTGTCTTACGATCTTTTTGATGTAAGGCAGCATCAGAGGGAGTCCCTTAAAGAGTACCTCAATAGGTTTGGAGCGATGGTGGTAAGGTTGCACACCAAGGATGAAGACATGGTGGTGCACGCTTTCAGGAAGGGTGTATTGCCAGGGCCTTTCAGCGAATCTCTGATCCGCAGCCGTCCCAAGACCTTCAGCGACATAAAACGGCGTGCTGTGGCCCATATTGTCGCCGAAGGAGAACTCAGCGAGAAGCGAGAAAGTGCAGTCTCGTTAAGGCCCCGAGCACCTAGTCGACCTCAACCGCTGCGGGTACACGAGGCGACCACGAAGAAGAAAGCTCAAGAGAAACAAAAACCCTACGAGCCCCGAAAACCGCAACCTAGGGCGCGAGGCAAAGATGACATGCCCCCTAGGCATGAATTTGTAGTGGAGTTGCAGGAACTGATTGCCATTCCTAACGTGGCAGAAAGGTTGAAGATGCCTCCAAAGAGTGACAAGAGGTTGGGGCCCAACAAAAATGCATGGTGCGAATTCCATCAGGCTTTTGGGCACTCCATTCGAAATTGCCTGGCCCTGGCGCACCAATTGGACGAGTTGGTGAAGAGTGGGTTTTTGAATGACTATTTAAAGGCAGCGTCGGAAGGTGAGACGGTTGTTGCACCAAGGGCAGACCAGGGGCATGAGGTGCCCGTACATGGCGAGATTCACACTATATCAGGAGGGTTCTCAGGAGGAGGGTGCACTTCTTCGCAACGAAAGAAGTATGCACGTTCAGTGATGGCAGTGGAAGTCTGCGAGGAAGATCACTTTCCGGACATCGACCTCGTCTTCACAAAGGCCGATCGCCGCGATGTTGTTCCTCATGACAACGATCCGGTGGTCATTTCAGTGGTCACTACTGCACGGAAGGTGCACCGAGTGCTGGTCGATCAGGGAAGCTCGGCCGATGTGATGTTCTGGTCGACTTTCAACAAGCTACAGTTGTCTCCTGATCAGCTGCGACCCTACGTCGACTGTTTATATGGGTTTGCAGGAGACCAGGTAGAGGTACGGGGGTACATAGAGTTGAGGACCACGTTCACAGATGGAGTGGCATCCCGCACGGAGAACATCAGGTACCTTGTGGTGAACGCCCCCTCTGCTTATAACATCCTTATGGGCAGACCGGCCCTGAACCGGCTAGGGGCTGTGGTGTCCACAAGGAACATGAAGATGAAGTTGCCATCGATGGAAGGGATGGTGGTAGCCATCAAGTCAGATCAAAAAGAGGCTAAAAGATGTTATGAGAATAGCCTCAAGACAAAGAGGGGAATCTGCATGGTGACCACCTCACCATCGGGAGGAGGTGTCAATGAAACAGATCTGCCACGAGGAGACATCGGGGTCACCCGAGCAGAAGTCGCCCGGGCGAGGCGTCCCGAACCGGCAGCGGAGGTCGTGGAGAAGGAGATCGGAGGAAAGGTTTTCAAGCTGGGTAAATCCCTATCTCAGGAGACCCAAGATCAGGTAACAGGGGTTATAGGAAAGCATCTGGACGCTTTCGCTTGGTCCCCCTCAGACATGCCAGGCATTGACCCCGATTTTCTATGCCATCGCCTGGCACTGAATCCCCAAGCCAGGCCAGTCCGCCAAAGGAGAAGGAAGTTCAATGATGAACGAAGGCAGGTAGTCAGGGAGGAAACACAGAAGTTGCTGAAGGCAGGCCACATACGGGAAATACAATACCCTGAGTGGCTTGCGAATGTCGTCCTGGTGAAAAAGGCCAACGGGAAGTGGAGGATGTGTGTGGACTTCACAGATCTTAACAAGGCATGTCCGAAAGATTCCTACCCTCTGCCCAACATAGATGCGCTAGTGGACAGCGCCTCCAGCTGCAAGTTACTCAATTTCTTGGACGCTTTCTCCGGGTACAATCAGATCAAGATGCACCCGCTAGATGAGAACAAGACTGTGTTCATGACAGAGCTGTCCTGTTACTGCTACACAGTCATGCCGTTTGGCCTGAAGAATGCGGGTGCCACATATCAGAGGCTGATGGACAAGATACTCGCCCGCATGATGGGACGCAATGTGCAGGCCTATGTAGATGACATGGTGGTGACGTCCCAGTCACGAGATCAGCATGTTGACGATTTGGAGGAGCTGTTCAACACAATAGCTAAGTACAGGTTGAAGTTGAATCCAGAAAAGTGCGTCTTTGGAGTGGAGGCAGGCAAGTTCATTGGGTTTTTGCTCACGGAAAGAGGGATTGAGGCCAACCCAGACAAGTGTGCAGCGATCATAGCCATGAGGAGCCCGACGTCAGTCAAAGAAGTGCAACAGTTGACGGGTCGGATGGCTGCACTCTCCAGGTTCGTGTCAGCCGGAGGTGACAAGGGTCACCCTTATTTCCAATGCCTAAGGAGGAATAGCAGATTCACTTGGACTGCGGAATGTGAGCAGGCTTTCCTTAAGCTCAAAGAGTACCTGGCCAGCCCGCCAGTCTTGTGCAAGCCTCAGCTCGGCATACCCTTACGTCTTTATTTTGCAGTCACAGATAGGGCGGTGAGTTCTGTCTTGGTTCAAGAGCAGCAACAAAGCCAGAAGCCCATTTACTTTGTCAGCAAAGTGTTGCAGGGGCCTGAAATAAGGTACCAAGCCTTAGAAAAGGCAGCATTAGCAGTGGTGTTTTCAGCTAGGAGACTTCGTCACTATTTCCAGAGCTTCACAGTGGTGGTGATGACAGATCTGCCGATATGTAAGGTCCTGCAGAAGCCCGATGTGGCGGGAAGAATGGTGCGTTGGGCAGTCGAGTTGTCAGAATTCGACATCCAGTATGAACCCAGGGGCCCGATCAAAGGACAGGTTTATGCTGACTTTGTAGCCGAGATGTCCTCAACCGAGGCTCAGCATGAGGGACCCAATTTCAAATGGGTATTGTCAGTAGATGGGTCCTCGAATCAGCAAGGCAGCGGAGCGGGGGTGATCTTAGAAGGACCCAAGGGGTTGTTGATAGAGCAGGCCCTGCGGTTCGCCTTCAAAGCCAGTAATAACCAGGCGGAGTATGAGGCTTTGATCGTTGGGATGCTGTTGGCAAAGGAGATGGGAGCACAGAGCCTTATGGCCAAGAGTGACTCATTGTTGGTCACCGGTCAGGTGGTAGGAGAATACCAGGCTAAAGACCCTCAGATGGCCTCTTACTTGGAGTATGTCCAGAGATTGAAGAGTTCATTTGAGATATTTGAACTAGTACACGTGCCCAGGGAGCAAAATGCCAGAGCTGACTTGTTGGCCAAACTCGCCAGCTCAGGCAAGGGGGGCAGACAGAGGACAGTCATCCAGGAGACCCTGAGGGCGCCTCGTACCTATACAGCTGATAACTTGGTGGGAGTCCATCAGATCAGCCAGTCAGATGGCAAGAAGAGGAGTCATCGGTCGTTGACTCAAGAAACTTTAAAGAAGCCACGAGTCAACGCATGCATGCTAATGGGGGTAGAAACGCCACAGATCTGTCTACTACAAAAGGGTGAGACATGGATGACGCCCTATAAGCGTTACATAGCGGATGGAATGCTCCCAGCAGAGCCGACGGAGGCTAAAAAGATAAAGAAAAACTCGTCCAGGTACACACTCATTGAAGGCGAGTTGTACAGACATGGGTTTACCCACCCCATCTTAGTCTGTGTGCATGGCGAGAAGTGTGTGAGGATAATGGCAGAGCTCCATGAAGGTATCTGTGGTAGTCACATCGGGGGCCGAGCTCTCGCCTCAAAGGCCATTCGAGCAGGGTACTATTGGCCGACGATGAGGGAAGATTGCACTAGGTATGCGCAGCAATGCAAGCAATGCCAGTTGCATGCTGATTGGCCTAAGGCACCACCGGAAGAGCTCAGGTCAATATACAGCCCTTGGCCGTTTCACACATGGGGAATCGACATCTTGGGGCCTTTCCCTTTGGCGATACGGCAGATGAAGTACCTTGTGGTCGCCATAGAATATTTCACGAAGTGGATTGAAGCTGAGCCAGTAGCACAGATTACAGCACAGAAGATCCAACACTTCGTGTGGAAGAATATAGTCTGCCGCTTCGGGGTACCCAAACGCTTGGTGTCTGACAATGGCACCCAGTTTGCAAGCCAGCAGTTGAGGAAGCTATGTACAGAGCTGGAGATTAAGCAAGTGTTTGCGTCAGTCGAGCACCCGCAGACCAATGGGCAGGTGGAGTCGGCTAATCGAGTCCTTCTCAGAGGGCTGAAGAGAAGATTGGAGAAAGCAAAGGGAAGGTCAGCCGAGGAGGTTCCCAGAATAGTATGGGCCTACCATACTACTCCCCAGTCCACTACCAAGGAGACTCCCTTTAGTTTGGTATATGGTTCAGATGCCATGATTCCCGTGGAGATCCAGGAGAACTCACCACGTTTCCAGAACTTTGTAGCTGAGGAGTCCAATGAAGAGAGGAAGGTGAATCTTGATCTCTTGGATGAAGCTAGGGAAGAAGCAGGAATCAAAGCTGAGGCGCTGAAGAGGAGGGTCAAACTCAAACACACTTCAAAGTTGAGAGCTCGGCAGTTCCAGGTGGCAGACCTCGTCATGCGCAAGGCGTCTCCATACCAGATAGAGAACAAGTTATCCCCTAAGTGGACTGGTCCTTTCAGAGTGACAGAGGCCCTAGGGAATGGAGCATACAGGCTTGAGACTTTAGAAGGAGGTCCGATTCCTCGAACATGGAATGCGACCCACCTGAAGTATTATTTCAGTTAAAGCCATGTAATCTTGTACGCTACGTAATACAGGGGACACTCTTTTTTCCCTTCTAAGGGTTTTTAATGAGGTCACCCAATAAAATTCAGTTAAAGATATATGCTTTTAATATGTATGTACAATGTTATTAGAACCTGTCACGTGGAGTTAGAGGTCTTGTGAGTGGAGAGGTAGGTTCGCAGAGAACACCTCCACTTCGAGTGAGAACTTCCAATGTGAAAGAAGGGTTCACCCAGAGAAATCCTCCTCGCCGTTGGGCGATGTGAGGTCAGTTAGAACCTGTCACGTGGAGTTAGATGTCTCGTAAGTGGAGAGGTAGGTTCGCAGAGAACACCTCCACTTCGAGTGAGAACTTCCAATGTGAAAGAAGGGTTCGCCCAGAGAAATCCTCCTCGCCTGTGAGCGATGTGAGGTCAGTCAGAATCTGTCACTTGGAGTTAGAGGTCTCGCAAGGGGAGAAGTAGGTTCGTAGAGAACACCTCCACTTCGAGTGAGAACTTCCAATGTGAAAGAAAGGTTCGCCTGGTTAAATCCTCCGTCGTCCATGAGCGATGACAGGTCAGTCAGAACTTATTAGTGGGGTTAGAGGTCTCGTAAGGGGAATGGGGAGTTCATAAGGAACACTCTCCCCTCCGAGTGAGAACGCCCAATTTAAAGTGAAGGTTCATTAATGAAGTTAGCAGAAAAACATGTTACTTGAGGTTCATTTTTGCAGGTGCGTTATTTGTGATCACAAGACAAAAAGATGAACAATGCATAAACAAAGTTTTATATTACAAAGAGGATAATTACAAGATGTTCAGCTAAAATACAACTGTTTCGAGGACCTATCTGGGCACTATTTGCCCGTCGACCACCTGCATAGTTGCGGAGTATGGTGAGAGGTCCATCTCAGGATGCACACAGGCAACCTGAGCAAGGGCATCACCAAAGCCTTCCCCATAGGCGTCGGCGGCGTCATCAATAAGCTCAGCCTCGGTCTTCTTCAACAGTTCAATCTGTTGGGCAAGTTCCTCTTCCACCTTGCCCAGCTGAACTTCTCGATCGGTCGCCCTCTCCTCCAGCTTGGCCATTTTAGCTTGAGCCCCCTCTGCTTGCTCTTCCAGTTCAATAATCTTGTTGCGGAGGGGGAGTATCTTAGCTTCAAGGCCTCCTGCCCCTTGGAGAAAAGAAGCTTCTTAGTCTCCTTCTCAGATTGACGGAGACTACCCAGTTCTTGATTAAGGGCAGTCTCGCGCTTGTTCGCTTGACGGAGTTGGAGATCCTTTTGCTCCAGCTCCTTCTTCAGTTGGGCGGTCTCCTCTAGCAGCTCCGCCTCAACGCTACCCTTGACCAGCAAAGAGTTGGAAGCGGCCAAGAACTCCCCGAGACCATGGCTGAGGAGGTTCTCAAGGGAGTTTCTGTCCATGGCCTCCAAGACAGCTCTGCCAAGCATCTGAGCAAGTGATCTTTGGAGCAAGGAAGGCAATTCGGGGGCAGAAGGCATTTGACCAGAGGGAGGAGCACTCTCCCCACCCCCCTCAAGCGTTAAGATTGGCTCAGGAGGGGAGGAGGCGCTGGGAGGGTGCTCCCTAAAGGATGAAGGGTGCCCCTCTGTGGCTGAAGAGACCTCTGCAGCTGTCCCCACCCTTTTCCTTTTGAAGACAAGGCCGGAGCAGGTGTCCTCATCATCAGAAACCTCCATGGGGGCTGCCCTCTTGGACTTTTCAGCAATAGGTTCTAAGGCAGCACCCGCGGGTGATGAAGGACCTGCAGGGGCTGAACCGCTAGCATTGCGGCGACTCAGCACATCTGCCAGCCTTTTCTTCTTATCAGCGCTGAGTACCATACCTGCAAGGAACAATACGAAAGTATTAGAAAGACAAGGCGTTAAGCATGTGAATAGATTAAATGCAAGATGAAGTTGATGTACCAATGTATACGCTGAGAGTCTCAGCGTCGTACTCATGCCTAATCAGCTGGGTGGAGTCAAACACCACGCCCCAGCTGGAAATGGTTTGGCAGAGTTCTTGATCAGGGACAGTCAACTCCTCGAGCCTGCGTGGCTTCTTGAACTTCAACTCCCCCACCCAATATAAGGGAAACCCATCGAGCATGGTGGGGTCGTAGGAGCTGCAGCAGACTCGGAAGAACTTTCCCTTGAAGTTCTTGTATGACTGTGAGAAGAGCGTTAGCAGGACTCTCCCTGCCACCCCATTCAGGCTCACCCAAAGCCTCTTGCCGGGGCTCTTGGCCTCAAAAAATAGAGGAAGACATCAACAGAGGGGGTGAATCCTAGGTTATTACAGAGGATGGAAAACGCCCTGATAAAGGCCCAACTGTTGGGATGCAGTTGAGCAGGTGCCACATTTAGTTCAGTGAGCAGAGCCCTTTCAAACCCGTTGAAAGGAAGACGGACTTTGACTCTTTTGAAGATGGTGGTGTAGAAAAAGAAGAACGGCTCCCCATCGTTGCAGCGATCATCGGCGCACACGGGCTCGTTTGCTGTACAGGGTCGCACAGAGACGTATGCGTCAGTTTCCCTACCGAAGACGCGTCCTTTAATCTCATTCTCATCATCCCTGTGCTTGCGAAGATCCTCGCAGGATGTGAGTTTGGAGGTCTCGGCAAGGAGATCCTCAGAAGCCCAGGGGTAGAGGGCCTTGTAATCGACCGCTACAGTTGGAGGAGGGTTGGAGGTAGTTTTGGTTCCGGCCATCTCGAATCTAAACAAATGAGAGGCAGGAAAAGAAGAAAGGCTCAGAAGAAAACAACGGTGGACGAAGACTCAAAGGTAGAATGAACCCAGGACAGAAGAACAAAAACCTAGAATGCATAAGCCACACACAGGCCCAAAACAGTTATAGCATGCCATATGGATGATCGAGTTTATGTTATGAAGGAGGAGAAGACATAAAAATCATACCTTTGGTTGAGGGAGAGCGGAGAAGCGTGAAAAGTCTGGTGAGAAGAAGAAAGCGTGCGCTGGAAGATAGAATATGCATAAATGAGAATGCAGGGTGATGAAACAGTGAAGTGGCGCGGGTTTTTGAAGAGGTTTAACGTAGCCCTAGGGAGCGCAAACGTTATGAATCTCGAACCGTTGATGCAGCCACGTGTTAGCGGATGAAAGGGGGTTGGTGAAGTGTCTTCTCAACGCACTGTTCATGTACTTATGCGCAGAGCCACGTAGGCCGCCCAAGGCAATGACTTAGTCTCTACGCTGGAACAAGCTAACAGCTCGAGACTAGGGGGGCTTGTGTACCGATCAGTCCTCGCCCATCACTTAGTCTCTTCGCTGAAACAAGTTAACAGCTTGAGACTGGGGGGCTTGTGTACTGACCAGTCCTCGGACGTCAGCTGGGTCCCACAGTATGGGCCAAAGCCACGTGGAGTGGACCCCATAGGGGGTATTATAGTAAGAAAGGGGTGATTAGTCATCAGCCTATAGAGAAGGGTGATGAGTCATCAGCCTACAGAAAGGGGTGATTAGTCATCAGCCTACAGAAAGGGGTGATTAGTCATCAGCCTACAGAAAGGGGTGATTAGTCATCAGCATACAGGAAAGGGTGAGTAGTCGTCAGCACCAGGATGGGCGGAGGTGTCATCGTCACTCAGCAGGTCAAGGACTCTTCGGCAACAGAGTATGGCGAGGTGACATCGGCCTTGGGTGATTTGAATGGCTAGCGGCGCAGTAAACCCTAGGCTATATAAGGGACAGTAAGATGCTTCGCAAAGGTACGCAGTTTCTAGACCTAAAAAAACAGAGAGAAACTTATACACTTGGTGTCCTTGCCCTACACTGACTTGAGCGTCGGAGTGCAAACGGCCTCTAGGGCGCCCCCTTTTCTCTTCTGCAGGTGCAGATTGCTTCGAGAGAACCAGGCGCATATCAACGTGAGGAAGGAGGCGTGTGAGTGTCGTGAGTCAACCGACAGGCGGGTCAACCGACACATCAACAATTAAGGAACAAATGGCATTATGAGAACCTTTAAATATAGGAATGCCAAGAAAGATAAAAGGAAAAGGATCTCTATTAAAACCAAAAAGATGTTTGATGTGTTTGTGAGCTTGATTAGATGCATTTTTATCCAAAAGAATGGCTTTTATGGAATTTTCGTCAAGCCTTTCTATATGTGTCAAGGAGATGCATCATGTTTTAAATAGAAGACTTACTACCTTTGTAGAAAATCAAAAACATCATACAAAGTATGTAAGGGAACAGATTACCTTTAGTAGATATTATGGGTTGAATGTATAATTAAGAATGTTTGTAATAAGCCTATACTAGCAAGACAAAACAAGAAAGGAGAGAGAATCTCCTAGTCTCACATCCCTTTTGAGAATCAAAATAACTTAACCACACCACCATTAACTCTAAGATACAACTTAACATATTTAACAGTAGTAAGAATCTAATGACAAAATCTATTATTAAAACAAAAGCCATTAAGAACACTTAAAATATCCTACCAATCACGAGTATACAAAACTTCACTACTAGAAAATAATATTTAGAGTTAGCCAAAAATCAACGCTAATAAGTAAAAGTTGACACTAATTAGCCAATGATGTCGGATTAGCATCATACTTATGTGTGACTCTAAAATTAATGAAGGTGATTCGTTAGTGTTCGCTTTTAAAGGTCTACTCTTAGTAGCTAGCGTTGGCTAAGCCAACACTAATTTATCACTAATTTTTAAATAATTTTTTAATTAAATCAATTTATCATTAGCTTGATTGACACTAATAAGTGTGAATGAAGGAGATGAGTGTGAATGAAGAAGATGAGTGTGAAGAAATTTATATAAAAAGTAAGAGAGGAAAATTGTGAGTGAGGAGATTTGTCATCTTTAAATATGGCCTTCAGATTAAAAATAATCTATGATTCCTATTTTTTTTCATAAAGGCACACAAATTCATATCATATTAATTATTTATAAATACTAAAAATAAGTAATACTAACCTTATTTATTTTTAGTATTTATTTTAGTTTGAGTAAACTAAGTCAATGCTAGTTTGACCCTATGTAGTGGACTATAAAACTATGGACACTAATTTATTAGTGTTGACTTTTGAAGACTCACTCTAGGTAATGTTGGCTAAGCTGATGTTAATTGATCACTAACTTTTAAATCAATTTTTAAATAAAAAAAAATTAATGTCGACCAAGTTGATGCTAATGAATTTTTATTTTAAAATTTATTTAATATAGTGTCAATTAAGCTGATGCTAAATGAAATTTATATTCAATATTAACTTAATTTGTGCTGGTGAGGTTGACACTGATGACAATAATTTAAAAAGTAAAGTTTCTCATACAACTCCTCCATTTTAAATAAAAATAAAATAAATAAAAAAATTGTAGTGGATGAAGAACACAAGTGTGGATGGAGAAGATGTGTGTGAATGAAAGAGATGAGTGTGAATGAAGGAGATGAGTGTGAATGAAGGAGATGAGTGTAGATGAAGGAGATGAGTGTGGATAAAGAAAAGGAATGTGAATGAATGAGATGAGAGTGTGAATGAAGGAGATGAGTGTAGATGAAGGAGATGAGTGTGGATAAAGAAAATGAATGTAAGAAGATGAGTGTGCATAAAGGAGATGAGTGTGGTTGAAGGAGATGAGTGTGGGGAAGGAGATGAGTGTGGATAAAGGAGATGAGTGTGTATGAAGGAGATGAGTGTAAAAGAAGGAGATCAATGTGGATGAAGGAGATGAGTGTGGATGAAGAGGATGAGTATGGGTGAAGTAGATGAATGTGGATGAAGGGGATGAGTTTGTGGATGAAGGAGATGAGTGTGTATGAAGGAGATAAGTGTGAATGAAAAAGATGAGTCTGGGGAGATTTATATAGAAAAATGAGAGAAAAAAAATTGTGGGTGAAAGAAATTTGTTATCTTTAAATTTTGGTCTTTAAATTAAGAATAATATATGGTTCTTATTTGTTTTCACGAAGACACACGTATTCATAACATATAAATCAGTGTTAGTTAATCTAGCACTAAATTAAATAAATATTAAAAATATATTTTATTAGTGTTGTTTTAATCAATACTAACTTAAATAAATAAATAAAATAAATAAAATTAGTGTAAATCTAATTGATGTTAACTTAAATATAAATACTAAAAGAAAATAAGATTAACATGATCAACACTAACTTAATTTATTTTTAATATTTATTTTAGGTGTGTCAGCAAGTCAACGTTAATAAAAATATTTTTATTTATTAAAAATAGTTAGTATCACCTTAGAGTCGACTAAAATAACACTCCTAAACAAACTCTATTAAAGTTGGTTAAGCTAACTCTAATTAGATACTAACATAAATGCTTTTATTTATTAAAATGTAAGCGCTAACTTAAGTTGACCAATCAAATTATTTAGAAACTAATTTGATTTTTTTTTTAGAAAATTAAAAAAAAAAAGATAAATGAGTCGTAACGAATTTTATTTTTTATTTTTAACTAAGAAAAGCTACTATAATCAATTCAATTCTTATATTTAATAAATAGTGAGTTTTTCGGTACAATAATATTGACAGATTTTGTTTTTAATACAATAAAAATAAAAGAATTAATACACAATTTTTAATTTTGTTTTAACTCATCTAATAGTTAAGGTAATTGGATACAAACTCAAATAATTGTCCCTTGTGTTTATTAGAAAGAAATTAAAGTGAATATGCAGTTAATTTTTCATTTAATAAACACATCTAGCAAATTGCTATAGACCAAACACCTCAATTACTTCAACCATTAATTCAAACAAAACTAAGTGGAATTAATATTTTTATACTAAGATTGTTTTTTATTGTCTTAAAAAAAACAAAGTATATTAATAGTTACTGCATTGAACCGATTATTTTATCCTTATATTTAATATAAAAAATATATAGAAAAAATAATTTTATGGAATCTGAAAAGAATCGGTATTTGAACAATGTTAAATATCAGACCGTGACATAATAAATATTGCAAAAGCAGAAAAAACTATTATAAGATCATTAAATTAAAATGTGTGAAAAATGTAAAGGACACAGGATAATTATTACTTTTTTGGTTTCACATAACCGTAGGAGTCCTAACAACGAAGGTTATATAATTAATTATTGACGATGGGGCACATACAAAATGATAAAATGTTATATATTATTATTATTATTATTATTATTATTATTATTATTATTTTGGTTTAGAAACTTAATAACGAATAGTATCGGTTAACTGTAGTGACCCAAGTGTGGTAAAATAATAGTACCATGAAGACTTAGTTTTTCCACAATCATTTTCCTTTGGACCAATTAATAATAACTGAATATAAAAGCAACTGAATTGCGTGAGACTAATATCATCAAACTTTATTTGCTTAATTCATTTTTAACCGCTGAGCCTTCTCTTCCATCTGTTTAGTTGATCATGCTTTATTTTTAAATGGATTGGTTTAGATGATAACTTTATAAAATTTCAAATGTTTTACAGCATAAGTAATAAGTATTTCATAATTCAGATGAAATATATTATGCATTAAAGTCATTGTAATTGAATAGTTTTGAAAGTTAATGTCATTTTCATATCTATTCCTGTTGTCTCCTTTTGTTGGCCTGAGGAGTTTCCTTCCATTTTCCTTTCATTTACAAAATTTTACCTTTGAATCGTTCTTCCTTGCTTGACTTGGAATAGTGAATAAGACTGCATAGAAATTAAGCCTCGTTCATTTAATGCCAACAACTTAGGCAGTTGCCGAGCAAATCACAAATGTAATGGTGGTCTTTGAAACTTTCTTCCTTGCTTCACTTGCAAAGTCAATAAAGACAGGGCCAAGAATTTAAGCATCGTTCACGTATGCCAACTACTTATATCCTGTTGCTGATCAAATCATAATTGTAATGGTTGTGTTTGCTCTTTTATTCATACCAAGGTTTAGAGCATAGCACAAATTTCATATCAGCAAAATTGTAATGGGCAGTTACTTTCTCAAAATATTGTTATTAGTGTTTTTGTGCCTTGCGCATGCCAATATTTCCATTCTTGGATTCAACTCCCCATCACAGAGTTCATACGTGAAATGCAGAGAGAGGGAGAGACAAGCACTCCTCAATTTCAAGCAAAGTGTCCGAGATTACTATGGCATATTGTCCACGTGGAGGGACGATGAAAATTACAGAGATTGTTGCAGATGGGAAGGTATTGAGTGCAACAATGAAAATGGCCACGTAGAGATGCTTGATCTTCGTGGTTCAGAATCGCATTCTTTGTCAGGTTCAATCAATATCACTGCATTGGTTGACTTGCAAAAATTGAAACATTTGGATCTCAGCTCTAATGGTCCTCTCATTGGCTGTCAAATTCCAGCCTCCATAGGCTCCTTTCAAAGCTTAAGATATCTCAATCTATCACAATCAAGTTTCTCAGGGACAATACCTTATGAACTGGGAAATCTCTCAAACTTAGAGTATCTTGATCTTAAAGAAACTGATCTTGATGGAGAAGTTCCTTCTCAACTAGGAAAGCTTTCAAGTCTGCAATATCTTGATCTAAGTGACAATGATGATATCAAAGGAGAAGTTCCTTTTCAACTTGGAAGTCTGTCACATTTGAGGCATCTCGATCTTTCAAGAAATTCACTTTCCGGAGCACTCCCTTTTCAGGTTGGAAATCTTCCTCTCTTGCATTCTCTTAGACTTGGTGGTCGTTCTGGTCTTAAATTAAAAGATAGACATTGGCTATCTTCTCTCTCTTCATTAACAACTCTTGGCCTCTATTCATTTTCTGATCTTAGCTTCTCTCCCTACTGGCTTCCAATGATTAGAGAGCATATTCCAAACTTAAGAGAATTGAGTCTAGTTGGTTGTGGTCTTTCAGATGATCATATTTCATCTTTGTTTCCATCTCATTCCAACATTTCCTTTTCTCTTTCCATCCTTGTTCTATCTGATAATATGTTGACATCATCAACATTTCAATTGTTGTCCAACTATAGCCCTAATCTCCAAGAGCTTTATCTTTCTAGTAATAACATTGTCTTGTCGTCTCCTCATTATCCAAACTTTCCTTCTCTTGTGATCCTTGATCTCTCCAATAACAACCTTAATTTGACATCATCAATATTTCAAGGAAATTTCAACTTTAGCACCAAACTACAAAAAGTTTTTCTACGAAATTGCAATCTTACTGATAGAAGTTTTCTTGTGCCAACCCTGTCCAATAAAGATTCTTCATTTTCTATTGTCACCCTTGATCTCTCATATAATCTACTGAAATCATCGGTTGTATTTCACTGGGTTTTCAACTTCACCACCAATCTTCAAAGCCTTTTCCTTGATAATAACTTGATAGAAGGTCCCATTCCAGATGTAATTGGGAAAGTAATGAACTCTCTTGTAGTTCTTACGCTCTCTGAAAACAAACTGCAAGGCGATATTCCATCTTCCATTGGGAGCATATGGACATTGAAGGAATTATTCCTTAGCCATAACAACCTGAGTGGGGAAATTTCTAGCTTCATTCAGAATTAATCAAGTTGCAACAACCCTGTATTAGAGAGGCTGGATTTATCTAATAACCTGATTATTGGAAAGCTGCCTAATCTTTCAGCCTTTACATCTTTGGGGAGTTTATCTCTTTCCAACAATCAGTTAACTGGAGAAATACCAGAAAGCATTGGGTTCCTTTATCAGTTGCAGTCTCTTCATCTCGAGGAGAATTACTTGAAGGGTGAAATCAATGAATTGCATCTCACAAATTTGTCCCAATTGATAGAACTAGATTTATCAGACAACTCATTGTCTCTAACGTTTGGTACTAGCTGGATTCCACCTTTCCAATTATATAATTTGGGACTAGCTTCTTGCAAGTTGGGTCATCGCTTCCCAAGTTGGCTCCAGGATCAAATTCAGCTAAGCTTCCTTGATATTTCTAATGCGGGGATTAATGACTTTGTACCACATTGGTTTTGGAACAAGTTACACTATATACAAGTGGCAAATATGTCTTACAACAGTCTCAAAGGTACAATTCCGAATTTAACGATGAAGTTTGTAGACGATGGTCCAGATGCAATAATTCTAAATTCAAATAAACTTGAAGGTGTAATTCCCGCATTTTTGTCCCACGCTGGCAAGTTGGATTTGTCAAAAAATAAGTTTTCAGATTTAAATACATTATTGTGCGGAAATACAGTAGCAAAAAATATGATGTTGTTGGATTTATCAAATAATCAAATAGCGGGACAAATGCCTGACTGTTGGGAACATCTAAGTTTACTAGAATTTCTTGATCTAAGAAATAATAAATTATCAGGGAAGATTTCACAATCCATGGGTTCTCTTGTTAATTTGGAAGCTCTGGTCCTACGAAACAACGATTTTATTGGAGAACTGCCACTCACATTGAAGAACTGCTCTAGCTTAGCCATATTGGATGTGAGTATAAATATGTTGTCTGGTGAAGTACCCTCTTGGATTGGGGAAAGTATGCCACAATTGAAAATCTTGAGCTTACGAGTAAATCGCTTCTTTGGAAGTGTTCCTGTACATCTTTGCTATTTGAGTCAAATTCAAGTCTTGGACCTCTCAAGGAATAACTTGACAGGAGAAATTCCAACATGTTTGACAAATTTTACCACATTGATTGAAATGAGCGTAATGCCAAGGGAAATTGTAAGGGAACGAAAAATTACAACTCAAACATCTTACGAAGATATTTATGATGCTTACTTGTTATTGGCGTGGAAAGGTCAGGATCGTGAGTTTTGGGAGCCAGAGAATCTTCTTAAAAGCATTGACCTCTCAAGTAATGATTTAACAGGTGAAGTGCCCAAAGAGATTGGATATTTACTTGGATTGATTTCTTTGAATTTATCAAGAAACAACTTTCATGGAGAGATTCCTTCTGGTATTGGGAATTTAAATTCGCTAGAATTCCTAGACTTATCAAGAAATAATTTCTCTGGAAATATTCCTTCCACTCTTCCCAACATTGATAGCCTTGGTGTGTTAGACCTATCAAACAATAATCTCAGTGGAAGAATCCCTCGGGGGAGACATTTTGAAACCTTCGATGCCTCTTGTTTTGAAGGAAATATTGGTCTTTGTGGAAAGCAACTCAACAAAAGTTGTCCTGGAGACAAGACAATACAAAAGCCTCAAGAACCAACGATTGATGGTGTAAAAGACAATTCAATTTTCCGTGGAGCATTATACATGAGCTTGGGGATAGGTTTCTTTGTAGGCTTTTGGGGCTTATTTGGGTCAATGATACTTTGGCAGCCATGGAGAATAGCTTATATGAGATTCTTGAACAGACTGATTGACTATATACTTCTAATGGCTGAACTGAACGTTGCCAAGTGCCATAGGTGGCTCAAAGGATAGTTAATAGGTACGTTTTTCCAATAACTTATTTCTTATAACTTGTTAGTGTTTATTTCTCTATTTTAGTTAAAATAGAGTGAGAATGTATTTTTTTTAAGAGTAGTATCGCTTATATCGGTACCAATCAAGTTGTTCTACTTTTCTTATTAATTCTTTACTCTTTATATTGCTGATTTTTATCGTTTTACTTCATTATATCTCTTCACTTGTATGTCTCTCACACCCACAAATTGGTTTCCATTAATTTCAAATTTAAACATTAAGTTTGTCCAATTCTATTTTTTAATTAGTTAGTGCCTTTACTAATAGTAATTTCTATAAAATCATTTTGTTTACTTGTAATAAGCATATTATAGATGGGGTGCACTGTTTAGATAAGTTTTGTTGTTTTCAGACAATTCCTCTGTTGTTTAAACCTCTTAATCGAGTATCTAATTTTTTTTTGGCTAATGTATGTATTCTGAATTGTATCACAAAATTTGCAGTTTATTGAAGATTAACTTCAAAACTTCTATCTTGAATGAAAGCTGCATGGATTACTGGAGGAGTAGGTATTAAGGTTCACAATGTAACACAAAATTAGTGCTTCAACAAACAAATTTATTTCAATGTCTTCTATTGTGTAATGTATGCCTAACTTATTTCTTCTTATAATGTGAATGTTTTGCATTCATCTAAAATAATGATGCCGCCTAGTAATCTGCCATCTTCAAATTGACTAATAACCCTTTTCCACATTTTTAAGTGTTACACTAGTGCAAAATGAATAAACGAATACGGTTTATTTAGTGCGGTTTTACGCTCAAACGCTTTCATTAAAAACGTGATGGCATTTTTGTAATTAAGTTTATTTACAAGTGCGGCTATTTGTAAAATCACACTTATAAATCAAGCCTTTGGATTTACAAAGGCGGCTATTTGTACAACTGCCTTTATAAATCAAAATGCTTTGATTTACAAGAGCGGCTATTTGTACAACCGCCTTTGTAAATCAAAACGCTTGATTTATGAATGCGGCTTTACAAATAGTCGCCTTTGTCAATCAAAACGCTTGATTTACGAATGCGGCTTTACAAATAGTCGCCTTCTTAAAACCTTTTTAACCCTAATTTCAGAAACGCGCAACTTACATTTTGATACTCTCCTTTCTCTCGCGCTTCGTTTCTCTTAACTGCTTCCTCCAATAACTGTGCTTCCTCTTTTCTTTCTCTCTTCTTTGCATTGTCTTCGTGTCATTGGTAAGCATTGTCTTCCTCTCTTCTTCTTCACCATTCACCATTGATTTTTGTATGTCTTGCGTTTCGCTTATGTTTTGTCTTATGCCATTGCTAAGGTCATGCTTCATTGGGAATGTTTTTGTTTGCTTTCTGCTGTGCCTTCCTCGTCGCTGTTGTCGCCTTGCTCTGTCATATATTTGCGTTTCATTGGGGAATTTTTATTTGCATTTTTTGGACTTCCATTGGGATAAAATACGAAGAGGTATGATATGGATGCACCAAGACATAAAAAAAAGGCTAAAATAATGACCATGTTCTTCAGAAAAGATAAAAGTTGAGAACTTTGATTAGAAACCCAATCAATAGCGAAAAAGAAAAGAAACCCTAAACGCCTCTTGTAAATGCGATTTATAAATGCGGCTATGTAAATAGCCGCATTTATAAATTGAATTTACGAATGTGGCTATATAGTCGCATTCGTATCTCTTCGATTTACAAGTGCGTGCTAATCAAATGCGGCTATATAGCCGCCTTTATAAATTCAAAATAACCGCACTCGTTTGGCTTTTCTGCACCAGTGTTAGCAATAATGAATGAGAGAGTTGCATGGTTCATACATCATAGTGTAGTCCTTCTTTCTTCAAACAAAGTTGTTTCATTTTAAAGGATATCTATCATTACTACCAAAATAGCATAATAATATTACTAGTTGTAACACTCCAAAAATACATCTAACTATTACATTACAAGTTCTACATGTTTATATATAAGCTTAGAGTTTTTAAAAACATTCCTAATACATAGTTAAGACTTATAGAAATACATGATTAAGACTTATAGAAATACAAATATTTAAAATTCATAACTCAAAACAAAACTCTAAAGCCTTTTAGGCTCTCCTGCACCTGTATGATCATATGCTCGTGTATATTTTTTTTTTGCTCAGCATCTGCTCATGTACATAGTACAGTCATCACAGTTTAAACACAACAAGAAAAGTAAGGGTAAGCTAGTGAAAATAAAATTTTATAATATACACAATTAAATCAAAAGAGAAAAATTACATGAATCTATTTATGAATTTCCACCCTTTCACTTCCGAGGTCATGAGAACCCAAGTACCATGAAAATGGAAATGGCACAGTCTAGAGAAGTATAACAAGACTTTGGACCCCGAGGCTCATGTCAAGGCATACATTATGCAACTCAATCTATTCTCGGAGAACATGGTCATGCGTTGTAGGCTTTTCCAAACCATATTGATGGGAGTTGATAGGTGCCTTCTAGCCAATTGCATCTTATTTTGAATTTTAGAGGAACTTGGCAAAAGCTAATGGAGTCAATGGATCAATGAGAGCTCTAATGAAGATATGGTTTTCTTGTAGGTGCATGAAGACTAGGGAGAGTGATTGGTTTGGTCGTATCACTTGAAGAGGTGAAGAAGAAGATTAAAGATGTTTATCCTAGAGAGGTTTAGACAAGAAGGTGTTTAGGCTAACACTTTGGCAGCATAACACTCATAAAATTGATCTTATTAAAACATGAACCAAGATACTCCTTATATAGTGTAGGAGGTCGTCCATTGCTTACACAAATGAGAGGGAAATTCAAATGCTATTAGGTTTTGAAATATGTGCCAAATTAGAGTCACATGGCAAGCATGATCAAGTGTGCTCCATGTGACCTAATTAGGTCTAAATGACCGGCCTATGGTAAATGTGGGTTGCAATTAAGCCCTAATTATACCCTAGGTAGGCTTTTAGATGCCTAATCCTAACCCTAATTCACTAGAGAAAAATTACAGGTAAAATTTCTTACATTACTTTTAAGAAAAAATAAATTCTACTCTAGAAAATTTAACACTAGGTTATGACATTTTTGAACATATATAAAAGGGTGTTTCAACCATCAGTAGTTGTGTCCCAATCCTCTTGTATCCTCCTTGCCAAAGCTCTAGTGATTGGTCTTTGTTCTTGCCGGTTGACTCTCTTGTCGGTTGACTCTACGACAATCTCACACCTCCTTCCTTCTCCTTAGGTAATGCTTCACTGGATCGAAACAACCTGCACCTACAAAGACAGAAGGGGCGCCCTAGAGGCCGTTTGCACTCCGACACTCAAGTCAATACTGGGGCAAGCACACCAAGTGTATAGTATATCAGTTTAGGTCTAGAAAATGCATACCTTTGTGAAGTGTTTTACTATCCTTTATATAGTTTAGGGTTTCTGTAGGAATACCCTTGCGCCGCTATTACCCAGTCTTAGGGTAATCTAGCGCGTAAGGCTCCCTTAACTAGAGTGCAAATTCTAACGGGATGGCCACCTGGGTACCCCCTTGTGCACCTAATCTCTGGGGCCACCTGTCCTGGGAGTGCCCTCACTGTTCACGTGCCATGCATGTAGCTTCACTTGGAAAACCTAATCCTGATGGACACTCAAACCCTTCAAGACTCTACACCTAACTGTGCTTTCCATGCCACACGCATGGATGCTTCGTGACCTAAGCTTCTCTCTACCTCTGGGCATTTTACTGATAACTGGTCTTGCTCTCGGGACCCACCCTCCATGGTCTAGTTCTGCTATTCAAACACCCAAGACCGATGTCACCTCGTTCCACTCTGTTGACGAGGACTCATAACCCTATTGCGTGACGAGGACACATCGTTCCACTCTGGTGATCGACGTGTTGATGACTAATCAGCTCACTAGTCCATGCTACTCGTGGGACCCAGCCCATGTTGCTCTAGCCCATGCTATGGGACCTAGCTCACGTGGGTCACCATTTCTAGCTATTCTCGGTGTCCAAGGACTGGTCGGTATAGTCCCGAAGCTGGGGCCTCTGCCATCAAGAGTGGCCTTAGAATGGTACTACTCTTTGCCCAAGACCTCGATTGACTTCTTTCAACCCCCTTGTGTGTGTTTCCTAGCCAAGTTCACTGATTTTGAACCAATAGTTCCAACAACAAAAACTTTACACAGTTGTACAAAGGGAAGGGGAAGGCCTGATGCAATACATGGACTAGTTTGCCAGAGCCACGTTGAATATCCTGGACCTACACCTGACGGTCACCATGCATGCCTTTCTTGTAGGGTTATTGTTGAAGATGGTGGCTGCCCCTTCAAGATTGTGTTTGATGAAGACTTCTATGTACATTTCATTTGTATTTTGCTTTGCTTTAAGTGTGTCTTAGGTAGTGCTTAGAGGTTGTCTAAGAGTGAGCTTTTGCTGAGTATCTCACCTCATAACCACTGGCCATGTGATAAGAACAAGCATAAGTTTTCTTAAACTGTTTTTCACATGTTTTACAAAAAACACGTTTACTGCATAAAAACAAATCTGTTCTTTTCTAAATAAACAGATTCTTTTTTTTTCTTTGATGCCTTGGCTAAGTCTTGTAAAAATTAGATGTTGTGCATCAGGTATTTTGACTAAGTCTTCTTCTTTTCAAAACGACTGAGTTTCAAACAGTTAAGCTTTTCTGTTTTCATTTTGAAAAATAAATCTGTTCATCTGTAAATGAATAGATTATTTTTGTCTCTGGTGCCATGTCAAGCTTAAACGGTTTTCAGCTTTATCTCTGCACCAGAATGGTTGACTAAGTCTCCTCACTTAACAAATTCTCTAACTGCTTTTGAAAATAAATCTGTTCATTTTATTTTCAATCTGTTCATTTTATAACAGCTTTAACTGTTTTTCAAAAATTTGTTATAAGTTGGTTTTCTATAAAATGCAAACTTGTTTCTGAGTTTATTACTGATTCATACATTTGCAAAAACAAGTTTTGACAGTAGAAAGTTAAGTGTTTACAAAGGATTAGCATTTGTTCTTCAAAGATTTCAAAAATCACAAAGTGCTTGTTCTTGGTTTGGTTCCAAAAGCTTGGTGTGAGGTGCTGCTACTGTTCTAGCAATCTTGCCTACTGGTTTAAGGCAGATCTTTGTATCCTCAATCAGGTGTAGTCGTTTCACTTCTCATTTCTTGTAATAGTTTGGTTGAACACTCTTCTTGATAGGTTTTCTTGGAGAGTGTGTGTGTGAGCTAAAATAAGTTTTTTTTTTTGGCAAGAGTACCTAAGTTCTTTAGGTTTCAAGAACAGTGGGAATTGTACTTGGTTGTACTGTGTTTTAGTGATTTCCACCTAGTTTTGGTGAAGACTGGATGTAGCTCAGTTGAGTGAACCAGTATAACTGCTTGTGCTCATTCTCTCTCACTCTCTGCAATTTCGTTTCTGCATAATTGATAAAACAGCGAAGAAATAAATCTGTTCAATTGAAAATAAATCTGTTCTTTCTGGGCACTGTGCATACTGTTCTTAATTTCTGAAAAAGTTGTTTGAATCTGATAAGAACATATAAAATCTGCTAAAAGCCACTGGAACAGATTGGCTGTGATAGGTTGCTCAAGAAATTGTTAAAACTATTAATTGAACCTTAAACAATTGCTTAAAGTTGAAGCTTGCTGTTCTGTGATTCATTGTTCTTAATTTCTGGAAAACTGTCTGGTTTCAATAAGAACACTGATAATCTGTTAAAAGCTAATAAAACAGGTAGTGTGTAATAGATTGTCTCACTAATTGTCAAGCCCTTAACTGAACCTAAATCACACGAATTGGAATTAAGGTTTGCTGTTTTTGAGTTACACTGTTTTTCAATCTGATATCTGTGTGTGTGCATCTTGAAATTCTATTTGCATAATCTTGTGATTAACCTTGCTGAATTAAAAGCTTTTCAAACAAAAACAGTGCTGAAATAAATCTGTTCATTTTCACATAAATCGATTTATTTTTTCTGTAAAACTGTGTTAAACACTGTTTCTGTGAGAAAGTTTTAAAAGGTCAATTCACCCCCCCTCTTGAACTTTGGCACTATTAAACCCAACAGTTATGTCCAGGAAAACTCTTGGACATCTTATGTTAGAATTAGAGGCCTTAAACAAGAGGGGGGTGAATTGTTATTCAAAGATTTTCAAAAGTATTGAAGGCAGAGTGAAAGACAATAAAGAATCAATCAATTAGAAAACTGTTCAGCCAAAAATAAACTAATTTTAGTTTATTCCACACTTGAAGATGATCCAAAAGCTCTTTGAAATCTTGAAAAATCTTTTTGATTAAGCTCTCTTTCTTAGTTAATGACCAGGAGCGTAAAACAAACTTTTTATACTCTAATCAGATGGTCGAAGCATTTATTTCAAGAACCAAAAGCAGTTTGAATCATTTAAAACAGATTGGCATAGCTTAACAGAATTCTGTTAAGGTTTTCAGAAAATTAATCAATTGAAATCATGAATCAACCGGTTGAATTCATTTGACAGCAAAGTCAAACAAAGTCAAGCTTTTCAAATCCTTTTAAAAAACAACTAAGTGTAAAACAACCGGTTGAATCGACATTTCAACAGGTTGAATTTTCACACTCTTTAGAAAACACATCTTTTTTCAAAAGGATTAAAATTCCTTTAACCTTGGATCATCATAAAGACTAGATTAACAAATTTAAATACTTCTAGACACACATACAACCAACAACAAGGTCTTCAAGCATTCTTCTTGGATTTGGAGACATCAAAGCACCTTGTTCAACAATCTCCCCCTATTTGATGAAGACAAATCCCTAGTTTGCTTGTGTTGCATTGTTTGAATTTGATAGATCCCGCAAAACAAGAAATTGTTCATATACAAAACATACATAGCAGCAGGATAACCTAGGTTTAAAAGGCACACAACAACCAATTTTTTGCATAAGCCTTTAAGCAGAAAAACCAGTGCCAAAATCAGTGTTGTGTGCTGCAAAACTATGGTGTGTAGTAGCAAAATTTAAACCATTCAAGGCACCATAGAGTAGCAGAATTACAACACATAAACCACAAATTCTCCCCCTATTTTTCTTCACAGAAAGCACACTCAAAGAGCAAGTTTTTGCATAACCAGAAAAGCATAAAACCAAAAAAAATTAAAGTGTGCAAGTGTAGAGTAGCAGCAACAGCAGAGTTAAAGTTATCAATACAACCAAGATAACATAAAAGTCCAGCAATACAAATAGATTATTTTTCCAAAAAAAACCACCTTTTAATGTGATGAAAATGAAGTATGTTATTTGTTCATACCTTTGCAAAGAGAACCCCAATAGATTCACGCAAAAGAATACTTTGAGGTGTTCATATGGTCACAAGAGACACTTACATAAGTTGAGAAGTGGAAACACACATACTCTCTTTATTCTTGATGTTTTTTCCTTTGAGCAACCATTGCGCATATGCCTAGGATGTCTCTTGACTTTCAAAGAACCTTGCTAGAGATATACAATTGAAAAGTGTAGGCACAAAGACTATCTTTACTCTTGATTTTTTTTCCCTTTAGCAGTCATTCTTCAAACCCAAAACTAATTCTTGGCTGCCAAGGATACCTACAAGAAGAGGTTAAGAAGCAAGATTTCGTCCCTTTATAAATTTGGGTCCAATGATGTTAGTAGGAACCTTAGAAACCTTAGGAACCCATTTCAAAATACCTTTTGGAATAGAAAACCTTCTTACTCTGCAAAATCTAACAGTATGACTCCTTTTCATGCAGTAAAAGCAAATTTCAACCGGCTGTTTCAATAAAACAACAGGTTGTTTTTCAAAGAAACTGGAAAAGGATTTTGAAATAGATCTGATCTTGCTGTTTGGGTTAAATCCCTGTCCAGCCTTTCCAAAAACGCACTTTTGAGATGCAAGAACTGTTTCAAGTTTGATTGGCCATTGGAAAACTTGTCCACCATTTTTAAAAGATAATGAACTTTCTTTTGAAGAGATTCACTGTTTTCACAAAAGCTAGAATCAACACACTTGCAAGAAGAGTTTTGATAAATCATTTCCAAAGTTTCAAAATTAGTTTTTGAATGGCTCAACTCTTCTTCCAAGGTCTTGACTCTATTTTCCAACTAGTTGTTTAATTCTTTCAACTGGTTATTTAAAAGGGCCAACCTATTAGCTTCCTCATGAGTTTCTTTAAAGGCATCAAGAAGTTGACTATAATTCTTAAAATTAATAAAAGTGCTTGAACTTACACTGCTTGATTCGGATTCATCCTTTGTCATAAAACACAGACTGGCTTCTTCATCTTCCTTTGATGATGAGCTTGAGGATGAATCATCATTGTATGCTTTTCTTGATTTACCTTTCTTCTTATACTTCTTGTAACCCCCTTTCTCTTTGCTCACATTGCTTTGACATTTAGTCTTGATGTGTCCCTGTTTGCCACATCCAAAACAAGTGTAGTTTGTAGAATTAAATTCATTAGCATTCTTGGTATAGTACCTGTTTGATGGTTGGTTTTCACTATAAAAAAACATGTATGTGGCAGCGGTTAAAATATGGAGGTTATTAAAAATCGCCACAATTAGCTGTATAATATGACAACTTCATAGGCACCATAATGTTCCTTCGAAATGTGGCATGTAGAACCACCATAATTATCCTTAGAAATAAAACTTCTCCGTATTTCGTTCCCTCCATATCCTTCCTCTTTCCTAATGTTCTTTTTTCGTATTCCCCTTTTCACTCTTTGAAAATATACACCCTTCCTCCATTTTGTATTCCCTTCTCTCAGTGAACCCTTCTCACTACAACCGTTCTCATTCTCATTCTTATTCCTCTTCTGTTATCACCGCAACCTTTCTTTTGTCACTCTCATCGCAGACCCTTAACATTCTCGCTCTAGCTGGAAGCCCTTCAAAGTCTCACCGCAAACCATTCTTCTTACTCTCACCGAAAACCCCTCTCCTCACTCTGGCCAAAAACCCTTCTTCTCAATCTCATCGCTAGCATTCTCACTCTCACTGTTCCAGTCCTTTGGGATTTTTAGTTTCCCATATTCCTCCCTTAAAGCCACTCATTAACTCTCATTTCCGAAACCCTCCCATCTCCTAATCGAAAGAGAAATAACTAAAAGGGGAAAGGATTTCGATTTATGAGAGTCCAATTTTTCATCTTTTCGCATTATCATCGGAAGCAATGGAAGATGGCGGGAAACCTCTGAAGTCTGGAAACCTGTCGTGTAAGGTGGTTGATTTGGCTGTGGGAGAGGCACGCAATCTCATTCTTACTAGTGAGTAACCCAATTCTTTTTTTTTTTTTTTGTGAAAGGAATTTGAAATCTCAAATTTCATTTTTTGGTGACAAGTGTTAGAGTTTAGGGTTTTCCGCACAAAAACAAGGTTCCGAATGAGCCTCCAAAACCCTCTGTTATGCAGATGCAATGCATAGTCGATGCTGGAAGCTTCAGAGACACCGAACCCCTTCCTCTACCGTAGGATCCTTTCTTCTCTCAATCTTGGCCGAATAGTGTTTGACTTGCTCTTGAAAACGTGGTTGATTTTGATGAGCAGAGGTTCCGACATGCGAAAGACGGTGATGGACTTGTTCCTGAGGCAAGCAATGGAAGGGAGAGTGTAAAAGAAGATGAGGGAGACAAGAGAGTGGGTGACCGCTAATACTCGTGCAATACTCTGCCAGGGTAATAAATCGGTGGGAAATCTCATTCACTCCACACTTTCGTTTGCTAACTTTTTTTGTTTTTCCTACGTTTAAATCCACACCTACGTTTAATGCCTGAGGCCACTGGAGATGTGCTTTTGTGGTGGAGGTGATGACAAAACCCTCCTCTGGGACATTGACCTTAAGCCTCATGCTTTAGGGAACTACTCAATTGTAGTTGTACAAGCCAATTCCTCCTTGGAAGACCAAGCACAAGTCTTCACCTCTCCGTCTGCAACCTTTATTGGCGTATACAACGACCACGGTGGACCCCAAGCTTACCATTTCATCACCAATCATCTCTTCTCCTTCCTCCGCAGTAAGAACCCAAATTTAATTTATTTCGTTTCCTATCATTACATCCATAATCATCATTCTAATTTTTCAAATTATAAAACATAATAATACTCCATCCTAAGTTATGGACATTATTTTGAATAATAATGGTGCAACCCACATAATAATGTATTTCTCCATTAGGTGATAATCTTTACATGATTAAGTATTATTATGAGTGTGTTTTTTTTTTTTTTGTAGTCATGTTCCATGCAGTTTTTTTAATTTTGAAAGAAAAACATAGGAAAACAGAGTATGATACACTGTAAGGTAAATAAAAAAGTTAAATATGTAATATGATACATATATTTTTGAAATTAGCTACTGTGGTAACAAAATATGCATTATTGATTTATGATTAATGATATAAAAAGTTGATGGAAGTGATTGTTCTGTTTGGTAGAGTTCACAGCAGAGGAAGGTGGATTGTCAGAGGAGGTGATAAAGAAAGCATTCGAGATTATATAAAAAAAAAGGTCATTCGTTTTTTAACTGGATTTCATATTTTCTATGATGGCATTGGGGTTTTCCTTTTTTAGGTGATCGTGCTCTCATTTTGATCTTTTTTTTCTTTGTAGTTCTGGATTAGCTGAAGTGAGTTGTTTTGGGATTTTAAGATATCATCTGTCAGTGTTAACGTCATCAAATTGGCAGGTAGATCATAGTTGAGTGTTCCTTTATATTACTAAGCATGGAAACTTGATTCAAAGTCAAGTAGATCTGTCTTATCTATTGCTTGTAACTTACCATTTAGTTTTATCTACCCTTGTTAGTAGTGGTTGAATGTGACCAGTAAAAGCAAATTTTTTTTGAAAGTGGATTTACATGTTATAGTTTGTCTATTGGGTATGAATATCAAATAGATTGTATTCTAACTAAGCCCCATGTGATGTGAATGAAATACTGTTGCGCTTTATTATATCTTATGGCCATATCAAGGTGCATAACTTTTTCAGATTTGATATACTTCATCCATCTGTATAATTTGTTGGTGTGTTTATGTGTCTATTTTTTACATTTATTTATTAATTATTATAGTTTAAAAGTTTACGTTGGTTCAGTCAAACCCAACCCAGGTACTATTTTATATCCTTGCACATTTGGTTATATAATTCCCTGTATATCTGTCTTTATTATAGTATTATTTTCATTTTTTTAAAAAAATTGAAAATTAAATTTAAATATATTTTTATTTATTCCAGGCACCAAATGTTGGAAATGATGTTGCATAAACCAAAATATTATAGGATCAAGTGGAGGCAACAAGACAAATTAGGATGAGACTTGTAATATGTTTAAATATGAAAGAATTGATATTTTGACAATTTAAAGTTATCATTTTGATATACTTGTAGTTTTGATTACTTTGACATTATCAACTTTGTTCTCTCAATGAATGAATGAAGTCATTTTTTGATTCAATTATTAATATTTATCAAGTTTAATTATATTATGAAATTAATTTGTGTTATGATTTAATTATATTATGAAGTTTTAATTATATTATGAAATTAAATTATGTTATGAAATTTATTTATAATATAAAGTTTAATTATAATATAAAATTAAATAATATTATGAAATTAAATTATAAAACAGACTTGAATAAAATTATTATAAATATTAAAAATAAAATATTTAATACTCGCATTATGATAGTTTATAATGGTTATTATAAATGTCATATTATACCGTATTAAGTGGCGTTTAAAACTGCCGTTATTTACACTAAAATTGGTTTACCCAGTTTCAAAATCACGACATTTATAACTAACATATATTACACGCTTAAAATCGTCATTTTATACAATGTATTATATGGCGTCTAATACAACGATTCTTAATTGACTGCCACATTAAACTTTGTGGCAGCAAGAATTCTAGCGGTAAGTGGTACCGCCACATGTGTATAATGTGTTGGTTATAAATGCTAGGTTATACCAAAATAACCGCCACAACATACACCTTTTTTGTAGTGTTTGGTCCTTGCTGTTCTTCACATCAATTGTGCCTTCATGGGTAACCTCAAGGATGTCCCACATCTCCTTTGCAAATGCACATTTTGAGACCCTGAAAAATTCATCAAAATTCAAAGGAGAAGTGATGATGTTCTTGGCATTGCAATCATATTGAGCTCTTTTACTTTCACTCTCAGTCCATTGGGACCAAGGTTTTTCAATGAGAACATCATTTTTTTCAAACTTAGGTACAAAAGGGTCATTTACAATAGCATCCCAGATTCCTCTATCAATCGATTCAACAAAGATTTTCATTCTAACCTTCCAAAACTGATAATTTAGTCCACAAAACAGAGGTGACCTGTTTATAAAAGCACCCTTCCCAAAGGGTAGTTTTTCAGCCATTTTAGAAAAGGTTTTAGGATCGAAACTTGAGTAACTTTCAAGAACTCAACTCCTGATGCCAATTGTTAGAATTAGAGGCCTTAAACTAGAGGGGAGGAGGGGGGTGAATTGTTTTTGAAAGTATTGAAGGCAGAGTGAAAGACAATGAAGAATCAACCAATTAGAAAATTGTTTAGCCAAAAAGAAAACTGATTTTAGTTTAATTCCAGAAAATCAACTAGTTGTTTTTACGAAACAACCAGTTGTTTATACCAGCAGTTTAGAAAATCAAAGCTAGAGCAATTTAAAGAGTGTAAGGATAAAGAGATTCACACAAGATGTTTATATTGGTTCACTATTAACTAAGAGCTACATCCAGTCCTCAGTTAACCACTAAGAATTCACTATGTAATCAAACCTAGATTACACAACACACACCAAGCGTGATGATTTTGAACCCCTCAAGAACACACAACACTCTTTGGCAAAACACAGTTTCCAGAACAACCCTCTGAAACTGCACCACACCAAATCACACAGAAATACAATGTCAAAGAAAGAAGGGAACATAATACACCAGGGTAATTAAAGATTAAAGTTCGGAATTACAAGACCCAATCCTATTCCACCCTTGAATATGATCCAAAAGCTCTTTGAAATTTTGAAAATTCTTTTTAATTAAGCTCTCTTTCTTAGTTAATGACCAGAAGTCGTAAAATAAACTTTTTATACTCCAATCAGATGGTCAAAGCATTTATTTCAAGAACCAAAAGCAGTTTGAATAATTTAAAACAGATTGGCACAACGTAACAGAATTCTGTTAAGGTTTTCAGAAAATCAATCGATTGAAATCATGAATCAACCAGTTGAATTTGTTTGATAACAAAGTCAAACAAAGTCAAGCTTTTCAAATCCTTTTCAAAAACCACTAACTATAAAACAACCAGTTGAATCTACATTTCAACAAGTTGAATTTTCACACTCTTTAGAAAACACATCTTTTTCAAAAGTACTAAGATTTATTTAACCTTGGATCATTATAAAGAGTGGATTAACAAATTCAAATACTTCTAGACACACACACACAACCAGCAGCAAGGTCTTTAAGCATTCCTCTTGAATTTGGAGACATAAAAGCACCTTATTCAACACCTTATACTTGGATCCTCCCACCGATAAACTAAATGTGGGAAAGGGCAACCGAGCACATCAACATTGAAGAAAAGGTTGATACTCAGTGAAAGGCGATGAAAGCCTCAACTTCTTTCTCCCTCTCGCCCTTCAAGAGAAGACGATCAAGAAAGTTCGAGAACTACACTCCCCTCAACACAAGAGAGGTAGTTCTCCGGGAGGCCTGTAATTTAGAAATCGTCTAATTACTGTCTCCAACTTCCAACAATCCTTCAAGTGACCCGATGAAACATTATATCCATCACCAAAATCAGGGACAACATTGAAACATGCTTTAAAGTAAAAGAGATTTTTAGAAGAGCTAGTCAGGTTGGGAGCACTAAACCATTTCATACATCATGTCCATCACAATCACAATAGAAAATCATTTAGGGGTCGTGGACGAGGACAGAGAGGTGAACTCGATGGACGAGGATGAGGTACATACCAAGTTGAGGTACCTGAGCGAAGTAGAGTAAGCACCACTTGATGACTTTTTATGGCAAGTACACCGCGTATCAGAAGTAATAATTTCTCCCTAAGGATGGATATCGATCCCACAAGGAACAGTTGAATTATCAAGTACAATATTCGCTAAATATAAAATAGAACAATACAAAGTTTATTTAAAATTGTTATAATGGCAAGAATTAACAGGAAAACAAATCAAAGAGTTTTTGCTTCAATTGTAAAAATAGGGATTGAGTTTCATCTTTTCTCACTCTTATGTATTTTGATTAGCATGTTAACATTAAGTTCTTTGATTAAAATTGATGCTCGTAGAAAATTCATTTATATCAATTTCTCGCATATAAAATTCTTAAGAATGTTTCCTAAATAGCAATTTCTCGCATATTTATAAAAACAACTTAGAATCACGCTAAAATGTTAATAGCAATTAACATTTCAAGTCTATTTCTAGCACTTAAATATGTTAAGTATTGTTGTTTAGGTCAGAATCCTAAAAATACCTTTCAGTCAGATTTAAGATTCTCAAACATGTCACAACATTTAGGAGCAAAACAACAATGCCAATAATCAATCAAGAACACAATAATATATCATATTTAAATATCATCTCAATACATAAGGGTTCGAACAAATTACTCTTAATCCCAAAGGGTAGAATTAGCCACACATACTTCTAGCACCTTCCATTCTCCTAATTGGTTACAAATAACTCAATGGTGTTTTCCTATCAAGTTGCACACTAGGGTTGAACCTCTAGCCCCCTATTTAACCTAATTTACTAGGGTTAGGTGATTGCCTACGTCACATTGATGATCTTAATGATAAAAACATAAAATGGCCCAATTTATCTGATGCATTCTCGCTCAAGCGAGTAAAGCGCTAATTTTTGAAAAATGCTTACTAGAGCATTCTTGCTCTGTTGAACATTGGCTTTGATGTCTCCAAATCTATGTGGATTGCTTGAATACTTTGATGATGGATTTCTGGGTGTGTTTTGGGTGGTTTGAATTTTTAATCCACTCATAGAATTGATCCAAGGTTATTTGATTTTAATCCTTTTGAAAAAGATGTGTTTTCAAAGAGAAGTAGAAAAACAACCTGTTGATTTCTCATTTTAATCGGTTTTTTTTCTCTCAGCTTGTTTGAAGGGTTTTTTAAATATTTGACTTTGGTTGACTTTGCTGTCAAACCAATTCAACCGGTTATTTCGAAAAATCAACTGACTGTTTTTTGAAAAACCTTAACAAAATTTTATAAGTTTGGTAAATTTGTTTTCCCTTATTTCAAATTGTTTTGGCCTTTGACTAAAAGCCTTAAACGACTATTTTTTAGGCTATATATCTGTGTTTACATCTCTGAAGTTTAAGAGATCAGATTACCAAAAGATTAAGAAAGTTTTTCAAGTTTCCAAGATTGCTTTAGGATTTGGATTCTTTCTAAGGGTGGAATAGGACTGTTGTGTATTCTTTCAATCCAATCTGTGATTGTATCAGGTGTATACTATTCGTTTCTTTCTTTGATTTTTATTTCTGTAAAGAATTGGTGTTGCATAGAGTCAGAGGATGTTCTGATTTGTGTTGTGTTTTTGCCAAAGGAAGTGTGTTCTTGAGGGGTTCAAGATCACTTCTTTGGTGGGTGTGTGGTTGTAATCTGTGGTTGATTATATAGTGGAATACCCAGTGGTTTCTGGGGACTGGATGTAGCTCTTGGTGTAAGATTGAACCAGTATAAACATCTTGTGTGAATCTCTCTATCCTTACACTCTTTAAACTGCTTTATCTTTGTTTTTATAAACTGCTAATAAAAACAACCGACTGTTTCGTAAAAACAACCGATTGTTTTTCTACAAACAATTTTAACAGCTTTGATTTCTTGGCTTCTCTTATTGCTTTTTCTGTAATTCATCATGAATCTTCATTCTTAGCCAATATTTGCAAAAATCTTTCCTTAAACAATTCACCCCTCTCTTGTTTAAGGCCATTTGTTATTAAAATTGGCATCAAGAGCTAGGTTCTTGAAAGTTTCACAAGTTTTGATCTTTAAATCTATTTTAAATGGCTTAAAAGTTTTCTTTTGGGGAAGGTGTCTGGTTAAATAAACCACCTTTGTTCTGTGGTATGAACTATCAATTGTGGTGTATAAGAATGAAATTCTTTGTTGAATCTATAGATAGGAAAATCTGGAATGTCACTAAAAACAGCTTTGTCATGCCTATGTTTGAAACTAATAAAGTCTTTTCTGAAAATGAAAGAGATCATCTTGATTGTGTTGCTATGAAAATTATAGTATCTGCTTTTGATTCTAATGAACTTCTTAGAGTTTCAAAGTGTGTTTCAGTTAAAGATATGTGGGATACTCTTGAAAGAACTCATAAAGATTCAAGAAATGCTTGGCTGGACAATGACATGTCCTCTTCTGGATCATCCTCTGAAGTTTCAAAAACCAACATGTGTTTAATGGCAAAAGAAGAGTCTACATCGAATAGTGTAAGTACAAACTCTTCCATTAATCCTGAAAATTATTTTCAACTTCTTGAGGCTTTTAGAGAGACTCATGAAGAAGCCTCTAGATTGACCCTTTTGAATAATCAGTTGAAAAGTAAAAACAATTGGTTGGAAAATAGAGTCAAGGTCTTGGAAGAAGAATTGGATAATTCGAAAACTGATTTTTAAAACTTAGAAATGATTTATCAAAATTCTTCTTGCAAGTGTGACTTAAGTATTTGTGAAAAGTGTGCATCTCTTCAAAAGAAGATTCACTATCTTATAAAAATTGTGGATAAGCTTTCTAAAGGGAAGTCCAATTTTGAAACTGTGTTTGCCTCTCAAAACTGTGTTTTTGGAAAATCTGGACTTGGCTTTTATCCACAGAGCAAGAAAAATGGGATTTCAAAAACCTTTTTCAACTCTTGCAGAAAAACAACCGACTAAAAAGTCAAAACAACCAGTTGTTTCTTGTTTCTACTGTATGAGAAAGGGTCATTCTGTTAGGTTTTGTAAAATTTGGAAAGTTTATGTTCCCAAAGGTACTTTGAAATGGGTTCCTAAGGTTTCTAAGATTCCTAAGGCTCCTACTAACATCATTGGACCCAAATTCATAAGGGGACCAACCAAATCTTGCTACTTAATCTTTTCTTGTAGGTATCCTTAGCAGCCAAGAATCACTTTTGGACTTGAAGAATGACTGCTAAAGGGAAAAGAATAAATAGGATTTTACTCTTTTTAACTAAAAAAGTACTATTTAGGGTAAATAGTGAGTTGAGTATAATAATATTGACATATTTCATTTTTATATAATAAAAATAATTAGTACACACAAATTTTCATTCTGTTTAAACTCAGTGAAATCAATATTTGTCCATATATTTATTATTTTTAATACATAAAAAAATAATTTTGAAAAACTTATAACTTGAATTTGAAAATAATCGTTTATTTCAAGAACATTTAATATCAGAGCGCGACATAATAAATATTGCAAAAGTAGGAAAAAAATTATAAGATCATTAAATTAAAATGTGTGAAAAATATAAAGGACATAAGATAATTATTTATTTTTTTAGTTTCACATAACCGTAGGAGTCCTAACAACGACGCTTATATAATTATGGCTGTGGATTAATTTCCTACATACAAAATGATAATTTCCATTTGTTTAGTTCATCGTGCTTTATTTTTTTAAATGGATTAGTTTTAGTTTGAAAGTTAATGTGATTTTCATACCCATTCATGTTGTCTCCTTTTGTTGGCCTGAGGAGTTTCCTTTAATTTTCCTTTCATTTACAAAATTTTACCTTTGAAACTTTCTTCCTAGCTTCACTTGCAAAGTCAATAAAGACGGCCAAGAAATTAAGCATCGTTCACGTACGTCAACTATTTATATCCTCTTGCGGAGAAAATGATATTTGTAATGGTTGTGTTTGCTCTTTTATTCATACCAAGGTTTATTGCATAACAACGCAATGGCCAGTTACTTGCTCAAAATATTGTTCCTAGTGTTTGTGTGCCTTACGCATACCAAAGTTTCCATTCTTGGATTCAAGTGGCCATCGCAGAATTCATATGTGAAATGCAGAGAGAGGGAGAGACAAGCACTCCTCAATTTCAAGCAAAGTGTCCGAGATTACTATGGCATATTGTCCACGTGGAGGGACGATGAAAATTACAGAGATTGTTGCAGATGGGAAGGTATTGAGTGCAACAATGTAACAGGTCATGTACAAGTACTTGATCTTCGTGGTTCAATTATGCATTCTTTGATTGGTCCATTCAATCTCACTTTATTGGTTGACTTGCAAAAATTGGAATATTTGGATCTTAGTTCTCATCCTGATATTAGTGGCAGTCAAATCCCAGAGCAAATGGGCTCCTTCAAAAACTTAAGATATCTCAATCTATCATATTCATATTTTATCTGGGGAATCCCTTCTCAACTGGGAAATCTCCCAAAGTTGGAGTATCTTGATCTTCAAGGAAATTTCCTGAATGGAGTAATCCTTTCTAAACTGGAAAATCTCTCAAAGTTGAAATATCTTGACCTTAAAGGAACTGGTCTTGGTGGAACCATCCCTTCTGAACTTGGGAAGCTTACAAGATTACAATATCTAGATCTAAGTGGCAATTATAATCTCCAAGGAGAAATCCCTTATCAACTTGGAAATCTCTCACACTTGAGCTATCTTGATCTTGGTGAAAATTCATTTTCTGGAGCTATTCCTTTTCAGGTTGGAAATCTTCGTCTATTGCACACTCTTAGACTTGATTGTAGTTATGGTCTTAAAATAAAAGATGAAAATTGGTTATTTTCTCTCTCTTCATTAAGAACACTTAGCTTGACATCGTTTCCTGATTTTGGCTCCTCTTGTCATATGATCAATGAGCTTATACCAAACTTAAGGGAGTTGAGGCTAGTTAATTGTAGTCTTTCTGATAATGATATTTCATTTTTGTTTCGTTCTGATTCCAACTTTTCCACTTCTCTTATTATCCTTGATCTCTCTCATAATATTTTGACTTCATCAGCACTTCAGTTATTGTTCAACTCCAGCTCCAAACTACAAGAACTTCATCTGAATCATTGTAGCCTTATAGACCGAAGCTTTCTTATGTCGTCTGCTTCCAATAAAATGTCCCTGCCTTCACTTTTCACTCTTCATCTCTCCTCTAATCTATTAAAGTCACCAGCTATATTTCATTGGATTTTTAACTACACTGCCAATCTTCGTAGCCTTGATCTTTCGGATAACTTGTTTGAAAGTCCAATTCCAAGTGGATTTGGGGAAGTGATTAACACTCTTGAATATCTTGACCTCTCTCGTAACAAATTGCAAGGTGAGTTTCCATCTTCCCTTGGGAATATATGCACATTGCAAAGTTTATCCCTTAGTTCCAACAACTTCAGTGGGGAACTTCCTTGCTTCATTCAAAATTCTTCATTGCAAACTCTAGATTTATCTTTCAACCAGATTACGGGAATGCCACTTAATCTTTCAGTCTTTACATCTTTAAGATATTTAGATCTTTCCAACAGTCAGTTAACTGGAGAAATACCGAAAAGCATTGGGTTGCTATATGAGTTGAAGTATCTTTCCCAAAAGGATAATTACTTCAAGGGTGAAATCAACGAATTGCATCTCACAAACTTGTCTAAATTGATACACTTGGACTTAACCGACAACTCATTGTCTCTAAAGTTTGCTACAACTTGGCTTCCACCTTTCCAATTACTTAGTTTAGGATTATAGCTTCTTGCAAGTTGGGTCCTAGCTTCCCAAGTTGGCTCCAGGCTCAAAGTCAGTTAACCTTTCTAGATATTTCTGATGCGGGGATTGATGACTTTGTGCCACATTGGTTTTGGAACAAGTTACAGTTTATAAGTATGATGAATATTTCTTGCAACAGTCTCAAAGGTATAATTCCGGATTTACCAATCAAGCTTAATAATGATTATTCGACAATTATTTTCATTCTAAATTCTAATCAACTTGAAGGAGAAATTCCGGCTTTTTTGTCACAAGTTGAGGCATTGGATCTTTCCAACAATGATATTTCGGATTTAAATGCATTCGTGTGCAAAAAATAGCAACTCCAAATATCCGCACTTTGGATTTGTCAAATAATCAAATAATGGGACAACTTCCCGACTGTTGGGAACATCTAAATTCGTTAGAATTTCTTGATTTGAGCAACAATAAATTATCAGGGGAGATTCCACAGTCCATGGGTACTCTTGATAATTTGGAAGCTTTGGTCTTACGAAACAATAATTTAATTGGAGAACTACCTTTGACACTGAAGAGTTGCGCTAGTTTGATTATATTTGACATGAGTCGAAATCTTTTGTCTGGTCCAATACCCTCCTGGATTGGAGAAAATCTACAAGAGTTGAAAATCTTGACCATGCGAATAAATCGCTTCACTGGAAGTGTTCCTGTCCAAATTTGTTATTTGAAAAAAATTAATCTTTTGGATCTTTCGATGAATCACTTATCTGGAAAAATTCCAACATGTCTGAGGAATTTTACTGCAATGAAGGAAAGGAGCCTAATTCCAGTACAAATTGAAAGGCAACGAAAAATTTCATCTAAAGAGGCTGACTTTGATATTTATGACTATAACGTGTTTCTAATGTGGAAAGGTCAAGATGACGAGTTCTGGAATCCAGACAATCTTCTTAAGAGCATTGACCTTTCACGTAATGATTTAACAGGTGAAGTACCCAAAGAGGTTGGATATTTACTTGGATTGGTTTCTTTAAATTTATCAAGAAACAACTTTCATGGAGAAATTCCTTTTGAAATTGGAAATTTAGGTTTGCTAGAATTTCTCGACTTATCAAGAAATAACTTCTCAGGCAGTATTCCTTCCACTCTTTCCAACATTGATCGTCTTGGAGTGTTAGACTTATCAAACAATAATCTGAGTGGAAGAATCCCTTGGGGAAGACAGTTGCAAACCTTTGATGCCTCTTGTTTTGAAGGAAATTTTGATCTATGTGGAGAACAACTCAACAAAAGTTGTCCTGGAGACAAGACAACACAAAAACCTCAAGAATAAGGGATTGATGGTGAAGAAGACAATTCAATTTTCTATGGATCATTATACATGAGCTTGGGGTTAGGTTTCTTTGCAGGCTTTTGGGGCTTATTTGGGTCAATGCTATTTTGGCAGCCATGGAGAATTGCTTATATGAGACTCTTGAACAGACTCACAGACTATATACTTCTAAATGGTTGAATTGAATGTTGTCAAGTGCCATAGGAGGCTCAAAGGATAGTTAGTAGGTACGTTTTCCCAATAACTTCTTTCTTGTAAATTCTTACTCTTCATTTCTCTGTTTTGTTTTAAATCAAAGTGAGAATGTATTATTTTTTAGATTAATATTGTTTATCTCGGTACCAATCAAGTTGTTCGATTTCTCTTATTATGTATTCTTTCTATTGCTGATTTGTATCGCTTTACCTCATTATGTCACTTCACTTCTAAGTCTTTCACAACCACAAATTGGTCTTCATTAATTTTAAATTTAAACGTTGAGTTTGTCCAGTTCTATTTTTTGAATTAGTCAGTGCCTTAACTGAAAGTAATTTTCCAGAAAATAATTATTTTACTTGTAATAAATAAATTATAGATGAGGTGATCTGTTTTGATAAGGTTTCTTGTTTTCGGACAACTTCTCTCTTGTTTAAACCTCTTAATAAAGTCTCTAATTTTTCTCATCACGACTAATGTATGTATTCTGAATTTATCACAAAATTTGCAGTTTATGCAAGATTAACATCAAAAGTTCTATCTTGGATGAAAGCTGCATAGACTACTAGAGGAGTATGTTTTGCATTCATCTTAAATATTGATGTCACCTTCAAATTTTTAATTGTCAGCAGTAATGAATGAGAGAGTTATGGTTCATACTTCATACTGCAATCCCTCTTTGTTCAAACAAAGTTGTTTCATTTTAAAAGATATCTATGGTTGATACCAAAATAATATAATATTTTTAGTACTTCATGTTAACACACATTAAACTTGAACTAATTCGGTGCATTTATTGTTCTTAAATTGTCACAATACTTTTTGATTCCATCCCCTGCCATCACCTCTTAGTTGCTTCAGCTTTGAACCATAACTTGAAGACATAAAGCACCAACAAATGAATATTTTCCATTTTGAAACAGAAATTTTAGTCATATACTTTAGTTAACACCAAAGAAATAAAAGAGCTTCTGCATTGATCCTTAATATGTGGAAACAATTTTTTTTTTCAGTTCTGCCCTCTGCCCTGTCTAGGAGGCTTTCAACACTTACAAGACAAGCCATTATAAGCAAAAAAACAAATATGGTTTAGAAGCTATTACAAACAACATTATTGGATTAATTGAACATGACACAGGTTTGTAACAATTGACCAACGATTACAAACATCATTATTGGATTAATTGAACATGACACATGTTGGTAGCAATTGACCAACATTTAACATTTGTCAAACCATTTTTACATCTAGAAAATGCTTTGACGCTATGGCTATCAATGAAATAATCTGTATTGCAATGTATTTCTTCAATATTCTCTTCCTTGTCTCCTTTCATCCAAGGTTATTTCTTTCCCTTCTCCTTTAATATTTCTTATTTTTTTCATGAATATTTTGTGTTTTAATTAATCATGTTATTTGAAGTTATTATTTTAAGTAGTTTTGTTTCTTACATAAAAGTTTTATTATAACAAGATAAAAAAGGAAAAAAAATGTATTTTATATCACTACAAGAAAAATCATTAAATAAAGAATAATTTTAGAGAAAAAATAATTAGTTGTTATATTCACTAAATTAAATATTATTTTAAAAAATAAAATAATTATTGGTATCTAAATTAGTTTCTATTATTGATAAATAGTTTTTAAATTGGTATCTAATTAGTTACCACGGTTTTTTATATCAACTTTATAATCTAAATAATTGATAGCTAAAACCTAAGCAGCTAATTAGATACTAATTTATAAATTATTTATCAATAATAAAAATTAATTTAGATACCAATAATATTTTTAGTCTCTAAAATAGTATATAATTTAGTCAATATCACAACTAATTTTATTTTATTTTTGTCTCTAAAATTAGTTTCTATTTAATGATTTTCTATAAGTGTTTATATATGTTTAATAGGTTATCAAATTATCTATTTTTAACATAAGTATAATATTTTTTGTTTAAATCTAGACATTTATGTGATACATATACATGTAACACAATATGTCAACCCATTCATGGATACTGGGATTTTGTCTATTCTACTTGTGCTTGTATCATGTATATTTTCTACCAACTAATGATATGTCTATAAACTCCATATTGTCTAAGAACTTATTAAATTCTTGTATTTCACTCTTATTCCTTCTCTCTTAGTCAAAACCTTGCCTTTCCTCCACGGTTGTTATGGTGTTGAAATCTCTTACCATACACACCCATGCTTTATTCTCTATGTATTTTCCAACACTTTTCTCCCATAATTTCTTCTTCTCAATTAGTATACATGATAAATAAATGTTTATTTTCTTCTCAGTTGGATAAAATCTTGTTTGGAGTCCTCTTCTGTGTCTGTGCTAGTGAATGGGAGTCCCACATCGGAGTTTTACCCGAAGAAGGGTCTGCGTCAAGGCAATCCTCTAGCGCCTTTTATGATTCTTATAATGGCGGAAGGTTTGGCAGGTGCGATAAGGGAAGCAGTTGAGAAGAACCTGATTGAGAGTCTGAAAATTAGGGCCAAGAAGGTTAAGGTTAATATGCTTCAATATGCAGATGATACTCTATTTTTCTGTAAAGCCATTACTAAAAGTGTTTTTAATTTGAAATTCATTTTGCACTGCTTTGAATTAGCTTCTGGCCTTAAGGTAAATTTTTTGAATAATAGAATTGGTGGGGTGGGGGTTGACCACATTACGGTCCAGCAGTTTGAAGTTATTCTTAACTGTGAAGCAATGAAAACTCCTTTTAAATATCTAGGGATTCTTGTTAGGGGTGCCACAAGAGAGTTCCGTTTTGGGATGGTCTGATAGAGAGACTAAAAAGTAGATTGGGTAGGTGGAAAGGTAGATTTCTTTCGCTGGCTGAGAGGGTTTGTCTGATTAAGTCAGTTCTCTCTTCTATCTCGTTGTTTTACATATCATTGTATAAGGTGCCCTCGTTAGTGTTGAATGAAATTGAGAAAATTCAGAGAAGGTTTATGTCGGTTGGGGCGCGTAAGGGAGGAAGATTGCGTGAGTTTCTTGGAAGAAGGCTTGCGAGCCATGAGAAGCGGGTGGTCTTAGTATTTTGAACTTAAGGTTGTTCAACGTGGCTTTGCTGGGAAAATGGATTTGGCATTTGGGTTTTGATAAAGGTGGTCTTTGGAAGGAGATCCTTGAGTCTAAGTGTGGAGGATGGAGAAGCTTGAAAGAGCATAGGATTAATAATAAGGATTCTATCTGGTGGAGAGATTTGAAGGGGGTTTAAGGGATGGAGGATTGGGGTAGAAACTTTGAGGACTATTTCAAGTGGGGTGTGGGAAATGGGTAGGAAGTCTTGTTTTGGAAAGACGTTTGGGTGGGTAATGAAGACTTGAAGAGTAAATTTCCAAGACTGTTTTCTTTGTGTTGTAACAAATAAGGTAATTTAGAGACTTGTAGGGAGTGGTTAAATGGTAGATGGAAATGGAAGTTCGCCTAGAGAAGAGGCCTGTTTGAATGGGAGAAAAATTAGGAAGGTCTGCTGCTACAAAAGGTGCACTGAAAGATCCTGCAATAATGGAAGTTAAAAATTAATTCTCCATAAAAAAGTAGAGTTTTCTAAACTCCTTCTTCTTCTTCTTCCATTCTTCTAGTCATGGCCCTAGTTAAAGGCCCAATATGTGTCCTTCCGGATGGTCCTCCATCAAACCCTCCATCTTGAAAAGGATTTGTCTTCATATCCAATTCTTCAATATTGTCAGCACCACATGGAATGGACCATCTCCTCTGGGACTGAGTTTTGACTTTTTTGGTTTGGAAATCTTTCTTTTCGTAAATGTAGCCAAACTCGGTCTCCTTCCTCAAAAATTATTTTCTTTCTCCCATTGCTATTGCTTTCAACATATTTTTTATTTTGTTTGTTATTGTCCTCTTGGATCAAATGTTAATCTACAATAGACATCAAACAAATATGAGATAATTTTCTTCATTAAAATAAAATTAAAAGAAAATAAAATATAATAGAAATAAGGTCGTTTATTTTTATAAAATTTTTGAAAGAAAAACATAAGGCCTTTTCCAAAAATATTTTTGTTCACTTTGTGTTGTTTATTGCCAAGCTAGGCAACAACATCACAAAGTGTTATTTTTGAGATTTTAGTGAAGAAGAATGAGCATTATATAATTGAAAATAATAGTTCAAAGTATTACAATCCCCCTTTAAGGATTCTTTCTCAGCTATGCTTGTAGGGGTGTCATAAAAGACTTTTCTTCTTTGTTGGTTTCCTCTTCTTCTTTTCAATCAAACATTCATTTGTATTTTCTGTGGAGGAACAATTTATATTTATATCTGGTTAACCTCCTGACACGAATTTTTCTTCAAGCACATCCTCACAAGGTTTTGTAATTGAAGGGAAAATTTCATCAATATCTGGTTCAGCTCCAGAAAAATACTTTTCTATTTTTCTTTCCCTTTCATCCCCTTGTTGTTAGAATATATGGCCTTAAACAAAGAGGGGGGTGAATTGTTTATAAAATATTTTTGCAAAATTTGAAGGTATGATGAACTCCAATGTAGAATCACAGAGAAAGAAATCAAGGAAACAAGAAAACAAAATTGTTTAAGTTGATTTCCAAAAAATCAACCGGTTGTTTTTACAATTCAACCGATTATTTTTATCAGTAGTGATTAAAACAACTTAAAAATAGAAATTAAAGAGTTTAGAGAAAGAGATAAGCAGACAAGCAATTTATATTGGTTCACTCTTATCCCAAGAGCTACATCCAGTCCCTAAAAACCACTGGGTATCTACTATGCAATCAAAATTCAGATTACAAACCACACACCAAAGAAATGACCTTGAACCCTTCAAGAAACACACTTCCTTTGGCAAAATCACACCACAGAATTCAGAACAACCTCTAATTTTGCACACACCACAAATGTTCTAGAAATACAAGAGATAAAGAAAGGATTACACCTTATCTATATCAAAATGAAAGATTACACGACAATCCTACTACACTCCTTGTGAAAATCCAAAAGCTTGAAGTAAATCTTTGAAAAACTCAAATATGTTTTCTCAATTTGAATTGTCTGAACTGTTCTCTCTTCCTTAGGAGTTTAAACCAACTTTATATACTCCAAAGGTTTGTTAAAAACATTTAAAGCAGGAGTCAATTCAGTTATAAAACATTTAAAGTAGATTTACCAAACTTAACAAAAATTTGTTATGGATTTTCAAAAAACAATCGGTTGAATTCTCGAAACAACCAATTGAATTGGTTTGACAGCAAAGTCAACCAAGTCAAACAGTTTCAAACCCTATTCAAAACCACTAAGTGTCAAACAACCGATTGAAATGACAAAACAACAGGTTGTTTTTCACTTCTTTAGAAAACATTCTTTTTCAAAAAGGTTTTGATTCAAATCAGCTTTAGATTCAAAAAAAAAAGTGGACTACAAATTCAATCTACCCAAAACACACCCACACAAGCAGCAACTAAGTCTTCCACCAAACTTCATGGATTTGGACACATCAAAGCACTTGATCAACCTTGATCAACACTTGTGACCCTCTATACCTGGATTTGGAGGGATAACCCTCCCTCTTAAACTCTCTTTTGGAATATGATGTATTAAGATAGTCTTCTCTAGAGGTAGTCCTTCTTGTAATTCGTTGTTCTATCCTAACACATTGTTAAACTATTTCATTCAAATCTTTAAAGTAATTAAAGGGAAACAATTCAACCCTATCCCAGATTTCAAGATTTAGACCACTTTTGAATCTATTAATGGTTTTTCTAGGCTCTTCTCCTATTCCTACCCTCAACATAAGTAACTCCATTTTTTGTCTGTATTCTTCTACAGTTTTATCTTTTTGTTGAAGTTTGTGGAGCTGATACAAAAGCTCTCTCTCAGATTGCTCATCAAAGTCAGGATTTCTTCTAAGCCTATGCCTTTCTTCCTCACACCCTTTTCCCATGTTGATTAAGAACTAATTGTCCAAACATTTCTCTCATGTCATTCATTTTTTTATCTGTATTTTCTTTATGTTTTTCTAATTTTGTTCCCAATAACCTAGCCTTTTCTTTCCATCCATAGTCATCTTTTGTGTTCTTATTACTACCTTGAACACTAGATGCATGATTATGATCACTCATTTTGAAATTAAAAATAAATGATTTTCGCAAAAAATTTTATTTCAAATGAGTGATAAAATATTTTCACAAATAGGTTTTAGAGTTGGTGAAGTTTCAATCAAAGTCAACAAGTCAAACTGTCTCCAAGTTCACTCCTAGGAAAGAGAGGTGAGTCACTAGTACTGCTTAAATACCAAGTCTTCCCTTAGCCAGAGCTTACCTTGGATAGTCTTAACAAATTTTTTCCTCAAAAGAAACTTCAAAACAAATTTTTCCTAAATGTGATGTATGCAAGGCATCCTAGTGACCAATGGAAGATCAACTACAAATGGAGAGCAATCACTTAGGTATCACGGGGACTTAGAAAAAATAAAAGAAATCAAGAAATTAAACAAGAAGGAATTAAAGAGAAAAAGAAGAAAGGATGACGAAAGTAAACTAGACGTGTCCTATGTGAAAGTGCAAGTAACACTTTGAGACCCTTGACACACTTTCACCTACTAAGGAACGAATTTGATTATTACAATTTTTTTTTTTAATAGGATTGCTTTGGAAGCATTTTCGCAACCAACTAATGTAAGAAAAAAAAAAAGCAAGGAAAATAAACTTGAACACAAAGGTTCTGTGATACAATGCTACTATTACTACAATTTTATTTTTCTTTTTGAATTTCTTTTCTTCAAGTTGTCAAATCTTCCTTCTTTTTATATGAACTTGATTATTGTCTTCAATTGCTATCCTCTCCAAATAATAACTGTTTTTAGCCTTTAGCTATGAATCATCAAGTAGAAATTAGCTTCACAACTTCGAAACCGAACTTCCACTCAATACGAATTTCACCTTATGAGGCCAACAAGTTTTAAATGAATATTTACAACACTTCTAAAAATTATCGTTAGTTAAGTAAATAAAAGAAAAGAAAAAAAGTTGGCATGGAAGAGGTGTTCGGTGGCCGGCAGAGGGAGGAACTCTGGTGGGGGGCGATTAGGCACTGAGGTCGCAACTGGTCCTGGAGATCGCGGCTAGGACGATGTTGATCAGAGCTGGAACACGAAGCTGGCCTGTTTTCAGTGCAGTGCGGCAGGGGCTGAAGGCGAAGGTTGCGGTGTCGCACGACGAGCTGCTGCTTTTCCAGTGTGGTGTGGCTAAGGTGGGGTCGCGCGACTAGAGTGATGGAGGTTGCATGGTGTGATGGAGGTTGTGCAGCGGTGGTTTCGCAGTGTGGTGGAGGTTGCACAGTGTGGTGAAGGTCACGACTAGAGCATGGTGGCAGAGAGAGAAGTGTGTAAAAGTGAGAGAAGTAAGTGTATTGAGAAGAATGAGCACAAGACAAGATAAGAGGGAAAAACGTGTGCGACACAACACTTTTCAAAAAAAATTTACACTTTTTAACAACAGTTCCTCCCAAAACCTTCTTTATATCTCTCTCAAAACAGTTATTAACAATAGTTCCACCGTCTTTATATCTCTTCCAAAACAATTTATAACAACAGTTCTTCCCAGAACGTTCTTGATATCTCTCTTCCAGAATTATTTTTAATGACAGTTCCCCCTATAATCGTCATTGAAAACATAATATAATTACAAATTTGTCATCTTTTTTTTGACAATTTTCTACTAAATGTCTGATATTTTGTACTAGTGGTGTTGGTGAAAGATTTTTCCATCTATCACAATTATAATGATAAGTAACATTACTACCTTAAGAAAACCTTATGAGAGAAGACTAAAGACTAAAGGGTTATGTTGACAAGTAAGATTGACTTACCTCAAATAAATCTTTCCATTCAAAACTATAAAGAAATTTAAAAAAAAAGTTATATAAACAATTATGTCACTATTTTTAATTAATTACTTTTATAATATAGTTTATTTGATTAATAATTGTATTTTATAAATAAATAATTAAAACAAATATGAAAATAATAAATAAATATTAATATCTTATTTTAATAATATATTAAAATAAATTATTTTATTTGATATTAAAATTAATTAATTAATTTATTATTATTATTATTTTAAAATATAACTTTTTTATGTTAAAATTTATAATAATTTTTAAATTTAAAATTTTTTATTTCATTTATATTTTTAAAAATTTATTCTTTACATTAAATTATTTAAAAAAATATGTTCTTGTCAGTTGACCTAATCACCGGTAGACTTCTGTAGGCAAGCTCGGACTCCGTTTGCCTCTGCTGGAATTTGCACTTTCCTTGGTTGTCTGGTTGTAATTCCTGTTAAGACAGAGAGCGCCCTATCGGCCTGTCACACTCTGACGATCAAGTCAGTATAAAGCTTATAATAAACAAGAAGTATCTAGTTTATGGCTTAGAAAGAGCGTACCTTCACCAGGGATCTCAAGCCCTTTTTATAGATTAGCACTAGGCTACCTCTTGTAACAACCTCCCCCTACGAGAATCTTATCTTGAGTGAGAGTATATTCAATTTCATATTCAATGGGAGAAAATTCAGCTACAGTGGGCGTAATCTTAGCACCTTAACTGCATAGAATCTTATCTCCTTAGAGTGTATAAAATCCTAATAGAATAACTGCCTGGATACCAACTCGAGTACCGACTTCCGGGGTCAAATCTGTTTTCAAGTACTTTTACATGCTTTTACGTATGCTTGTCCCATGTATATGCCACTACGTATCCCATATACAAATGCTTTGTCAAGCCCTAGCGCACTTGGGCTCGAGCTAATAGAGTACGTTTTACTCATACTAGACCTAAATGCACTATATGCACCCCTAGGCCCATTAACACACTTTCACTGACCTACCCGGCCTTATATGTGAAATATTATACTAATGCATGAATGAGAGTTGATATACATATACCTGAACCCAGTTGTGTATCCCATCGTTCTCGACCTAACAGTCGGGCTGACCTGCCTGCCGCAAGCGTGTCAATGTCCGATCACCAAACACTGAGCTTTATGCACTCTGGTCTAATACAAAATATTTTATAAATTGTTTTAACACATAATTAAATTTATTTTTTTACATTAATCAAATCTGCTACAAATTTTCTTACATACTTTTTTTTTTCTCCTTTCCTTGTATACAAATAACTTAGACTCTGTTCCTATTCTTCTGATTCGTTTCCTACTGTTTTAATCCAAACAAACCCTTGGTGATGAGAACAAGGTTAACGTGTTGACGCCAAAAATGATGGAGTCATGCATGAGTCAAGTGATCCAACATCAAGTATGGAAAATTAATAGGTGATGACAGTTTTTCCACAAGACAATGAATTGATGTGATTTAGGTGCTTAATTTTCTTACCCATGTTTTAGGGTTAGAAGACTTGAAAAGTCAACAAATAATGCATTCAATGTGGTTGATATGAGCTTTTTAAGACGAAGACTCGCGGCGTATATATTGGTTCTGCATCATTTAACTCATTTTGTGATGTAGACAGCGGAAGTTTATCTTTAGGAAGGTTGATATGAGTATATTCGCGTACTTGTTTTTTAATATTCTAAATATTAAATAAATACCTTTTTTATCAAAATTAAATTTAAAGTACAAAAAATATAATGTTAAATAATAGTTATATATCGTTAAAATTTTATGACAATTATATAATATCTATTATTTTTTTACAAATATGTTGAAAATTTGATTAAATTTAGTAACAATAGAATAAATTCAATTGTTGAAAGAAAGAATAAAAATTTATGTATGCAAAGAATAGTTTTTCAAATGAAATTATTAGTTAATAAATTCAAGTTTCGCACGATTGAATAGTCAAAAGTGGTGATAAGATATTATTATATGACAAAAAAAATATTAAATATAAATACTAAAAAGAAGTAAAAATATTAAATATTTATCTTTAAAATAATTTAATTTGATAAGAAAAATATGTAATTAAGATTGCGGTAAGAAAAAAAAAATACTTACGATATCGAAGTCAATTGATATATATTGAATAAATCAAACAGAAAAAAAAAAAATAGTTAACCAAAAGAAGGTTATTCAAATGAAACTTTACAATAGACCAAAGATAACAATCATAATAAATTTTTAAATACCTACGTCTCCTTTATATTCAATTTTTTTAAAAAAATATTAACTATATTCATACAGTATTAAATATAATTAATGTAGAGACTTTCTATCAAAATTAGGATTAGTTGGAATAATTTATTGTTATCATTTTTTGGTAGAATTTTTTTTAATTCTTAAACTTGAAATTCAGTATTTTAATTCTGAAAGAAGAAATTAAGACTTTAAAAATTAATTAATTGATGGTCCTTCAGACAGGAAATCGTTTCAGGGTTAATATTATATATGCATCAGCTGTTGAGAGCAAGATATTCACCCTTACATGTGAATGTTATGTTAAAAAACAGTGTGGCATGGACGAACGTCATGGACGAACAACACGTCTATCGCCAAATAAATTCACAACTTTCTTCTTCTCTAACATCCCATATAATTATGGGGAACTTGACATGGTCAAGGTTTTTCAAAAATGGACAAGGGTGAAGGAAGTTTTTATCTCGCGAAGGTTGAACAGGTGGGGGAGAAGATTTGGGTTTGTGAGGTTTTATGAAGTGGGCAATGTGGGGAGGCTGGAGAAAGAGCCTCATTAAATATATGTAGGCAATATAAAGCTATATGTGAATGTTCCTAAATACCGGAGAGCCGAGCTTTGATCGTTCCGAGATTCTGGAAGGGAGGACACAAGGGTTGAGAGGAAGACGTATAGGGACGATTCAAGGGCAATCGAAAAGAAGCGTAGAGTTGAACCTGTTATGCACAAGAAGAAGAAAGGAAAGGAGATTTGGTTGAGAAGAAGGAAAAGTCGTATGCTGATGTAGTTAGTGTTAAAACTTGTGTTCACACACTAAAATACAGACTCAATATTTGCTGGGAGATGAAATCACTTCATATTTTATTCAAGGAGAGACTTGGCTTAAATAGCCTTTACAAATGAAAGAAGACGTTAGGTTTTTCACTCACTAGAAGTCTAACTAACAGAATTATCAGTACTTGAATAATAGGTCTCTTAAACCGAAAAAAAATAGTAGCTATTAAATTAAAACTAATTTTACTAAAGAATGGGTCCATCAAGAATAAGTCCATCAATCCTTCCTTTAAGCTGAATACTGTAAGTAAATCAGCTTACTTCTATTGCAGACATTAGTCCCAGCATCTCTCGTAGCTTGATAAATTGTTCTTTCTTCAATGGTTTTGTCATAATATCTGCAATTTGATTTTGGGTATTACAGTACTTCAACTTCACAATTCCTTCATTCACCAAGTCCCTCAAAAAATGAAACTTCACATCTATGTGTTTACTCTTGCCATGGAACAGAGAGTGCTTTGACAATTGTATCGTCGAACTGTTATCACAGTACATTATGCTGCCTTCTTCTCCTTTATGCCCAAGTTTTTCGAGTAACCTCGTAAGCCAAATGTATTGACATGCGCAAGAAGCCGCGGCAATATACTCAGCTTTAGTGGTAGATAATGTAACCACAGGCTGCTTCTTTGATGCCCAAGAAACTGCACCTCCTGCAAGAAGAAATACAGAACCAGAAGTACTTTTCTTGTCATTAAGATCTCCTGCAAAGTCGCTGTCCGTGTATGCCACCAATTCTGTGATGCTTTCTCCGTTGTAAAGAATTCCCATTTCAATTGTGCCATTGATGTATCTTAATATCCTTTTTGCTGCACACCAATGTTCCTCAGTTGGAGATGACATATATCTGCTAATCAAGCTCACTCCAAACATAATGTCTGGTCTTGTTGCTATCAAGTACATCAAGCTTCCAACAACTTGCTTGAACATGGTTGAGTCAATCTTGGTTCTTCTCATCCTTAGAAAGTCTTGTGCCTAGCACAATAGGATTTCCAACTGGTTTGCTATCAAACATGCCAAACCTTGCTAGCACTTCCCTCGAATACTTTCTTTGACACATAAATATTCCCTTCGAATTTTGTATAATTTCTATGCCAAGAAAATAGCTCATCTTTCCCAAATCAGACATGTCAAATTCATGCATCATTGACATCTTAAATTCCTCACAAATTCTTTTGTTATTCCCAGTATAAATCAAATCATCAACGTAAAGACTGACAATTAGGATTTTGCCTCCCTCCTTTTCTTTTGTAAAGAGCGTATGTTCAGAAGCACACCTTTCGAAACACTCTCGAACGAAGTAGGATTCTATGCGACTGTACCATGCTCGCGGAGCCTGTTTCAGTCCGTATAGAGCTTTATTTAGTTTATATACCTTTTCTTCTTCTCCCTTCTTCTCAAAGCCAGTAGGTTGTTGTACATACACCTCTTCCTCAAGTTCTCCTTGAAGGAATGCACTCTAGACATCTAACTGGTATACTTCCCACTTGTTTTGAGCTACAGTTGCCAGGATAAGTCTTATTGTATCAAGACGAGCCACCGAAGCAAACACCTCTGTGTAGTTAATCCCATATTGTTGCGCATATCCTTTGGCCACCAACCTAGCTTTGTGCTTCTCTACATTACCATGCTCGTTAAGCTTGGTTTTAAAAACTCATTTAACTCCAATAGCTTTGACTTCGCTCGACAAGGTTGTGAGTCTCCACGTGCCATTTTTCTCTATTGAATCAATCTCTTTAGCCATCGCATCTCTCCATTTTTTTTCTTTCACAGCTTCATCGTATGTGACTGGATCTTCTTCTGTTATCATCATCATTGCTTCTTCTTCCTCCTCTGAAAGTCCTTCCCCGGTTGTGTATTCTGACATCCATGCAGGAGCTCTTCGACATCTTCCTTTAGGTGAGTTTGGTTCGCTTCCACCTGATGAGGTTGTGGACGAGTTTCCTCCTGTTTGCGAGATTGTGTTACTTGTATTGTTAGAATCAGAGTCTTCTTCTAAATCTAACTCTTTGTTAGCATCTGAATTTTTATCTTCCCAGTCCAGTACATCTGATTGCCCTTCTCCTTTGCTTTGTTCCCACTTCCAGCATGCATTTTCTTCAAATTTTACATCTCTATTGATTGTTATTTTCTTGGTATTAGGATCAAAGAGTTTGTATGCTTTGGACTTCTTGCTCACACCAAGAAAAATGTGTGCTTTACTTTTATCATCTAGCTTTATTCTTTTCTGATCTGGAACATGTACATGAGCAAGACATCCGAATACTCGGAAGTGATCCACTCTTGGTTTGCAGCCACTCCATGCTTCTTGTGGATTCATGTTTTCAAGAGCTGTTGTTGGACATCTATTAAGAATGTGAATTGACCAATTTGCTGCTTCAGCCCAGAATTCCTTTGGCATTTGTTTCTCAAACAACATGGAGCGCACCATATTCATGATCGTCCGATTCTTCCGCTCAGCAACACCATTTTGTTGGGGAGTGTATGCTGCCGTTAGTTGTCGAGTGTGTTGAACCAAGTGGTGTTCAATGTTTTGAAGAATCCAAATACTTTGAAGGATGTTGAAGCCTCTGCTTTGCTTGATGTTGCTGTGCTGGTTTAAAGCTTTGTTCTGGGGTAGTTTAATGTTGTAATCCACCCTTAGATTAAATCTCAAAGCAATTAGCATCTCAATCTTTAACAAAGAAAAATGTTTTTCAAGCTAAGTTGAAACAACCGATTGTTTACACTTAGATTTTTTGAGAAAGGTTGAAAACTATTTTTGAATGGTGAAATCTGTTAAGTAACAAAGCAACCGATTAATTCAAGGAAACAATCGATTGTTTGTTTTGGAACCATAACAGAAAAACTATTTTTCTTTGACTGAGCTTTAAATGCTTTAACTGAATACGCTCCAGTCATTAAATGCTTTGACCAATCTTTTTAAAGCAATTAAGAGTTTGTTAAGATTTGATAACAAACTATATCTTTGTATAAATTCAGCAAAACTGATTTAAGAAAAAAGAATCTTTTAACAAAGTTTTTCTAAGAGAGTTTTTCAAAGTGTTGAGATTGCTTAAGAGTTTTGTGATTGATCAAGGTGCTAGAATAGGATTCTACTTGTATTGATTTCAGATATTCATCTATAACAAGTGTAATCTTTGTAAACTGCTGAAACAATTCATTTGTGTATTTTTGCTGAGATTGACTGTGTGTTCTTGAGGTGTTCAAGATCAGCAATCTTAGTGTTGGCCACGGAGGGTGTGTTTCTTGAGGTTTTCAAGGTCATTCTCTTGGTTGTTGTGTAAGTGATCAAGGTGTGATTGCTTAGTGGGTTTCCTCAGGGTTTCTGAGAAGACTAGATGTAGCTCTGGATTGGAGTGAACTAGTATAAACAACTGTGTACAATCTTTCTATCCTTAACTCTTTAAATTCAGTTTGTTTGTTGTTTGCTAGTATAAACAACCGATTGTTCGAAGAAACAACCGATTGTTTTTCTAGTATTACAGTTTTGCTTGCTGTTTTGGCTAACTGAATTGCTGAATCAATTGGTTTCTGAAATAAATTCATTCTAGCTGAGAAAAGATTGCGAAAACCCCTTTAAATAATTCACTCTCCCTCTAGTTTAAAGCCATCTTTTCTAACAATTGGTATCAGAGCTTGGTTCTTGAAAGTTATTCAAGTTGATCTAAAATTTTTTTTGTGGCTGGAAAACTATCTTTTGAGGAGGGTGTTTCAATCTACAAACCACCTTTATTCTGTGGATTGAATTATAAGTTTTGGGAAGCAAGAATGAAAATCTTTATTGAATCAATTGATCAAAGAATTTAGGACTCAATTGAGAATGGTCCTTACATTCCAAAATTCAAAAAGAATAATTCCTTTACTGCAAAATCTTTGTCCAAATGGACAGATGATGAATGTAAGATGGCTCAGCTTGATAGGTCTGCTCAAAACATTATAGCTTCTGCACTAGATACTAATGAATTTTTCAGGATATCAAAGTGCAAAACTGCTAAGGAAATGTGGGAGACTCTCAAGGCTGCTCATGAACCAAAGGAAGCAATGACAAAAAGTCAAGCAAGAAGGAAGAAAAGGCAAAATAAGAAAAGTCTCAATCTTTGCTTAATGGCCAGAAGGGAGGATGACTCATGTAGTGTAAGTTCATCAAACTCTTCAAACTCTGAAAATTATGGTCAATTGCTTCAACCCTTTCAAGAAACACATGAAAAAGCCAACCGATTGGCTCTCTTAAACAATCGGTTGAAAGAAAAGAATAGCTGGCTTGAAAACAGGGTAAAGGCACTGGAGGAGGATTTAAAAAATTCAAAAATGGATTTTGAAAATCTGGAAATCATTTACAAAAACTCCTCTTGCAAGTGTGATACTCTAGTTTGTGAAAATTGCGAAAATCTTGAAAAGAAGGTCCACTATCTTGTTAAAACAGTGGATAAGCTTTCTAAAGGCCAATCTAACTTTGAAAGTGTGCTAGCATCTCAAAATTGTGTTTTTGGAAAATCTGGATTGGGTTTTAATCCACAAAACCAGCAAGATAGATTTTCAAAATCATTTTCGAAAATGCCAAAAAAACAATCGATTGGAACATCGAAACAACCGATTGTTACATGCTTCTATTGCATGAAAAGAGGTCATTCTGTGCGATTCTGTAAAATCAGAAAACATGTTGTTCCTAAAGGGCTTATGAAGTGGACTCCCAAGAAAAATAAAGCTTGTATTGATGAGTATAAACCAGATGGACCCTCATTCATAAGGGGACCAAACCTATGTACTTGAAAATCTTTTCTGTAGGAAATCTTGGAGGAAAGAAAGCAACTTTGGTACTTGGACAGTGGATGCTCCAAGCATATGACAGGGGACAAATCAAAGTTCCTGAGAATATCCTTCAAGCAAGAGGGTCATGTCACCTATGGAGACAACAACAAAGGAAGAATACTTGGGAGAGGATCCATAGGAGATGAGAGCATCTTAGTGATTCATGATGTGCTCTTTGTTGAAGGCCTAAAGCATAATCTACTGAGTATTAGCCAACTATGTGACAAGGGGTATCAAGTGATGTTCAAGACAAACACATGTGAAATCTGTCTACCCAACACCAAAGAGGTAATGTTGGTAGGTAAGAGAGTTAATAATGTGTATCTTCTAGATATCTCTTCACCATGTTCAATTGGATGTCTTCTATCCAAGCAAGATGAATCTTGGCTTTGGCATAGAAGAATTGCTCATACTCACATGAATCATTTGAACAAGCTAATATCAAAAGATCTTGTGATTGGGCTGCCAAAACTCAAGTTTTAGAGGGATCACATTTGTGAAGCTTGCCAAAAAGGGAAACAAGTGAAAAGTTCTTTTAAAACAAAAAATGTTGTCTCTTCATTGAGACCTCTTGAACTCCTTCATATGGATCTCTTTGGACCCTCTAGATGAGTTTTGGTGGAAATTATTATGCTCTTGTTATTGTTGATGATTTCTCTAGGTACACTTGGACCTTGTTCTTGGAATCAAAGAGTGATGCCTTTGCTGCATTCAAAAAGCTAGCAAGAAGACTTCAAAACACAAAGAGCAGCAACATAGGTTCCATAAGGAGTGACCATGGAGGAGAATTTCAAAATGAGAAGTTTGTCAAGTTCTATGAGAAGTTGGGAATCCTACACAATTTCTCTGCTCCAAGAACACCACAACAAAATGGAGTTATAGAGAGGAAGAACAGGTCTCTTGAAGAGCTTGCAAGGACAATGCTTAGTGAATCATCACTTCCTAAGTATTTTTGGGCAGATGCAGTGAACACCTCTTGTTATGTGATGAATAGGGTGCTTATAAGGCCCATTTTGAAGAAAACTCCATATGAACTTTTCAATGGAAGGAAGCCTAACATCAGCCACCTCAAAGTCTTTGGTTGTAGCTGTTTTGTTCTCAACAATGGAAAGGAAAGCTTGGGAAAATTTGATGAGAAAGCTGACATTGGCATTTTCATTGGTTATTCACTCACAAGCCATGCCTATAAAGTCTACAACAAAAGGTTGATGACTGTAGAAGAATTAGTTCATGTAGTCTTTGATGAGGTAGATTGCAGAATCAGTGAGAACCCAAAGATCAGTGCTGAGGAAGACGAACAGAGTATCAGTTTGAAAAGCTGGATATCTGTGCAGAAAAACAACTGGTTGATTCGCAGAAACAACCGATTGAAATTCTGCAACAGAGTGAGCTGCCCAAAGAGTGGAGGATTCCTAGAGATCTGTCAGTGGATAACATAAGAGGGCAGATAAAGGAAGGTGTCTCTACACGTAGCTCCATCTCAAACTATTGCAGACACATAGCTTTTTTCTCTCAAATTGAACCAAATTCAATTGAAGAAGCTCTCAAGGATGAGAAGTGAGTTGAAGCTATGCATGAAGAGCTAAACCAATTTGAAAGAAATGAGGTATGGTCTCTTGTCCCTAAAACTAATGAAATGAATATTATTGGTGCAAAATGGGTTTTCAGGAATAAACTAGATGAGGATGGAGTGATCACTAGAAACAAAGCAAGGCTAGTTGCAAAAGGCTACAATCAAGAAGAGGGCATAGACTATGGTGAAACCTTTGCTCCTGTGGCTAGATTGGAGGCTGTGAGGCTACTGCTGGCTTTTGCATGTATGAGTGGTTTTAAACTCTTCCAAATGGATGTAAAGAGTGCCTTCTTGAATGGCTACATCAATGAGGAAGTCTATGTAGATCAACCACTGGGTTTTAAAGATCACAAGTATCCCAACCATGTCTTCAAGTTGAAGAAAGCTTTTTATGGACTGAAACAAGCTCCAAGGCAGTGGTATGAGAGGCTTAACAACTTTCTGCTATCTCTTGGTTATGAAAGAGGAATGGTAGAGAAGACACTCTTCATCAAGAAGTCATATGCAGAAATAATTCTTGTGCAAATCTATGTTGATGACATCATCTTTGGTGCTACACAAGATAGGTTGTGTGAAGAATTTGTGGCTGCAATGAAAGGTGAGTTTGAAATGTCTATGATGGGAGAACTATCTTTCTTTCTTGGATTGCAGGTTAAACAAACAAAGGATAGGATCTTCTTAAGTCAATCAAAGTATTGCAAGGAGATTCTCAAAAAGTTTGAAATGGAGAATTGCAAAGAGGCAAGCACTCCAATGCCATCAAGCTGCTACATGGATGCAGATACTGCTGGAAAGAGTATAGATCAAACAAAATTCAGAGGTTTGATTGGATCATTGCTTTATCTAACAACAAGTAGGTCGGACATCATGTTTGTTGTGTGTCTATGTGCAAGATATCAAGCAAATCCTAAAGAGTCACACTTCAAAACTACAAAAAGGATTCTGAAATATCTCAAAGGAACATCATCTGTAGGATTATGGTATCCTTCTCATTCTCCAATACATTTAATTGGTTATTTAGATTTTGACTTCGCAGGTTGCAAGCTAGATAGAAAGAGCACAAGTGGTACTTGTCACCTTCTTGGCTCTAGCCTAATCTCATGGCATAGCAAGAAGCAAGCATGTGTTGCTCTCTCTACTGCTGAGGCAGAATATATAGCTGCTGGTAGCTGCTGTGCACAGATCCTATGGCTCAAACAACAACTTGCAGATTTTGGTTTACAAATCAGCAAAGTTCCTTTGATGTGTGATAACACAAATGCAATCAATCTTACCAAAAATCAAATCCAGCACTCAAGGACCACACATATTGAAATAAGACATCATTTCATCAGAGATCATGTGCAAAATGGGAACTGTGAAGTGAAGTTTGTGGAGACCAAACTGCAGCTAGCTGACATCTTCACAAAGCCTTTGCCAAAAGAGAGGCTTTTCTTCTTAAGAAATGAGTTAGGTATTCTTGATCTAAATAATCTCTCTTAAAATCTGTGTTTGGTACATGTTAAAATCTATTTGTGAAGACAAATAAGGGGAGAATTGTTGGTTCTTGTTGGTTCTTGTATATCTGTATCTTATATGCATAAAATGTTTAAATCTCTTAGTATAAAACTGTTTTCTGCTGCTGCTGATAGAAACAACCGATTGTTTCGTGTAAACAACCGATTGTTTCGTGTAAACAACCGATTGAATATTATGTTAAAAGAGGTATAATCTAACTTGCTGCTGTAAGAAGCTTTGGATAGTGCAAATGCTTTCTCTGCAGGAACTGCTTCAGATTTAATCAGTACAACACAAGCACCAGGGATTTGTCTTCATCAAATAGGGGGATATTGTTGAACCAAGTGGTGTTCAATGTTTTGAAGAATCCAAATCCTTTGAAGGATGTTGAAGCCTCTACTTTGCTTGATGCTACTGTACTGGTTTAAAGCTTTGTTCTGGGGTAGTTTAATGTTGTAATCCACCCTTAGATTAAATCTCAAAGCAATTATCATCTCAATCTTTAACAAAGCAAAATGTTTTTCAAGCTAAGTTGAAACAACTGATTGTTTTGTCAAAACAACCGATTGTTTACACTTAGATGTTTTGAGAAAGGTTGAAAACTGTTTTTGAATGGTGAAATTTGTTAAGTAACAAAACAACCGATTGATTCGAGGAAACAATCGATTGTTTGTTTTGGAACCATAACAGAAAAACTGTTTTTCTTTGACTGAGCTTTAAATGCTTGAGTGATCCCATGAGTGCTGCAAAAGTCTATAAACTCCTTTGAGTTATACTCGCCTCCTCTATCCGTTCTCAAACACTTGATGGTTGTTCCAGCCTCTTTTTCAGTCCATGTTTTGAATTCCTTAAAAACCTCCAATGCTTCTGATTTCTGATTCAAAAAATATATCCAAGTTTTACGTGAAAAGTCATCAATAAAACTTAGTATATACCTCTTATTGCTATTAGAAATTAGGCTAATAGGACCACAAATGTCTGAGTGAACAAGCTGCAATTTATGTGTTGCTCTCCAGAGATTTCTTTTAGAAATGGGATCTCAGTGCTGCTTCCCGAAGAGACAATGTGTGCACAGCTTCTGTGGAGTTTTCACAGTAGGCAGCCCTTCAACCATTCCTCGATATGCAAGAGTTCTGAGTCCCTTATAGTTGAGATGTCCAAACCGTGAATGCCATAGTCGTGATTCATCATCAGCTTCAACTTGCATACATTTAGGTAGATTTGACACCATCTTCGCCAAGAGATAGAACATTCTATTTCCACTCATATCTGAATGCATGATTAGTCCTCTACTAGGATGAAACACCTTACAGGTGCCATTCTGAATCAATACAGTGAGCCCCTTTTCTTGTAACTACCCAATACTTAACAAATTATTCTTTAGTTCAGGGATATAATAAACATTGGTAATTACCTGAACAATGTCATTTACACATAATCGCACACTTCCTATTCCCATCACTGCAATACAACTGTCATTTCCCAATTTCACTATTTGCTAGAAGTCCTCATTCAAGTCCGTAAACCACTCCTTATTTCCACTCATGTGATTGCTACATCCAGAGTCCAAGAACCATATTTCTTCTCTTGTTGCTTTCTTTTCTTCAATGTATGCCATGAGTAACAACTCATCTTCATGCTCTAATTTAGCAAAGTGGGCACTTCTTTCCCAATCTGGACATTCATACTAAAAGTGTCCCTTTTTGTGAAACTTGAAGCACTCTATTGCTGCTTTGTAAGCTGATGATGGTCTCCCTCGACCCCGTCCTCGATATCCTCCAAACGTGTTTCTGCCTCTTCCTCTTCCGCTTCTCTCCTCTTGAGTCACTTTAAGCACCTGCTCTTCTTCATTGATCCTTCTTCAGAACTTTTGTTCATGGACAATGAGTGAACTTGAAGTTCATCGACTGAGAGGCCATTTATGTCATTTGATTCCTCTATCGAGACAACTATGTAATTGAACCTCTCGGTGAGAGTCCGCAGAATTTTCTCCACAATTTGAGTGTCTTGTATTGCCTCTCCATTGTTGCGCGTGTTGTTTGCCACCGTCATGACTCTGGAGAAATATTCGATAATGGTTTCTCCTTCTTTCATTTCCAGAATTTCAAATTCTCTTCTGAGAGCTTGCAATTGGGTTCTTTGTACCCTCTTACTTCCTTGATATTTCCTTTTCATTGATTCCCAAAGTTGTGCAAATGTGTCTTTCTGCAGGATTGTCTTCAGAATGCTCTTATCTATGGCTGCGAATAGATAATTTTTTACTTTCAGATCTTTTAGTTTCAGATCTGCTCTTGCCTTCTTCTCCGCATCACTCTCCACTACATCTGCGCCCAACTCGACGTATCCTGGATTAATGAGATGCCACCATTCCTTGGAACGAAGTAAATTTTCCATCAACATACTCCAGTGATCGTAATCACCATAAAACTTAAGAATACTCAACAAGTTTTGTCCTTCATTCGACATTTTTCTCACTCCCTGGATCAGACCTCTTGGTGAGGCTCTGATACCAATTGTTAAAACTTGTATTCACACACTAAAATAAAGACTCAATATTTGTTGGGAGATGAAATCACTTCATATTTTATTCAAGTAGAGACTTGGCTTAAATAGCCTTTACAAATGAAAGGAGACGTTAGGTTTTTCACTCACTAGAAGTCTAACTAACAGAATTATCAGGACCTGAATAATAGGTCTCTTAAACAGAAAAAAAAAATAGCAGCTATTAAATTAAAACTAATTTTACTAAAGAATGGGTTCATCAAGAATAAGTCCATCAGTTAGAATTCCTTCACAACCTATCTGGAAGGGACCAATCATATCGACCTAGAAACACTTTTTGCCTTGGATGCAGAAAAGTATGATAGGCAAGTTCTCTAAAGAGTTGGATTTTGATCAACTGTGTGAAGAGTTTACAAAAGGAGGAATGAATATGGTACGTTTGAGGTATATGGGTGACAACCTGGCCCTCCTAACACCAAGAGAAGGGGAGAGAATGAATGACTTAATAAAGCTCAATAAAGAGTGGTGTGGTTTGAGAGTGTGTTTGATGTCATTGACCCTTGTCAGAATCATATGTAGCTGGCCACAAATTGGTGTGGGTTAGGTGTTTTGGGCTCCCTTTGTCCCTTTGGAACAAGGATTGTTTTTCCAAAGTTGCAGGGGAAGTGGCAACTCTGGTGTCGGTAGATAACTCAACTCTCTTAAGGGAAAATCTAGAAGATGAAAGATTGCATGTGCGGGTTCTCAAGAACTGTAATGCCAGACTAGCGAAAGGAATGAGGATCAATGGGCATGTGTATAATATTTTTATTGAAGAAGAGGCCGCAAGGGTAAATGGTAGTCAATGCCACTTCCCTTTTTACCACTACGCATCCTCCGATAGTGTGGCGTCATCGGATACCTTCGTGCCAGGTACTGTGTTCTCGGAAAACAGCTTTGATGAGGAGGTTCGATGTGGGGAGGAGGTGGTCGGCCGCGAGAAAGGGGAAGTGGAGGGAGCAGAGAACTGCCAAACAGAAACGACAAGTGTGAAGCTAAAAGAGGAAGGCACTATGAATGGATTAGCGAGGCAGAGAATAGGTTGTAAGACCTTCACAAATGAGGAAAATATGGGTGCATGTGTCAACGAGGAGACGCCTTTTGCTGCAACCCATGCTTGTACCTATACACGCTCGAGCCGTTCTGTACGTGTAGCTTTGGCAAACCTAGTTGAAGCCATTGACGGGATTAAAAATACTGTGCATGAGCCCAATGTGAATGTGACCCAAAAGGATGGTTATGCGACCCAATCGGAAGATAGGTGTAAGGACGAAGAAGCCTAGTTTGTCAATGTTGCTGAGGGGTCATCGCAAGTGGTTCTCGGGTCAGATAGTGAGAGAGGCACCCGATCTGAACTTAGAGGTATCCTGTTTCGTGGCAAGGAGGAAGGCAACAAAGGAGTTGGATGAGAGACAGCGGCCCACTCGCTGGAGAAACAAGGATATCCAGAGTCATCTGAGAGTATTCTCTGTCCTTATCTCCGTGAAATAAGGAAGGTGATCAAATCCATCTTGTCAATAGTGGAGTGAGGGAGAAAGAAGAGGGACGAGGAGAATCTTCATCCGCTTTGAATCCTTGTCACGGTCTAGAGGAAGAGGGAGAGACAGAGGGATGTATTAATTCTATCCATCCGAGGCAACGAAAAATTAAAGGGATATGGGAGCTAGGGGAGTCGAGTACCCACCATAGGGTGAACATGGAGCCAGTTGCGGACTTAAATCAGGGTGGACACGGTTTCTCTTCCAGGTTAGATGCTATCTCACCAGATATTTCTGATGGTGGTATCGTCAACTGTAATTCCCGATTTTGGAATTTCGAAAATAGAGGGGAGATTATCAATCTGTGGGAGGCATTACATGCTTTGGGAATGAGGAGGAGGTCATTAAAGAATATAATCGGATGGAGGAGAGGGACTGTGAGGTGATGACGAAGCATGAGGTGGGAAGAAAAGATGGTGACCCATGATAATAGTAAATGTAAACATTAGAGGTCTCGGGGAGGGAACCAAAGCTAGATATATGAGAAATATTATAGTTTGTGAGAACGCAAATTTTGTGAATCTACAAGAAACTAAAACAAATGTGGTCTCAGAAGCCAGATGTTTTGCCTTGTGGGGGAATAATAAAGTTGGATGGGTAGACAATGGAGGGGAGAACGGAGCTGGGAGCCTTTTGTCAATGTGGAATAAAGAAGTCTTTTTTTATGAAAGTCATGTGATGGGAAAGGGGTACATTGCTATTCTTGGCCAGCATGTATCTTCCAAGATTAGGTGTGGAGTGGTAAATGTGTATGTTGCATGCAATCTGAGTGAGAAGGTAATCCTGTGGGAGGCTTTGTCTAATGTTATATCGACATATCATGGCATGGCATGGTGTTTCAGTGGTGACTTTAATGTGGTGAGAAGTAATACTGAAAGGCGAGGAGTCAGAGTAAGAAGTGACCAATCCAGTGAGATAAGCAGGTTCAACAACTTTATAGACAATAACTTTTTGTTGGAGCTGTCTTTGGTGGGTAAAAAGTACACATGGTTCTAAGTCAAATGGCTCACCTAAGAGTAGGCTAGACATAGTGCTTGTTTCTGAGAAGTGGCTCCTTAAGTGGCCTATGAGCAAACAATATATCCAGCCAAGAGAAGTTTCATACCATTGTGCAATAGTGGTGAAATCAATTGCTAAGGACTGGGGCCCTAAGCCTTTCAAAACTATCGACGCATGGCTTATGGATAGGGGTTTTGAAGAGATGGTGAAAGAAAAATGGATGTCATACTCAGTCTTAAGGAAAAGCTCAAGCTTCTTAAAGCTGATTTAAAAGTATGGAACTTTCATGTGTTTGGTCAGTTCTATTCGAATAAGAAAAGAATCCTGGAGGATATAGAGTCTCTTGAAAACCAGGATGCTAATGGGGACCTCGAGAGTAGCGCAAGGGTGAAAAGAATGGAGCTTGTTGGCCAGTTATCAATGACTAATAAGAAGATTGACTCTCTTGTTAGCCAAAAGGCCAGAGCGAATTGGGTCAAGCATGGGGACTCCTATTCAAGGTTCTTCCACTCAACTCTTAGATGGAGAAGATTGGGGAATGAAGTAAAAGGTGTTGAGGTTGAGGGTCAGTGGAGTGAGGTACCTGAAGTTGTTAGAAATGAAGCAAAAAAGGTATTTGGAGGAAGGTTCATGTCAATAAGAGACTTTGGGGTTCGTCTTGGGGCAGTAGAGTTCAAATGTCTTTCTTTGGAAGATAATATGAGCCTTATAGCACCAATATCTGAGGAAGAAATATGGGAAGCGGTTTGGAATTGTGATGGGTCAAAGAGCCCTGGTCCAGATGGCTGTAACTTTAACTTCATCAAACTGAGTTGGAATATTATGAAAAATGAGATAGTTGCAGCAGTGGCATTATTCCTAGAAACGGGAGTCTTACCTACAGGTTGTAATGCTTCCTTTATAGCCTTGGTACCTAAGGTAAGGGACCCAGTAAAGCTAGACCAATTCAGACCTATTTCGTTGGTGGGAGCCTTATATAAAATCATCTCAAAGGTGTTGTCAAACAAATTAAGAATGTGCTCCCTGCTATTATCGATATTTGTCAATCAGCTTTTCTGAAGGATAGAGGGATGCTAGAAAGTGTCTTGTGGCAAACGAAGTGGTACGAGGATATCAGGAGGAACAAGAGAAGTGGGTTGTGCTTGAAAGTAGATTATGAGAAGGCATATGACTCGATGTGTTGGGAGTTCCTTTATGATATGCTACAGAGGTTGGGATTCCATAGCATGTGGATCAAGTGGATTACAGGGTGTATGGAATCTGCTTTTGTTTCGGTTTTGGTAATTGGCAGTCCTACAGAGGAATTCAAGCCAATGAAAGGGTTAAGGCAGGGTGACCCGCTAGCCCCATTCCTCTTTCTTGTGGTAGTTGAAGGATTGGCTGGACTAGTTAGACTAGCAATCAAAGCCAAAGTGCTTTCAGGAGTGAAGGTTGGAAGGAATGAGGAAAAGGTATGTATGCTTCAATTTGCTGATGATACTCTAATTCTTTGCGAAGACTCCTTCAGTAACGTATTCACCATGAAGGCAATCCTTAGGGATTATGAACTTGCGTTGGGTCTGAAGATTAACTTTCATAAATCAAAACTAGTTGGCATAAATATTGAGATAAACAATCAAAGATGCTATGCAAAGACCTTAAATTGTACTCAGATGAGGATACCGTTCAAGTACCTGGGGCTAGAAGTGGGAGGTAACCCAAGGAAGAAACAATTTTGGGATCCAATTATAGACAAAGTAAGGGTGCGTCTAAGTGTGTGGAAAGGAAGATTTTTATCGTTGGTAGGAAGAATATATCTGATTAAATCTGTAATCACAACGTTGCCCCTATTCTATCTATTCTTTTTCAAAGCTCTGGAGTCTGTTTGTAAAGTCATAACTAGTACCCAAAGGAGGTTCCTAAGGGGATGGGGGAAGGAGAATCAGTCTATAACTTGGGTAAGTTGGGAGGTTTTATGTAAACCTAAAGAAGAGGGAGGGTTGGGTTTAAGGGATATCTGAAAATTTAACTACGCGCTCTTGGCTAAATGGAAATGGCGTATCTCGGTTGAAGAGAAAGGGAAATGGAAAGACTTGTTGGTGTCAAAATATGGCTTGGATGTAGACAACTATTGAATACAGAGTAAACATCAATCTTGGTGATGGAGAGACCTATCTAAGGTATGTTGTGAGGGCGAAGGTGAAGGTTGGGTTCAGGGGGCAATAAGGTGGAAAGTAGGAAAAGGAGATAAAGCTAGATTTTGGGAGGACGGATGGGTCGGGAACCATAAGCTTAAGATATTGTATCCTAGGTTGTACTCTTTGTCTATGAAACAGGGTCAAAAAGTGGGAAAGGTAGGTGTGTGGGAAGATTCAGAATGGAGGTGGACTTTAAGGTGGAGACACCAGAGGTTTGAGTGGGAAACCGAGATAGAGGAAGAATTTCTTAGATATATTTCTTTGATTAGAGTAAATAGGGAGGTGAAGGATGTTCAGGTGTGGGGAAGCGAAGATCAAGGGGTATTCTCGGTGAAATCTGCATATGGTATCTTAACTAGTCACCCAAGAGTCCCTGTGGATGAAGTTTTTGCGTGTTTGTGGAAGGCTGAGGCGTAACCCAGTATATTGACTACGGCGTGGAGGATCCTCTTAGATAAAATTCCAACAAGAGTGTGCCTGAGAAGAAGAAGGGTGATGGTAAATACGATAATGTGTAGAATGTGCCAAGATAAGGATGAATCTAGTCAGCATCTATTTTTAGAATGTAAATATGCACAGAGTGTTTGGTCTAGGTGTTTTAGATGGATTGGCATCCTGTTTGTCCAACATAATGTTATGAGGTGCCACTTTGAGAATTTCCTTTTTATATAGGGTGGTATGAAGCAAAACTTGGTTTGGGAAGGCATATGGGCAGCTGTTGTGAGGTGCATATGGGAACAAAGGAACAATGTTATTTTCAAGCAAGGGGTAGTTGATGTGGAAGAGATTGTGCAGATGGAACAACTAAAGTCATGGTTATGGATGAAACATAGAATTCCTTCATATAACTACTCCTTTGTGGAGTGGGTGTTGAATCCTCTTATTTGCATCAGTAACTTTTGCTAATCTTGCAAGGGTAGTGGAGGGTAACTATGGAAAAAAAAAGTAGGTAGTGGAGCGAGGAAGTTTGAAGGTAGGAGAGTGGGGCATAAAACAACATCACCATTAGCCAATACGAGGACCAACTCCGTCAGGAAGAGGACAGGCGTCGACAGGATGAGGAAATATCTCTGTTAAAGGAGCAGAATGCCAAGTTGATGAAACAATTAGAAGAACTCGAGCGAGAGAGTCAATCCCGTACGCCTAGGCCGACCGCCTCCCGAGCGCCTCACACCACTCACTAGACCCACCCCTCTCATCAAACTCATCAGACTCATCAAAGCTCAAGGAATGATGCTGTATAGAAAAAAGAGGAGGAGGTCCGAGGTCACCCATTCACCGATGAGATTATTCACGCTCCACTCCCGGATAAGTGGAGAGGCCTTACCATTAAACTTTATGATGGTTCTATCGATCCGAACGAGCACTTGAATGTTTTCAAGATGCAAATGACGTTGTATACAACTGACAAGGCAATTTAGTGTAAGGTTTTTCCCACTTCATTCCAAGAAGGACCTCTCAGCTGGTTCACCGAGCTCCCTTCTAACTCCATTGATGATTTCAATGTTTTGTCGACAAAGTTCATTACCCAATACGCGACTAGCCGACCGCATCATATGTCCTCCATGTCTCTTCTCACGGTAAAACAAGAAAAGAGTAACTTTTCTGGACAAGTTCAGCAAAGCATGCATGGGTATTAGAAAGTTGAACCCAGAGATAGCGCTACATCATCTAGTCTCGGCCATCCGACCGAGTCAATTCACAAAGAGTCTTATTAAAAGACGTCCACAAAACATGGAAGAACTCAGAACTCGAGCCACTAAATTCATGTAGATAGAAGAACACATAGATTACCACCAGCGATACCAGGAAGCTGAAATTGGAGCTACCGAAAACGCTGAAAAAAGTAAGGAGAAAGAAAATGAGAAAGAGAAGACCGATCAGACGACTCCATGGACCGATCGGTATAGAGGAGGCCGGATCCTAAGGTTCAGCACCTACACACCTTTAACTGTTCCCAGAGGTCGGGTCTTGGATGAAGCACTACAAACCGAGTTGATACCAGCCTTGAAGCAAGCCCAAACACCGAAAAATGCAGATACTGCTAAACACTGTCAGTACTATCGCAACTACGGCCATACAACTGAAGGGTGTCAAGCGCTGAAAGACAAGATAGAGGAACTCATCCAAGTTGGCCATTTCCAAAAATTCGTTAGAAAGGCTAGGACTGCCTCACGGTCTCCCGCTAGAGGCACCGGGCATCCCTTTAGGGATGATAACCGACCGTATCGAAGAGATTACCAACAACGAAGTGATTGCCATCAAACAAAGAGTCCGCGAAGTCATCAATACTATCGGTAGACCAGTTTCCCTTGGCACACCAGACCAAGACATTAATTACATAGCAGGAGGCTTCGTAGGGGTTGGATGTTCCAATTCAGCCAGGAAAAAGCATCTCCGAGCTATTCAATCAGTTCACTCTACTTCCTTGCACAAACGTCGAAGGATTCTTATCCTTTACCTATTATCGACCGATCGGTTTATGGAGCCGCAGGACATCGTATCTCAGCTTCCTTGATGCATATTCAGGCTACAATCAAATCCAAATGCACCCACGTGACAGGGAGAATATAACCTTTATGACCGACTCCAATAACTTCTATTACGAGATTATGTCGTTCAGCCTCAAGAATGCCGGAGTCAATTATCAACGGTTGATGGACCACGTTTTCCATGATATGATTGGATGAAACATCGAGGTCTATATGGATGATATTGTTGTCAAATCTGACTCATGCACGCAACACGTCTCTGATCTAAAAGAAGTTTTCAAGGCTTGGCACAAGCATCACATGCGTTTGAATCTCGACAAGTGTGCGTTCGGCGTCGAAGGAGGGAAATTTCTAGGTTTTATGCTCACCCATTGAGGTATAGAAGCTAATCTAGAAAAGTGCAAAGCCATTGCCGAAATGCGGAGCCCCAACAACATTAAAGAAATTCAAATGTTACTTGGACGGCTCACTGCAAAACTTGCAAAAAAAATGAGACCCATTGTGCATATCTTAAAGAAGGCGTCTCGATTTGAATGGTCGACCGAATGTGAGGAGATATTCCTTCAGCTGAAAGCCTTTCTGTCATCTCCACCAGTCATCTAGAAACTGGACACTGCCAATCATTGTTTATCTTGTTGTTTCACATGAAGTCGTAAGCTTTGTTTTAGTACAAAAGGTAAAGTTTGAAGAACGGTCGTTTTACTTTGTTATCTGAGCACTTCACGGGGCTGAAGTCTGATATCAGATGATTGAAAAGGTTGCACTAGCCCTCATTATTACCGCCCGGCAGATGCGGATGTATTTCCACAACCATCGAATTATAGTTAGGACCAACTATCCTATCGTGAAGATCCTAACAAAGCCAGACTTAGCCGAACGAATGATACGGTGGGCAATAGAATTATCATAATTTCATATTCAGTATCAACCTCGAGGATCTATCAAATATCAAGCCCTCGCCGACTTTGTAGCCGAGCTTATTCCGCCGCCCACCGAGGAAGAGCGCCCCCATTGGACATTACATGTGGATGGTTCATCCAACAGTCGATTGTGCGGTGCAGGGGTCGTATTGGAAGGACCCGAAGATATTATCATTGAGCAAGCCTTGAAGTTTGAGTTCAAAACTTCGAATAATCAGGCTGAATACGAAGCTATTATTGCTGGTTTATACTTGGCTCAAGAACTGGAGATCACACGCTTAATCTGTAAAAGTGATTCGTGGTTAGTGGTTGGTCAACTGAATGAAGAATATGAGGTTCAAGAGAATTTGCTACAGCAGTATTTCCACTTCGTATGGAGTTTGATGAGTCAATTTGTTGAAGTATCTATCCAACATGTCTGACGAGAAAATAACGCTCACGCAAACGAACTCTCCCAGCTGGCAACCACCAAGCAAAAAGGAATCCACTGATCGGTCATTCATGTAACGCTATCGAAGCCCAGTGTAGTCATGGAAGAATGTCTAACGACCGGCACTCAACCTAACTGGATGACCCGTATCCGATAGTTTTTAATCGATGGCACATGTGAACCGCGTTCTGAAAAAACGATGAAACAGCAGACCACCCGCTTTATGTTAATTGGTCAAGATCTTTACAGGAGGGGCTACACTCATCCGCTTTTGAAATGTTTAACCCTTGAACAAACAAAATACGTCATAAGAGAAATACATGAAGGAATTTGTGGAACTCATTCCGGGGCACGAACGATGGCAGGTAAAGTCCTCCGAGCCGGCTATTATAGCCGATCGTTCAGGGTGATTACACCAAATTCGTCCGGAAATGTCTCAAGTGCCAAGAACATGGCACTTTGTCTCACTAGAAGCCTAAAGATCTGCATTATATATTATCCCCTTGGCCATTCGTGAAATGGGGTATGGACATCATTAGCCTTTTGCCCCAGGTAAAGGGCAGTGTAAATTCCTATTGGTTGGCATCGACTACTTCACTAAATGGATTGAAGCCGAAAGCACGCAATGTTTAGAACTTTGTATAGAAAAACATCGTGTGTCGATTCGGACTTCCTCAAGTCATTATCACTAATAATGGTCGACAATTCACCGATCGAGGCTTAGCCGAATTCTACAAAAAGCTCAACATCAAGCATATAACAAGCTCGGTCGAACATCCACAGACCAATGTCCAGGCCGAAGCTGCTAATCAAGCTATTCAAAACGAGCTTAAAAAGCGACTTGGTCCGATCAAGGGTAATTGGATAGAAGAACTCCTCGAAGTCCTATGGGCTTATTGTCGCACAGCCTGACGTACGGCATAGAGGCCATGATACCTGTTGAAGTAGGTGAGCCCTCTCTACGGCGACAAACTTTGGATCTTGATTTGAACAAAGAAAGTCTGTCGGTTGGCCTTGACCACATCAATGAACTCAGGGACAAATTTAGAATTTAGGAGGAAGCTTGTAAACTATGGGCGGTAAGAAGATATAACTCAAAGGTAAAACCAAGACAGCTTCATAAGGGCGATTCGGTATAGCGTATGCGTAGCAACGCCCAGAAAGATAGTGGCAAATTTTCCAGGCACTGGGAGGGACCATTCCGCATAACTGACACAGGTCGGTGGAGCGTATTATTTAGAATATTTTTCTGTAAAAAGTGTACCAAGAATGTGGAATGCCACACATCTCAAGTTTTATTACAGCTGAATATTAATAAAGACAGTGTACTCTTTCCTCGCTTGGTCGGTTTTTCCCTAAGGAGGGTTTACGACCGATAAGGTTTTAACGAGGCATTATAAATTCCTACATTTGCTTGTCACATTTTAGTTAGTATACACACTGTTAATAACAATCAGCACAACTAATCATTTCCTGACTACCGGTCGGGCCAAGCACGCTGCCATGTGTAAGGACTTGTAAAATTGAATTGGAATAAAAAGAGATATATTTTAAATGAATTCTAAGTATGTTTTTATTTAAAATAAAAAGGAAGGAAGGTGTAGCTTAGAAGACTATGAGATCTCCTAGTTAGTACTTAATCGCCGGTCGTCTACTACACATGATCGCCAGGGCGCGCGAGGCATGTGGACGTGGCCAGGGCGCGAGGCATGTGGACGTGGCCAGGGCGCGAGAGGCATGCGGGCATCGCCAGGGCGCGAGGCATGTGGACGTGTCCAGGGCGCGAGAGGCATGCGGGCATCGCCAGGGCGCGAGGCATGTGGACGTGGCCAGGGCGCGAGAGGCATGCGGGCATCGCCAGGGCGCGAGGCATGTGGACGTGGCCAGGGCGCGAGAGGTATGCGGGCGTCGCCAGGGATAGACATCGGTCGTCTCCCAAAGAGAGACATCGGTCGTCTTCCAGGACGAGAGAGACATCGGTCGTCTTCCAGGGCGAGGGAGACATCGGTCGTTCGCCAGGATGAGTCAGCGGTGGAAAGTTATCGCGCGACGTCGAGTTTCACACAGAGTAAAGTGGGACCCAGGCTTCCAGCATGAAACGTCCTGCACGCGCGACACGTAGGAAAAAAGGGTGGTTCAGAATAGTGACCTCAGAGTGTTAGCCTGCGCAGAGGCACGCTTAGTCGTACTGTTCAGTGCAGCGTACACGCAAACTTCCCTGCAGAGTGGGTGGTGGCAGCGGCTTTTGTGGACAAGTTAGTTTAAGATGCAAAAACCCACTTCTGAGAGAAGGAAACGTTGCAGTGGTTCAAGAGCGAAAGAGTGTGTTTACCTCCCTTCTTCTCCTTTCTCTCCTTCGCACTGCGACTCAGGCACCTTCACCCAAAAGTACGACGAACGACGGATACCATTAGAGCACCTGGGAAGTTCTCTGCAAGTCCTACAAACCAGACGCAAAAACAGAGTGAGAGCATCTTTTAAGCTTCGTGGGGTTTTGGAGTTCTTGGTGTTTTGCGCAAGTCCAGGTAAGGGAAGCTAGCCTTCATTTTCAATACAAGCCATAGATTAGCTGTTTCTGAAGTGAGGGCGACGTGGTCGCCGGTTTTCTGTTTCTTTTCGCAATGCTCCGTTCGGTGTGGTTGGGCGACGTGATCGCCGGTTTTAAATACGGATTTCGAACTCCCCTGTTTTGATGTTGTTTGAAGCTGTTTGGGATTTAAATACAATATACATGTGATATTCGAAAATCTGAACCCTTGAAATGATTGTTGCTGTGATTTGAATCATTCATTTGAGTGGTATGATGTTTTGAATGTTGTGAATGTGGGATCAAGGCATAGTATTTTCAGGAAAGGAAATACCGTGTAAGATCGTGTGTAGGTGTATTGACTAAGGGCTTGTCTAGAAGGAGATATCCTGACTCTACTGATATAATGGAATCACGTAGATGAAGTTATTCAGTTGTGGAGAGTCGGAGGAGGTTCATACGTATGGGTGAGTTGTTCAAAAGGGAACGAGCTCGGCCTGTTCTATGAATTAACCCTGTCATACCGGGAGAGTTAATGACATTGAGATTATATGCGCATGGCTGTGTGGATTTCACAGCGACCCTGTGTGGATTTCACAGTGGTATGGTATGACAGGTGCAGATCTCTGGGCCTGAGTCAACGCACGAGTCAATCCAGAAGTAGTGTCAAGTGTCTTATGTGATGAGTCAGTGGAAGTCTGACGTGAGAATGAGAAACTTTGAATTGATAGACACTTGATGAATGTTGAGATTTTAATGACCTTTGAGGAATCGTGCAGTATGTGTTTAGTTGATGGTTTACGTGGGTATCTTGAATTTGTTTTACCTTGATTTTAAAGTTCATATCTAAACTCTTTTTCAAATGTCTAGCTTACCCTGTGGTGTTTCTTTGGTGTTGTGTTTGGCTCTTTCTTAAACCTGTGATGATCATGTATAATTTACACGGGAGCAGATTATGTTGCAGGAAGCAGAGCTCCTCAGTGAGTGGTCGCCGGAAGGAGATCGCCTGTTTCTACTTCTGTTAGGCGATCCCCCCCTTTTGCTGTCTTCCGACAGGAGATCGGCCTCTTCCGATAGGAGATCGGCCTCTTCCGGTAGGAGATCGCCTGCTTTGTTTTTTTTTCTGTATTTTGTTTATGTTTCTGGAAAATTTGACCGAATTTGTATTAAACTCCCTGTGAGGAGAAACTACATTTCATATATATAATATTTTGTTCACTTCAATCTATTTGTTACCTTTATTTTCATTATATAAACATGAATAGTATTTTGGCGGGATGTTACACCATGCAATTCGAATTCACCAGCCTCATGCGAAAATCGAAATTACTTAACATAATATGAAATTATAGCCTCATACGGCTATCGAAATTACTTAATGTAATATGAAACTATAGCCTCATACGACACTAGAAACTACTTAACGTAATTGAAATTACTTAGCGTAATCTGAAACAATCACCTCGTTCGACAATGGAAACTACTTAGCGTATGCATGCAATTACTAAAGCAGTATTTCAAATAGAATGCAAAATGAAACATACATTGTCTTTTACAATTTAACAAACATAGATAATATCATTCACAAAAGCGGAAAAATAAAAATTGTACAATGCCCACATGCTGCGGGACCACCATATTTCAATTCATACAATAATTTCTTTGAAGGATGGCTCTGGATCAGGACTGGGTATTTCAGCTTCACCTTCCACCTCTTTTCCTCCTTCACTTGTCCCTCTGCCGAGCTACACCAGTTGCCCATCCACGATATCTTTTTCAATTTCATATTGGTCGTCATCGGCCGGTATGCCATGGAAGAACGCCGCCTGACGGAGACCCAGACAAAAGTATTCTTCGCTAATGCGAAACATAAAGGTTTGGCATTTCTCTACTTCAACTTCCAACGCTATCTTCTCGCGGTCGGTCGCCTCCTTAACCTTTTCTATTTTGGATTCCAAATCCGCTTTCAGCATGTCTTAGGCCTTGGCGGCCGACAACCTCTCTTCTTCCATCTGGGTTTTTAAACTCTCATTTTCTTCCAAGGCCGTCTTCAGTGATTGGGTTGATTCCAACAATTGTTGTTGCAGCTTGGGAATCACGATTGTCGTTGTCCTGTCTAACTCTTCCCCCAAAGCCTGGTCGGCCACTAGTGCCTGACTTTGGAGCTCCATTTGCTCCAAGATCAATTTCTTCGTCGACACAATGCCAGAAGGCTCTTGTCCTCCGGGATAAGTTCTACTTGAACGTCCGACACCATATTGAGACTTGGCTCTAGCATGGAAGGTTGGCGAAGCGCTCGGGATGGCCCAACTCTACCTTCTGGCTGCGTTCCATTTATCGGTCGACCCCTCTTCTTGTTGACTGGGGGGGCAACCTCAGGTGCAAGCACGGTGTCAACTGGGGTGGCCGCCATCCTTTGTTTTTTCCCCAAGGCATCAAGGTTCCTCAGTTTCCGGTTTCCCGCCCGACGGTGCAGATTGTTCATGTACTCTGCCAGTGATGGGTCCATTCGGGTCATAATTTCTGTACAACACAAAGGAATTAAACCCCATTAATGAAGCGAATAGTTAAATAACACTCGACAATCTACATACCAGTAAAATCCGCCCACTTCTCAAACGACCCAAACAAAGATATCAGTTCCCTTGTTGGTAACTTATACGGGAGTTGGTCAAAAACTATGAGCACTGCCTTATCCAGTGGCATCATCACCGACCTGGGGCTGGTACTCAGGGCAATCAAGTTTTTGGGTCCAATGAAACGGGAACTTGGTTTCACCCGCCGAAGTATAGAAATAGTCATGGCCATCCGGTTGCACGAAAATTTTAAAATACCTCTCTTTGAAATTTTTATATGATGTAGTGTACGCTGCAAAACGCACACTACCTGGTCGACTTGACAAGGACACCCAACTCACTGGAGTGCTAGGATATATGTTGTAGTAAAACAGAAATGCTTCAATCGTGGGTATAAGGTGGAAAAGGCCGCATATCATACGAAATGCTTGTAAACAAGCCCAAGAATTAGGATGCAACTGGGTTGGAGCCACATTGAGCAAGCGAAGCACGTCCATTGTGAACTCATCGAATGGCAGAGTCACGTGCAAATCCGCAAAAAGTGTATTATATACAAAGAAAAAGTCATGAGGTGCATTCTCCCGACCGTGGCATACCCGGTCGGTGTACCCACAAATATCGGCCATTACCACGTCTACAGGAACGTCCGACCGTATGAATGACACTCTTGCTAGAAACTTATCTAAGCTATCTAAATCCCTAAATCAGGTGGGGATGTTTAGTACGCTCTGATCCACCCACTTGTAACTCAAACCCTCTAACCCATTCATACTACCCGTACTCCCAGATGTGGCCCGACTCTCTTCGGATGACTCGATACATACTACATTATTAGAAACATGTTCAGAAAACATCATTAACCTTCAAGAAGGGTGCACAACAAGCAAACAGAGGGAAAGTTGAAGGACTCGGCACTTGGAGCTACTCGGACTCTAGAAAGCGCACAAAACGCGCAAACCTTCTTCTTCATGTGCTATTTATAGTTTCCTTTCCAAAAGCCAGTGTCAATCGCCACTGTTAGACTCATCTTCATCTTACGGCTCCCCTCACTCGGCATGCAAATCTTCACTTGATCTCCACCATTAGGTCAATCTCCACACTACCTCCAAAAAAGCAAAGGTCACATTGCTCTGCCACGTTAAATGCCTCTAACACACCTCGGGAATCCCAACGATCATATTCGACTCTTCAGAATCTCTCTTCTTCGAGCCTGGGGACAAGTGTACTGGTAGGTACCAGACGTTCCCCTTTCAGCCTACGTGGCTAACCGGATACCGTTTGAACAAATATTAATAAATGAGTAGTTACACTTGGAGTTGAAGGAGTCAATACACACTCCGAAGAATCTGGAAAATATATCCAAACGTGATATACACTCTCTGATGTTGCGGTACACACCACACAAGTCTATCAGTAACTGATCATAGGCCCATAGGGATCAAAGCCTATGAGGTAACTCTATAAATACAGTGTTCAAGCCATAAAGAGGTACGTTTTCTTAATCACTAGAAATACCATACTTGAGAGCACTCACTTACTTGAGCATCAGAGTACCTTTTGGAGGTACCTCCCCCCGCTCGATCGAGGAGTAAGAAGAGCACGGAAGGTTTGCAGGAACGAAGAGACCGACATGTCAACAATTGTACATTTGACAACCGGTAGTGCCTGGGCCCCTCTCCCTCCATACAAGTACAATGGAGTTATCAAAAATATTTAATTTAATACAATCATCTATACCTAATTCTCCACTTTAACTACTATAAATTCTTTTCCTATTTTATTCTTACTTAATATTTTATTTTGGTTATTTTGATATTTTATAATTTTAGAAGTTAATAAAGCAATTTTTTAATTTTAAAATAATATTTTATTTTATTTTTTTTCATTGATAGGAGAGTGAAGAGATTGGTAAGTTACTTTTCTGGTTTAAACTGATCTTCTTCTCTATTAAATAAAAAATTAAATTAAAGATATTTGTTAATATTTGTTGCTAGATGTGGACCGCGTTAGTAGGAGAGTGGAGAGATTGGTATGTTACTTTTCTGTTTTAAACTGATCTTCTTCTCTTTTAAATAAAAAATTAAAGATATTTTATGTATCCTCCTTCACTAGGTTTTCTTTTGCACACATAATCTAGCTCTCGAATAGAACAACAAGATTCATATGGTCGAACTCACTAAAAACCTCCAAATGAGAACTAAGGATTGAAACACCACCACTTTTACCATCAGATGACATTGTTGTACGAAGTTGATATATTGTTTGGGATATTCAAAAAATTATTCAAACTGCATCAATCCAAGTTTTGCATAGAGAAATAAAAATTTAATTTGGAAGATCATCCCCACTCGCATCATCTTCCTGGTATTGGATAGATTATTCCACTATAGTGAGACACACATTTTCATGTAAAGTGTTTTACTTTATTATCACCTGACATTGTGGTTTCTTCTCTCAAATTTGTTCTAGCACCCACCAAAATCACTCACTGAAAATTCATCTGTTATGCATCAATACTTTCTTTTATGTATCGTTTAAATTTTATAAATGTTAATGTAGTATTTATTTTCAAGTTTCTATATTAATTTTAGTGCTAAATTTTATTTTGTGTTAAAACTAGAGGCAAGGGACCAATGAGTTGATTTTGTCTACTAGGTTGGTTGGGTGACCCTATTTTTCACTTTTTTTAAACCATAATAATTTATAATTTTTACTTATTTTGATATTTGACTTTTTTCTGATGATTGTACATTCGCTCAGGTGATTTCAGATGCCACTGAAAGCAACAGAGAGAGATGGTAAGGTTAGTTGTTTTCTGAAATCTATGAACTTTATCATTAGTATGTGGTATTAGTGATGTTTTTGATGTGTCTGTTTTCATAGTTTTCTGTTTCTCCCTAACATCTAAAATTTGATATTTGGCTGGAGGAGGGTCATAGGGTTATTCTAAATGTTTATGACTTGAGCTAAGGACTTGCACGATAGCTTTTGATGTCGCTATTGAAGGCATACGATGAGTGCTTCTCTTTATTGTTGATTATGGAAAAATGTAAAAGGTTGATTTCATTGTATATTCATCTCTTTAAGTTTCAACCTTGTTGATGAGTCTTACTTTGACAAATTAGTAATTTTGTTTGTACTTGATGTAAATCACTTACATATTGATGTTGTATTTGTCTTGCAGATGTGGAACATGTTCAAGATGTGCAAATGATTTGCACCAAAGTAGAAGAAAGTGTATAATGTGCCAAGCATCAATGATGAAAGTGATACGTGCTTATTTTATATACAATAGTTTTGACATTATAGGGTCACATACATAATCAGAATACATGTTTTGACAATTTCTTTCACATGATGTTTCTTAAGTACTTTTTTTTAATAATTATTTTTCTTCCCGTGATTACTATATTTATGTGAGTGCACGAAAGAAAATTTGATGGCTCTTCTAATAACCATGATTCTGAAATGAATAAAAGTATTTTGTTTGATTTAGTTGTTTGAGATTCCTTTTTTTTTTTCATTTTAGATTTGGATCAAAGTTAAATGGGTTATCAAATGGGAATGACTTTCAGAATAGGTATTTTTTTAATCTGCAACTTTAAAATATCTTAACCTTCTACAATAGCGGATGAGATTGATATCTATTATAGAGTTGGTAAATATTTTATTTCTACAATTCATTATAATCCTTGAAATATTTCTTTTTGCTAATACTATTATTTGTTTTCTTGCATAATTTTATCTTCCATAGAATTTTGAAACCTTTCTATATTTTTGTAATTTCATTTTTTAAAAATTGAAGCATTAGGTTGAAAAGGATGATTCATTATTATAAGAAAAAAAATCTTTACTGAACATGAACGATACGGAAGGAAAATGAAAAATCAGGATTAAGGAATTCAACAGATCCTCTGAGTGATGTATATTGAACATAAGATTAAGAAAATATATGATGAGAGATTTCCAATATTTATATTATGTTGAAATGTTATGGAAATTATCATAATGATCTTATAATCAAATAACAATGGAATTATTTTTGTAAATATTATTGAAGTGTTTGTTTTGTATATTTAGTGATCATATTTCAAGGTTAATTTTAAATTATAACGTTTAAATAATAAAAGCTTATAATTGATATATTTATAACATTACCGAAAAGAATATAAATGATTTAATTTACTTTAATAAAAAATCTTATACCGTATTTATTTTTCTTAAAAAATTAATAATTTATAATTAATATATATATATATATATAAATATATTTATAATTATATTTATAAATATTAAAAATCTGAAAAAACGTACATATTATAAATAGTTTTGTATATCTCTTTCATTAATAACTATATTTATATTTTATATATTATGTTAATATAATTATTTATATAGAAAGTAATTATCTTAAAATTTATATATTTATAATTAATTATTTTAAAAATAAAAATTGTTTTCGAAATAAATATTTTCTTTATTTTCTTCCAATAGTTTTATCCTAACAAATAAACATCAAAATACTGTATAAAAGAAAAGTCTCGAATAGTAAATAATTATGTTATTTGTTATTTCTTTAATCTCTAATTTCAATAATTAACTAATTATTATTATTAATGGAACCACATATGTTGATATCGTCTAATTTTACCATAAATTTATATGTATATGCATATTTTAATATTTGATGTGTTTGTGTATTCTAATTTTTAATATATAGTGCATGTATATCTGTATTTTTTATGATAAAATAAAAAAATGGAGATATACACATGCACGATCAAATATTTAAAAATGTGGATACACCGTTGCTACAAATATTAAAAAATGAAAATACACAAGCATTGTCAAATACTAAAAGATGCAGACTTTTAAATGACAGTGAAAATGAAAGATCTTGAATACCAATCTTTATTTGGTATCTTAGAATTTATTATTGCAAAACCATGACAATGTAAACTACTGTTTTCTTTTATGTTATAATTTTGTATGACATTTGTAAATTTATTATATATAACTACTATGTTGGGTATGTTTCCTTCACACCATATCAGGAGCGTGTACTTAGATAATTTTCTTAATATAAGTCTTCTCATATGTATTTGTATTTATTAAAATGAACTATAAATTATAATCTTAATATAAGTATGTGAATAATGACATTGTTTATTCAAATTTTAATGTTAAACATAGATATATACAAATAATAAAAATAAAAAATGCGGTTATTAATAATAATAGTAATAATAATGTTAATATTAATAATAATTTTAATAATATTATTATTATTATTTTTATTTTATTTTAATAGTAATACTAATTTTAATAATATTATTATTAATAATGTTAAGATTAATAATATTAATAATAATTACAATAATATTCTTCTAACTTAGTAAGTGTTATCATCTATCTTCATATTCTTACAATCTCAAATTAGCCTAATCAAATATGTTGTTAAATAAAATAAATATTTATCATAAACATACTTTTGAATTAGACTTTCACTACAAGAAATTATTGATTTACAAACAAATTATTACATACAGATATGAATCCATATGTAAATTGAGCTTTACATACGAATTTAATTTAGTATGTAAATACACATTATATACGAATTTTTTCGTATGTAAATCAAAAGTAATTACATACAAACAAAATTTGTATATAATTTTAGTGCCATAAAGCGAGAATAATTACATATGGATTATATCCGTATATACAACATTACATTTTTAATTAAAAAAATGAAAATTATTACATACTGATTCTATCCGTATATAACATATTACATATTTAATTAAAAAAATAAAAATAGTTACGTACAAATTTTACCCGTATGTAAGATATTATATATATATATATATATATATATATATATATATATATATATAATTTTATTAGGGTTAGGACGTAAAGAAGGTGACAGAAATAAAAGAAAATCTACAGCTTATTCCATGTCACTTTCCTCTCACTCCTCTCAATCTTCTCGAACCCTCTTCTCCTCAAAAGCCATTTGCCACTCTCTCTAATTCCTACAGGTCCTTTCTTCTCCTTTTCATTTTTTCTTTAGTCGGAATAATATTGGATTGGATCAGCACCATCGCCCCTTACTAGAGCCTGTGGAGGTGGAGAGACCGACGACGAGGCCTGCACTGCCTTCCACGATGGTCGTGATAGGCCTCCCTCAATTCTTGACAATATTGCTACAATTTTATTCAAAATGTTTTTTTTTAATGCTTAAATGCAAATTGTGATTAGCTTATGTATGCTTTAATGTGTTGGTTATTCACAGAAATGGTTTAAGATATTGTGACCTGGTGTAAGTTTTTGCATAGTGGTCAAGGAGGAGGATGAATAAGGTGAACTGAGTTTGTTTATCACATGAAAAATGAAATTGATTACTTTAAACATTTTGAACAATGTAACATTGGTAACGCATACCCACTAACTAATAAAATTGTCCAACCTAAAACATAAATTATAAATATTGTACACAATTATAAGTTCGACTGGTCCACTGTGATAATTGTACACCGATAACAATGACATAAGAGAATTCACCTTGGTGTCTTCCACTGGGGTCACTTAACACAGACCTCAAACACCACCCCACCGAAAAACAACAATAAGCTCAAAATGTCGGGAATTTGTTCAGTGTGCAGAAAGTTGATAGCAGGTTACCACTTATTCCTACACACATTACGACTTATGTGACTAACTACATTGATATTAAGATTAGAGAAATTTTCCTCAGTGTCCTCCACTAAGATCGCTTTACACACACCTTATGTACCACCCCACCTAAGAACAACATAAAGCTCAAAATTTCCAAAATTACTTCACTGTGCATAAACTTGGTAGTCGGTCACCATTTATTCTTACCTAGGTCACCACTTAGTGTATCTGTCACTAACCATATTGACACTGAGATTAGAAAACTTGACCTTGGTGTCCTCCACTGAGATCACTTTACACACACTTCATGCACCACCCCACCGAAGAAGAACAATAACCTCAAATTTTCAAAAATTTAATCAGTGTGCAGAAATTTGGTAGCAAATCACCACTTATTCCTATACAGGTCACCACTTAATGTGACTAAAGACATTCACACCAAGATTAGAGAACTTGACCCTGATGTCCTTCATTAAGGTCACTACACAGACACCCCATGCACCACCCCACAAAGTTTGAAATTTCCAAAATTACATCACCATGCAAAAAAAATGGTAGCAAATCACCATTTATTGCTACACGGGTCCCCACTTATCATGACTAACTACATTGACACTGAGATTAAAGAACTTAACCTTGGTGTCCTCCACTGAGGTCACTTTACACACATGTCATGCACTGCCCAAGAATAAAACAAAGTTGAAAATTTCTAAAACTATTTAACTATACAAAAACCTTGTAGTAGGTCACCACTTATGCCTACATAGGTCATCACTCAATGTGATTGTGACTAACTACATTAACAGTGACATTGGAGAACTTGACCACCTTGTCCTTCACTGAGGTGACATTACACACATCTCATGTGCCCCACCCAATAACTAAACAAAGCTCGAAATTTATAAAATTACTTTGTTATGCAGAAAGTTGGTAGTTGTCACCACTTATTCATACACAGGTCACCACTTACTCTGACTAATTGACACTAAGATTAAATAATTGCACCTTGGTGTCTTCCATTGAGGTCACTTTACACACACCTCATGCACCACCTCACAAAAACAACACAAAGCATAAAATTTCTAAAATTACTTAACTGTGTAGAAACTTGGTAGTAGGTCACCACTTATTCCTACACAAGTCACCACTTAATCTGGCTGTCTCTAATTATATTAGTAGTCATATTAGAGAACATGACATTCGTGTTCTCTACTGGGGTTACTTTATACATACCTCATGCACTGCACCACACTACACAAGAACAACACAAATTTCAAAATTTTTAAAATTGATTAACTGTGTAAGAAGTTGGTAGCACGGGTCACCACTTATTCCTACACAGGTCACTACTTACTCTGATTAACTACATTCACATTGAAATTAGAGAATTGTACCTTGGTTTTCTCCATTGAGGTCACTTTACACACAGTTCATGCACCATCCTACCTAAGAACAACACAAAGCTCACATGTTTACATAATTGGTAGCCCTTGTATAGGGTTGGTTTACCTTCCTTTCATTGAAACAAGGAAAATCCTCAAATATGGTTGATTAAATTTGCTTGGAGTAGAATTGACTACATATAACTTATATTTAGCTAAGCGGGGTTTGTGGTGGTGCTGAAAATGACAACCATGCAAAAGGATTGTCAAGTACAAATGAATGCACACATTTTTTTTTATCAGCAAAAAAAGAATGAATAAATGAGAGGTATTTTAGGCATACCTCAACCCGTATACAAAAGGCTTACCTTGCTCTCAAAACCTGACTCCTACCCTCAAAAGGAAGGATTCCTAGTAAAATTAACAGTCTACATACAAACCATTGACTCTAGACACCAATCTGAAAATGAAAAACTTACTCCTCTTACTTTAGACACCTCCCATGACCATGCCTTTAGCTGCGACAGGGCAAAGATTTCCTCAGGGTCAATCCTACCATTTCTGAAAACCTTCATGTTCCTATGTTTCCACAGCTCCCCAACAATAACTATCCACACACCTACCCAAACCTAATTCACACTTTCCTTAACCCCAGTCACCCTAAAACTTAAGAAGTGTTTTTTTGGCTCCCTATGGTCTGTCGAAGCCTTCCCCACCCACTCATAGCACATAGACCACACAAGCCAGGCAACTCTACATGTATAAAAGAGATGAGACGTACTCTCCTCCTCCTCCCCACATAGCCCACAAGTATTAGTAGTCAAACGTATACCCCTCCTTGCCAGATTTGTTTTAGTCGCTATTTTGTCTTCCAGAACCTTCCATGCCGTGAGATGGAAAGATGGTTGTGCCTTGAACCTCCAAAAGCCCACCAACACTTCCTTCTCTGCCTCCAGAGGAACATCCCTAAGAATTGCATAGGCAGATTTCACCGTGAACACCCGTGTCACTGTATCTTTCCATCTCCAAGAATCCTCCTAGTCCTCCCTTACCCTTTGGTCCTCCAGGATATTCATGAGTTGAATTTCCTGGTTCTGTTCCCATTCGAACAAGCTTCTACGCCACTCTATCTTCCATGTCCTCCCCGAGTTTTCTGATCCCTCTCTTACTTGCCACAAAAGAGTGTATTTGATAGAGCAGATAGAATGAAGCCTTGGATAAAGGTCCTTTAAGGCCGAGCTGCCTACCCATTTATCTTCCTAGAACCTGATCTCCTCCCATTTCCTACTTCCCACGAAAAGTTGTCCTCAAACTTGTCTTTCCACTCTTCAAACAACCATACTTCCTTCAGATCCCTCCACCAAAGAGAATCCGAGCATCTGTTTCTTTGACCTTGAATATCCCTCCAACCTCCATATTTAGAATCCAACACTTCTTTCCACAATCCCTGCTTTTCATAGCCTAGGCACCATATCCATTTCCCTAATAGAGTCTTATTAAACCGCCCTATGTCGATCATCCCTAAACCTCCCACTTCTTTAGGTTTGCATACTTTTTTCCACGATACCCACACAATTTTCCTCCCCGCCGAGCCCCAACCCCATAGAAAGTTCCTCTGCAATCTCACAATTTCCTTCTTCACGATGGCCAGCATTTTCTACAATGACAAATAGAACAGGGGTAAAGCAGATAATACCGACTTGATCAAACACAGTCTCCCAGCCATTGAGATAAACTTGCCTTTCCATCTGCTTAATCTATTCTGCACTCTTCCCACCACCTCTTCCCAGAACTTGCTTCTTTTGTAACAACCTCCTACAGGCTTGCCCAAGTATTTAAACGAGGTCTTCATCATGACACAATTAAGCACAACCGCATAACATTGTAGCAAATGTTGACTGCATCCTACCCCTCCAACGCTACTCTTCTGGAAGTTGACCTTGAAACCTGACGCTAATTCGAAACAGTTTAAAATAGCCTTGATGACAAACACACTTTGAGTTGTCGCCTTGCAAAAAAATAACATGTCATTCGCATACTGAAGCATGTTAACCTTAATGAGTCTGCCTCCGATCTCCATACTTTCTAATAAATCTTTTTCGACCGCCTTCCTTACAATCCCTGCTAAACCTTCTGCCACTATGAGGAAGAGAAAGGGTGCCAGAGGATCTCCTTGTCTCAACCCCTTCCTAGACTTAAATTCCTGAGTAGTGCTCCCATTCACTAGCACTGAAACCGAAGATGACTCAAGGCACGCTCTTATCCACCCGATCCATTTCTCACAAAAACCTAACCTCCCCAACATGTAGTATAAGAAACCCCAGTCTATAGAATCGTACGCCTTCTCGTAGTCTACCTTTAAAAAAATACAACTATTCTTTCTCCTTTTAACATCATCTAGAACTTCATTTTCTACTAATACACTATCCATAATCCCCCTACCTTGCAAAAACGTCGACTGCCTAGCATCTATCACCTTACATAGCACTTTCTTCAACCTCAGAGATAAGACCTTCGCCATTATTTTGTATATACACCCTACCAGAGAGATAGGTCTGATTTCGTTCAAGCATTGTGGATTTTCAACTTTAGGGATCATAGCAATAAAGGAAGCATTTGTCCCCCTTGGCCATCTTCCTTCTTCCTCAAAGTTCTGAATTGCTCTTGTGATATCTACCTTAATCTCTTTCCAGCAAAACTTAATTAATCCAAAGTTAAAACCATACCCTTTCGAATAAATGATTTTAAATTCGTAATCCATATCACCATTTTTTTCTTTTTTTAATACTTCTTTTATTTTTGTAAATTCTGTGATTCTTTTGATGATAGTATTTTGTTATATTGCATGTGATCAATGTACGTTATTATAAGTATGTACTTTATTAATCAGGTTACAAGGTTAAACTTTCTAGATTTCACGCAATAATTTAGAAAAAGTAATGTCTATTAACATTCTAACAAGAAAGAAATAAAGATGTAAATGATCAATAAAAAATACTATTTATTAAGTTTTACTATATTAATAATATAACTATTTCGCAAGTTTATAACTTTCATGTTAAGGGTTTTAAATTTCTGAATCATTTTAAAGAGATATTAGATATGCAAATTTTTTTCTATTTAAAAATTATGAATCTCATAAATTATAAATAAATAAATTTGTTGGAGTGATAAAATATATTATGATAATAACATATGACTTTTATTATTCAAATTTTTATTTTATTTTGAGGAAAAATAAATTTACGTATGTTCTATATAAATGATTTTTTGAGAATCAAAACTTAAATTTGTTTGAAAATGTTACGAGATTTTTTATTTTTTTTTTCTCAAACATTTGTCTCATCTTAATTGAATAGATAGAATAAATTAATTACTTAACAATGAATAATATCACAATTTTAATTATTTTTTAATTTTTTAAATTTAAATATAATATATTTTATTATATTGTTATATTATTAAAAAAATATTTTTTTAAAACGTAAAAAAATACATTTTTAACTTTATAATTATTTTTCACCGCATTAATTCTCTATCACATTACAATTTCTAATTTTCTCTTTCTCGTGCCAAAATTGTCCCCGCCATGTAAGCATTTCTCTTCACCTCATTAATTGTATACTGACGCAAGTCAAATCCGGTTGTCTAATAATTTTCTCTTTTCATAATTGTACTGTTCAAACTTTCTTCCTTGCTAGACTTGGAATAGTGAATAAGACAGGGCGTAGAAATTATGCCTCGTTCATTTAATGCCAACAACTTAAAATAGTGTTGCTGTGCAAATCATTGTAATGCTGGTGTTTGCTCTTTTATTCATTCCAAGGTTTCGAGCATAGCACAAATTTCATATATATCAGCAAAATTGTTATGGGCAGTTATTCTCTCAAAATATTGTTCCTAGTGTTTGTGAGTCTTGCGGATACCAATGTTTCCATTTTTGGATTCAACTCTCCATCACAGAATTCGTATGTGAAATGCATAGAGAGGGAGAGAGAAGCACTCCTCAATTTCAAACAAAGTGTACGAGATTACTATGACATGCTGTTCACGTGGAGGGACGACGAAAATAACAGAGATTGTTGCAAATGGGAAGGTATCGAGTGCAACAATGAAACTGGTCACGTAGAGATGCTTCATCTTCGTGGTTCAGAATCGCATTATTTGTCAGGTTCAATCAATATCACTGCATTGGTTGACTTGCAAAAATTGCAACATTTGGATCTCAGTTTTCATCATCATTTCAGTGGCGGTCAAATTCCAGCATCCATCGTCTCCTTTCAAAGTTTTATATCTCAATCTATCATGCTCGAGATTCCCAGGGCTAATTCCTTATGAACTGGAAAATCTATCCAAGTTAGAGTATCTTGATCTTAAAACAGCTAGTATAAATGGAGAAATCCCTTCTCAACTAAAGAAGCTTTCAAGTCTGCGATATCTAGATCTAAGCAACAATGATAATATTTATGGAGAAGATCCTTTTCAACTTGGAAATCTCACATTTGTGGTATCTTGATCTTTCACATAATTTCCTTGATGGTGCAATTCCTTCTCAACTTAGAAGAATGTCACAATTGAGGTATCTCGATCTTTCAGGAAATCTACTTTCCGAGGGACTCCCTTTTCAGGTTGGAAAATCTTCCTCTCTTGCATTATCTTAGACTTGATGGCAGTTCTGGTCTTAAATTAAAACATGAAAATTAGCTATCTTCTCTCTAATCATTAATAACTCTTGGCCTCCATTCATTTACTGATCTTGGCTTTTCTCCCTACTCGCTTCGAATGATTAGAGAGCGTATTCCAAACTTAAGAGAGTTGAGTCTAGTCGGTTGTGGTCTCTCAGATTATCATTTTTCATCTTTGTTTCCTTCTCACTCCAAAATTTCCATTTCTCTTTCCATCTTTCATCTATCTGATAACATGCTGACGTCATCAACATTTCAGCTGTTGTCTAACTATAGCCCTAATCTTCAAGAGCTTCATGTTTCTAATAATAACATTGTTTTGTCGTATGCTCACTTTCCAAACTTTCCTTCTCTTGTCATCCTTGATCTCTCCAATAACAACCTGAATTTGACATCATAAAGATTTCATGGAAATTTAAACTTCAACAACAAACTATAAGAACTTCTTCTAGAAAACTGCAATCTTACTGATAGAAGTTTTCTTGTGCCAACCGCATCCAATAAATATTTTTCATTTTCTCTTGTTACCCTTAGTCTTTCCCATAATCTATTGCAATCATCAGTTGTATTTCACTGGATTTTCAACTTGACCACCAATCTTCAAAGCCTTTCCCTTTATAATAATATGATAGAAGGTCCTATCGCAGATGCATTTGAGAAAGTAATGAACTATCTTGAAGTTCTCAAACTTGACACCATCAAACTGAAAGGCAAGATTCCAGCTTCGCTTGGGAGCATATGCACATTGAAGAAGTTATACCTTAGCCATAAGAACCTGAGTGGGGAAATTTCTAGCTTCATTCATAATTCTTCTTGGTGCAACAGACATGTATTTGAGATTCTTGATTTATCTTATAACCGGATGATTGGCATGCTACCTAATCTTTTAATTTTTACATCTCTGAGGAAATTAGATTTTTCCAATAATATGTTAAATGGAGAAATACCAAAAAGCATAGGATTGCTTTATCGGTTGCAGTCTCTCCACCTTGAAGAGAATTACTTGGAAGGTGATATCAATGAGTTGCATCTCACAAATTTGTCCCAATTGATGGCACTAGACATAACAGACAATTCTTTGTCTCAGAAGTTTGCTACTAACTGGATTCCACCTTTCCAATTGTTTACTTTGGCACTAGCTTCTTGTGAATTGGGTCCTAACTTCCCAAGTTGGCTCCATGCTCAAAGTCAATTAATCTTTCTAGATATTTCTAATGCAAAGATTGATGACTTTGTACCAGATTGGTTTTGGATCAAGTTACAGTCTATGAATGACGTGAACATGTTGTTGAATATGAAGTCAGGATCAATTGGATTGGGCTGAGTAGACACTATGTTTTAGTGATTGGGCTTAATCATTGTGTCCCCTTTATTATCTCTATTTAAAGAGATCATTGTACTTGTAATTGTGTGCAACAGGACAGAATGAAAACCTAATAGTTGCCCGTGTGGATGTAGGTTGCAGTTGGCGACCGAACCACGTTAAATCCTGTGTCGTTTATTTTCTTGCATTGATTCGTGATTATGTGTGTTGCTTCCGCGTGCGCATTTTCTCCATCAAGTGGCATCAGAGCTTGATTCGTTTACACACTAGAGATCCGATCAGCAGAAATTAATAGAAGAGACATGAAAATAGCGGCAGTAACGTTCCAAAGTTAGGGTTTTGCAGAGGCAGCAGCAACATCCAAAGCTAGGGTTTTGCAGGGGCTGCAACGACATCCCAAAGCTAGGGTTTCGCAGAGGCGGCAGTAGCGTTCCAAAGCTAGGATTTCGCAGGGGCGACAGCAGCATCCCAAAGCTAGGGTTTTGCAGAGGCGGCAGCGGCATCCCAAAGCTAGGGTTTCGCAGGGGCTGCAGTGGCATCCCAAAGCTAGGGTTTCGCAGAGGCGGTAGCAGCATCCCAAAGCTAAGGTTTTTTGCAGGGGCTGCAGCGATGTCCCAAAGCTAGGGTTTTGCAGGGGCTGCAGCGGCGTCTCAAAGCTAGGGTTTTTGTAGGGACGACAGCGGCATCCCAAAGTTAGGGTTTCGCAGGGGCGGCGGCGGGTCGCGTTTTCACAGTGAATAGGTGCAGGTGCTTGCGATGAGCGAGCGGCACGGAGGTGCAATGCGATGGCAGTGACGGAAGACGCAGGGTGGCGCGTGCTTTTTTCTGTTGGTGCAGCAATGACAGTGCGGTGCTAGGCGCGGGGTGTGGCTGTTTTTCGCTACGGCACGGAGTATGACAGTTCAGTTATTGAGCACATCAATAAAATAAATTCGATCTTAGCCAGACTTATGTCAGTGGGCATTAAGTTCGATGATGAAGTTCAAGCTTTACTATTGTTATTGTTTTTGCCTGACAGTTGGTTCGGAACGGTTACAGCAGTTACCAGTTCAGCGGGACCCGATGGGTTCACTTTTGAGAAGATTCGTGATCTCATTCTTGGCGAGGATGTCCGAAGAAGGAGTTCTGGGGAATTATCTAGTGAATCGCTATATGTCGTTAGAGGTAAGAAAGATATTAGAGATAGTGGGAGCAAGAACAAAAGAAGGAGTCAATCAAAGACTTGGGATGGCTCAACTGTAACATGTTGGAACTGCGAGGAGGTGAGGCATTTTAGGAATCAATGCCCAAAAAGATAAACAAAGTCCGGTTCACAGAATCTCGTGGGCAAAAGAGGGTTGTCTTTACAAGAGAGAAACCCAGAGCCACAGGTTAGATTCAGGATAAACGAGCATGGAAAGGTTCAGGTAGACCAGTCAGAGGTACTTATGGCAGTGGGTTAGGAGAACCAGTATTCCAGCTGTTGAAACACCTTCAGAAAATTTCTTGTTGAGTATGGAGAGTGTTTGTTCTCAGGTTGTTCCAGGATCTGGCAGTTCTCACAAGTGAGAGTCGGTAGGAACAGAGAATGGGTCAGTGGCAGTTTCAGTCATGACTGATGTGGCCTTCAAAATGATTAAGAAGGCTGGTGGCAACTAGTGGTGGAACATTGAGTTCCGGTGATAGATTACAGAAGTATGTACACAGTTGAAGCACAGGTGAACATTGTTCCGTGACTTCAAGTGGGAGATTGTTGGGTATGAAGCCAGGATCAATTGGGTTGGGCTGAGTAGACACTATGTTTTAGTGATTGGGCTTAATCATTGTGTCCCCTTTATTATTCTCTATTTATCTCTATTTAAAGAGATCATTATACTTGTAATTGTATGCAACAGGACATAATGAAAACCTAATAGTTGCCCGTGTGGATGTAGGTTGCAGTTGGCGACCGAAGCACGTTAAATCCTGTGTCGTTTATTTTCTTGCATTGATTCGTGATTATGTGTGTTGTTTCCGCGTGCGTGTTTTTCCCATCACATGTCTTACAATAGTATCAAAGGTTCAATTCCGAATATACCAATCAAAGAAAATGGTATAGATAACGTAATTCTAAATTCAAATCAACTTGAAGGCGCAATTCCTTCTTTTCTGTCACAAGCTGAAACATTGGATCTGTCAGAAAATAATATTTCAGATTTAAATACGTTCGTGTGTGCAAATAGAGCAACAAAAAACATGCACACTTTTGATGTTTCAAATAATCAAATAGTGGGACAACTTTTTGACTGTTGGGAACATCTAAGCTTACTAAAATTTCTTGATCTAAGAAATAATAAATTATCAGGGAAGATTTCACAGTCCATAGGTACTCTTGTTAATTTGCAAGTTTTGGTGTTAAGAAACAACAATTTTATTAGAGAACTGCCACTCACATTGAAGAACTGCTCTGGGTTAGGTGTATTAGATGTGAGCAAAAATTTGTTGTCTGGTCCAGTACCCTCATGGATCGGAGAAAGTCTGCAACGATTGAAAATGTTGAAAATCTTGAGCTTGAGAGGAAATCACCTATTTGGAAATTTTCCTATACATTTATGCTATTTGAGCCAAATTCAAGTCCTGGATCTCTCTAGGAATAAAATTGTCAGGAGAAATTCCAACATGTTTGATGAATTTTTCAACAATGATAAAAAGAAGCGTACTCCTAAGGGACATTTTATAAGGGAACGAAAAGTTTCAACTCAAGGATCTTATCCTGATATTTATGACTCTTGTTATTGTCGTGGAAGGGTCAAGATTATGAGTTTTGGAATCCAAAGAATCTTCTTTAAGAGCATTGACCTCTCAACTAATGGTTTAACACGTGAAGTACCCAAAGAGGTTAGATATTTACTTGGATTGGTTTCTTTTGAAAAAACACTCACGCTCTGTTTTCTCTAAAGAGACACATTTCTTCTTCTCTATTGTATTTCTTTTTGTGGTGCATCTTACAATTGAGAGATCATCCTATTTATAGGTTCTAGGAAGTTCTTCTAGAAAAATCTTCATTATGGCCTTAAAACCCAACTAACAACATAATAATATCTCACTCAAACTTTTGACCTTTCATTTATCAAAACTCTCTTTCTATTATTTTCTAGTAACTTCTAATTTTAAAACCCACAAACTAACATTTAAAGTTTATTTAACAAAACTCTCCCATAAACATAAATGTTTCTACCATCCATCAGGCCAATCATCTTCTTGTATTTGTCGAAAAGTACTTTCGGTAGCGGTTTTGTGAAGATATCCGCAACTTGATCCTGACTTGCCACATGCACCAATTCCACACTTCCTTTCTTCACATGATCACGAATAAAGTGAAAATGAACGTCAATGTGTTTGCTTCTTTCATGGTTCACTGGGTTCTTTTCCAACTCAATTATTGATTTGTTGTCAACTTGAATCATGGTTGCACCTAGTTGCTTTAGCTTCATCTTGCTCAACAAGTTTCTAAGCCATATCGCATGACATACATACCAAGATGCTGCCGCATATTAAACTTCACATGTCGATAGTGTCATGATCAGTTACTTCTTTGAAAGCCAAGAAAATGTCGTGTTGCCCATAAAGAATACATATCCCGATGTACTTTTTTGATCATCTATGACTTCGCACAAATCGTTGTCAGAGTAACCAACCAACTTGTAATTTTCTGCTTTTGAGTAGAACAATCCAAGTAATCCAAGATCAAAATCATCTATTTGACCTTGTCAGGAAGAAAGCGAAGACAAGAAAACCTTCACAAACAACACCACAACTTCCAAATCTGGATAGAAGGTTAAACATGAAATACCAACCATCAAACTCTCAAATAACTCATATAACATAGAGGATCCAAACATCAATCTTAGTAAGAGAAATTAGTCAATCTTTCATTGAAAAAGTTTTCTTGAGGAAGGTTCATATAAATATATTAGCGTACTTATTTTTAATATTCTAAATATTAAATAAATACTTTTTTATCAAAATTAAATTTAAAATACAAAAAGTATACGGTTAAATAATAGTTATATATCGTTAAGATTTTATGACAATTATATAATATCCATTATTTTTTTACAAATATGTTGAAAATTTTATTAAATTTAGTTACTATAGAATAAATTGAATTATTGAAAGAAAGAATAAAAAAATATGTATGGAAAGAATAATTTTGCAAATGAAAGGAGATTAACAACTAAACAGAGAACATAAGATAGATTAGCTATAATAAATTAAAGTTTTGCACAATTGAATACTTAAAATTGATAATAAGACATTATTGTATAAAAAAAATATTAAATAAAAATATTAAAAAAAACTAAAAATGATTAAATATGTATTCTAAACATGATTTAATTTAGAGGCTTGCGTATTGTCTGGTCTTAAAAACACGTAGCAGTTAATATCCAATAACAATTAGATATTAAGCACCTACATAGTTACCATATAGAGTATCAAGTACTCGATAATAATTACCTAAATGTGTCTGTAGAAATCAAAATTATCCATGTTAATTGAGTTAGTTATTTTCACATGTTATAGGTCTATATGTTATATGTCTATGAAGTTATAAATACAATCTTAGGATTATTTCTCACTTACTTAATACTTTCATTTTCACTTTATTTATATTTTTTAAACTTTTATTAACTTAAGCATCGGATAATCATTTATAGGTGGATCTTCATTCAATTTTTACTATTATAAAGTTTGACAAACTTAAAAAAAAAAAAAAACTCCACCTCAAGTAGGTTTAATGTTATTATATATATATATATATATATATATATATATATATATATATATATATATGTCAACATGTTAGTTATGTTATATGGTAGTTAACTCTATAATATATAATTTAGAATTTCGTATTGCATGGTTAAAAATAGAAAATGATTATCTTTGAAATCAATTAATAATGAGTATTGTTCTCGCCGATTGACTCTCATGTCGGTTGACTAGGTTGAACGCCTCTTCTTAAACCTGTCTCAACTGGGTAATGGCTCATGTTTCCCTATTGTGCTGAATTGCCCGTTGTGACAGAGGATGCCCTACTTGTTGATTATACTCCAATGCTCAAGTCAGTAAGGGCTCACAAAAGCAAATAATTCTCAGTTTAGTGTGCAAAAACAGCGTACCTTCACCGGGGGTTCGAGTCTCCTTTTATAACCGCACATGCAACAGTCTCACTTGAGAGAAACAAATCTTTACTGAAAATAAGCACATTATCTTATATCTCTAACAGAAAACCACCACCCATGGGCACCAATGATCTTCAGGTGCTAAACCGCAGGTCAACATTCTGTTATACATGCACGTCCCTATCTCTTTAAGGTTAATAGCAACTATCAACAAATATTTTAAGTATATCAAACATGCAATAGAAAATATTTATATGTAATAATAACAAACACACATATAACAACTTGCACTTATCTATAAGCATATATATTGGATCCTTTCATGCAGCAACCTTACTATGCGTTCTGGGCCTATCACTTAAATTGGACCAAGCATATGGCCCTTACCCAAGTTCAACCGCTGAGCCAACCTTGACCTTACTCGAGAACCGATCTATCCCAAGTCCACAACCAAGAGGCGAGCTTTCGTCCATTACAAGTATTATGAAAGTAAGTTAACGTGTAAATTTATTTTTTATAAAAAAATATATTTTTCAATTAAAAGTAAATGTATTATTCACGATAGAAAATGTTACTAGTTATAAACATTTTAGAGTTTTTCTACACCTAGAAGGGCATGGGTTAGATTAGGAAAGAAATTGGCTTTGGTGTGATGTGGGCTCCACCAAAGACACGTGAGTCAACACCAAGTATGGAAAATTAATAGGTGATGACAGTTTTTCCACAAGGACAATGAATTGATGTGATTTAGGTGCTTAATTTTCTAACCCATGTTTTAGGGTTAGAAGACTTGGAAAGTCAGCAAAATTCAATGTGTTGATGTGACGTTGTTAAGACCAAGACTTGCTGCGTATATATGGGTTCTGCATGATTTAACTCGTTAATTTTGTGATGTAGACAGTGGTAGTTTGTCTTGTTGATATGAGTATATTCGCGTAGTTTTGTTTTAATATTCTAAATATTAAATAAATACTTTTTTTATCAATTTATTATTCTTAAAACTATATATTTTTTTTAAAACTATATAAATATATCATTTTTGTTTTTGTTTTTAATATTTTTTGTTTTTGTTTTTTGTTTTTTTAGTCATAAAATTCATTTTTTTTATCAACAAATAAATAATAAAATAAATAAGGAGTATTTTAGGGATGTTCCAAATTTTATTATCATTATAAAAAAAATTATTAAGTAATAATTAAATTTAGAGATAAAAAATAATTAGTCAATATTAACTAAATTATATACTAATTTAGAGACTAAAAATTTATTTGTATCTAAAGTGGTTTCTATTATTAGTAAAATTTATAAAATAGTTTATAAATTGGTATCTAAATTAGCTGCTAAAGTTTAAACTACTAATATTTTAAATTAATTTTTAAAAGATTAATAGAGAATAATTTAAAATATAAAGTAGTAAGTAATTAAAAATTTTGTAGCTAATGATTAGATACCAATTTAAAAACTGTTTTATAAATTTTTATTAATAATAAAAACTACTTTAGATATCAATAATTTTTTTAATTTATAAAATAGTCTTTAATTTAATTATATAATAATTTTTTTAATTTATAAAATAATTTTTAATTTAATCACATAATAATTAATTATTTTGATCTTTAAAATTAATTTTTATTTAATAAATTTATTGTTTTTATTGTTTTTAGTGTATATGTAACCGTGGTTATGATAAAACATGACATGCATTATAACATGATTCAATATTTACTTATGATATACAAAATTGGTTGCTCAGCCTAAGTCAAACTCGAGCACAACTAACCACTGCTTAAAATGTTTTCAGTTTCTTTTGTTTTTACCAAATTACACATGGCAAGATGAGGGTTACTTATTTGGTTAGTTTTTTTACAAATTTAAATGTATAACGGATATTTCAATCATTTTAGAAAAGTTATTTTTTGTGTTCTCTAATTTATTTATGCTTTGAAGGTAATTGGTCCTGTTGTTGAGAAAGGTGACGATAAAAATGAAAAAGTAGCCAAAAGAGAAACGAAAGAAACCTATTAGTTTTGTTCTTAAAGATTTGAAGTGTGTAGTTTTTCACAAACTTCTATAATATTATTTTCTACATATCTTACATTCATATAATTACATGTCTTCTCTATCCTACAATTTATATTAATAGAATTGTTAAATTTTGATAACAGGAAAAATCGACTCATTTTGCACTCTTGGATAATACTTAACTATCCAAACAACAGTAGAGAAGAATGATGGTATTGTTATTCAGTACCTTGAAAAAAAATCTCTTATTCAAGTAAATAACCTTTAAGAAAGAACCTAAGTTTATAATTTTGTCACTCCATCTAATTATACTTCAATTAGTTTTATGGTAGTTAACTTTTGTCAAATGATTAGTTAATACTCTAGATAATCTCACTACTTCTGAAGACTTAGATAGAATAAACTCACTTTTTTTAGAGGATAATTTTCTTTAGGCGTTTCTTGCAAGTCTCTTTTCTTGAATGTAAATAACCTGTCCTTGTCATGAATCTCTCAAGAAAGAATTATTTCCTCATGTTTAGTTTCTCTCTCTAGTATTTCTTCATATCTTGTTAGAGGAATTCTTATTGTAAAATTAGTTGGACTAAGAGTGTCAGACGAAGTCGTAGGGTTTGTCAGTTTTTGATTGCAATTCTGGAAAGAAGAGATAAAACAAAAACATCATGTTCATTTGTTCACTGACTTCGTCTCATGAAGGTTCAATTTGTCTAAACCCTTGAATTTGTTAGATTAAAGGTGTTAAACAAAATGTTTAGTTTTAATCGTTGAGTTAGATGCAGTACTTCAGAAGAATCCTTCTTGCATTTGTCATAATACTGATTTCGTTTACTTGTAAAGCATATAAGATTATTCAAATCATGTAATAATAATGTTAATTATAATATTTGAAATAATAGTATATTACAATTATGAAATGTTACCGACCCGCCTTTCTTTCATGGGATCTTGCATTGTATATTGGTTTATGATCTATCATCGTTATTTGAGTAGACGATACTATTCATAGTGAAAAGTGCATACGTTGATTTTAAAGTTGTGGTAGCAAAATATGAGATAAAAAAAGATCCAATGACGATAATTTCTCACTATAGAAACTAAGACAATTTTGAGGAAAGACAATTGTGTAGATATAATTGAAGAAAGATTTATGGACATTAGAGATAAAAGTGGAAAGAAAGTGATGACAATGTTATCACAAATATGCACTTGGTAGTGACTGATGTAGTTTTGTCCAACATTATGGGAAAGACTAATGCTAAGGAGATTTGAGATACTCTCATCAAATTGTATAAGTTGATACAAACCACAACAACCAGCAGATGATTAAGGACACATCAAGCATTTCACAAAAAGGTCAATCATCTCAGCATACAAAACCAGGCCCCACCAAACCTCGAGAAAGTATCAGTAGAAGAAGAACAAGCTATAAACCACAATATCATAAGTTTTTCCTTCTAGTCTTTCCATCAAGAGAAGTTATGTAAATAATTCGGGCTCACTTTGGGGTCCAAATAGTAGAATAGGCTAGAATAAGGTGCCTTTAGCATAATAGAGGGGTGTAGTTATCATTTTAGCTTGTTTTTAGCCTTTTAAGAAGGAAATTTGACCTAGTTTCTAGAAGAACAAGCCTAGGTGCGGATTTAAAGGCCACCCCTCTTTAGTGTTTCCCATCCTACCCTTGCTTCTTGTTCTCCAAGGCACCATTTCCTATAAATAGAGTGCCTTACTCCATGTATTTATAAGTTGATTTTGAATAGAAAAGAAATTCTGCTTAAGTGAAATTGTGAGTCTGAGTGCTCTAGGTTTTATGGGTCTTATCTTAGGTGTGTAGTATCCTATGTGGCGACTTTGGGTCTTATCTTGAGTGAGTAACATCTCAAGTGACGGCTCTAGTACCACTCATCTTGGAGTTCATTTGCTCCAAGTGGCGTGACAACCTCCATTCTTCCCTAAGTCTTCTCATCCTTTCATCTTTTCCCTTTCATTCTCTTTTTATGCGTCACCTTACTCTTTTGTTTTCCATCTATCATCTTCTTTTCTTTATTGTTCCTTGTTTATGCATTTTGTTATTGTTTCATTCTCTTAAATTTTGCAATTGCATCATTGTCACCTCATATCTGTGTTTTTCTCTTTGTCCTTTTGAAGTGAACCTTCACACTTACTTAACCACTTGATTAAGTTCATGTCCAGTGGGAATCTTCTTTGGATTCTCACCTTAAATTGCTAAAATAAAAAATCATAAACAAAGAGCAACCAATTAAAATGTACAATCCTAAAATCAACTCACATCATAAGGTTAGGTCACTTCGCACAAGAATATTTTGAAAAGAAAGTTCTATCTGCTTCAAATTATATAGTCTACATTAGTGTGACACCATATCAACAAGCTCAATGCATTATTACCTTAGGTTTTACTGGAAAATTTCAACATAGTTGAAAAAGAACATGTGGATCTTTTACTACATACTTTACCTGCTTTGTATGATCAACTCATCATCGACATAAAAAGTAATAATGTTAATGGACACAAACACTTTGAGGATGTTGCTGAAACTATGCTTGAAGAAGAATCTACTAAAAAAGCAAGGTAGAAAGGTGTGAAAGTTCAAAGAAAGCAAACACTTTGACAATGATGAGAAATAGATCAATAGAATGTGGCTCTAGTGGGAGTCAGAATCATGATAGATCAAAGTCTTTAAGTATGAAACATCTTAAATACTAGTATTATGGAAAGAGAAGGCATGTAAAGAAGATTGTTGGCATAGGATGAGCATCAACCTCACAAGGTTTTGTTGCATGTACTTCAGAAGATGGAGATATTCTAGTTAGGGAAGAACTAATTAGCTCTAATGGTGGAAAATAGTTAGATGATAGGTAGATAATGAATTTAGGTGCAACTTGGCGCATGACTCAACACTTGGATTGATTTTATACTTATAAACCCATCTTAGAGGGATCCATGTTCATGGGAAATGATCATGCCTTACAGATTCTTAGAGTCAGTACTATTAAAATAAAATGTAGGAGGGTACTATACACACAATTCAAGGGGTATGCGAAGAGTACATTTCCATTCACTCTTAGAGCATTTATCATTAGCTTCTTAGAGTGTAATTGAGATTAAAATCCATTGTTTTAGATGAGATTTACATAACTGGATAAAACTAGACCATAATTAAAATCATTCATTAAATCTTGTTTTTAGATACATTTTGCTCTCATCTTGATCTTGACCATCTCTAGAGATTTTGAGCCTTATTAATGATAATGTAGATAAAGAATTACAATGTGTTGAAGTCTAAAGAGTTTTGCTGGTCACACCCATTACAAGGGTCTCTACAGCTTCTAATGTTGGAAAGTTGCTCTAAAGAGAAATATTTGAATTTAGTTATTCGTTGTGAACATGTTTAAGATTTTCTAATGAAGAATTATGTCACCTTGAAGATTGGAAAGTTTGGTTATGGAAGGACTAGATGCTCCTTGTGTTTAAAGTCGTTAGAAGGTCTTTCTGAAGCATTTACTGATGGATGCTCCATGATGGAAAAGGAAGGTATTAGTTTATTTATTCTATTACAATATGAGAAGATAAGAACTAAAACCAAGTAAATCTTATGCAAGGAGATTTTTTCAAATTCTGCAATCAAAACTCCTCTAAAAAACACATAAAAAATAGAGCGCAAATCCTTCGAATATATTATTCAAGTAAATCTTTTGCAATATCTCTCGTAGCAGTGTTGGGCTAAATTACAATTAATGCGCAAATCTAAATTGACTTTGGAAACAATACATTGGAAAAAGAAGCGAGAATGAGATCTTTAACTTATTGGGAAAGAGAATATCTGCTAAATAAATCGAAATAGAGAAAGGAAATATTGATAACTGTTAAACTGTATCTTAAGACAAATTTTGAATTCAAATTTGTACAAGGAAAAGAAAATTATAAAAGAGACTTCAGAGGAAAACGCATATAAGGTTCAAGAGTCCCAACATACTTTAGACCTAGTTTTGTAACCATTTTGTAAGTTTATAGTTTTCATCTTCCGCATGGAAGGCTAAAACTTTTGGGTGATTCCCTTGTGATTTCCCATTGAATTATGAGATTTTGTTTAATAAAGTTTTGTTCTTCAATTTTCTGTAGCAGATTATGCTTTATTGTTGATCTTTTTGAAATCAAGTTTCTGCCAAAGAAATTGTTTTGAAGTGCTTTTTGAGAATTTAGTTCTTTTATTTTATTAGAGTTCTTGGTTAGTTTGACTAGTTCTAATCAATCTCTTATTTGCTTAGTTTAAGAGGTAGAAGATAAACATCTCACTAGTAGACGCTTGGAGACAAGGGAGATACTAAATACATCAGTAGACACTTGTATTAGTGATAAGATTCTGTTGAATTTGATCAACGCTTGTTTGATTAAGTTTAACATTTGTATGAGAGTGCATGATAGTCTTAGGATAACCAATGAGAAATTTATGGTGAATAAACTTGGGAGTCAACCTATTATCGTTATCATTTTCTATCGTCTACTTTATTTCTCTACTAAACGAACTCAACCCCTTTTTTACTTAATTGTTATTGCTAAATTTTATTGTTTGTAGATAAGTTTTGAACTATGTTTCATTGGATTCACAATTGGATTCATTGGAAGACAACTTGGGGTCATTCTAACAATGTCTATACTACCATTTATTTGGTGTTAGACGGCCTAACACTGTGTTAGATGGTCTCTACTAAAATAATTTTAATTTGACTTCAAAACGATATGACATGTGAAAGACAAAATAAAATCTATTGTCTATTGGATAATTAGATGACATCAGGTGTAGGATTCACACTAACGATGGGATCTTGAAAGGTGGTGAGAGGAATTTTGGTAGTCATGAAAGTAGCTAATATCATGGCAAATTTGTATGTGCTTTTGGGATATATGTTGCAAGAATTAGATGTAAAAGTTGAATTAACTAGTAAAAAAGAAATGGTCATGACGTGGCATCTCAAACTTGGTCATATGTGAGAACAAGGTATGAAAATTCTTTAAGCTCAAAGATGTTGTTCTACCTTTCTACGAGCATTTTGTGATAAGCAAGAAACATAGATTGAAGTTTACTACAGTGACTATCGATAAACACATATCGAACTTGATTTATTCTTATGCGTGCAAATCACCAGTATTATCCTTCAGTGGAGAAAAATATTTTGTATCATTCATTGATGATTATTGATTACTCTAAGAGATTGTGGGTGTCCCTGTCAAAAGGAAGCCAAACGTGTTTCTAATTTTCAAGAAATTCAAAGCATGAGTAGATCTTAAAACTTGAAAAGGATTTAAGTGCCTAAGGACATATAATGGAGGAAAGAATGTAGACGACAAAGTTTTAGCATTCTACAAGCAAGAGAGTATTATAAAATAATTTTCTATTCCACTATTACACCTTAACAGAAGGGTGTGGCAAAGTTGATGAAGATAATTTTTGATAGAATACAAGCTATGTTGAGAACAACGAGAGTGATGAAGTTTTTTCTGAACTGAAATAGATAAAATTGCTTGTTTTGTGATAAATTGATCAATGATTGGTTTGAAGAAACTGATGGAGATATGTAAAAAAAATCTAGTGGATTATTCTTCCTTAAATGTTTTTGGATGTGTTGTGTACATGATGTGTGACTCCCAAGAAAGAACAAAATTGGATTCAAAATCCAGGAAATGTATATTCTCTAGCTAAGCTGACAATGTGAATGAGTATTGTTTATGGAATCCCACTACCCACAAGATTGTTGTTAAAAGGGATGTAGTTTTTCAAAAAAAAAAAATGAACTACAAAATGGATTCCAACCAAAAGGCTTTTTGAAGAAGAAAACCTAGTTTACAAGTTAACCAAATATTTATATATTATTTAAAGTAGGTGTTCATGTGTTGATAAAAGAGATTTGATAGTATATGGGTTAATCGACTAATATGTTCATGAGATTTGATGAAGAACAAATCAACCAATTAAATGGTAACATATAATTTATTAAAATAGTGACAGTATTTCACTAGAATGCATTTACTCTTCAAATAATTGATTACCAAGTTTTGAAATTTCTATAAATTCAACATTTCTCTAATACTTCAAGTACTGTTCGAATATGTTTTAAATACATGATTTGAGAAATCCATCTGAGCATTTTCCAAGGTATTTCAGGAGTGCATTAAGAATTTGTTCAAGAATTCATTCGTCACTCTTTTTTTCAACGATTTCAAAAGGGCTATATGTTAGAGTTGTAAAAGCTCTTAAGAATATACTTTTGTGCTAAACTTTAGTATTATTTTTTCATTCTTTTGATTTCTGAATTTGTGGTTTGATGTGACTTGTTTCTTCTTGAGTTTTGAAGGGTTGAATTATTATTCTCATGAAGAGATCTTAAGATTTGTGTTGTATCCTCTTGGTGTGATCCAAGGGTTGAACTATACCATCTTGACTATTTTTAGAAGTTGATTTGTTATCTATTTATCTTGTACGTGATTTGTATGCATATGTACTTGTAAAAACTCATAAAGATATTGAAATCTGATTATTCTAAGCTTGAACAACTAAGACTCAATATAAGATCAGTTTGATTTGCACCAATATAAATACTTGGATAATCTTTCTTCTTCCTTCTTAGTCTTTACACATTTACCTTGTTGTTTGTGAATAAATTGTGTGATCTTTATCAATATTGATTCTAGATTTAATCACTTTCTATTTTTAATAAGTTTTGTTTAAGAAAAATTATAAGAATGGGTAAAAAAATTCAAGAAAATTTTACAAAACCAGTTCCCCCCATATTGGTTTATCCTGGCCATAAATCATTTTCCAACATTTTCTACTCACTTCCTATCAATTGCAAGTTATCCTTATGAGTTATAGTAATGAATTAGAGAGGATGAAAATGTCTCAATTATTGTACAATGGTGGAAAGTCTCAAGTATGTCATGGATCGTACAAGATCAAACATTGCATAAGCAGTGCGAACAACTAGTACATTTATGGCAAATCTTGGAGGAAAGAATTGGAGTGTTATTAATAGAATCCTTAGATACATCAATGGAATCTCAGACGATGCATTATATTTTGGAGGATGATGTGATTAGTTGTCAGAGGCTATGTTGATTAATATTTTACAAGCGATCTTGATAAAATGAGCTACTACTAGTTATATGTTTACAATTGTAGAAGATACAATAAGTTGTCTATCGAAGTTATATGATGTTATAACTTTATCTACTACAAAATTTAAGTACATAGCAACTACCTAAGCATTCAACAAAGCTATATGGACTCAAAGGTTAATAGAGGACCCCTCAGACACAAGTAAAAAATATTATTGTATATTATAACAAGTAGAGTGTCTTGCACATTGCAAGAAATCTTACCTATCATTCCAGGACAACTAAGTATATGTTATAACTTTGTTTGAGAAATAATAGAGAAAAGAAGTATGAATATGAAAAAGATTCCCACTAATGAAAACTTAGTAGATGTTATGACAAAGTTGATTAGAATTGACAAGTTTATATGTATTCGATCCAACTATGACATATAAGAAAAATAAGCAATATGAATAACAAGGAATGATTAATTTAATAAAATTCTTCAAGTGGGAGCATGTGAGAAGAGAAGTGTCACATCAAGATAATTTACTTTCTTACTTACTTTTCTTCTAATAAAAGGGAGGACAATATTTTCTTAGTAAGACACACTAAAGCCACTTCTTTGAGAGAAAAATTAAGAGAGGAAAAATATTTTTTCTTTAAAATTTTCTTAGTAATTATTTTTCCTTTTTCAAGAGAGGATGGTACTGCTTTATCCTTAGATTTAGATATAGGAATTATTTCTTTCCATTAGTAAAATTATATTATTTTATTAGTTTTGCTCTTATTTTTATATTTTATTTTAGTTGTAAATTCTTAAGTTGTTATTTTGGTACCAAGTTGAACAAAACCTAACCATACTAAACTTTAATTTGAGAGAATGGATTTTTGAACTAACTAAATCATTAAGGAATTCAAATTCTAGCACATAAAAGAATTAAGAGATTTAGAAAGAAAAAAAAAATACTTACTCCAAAATGAAATTTGATCAATTGAAAATGTTCTAAAGTTCACTAGCTTCTATACAACAAAATAATATTTGAAAGAACGAAAGATGAAGAATGAAGGGAGAAATCGAGAGAGATAGGAGAGAATGAGAGATAATGAATTGAAATTAAATAAGAAAAAAAAAGTGGAATGGACTTTTACCAAGGGATTTTACACTTTTGAACCGAAAAGTTACTTTAAAAAATTTAATCTCTATTATTTAATATCAAAGAAATATAAAAAAAATAATTTTGAAAAACATATTACATGGATTTGAAAAGAATAGATATTTGAATAATGTTTAATACTTATAGGACATAAATTTCGTTTTTATCATTAGATCAAGATCATCAATAATAAGATTAAATTAAAAACTGTGAAAAATATAAAGGATACAATATAATTATTTATTTCTTGGTTTCACATAACAGTAGGAGTCCTAAAAACGAAGATTATATAATTATAGGCCGTGGGTTAATTTCCTACATGTACATACAAAATGGTAAAATCTTATTATTATTATTTATGTAATTTTATTGTAAGATTTTTTTAAATAATTTACAATTTTATGTTTACGTACTTTTATATTTATCTTATATTGCCTTTAGCAGATATTTCATTTTGATTATTTTTGTTGATTTAACTATTAATTAGAACTATATTGATTGTTTTAAAAATGTAGAACTTTTAATAGAATTCGATATTCTGTTTTAGGAAATGAGGGAAAAATAATAATTGGCGATGTTATGTTGTGGGAAAAGAAGAAAAAGAAATATTGATTTTGGTATTTTGAGTTTGATAAGAATGGGATGATGTACCGCTGTTTTGGCTTATGTGTGGAAAATTAATACATAGAAGACTCAGCTTTTGCACGATCATGGCTACAAATTATGGCTATAATTTCTTCAACTCTTTTAGAACTAGTATTTTGCTATGTTGAATATACAGGAAATGTATTTATTTTATATTATTAAAAATTATAAAAGTAAACTTCATTATTTAATTTAACTTAATCTAGCTTTCTTAGTTCTTGTCTAATAAATGATAGCTGAGTGCTCAGCATTCTCTTCCATCTCTTTAATGTATCAGATTAAATGATAATTTTATAAAATTTTACAAAATAAAGTATGAATAATCATAGCTTCAGTCATGCGAGTAAGCAAAATTATTTGATCGATTATCTTTTCATTTTTCATAATTCTACCTTTGAAACTTCTTCCTTGCTTGACTTGGAATAGTGAATAAGTCAGGGCGTAGAAATTAAGCCAGTTCAAGCAAATTAGGCAAACTGCTTAAACCCTGTTTGAGTGCATTCAATACATATCGCAAATCATAATTGGTAGTTTTTATGCTATACTCATATCAAGGTTTACAGCATACTACAAACTTCACATCTAGAAAATTGTAATGGGCACTTACTTTCTCAAAATATTGTTCGCAGTTTTTGTGTGCCTTGAGCATACCGAAGTATCAGTTCTAGGATTCAAGTGGCCATCACAGAGTTCACATGTGAAATGCAGAGAGAGGGAGAGACAAGCACTCCTTTATTTCAAACAAAGTGTCGAAGATCACTATGGCATGCTGTCCACGTGGAAGGATGATGAAAATAACAGAGATTGTTGCGGATGGGAAGGTATTGAGTGCAACAATGAAACTGGTCACGTAGAGATGCTTCATCTTCGTGGTTCAGAATCACAGTATTTGTCAGGTTCATTCAATATCACTTCATTGGTTGACTTGCAAAATTTGGAATATTTGGATCTTAGTTCTCATCTTCTTATTAGGGACATTCAAGTCCCGGAGGAAATGGGCTCCTTCAAAAACTTAAGATATCTTAATCTATCATATTCGCATTTTATTTGGGAAATCCCTTCTCAATTGGGAAATCTCTCTAAGTTGAAGTATCTTGATCTTAAAGAAACTTTTCTTGATGGAACCATCCCTTTTCAACTTGGAAAGCTTTCAAATCTGCAATATCTTGACCTTGGAAGAGCTTGTCTTGATGGAGAAGTTCCTTCTCAACTTGGAAATCTTTCACGTTTGATGTATCTCGATCTTTCAGGAAATTCATTTTCTGGAGCACTCCCTTTCCAGGTTGGAAATCTTCCTCTCTTGCATTCTCTTAGACTTGATGGTAGTTCTGGTCTTAAATTAAAAGATGGACATTGGCTATCTTCTCTCTCTTCATTAATAACTCTTGGCCTCTATTCATTTTCTGATCTTAGCTTCTCTCCCTACTGGCTTCCAATGATTAGAGAGCATATTCCAAACTTAAGAGAGTTGAGTCTAGTCGACTGTGATCTGTCAGATGATCATATTTCATCTTTGTTTCCTTCTCATTCCAACATTTCCACTTCTCTTTCCATCCTTGATCTCTCTCATAATATGCTGACATCATCAACATTTCAATTGTCGTCCAACTATAGCCCTAATCTCCAAGAGCTTCATCTTTCTAGTAATAACATTGTTTTTTCGTCTCCTCACTATCCAAACTTCCCTTCTCTTGTCATCCTTGACCTCTCTGAAAATAATCTGACTATATTTCAAGGGAATTTAAACTTCAGCACCAAACTACAAAACCTTAACTTATACACATGCGGTCTCACTGATGAAAGTTTTGTTGTGTCGAATGATTCCATTAAAAATTCTCATTCTCTTGTCACCCTTGATCTCTCATCTAATCTATTGAAATCATCGGTCGTATTTCACTGGCTTTTCAACTTCACCACCAATCTTGAAAGTCTTTCCCTTTCTTCTAACTTGATAGAAAGTCCCATTCCTGTTGAATTTGGAAAAGCAATGAACTCTCTTAAAGTTCTTGACTTCTCTGGTAACAAACTGCAAGGTGAGATTCCAGCTTCCCTTGGGAGCATATGCACATTAAAGAACTTAAAACTTGATCATAATATGTTAGAAGGTCCCATTCCCGTTGAATTTGGGAAAGTAATGAACTCTCTTGAAGTTCTTGATCTCTCTCGTAACAAACTGCAAGGCGAGATTCCAGCTTCCCTTGGCAGTATATGCACACTAAAGAACTTAGACCTTCATGACAACATGTTAGAAGGTCTCATTCCCGTTGAATTTGGAAAAGTAATGAACTCTCTTGAAGTTCTTGATCTCTCTTGTAACAAACTGCAAGGCGAGATTCCAGCTTCCCTTGGCAGCATATGCACACTAAAGAACTTAGACCTTCATGACAACATGTTAGAAGGTCTCATTCCCGTTGAATTTGGAAAAGTAATGAACTTTCTTGAAGGTCTTGATCTTGCTGGTAACAAACTACAAGGCAAGATTCCAGCTTCCCTTGGCAGCATATGCACATTAAAGAACCTAGACCTTAGCCATAACAACTTGAGTGGGGAAATTTCTAGCTTTATTCAAAATTCTTCAAGGTGCAACAACCCTGTATTAGAGGGGATAAACTTATCTAATAACGTGATTATTGGAAAGCTACCTAATCTTTCATCCTTTACATCTTTGAGGTATTTAGATCTTTCCAACAATCAGTTAACCGGAGAAATACCAAAAAGCATTGGGTTCCTTTATGAGTTGCGGTCTCTTCATCTCGAGGAGAATTACTTGAAGGGTGATATCAATGAATTGGATCTCACAAATTTGTGGAAATTGATGGAACTAGACTTATCAGATAACTCATTGTCTCTAACGTCTGGTGTTAGTGCAATTCCACCTTTCCAATTACTTATTTTAGGACTAGCTTCTTGCAAGTTGGGCCCTAGCTTCCCAAGTTGGCTCCAAGATCAAAGGGAGCTAAGATACCTTGATATTTCTGATGCAGGGATTGATGACTTTGTACCAGATTGGTTTTGGAACAATATACAGTCTATAACACAGTTGAATATGTCTTACAACAGTCTCAAAGGTCTGATTCCCAATTTAACGATGAAGTTTCTCAACGATGGTACAAGAAAGGCAATATTTCTAAATTCAAATAAACTTGAAGGTGTAATTCCTACATTCTTGTCCAACACTGGAATGTTGGATCTGTCGGAAAATAAGTTTTCGGATTTAAATACACTATTGTGTGAAAATAGAGTAACAAAACATATGTTTACTTTGGATTTATCAAATAATCAAATAGCGGGACAACTTCCTGACTGTTGGGAACATCTAAGTTCATTATAATTTCTTGATCTAAGAAATAATAAATTATCAGGGAAGATTCCACAGTCCTTGGGTTCTCTTGTTAATTTGGAAGCTCTGGTCCTACGAAACAACAATTTTATTGGAGAACTGCCACTCACGTTGAAGAACTGCTCTAGCTTAGCTTTATTGGATGTAAGTAAAAATATGTTGTCTGGTGAAGTACCCTCTTGGATTGGGGAAAGTATGCAACAATTGAAAATTTTGAGCTTGCGAGTAAATCGCTTCTTTGGAAGTGTTCCTGTACATCTCTGCTATTTGAGTCAAATTCAAGTCTTGGACCTCTCAAGGAATAACTTGTCAGGAGAAATTCCAACATGTCTGACAAATTTTACCACATTAATGGAAACGAGCGTAATGCAAAGGAAAATTGTAAAGAAACGAGATATTTCAGTTTTAGAATATCATGGAAATAGTTATGACTCTTACTTGTTATTGTCGTGGAAGGGTCAGGAGTATGAGTTTTGGAATCCAGAAAATCTTCTTAAGAGCATTGACTTCTCAAGTAATGATTTAACAGGTGAAGTACCCAAAGAAGTTGGATATTTACTTGGATTGGTTTCTTTGAATTTATCAAGAAACAACTTTCATGGAGAGATTCCTTCTAGTATTGGGAATTTAAGTTTGCTAGAATTCCTGGACTTATCAAGAAATAATTTCTCTGACAATATTCCTTTTACTCTTCCAAACATTGATAGCCTTGGAGTGTTAGACCTATCAAACAATAATCTTAGTGGAAGAATCCCTCGAGGGAGACATTTTGAAACCTTTGATGCCTCTTGTTTTGAAGGAAATGTTGATCTTTGTGGAGAGCAACTCAACAAAAGTTGTCCTGGAGACGAGACAAGGCATAAACCTCAAGAACCAGCAATTGATGGTGAAGAAGAAGACAATTCAATTTTCTGTGGAGCTTTATACATGAGCTTGGGGTTAGGTTTCTTTGCCGGCTTTTGGGTCCTATTTGGGTCAATGCTACCTTGGCAGCCATGGAGAATTGCTTATTTGAGATTCTTGAAGAGACTGATAGACTATATACTTTTAATGACCGAACTCAACGTTGTCAAGTGTCATAGGTGGCGGCTCAAAGGACAGTTAACAGGCATGTTTTTCCAATAACTTTTTTCTTATAACTTGTTACTGTTCGTTTCTCTGTTTTGGTTTAAATCAAAGTGAGAATGTGTTTATTTTTTTTAAAGTAATATTGTTTATCTCGGTACCAATCAAGTTGTTTAGTCTTTATTTATTAATTCTTTTAACTTGTATGTCTCTCACACCCACAAATTGGTCTGCATGGTCTGCATTAATTTCAAATCTAAATATGGAGTTTGTCCAATTCTACTTTTTTTTTAATTAGTTAGTGCCTTTACTAATAGTAATTTTCCAGAAAATAATTATTTTACTTGCAATAAGTATATTATAGATGACGTGCTGTGTTTAGATAAGTTTTCTGGTTTTGGAACAAGTTCTCTGATGTTTAAAAACCTCTTAACTAAGTCTATTTTTTCTTCATGAGGACTAATGTATGTGAATTGTGTCACAGAGTTTGCAGTTTAACTTCAGAATTCAATCTTGGATGAAAGCTGCATGGATTACTGGAGGAGTAGGATATGTAGTATTAAGGTTCATAGTTTAATGCAAAATCAGTGTTTCAATGTATTTCATTGTCTTTTATTGTTTTATCTATAATGTGAAGATTTTGCATTCATCTTAAATAACGATGCGTCCTACTAGTCTGCCACATTCAAATTTACTACCCAAATTTGTTAGTGTCAGCAATAATGAAAGATATAAAAACAAATTTGGTTGTAAATTTGTTCTTAAAAAAGAATGAGAGAGTTTTATGGTTCATTCTTCGCAGTGTAGTCGTTCTTGATTCAAACAAAGTTGTTTCATTTTACAGGATATCTATCGTTAATGCCAAAAACTATGCAGTTAAACTGGTTTGCATCTATGATTGGCCTTGAGAAAATATTTGTAAATTAGGTTGGAAAAGCAACATATAAAATTAGCAGTGGTAAAAGAGTTTATATTCGTGAATCGTGTATAAACATCATAGCCAAAGTCTGCAAGTCAACAGATAACAAAATATTTTGTCTTACTGATAAATCCCAATTTCACTTTTCAATTTGAATTACGCAGACCGATCAATTTGAATTGAGTTATCACTTTATTCTTCAAACATTATTTTTATTAGTATCTATTATTATATGTCATCATCTTAGCATAGATAGCATTATTATAATCATTACTGTACCTATCTATCATTACTGTTAATACATTTCCTATCACACCTTCGTCATCAAGTAATCTTTTAGAATAAAAAAGAATAAACTGGAATTTTAAAAGAATCTTGAAGTGTATATTATAAATAAATTATTTTAATTTTCGTTGTTTCACATAGTTTTTTTTTTTCAGTACATATTATACTGTTAATCTTATTTATATCTTAAAATATCACCAACCAAATTTAAAAGTAAAATAAAATAACATAATTAAGTAGGCTTAACATGAATGTAAGAATATTTTGAGTATAGTATTAAAATAATAAATACATAATAAAGTAAAATGATCATAGTCATTATCAGGATTATAAAAAATGTTAAAATAGATATTATGAAAATTGTAAAGAAAAATAATCACTGTAAGATTTTTGCTGCACAGCTACTCTCACAGGTCATGGGAATCCTGCTGAACACTCTAATAAGAATGCTCTCCAAATAAAGGGATGAAGCATGTCTTTGTTTCCAAAGAGCCTCGGATCACAACACCTCCTAAGCCTTCTATGCAGTATGCACGTACACCCTTCTAACCCTGTAGTAAAATAGAAAATGATTTGAAGGCAACAAAATTGACAAAGGATGTTGTGAAAGAGGAGGGAATTGTTTTTAAAAGATTTTCAAAAAAATAAAAGTCATTTTGAAAATATTTATAATATCAATTAACTGATTTTTCTATTCAACAAATTCTAAAAGTTCTTAACAAATAATTAATATGAAAGAAATCAACCAATTTAATATTTATTAAGCTAATTAAAATATTGAGAACTACTGATAAAACAAAATATAAAAATGTAAAGAGAGAGAAAGAGAGAATCACACAAATCTTTTATACTGATTCATCTTACAACTAGAGTTACATCTAATCATTAGTTACATCAGTTGAGAATTCACTAAAAGCACAAGATTACAAATGTAACAATCAAGAAACAAGTTCTTGAACCCTACAAGAACCTTTATTCAAAAAAACAAAATACAATTCATTGTAGAAAATGGAAAGTCTCTAAATTTTCCCAACACAATACAAAAATTGTATAAAAAGATTGAAAACAACAGAGAACACTACTACTGTAAAACCTTAGATGCACCTCATTCACTAACACAAAAATAACATTTATTCAGAAAAACAAAATACAACCCATTGTAGAAAATGGAAAGTCTCTAAATTTTCCCAACACAATACAAAAATTGTATAAAGAGATTGAAAACACCTGAGAAACAACAAAGAACACTAGTACTGTAAAACCTTAGATGCACCTCATTCACCAACACAAAAATGATCCAAGAACCCAAATGAATTTCTTCAAGATTTCAAAACAAAGTCTCTCTATTATTTCTGATTTTACATTCGTCAACTTTTTAAAGATACAAATAAACTAGTTTATAAGATTTTTATGAAAAACAAACGTGTTTAACGGTTGAAAATAATTCTGATATGAAAAATAGAAAACAGTTAAAATTGAAGAAGTTGTAACTCGAAATAACAAGTTGATTTTACTTAACACTAGAAATCAACAACTTGAAACAAACTCACTTTTTGAAATAACTTGATGATTTTAATAAATAGAAACAACAACTTTCAAATAGAACTTTTCAAAAGAAACAATATTTGAACACATATATAGTCTTATGGTCACAAAACATAATAGACTAGATAAGAACAAAAACAAAACAGTTGAAAAGCTTAAGTGATTTTAACTTGTTGATGCAATAAATCAATTAGTTAAAAATATTGACTATAGTTCAAAGGACTTCAGTAAAGACAATTTTTAACAGATTAATATCTCAAACAATGAATTGAAAAACTATTTATAAAGCATGGTTAAGAAGAAATAACCAAAACACATCAAAATCTACCTAGACACACACACACAATTTGAGCCTTCCAATCTTCAATATAGGATTTAGAAACATCAAATAAAGTTGTGACTTGATCTTCAAGGTCTACAAAGTTTTGCTGAAAAGGCTGCATAACTGGTGGTAATGCTAAAAATAATTTTGACAAGGATGGTGATGAGGAAACCTATGTTGATATGCCTTCCTAAGAATAAGAAAGTATTAATGAGATGGATGAAAACAATGGTTTGGTGGATAAGGTTGTTACAGGTACTATGTATGTTGTTGTTGCTGCCTATACTTCAGTTGTCATTATGCAAGCTCCACAAAGTCCTCCTTTGAAGGTTGTTGTGATGGATTTTTCTCTTATGCATGTTGTTGATGTTTCTACATCTTTTCCAACTAGTTGGTTCTTTCTGCTGATGCTAAAGTAGTATGCCTTTGCACAACCCTTTTCCATCTCTAGCAAGTTTGGAGAAAAAAATTATAGATGCAGGTACAAAGTTGCCAATGGAAAATTTACCCTTGAAAAACAACTTCACAAAAGAAAGTAACATTATATCTAAGTTTTGGGTTGACCAAACTGACGTGGAAGACTCCACTAGTGAAAATAAAGATGATGGGGCTTCAAACCACAAGGAAGCCAAGGCACCCTCCAAAGGGCACTAATAAAGGATTCAAAAATCCTACAAAAAGGTTGGTATAAAAAGAAATGATGGATGTAAAGTGTTTTTTCTTTTAAATATCAAGGGTCTTCAAATCAGAAATTTGTTGATATGTTAGGCATAATGACTAAACAACATAAGCCTCACATTGTCTTTCTTGTTGAGCCTATGATGGTTTTTTTCAAAGCCTGTTGAAGATTATTTCAAGAATCTCAATCTCTTCATGGTTGTTATGTCTAACAGAAGGCAAAAAGTTGCAAAGTTGTAGTGCCTTGCCACTGACAATTTGGTTAGCAGTTCCATGGTAAACTCTCAATATATTGTTATTTCTTGTAACGTACATGGGAAGGTGTTGCATTTTGCAAGTATATATCACTACAAGAAAGTAATTAAATAGAGACTAATTTTAGAAACAAAAAATAACTGATCACTATACTAACTAAACTAGATACTATTTTAGAGACTACAAAATTTATTGGTATCTAAAGTAATTTCTATTATTAATAAATAGTTTCTAAATTGATATCTAATTAGCTACCAACTAATTAGATTCTAAAGTTGGTAGCTAAAATTTTGGTAACTAATTAGATACCAATTTGAAAATCATTTATTAATAATAGAAACTACTTTAGATACCAATAATTTTTTTAGTATCTAAAATAATATCTAATTTAGTTAATATAGTGACTAATTATTTTTTGTCTCTAAAATTAGTCTCCATCTAATGATTTTCTAGTAGTGCATACACTACTAGAAAATCATTAAATTGAAACTAATTTTAGATACAAAAAATAACTAGTTACTATATTGACTAAGTTATATCCTATTTTAGAGACTAAAAAAAATATTGTTGTATAAAGTAGTTTCTATTATTGATAAATAGTTTCTAAATTGGTATCTAATTAGCTACCATTGTTTTAGCTATCAATTATTTAGATTCTAAGTTTGGTAGCTAAAACTTTAGTAGCTAATTAAATACCAATTTATAAATTATTTATCAATAATTGAAACTAATTTAGATATAAATAATTGTTTTGGTTTCTAAAATAGTATCTAATTTAGTCAATATAGCAACTAATTATTTTTGGTTTGTAAAATTGGTTTCGATTTAATGATTTTCTTGTAGTGATGAAAAATATTCTATCTTGGCTAGGAGATCTCTTTGGATTGGCCTAAGCTCACTTTTGGCTCCTGGTGTATTCTTGGAAACTTTAAAGCAGTTCTTTGTGTTTCTAAATGCAGAGGAGGTGTTTCTCCCAATTAGGTGTCTTGTTTTGATTTTCTTGATTGGATTAATAATAATAATTTTATTAATTTTTTTTGTCTTTCGTCCTCTATTTACTTGGAACAACGGTAGAAAAGGAGAACACATAATTGATAGGAAACTTGATAGAGCATTTTATAATCTTGATTGTATGAATGAATGGACATCATAAAATTATCAAGTTTTGGTTAAAAATTGCTCTGATGATGCACCTCTTGTTGCTCATTTCTCCTATTATCAACCATAGGATGGTCTTTTTCAGATTTTTTTAAAATTCGGTTACAATATCCTTCTTGTATGGAGGTTATTAAGAACTCTTGGTTTGTTTCAATTAGTGATTGCCCTATGCTAGTTCTTCAATTTATGTTAAAACGCTTAAAGTTGGAATTGAAGCATTGGAATCACCATAACTTTGGAAACATTCACTCTTTGGTGGATAATAAACATAAAAAACTTCTAACATTCAAAAGATGATTGATTTGGATCCTTTACAAAATATTGATGATCTTTTTGCTCAAGAAAAAAAAGGTTAAAAAGCAGCTGGAACATGTTTTACATTGTCAACATCTTTTTTGGAAAGAAAAAGCTCACATGCTTTGGTTTAATAATGGAGATAGATGTACTACTTTCTTTCATACGACTGTTAAAAGAAGAAATATCGCTAGTGGTATTCCAAGACTTAAGTTGATGATTCCTTTTTGGAAGATCCTAAGCTTATTAAAGATCCCCATCTAGTCGCTAATGATGAAAATCATATGATTATTAAATGTCTTGATGACTATGAGATCAAACAAGTTGTTTTCAGTTTATGCTAATAGCTGTCTTAATCCTGATGGGTTTGGTGGGATTTTCTACCAGGCTAGTTGGGACATTGTTGGTAGAGATGTTTGTAATGTTGTTAGGCAGTTTTTTTTCTAGGACTGGATCATGCCGTGAATAGTAATTTTGTTTCTCTGATCCTCAAATTCAACGGTGGTGATTTTATTAAAGACTTAAGGCCTATATATTGTTGTGGCTAATTTCCAGTTCAAAATTATTTCCAAGATTCTTGCAGATTAGCTATCATAGCCTCTAGAATTATTTCTCCTAATCAATATAGTTATGGGAAAAATTTACCAGGACCCCATGGTGGGGTCAAATGTTCTTACCTGATTTGAGGTAGAGTCATCTAAGGTGGAGAATTCGAGTTGGTCAGAGTGACCAATCTCGATCTTAAAGGATTGCTGAGCTTTGATGAATAACACCAAGTGGAAATCCACCTGCAGAAGACCTTCCGACGCTCAAGTCACTAAGAGTATAAAAGAATATAAGTGAATTATAAGAGATACTATTAAGTTAGTGAAAAGTACCCCTTGAGATTGTATTTATAGGCTTATGGGCCTATGGCGTGTATAAACATTACTTCGGTTATCAATAATAATGTTGATCTTAGGGGTGGTCATGGATTGGATTTTTCAAAATCCAATCTAGATCCAATGAAATATATTGGATTTAAGAAGATCCATATCCATTTTAACTAGATCAAATTTATTTGGAATTTTTCCAATCACTACAAAAAACAGTGTTTATTGTGGCGGTTTTTTTTGCATAAAGTGACGTTTATAACCGCCACAATATACGCTTATGGCGGTTTCCCAAACCGCCACAGAACTGGCCGCCACAAAGTTTAATGTGGCGGTTTTATGTTACCCGCCGCAACAACCGCCACTTTAAACATAATGTAAATAGTGGCGGTTTAAATATGTCAGTTATAACTGTCGCAATATACATTTGTTGAAGAACATTTTGGCACCATAATATAAGTAAGTGGTGGCGTTTTTAACTGACGTAATTTTAATTTTGAATAAATAAATTTACCAGCCCTTTTTAATAATTTATTTTATAATCTATTTTATATAATTACCCTAAACATAATATATTTTCATAATAAAATAATGTATAAATTATAATCATCAATTCATTTCATTGAAAATTAAAACACGCATAATAATGTTCAAAAGTTTATACATAATTGAAAATTAAAACACATAAAAAGTTCATACATCCCTAATCAAGTTTAAAATTACAACACATAATTGATCAAAAGTTCATATATCTCTAATCAAATTTAAAATTAAAATGGCATCCCTAATCAGTTTTGCTTCCAGCACTTGATCCTATTACTTGATTAGGTGATGGAGCCCCACTTCCATTATCTGATGCCTGAAATAAATAATTTTAAGTTAATGAATTTATATTTTTATAATTATAAAATAAAAGACACCAATAAATATTTAAATATATTAATACCTCATTGATGGATGCATGAACCAAATTAGCTGCCATTGCAGCAAAATGTTCTGGAACATCTTTTCTTGAAGCAATATATGCAAGTAAAGTGTTCATTTGATTTTTCACAGTTGCAAGCTCATTTTCCATTTGAGATACCTTGTCCTCCACACTTGATGAAGTTGAACTAGAGGAAACATAGTTCATACCACTTAGCCTTGTTCTGGATCCTTTGAAAGCAAGGCTGGGACAAGCTCCATATGATAGCCCTCTAACTCGACCCGGATGCTCCTTACCAAATATGACACCAATTGGATCTTCTGGAGATATGTCTGAACCACTTTCTGGATTTGTCAACATTAGTTCATCAATTTTTCCCTGGATAAAGTTGAAAATAATGAAATGGTTGAACTCTCAACTATAACTAAAGCATAGCATCATGATCAATACATCATGATCAAACCAGTCCAATATATCATCATAATCAATACATCATCATCAAACCAGTCCAGTATATCATCATGATCAATACATCATCATCAAACCAGTCCAGTTTATCATCATGATCAATACATCATCATCAAAGCAGTCCAGTATATCATCATGATCAATACATCATCATCAAAACAATCCAGTATATCATCATGATCAATACATCATCATCAAAGCAGTCGAAACACTTACCCCAATTTCCAGTGCCTCATCATTCACATATGTGCCATTTTTCCTCTTATGTGTAATCTTCCACATTTCAGCTCGTCCAATATTTTTACCAGTCTCAATTTTCTATATGTTCAACAATAACAATATAAGTATAATGTGGCGGAAATTATAAAGTATTAAAATAGAGGGCACAATATAAGTAAACAAATACCAAATTATTTCTTCTTCTTGACAAAGACATAGCACCACCAGTGTGCGGAATAATTTGTCTCTTCCTTATATCTCTATTTCTATTACACATGTTCTACAAAGTGAAATGAAATCAGTTTTGTGTAAACTTAAAGTAAGCTTATTAACAATAAAAAAAACAGAGTTTACCACTGTAGAAGGCCTTAAACGATAATCAACAAAAACAGCCCATTGTTCCATGTTTAATTCAGGTGGAACATTCTTGATGAGGTCACTTCTGCTCATAAGTGGGTCATAAAATTCATTCCAAAGCTTGCATCTGTATTCCCTCCACAGTTTCCCAATTTTAAACATAACATCTCTTTTAGCCAAATCTTCATTTACCTGGAAAGAAAATCGAGACTTCAAAAAAAGAAAAAAAGTTAGTTCGAATGTATTGAATAAATTAAAGTTATTTCAATGTAAGTTCTATTACCTTTAGTGCACTCTCCCACACTGTATCCTTGTAAGTATCTGGCAAAGTTGACCACTTTTCAAAACTAATAGGGAACAATACATGATTTGTTGCTAGCTGTCCACAAACTCCAGCAAGTAGACCAGATGCTTCTCCAATTGGTTGAAAATTGTCATCATAGTTCACCAGCACACGTAATCCGTTAGGTAAGTTATGAGCATCCCTAACCTTCACCTTTAGTTTTTGACTAACTCCTTCCCCATCTATAAAAATCCAAATACATTATTTCATGTGCAGTGAAACTTATTACATGTAAAGAAAATAACAAAAGATTTTACCTATAGCATCAACAAACCAATAGTGGTTTGACTGCCTTGATTTTCTTAGGTGCACTCTTTCAGGTTCAGACTCAAAAGTTGGTTGTGTTGGTGCAGATTCAGAAGTTGTTGGAAGTACAGATTCAGATGATTCAGGATTTTCAGATTCAGGATTTTCAGATTCAGTCTGTGGTTGTGGAACTTGTGGTTGTGGAACTTGTGAAGCTTGTGGTTGTGGAACTTGTGGTTGTGGAACTTGTGAAGCTTGTGGTTGTGGAACTTGTGAAGCTTGTGGTTGTTGAACTTGTGAAGCTTGTGATAGTGGAACTTGTGAAGTTTGTGGTTGTGTAGGTTGTGAGGTTTGTTGATGTATAGATTGAGAAGCTTGTGGTAGAGGAGATCCAAATGGACTTGCAGAAGTAGTTCTTGTCTGGTTCTGTGTAACAGAATGCGTAGCACTAATGTTTACATAGTTGGCCACAGATTTGTCTGAAACAGCAATTGACTTAAGCAAGTTCTTGATCCTTTTAGGTTTAGGCATATCTGCACATAAAAATGAAGTAATGAACAACATAATTTAAATTAGAAGATATATTTAAGGTAAAGATATATTAAAAGCTTCATACATGCACATACTAGATGAATGAATATATTAATATTGCAGCTGAACCAAGGTTATTATTACTCTGACATAGATTCATTTTCAAGAAGTTCATCATCATTGTTGTCCTCATTTAGTAATTCATCATCTTCATCATCCCTAAATAATGCCAATTGGTCAGAGTCGCTGAAAAATTCATTTAAGTCTTGTTGTGGACATGGCTCTACTTCACAAACTTCACCATCTCCTTCTCCCATGTCATATAAATCTCGTGGTTTCAAATGGACAGCAATTGACCATTCCTTATTCACCTCATCATCTATATAATATACCATCTCAGCTTGTGAAGCTTCAATGTATGGATCATGCTCCTCACGATCTCTCGTGTGAATTAACCTTGAAAAATTAATACAAGTGAAACCCCAAGGATCCTTCCTCAACCCCCAGTCCCTTGTGGTGTCAGCCCATTTACATTTGAACAAGGTAACCTTAAAATGACCATAGTAATTAAGCTCAATTACATCTTCTAATTTGCCATAATATGCCAAATCTGCTTGTCTAATGTTTTGATCTACAGCACTTGCAACACATGATGTTGAAGAAGTTAAGAACACTCCACAGTTTTGGGTTTTTAAGTGACGTTCTCGACTTTCAGTTCTAAATTTGAAACCATTTACATTAAAGGCAGAAATTCTTCTAGCATGTCTTGTTGGACCTTGAGCTAGATATTTAAGATCAGTTGCAACTGTACTTAAAATGTCTGGGTTATTAATCTACAAAAATTATGATTATTGTCAGTATATCTTTGAAATTGAAATTTCAAACTTGTAAAAACATATTGTACCTACCCTTTGAGGAAACCAATTCATGAAATCCTTATTGACAATCTTCTCTAGCTCTGTATTTGGAATTCTTCTCCCTCTAGACCTTCTTCGTAAATGTTGTCTAAATTCCCTAAGAAAAAATTTGAAACAATATATTACTAATAATTCCATAAAGGACAACTTTTCAATATAATTAGATTTATATTGAGTGTTAATACTCACTCAATGTAAGGTTGAACTTGAGGGCAATTAAATAATACATATCGATGTGCTTGCGTTCTCTCAATAGTTGACATCTCAAAAGTTGAGGCAGCACTTACAACTCTACCAATTGGTGGAAATAGGGTATTCAATTCTGAAATATTTGTGTTAGAAGAGTCATCCACACGTGAAGGTCTATTAGTTCTTGTCTCTATCCCTTCCATATATTGAGAGCAAAAGGTTAGAACCTCTTCAGCTAGGTATCCTTCAGCAATAGAACCTTCAGGTTGTGCCTTGTTTCGAACGTACGATTTTAAGTGCCCCAAATACCTATAAAATGATTTCGCAATTAGAATAATCAAATTTTGAACTTATTAAAAATTACAAAGGTCCGCACAAAATTTACCTTTCTATGGGATACATCCAACGGTAATGTACTGGTCCTCCAAGCTTTGCCTCACCAGCTAGGTGACATGTTAAATGAACCATGATTGTAAAAAAGGTAGGAGGAAATAACATTTCCAAGTGGCAAAGAGTTTGAATCATGCGAGACTCAAGTTTATTAAGATCAAATTGACTTAAACTTTTCCCACATAATTGCCGAAAAAATGAACACATTTCTACTATCACTGCAGTCACATTGTTTGGTAGAACATTACGTATAGCAATAGGTAGTAATTGTTCCATAAGAATATGACAATCATGACTCTTGAGTCCAAAAATCTTTCCACCTTTCAAATCAACACACCTTGCAATATTACTTGAGTATCCATCTGGCAGTTTAGCATTTTTCAACGTCTGCAAAAACGTTTTTTTCTTTGTTTTTGACAATGAAAATACACTTGGCCGAAATCTTCCTTTATCATCTGGCCAAAGCTCTTTCCTTATACCCATTTCTTTAAGAACCTTTCGGGCTTTGATATTATCTTTGGACTTCTTAGGATCATTAAGAAATGTATACAAAATATTGTCACAAACATTTTTCTCAATATGCATCACATCTAGACAATGGCGTAACAAGTTCGTCCGCCAATAAGGAAGTTCAAAAAATATACTTCTCTTTCTCCATTGCTCTGCTCCAACTTGAACAACATTCTTTCCACGAGCCCTCTTACTTGTATCTATAGGGTCTAATGGTTTTCCAAATGTAACATTCACACCCTCAACTTGATTCCATATGTCTAACCCTGACAAAGGTTCTGGTGCATCCCTTAGTTCATTTGTTCCATTAAAAAGATGACGATTCAATCTGAATTTATGCTCTTTATTTAAAAATCTACGATGTCCCATAAAGCAGAATTTGCCCCTGTACAACCAAGAAGAGTCGGTTTCAAAGTTACAGGTAGGGCAAGCAAGACCAGTGTGCGTGTTCCATCCAGACAAATTACCTAGCCCAGGGAAGTCACTAATTGTCCATAACAAAGCCGCTCGCAATGTAAACATTTCTTTTTTTGAATAGTCAAATGTTTGCACTCCATCAAACCATAACTCCTTCAATTCGCTTATGAGTGGTTGTAAGTAAACATCAATGTCATTTCCTACCATTTGTTTTCCAGGAATTATCATGGAGAGGATAAAAGATGTTTGCTTCATACATTGCCAAGGGGGGCGATTGTATGGGATGAGAACCACTGGCCATATACTATGGTTTGTACTCATGTTTCCATAAGGATTGAAGCCATCAGAAGCTAAGCCTAATCGTATATTTCGAGGATCATTTGCAAATTCTGGATGCAATAAATCAAATGATTTCCAAGCCTCAGAATCTCTAGGATGCCTCATCAACCCATCTTGATTATCCTTTGATGCATGCCATGTCATCGACTCAATCGTCTTACAACTCATAAATAATCTTTGCAAACGCGGTTTTAATGGAAAGTAACGCAAGATTTTTGCGTATTGCTTCTTATCTTTATTTTTCCACTTAGATGTTTTGCATCGTTTACATTCTTCTAAGCCTTCATTGTCTTCACCCCAATATAGCATACAATCTTTTGGGCAAGCTGGTATTTTGACATAATTAAGTCCAAGTTTGGTAATAACAGTCTTCGCCTCATAGAACGAGTTAGGAAACTTAGCATGTTCAAATGCGTCCTTTAGCAACTCTAGAATCATGGTCATTGCTTTGTCACTCATTCTACTCATGCATTTCATATGGTACAACTTCAACATGAATGATAACTTCGAATACTTTGTACAACCTTCATATAAGGGTTCATTATTGTCCTTCATCAATTCATCAAAGTTTGTATTTCCTTCATCACCCACTATATTAGTTTGCAGACCATCAACTTCAGTATCCTCATCATGCCCCGCAAACCCGAATGCATCATTCAACATGTCTTCCATCGGATTTTGAGATTCCAATAAATCTTCAATGACATGCGCACGTGTGGCGACCATTGACTCAGTTACACTTGATCCTTCACCGTGCAAATACCATGTTTTGTAGTTCTGAGGGAAAGCTGTACATGTTAAGTGTTCTTGAACTACATCCCTTGTTTGCCACTTTTTGAAACCACACTTTGCACACGGACACTTAATTACAGGACCATTAGCATGTTGAAATGCAATATCTAAAAACATGTTCAACCCATTTGCATACTCAACTGTGTTTCGTGGTTTACAAATCCACGATTTATCAATTGGCATGACTACAACAAAACAGCAAAATAAAACATTACTTATCTAGTAATGTGTACATATATTAAACTGAAGTTAACTCTCTTAAACAAAGGAGAGTTAACTAAAAAAATTAACTAAAACAAATACTTAACTAAAAAAATAGTTAATTGGGTTGTAAAAATAGTTTATTCAAATAAGTAATAAATAATTAAATAAAAATCAAACTTACTTGGAGTGATGGTTGTGAAAACCGAATACACGTATAACCTGTGAAGCTGCTAGATGATTTTGAAGCTGGAAAATGTCCTAAAAAAATATTTAAGTTAGGAGTGACACATTTATCTTACAATAACTCAATTTAAGTTAGGAGTGACACATTTATTCGCAATTTATTTTAAATATTAAAATTTAATTTAAAGGCAGAGATAAAAGAGAATAATAGATCATAGTTGAAACATTTGCAAGAAGAGAAAGGTTAAAACATCTTCCTATCTAATTAAATAAATTGGTCTAGAACATGTGAAAACTCAAAAGAGATGGATATGATGGGAAAAATCAAAATAGAAAAAGCTAACAGTGGGTTCTTTATTAGTTAACTTTCCTAACACCTTTTTCCCAGATATCTCCATGATGATTCTTTTACCCAATTCACACACTGTCGAAGGTGCATCATAGAGCACCAATTACCAGCGTATTTTTAGTATGTGATATTTTTTACAGTTCCTCTTTTTTGTGATTGTAGAGGATAAATTCTAGGAATGAAATATGTTCAGTCGAGAGACATGAGCATGAACAAGACCAGTCCTTTGACACCTCCCTCACACTGGGGTAAGTTTCTTGAAGGCATGCATGTGATTGATAAAAAGATTCAATGAACTTGTTTGATATAGCTTTAGAACTCATGAATGAACATTGTGAGGAACTTCATTATTTTCATGCATGTCCTTTGCAGGTTACCTCTTCCTTCTGGCTCAAACTAGAGTTTCATAGCAATGAAGGAATCACGATGGTGTCTTTTAGTTAGTGAAAAAAAGGAAGATTGAATCAAGAAAAAGAAAAGGTTCATGTATTCATAGAAGGGGGTCATTTCAAAGCCTTGAATAATTACACAATATTTCTTTTCTGCTAATTTACGTTTGTTAGCATAACAGTAATGCATGCAGCTATAATACTACAATATTTCATCTCCCACCACAAATGACACATTCCGCAACTAACATACAAACATCGCCATTCAGTTAACAGTCAAAAGGAGAAAAATAATAAAATTGGAAAAATCCCATTCAGTGGAAGCTAAACTACTACAACTACTCCTACCTTTTCTGCATCTAAATGAGTCATTTTATCTTATATCTAAAAATAATTTTAAGCTACAAATGTTTTAATGAAAACTTACACCTTTGTTGAAGAACTGTATTGAAGCTCCCAAATGGCTATTCGAGATTCACTGCATCTACACGTTAAAGATGTTAAATATGCACAGTTTGGACTAACTTTTTGAACAGAAACAGCAAATGAATGTTTTGTGGTGTTCAGCTTCAGAAAATAAAATAGCACAGAAATCCCCTAAGAGCAAACAACCTTTCATGGAGATAGCACACAACCACATACGAAAATACAAAAAATGGAGTGCAATTGGGTCAATCAATTCGACCATTTTGGACCAGGCTTTGCTTATCCTATATATGTATTTTGGAAAAAATTTTCTTGGTATGTTTTCATGAATTGCTAAAGCTTTTGTTGGGTCTGAATGAAGATGACTCATATGCCCAACAAAGGCTAGGGATTATGACTCATATGCCCAACAAAGGGTACAGATTTACAGGGGTTGATTTAGATGGACTAATTCAACATATATTCCTTTCCAAATCCATATTTAATAGTATTAAGTTATAAAAGGATTAGAGTATCCTAAGTAATCTCATTCAAATAATTATTTTGATAAAGAAAACCAAAGAACTATGATGATGAATAATAAGTGAAGCAGTAATATCTATTTCGCTAACTAAAAACAAGGTTTATATTTATATAACTAGTAACTTATTTTGAATTTACATATCATAACTATGAGAATCAAAGAATTTTAAATGGATTGATATATGTTACATCACAATTAGAAGTTGGAATTATTTTCTGAACTAAAAAAATACCAGAGCTGGAATTAGAAGTCAAGGTCCATCTTAGGAAGAAGCTACATTGCCTGATCAAAGGATTAGATATAAATTAATTCAATCATAAAAGCATATTCTTAGAAAAGTCTGCTTTGCACTCTGTAGAAAATTACCTGGCAGGGAGATCAAAAGGCTATGGTGTATGAACATAGGATGATGCTGACAAGTATAACAAGACCAATCAAATTAAACCCACCCCAAGCATTTAATATGGGGCCATGATAGCCAAATTTCTAGGTATAAGGGATTAGCGTGATCCTCTTATCCTGCACAAATCTAGAAAATTCCACTATACTAAAAAATACTACAGTTAAATGTTCTTTCATAAATATAAATTTCATACAATAAAATAGTCCATAATGATGCAACCCAAAAGCAAAGTCTTTCTAAATACTACCAACTACAAAAGAACACAATGTTGCTTAATGATGGAGACACATCTGCAGAAAGCTTGATTTTCAAAAGAATATATAAATATAGGATACAAAATGCAACTAGTTTTCAGTACAACTAAACAATACTTTATTCAGGAGTGACTTTATCATTTAAAAATGTAGTTTGAACAGGGGGCAGTTGTTAAAAACCAACCATGATATAGGGACTGGTTTAGTGTATTAATTGACATAATCAAACTTTGAAATCAAGTGCTTGTTAGCAATTATGTGCATTGAATTCACCTACATATGTAGGCCATTGAGAATCATTTAAGCTTTTAGTTTGTACATCATCAAACTTCATCAAGAGCAATATGCGACATGAATGAAGGTAATTTCTCCAAAAGCAACTTTAGGGTGGTTAGGAATTAAGACTAACTTCAAAAGTCAAACTACATCTATAATAAAAATAAGATACAGCTTGTGGAAGGGCTAACCAAAACTAAGCTCTGTCTAAACACTAAACCAAGTGTATACCTGAAACACTATCCAACTTTTGCAACTGTGACCAACAATCTCCCACAAAGAAAAAAAACCCATAATCTGCACTTACCATATTCAATCTTCTCCAACTTTGAGGCAGCTGTAGTAAATGCCTTTTGTATGTAATAAAGGGCCCTTCCCTGCCAGATCAATCACAAAACCAGTATTAGACACCCAATCTCTCCCACAATAAATAAAAAAACTAACTAATAGAAAAACTAGTAAACTGCCCTAAAATTGTAGAATAAGGATGGATGAAAATAAGAGAGCCATGGGAACGGATGGTGCGGGGCATCAAAGGTTCAACCAATGTTATGGTCAAACAAAGCTCAAAGGCTTAACTGTTGTAACCACACGAGTCACTCAACACACTTCCCATCATGCCAATACCTACTCCCACACACATTTATGCACAGATCATTCATCGTTTTCTTCCAATAATCCATTTTCAAAACTCCATTCCCCTTCCACGATTTCAAGGATTTGCATACCATTACCATTTCAAGGCCTAAGTGCCCAACCAACTAGGCAGGGTTAGGGAGATAACTGATCAACCATGTTTCTAGTTGGAGGAAATGCTAAACAACTGTCTGTGCCTCAGACATTTTCTATTTTCATTTACTTATTTCACTTTAGATAGATCCAATACTACAATGGTGCATCTTGCACTACCTACACTGCTCAGGTTTAAAATTGAGGGAAAATAATTTAAATAATAGATAGGGTTGGAAAAAATTGCAGGTTTCCTCTTCCAGAGGATCTCAGGATATCCACATAACAAGAAATTATCAAAACATTAAGACAGCAAACCGAAAAATGAACAGAACAAAACCAATCCAATCCAACCAAATCAAAGAACACTGCATAAATCGATCTCAGAAAGAATGTGATGAAAGAAGTAGAAACGAGATGGCGAAAAAAACCTTGTTGAAATGAAAATTGTGTAGATCTTCGCCCTCCTTCCACTACCTCCAGGGCCACCACATGAAGGTTCGTGAGTAGAGCTTTGTGATTAGGGCTCACACTGGTTCGTGAGGGTTTGAGTGAGGGTTCGTCAGCTTCGCGATTAGGGCTCACACAAGGTCGTGAGGGTTGAGTGAGGGATCGTCAGGAGCTTCGCGATTAGGGCTAACATTGGTTCGTGAGGATTTGAGTGAGGGTTCGTGAGGAGCTTCACGATTAGGGTGGGTTCGTCAGTACAGCTTCACGATTAGGGCGGGTTCGTGAGGGTTCGTCAGTAGAGCTTCACGTAGGGCGGGTTCGTGAGGGTTCGTGAGGGTTTGAGTGTTTAGGCACTTAGGCACAGAGAAGGAAGATAGCGAAGAGAGGGAAGAGAGTAAAGAGAGGGAACAAATTTTTCTTTCCCAATAGTCAAACCACAATTTCAAAAATAATTGGAAATAGTAAAATAAGATTTTCAAAAATAATTGGGAATAAAAAAATTTTGTTATCAAAAATATTTTTAAAAATAATTGGGAATAATTAGGGAAGCAAAATTTGTCTTTATTATGAAGGATAATTGTGACGGTTAAAAATGACATATTTTGAAAGATGATTGTGGCGGTTAATAAAATGACGTATTATACTTCAATTTGTGGCGGTTATTAATAACCGCCATATTAAAACCGCCACTTTTTACACAATTTTTTGTAGTGAATCCATTTGAAATAGATTAAGTCTAGATTAATTCCACTTTGTCAATTAGATTAAATTTACTTTGTTAATTAGATTAAATCCATCTCGATCTGGACCTTGGTCGACTCAGCTTGACATGGGCCTGGGCCCACTCAGCTCGACATTGAAACTAGCACACTCGACTCGACATTGAAACTAGCTAACTCGACTCGACATGGAAACTAGCCAACTTCGCTCGACATCGGCCCAGACCGACTTGACCTGGGCTCAGACTAACTCAACTCGACCTTGGTTTGGACTGACTCAACTCGACCTGGGCCTAGGTCAACTTGGCTCTACATGGGCCCGATGCCACTCAACCTTGGCTCAAGGTTACTCGGCTCGACATAGGTGTGAACCAACTTTGGTCAAAATTAGTCCGGGCCGACTCAGATCGACATGGGCATTGGCCAAGTCGGCTCAATATGGACGTGGGTTGACTCGGGTCGACATGGGATGGGACCGACAAGGCTCAACATCGGCTCGGGCCAACTCTGCCCGACATCTTCCCTGACCGACTAGGCTCGACATCGGCCTTGGCCGACTGGCTCGACATCAACACGGGTAGACATGGCTCGACATGGACTCAAAATGGGCCCGCACTAACTCGACACGACATCAGTCGGGCCGACTCAACTCGATAATGGTCAGGGCCAAAACTGCTCAACATCAACCTAGGCTAACTCTGCTCGACATCAGCCCAGCCAGACACGACTAGACATAAGCCCAACTAACTCAGCTTGGCATCGGCCTAGGCAAACTCGGCTTGACATTGGCATAGGTCGACTCGACTCATCTCGACATGGCCCGGGCTGACTCAGCTCGACATTGGTGCGGACCGACTCCGCTCGACATCCGCCCGGATTGACTCTGCTCGACATCGGCCTGAGTATACATGACTCGACATCGACTCGAAATGAGACTAGGCTGACTCAACTCGACATCGGCCCAACTCGACTCGACTCGACATCGGAATGTGCCAACTCGACTCAACATCTGCTCCAAATGGACCTGGGCCGACTAGGCTCGACATCAACCCGGGTACACATTGTTTGACATCGGCTCAAAATGGGCCCCGACCGACTTGGCTCGACATCGGCCCAAGCCAACATGGCTCGACATTAGCCTAGGTAGAAACGCGTTGACATCGGCTCGAAATGGGCCTAGGCCAACTCGGCTCAACATCGGCCAAGGAGGACACGATTCAACATCAGTCTGTGTTGACTCAGCTCGACATCGGCACGGGACGACTCAATTGGACATTGGTCTAGGCCAACTAGGCTCGACATCAGTTCGATTTGGCTTGGCTCGACATCGGCCCCTACCGACTCGGCTCGACATTGGCCCCTACCGACTCGACTCGACATCGGCACAGGCCTACTTGACTTGCCATCAGTCCAGGCCAACTAGGGTTGACGTCGATCTGGTCTGACTCGGCTCGTCATTGTCCCGAACGGACTCGGCTTGACTTTGGTCTGAACTAACTTGGCTTGACATCGGCTTGGGTCGATTAGGCTCGACATGGCGTTGGTCAACTCGATTCGAATCCAGCCTGGGCGTACTCAGCTCGACATTGGCCCGAACAGACTCGGATCAACTTCAGCCCGAGCCAACTTGGCTTGACATCGTCTCGACATTGGCCTGGGCCGAGTCGGCTGGACATGGCCCGAGTTGACTCGGTTCGAATCCAGCCTGGGCGTACTCGGCTTGAAATGGCGCATGTCAACTCGATTCGAATTTGGCCCAGGCGAACTAGGCTTGACATTGGCTCCAAATGGGCTCGGACCAACTCAGCTCGACATCGGATCATCCCGACTCGACTCAATATTGGTCCAGATTGACTCGACTCGAAATGGGCCCGGGTCGACTCGGCCCAACATCGGCCCGGACTTACTCAGCCTGACATCAGTCCATGTAGAGAAAACTTGAAATGGGCCTGGGCCGATTTAGATCGACATCGGCCCAAGCCATCTCAGCTTGACATCGGCCGTGCGTACACGATTTAACATTGGCCTAGGTAGACACAACTCGACATCGACTAAAAATGGGCCCGGGTCGACTCGTCTCAACATTGGCTCGGGAAGACATGACTTGACTTCGGCCCAGACCGACTCGGCTCGAATTCAGCCCGGGCTGACTCGACCCGAATCCGGTCGGGGCTAAGTAGGCTCGAATCTGGTTAGGGCAGTCTCATCCCGAATTCGGTTGGGGCCGTCGCGTCTCGAATCTGGCCCGGGTTGACTCGACTCAATATTGGCCCGAGCCAACTCGGCTCGACATCTGTCCAGACCGACTCTGCTTGACATCGGCCTGGTCCGACTTAGCTAAACATCAGCTTGGGTCAACTCGGCTCGACATCGTCCTGGACGAACTCTACATGACATCGGCCCAAGTGGCTCTGCTCGACATTAGCTCGGGTCGACATGGGCCCAGGCTGACTCGACTCGAGATGGGTCCAGGCCGACTCGACTCGAGATGGGCCCAAGCCGACTCGACTCGACATGGTATTGGGCTGACTCGGGTCGATATGGGCTCGTGCCGACTTATCTCAACATGGACTCGGATTGACTTTGCTTAACCTGAGCTCGGGCAAGTCAAAATCCAATCGAAAATCTATTTTGGATAATCCAAAAATGTATCCAATCTATATCTAACTCATATCTAATTAAATGGATTGGACTTAAATCCAAAATATATGAATTTGAATTTAGTATAAATCCATTTAAATTGATTAAAAGTAATATGGATTTGAATAACTATGGATTGGATTTGACAATTTGGATTTTTTTCCACCCTTAATTAATTTTTACGCTTGCATTGAGTGATTATGATGACGTTTGAAGTGGTTATCTTCCAGTATCAACATGATATATGAGTAACTTCAAGGGATTAATATTATTAACTATTCCATATTTATAGGACGAGTGGTACAATTAGCATTAGGAATTTTAAATGTAAAAGATACAACGTTTTGATAATTCATTCCAGGAAGTTATGTATGGAATATTGTTTAGTAGCTTCAATAACTTCCTTATCAATATTGTACCAAAATATTTTAGAAAGCATACCTCCAAACCCATGTTAAATCGAGTTTAAAAATTATGTTTTAAAAATAAATTAATTTGGTAAAATTTAGTAATACAACATAATTACTAAGTTTGTAACCTATTAAAAGACTAAATTCAAAACCTCTTATACCCATTTAAGAAATCAAATTGTTCATTTACTCTATTTTCTATAATAAAATATTTGCACCAATATTCATAGTAATCTCTTTTTTTTTTTTATATTTATATCTCTATTTGGTAGGTATTTTGGAAGAATATCAGTTATCTGGACGAGTCGTTAGCCTGGAAACTAATACTAGGAAGACTTTGTTTTTCCACAATCATTTTTCTTTGGACCAATAATATTTGAAGACAAAAGCAATTGAATTATGACAAAAGGTAAAAAGGAAGACAATTTGGTAAATCACTCTACGTTGGCTTGCTTAAGGACATATAAAGCATTTTTTAGTTTATAAAATTGTCTTGGTTGTATAGAAGTCAATCCAGGAGGAGCAATTATGTATACATCTTCTTTCAACTCTCCTTGTAAAAAACATTGTTTATGTCTAACTGTTTCAATTCTCAATTATAGATAGAAGCTAGAGAAATAAGCAACCTTATGGTGGTCATCTTTCCTAATAGAGAGAAAGTGTCAAGGTAGTCAATGTCTTCTGCTTGTATGTATCCCTTTGGCACTAACCTTGGTTTATACCTTTCAATTGTCCTATTAGCCTTATATTTTGTTTTGAATACCCATTTGCAATTGGCCACTTTGTCCTTAGGCAGAAGAGTAATCTCCCATGTTTGATTTAACTCTAAAGTAGATATCTCACATTGTATAGCTTTTCTCCAATAGTCATGTTTCACAACTTCGGAATAAGTGTTTGGCTCAATATGCGAAGTAAGAGACAAAACAAAATATGTGTAAGAAGGTGATAAATTGTTATAAAACGAACAAAATTCAAAGGACATTTAACTCTTGAATATGTATTGGAAACATTAAGATTACAATAATAATCCTTTAGATACTTAGGTAGTCTTTTTATTCTTGTACTCATCCAGACTAACTGATCTAATTCAAAATTTTGGTATGTGTCATGATCTTCATTGAGGTTTTGGTCTACATGAGAATAAACTTTTTATAGAACCTTAATGTGTGAGTCACAATTATTATTACTATTATTTTCATTTTAAGCATTATCACAGGTGCAAGAATGGCTTATGATGACTGACTCAAAACAGGTTAATCTTCAGTAAAAGAACTTTGATCATGAATGTTAGGACTGTTAGTTTGATTCCTAGTATCTTGAACCCTTTGATATGAAAAAAAAGTTCATACAAGGCAACATCCCTATACACAAATTTCTATGGATTGAATATTCAACTGAACATATCCTTTTGTCCCCCTTTTAAAACCAATAAAAAACATTTTGATGTCCATGGATCAAATTTTCTTCTATTTATTGAAAAAGTGCTAGCATGGCATAAAGATTCAAACACCTTCAATCCATTAAAATTTGTAGTAGTTTTGTAAAACATTTCATGATGTGAGTTGATTTTAGAATTGCACATTTTTATGAGTTGCACTTGTTTATGGTTTTTTATTTTAAGCAGAACACTACAAAAAAAATCACTTTTAGCCACCACCACAATCGGTCTCTAAAAGCCCTAAAATCGATCGCTAAGCACATTTGTGACCAAAATAGTCACCCAATAAAGATGGTAGCGAATACCCTAATCACAAAGCACTTAGCAACCGACTATTAAATCGGTTGCCGAAATTTGGTCGCTATTTCATCGCAAAAAGTTTGGTTACCAAAATTCTAGGTGACCAAATTTTGATGGAAAAATTGGTCGCTAAAGTAAAAGGTGATAGCGACAATGGCTTTTCGATCACTAACATGTTGAAATAGTTAATTAAAAAACATAAAATTGTGGTGGCTAAATTGGAAACCTATAACAACCAAATTCATTTCGGTGGCTAATGAATGACTTTGTAGATTTAGTCACCAAATCATTTTCGATGACTATTTTTATATTATTATTAATACTTATTTTAAATGGTATTTTGATTTGTTTATAAACAATTTTTAGACCTACTTATAAATTCAATACATAATTTAGGAAAAAATTGTATACAGATTAAAAGTAGAGCATATTACATAGCGAAAATTATTGTAAACAAGTTAAAAGAGTCAAATGTATTATACAATTGAGCATACAACTAATCTTCTTTCGCACTATTATCTATAATGTGGTCTCCTTTATAATATCCACTGGTAGCATGATCTAAAGGGTCTGACATGAAATTATTCATCTGCTTATCTTGTTTGCAAATACATCCCGAATTACCAATAATACTAAAATATAATAATGAAAACTCAGCACCTATAACATTGAAATACATAACAATGGTAGAAGTAATAACAAATCAATTGAGTAGGAATTAAAATTATATAATTACAACTATGTAACTTAATTTGCTTAATTAAAACTTGAGAAACCAAGTTAGCAAAAATATTTATTCTAAACCAATTAGTACTTATCTTTTTTATTAATTATTTATTCTAAAACAATTGGATTTGCACAATGACAAAGCAAAGCATAAGGCCATGAAATCGGTTTCTAGCCTTTCAGGTATTGATTTAAGACCTTACTTTAATAACTCATGGAGTCAAAATTATAATTTTGATAATAATAGAAAAGTACATATAATATTTATTTAAATTCCCTCTTTTATTTAATGCAATTTCTAACAGGAAGTATTGGACCATTAGGAAGCATTCAATATATTACGAATCCTAATTTTTTTATTATGATCCATGTCTTCATTAAGTCATGATGTAGCTAACACAAATTTTTAAAAGAAAAATAAAAAAAAGAGGTTTAATGGTTCTGAAATGGCACAGAATAAATCGAAGGATTTCTAATGATAGAAATTACATCAAATCTTTAAAATTTGATAAAAAATAAAAGGCTAACTTGAAGAATTAAAATAAAGAGAAACATAAATTATTTTAAGAACATAAAGGGAAAATAACTATATATTAAAGAGATCAGAAATTTATTTACCACTTTATTATATTTTATGTGAGTAGATCCTAGCCAGACCTTTAGCAACATCACACAAAGCTCACCCGATTCATGAAAGTCTCCTTTTCAACAATGTTGATCGCCCACAGTATTTAGCTTCTAACCAACAAAAATGAGGCACCCCAAAGGAGCAGAACCTGCAGATACGAACTTAATTTGTTATTGTAGATATATGCAAGCCATTGTGCCATTCGGAGATCAAACAACAGGATGAAATAACAATAATTTAAATTAAAAAAAATGTAGAGCCATGCTTTAGTTTCTTAACAGGCTAAAATCTATAACTTTATTTGTTTCCTATCATTAACACTAAGTTGTAGCACAAAGGGATGCAATTTGGAGGTGGAAGGTCTGAACCGTCCTATGGTCCCTCCAATTGAATCACGGAATGATGCTGAACCTGAAGACTAGTGTGCTTGCTTTGAAGCACTTTGTGATCTTGGACGGGTGCAACAGGGTAGCATTCAGATGAGTGTTAAAGTGTAGCTTATGCGGTCCAGTTTATTGAAGTCAGAGTGTGCACACGGTTTCCTTCTTTCTGCTGTCAAAAGGGACGTTTGCAGGCTTCTGCTGCATAATTCTGCAGCTGTATTGGCAATCCTTTCATGTTTGTTCTGAATGCTATTTCTGGTTTGGTTGCCTTCATCTACATGTGATAATAGCTACATGTGGTTAATGATTCTTGTATAAGCGTCGGAATATTCCTGAAACGTCTCTCTTAATTAAATTTTATTTTTTGCTGATAAAAAAAATTAACACTAACTCCGTTCACGATCATTTTTGTCCAATACTACTATTCCATTGATAGCTGACTTTCATCAACTTTAACATGTTGTGTGTAACTTTTTCTGCACTCAGCAACCTGTCCAAAAACTCAATCCTAATTGTTAAAGATAAACTTAGTGATCTTGATTAGTTACAACGCAACACCAAAACTAAAACTGCCAAGAACAAAATTCACATTTTGCTATTTGTAGCATTAAAAAATGGACCTCTTGTAGTGGTTAGATTGTTATTTTCATGTAGTGAAATATGGTGAGAAATCCAAAGAAGATTTCCACTAGACACAAACTTAGTCAAATGATTAAGTAAGTGTGAAAGTTCATTTCTAGAGGGCAAAGAGAAAATACAATTTTATGGTATTGATGATGAATGGGTACAAAATTAAAGAGCATATAAGGTAAAGAAAGAAGACGGAAACTAAATAGCAAAAGATGAACACAAGAACATAAAGGAATGGAAAAATAAAAAGATGAGAGGAAAGAGAAGCTTAGGATGATGAAGTTGTGGTCACGCCACTTGGAGGGGGAGGAGACTCCAAGATGAGTGGTGAAGAGCCACCACTTGAAGTGTAGAGCACTCAAGATAAGACCCAAGTTCCAAGAGACTCAGCTCACTAAACACTCTGACAAAGTTTATTTTCTATTCAAAATTCAAGTGTTAAAATACATGAGGCAAGACACCCTTTATATAGGAGAGTGACTTGGGGAGCAAGAATGAGAGGGGTGGGGGTGTCATTTGTGAGAAACCTTTTAGAAGGTAGGTCAAAGAAATCCTAAACCTAGGTGCACATGTCATGAAAGGTGGGTTTGGCACAAACCCAATTTATTAAGTACACCCTACTCTAGTTTATTCTTCTATTTGGAACCCCCAAAGTGACCCAATTTATGCTAAGTACACCCCATATTATGTTATGTACACCCTAATCTACTGAAATTAAAAATAAAGTTGGTGCTCAGCTCCCATCATGTTGGCTCTGCTCCTGGTGGTCATCTGAGGAATGATAGGCTCTGAGACACTAGCTATGAAGTGATTCTGACCTAGCTCTGTGTCTTGTGTCATGCTCCTAGTCATTCTTTTGGAAGGTTGGGCTAGCTTAGTGGGTTCTCTATCTCTTAAGGCTTCATCATTTCATGAGGAGAAAAATAGTTTAAAACAGGTGTGGGTAGCATGTTTATAATATGCAAAACATGTATCACAGAATATGACCAATAAATTTTGGGTAAATGAGATTGTATCATGAGAGCTTTTGCTACATTTAGTAAATGACCATGCTTCCTTTCAACTATACTATTTTGTTGTAGAATATTGACACATGATGTTTGATGCACTATTCCTGTGTTGACAAAGAAATTAGTCATGAAAAAATCAGTCTCACTGTCAATTCTTATTATTTTTATTGTTATCTCAAATTGTGTTTGAACAAAATCAACAAAATTTTCTAAAGTCTTGACAACTTCAAATATTTTTTTTTAATAGAAAAATCCATGTGAACCTCGAATAATCATCAACTATGGTAAACAAATATTTATGAACATGAATTGATGGTATTGAGTATGGTCCACATAGATATACATGAATCAAATCAAAACATTTTTAAAATTAGATGTACTAATAGGAAACAAAAGTATTTTTTGCTTTGCAAAATGACAAATATCACAAACAAGGAATTTGTTATATTTAACAAAAGGAAATTTATGATAACATCAATGCCTTTATTTGAAACATGTCCTAATTGAAAATGCCAAAGGGTTTCTAGATAACTATCACTAACATTAATAGTATTGATGGTATGTGTAGATTTGGTGGGTTTGATTTGAAATTTTTGATAGGATGGGACCCTAAGTATATAAAGCCTATCTTACATCTTAGTTGAACCAAACATCTTTAAGGAGTTGTTGTCCTTAATGTGATAGCCATTAGAGTCAAAGGTAAAAGATAAGATAAATTATCAATCAATTTTGCTATTGGAAGAAGATTGAAGGTGAAGTAAGGAATATACAAAACATTGTCTATGACATGATTTTGATTGAGAAAAACACTTCCAGAATAATTGGCAATGACTTGATTTCCATTTCGTAATTTGACATAAATAGGATTAATTTGATGATATAAAGTGAAATGTGTTAGAATTGTAGGTCTTAAATAAGAGGGGGGGAATTGTTTATAAAATATTTTCGCAAACTTTGAAGGTATAATGAAAAACCAATGAAGAATCATAGGGAAAGAAACCAAGATATCCAATGTAAAAAATTGTTTTAGTTGATTTCCAGAAAATCAACCAATTGTTTATGTGATTCAACTATTTGTTTTTATCAGCAGTTAATAAAAACAACTTTAAACAAATATGAGAGAGATCAGGGAAAGAGAGAATCACACAAACAGATTTATACTGGTTCACTCTTACACCAAGAGCTACATCCAGTCCCCAAAAACCACTGGGTATTTCACTATGCAATCAACCACAAATTACAAATCACACACACACCAAATAGGTGGTCTTGATTGCCTCAAGAACACACACTTCCTTTGGCAAACAACACACCACAGATCAGAACACCCTTTAACTCTGTGTCACACTAGTTCTTTTATAGAAATACAAATCAAAGAGAGAAAAGGAATGATCACACCTGATACAATCACGAATTGAATTGACAAATTACACAACAGTCCTATTCCACTCTTAGAAAGAAATCCAAAGCCTTAAGCAATCTTGGAAAACTTGATTTCAAAGCAATCTAGTTAATCTCTAAAGTGCCTCACAACTAAGAGCGTAAAACAGATTATATAGGCTCCATTTAGCTGTTAAAATCATTTAAAGCAAGAGCCAAATTAGTTTGAAATCAACCAAAATAGTTTTAACAGATTTAACAAATTCTGTTAAGGATTTTCAAAAAATCAGTCGATTGAATTTTCAAAACAACCGATTGAATTGGTTTGACAGAAAAGTCAACCAAAGTCAAACCAGTTTCAAATCCTTTCAAAAACACTAAGTGTAAAACAACCGGTTGAAACGACAAAACAGCTGGTTGTTTTTTCACTTCTCTTTGAAAACAACTCTTTTTCAAATGTATTCAAATCAAACCACTTTGGATCAATTCTATGAGTGGATTACAAATTCAAACTACTCAAAACCCACACACACACAAGTAGCAGCAAAGCCTTCAACCAATCTTCATGGATTTGGAGACATCAAAGCCTATGTTCAACAATCTCCCCCTATTTGATGAAGACAATTCCTAGTTTGCTTGTGTTGTAGTGTTTGAATTTGATAAGACATGCAAAACAAAATTTCTGCATATACAAAGCATACTTAGCAGCAAGATAAACCAGATTTATCAAGACACACATAGATATGCACTTCATAGGCAGAAAAAAACAGTGTGTAAACCAGTGTGTATGGCACCAGAACTATTGATGTGAGTTGATTTTATGATTGTTCATTTTTATGGTGACACTTTACTTAGGATTGGATTTTATGAGACAAGTATGGTGAGAACCTAAGGAAAATCCCCATTGGACATTAACTTAACCAAGTGGTTAACTAGACGTGAAGGTTCATTTCACAAAGGCAAAAGGAAAAGACATGGATTAAGGTGATTATGATGCAAAACCGAAACTTAGAATTTAGAAAGGAGAAAAGGAATGCATCAATGGTGTACAAGCCATTCCAAATGATGCTTCCAACTCACAAAGGATTCTCCAAAACCGAGAACAAGATTAAAGAACAAAAGAAACTAAAGACATAAAATTGGAACAGAATAATGGAAGAGATGATGAAAGAAAGAACTTATGGAGGTGGAGCAATGGTGAATCACGCCACTTGATAGGATGGAACCACCAAGATAAATGAAGGGAGGCCGCCACTTGAGAGCATCATCACCCACAAGATAAGACCAATTTTGGAGGAGCTCACTCACTCACAATTCACACAAGAATTTGTGTATAGTAACTTTTCTCTAATTTTCAACTTGTGAATACATGAGGTAGGCCTCCCTATGTATAGATTTAGGAGCCTTGGAAAGCAAGCTTAAAGGGTAGAATGGGAAAAGGGAAAAAGTGGGCAGCCATAGGGTTTGACTAAGTCAATCCCGTATTCTAGGCTTATCCTTTTAGAAACTAGGTCAAAATGCTTTCAAATGGGCTAGGAACAAGCTAGAATGCTACCCACACCCCCTACTATGCTAAAGTTACCTTATTCTAGCCTATATTTGCTAGCACACCCCCCTCTATTACTTAAGGGCACCTATTTTACTAATATTACAAATAAAGAAAACAATTGATGCTCAGTACCCAAAGTCTGTGCTTTGCTTCTTGTCATCCTCTGAGGTAAAGTGGGAGCTAAGGCAATGGTTGGAGCATCCTGACTTGGCCCTTGAACTTGTGTCATGCTCCTAGTCTGTCTTCTCTGAGGTTGGGCCTGGTCAGTGGGCATATGCCCTGCTAGGTCCTCATCAACTATGGTGAATCAAAGTTATGGCGGCAGCAATCCAAAGCAGTCTTAAACACACCATAAGAGTGCAGAATTACAACACACAAACCACCAATTCTCCCCCTATTTGTCTTCATAAATAGAATTAGAGAATGGATAAAAACAGAATCACAAAGAACACTCAAAGAGAAAGTTTCGCATAACTAGAAAAGCATAAAACCAGAAAAAAAAAATTTTAAGTGTGCAAGTGTAGAGTAGCAGCAACAGAATTAAAGCTATCAATACAACCAAGATAACATAAAAGTCCAGCAATACAAATAGATTCTTTTTCCAAAAAAAAAAAAAAAACCCACCTTTTAATGTGAGGAAAATGAAGTATGCTATTTGTTCATACATTTGCAAAGAGAACCCCAATAGATTCACCCAAAAGAATACTTTGAGATGTTCATATGGGCATATGGGGCATTTACGTAAGTTGAGAAATGAAACACACATACTCTCTTTATTCTTGAAGTTTCTCCTTTGAGCAACCACTATACATGTTCCTAGGATGTCTCTTGACTTCCAAAGAACTTTGTAAGACATATAAAATTGAAAAGTGCAGGCACAAAGACTATATTTACTCTTGATGTTTTTCCCTTTAGCAGTCCTTCTTCAAACCCAAAAGTGATTCTTGGTTGCCAAGGATCCCTACAAGAAAAGGTTAAGAATCAAGATTTGGTCCCCTTATGAATTTGGGTCCAATGATATTAGTAGGAACCTTAGAAACCTTAGGAATCCATTTCAAAATACCTATAGGAACAGAAAACCTCCTCACTCTCCAGAATCTAACAATGTGGCCCCTTTTCATGCAGTAATGGAAAATTTCAACTAGTTGTTTCGAAAAAACAACAGATTGTTTTTCAAAGAAACTTGAAAAAGATTTTGAAAACGGTTTGTTCTTGCTTTTTGGATTAAACCTCAACTCAGCCTTGCCAAAAACACAGTTTTGAGAAGCAAGAAAAGTTTCAATATTGGATTGGCCTTTGGAAAACTTGTCCATAGTTTTTAAAAGATAACGAACTTTCTTTTGAAGAGATTCACAGTTTTCACAAAAGCTAGAATCAACACACTTGCAAAAAGAGTTTTGATAAATCATTTCCAAAGTTTCAAAATCAGTTTTTGAATGGCTCAACTCTTCTTCCAATGTCTTGAATCTACTTTCCAACCATTTGTTTAACCCTTTTCAACCAGTTACTCAATAGGGTCAGCCTGTTAACTTCCTCATGAGTTTCTTTGAAGGCATCAAGAAGTTGGCTATAATTCTCAAAATTAATAGAAGTACTTGAACTTAGACTGCTTAAATTTGATTCTTCATTTGCCATGAAACAAAGGTTGACTTATTGAAATTACATACGGATTTTTTTTCGTATATAAAATAATCATTACATACGGATTTTTCCGTATGTAAATAAACAAAAGAAACCTTAACCACTACACCAGAAAAATTCTTTTACAATATTATGATTTTTATTATAATAATAATTATTTTTAAGATTCTTATTAATATTATTATTGTTAATAATATTAATAATATAAATAATATAATATAATATTAATAACATAAATAATAATATTAATAATAATATAATATTAATAACGTAAATAATAATATTAATAATAATATAATATTAATAACATTATTAATAATATGATATTAATAATATAAATATTATATTAATAATATTAATATAATGTGAATAATAGTAATATAGTGTTAATAATATAAATAGTAATATTAATATTATATTAATAATAATATTAATAATAATATATTAAAATATTATATTAATTAATATTAATAATATAATTTGTATTATGAATATTAATATTAATATAATTTATATTATTAACATTAATATTAACATTAATATTAACATTAATATAACTATTATAACTAATAATAAGTAAAATAAAAATCGTAAAATGACAGAAGAACTTGTCTGGTTTAGTGGTTAAAGCTTCTCTGGTGACTGGAAGGACTTGTGTTCGAGTCCTGCCTGTTGCAGTTTGCTTCCAATATTAATAATTTGGGACTTGGGTTCGAGTCCTATCCATTACAAATTGCTTCCAACATTAATAGTAATAAAGACAGGTTTTGAAAGGCTTATGCTCAATAGACCGGAGACAATCTCTATAGAGCAAAGAGCCTACCATGAGATAACTACATCCAGATTTCAGCATCTTGACCATCAAATTGAAGGGGTCCAAGAGCAGGTAGTTGAGCTTTATTATCAGAAGAATTAAAATCGTTACTTCAATCTATTTTTCCAGCTTGTAGTTGGTTTACTTTCCTAAACTATTTTATTTCCTTCCTTTTCTGGACTGTATTAACTGTTGGTTTTGCATTTTAACATTTTCTATCCATTTAAAAGCATGTTTAATCACAATTATAATTGTTATTTTCTATGCTTATAAACTGTTTGATGGAACTGGTATATCCATTCCAACAACTTTGTCCATTGTTTCTATTTGATGAACACAAAGGGGGAGAAAAAGTATTGTACTGTCATGTGTGTTGCAGTTGTTCAAAATTTGAATCAAGACAAGGTTTCAAAGCATGGTTATTTGTCTCCATCAAACAAGGGGAGATTGTTACATATTTCAAGCTACCCAACTGCAAAAGTTTGATGAAGTCATGAGCCTTGAAGAGAAGTTGATGAAGTCATAAGCTTTGAAGAGTAGTCTTGGTGCCTCACAAAGAGTCTAGGTAGATTAGACTAGTGTTTGGTATCTTGAATTATCTTCTATCTCAAGCACATGATGTAGGGTCAAATCACAAAACCTTTTTAAAAGAGTTAAACTTGTTTTACTTAACTAAAAGATTTTTCAATCAAAATAGTGTTTTACAAGATGTGTTTTTAGTTCTTGTAGGGTTCAAGAGTTGTTCTTGATAAATCTTTTGTAAAAGATATGATGCAATCCTAGCTTGCATTGTTATGAGTCTTTTGTTGAGTATGGGAGCTTTGATGTTTCAAATCCCTAATGAAGCTTGAAGCCTTGCTGCTTTTGGGTTTGGGTGTAGCTTAAAGTGTTTAGAATTTATGTAAAAGATCAGATTTTAATTCCTGCACAAAGCTTGGCAAATTTGTTTTGAAAAGTAAAGTGTTTTTCTAAAGCCAAGAAAAACAATCGGTTGAATTATCGGGATAACTGGTTGTTCTTTGCCTAGCTGGCACAAAGGTTTGAAAAAGCTTTTTGAAAGTGTTAAGTCATAGCTTGACCCATTTAACCGATTATCTCATGGTTTTAACCGGTTAAATGTAAGTCTGCATAGCAACTTTTTGAAAAATTGTTTTAACTGTTTTAAAACTGTTTCAGCTAATTAATATGCCTCAAAAGGCTAGTTTTTAAGTGCTATAAATATAGCCCTTCTTTCAGAAACAAGAAAACAATTTACATAACAATTACAAAACATCTACGAAAGAGTTTTCGAGATCAAAAGAGAGATTGAAATGTGTTTTTGAAAGAAGTTTTCAAGATTGCTTTTTAAGCTTTGCACTGATTCAAGATCTGATCATAGGAATCCCTGGGTTGTGTAATATCAGGTGTTTTCTTTTTCTATTCATGTTCTTGTTGTAATTTCGTAAACTTATGAGTATGTGAAAATCCTGTAAAGTCAGAAGGGTGTTCTGACTTGAGTTGTGTGGTGTTGCAAAGAGGGTGAGTGGGTCTTGTGGTTTTCAAGATCACCTCTTTGTGTGGTGTGTTGGTGTAATCTGTTGTTGATTACTAGTGAAACTCAGAGGTTGTTCTGAGACAGGATGTAGCTCTGGGGTTGAGCGAACCAGTATAAAATTCATGGTGTAAATCTCTCTCTTTCTCTCTCTCTCTCTCTTTATAACTATTTGATATTGCTTCTGCTGGTATAAACAACCGATTAAAACGAAATTTCAATCGGTTGTTATTCTGGTTTATGAACTGTGTGTTTCTGCTCATGCTGGTAACATAAACAACCAGTTAAATCGCAACTTTAACCAATTATATTTCTGGAAACAAGTTCTGCAACATTGGTTGAATGCTTTCCTCTTTTGTTTATCTGTGATTGTTTAATAAAGGATCATTCTTAAGTGTTAATTACGAAAAGCTTTCGAAAACAATTCGCTCCCCCCCCCCCTCTTGTTTTAAGCCATCAATTCTAACATCTTTTGTTTTGTATTTTGGGGTGCGGAATTTGGTGGATTGGGTGACTAAAATGAGGGAAAGAAATTGTGAAGTATTGGTATATGGAGAATGATAATGAAGCTTAAGAGAGGTTAGGCCAACTCCTAAGAGGTTCCTTGCTAAAACACTTAGAAATAAGACTAGCAAAGAGTGAGCTAAGAGACTAGTTGAGGCTGAAATTTTGGCAACAATTCAATAGTCTATTCAAAGTTAATTTACAAGGGGGCTACTAGCACTTGTATTTATAGTATTATGGGCAGCCAAGGTGCAAGTTTTAACCTTAAAAACTCTCCACTCATAGAAGGATAAGTGACTCTCTCTAATTGGAGCAAATCCTATCAAATTAAAGGTTGACAAGTGTCCTCCTTTAATTGGATAGAATTCTCTCCATTCCATGAAGACAAATATCCTTTTGGCATTGGTGGGAATCTTCTCCATTAAGGAGATGACATGTGGACCTTCACGCCTTCCTTGTCACTCCATGCTTTCTCTTTTCACTCTAGTAGTTTATTTGTGCACTCTAGATGGTATAGAGTTGCATTGGGTCCAAGGAGACCCAATTGTAACTCTAGTTAAACTCTTTCTTTTTCTATTTACACCCTACTCTAATTGGCTCAATACATGGCCCATGAAAATTGGCCCAAAACATGGCCCAAGACAATGGCCGAAATACAAGTCCAAAATAAAGCATATACTACTTTGTACAATTTTATAAGACTAAGAAATTTGGAAGAAAAGTTAAAAATTAATTCTTCTTAAAAATAGAGTTTTATGAACTCCTTCTTCTTCTTCTTGCATTCTTCTAGCCATGTACCTAGTTAAAGGCCCAATATGTGTCCTTCCGGATGGTCCTCCATCAAGATACTTTTGATTTAGTGAAATCCATCTTAGTGTGAGATGGGACTGGATGTAGCTCAGTTTGAGTGAAATCGTATAAATCTTTGAGTGCTTTAAAGCTTTCTTATACACTGCTTTCATATTCTGCAAAACTGAGAAAAATGATATAAAATTTTAACTCGTTGTTTCAAGAATCAACCAATTATTTTTCTTGCTGTTTTTGTCTTTTCCGGTTTTCTGATTTGAACAATTCTTAAATTGCTATTTTTGTTTGTGTGACTAAGTAACTAGAAAGATTCTCAGGATTGGAATAATTCTTGCCATATTGAAATCAGAATTTTAATTGGTTATCTTGTATTGTAATATGTTAAAACTTCTATTTGATACCTGAAAAATAAATCTACTTTTTTAGGTTATTTTTTGGTTTGGTTAGATAACTAAAGTCAGAAATATAATCTATTCTCAAAATTAATAATCTATTAAGTTTTCCTTCATAATTGAATATCTTAAAACAAAATCAAATATTTCTTAAGAGAATATTTCAATCAATTATTTTTTATAATAACTAGTTGTTTTCTCGAATTTGCTTTCTGCCAAGGAAAATTTCAATGTTATTTCATAAAACAATCAATTGTTTTAAAATTTCAATGTTATTTCATAAAACAATCAATTGTTTTACTGTTAGGATTGCATAAAGTTACTTTTGCGAAAATTAGCGTAAGTACAATTCATCCCCTTCTTGAACTTAGACTCCCATTAAGTCAACAAGAAGAAGGGAACAGAATAAAAAAAATAAAATTATAATAACATAAGCAAAAAGATAATAGTTTAGGAACTTAGCAAGCTGGGTTTGAACAAATTCAATATTCTCATCCAGATGTTGAAACCTTGTTGCACAGTACTCATAGTGTTCTTTTTTTTATCACTTTGTCATTGTGGCCATGCGGTTTATCATTAGTCTTTCAAACTAAGACATAAGAATCCCATGATCAACTGGAAGTTCGTAGGCTACAAGAGCATGCATGGTGTAGTCCTTTTTAGCACAAGCATTAGGTCTAACACCATCATCAGTACCTGCATTTCCACTTGCTCTAGCAGAGGTACTAGTAGATTCTTCCTCTATGCTGACTCGTGTTATTTACTTTCACAAACCCCATTTTGTTTATGGAACCATCACTACAAGAAAATCTCGAATTATATATGGATTATTACATAGGATCAAAATTCGTATGTAAAGTGAACATTACATACGGGTTTTTGCATATGGATTTTATTCCGTATGTAAATAGATATTATATACGAATTTTTCCGTATGTAAACCAAAAATAGTTACATACAGATTATATCCGTATGTAATTTTAGCGCCATGAAGCAGGAATAAAATTCAGTATGTAAACAGATATTACATATGGATTTTTCCGTATAAAAATGACTGGTGATTACATACAGATATAGTCCAAACCAAGTTCCTTCAGTGACCAAAAAAACTTTAACCATTACACCAGACAAATTCTTTTGCATTATTATTATTATTTTTAATTATACTTATTATTATTAATATTAATAATAACATTAATAATAATTTTAATAATAATAATATTAATAATAATTTTAATAATAATAATAATATTAATAATATTAACGGTATTAATAATATTAAGAATATTAATAATATTAATAATATTAATAGTATTAATATTATTAATGTTGTTAATACTATTAATATTATTAATAGTACTATACTATTAATATTATTAATAGTACTATACTATTATTATTATTAATATTAATATAATATTATTAATATTAATATAATATTATTAATATTAATATAATATTATTAATATTAATATAATATTATTAATATTAATATAATATTATTAATATTAATATAATATTATTAATATTAATATAATATTATTAATATTAATATAATATTATTAATATTAATATAATATTTATTTTATTAATATTATTATTAATAATAAGTATAATAAAAATTATAATATGACAAATGAACTTATCTAGGTTAGTGGTTAAAGCTTCTTTGATTACTGAAGGGGACTTGGGTTCGAGTTCCACCTATTGACAAATATCTAAATTATCTTGTTTTTTTGAACATGAAGAAATAAAGAAGCCAATGGAAGGAAAGTTTATGATAAAAGGGTACCTCGATTTACTATTTGTACTATATCTATCTATTTTTATTTTTGTCTATTTTGATTCTTTTTTTTATTACAAAAGATAGTCTATAATTACAAGAATTTCTATATCTTTATATTTAGTATATAGGAATTCTAGTGATTATAGTTAAGCTGATATATATCATAATATAACCTTTTCTTATTCTTAGTATTTTTTTCTTATTCTTTTATTTTATTATGTTGATCCTGTATGTTTTTATTTTTTTTATTTCAATTTCATAATTTCTTTTTTAGCGACAGAAAAGAAATTATGGAATTGAAATAACTCAATAACAACTTCCTTTAAAAAACGACAGATTTGGAAACCATCAAAGTCACTTTGTTCGACAATATTTGTCTTACCAATAATCTATACACACCATTCTAACAAATAGAAACAATATAAAAATAGTAATAAAGCATGTATGTAACTTTCTTTTACCCAAACTAATTAAACAAAAATAATAATTTCTTTTACTTTATGTTTTATATATTTCTATAAATTTTTAAATAATATAAATAAAATAAAATAAGAATTAAAGCAAGAACTTTAAATAACTACATATGAATAAGTTTATTATAGGAAAATAAAATAACAAATATATAAAGTAATAAATAGGATTAGTGTATAACTGGAGATAAATTAAACAACATAATTGTTTAAAGAGATTAGTACATAACCTGAGATAAAATAAGTTAAATAAATAAATATAACCAATACGTAACTGGAGATAAATTAAACGACATAAATACTATAAAAAATATATTTATTAGGATGGGCCAAATACCTACACTATTTACAATAAGCGGACGCAAAACTATAGCTATCGTGGGCTTAGCGTCTATTCAAATTTCAAAGCTAATATGCTCGACGTAAATTGTGTGTTTTTTGTGTAGGCCTAGCCTACATGCTGCCCTCACAAATATATTATTTGTCAAAAGAAGCATGGGCTTCTCTAAGAAAGTGTGGGCTTAACCTATGCAAGGGCCACACAATTTTTAAATATGTGTGGGTTTAGCCTTTACATTGGTGACATAAAAGTATATTTATATTGTTTATTTAAAGAAGCGTGGGCTTAGCCTACGCAAGGGCCACACAATTTTGAAATGTGTGAGATGAGCCTCCACTATTGCCACACAAAATCATATTGCATGTACTTAACCTCCACATGACTACTTGAAGAAGCGTGAGCGTAGCCTACACCTTTGCCACACAAAATTTTTAACTATGCTAGGCCTTCATCTTGTTCACACAAAATTATATTATATATATATATATATATATATATATATATATATATATTTGTTTGGTCTAGCAGACACCGCACATAAGAAATTTAGTGTATTTTTTATGTCTTTCAATAAAATTAGTTTTTATTTTTTAAATACCATTAGGCAACTGATTAATATTTATTTTTATTTTATACCGAAAAACTAAAATAGTTTTAATTATAAGATGTCACTGGATAAATATTAATAACTTATCATACGTATTGATTAAAATTTATTAACACTTATAATTCTTTATATACTATATATATGTTGACCTGTTTTCAATCACACAAAAATCTATTTATATAACAAGTTTTTTTTTTAATTCTTATAATAATTATTTATAAGTTATACTGATGATAATTTTTTTTATTGATAATATATATATATATATATATATATATATAACTCTTAAATTTTATGCACTGTAAATATAAATATTTGTGTACTGTTTAGTAATTTAAAAATTATTCTAAATTTGCTTTTTAAAATAATTAATACAAAATTAATTGACTATATAATATATTTGGCATTAACAAGTTAACCAACTAAAAATGAAACACCAATAACGTCCAACCTCTATTTTTATAGGCCAATGTTTATCATTTGTAAGTTCTTATTTTTATCATCAACTGAAACATTAAATAAACATGAAAATTGAAGAAAAGTAATGAAGATCTAAAGTATAAAGTATAGAGGTTTATGATTATTAGGTAAATTGAATGTCAGACATCAACAAATTACACCATCTTAGAGCACTTTCACAAGAATATGTCTCCTACTTCTCAATTCCCAATATCCAAAAAGCCAAAAATTGATGTACCAGAAATGAACTCCAAAGATGGAACAGAAAACTTGACAATTCACAAGTATGTCCTACCAATTGACTTTTACTGCTTTGTGATTCAGACTTTAGATTAGTAAGCTCCAAATAAACTGAAAAGAAGCAAGAGTTTTATGAGCTTGTAGACAAGTGAAAATCATGACCTAACCCAAGACAACTTGTTAAATCTTACCTTTGCAAACCAGACTATCAACGCTTGCTGTAGCAAGGAAAAAAAAAGAGAAAAAAATGTTAGAGGAAGTTCAACATTTTATTAAATTCAATTTTGTTTCTAAAAAGATTCTTTGTTGATCCTGCGGCAAACCCTGCTTTTGTTTTCTGACACTTGGCTTCTTAGACACTGGTCGCTGAGGTTCATGACTTGGAACTGGTATAGTCTTCACTTGGGACATTGACATATAAAAAGTGGTAGTCATTTGCAATGAATGATAATGATTGTTCTGTATATGCTTTTTTCCAACAAACAAATATGCTGACTTACCAAATTCTTGAACATGAGATTGTAGAACATCTTAATGTAACTTTGCTTTGCCTCTTTTTGTTTATTATTCACCCGTTTCCAGAAGGTATAGATGTTCCCCATATTCAACATCTTGTTTGCATAGATCTTCCATGTACGTAGCTAAAAAAACAAAGGCAGAAGAAGGGAATAATGCTTCTAGCAACGCCTAGGTTTGTAATAGTAATCTAAATTTTAATCAATAATGTTCCTATTATGGATCTGTGAAATCGAAGTTGCATGTTTACCATTCATTTATGCACTGCAATCCTGCTGCTGAACTTCCATTCCAGTGTGTTGAATCTTGTAAGCATTTTTCAAAGAAATCAGCAATTTTGTTGCTTGATTCTTCTCCATTGTGGGGATCAATGTGGAAGCCAGAGATTCCGTCAACAATGATTTCTGCTGGACCTCCTTGGTTGGTGGCAAAAGTAGGCAAACCACAATTTATTGCTTCAATGACAGTGAGACCAAATGCTTCATATAAAGTAGGTTGCACAAAAGCTCCCTTAGTATGAGCAATGAAGCGGTAGAGCTTTCCATTGCGGTACCTATCAGTCTGTGTAGCAATCCATCTGAATTGACCCGAGTCGGTACTTTTCTACCAGATCATGCATCTTTCTTATCTTTGCCATTTCCTCCTTGTCTTGGGATTTCAAAGGATCAAAGAATGTAATCTAGTACTATATGATATTCCACATCCAACTAATCCTGTCCACCCCACCCACTCCTATTGCAATCTATCACTCTCTCACACACACTTCCTTCTATTTCTGTTTAAACAATCAGCTCATTCTTCAATACACACTGCTCCCATTCCCTATTCCCCAATACCCATCACTACATAACATCTACATCATATCATCTCATACATTCTATCCTCTAACATCTTAACGTTACATAATCTTTTCAAAAATATTAATTTTACAACTTTCCATCAAAAGACACCACTTTATAGATAATTCACATTGTATTTCATGTAGCCCTCACTCTTTCGATCACATTCACTGCTTTTTACATTCCAGTTATTATGGTAATTAGACAGAGAGTATAAATCACTCACCTCCATTTCATTATCGTACGAAGCCCAATCTTGTTGCTCCCTATGTTTTTCACACTCTCAATTCTCCTATCACTTCATTATCATTTATTAATACTTATGTTGCAGAAGAATATAACAACCTCTCAGACAAAACTAGAGATTATGAAATAACAAAAGATAAACAATAATTTTACATTCAAACCTTCGGCTAAAAGTTTGAAATAATTCCCAATATTCAAGGATAAGCATAACAGGAATTGGAGATAAAATATTTTGGTGGTAATTTGTTGATACAAATCAAGAAGAGAAGGAGGCCAACATTCAGGGACAAGAAGCCCAACATCATGGAGAAGCCCAAACTCAGGCCCAAGCCCACTCCACTCAAAGAATTACTAGGAGCAAGGCTAGAACATTGGGAAGAGAGTATCAAATGCAATCTCTCTTTGTAATATCTCTTGTATAAATTTGTAAATAAGATAAGATAGCTTTAGGAAGTGCCTAAAAATGAAAACAAAAAAACTGTGCATGTAAAGGCACTTTAGTCACTAGTTACTTAGAAATGGCTAGAAGGTGGCCATTCTTGCTTCCTTAGGCACCTTTTACACTTGGAAGGAACTAGAAAGGAGTCTTTTATTCCTTCCTTACTTGTAGAACCGGTCACCTCCCTTCCTATATAAGGAGAGGCTTGGTTCATTGTATCATAAGTTGAAACTTGAAATTAGAAGTAATGAAACTCTAGTGAAATTTAGAGAAAGTGTGAGAGTTGTCTCTTCTTCTTCTCCTTGCTTTATCTTGTGAATTATTGAGACTCTCAAGTGGCGGCACCTCGACTTATCTTGGAGCACACCACCCTCCAAGTGGCGTGAAGCACATCCCTTGGTCTACAACCACATAAGTCCATTCTTTCATCTTTCATTTGAGAATCACCAAACCACAAGATAAGCTTGGCTAAGAATTGATTTCTTTGGATTGAATTGAGTGATTTTCTCTCAAAACCGCAACATACACACCCATTTTTTCAATTTTTTTACTAACTTGTTTTCTCTTAATTGTTTGTTCATTGTGTTTGCTGTTTTCATTTTAAAATGGAGCATTATTCAAGTGGTGAATCTTCCCAGTCTCATTCCCCACCAAAAGCTTTTCATTAAAGGTGAATTGAAGGAAGCCAAAAAGTCTATTGCACAAAAAGATGAATCTATAAGACAATTGGAAGAGCAATTGCAAAGGCTTAAACACTGTAACATCCCGCCAAATACTTTGGAATAATTATAAAATGAAATAAAGGTAAACAAATATATTGAAAAGAACAAAATTATATATATATAAAGAAGTTTCTCCTCACAGGGAGTTTAATACATATTCGGTCAATTTTCCAAAAACGTAAACAAAATACATTAAAATATGAATACAGGCGATCTCCTAACAGCAAAAAGGCGATCTCCTATCAGAAAACAGAAAAAGGGTGATCGCCTAACAGAAAGAGGAACAGGCGATCACCTTCCGGCGACCACTCACTGAGGAGCTCTACTTCCTGCAACATCATCTGCTCCCGTGTAAATTTTACACGATCATCACAGGTTTAAGAAAAGCCAAACACAACACCAGAAATCACAGGGTAAGCTAGATATTTAAAAGAGAGTTTAGATATGAACTTTAAAAATCAAGGTAAAGCAAATTCAAGATACCCACGTAAAACTATCAATTTTCTCATTCTTTTCACATGACCATCAAGTAAACACGTATTTCACAATTCCTCAAGAGTCATTCAAATTACATAATGCATCAAGTGTCTATCAAATTCAATGTTCCTCAATTCTCACGTCAGACTTCTACTGACTCATCACACAAGACACTTGACACTACTTCCGGAAGACTCGTGCGTTGAACTTAGCATCCAGAGACATGCACCTGTCATACTTCATTGGCTGTAATGTTTCCACAGCCATGCGCATCAACACAATCTCGATCTCAATTCATCACTCTCACAGTATGACAGGGTTAATCCATATAACAGGCCGAGCTCGTTCTGTTTCACACGACTCACCCATTCATATGAACCTCCTTTGACTCTCACCAACTGGATAACTTCCTCTATGTGATTCCATTATCTCAGCAGAGTCAGGATCGCCTCATTCACAGGATACTCACAGATCAATACACTTCATAACCAAATCTCAACACGGTATTTCCTTTCCTGAAAATACTATGTCTTGATCCCACATTCACGACATTCCACACATCATATAACACTTAAATGAATAATTCCAATCACAACAACAATCATTTCATAGTTCATATTTTCGAATATCACATTTAAATCTCAAACAGCTTCAAACAACACAAAACAGGGGAGTTCGAAAAACAACGCCAAAACCGGCGATCTCGTCCAAAAACAGAGGATTGTACAATAACAGTTGAAAAACCGGCGACCACGTCGCCCCTATCATCTTAATCATCGAATATAAGGATTTTCGTTGGAAATAAGGCTAGCTTCCCTTACCTGGACTTGCGCAAAACACCAAGAGCTCCAAAACCCACCGAGCTTAAAGAATGCCTTAGCTCTGTTTTAGCGTTTGGTTTGTAGAACTTGCAGAGAACCTCCCAGGTGCTCCAAGGGCAGTCGTCGCTCGTCGCACTGGTGCTTGAGGATGCCTGAATCGCAGCGCGAAGGAGAGAAAAGAGAAGGATGAAGATGCACTCCCTCTTTCACTCTTGAGTCACTGCAACGTTCTTTACCTCCTCGCAGTGGGTTTTTGAATCCAAGCCTACTTGTCTACGCATGCTGCTGACACCACCCCCTCTGCAAGAAAGCCAGAGTGTACGTTTCACTGAACAGTACGGCCACGGTTGTCTTCTTGTGCATGCCAACCACTTCCCTGAACAGTACGACCGCGATTGTCTCTTGCGCATGCCAACTTTCTGATGTCACTATTCTGGACCACCCTTTTTGTCTACGTGTCGCGCGTGCAGTATGTCTGATGCTGCGAGCCTGGGTCCCACCTTATCTACGTGAAACTCGACATCGCGCGATAACCTTCCACCGATGACCGCTCGCGTGATGACTACCCATCGAGGCCACATCCTGGAGGACGACTGATGTGTCACCCTGGAGGACCACCGATGTCTCATACTGGCAGACAACCGATGTCCACCCTGGAGGACCACCGATGTCTCACACTGGCAGACAACCGATGTCTCACCCTGGCAGACCACCGATGTCTCTCCCTGGCAGACCACCGATGTCTCTCCCATCCTGGTTGATGACCGATGTTCCTCTCATCCTGTTGGCGATCTCTTATCGCCCTTGTGTGTGACGAGAACACATCGCCTTACTCTGGTCACCGATGTCACATCGTCACACCTTGCTGAAAGTTCATCCTCCCATTATGTTACGTCCAAGGTATCACCTCCAGATGACTTGGTGACGTCGGTAGCTTCACATTTCCAAGAGTAGATCAGCACTACTCCTCGTGCTCCCATGCATGCAACACTAAGGATGACTTCTTATGCTCAAGCATAGAGCTTTGCATGCACAGCGTATCTAAGGCTTAACCACACCTTAATACGTGTGGTTTTGTGGAACCCACTCTGGTTGATCCAGTATCTTGACTACGTACTACGTGCACTCCCGTCAATCACGTACACCATAGGCGATTGGCGGTCATGTCTCCTCTAGGCGACAGGCGATTATGTCCCAGAGAAGTCGGAGATCGCCTTCGTCTTCAATAACGGCGATCTCGTAGAAGACTTCTTAACTACACTTTTCTTCCTTTACTCTTCTTGATCCACACGTCATCCGACCGACCTCTACCAGCTGACCCCAGATCTTTGGCGACGTCCGAGGTCCGACTACTACGAAACTTCAATTACCAACTCTTTGTATTTTAAATAATAACATCTTCTGAAATTATTTAAATATAACACTTTTATTCCAATTAAAGTTTCTAGGTCCTTACATATCATGCTACGTCCTACAATTCTGCACATGGAAGGCACCATTCACATAGAAGTACTTCAAGAAGTTCTTCCAACAATTATTTCGGCCATGAAGAAGAAACGGATAGAAGAAGGCACCCACACCAACACCATCATCATCATAGAGAAAGGAGGCACCATGAACCAAAGCCTTATATGCCTTTTGTAAAGTTACCTAGTTTTAGTCGTGAAGGAGATCCTAATGTATATTTGGGGTGGGAAGCAAAAGTAGAACAAATATTTCATATACATGAGGTCCAAGAAGACCAAAGGGTCAAACTAGCTACATTAGAATTTCTAGACTATGCCATGCAATGGTGGCATAAAACTCTCATGGACATTGGGCTAAACAAGAGACCTCCCGTGGTTTCTTGGAACAATTTGAAAGAATGCATGCGCGCTAGATTTGTTCCACCATACTTTAGGAAAGACCTATTGTTGAAGCTCCAACGGCTTCACCAAGGCACGCTAAGTGTGGATGCTTATTTCAAAGAATTAGAAACGCTTATGCTTAAAGTAAATGTGCATGAAAGTGAGGAAGCTAAGATGGCTAGATTTGTAAGTGGTCTTAGAAGGGATATTCAAGATGTTGTAGAACTTCATGAGTACTCTTGTTTAGAAACTTTGGTTCACCTTGCCACCAAGGTTGAAACCCAAATTGCAAAGAAAATGGCTTTTAAAAATAATCATCATGATAGTTACTACAACAACTCTTGGAAAAATAAAAACCAATCTTTTTCAAAATTTCCCTCTAAAGATTCATCTTTCAAACCTAAGGATTCCAAGCCTTCCACTTCTAAACATAAATCACCAACTAAGTCATCAAGTAAAAAGTGCTTTAAATGCTTAGGATATGGTCACATAGCGGCTAATTGTCCTAGTAAAAGAAACATGATGATGAATGCTAATGGGGAAGTGGTGAGTGAACATGAGTCCGCAAGCGCTAGATCTTCCACACCTCCTAGGTCACCCAGTGAGTATGAGAGTGAAAGTCCACTTGAGGGAGATTTGTTGGTAGTGAGGAGAATGCTTGGGCAAGTCTTAAAACCTTTTGATGACTCCCAAAGAGAAAACATTTTTCACACAAGGTGCCTTATTAACGACAAATTATGTTCCTTAATAGTGGATGGGGGTAGTTTTGTGCTAATGTGGCTAGCACAAGAGTGGTTGATAAACTTGGGTTATCTACCATCTCTCATGCAAAACCCTATAAATTACAATGGTTGAGTGAGGTAGGCGAAATAGTTGTAAACAAACAAGTCCTCATTAGATTTTCTATTGGCAAATATAAGGATGAGGTCTTGTGTGATGTTGTCCCAATGGAAGCTACACATGTTTTATTAGGTAGGCCATGGCAATATGATAGAAAATTTTTTCATGATGGCTTTACCAACAAACTTTCTTTTGACTTCCAAGGGCACAAGGTCATACTTAAATCTCTCTCTCCAAAAGAAGTCCATGAGGACCAAGTTAAAATGAAGCAAAATAGAGAGAATGAAAAATTTAAAAAGAGTTCTAAGAAGAGTCTTCTCATGACAAGCCAAGAGGTCAACAAGGTAATAGTTTCCCAAAAACCTATCTTTTTAGCTATACCTAGGGCCCTTGAGTGTGAAACGGCTAAGGTTTATTCTACTTGCTTGGATAATTTGGTAGAAGAATTTGATGATGTGTCTCAAGATCCTCCTAAAGGCTTACCACCTCTAAGAGGGATTGAACACCAAATAGATTTTATTCCTGGAGCTTTTTTACCAAATCGGCCAGCATATAGAACAAACCCAACCAAGGCTAAAGAAATTCAACAACAAGTTGAGGAGTTATTGGATAAGGGGTGGGTGAAAGAGAGTTTGAGTCCATGTGCTATGCCCGTGATACTTGTCCCTAAAAAGGATGGGTCCTGGAGGATATGTACGGATTGTAGAGCCATAAACAATATTACCATCAAATATAGGCATCCCATTCCTAGGCTAGACGACTTGTTGGATGAATTGCATGGTGCAAAAATCTTTTCCAAAATTGATCTTAAAAGTGGTTATAACCAAATCCGGATTAAACCGGGAGATGAATGGAAAACCGCTTTCAAGACCAAGTTTGGCCTATATGAGTGGTTAGTTATGCCATTTGGCTTGACTAATGCACCAAGTACCTTCATGCGACTCATGCATCATGTCCTACGACCATTCATAGGCAAGTTTGTAGTTTACTTTGATAACATTCTCATTTATAGCTTGTCTTTGGATGCACATAGAGAGCATGTTATGGAAGTTTTGGTCACCCTTAGGAAGGCACATTTGTATGCTAGCCTTGCCAAATGTATGTTTGCACTTGATCATATAGAATTCCTTAGGTTTGTGGTAAGTAGTAAAGGGGTGCATGTTGATCAATCAAAGGTTGTAGCAATTCAACATTGGCCAACACCTACCAATGTTAATGAAGTACGAAGCTTTCATGGACTTGCTTCTTTCTATAGAAGGTTTGTGAAAGACTTTAGTACAATTGCCGCACCATTGAATGCTATAGTAAAGAAGGATGTGGCCTTTAAATGGGGAGAAGAGCAACAACAAGATTTTGAAACTTTGAAAGAAAAATTAACTAAAGCTCCCATCCTAGCCCTTCCTAACTTTACTAAAAAATTTGAAATAGAATGTGATGCTTCAAATATAGGCATTGGGGCTGTACTCCTTCAAGAGGGCCACCCCATAGCTTATTTTAGTGAGAAATTGAAAGGAAGTCATCTCAACTATTCCACATATGACAAGGAGCTTTATGCACTTGTTTAAGCTTTGCACAATTGGCAACACTATCTTTTTCCTAAAGAGTTTGTGATACATAGTGATCATGAATCTCTCAAATATTTGAAAGGCCAAAGCAAGCTTAACAAAAGGCATGCCAAATGGGTGGAATTTATTGAGCAATTTCCTTATGTGATCAAACACAAGCAAGGAAAAGTTAATGTGGTGGCGGATGCTCTTTCTCAATGCTTCAACTTGCTAAATGTTTTGAATACTCAATATCTTGGGTTTGATCATATAAAGGAGTTGTATATTGATGACCTTGACTTTTCTCTCATCTATCAAGAGTGTACTAAGCGTGGACACAAAGATTTTTTCATACAAGATGATTTTCTTTTCAAAGGTAAAAGACTTTGTGTTCCACATGGTTCTATTAGACAATCTCTTGTTAGAGAAGCACATGAGGGAGGATTAATGGGACACTTTGGGGTAGCAAAGACTTTGGAGACATTGCATGAACATTTCTTTTGGCCTCACATGACAAAATCCGTACACTCCTTTTGTGATAAATGTATAGCATGTTGAAAGGCAAAGTCTAAAGCCCAACCCCATGGTCTATATACCCCTCTTCCAATCCCTTCAATGCCTGGGGTAGATATTTCCATGGATTTTATCTTAGATCTTCCTAGGACATCAAAGGGAATGGATTCTATCTTTTTGGTTGTGGATCGTTTTTCTAAAATGTCTCATTTTATACCATGCCACAAGGTAGATGACGCGACTTATATTGCAAATCTCTTCTTTAAGGAAGTTGTAAGATTGCATGGGCTTCCTAGAAACATTGTTTCTGATAGAGATTCTAAGTTCTTGAGTCACTTTTGGAGGACCTTATGGGGAAAACTTGGCACTACACTTTTGTTTTCTACAGCTTGTCACCCTCAAACTGATGGTCAGACAGAAGTGGTGAATAGAACTTTGGGTCAAATGTTGAGATGCTTTATTTCTGGGAATCCAAGGGCATGGGAGAATTTACTACCTCATATTGAGTTTGCCTATAATAGAGTAGTAAATTCTACCACATCCCATTCTCCTTTTGAGGATGTTTATGGCTTTAACACTTTGACACCTTTGGATCTTCTTCCCATTCCTGTACTTGATGATGTCTTATGCAAGGATGGTTTTGAAAAAGCTGCTTTTATAAAAGACTTGCATAATCATATCAAGTTACAAATTGAGAAGAATGTTGGCAAGTATGCTAAAAAAGCTAACAAAGGGAGAAAGGCATTAATCTTTGCACCCGATGATTGGGTTTGGCTACATTTGAGAAAGGATAGATTCCCTACTCAGAGAAAGTCAAAACTTTTGCCTCGTGGTAATGGACCTTTTCAGGTCATCAAGAGGATTAATAATAATGCCTATGAGTTAGATATGCCTGATACATTTCTTGGTAGCCATACTTTTAATATCAGTGATCTAACCCCTTCTCTGTAGGTTTACAAAATTCGTGGACGAATTCTTTCCAACCCGGGGAGTATGATACAAATCAAGAAGAGAAGGAGACCAACATTCAGGGACAAGAAGCCCAAGATCATGAAGAAGCCCAAACTCAGGCCCAAGCCCACTCCACTTAAAACATTGGGAAGAGAGTATCAAATGCCATCTCTCTTTGTAATATCTCTTGTATAAATTTGTAAATAAGATAGGATAGCTTTAGGAAGTGCCTAAAAAGGAAAACAAAAGAAACCGTGCATGTAAAGGCACTTTAGTCACTAGTTACTTAGAAATGGCTAGAAAGGTAGCCATTCTTGCTTCCTTAGGCACCTTTTACACTTGGAAGGAACTAGAAAGGAGTCTTTTATTCCTTCCTTACTTGTAGAACCGGGTTTCCATATGTAAATAATAGACAAAATAAAATTTGCAGCAGGTGGGAATCGAAGCCAGGTTTCTTCAGTAACAAAAGAAACCTTAACCACTACACCAGGAAATTTTTTTTACAATATTATGATTTTTATTATAATTATTATTATTTTTAAGATTCTTATTAATATTATTATTGTTAATAATATTAATAATATTATGAATATTAATAATATTATGAATATTAATAATATTATGAATATTAATAATATTATGAATATTAATAATATTATGAATATTATTAATATTATGAATATTATTAATGTTATGAATATTGTAACATCCCTCCAAAACCTTTTCATATTTATATAATAGAATAAAGCGTAGATATTAAATTTATAAAATCAACATATGTATATAGATATTGAAAATACATCATCTCGTACATCGTATTAAAAAAGAGACGTCCCTCTTATAGGGTTTTAATACATTCCATCAACTGTTTCGAAATAAAAACCAAATACAGCATGAAAAGGACAAAACAGGCGATCTCCTATCAGAAGACCCAAAACAGCCGATCTGCTATCAGAACAGAAAACAAGCGATCACCGCATAGAGACAGAAACAGGCGATCTCCTTCCGGCGACCACTCACTGAGGAGCTCTACTCCCTGGAAGATCATCTGCTCCCGTGTAAAATACACGATCATCACAGTTTTAAGAGCAAACAGCCATAGAACAATACAAAGGGTAAGCTAGATATTTTTAAAACTTTAAATATGAAACTTCATAATCAACATAAATCAGCTTTTTAAACACCCACATAAAATCCATCATTTCCTCATTCATATCACACAGCCATCAAGTAATCACATATTTCACAATTTCCTCAAGAGTCGTTCAATTCACATAATTCCATCAAGTGTCTATCAATTTTCAATGTTTCTCATTCCTCACGTCAGACTTCCACTGACTCATCACACATAGACACTTGACACTACTTCCGGAAGGCACGTGCATTGACTAGACTCAGAGATCTGCACCTGTCATGCTGCACCACTGTGAAATCACACACATTCACTGGGTCGCTGTGAAATCACACACATTCACAAGCGTATAAATGAATCTCAATACCATCACTATCCTAGCATGACAGGGTTAATCCACACAAAACGGGTCGAGCTCGTTCTCTTTCAAACAACTCACCCATACATGTGAACCTCCTTCGACTCTCAACGCCTGAATAACTTCATCTATATGATTCCATTACATCAGGAGAGTCAGGATATCTCATAAAACGAATCACCGGTCATTGCACACTCTACACGATCTTACACGGTATTTTCTTTCCTGAAAATACTATGCCTTGATCCCACATCCACAACATTCAAAACATCATACCACTCAAATGAATGATTCAAATCACAGCAACAATCATTTCAAAGATTCAGATTTTCGAATATCACATGCATTCCACATTTAAATCTCAAACAGTCTCCACGACACTAAAACAGGGGAGTTCGAAATCAACAATAACACAGGCGATCACGTCCAAAACAGGGGATTTCGAAATCTGTATTTAAAACCGGCGATCACGTCGCCCAAACACATAAGAACAGAACATCATGAAAAAGGGGTTTAAAACCGACGACCACATCGCCCAAACACACAGAACAGAGCATTGCGAAAAAGAATATGAAACCGGCGACCACGTCGCCCTCACTTCAGAAACAGCTAGCCTACGGCTTTTATTGAAAATAAAGCTAGCTTCCCTTACCTAGACTTGCGCAAAACACCAAGAGCTCCAAAACCCACCGAAGCTTAAAGATGCCTTAGCTCTATTTTAGCGTCTGGTTTGGAGAACTTGCAGAGAACCTCCCAAGTGCTCTAAGGGCAGTCGTCGCTCGTCGTACTGGTGCTTGAGGATGCCTGAAACGCAGCGCGAAGGAGAGAAAGGAGAAGGATGAAGGTAAACTCACTCTTTCACTCTTGAACCACTGCAACGTTCTTTGCCTCTCAGAAGTGAGTTTAAAATCTAAGCCAACTTGCCCAGGAATGCCGCTGCCACCACCCACTCTGCAGGAAAGGTTGCGTGCACACTTCCTTGAACAGTGTGGCCACGTGGGTTTTGGGTCACTTTCCATACCAACTCTCTGGAGCTACTGTTCTGAAGTACGCTCACTGACTACGTGTCGCGCATTCAAGACGTTCATGCTAGGGGCCTGGGCCCCACTTCATCTGCGTGAAACACGACATCGCGCGATAACCTTCCACCGATGACTGCTCGCGCGATGACTATCCACCGATGACTCATCCTGGCAGACGAACGATGTCTCTCCCTGGAAGATGACCAATGTCTCTCTCTGGAAGACGACCGATGTCTCTCAGTGGAAGACGACCGATGCGTCCTTCAATCCTGGCGATGCCCGCATGCCTCTCACCCTGGCGATGCCGCATGCCTCGCGCCCTGGCGATGCCCGACGACACATCGCCACGCCTTGCTGAAGGTTCTTCATCCCACTATGTTACGTCCAACGTATCATCTCCACATGACTTGGTGACGTCGGTAGCTTCACATTTCCAAGAGTAGATCAGCACTAGTCCTCGTGCGCCCATGCATGCAACACTAAGGACGATTTCTTATGCTCAAGCATAGAGCTTCGCATGCACAGCGTATCTAAGGCTTAACTCACACCTTCATACGCGTGGTTTTTGGAACCCACTATGGTTGATCCAACATCTTGACCACATACTAAGCGTAGTTTCGGCGATCATGCGTACTCTAGGCGACAGGCGATCATGTGCCAGAGAAGTCGGAGATCGCCTCCGTCTTCAACAACGGCGATCTCGTAGATTTCTAAGTTACACTTATCTTCCTTTACTCTTCTTGATCCCCATGTCTTCCTCGAGCACACCCACGTGATTACCTCACGATAAGGTCATCGCACCTGACTACTTCGTTAATACAATAGTCAGCCGACCGACCTCTACCAGCTGACCCCAGACCTTGGGTGACGTCCGAGGTCCGACTACTACGAAACTTCTATTACCAGCTCTTTGTATTTTAAATAATAACATATTCTGAAATTATTTAAATATAACACTTTTATTCCAATTAAAGTTTCTAGGTCCTTACAAATATTATTAATATTATTAATATTTAATATTATTTAATATTAATATTTATATTATTTAATTTAAGATTTAGTAGATTTATTATTATATTATTAATATTATTTATTAGGATATTGTTAATATTATATTAATTTTTTATTAATATTATCCTATTTTCTTAATCTTCTTAATTTTATTCCTCTTATTAATCTTTTCTTCCTCTTCTTATCTTTTATTCCTCTTCTTCCTCTTTTCTTACTCTTCTTCCTCTTCTTCCTCTTTTCTTCCTCTTCTCTTCGTTTTCCTATTCCTCCCTCTTTTTCCTCTCTTCCTCCTCCTCTTCCTCTTCTCCTCCTCTTCCTCTTTTCCTCCTATCCTCTCCTCTTCCTCCCCTCCCTCCTCCTCTTCCCCATCTCCTCTTCCTCCCCTTCTTCCTAATCTCCCTCTTCTCTTCCTCCCTATTAATCCTCTTCCTATCCTGTTAATCCTAGTAATCTCGTGTTCCTCCTATAGTCCTCTTAATATTCTCTTAATAATCCTAATAATATCCTCTTAATCTTCCTTATATTCCTAATTCTATTAATATTCCTAATATCATTTGTATTATGAATATTAATATTAATATAATTTATATTATTAACATTAATATTAACATTAATATAACTATTATAACTAATAATAAGTATAATAAAAATCGTAATATGATAAAAGAACTTGTCTGGTTTAGTGGTTAAAGCTTCTTTGGTGACTGAAAGGACTTGTGTTCGAGTCCTGCCTGCTGCAGTGGCGTGAAGCACATCCCTTGGTCTACAACCACATAAGTCCATTCTTTCATCTTCCATTTTCTTCCATTCCATGGGTTTTGTAGTTTAGTGCAATTCAATTGGTAGAATCAATTCTCTTGTTTTAGTTTCGGTTTCTTGGTGTTGTTCTTGCATTCTTGGACTGTTCTTGAATGGTTCTTGGAGATTGCTTGCTATTTTAGAATTACCCATTCATTCTATGTTGATTTCTTACATTACAAGTTACATAATCTTGTATTTTGAGCATGAACCTTTGTCTTTTGAGTAGAAACTCTATAATTGCCTTTAAGAACTTGATCCCATTCTTGAAAGTGTCTTGAATACTATGAAACCAATGGTAACTCATCCCAAATTCAAGAAAGGTTCAAATGGAATTGCATCATTTGTCCATTCCAAAACGCCACCAACATATACAAGCAGTGGACAATTACAAAACGCACAAAATGCACAGAGGTAGAAAAAGAAAAGGTTGTTCTATTCATCCACAACTACCAAAGCTATTAATCACCAAAAAGCTATCATGAATTCAAACTATTGAAATTATTTTGAAACACATTCTCTAACATCTCATTGTCTCAAAAGAGTAGAAAATATCTTATAAAGGATTTACCTCTCCACGAAATTGTCTTATACCACTGAGAAGGAAATAAGGTGTTAGGTTAGACCTTCAAACCACTCTGAGAACCACTGAGAATCAAGAGCACGATGTTAGGCTAGAGCTTCAAAAATAAAATTACACAACCAATATAACACAGAAATAAAAGAAAGAAATCGAAATGGGGCAAAACCTAGGTCTTAAACTCGCAGAGACTCACAAAGATTGAAAACGGAAGGATATGCAAAACTCCCATTTGCGTTCTCATGATGGTGCGACTACTCCATCGTTGAGTTGTTCGAAGGTTGCACTGATGCTGCTCAAGCTCAAGCGCTCGCACTCGAAAGCTCACTCGAAAATGCCCAATCGCACACAAAAATGCTGAAGCTCAACCGAAAATGCTAAGCTCGTAGTGCTTATATGCTAAAAAGTCTTTTTTCTTTTTGTGAAAATGCTACCCTAAATAACCAAGTAGTTTTCAAATAAATAAAAATTAATTATTTATGTAGGATTAATCTTCACAATTTTATTATTTATTTAAATTTAATTTTAAAATGTATAATGTGGGTTTAATCTTCAAAACTTCAATTTTTTATTATTTTTATATTTTTAGTGGTGACGGACCAACACAACTCCTTTTTTTTTAATTTTTTTTTAAATTTGCATGAGTGTAGTCTACACTTTCCCACATTTTTTTTGAATTTTTTTAATAATGAAGGTTTAGTTGACACTATTTAGTATCCACATGCCACCACCACCTTTTTTTTTTCCAGCTAAATCTATTTTTTCTTGTAATGATATAAATAAATAAATAAAACATGTGTGTAACTGAAGATAAATTAAATGATATAATTTCAAATAAATAAATAGGATTATTACTAGAGGTAAAATAAATAATATATATACAGTGTACTGAATTATAACTTCTGAAATACAAAGACTTGTATTTTAACATGGTCTTAACTCAATGTAACAAATTTTATGACTTTCTCAACTGAAAAAATTCATTAACACTTTCAAAAATCACATAATATGATGAATTTTAAGATATGTTATATTTTTCTTACCAATTATCTATATACACGATTTAATGAGATACAACAAGTACAAAAATAGTAAACATGTATGCAACTTTCTTTTATCTAAACTCATTAAATAAAAATAATAATTACTTTTATTTTATTTTTTTATTGCTTTTATATATTTCTATAAATTATAAAGAATTATATTTTACATAATATAAAATAAAATAAAAATTTTAAATAATTAAATATAGATCAATATATTATAAATAAAATAAAATAACAAACATATAAACTAATATGAACATAATAACAACCAGTGCATAACTAAAGTAAATTAAATTATATATATATATAAACAATATATAATTTAAAACAAATAAAAATTTAATAAAATATCCACTTTTATTAAGATTAATATAAAAAATCTTAATCTCATCCTCCCGAGTGACATAATAAAATTAAGGATATATAAAAGTACTTTTAGAAGATTTAAAATTTCCTTCCTCCAAATCTCTCTCCTTCTCTTGAGATTCCTTATCTTATCTTTATCTTTATTTATCTTTTTTATCTGTTATAAGGTTATTTTATTTCTCTCGTATTTTTATTTTTATTTTTGTTTTTGTTTTTGTTTTTTATTTTATTTTATTATTATATTTTATTTAGTCGTAATATTTCTTTAAAAAATTTTGATTTATTTTTTAAATATTCACACTTATTGTCTAGATAAAATAATTAATATATATATATATATTAAGTTTGAATTTAATTATAAAAGTTAAAACATAATATTTTTAACTCTTATTTTAAAGTAAAAATAAAAAGATAATATAATTATTTAAAAATGGAAATATTACAACTGAACCGTTAAAAAGAAATTCAGACCTAAAACAAAATTTAACTACAAATAGGATAATAAAATGAAGACAAAATAGAAAATAGTACCAGAGAATACTGATATGTCTTGCCTGTACCAGTAACCCGTACCACTTTATTTCCTGAAGCTATTTGGTCAGACCAGAGCATCAAAATGTTTCGTTAGACATTAAATTACCACTTTAATAATATCGTTTATGTAAATAAATAACTAAAAAAATATTAATATTTTGATTTTAGAATATATTAAAATAATTTTTCAATATACTTTCTTCTCATTTTTTTCCATTCAAATAAATTCGTTTTGAATTCTCTTTCTATATTCTTCTCTTTCCTTTCCCACTTTCTCAGTAGTATTTGGATTCAGGTAATTACTCCACTCGAATGAAAATATATTAGTGCATTTCTGGATCAAGAGATTGACATAGAATTGGTGAGGCGGAAAGACAAAGAAATTAACTTTAGAATCCTCGCATATGTAACATGAATAACGAAGAAATACACTAATTAGAACGAGGTTATCTGCAGGCAACGTGTTCCAGTAAAGTTGAAGTCTCCCGTGATGAAACCATGCATCAATCAACTGATTCAACGAAAGTACATAAATTTAATAGGTGATGACAGTTTTTCCACAACGATAACGATAAATATAAATATTAAAAATAAATAAAATTAATAGTTAATTAAATGGATGTTAATTTTATTTATTTTTAATGATTATTCTAAATACATGAGTTAAGTCAATATTAATAAAAATATTTTTACTTGTTAAAAATAATTAGTGTCACTTCAGAATTAATTAAGTCCTAAACAACTTTATTAGATGGATGTTAATTAAACATTGATACAAATATTCTTTATGTATTAAAAAGTTAATTTTAGAATTGACTAAGTCAATTGTATTCTGAATAAAAATATATATTTTACATAATATAAAATTAAATTAAAAATAATTTTTTATTTTTCAATTTTTTAAAAAGTTAATCCAACACTATTATTTAGGAGCTAATCTGATGTTTTCTGGTAGTTAATGAAAGAAAAGAAGAAAAGGATAAGTAGGATTTTACTCTTTTTAACTAAAAAAGTATTATTTAGGGTAAATAGTGAGTTGAGTATAATAATATTGACATACTTCATTTTTTTTATAATAAAAATAACTAGTACACACAAACTTTAATTTTGTTTAAACTCGGTGAAATGAATATTTGTCCATATATTTATTAATTTTTTATGCATAAAATAATAATTTTGAAAAACGTATAACTTGACTTTGAAAAGAATCGTTATTTCAAGAATATTTAATATTAGAGTGTGACATAATAAATATTGCAAAAGTAAGACAACAATTATAAGATCATTAAATTAAAATGTGTGAAAATATAAAGGACATAAGATAATTATTTATTTTTTTGGTTTCACATAACCGTAGGAATCCTAACAACGAAGCTTATACAATTATTGGCTGTGGGTTAATTTCCTACATGCATATACAAAATGATAATTTCCATTTGTTTTAGTTCATCATGCTTTATTTTTTAAATGGATTAGTTTTATTTTGAAAGTTAATGTAATTTTCATATCTATTCATGTTGTCTCCTTTTGTTGGCCTGAGGAGTTTCCTTTAATTTTCCTTTCATTTACAAAACTTTTTCCTTTGAAACTTTCTTCCATGCTTCACTTGCAAAGTCAATAAAGACAGGGCTAAGAAATTAAGCATCGATCAGGTATGCCAACTATTTATATCCTCTTGCGGAGAAAATCATATTTGTAATGGTTGTGTTTGCTCTTTTATTCATACCAAGCTTTAGAGCATAACACAACGCAATGGCCAGTTACTTGCTCAAAATATTGTTCCTAGTGTTTGTGTGCCTTACGCATACCAAAGTTTCCATTCTCGGATTCAACTCTCCATCACAGAGTTCATATGTGAAATGCAGAGAGAGGGAGAGACAAACACTCCTCAATTTCAAACAAAGTGTCCTAGATTTATATGGCATGCTCTCAACGTGGAGGGATGATGAAAATAACAGAGATTGTTGTAAATGGAAAGGCATTCAATGCAACAATGTAACACGTCATGTACAAGTACTTGATCTTCGTGGTTCAATTATGCATTTTTTGATTGGTCCATTCAATCTCACTTTATTGGTTGACTTGCAAAAGTTGGAATATTTGGATCTTAGTTATCATCTTGATAATAGTGGCAGTCAAATCCCAGAGCAAATGGGCTCCTTCAAAAACTTAAGATATCTTAATCTATCATATGTGTATTTTTTTTGGGGAATCTCTTCTCAATTGGGAAATCTCTTGAAGTTGGAGTATCTCGATCTTCAAGTAAATTCTCTCGACGGAGCAATCTTTTCTCAACTGGAAAATCTCTCAAAGTTGAAGTATCTTGATCTTAAAGGAACAGATCTTCGTGGAACCATCCCTTCTGAACTTGGGAAGCTTACAAGATTACGATATCTAGATCTAAGTGACAATTATTTCAAAGGAGAAATCCCTTATCAACTTGGAAATCTCTCACACTTGAGGTATATTGATCTTGGTGAAAATTCATTTTCTGGAGCTATCCCTTTTCAGGTTGGAAATCTTCCTCTTTGCACACTCTTAGACTTGATGGTAGTCATGGTCTTAAAATAAAAGATGAAAATTGGTTATTTTCTCTCTCTTCATTAAGAACACTTAGCTTGACATCGTTTCCTGATTTTGGCTCCTCTTGTCATATGATCAATGAGCTTATGCCAAACTTAAGGGAGTTGAGGCTAGTTAATTGCAATCTTTCTGATAATGATATTTCATCTTTGTTTCGTTCTGATTCCAACTTTTCCACTTCTCTTATTATCCTTCATCTCTCTCATAATATTTTGACTTCATCAGCACTTCAGTTATTGTTCAACTTCAGCTCCAAACTACAAGAACTTCATCTGAATCACTGCAGCCTTATTGACCGAAGCTTTCTTATGTCGTCTGCTTTCGTTAAAATGTCCCTGCCTTCACTTTTCACTCTTCATCTCTCCTCTAATCTATTAAAATCACCAGCTATATTTCATTGGATTTGTAACTACACTGCCAATCTTCGTAGCCTTGATCTTTCGTATAACTTGTTTGAAAGTCCCATCCCAAGTGGATTTTGGGAAGTGATTAACACTCTTGAAGATCTTCACCTCTCACATAACAAATTGCAAGGTGAGGTTCCATCTTCCCTTGGGAATATAAGCACATTGCAAAGTTTATCCCTTAGTTACAACAACTTCAGTGGGGAACTTCCTAGCTTTATTCAAAATTCTTCATTGCAAACTCTAGATTTATCTTTCAACCGGATTACTGGAATGCTACCTAATCTTTCAGTCTTTACATCTTTGAGATATTTAGATCTTTCCAACAATCAGTTAACTGGAGAAATACCGAAAAACATTGGGTTGCTATATGAGTTGGAGTATCTTTCCCTAAACGAGAATTACTTCAATGGTGAAATCAATGAATTGCATCTCACAAACTTGTCTAAATTGGTATACTTGGACTTAACCGACAACTCATTGTCTCTTAAGTTTGCTACAACTTGGCTTCCACCTTTCCAATTAGTTAGTTTAGGACTAGCTTCTTGCAATTTGGGTCCTAGCTTCCCAAGTTGGCTCCAGGCTCAAAGTCAGTTAATCTTTCTAGATATTTCTGATGCGGGGATTGATGACTTTGTGCCACATTGGTTTTGGAACAAGTTACAGCTTATAAGTGAGATGAATATTTCTTGCAACAGTCTCAAAGGTACAATTCCGGATTTACCAATCAAGCTTAATAATGATTATTTGACAATTGTTTTCATTCTAAATTCAAATCAAATTGAAGGAGAAATTCCGGCTTTTTTGTCACAAGTTGACACATTGGATCTTTCCAACAATGATATTTCGGATTTAAATGCATTCGTGTGCGGAAAAATAGCAACTCCAAATATCCGCACTTTGGATTTGTCAAATAATCAAATAATGGGACAACTTCCCGACTGTTGGGAACATTTAAATTCGTTAGAATATATTGATTTGAGCAATAATAAATTAACAGGGGAGATTCCACAGTCCATGGGTACTCTTGTTAATTTGAAAGCTTTGGTCTTACGAAACAATAATTTAATTGGAGAGCTACCTTTGACACTGAAGAGTTGTGCTAGTTTGATTATATTTGACATGAGTCGAAATTTTTTGTCTGGTCTAATACCCTCATGGATTGGAGAAAATCTACAAGAGTTGAAAATCTTGACCATGCGAATAAATCGCTTCACTGGAAGTGTTCCTGTCCAAATTTGTTATCTGAAAAAAATTAATCTTTTGGATCTTTCGATGAATCACTTATCTCGAGAAATTCCAACATGTCTGAGGAATTTTACTGCAATGAAGGAAAGGAGCCTAATTCCAAGACAAATTGAAAGGCAACGAAAAATTTCATCTCAAGAGGCTGACTTTGATATTTATGACTATAACGTGTTTCTAATGTGGAAAGGTCAAGATTACGAGTTCTTGAATCCAGAGAATCTTCTTAAAAGCATTGACCTTTCAGGTAATGATCTAACAGGTGAAGTACCCAAAGAGGTTGGATATTTACTTGGATTGGTTTCTTTAAATTTATCAAGAAACAACTTTCATGGAGAAATTCCTTCCGAAATTGGAAATTTAGGTTTGCTAGAATTTATCGACTTATCAAGAAATAACTTCTCAGACAGTATTCCTTCCACTCTTTCCAACATTGATCGTCTTGGAGTGTTAGACTTATCAAACAACAATCTGAGTGGAAGAATCCCTTGGGGAAGACAGTTGCAAACCTTTGATGCCTCTTGTTTTGAAGGAAATTTTGATCTTTGTGGAGAACAACTCAACAAAAGTTGTCCTGGAGACAAGACAACACAAAAACCTCAAGAACAAGGGATTGATGGTGAAGAAGACAAATCAATTTTCTATGGAGCATTATACATGAGCTTGGGGTTAGGTTTCTTTGCAGGCTTTTGGGGCTTATTTGGGTCAATGCTATTTTGGCAGCCATGGAGAATTGCTTATATGAGACTCTTGAACAGACTCACAGACTATATACTTCTAATGGCTGAACTGAATGTTGTCAAAGTGCCATAGGAGGCTCAAAGGATAGTTAGTAGGTACGTTTTCCCAATTACTTCTTTCTTATAAATTCTTACTCTTCATTTCTCTGTTTTGTTTTAAATCAAAGTGAGAATGTATTATTTTTTAGATTAATATTGTTTATCTCGGTACCAATCAAGTTCTTCGATTTCTCTTATTAATTATGTATTCTTTCTATTGCTGATTTGTATCACTTTACCTCATTATGTCTCTTCACTTCTAAGTCTTTCACAACCACAAATTGGTCTTCATTAATTTTAAATTTAAACGTTGAGTTTGTCCAGTTCTATTTTTTGAATTAGTCAGTGCCTTAACTAATAGTAATTTTCCAGAAAATCATTATTTTACTTGTAATAAATAAATTATAGATGACGTGATCTGTTTTGATAATTTTCGGACAACTTTTCTCTTGTTTAAACCTCTTAATAAAGTCTCTAGTTTTTCCTCATCACGACTAATATATGTATTCTAAATTTATCACAAAATTTGCAGTTTATGGAAGATTAACATCAAAAGTTCTATCTTGGATGAAAGCTGCATGGATTACTGGAGGAGTATGTTTTGCATTCATCTTACATATTGATGCCACCTTCAAATTTTTAAGTGTCAGCAATAACGAGTGAGAGAGTTTTAGGTTCATACTTCATAGTGCAATCCCTCTTTGTTCAAACAAGGTTGTTTCATTTTAAAAGATATCTATGGTTGATACCAAAATAATATAATATTATTAGTACTTCATGTATTGTAATGCATTTCTTCAATATTCTCTTCCTTGTCTGCTTTCATTCAAGGTTATTTCTTTCCCTTTCCCTTTAATATTTCTTATTTTTTCATGAATACTAATACTTATGTTTTAATTAATCATGTTATCTGAAGTTATTATTTTAAGTAGTTTTGTTTCTTACATAAAAGTTTTAAAATAAGATAAAAAAGGAAAAAAAATGTATTTTACACTACTAGAAAATCATTAAATAAAAATCAACTTTAGAAAAAAAAAATTAGTTGCTATATTGAAAAAATTAGAGACCATTTTAGAGACTAATTTTTTTTTTAGTTTCTATTATTGTTAAATAGTTTCTAAATTGGTATCTAATTAGCTACCAAGGTTTTTGCTATCAAATTTAGAATCTAAATAATTAGTAGTTAAAATGTTGGTAGCTAATTAGATACCAATTTAGAAATTATTTAACAATAATAGAAATTGTTCTCACCGGTTGACTTCTTCGTCGGTTGACCTAGGCTGAACGCACCTCCTCTTGAGTTGGAGTCACATCTCTCTTTGTTGCTTCAAGTATGGCTCCGTTGTAACAGAGGGCGCCCTACCTGTTGATGACACTCTGGCGCTCAAGTTAGAAAGGGCTCACAAAAGCAACAATAAATCTCAGTTTAGTGTGCAAAAATAGTGTACCTTCAATTGGGGTCTCAAGCCCCTTTTATAAGCATACAAGCAACATGCAAATAAGCACATTTATCTTTTATCTCCAACAAAAAAAAACGGCCTACCACGTGCACCAATAATTTGTAGGTGCTAACCGCAGGCAAACATTCTGTTACATATGCACATCCCTATCTTCTTTAAGGTTAACAGCAACTATCAATAGACTTTTACGTGTAACAAACATGCAACAACAATATAACAACAAATATGCAACATAATAACAAATATTATAACAACTACCATCATACATATCTATAAGCGCGAAAACAAAGGGGTATCTCGTATGACAACCTTGCCATGCGTTTTGGGCCAGTCATATAAGTCGTAGCTTGGCCCAACATCTAAGCTGACCTTTACCTTCTCGAGCATCGAGCTACTGTTAACATACACTAGGTTGCCGAACTCTGTACAGTACACAAGCCCCCAGGCTCGAGCTGAGCTTGACCAGGTGAAGAGTCTACTGAGTACCTCCTGACAACTGATGTGACCGTTTCTCAAGGATAGGTGAGGCACGACACACGAAACGTTTTTGAAAAGATGTTTTGGTTACATGCGATCCCATGAGAACACGTGTCATAGTACTACTGGTGGGGGAAACCCTTACATTTCGAATTCCCTCCACCCTTAAACCCCACTTAGGCATACTATTCCATCACACCAAAACTTAAACCTTCTTCACCTTCCATCACTCCTCGAGCTCACTACGCTTCTTATCAAAGTTACTCTCTTTACAAACATCATAGGTACTTTCTTTTCCTTAATCTCAACTATATGTCAATGCAATACTTGCTCTACCCAGAATTACCTTCTGGGTAATGTATTTTAATTTGTGCATCATCGCATGACTCTTTGAATATCTGTTTATAGTGTTTTTCTGCGAACTATTTGCTTGTGCGTTATGTTGTGCTGAGTCTGAACTGTTTTTTATTTTGTGTGTGTTTGTGTTTAGATGCAACCCGCACCGGATTATAAAACCTTGTACTCCTGGGCACCCCTGAACCTTCTTTCTGAAACCTTTTCCTATACCTCTCATGAGAAACTCATAACCCTTAGGAAGAGTTGATGGAGATCAAGTACAAGAGGATTTTACTAATGGAGGAAGAGGTCATCCACCCAAGCATTTAAAATTCTTCTTACTAGTCTTCTTAAAAAGTAGAACAGTTTGGGTTCTCTTGAAAATTCAAAAGATAGTAGTATAAATAAATCTTTGTAAATACTCTTGTATAAATTTGTAAATAATATAGAAATATCCTTAGGAGTATGCCAAAGAGGAAAACCAAAAGAAACCTCTAAATGTAAGGCATTTTAGGCACTTTCTTTAGGAAAAAGTGGAAAAAGTGACTTTTCTACTCCTTTCTCTCTTAGGCACTAGAAGGAGCTAGAAGAGTGACTCTTCCCACTCCTTCCCCTTTGTAACATGACCAGCCCTCTCCATTATAAATAGGGGTGCTTGGTACTTTGAAAAAAAAAAAGTTGAAAGTTAGAAGAAAAGAAACTATCTTGAAATTGAGAGAGAGAGTGAGTTTGTGAGACTTGTCTCTTCTTCTCCTCCATGTCTTATCTTGTGAGCTTTGGAGACTCTCAAGTGGCGGCACCACCCACTCATCTTGGAAGAACCACCCTCCAAGTGGCGTGAATCACATCTCCAAAAGGCTACAACCACATAAGTCATTTCTATTCATCTTCTAAAAATACCCATTTGTGTTTTCTTGTAGTTTTTCCATTTTTAATCGGGTCAATCTTTTCCATGAGTTGTTTCCTTTCATTTGCTGCCATTGTTCTGCACTTTTTTTGGTTTATTTCCTTGTTTTCTTGCTGTTTTAATTTCGTCCAAACCATGGGTTTCCATATACATGTGTTGTTCTTGTTTTCCATCCATGGGTTTTTTGTTCTTTGATGAGTTTCTTGTGATTTTCTAATTCCTATTGAATTTCAATCAGTATTTTCGCTTCTTCTTGGTGTTCTTATGATGTTCTTGTGTTTCCTTTGAAGTTTGGTACTGTTCTTGAATTACCCATTCATATTCCATTGTTATCTTACACTACAAGTTACCTATTCATGTGTTTTTAGTATGAACCTTTGTTTTCTTGAGTAGAAACTCTATTAATTGCTCTTTAGAATTTTGATCCTAATTCTTGAAAGTGTCATGAATACAATGAAACCTATATCAACTCAACCCAAACCAAGAAAGGTTCATAAGAGACTCACATCATGTGGTATCTAGAGCCATGGTGTTGATTTGTTGATTGTGAGTTGAATAGACACTTTCTTTTTGGGCAATTTTTTTTCCAGCACCTATAATTTCGTGTTTCTTGTTTTTCCAGCACCTTATATTCATACTTTTGTTTGGTTTGAATATATTTTAGTTGTGCCTTTTCATTGATCATACTTTTTGCTTTGAGTTTTATGTTCATAGTGTTCTAGGTGTCCAAATCTTGTCTCTACTTGCTTGCTTTTGATTTTGAAAGTTTGTGTTTCTCTTGAATTTGTTTTAGTACTTGTGATTGGAGGTTCCAAACATTTGATTTCAAGTGTTCAGTTATCTTGAATCCTTCATAAAATTTTTGTGCAATTTGATTGATGTTTCAACTTCCATATGATGCATATTATGGTTCTTTCACTACATAAGTTCCATTTGGTATAAAAAAAAAAGAAAAAAAAAAACAGAACTGAAACAGAACAAAACAGAACCAATTCTGTTTTTAAATCCTTCAAAACAGTTTGGTATTTGCATCTATTCATTCTTTTGCACATTAATTTTCATACCAAAGTTGGATTCATAGTGATTGGCAAATTGTTGTCTACTTTGTGGAACTTTTGATCCTTGTGTTTTGACAAGTTTATGAGCTGTACTTTCTTTCTTGATTATAAAGTTTAGTGAGTATTCTTTGAGTCTTATTGTGTACCTTTTATTGCTTGTCTTTCATTCCTTAAGTTTTGTCATATATCTTGTATTCTTTTTGCACTACCCTTTCTTGTTTTGTACCTTTTCTTGCTTGTCTTTTATTGTTCTTTAAGTTTTGTGGTGATTATTTTTGGATGAGTGGTTGAGTGCTTTGGCATCTTTCATTTGAGGTTACTCCATTCCACAAGAGAAGCTTGATTGAGGGAAGTATAATTTCTTGGAGTGATTTTGAGTGCCTTAATTTTTTTACCAAAACCGCACCACTTATTTCTTTGTTTTCTAACCTTGTTTTCTTTAATTGTTTGCTATTTGTGTTTGCTGTACTGTTTTGAAAATGGCTCAATATTCAAGTGGAGAATCTTCCAAACCACACTCTCCACAAAAAGCTTTCATTCTTGGTGAATTAAAAGAAGCCAAAAGGTCACTTGCACAAAAGGATGAAGCTATAAGACAATTGGAAGAAAGATTGCAAAGGCTTGAAGTGACTAAAGAAAGGTCCAGCCATACACACCATAGAAGACACCATTCTTCAAGGCATTCATCAAGAACTTCTTCCAACTATCATGGACATGAAGATGAAACCGAATGGAGGAGGCATCATCATTATGAAGAAAGGCGCCAACATGTGGCAAAGCCTTATATGCCTTTTGTAAAATTACCTAGCTTTAGTGGTGAAGGTGATCCAAATGTATATTTGGGGTGGGAAGCAAAGGTTGAACAAATCTTTCATGTACATGAGGTCCAAGAAGACCAAAGGGTAAAACTAGCTACTTTAGAATTTCTAGACTATGCCATGCAATGGTGGCATAAAACTCTTATGGACATTGGGCTAAACAAGAGACCTCCCGTGGTTTCTTGGAACAATTTGAAAGAGTGTATGCGCGCTAGATTTGTTCCACCACACTTTAGGAAAGACCTATTGTTGAAGCTCCAAAGGCTTCACCAAGGCACGCTAAGTGTGGATGCTTATTTTAAAGAGCTAGAAATGCTTATGCTTAAAGTTGATATACATGAAAGTGATGAAGCTAAGATGGCTAGATTTGTAAGTGGTCTTAGAAGGGACATTCAAGATGTTGTTGAACTTTATGAGTACTCTTCTTTAGAAAACTTGGTTCACCTTGCCATCAAGGTTGAAACCCAAATTGCAAAGAAACTTGCTTTCAAAAATACTCATAATGATGGCTATTACAACAACTCTTGGAAAAATAAAAACAAGTCTTTGTCCAAATTTCCTTTTAAAGATTCATCTTTCAAATCCAAGGATTCAAAGTCTTCCACTTCAACTAATAAATCTCCAACCAAATCGTCTAGTAAGAAATGCTTTAAATGTTTAGGATATGGTCACATAGCTTCTAATTGCCCTTCTAAAAGAAATATGATGATGCATGATGGCATAGTAGTTAGTGAGCATGATTCAGCTTCTTCTAGACATTCTACACCACCTAGTTCATCTAATGAATGTGATAGTGAAAGTCCACTTGAAGGTGACTTGTTAGTAGTGAGACGCATGCTTGGCCAAGTTTTAAAACCTTTTGATGAAAGCCAAAGAGAAAACATTTTCCATACAAGGTGTCTCATTAATAACAAGTTATGTTCATTGATTGTGGATGGTGGTAGTTGTGCTAATGTGGCTAGCACAAGAGTGGTAGATAAACTTGGATTATCTACTATCTCTCATGCAAAGCCCTATAAATTGCAATGGTTGAGTGAAGTAGGAGAAATCATTGTTAACAAACAAGTCCTCATAGCATTCTCAATTGGTAAATATAAAGATGAGGTCTTGTGTGATGTTGTACCTATGGAAGCAACACATGTACTTTTGTGTAGGCCATGGCAATATGATAGAAAAGTTTTTCATGATGGCTTTACCAACAAACTTTCTTTTGACTTCCTTGGGCATAAGGTCATATTAAAACCCCTCTCTCCACAAGAAGTTCATGAGGACCAATTAAAAATGAAAAATAAAAGAGAAAATGAAAAAGAAGAAAATGATAAAATGAGTCATAATACCTTATCAACTAAATCAATCTTTTTGACTCATGCTATGCCTCAATTTGAGCATCCAAGGTATTCTTCTTCTTTGTCTTTTTCATTACCAAAAGTTCCTACTTGCACTCCATATTGGTTGAAAAATGTTAGGGATGATTTTTCCATACCTACTAATGGTTTTTACCCTTTAAAGGGAATTTTTCCTAAGAAACTAATCATTCCCCCACATTTTTTTCCAACATGGTCTGTCTATAGGACTTCTTTTTCCGACATCCCAATGATTCATAATGCTAAGTCAAGTTTGCCTTTATTATCATCCACTGCTTTATTTGATAGCAAACTGACTTTGTTATATGTAGGGATTCTGAATTCGCGGACGAATTCTCTCCAACCTAGGGAGCATGATGGAGATCAAGTACAAGAGGATTTTACTAATGGAGGAAGAGGTCATCCACCCAAGCATTTAAAATTCTTCTTACTAGTCTTCTTAAAAAGTAGAACAGTTTGGGTTCTCTTGAAAATTCAAAAGATAGTAGTATAAATAAATCTTTGTAAATACTCTTGTATAAATTTGTAAATAATATAGAAATATCCTTAGGAGTATGCCAAAGAGGAAAACCAAAAGAAACCTCTAAATGTAAGGCATTTTAGGCACTTTCTTTAGGAAAAAGTGGAAAAAGTGACTTTTCTACTCCTTTCTCTCTTAGGCACTAGAAGGAGCTAGAAGAGTGACTCTTCCCACTCCTTCCCCTTTGTAACATGACCAGCCCTCTCCATTATAAATAGGGGTGCTTGGTACTTTGAAAAAAAAAAGTTGAAAGTTAGAAGAAAAGAAACTATCTTGAAATTGAGAGAGAGAGTGAATTTGTGAGACTTGTCTCTTCTTCTCCTCCATGTCTTATCTTGTGAGCTTTGGAGACTCTCAAGTGGCGGCACCACCCACCCATCTTGGAAGAACCACCCTCCAAGTGGCGTGAATCACATCTCCAAAAGGCTACAACCACATAAGTCATTTCTATTCATCTTCTAAAAATACCCATTTGTGTTTTCTTGTAGTTTTTCCATTTTTAATCGGGTCAATCTTTTCCATGAGTTGTTTCCTTTCATTTGCTGCCATTGTTCTGCACTTTTTTTGGTTTATTTCCTTGTTTTCTTGCTGTTTTAATTTCGTCCAAACCATGGGTTTCCATATACATGTGTTGTTCTTGTTTTCCATCCATGGGTTTTTTGTTCTTTGATGAGTTTCTTGTGATTTTCTAATTCCTATTGAATTTCAATCAGTATTTTCGCTTCTTCTTGGTGTTCTTATGATGTTCTTGTGTTTCCTTTGAAGTTTGGTACTGTTCTTGAATTACCCATTCATATTCCATTGTTATCTTACACTACAAGTTACCTATTCATGTGTTTTTAGTATGAACCTTTGTTTTCTTGAGTAAAAACTCTATTAATTGCTCTTTAGAATTTTGATCCTAATTCTTGAAAGTGTCATGAATACAATGAAACCTATATCAACTCAACCCAAACCAAGAAAGGTTCATAATGAACTCACATCAAGAGTGGATGCCACTTTGGTAGGGAGGATGATTGGATTAACCTAGAACCCTGTAGAATAGACGAACCAATCTGTTGCGACAAGTCCATCTCCCTTAACAAACCCTTCTATTATTTTTATGCTACTGTATTTAAAAAGGTCCTCCTTCCTCTTCCCCTCTCTATCTTCGAGAAAGAACTCTTAACCGAGCTCAATGTGGCTCCAGCCCAACTACACCCCAATAGCTGGGCATTTTTCCAAGCCGTCTCCATACTCTGTGACCAACTCGACATCTCACCTTCTATGGATGTCTTCCTCTACTTCTTTGAGGCTAAAAACTTGAGTCACAAGCATTGGGTGTCTTTGAATGACGTCTCGGGAAGAGGAATTCTTACCCTCTTCCAATCTTCATATAAGAATTTCAAAGGCCACTTCATAAAGATCCATGCCAATGACAAACATCCCGACCTCCTCGACGGGTTCCCCCTGTATTGGACCAAAAAGCCTTCCTCCAATGTTACTCGGCGCTTGGAGGACTTAACCCCCGCCAATCAGGAGTTCTGCAAATTCTTATCTAGCCTCCAAGTTGTCATGCTCATAAGGGAGATTTGGACTAATATGCTTGCAATATGGAATTCAAAATATCCAAGAAAGATGTTTCCAAATTATTTCCTACAAATGTCAAAAAGAAGTACTCATGTGATGCAAGTCAAGACCACTTAAGGATGACCAAAGATGCTATATATAAAGGGTCATCTCAACAATCAAAAGAAGACTTCACAAAAATAAGAAAGGGCCATATTCCAAAGCACTTGAAGTTCTTCTTACTAGTCTTCTTAAAGAGTAGAACATTTTTGTAAATAATTGGGTTTTCTTGAAGAATCCAAGTAGTAGTATAAATAAAGAGGGCCCAAGCCCAAGAAGCCCAAGCCCAAGAAGCCCAAGCCAAGAAGCCCAAGTCAAGTGGGGCCCAAGTCCAATCCATGAGCATCAATAGGAGCAAGGCTAAAGCTTTGGGAAATAAGCATGAATGGATGTATCTCTTTTGTAATTTCTTTTGTGTAGTTTTTAGTAAAACATTAAAGGAAGGTGTAGATATTAAAATAAGGGGTGCTAATGTACAAAAACAAGTCACACCTTCCATGTGACATAAAAAGTAGGTGTAGGTGTAGTTTTAGGAGGTGCCAAAGTAGAAATCAAGTCACACCTCCCTTGTGACATGTGTTTTGGCTCCAAATTCAAATGCTTCTCATTTGAATTTTCCCACTTTAATTTCAGCCCTCTCACACTATAAATAGAGGTGCTATGCTCATGTAAAATAACATTGAAATTAGAAGAAAAGTTACTATACTCAAATTGTGAGTGAATTTTGTGAGACTTGTTCTCCTCTTCCTTGTCTCATCTTGTGAAGCTTTGGGAGCACTCAAGTGGCGGCAAATCTGCACTTATCTTGGATCATCACCTCCAAGTGGCGTGTCCATTCCCAATCCATGGCTACAACCACATAAGTTTCATCTTCTTTCATCTTCCATAGTCATTTCAATCGGTAGTTTTGATTCTATGTCTTGTTCTTGAATTTCAATCGGTTCTTTTGTTTCAATTTGTGTTTCCAGTCTATTTTTTTGTGTTTAAATTCTGCACCTATTCTTTTTTTGAGTTCAGCACCTTGTTCTTCATTCATTCATCACCATTAATTGTGTTTTAACCTTGGACCTTTGGAAATGAACCTTCACATCTACTTAACACTTGTTAAGTTAATGTCCAGTGGGGATTTTCCTTAGGTGACTCACTCTAAATTGCTAAGAATCTTGATCCTAATTCTAAGAAAGTGTCACAAATATAATGAACCTAAAATCAACTCACATAATCATGGCTATGTTGGCATTGCTGGAACTAATACTTTGATGTCTTCCTTGAAGAAGAACTGCTGAATGAAGAAAAGAAAAGGGGAGAAACTGTGGTTTCTGTGTTGCAATTTCTGCACATTTTGGTGTGTCTACTTCTGTGTTAACTCTGCTGCTACCATAACTCTGATACACCTTAAATTTCTGCTAGAATTCTAGTATGGTATCACAGGTTTGTTCCTGAAACAGTGTTGTCACACACACTGGTTTTTTGGTTTTCTTCTTAAAATAACGAGTTTCTTAAAATTTGGTTTTATCCTTTGTCTTACTCTATTTCAAAAGACAAATAGGGGGAGATTAATGTGGTTTTCAGTGTTGAACTGCTGCTGCTATTAATTGTTTTAATTGTTGTTGTCTTAGCTACTGTTTCACTCTGATTTTGCACCTCTTTCACATTGGTTTTCACACTAATTTTGATGGTTTTCTTTATGGAAATCACATGGTAAAAACTAGTTCATTGGTGCTAGTGAAACCTGGATATGGTTCTCTGGTACATGCACAATTTCTGTTTTGCAGGTGCTTTAAAATTCAAATAGATCATCACGAGCAAACCAGAGATTTGTCTTCATCAAATAGGGGGAGATTTTTGAACATTGGCTTTGATGTCTCCAAATCTATGTGGATTGCTTGAAGACTTTGATGATGGGTTTTTGGGTGTGTTTTGGTAGTTTGAATTTGTAATCCACTCATAGAATTGATCCAAGGTTATTTGAATCCTTAATCTTTTGAAAAGATGTGTTGTTTAAAAAGCTGTTGAAATTTCAACAGGTTGAAATTTTGAAACAACAGGTTATTTGACACTTAGTGGATTTTAAAATGTTTTGGAAAGCTTTGCCTTTACTTTTGCTGTCAAACCATTTTAACCGGTTATTTCGAAAAATCAACCAACTATTTTTTGAAAATCCTTAACAGAATTTGTTAAGTTTGGTAAAATTGTTTTTCCTCTTTTCAAACTGTTTTGGCCTTTGATTAAAAGTCTTAAACGGCTATTTTTGAGACTATATATCCTGTGTTTACATCTCTGAAGATTAAGAGAAGAGATTACCAAAAGATTGAAAAATATTTTCAAGTTTCCAAGATTGTTTAAGGCTTTGGATTCTTTCTAAGTGTGGAATAGGACTGTTGTGTATTCTTTCAATCCAATCTGTGATTGTATCAGGTGTATTCTATTCCTTTCTTTCTTTGATTTGTATTTCTATAAAGAGCTGGTGTTGCACAGAGTCAGAGGGTGTTCTGATCTGTGTTGTGTTTTTGCCAAAGGAAGTGTGTGTTCTTGAAGGGTTCAAGATCACTTCTTTGGTGGGTTTGTGGTTGTAATCTATGGTTGATTACATAGTGAAATACCTAGTGGTTTCTGGGGACTGGATGTAGCTCAGGATTGAGTGAACTAGTATAATTTGCTTGTGTGAATCTCTCTATCTCTCTTTGTTATAAATTATTTGATATTTGTTCTACTGTCATAAACAACCGGTTATTTCATATTTTCAACAGGTTGATATTTGTGCTTTACAAACTGCTTGATACTTGTTCATATCTGTGTGCTATAAACAACCGGTTATATCAAAATAACAATCGGTTGATTTTTGTTAACAGTTTTGAAAGTTCTTTTCTCTTGGCTTCTCTGATTCTTCTTTCTGTAATTCATTAAAGAACTTCATTCTTAGCCAATATTTGCGAAAATATTTCCTTAAACAATTCACCCATCTCTTGTTTGGGCCATTAATTCTTACAACCTCAACAGAAGGGTGTGGCAGAGTTGATGAAGATAATTTTTTATAGAATACAAGCTATGTTGAGAACAACGAGAGTGATGAAGTTTTTCTGGACTGAAATACATAAATTTTCCTATTTTGTGATAAATTGATCAATGATTGGTTTGCAACCAAAAGGCTTTTTAAAGAAGAAAACTTAGTTTGCAACCAAAAGGCTTTTTAAAGAAGAAAACTTAGTTTGCAAGTTAACCAAATATCTATATATTGTTTAAAGTAGGTGTTCATGTGTTGATAGAAGAGATTCAATAGTATATGGGTTAATCGACTAGTATGTTCACGAGATTTGATGAAGAACAAATCAACCAATTAAATAGTATATAATTGATTAAAATAGTGGCAGTATTTCACTAGAATGCATTTGCTATTCAAATAATTGATTACCAAGTTTTGAAATTTCTATAAATTCAACCTTTCACTAATACTTTAAGTACTCTTCGAATATGTTTTAAATACATGATTTGAGAAATCTATCTGAGCATTTTCCAAGGTATTTCAGGAGTGCATTAAGAATTTGTTCAAGAATTCATTCGTCACTCTTTTTTTTCAACGATTTCAAAAAGGCTGTGTGTTAGAGCTGTAAAAGCACTTAAGAATACTTTTGTGCTAAACTTTAGCATTATTTTTTCCTTCTTTTGATTTCTGAATTTGTGGTTTGATACTACTTTTTTATTCTTGAGTTTTCAAGGATTGAATTATTGTTATCAAGAAGAGATTTTAAGATTTGTGTTGTATTTCTTGGTGTGATCCAAGGGTTGCCGCAAGATTTTACAAGTCATCAAAGAATTGGAGTGTTATTAATAGAATCCTTAGTTACATCAATGGAACCTCAGGCAATGCATTATATTTTGGAGGATGATGATTAGTTGTTAGAGGCTATGTTGATTAATATTTTACAAGCGATCTTGATAAAAATGAGCTCTACTAGTTATGCATTTACAATTGTAGGAGAGGCAATAGGTTGTCTATCGAAGTTACATGATGTTATAACTTTATCTACTACTAAAGTTAAGTACATAGCAACTACCTAAGCATTCAACGAAGCTATATGGATTCAAAGGTTAATGGAGGAACTCATGCACAAGTAAAAAAATATTATTATATATTATGACAAGCAAAGTGTCTTGCACATTGTAAGAAATCCTACCTTTCATTCCAGGGCAACACATATAAGTATATGTTATAACTTTGTTTGAGAAATAATAGAGAAAAGAAGTATGGATATGAAAAAATTCACACTAATGAAAACTTTAGTAATCGTTATGACAAAGTTAATTAGAATTGACAAGTTTATATGGATTTGATCCAGCTATGACATATAAGAAACATAAGCAACATGAATGACAATGAATAAAGCATGATGTGAAGATTTGATTAATTTAATTCAAGTGGGAACATGTAAGAATAGAAGTCTCGTGTGAGGATAAATTTACTTTGGTACTTAGTTTTCTTTTAATAAAAGAGTGGACAACATTTTCTTAGTAAGACACACTAAAGCCACTTCTTTGAGAGAAAAAATATTTTTTTCTTTAAGATTCTCTTAGTAATTATTTTTCCTAATTTCAAGAGAGGATGTTATTACTTTCTTCTTATATTTATATATAGGAATTATTTCTTTCCATTAGTAAAATTACATTATTATAGTTTTGCTTTTATTTTTATATTTTATTTTAGTTGTAAATTCTCAAGTTGTTATTTTGGTACCAAGTTCAATGAAACCTAACCATACCAAATTTTAGTTAACAGTTAAACTAATTAATGTTACGGCTGTTTTGGCTTATGTGTGGAAAACTAATACATAGAAGACTCAGCTTTTGCACAATCATGGCTACAATTATGGCTACAATTTCTTCAACTCTTTTAGAATTAGTATTTTGCTATGTTGAAGATACAGGAAATGTATTTATTTTATATTATTAAAAATTATAAAAGTAAACTTCATTATTTAATTAAACTTAATCTTTATTTTTAATATAAATTTCTTAGTTCTTGTCTAATAAATGATACCTGAGTGCTGAGCATTCTCTTCCATCTCTTTAATGTATCACATTAAATGATAATTTTATAAAATTTTACAAAATAAAGTATGAATAATCATAGCCTCATACCATTATTCAGTCATGCGAGTGAGCAAAATTATTTGATCGATTATCTTTTCATTTTTCATAATTCTACCTTCGAAACTTCTTCCTTGATTGACTTGGAATAGTAGAAATTAATCCTCGTTCATGAAAATTAGACAAACTAGTTAAACCCTGTTTGGGTGCATTCAATACATATCGCAAATCATAATTGGTAGTTTTTGTGCTATACTCATATCAAGGTTTACAGCATACCACAAACTTCACATCTAGATAATTGTAATGGGCACTTTCTTTCTAAAAATATTGTTAGCAGTTTTTGTGTGCCTTGAGCTTAACAAAGTATCAGTTCTTGCATTGAAGTGGCCATCACAGAGTTCACATGTGAAATGCAGAGAGAGGGAGAGACAAGCACTCCTTAATTTCAAACAAAGTGTCGAAGATCACTATGACATGCTCTCCACGTGGAAGGATCACTAGTGCAGAAACATAAAACAAATGCGGCTAATTTCATTTTATAAATGCGACATACAGCCACATTTTATCAACACGCAGTCGTAAATCAAAGATTTACAAATACGGCTATATAGCCGTATTTATAAAATCCATTTACAAATGCGGCTTTTTGTTGAAGCCGCATTTGTAAATGCTCCAGAATGGTACCCTTCTTCTTTAATTGGAATGATTTACAAATGCGGCTAAGGTAAATAGTCGCATTTGTAAATAAGGTTTTCTTTTTTTTTAGAGCAGTTTGTTTAGTTGTTTATCCCATACAAATGAACTTGTGCAGTTTAATTATACCCAGGTAGCCAGACAGATAAACAGGTTTAGATAAGCTAAAAGTGAATTTATAGTTATTGATCAAAATGTATACAAAAACAGTAATAATATATATCTCTCTTTATCTTCCTACACTATTGATCAAATCGTAGAGTTATAAAAATTTAGGAAATATGTGGACCAAGATTGTCTCGCATATGTCATGGCTTTCGAAGTCATGGGCTCCTCATTCGTGAAGAATTGCATTTCAAAATGGTTGACACATAAATTAGTTTTAAGATACATATATATGTTGAAGTTATAAAAATAATTTAAGAAATCTTACCTCTTGCCAATTACTTGTAAGACCTAGTCTTACAATGGTACTCATCCATTGCATAACGTAATAGCCACACACATAGCTTCCTGGTTGTTTATTACACTATAATTCAATAAATTGTAAAAGTTAGTATAATTAAACAATGAAAAGAGAAAGAAAAATCTTACAAACCTTTAATCTTATCCAGTTCAAATTTTGAAAATTTGAATTCGATCTCCCTTTTAGGATGTTATATCCACGCCATGAACTGGTTGTTACAAAAACCTTGTTAGTGGATTAATTGTAGTTTCAACCATAGTTAAGTTTATAGTGTACTTACCTATCAATGATATTCTTAAAACTTGTGGATATCTTCTTGTGTAGGGAACAGAACCACAAAGTTGTCCTATCATTCACTGATAAGGCAAGTAATTGGCAATGACCCCTATATCATCCATGAAAAGAGTTGAGTAAATTTATAAAACATGAATATAATAAACTTTTAACATATATATTTAAACTTACTCGTTAATATAAGGGCACAAATAAACCTCTTTTCCCTCTTTTTCCAGGGTGTTAGTGATGTATGATTGGGTCTCATTTGTCTTTGCTCCAGTGGGATTAGTATATGCGGGATCTAAGAATCCATACACATTTTCCTTCCCCTCAGTGACAGAGACACCATTCTAAAACCTACAAGTAATTAGTTAAATCATAATGAATGCTAATTTAACATAAATGAAAATGAAATGTAGGTAACGATACTTACATCATAAAAAATTGAATGATATTTATATTTAGCTCCTGATCCCCAGCAACAAATTCTAACAGATCTGACATGTAGATGTACAATGGCAACTCAGGCTTTGTTTCAAAAAACGTATCATCCCATGGAACTTCCAGAGGGTCTCGTCCAATTTCTCTAGCAACTATAGCTAAGGAAGCTATAGGATCGTCAACTGGAACCTCATGCTTCTTTTTTGGACTTGGTTTCCGACAAGGTTTCTACAAAAAGAAAAAAGATTTGTTATAAATTACATGTAATATATAAATATAAATTAGCATATGAAATGAAATTATTACCAGTGGTTATGGCATATATCGAATGAGGTGTCTGGGCCAGGCTACGAATGACTGAAATGCTTCGGCCACAGTTGTTACCTCTTTTGAAGGTAGTGGAACACGAGCATCAGGTACTCGTACTCTTTCAATTGTTACCTTTGCTGCATTAGGAGAGAGAGGAACGTTATGTAAGGTGGTGGCCTCTTCATAGAATTTTCCAATGGCCACCACCTGAGGAATGATGCCATCCTCTACCAGTAGCTCACATTGCCTCGTTTGACCAATGATATCATCCCCTGATGTTGTAGGAGCTGCACAACTCCCCTTTGTGCTCTTGGGAGCAAGACTAAGAAGCGTCTGAATCGGCTGGTCAGCACAAAGTTGTTGCGATATCTCTTGTCGCAACTCTAGCCTCATCTTTTCCGTCTCCCTTCTCATCTCATCCATTAATTCTTTACGTAGCCTATTCTCCATTTCTTGTTTGCTCTCTTTGGGGGAGGAGGATAAGTGTCGTGGTGCAGCTCCAAAATAAAGTTTAGTCCCAACTCCTTGTCCAGCTGCACGAACACGACCACAATGCTCAGGTCGTCCAATTGCTTGAACAAGGATATCGTGACGACCTTCAGCAACAAAATTACCTTGGGAGTCCAAGGCATCCTGCAAGAGACAAAAATCATATCAGGTTTTAATATAAGTAATGCAGCATAATAGATGAAAAAATGCTTAAATAACTTACAATTTTTTCAATGATAACCCCTGATTGCTCAGAACTTGGTGCACCCGACTTCTTAATTCAGGCCCTCTTCCATTTCACATGGCGTGTAGGTGGTGATGGAGGAGAAGTGACCCCTGTTTCAACATCCTCAGATGCACTCCCCTGTCTAGATTGCTCCTTTTCAACCATCAGTGCTTGCTTAAGCTTTCAATACCCCGAACGAGACATTACGTGCCGGGTAAGATTCTTTAAAGCTATCTTTTGAGCTTTCTTCCGCCGATGCTGTCATAATTGAAATAAAAAAAGTTAATTAAATAATATTAACTCATTAATGTTATATAAGTAAAAATAGTTAAGTAACTTTACTTACAATCCAATCTTCAGTTAGACGGCTTTCTTTAAAAGCATGCCATGTCTCTTCATCAATAAAATTGTATCTTTCACAAGGACTTTCATCCTTAAGGTTACCAAAAATATATCTCGTCGTCAGTCTTGACTTAAAGGCGCGAAACTTAAGTCCGATATTGGATATAATCCTTGATCGAAGCGATTCCACATTAGGAATTTCAAAATTTGCCTGCAAAATAACATCACCAAATTAAAATTAGTCAATGAATATTCAAAAGCTTTATATGATAACAATAATTATGTAAAGCTTACCAGAACATCCTCGCACAGCATGTTTCGGTTGACCTCTGACACCTCATCCCATGAATTAATCAAAATGGAGAGTCTCTCACAAGAAAGAACTCCAAGATAGCTATTAAAGTCATCTGCATTAGGACCAGAAGCCATTCCAGTGTTGACGTCAATGTCAACAGGTGTCTTCTCACCAGCGGAACATTTCTTCGCGAGACGCTTCATCCTAGTAGGTCCTTTGTTGCCTTGTTTGGATTGGGGTTTCTTTGGACTCTAATTATCACCCTTATCTCTGTTAAAAAAATTATTTAACAAACGTTAGTTAATCTGCATCGAAAGAAAATCATATAAAACAAAAACATAATATTGTAAATGCATATTATCAAAAATATTTCTAAATTTATTACCATAATGGGTTGAATGTTCATATGTAAATTCCTTCACCGTAGTCTTTATGGGTTGCATGTACATGATCAAGTACATCATCATCTTTATTAATTATCATTGGTGTGAATGAACGGGGGTCACCATTTTCAACATCATCTATGGCCTCCCCTTGTTTTTTCCCGTATAAAACAACATACCAATGTTCTAATATCTTTCACGTAGAAAACTTGAGATGCTTGTTGAACCATTATAAATGGCTCATCTCGATACCCTATCTTTCGAAAGTCCACTAGTGTGAATCCTGATTCATCAATTTTAACCCCACTTTTATTGTCAACCCATTTGCACTTGAAAACTGGAATTGAAAACTTAGTATAGTCAAGCTCCCATATCTCTTCTATAAATCCATGCAAGTACAGGATTTGTATCTTTCAAAGTGGAAAACTACATTGACTTGGCTTCAAGAGTAACACCAGAATTTTGAACTGTACTCTTTTCATCCATAGACTTCGTGTAAAATATACAATTATTCACTTCATGCGCTTTACAAGAAATGACATCAAACTTCAATCCAACAGCCAACCAGGTCAAGGTCTCCGATGCCGTTGAATCCTTTAACACCTCCTCTTTAAACCAAGGCATGAATGTTCTATTATGTTCCATCAAGACCCATTTCTTTGCTTGTCTTAGATTATTTGCCTTCACAATGGCTTTATGAGCTTCTATGTAAGGTATAACTTCATCTGTTATTCAATATATACAAATGTGCTTGCAAGACTTCTGACCGAGATTTGCTTACAATATTCACACCGCGTAAACATTTACTTGTAGAACGCCTATGGTGCCATGAATTAGCTGGAAGACCTATTGGATTTTCTTTTGACATGTACTCTGAACAAAATTCAATACTTTCTTCAGCTATGTACCTTTCAATCATTGAAGCTTCTGGACGGTAATGATTTTTCATATAACCTTTCAAAATTTTCATATATCGCTCAATAGGATACATCCATCTTAAGTACACTGGTCCACACAATCTAACCTCTCTAACTAGATGCACAAGTAGATGAACCATGATGTCAAAAAAAGATGGAGGAAAAAACATCTCCAATTCACATAAGATAACAATAATTTCATCTTGAAGTTTATCTAGTTTTAATGGATCAATGACTTTACAACAAATGGAAGAGAAGAATGAGCACAAACGGGTTATGGTATGTCTAACATTTTTCGGTAAGATCCAACGAATAGCTACAGGCAGAAGTTGTTGCATCAAGATGTGGCAATCATGAGACTTCAACCCAATTAACTTCAAATCTTGCATTGACACTAGGCTCTTCACATTTGAGGAATGTCCTTGTGGCACTTTTACACCCTTTAGACATTGACAGAAACTTACTTTTTCATCTTTTGACATGGTATAACAGGTTGGGGGCAAATATGTACGCTTACCCATTTGTATTGGTGCCAACTCACCTCGTATGTTCATCTCAATCAAATCTAAATGAGCATTTAGACCATCCTTCGTCTTCCCGTTAATGTTAAGAAGTGTACCAATTAAGCTATCACACACATTCTTCTCAACATGCATTACATCTATACAGTGTCTGACTTCTAACCTCAACCAGTACGGAAGATCAAAGAAGATTGATTTTTTCTTCCAAATGTTTGTCACAGATGACTTTTTTTTTTTACTTACCGAAGGTGTGGTCTATGTTATTTTCCTTTTCGTAAACCTCAGCAACAATTAGTGGAGTTGGTGGACCACTAGTCTCTTGGTGTCCATTAAAGGCTTTTTTCAACCTCCGGTAAGGATGATGACTTCTAGGAAACCTCCGATGTCGAAGATATACTGTCTTCCTTCCATGTTTCAATTGTTGAGAAGCAGTGTCTTCTTCGCATATTGGACATGCTTTATGACCCTTAACACTATAACCTGATAAGTTACCATATGCCGAAAAGTCATTGATGGTGCAAAATAACATGGCATGCAGCTTGAAAGTTTCATTAGCAAATCTGTCAAATACTTCAACACCCTCATCCCACATTAACTTCAATTCTTCGATTAGGGGACTTAGATAAACATCTATGTCATTCCTTGGCTGTTTCGGACCGGATATCATCATAGACAACATCATGTATTTTCGCTTCATGCGCAATCCAGGAGGTAAGTTGTAAATAACTAGTAAAGCAGGCCATGAACTGTGATTTGTACTCATATTACCAAATAGATTCATTCCATCTGTAGCTAGACCAAGTCGGATATTTCTTGATTCTTTACCAAACTCTAGAAACTCATCATCGAGTTTCTTCCACTGAACAGAATCAGCTGGATGTCAGTACATGCCATCACATTTCCTCTCATCTGCATGCCATCTAAGATTCTTAGCATCGTCTGGGTTTGCAAAGAAATGCTTCATCCTTGAAATGATGGGAAGATACCACATAACCTTCATTGGGGGTCCATGCTTTTCCATCTCTTCAAAAGTATCATCATCTGTTTGTTTCAATTTATATAATGTGATAACCCACACCTCGAACAAATTTTCAACAATTCAAAATCTTTCCGGTATAATATACAGTCATTAGGACATGCATGTATCTTTTTATACTCCATACCCATTGGACAAAGAATCTTTTTGGCCTCGTAATTACGATTAGGTAGAGTATTTCCCTCTAGAAGCATATCCTTCAACAACTGGAGCAATTCCGTGAAGCTTTTATCAGTCCATCCATTTATTGCCTTCAAATTCATCAATCTTAACACTACCGACAACCGTGTGAAGTTAGTTGATCCAGGATACAATGGAGTCTCTGCATCGCTTGACATACTTCTATATCCATGCGCTTTTGCAAAAGACTCAGCTCCCACATCACGAATCATGTCCTCCAATCGATCATCATCTACATCATCGTGTACTGCTTCATCCATGGTGGATCCCACATATTCTTCAGTTACGGAAACACGTGGTAAATTTAATAATTCACCATGCCATGTTCAAGTTGTATAAGATCGAAGAAACCCATCACATAGCAGGTGTCCCTCATGATATTCACATCCAGTATCCTTCCATTCAAACAGTTAACGCACGGACACCTGATCTTTCCTCCATCATGACCACTATTAATCGCGTTACGTTGCGCAAATTGTATAAATTCTTCTACTCCTCTTTCATACTCATCACTTATACGAACAAAATTAATCCAACTTCGATCCATTATATATTCTGGAATATAGTTACCTAGGATTTTCTAATCAATGTTCTATCTCATGCATTTGCCGAGGGTCGAACACCCCCGGACTCAATACCAGCACGTATTATTGTCGAAGGTCCAAGACCCTCAGACTCAATACCAGCACGTATTATTGTCGAAGGTCCAAGACCCTCAGACTCAATACAAACACGATAATTCTATTCTAAAGTAACAACTAACATAACATAAATTCTATTATAAACTAACAACTAACATAACAACTAACTACTAAATAATATAAATTTTAGAAAATAGAAATTATATAATACAAATTATATAAATTAATACAAATTTATATTAAATAATATACAAATTATAATACATAAAAAAAATATTCAAAATACACCAAAAAAAATTCAAAAAATCTAAAACAAAACTAACATAACAACTAACTACTAAATAATATAAATTTTAGAAAATAGAAATTATATAATACAAATTTATATTAAATAATATACAAATTATAATACATAAAAATAATATTCAAAATAAACCAAGAAAAATTCAAAAAATCTAAAAAAGAACCAACCTTGTGTGCGAAACCAACGTTGATGGTGATCGAAGTGGTAAAGGACCAGCAGTATAACGGCGACGACAGCGGAAGTGTGGTGGGACAGCGACAGAGCAGCGATGGAGATGAGTACAACAATGCAACAATACCTTCCACCACCAATGCTAGGAGAAAAAGCAAATATAAGAAGAGTGAAATGAACTGAAGATGCAAAGATTGAAATGGATTCAAGAAACTCACAATGGAAGCAAGGAATGAAGATGCACAGAAAAGATGAACTCAGAGTACGCGAGCACAGGAACAGTGAAAACGAGCAAAGTGGAGAAGAAAGTGTGAAAGTGCAATGGCGCGCTTCAAATTTCAGGGTAAAAACAATTTACAAATGCGGCTATTTGTAAAAACCGCATTTGTAAATGAAAAGCTTTTATTTACAAATACGACTATATGTAAAGCCGCATTGGTAAATGAAAAGCTTTGATTTACAAATGCGGCCGCATTTGTAAATCAAAGCTTTTCATTTACAAATGCGGTTTTTACAAATAGTTGCATTTGTAAATCAAACTAATTTCAAAAATGTCACCGCATTTTTTACAAATGCGTTTAAGCACGAAGCCGCATTTAGAAAGGAGTATTCCTTTCATCATTTTGTACTAGTGGATGATGAAAATTACAGAGATTGTTGCGGATGGGAAGGTATTGAGTGCAACAATGAAACTGGTCACGTAGAGATGCTTCATCTTAGTGGTTCAGAATCACATTATTTGTCAGGTTCATTCAATATCACTTCATTGGTTGACTTGCAAAATTTGGAATATTTGGATCTTAGTTCTCATCTTGATAATAGTGGCAGTCAAATCCCAGAGCAAATGGACTCCTTCAAAAACTTAAGATATCTTAATCTATCATATTCATATTTTATCTGGGGAATCCCTTCTCAAGTGAGAAATCTCTCAAAGTTGAAGTATCTTGATCTTATAGAAAATTTTCTTAATGGAACCATCCCTTCTCAACTTGGAAAGCTTTCAAATCTGCAATATCTTGACCTTGGAAGAACTTGTCTTGATGGAGAAGTTCCTTCTCCACTTGGAAATCTTTCACATTTGATGTATCTCGATCTTTCAGGAAATCCATTTTCCGGAGCACTCCCTTTCCAGGTTGGAAATCTTCCTCTCTTGCATTCTCTTATACTTAATGGTAGGTTTGGTCTTAAAGATGGACATTGGCTATCTTCTCTCTCTTCATTAACAACTCTTGTCCTCTATTCATTTTCTGATCTTAGCTTCTCTCCCTACTGGCTTCCAATGATTAGAGAGCATATTCCAAACTTAAGAGAGTTGAGTCTAGTCGACTGTGATCTCTCAGATGATCGTATTTCATCTTTGTTTCCTTCTCATTCCAACATTTCCACTTCTCTTTCCATCCTTGATCTCTCTGATAATATACTGACATCATCAACATTTCAATTGTCGTCCAACTATAGCCCTAATCTCCTAGAGCTTAATCTTTCTAGAAATAACATTGTTTTGTCATCTCCTCACTATCCAAACTTGCCTTTTCTTGTCATCCTTGACCTCTCTGTAAATAATCTGAGTATATTTCAAGGGAATTTAAACTTCAGCACCAAAATACGAAACCTTACTTAAACTACTGCGGTCTCACTGACGAAAGTTTTGTTTTGTCGTCTGAGTCCATTAAAAATTCCCATTCTCTTGTCACCCTTGATATCTCATCTAATCTATTGAAATCATAGGTCGTATTTCACTGGCTTTTCAACTTCACCACCAATCTTGAAAGTCTTTCCCTTTCTTCTAACTTGATAGAAAGTCCCATTCCTGTTGAATTTGGAAAAGCAATGAACTCTCTTGAAGTTCTTGACTTCTCTGGTAACAAACTGTAATGTGAGATTCCAGCTTCCCTTGGGAGCATATGCACATTAAAGAACTTAAACCTTTATGATAACATGTTAGAAGGTCCCATTCCCGTTGAATTTGGGAAAGAAATGAACTCTCTTGAAGTTCTTGATCTCTCTCGTAACAAACTGCAAGGCGAGATTCCAGCTTCCCTTGGCAGTATATGCACACTAAAGAACTTAGACCTTCATGATAACATGTTAGAAGGTCTCATTCCCGTTGAATTTGGAAAAGTAATGAACTTTCTTGAAGGTCTTGATCTTGCTGGTAACAAACTACAAGGCAAGATTCCAGCTTCCCTTGGCAGCATATGCACATTAAAGAACTTAGACCTTAGCCATAACAACTTGAGTGGGGAAATTTCTAGCTTCATTCAAAATTCTTCAAAGTGCAACAACCCTATATTAGAGGGGCTAAACTTATCTAATAACGTGATTATTGGAAAGCTACCTAATCTTTCATCCTTTACATCTTTGAGGTATTTAGATCTTTCCAACAATCAGTTAACCGGAGAAATACCAAAAAGCATTGGGTTCCTTTATGAGTTGCAGTCTCTTCGTCTCGAGGAGAATTACTTGAAGGGTGATATCAATGAATTGGATCTCACAAATTTGTGAAAATTGATGGAACTAGACTTATCAGGTAACTCATTGTCTCTAACGTCTGGTGCTAGCTCAATTCTACCTTTCCAATTACAAATTTTAGGACTAGCTTCTTGCTAGTTGGGTCCTAGCTTCCCAAGTTGGCTCCAAGATCAAAGTGAGCTATCCTACCTTGATATTTCTGATGCAGGGATTGATGACTTTGTACCAGATTGGTTTTGGAACAATATACCAACTATAACACAGTTGAATATGTCTTACAACAGTCTCAAAGGTCCGATTCCCAATTTAACGATGGAGTTTCCCCACGGTATAAAAAATGCAATAATTCTAAATTCAAATAAACTTGAAGGTATAATTCCTACATTCTTGTCCAACGCTTGAATATTGGATCTGTCAGAAAATAAGTTTTCGGATTTAAATATATTATTGTGCGAAAATAGAGTGGCAACAAATATGTTTACTTTGGATGTATCAAATAATCAAATAGCGGGACAACTTCCTGACTGTTGGGAACATCTAAGTGTTGGGAAAAACGCACGCGGAAGCTACACACACAATCACGAATCAACTGCAGAAAATCAAGAACAACACAAGAATTTAACGTGGTTCGGTCGCCAACTGCAACCTACATCCACACGGGCAACTATTAGGTTTATTTCTATTCTGTTGCACACAAATTACAAGTACAATGATCTCTTTAAATAGAGATAAATAGAGATAATAAAGGGGACACAATGATTAAGCCCAATCACTAAAACATAGTGTCTACTCAGCCCAACCCAATTGATCCTGGCTTCATACCCAACAATCTCCCACTTGAAGTCACGGAACAATGTTCACCTGCGCTTCAACTGTGTATATGTACTTCTGTAATCTATCACCGGAACTCAATGTTCCACCACTAGTTGCCACCATCCTTCTTGATCATCTTGAAGGCTTCACAGAAATCCCTTGAGTTTCAATACGTTCGTCATGGCTGAAACTGCCACTGACCAGTCCTCTGTTCCTACCGGCTCCCACTTACACGAACTGCTAGATCCTGGAACATCTTGAGAACAAACACTCTCCATACTCAGCAAGAAATTTTCTGGAGATGTTTCAACAGCTGGAATACTGGTTCTCCTAACCCACTGTCTTCTGGGCACCTTAGCTGAAGCACTACCCGTGCTCCCATTGCCACAAGTACGTCTGACTGGTTTACCTGAATCTGACCTGTGGCTCTGGATTTCTTCCTTGCAAAGACAACCCTCTTCTGCCCACGAGATTCTATGAACCGGACTTTGTTTATCTTCTGAATTGGGACGGTCCCTCCCTCAGACGGTAATTTGACCATATACAATGAACCTCTCTTTCTTCCGCGAGCCATGACAAGATTTCCCTTGACAACCTTCCACTGCCCATTTCCGAACTTCACATTATGTCCCTATTCGTCCAACTGCCTAACAGAAATCAAACTTTTCGTCAAGCTTGGAACAACTCTGACATCCTTCAAAGTCCAGAAACCGACTGGCGTCTTCAACACTATGTCACCCATGCCCGTAACATCAAGAGTTCTATCGTCTGCTAGTCTTACCTTTCCAAAGTCTCCAATAATCAGATTCTGCAATGCTTCACTGCTGTGGGTAGCATGAAATGAAGAACCAGAATCCATGACCCAGGAATCCACACTGCTATCCGCGCAACAGACTAAGAGGTCCTCGTCCGCGGAGTATTCTGCAATGTTGACTTGCTTTTCGTTTGGGCATTGATTCCTGAAATGCCCCAACTCCTTGCAGTTCCAACATGTTACCTTCGAGCAATCTCGAGTCTTTGACTGACTCCTTCTGTTCTTGCTCCCACTACCTCTGCTATTTTTTCTACCTCTGATGACATTTAGCGAGTCACCCAAAGATTCCCCGGAACTCCTTCTTCTGACATCTTCGCCAAGAACGAGATCACGAATCTTCTCAAAAGTGAATCCATCAGGCCCTGCTGAACTGGTAACCGCTGTAACCGTTCCGGACCAACTGTCAGGCAAAGACGATAACAGTAGTAAAGCTTGAACTTCATCATCGAACTTAATTTCTACTGACGTAAGTCTGGCTAAGATCGAATTCATATTGTTAATATGCTCAGTAACTCGACTGTCTTCTTTCATCCTTGTGTTCACCAGTTCTCTAATCAGAAATACCTTGTTAGCAGCAGATAGCTTCTCATACATATTGGACAAAGCTTCCATAATCCCTTTCGCTGTATTCACCTTCAGAATATTGTACGCAACATTCTTGGTCAACGAGAGTCGGATAACGGACATAGCTTTCCGATCCAAACCTGTCCACTGTGCTTCAGTCATCTTTTCGGGCTTATCACCAAAAACCACGTCCAAATCTTTTTGAACTAGCAAATCCTCGATTTGCATTTTCCACCAACTGAAATCTGTACCATCGAATTTTTCAATTCGGAACCTTCCGTCTTCTGCCATCTCACTGCACCTCTGTGCCGTCTCACTCACCGCAAGCACCTGCACCTATTCACCGTGAAAACGCGACCCGCCGCCGCCCCTGCGAAACCCTAACTTTGGGATGCCGCTGCTGCCCCTGCAAAAACCCTAGCTTTGGTATGCCGCTGCCGCCTCTGCGAAAAGCTAGTTTTGGGATGCTGCTGTTGCCTTTGCGAAACCCTAGCCGCAATTTTCACGTCTCGTCAAATAATTTCTGCTGATCGGATCTCTAGTGTGTAAATGAACCAAAGCTCTTGATACCACTGTTGGGAAAAACGCACGCGGAAGCTACACACACAATCACGAATCAACTGCAGAAAATCAAGAACAACACAAGAATTTAACGTGGTTCGGTCGCCAACTGCAACCTACATCCACACGGGCAACTATTAGGTTTATTTCTATTCTGTTGCACACAAATTACAAGTACAATGATCTCTTTAAATAGAGATAAATAGAGATAATAAAGGGGACACAATGATTAAGCCCAATCACTAAAACATAGTGTCTACTCAGCCCAACCCAATTGATCCTGGCTTCATACCCAACACTAAGTTCCCTACTATTTCTAGATCTAAGAAATAATAAATTATCAGGGAAGATTCCACATTCCTTGGGTTCTCTTGTTTATTTGGAAGCTCTGGTCCTATGAAACAACACTTTTTTTGGAGAACTGCCACTCACATTGAAGAACTGCTCTAACTTGATTTTATTGGATTTGAGTAAAAATATGTTGTCTGGTTAAGTACCCTCTTGGATTGGGAAAAGTACGCAACAATTGAAAATCTTGAGTTTGCGAGTAAATCGCTTCTTTGGAAGTGTTCCTGTACATCTCTGCTATTTGAGTCAAATTCAAGTCTTGGACCTCTCAAGGAATAACTTGTCGGGAGAAATTCCAACATGTCTGACAAATTTTACCACATTAATGGAAACGAGCGTAATGCAAAGGAAAATTGTAAAGAAACGAGATATTTCAGTTCTAGGATATTATAGAAATAGTTATGACTCTTACTTGTTATTGTTGTGGAAGGGTCAGGAGTATGAGTTTTGGAATCCAGAGGATCTTCTTAAGAGCATTGACCTTTCAAGTAATGATTTAACAGGTGAAGTACCCAAAGAGGTTGGATATTTACTTGGATTGATTTCTTTGAATTTATCAAGAAACAACTTTCATGGAGAGATTCCTTCTGGTATTGGGAGTTTAAGTTCACTAGAACTCCTGGACTTATCAAGAAATAATTTCTCTAGCAATATTCCTTCTACTCTTCCCAACATTGATAGCCTTATGTGTTAGACCTGTCAAACAATAATCTCAGTGGAAGAATCCCATGGGGAAGACATTTTGAAACCTTTGATGTCTCTAGTTTTGAAGGAAATATTGATCTTTGTGGAGAGCAACTCGACAAAAGTTGTCTTGGAGATGAGACAATGCAAAAACCTCAAGAACCAGCAATTGATGGTGAAGAAGAAGACAATTCAACTTTCTGTGGAGCACTATACATGAGCTTGGGGTTAGGTTTCTTTGCCGGCTTTTGGGGCTTATTTGGGTCAATGCTACTTTGGCAACCATGGAGAATTGCTTATTTGAGATTTGTGAATAGACTGATAGACTATATACTTCTAATGGCTGAACTCAACGTTGTCAAGTGCCATAGGTGGCTCAAAGAATAGTTAATAGGTATGTTTTTCCAATAACTTCTTTCTTATGACTTGTTAGTCTTCATTTCTCTATTTTGGTTTAAATCAAAGTGAGAATGAATATTTTTATGAAAGTAAATTGTTTATCTCAGTACCAGTTGTTAGTCTTTATTTATTCATTCTTAACTCTTTTGGTGATAAGTATCTCTTAACTTGTATGTCTCTCACACCCACACAAATTGGTTGCATTAATTTCAAATCTAAATACTGAGTTTGTCCAATTCTACTCTTTTTTTTTTTAATTAGTTAGTGCCTTTACTAGTAGTAATTTTCCAGAAAATATTATTTTACTTGCAATAAGTATATTATAGATGGCGTGCTCTGTTTAGATTCTGGTTTTGGAACAACTTCTCTGATGTTTAAAAACCTTTTAATTAAATCTATTTTTCCTTCATCAGGACTAATGTATGTGAATTGAGTCGTAGAGTTTGCAGTTTATGGAAGATTAACTTCAGAATTCAATCTTGGAGGAAAGCTGCATGGATTACTGGAGGAGTAGGATATGTAGTATTGAGGTTCACAGTGTAATGCAAAATCAGTGTTTCAACAAGTTTATGTGTTTCATTGTCTTCTATTGTTTTATCTATTATGTGAGATTTTGCATTCATCTTAAATAACGATGCGTCCTACTAGTCTGCCACATTCAAATTTACTACCCAAATTTGTTAGTGTCAGCAATAATGAAAGATATAAAAACAAGTTTAGTTGTAAATTTGTTCTTAAAAAAGAATGAGAGAGTTTTATGGTTCATTGTTCATAGTGTAACTATCTATCATTTTTGTTAATACATTTCGTATCACACCTTCGTCATCGATTAATTTTTTTGAATAAAAAAGAATAAACTGGAATTTTAAAAGAATGAGGAGTGACAAAAAAAGTTACGAGATATTAAACTCGATCTTGAAGTGTATATTATAAATACTTATTTTAATTTTCGTTGTTTCACATAGTTTATTTTTTTTATTACATATTATACTGTTAATCTTATTTATATCTTAAAATTTCACCAACCAAATTTAAAAGTAAAATGAACTAACATAATTAAGTAGGCTTATGTAAGAATATTTTGAGTATAGTATTAAAATAATAAATACATAATGAAGTAAAATGATCATAGTCATTATCAGGATTATAAAAAATGTTAAAATAGATATTATGAAAATTGTAAAGAAAAATAATCACTGTAAGATTTTTGCTGCACAGCTACTCTCACAGGTCATGGGAATCCTGCTGAACACTCTAATAAGAATGCTCTCCAAATAAAAGGATGAAGCATGTCTTTGTTTCCAAAGAGCCTCGGATCACAACACCTCCTAAGCCTTCTATGCAGGTATACCCTTCTAACCCTGTAGTAAAATAGAAAATGCTTTGAACGCAACAAATGCAAAGTTTGATAGAAAAAAAAAATGAGGTGAATTGTTTTTAAAAGATTTTTATAAAAATAAAAATCATTTTAAAAATCTTAATAATACGAATTGACTGATTTTTCTATTCAATAAATTCTAAAAGTTTTTAACAAACAATTAATATGCAAGAAATCAACCAGTTTTCGATCAGGTTGATCGAAAATAAGAGGTGAATTGTTTTTAAATTATTTTTATAAAAGTATAAGTCAATTTAAAAATCTTTATTATATTAATTGATTGTTTTTTCTATTCAACAAATTATAGAAGTGTTTAACAAAACATAAGAAATCAAAGTTTTATATTTATTAAGCCAATTGAAATATTGAGAACTGCTAATACAACAAAATATAGAAGTATAAAGAGAGGGATAAAGAAAATCACACAAATCTTTTATACTGGTTAGCTCTCACCACAAGAGCTACATCCAATCCTCAGTCACACCAGTTGAGAATTCACTAAAAACACAAGATTACAAAGATGTACAATCAAGAAACAAGTTCTTGAACCCTACAGGAACCTTTATCTGGAAAAACAAAATACAACCCACGGTAGAAAATGGAAAGTCTATCTAAATATTCCCAACACAATACAAAAATTGTAAACAGTTGAGAGCACTACTACCATAAAACTTCATATGCACCTCATTCACCAACACAAAAATAATCCAAGAACACAAATGAGTTTCTCTAAGGGTCCAAAGCAAAGTCTCTCTATTCTTTCTGAATTTTAATTCGTCAACTTTTTAAAGATACATATATACTATTTATAAGATTTTTATGAAAAAAGAATTGTTTAACGGTTGAAAACAATTCTGGTGTGAAAAATAGAAAACAATTAAAATTCAACGAGTTGATAACTTGAAATAACAAGTAGATTTTACTTAACATTATAAATCAACACCTTGAAACAAACTAACTTTTTCAAAATAACTTGTTGATTTTAATAAACAGAAAAACAACAGCTTTCAAATAAAACTTTTCAAAAGAAAGAATATTTGAAAACAGAGTTTTATGGTCACAAAACATAATAGACTAAATGAGAGCAAAAACAAAATAGTTGAAAAGGCTAAGTGATTTTAACTTGTTGATGCAATAATTAATGAGTTAAAAATACTTACTATAGTTCAAAGGACTTCAGTAAAAACAATTTTTAATAGATTAATATCTTAAATAATGAATTGAAAAACTAAGCAGATTTTAAAACAAACTATTTAGAAAGCAATCTTGGAGCAGACTTGGATCATAATGCATGGTTAAGAAGAAATAACCAAAACACATCAAAATCTACCTACACACACACAATTTGTGCCATCCAATCTTCAATGTAGGATTTGTAAACATCAAATAAAGTTGTGACTTGATCTTCAAGGTCTACAAAGTTCTGCTAAAAATGTTGCAGTATCTTATGGTAATGCTAAAAATAATCTTGACAAGGATAGTAATGAAGACATCTCACTACAAAAAATTGTATATAAAGTGACGGTTATTTTCTTATAAAGTGACGTTTATAAACGCCACAATATACGCATGTAGCGGTTTCCCAAACTGCCATAGAACTGGCCGTCACAAAGTTTAATTGGCAATCTTACACTAACCGCCACAACACCCGCCACTTTAACACGTTGTTTAAAGTGACAGTTTTTATATGTAAGTAGTGTCAGTCATAAATGTCGCAATTTAACTCATTGAAAAGGATTTCAACATCATCATGTAGGGTATAATGTGACGTTTTTAACTGTCAGTATTATAATAAAATTGTAAAAATAATACGCTGGTTCCAACTGACGTAATTTTAATTCTAAATAAATAAAATTTAGTCACCACTTTTTTATAATCTGGTTTCAACAATTAAACTAAACATGATATATTTTCATAATAAAAAATAAAATACTAATAAAACAAAATAATATATAAAATTATAAACATCCATTCACTGCATTGAAAATTAAAACTTACATAATATTGTTCAAAAGTTGATACATAACTGAAAATTAAAACACAAATAATTGTTCAAAAGTTGATACATAATTTAAAATTAAAACACATAATTGTTCAAAAGTTCATACATAATTTAAAATTAAAACCCACATCCCTAATTAGTTTTGCTTCTAGCACTTGATCCTATTATTTGATTAGGTAATGGAGCACCAGTTCCAGTATCTGATGCTTGAAATAAATAATTTTAAGTTAATGAATTTGAATGTTTATAAGTATAAAATAAAAGACAACAATAAATATTTAAATATATTAATACCTCATTGATGGATGCATGAACCAAATTAGCTGCCATTGCAACAAAATATTCTGGAACATCTTTTCTCGAAGCAATATATGCAAGCAAAGTGTTTGTTTGATTTTTCACAGTTGCAAGCTCAGTTTCCATTTGAATTACCTTGTCCTCCACATTTGATGAAGTTGAACTAGAGGAAGCATAGTTCATAACACTTAGCCTTGTTGTGGATCCTTTGAAAGCAAGGTTGGGACAAGCTCCATATAATAGCCCTCTAACTCGATCTGGATACTCCTTACCAAATATGACACCAATTGAATCTTCTAGAAATATATCTGAAACAGCTTTTGGATTTGTCAACATTAGCTCCTAAATTTTTCCTTAGATAAAATTGAAAATAATTAAAAGAACAACATATACTTGATAGAATATACTATGACCGGAGTTAAAAAAATTTCAAATCATCAATTAAATTGTAATATCAGACCACATCAAAATATTCGAGCACATAAAACTCAATAATTAAGATTGTTGAGTCGAAACTATGGTGCAGAGTGTGTCCCATGTGTAAAACTATCATAGGAAACAGCACAACAACAGCATCCATCAATACATCATTAAAATCATCTTTTACAACAATACAAATTAAGAACAAGAATTGTTGTTTCAAGAGTAAAGTGAAATAACATTTTTTTTCTTCAGAAATTGTTAAATCAAGTACGAGTAGTGTACTGATGAAATGAAAGAAATAAACTAGTATTTACGATAATTGAATTTTGATTATCTTTGCTACAATCCAAACGAAAATAAACTAGTATTTTATAGATGTGGCAGTGACATAGCTTTTTAAATGAAAAGAAAATGGATATGGGGCTCACCTCAACAACAGCAAAAAGAAAGGATAAAAGCCGCCAATTATGCCTCCTTGTGTTCTTTCTACTTTTTTATTTATCTCTTCACTTCTACCTAAATTCATCAACCACTTCTTTTCTTGGAACTGGATATATAATTTTAATAATATCTTCTATTTAACTTTATTAAATTCTTCGAAATGTTATATAAATTTCACCTTATCACTTGTTTTTCAACTAAGGTTTAATCACTTCACCATTTTTCTAAAGTGGTTGGACTTGGCGTACTACAACTATTTTGGCCTTACCGTTATGATTGGTTGAATTAAGAATATCTATTAACTATATATATAATCAAAGATTAATTAATGACAGTGAATTGGAAAATCCTTATAATGTCGTGGTTGAGGATGAAAGCAAAAACTACTTGGATGGCTCCCCACCAATTACTGATAGAGGAAACAAAAAAAAGAAAGGAAAAAGGAAAAGGTTCTTGAAAATCCCTTTCTATATATATTAATGGATTTTAGCACGGCTAATATCTATCTCATCTGTCGGGAGCCATGGATTAAAAGAAAAGAAAAGAACATTAACGTACGAGGGTGGCATAAAGTGAGTGATTAAGCTGAGAGAAGTGATTTTTTTCCCATAATGATTGACGATTCAAGAAGGCGTGCACCTTCTGAAACAAGACCCTCCACACAATAATGAAATGGCATAATTAAGAAATATCTATCATGGAATTTCAGTTTAGAACCTATTCTCGCTGGTTGACTCGGTCGTCGTTGACTCTGAGGTAGACGATGGCTCCTCCTATCTCGCGGTGGTTCTCCGTTGAAACATAGGGGGCCCTACCTGTAATTGCACTCCGACACTCAAGTCAATACAAGACAAGAAACATCAAATAACTAAGGTATCTCAAGCCAAGAGTGTGTAAGAAAACTCTAAGCTTGCCAAGAACTGTGTCTGTGCGTGAACCTGTCTTTACCTTGGGCGTTACCCCATTATATAGCTGTTTTTAGGTTACTTGCCGCATACATGCTCCTGTCCAAGCGTTGCCTCTAGGGAATTTAGGGTTACCCTTTTGGGATTCTAACGCACAACCTTAGTGAAATCCCGTGGTAACCTTCCTTTCATAGAGTGCAACTCCCGTGGTCCTTTCCTGGAATGTATAACTTAAGGTGTGGTCGCTAGGGTTTCAATGCCTACCCCAGCGGCGCCAACTTAAACGTGTCTAATAACTTAATATCTCACGTGTCTTAAAACCTTCACGTGCCTCACATGCGTTTCTAAGGATAATTCCATTGTGTCAGAATCTTACGTCTTGGACACATCCTGCATGCATGGCGTATCTGTGAATCTGGTTTTGCGCCTTGACACGTGTAATTCTGTGGGCCCCTCTGTGGGCCCTACCATGCTGACCTCTCCTGTGCTGACCTCTCACTCATGTGCCGACGTCCGAGGTCTGGCCACTACACAAGACCCCCAGGCTCGAGCTGGAACTTGTTTCAGGGAGAAGCCTAACTACTCGACCTGTCGACCTACGTAGCACTGCCCTTGGTGGCACTGCGGTGAGACTGAGTGATAGGACGCACACAGTGCTTTGAGGCGACGTTTCACCATACTTTCCCTAGAGCGTACACGTGACAATCTCAACGGCTAGGGTGCGTTGTCGATTCGCGCTTCCCCTATACGGTAACTCTTTGCCTCCTATGCTCTTCACTATTTCATTCCTTCGCATTTCATCTTTCAAAAACTCTTTGTTCTTCGAGCGCTCTTCTTCTCTCCCGATCCTTCATCGACTTCGCCCAGAATCTACTACAGGTACGTTCTTTTCACAATTTATGTTTTCCCTTTACTACTGCGATGCCTTTCCATGAATTTATAGCTGCCTGGGACTGTTATGTTTTATTCTCATTTTGTCTTGTCGTGCCCTACTTTCCCGTCGCGACACTTTCTTTGAAATGTGTTTGTTCTGTTCCCCTTCTGAGTCTGTCTTTTCCCTTTTTCTGTGTGTTTTAGCCTTCACTGCTCTCAAATGGATCACTCTACTTCCTCTCACTCTGGGGTTGAGTCAAATTCCTCCCAGCCCCCCATCCGTCAAGTAGTCTTAGGGCTTCATTTTGACTTCTACCAATCCTTATACACCTGGGCTCCTAAGGGGCTTTGGAAGGAGGTGTCCGAGTTTACCACCTCCAAAGCCATAGTAGACTATAGAAAGAAGGAGGTGAGGAACAAGGCTAGCCACGCCTCCCGCGTCTTCGGGAAGGAGCATGATAAGTTCATCGGAGTGGTCCCCTGCAATGTGGGTGAGTCTGTCTGCTGCGACGAGGCTTCGGTCCAGGAGGCCCCCTTCTGCTTCATTTACTCCACTCCCTTCTAGAGGGTGTGCCTGCAGCTCCCCTTCAGCGACTTCGAGCAGGCGCTGCTGACTGAGATGAACGTTGCCCCCGCTCAGCTTCATCCTAATGGTTGGGCCTTTGTAACTATTTTGCCATCCTCTGTAACTATTTCGGGCGCCTACCTTCCGTGGACTCCTTCTTGTACTTCTTCGAGGCCAAGAGTCCGGGAAAGAACTTCTGGGTCAACATTAACGGGGTTGCTAGAAGAGCACTGTTAACCCTCTTCCAGCAATCCTATAAAGGGTTCAAAGGAAAATTCTTCAAAATTTGCTATCGCGCCACCGACCCCACACTCTTGGATGGGTTTTCCCTTTACTGGGTGGAAAACCCCAACCAGACCAAACCCAGGGCCCTAACAGACTTGCACCCTCAAGACAAAGAGGTGTGTGAGTTCTTGTCCGACCTCGAAGCGGTGTTCTGCAGGGTCGAGGTCATAAAAAATGAGTACCACCCCAAAACCTGTTGAACCAAGTGGTGTTCAATGTTTTGAAGAATCCAAATCCTTTGAAGGATGTTGAAGCCTCTGCTTTGCTTGATGCTGCTGTGCTGGTTTAAAGCTTTGTTCTGGGGTAGTTTAATGTTGTAATCCACCCTTAGATTAAATCTCAAAGCAATTACCATCTCAATCTTTAACAAAGCAAAATGTTTTTCAAGCTAAGTTGAAACAACCGATTGTTCTGTCGAAACAACCAATTGTTTACACTTAGGTGTTTTGAGAAAGTTTGAAAACTGTTTTTGAATGGTGAAATCTGTTAAGTAACAAAACAACCGATTGATTCGAGGAAACAATCGATTATTTGTTTTGGAACCATAACAGAAAAACTGTTTTCTTTGACTGAGCTTTAAATGATTTAAAACTAAATACGCTCCAGTCATTAAATGTTTTGACCAATCTTTTTAAAGCAATTAAGAGTTTGTTAAGATTTGATAACAAACTATATCTTTGTATAAATTCAGAAAAACTGTTTTTAAGAATTAAGAATTTTTTGACAAAGTTTTTCTAAGAGAGTTTTTCAAAGTGTTGAGATTGCTTAAGAGTTTTGTGATTGATCAAGGTACTGGAATAGGATTCTACTTGTATTGATTTCAGATATTCATCTGTAACAAGTGTAATCTATGTAAACTGCTGAAACAATTAGTCTGTGTGTTTTTGCTGAGATTGGCTGTGTGTTCTTGAGGTGTTCAAGATCAGCAATCTTAGTGTTGGCCAAGGAGAGTGTGTTTCTTGAGGTTTTCAAGGTCATTCTCTTGGTTATTGTGTAAGTGATCAAGGTGTGGTTGCTTAGTGGATTTCCTCAGGGTTTCTGAGAAGACTGGATGTAGCTCTGGGTTGGAGTGAACCAGTATAAACAACTGTGTACAATCTCTCTATCCTTAACTCTTTAAATTCAGTTTGTTTGTTGTTTGCTGGTATAAACAACCAATTGTTTCGAAGAAACAACCGATTGTTTTTCTAGTATTACAGTTTTGCTTGCTGTTTTGGCTAACTGAATTGCTGAATCAATTGGTTTCTGAAATAAACTCATTCTAGCTGAGAAAAGTTTGCGAAAACCCCTTTAAACAATTCACCCCCCCTTTAGTTTAAAGCCATCTTTTCTAACAAAACCTTGCGGGGGTACATAGGTATCTGCTTTCACTTTGTTCCTACTTACCTTTTCTTCTAGGTTTTCAGCCATTTGTGTATGTTAACTATTGCTAACCCGAGGTTCCCTTTGTTTCCTTGTTGTTTGCGGCAGAAATGACTATCGGCGCTGAGAGGAGGAAGCAATTGGCTACCCGTGCTGCCAAGAAGGGTGCTGCAGGTCCTTCTCGATCAGCCCAAACCGACCTTCCTGTTGCTGACGACCAAACCACCGCCGCTCCTCTCGCCGCTGTCGCGGCCCCTATTCAGCTCCCAGCCACACAGTCCCAAAGTTCAATGGTGGCAATCGAGGTCCCTCCTTCTGATGACGAGGGCACCCACTCGGGGTTGGTCTTCAAGAGGAAACGGAAGGCTGCCCTGGTGGCTTCTGATTTAGAAGATGAGGGTACCCCATCATTTAGGGATCTTCCTCCAAGTGCTCCTTCTCTCCCACCTACCGTGGAGCTCGAAGGACAGGGAGAGAGCGTCCCTACCAGCACACCACAGGGCACCCCTTCCTCCCTAGCTCCCTTCCTCCAACGCATGCTCAAGTCTACCCAAGAGTTGGAGGCCTTGGAAGGCATGGAGGTGGGGTCACTCATGGAACAAGTGGCCCAAGACTTTGGGAGGGCTCTCGGCAGGTCAAGCCTCCTTTTCAAGAAGATGCACTAGTCCCAGCTTGACGCCGAGTGTCGTGCTCAAGTTGCCGCAGGGGCGGACCGCCGCATTACCAACCTTACTCTGGAGGTACCAAAGTTGCGACAGTCTGACAAGGAGGTTAGGGACCTCCTGTTTTTGAAGTCTCTAGAGGCCCTTTGTCTGCACTCCAAGTGCAATGACTTCCGCATGGCCATGGAAGACTTGAAAGGTGAGCTGCAGTGCAAAGAGGAGGACCTAGCCCGACATGTCAATGACTTGACGTGCTGAGAGGCAAAGGTGACCCGAATGAAGCAAGAGATGGGCCAGCTGAAGAAGGAAATGGTTGAGTCCCAGGTTGAGATGAGGGCGGAGATGGCTCGTAGAGAAGAGCTCTACCAGAAGGCCAAGGAAGAACTCACCGACGAGGTGGCTGAAGCCTACGGTGTTGGGTTTGGTGATGTCCTCGCCCAGGTTGTTTGCATGCATCCTGGGGTTGACCTATCCCAAACGGGCCTGAAGAAGATTATCGGCGATGGCCAACTGGTAGATGTTCCTGAAGATTCTTAAACCCCCTCTCTCCTCTTGTATTCTTACGTTGAACTTTTATCTTGTCTGTAAATATTCGTACACTTTATTTAATGTACTTGACTTCTTGCTTTCAGCTCTTATGTTAATGACTGATCCATTCTATTCTGCATACAATTTGGCCGCCGTAGTTCTTTCTTGATACTGCTGTCGTCCTTTTTCTACTTATTTCGTTTCTTAACTTGTAATAATGCCTTGATGACGATCTTGAAAGCCTGTATTTTTTATTCCCCGCGTGAGTCGCGAAAGCGGACTCTCTTGCGTGGCTCTTAGTTTGTTTGAAAAACCCAATCATCTTCATCGACCTTCGCTAATATGCCAATTAAAACCTTATCTTTGTCGACCTCGACTGATAAACCAAGGAAGACCTCATCTCTGTCAACCTCGACTGATAAGCCAAGGAAGACCTCATCTTTGTCGACCTCGACTAACAAGCCAAGGAAGACCTCACCTCTGTCGACCTCAACTGATAAGCCAAGGAAGACCTCATCTTTGTCGACCTCGACTAATAAGCCAAGGAAGACCTCATCTTTGTCGACCTCGACTGATAAGCCAAGCCAAGGAAGACCTTATCTTTATCGACCTCAACTGATAAGCCAAGGAAGATCTCACCTCGGTCGACCTCGACTGATAAGCCAAGGAAGACCTCACCTCGGTCGACCTCGACTGATAAGCCAAGGAAGACCTCACCTCGGTCGACCTCGACTGATAAGTCAAGGAAGACCTCACCTCGGTCGACCTCGACTGATAAGCCAAGAAAGATCTCATCTTTGTCGACCTCGACTGATAAGCCAAGGAAGACCTCACTTGCCTCGACCTCACTGTAAAAATTCGAGGAAGGGGGTTTTAACTTGGAACCATGTTGTACTTCACCTTTCTCTAACAAGGTAGAAGAGGTTCGCTTACGTGCCTCAACCTTGGCTGTTTAAGCCACGGAGGACTTTCTTGGAACAATACTATTCTCCCCCTTTCTTTAACGAAGTAGGAAAGGTTCGCTTATGTGCCTCAACCTTGGCTGTTTAGGCCACAGAGGACTTCTCTTGGAACCATACTATTCTCCTCCTTTCTTTAACAAGGTAGGAGAGGTTCACCTACGTGCCTCAACCTTGGCTGTTTAGGTCACGGAGGACTTCACTTACTGTTCAACACAAATATATCTTTCTCAATTCTTTTCTTTTGTTGGGTGACCTCGTTAAAAAACCCCGTAGGGAAAAAGAGTGTCCCCTTCGCTAAATAATACAACTGTGTTGAATATAAAGTAATTAGCTGAAATAAAATCACAAAGTAATTAACTGAAATAAAACTTGAGGTTGGCAGCGTTCCATGTTCGTGGGATTGCCCCACCTTCTAGGGTCTCCAACCTGTATGCTCCATTCCCAAGGGCCTCAGTTACATGAAACGGGACGGTCCACTTGGGAGATAACTTGTTTTCTAACTGGTATGGATGGGTCATTTGCATCACTAAGTCTGCTATTTGGAACTGTCGAGGCTTCAGCTTAGACGTGTGTCGACATTCCACCCTCCTTTTTAAAGCTTCAGACCTGATGCGGGCTTATTCTCTGACATCGTCTAGCAAATCTATGTTTACCTTTCTTTCTTCATTAGATTCATCAGCCACAAAAGTTCTAGAAACGCGGCGAGCTCTCCTGAATTTCTACTGGAATCATGGTGTCTGACCCATATACCAAGATAAAGGGTGTTTCCTTAGTAGTGGACTGCGGGGTGGTATGGTACGCCCACACAATCCTAGAAACCTCTTCCACCCAAGTCCCCTTAGCCTTTTTCAGTCTTCTTTTCAAACCCCTTTTAGTAGGACTATGTTGGCCGATTCGACCTGCCCATTGGTCTAAGGGTGCTCGACTGATGCAAAAACCTGTTTGATGTCGAGCTCTCTCTACACAATTTTCCCAGCTGCTGGCCCGCAAACTGAGTGTCATTGTCCGACACCACACGCTTTGGTATTCCAAAACGACATGTAAGGACCTGTAAAATTGAATTGGAATGAAAGTGGTATATTTAAATAATTCCAGAAGATGTTATTATTTAAAATACAAAGAGCTGGTAAATGAAGTTTCGTAGTAGTCGGACCTCGGACGTCGCCCAAGATCTGGGGTCAGCTGGTAGAGGTCGGTCGGATGACGTGTGGATCAAGAAGAGTAAAGGAAGAAAAGTGTAGTTTAGTAGTACATGATCGCCGGTCGCCTGCTACACATGAGCGCCAGGGCGCGAGAGGCATGCGGGCATCGCCAGGGCGCGAGGCATGTGGACGTGGCCAGGGCGCGAGAGGCATGCGGGCATCGCCAGGGCGCGAGGCATGAGGGCGTCGCCAGGGATAGACATCAGTCGTCTCCCAAGAGAGTCATCGGTCGTTTTCCAGGGCGAGGGATACATTGGTCGTCTTCCAGGGCGAGGGAGACATCGGTCGTCTTCCAGGGCGAGGGAGACATCGGTCGTCTTCTAGGGCGAGGGAGACATCGGTCGTTCGCCAGGATGAGTCAGCGGTGGAAAGTTATCGCGCGACGTCGAGTTTCACACAGAGTAAAGTGGGACCCAGACTCCCAGCATGAAACGTCCTGCACGCGCGCCACGTAGACAAAAAGGGTGGTTCAGAATAGTGACATCAGAAAGTTGGCATGCGCAAGAGACACTCGCGGTCGTACTGTTCAGAGCAGTGGTTGGCATGCACAAGCGACAACAGTGGTCGTACTGTTCAGGGCAGTGGTTCTCAGGCTTTCCTGCAGAAGGGGTGGCAGCAGCAGCATACGTGGACAGGTAAGCTGGGATTCAAAAGCCACTGCGGGAAGGCAAAGAGCATTACAGACGCAAGAGTGTTAGAGTGAGTGCAAACTTCCTCCCTCCCTTCTTCTCTCCTTTGCGCTACAACTCAGGCAACCTACAGCACCTGTGCGACGAGCGACGACAGCCCTTGGAGCACCTGGGAGTTTCTCTGCAAGTTCTACCAACCAGGCACTGAAAACAGAGCTAAGGCATCCTTCAAGCTCGGTAGGTTTGAGCTCTCGGTGTTTTGCGCAAGTCCAGGTAAGGGAAGCTAGCCTTCATTTTCAATACAAGCCATAGATTAGCTGTTTCTGGAGTAAGGGCGACGTGGTCGCCGGTTTTGTTTTCATCTTCGTGAATGCTCTGTTCTATGTGTTTGGGCGACGTGGTCGCCGGTTTTGTATACAGACTTCGAAATACCCTGTTTTTGAACCAGATCGCCGGTTTTGGCGTTGTTTGCGAACTCCCTGTTTTTGATGTTGTTTGAAGTTGCTTTGGATTTAAATGTGATATACATGTGATATTCGAAAATATGAACCTTTGAAATGACTGTTGCTATGATTGAAATCATTCTTTGAGTGGTATGGTGTGTGGAAGGTCGTGAATGTGGGTCAAGACATAGTATTTTCAGGAAAGGAAATACCGTGTTGAGATTTGGTTGTGAAGTGTATTGATCTGTAAGTATCCTGTGAATGGGGCGATCCTAACTCTGCTGAGATAATGGAATCACATAGAGGAAGTTACTCAGTTGGTGAGAGTCGAAGGAGGTTCATATGAATGGGTGAATCGTGTGAAACAGAACGAGCTCGGCCTGTCTTATGGATTTACCCTGTCATACTGTGAGAGTGATGAATTGAGACCGAGATTGTGTTGATGCGCATGGCTGTGGAATCATTATAGCCAATGAAGTATGACAGGTGCATGTCCCTGGATGCTAGGTTCAACGCACGAGTCTTCCGGAAGTGGAGTCAAGTGTCTTGTGTGATGAGTCAGTGAAGTCTGACGTGAGAAATGAGAAACTTTGAATTGATAGACACTTGATATATGTTGTGATTTTAATGACCTTCGAGGAATCGTGAAATATGTGTTTAGTTGATGGTTTACGTAGATATCTTGAATTTGTTTTACCTTGATTCTAAAGTTCATATCTAACTCTTTTTAAATGTCTAGCTTACCCTGTGTTTTCTTGGTGTTGTGTTCGGCCTTTTCTTAAACCTGTAATGATCGTGTATAATTTACACGGGAGCAGCTGATGTTGCAGGAAGTAGAGCTCCTTAGTGAATTGTCGCTGGAAGGAGATCGCCTGTTTTCAATTTCCGTTGGGCGATCACCCCTTTTGCTGCTTTCTGATAGGAGATCGCCTATATGATAGGAGATCACCCTTGTAATAGGAGATCGCCCTTCTAATAGGAGATCGCCCTTCTGTCAGGAGATCGCCCTTCTGTCAGGAGATCGCCTATCTTTCTATTGTATTGTAATTTGTTTATGTTTTAATGGAAAAGTGATCGTATTTGTATTAAACTCCCTGGGAGGAGAAACTTTATTTACATATATATAATTTTATTCACTTCAATCTATTTGTTACTTTAATTTTCATTATATAAATATGAATAGTATTTTGGCGGGATGTTACATTAATGGTATCAGAGCAGTTCGTCCTTAGGATGACCTGAGGGCTGTGGATCCATTGTGTTTCTTCTGCTCATGAAATTTATTTGAGTTTAAAATAACAACTATAGTGAAAGGTTTTCAAACGTTTTTGTATTGAAATTTTGGGTGTGCTTTGGTGAATATATGTTCTAACTGAAAATCTTAGTATTAAGAATGAGAAGGTCTTGATAAAGTAGGGAGGGTGCACACTCATAACTGGATCGAGATGAGTCTCAATCTTAATTCCAAAGGTTTGATGTTTAGCATATATTGAATTCTGGTGTGAGCTATTTCATTTTCTTGAGTGTCTTTGTAATGATTGAAAATGGTTGATTGGATTGATGACTGCATACCAGTAGTTGTTCTGGTATTATGCTTGATGTTATAAGCATTATGATTCTGTTGATGAGCTCAAATTCTTAATGACTTTGAGATGCTGACCTTTGTAAGGTCTAGATGTTACCTCCTGAATGAATTGATTTTTAATCGATCTCATTCTTATAGTCGTAGGGAATATAGAAAACCTATAGTTTCAAAATCTGAGAACGAGGAAAGATGGCGCGTAAACCTCCTACCCCTCCCCGACCTTCTTCAGAGATGGGTCAGATCGCCAGGGCCATGGAGATGATGGCAACTGCCATCCAACAGCAAAATACGGTAATGGCCCAGATTCATCAGGCTGTAATGAATCATTTGGAAACTGCTGGATCGGCTGCAATAGCTTCCCATGTCAATCAGCCTCGGGAGCAGGTGGGGATGACCGAGTTCATGAGGCACAACCCAACCCAGTTCCGTGGGAACGTTTCTCCGAACCAACCAGATCAGTGGATCAGGGAGTTCCATGCCTTAGTGGAGAAGGCAAAGAGGGTGGAGACCCTGGAGAGGGGTGGTTCCAGAGTAATCAGATCACAACCAGGGGGTCCCTCCAGTGGGAAGGCCAAGGTGCAGCACCCACAAAGCAAGCCTTATTCGAGACCCCCACAGCATAGGGCAGAAGCAGCACCGCCCCAGTTTCAGCAGCAACAACCCTGGAAACTTAAATGTTTCCACTGTGGTGGACCACACACAGCCAATGTGTGCCCCAAGAGAGATTCAGAGAGAAGATGTTTTGCCTGTCAAAAGACGGGACACGTTGCTAGAGATTGTCCTACCCAGAATAGGATGACTCAACCCAGTGGATCCCAACAGTTGAGGAATGGAGGCAGTCGACCTCAGGCAGCAGGGAGAGTGTTTGCCATGCCTGGAGCGGAGGCATCTCAGTCAGGTAACTTAGTACAGAGTGTTGCTCTATAGCTGGTAGATGCGTTAGAATTTTGTTTGATTCTGGAGTGACACACTCTTTTGTGTCAAGCCTGTGTGTAGCCGAGTTGGGCCTTCTAGTGAAAGGAGTGACCGTTTGAACTGTTGGTCTCTACACCTGCATCAGGACAGGTGTTGACCTCTACAGTTTGCCCCGAATGTCCAGTGATAGTAGAGGGGCGCAGATTCAAAGTGAACTTGATCTGCCTACCTCTTCAGGATCTGGATGTTATCCTGGGAATGGATTGGCTAGCTGCCAATCACGTTCTCGTAGTCTGCGGTAATCAGAAGTTAGTGTTTCCAGATCTCCAAGAGCCAGATGGCGAGGTGCTTCGTGATGCTAGCTCGGTTGGAAGTGAAAAATGAAGAGGACGTAAGCAAGATACCTTGGTGAAAGATTTCATGGATGTATTTCCAGAAGAGATACCTGGATTACCTCCTAAGAGAGAGGTGGAACTCTCTATTGTTTTGGTACCTGGAGCTGGACCGGTGGCAATGGCTCCAGCTGAGTTGATGGAATTAAAGAAGGAAGTGTAAGTTAGATTTAGTGTACCAAGGTTTAGTTTCAGCTACATATAAGTTATGGAGAGTATATAAGCAGAATGTTGAGGGTTTAAAGACTTAAGCATGTGTATCCATAGGAAGTACCGGGGTTAAGTTCCAAAAATGAAAGAATGAATTTTCTTTTATTTGAAGCTTGGGAGATGTTTATGTCGATGAAACAGCATGAGATGACTCTAGCTTAACCACAAGCTTAAAAGGAAAGAGGAGATATTGTATTTATGTCTAAAGTTCAATTAGACAGAGAAATTTGCTGAAAAATACCAAGTAGAGAAGTTACTGGGAGAAGAGAGAAAGCTTCACGCAGAATGGATGCTATTTTGTGGATCGTGATTTGGAAGATGAGTATGGAAATGGTGGATGAGGAGTGATGAGAAAGGGAAATGGAAAGATATTCTTGTATCCAAATATGACTCGGAACTTGGGGGAAGCCGAGCTCATTCGAAATATCAATCGTGGTGGTGGAGAGATGTACGTAAGGTGTGCGAGGAGGGTGAAGATGATGGTTAGTTCCAAAAAGTCATTGTTTGGAAAGTTGGAGGCGGAGGGGATGTGAGATTTCAGGAGGATGCGTGGGCCACTAACTTTAACTTTAAAGCAACGTGGCTGGTCTATGTGCTTCAAGTGGATAAGTGTTCTACTTGTTCGACATAAGGATTTGAGGTCCCACCTTGAGAACTTTTATCTTATACGTATGTCATCCAAGTAGAATCAGGTGTGGAAGGGAATGTGGGTGGCAATAGCATGTGGTATCTTGGAGAAGAGGAATAGAGTTGTCCTTAAGCAAGAAATTCTGGATGCAGAGGAAATTTTCCAATCGGCTCCACTACTTACATGGTTGTGGTTGAGATATATAGTGCGTTCGTTCTTGTATGCCTTTTCAGATAGGCACCTGAACCCAAATCAATGCATCCAATGTATACATTGAACAAGGAGGAAATGATGGGAACAGGGAGCCGAGTTGGCAAAAGAAGTCATAATGATGATTTAGAAAGTAACAGCAACAAGAACTTTGTTTTTATAAGGTGCAGAATTATGTAGCATAGTGGTGAACCAAAGGTGTTCCTTTAGGGAGCGTGAGAATTAGATCAGCAGTTGGGAAGTCGATGGATGGTTTTGATCAAGATGCGGAAGTTGATTCCTAGAAGGAGATTTCGGATCCTAGTTTGAATTGGCGGGGGGACATGAGCAGTAGTCAGCTGTCCTCTTTCCTTCCGATGAAGGGATCTTGCTCACTTTTTCTCTACAGGGGGCTAGTCCTGGTTCTGTCAAGGGCTTAGTTCTGGACTTGCTCGACCAAGTCTTCAGGGTTGGAGGTAGAGTGTGAGTACTGGAGTTGGCGCTCAATGGAGCAGCATACTCCATATGCAGGGATGGAGAATGGAATTTAATGAAGTATTGGAGTAGTAAGAGTTGGTTCAACAGACAACCAAGAAGGTGAAACTGATGCAAGGCAGAATGAAAGCTTCTCAAAGTCGACAGATGTCCTATGCAGATCAGAGGAGAAGACCTTTGGAGTTTGCTGTTGGAGATCATGCATTTATGAAAGTGACACCGACCAAGGGTGTAGGACGAGCTATCAGATCTTAAGGAGGATCGGCCTAGTGGCTTATGAGATCGCCCTACCTCCCCATTTAGCGAATCTGCACAATGTCTTTCACGTGTCACAACCCTAGTCACGTGTTAGAAGTAGACGATGTGCAGATCAGGGATGACTTGTTGTTGGGAGCGAAACCAGTCAGGATTGACGTTCAGCAGAGTAGGCAGCTCAGAGGCAAGACCATCAATATGGTGAAAGTGGTGTGGGATGAGAGATCGGGTGATACAACTTGGGAATTAGAAGGAAACATGAGAGAAGCCTATCCCTACCTCTTTTCCTTGTGATTCAATTTTCGAGGACGAAAATTTTTCTTGTTGGGGAGAATGTAAGGACCTGTAAAATTGAATTGGAATGAAAGTGGTATATTTAAATAATTCCAGAAGATGTTATTATTTAAAATACAAAGAGCTGGTAAATGAAGTTTCGTAGTAGTCGGACCTCGGACGTCGCCCAAGATCTGGGGTCAGCTGGTAGAGGTCGGTCGGATGACGTGTGGATCAAGAAGAGTAAAGGAAGAAAAGTGTAGTTTAGTAGTACATGATCGTCGGTCGCCTGCTACACATGAGCACCAGGGCGCGAGAGGCATGCGGGCATCGCCAGGGCGCGAGGCATGTGGACGTGGCCAGGGCGCGAGAGGCATGCGGGCATCGCCAGGGCGCGAGGCATGCGGGCGTTGCCAGGGCGCGAGAGGCATGCGGGCATCGCCAGGGCGTGAGGCATGAGGGCGTCGCCAGGGATAGACATCGGTCGTCTCCCAAGAGAGTCATCGGTCGTCTTCCAGGGCGAGGGATACATCGGTCGTCTTCCAGGGCGAGGGAGACATCGGTCGTCTTCTAGGGCGAGGGAGACATCGGTCGTCTTCTAGGGCGAGGGAGACATCGGTCGTTCGCCAGGATGAGTCAGCGGTGGAAAGTTATCGCGCGACGTCGAGTTTCACACAGAGTAAAGTGGGACCCAGACTCCCAGCATGAAACGTCCTGCACGCGCGCCACGTAGACAAAAAGGGTGGTTCAGAATAGTGACATCAGAAAGTTGGCATGCGCAAGAGACACTCGCGGTCGTACTGTTCAGAGCAGTGGTTGGCATGCACAAGCGACAACAGTGGTCGTACTGTTCAGGGCAGTGGTTCTCAGGCTTTCCTGCAGAAGGGGTGGCAGCAGCAGCATACGTGGACAGGTAAGCTGGGATTCAAAAGCCACTGCGGGAAGGCAAAGAGCATTACAGACGCAAGAGTGTTAGAGTGAGTGCAAACTTCCTCCCTCCCTTCTTCTCTCCTTTGCGCTGCAACTCAGGCAACCTACAGCACCTATGCGACGAGCGACGACAGCCCTTGGAGAACCTGGGAGTTTCTCTGCAAGTTCTACCAACCAGGCACTGAAAACAGAGCTAAGGCATCCTTCAAGCTCAGTGGGTTTGAGCTCTCGGTGTTTTGCGCAAGTCCAGGTAAGGGAAGCTAGCCTTCATTTTCAATACAAGCCATAGATTAGCTGTTTCTGGAGTAAGGGCGACGTGGTCGCCGGTTTCGTTTTCATCTTCGTGAATGCTCTGTTCTATGTGTTTGGGCGACGTGGTCGCCGGTTTTGTATACAGACTTCGAAATACCCTGTTTTTGAACCAGATCGCCGGTTTTGGCGTTGTTTGCGAACTCCCTGTTTTTGATGTTGTTTGAAGCTGCTTTGGATTTAAATGTGATATACATGTGATATTCGAAAATATGAACCTTTGAAATGACTGTTGCTATGATTGAAATCATTCTTTGAGTGGTATGGTGTGTGGAAGGTCGTGAATGTGGGTCAAGACATAGTATTTTCAGGAAAGGAAATACCGTGTTGAGATTTGGTTGTGAAGTGTATTGATCTGTAAGTATCCTGTGAATGGGGCGATCCTAACTCTGCTGAGATAATGGAATCACATAGAGGAAGTTACTCAGTTGGTGAGAGTCGAAGGAGGTTCATATGAATGGGTGAGTCGTGTGAAACAGAACGAGCTCGGCCTGTCTTATGGATTTACCCTGTCATACTGTGAGAGTGATGAATTGAGACCGAGATTGTGTTGATGCGCATGGCTGTGGAATCATTATAGCCAATGAAGTATGACAGGTGCATGTCCCTGGATGCTAGGTTCAACGCACGAGTCTTCCGGAAGTGGAGTCAAGTGTCTTGTGTGATGAGTCAGTGAAGTCTGACGTGAGAAATGAGAAACTTTGAATTGATAGACACTTGATATATGTTGTGATTTTAATGACCTTCGAGGAATCGTGAAATATGTGTTTAGTTGATGGTTTACGTAGATATCTTGAATTTGTTTTACCTTGATTCTAAAGTTCATATCTAACTCTTTTTAAATGTCTAGCTTACCCTGTGTTTTCTTGGTGTTGTGTTCGGCCTTTTCTTAAACCTGTAATGATCGTGTATAATTTACACGGGAGCAGCTGATGTTGCAGGAAGTAGAGCTCCTTAGTGAATTGTCGCTGGAAGGAGATCGCCTGTTTTCAATTTCCGTTGGGCGATCACCCCTTTTGCTGCTTTCTGATAGGAGATCGCCTATATGATAGGAGATCGCCCTTGTAATAGGAGATCGCCCTTCTAATAGGAGATCGCCCTTCTGTCAGGAGATCGCCCTTCTGTCAGGAGATCGCCTATCTTTCTATTGTATTGTAATTTGTTTATGTTTTAATGGAAAAGTGATCGTATTTATATTAAACTCCCTGGGAAGAGAAACTTTATTTACATATATATAATTTTATTCACTTCAATCTATTTGTTACTTTAATTTTCATTATATAAATATGAATAGTATTTTGGCGGGATGTTACACGACACACTATATTCTTCCACACAAAGTGTTGGACTTTGTGCGTCGTGATCTATGCTACTGGTTCAGCCTCGATCCACTTAGTAAAATATTCGATGGCCACCATGAGGTATTTCATCTGTCTGATTGCCAAGGGAAACGGTCCCAGAATGCCGATTCCCCAGGTATGGAAAGGCCATAGACTATGAAGGGATCTCAACTCTTCTGGGGGTGTGTACTGCTAGTCTGCATGTTGTTCGCATTTTTTACACCGTTGTGCATACCTTATGCAATTTTCTTTCATCGTTGGCCAATAATACCCCGCTCGAACGGCCTTGGCTGACAGAGCTCAGCCACCGATGTGACTCCCACATATGCCTTCATGGAGCTCAGCGATGATCCGGGTGCACTGTGCCCCACCTACACAAGTCAAGATAGGATAGGTGTAACCATGCCTAAACAAAATGCCGTCGATCAGAGTGTAGTGGACTGCATTTTTCTTTATGATCCTGGCTTCTGCTGGGTCCATGGGAAGTGTCCCGTCAGCAAGGTAACGTCTGTAAGGCGTCATCCATGTTTCACCCTTTTCAATCAAGTGCACCTGCGATCACTTCTCCCCTAGCGGGCCATACGAACTTACGCGGGGTGTCTTCAACATTTCTTGAGTAAGAGATTTATGGCTTCTTGTTCCTGTATCCGAGACATTTACCATTTATACGTCTGCGCCACCTCCTGTGGCTGTTCGAGGTGCTCTCAAAGTCTCCTGAATGACCGTCCTCTGCATGCCCCCTTGGCCTGAGCTGGCAAGCTTTGCCAGCAAGTCAGCTCTGGTATTTTGCTTTCGAGGGACATGTAGCAACTTGAATTCAACAAAGTTCCTCCTCAAGAGCTCCACGTACTTAAGGTAAGCAGCCATCTCGGATCCTTGGCCTGGTATTCACTGGTTACTTGCCCTGTGATTAACAGCGAATCACTCTTGGCCAGCAGGCATTCTGCACCCATCTCCTTTGCTAACAACATCCCTGCTATTAAGGCCTCGTATTCAGCTTGGTTGTTACTTGCTTTAAAGGCAAAATGCAGGGCCTGCTCTATAAGGACCCCTCCTGGTCCTTCCAAGATCACTCCAGCGCCACTACTCTGTTGGTTTGACGATCCATCTACTGAAAGGACCCCCCTGAAACCTACCTCTCCCTGCTGAGTGGCCTCTGCAGAAAGCTCTACAACAAAATCTGCATAAACCTTACCTTTGATGGGTCCTCGTGGTTCATACTGCACATCAAACTCAGATAGTTCTACCGTCCAACGAACCATTTTTCCTGCAACATCTGGTTTCTGGAGGACCTTTCGAATGGGGTGGTACATCATCACAACGATCGTGATGCTGTGGAAATAATGACGGAGCCTCCTTGCGTAGAACACCACGGCTAACGCCGCCTTTTCGATGGCCTGATAACGTGCCTCAAGCCCCTGCAAGACCTTGCTGACAAAATATATAGGTCTCTGTACTTGGTCCTGTTCCTGAACGAGGACTGAGCTGATCGCCCTTTCTGTGATGGCGAAATATAAACGAAGTGGGATACCTGGCTGTGGCTTGCGCAACACTGGGGGACTAGCCAAATACTCTTTTAACTTGAGGAAGGACTCCTCACACTCAGCAGTCCACACGAATCTATTGTTTCTTTTCAAACACTAGAAGTAAGGGTACCCCTTCTCACCTCCTGCTGAAACAAAACATGACTGGGGGGCTAGCCGACCTGTTAGTTACTGTACCTTTTTTACGGAAATTGGGCTCCTCATCCTCATTATGGCTGCGCACTTCTCTAGGTTTGCTTCTATTCCTCATTCAGTCAGCAAGAAACCCAAGAATTTTCTTACTTCAACCCCAAACACATTTTTCAGGGTTCAACTTGAGGTTATACCTTGATATGGTGCTGAAGAGTTCCTCAAGGTCAGCCAGATGCTGGTCTTTCTCCTGAGAGGTGACGATTATGTCATCTACATATGCTTGCATGTTTCGCCCAATCATAGGGGTGAGTATTCATTTCATCAACCTCTGGTATGTTGCTCCTACATTTTTCAGACCAAAGGACATCACCATGTCGCAGAAACTGGAGTGCTCTGTCATAAATGCCGTCTTGCATTCGTCTCTGGGGTGCATTCGTATCTGGTTGTACCCAGAAAATGCATCCAAAAAGCTGAGGAGCTTGCATCTTGAGGTGCTGTCAACCAAGGCGTTGATGCTAGAAAGCGGGTATGAGTCCTTGGGGCAGGCCTTGTTCAAATTAGTGAAGTCGACGCACATTCTCCACTTACCATTTGCTTTCTTTACCAGCACCACGTTGGCCAACCACTCAAGGTACTGGATTTCCCTTATGTGACCGGCTTCTAGCAGCTTCTAGGTCTCCTGCCTGATGACCTGCCGCCTCTCTTCATTAAACTTCCTTCGCCTCTGACGAACAGGTCTAACCTGGGGGTTTAATGTGAGACGGTGGCACAAGAAATCAGGGTCTATCCCTGGCATGAGGCAGTCCATGCAAAGGCATCCAGATGTCGGGCCAAAACCTCAACGACCTGGTCCTGCGCTTCCTGGCTCAAAGACTTACCAAGCTTGAAGCGCTTACCCCCAACCTCTCGTTCCACGACCTCCTCTGCGGACTCGGCACGTCTTTTTGGGGCAACCTCTATGCGGATGTCTTCCTCATCCCTAGGTGGCCCGACAGTCACTGTACATACACCTTTCTTGGTTTTGAGACTGTCTTCGTAGCACTTTCAAGCCGTCTTCTGGTTTGGTTTCATGGTTATTACCGCACCATCAAAAGAGGGGAGCTTTAACTTCATGTGCATTGACGAAGGCACCGCTCCTAACCTTTTCAAAGCAGACCTACCTAAAAGAATGTTATAGGCGGAAGGCGCATTAACTACAAGGTACCTGATGTTAATCGTGCGAGACACTTTGTCATTCGTGAACGTGGTCCTCAATTCGATGTAACCCTTGACCTCCACCTGATCTCCTGCAAACTCGTATAAGCATCCGTCATAGGGTCTCAACTGGTCGGGGAATAACTGCAATTTATTGAAGGTCGACCAGAACATCACGTCTGCCGAGCTTTCCTGGTCCACCAGGACACGGTGCACCTTCCTTCCCACAGTCACAACTGAAATTACTATGGGGTCATTATCATGTGGGACCACGTCTGCCCGATCCGCCTTTGTAAAGGTGAGGTCAGGCTCTGGGAATTAGTCGAGGTCCACCTCCCTAACAACCATTACCTCTCTGGTGTACCTCTTTCGCTGGGAAGCGGTGCACCCTCCACCTGAGAAACCCCCAGAGATGGTGTTAATTTCTCCATGGATGGGTACTTCATGCCCCTGGTCCCCCGTTGGGGCTGTTAACACAAAGTTTCCCTGTGATTCCTGCAAATAAGCCGTCAGAAACCCACTTCTTACTAGGTCGTCTATCTGGTACCCCAAAGAGAGGTAGTTGCTCAGGGTGTGACCATGTGCTTGGTGGAAGTCACACCATCTGTTCTTGTGTGGTCCCAGCTTCTTGTCAGATTTTGGGGGAAACTTCAATCTGTTTGCCACCTCGGGGATGGCTATCAACTCCTTGAGCCCTACTCTGAAATTGTGCCTTGCGGGGTTAGGCTTCCTTGGCTCGAATGGTGTTGTTTTGGCCTTCTTCCCTATGGTGGCCTCATGTACCCTCAAGGGCTAAGTGCACCCTGGTGCATGGAGTTTGGGCGGTTCTACCCTGGCATGCTTCTCCGCCACGCGCTCCTCTGCAGTAATGTGTGCCACAGCGCGGCATTGGATCTCATCAAACGTCCTTGGCGGACACCGTATCAGCGCATCACTAAAGGGTCCTGGAAGGATTCCCCTTTCAAACGCATGCACGATCATGGCCTCATCTTTAGTTTGTAGTCTTACCACAAGTGCCCCAAACCAGTTCAGGAAGTCTTTCAGTGATTCTTCCTGGAACTGTCTCACGTCGAAGAGATCGAATGCAACGGGTGGGCGCGTGCGATTAACGATGAATTGTTTCTTGAACAACTCCGTGAACTGGCCAAACGACGTGATGTGTCCATCTGGGATTCCGATGAACCAGTTCAATGTCGTCCCTACAAAGGTACCCATGAATAACTTATAGTGCATAGCGTTCGTACCCCCAGAGATCATCATCTGAGTGTAGAAGGCCGTTATGTAGGCCTCTGGGTCCTCGACCCCTATGAAGGTGATCTTTGGGATCACGAAAGACGCTGGTATGACTGTCTCCATGATTTCTTGGGAGAAAGGCATAGGGCGAACCCTTGCCAGGGGTGGGACCCCTGAACCCACCGCTGTGCGTTCTCCTATCCCTCTCCTCAACTCCTCATTAGCCTTGCGTAATTCTTCATTTGTTGCCAACAATGCGTTTAGGTATGTCCTAAACTGATCTTGATTGGCAGTAGACGTCGCAAACACCTCCTGAAGGTTGCGAATGGTCTCCATGAGTTCCTAGATGGTTGCGGCTTGATCATGCTCATCCCTTCCAGCACCGCCTTGCCTTGTACTCCTCATGTCGCTTGATTCTACTGATCACGATTGTGGATAGGACCTAGTTTTATTGGGCCCTACAGTGGGCGCCAAATGTTCTCGCCGGTTGACTCGGTCGTCGTTGACTCTGAGGTAGATGGTGGCTCCTCCTATCTCGCAGTGGTTCTCCGTTGAAACAGAGGGGCCCTACCTGTAATTGCACTCCGACGCTGAAGTTAGTACACGGCAAGAAACATCAAATAACTAAGGTATCTCAAGCCAAGAGTGCGTAAGAAAACTCTAAGCTTGCCAAGAACTGTGTCTATATGTGAACCTATCTTTACCTTGGGCGTTACCCCATTATATAGTTGTTTTTAGGTTACCTACCGCATACATGCTTCTATCCAAGCGTTGCCTCTAGCGAATTTAGGGTTTCCCTTTTGGGATTCTAATGCACAACCTTAGTGCAATCTCGTGGTAACCTTCCTTTCATAGAGTGCAACTCCCGTGGCGACATTCCTTTCCTGGAGTGCATAACTTAAGGTGTGGCTGCTAGGATTTCAACGCCTACCCCAGCACCGCCAACTTAAACGTGTCTAATAACTTAATATCTCTCGTGTCTTAAAACCTTCACGTGTCTCACATGCATTTCTAAGGATAATTCCATTGTGTCAGAACCTTACGTCTTGGACACATCCTGCATGCATGGCATATCTGTGAATCTGGTTTTGCGCCTTGACACATGTAATTATGTGGGCCTCTCTGTGGGCCCTACCATATCGACCTCTCCTGTGCCGACCTCTCACTCATGTGCCAACGTCCAAGGTCTGGCCACTACAGAACCCCACACACATAGACACATAAAACTATATCTTGTAATCATATGATGAGATTATATCAGGTTGCTGGAAAACTGATCTCACAATTCAGAAATATCTATCAAATGGTGGAACTCTCAACTATAACTACAACATAGATTCCAAACAGCATGAGCATTATGCATGTGAAAGAAATTGAGCGTTATCTAGCTGTAGCTTACCATGGAATTTCAGTTTAGAACCTCACTCACATAGACACATAAAACTATATCCTGTAATCATATGATGAGATTATACCAAGTTGCTAATCCCACAATTCAGAAATATCTATCAAATGGTGGAATTCTCAACTACATCTACAACATAGATTCCAAACAACATGAGCATTTTGCATGTGAAAGAAAGGTGTTGAAGAGTTGCATCTAATCAGGATGCTTACTTAGGAGGAAGATTTGAGGTATGCAGGGTTATGATCAAGATATGTATGCAAGCAATCCAATATATATCATCATGATCAATACATCATCATCAAAACAACAAATTTATTTTGAAAGTATAAGAACACTTACCCCAATTTCTAGCGCCTCATCATTCACATATGTGCCTTTTTTCCTCTTATGTGTGATTTTCCACATTTCAGCTCGTCCAATATTCTTACTAGTCTTAATATTTTATATCCATACTACATATCAACATTTAAGACCTAATACACATAGGATTTTAACAATTTCCATAAATTTCAGGGGTAAAACACTAAAACGTGTAAGCAAAAAGTAAACTACCAGTGGAAAATCATTTAGTACAGTTTAAGGAGAAGTTTATAATATTCACATTATGTGTGTCTCTCCCCTGTGAAACAAGGTAGAATGCAGGGGAAACATAAAACTATCAAAGAAAATTTGAGGGTAAATAAGAACAGCATTATCAAAATAAGCAAGATAAATAAAGCATATGTATTATAAATGAAAATTGTTTGACACAACCGCAAATTAAATTTAGCACAAACCTCAACACAAACCTAGACAGAAGTTTCAAAATCCTTGCGCGTGAGGAGGTGGTGATGGCGGACAGTGAAAGGCGCGAGGAGGTGGCGATGGCAGACAATTTAGGGCATGCGAGAGTGAGGGTTTAGGGCGTGCAAGAGTGAGTTAAGGCGAGAGTAAGTGAAGGTGAGAGTGTTTCGTGAAGGTTTGTGGTTTTGTGAAGGCAAGAGAGTTTCGTGAAGGCGTGAAGGAAAATAGGGTTTCGTGATTACAGAGAACAGGCACGATTGTTTAGCAATGAGAGAGAGGGGAGAGAGGTTTATGAAAAGTGTGAAGAGTTAGTGTATTCGATTTCTGAGAGTCAAAGCAAGTTTTCAAAAAGAATTGGGAATAATGAGAATGGTGTATGGAGGGAAGGAAAACGCAAGATTTTTATTCTGAAGGATAATTGTGATAGCTACTAAAATGTCGTATTATACGGAAACTTGTGGTAGTTATTAATAACTGCCTTATTAAAACCACCACTTTATACACAATTTTTTGTAGTGTCTATGTTGATATGCCTTCCTTAAAATGTATTAATGAGATGGATGAAAACAATGCTTTGGTGGATAAGGTTGTTGCAAGTACTATTTTTGTTGTTGTTGCTGCCTATAGTTCAGTTGTCATTATGCTAGTTCCACAAAGTCCTCATTTGAAGGCTGTTGTAGTGGATTTTTCTCTTATGAATGTTATTGATGTTTCTCCATCTTTGCCAACCAGTTGGTTCTTTCGGCTGGTGCTAAAGTAGTTATGCCTTTGCACAACCCTTTTGAATCTCTACCAGATTTGGAGAAAGAAGTTATAGATACAGGTACAAAGCTGCTAGTGGAAAATTTACCCTTGAAAAACAATTTCAGAAAAGAAAATAACATTATATCTAAGTTTTGGGTTGACCAAACTGATGTGGAAGACTTCACTAGTGAAAATGAAGATGATGGGGTTCAAACCACAAGGAAGTGAAGGCACCCTCCAAAGGCGAATAATAAAGGAGTCAAAAAGCCCACAAGAAATGATGGATGTAAAGTGTTTTTTCTGGAATATCAAGGGTCTTTCAAATCATAAATTTGTGGATATGTTAGCCAGACTGACTAAACAACATAAGCCTCACATTGTCTTTATTGTTGAGCCTATGATGGTTTTTTCAAAGCCTATTGAAGATTATTTCAAGAATCTCAATCTCTTCATGGTTGTTATGTCTCACAGAGTTGTAGTGCCTTGCCATTGATAATTTTCTTAGGAGTTCCATGGTACACTCTCAATATATTGCTATTTGTTGTAATATACATGGGAAGGTCTTGCATTTTGCAAGTGTATATCACTAAAAAAAATAATTAAATAGAAATTAATTTTAGAGATAAAAAATAATTGGTCACTATACTAATTAAATTAGATACTATTTTAGAGACTACAAAATTTTTTGGTATCTAAAGTAATTTCTATTATTAATAAAAGTTTATAAATTGATATCTAATTAGCTACCAACTAATTAGATTCTAAAGTTGGTAGCTAAAATTTTGGTAGCTAATTAGATACCAATTTAGAAATTATTTATTAATAATAAAAACAATTTTAGATACCAATAATTTTTTTAGTCTCTAAAATAATATCTAATTTAGTTAATATAGTGACTAATTATTTTTTGTCTCTAAAATTAGTCTTTATCTAAAAATTTTCTTGTAGTGTATGCACTACTAGAAATCATTAAATAGAAACAAATTTTAAATACCAAAAATAATTAGTTAATATATTGACTAAGTGAGATACTATTTTAGAGACTAAAAAAATATTGTTATCTAAAGTAGTTTCTATTATTGATAAATAGTTTCTAAATTAGTATCTAATTAACTACCATTGTTTTAGCAATCAATTAGTTGGATTTTAATTTTGGTAGCTAATTATAGATACCAATTTAGAAATTATTTATCAATAATATAAACTAATTTAGATATCAATAATTGTTTTAGTTTCTAAAATAGTATCTAATTTGGTCAATATAACAACTAATTATTTTTTGTCTCTAAAATTGGTTTCTATTTAATGATTTTCTTGTAGTGATGGAAAATATTATCTTGGCTAGGGTATTTCTTTAGACTAACTTAAGCTCACTTCTGGCTCTTGGTGCATTCTTGGAGACTTTAATGCGGTTCTTTCTGTTTCTGAATGCAAAGTAGGTGTTTCTCCCAATCAGATTTCTTGTTCTGATTTTCTTGATTGGATTAATAATAATAATCTTATTGATTTTCCTGTCTCTATCTCTAGTCCTCTATTTACTTGGAATAACAATAGAAAAGGACAACACATAATTGATAGGAAACTTGATAAAGCTTTTTATAATCTACAATGTATGGATGAATGGACATCATACAATTATCAAGAGTTGGTCAAAAAATGCTCTGATCATGCACCTCTTGTTGCTCATTTCTCCTGCTCTGCTATCAACCATAGGATGGTCTCCTTCAAAAGATTTTAAAATGTGGTTACAGTATCCTTCTCGTATGGAGGTTATCAAAAACTCTTGGTTTGTTTCGGTTAGTGGTTGCCCCATGCTAGTTCTTCAACTTAAGTTAAAACGCTTAAAGTTGGAACTGAAGCATTGGAATCACCATAACTTTGGCAACATTCACTCTTTGGTGGATAATAAACAAGAAAAATTGATTTTAACAAGGGTTTAATTTTACATTACCAAGGATTAAAACATCTGCTAAGTCATTTGGATTGCAATTTCCCCCGCTAAACCATCCTTGGGGAATGTGTTTGTCGGGGTTTGTCTTTCAAAACCTCTGTTAGATACCATGGGTTTAAGAACCTCCGTAAAATATCATAGGTTTAAGAACCTTCATAAAATACCATGGATTTCAAAACCTTTGTAAAATACCATGGGTTTTAGGTCCTCCGTAAAATACCATGGATTTTAGGACCTCCGTAAAATACCATGGGTTTCAAAATCTCTGTAAAATACCATGGATTTCGAAACCTCCATAAAATACCATAGATTTCTAAACCTCCGTAAAATACCATGAGTTTCAAAACCCCCATAAAATATCATGGGTTTCAAAACTTCCATAAAATACCATAAATTTCGAAACCTCCGTAAAATATCATGGGTTTCAAAACCCCCATAAAATACCATAGGTTTTGAAACTAAAAACATTTGATTTTACTCAATAATTAAATAATTAATTGAAACATTTGATTTCCAAACAAAGCAATTTTTTCATAATTAAAAATACTATTCAATAAACATTGTCTATAAATATAACATTTAGTAACAAATTTTACAACTTATCATAAACATTTAAAAAAATAAATTCACTACATCCTAATTTCTTCTATATTTTTATCCTTTAATAGAGATGAAGCGTTAAATAACTAAAAAACAATTTGCCTTAATAATAAGAAACAAAGTTATATTATAAAACATTTCCGCAATTATCTTCTACGTTGTTAATCAGTATTGATAGATTACACCAACAGCACCAATCTGAATAACTTTCTTCATGTTTAAGTTCATATAAAATTATTAGCTAACATGATATTTATCTTTTATCCTAAATACTTAAAAGATTTAAAAGAACTGGTGGACAATTGGACATCGAAACAGTGCAGATTATTATGATAGTGATATTTCTTGTAGTATATACAAACAATATATCAAATTATAAGAAACTTCAAGAAGAATCGTTTTAACAACTTGGGTATCCAATAGCATTTGCAGAAATCAGTTATTAGTTTATTAACATCATAATTTGGGTTGCAAGAGCTCCTTGGAAACATAGATTATTATCATTAGAAAAAATTAATGAAATATCAATAATACAGTTTAAAAAAGGGCAAGTCAGGCTCACAACCCAAATAAGCAAGAGCAGTACGAAAGGAAAAAATATTGAATACAAATTAAACTTTTTGTGTTAGCTTTAACACATCTACAATAACCAATATTATTTTATTAACAAGAAGAAGCAAAGAATTTTGTTACTACATCAAATATTTTACCCTAATCATTAAAAAAAAATAGATTAGAATTATTCCGTTATTTTAATATATGAATTTCATGATAATTGTTATTTAAGATATTAATATATTTCTTGTTTTTATGGTTTTTTTTTTATCTTTGATAAGAAATATGGTTTAAGGAACTTTTTATTTTAGTAAGACCATATATCTAAATAGGATTTATCTTGGGTTTTTATTCATTTATGGTTTATTATATTTGGGTGAAAAAATACCTTGTAGGTGTATTATGCAATTCAGCCATTATCACGTCCTTTATTCAGAGAATATATGAAAACTTTAGTTAATGGACCACTCAAAAGGAACAATCTAAGGTATTAAAAAGGGGGCTTTCGTTCCTTTTCTTAAAGTTTAATTTAGGCTTTTGGAAGATACCCTGTGCATAGTACTTCTTCCATTCTAATAAATAAGTCAAGTAGGAGTATACGCCAAAGGGCCACTAATATAAATGGAACATTGACATAATTAAACATTAAAAAACATCTAAAATTATAATGAAATAGTATGGTGGGAAACCACTCCCATGAAGCCACTTAGTCAATCTATGACTTTAAAATTTAAAGTTCCTTTGGTCAACACTGGTGAACCATCAAAGTGCAGACACATTCATTCAAAGTCTTAAACAGGGAAGATGGTATTTTGTGGTTAGCTACAAATTTCTGAAAAAAAAGCTCTTTGATGACCTAAAATCATACTCGGAAGTATATAATACAAGATTTTATTGTGATAGTATGTGGTTTATTATCCTTACTAACCTCTTCATTTGTCTTGTCTCGAATTACGATGCTTGAAGCAAACCAATTTTCTGGTGTTGTTCCACCGGAGCTTGGGAAACTAATAAACTTGCAGACCTTGTAAGACATCCTAATTCCACTAACACTAGTTGGACTACAAAATTTGTTTGTGAGCTTTGATTTTGTTCCTTCTTCCTTAATTATAACCCAACTACGTAACTCATACACTGCATCTCATGCATACAATTCATTATCACATTGCAATAGAATAAATAATAACAATTTTACTATTTAAGGATGACCAGACAGAAAGGACTTAGGTTACGGCTGAATGTTATAAACTTCCCTCGTAAATGCTGGAGGAATGTCTTATACTCAGTATATATTATGTTTGACCTTTGAATTTTCAATTGCTAAATCAAGCTCCTCAATTCACGCTGGCACTCAAATTTGCAGCATCGTGAAACAAAATTGTTTCGCACTAAACAGTGGCAGCAGTAAAGTGGCAGCAGTAAAAATCACTTCTCCACCGAAATCAAAGAATTCGTCAAAAAAATTGCACTGATTTGGTAAAAAAAGCACCTTACAAAATGAAAATTGCAATAGCTTAAACGCACTGTTCTTCGTTGCTCTCGTGAAATCGGAAAATCGCGGAAAGCGTTGTTGCAACAAGCCGTCACCGAAAATTGTTCTGCATTTGAGAAGACAAAGCTATCTCGCCGGAAATTGTAAAATCGTCGGTGAGAAAAACCACACCGCATCGTTCCTCCGATTATACTTCGCCAACTCGCTCCAAGAAAACAAAACAACGGTGACTCACGCTCGGAAAACGCCAAGAGTAGAGGTCCACAAACGATCCAGTCACCTATCTCACCGAAAAACACAGTTGTTGTTCGCCAGTGAACACCGTACAGAACAGATTTAGGTCGCCGGAAAACGCTAACCTCTGCTCGTAATTCGCAAGAAAAAAATTGATGTCGTTTCTCCAATTGGTCTTCTCTAAACTCGCTCCACTGTTTCGTCGGGAAACGCCACTACCGTGCGCGTTTCTCGCAGGACTGATTCACATTGCACGAGCAATAAGAAGAACAATGAACAATGCAAAGGAAGAATAATGAATTCAAGAAAAATGGAAAGAAAACACACATATTGCTATTGTCACTGTCAAAATTCCTTTTCTCTCCGCATATCGAATTTGCAAAAACAATCCTAGATTATTGTTCACACCTCTGAATTTCATTTTTCACCACGAAAATTTTCGAAACATTTGGGAAATTTTGCGAAAATGAATTTTCAAGAAACCTAACTCTAGGAAAAGTGAAAGAGGAAAGAAAAAAGGAGCACCTTCATCCTTTACGCTTGAGCATTAAAAAGTTAAATTGCGATAAAGACAACCAGAGCCGGATCTCGCAAGCGCGGCATTAACGACGTAGGTTGCTTTTTTTCCGGCGAGGAGAAGCTCCGGCTATGACTTGGCGTCAGCAACGAGGAGATAGAACGAGAATGTGAAAAGACAAAGATGGAGATCACATAGAATGAGAAGGTTGAGAGTTGCAGTTGATGTTAACCTCATCTCCCTTGCAGAGAATCGATTCCGTGGTGGAGCAAAGGCGGAAGGAGGTTCTGTGAAGCAGCAGATGGAGAATGGCTTTTGTGGCTTCTTTGATGGAAGTGTGGCGGTTCACCGTAGGAACGCAGACGTCGTGAGTGTGTAGTGGAAAACGGAGGGTACAGAGGAAGATAAAAAAATTAATTATATTTATTTAAGGAGGTCTGAGAAAAACCTCAGAAATTTTGTTTATTGTTGAGGTTTTGAAAAACCTTTGTAATTTAATTAAAATTAAAAAAAATATTATTTAAATTTATATAAGTTATATTAATTTTTGATAAATAATTTTTTAATAATAAAAGAAGAGAAAGCAGAAAAAATAAGGGAGAAAAAAATAAAAAGTAAATTAAAATTATATTAGTTTTTTATTTAATTATTGATGTTTGAAAAAGTTTGGAGTATTTTGTTGAAGTTTTAGGAACTTAAATGAAAATTAAAATTTTATTATTATCTTGATGAGATTTTAAAATAAATTTTTTAAAATTTAACTAAATTTAAAAAAAATATCTGCTATTTTGCAAAGATTTTAAAATAAATCTTTGAAAATTAACAAGGTTAAAAAAACTTTCATTATTTTATGAATATTTTAAAATAAATTTTTGAAAATTAACTAAGATTAAAAAAAATTCTGTTATTTTTTTGGAGGTTTAAAAAATAAGTCTTTGAAAATTAACGAAGGTTAAAAAACCTCCGTTATTTTACAGAGGTTTTAAAATAAACTTTTAAAAATTCATGAAAGTTAAAAAAAACCCATTATTTTACTAAGTTTTAGAATAAATTTTTGAAAATTAGCGAAGGTTAAAAAAACCTCCATTATTTTATTGAAGTTTTAGAATAAACCTTTGAAATTTAACTAAGGTTAAAAAACCTCCATTATTTTATTGAGGTTTTAGAAAAAACCTCCATTAATTAAATTAATTCTTCAGGTTATATAAACATCTGCTAAATAACCTTCATTAAAATCTTTTTTTCTTGTAGTGAGTTCTTGATTTGGCTCGTTTACAAGATATTGATGATCTTTTTGGTCAAGAAAAAAGGTTAAAGAATAGCTCTAACATGTTTTACATTATCAACATATTTTTTGGAAAGAAAAAACTCATATGTTTTGGTTTACTGATGGAGACAAATGTATTGCTTTCTTTCATACAACAGTTAAAAGAAGAAATGTGGCTAGTGGTATTCCAAGACTTAAAGTTGATGATTCCTTTATGGAAGATCTAAGCTTATTAAAGATCCTCGTCTAATCATTAATGATGAAAATCATGTGCTTATTAAATGTCACTGAGGATTATGAGATCAAACAAGTTGTTTTCAATTTATGCTAATAGGTCTCTTGGTTCTGATGGGCTTGGTGGGATTTTCTACCAAGCTAGTTGGAATATTGTTGATAGAGATGGTTATAATATTGTTAGGCAATTTGTTTTCTAGAATAGGATCATGCCATGAATAGTAATTTTGTTTCTCTGATCCCCAAATTTTATGGCGTTGATTCTATTAAAGATTTCAGACCTATTTTTCTGGCTAATTTCCGGTTCAAAATTATTTCCATAATTATTGCAGACAGATTAGCTATCATATCCTCTAGAATTATTTCTCCTAATCAATATGGTTCTGGGAAAATTTTATCATGGCACCACGATCGGCGCCAAATTTTCTTACCTGATTTGAGGTTGAGTCCTGAAGTGGAGAATCCGAGTTGGTTAGAGTGACCGATCTCGATCTTAAAGGATTACTGAGCTTTGGTGAATAACTAATGTGAGTTGATTTTAGGATTGCACATTTTAAAGGTTTCACTTTTGTTATGATTTTTTTTTATTAGCAATTTAAGGTGAGAACCCTAAGAAGATTTCCACTGGATACGAACTTAACCAAGTGGTTAAGTAAGTGTGAAGGTTCACTTTAGAAGGGCAAAGAGAAAAAGACAATATATGGTGTGATGATGCAAAAAGGAGCAGAAATTAAAGACAACAAGATGAAGATGATAACATATGGACAGAAAATAAAAGATATAAGAAGATGAAGATGATATGATAGTTGGCGCAAAGAGGAAGCAAAGAGGAATAAAAGGAAAAGATGAAGAGATAGAGGAAGCTTATGAGAATGGAAGATGTCACGCCACTTGGAGCAAATGAACTCCAAGATGAGTAGTGCAAGAGCCATCACTTGAGATATCACATACTCAAGATAAGACCCAGATAAAACTGAGAGTACTCAAACTTACAAATTCACTCAAGCAGAGTTTCTTTACTTCAAATTTCAATGTGTGAAATACATGAGGCAAGACACTCTATTTGTATGAGAAAGTGTCTTGGAGAACAAGATAGAGGGGTAGGGGTGTCATTTGTGAGAAGCCTTTTAGAGGGTAGGTCAAAGAAACCCTAAACCTAGAAGCACTTGTCATGAAAGGTGGACTTGGCACAAGCCCAAATTACTGAGCACACCCTACTCAAATTACTAAGCACACCCCACTCTAGTTTATTCTTCTATCTGGAACCCCCAAAGTGAGCCCAATTTATTTACAAACATTTTTGTCTTGTAAAAAGACCATAAGAAAGAACATCTAATGCTGTGGTCTATGCCCAATTCTTCTTCTGTTGAGGTCCTTCTAATATTTGGTGAGGCCTTGTCTTGTAAGCTGAGATGACTGATCAAAGTGTGAAATGCCTCTTGTGTCCTTGGTCATCTACTTAACTAATTGGGTTGTATCAATAACACCGAGTGGAAATCCACCTGTAGAAGACTCTACAACGCTCAAGTCACTAAGAGTATCAAAGTATAGAAGTGAATTATAAGAGATAGTATTAAGTTAGTGAGAAGTATTCACTGAGATTGTATACAGGCTTATGGGCCTAAGACGTGTATAAATAATTATTTCGATTATCAATAATAATGTTGATCTTTACGCTTACATTGGATGGTTATGATCACATTTGAATTGGTTACCTTCTAATATTAACGCAATATACGAGTAACTGTGATTAATATCCATATTGTTAATGAATATTAACTATTTCATATTTATAGGGCGAGTAGTACAATTAGCATTAGGAGTTTTAAGTGTAAAAGGTACAACGTTTGATAATTCATCCCAAGGAGTTATGTATGGAATACTATTTAGTAGCTTCAATAACTTCTTTATCAATAGTGTGCCAAAATATTTTAAAAAGCATACCTTCGAACCCATGTTAAATTGAGTTTAAAAATTATGTTTTAAAAATAAATTAATTTCGTAAAACTTAGTAATACAACATAATTACTTTGTAACTTATTAAAAGACTAAATTCATAATCTCTTATACCCATTTAAGAAATCAAATTGTTCATTTACTTTATTTTCTATAATAATGTATTTGCACCAATATTCATAGTAATATTTTTATTTAAATTTTTTTATTATATTTATATCTCTATTTGGTAGGTATTTTAGAAGTATATTAGTCAACTTGAAGAGTCGTCAACCTGAACAAATAATTATAGGAAGACTTTGTTTTCCATAATCATTTTTCTTTGGACCAACTATACTTGAAAACAAAAGCAATTGAATTACACAAAAAGCAAAAAGGATGACAGTTTGGCAAACCACTATCTGTTGTCTTGCCGAAGGCCATATAAAGCCTTTTTTCAATTTACAAAATTGGCCAGGTTGAATAGAAGTCAATCCAGGAGGATCAATCATGTATATATCTTCTTTCAACTTTCCTTATAAAAAAACATTGTTTATGTCTAATTGTTTCAATTCTTAATTATAGATAAAAGCTAGGTAAATAAGCAACCTTATGGTGGTCATCTTTGCTATTGGAGAGAAAGTATCAAGGTAATCAATGCCTTCTACTTGTGTGTATCCCTTTGCCATTAGCCTTGCTTTATACCTTTCAACTGTCCCATTAGCCTTATATTTTATTTTGAATACCCATTTGCAACCTATGACAGCTTTTTCCTTAGGCAGAAGAGTAATCTCCCATGTTTGATTTGACTCCAAAAGCAAATATCTTACATTGTATAGCTTTTCTCCAACAGTCATGTTTCATAACTTTGGAATAAGTGTTTGGCTCAACATGTGAAGAAAGAAACATAACAAAATATCTGTAAGAAGGTGATAAACTATTATAAAACAAAACAAAATTCAAACAATATTTAACTCTTGAAGATGTATTGGAAATATTAAGATTACAATGATAATCCTTTAGATATTCAGGAGGTCTTTTTATTCTTGTACTCATTTGAATTGACCGATCTAATTCAAAATTTTGTTATGTGTCATGATCTTCATTGAGGTTTTGGTCTATATGAAAACAAACTTTTTATGGAACCTCAATGTGTGATTCATAGTTATTATTACTATTATTTTCATTTTAAGCATTATCACAAGGTGAAAGATGGCTGACTCAAAATAGGATGATCTTCAGTAAAATAACTTTGATCATGAATGTTAGGACTATTAGTTTCATAGCTAGTATCTTGAACCTTTTGATATGGAAAAACATGTTCATGTAAGACAACATCCTTTGACACAAATTTCTTTGGATTGAATATTCAACATAACATATCCTTTTATCCCCCTTTTAAAACCAATAAAAACACATTTTGATGCCCATGAATCAAATTTTCTTCTATTTATGACAATGTTAGCATAGCATAAATATCCAAACACCTTCAATCCATTAAAATCTGCAGTAGTTTTGTAAAGCATTTCATGAGGAGAAAAATAGTTTAAAACAAGTGTGGGGGGCATGTTTATAATATGCGCAAGATGTATCACACAGTATGACCAATAAATTTTGGGTAAATGAGATTGTATCATGAGAGCTCTTGCTACATTTAATAAATGACCATGTTTCCTTTCAACTATACTATTTTGTTGTAGAGTATTGACACGTGATGTTTGATGCACTATTCCTTTGTTGACAAAGAAATTAGTCATGAAAAAATCAATCTCATTGTCAGTTCTTATTATTTTAATTGTTGTCTCAAAATGTGTTTGAACAAAAACAAAAAAAAATTCCAAAGTCTTGACAACTTCATATTTTTGTTTTAATAGAAAAATCCATGTGAACCTTGAATAGCCATCAACTATGGTCAAGAAATATTTATGAACATGAATTGATGGTATTGAGTATGGTCCACATAGATATACATGAATCAAATGAAAACATTTTTTAGAATTAGATGTACTAATTAATAGGAAAAGAAACTACTTTTTTGGTGTGCAAAATGACAAATATCACAAACAAGGAATTTGTTATATTTAATAAAAGGGAATTTATTCTTCATAACATCAATACATTTGTTTGAAACATACCCTAATAAAAAATGTTAAAGGGTTTCTAGATCCCTATCACTAACATTAAGAGTATTGGTGGTATGAGTAGATTTGGTGGGTTTGATTGATTTGAAATTTCTGATAGTGATACAACCCAATTAGCCAAGCAGATGACCAAGGATACAAGAGACACTTTACACTTTGACCAGTCATCTCAGCGTACAAGACAAGGCCTCACCAAATATCAGAAAGACCCCATCAGAAGAAGAACTGGGCATAGACCAAAGTATCATATGTTCTTTCTTCTTATCTTCTTACAAGACAAATGTTTTTAAATAAATTGGGCTTACTTTGGGGGTCCAAATAGAAGAATAAGCTAGAGTAGGGTTCACCTAGCATAAATTGGGGTGTACTTAGCATAAATTGGGCTTGTGCCAAACCCACCTTTAATGACAAGTGCACCTAGGTTTAGGGTTTTTTGACTTACCTTCTAGAAGGTTTCTCACAAATGACACCCCTACCCCTCTCACTCTTGCTCCCTAAGTCACTCTCTCCTATATAAAGGGTGCCTTGACTCATGAAATTTAGACATTGAAATTGAATAGAAAAGAAACTCTGCTTGAGTGTTTAGTGAGCTTTGTTCTCCTAAAGTTCTTGGGTCTTATCTTGAGTGTAGTGCACCTTAAGTGGCGACTCTTCACCACTTATCTTGGAGTCCCCTCCCCCTCAAAGTGGTGTGATTCCTTACTCCATAAGCATCTCTTATCTCTTCATCTTTTATTTCTTTCCTTGTGCCATTTACATTCCCTTTTATGTTTTTTAGTTCTTCCTTTTTCCATTCGGTCATCCTTTCCATTCCTTGTTTCATTTTATGTCTTTAATTTCGCACCTCATCATCATCACACCATATAATTGTGTTTTTCTCTTTGCCTTTTAGAAGTGAACATTCACACTTACTTGACCACTTGGTTAATTTCGTGTCCAGTGAGAATCTTCTTTGACTTTCTCACCATATTCTGCTAATCCAAAAATCATAAACAAAACAGTAACCCATAAAACAATGCAAAGACTTTTAGATTTGGAGTGTTGACCAACTATAGCAATGAAACCACTTCCTACTACATGATTATCATAACGAAACGCTTCTTTGTGCCACATGGATAAAAGACTCCCTGCCCCATTAACACCTTCATTATGAATCCATCCAACATTATTGTCCCCCCATAATGAGAAGCATCTAGAATATGAAAAGGTAGAAGTTATTGTACTATTGTCTCATACATAGCATGCTAACATTCATTTGTATGGAGATTTAGAAGATGTTCACCTCCGGTATCTAACTGGTGATCTTGATGTATGTTGGAAACCAAATGTGATTGTACTATTGTCTCATACATAGCATGCTAACATTCATTTGTATGGCCAATTTGTTTGGGCAGTGGTAGTTTTTGATCCTATTGATGATATTATATGATGATATAGTCTAGTCATGAAGAATTCATGTATAAATTTTGCTATCACGACATGTCCGCATTGTAAATAAGTAAATGTCATTTCTATTGTATTTATCCAAGGAGGAGGACATATATATTTTCATAGTTTAACTAGCACCATTAATGTTATGAATTTAATTTAGTTATTGAAGCATTTGAGGTTTTATTTCAAACGTGAATCCCTCCAACAATTTTCGGTTGGGATGATATTTCTTCTAACTTCAATTATTATAATAATAAAACAAATTTCTATTAAACAATTAAGTAACATTTGTTGAAATATTACAAAATATTCATACATCCTCCAATAATCTCACCCTTAACAGCTGTCTCAATAAGAATCAAATTCTAGGATTGTGATTCGGTTCACTTGGTCAATGTCATGGGATAATCGTGCAACTTCATAGTATGTTGCCATCAAAAGTAAAATTCCGTATTTTTTCTAGAGAATCTCCTAATTGTTCGAGCAACTAGAAAGAGATTCTCTAACTAGAAAGAATTCAGTTCAGATGTAGGATACCTATCCAGAAGTTTTCGCAACTCAATCATGTATGATGGAATCATCAAAGGTTTTACCTTTTCGAACTTTCTCTGTAACTTACTATAGACTCGAGAAACAAAGAGAAGATGCAACAATCTCTGTCTTAACCTACATGGAATCAAATTCGTAACCTTGACTTTAATATCAATCAATAAAAAGCAATTAACGAACTAAAGATTTTTTTTGTGAAGATAATGCTACTCAATAAAGGAATGACTAGCTTGTGAAAATATTATAGTTTTTATGTTATTCAATAAAAAAAAATTAACATACAAAAATTATGCAAAACAATTACTCGCTTTGTAATAGAATGAATTAGGTGTAACAAAATTATAAATTCATGCAAATTACAAGATATGTCTAAAGTCACGATCATATTAAAAGTACCCAGTAAATTTATAGACAAAAATAAAAATATAGTGTTATAAATTGTTAAGCTTATTCATCCAAGATTCCATCTATCACAATTATAATGATAATTAGTAATACTACTACCTTAAGAAAACCTTATCACACAAGACTAATTAAAAATAATAAGGAATACAAATATTAACAAATAAATTGAAATGTATCCATCTAGTAAAATATTTGTCACAATCAAACTGAAATGAATACATAATTTCGAACAAATCCAAAAACAATCTAATAAATTTTAATACAAATAATTAATTAAAATCAAATAATTGTTAAATTAAAGTAATAATTAACTAAATGAAATAAGAATTAGCAATATAATTTACATACCTAAAACAATATTTAACAGCAGATAGGATCGATGAAATTAAGACAAAATAGAAAATAGTATTAGAGGATAGTCGGATCTCTTGACTATAACAGTAACCCATGAGAGCACTATTGAGTCAAAGTCCATTCATAACCCTTAATTATGTTCATCAATCACTTTGTTAATATTTGATCTCTCTTTCTTACAATCTGTTTCTTTATTCGAATGAAAATACACAATACACTGTTTCATGAGAAAGGAGGTGAAAGCATAAAACCCGAAAAGAATATACACAATCGAAAAAGAATTAACGTTCAAACTTTTCATTCAAAAGTATAAAAAAAAATTAAAAAATAGTTATATAATCAATTATATCAGTTTTTTTAATCAATATATCTTTTATAATATAATTTATTTTATTAATAATTGCATTTTATAAATATATAATTAAAACTAATATTAAAATAATAAATAAATATTAATGTTTTATTTCAATAATATATTAAAAAAATATTTTATTTGATATTAACATTTAAGTTAATTAATTTTATTTATTATTATTATTTTAGAATATAAATAATAATGAATTTATTTGAACGTGTTCCGACCCAAGTACGGAAAATTAATACGTGATGACAGTGTTTTCCACAAGAATAATGAATTTTCTAACTTCTATTTAATGCATTCAATGTCCTTGATGTGATTCACTTAGAAAATGATGTTTTTGAAAATTATTGGAGTTGTATTTAATTTTTGACTTTTGGAATTGTATAAATTTTTTATGTGATAGATTTAAAAATAAATATATATAATAAAAAATAAATTTGTAATTAAATGATATAAAAATATATTAAAAATAATAGTATTGAAGGATCGTAATGTGGTTATATAAAAAAAAATAGATTGTCAATATATTATTATTATTTTTATTAAGACGTATATATGGGTTTTGTAAGGTTATAGATGAGTATATTAACGTAATTGTTTTTTAATACACTAAATATTAAATAAATAATTAAATTAAATTTAAAATAGATAAAGATATAATATTAAATAATTGTTATATATTATTGAAATTCTATGACAATTATATAATATCTATTTTTTTACAAATATTAAGAGAAAAGTATGTTAAAAATTTAAATAATTTTAAAAATGTTGAATAAATTAAATTATTGAAAGAAAAATTAAAAAAATAATGTATTGAAAGAATAATATTTCAAATAAAATAAGATTAGAAACGAAAACAATAACAAAAGATAGATTATTTAATAAATTAAAGTTTTACTCTATTAAAGACTTAAAATTGATAATAAAACAAAAATATAAATATTAAAAAAAACAAAAAATAAAATGAGTTTCCTATAAATAATTTGATTCAATAAGAATGATGTTTATATATTTTTTAAGATATACATTATTTGAGAAAAGAAATTGTATAAAAAATATGTAATTAAGATTGTAATGAAAAAAAAAAAAAATCTTTGCATCAGAATCATCTTCACAGATATTAAAAAAAATAAAAAAATTAAACCAAAAGAATTATTCAAATGAAACTATAGAAGAGATTAAAATAATCGTCATCATAAATATTTTGAGTTACTTAATAAATTAAAAATGTATTTTAATACTTAAACATGAAAATGTGATAGAGTACGGACATATATCTCGTTAATATGGAGAATGAATTTATTTGTTATCAGTCTTGGATAAAAAATTAATTATTTTCTACTTTAATTCTTAAACATTAAATTCATTATTTTAATTCTTAAACATTAAATTCATTATTTTAATTCTAAAAAAACAAATTAAGACTTTTAAAATTAATTAGTTGATACTCCTTCAGACAAGAAATCGTTTCTAGATTATTATAATATATTTTCCATTCATCTTTCAAAAAATTTAATTATTGAGATCTAATTACCCAAACCGAGAAGTATATTAATGTTTTAACTTTTTCTCTCAAACAAGTAATCTAAAAGAAACTAAATTAATTTAACATACCTATAAATTAACCACAATCAAAAGAATTAGTTTTCAATTAACTTTTCTGATCTCGTTTACTATTATTTAAATGAAAATATGCTCTTACAAATAGGTGTTGATATATTAAAATCCTGAACAGTAAAACCATACACTTCACACCACAATAAATTAATATTTTATTTATTTTTATTTTATTTTTAATTTCAAAATATTATTATATTATTATATACTTTGTTAAATGTATGTTTTTTTCCTGATCATGTTGTCAACAAAGTTTTTTTCCTTTCAAATCTCTTTACTTTTTTCGCTTGGTCAAATAATTAATAATTGAAAATTGATTATATATATCTATTACATATTTAATAAGATTTGTTAAAATTAAATCTATCAATTAAATATATAAATCAGAAAAAATATTTTAATAATTTTACTGTCACTATTAATGTTACATCCGAACAAATATAAATATATGATTGCATCATCTTACAGAGTATCTATATCCTTTACATAAAAGAGTCAATAAGAAAAAAATAAAAATAAATAAACACTTGTTTTCATCTCCCTCTTTGTGCTTACGGTCTTCTTTACCCCTTTGGATTAATGACTTCTACACCTTTGTATCCAAGAAGTCTGGGAACAAAACATAAACATGTAAATACACTTAACAAAGTATTTATCTCCTTTTAGTTTTAAAGACTTAAAAAATTATCTTTGAAGACAAAAAAGAAGTGGTGAATGATTAATGTTTATAAAACAATCATTTTAGTGCTCTTAATAAGAAAAAAAGAACATTTGAGTCTTTAATAAAAAGAAAAAAGATTCAGGGAAAAATAAGAAATAAGCTACAACACCATGTGGATATCCGAAACATAGAAAACAAAATGTGGTTATGTTTACCCACTACAAGAAAAACAATATATTTCGTCGGTCAAAATCGGACACGAATGAACAAAATCCGACGCCTAAATGTTGGATTTGCATCGTCCAACCATCGAAAATGAAAAAGTCATGGAAGCAAAGCAATATTTTTATCAGCCAGTAGAAGCGACGCATATTGCGTGGACCAAATCGACGAAAAATGGACACAAATATCGTCGACCAGGCTGACGTAAAAGCGACGTAATATCATCAGCTTATGCATGGACCAAACCAATGTGAATGTATAAAGACACATATGCGTTGGTTTAGCCGATGAAGAAGAAAAAAAAATAAAAATGCCATCGGAGACCTAGCCAACGTAAAGGCCAACGCATAACAAAATCTTGCATGGGTTTGGTCAACGCATAAATAATAGTGAACAAAATAAAAATAATTTGTGTTGGCTTGGCTGATGTATTAATGGTTTAAAAAACATTTTATTTTTTGTTGTGGCCACTTTTACCTGTAACAACTATAAAACAATCATCCAAAACAAATACCAATCAAATTCATAATTCAAAATAACAAATCCCTATCATTCACACCACATTCACAATAGAAAAATCATTCAAATAGTTAAACAAAGTAATTTAGATAATTGCATCCATCCAAATATTCAAAATGAATATTAATACATAAAACAAAACTTAGAACTAAAATAAACCATAAAATAAAATTGTACTTTAGAAATTAACTAAAAGTACTAAAACTTAAAATGTTGGATAATACAATTACATAAAAAGACTGCAAATAAAAATATAAAATGCATCCCATGGAGTAGAAATGACAATGATGTGATAAGTAAAAACATGTAAAAAAACAATGTGAATAAGTAAATGTAAATAACTAAAATATATAGTATATAATAAAAATGTGAAATAATTAAACTTATAGTCTGAGATATATTTTAAGGGACGGGCTAGTTGGCTCTATGCAGCCCCTATTTGTTTTCTACACCCACCAGTTTACTAATTGCAACATATTAATGAAAAATATGGGTCCATTTTGCTGCCTATCACTTTTATTCTATGTAGCCCCTATTTAATTTATACACCTCCCACATCACTATTTGTAACATTTTCTTGAAAAACTTGGCCTAATCTGCTGCCCATGTTTTTACTCTGTGTAGCACTTATTTATTTTGTACACCATCACCTTTATTTTTTTATTTTTTGAAATAACCAATAGAAAAATGAAAAACTTTACTCTCTCCAAAACCAATATATATATTTTTTAAACACAATAGAAAAACGAAAAACTTCTAAATATATTTAATTTTATTAAAACATAACCAATAGAAAAAAAAAAAAACTTCTAAATTTATAATGTACTTAATTATTACAACATAACCATTAATTCAACATAATCAATGTAAAAAATATAAAAAAAACTTATAAATCGACATTATTACAAGATATTTAATAAAAAAATTAAAAACGCAATTTCTTAAATTATTTTTAAATAGTAAAAAAAAATTATGACTTCTTTTATTAATTACCTATTCTTTTATTAATTATTTTTCCTTTCTTTTCTTAATTACCTTTCTTCCTCTTATTCTCATTTCCATCATTTTTAAGAAAATCTTAACCTTCAGATTCTATTAAATCAGTTTTAATCAAATTGTAAATCCTATTAAATCAGTTTTACTAAAATTCAAATTAACGTTTTGTACATGAATTTTGTAGACCCACAACCTTCTTCCCCGGGGCATAAGCTTTCAAGCTTCAAAGTTCCATTACAAATTTTAATTTTTTTATTATCACAACAGAAATATGTTTGCAGTCACATAAACTCAACCAAATCACATGCATTCACACATTAGTAATCACACAAAAAAAATTAATCAAATTTTTTCTGAAATTTTAAAATTTTACCTTCGATGAATGGCGTTGGAGTAGTGACGGAGAAGAAACTGGAAGCTGACCATGGTGGAGCAGGAGGTGGAGCTGAGCAGAAGCGGTGAAAGCTGGAGTTGAAATGAAGAAGACCAAAAAAAACTTAGAACTGAAATGGAAAAGAAGAAAAATAGAGAACAAAATAAGAGAAGAGAAGACAACTAGAACAAGAACACACCGACGGTGAACAATGCCGGAACAGCCACGGCGGCACGGTGCAGAAGCCGGAGCAGTAACGGCGACAGATGGAGAGGGGGCAGCGAAATGCAATGTTAAAAAAATTAGGTTTTCTTAATTTGGGAGAATAGTGAAATTGAGGGTGGACAACAAAATTTCTCTTTAAATAGAATACATATTTAATTTATCATTTTTTAAATATTTTAAACATTTTAATTAAATGTTAAGGTGTTATGAGTTGGCTTCTAGGCTGAAAATTAATTTCAATAAATCAAAGTTGGCAGGCATAAATGTAGAAAGGAACTTCCTCGAATGCTATGCAAAATCTCTAAACTGTATTCTTTAGAGTATACCTTTAAAATATCTGGGGTTAGAAGTTGGTGGTAATCTGAGGAAGAAGGAGTTTTGGGAGCCAATTCTGAATAAAGTTAGCGTGAGACTCAGCGCCTGGAAGGGGAGATTCTTGTCGTTGGCGAGAAGAATATGCTTGATTAAATCGGTATTCACATCCTTACCCCTTTTTGATTTATCCTTCTTTAAAGCTCAAGAATTGGTATGCACTAGAAGCATTAGTATCCAGAGGAGTTTGGGCTTGGGGAAAGGATAACAAATCCATATCTTGGGTAAGCTGGGAGAACTTGTGTAAACCATTGGAGGTAGGCGGATTGGCCAAATGAAAATGATGTTTGGTGAGTGAAGAATAAGGGAAGTGGAAAGATATTGTAGTATCAAAATATGGCTTGGAATTAGGTCGACGTCAGCCTTCTCTAAAATTCCAATCGTGGTGGTGGAGAAACATATGTAAAGTATGTGGCGAGGGAGAAGAAGTAGGATGGTTCCAAGAAGCATTAGTATGGAAAGCTAGATATGGGGACAAAGCTAGATTTTGGGAGGAAGTTTGGATTGGCAATAACAATCTTATTACCTTGTATCCTAGGCTGCACTCTCTATCCTTGGATCAGGGGTTGATGGTGGGTGAGGTAGGTGAGTGGGAAGATTCAGTCTGGCATTGGTGGTTAAGGTGGAAGAGGGTTAGGTTTGAGTGAGAATCTATTGATGACTTTTTACGACAAATGCACTGCGTTAATAATTTGTCCTTAAGGATGGATATCGATCCCACAAGGAACAGTTGTATTATCAAGTACAATATTTACTAAATATAAAACAGAACAATAAAAAGTTGGTTTGAAAATTGTTACAATGACAAGAATTAACAAGAAAAAAAAATCAAAGAGTAATTGCTTCAATTGGAAAAATAAGGATTGAGTTTCATCTTTCTCACTCCCATGTATTTTAATTAGCATGTTAACATTATGTTCTTTGATTGAAATTGATGCCTATATAAAATTCATTTATATCGATTCCTCGCATATAAAATTATTAAGAATGTTTCCTAAATATCGATCCCTCGCTTATTTATAAAAAAAACTTATAATCCAGATCATATGTTAATGGCAATTAACATTTCAAGTCTATTCCTAGCACTCAAATATGTTAAGTATTGTTGTTTAGGTAAGAACCCTAAAAATACTTTCCAATCAGATTTAAGATTCTCAAACATGTCACAACTATTTATAAGCAAAACAACAATACCAATAATCAATCAAGAACAGAATATTATATCATATTTAAATATCACCTCATACATAAGAGTTCGAACAGATTACTCCCAATCCCAAAGGGTAGAATTAGCCATGCATACTTCTAACACCTTCCATTCTCCCAATTGGTTACAAATCACTCAATGGTGTTTTCCTATCAATCTAGCACACTAGGGTTGAGCCTCTAGGCCCCTATTTAACCTAATTTGCTAGGGTTAGGTGACTTCTTGCGTCGTGCTAATGGGCTTATTGATAAAAACATAAGAATGACCCAATTTGTCTGACGCATCCTCATTCAAGCAAGAAAGGCGTCGATTTTCGAAAACGCCCCTAGAGCATTCTCACTGAAGCGAGAATGGACTCGCTTGAGCGAGAATCCCTACTGCTAAGTTGAACTTTTTTGGCGCTTTTATGCATTCTAAGACCTTCCAACTTTCTCTTTTTAGCATTTATCATTTCTCTTTAGTCCAAATCTCCATTCTTCTCTAAAAACCTGAAATTAATACCAAATTTGGGAATAAATGCTCTTATTCAAATAAAGATCATAAAAAATGTAAAAAGGTATAAATTCATAAATTAGGGATTATTTTATATGTATTTTAGCAATTAATACTCATAAGTTCCTATATTTTTAATATGAAATATCACTGAAATTAGGAACTTATCATCTATGTAAGAAGAAGAAATGCTAAGGTATATCTCTACAAGCATCCTCAAAAAGGGAGGTTAAGGACCTTCAGGTGTGGGGAGGTGATGCTTCAGGGAAGTTCTTTGTGAAATCAGCTTATGAGCACATAGGTAATCATGCCACCGGGGTTCATAGGGGTATTTTCAATCAGCTCTGGCAAGTTAAAGCATTCCCTAACACCCTGACTACTGCTTGGAGGATTTTTTTGGATAGAATCCCAATACGAATTAGCTTTATTAGGAAAGGAGTGATGGTTAGTTCGCCTTCATGTGCACTATGCCAAGCTTCAGAGGAGTCCTCCCAACACCTGTTCTTCGAATGTGCCATCGAACAACGTGTGTGGGCACTTCGTTTTAGATGGATAGGCATCTTGTTTGTCCAACATGTGGACTTGAAGTGCCACTTTGATAACTTCCACTTAGTACATTTGAGTTCTAAGCAGAATCTAGTATGGAAAGGCCTGTGGGTGGCAGTTGTGAGGGGTATATGGGAACAAATAAATTGTGTTATCTTTAAGCAAGGGGTTTTGATGCGGAAGAAATATTCCACCTGGCACAACTTCGATTATGGTTGTGGATGAAATACAGGTTATGTTCTTTCAATTTCTCTATGTCAGATTGGCACTTCAATCCTATCCTATGCGTTAAAAGCTATATGTAAAGGGGAGGGGGAGCCCTATTGGGAGCATAGCTTGAGGTCTACATTTTTATGGAGTAGAGTGGGATAGGTTGAGGTTCTAAAAGGGAGTTAGAAGGGTCTTACAGGAAGCCAGAGGAAATGTTTAGACATGTGAGCTAGAATGTTGATGCAAACGAAGACCACATGAAGATGACCAAGGATGACAAATATGAAGGGTCATCTCAACAATCAAAGGAGGACCTCACCAGAGGAAGAATTAGCCATAGACCAGAGCATCTAAAGTTCTTCCTACTGGTCTTCTTAAATGATTAGAAAATGTTGTAAATAATTTAGGCTCACTTTAGGGGTCCAAATAGCAAATATAGGCTAGAATAAGGCACCTTTAGTATAATAGGGGGTGTGGGTAGCATTTCAGCTTGTTCCTAGCCCATTTGAAAGCATTTTGACCTAGTTTCTAGAAGGATAAACCTAGAATACGGGATTGACTTAGTCAATTCCTATGGCTGCCTACTTTTTTCCTTTTTCCCATTCTACCCTTTAAGCTTACTTTCCAAGGCTCCTAAATCTATAAATAGGGAGGCTTACCTCATGTGTTGGCATGTTGAATTAAGAGTAAAGTTACTATACACAAATTGTGTTAGAGTATTGTGAGCATTGTCTCCTTACACCATTGTTTTATCTGTTGATCAAGGGAAGCTTTGATGTTTTCAAATCCTCTGAGAGCTTGAAGAATCTGAAGCTTTTTATGTTGACTATAGAATAGGATTGTTTAGAATCTTTGTTAAAGTCAGATCCTAAATCTCAACACTGCTTGATTAATCTGTTTTGAAAAGAAACAAAGTATTTTTAAAAGCAAAGGTAGAACAACCAATTATATCTTCGAGATAATCGGTTATTTGTTACTTGGCTATCACAAGGTTTTTGAATTTTCCTTGTGAATCTGTTAAGTAGCAAATTGACACATTTAACCGATTATTTTGTGGTTTTAACCGATTAAATGGATGTCTTCATAACAACTTTTTGAAAAACTGTTTTAACTGTTTTCAAACTATTTGAGCTGATTCAAAGGACCTTAAACGACTAGTTTTCAAGTGCTATAAATATAGCTCTTCTTTCAAAACAAGAACAACAATTACACAGAATTTTGAAAGTGATTTTTGAGATAAAAAAGAGATACAAGTTTTTGAAAGAAGTTTTTAAAGAGCAAGATTGCTTTCAAGCTTTGCTGAGTTTTTCCAAGATCTGTCTTAGGATTTCCTGCTGTGAATCTTCAGGTGTTTTCTATCCTTGTATAGTTCTTGTACTTTTTGATAAATTTGTAACGTGTTGTGATTCACAGAGTCAGAGGATTGTTCTAATCTGTGGTGTGGTTAAGCCAAAAGAAGTGGGAGTTCTTGTGTGAGTCAAGATCCCTTCTTTGGTGTGTGTGTTGTTGTAATCTGGGTGATTACTAGTGGAACTCAGATAGTTTTCTGAGAACTGGATGTATCTCCTTGTGTGAGTGAACGAGTATAATCCCTTGTGTTCATATTTCTCTATCTCTTCCTTTAATTGAAACTATTTGATATAAATTGCTTATGTTGTCATAAGAACAACCGATTAAAACGAAATTTTAACCGGTTACATCTCTGTAACAATTTCTGTGTTCATTGCTTAATTGTTTCTCTGATTGCTTACCTGTGTTTTTTTTATAAAGATTCATTCTTAATAAAATATTTGCGAAAAGCTTTCGAAAACAATTCACTTCCCTCTTGTTTTAAGCCATCAATTCTAACATTATCTTGTGAGATTTAGAGAGCTCTCAAGTGGCGGCATTCTTCACTCATCTTGGAGAAAACCTCCATCCAAGTGGCGTGATCACTTCTCTAGCTACATCCTCTTAAGTTTCCTTTCACTCATCTTTTCCATTCCATTGTCTTTCAATTTTCAATTCGGCCATTGTCCTTATTTTTTGGTTTCCTTTGCTATCTTTTGTTTCCGCACCTTTTTACTTGTCATCATCTTCACCATAATTGTGTTTTCCTTTTGATCTTTGGAAATGAACCTTCACATCTACTTAACACTTGTTAAGTTAATGTCCAATGGGGATTTTCCTTAGGTTTCTCACCTTAAATTGCTAAGTAATCTCAATCTTAATTCTAAAGTGCCACCTAAATGAATCAATCTAAAATCAACTCACATCATATGTGGAGGTGTAGAGTAGCTGCAACATTTGAAACATCACAACAATAACAAATCATCCACAGTTGTTCTGTGATACATGCTTTGAGGAGGTTGCTAATAAAGGCCTGTTAGTGATAAGTACCATGATGAGCAATGGAAGGAAGGATAAGTTTTGGACATGTTGTTGAAGCTATCTTTTATGTCCTTGAAGCAATAATTACCACCGTTTTCTACATAATTATGTAGTTAAAACTAGTGCATAAAAGCTCATGGAGCAAAGGGGATATTTCTATTATTCACAAGGGTATACGTGTATGATGCTTCATTTGGTGCAATAGCCTGATTATAAATTCAGGTCTATCCCTGTTATGCTATGCATATTCCTTTGCAGCAAAAACATTATATCCTGAGTCTGAAGAATTGGCAGTGAAAAATTGAGATGTTAAATGCAGAAAAGGACAAAATTTCCTTCCACCTATGTTTGCCCCAAAGATGAAGGAAGAATGATTCTCAAAGCAAAAGGTGTTTGGCAAAATGATTTGCAGTAGTTATGCAGCATATAAAGCTATATTTGACAATAATTAAGTAAGTTGATGGATAAAAGGGCCTATTCTTGCAAGGGTTACTTTTAAGAAGTGAAGGAGGGCAGTAGCCAAAGACTCTTCTCTGTATGAGTTGGAAAAAGAAGGTCCGGGCCCAAATGAGGAAGAGTATCATTATGAGGGTCATGTGAGGAAAGGAAGTATATCTGAGGGTGCTACTAGTGGCCTCCTGTATGCAGGGGAGCATCTTTCTGCAGTTTCTATAATATCCCTCTTGATGTCATGCTACTGTCAAATGCTTTTGGAAAGGTTTAAGGAGTGCAAAAGTGAAGGGATACTTTATGCATGTAATGCAGGCTCAATCATGGGAGTCTATTGGTAAAATGTATGTGTAGCTAAGTAGAAGGGGATCCAAGGCAACATAATTGGCAGTAGGAACAAGGTTGTCTTTATGTAAATGATGCAGAACCATGTGCAAAAGGTGCTTATGTAGTTGCTGCATAGTTCTACATATTTATGCAGCAATCAGGGAGCATTGGTGTTAACGTTACAAGGGTCAACAAGCACCAAGCAAACGGATACCAAACGGAAGGGAGAAAGAATACTAGTCTTGTATTTTTGGTGATGCACACGGCATAATTTTGCAGTTTTTGGCCTTTGGAAAAAAGTTGAATTATTATGTAGGGAGCAATGTGATTTTGTTTTATGTTTTGGGTGTGTGCAAAGATTATGTGGTTGTTAGATAGATGGAGAGAAAGAGAGGTGGGGGAATTTGTATATAGGTTGGGACACCCCTTAAGTGTCCATTTTTACTTAATTTATTCTATGTTGATAAAAAAAATGTAGATCTAAGGAACAATGATAATATTTATGGAGAAGTTCCTTCTCAACTTGGAAATCTCACACATTTGTGGTATCTTGATCTTTCACATAATGTCCATTATGGTTCAATTCCTTCTTAACTTAAAAAATGTCAAAATTGAGGTATCTTAATCTTTCAGGATATTCATTTCCTGGAGCGCTCCCTTTTCAGGTTCGAAATCTTCCTCTCTTGCATTCTCTTAGACTTGATGGTAGTTTTGGTCTTAAATTAAAAGATGAACATTGGCTGTCTTCTCTGCCTTCATTAACAAGTTTTGACCTCGATTCATTTTCATATTTTGGCTTCTCTCATCCCTGGCTTTCAATGATTAGAGAACATATTCTAAACTTAAGAGAGTTCAGTCTAGTTAGTTGTGATATTTCCGATGATCATATTTCATCTTTGTTTCCTTCTCATTCCAACATTTCCACTTCTCTTTCCATCCTTGATCTCTCTCATAATATGTAGACATCATCAACATTTCAATTATTGTTCAATTATAGCCCTAATCTCCAACAACTTCATCTTTCTAGTAATAACATTGTTTTTTCATCTCCTTGCTATCCAAACTTTCCTTCTTTTGTCATCCTTGATCTCTCTGAAAATAATCTGACTCAGACATCAATATTTAAAGGGAATTTAAATATTCAGCACCAAGCTATGAGAACTTCTTCTAGAAAATTGCAATCTTACTAGTAATAGTTTTCTTGTGCCAACCACGTCCAATATAGATTCTTCATTTTCTCTTGTCACCCTTGGCCTTTTCAATAATCTATTACAATCATCGGTTGTATTTCACTGAGTTTTCAACTTCACCACATATCTTCAAAGCCTTTACCTTTATAATAACCTGATAGAAGGTCCCATCCCAGATGCAATTGGGAAAATGAACTCTCTTAAAGTTCTCAAACCAAAAAACTGAAAGGCGAGATTCCATCTTCCCTTGGGAGCATATTCACATTGAAGAAATTATACCTTAGCCATAACAATCTGAGTGAGGAAATTTCTAGCCTCATTCAGAATTCTTCTTGGTGAAATAGTGATCCAAACCACCTTAATAAGCAGATGACTAAGGACACAATAAACACTTTAGATTTAGGTCAGTCATCTCAGCATACAAGACTAGACCCCACCAAACATAAGAAGGACCTCAGAGAAGAAGAACTGGACATAGGACAGAGCATCAAATGTTCTTTCTTCTGGTCTTTTTACAAGACAAGTTTATGTAAATAATTTTGGCTCTTTTTGGGTGTCCAAATGTTGTGCCAAACCCACCTTTCATGACATGTGCACCTAGGTTTAGGGTTTCTTAGACCTACCTTCTAGAATATTTCTCACAAATGACACCCCTACCCCTCTCACTCTTACTCCCTAAGTCATTATCTCCTATATAAAGGGTGCCTTGCCGCATGTACTTTTACACTTGAAATTGAATAGAAAAGAAACTCTGCTTGAGTGATTAGTGAGCTTTGTCTCCTAAAGGTTCTTCGGTCTTATCTTGAGTGTAGTGCACTTCAAGTGGCGGCTCTTCACCACTCATCTTGGAGTCTTCCACCACTCCAAGTGGCGTGACCACCATCCTCCTTCCCCATAAGCTTTTCTAATCCTCTCTTCATTACGCCTTCATCTTTCTTCTTTATGTTCTTGTTTCATTCATTTACCATCTGGTTTTCACTTTATTCCTTCCTTCATTTTGTTCATTTAATTCTGCAAGTCATCTTCATCCTCACTCTATAATTGTGTTTTCTTTTTGCTCTCTAGAAGAGAACCTTCATACTTACTTAACCACTTGGTTAAGTTCGTGTCCAGTGACAATCTTTTTTGAGCTTATCACCATAATTGCTAATTCAAAAACTATAAACAAAGTGCAACCTCTAAAATGGGCAATCCTAAAATCAATTCACATCAAACAGGCATGTATATGAGATTCTTAATTTATCTTATAACCGGATTATTGGTAGGCTACCTAATCTTTCAACTTTTACATCTCTAAGAAAATTAAATCTTTCCTATAATATGTTATCCAAAGAAATACCTTGGGTTGCTTTATCGATTGTCAATGAGTTGCATCTCACAAATTTACCTAATTGATGGCACCAGATAATAGACAATTCTTTGTCTCTGAAGTTTGGTACTAACTAGATTCCACCTTTTCAATTATTTACTTTGACACTAGCTTCTTGTAATAAATTGAGCCTTAACTTCCCAAGTTGGCTCTAGGCTAAAAGTCAGTTGATCTTTCTAGCACTAGTGCAAAAAAGTCCTTAGATAGTAGTTTTCCAACTGCAGTTTATCCGCACGTAGTATATACCTTTAGGGTATAGACAACGGTTCCAAAACTACCATTTATAAGTCATATATAGATGACAGTTCTCTTCACAACTGTAGTGTATAAAGAAAATCAAATATGACTATCACAGTCCTAGAGAAGGGTATAAATGACACTTATTGTACAAAACCGCTGTTTATACCCTTACTTATGACTTCTCAACATTTTACATGGTTGAGGTATAGATGGCGGTTCTGTACGTAATCGCTGTCTATACCTTTCCATGAGAGGTATAAACGGCGGTTGTGGGCATAATTGTTGTCTATTATGGTCGTTTTGTTTAGTTCATTATGTTTTATGCGTTTTCCCTTTTTAATTAACATGTTCATTTAAAAAGCTAGTCAAATACATAAATTCAGATACATTCATCCAAAGAAGTAAATTATATATATTGATAAAATGTATTACAAACATTAATACATATTCTTATCTATCTAGTTCCTATACTGTTCATTAGTTATTCTAGAGTTATAATAATGAAAAAAATATGTGGCTCAACATTTCTCACATAATCTAGGGCTTCCAAAGGCAGTGGTTGTTCATCCGTAAAGAACTTCATTACAAAATAAAGTTCAAATTAGTGTTAAGATACATATACTTTTATTATATAGAATAATTTCAATGTTATTACTTGCTCCCAATCTTTTCGAATGCCTACTCTTATAATGGTAACCATCCATTGCATAATGTAGTAGCCACACTCATAGCCTCCTAGTATTTTATTACACTAAAATTCAATATAAATTAAAAGTTAATATTGATATTTTGATAAACAATGAAAAAAAGGAAGACACAAATTACAAACCTTTAGGTTCAACCATGTTAACTTTTGACAATTTGCACTGGGTCGACCTCTCAGTATGTTATATTCACGCCATGCCTTGATTAATAGAAAAAACCTTGTTAGTAGACATTTAAGTATTATACGGAGGTAAGTTTATAATGTGATTACACATCAACTATTTTCTTCAGATGTGTGGATGGCTTCTTGTGCAGTGAACAAAATTACACAACAATGTTATCAACTACGGATAACACAAGTGGTATCATTCGAGCCATCTTCATTTTTGGTTGTGGGTAGGTAGAGATGGAGGTTCACTGACCCCTGTATCAATTTCAGAAGCAGTCGCCTGTCTCGATTGCTCCTTCTCATTTACCAAAGATTCTTCAAGCTTACGATATCCCGCACGAGACATTAGGTGCGGGGTCACATTCTTGGATGATATGTCATGAAATTTCTTCCTACAATCTTGTGATAAATGAAATAAACAAAGTGAATCAAATAATATTAAATAATTAGTTTTATGATCAATAAATAAAATAATTAAGTAATTTCACTTACCTTTCACTTTTCAGATTCACGGCTTCCAACGAAAAGACGCCATGTCTCCTAATCAATATTGGAGAGCAAAGATTTTGGCCTTTATAAGGTCCAAAAACATATTTCGTCATTAGTTGTGACTTAAAGTAACAGGATCTAATGGCGACCGAAGATAGAACCTTCGATCTCAGACTCTCCACATTAGGGATATCAAAATATGTTTGCAAAAAATACCATGAAATTAAAATTGATCAATTAATATTAAAAAACAATATATGATAACTATAATAATGTATACATTAGTTGGATATCCTCCCAGAGCATGGTCTGGTCGACCTCAGTCATATGATCCCACGAAGGTGTCAATATGGAGATCCTCTCATGAGCAATGACTCCAAGATAGCTGCTGAAAGTATCAACATTAGGACCAAAAGCCACTCTGGTGCTAACGTCAATGGTGAATGGTGTCTTGTTATAACTAACACATCTCAATGAGAGACGCCTGAGCCTAGTAGGTCCTCTAATGGATCTTTTGGAAGGGTGAGTAGAAGAAATTTGAGTTTAATCGTAAGCCATATCTGTGTTAAAAATTTAAGTAACAAACATTAGTTAAATTGCATTGAAAGAAATTCATATAGAACAAATACATAAAATATTATAAAAAATATTTCTAAATTTGTACATAGTGGGTTGAATGTTCATATGTAAATTCCCTCATTGTGGTTTTCCGGGTTGCTTATACATCATCAACTACATCGTCATCTTTATTCATTATCATTGGTGTGAATAAACGAGGGTCACCATTTTCAATATCATCAGTAGTCTCCCCTTATTTTTTTTTCGTGTAAAACGACATAGCAATGTCTTGACGTAGGATTTTGATGTAGAAAACCTGAGATGCTTGTTGAATCATTATAAATGGCTCATCCCGATAACCTATCTTTCGAAAGTCCATTAATGTGAATCCTGATTAATCAATTCTAACCCCACCCTTATTGTTAACCCATTTACACTTGAAAATTGGAACAAAAAACTTAGTATAGTCAATCTCCCATATCTTTGCTATAATACCATAGTATGCCATTGATCAAATTATAGGATTTGTATCTTTTGAAGTGGAAAACTGCATTGACTTAGCTTCAAGAGTAACACTGCTTTTTTGAATTGTACTCTTTTCATGCATAGATTTCATGTAAAATATACAACTGTTCACTTCGTAACCTGTATAAGAAATGATGTCAAACTAATCCAGCAGACAACCAGGTCAAGTCTTTGATGCTGTTGAATCCTTTAACACCCCGTCTTTAAACCAAGGCATGAAAATTTTATTATGTTCCATCAAGACCCATTTCTCTATTTGTCTTGTGTTATCTACCTTCACAATGGCTTTATGAGCCTATATGTAAGGAATAACCTCATTAATGGTATTCAATATATACAAATGTGCTAGAAAGACTTCTGATCGAGATTTTCTTACCACATGTAGGCCATATAAACATTTACTTATAAAATGCTTGTGGTGCCATGAGTTGGCTGGAAGACCTATTGGATTTGCTTTTGACATGTACTTTAAACAAAATTCAAAACTTTCTTCAGCTATATGCCTTTAAATGATTGAAGCTTTTGGAAGATAATATTTTTGACATACCCTTTCAAAATTTTCATATACCGTTCAACAGGATACATCCATCTTAAGTACATTGATGCACTCAATCTAACCTCTTTTATCAGATGCACAACTAGATGAACCATGATGTCAAAAAAGTATGGAGGAAAAAATATCTCAAATTCACATAAGATAAGAACAATTTCATCTTCAAGTTTATCTAACTTTACTGGATCAAGGACTTTACAACAAATGGAAGAGAAGAATGAGCACAAATGATTTATGGTATGTCTAACATTTTTTGGTAAGATCCGGCGAATAGCTACCGACAACAACTGTTGCATCAAGATGTGACAATCATGAGACTTCAACCCAATTAGCTTCAAATCTTGCATTGATACTTGGCTCTTCACATTTGATAAATGTCCTTGTGACACTTTCACACCCTTTAGACATTGACAAAAACTTATTTTTTTCATCTTTTAACATGGTGAAACAAGCTAGGGGCAAATATGTACACTTACCCTCTTGTATTAGTGCCAACTTGCCTTGTATGTTCATCTCAATCAAATTTAAACGAGCATTTAGATCATCCTTTGTCTTCCCGTTAATGTTAAGAAGTGTATCAATTAAACTATCACGCATATTCTTCTTAACATGCATTGCATCTATACAATGTCTGACTTATAACTTCGACCAATACGAAAGATCAAAGAAAATTGATTTTTTCTTTCCATACATTTGTCACAGATGACTTCTTTTTTGACTTACCAAAGGTGTGTTCTATGTTATTTACCTTTTCATAAACCTCAACACCAGTTAATGGATTTGGTGGACTGCCAGTCTCTTGATGTCCATTAAAGGCTTTTTTCAACCTCTAGTAAGGATGATGACTTCTAAGAAACCTTCGATGCCGAAGATATACTGTCTTCCTTCCATGTTTTAATTGTTGATAAGCAGTGACTTCTTTTCATATTGGACATGCTTTATGACCCTTAACACTATACCCTAATAAGTTACCATATGCCGGAAAGTCATTGATGGCGCGAAATAACATGGCATGAATTTTGAAAGTTTCATTACCAAATCCGTCAAATATTTCAACACTTTGATCCCACATTAACTTTAAATATTAAATTAAGGGGCTTAGATAAACATTTATGTCATTTCCTGGTTGTCTTGGATCAGATATCATCATAGACAACATCATGTATTTTCGCTTCATGCACAATCCAGGAGGTAAGTTGTAAATAACTAGTAAAACAAACCATGAACTATGATTTGTACTCATATTACCAAACATATTCATTCTGTTTGTAGCTAAACCAAGTCAGATATTTCTTAACTCTTTACCAAACTCGAAAAACTCGTCATCAAATTTCTTTCATTGAATAGAATTAGCTGCATAGTGGTACATGCCATCACATTTCCTCTCATCTACATGGCCTCTAAGATTCTTAGCATCATTTGGGTTTGCAAACAAACACTTCATCCTTGGAATGATGGGAAGATACCACACAACTTTCATTGGGGGTCCATGATTTTCCATCTCTTCAATAGTATCATCGTCTTTTTGTTTTAACTTATAAAGTGATAACCCACACCTCGGACAATTTTTCAACAATTCAAAATCCTATATGTATAAATATACAATCATTAGGACATGCATGTATCTTTTTATACTCTATACCCATTGGAAAAAGAATCTTTTTGGCCTCATAATTTCGATTAGGTAGAGTATTTCCCTCCAGAAGCATCTCCTTCAACAAATGTAGTAATTTCGTGAAGTTTTTATCAGTCCATTCATTTATTGCATTCAAACTCATCAATCTTAACACTGCCGACAACCATGTGAAGTTAGTTGATCCAGGATACAATGCAATCTCCGCATCACTTGACATACTTCCATATCCATGCACTTCTGCAAAAGACTCAGCTCCAATATCACGATTCATATCCTCCAATCGATCATCATGTACCGCATCATCCATGGTGGACATAACATATTCTTGGGATACGGAAACACTTGGTAAATTTAATAATTCACCATATCATGTCCAGGTTGTATAAGATCGTAGAAACCCATCACATAGAAGGTGCTCCTTGATTTTGTTAACATCCATTCTCCTCCCGTTCAATCCTTAATACATGAACACCTAAACTTTACTTCATCATGACCACTATTGTTGGTGTTACATTGTGCAAATTGTATAAATTTTTCTACTCCACTTTCGTACTCAACACTTATGCAAACTTAGTTAATCCAATTTCGATCCATTATGTTCTAAAATGGTCATTGAGGTGTTCATTAATGTGTGTGCAATCTCATGTTTTTATTATAGGTATAAACCTATTCCATTTGAGAAGATTCACTTTTATTATAATTTAATAGTACATAACTTTAATCAAGATTCCTTATATTTAACAAAATTTTGATAGCATTTCTCATTGGTCTTCAGATGGCACGAAATGAAAGGGTTGACACGAAATCTCCACAATCAAATATGCACTCGAAGAACAACAAGAAATGTTGTGAACAAAAATTACGTAAAGTATATAACATGTCAATTATAAGTTACGTACTACTGAACTAATAAAAAGTGATTGTTCTTCTCAAACTATCCACCTAGACAATTCAAGACTCAATACAATTACTATCACTACAACCTCCTGTGCTTTTTAATTTTTTTAAAAAAAAATTACAATTGGAAGAGTAGTAGACAAATACATGTATTAAATCTCAAACGGAAAACTAAGGGTCTCTCATATAGGAAACAATTGTCGTGGGTCGAACACCCCCAAACTCAATACCAACACGTATCAAAGAATTATAAATATACATGCAATATAAAATTAACAAATTTAATCATACACCCAATTGAATATAGAATATTAATTAAATGACAACTTCCTAACTATTGGGAACATCTAAGCTTACTAAAATTTCTTAATCTAAGAAATAATATCAGGGATGATTCCACTGTCCATGGACACTTTTGTTAATTTGAGAGTTTTGGTATTAAGAAACAACAATTTATTGGAGAACTGCCACTCAAATGGAGGAATTGCTTTGAGTTAGCTATATTAGATTTGAGTAAAAATTTGTTGTCTAGTTTAATCCCATCATGGATAGGGGAAAGTATGCAACACTTAAAAATCTTCAGCCTACGGGTAAATTGCTTCTTTGGAAGTATTTTTTGAACAAGGTGCTTTGATGTTTTCAAATTTGCCTTGAAAACTTGAAGAATCTACTACTGTGTGTGTATTATTTAATAGATTTTGATTTGTCAATTTACATCTAGTATTGATCCAAGTTTATTTGATTCTTAATCTCTTTTGAAAGAATTGTTTTCTAAAATCTATGTTAATTTTAGTGAGTTGTTTTGAGCCTTCAATCAATTGAAAAAGTTACTATTCAAAATCTGGTGACTACAACAAGTTTTTTATCCAGTTAATTTGTTACGACAACTTATTGAATTGCACTAAGTGTTTTTCAAAGGATTTGAAAATTATTTGTTTTCTTTTGTCTTTTCTGTGAGGCTAAAACAGTCGTTTATTTTGATAAAAGAACTACTGTTTTATGTGAAGTCTTTAACAAAAAAAAAAATCAATTAGTTTGTTTTAAAATCAATCCATTATTTTTTAAATAGAATTTTGTTATGAATTTCAAACTTCTTTTAAATTATTTTAACAGTTTTTAATTAATGATTAAACTGTTTTAACCTCTTTATTAAGTCTATATAAAGACTATTTTGTGATCAATTGAAAAATAAGAAGAGAGTTTTATCAAAAATGTTTTCAAGAGAAGATCAAAGAGCTTTTGGATCATTGTTTGTGTGCGAAGTAGGAATCTGGGTTTCCTATTCTTTTGTTCTACTATTTTGTAAAGCCTAGGTGTACTTTTACTCTTTCTTTTATATTGTATTGTGTGTAAAACAGTTTTAGATAGGGTTTCTGGAAATTGTGGTACTGCTAAGAAGTGTTCTGGGTTCTTGAGGGGTTCAAGATCAACATTCTTGGTGTCGTTTGTAATCTAGTTTTGATTGCATAGTGAATTCTCAGTGGTTAGTTGAGGACTGGATGTAGCTCTTGATTAAGAGCGAACCAATATAAATCTCTCTGTGTGAATCTCTCTTTCCCTACTCTGATATACTGCTTTAAATTTTGTTCTTTGTTTTTGCTACATTAAACAGTCAATTGTTTTAAACAATTGATTGTTTTTTAATAAAGAACTGTTAATCTAATAATTCATCAAGTTGAACAGAAAAATCAATTGACTGATTTTACAGATCTTTTCACTCTACTTCCAATCTTTGTGAAAATCTTGTGAAAATAATTCACTCTCGTCTTGTTTAGGCCATACATTCTAACAATTGGTATATATGAAAGTTACTCAAGTTTCGATAAAAAAATCTTTTTGAAAATGGCTGAAAAACTATTTTTTGGGGAAGGTGCTTCTATAAATAGACCACCTTTGTTTTTAGGTTGAACTATCAATTCTGGAAGGTTAGAATGAAATTTTTTGTTGAGTCAGTTGATAAAGGAATTTGGGATGCTATCAAAAAAGGTTCTTTTATTCCTAAGATTGAAAAAGATAAAGTTTTCATTGAAAAACCTTGATCTGAATGGACTGAGAGTGAAGGTAAAAAGGCTCAATATGATTGCATTGCCAAGAACATCATAACCTCTGTTTTAAATTCAGATGAATTTTTCAGGGTCTCTCAATGTCGATCAGAAAGAAGATGTGGGACATCCTTGAAGTGACCCATGAAGGCACAACAGATGTAAAAAGGGCAAGGAAGCATGCCCTGATCCAAGAATATGAGATATTTAGGATGCTGAAAGGTGAAACCATCTTTGATGTGCAGAAGAGATTTATTCACATAGTAAATCATCTTATTGATCTTGGCAAAATCTTTAAAAGAGAGAAGTTAAACATCAATTTCCTAAAATGCTTGGACAGATCTTGGCAGCCAAAGGTCACTTCCATTTCAAAATCAAAGGATTTGACTACATTGACCACTACATCTTTGTTTTGAAAACTCGGGGAGCATGAGCTTGAGATGAATCGGCTGAATGACCAAGAAAATGAAGAAAAGCATGTGAAAAACATTGCTTTAAAAACTACAGCACAAAATGTTGATCAAGACTCAAGTGACTGTAGTGACAGTGAGACTATCAACCTGCTCACAAGGAAATTTGGCAAGTTTGTGAAAAAGAACAACAGGGACAAAAGTCAGCCATCAAATAGGTACAATAACAAGAAAGTTAATGATTTGAATTCTACAAACTACACTTATTTTGGATGTGGCAAATAGGGACACATCAAGGCTGAATCTCCAAACAATGTGAGCAAAGAGAAAGGACCTGACAGGAAATTTGAGAAGAAAGGTGAAGCAAGAAGAGCCTACATAGTTTGGTAGGACAATGATGATTCATCCTCAAGTTCTTTCATCAAAGGAGGATGAATAAGTCAATCTATGTTTGATGGAAAAAGAGGAATAAGAAACCAACACTGTAAGTTCAAGCCCTTTTGTTGATTTTGAAAATTATAGCCAACTTCTTGATGCCTTCAAAGAAACTCATGAGGAAGCTAACAGGCTGGCCCTGTTAAACAACTGGTTGGAAAATAGAATCTATGATGGAGATCAAGCTCTAGTGGACATGGAGGCCAATCAACAAGATCAAGAAGAGGTAGAGGTGCAAATAGAAGACGCCCATGGAGGTCAAAACCCACCTCAAAGGCTTACAAGAAGCATGTTCAAAGCTTTAGGAGCTAGGGAACAATTATTCTCTCTTTTTGTAATTTCTTTGGTTGAAGGTGCTTAGAGGGAAACATTAGAAACCTCTATTGTTATAGCATCTTTTAGTCTTTAGTTAGGAGTCTTAGGGGGGGTGTATTAGTAGATAGGTGTAGAAGTAAATAAGGGGGTGAAGTTATAAGTTTGGGCTTATGAAGTCCATTAGGGAAGGAAGGAAACCCTACCTTCTAGAAATGAGTGAAAGGGTGCAGCATTGACCAAAGTCAATGACCTAGGCTGCACCATTTTGTGTCTTCCCTTACTACCCTCACAACTTGTGCTCCAAGGCTCCTCATGCTATAAATAGGAGGCCTCCCTCATTGTATTGGGTACATTGGAATTTTATAGTAGAGAAACTATACTCAAATTTTGAGTGACCTTTGGAGAGCTTTGTGCCTTCTTCTCTAGTCTCATCTTGAAGGAACCATGGTGTCCTCAAGTGGCGGCAGCACACTCATCTAGGAGTAACCATCACTCCTAGTGGCGTGATCACCTCACCATTCATCCATCTTCATAAGTTTTCTACTCTTCTCTCTTTCTACTCTTTAGTTTTCATGTTTTTGAGTTTGTTCTTGAGTTTTTGGTGCTGTTTTAAGGTTTTCCAGCAACTATTCTTCTTTTGTTTCTGTTTTGATCGGTTCAAATCTGTTTTCCTTCACTTTGTTCGGTTCAAATTCTGTTTTCATCTATTTTAATCGGTTCAATTGATAGTAAATGGAGCTTCCATGTGAGTTTGGTTTTTGGTGCAAGATTTGGTGAGTTCTTGAAATATAGAACATTGATCCTCTTCTATAAAAGTGCCTAATCTTTGCCAACTCAAGTTGATTCCATAGAATATCAAAGAATCATGTTATTGTGGCTAGTGCCTAAACATAAAAAGGCATTGTATAGATTGAAGCAGGCCCCAAGATAGTGGTATGAGAGGCTTAAAAATTTCCTCTTGTTTCATGGCTATGAGAGAGGAAAAATTGATAAGACTCTTTTTTATTAAGAAGTCTAAATCTGCCATCATCTTAGTTCAAATATATGTTGATGATATTATCTTTGGAGCTACTGATGACTGCCTATGTGAGGAGTTTGTTTCAACTATGTAGGGAGAATTTGAAATGTCCATAATGGGGGAGTTATCCTTCTTTTTAGGACTGCAGGTCAAACAATTAAAGCATGTAATTTTTCTAAGTCAAGCAAATTATTGCATTGAGAACCTCAAGAAGTTTGAGAATGGAAAATTGTAAAGAGGCTTCCACTCCAATGTCAACAAGTTGCTACATGGATGTAGACTTGGTAGGAAAAGTTGTTGATCAAACGAAATAAAGAGGATTGATTGGATCCTTGCTATATCTCACTGCTAGCAGTCCTGACATTATGTTGTTGTTTGTTTATGTGCAAGATTTTTATCTAATCCCAAAGAATCATACTTCACGGCTGCCAAACGAATCTTGAAGTATCTTAAAGGAACAACCAGTGTTGGTTTATGGTATCCCTCTCACTCTCCTATAAATCTGGTTGAATGCTTTGATTATGAATTTGCAGGATGTAAGCTTGATAGGAAGAGTATAAGTAGAACATGTCATCTTCTTGGATCAAGCCTCATATCTTGGCATAGCAAGAAGCAAGCATGGGTGGCTCTCTCCATTGCAGAAGCAGAATATATAGTTGTTGGCAATGACTGTGCAAAACTCTTGTGGATCGAACAACAATTAGAAGACTTTGGACTAAAGTTGAACAATGTGCCTCTACTTTGTCATAATACAAGTGCAGTCAACCTTACAAAGAATCAGATTCAGCACTCAGGAACCAAACACATAGAGATCCGACATCACTTCATAAGGGATCATGTAAGAAATGGTGATTGTGATATTCAGTTTGTTGAAACTGAAAAACAGCTAGCTGATATCTTCAATAAACCTCTACCTCGTAAAAGGTTTTATCTCTTACGCAATGAATTGGGGATCTTTGATTTTCAAAATCTTTCTTGAAAACACTTTTCTTTTTTTATTTGTGAAGACAAAAGGGGGAGAATTTAATCTGTTTGATTTGGTTGTATTATTGTTTTAATTTTGCTGTTGCCACTCTCACTTTGAATTTTTTAATTTTTTTTCTGGTTTTTCTGCTACATTTTGGTTATGCAGAAACTAGTTCTTTAAGTGTTCTTTATAATTTGTATGAGCTATTATGCTATACTTGCCTTGTGTGGTATATCTTTCTGTTTTGCAGGATCTCTTAAATTCAAAATCTACAACACAAACAAGCAGGGATTTGTCTTCATCAAATAGGGGGAGATTGTTGAACAAGGTGCTTTGATGTTTCCAAATCTTCCTTGAAGACTTGAAGAATCTATTGTTGTGTGTGTTATTTAGTAGATTTTAAGTTGTCAATTTACATATACTATTGATCCAAGTTCATTTGATTCTTAATCTCTTTAGAAATAATTGTTTTCTAAAATTTGTGTTAACTTTAGTGAGTTGTTTCGAGCTTTCAATCAGTTGAAAAAGCTACTATTTAAAATTTGGTGACCACAGCAAGTTTTTTATCTAGTTGATTTGTCGTGACAACTGATTGAATTGCACTTAGTGTTTTTCAAATGATTTGAAAAATCTTTGTTTTCTTTTGTCTCTTTTGTGGGGCTAAGACAGTCGGTTATTTTGACAAAAGAATTGTTGTTTTATGTGAAATCTTTAACAGAATAAGAAATCAATTAGTTTTTTCTAAAATCAATTAATTATTTTTTAAACAAAATTCTGTTATGAATTCCAAACTGCTTTTAAATGATTTCAATTGTTTTCAATTAATGATCAAACTATTTTAACCTCTTTATGAAATCTATATAAAGATTGTTTTGTGATCAATTGAAAAACAAGAAGAGGGTTTTATCAAAAACATTTTCAAGAGAAGATCAAAGAGCTTTTGGATCATTGCTTGTGTGTGAAGTGGGAATCTGAGTTTTCTATTCTTTTGTTCTACTACTTTGCAAAGCCCAGGTGTACTCTTACTCTTTCTTTTTTACTGTATTGTGTGTAAACTAGTTTCAGATAGCGTTTCTGGAAATTGTGGTGTTGCTAAGAAATGTTGTGTGTTCTTAAGGGGTTCAAGGACATTTTTGGTGTCGTTTGTAATCTAGTTTTGATTGCATAGTGAATTCTCAGTGATTAGCTGAGGACTAGATGTAACTTTTGGTTAAGAGTAAACCAATATAAATTTGTTTCTGTGAATCTCTATTTTCCTACTCTGATATACTGCTTTAATTTATGTTCTTTGTTTTTGTTGCATTAAACAGTCAATTGTTTCGATAAAACAACTGGTTGATTTTTCATAAAGAACTATTAATCTGATAATTCATCTAGTTGATATAGATCTTTTTACTCTACTTCTAATTTTTGTAAAAATCTTATAAAAACAATTTACCCCTTATTGTTTAGGCCATACATAACAGTGTGCGGGTAAATGTCTGCTATTTGAGTCAAATTCTAGTCTTGGACCACTCAAGGAATAACTTGTGAAGAGAAATTCCAATATGTCTGAGGAATTTTACGACATTGATGGAAAAGGAGCGTACTTAAAGGGAAATTATAAGGGAACAAAAAATCTCAACTAAAAAAAGTCTAGCTCACACTACTTGTTTATTTTGCGACAGCTAAACATGGGCTTGACCCATGTTATTTGCGTTTGTTCCAGAGATCAACGTTAATGTGTGTTGCTTCCACAATTTTAATGTCTGTCTTTAAGTCGACACATAAATAATGTTTAAGCGTCAGTTTTTCTACTTTTGTATTTACTTTTAGGCAACATTAATGTACTTTTTTTTTCTGCAGTATTTAGGCACTTGTCTTTTTTCAAAATTGAAACATAAGTATAAATTTCATTGTTATAGGTATCATTACATTTCACCTTATCGTCTTAGCTTTTATTTGTTCAAAATAACAATGTTTCTAATCTTTCTAAGTTATTGTTTGTTTAAAACTAATTAATGTTCCTGCTTACAATATTTTATGAGACTTAATGTGAATGTGATGTGAGTCACAAGTATTTGTGGTGACTAAAAAAATTGATAGTTAAAGTCGATTAAAAGCTCATGCAAAAACAAAAAATAGAAGTTATGTGAAAATTTGAGTCGGTTTTGCATCCTAAAAAATTTAATGCTAAAAATATAAAAGCTAATAGATTAGTGATGGCTTCAGTACGAACGCCAAATGCAACATTACTGAAAAATTAATTTTATATTAATTAAACTTAGAGTGCGCTAAGATTATGTAAGATGTCATATTTAGAAGTTCTATTATTTTTAATATGCATTATCACTTATTTTTGTGAAGGACATCTATAATTTTATTTATCATATGATTTTTTAAGACTAAAAATGTATTTAGAAATTGGATAATAAATTGAGAACCAATATAGGTGAAAAAATATAAAAGAATAAAAATTTTATTCCGACCTCAAATTCGAGAGATAGTATTGTTTGGGTCAATCACCGCATTCGAGGTATTGTCCGCTTTGGAGACTGATACGTCATCACAGTTTTGTCCTTAAAAGATACCTCGAAAGATTAAGGGAGGAAGGAGTATTTAAATTGCCCTTGATCTCGACTTCTAAGCGATGTGAAATTATATTGGTCGTATCGGAACAAAATCAATATATAAATTTCATATAGTATGCTCCACCTAATTAAAAACTAGAGGGAGTCCACATTTTTTTTTCTACAAAATTATATTATGATTGAGTTGTTTACAAAGTTAGATTAATATGAGTGTGAATGAAGTAAATGATTATCAGTGAGGGAGATGAGTATTGATGAAAGATATGAGAGCTGATGACGGATATGGGAAGAAAATTATGAGTGAAGGAGATAAGTGTGAATGGAGAAGATGAATGTGAACAGATTTATATAGAAAATGAAAGAAAGGAAATAGTTTTGCCACCTTTAAACTTGAACTTTTAAATTAAAAAAAATTATTATTACTATTATTATCACAAAAATACATCGATTTATATATATAAATTAATGTTAATTTGTACTAACTTAAATAAATAATAAAAACAAATTATATTAGTATCAACTTATGACAAGAACTTATATAAATAATAACATAAATAAAATTAAATTTAACTTGGATATTAACTTAAATAAATATAATATTATATTATTATTTTTATTAATTAAGAAAAAGGTAAAAATAACGTCACTTTGGAATTAGCTAAAACCTATTGACGCTCAATATTTATAGACTAAAACAAATATTTATTTGTTTAAGAAGATTAAAAATAATCAATATTAACTTAGAGTGTGTTAAACCATATGATCATTAGTAGTTAAATCATTTAAAAATAATTTTACACTTTTAATTTTTTTCGAAAAAATTAACATTATTTTTGTACGTTAGAGTCAAATAAACCGAATCTAATAATATCATAATTTAATAAATACTAATATTTAAAAGTTAATTTAGTGTTTTGTTATAACAAATGTGAATATAAAGAAGCAGTTTGGTCATCTATCCACACATTTCACATACAGAATCAATCATATTTTGTGATCCTTCACACAATATGATTTGTTGATGTAACCAGCACAGCTTTAATTAATGCACTAAAAGAATCGGCATATAATGTGTGGTTGTGTGGTTTCATACTATGCAAGAAAAACGAGGAGCAGCCTTGGAACAGTTTCACTAAAATAAGGAACAAGTTGACGACAAATGTAGAAAGATGCAGGAAAAGTAGTGAGAAAGAAAAGATATAGGGAAATTTAAAGCTGAGCATGCAACACATGAAAAAGACTTGTGATGATAATGATAGCAATGGGAATTGAAGTAGTTTTACTTTTTTGACTAAGTAGACGAAGCATGAGACCTCCAATCTCTGTTATTGTTATTTCCATACTACATTAAATTTGGAGACACATGAATTTCTAACTCGAGATTCTCCGAAGGCATGAGAAAAAGATGAAAAAAACAATAGAGACCGCCCTTGATCAAATAAAGGACAAGATGGAAAAACACATGGCGTCCTTGAAAGAGCATCACTAGAGGGAAGCCAAACAACATAGGATGGAGATACATGCATTACATGATCAACTTGCCCTAAGGGATGATGACTACACTCAGTATGGTAGAAATTTCATTGAGTATACGGCAAAATCCCAACCACTTGCACCCGAGTTCTCTATTAGAGAGAAGCGGACTCTCCTCATACCTATACACCTAGATCCTCATGGAGGAAAGCTCGACACACTCCCACACCGACGTCCTCGTGGAGAGAAAGTCAGGGTTACGAGCAACAACTAAAACTTATAGCTAAATCCTTGGTAGATAAAACCTTTGTAGCTAATATAAATACCAATTAGCTAATTAGATACCAATTTAAAAAGTAATTTATAAATTTTTATTAATAATATAAACTATTTCATATACTAATAATTTTTAATCTATAAAATAATATCTAATTTAGTCAATATTATAACTAATTATTTTTTTTCTCTAAAATTAGTTTTTATTTAATAATTTTCTTATAGTGCACGCTTATTTTAGCTAATGAAATACCTACATAGATTCTAAAAATTTTATTTTATTTTCATAAACTTTATATAAAGTTGAATATGTTAAGAAAAGGAGAGTTAAAAACCAAAAGAAAAATATAATTATATTTTTAGGAGCACCATATTTAAATATTTTTATAATAATATGTTAAAATAGATTTATTTATTGTAAAATATAATTATAATATAATTTATATTTCAAAATGTATTTATTTAATTATAATATTATTACTAACAATTTTTAGGTAATTTATTAATTTATTGTACTCATACTAATTTAATAAAGGAAAAAGAAAAAGAAAAGTATTTTTTTATGGGTTACAAATATAATATGCATTTTAAAAAATACATTAAATAGCTATGGTTGGAAAAAAATACTTTATACCAATTATTTTATATGTTTGGTTTTTTCTATTGTTTTCACTTATATGGTTCTTTCCATTGTTCTTCTGGTGTTGTTAAGGAAGAGAAAGTTTTATATTAATCCTTAGATATTCCTAAAGAACTTGTGTCTATTAATTTTTATAAGTGGAGGTTTTCATTAGATTATTTAGTGAGTTTTTCCTTTACATTGAAGGTTTATTAGTTGTTGGAATAGCTGACTCGAAGAGAGGAGAGAGGGTTGAATAAATTTTTGAACTTTTTTCATAGAGAAAGACTATGTACTATTGGATGATCTAACAGTTCTTCAGCTAGTATAAAACACAAAGAATGTTCAAATAATAAAAGCATAGAAATAATCAAACTTAATATTTGTTATCATAAAAAAATCATAAAGAATTCATTGAATTAAATCATCTATATAAAAATTAGATTGTCTAGAGTCTCAATATTAATTTTCATTTTTTATTTAGTGCATCTCATATCTTATCTATCTATTATAATTGTTTGTTGCTCAGTATTTTCTAGAACCTATATTGTTTGTAAAAAAATAATTAATCTGGATTTTATTTTCGATTGTATTTTTTTGTAATTTTCACAAATACAAATGATATAATAATTATTGATAAAATTATGATTTTTGTTATATTTATAATTTTACGTGACTGAATAATGAAATATTTTTATTTTAATTTATATAGGATAAGTTAGATATTTGATATTTATGTTTTTATACTTTTTGTCTCATACTTTATATAATTTTTTTAGAAAATTACATTTGTCGAAATATATTAGTGTTCTAATAGATATGTTGTCTCATATTTCTTTTGTAACGCTTTTAATGGGTTAGAAATTTATGTGTACAATGGTATCAAATTTAGAATATGAAACAATTGCATAGACTTTGAAATTACAAGTCTTCACAAAATTTATATAAAGACAAATTAAACTTCTGTTTTTCCGTGCTTTTGGTAAAATGCCATGATTTTATGTAGACTTTTATCAATATAGTTTCGTCTTTTTGTGATGCAACTTTTAGAAAGAATTAAAAGTACTCTTAGTACAACTAATATAATTTAAAAGGAATTAAGAAGAACAAAAGGTTTAATATTTGAATTTTTAAAAAAAGGTAAACAATTTAGTGGGCATTAATATAGGATTTTTTTTATGAAAGTTAGAAATGATGACAAAAATAATAGTGACATAGAATTTTTTTTATGATATATTTAAAGTATATAAAATAAAAAGAATAAAAGATAATACATATTATACGCATGTTGATTAGTTTTTAAAACAGACAAAATTCTTCAATACTTAGTGCACACAGTATTGTTATTAACTCTTTTATGGTGGAACAAGGATAATGACAGTTTCTTGGAATATTTTTGTACCATCTTAAGTCACTTTTATAATGTTTTTAAGAAACTAATTGTTATAAAAAAAATCACAATATATTTTTTAACTAAATATATAGTAACGGTTGCTATCAAATCAATAACAGAAACATGATATATTTTAAAACATTTATTATTTTATATTAATAAGAAATTAATAACAAAATTATAATACATATTTTGTTTTAAACATGAGCTCGAATATAACTTTCATATGATATAATAAATGAGTTTATATATCTTAATAATGTAAAAATTTCATCGTATGTTCATACTAATACTAACATTTATTATTAGTACTAACATTTATTATAAATAAGAGGAGACAAGGAGTGATAATTGAGTTACTTTTATAAGGTTATGAAAAAAAATAATTTTCATCAAAATAGAAAAAGAAACAAATATATGTCTTTGTGACTAAATATATAACAATGCTGGAAGTTTAACTGTATGTACCATTTTTGTTGTTTTTAATTTAATATATATATATATATATATATATATATATAAAGTTGTTCTTTTGTAATATTTAACTATGTATAAAATGAATTTATTCCATGTGTTCTATAAGGATGTTAAAAGTCACATCAAATTTGGAAAACTAAAACAATTGCATAGACTTTGATATTGTTCGTATTCATACAAATTTTATATAAAAAAAATCAAGCTTCCATTTCTCATGCTTTAGCAAAATTAAACCGTGTAGACTTTTCACAATATATCTCGTACATATACAGTGTATGGAGGAGTCATAAATAATGGAGCAGTTGTTTCATATGAGCCACTTCTTAATAATGCCTTCTTATTATTTTTATGCACTTCTCCTGCTTTTCCTTTTCTTCCATTCTTCAACATCCATTCTCCCATTTAACAATACTTCACAAATAAAGTGCATTCAGAGGGAGAGACAAGCACTCCTCAACTTTAAACATGGCCTCATAGATGTCTATGACATCCTGTCTACATGGAGGGATGATGAGAACAGTCGATATTGTTGCAAATGGAAAGGCATTCAATGCGACTATCAAACAGGTCATGTAACCATCCTTAGTCTCCCTGGTCAGTATCGAAAACGTTTGATGGGTATAATGAATATCAGTTCACTGTTTGCCTTGCAAAATATTAAACATTTAGATCTTAGCTCCAATGATTTTCAAAGGAGTGACATCCCACAACTCATGGGTTCACTTGCCAACTTAAGATATCTCGATCTCTCTGATTCTGGTTTTGGTTGGAGCATTCCTACCCAACTTGGAAGCCTTACACATTTAAGGTATCTCGATCTCAGTTCCAATCATCTCCACGGAAAACTCCCTTATCAAGTTGGCAGTCTTACACATGTAAGGTATCTCGATCTTAGTGACAATGATCTCAACGGGGAACTCCCTTATCAACTTGCAAATCTGTCACAATTGAGGTATCTTGATCTTGGAGGAAATTCATTTTCTGGAGCACTCCCTTTCCAGGTTGGGAATCTTCCTTTCTTGCACACTCTTAGACTTGCTGGCAATTTTGATGTCAAACCTAAGGATGCAGAATGGTTGTCTAATCTCTTTTACCTAACAAATCTTGCCTTCCATCATTTACATAACCCTGATTGGCTGCAAACAATTATTTTTCCAAAGCTAAGAGAGTTAAGGCTAATTGATTGTTCTCTTTCAAATACCAATATTCAATCTCTTTTTTATTCATATTCCAATATCTCAACTTCTCTTACCATCCTTGATCTTTCTTCTAATATGCTCACATCCTCAACATTTCAATTATTGTCAAACTTTAGCCTTAATCTTCAGCAGCTTTATCTTTCTTATAATAACATTGTTTTATCATCTCCTCTCCACTCAGATTTTCCTTCTCTTGTGACCCTTGACCTTTCTTATAATAATATGATATCATCGGTCTTTCAAGGTAGTTTTAACTTCAGTTCAAAACTTCAAAATCTGCTTTTGTATAATTGTAGTCTCAGGGATGATAGTTTTCTCATGTCAGCTAGTTCAATCACAAATTCTCCATCTTCTCTAGTCTACCTGGACCTCTCCTTAAATCTTTTAAAATCATCATCATCCATATTTTACTGGTTCTCTAACTACACTACCAATCTTCGTAAACTTTACCTTGATGCTAACATGTTAGAAGGTCCCATTCCATATGGATTTGAAAAAGTAATGAAATCTCTTGAAATTTTTGACCTATCTGGTAACAAACTGCAAGGGGAGATTCCATCTTTTTTTGGAAACATGTGCACATTGAGGAAACTAGACCTTTCAATGAACAAGTTGAGTGGAGAAATTTCTAGCTTCTTTCAAAATACTTCATGGTGCAACCGACACGTGTTTCAGAGTTTGAATTTATTTTATAACCAGATTACCGGCATGCTACCTGCAAGCATTGGATTGCTATCTGAGTTGGAGGGTTTGCACTTGGGTGGAAATCATTTGGAGGGTGACGTCACCGAATCCCATCTTTCCAATTTTTCCAAATTAAGGTACTTATCTTTGTCAGAGAACTCTCTGTCTCTAAAAATAGTCCCTAACTGGGTTCCTCCTTTCCAAATAATATATTTGAAACTAAGATCTTGCAAGTTGGGCCCCACTTTTCCTAGTTGGCTGCAGACTCAAAGTTCGTTAATTGAACTCGACATTTCAGATAATGGGCTTAATGGTTCAGTACCAGAATGGCTTTGGAACAACTTGCAAAATATGGAAATGTTGAATATGGCTGACAATAATCTCACTGGTGCAATTCCTAATATATCAGTGAAGCTTCTCAATGGACTGTCTATAATTCTGAATTCAAATCACTTTGAAGGCAAAATTCCATCGTTTTTACTACAAGCTTTAGAGCTGGGGCTTTCTAATAACAAATTTTCAGATTTGTTTTCATTCTTAAGTGACCAAAGCACCTCTTCATTGACCATTTTAGATTTATCAAATAATCAATTGAAGGGACACCTTCCAGACTGTTGGAAATCTGTAGATCAGTTACTGTGTCTTGATTTAAGCAACAACAAATTGTCAGGGAGGATTCCTGTGTCCATGGGAAGTCTTGTTCAATTGGAAGCCTTGGTCTTACGAAACAATAACCTAATGGGTGAATTAGCTTCCACTTTAAAGAACTGCAGCAATTTAATTATGTTGGATGTGGGTGAAAATATGTTGTCCGGTCCAATACCATCATGGATAGGAGAAAGCATGCAGCAGTTGATAATCTTGAACATGCGAGGGAATCACTTTTCTGAAAATCTTCCAATTCAAATCTGTCATTTGAAGCATATTCAATTCATGGATCTTTCGAGGAATATGTTATCAAAAGGAATTCCATCATGCTTACAGAATTTGACTGCAATGTCTGAAAAGAGCATCAACATAAGTGACACTCTAGATCGTATATATTGGATGAATATCACTTATATTGAAATTTATGGCCCGGCTAGTATTGGAGATTATACCCTTAACATAAGCTTGATGTGGAAAGGTGTGGAACAGGGGTTCGAGAATCCAGAGTTGAAGCTTAAGAGCATTGATCTTTCAAGTAATAAGTTAACGGGTGAAATACCAAAAGAGATTGGATATTTGGTTGGGTTAGTTTCCTTGAATTTATCCAGAAATAATTTGAGAGGAAAAATTCCTTCTGGGATTGGGAATTTAAGTTCACTAGACTCCCTTGATTTATCCAGAAATAATTTGATTGGAAAAATTCCTTCTTCTCTTTCTCAAATTGACGGTCTGGGCAAGCTAGACTTGTCACACAACTCTCTTTCAGGAAGAATTCCATCAGGAAGACATTTTGAGACCTTTGATGACTCTAGTTTTGAATGTGGAGAGCAAGTGAACAGAAGTTGTCCTGGAGATGGAGATGAAGGAGATGAAAGAACAGTAAAGGTTGGAGAAGGTGAAGCAATGAATGATGATGAAGATAGTGATTTTTATGAGTCATTGTACATGAGCATGGGGATAGGATACTTAACTGGATTTTGGGGCTTATTAGGGCCAATGCTACTTTCACGTTCTTCCAGAAATGCTTATATCACCTTCCTAAACAGATTCACAGACTGTATGTATGAACAATGTGCAAGGTGTTGTTGATTGCAAGAAAAAGGTATCTTAGTCAAATATATCAATATTTCCTTCAAAAATAAAGAAAGTGTAATTTGGGATATGATGATAAGTCTGAGTTTAATCCTCACCACGTCATTTCCTACATTCTCTAATTTTTCACTGGCTTTTCAGATGTATTAAATATAGGGATGGAAACAAAATGGCAAATCAAAAATATTTTCTTTTATTAAATAATAAAACAGATTACCAAAAGGTTATTACAGAGTCGAATTTATTTGAGGGTTTTGGCGCTACCCCTTAACTTATTTATTTCTGTCTTTTTTAATATATATGCATATATAATTTTTCATATTAATTTACATAATTTTTTTTTGAAAGTTTGATTGTAAAATGAATGTATCTATTGATTATTTTACAATATATAATGTGAAGATATTAATTTTTTTAATCTTCTTGTTGATTAATATAATTTATTAATGGTTAATATAATTTTTTGAATTGGTATTCAGTTTAATTACATTCATTTACAATTTCACATTGAAAAATATGATTCCCTCTTTATTTATCTTGTAATAAACCACATTAATGGTTATACAAAATTGCAGGTTGTTGCAGATGTGCTAGGCACTTCTGATTGATCTGGGATGAATGAAAGGATCATTGATTGCCATAAAAGTGCAAGATATTTATTTAGTATTATAGTTTGAATGTTTTGTAGTAAGTAATGTATTTCAAAATCTTGTTTCTAGACTATGATTTGTTAAAAATAATTAGAAATACTCCTACCTAAACCTAGATCTAGGTGTATGACCGTATTTATTCGAATTTAAAGAATATAATTTAAATTAAGTGAAAATTAAAACTATATTTTGAAACAAATTATAAATAAATTTAAAATATTTTATCATTCATTTATTTTAAAATACTATTTATTCTAGTACGTTCACCATAATTTAGTCGAATCAATAATAATAATAATTGATATACACCTTTAACTTTTAACTTTAAAAGATATTTTTTAAAAATAAAATCTTAATGAAATTCTAAATTCTAAAATAGAAACTCTAGTAATGTTCGTGTTAACCCTCAATTTACATATTTTATATACAACACACTCTTTTAACCTATTGAGACGTTTAAGATTTTTTAAATAACACTATTATTTCCAATGGGTTAAAATTTTGAGCTGGATAACTTCCATTTTATTCTACAATTGAATTTCTCTCCTTTTCCCTTTGGCACATGTGGGAGGTTTTGTGCTCCACATGTTTTTCTTTTATAATTGTAGTAGAGAATTAGAAACACGTCTATGTAAACCTATAAATCTATGTAACCTTTTTTAAATTTAAAGGATAAATTGAATTAAGTGAATAAAAATATATATTTTTAAAATAATTGTAAATAAATTTAAAGTATTTTATTATTCATTTATTATCAAATATTATCTCTTAAAAATATTAAATAGTAAAAATGGTGACTTTTATTAGTGAATTGAGTTCTTTTAAAACAAAATTTATTGTTTTAGTGATTTTTCTCTATGCATAATATTAACAATTGCATTCACTTTAGATATAAAAATGTAAAATCCTTAAATAGATATATTCATTTATATTTATATGCATTATTCAATATCTACAAAATTATTATTATTTTTAACTAAAAATTAAAAATTAAATAAATAAATATTTACAATTATAAAGATGGTAAATATACATATATGGATAAATATTTGGTGTAACAATAAACATGGTACAAAAGATTAAATGTAAAATTTACACGTATATTTAAATAAACTAAAGATCAACACCATTTAAAAAAGAAAGTCATCCTAATATCTTCAAGGTCTTTATTCTTCAATAAGGATAGATCCTTCAATAATTAAAAATTCAAAAATTGATTTGATCACATAAGATTTATATTCATTATCTCAATTGATATGAGACTAAAAATATGTAACACCTTAAAAATACATTTAATTATTACAATACAAGTTCTACATATTTTTATACAAGCTTAGAGTTTTTCAAAAATTTCTTAATATATGATTAGAGCTTATAAAAATACAAATATTTACAATATAAGTTTCAAAACAACACTCTAAAGCCTTCCCGACTCTCCTGTACCTGTATGATCATTTGCTCGTGTATATAGTACAGTCATCGCAGTTCAAACACAATAAGAAAAACAATGGTAAACTAGTGAAAATAAAATTTTATAATATATACCATTCAATCAAAAGAACAAACCAAATAACATGAATCAATTTCTAAATTATTCAGTCTTCTTCAAATCCCAACATAAAACAATCACATAGATCTCACATAGATCTATACATCCAGGATATTCAACAAACAGAATAATAATAGATGCCTTCCGGAAGACCCGTATTAAGCAAGTTTTACTAGAGACTAACACTTGATCCAAAGATTACCAGCGAATCCAATATAAAGGATCAGAGTAAGTTCAATACAACCTAAGTCGTGCATCTCACCATCAGCTTCTCACCACCCGATATCTTAATCTATGTGACTTAGATCATCAGTGAAGCTCGGAGATTTCTGTTACCATATACACAAACAAACATCAGTCCATACATTATCCCAAATGTATGAATTCAATTCCATATCATTTTCACCATTCATATATGATACACATCATTCAATCACATAATATTAAAAATTAAAAATTCATAACATTCAAGAACCTTTCTAATATAAAAAACAATATTTAATTTTCAAACTATAAAAATCTAATATTTATACATGTTCACACACAACATAAAATAAAATCAAACATTTTTATTAAATAACATTCCTGTAGGAAAAAATGAAACTTGGGACCACGTACCCTCCACATTCAGATCTTCTTACTTAAGGTACTATTGTAAGTTAAAGTAAACTTTCCTTACTTGTAATTTCTTATCCTGAGAAAATTCCTCTTTAGGTAGGAGAACCATTTTAAAATCTAGGGATCTAAAATGAGTTATTCAAACATTACTAAATTTTAGTATGAGTTTAATCAAGTTGAGAGAAACATTTTTTTCAACTGGCCCCAATAAGATTGATGACTAAATCATAGAAAAAACATAGAATGAGGGAATTTTAGAGTAAAAATGAACTTACTCCGTTTGAAAATCTGATCAGGTAGAAATGTACCCTAACTCGTCAGCTACAAAGTAAAAATAAACTTACTCTATTTTGAAAATTTGATCAGATAGAAATGTACCATTACTCCTCATCTATAACATGACGTGATCAGATTTTGGAATAGATGAGGTATAGAAGAAAAATTGTAGAGAAAACGGAGAGGGAGAAAATGGAGAGAGAAGGAAGAAAGAAAAAGAAAAGGTGAGTGAGAAGGGGGGGACTTCTCGAGGGGTTACAAAATCAAATATAAATAATTAACATATATTTTATATTATAATTAAATAATTTACAAAGAGTTAAAATTTTCATTAAATTATTAATCCAAAGTTAAAATTTCCTTTGTTAAACCATCCTGAGGAAAGGGTCTCCAGGGTTTTAGAGGAACCACAGTGCTTCCCTTTCTCTTATCTTTCTATTTCTCTCCAAACTCCACCATCCCACCTTTCTGTTTTGGCCTAACAAAAACCTACCTCCTGCACTCCTCTTGTGATTAAAGAACCTGGAACTAACTCAATGCTAGTTCTGAAAGATGAGAAGAAACGTAAAACCAAATGAGAATGAATGAGAGAGAGAGAGAGAGAGAGCAACTGGTTAAGTTTTAGAAACACCACACTAGGCCTCATTGCTTCTTTATACTAGTATACTTCATTATTTATTATAATATTTTTTTCCCTTTTTCCTTTTGCTTAATTCTCTTTCGGTTTTAGCTTAAAGCAGCAGCTTTTTCTTAGCTTTTTTATTTCCACTTCATTCCTCTTTCTCTCTCCAGTTTACAGTTAAAGTTGCAGTCTATCCATACTAATCTAAATGTGTTATTGTTGTAATGAGGTGTTTTCTGATTTTTTGCGCATCGCAGTTTTTTATTCTCTTATTCTTAATTCGACTGTCGGTTTTCTAATAGTACACTGTTTCCATTAACCAACGTAGTTTATGATGGAGGACAATAACTTATATTAAGAAGAGGACACTGAAAACAGATTCACATAATTTAGTATAATCAAATGATCTTAAACTGAGAAGATTTAGGAAGCCTAAGTTAATAAAAAATAAAGTCACAGATTGATAATAGTCAATAGCATATATGAGAAATCAAAATAATTAAAAGCGGCCAAAAGCATTTTCAATAGGATAAATAACTCCTTCTCGTTCATTTATATTACTTATTATAGGAATCCTTATCAGCCCTCACCAAATTCTCAAAGTAGTTTCTAGTCACACTGCCAAAACAAAATGAAAGTTGATAAACAAAACCTTGTAAGTACTCAAAGAATTGCTTTTAGCATGTTCATGCTCCGGTAAATAGTACCCATATATGAATATCAACACCTTCCTGCATTCAACAATCTGAGAACATGAAATTCAAATTAGAAAGCCTTCCAGTTCACAATAATTGAAAACATTCTCATCATAGGACCAGCTTCAGAACACAATTCAATTAATCTGGTTCTGCAATCAAGCCATATATAAACATTAAGAAATTTCTATTGGTGATTAAAATAATAAATTGACTTATTTTAAATATTCATTGATAATAAATGTTTTGGTTTAGTTTATTTTAAAATGTTTTATTTTTATTTTTATAAGCTCCCATGATTGCTCTTTCTTAGTTTTTGGAAAATATTGAACTCACCTGATAAAGACTTGTCAATAAATTATTCAGTTCTGAGGTCAAATTTGCATAATTTGCATTAACCAAAGTTTAAAGGGTCAATATATTATATATGGCAATGAGAAAATTATTATTATTCCCCTAACCCTACTTATTCTTGATAGGCTAGCAACTGAAATTTTATATTCTTCATGATCTTCATGGTCTCTATGGTTTAAACATGTTCTTAAAAAAGTGTTACCCGTAGTACCTTAAACTGTGAAGTGGATGGACATCGTAAGAAGTTAAGAAAGTGACCTTTGATTACCTGATAGAATCCAGTTGGGGGCAAACTTCAGGTTAAATATGTAACAAACACTACACCCAAAACATGAAACAAATTAGACCTAATTGAGTGTCACAGAAATTGGAAGAAAATATTTTCTCCAAGAACAAACTTGGAAGCCTTATTGCATTTATTTAGGGGAAGTTTTGACTGGCCATATGGGTCGAGGTATGATGGAGGAGAAGGTATGGAGGAAGGGACCTTGGACTGCTGAAGAGGACAGGTTGCTTGTTGAGTATGTCAGGCTGCATGGTGAAGGAAGATGGAACTCTGTTTCTAGGCTCGCAGGTAACACTCAACCATATTCTTTTACTGGTTTGTTTATTGAATTTTACATTTATAAGTTACAATCCCACTATAGAAACAAAACAGGAGGGGACAGATAAGACCACAAGAAGAAAGCATAATTCTAGAATTGCATGCTAGGTGGGGAAACAGGTAAAATTTTTATGCCCATTCTCTTGCCCTTGCATGTTTTTGGCAGCATATTTTTCTCAGTCCTTGACTGCTAACTACTAAACAAAAACTTCAGGTGGTCAATAATCGCAAGGAGTTTACCGGGGAGAACTGACATTGAGATAAAATAACTATTGGAGGACTCATTTCACGAAAAACTAAAACATCACGCCTAATACAAGCTTCACCAATGTCCCACCGCCTAAGACATTTGCCAGTTTCAACCTCCCAGACACGGAAAGTTCCATCACTTGAACCTGGGAAGATAACAGAAAAGTCACAGACCCATCTCCATCCCTCCTTAACTGAGACAACAATATATATATATATATATATATATATATATCATCAACATTCATACTTGAAACCATCCATTGACCTGAAGCTTCAACGGAAATTGATGTAACCCATCTTCATGGCCTTTGTACTCAAAATATCATATTATGGGATAAGGCTTAAGCCCCTTACGACTCGGAATCTTTGTCTTTAAAGATTCAGTATCAATATTAAGCTAGAAGAGAAACATTGAACAAATTATACCAATTATATTATACACACACTCGCTGCGAAAATAGAGTCAGTAAATTAGTTCTTTGACAGATATTTCACTCATGCATTTTTTTCCGAAATCGAGGGCATAAGTACAGGTCCACCACCACGAGGTTAAAGAGACCACCGAGCAACCACCACTTCCTTCGACGAGAAGATCCGTGAAATCCTCCGCAACCTCGACTACAACAAGAAGTTCGGATTCAACATGGACATCGACTCCTTCTCGATCCTGAAAGGCCTCTCTAAAGAAACCATCCGTCTGATCTCATCACTGAAAGAGGAACCGCAATTAATTCGAGTAAGCTGACATATACACATTAAGGGTGCTAGCATACACGAATGTCTTCATATACATGCTATTTGCCTATGTCGTTATACTTATTGAAAATCAGATAAAACTTGAAACACCATCAATAAATTAATTTGGCACATAAATAGCCAAACAAACATATATAAACTCTTTGATTTCATCTCTCTCAAACACCCCTCTGTGAGGTTACTTTACCTTATACCAGAGCCTTTTAACTTGCTAAACAAGCCGTATTTATACTAACATATTCATCTGTCACGCAGGGTCGAATGCGGCACATCTACAAGATCCAACGACTACACCGCCTCCACCAGCACCTTCTGTGCACGAAATCCAGATAGGTTTTTGCAATTTCTCAAAAATGAAACCTATTCGACAACCATCTCTTGTTGTTCGGAGATTTGCGGACAGAGACCTAATAAACTAAGGCAATCTAAAACTTCTAATCTTCAAGCGCGCTGGATTTAAGAGAAATTGAAGAATAAAAAATTAAAAAGAAATAGGCAACGTTTTCCGGCGAAATTTTGTTAGTAATCAAACAGAAGTTAAGATTAGCGTGATGGAGAATGGAACCTTGGGAGCGTGGTGAATTTTCTTGAAGCCATGTATGCGGATGACTTGTGGTAGTAGGAAGAAGAAAAATTAACAATGGAATGCAGAGTGTTGAGAGAAAATTGACAATGAAAATGAGAATTGAAAAGTGCATAGAATGAATGGAACATATTACATAATCTAGCATTCACAGATCAGAACTTTGATACAGTTATTATCTTCTTAGTAAACATTTCGGATAGAGAAAATAAAGAAGCCACACACAGTCTAGAACAAACTCACAAAACTTCAAACAAAAATGGAAGTTTCTTTAATTAGAATTAGCAACAACAAATTAAGTGAGTGAATCAGACAAACACAAGAGAAAAAAAGGATAGGAGCGCATTTCAGTGTTGGTAACAAAAGTGAGTGATCTCGCCGCGGACTCGAGCGTGGGGAAAACGCCTCGTCACTCCTTCGTCTAGCTTTCTATCTACTGCGCGTTCTGCAAGGAGGCTCCAGGAACCTTCGACGGGACTCCAAGCGGTGCCTGCAAAACACACAGACGGCGCCTCTAGCGGCCGTTGTAGCTCCGACGCTCAAGTCAGGCAACGGGAACACCAAAAAGTCTCTCTCGGATCTCTCTGTGTAAGACCCGTGTGTGTGTCCTCAGTCCTCTTTGATTCGAAGACTGAGTGTTCTTGGATTTGTGTTGTGTAATCTGAGGTAAAGATTGCATACCTGGTTTGGTGTTCTTCTTCCTCATATAAACCCGCGTAGCCCCTACAGGCTACCTCTAGGGCCACTTAATTACTCTGCACTGTCGTTTCCACTCCCCAGGGCTACCTTGCGTGCCAGCCTTCTTCACTTGAGTGCCAAGTCTGACAGGGGAGGCTACGTGGGTACCTCTGCACCCCTCGACTTCTGTGCCTATCTGCCCTACCTATTCTCTGGGAACATCTTCACCATCCACGTGGCAGACATGCAACCCCACTGGGAGACTCTAACCTTGATGGCTTCTCGTCCTAGCAGGATTCTGCACTTAACTGCGTCTTCTCATCTTCATGCGTGGTCGTCTCGCGACTAAGGCCATTCACTGCCTCTGGGCGCTATACTGATCATCGATTGCGTTGTTCACATCGCGCGACCGATGTCACCTCAACACACACCGATGACCGATGTGCTTCTTCACGCCCTCGTGCTCTACTTATGGAATCAGGCGAGGTCCTTGAGTAACGTTCTCGCTGGGAGCCTGGGTCCCAGTTTAACACGTGTTGACAAGGAACCCCCGACGACTGATCACTCTGCATGCACCGATGACTGATCGCTCTGCATGCACCGATGACTGATCACAATGCATGCGCCGATGACTGACCACTTTGCACGCACCGATGACTGATCGGTGCTTCGTCAGTTCTCGTGCTCTGCTTCCAGGCGCTCAAGTAGGAACCGATCTTCTGGTGGTGGTCACTCGGTAGCTGACCACTGATCGCCGTTCTTGAACGATCTCCACCCTGGTTCATCTGCTTTCTCGTGCCACGCGTCACTCTGCGACTGACCCACGTCGTCATCAGCTGCTGACGTCATCGACTACCGATGACCGACCGGATCACAAGCCCCCCAGTCTCGAGCTGTGAACTTGTTCTCAGCGAAGAGACTAAGTGGTCTTCGTTGCCAAAGAGAAGAAGGAGCTCGAAGCTGATGTACCTGAGACCATGACTGTTGGTGCCGAGGTTTTGATAGATGGGTTCCATGGGCTTGCAGCAGGTTCACTGCGTCCGGCCAGACTCGGACTCTACCCAACCTAGCCTCCACCATTCAGTGGCCGATGGCAGGCTCATTCCTCCTCCTTGAGCTTCTTCCCTTGCCACTTCTCCTTTTGTGTAATTTTTCTTGCTGCTACAAACTTGTATATAAATCTTTTATGCATAAGTTCATGTTGGATGACTGACCTGATGGCGTCTAAATGCTTCGGCTGATCGTCTAAGAGCTTGTTTGGGGAAGCTTTCAGACTCAGAGCTTTACTACCGACCACCGACTAGCATGTTAGCGCACCACCGATCAGTCATCGCGCTTCAGGCTTCGCATTACTTCCGTGTCACTCCAGCACTAAGTGCATAGAGGACCCGACCTCTGAAGATGATGCTTGTGTTTTGGGGAAGAGGACTGCTTCTTGATTGACCCCTCTTGCCTCAGCCTCGCTGTAGGAAGTTGAGGTGAGGTCTTTCTCCTCTCGCCCCAGCCTCGCTGTAACAAGTCGAGGTGAGGACCTTTTGCCTCAGCCTCGCTGTATAAAGTCGAGGTGAGGACTTTCTCTGTAGTCTTAACCTTGCTGTATAGAGCAGAGGATAAGGACTTGGTTCCTTTGCCTCAACCTTGCCGCAAGAAGCAGAGGAAGAGGACTTTCTCTGCCTGCACCCCGCTGTATAAAGTCGAGGGTGAGGACTTTCTCTCGCCTGCACCCCGCTGTACAAAGTTGAGGTTGAGGACTTTCTCTCGCCTCAACCTTGCTGTAAAGAGCAGAGGTAGAGGACTTTTCTCTGCCTGCACCCCGCTGTATAAAGTCGAGGGTGAGGACTTTTTCTGTTGCCTTAACCTTGCTGTATGAAGCAGAGGAGAAGGACTTGGTTCTCTTGCCTCAACCTTGCTGTAAGAAGCAGAGGAAGAGGACTTTCTCTCGCCTCAACCTTGTTGTAAAAAGCAGAGGAAGAGGGCTTTCTCTGCCTGCACCCCGCTGTACAAAGTCGAGGGTGAGGACTTTCTCTCGCCTCAACCTTGCTGTAAAAAGCAGAGGTAGAGGACTTTCTCTATTGAGTGGGTGCATGCTCCCAGGGGAGCACCAAGGGTGGCTGTCTAAGCGCACTCGCCAGGCGCATCCCTGCCTGCATGGTATCACCGCACGCCCTTTGAGTGGGCAACTCCTCTTCTTCTGGTTTGGAATCATGCGGGGTGCATGCGTAACGCTCTCGCTGGGAGCCTGGGTCCCAGTTTAACACGTGTTAACAAGCCCCTGATGACCCACCTTCTTCTGGAATCATGCGAGGTGCATGCGTAACGCTCTCGCTGGGAACCTGGGTCCCAGCTTAACACGTGTTGGCATGACCCTAATGACCAACCTTCTTCTGGAATCATGCGAGGTGCATGCGTAACGCTCTCGCTGGGAACCTGGGTCCCAGCTTAACACGTGTTGGCATGACCCCGATGACCAACCTTCTTCTGGAATCATGCGAGGTGCATGCGTAACGCTCTCGCTGGGAACCTGGGTCCCAGCTTAACACGTGTTGGCATGACCCCGATGACCAACCTTCTTCTGGAATCATGCGAGGTGCATGCGTAACGCTCTTGCTGGGAACCTGGGTCCCAGCTTAACACGTGTTGGCATGACCCCGATGACCAATGAACCGACCGAGTACTTACTCCCGACATGCACCGACAGCTGATCTTGCTTTGGGTGCACCGATGACTGATTGCGCTCTGCTTCTTGGTGCTTAAACGCGAAGGTGATGTCTTGCTACGGGGAAGGAGAGTTTTTCTTGTTGACCCCTCTTGCTTGGCCCGAGGTCATCGACCTTTAGGTCTGGTTCCTATTGGACGTTTCTCTAAATCTTCCCTTTCCCTCTCTTGGTTTTACTAGAACTCCCGAGTTCCCAAACTTTGGCCACCTGCACTCACTCCTGGGGTGAGGAGAACATAGGTCGGTGGTCCGTACTCGCGCCTGGGGCGAGCAGGCTCCGCCCGATCCCTTGGACTTGCATCTGGGGCAAGCGGAACTTGAAACTGGGAAACATGTGCACCCTTGACATACTGAAATCTTTTTTATTGGGTGGCCTGGTTAAAAACCCTCCTTAGGGAAAAGAGTGCCCCCTGATTTGCTCAACTATTTACAGTATATACATTGAGTGTGCAGTGCAAAAACACATCTACTTTACAACTTAACTAAAGTGGAACTTTCAAATGCGTACCGTTCCACGTCTCGGCGATAGCTGCTCCACCCAGGGTCTCCAGACGATAAGCTCCGTTCTCCAACGATTCATCTACTCTGGATGGGCGATGATCGACCTGGGATGCTTTACTTATGAGGGGCGATCATGCCCTCTGCTTCAGCTCTCACCTGAGCTACCTGGGAGCCCCCCAGTGTAGCATCTTCTATCACCTGATTTCCCCGAGCACAGGGATTTCATGCTGCTGATCACCTGCCTAGGACCCCGAAGCGCGATCACCTTGCGCCTCCCTCAGGTAATCGGTCAGGAAACCTGTCTTCACCAACTCAGCAAGTTGACGCCCCAACGCCAGGCATGTGTGGAGTGTGTGTCCATAAGCTTGATGGAACTCACACCACTCGTCCTTCCTCCTTCCAAGTGCCATGTCAGTTTTCTCTGGTACTCGGAGTCTCGCAGCCACGGCAGGGATGGTGATCAGCTCTGCCAACTCTATCACGAAGTCATACCTAGGGGGTGTGTTGTTCTCCCTTGCACGCCCCCTGGGCTGGACCTTCCTGGGTGCATAGGGACGAGGCCTTCCCTGCGCCTTCCTCTCCTCCGTGGTCTCATACACCCGCACCTGCTGCTGTTGCTTCCCCTGACCTCCGCGCGGCTTCGTCGGCGCAGTGCTGCCTCTCTTCTCAGAGACCTGTGCCTCTGCTACAATGTGCGCCACCGCTCGTCGCCGAATCTCAGCAAAGGTGGCAGGGTGGCTTTTGATGAGCGATGCACTGAAAGGGCCAGGTAGCACGCCTTTCTTGAATGCATGCACCAGCATGCTCTCATCCTTGCTGGGCAATCTCACTACCTGCGCACCAAAGCGGTTGAGGAAGTCCTTCAGCGATTCTCCCTGGTTCTGGCGCGCGTCGAACAGGTCGTAAGTTACCACCGGCGGCGCTCTGTTGACTATATACTGCTCCGTGAATAGCTTTGAGAACTGATGGAAGGAGGTGATGTGGCCCTCCGGCAAGCTCACGAACCACTCCATAGCTACTCCGCTCAGCGTGCTCATAAGCATTTTGCAGTACACAGCGTCTGATCCTCCAGACAGCATCATTTGAGTGTGGAAGGCTGTCAAATGTGCCTCTGGGTCTTCCACCCCGGTCAACGACGCCTTCACTCCCACCAAGTTGGGGGGCACCACCGTGTTCATGATCTCGGGGGAGAAGGGCATAGGAAATGCTCTAGGGGGCGACGGCGGCATCGACGTTCTGTCTTCGAATACGCGCTCATTCTGCGCCTGCAACTCCCTACGCAACTCCTCGTTGACGCGGTTCAACTCTTCATTCCTGCTATGCGATGCAGTCAGCTCTGCATGCATCTTCTCTTGCTCAACTCTCGATGCCGCGACGTTATCCTGCAACGCGCGCATCATCTCCATGACCTGCGCCATGGTCACAGTTCCTTCACCAGCAGGTGGTGGAGGCGTCGCTTGTCTGGTTCTTCTACTCATCTGTGCGATTTCTATCCTCGTTCTTGTGTATGGGGGCTTCGTTTTACTTCGTGCCCCACGGTGGGCGCCAAATGATCTCGCCGCGGACTCGAGCGTGGGGAAAACGCCTCGTCACTACTTCGTTTGACTTTCTAACTGCTGCGCGTTCTGCAAGGAGGCTCCAGGAACCTTCGACGGGACTCCAAGCGGTGCCTGCAAAACACACAGACGACGCCTCTAGCGGCCGTTGTAGCTCCGACGCTCAAGTCAGGCAACGGGAACACCAAAAAGTCTCTCTCGGATCTCTCTGTGTAAGACCCGTGTGTGTGTGTCCTCAGTCCTCTTTGATTCGAAGACTGAGTGTTCTTGGATTTGTGTTGTGTAATCTGAGGTAAAGATTGCATACCTGGTTTGGTGTTCTTCTTCCTCATATAAACCCGCGCAGTGATGGAGATCAAGTAGAAGAGGATTTCACTAATGGAGGAAGAGGTCATCCACCCAAGCATTTAAATTCTTCTTACTAGTCTTCTTAAAAAGTAGAACATTTTGGGTTCTCTTGAAAATTTAAAAGATAGTAGTATAAATAAATCTTTGTAAATAATCTTGTATAAATTTGTAAATAATATAGAAATATCCTTAGGAGTATGCCAAAGAGGAAAACCAAAAGAAACCTCTAAATGTAAGGCATTTTAGGCACTTTCTTTAGGAAAAAGTGACTTTTCTACTCCTTTCTCTCTTAGGCACTAGAAGGAGCTAGAAGAGTAACTCTTCCCACTCCTTCCCCTTTGTAACATGACCAGCCCTCTCCATTATAAATAGGGGTGCTTGGTACTTTGAATAAAAAAGTTGAAAGTTAGAAGAAAAGAAACTATCTTGAAATTGAGAGAGAGAGTGAGTTTGTGAGACTTGTCTCTTCTTCTCCTTCATGTCTTATCTTGTGAGCTTTGGAGACTCTCAAGTGGCGGCACCACCCACTCATCTTGGAAGAACCACCCTCCAAGTGGCGTGAATCACATCTCCAAAAGGCTACAACCACATAAGTCATTTCTATTCATCTTCTAAAAATACCCATTTGTGTTTTCTTGTAGTTTTTCCATTTTTAATCGGTTCAATCTTTTCCATGAGTTGTTTCCTTTCATTTGCTGCCATTGTTCTGCACTTTGTTGGTTTATTTCCTTGTTTTCTTGGTGTTTTAATTTCGTCCAAACCATGGGTTTCCATATACATGTGTTGTTCTTGTTTTCCATCCATGGGTTTTTGTTCTTTGATGAATTTCTTTGTGATTTTCTAATTCCTATTGAATTTCAATCAGTATTTTCACTTGTTCTTGGTGTTCTTATGTTGTTCTTGTGTTTCCTTTGAAGTTTGGTACTGTTCTTGAATTACCCATTCATATTCCATTGTTATCTTACACTACAAGTTACCTATTCATGTGTTTTTAGTATGAACCTTTGTTTTCTTGAGTAGAAACTCTATTAATTGCTCTTTAGAATTTTGATCCTAATTCTTGAAAGTGTCATGAATACAATGAAACCTATATCAACTCAATCCAAACCAAGAAAGGTTCATGAGAGACTCACATCATGTGGTATCAGAGCCATGGTGTTGATTTGTTGATTGTGAGTTGAATAGACACTTTCTTTTTGGGCAATTTTTTTTCCAGCACCTTATATTCATACTTTTGTTTGGTTTGAATATGTTTTAGTTGTGCCTTTTCATTGATCATACTTTTTGCTTTGAGTTTTATGTTCATAGTGTTCTAGGTGTCCAAATCTTGTCTCTACTTGCTTGCTTTTGATTTTGAAAGTTTGTGTTTCTCTTGAATTTGTTTTAGTACTTGTGATTGGAGGTTCCAAACATTTGATTTCAAGTGTTCAATTGTCTTGAATCCTTCATAAAATTTTTGTGCAATTTGATTGATGTTTCAACTTCCATATGATGCATATTATGGTTCTTTCACTACATAAGTTCCATTTGGTATAAAAAAAAAAAAGAAAAAAAAAAACAGAACTGAAACAGAACAAAACAGAACCAATTCTGTTTTTAAATCCTTCAAAACAGTTTGGTATTTGCATCTATTCATTCTTTTGCACATTAATTTTCATACCAAAGTTGGATTCATAGTGATTGGCAAATTGTTGTCTACTTTGTGGAACTTTTGATCCTTGTATTTTGACAAGTTTATGAGCTGTACTTTCTTTCTTGATTATAAAGTTTAGTGAGTATTCTTTGAGTCTTATTGTGTACCTTTTATTGCTTGTCTTTCATTCCTTAAGTTTTGTCATATATCTTGTATTCTTTTTGCACTACCCTTTCTTGTTTTGTACCTTTTCTTGCTTGTCTTTTATTGTTCTTTAAGTTTTGTGGTGGTTATTTTTGGATGAGTGGTTGAGTGCTTTGGCATCTTTCATTTGAGGTTACTCCATTCCACAAGAGAAGCTTGATTGAGGGAAGTATAATTTCTTGGAGTGATTTTGAGTGCCTTAATTTTTTTACCAAAACCGCACCACTTATTTCTTTGTTTTCTAACCTTGTTTTCTTTAATTGTTTGCTATTTGTGTTTGCTGTACTGTTTTGAAAATGGCTCAATATTCAAGTGGAGAATCTTCCAAACCACACTCTCCACAAAAAGCTTTCATTCTTGGTGAATTAAAAGAAGCCAAAAGGTCACTTGCACAAAAAGATGAAGCTATAAGACAATTGGAAGAAAGATTGCAAAGGCTTGAAGTGACTAATGAAAGGTCCAGCCATACACACCATAGAAGACGCCATTCTTCAAGGCATTCATCAAGAACTTCTTCCAACTATCATGGACATGAAGATGAAACCGAATGGAGGAGGCATCATCATTATGAAGAAAGGCGCCAACATGTGGCAAAGCCTTATATGCCTTTTGTAAAATTACCTAGCTTTAGTGGTGAAGGTGATCCAAATGTATATTTGGGGTGGGAAGCAAAGGTTGAACAAATCTTTCATGTACATGAGGTCCAAGAAGACCAAAGGGTAAAACTAGCTACTTTAGAATTTCTAGACTATGCCATGCAATGGTGGCATAAAACTCTTATGGACATTGGGCTAAACAAGAGACCTCCCGTGGTTTCTTGGAACAATTTGAAAGAGTGTATGCGCGCTAGATTTGTTCCCCCACACTTTAGGAAAGACCTATTGTTGAAGCTCCAAAGGCTTCACCAAGGCACGCTAAGTGTGGATGCTTATTTTAAAGAGCTAGAAACGCTTATGCTTAAAGTTGATATACATGAAAATGATGAAGCTAAGATGGCTAGATTTGTAAGTGGTCTTAGAAGGGACATTCAAGATGTTGTTGAACTTTATGAGTACTCTTCTTTAGAAAACTTGGTTCACCTTGCCATCAAGGTTGAAACCCAAATTGCGAAGAAACTTGCTTTCAAAAATACTCATAATGATGGCTATTACAACAACTCTTGGAAAAATAAAAACAAGTCTTTGTCCAAATTTCCTTCTAAAGATTCATCTTTCAAATCCAAGGATTCAAAGCCTTCCACTTCAACTAATAAATCACCAACCAAAACCTCAAGTAAGAAATGTTTTAAGTGTTTAGGTTATGGTCATATAGCCGCAAATTGTCCAACAAAAAGAACCATGATGGTAAAAGGGGGTTTAGTTGTAAGTGAACATAGTGATAATTCTTCTAAATCTAACTCCCCTTCCCCTAGCCCTAGTGATAATGAATGTGAAATACCATGTGAAGGTGACTTATTGGTGATAAGGCGCATGATGGGCACAATTCAAAAACCTTTGGATGATACCCAAAGAGAAAATATTTTCCATACCCGGTGCCTTATCAACAAAAAGTTATGTTCCATGATAATTGATGGGGGTAGTTGTACAAATGTGGCTAGTACAAGAGTGGTGGATAAGCTTGTTTTACCCACTATCTCTCATCCCAAGCCTTATAAGCTCCAATGGCTTACTAAAATGGGAGAAATCATGGTTAATAAACAAGTCCTCATAAATTTTGAAATAGGAAAGTATAAAGATGAGGTTTTATGTGATGTTGTGCCTATGGAAGCAACCCATATTCTTTTAGGGAGGCCTTGGCAATTTGATAGACATGTTTTACATGATGGCCTCACCAATATAATGTCTTTTTCCTTCCAAGGGCGCAAGGTTACCTTAAAACCCCTCTCTCCACAAGAAGTTCATGAGGACCAATTAAAAATGAAAAATAAAAGAGAAAATGAAAAAGAAGAAAATGATAAAATGAGTCATAATACCTTATCAACTAAATCAATCTTTTTGACTCATGCTATGCCTCAATTTGAGCATCCAAGGTATTCTTCTTCTTTGTCTTTTTCATTACCAAAAGTTCCTACTTGCACTCCATATTGGTTGAAAAATGTTAGGGATGATTTTTCCATACCTACTAATGGTTTTTACCCTTTAAAGGGAATTTTTCCTAAGAAAATAATCATTCCCACACATTTTTTTCCAACATGGTCTGTCTATAGGACTTCTTTTTCCAACATCCCAATGATTCATAATGCTAAGTCAAGTTTGTCTTTATTATCATCCACTGCTTTATTTGATAGCAAACTGACTTTGTTATATGTAGGGATTCTGAATTCGTGGACGAATTCTCTCCAACCTGGGGAGCATGATGGAGATCAAGTAGAAGAGGATTTCACTAATGGAGGAAGAGGTCATCCACCCAAGCATTTAAATTCTTCTTACTAGTCTTCTTAAAAAGTAGAACATTTTGGGTTCTCTTGAAAATTTAAAAGATAGTAGTATAAATAAATCTTTGTAAATAATCTTGTATAAATTTGTAAATAATATAGAAATATCCTTAGGAGTATGCCAAAGAGGAAAACCAAAAGAAACCTCTAAATGTAAGGCATTTTAGGCACTTTCTTTAGGAAAAAGTGACTTTTCTACTCCTTTCTCTCTTAGGCACTAGAAGGAGCTAGAAGAGTAACTCTTCCCACTCCTTCCCCTTTGTAACATGACCAGCCCTCTCCATTATAAATAGGGGTGCTTGGTACTTTGAATAAAAAAGTTGAAAGTTAGAAGAAAAGAAACTATCTTGAAATTGAGAGAGAGAGTGAGTTTGTGAGACTTGTCTCTTCTTCTCCTTCATGTCTTATCTTGTGAGCTTTGGAGACTCTCAAGTGGCGGCACCACCCACTCATCTTGGAAGAACCACCCTCCAAGTGGCGTGAATCACATCTCCAAAAGGCTACAACCACATAAGTCATTTCTATTCATCTTCTAAAAATACCCATTTGTGTTTTCTTGTAGTTTTTCCATTTTTAATCGGTTCAATCTTTTCCATGAGTTGTTTCCTTTCATTTGCTGCCATTGTTCTGCACTTTGTTGGTTTATTTCCTTGTTTTCTTGGTGTTTTAATTTCGTCCAAACCATGGGTTTCCATATACATGTGTTGTTCTTGTTTTCCATCCATGGGTTTTTGTTCTTTGATGAATTTCTTTGTGATTTTCTAATTCCTATTGAATTTCAATCAGTATTTTCACTTGTTCTTGGTGTTCTTATGTTGTTCTTGTGTTTCCTTTGAAGTTTGGTACTGTTCTTGAATTACCCATTCATATTCCATTGTTATCTTACACTACAAGTTACCTATTCATGTGTTTTTAGTATGAACCTTTGTTTTCTTGAGTAGAAACTCTATTAATTGCTCTTTAGAATTTTGATCCTAATTCTTGAAAGTGTCATGAATACAATGAAACCTATATCAACTCAATCCAAACCAAGAAAGGTTCATGAGAGACTCACATCATGCAGCCCCTACAGGCTACCTCTAGGGCCACTTAATTACTCTGCACTGTCGTTTCCACTCCCCAGGGCTACCTTGCGTGCCAGCCTTCTTCACTTGAGTGCCAAGTCTGATAGGGGAGGCCGCGTGGGTACCTCTGCACCCCTCGACTTTTGTGCCTATCTACCCTACCTATTCTCTGGGAACATCTTCACCATCCACGTGGCAGACATGCAACCCCACTGGGAGACTCTAACCTTGATGGCTTCTCGTCCCAGCAGGATTCTGCACTTAACTGCGTCTTCTCATCTTCATGCGTGGTCGTCTCGCGACTAAGGCCATTCACTGCCTCTGGGTGCTATACTGATCATCGATTGCGTTGTTCACATCGCGCGACCGATGTCACCTCAACACACACCGATGACCGATGTGCTTCTTCACGCCCTCGTGCTCTACTTATGGAATCAGGCGAGGTCCTTGAGTAACGTTCTCGCTGGGAGCCTGGGTCCCAGTTTAACACGTGTTGACAAGGAACCCCCGACGACTGATCACTCTGCATGCACCGATGACTGATCGCTCTGCATGCACCGATGACTGATCACAATGCATGCGCCGATGACTGACCACTTTGCACGCACCGATGACTGATCGGTGCTTCGTCAGTTCTCGTGCTCTGCTTCCAGGCGCTCAAGTAGGAACCGATCTTCTGGTGGTGGTCACTCGGTAGCTGACCACTGATCGCCGTTCTTGAACGATCTCCACCCTGGTTCATCTGCTTTCTCGTGCCACGCGTCACTCTGCGACTGACCCACGTCGTCATCAGCTGCTGACGTCATCGACTACCGATGACCGACCGGATCAGTGAGAAAATATGTGGCAAAAATTGGATTGAAATAGAGAAACAAATTAAGGTGCGAGAGTTGTAGGTGAAGAGAGTACCTCGAGCAAGAATGCGGATAGAGCAGCAATGGCTTCCTCGACGAGTACAACCATCATCAATTGTCGAGTCAATCGCGAAGCATAGAAGAAGCACAGAGGAAAGATGAACCACTACAATTGTTTACTTTCGTTCTCTCTCTCCCCACTATTGAGTTGGTAAGTCTTCAATTGTAAGTCTCCCCAGGTATCACTTTATTAAAATAAAATTTATTAAAATTATATATTTTTATAAAAATATTAATTATATTTATTTACATAGGTTTTAAAAATTTGAAATATTTTACTGAAATTTTAAAATAAACATTTTTTAAACTTTATAAGGTTAAAAAAATTATATTAATCTCCACTGATTAATCTTGATTAAAGCCTTTTTCTTTTTTAAGTCAATAGTTGAGATATATAAATACTATTATGTACAATGAGTTGTAATTTCTTCCTATTACATAAGTAAACACAATTACATATGGAAGCCTCACAACGAGCTTTTATAGTCCCATAAAAACATATGCATTCATTCAATTATATTAATAATCAAATATAAATAATTAACATATATTTTATATAATAATTAAATATTATATAATAATTAAATAGTAACGAGACTTATAACTTACATTATCAGCAATGACTAGTTTCTTTCCATTACATATGTAAACACAGTTACATACGAAAGTCATCACAACCTCGAATGATCATAGCTCTATAAAAACATGTATGAATTAAATTATATTAATTATTGAATTTATTATGTTTAAATTATATAACATAGCAAATATGATAAAATTAGAACCTTACATATTTGGTATATGGTTAATGGTAAAAAATGTTAGTTTTCTTGTCCAATAAACAGAAGTAAATCATGAGAAAAAGGATAAAGAATAATGATTACCAGTTATTAATAACCCTTACCAGTTGTAATAATATTAATAAAAGTGAAAATTTAAATTAATTAATAATAATAATATAATACTATATATTTATTGTAGAATTTCAATTTGATTTTTAAACTATATACTTATTGTAGCAAGGTGCTAATACACTTTTTTTTTTCTTACATTTTGAAATCTTTATTATCATTCCCTCTATCCCCTCACTGACTTTATTCCTTAAGTGGAAATAAAGTTAAGAAACTCATAAATATAATAATAATTCTTCTTGGTACTGAGACAATATAAATATCTAAAAAATTGAAAACATAATATTAAAATACAATGTTGAATATATAAACGTTTTCTATAAGATTAATAAAAGTATATTTACAATAATTAGAGTTAAGTAATGTACATATTTGATTTGTATTGGTAACAATTTCACAAACATACCTATGATATATATAAAAAAGGGATGTTATTTGTTTTTTCTACAACTTTGAGAGAAATAGATCTAATACGTATGATATATATAAAAAAAGGATGTTGTTTGTTTTTTCTACAACTTTGAGAGAAATAGATCTAATTGTATAAGTTGTTTCTCATAGTCACTATTATTGCATCAAGTCATTAGAAAGAAGAAATTTGTAGTTATCAAGGACTCAACTTTTAATTTTCTATAATCATCCAAAATTTAAATAAAATTAGTATACTAATGTAAACCATATCACGATGTTTCAAAGGATAAATACATAATTGAAGCAAGTGAGTAAAAATACCCTCACTATAATCGACATGCTAGTCTAGTTAGAAAATTCATAAAATTTTCTAAGGGTCGTCTCACTGTTAAACTTCTTTAGTTACAAGGAATTAAACTTTTGGTGCGATTTTCTACATAAGCACATCCATAACCATGTGGGAATAGTTACACTCTTATAGTCAATTTTCTAGTACAATTCATGAGTGCAACTCCCATAACCATGTTGATACAGTCACACACTTGTGGTAGATTCTCTAATACAATTTTTTACATGAGTGCATTTTAACAATCGTGTGGACGTAATCACACCCTTGTGGCATAAATCTTGTACATTTTTCTTCTTGAACACATCTCCCACACCCATTTGGGCACAATCACATCCTACATTTAAATCTTGGTACAATTTATGTATGAGTTATATGAGAACATATAGCAACCATGTGGGTGAAACTATAATGCTATGGTTAAATATCTTTTGCAACTTTCTATATGAGCACATATGTGACACATTTTGTGAGCACAACCACATTTATGTTGTCAAACATCTATTGCATTTTCTCTACAAGCACACCTCCTACACCACATGTGTGCAATTAAACTTAATTGATTTTAAAAGTAAGAAGAGCTAGACAAATGTTAGTAAAAGATTGACTATGCAAGTCATGAATGTTCTCCTTATTAAACTTAACACATGTAAGACATTTATATTTTTCATATACTTATGTCACATGAACAAAAATAGTGAAACGCAAATACTTATAATTATATACATGATAAAATACAACAAACTAACTTTACATTCACAAGCTCAATCACAACTTCAGTTTAAAAAATATTATATTACAAAATGTATTTTGTCTTGTGTTTATATATTCTTTATTTAAAAGAAAAAATATAAGACTAAATACCATTTTTCTAGCATCGACTTATGTCTAACAACTTTTCTATTACTGGATGTTTGACATTGCTTGTTAACCAATGAATATTCTTAGCTCGATTTTAGGCCTTGGATAGTTATATCATTTTTCTTTATCAGTAATAAAAAATAAATAGAATGGAGCCTTTCGGATGCTACCCAACCCATATACATATTGTACCGTATTTATATATATTCCTACAAAACATACTTCTATGAAGCTCATATGAATCAAACAATACATATCTTAAATCAATATTTTAAACTTCATATAGTTTTTTCCTACTCTATCGCTAAACATAGGCAAAAAAAATCAGCATTGTTTACTTCTACATTTGCCACATTCCATGACCTATAGATTCTCACTCAGTTTCATGCTACACATCATATAGATTATTGCATAACCTCTGAAATTCATAACTTGTAATCCCATCAACAGCCAACACTGTATAACTCTTGCTATTATGCCTTCGGTAGCAAGCATTATTCAACGCAAGAACCCTTCTAACATTGATATTAAGATTCAACCTATGTGCATTTCCTACAACTCTTACTACTCAATTAGTCTGCTTTTCAACTTCCTTGTTATTGAAACTTTTTTCCGCCTCTTGATTTGATACAACTTCTTTCTCTCTGTAAATTGGGAAATTGGGTAGGAGATAGTGAAATCTAGCGACATACGTTTTCAAACCCCTAACAACCACTAAACTTTGAGATTGCTGCTACCTATATCCTGCACATTATAAGATAATTAACTAGCAGTAGGTACTACACTGTTATTCATGTTAGACTTCCACGTAATGAAAATTATATATAACTCATGAAAATAACATTTCCTTGAGGATGAAACTTTGCTCTTATCTTACCTAACTAATGTTTATCTTTTTGTAAACCAAACTTACACAACACAAACTATCTTAGCATATCCCTTTTTGAGTTTTTCATATACCTCTTAATTCACAGGTCTCTACTATTCATATCCAAAATGCATTATTATGAATATGGTAGGCAGCTATAGATGCATATAAATCTGGTCTAGTTTTATACACTTCATAAACAAGATTTCAGATACATGCACCAATTTGGGTATGAGAATTTATCTTTTTTATTTAAGTTTATAATCCATGCACACCCTTCCAGATGTGCAAGCCCAAAAATCTTTATAACTTTAGTTTTGTGATTCCATCACTAATGTAAAAAGTAAAAACAACTACTATTTATTAAATGCAGTTTTACCTCAAACCCAGTGTTTGAAAACGCGGTGACATTTTTTAAATTGTTCTGATTTATGAGTGCGGCTATAGGTAAAGCCGCACTCATAAATCAAGTGCTTTGATTTATGAATGCGGCTATTTGTAGTAGCCGCACTCATAAATGAAATTTTATCCTAACTCTCCGTATTTCAAAAAATGCGCCACTTACATTTTCATCTCCTTTCTCTTGCACTTCCTTGCTCTTATGCCTATTTTTTGTGCTTCCTCTCTTTTCTTCCTCTATTGTTTGCATTGTTCGTGCCATTGGTAAGCATTGTGTTCCACTCTTCTTCTTCACTATTGATTTTTGTATGTTTTTTGTTTCTCTTATTGTCGTATGCCATTGCTAAGGTCATTTTTCATTGAGAAAGATTTTGTTTGCTTCCTACTTTGCCTTCCTCGTCGCTGTTGTCGCCTTGCTTCGTCATATATTTGCATTTCATTGGAAAATCTTTATTTGTGTTTTTTGGACTTTCATTGGGATGAAATACCAAGAATGTGAAGAGGTATGATATGGATGCACCAAGAGATCAAAAGAAATGCTGAAATAATGACCCTCTTCTTTAGAAAAGATCAAAGTTGAGAACTTTGATTAAAAACCTAAACAACTGCGAAAAAGAAAAGAAACTCTAAACGCCTCTTGTAAAAGCGATTTATAAATGCAGCTATGTAAATAGCTGGATTTATAAATCGAATTTACGAATGCGGCTAAATAGCCGTCTTCTTATCTCTTCAATTTAAGACTACGTGTACGTCAAATGCGACTATATAATCGTCGTTATAAATTGAAAATAGCCGCCCTTGTTTTGTCTTTCTGCACGAGTGTATATTTCTTTCATCATTGACACTTTCCATATCACATATTGAATCTTGAAAAAATTAAAGTGATGAAAATGACCTATCACTAAGTGATGTGAAACTGTTGTAGCTCGACTTATGCCATAAGCATTTTAAATATGCCTTAAGCAAATTTTGATATAAAAAACATGAAAAATGTTATTTTATCAAAAATAAAATGAATTTTCTTAATTTATACTTAAAGTGTTGTATACCAAATTACATCAAGCTCTTAAACACTCATGACAAGTAATAAAGTTATATGTCAAACTATATAAAGAGCTTAAATGCTCTGTCACTTAACACTAAACAATATATCTAAACTATCTTTATTTTTAAAGGTTTTGAACTGCTATAACTCAGATCTACATGGCTTGATGAGTAAACAATATTAAGATAAGTACATATGGTGATTACAAGAGTCGTAGGTGGTTATTGATTAGTTGGAGAAAAATTACTTAACCACTAAGGATAGTAGGCAATTTGTTAATTTTTAAGCTTTTAAAATAACATTTTTAAATTGGATAAATTGTGTAGCTAATAGGGGTGGTAAAACGGGTCAACCTAGTCCATTTTGGCTCGACCGTCGTTGGTCCGTTAAAAGCGGTACGCGGCGCGGTGCATTGGCTCGTCAAGGATGTGCGGGCTTGAAATAGTAACTCACTCTGTCATATGGTGGGTTGGCCTGCCACTTTTCAATTTTTTTTTGGATTTTTTTTTATTTTAGATCTATTTACTTGGTTATAATATGTGATATCTCTTTTTGGATAATATAAAATACAATAAAGAGTAATATAGTTAAATCAAAATTTAATACTATAATGGAAGAAAGTTTAATACCTAACAAAATAAAGTAAATATAAACAATAGTTCGATGAATCAAATGATGTATAAAGAAATTAATGTGAATAAAGTTCTATATAAAAATTGATTACCACCAATATTTATTCTAAAAGTATGAGATTCTTCTTTAAAAGTATGAGATCGCAAACCCGTCCTAATGGGTAACATGACTTTGAATGTTCTGAACTAAAGAATCTAATATAGGTTTATAATATTGTGTTAAAAAAATTCAGTTTTCATTTGATTTGGGTGGAAATGATAATATGTTCAAAGAGTTTTTTGTAATCTGGAATTTTTTTGCCAAAATTTATTTTGTTTATCAATTTTATTTCTTTGTGTTGTTTTAGTGGTTTAATTTCACTAGTTTTATTTTGATCGGCAATATTTAATTTCACTAGTTGAACTCACTTTTCTTGGAGACCGTCGTGGTTACTCAACTTTTGCTTTGTTTATCTAATGTAAGATAGATTATGCTACCTTTAAGCTTGACTTGTTCTAATGGTCTATTTAGATCAGGGAATGTACTATTCCTGCAGATAGAACCGGCAGACGAAAGTGAGGGTGCACTCCTTTGTAGATTAGCAAATGGAGAAGGGTGAGAGAGTCGGGAAGTGAGTGGGTAGGGGGAGAGAGTTGTTTCTCACAATTCCAGAGAAACAAGAAGGAAAGGAGAGAAAGCCACGTAAAAATACTTACAATAATATGTGCCCGCATTCTTATTCACAAAATGCCATAAATTAATCACACATTACAAGATTGTACTTTTTTTCTCTCTAAACTATCCATTGCACATATAATAAAACATAAAAAAATATAATAAATTATAAAAATTTATAAAAAAGTAATTATAAAAATATAAAATACATTTATAATAAAATAAAAATTAATTATATTATAAAATTATATATTTAATGAATTATGTATATAAATTTGATAACATAACCGATTATATATTATATATGTTAACTTTATGTTAACTTAATTGATTATGTATTAAAATTTATATATTATATGTGTACTGACCACCAGTCCTCGGACGACAGCTGGGTCCCACAGCATGGGCCAAAGTCACGTGGAAGCCTACAGAGAAGGGTGATTAGTCATCAGCCTACAGAGAAGGGTGATGAGTCATCAGCTTACAGAGAGGGGTGATTAGTCATCAGCCTACAGAGAAGGGTGATGAGTCATCAGCCTACAGAGAGGGGTGATTAGTCATCAGCCTACAGAGAGAGCGTGACGATCACCAGAAAGGGCTGATGTGTCTTCGTCACTCCGCAGGTTGAGGAGTCCTTGGCAAGAGAATGTGACGAGGTGACATCGGTCTTGGGTGATTTGAACAGCGAAAACAGAACAACTAAGATTGGTTCCCAGTGTGGGCCAATGACCAGTTAAATACCCAGAGGTAGGGAGAGGCCTGAATCACGAAGAGCCTATGCGGGTAGCAGGGAGAGCATAGTTAGGTGTAGAGTCCTGAGGGTCGAGTACTCATCAGAACTAGGGTTTCCCAGTGAAGCTACATGCATGGCAGGTGAACAGTGAAGGCACTCCCAGAACAGGTGGCCCCAGAGATTAGGTGCACAAGGAGGCATCCAGGTGGTCACCCTGTTAAAGTTTGCACCCCAGAGAAGGAAACCTTATGTGCTAGATTACCCTAAGATTGGGTGATAGCAGCGCAAGGGTATTCCAGTAAACCCTAAATATGGCTAGCAGCGCAGGAAACCCTAATTAGGGCTAGCGGCGCAGTAAACCCTAGACTATATAAGGGACAGTAAAATACTTCACAAAGGTACGCAGTTTCTAGACCTAAACACAGAGAAACTCAATACACTTGGTGTTACTTGCCCACTATTGACTTGAGCGTCGGAGTGCAAACGGCCTCTAGGACGCCCCTTTCTCTTTTGCAGGTGCAGATTGTTTCGCAAGGTTCAAACACGTATCAACGTGAGGAAGGAGGCGCGTGAGTGTTGTGGAGTCAACCGACAGGCGAGTCAACCGGCAAGAACATTTGGCGCTCACCGTGGGGCTGGAGTAAAACAAGGTCCCATACACGAGAGTGAGAGAAAAAACCACAGAAGATGAGGAATACAAGACACGAGTCCGTTCCACCAAATGGAGGCGACAGCGTTACCATGCAACAGCTTATGGAAACGATGCGCACCCTCCAGGAGACGGTGGCGGAGTCCAGAGCGCATCAGGCGCGTATGCAGGAAGACCTGGCCGCCTCACAGGCCAGGAATGAGGAGTTGCACCGAGCGAATGAGGAGCTGCGCTTGAATTTGCAACACATACAACAAGCTGAAAATCGTGGGGAAGATGATCGGGCTCCACCAGTGCCCCCAAGGGCCTTTCCCATGCCTTTCTCCCAAGCGATTATGAACACGGTGGTCCCAGCCACCTTTGTAGGGCCTAAGACCGTGTTCACAGGGAAAGAAGATCCTGAAACACATCTCACTGCTTTCCATACGCAGATGATGTTGTCGGGAGGGTCTGACGCAGTGCACTGTAAACTTTTTATGGCCACACTGACAGAAACCGCGTTAGAATGGTTCGTCAGTTTGCCCGAAGGACATATCACGTCTTTCGCGCAATTCTCTGCGCTGTTCAGGGAGCAATACCTTGTCAACAGGGCCCCTCCACCAGTGTCTTACGACCTCTTCGATGTAAAGCAGCACCAGAGGGAGTCCCTTAAAGATTACCTTAACAGGTTTGGAGAGATGGTGGTAAGGTTGCACACCAAGGATGAAGACATGGTGGTGCACGCCTTTAGGAAGGGCGTATTGCCAAGGCCTTTCAGCGAGTCTTTGATACGCAGCCGCCCAAGACTTTCGGCGACATAAAACGATGTGCCGTGGCCCACATTGTCGCCGAGGGAGAGCTTTGTGAGAAGTGAGAAAGCGTAGTCTCATTAAGGCCCCGAGTGCCTAGTCGACCTCAACCCCTGCGGGTGCACGAGGCGACCACAGAGAAGAAGGTTCAAGGAAAACAGAAGCCCTATGAGCCCCGAAAACCCCAAGCTAGGGCACGAGGCAAGGATGACATGCCCCCTAGGCATGAATTTGTGGTGGAGCTGAAGGAGCTGATTGCCATTCCTAACGTGGCAGAAAGGTTGAAGATGCCCCCAAAGAGTGACAAGAGGTTGGGGCCAAATAAGAACGCCTGGTGCGAGTTCCATCAGGCCTTTGGTCACCCCATTCGCAATTGTCTGGCCTTGGGCCACCAACTGGACGAGTTAGTGAAGAATGGGTTCTTGAGTGACTACCTAAAGGAGGCACAAGAGGGCGAGACAGTCGTTGTACCCAGGACAGACCAGGGGCACGAAGTGCCCATACATGGTGAGATCCACACTATATCAGGTGGGTTCTCAGGAGGAGGGTGCACTTCTTCACAACGCAAGAAGTATGCACATTCTGTGATGGCAGTGGAGACCTGCAAGGAAGATCACTTCCTAGACATCGACCTCGTCTTTACAAAAGTTGATCGCCGAGATGTTATCCCCCACGATAACGATCCGGTGGTCATTTCAGTTGTCACTGCCGCATGCAAGGTGCACCGAGTACTAGTAGATCAAGGAAGCTCAGCCGATGTGATGTTCTGGTCAACATTCAACAAGTTGCAGTTGTCTCCTGATCAATTGTGACCCTACGTTGGCTGCTTGTATGGGTTCGCAGGAGACCAAGTGGAAGTGCGGGGGTACATCGAGTTGAGGACCACTTTCACTGATGGAGTGGCTTCCCGCACAGAGAACATCAGGTACCTCGTAGTAAACGCCCCATCTGCCTACAACATACTGCTGGGCAGACCAGCCCTAAACAGGTTAGGGGCTGTGGTGTCCACAAGGCACATGAAAATGAAGTTGCCTTCGATGGAGGGGGTGGTGGTAACCATCAAATCAGATCAAAAGGAGGCTAAAAGGTGCTATGAGAATAGCCTCAAGACGAAAAGGGGAGTCTGCATGGTGACCACCTCACCACCGGGACGGGGTGTGGATGAAGCGGATATGCCCCGAGGTGACGTTGGGGTTACGCGAGCAGAGGTCGCCCGGGCGAGGCGACCTGAACCGGCAGAGGTGGTGGTGGAGAAGGAGATCGGGGGAAAGATTTTCAAGTTGGGTAAGTCCCTGTCTCAGGAGATCCGAGACCAAGTAGCGGGGGTCATAGGAAAGCATTTGGACGCTTTCGCTTGGTCCCCCTCAGACATGCCAGGCATTGACCCTGATTTCCTATGCCATCGCCTGGCACTGAATCCCCAAGTCAGACCAGTCCACCAGAGGAGAAGGAAGTTCAATGATGAACGAAGACAGGTCGTCAGGGAGGAGACACAGAAGTTGCTAAAAGCAGGCCACATACGGGAAATACAGTATCCTGAGTGGCTTGCGAATGTCGTTCTGGTAAAAAAGGCCAATGGGAAGTGGAGGATGTGTGTAGACTTCACAGATCTCAACAAGGCCTGTCCGAAAGACTCCTACCCTCTGCCCAACATAGATGCGCTAGTAGACAGTGCCTCGGGCTGCAGGTTACTCAGCTTCTTGGACGCCTTCTTTGGGTACAATCAGATCAAGATGCACCCGATGGATGAGAACAAGACTGCGTTCATGACAGAGCTGTCTTGCTACTGCTACACAGTCATGCCATTTGGGCTGAAGAACGCGGGGGCCACCGATCAGAGGTTGATGGACAAAGTCCTTGCGCCCATGCTGGGACGCAATGTGCAGGCCTATGTAGATGACATGGTGGTGACGTCCCAGGCACGAGATCAGCATGTTGACGACTTGGAGGAGCTATTTAATACGTGATGTGAGTCTCTTATGAACCTTTCTTGGTTTGGGTTGAGTTGATATAGGTTTCATTGTATTCATGACACTTTCAAGAATTAGGATCAAAATTCTAAAGAGCAATTAATAGAGTTTCTACTCAAGAAAACAAAGGTTCATACTAAAAACACATGAATAGGTAACTTGTAGTGTAAGATAACAATGGAATATGAATGGGTAATTCAAGAACAGTACCAAACTTCAAAGGAAACACAAGAACATCATAAAAACACCAAGAAGAAGTGAAAATACTGATTGAAATTCAATAGGAATTAGAAAATCACAAGAAACTCATCAAAGAACAAAAAACCCATGGATGGAAAACAAGAACAACACATGTATATGGAAACCCATGGTTTGGACGAAATTAAAACAGCAAGAAAACAAGGAAATAAACCAAACAAAGTGCAGAACAATGGCAGAAAATGAAAGGAAACAACTCATGGAAAAGATTGAACCGATTAAAAATGGAAAAACTACAAGAAAACACAAATGGGTATTTTTAGAAGATGAATAGAAATGACTTATGTGGTTGTAGCCTTTTGGAGATGTGATTCACGCCACTTGGAGGGTGGTTCTTCCAAGATGAGTGGGTGGTGCTGCCACTTGAGAGTCTCCAAAGCTCACAAGATAAGACATGGAGGAGAAGAAGAGACAAGTCTCACAAACTCACTCTCTCTCAATTTCAAGATAGTTTCTTTTCTTCTAACTTTCAACTTTTTTTATTCAAAGTACCAAGAACCCCTATTTATAATGGAGAGGGCTGGTCATGTTACAAAGGGGAAGGAGTGGGAAGAGTCACTCTTCTAGCTCCTTCTAGTGCCTAAGAGAGAAAGGAGTAGAAAAGTCACTTTTTCCACTTTTTCCTAAAGAAAGTGCCTAAAATGCCTTACATTTAGAGGTTTCTTTTGGTTTTCCTCTTTGGCATACTCCTAAGGATATTTCTATATTATTTAAAAATTTATACAAGAGTATTTACAAAGATTTATTTATACTACTATCTTTTGAATTTTCAAGAGAACCCAAATTGTTCTACTTTTTAAGAAGACTAGTAAGAAGAATTTTAAATGCTTGGGTGGATGACCTCTTCCTCCATTAGTAAAATCCTCTTCTACTTGATCTCCATCAATACAATAGCGAAATAAGGCTGAAGTTGAATCCAGAGAAGTGCGTCTTTGGGGTGGAAGCAGGCAAATTCCTTGGTTTTTTGCTTACGGAAAGAGAGATTGAGGCCAACCCAGACAAGTGTGCAGCGATCATAGCCATGAGGAGCCCGTCATCGGTCAAAGAAGTACAACAGTTGACAGGTCGGATGGCTGCACTCTCCAGGTTCGTGTCAGCTGGAAGAGACAAAGGCCACCCTTATTTCCAATGCCTTAGAAGGAATAGCAAATTCGCATGGACTGCAGAATGTGAGCAGGCCTTCCTCAAGCTTAAAGAGTATCTGGCCAGCCCACCAGTCTTGTGCAAGCCTCAGCTCGGCACACCCCTGCGGCTGTACTTTGCAGTTACGGATAGGGCGGTGAGTTCTGTTTTGGTTCAAGAGCAGGAACAGAGCCAGAAGCCCATTTATTTTGTCAGCAAAGTTTTGCAGGGGCCTGAGACGAGATACCAAGCCATAGAAAAGGCAGCATTAGCAGTGGTATTCTCAGCCAGGAGACTTCGCCACTATTTTCAGAGCTTCACAGTGGTGGTAATGACAAATTTACCGATATGTAAGGTCCTGCAGAAGCCTGATGTGGCAGGAAGAATGGTGCGTTGGGCAGTCGAGTTGTCAGAATTCGACATCCAGTATGAACCCAGGGGCCCGATCAAAGGACAGGTCTACGCTGACTTTGTGGCCAAGATGTCCTCAACCGAGGCCCAGCAGGAGGGACCCAGCTTCAAGTGGATATTGTCAGTAGACGGGTCCTCGAATCAGCAAGGTAGTGGAGCGGGGGTGATCCTGGAAGGACCCAAGGGGTTGTTGATAGAGTAGGCTCTGCGGTTCGCTTTCAAAGCCAACAATAACCAAGCTGAGTATGAGGCTTTGATCGCTGGGATGTTGTTGGCTAAGGAAATGGGAGCGCAAAGTCTTATGGCCAAAAGTGACTCACTGTTGGTCACTGGTCAAGTGGCGGGAGAGTACCAGGCCAAAGACCCTCAGATGGCCTCTTACCTGGAGTATGTCCAAAGATTGAAGAGTTCGTTTGAAACATTTGAACTAGTACACGTGCCCAGGGAGCAGAATGCCAGAGCTGACTTCTTGGCCAAACTCGCCAGCTCAGGAAAGGGGGGCAGACAGAGGACAGTCATCCAGGAGACTCTGAGGGCGCCTCGTACTTATACAGCTGATAACTTGGTGGAAGTCCATCAGATCAGCCAGTCAGGTGGTGAGAAGAGGAGTCATTGCTCGTTGACTCAAGAAACTTTGAAGAAACCACGAGTCAACGCATGCATGTTAATGGAGGTAGAGTCATCGCAAGTCTGCCTGCTACAGAGTGGAGAGACATGGATGACGCCCTATAAGCGTTACATAGTGGATGGAATGCTCCCAGTAGATCCGACGGAAGCAAGGAGGATAAAGAAAAATTCGTCCAGGTACACGCTCATTGAAGGCGAGTTGTACAGACATGGGTTTACCCACCCCATCTTAGTCTGCGTGCATGGCGAGCAGTGTGTGAGAATAATGGCAGAGCTCCATGAAGGCATCTGTGGTAGTCATATCGGAGGTCGAGCTTTGGCCTCTAAGGCCATTCGAGCAGGGTACTATTGGCCGACAATGAGAGAAGATTGCACTAGGTATGCGCAGCAGTGCCAGCAATGCCAGTTGCATGCTGATTGGCCTAAGGCGCCACCAGAAGAGCTCAGGTCGATATACAGCCCTTGGCCGTTTTACACATGGGGAATCGACATCTTGGGGCCTTTCCCTTTGGCGATACAGCAGATGAAGTACCTCGTGGTTGCCATAGAATATTTCACGAAGTGGATCGAGGCTAAGCCAGTAGCACAGATCACAGCACAGAAGATCCAACACTTCGTGTGGAAGAATATAGTATGCCGCTTCGGGGTACCCAAACGTTTAGTGTCTGACAATGGCACGCAGTTTGCAAGCCAACAATTGGGGAAGCTATGTACAGAGTTGGGGATCAAGCAGGTGTTTGCATCAGTCGAGCACCCACAGACCAATGGGCAGGTCGAGTCGGCCAACCGAGTCCTCCTCAGAGGACTGAAGAGAAGGCTGGAGAAAGCAAAAGGAAGGTGGGCTGAAGAGGTTCCCAGAATAGTATGGGCCTACCATACTACTCCCCAGTCCACTACCAGGGAGACTCCCTTTAGTTTGGTGTATGGTTCAGATGCCATGATCCCCGTGAAGATCCAGGAGAACTCGCCACGTTTTCAGAACTTTGTGGCTGAGGAGTCCAATGAAGAGAGGAAGGTGAACCTTGATCTTTTGGATGAAGCTAGGGAAGAAGCAGGAATCAAAGCTGAGGCGCTGAAGAGGAGAGTCAAGCTCAAACACAATTCTAAGTTGAGAGCTCGACAGTTCCAGGCAGTAGACCTCGTCATGCGCAAGGCGTCCCCATACCAGATAGAGAACAAGCTATCCCCTAAGTGGACTGGTCCTTTCAGAGTGACAGAGGCCTTAGGGAATGGAGCGTATAGGCTTGAGACTTTAGAAGGAGGTCCGATTCCTCGAACATGGAATGCGACCCACCTGAAGTTTTATTTCAGTTAAAGCCATGTAATCTTGTACACTACACAATACAGGGGACACTCTTTTTTCCCTTTCTAAGGGTTTTTAATGAGGTCACCCAATAAAATTCAGTTAAAGATATATATTTTTAATGTGTTTGTACAATGCTGTTAGAACCTGTCACTTGGAGTTAGAGGTCTCGTAAGTGGAGAGGTAGGTTCGTAGAGAACACCTCCACTTCGAGTGAGAACTTCCAATGTGAAAGAAGGGTTCGCCCAGAAAAATCCTCCTCGCCTGTGAGCGATGTGAGGTCAGTTAGAACCCGTCACTTGGAGTTAGAAGTCTCGTAAGTGGAGAGGTAGGTTCGTAGAGAGCACCTCCACTTCGAGTGAGAACTTCCAATGTGAAAGAAGGGTTCGCCCAGAAAAATCCTCCTCGCTTGTGAGCGATGTAAGGTCAGTTAGAACCCGTCACTTGGAGTTAGAAGTCTCGTAAGTGGAGAGGTAGGTTCGTAGAGAGCACCTCCACTTCGAGTGAGAACTTCTAATGTGAAAGAAGAGTTCGCCCAGAAAAGTCCTCCTCGCCTGTAAGTGATGTGAGGTTAGTTAGAATCTGTCACTTGGAGTTAGAGGTCTCGTAAGTGGAGAGGTAGGTTCGTAGAGAACACCTCCACTTCGAGTGAGAACTTCCAATGTGAGAGGGTTCGCCCAGTTAAATCCTCCCTCGCCCATGGGCGATGAGAGGTTAGTCAGAACCTATTAGTGGGGTTAGAGGTCTCGTGAGTGGTAAGGGGAGTTCGCAAGGAACACCTTCCCCTCCGAGTGAGAACTCCCAGATTAAAATAAGGGTTCACTAGTGAAATCAGCAGATATCGTGCTACCTAAGATTCATTTTGACAGGTGCATTTTTTGTGATCCGAATGCTAGGTCATGAGTTCCTCAGAATATAAAGCATATCAAACAGATGAACAAGCAGCAGAAATACAAAGGCAAGCAAAGCGCTGTATAAAGCAAAGAAGATTGAAAGCAAGGTAATTAAATTATAAAGGAGGGTAATTACAAGATGTTCAGCTATTAGATACAATTGCTCAGAAGACCTATCTGGGCACTATTTGCCCGTCGACTACCTGCATGGTTGCAGAGTATGGTGAGAGGTCCATCTCAGGATGCACGCAGGCAACCTGAGCAAGGGCGTCACCAAAGCCTTCCCCATAGGCGTCGGCGGTGTCTTCAGTGAGCTCCGTCTCGGTCTTCTTCAACAATTCAATTTGTTGGGCAAGTTCCTCCTCAACCTAGCCTAGCTAAACCTCTCGGTTGGTAGCTCTTTCCTCCAGCTTGGTTATTTTGGCTTGAGCTCCCTCCGCTTGCTCTTCCAGTTCGATGATCTTGTTGCGGAGGGGAAGAATTTGGGCTTCAAGCTGGAGGGTCTCCTGCCCCTTGGAGAAGAGGAGCTTCTTGGTCTCCTTCTCAGATTGGCGGAGACTACCCAGTTCTTGATTAAGGGCAGTCTTGCGCTTAGCCGCTTGGCGAAGTTGGAGATCCTTTTGCTCCAGCTCTTTCTCCAGTTGGGTAGTCTTCTCGAGCAGCTTAGCCTCAACACTACCCTTGGCCAGCAAGAAGTTTGAAGCGGCCAGGAATTCCCTAAGACCATGGCTGAGGAGGTGCTCGAGGGAATTTCTGTCCATGGCCTCCAAAGCAGCTTGGCCAGGCATCTGCGCAAGAGATCTTTGGAGCAGAGAAGGCAACTCTAGGGCAGAAGGCATCTGGCCAGTAGGAGGAGCACTCTCCCCACCCCCCTCAAGTGTTAGGATTGGCTCGGGAGGGGATGAGGCGCTGGGAGGGTGCTCCCTAAAGGATGAAGGGTGCCCTTCTGTGGCTGAAGAGACTTCCACGGCAGTCCCCACCCTTTTCCTTTTGAAGACAAGGCTAGAACAAGTGTCCTCATCGTCGGAAACCTCTACAGGGGCTGCCCTCTTGGATTTTTCAGCAATGGGTTCCAGGGCAACACCCACGGGTGAGGAGGGACCGACAGGGGCTGAGCCGCTAGCATTGCGGCGATTCAGCACCTCGGCCAGCCTTCTCTTCTTCTCAGTGCTGAGAACCATGTCTGCATTGGACAACAAGAAAGGGGTGAGGAAAACAAAGATGCAGTATATAAACAGTTAAGTGCAAGACGGAGATGATGTACCAATGTACACGCTGAGGGTCTCGGCGTCATATTCATGCTTAATCAGCTGGGCGGTGTCAAACACCACGCCCCAGCTGGAGATGGTCTGGCAGAGTTCTTGGTCAGGGGCAGTCAACTCTTCGAGCCTGTGCGGTTTCTTGAACTTCAACTTCTCCACCCAATATAATGGGAACCCATCGAGCATGGTGGAGTCGTAGGAGTTGCAGCAGACTCGAAAGAACCTTCCTTTGAAGTTCTTGTACGACTGTGAGAAGAGAGTGAGTAGGACTCTCCCTGCCACCCCATTCAGGCTCACCCAAAGCCTCTTGCCAGGGCTCTTTGCCTCGAAGAAGTAAAGAAACACGTCGACGGAGGGGGTGAACCCTAGGTTATTGCAAAGGATGGAGAACGCCCTGATAAAGGCCCAGCTGTTGGGGTGCAGTTGGGCAGGCGCCACATTCAACTCTGTGAGCAAAGTCCTCTCGAACCTAGTGAAAGGAAGGCGAACTTTGACTCGTTTGAAGATGGTGGCGTAGAAGAAGAAGAAAGGTTCCCCGTTGTTGCAGCGATCATTGGCGCAAACGAGTTCGTTTTCTGTACAGGGTCGCACAGAGACGTACGCGTCAGTTTCCCTGCCAAAGACGCGTCCTTTGATTTCATTCTTATCATCCCTATGCTTGCGAAGATCCTCACAGGATGTGAGTTTGGAGGTCTCAGCAAGGAGATCCTCAGAAGCCCATGGGTAGAGGGCCCTGTAATCAACCGCTACGGTTGGAGGAGGGTTGGAGGTAGTTTTTGGTTCTGGCCATCTCGAATCTAAACAAATGAGAGGCAGGAAAAGAAAGAGGCTTAGAAGAAAACAATGGTGGACGAAGACTCGAAGGTAGAACGAACCCAGAAAAGAAGAATAAAAACCCTAGAATGCAGAAACCACAAACAGGCCCAGAACAGTTACAACATGCAATATGGGTGATCGAGATTATGTTATGAAGGAGGAGAAGACATAAAAATCATACCTTTGGTTGAGCGAGGGCGAGGAAGTTTGAAAAGCCTGGTGAGAGGAAGAGAGCGTGCACTGGAAGCTAGAGTTTACAGAAGGTGAGAATGCAAAGTGATGGAACAGTGAAGTGGCACGAGGTTTTGAAGAGGTTTTGATAGCCTTCACATGTTGAGCTCTCCTTGGATGTTGAAGATGGTGTGGAAGCAATGGTTGAAATGAGCAAGACCCTCCTAGGAGTGATGGTGATCTTGAAGGTGCATGAAGTGTATGAAAATGAGAGAGGTTTGGCCAGCTCTCTTTGGTGGTGAAGGAGTGAAGATTAAAACCATAAATCAAGAGATTTAGGCAAGGGAGTAAGTATGGCACAAATTTGGCAGCATAACTTTACTCAAATTAATCTTGAAAATACAAGGTGTAGGCTCCTCCTTTTATAGGCTAAGGAGGACCATAATGCAACCCTAGTGCTAGCCAAATGAAATGTAAATGTGAAGCACATGGGCCACATGGAAAGTGTGAGCACATTGGGAGGGGTGTGTCTAGTTTGTAAGTTCACCCCCTCCATGGGCTTTCTAGAATAGTGGGAAGGTTAACTTCTCCTTAATTCTAATGTGCAGAAAAATAAACATTTGTCCACATGGCTATGCTATTTACACCCCAATTAAAGCTAAACTACATTTGATGGGCCTTCACGGAATATATGCTAGTATGCCACTCTCCCATTCATAGCTTTGATCCAAGTCTTCTTGTCCTAGACGCTTCTAGCTTGGCCTTCTCGTCCTAGACGCTCCTAGCTTGTCTTAGACGCTCCTAGCTTGTCTTAGACGCTCCTAGCTTGGTCTTAGACGCTCTTGACTTGGCTCTTGCCTTTCATGGAAGGTTGTGCTTGGCCCTCTTCCATCATCCCCTCCCTCTTGAAAAAGGATTTGTCCTCAAATCCCTTGCTTTGTCTTCAACTAGGGGGATGGATGGGGCTGGATGGTGTCCATCATCTCCTCCTCCTTTGAGAAGATCTATCCTCAGATCTACAGATTTGATCTCGGATAGCAGCCTATTGTTTCGGCAAGGCTTGTCCTCCCGGATCAAACGTCCACCTATGGAAATCATCAAACAAAGTAAAGGTGTTAGTGTGAGCAATTGGAGAGAACTTAATTGTATGAAGTTGCCATTTTTGTTTTTCTTTTGTTTTTGGCAACTTTGTACAATATTTCTCTTTTGATGGTTGTATGTGTTCTCTAATCCTCTTATGTATTTGAAAATTTTCAATATTAGTTACCTTTTCCTTAGGCACAATACCTTTAGGAAAGGGTAACAACTTAAAAAGCGAAAGAGGATTAAGTCCACATGCAATTTCAAATGTAGAAATATTAGTAGTCTTGTGGACTACTCCATTGTATGCATGCTCAAAAGGATACTCATCCCAAGAATTGTGATTGTCTTTCATGATTTCTCTAGGCATAGTAAAAAGAGCTATGTTTTCAATTTTATTTTGACCATTCTTTTGAGGATAAAAATTTGAAGAGTACAACTTAATTTCAAGTTTTTCTAAAAGATTCCTCAAATGATGGTTTTCAAATTTTGGAGCTCTATCCAATACTATGCTTGAAGATAAACCATGAAGACTTGTCACTTCTATATAGAAGAGATTATCCATATCCATAAAAATGGAATCAAAACCTTTTGTTGTCCTAGGAAGCTCTAAGATAAAATTGAGGTTTATGTCTTCCCAAGGATCATTTGCAAAAGGTAAAGGAGTATAGAGTTCATGAGACATCACCTTAGGTGTATTTTTAAAACAAGAAATGTATCTAGGGTAATGTCTTTGAACATCTTTTCTCATGGGTGACAAAAGTTTTCCTTTTAAAAGCTCTAGAGTTTTATCAACTCTAATTTGGTCCATGAGTTCTCCTTCATGAAGAATTTTTCTCTTATGTGTAAAGATAGTCTCGTTGTTACAACCATTGTTTATGAGAAGTTGCACACTTGGCAATAGTTGTCTCAATAGGACATGACAAGTTTCTTTAGGCACTACTTCACATAAAAATTTGTTTTTGTAGATGCTTGTAAATAACTTGACATTCACTTGGTGATATCCTAGCACATATGAGAAATAATCCACTTTATCTTTATCTATGCAAGCTTCTTTTAAAGACTCTTTTTTTGTTACTATGCTTGCAAGTGTTCCTTTACAAAAGGAAAGGCTAGGTTGTTCAACAAGACGCATATTTTCAAAGGTATTTTTAAATCTTTTGTCTTGTTGAATGACCTTATGAGAAGGAACACTATTCTCCCACGCCTTTTGTTTCTCAAGGGTCTTCTCATGCTTTTCTTTTTCTTTTTCTTTTTCTTTAGCTTCCCTTTCGGCTTCCTCTCTTTTCTTTTGTATCTTTCTTTCCTTTCTTTCTTTATGGGAAGCAAACAATTTTTCTACCCTCATTTCCCAATCTAGGCAAGTTTCTATATTTTCTTTTCCATGGGAATGGGGTAGGTCTACCCTAACCTCTCTTGGGCTTTCTTGTTCTTTTCTATCTCTTCTATGTCTTCCCTCCCCAAAAGAATCATGCTTTTTAGAGATAGATGCATGAGAAGGTAATTTTTTTGAAATGTGAGACTTCTCATCCTTTGATTTAGTCAATTCATTAGTTTTGGCCTCATTCTCCAATTGTCTATATGAAATGTGTTGTACGTCCTTGGAGAGTTGTTTCAAAAGAGATTTTATGGACCTTACATCACTTTCAATGGACTTGGAAGAGTGAGTAGACATGACTAGAACTTTGTGTATAGAAATGTTTTACTTTTAAGAAAGAAGAGGAAAGTTAATGAAGGTAGCTTTCCAGGTAAGAGAGGTGAGTCACAATGGACTACTTAAATACCAAGTCTTGCCTTAGCCAAAAACTATCCCTCCAAAACCTTTACACAAGTCCTTCTTTAGGTAAAACACTTATAACACAATGAGGATGAAAAAATCAAATTTTTAATGCAAGAAAACAATGCAAGCTATCAAAGCCTTAAACAAGATTAAACAAGAAATTAACGAAGTGATTAAAGCAAGTTGGTTCAATTAAAGCAATTAATAAAAACAAAATTAAGCTAGACGGCCCTAGGTGAGGCTTCTTGGACACTTGGAGCCCTTGAAGACACACTCACCGACTAATTGCGTGATTAACAAGTAATTAACACAAGCAAGATTGCAAAGAAATTAAATGACACTCCCTTTGTTGCTTTTACTATTAGCACCCCTTTTGTTGTTCTTCTAGTTGCACCCCTTTTGTTAATTTTCTACTTGTTGGGCCTTCCAAAGTGTGTGGTGTATTTGTAGTATGGTGTTTGTTGCTGCCCTTTGCCTTTGTTCCTCTTGGAATTAGGTCAATAAAATCTTCAATCCAGCACCTATTAAGCAAGCTAGACTCCCCTCAAGTCAAATTCTCACTCAACAAGTACCAATTGATATTTAATCCACCAACAAGCTTAGAGGCCAAAGAAAGAAAGCAAGAAACAAATTAATTTGAAAAATAGTACCACACAAATGGAATTTAAATGTGACACAACTAGAAAGAGTTCAAATGAAATTAGACAAGCAAATAAAAGGTACTCAAATAATGGATGGCACACAAAAAGGAACCTAGGAATAGCACTAGATTTGATTTAAAAACCAAAAAACAGCACCACAGAAAAGCACATATTGTTGTGGTCCAGAAAGCGTATCTTTAAAAGATTTATGCTGAGCTGATCCTTTTGTATTTGCTTCTGAAAATTGAGACACAATTAGAACAAGATCTTAACAAACTTTTAGCGTTCGTTTCACTCCAAACGCATGTACCAATTAATTTTGGTAAATTTTATAAAATCAGTGCTCAGAGCTGCCAGTTGGAACGTCAGGATTGCACACTTTTTTTGTAATATTTATCTTTTTTTTTCTATTTCTTCTTTTCAGATGGTTATTTTTTTGTCCTTTTGCTAACACCTCAAATTTGTGAAATCCAGAGGCTCAGAAATTTTTGATGATGTATGTGATTTTCATAAATCAAAACAGTCAGCACAGAAAAGTGAAAACAAAGGGTTCTGAAAACTGGAATGAAAAACAGAATGATATACCTTAAAAACACAATGGAGTTAATATGATGGAATTTGTGTGGATCTAACACACAAATAAGAACTCAAACTAAAATTAAAAATGCACCAAAGGATCAACACAAAACAGATTTCAGATCAAACATTCAGACCAAAAACAAGAAACAAATAAATCAAAAAGAGTACTACTAGGATTTGATGACAAATATGGAAACACATGACTTAGACAAAACTTATGGATTCATAAAATGAAAAGACACAAGAACATCATATGACCCAAATGAAATTTCAAGCAAGACTCAAATACCTAAAAATAAAAACAGCAACACAAATATATCAAGAATCCTACACAAAATTGAAAATAGATGTTCAAGCACAAGTTTGAACAAACCTACCAAATGAAATGAATAAACAAGCATTCAAATCATATTAAAACACAAAAAATAGCAAGACAACTTGGAATAAAGATGAACAACTTGGAGAAAAGAAGAACTCAAAAAGAAAATGAAAAGAGATACTCATCTTTGAAGAACCATAGCTCTAGATACCAAATGATAACATTTATGTATCCCTAGGTAGCCCTAGGGAGCGCAAACGTTATTTTACAAATTTATATATTATATGTTATATATAATCGATTATGTAGGTAAATTTTATGATAATTATTAATATAATTAATTATAATTATATAATATAATAATAAAATAAATAACAATATTATAAAAGTATTTATATTTATAAGAATAAAATATTAATAATATAAATATTAAAATATTAAAATCACAATAATATTTAGAATTAATTTGTAAAATCATAATATTAATTAAAATAAATTTATAAAATAATTATAATAAATATTACTCAAAATAAATTTTTAAAATAAGAATAATAAATATAAATATAAATTAAATAAATTAATGATAATTAAATAAATTTATTAAATATTATTATTACTAATAATTATTATTTTTATTTTATTTTATTTGTATATAATATTTAATAATATTATTAATAATTATATAAATAAATTTATAATATAATAAAAATAAATATAGTTATTTATATTATGAGGTTCTTGAAGTTCTCTAGCGAGGGGTGCTCCACTTGTAGATAAACTCCAACGATCAAGTCAGTGAGAGCACTTAAGTATTAGTATGCAATGTATATAGCGTAGGCTCAACTTACCTGGTGATTAGGGTCTCAAAGCCCTTTTATAACAATCGTCAAGAATTGATAACTGCATATTTTATCTATTAATATTTTTCCCCATATTTTGGGGTTATATCTTTGCAGAGTAACATCTCTAACTTGGTCTTTTTTCTATTTCAAACAATTAACTAAATTAGTTATAATGCATGTTTAGTATTTGGGCAATGTTAATTTTACTGAAGTTGAACGTTCGTTTGGAGATATTGGGCCTTCTCGTATTTGGGTCGATTTCTGGAGTTATGGTGCACTCTGGCTAATGGGCCAGAAACTCAAATGTTCGGACTATGGGCCGAGCGTGCCATGATCGAGCAAAAAAGGTTGAGCATGCCAACCAGTATATAGCCCCGCAGCCTCAAGGCGAGCAGAGTGAGGTGAAGAGGTTACAATGAGAGGAAGAGGCATCGTCAGTGACAAGACGTTTTGCCAGAGGGTCGGTGTCGCACAAGTTTCGAAGTGTCTTTGGACGAGATGGCCATGTTTTAGGCGTACACGTGGCTTAGTATCAATGGTCATCACTCGTCATTTCGTGACATTTTTTCTTCCTATATATTTTTAAATAGCATTCTTTCGTTCCACTTTTACCTTCGCGCCTTACTTACAAAAGAAAAATTGTGTCCTCTACGATAGTGCCTCATCAATTCCTGTCACGTTGGTTATCGGGTATGTGAAATCCATCCCTTCAACTGCTTTTCTTGGGTTTATACTGTGTTTGAGATTTGTTTCTAGGTTGTTTGTCGTTTTTGAGATTGGGAATGTTTATTGTTTCTGGATTGAGATCGCCGTTCTTTCTTGTGGAATTGTTCTATCTATTTTTCCGGTGTGTTTGTGTGAAAAAATTCCATAGATGGATTATGCCTCCACCTGTCCTTGGGCCAAAATGGAACTCCTTAGGGAAACCTCCATTTATACCACCCATTTAAAAATAAGGGAGTTGAGAGAATCTGGGGGTTTAAGCATAACGCACGAGAGACTAGTTAAGGTAGTTGAGTGCGGAGAGAACGAGCCCGTATGTTGTTGATGTGAGTTGATTTTAGATTCATTAATTTGGTGACACTTTCTTAGAATTAGGATCAAGATTCTTAAGCAATTTAAGGTGAGTCACCTAAGGAAAATCCCTACTAGACATTAACTTAACAAGTGTTAAGTAGATGTGAAGGTTCATTTCCAAAGGTCCAAGGTAAAAACACAATTAAAGGTGATGAATGAATGGATGAATTGGTGCGGAATTAAAACAGAACCAATACAAAACCAAATAGAGTAGAAAGGCATAAGAACAAGGAAGAACAATCAACTAAACAACATGAAAACCGAATTGAAAACAAGATACAAAACAACACACATTTTGAAATAGAAATGGAGTGGAATTGGAATTGTAAGATGGAAGATAAAAAGAACTTATGTGGTAGAAGTCATGAAAGGGAAGAACACGCCACTTGGATGGTGATTGATCCAAGATAAGTGCAAGATGCCGCCACTTGAGAGCTTCCCAATCACTCACAAGATGAGACTAAGCTAGGAGAACAATTCTCACAACTCACACACAATTTGTGCATAGTAACTTTACTTCAAATTCAATGTTATTTTACATGAGCATAGCACCTCTATTTATAGTGTGAGAGGGCTGAAATTAAAGTGGGAAAATTCAAATGAGAAGCATTTGAATTTCGAGCCAAAACACATGTCACATGGAAGGTGTAACTTGGTTTCTCACATTGGCACCCCCTAAATCTACACTTACACCTTCTTTTTATGTCACATGGAAGGTGTGACTTATCTTTGTACATTGGCACCCCTTATTTCTATATCTACACCTTCTGATGTGAGTTGATTTTATGATTGTTCATTTTATGGTGACACATTACTTAGGATTGGATTTTATGAGACAAGTATGGTGAGAACCTAAGGAAAATCCCCACTGGACATTAACTTAACCAAGTGGTTAAGTAGATGTGAAGGTTCATTTTACAAAGGCAAAAGGAAAAGACATGGAGTAAGGTGATTATGATGCAAAATCGAAACTTAGAAATTAGAAAGGAGAAAAGGAATGCATCAATGGTGTACAAGCCATTCCAAATGATGCTTCCAACTCACAAAGGAGTCTCCAAAACCGAGAACAAGATTAAAGAAGAAAGGGAAACTAAAGAAATAAAAGGAATGGAAAAATGGAAGAGATGATGAAAAAAGAACTTATGGATGGTGGAGCAATGGTGAATCATGCCACTTGATAGGATGGAACCACCAAGATAAGTGAAGGGAGACGCCACTTGAGAGCATCATCACCCACAAGATAAGACCAATTTTGGAGGAGCTCACTCACTCACAATTCACACAAGAATTTGTGTATAGTAACTTTACTCTAATTTTCAACTTGTGAATACATGAAGTAAGTCTCCCTATTTATAGATTTAGGAGCCTTGGAAAGCAAGCTTAAAGGGTAGAATGGGAAAAGGGAAAAAGTGGGCAGCCTTAGGGTTTGACTAAGTTAATCCCGTATTCTAGGCTTATCCATCTAGAAACTAGGTCAAAATGCTTTCAAAAAGGGCCAAGACATCCTAAAATGCTAACTACACCCCCTATTATACTAAAGGAACCTTATTCTAGCCTATATTTGCTATTTGGACCCCTAAAGTGAGCCCAAATTATTTACAACATTTTCTAATCATTAAGAAGACCAGCAGGAAGAACTTTAGGTGCTCTGGTCTTTGTCCCATTCTCCATCTAGTTAGGTCTCTACTTTGAGGTGACTTTTCTTTATATTCTTTAGTGTCCTTGATCATCATCTCGTGGGCTTGGTTTGCATCACCTTCCTTTTATGTTCTACTAAAAACTACTCAAAAGAAATTACAAAAAGAGACATCAATTGATGCTGAAGTCTACTACTAGTAATTCTCTGAGGCATGTTGGATGATGAAATAACGAGTTGGGCTTGGGCCTTAGTTTGGGGTTGGGCTTTATTGGTCTTGGGCTTCTTGAGCTTGGGCCCTTTTATATTTATTATACTATTTTGGAACCCTCAAGAGAGCCCCAAATTATTTACACAATCTTCTAATCTTTAAGAAGACTAGTAGGAAGAACTTTAGGTGCTTAGGTGGATGGCCCCTTCTTCCTTTTATGAGGTCCTCCTTTGATTGTTGAGATGACCCTTCATAGTTGGCATCTTTGGTCATCTTCTTGTGGATTTGGTTCATATCATGCCCCCCAACTTGGAGAGAATTCGACCTTGAATTTAGAAGTTTTGCAAATAACATAGTGAGTTTGTACGTAGAAAATATTTCTAAGTTTAGAATGTGATACAAACTTATTTTCATGAAATTTGGGGAGTTCACATGTGTGAAGTCTAGATACAAGCCATGTTTGTAAAGAATGTTTAGGGAAGAGATGATGTGTTTGTAAAAATCCACTTAAAAGGGTAGAACCTTTGAGAGGTTTTGGAAGATCATCCGTAAACTTCTTTATCAAAGATGTCAAGTATTTAGAATTTTTGAGGAATGAAAAAGAAAATGAAGAAAAACACCTTTGAGGTGAAGGGATGAGATCCATTTTATCTGGTCCTTCTTTTTCCCTTTTATTTTCTCTTTTGTTGTTAAGTTGGTATTGTTTAACCATGTTTAACATTATAGTTTGTTTAGTTGGACATGTGGCAGCTATGTGCCCAAAACTTAAACATTTAAAGCATTTGAGTTTTGAAGTTTTGGTGGGTAACATAGGGGTAGAGGGTGAAAGGTTTTTTTTAGAAACATTTGGTTTAGAAGTGGATTGGTTTGAAAAATTGGAAGGAGAAGCTTTTGGAAAATTTTGTTTTCATCATTCCTAGAAGAATTGTAGAAACCATTATCATGAGTAGTTTTGAAAATTGGTTTCTTCCAAAAATGTGATTCTACCTTGATGGCTAGGTGGACCACTTTGTTTAAAGAAGATTAATCATGTAATTCTACAAAATATTTAATATCTTTTCGCAAACCACTTACAAACCTTTTTATCTTTGATTCTTCATTATCATGCATATTCATTTTATTCAAAGATGTTTCGAATTCTTTAAAATATTCATCTACCATCCTATGTGCTTGATGAAGCCTTTGGAACTTCAACAAGTGTTCCTTCCTATAAGGAGGAGGAACAAACCTCGCGCATGCATTCCTTTAAGTCATACCAAGAGACCACGGGCGGTCTCTTGTTTAGCCCAATATCCAATACAAGTTTGAGCCACCATTGGTTGGCATAGTCTAAGAAAACTAAGGAAGCTAACCTAACCTTTTGGTCCTTGGTGACCTTATACACATTAAAGAGATGTTCAACCTTAGCTTCCCAATCTAAATAAAGGAAGGGTCATTGGACCCATTAAAAATAGGTAACTTTACAAAATTAAAAGAATGTTGTTGTTGTGGTTGGTGTTGATGGCACTTTTTGGCAAAATGGTGCACACTCCATTCATGTTCTTGATTCCCATAGTGCATGGATGGTCTAGATGCTCCTGGCGGCTCCAATCTCCTTTCTTGATTTGTAGGTCTCCTTCCTCTTAGAGGGCTTGCATAGGCCGATTGTAATCTTCGCAATCTAGCCTCAAGTTGCCTCATCTTTTCATCTTTGTGTGCAATGGTTCTTTTGACCTCCTTCAATTCTCCAATAAGGAAACTATTTTGGGAAGATTGGGGCTTAGAAGATTCACCACTTGAAAGATTAGCCATAACAACAATCAAGCACAAAACACAAAGAGCAAAACAATTAGAGAAAAACAAGTTAGAAGAAAAGAAGCTTGCGGCAATAAAATAAAGAGCACTCAAACCACTCCAAGAAAATTTTTCTTTCCTTAACCAAGCCTCTCTTGTGGATTGGATGAGCCTCAAGTGAAAGATGCCAAAGCAAACCACACTTACTCAAGAACAATCACCACAAAACTTTGAGGAAACAAGAAAAGACAAGCAATAAATGGTATAAACAAGAAAGTTAAACCAAAATGGAAGTAAAGATATGACAAAACTTTGGAAAAGAATATTGAATGAAAATGACAAGCAAATAAAATAAGGCACTCAATAAAAGGTAGTATAGAAAGAGAACCTAGAGAATGGTACTAGAATTGGATGAAGAAAACCAAAAACAGTACTACTGGAATATGTGTAAAATTTTGCGTGACTTTAAAAATTTATTCTGAGCTAAATAATGCAAATTTGAATGTGAAATTTAAACCACAGAAAGCTCAATATCTTAGCTCAAATTAGGCACTGGAATTTTATCAAAACAGTGCGCCAAATAATTGTGATAAATTTTCGAAAATCATTGCCACTTCATTGTTTTTCCAAAGTCAGAATTTTGTACTCTGTCTGTATTTCATTTATCATGTTTTTTGTATTTTGTATTTTGCTACACTTCTTTTTTTCACTTTTTATTAACACTTAAAAATACTTAAATCCAGAGTTTCAAAATTTTTCTCCAACAAATTTAATTTTCATAAACAAAAATAGCCAGCACAGATTCAGGAAAATAGAGGAAACCTAGGCTAGAATGAAAAACAGAATTGTAAAACTACAAAGACACAATGGAATTGATGTATTAGAACTTGTATGGATCTAGCACACAAGCATGAACTTAAATCTAAAACTTAAAATGCACCAAAGGATCAAAACAGAATTATAAAATTGGACTCAAATAAAATCAATCAACCAAAATTAGTAATAAAAGGATTACATAGAATTGATGACATTGTAGGAGAAACATGACTTGACAAAACTTGTATGGATTCAAAAATCAAAATGACTCCAACACAATGAATTTGCACCAATTAAAACAACAAGAAAGACTCAAATTAAAGAAAAAACATAATAGATAACACAACAAGGAACCTATAAAAATAATTCTGCACAAAATAAAGTGCTGGAAAAACAAATTGCTTGAAAGAAAATGTCAATCAACTCATCAACAATAAAACATTACCATAGCTCATGATATCACATGATGTGAGTTGATTTTAAATTCATTAATTTGGTGACACTTTCTTAGAATTAGGATCAAGATTCTTAAGCAATTTAAGGTTAGTCACCCAAGGAAAATCCCCACTGGACATTAACTTAACAAGTGTTAAGTAGATGTGAAGGTTCATTTCCAAAGGTCCAAGGTAAAAACACAATTAAAGGTGATGAATGAATGGATGAATTGGTGCGGAATTAAAATAGAACCAATATAGAACCAAACAGAGAAGAAACGCATAAGAACAAGGAAGAACAATCAACTAAACAACATGAAAACCGAATTGAAAACAAGATACAAAACAACACACATTTTGGAATAGAAATGGAGTGGAATTGGAATTGTAAGATGGAAGATAGAAAGAACTTATGTGGTTAAAGTCATGAAAGGTAAGAACACGCCACTTGGATGGTGATTGATCCAAGATAAGTGCAAGATGCCGCCACTTGAGAGCTTCCCAAACACTCACAAGATGAGACTAAGCTAGGAGAACAATTCTCACAACTCACACACAATTTGTGTATAGTAACTTTACTTCAAATTCAATGTTATTTTACATGAGCATAGCACCTCTATTTATAGTGTGAGAGGGCTGAAATTAAAGTGAGAAAATTCAAATGAGAAGTATTTGAATTTCGAGCCAAAACACATGTCACATGGAAGGTGTGACTTGGTTTCTCACATTGGCACCCCCTAAATCTACACCTACACCTTCTTTTTATGTCACATGGAAGGTGTGACTTATCTTTGTACATTGACACCCCTTATTTCTATATCTACACCTTCCTTTTATGTTCTACTAAAAACTACTCAAAAGGAAATACAAAAAGAGACATCAATTGATGCTGAAGTCTACTACTAGGAATTCTCTGAGGCATGTTGGATGATGAAATCATGAGTTGGGCTTGGGCCTCAGTTTGGGGTTGGGCTTTATTGGTCTTGGGCTTCTTGGGCTTGGGCCCTTTTATATTTATTCTACTATTTTGGAACCCTCAAGAGAGCCCCAAATTATTTACACAATCTTCTAATCTTTAAGAAGACTAGCAGGAAGAACTTTAGGTGCTTAGGTGGATGGCCCCTTCTTCCTTTTATGAGGTCCTCCTTTGATTGTTGAGATGACCCTTCATAGTTGGCATTTTTGGTCATCTTCTTGTGAATTTGGTTCATATCAGTTGTGATCTTCCGATCCAAAAAATCCCTTTTGCTTTTTCTATGCAACTGTCTTTACCAAAGTTAAACTGCGCCTTCCCCTAACCATTTTTGAGAAAGAGCTACTGACCAAGCTCAATGTGGACCCTGCCCAACTGCATCCGAATAGTTGGGCATTTATTTGAGCTTCTATTGTTTTGTGTTCCCATTTTGGTATATCTCTGACCATAGACATATTTTTCTATTTCTTTGAATTCAAAAGGTCGGGAAAGTAGTTATGGTTGTCTTTAAATAACGTGTCAGGGAGATGGTTGTTCTCCTTCTTTCAATCTTCGTATAAAAATTTCAAGGGTCATTTTTATAAAAGTTTGTCATTCTGTTGGCAATCCGACCTTGTTGGATGGCTTCCTCTTTATTGGTCGCCAAAACCTCGTTTCCAATGTGCTCATCATCTTAAAGATCTGGACGCAAGGGAGCGAAGGATATAAAAATTTTTGAAAAACCTCAAGGTCATCTTTGATACATCAACTATCTTGACTAGAGAGTATGATCCTGGTTCCCTTAAGGCATATTTGGGTATTTATCATCCTTTTTGTTTTATGTTAAATTTTTTAGCATTGCTCTTTGTTCTTGAAAAACTTACTTCTCCTCTTATCGCAGAAAAAATGTTGTCCAATATTAGTAAGGACAACCTGGCCACTAGGATAAAAAAGATGATGGCTGTAAAGGAAGCCTTAGTGGCGAGCAAGGGGGCACCAAGTGGGGTGCGGATCGAGTCCGAGCATGATGAGGAGACCACCTCGGTTCTTGTTCGGAAAAGGAAAAGATTAGAAGTCCATGTTCCCTCAGGTCACTCTCACTTCGATGGGAGAGGTCTAAAGGTTGAAATCCTACCCATCCAAGAGCATGTCAGGTGTAGTTCAAAAGTCAAGACTAGCTTATGGGATCTGGACTGATATTTCGACTTATAACAAGTCGTGCTACCTTATGGAAGATGATGTATCTCGTCTTAATGAGCTAGGTGTTGGACACCTTTATGGCGATGCCAAAAGCTTGCTTAGCCAAGTCACAACACTTGTGTGTCTTGCCCATGCAAAGCTGAAAGGAGAAGAAAAGGTGGAAAAGGAAAGAATCGAGCAGATAGATGGTCTTCGAAAGGAGAATTCTCAATTGCACCAATAAGTTGACCAACTCCGAGCTGACTCCGCTTAATGGTCTGAAGAGAAAAAGAATTTAGAAAAGTTGATGGAAGAGCTAAGAGAAAAGTCGGCTCAAAAGGAAGCTGATCTCCTGAGATCTGAAGTAAAAAGAAAACGAGCTTTCGAAGATTGTGGATGCCCTGCAAGATGACGTGGCGAGCTCTTTCATTGTTGGATTCAAAGCCGCAAGGGATCAAGCCACCATTTTGCATCCTTCCGTTGACTTGTCAGATATTAATTCATGCAAAACCGTGGTGGACGGAAAAATAGTGGATGGTTCTTAGGTGGTTTGAGAAAATTTATTTTATGGTTGTTTAAACAATTTATAATTTCTTATATCCTTGTGTTGTTATTTAATTTCGAGCATTTGAGAATTGTACTTGAACTTGTTAACCCTTCAAACTGTTTTTTACGTTGTCCTAACTATGTATTTTGAGGGTTATATATATTGAAGATAATGCCTAAGAACGTAAAGAACTTTTTAATTTTTTTCATGTTTTGGATTTAAACATTTTACTATGTATTCTATTATGCCAAAACCAAAAAACTATGAGCTATTATACCTCATTCATTTACTTAACTAAAGAAATAAAAATCACGAGCTTTCATACCTTGTTTATTTGCAGAACATTTTAAACTCAGAGTGAGTTCTTTCGTTTCTAAGGTTAGTGAACCTTTAATTTCGACCAAGTAGCATATCGACCAATGATGTTTATGTCCATTGCATCAGTTTTAAGTTGATTTGATATTGGGATTCGGCCAATGTCGAGCTGGTCCGATCTTAAGATTCGACCAAGTAGACATGTAGAAGTACGTCGTAGCGAGTTGGTCTAATCTTAGGATTCGACCAAGTCGATATGTAGAAGTACGTCGTAGCTGTTGATCAAGGATGATCTTGAGCTTTGATGTCTCCAAATTCATGGTGTTTGATGGAAGGCTGGAGTTGCTGCTTGTGTTGATGGGATCTGGGTAGATTAAAATGTAATCCACTCTTTGTTTGAATATAAAACTGATTGAAATCAAAACCTTTGTGAAAAATATTGTTTTTTAAAGAAGTGGAAAACCAACCAGTTGTTTTATCGTTTGAATCGGTTGTTTAACACTTAGTGGTTTTTGAAAAGAGTTTGAAGTTGTTTGAGTTTGTTGACTTTGCTGTCAAACCAATTCAATCGGTTGTTTCGAAAATTCAACCGATTGTTTTTTGAAAATCCATAACAGAATTTCTGTTAAGTTTGGTAAAGCAGCTTTAAATGTTTTCTAACTGTTTTGGCTCCTGCTTTAAATGTTTTTAACAAACCTTTGGAGTATTTGAAGGTTGTTTTACGCTCCTAAAGGTATTGGAACAATTTAGACATTTTGAAAATGAGAAAATATATTTGAGTTTTCAAGATTTGCATTCAAGCTTTTGGATTTTCACAAAGGAGTGGAATGTGATTGTTGTAATCTTTCGTTTTGATATTGATAAGGTGTAATCCTTTCTTTATCTCTTCTATTTTTGGATATTTGGTTGTGTAAGCATAATCAGAGGGTGTTCTGATTTCTGTGGTGTTGTGTGCCAAAGGAAGTGTGTGGCTTGAGGTGTTCAAAGTCACTTATTTGGTATGGTTGTTTGTAATCTGGATTTTGATTGCATAGTAGATACCCAGTGGTTTTTGGGGACTGGATGTAGCTCTTGGGATAAGATTGAATCAATATAAATTGCTTGTGTGCTTTTCTCTTGCCTTGAACTCATTTACATTATGCATTTAAGTTATTTTTAACATTGTTGATAAAAACAACTGGTTGAATCGCAAAAACAACTGGTTGATTTTCTGATAATCAACTTAAACAATTTTGTTTGATTGTTTCCTTAATTTCTTTCTCTATGATTCTGCATTGAAGTTCATTATACCTTCAAAGTTTGCGAAAATCTTTCATAAACAATTCACCCCCTCTTGTTTAAGGCCATATATTATAACAGTAGCGAGTTGGTCCAATCTTAGGATTCAACTAAGTTAACATGTAGAAATACAATTTTACCGAGTTAGTCCGATCTTAGGATTCGACCAAGTCGATGTGTAGAAATATGTCCTAGAGAGTTGGTATAATCTTAGATTCGGTCAAGTCGACATGTAGAAATAAGTCGTAGCGAGTTGGTCCGATCTTAGGATCTAGCCAACTTGACATGTTGAAATACGATTTTACCGTGTTAGTCCGATCTCAGGATTCGGCCAAGTCGATGTGTAGAAATACATCGTAGCGAGTTGGTCAAATCTTAGTATTCGGCCAAGTCGACATATAGAAATACAATTTTATTGAGTTAGTCTGATCTTAAGATTCAGCCAAGTCGACATGTAGAAATATTATTTTACCGAGTTGGTCCGATCTTAGGATTCGACCAAGTGGATGCATAAGCAAATAATCTTTTCAAACAACAATACAAATTTTATTGATGGACGACCTCGTTAAAAACCCTCCTTAGGGAAAAAAGAGTGTTGTCCTAAAGGATGTAAATAATTCAACATGTAGAGAAAATTAAAATACCTAACTGAAATAAAATTTAAGAGTCGCTGCATTCTAGGTTTGGGGGATGGGTTATTATCAACAATTATCAACAGGTATTTCAACAATACGTAACTACCATGTAACAAATAACAAACTGATGTGAGTTGATTTTAGGATTGCACATTTTAAAGGTTTCACTTTTGTTAGGATTTTTGGATTTAGCAATTTAAGGTGAGGACCCTAAGAAGATTCCCACTGGACACGAACTTAACCAAGTGGTTAAGTAAGTGTGAAGGTTCACTTCACAAGGGCAAAGAGAAAAAAATAATATATGGTGTGGATGATGCAAAAAGGGGCGAAATTAAGATAGCAAATTAAAGAGAATAAAAAACTGAAAGACAAACATGGGAAGAATAATAAAGAACATGAAGGGAATGGAAGCGCAAAAGGAATTTAAAAAGGGGAAGAGATGGAAAGAATTATGCAAAAGAAGGGGATTCACGCCACTTGGAGCAGATGAACTCCAAGATGAGTGGTGCAAAAGCCGCCACTTGAGATGTCACTCACTCAAGATAAGACCTAGAGTCGCCACTTAGGATACTACCCACCCAAGATAAGACCCATAAAACCCAGAGTACTTAGACTCATAAATTCACTCAAGCAGAGTTTCTTTACTTCAATTTTCAACTTGAAAATATATGGAGTAAGGCACCCTATTTATAGGAAATGGTGCCTTGGAGAACAAGAAGCAAGGGTAGGATGGGAAACACTAAAGAGGGGTGGCCTTTAGGGTTTGACTAAGTTAAAACCGCACCTAGGCCTATTCTTCTAGAAACCAGGTGAAATTTCTTTCCTAAAGGGCTAGAAACAAGCTAAAATGATAACTACACCCTCTATTATGCTAAAGGCACCTTATTCTAGCCTATTATACTATTTGGAACCCCAAAGTGAGCCCAAATTGTTTACATAACTTCTCTTAGTGGAAAGATAAGAAGGAAGAACTTCTAATATTCTTGTTTATAGCTTGTTCTTCTTTTACTGATGCTTTCTCGAGGTTTGGTGGGGCGTAGCTTTGTATGCTGAGTTGATTGACCTTTTTGTGAAATGCTTGATGTGTCCTTAGTCATCTGCTGGTTGTTGTGGTTTATATCACAAACACACACACACAACAACCACATGCGCACACTTATCTATAAGTATATACCATGGGTCCCCCTCATATGGCAGACTCATTATAATTATACCTTACTAGACTTACCAATAAAATTTGGCCAAACTCATGACCCTGGGCCCAAAAAATCGAGCTGAAAACCCACCAGCCCAAACCGAGAACTAAGCCACTACTAGCCCAAACCGAGAACTGAGTTATCATTAACCCAAACCGAGAACCGAGTTATCATTAACCTAAATTGAGAACCAAGAACTCCTGTCTAGTACACAATCCCCCAGGCTCGAGCTTAGCTTAGGCTAAACGAAGAGTCATCTGAGCGCTCTGACAGCTGACGTGATGATTTCCCAGTTGGTAGGTAAGGCATGTAACGCCCCTCAAAAACATTTACATATTTATATAATAAAATAAAGGTGAAACAATAATATTAAAGATAGCATATGTATATATATAATAAAATACATCCATTAATACAATTGTGCCTCAAATTAATATCCCTTTTCAAGGAAGTTTTAATACATCTCCATACAGGAGTTTTCCAAATGAAACAAAATGACAGCATTCAAAAACCGGCGATCTCCCCCTCCAGAAGTACTCACTAAGGAGCTCTACTACCTGCAACCTCATCTGCTCCCATGCAAATATACACGATCATCACAGGTTTAAGAAAAACAACCACAATACAAAACAAAGGGTAAGCTAGATATTTTTAAAACTTTAAATATGAAACTTTACAATCAACATAAATCAGCTTTTCAATACCCACGTAAAATCCATCACTTTCTCATTCATATCACACAATCATCAAGTGTCTATCAAATTTCAATATTTCTCATTTCTCACGTCAGACTTTCACTGACTCATCACACATAGACACTTGACACTACTTTCGGAAGACTCGTGCATTGATTAGACTCAGAGATCTGCACCTGTCATACTACACCACTGTAAAGTCCACACAGGACAGCAAGTGAAGTCCACACAAGACAGCTCGATATCATCACTCTCCCAGTATGACATGGTTAATCCATACAACAGGTCAAGTAGTTATCTTTCAAACCACTTACCCATACATATGGACCTCCATCGACTCTCAACGCCTGAATGACTTCATCTATATGATTCCATTATATCAGGAGAGTCAGGATATCTCATTATAGAAATCACCGATCAATGCACATTCTACACAATCTTACATGGTATTTTCTTTCCTGAAAATACTATGCCTTGATCCCACATTCACAACATTCAACACATCATATAACACTTAAAAGCAAAATCCCATCATATAATATTTTGAATTTTTTCTTAAACAATGCCAATCACAGAAACAATCATACCAAAGTTCAGATTTTCGAATATCATATGCATATCACCTTTCAACCTCAAGCAATTTCAAAACGACACTAAAACAGGGGATTTCGAAATCTGCATTAAAAACCGGCGATCACGTCGCCCCACACATGAAAACAGAGCATCGTGAAATAGAATTTAAAACCGGCGACCACGTCCCCCTAACTTCAGAATCTGCTAGCCTACGGTTTTTTATTGAAAGTAAAGCTAGCTTCCCTTACCTGGACTTGCGTGCAAATCACTAAGAGCTCTAAACCCACCGAGAACTCAAGGACGCCTTAACCTGCACCATAGAGATCCGATCACAAAACTAACGAGGTTACTCATTTCTACGTTAACAGAGACGATTCTTGAAGCCAAGAGAGCTGCATGAAACTCCTATGCAGAGGCAACCCTCTCAAGTGCAGGATCGACTCGAAGAACAGAGCGAAACGACTTACTCTGTTTTTGCGTCCGGTTTGGAGAACTTGCAGAGAACCTCCCAGGTGCTCTGAGGTAGTCGCCGATAGCCAACTGGTGCGCTAGGACGTCTGAACGTATGGAGAAGGAGAGGGAAGAAACAGGGAGCTAAAGCCAACTCACTCGATTTCTCTCTACTCAAGCAGCGTTCCAACCTTGCATAACAAGGCTGAAGTTTGAACTTAAGCCACCCTTCCCAGGACTGCCGCTGCCACCACCCACTCTCTGAACAACGTTGCGTGTGGGTTTCCTCTAACAGTATGGTCACGTGGGTCTGGGTCACTTTCCATACCAACTCTCTGGAGCCACTGTTCTGAAGTACTCTCACTGACTACGTGTCGCACATGCAAGACGCTCATGCTGGGGGCCTGGGCCCCACTTCATCTGCGTATAACCGGACCCCCCGATGACCATCCACCGATGTCTCATTCTGGCAGACGAACGATGTCTCTCCCTGGAAGACGACCGATGTCTCTCAGTGGAAGACGACCGATGTCTCTCCCTGGAAGACGACCGATGTCTCTCAGTGGAAGACGATCGATGTCTCTCCCTGGAAGACGACCGATGTCTCTCAGTGGAAGACGACCGATGTCTCTCCCTGGAAGATGACCGATGTCTCTCAGTGGAAGATGACCGATGTCTCTCCCTGGAAGACGACCGATGTCTCTCAGTGGAAGACGACCGATGTCTCTCCCTGGAAGATGACCGATGTCTCTCCCTGGAAGACGACCGATGCGTCCCTCATCCTGGCGATGACCGTTTGTCTCTCGCCCTGGCGATCCCCGCGTGTCTCTCGCCCTGGAGATGCCCGCATGTCTCTCGCCCTGGTGATGCCCGCGTGTCTCTCATCCCGGTGATGACTTATGACACATCGCCACGCCTTGCTGAAGGTTCTTCATCCCACTATGTTACGTCCAAGGTATCACCTCCACATGGCTTGGTGACGTCGGTAGTTTCACATTTCCAAGAATAGATCAGCACTACTCCTCGTGCGCCCATGCATGCAACACTAAGTACGATTTCTTATGCTCAAGCATAGAGCTTCACATGCACAGCGTATCTAAGGCTTAACCCACACCTTGATACGCGTGGTTTTTGGAACCCACTATGGTTGATCCAGCATCTTGACTACATACTAAGTGCACTCCCGTCGATCACGTACACCATAGGCGATTGGCGATCATGTGTCCTCTAGGCGACAGGCGATTATGTGCCAGAGAAGTCGGAGATCGCCTCCGTCTTCAACAACGGCGATCTCATAGACTTCCAAGCTACACTTTTCTTCCTTTACTCTTCTTGATCCACATGTCTTCCTCGAGCACACCCACGTGATTACCTCACGATAAGGTCATCGCACCTGACTACTTGGTTAATACAATGATCAGCCGACCGACCTCTACCAGCTGACCCCAGACCTTGAGTGACGTCCGAGGTCCGACTACTACGAACTTCTATTACTAGCTCTTTGTATTTTATATAATAACATCTTCTGAAATTATTTAAATATAACACTTTCATTCCAATAAAATTTTCTAGGTCCTTACAAGGCACAACACATGAAGCGTTTCTGAGGTGACATCCCATCATACTCAATCCTAGGCGTACACGTGGCTCAAACTCAACGGTGGCCCTTACCGTTTCAAATTCCTCTTCATAAAACCCTTACGTGACCATATTGTTCCATTACTCCCAACTCAAAAACCTTTCTCCTTCTCTGCCTTCTCGTTGCTCATAGCTCCTTTGTTCTCGACATGTCCAAAACCCCAAAACTTGCAACTTTCAATTACAACAAGTATTTTTCTTTCCTCAAACTTCATCGCACATTCACATCACCAATTTGTGCTGCCAGATTTTACTTTTGAGCATTCACGATTGCTGCCTGAACTAAAATTATCTGTTGATTCAACTTTGGTTGATGATGAAAAATTATTTACCAATCATCTTGCATGAATTATAATTGCCCATCTATCTTCTCTAGTCTGAGTTCAATTTGTATTTCTGCTTGTGTATGTCCCGCTATGGATTATAAAACCCTATACCCTTGGGATCCCCAAAACCTTCTAGAAGAAACCTCTTCCTATACCTCCCATGAACAAATAGTAACCCTTAGGAAAACTGGTTGCCACTTTGGTAAGGAGAATGATCATATAAACCTAGTTCCTTGTAGAGAGGATGAACCCGTTTGCTATGATGAATCCTTGGACCCTCGGGGTCTGATGTGAGTTGATTTTAGATTAATTCATTAGGTGACACTTTATTAGAATTAAGATCAAGATTCTTAAGCAATTTAGGTGAGAAATATAAGGAAAATTCCCACTGGACATTAACTTAACAAGTGTTAAGTAGATGTGAAGGTTCATTTCCAAAGATAAAAGGAAAAACACAATTAAAAATGATTAATGAATGGATGAATAGGTGCAGAACATAAAAATAGAATCAAAATAGAGTTGGAAAAAATCAAAATGTAGCAAACGATTAAAATGAAGAACATAAACTGAATTGAATTAGAAGACACAAAACAAGACATATTTTGGAATTGAATTGGAATGGAATTGGAAGATGAAAGTAAGAAGAACTTATGTGGTTGAAGACATGATAGGGAAGAACAAGCCACTTGGAGTGTGATTGATCCAAGATAAGTGCAAGAATGTCGCCACTTGAGACCTTCCCAAACACTCACAAGATGAGACAAAGCTAGGAGAAAATTTTCACAATTCTCTCACAATTTGTGTAGAGTTTCTTTACTTCAAATTCAATGTGTTCTTACAAGATCCAAGCACCTCTATTTATAGTGTGAGACAGCTGAAATTAAAGTGGGAAAATTCAAATGATAAACATTTGAATTTGGAGCTTATTACATGTCACAAGGGAGGTGTGACTTGGTTTCTTACTTTGGCACCTCCTAAATTGATACCTACACCTTCTTTTTATGTCACATGGAAGGTGTGACTTATCTTTGTACATTGGCACCCTTATTTCTATATCTACATCTTCCTTTTATGTACTAAAAAACTACTCAAAAGAAATTACAAAAAGAGACATCCATTGATGCTCATCTCCCAAAGCCTTGGCCTTGGTCCGAGTAATCCTTTGAGGCATGAAGGATGTTTAGCTTATGGGTTAGGCTTGGGCTCCTACTTGGGCTTGGGCCTCAGGCGTCTACTCTGTTAGAATTGATGGCTCAAAACAAGAGGGGGGGTGAATTGTTTTCCAAATATTTTCGCAATTAACATTTAAGAATGATCCTTTATTAAACAATCACGGATAAACAAGAGAGGAAAGCATTCAATCAATATTGCAGAACTTGTTTCGAGAAATATAATTGGTTAAAGTTGCAATTTAACCGGTTGTTTATGTTACCAGCATAAGCAGAAACACACAGTTCATAAACTAAAATAACAACCGATTGAAATTTCGTTTTAATCAGTTGTTTATACCAGTAGAAACAATATCAAACAGTTATAAAGAGAGAGAAAAGAGAGATTTACACCATGAATTTTATACCGGTTCGCTCAAACCCAGAGCTACATCCAGTCTCAGAACAACCTCTGAGTTTCACTAGTAATCAACAACAAATTACACCAACACACCACAAAGAGGTGATATTGAAAACCATAAGACCCACTCACCCTCTTTGCAACACCACACACACCTCAAGTCAGAACACCCTCTGACTATACAGGATTTTACATACACTCACAGGTTTATAAAATTACAACAAAAAAAACATGAATAGGAATAGAAAACACCTGATATTACACAACCCAGGGATTCCTATGATCAGACCTTGAATCAATGCAAAGCTTAAAAAGCAATCTTGCAAATCTTGAAAACTTCTTTCAAAAACACATTCAATCTCTCTTTTGATCTCAAAAACTCTTTCGTAAATCTTCTGTAATTGTTCTCTAATTGTTGTTTTTGTTTCTGAAAGAAGGACTATATTTATAGCACTTGAAAACTAGCCGTTTGAGGCACATGAATCAGCTGAAGCAGTTTTAAAACAGTTATAACAATTTTTCAAAAAGCTGTTATGCAGACTTACATTTAATTAGTTAAATGGGTCAAGCTATGACTTAACACTTTCAAAAAGCTTTTTCAAACCTTTGTGCCAGCTAGGCAAAGAACAACCGGTTATCCTAATAATTCAACCGATTGTTTTTCTTGGCTTTAGAAAAACACTTTGTTTCTTTTCAAAACAGATTTGCCAAGCTTTATGCAAGATTTAATAACTGATCTTTTACATAAATTCTAAACACTCTAAGCAACACCCAAACCCAAAAGCAGCAAGACTTCAAGCTTCATCAGGGATTTGAAACATCAAAGCTCCCATACTCAACATCCTCTACTTGGTATTCATCAGGGTCCTTTTTGCTACTTTTATGCCATTGTTTTCAAAAAGTCCTTTTGCGTCTTCCCCTTACCATTTTTGAAAAAGAATTATTGATTGAGCTAAATGTCACCCCTGCCCAGCTACACCCAAATAGCTGGGCATTTGTCCGATCTTTCTCTATTCTCTGTTCCCAACTTGGCCTTTTGCCATCTGTGGAGGTTTTTCTCTACTTCTTTGAGGCCAAAAAATTGGGTTGTCAACTCTGGGTATTCCTGAATGGTGCCCCTGCAAGACTGCTCACCCTCTTCCAATCTTCTTAGAAAAAAATTAAAGGGCACTTTCTAAAGATTCGTGCCAACAAGGCAAACCCAACCCTTTTGGACGGGTTTACCTTATATTGGGCCCAAAAACACAACTTCAAGGTTGCTCGGTGCCTGGAAAATATGCCTCCTTTCGATATGCCTCCTTCCGATCAGGAGGTCTGCAAATTTTTGTCCAGCCTATAAGTTGTCTTTAACACTGCATTCCTCTTGAGCAAGGAATTCACCCCAAATGCCTTAAAGAATTACACTGGTACACCTATTTCTCTGGCTTTAGCAAGCCGTGATACCTCTTTATAAACTGTAACTGTCTCTGTTTTTCCTCTACAGAAAAGATGCTGGCCAGGTTTAGCAAGAAAGATCTAGAGGAGATGGCAAAGAAAATAAAAACAGCTAGCCAAATGCTAATGAATGCTTTGGCCATCGAGGACGATGAAGAGACCACCTCGGAGGTGGTTTTTTCAAGGAAGAGTGATAATGAGGTGTGACCTGATCACCCGAGAATCACCCCTTTCCAGGGTCTCCACCATCTTCGCCTTCTCTACTAAGGCGTGAAATTCCCTGATGCACATCGGGGCTATGGTCCTCTTCAGCCTATGCTTTAGCCCCTCTTCGAACTTCCTACACCTCCAAGCCTCAGAGGTCGCCTGGGTGTAGAATCGGGCGAGATACTCAAACCGAGAAGCATAAGCATTTACTGACATCTCCCCCTGCTCCAATCTGAGGAATTCTGCTTCCCTCGCAAATCTTGCACTATCTGGGAAGTATTTTTCCAGAAATTTCACCCTAAAGCTCTCCCAGTCTAATACTTCAGCTCTGGCTTCCATCATCTGCTGAGCTCCCATCCACCAGAACTCGGCTTCTCCAGATAGCAGATAGGTGGCGAACACCAATTTCTTCTCTTCAGGGCAGGAGGTCGCCCCGAAGATTTTCTCCAGCTCCCTGACCCACTGATCTGCTTGATCAGGGGTAGCATTCCCACTGAACTTGGGTGGGTTGTGCCTCATGAACTCGGTCAGTCCCATCTGTTCCTGAGGCTGACCGACATGGGAATTTGTTTCAGCCGACCGAGCAGTTTCCCAGTGGTGCATTGCAGCTTGATGGTTCTGAGCCATCGCTGCATTCTGTTGTTGGATGGCAGTTGCCATCATCTCAATAGCCTTGGCAATCTGGCTCATTTCCGAAGAAGGTTGGGGAGGGGTAGGAGGTCTACGTGCCATCTTCTTCGTTTCAGATTTTGAAACTATGGGTTTCTATATTCCCTACAACTACAAGAATGAGATCGATAAGAAATCAATTCATTCAGGAGGTAACATCTAGACCTTACAAAGGTCAGCATCTCAAAGTCATTAAGAATTTAAGTTCATCAACAGAATCATAATACTTATAACCTCAAGCAAAACACCAGAACAGCTACTGGTATACAACCATCAATCCAAACAACCACTTTCAATCAATTACAAAAACACTCAATAAAATGAAATAAATCACACCAGAATTCAATGTATGCTAAACATCAAACCTTTGGAATTAAGATTGAGAATCATCTCGATCCAGTTATGAGTGTGCACCCTCACTACTTTATCAAGATCCTCTCATTCTTAATACTAAGATCTTCAGTTAGGGCATACATTCACTAAAGCACACACAAAATTTCAATACAAAAACGTTTGAAAACCTTTCACTATAGTTGTTATTTAAAACTCAAATAAATTTTATGAGCAGAAGAAACACAATGGATCCACAGCCCTCAGGTCATCCTAAGGACGAACTGCTCTGATACCATTAATGTAACATCCCGCCAAATTCTTTTCATATTTATATAATAAAAATAAAGGTGAACAAATATATTGAAGTGAACATAATTATATATATGTAATGAAGTTTCTCCTCACAGGGAGTTTAATACATAATCGGTCAATTTTCCAAAAACGTAAACAAGATTACAGTAAAATAGAAAGACAGGCGATCTCCTAACAGAGAACGGCGATCTCCTATCAGAAAACAGAAAAAGGGTGATCGCCTAACAAAAATAGGAACAGGCGATCTCCTTCCGGCGACCACTCACTGAGGAGCTCTACTTCCTGCAACATCATCTGCTCTCGTGTAAATTATACACGATCATCACAGGTTTAAGAAAAAGCCAAACACAACACCAAAAATCACAGGGTAAGCTAGATATTTGAAAGAGAGTTTAGATACGAAACTTTAAAATCAAGATAAAACAAATTAAAGACACCCACGTAAAAACTATCAATTTTCTCATTCCCTTCACATGACCATCAAGTGTCTATCAACAATTCTCAATATTTCACATTTCCCACGTCAGACTTCCACTGACTCATCACACAAGACACTTGACACTACTTTCGGAAGACTCGTGCATTGACTAGACTCAGAGATCTGCACCTGTCATACTACACTGCTGTAAAGTTTCCACAGCTATGCGCATCAACATAATCTCGATCTCAATCTCATCACTCTCACAGTATGACAGGGTGAATCCACACAACAGGTCAAGTAGTTATCTTTCAAACACTTACCCATACGTGTGAACCTCCATCGACTCTCAACGCCTGAATAACTTCATCTATATGAATTCATTATCTCAGGAGAGTCAGGATATCTCATTATAGAAATCACCGATCAATGCACATCCTACACGATCTTACACGGTATTTTCTTTCCTGAAAATACTATGCCTTGATCCCACATTCACAACATTCAACACATCATATAACACTTAAATGAATGATTCCAATCACAACAACAATCATTCCATGGTTCAGATTTTCGAATATCACATTTAAATTTCAAACAGTTTCAAACAACACAAAAACAGGGGAGTTCGAAAAACAACGCCAAAACCGGCGATCTCGTCCAAAAACAGGGGATTATGCAATAACAGTTGAAAAACCGGCGACCACGTCGCCCCATCATCTCAATCATCTAATATAAGGTTTTTCGTTGGAAAATAAGGCTAGCTTCCCTTACCTGGACTTGCGCAAAACACCAAGAGCTCCAAAACCCACCGAGCTTAAAGGATGCCTTAGCTCTGTTTTAGAGTCTGGTTTGTAGAACTTGCAGAGAACCTCCCAGGTGCTCCAAGGGCAGTCGTCGCTCGTCGCACTGGTGCTTGAGGATGCCTGAATCGCAGCGCGAAGGAGAGAAAAGGAGAAGAATGAAGGTAAACTCACTCTTTCACTCTTGAACCACTTCAACGTCCTTTTCCTCTCAGAAGTGGGTTTTTGAATCTTAAACCAACTTGTCCACAAAAGCCGCTGCCACCACCCACTCTGCAGGGAAGTTTGCGTGTACGCTTCCCTGAACAGTACGACTACGCGTGCCTCTGCGCAGGCCAACACTCTGATGTCACTATTCTGAACCACCCTTTTTGTCTACGTGTCGCGCGTGCAGTACGTCTGATGCTGAGAGCCTGGGTCCCACCTTATCTGTGTGAAACTCGACATCGCCTGATAACCTTCCACTGATGACCGCTCGCGCGATGACTAACCACCGATGCCTCATCCTGGCGGACGACCGATGTCTCTCCCTGGGAGACGACCGATGTCTAGCCCTGGCAATACCCGCATGCCTCGCGCCCTGGCAATGCCCGCATGCCTCGCGCTTGGCGATGCCCGCATGCCTCGCGCCTGGCGATGCCCGCATGCCTCGCACCTGGCGATGCCGCATGCCTCGCGCCCGGCGATGCCCGCATGCCTCGCGCCCGGCGATGCCCGACGACTCATCGCCACGCCTTGCTGAAGGTTCTTCATCCCACTGTGTTACATCCAAGGTATCATCTCCACATGACTTGGTGACGTCGGTAGCTTCACATTTCCAAGAGTAGATCAGCACTACTCCTCGTGCGCCCATGCATGCAACACTAAGGACAATTTCTTATGCTCAAGCATAGAGCTTCGCATGCACAGCGTATCTAAGGCTTAACCCACACCTTGATACGTGTGGTTTTTGGAGCCCACTCTGGTTGATCCAGTATCCTGACCACATACTGAGTGCACTTTCGGCGATCATGTGCACCATTGGCGACTGGCGATCACGTGTAACCTAGGCGACAGGCGATCATGTACTAACTAGGCGATCTCATAGTCTTCTAAACTACACTTTCCTTCCTTTTTATTTTAAATAAAAACATACTTAGAATTCATTTAAAATATATCCCTTTTTATTCCAATTTAATTTTACAGGTCCTTACAGATGTGAGTTGATTTTATGATTGTTCGTTTTTATGGTGACACTTTACTTAGGATTGGATTTTATGAGACAAGTATGGTGAGAACCTAAGGAAAATCTCCACTGGACATTAACTTAACAAGTGTTAAGTAGATGTGAAGGTTCATTTCCATAAGGCCAAAGGAAAAACACATTTAATGGTGAAGAATGAATGACAATTAGGTGTGGAATTTAAGCAAACACAAGGTGAACAACACATATAGACCGAATTGAAACAAGAATACAAAAACAAGAACAAGACATATTTTGGAATTGAAATTAGGAGTGGAAATGGAAGGGAAAAGAGATGAGTGAAAAGAAACTTAGGAGTGGTGGAATTGTGAATGAGCACGCCACTTAGATGGTGAATTGAATCCAAGATAAGTGTTGATGCTGCCACTTGAGAGCTTCACAACACTCATAAGATAAGACCAATTTAGGAGGAGCTCACTCACTCACTCACTAATCACACAAGAATTTGTGTATAGTAACTTTACTCTAATTTTCAACTTATGAATACATGAGGTAGACCTCCCTATTTATAGATTTAGGAGCCTTGGAAAGCAAGCTTAAAGGGTAGAAAGGGAAAAGGGAAAAAGTAGGCAGCCATAGGGTTTGACTAAGTCAATCCCGTATTCTAGGCTTATCCTTCTAGAAACTAGGTCAAAATGCTTTCAAATGGGCTAAGAACAAGCTAGAATGCTACCTATACCCTCTACTATGCTAAAGGTACTTTATTCTAGCTTATTTATACTTTTTGGACTCCTTATTTGAGCCCAATTTATTTACACCATTTTTCTAAATATTTAAGAAGACTAATAGGAAAAACTTCAAATGCTCTGGACCTTGTCCATTCCTCCTATTGAAGAAGTCTTCCTGTAAGGACCTAGAAAATTTTATTGGAATGAAAGTGATATATTTTGAGTGAATTCTAAGTATGTTTTTATTTAAAATATAAAGGAAGGAAAGTGTAGCTTAGAAGTCTACGAGATCGCCGTTGTTGAAGACGGAGGCGACCTCCGACTCCTCTGGTACATAATCGCCAATCGCCTATGGTGCACATGATCGCCGAAAGTGCACTCAGTATGTGGTCAAGATACTGGATCAACCATAGTGGGTTCCAAAAACCACGCGTATCAAGGTGTGGGTTAAGCCTTAGATACGTTGTGCATGCGAAGCTCTATGCTTGAGCATAAGAAATCGTCCTTAGTGTTGCATGCATGGGCGCACGAGGAGTAGTGCTGATCTACTCTTGGAAATGTGAAGCGACCGACGTCACCAAGTCATGTGGAGATGATACCTTGGACGTAACATAGTGGGGTGAAGAACCTTCAGCAAGGCGTGGCGATGTGTCGTCGGGCATCGCCAGGGCGCGAGACATGCGGACATCGTCAGGGCGCGAGGCATGCGGGCATCGCCAGGGATAGACATCGGTCGTCTTCAAGAGAGAGACATCGGTCGTCTTCAAGAGAGAGACATCGGTCGTCTTCCAGAGAGAGACATCGGTCGTCCGCCAGGATGAGTCATCGGTGGAAGGTTATCGCGCGATGTTATGTTTCACACAGATAAGGTGGGACCCAGGCTCCCAGCATGAGACGTCCTACACGCGCGACACGTAGACAAAAAGGGTGGTTCAGAATAGTGGCATCAGAGAGTTGGTATGCGCAGAGACACACGTGGCCGTACTGTTCAGGGAAGCGTGCACGCAAGCTTTCCTGCAGAGTGGGTGGTGGCAGCGGCAATTGTGGACAAGTTGGTTTAGATTCAAAAACTCACTTCTGAGAGGAAAAGAAGGTTGCAGTGGTTCAAGAGTGACAGAGTGAGTTTACCTTCATCCTTCTCTTTTCTCTCCTTCGCGCTGCGATTTAGGCATCCTCAAGCACCAGTACGACGAGCGACGACTGCCCTTGGACACCTGGGAGGTTCTCTGCAAGTTCTCTAAACCGGACGCTAAAACAGAGTTAAGGCATCTTTAAGCTTCGGTGGGTTTTGGAGCTGTTGGTGTTTTGCGCAAGTTCAGGTAAGGGAAGCTAGCATTTCGTTTATAAAAACTTTAGGCGAGTAGGTTCTGAAGTGAGGGCGACGTGGTCGTCGGTTTCATATTCTTTTTCACGATGCTCTGTTCTTATGTGTGGGGCGACGTGATCGCCGGTTTTAAACGTTGATTTCGAACTCCCCTGTTCTAGTGTCGTTTGAAATTGTTTGAGATTGGAATGTGAAATGCATGCGATATTCGAAAATCTGAACCTTGGAATGATTGTTGCTGTGATTGGAATCGTTCATTTAAGTGTTATATGATGTGTTGAATGTTGTGAATGTGGGATCAAGACATAGTATTTTCAGGAAAGGAAATACCGTGTTGAGATTGGTTATGAGGTGTATTGATCAGTGAGTATCCTGTGAATGAGACGATCCTGACTTTGCTAATATGATGGAGTCACATAGATGAAGTCATTCAGTTGGTGAGAGTCGAAGGAGGTCTATATGTATGGGTAAGTCGTTTGAAAGATAACTGACTTGACCTGTTATATGGATTAACCCTGTCATACTGTGAGAGTGATGAGATTGAGATCGAGATTTTGTTGATGCGTATGGCTGTGGGAACATTACAGCAATGAAGTATGACAGGTGCAGGTCTCTGGATGCTAAGTTCAACGCACGAGTCTTCCGAAAGTAGTGTCAAGTGTCCGTGTGTGATGAGTCAGTGGAAGTCTGACGTGAGAAATGAGAAATATTGAAATTGATAGACACTTGATGGTCATGTGAAGGGAATGAGAAAGTTGATGGTTTTACGTGGGTGTTTTAAATTTGTTTTATCTTGATTTTAAAGTCTCATATCTAAATTCTCTTTAAAATATCTAGCTTACCCTGCGTTTTTGTTTTGTGGATGTTTTCTTAAACCTATGATGATCGTGTATAATTTACACGGGAGTAGATGATGTTGCAGGAAGTAGAGCTCCTCAGTGAGTGGTCGCCGGAAGGAGATCGCCTGTTTCTGTTTCTGTTAGGCGATCGCCTGTTTTCTGTCTCTGATAGGAGATCGCCTGTTTTCTGTTAGGAGATCGCCTGTTTTTTTTTATTTTGCTGTATTTTGTTAAAGTTTGGAAAACTGACTGGATATGTATTAAACTCCCTATGAGGAGAAATTTCATTATATATATATATATGTGTGTGTGTTCACTTCGATATTATTGTTTTACCTTTATTTCATTATATAAATATGAAAAGGATTTGGCGGGATGTTAAACTTCCTTTGCTTGTTGAAATGATCCTTTATAGTTGGCATTCTTGGTCATCGTCTTGTGGACTTGGTTTTGAAGTCTTTGTGGGTTTGTATCAAAGAGGAAGGCTCTTATTGTTCCTCCCGAGCATTCCCACTCAGACGGTCGTGCTCCCTTACCCCCCGCATCCACCCTGAGAGCCTTGACTCCGCCTCTCAACATATTGCCCAATTTTGAAGGTGAAGCGGAGAGCTCTAGAAGAAAAGGGTTATGGGACCTAAGGTTGGGCGTTTCCTCCTACCTCGAGGGTGTACTCATGCTGCTCGAAGATGAAGAAAGACTCATGGCACTTGGCGAACGCTACCTTATTCAAGAAGCCATAAGGAAATTTGAGCAGGCCCTGGTTACAAACTGCATGACTGCCAAGAAGATACAAAACCGTGGACCTGCAGAAGAGCTGAAGGCTCACGAAATTAAAGAACTCCATAAAGAGGTGGCAAACCTACAAAAAGAACTTCAACGTTTCCAATCCCTTTAAAACCAAATTGGTAAACTCCTCACCGAGAAGACCAAAGAAGCTGCAGAGCAAACGACTTGCTTGACTGAGGAAAAGAACAAGTTGCAACAGGAACTTGCCCAAAAGGATGAGCATTTTGCCAAGGAAATCGAAGTCTACAAAGTGGAGGTTGGTCAAGCCTTTCTGGTAGAGTTCAAAGCTGCTGTGGAACAAGCATCCGACCTCCATCCCAACATGGATTTTTGAACAGCTGGGCCTGGGTAAAACTGTGGTAGATGGTTAACTTAGGGAGGTGAGTAGTACACCTATGTTGTATAACCTTTAACTATTTTGCCTTGATGAACTTTCTTAGCATTATCAACAATTTATCCTTGCTTTACTTCAAACGCTTTATCTCACATGGATGCCTTAATTGCTTGTAAATGCATGTCACAAAAATTCTTGACTTATCTTAAGCATGATATCTTACATTAATGCACATGCGTTTAAATGTAATCACTATTCAAATGAACTTTTATCACTCAAACCTAGAATGAAGTAACAAAGATAACAAAAATTTAACTTAAACAAGTTCAAACATAAAATCATGAAGTTCTGATTAAATCAAGGAACTGACCTCTTGACAATTTGTACCCTATCGCCATACCAAGAAAATATTCTATCTAGGCGATTATAGGTGTACTTTGTACCTTGTCCTTTCCAAACATTATCTCGCATAGCACGTACTCGAACAGTTGCTTCTTTTCGAGCTTTGACATCCCTTTTCGCGTACTTATCTTTTGGGGTACCTGCACTTGGATACTTCCTTGTATGCCAATTTTACCCCGTCTCATCGTTTGTACGTAATTGATGTGAGTTGAATTTTAGATGTTTTCATTTAAGGTGACACTTTACTTTAAGATTGAGATTTTAGGAATTAATGGTGATGACCTTAGGAAAATTCCCACTGGACACTAACTTAACCAAGTGGTTAAGTAGGTGTGAAGGTGCATTTCATAAAGGCAAAGATAAAAATACAATTATAAGGTGAGAATGGATGCAATTGCGGAATAGAAGAAGGAATGCTAGGAAACATCAATGGTGGTTAAGGCCAACCAAATGATGAACCATACTTAAATAAGAGTGCCTAAAACCGAGAGCAACACAAGGAGAATTAACATAAATGGAAAGGAAACATGAAAGAAAATGGAAGAAGAAACTTATGGAGGTGGTGGTGGATGGTCATGCCACTTCGTGTGTGGAAACCACCAAGATAAGTGTTAGGCTGCCGTTTGAGAGCTTCATTCGTATTAGGATAAGACCAAAGGAAGAGGAGATAACACTCACTTAAGCTCACACAATATTTGTGTAGAGTAACTTTACTTCAATTTCAACTTGAAAATACATGGAGTAAGGCACCTTATTTGATGTAAGTTGCTTTTAGGATTTTTCCTTTTAAGAGGTGACACCTTACTTAGATTGAGATTTTAGCACTTTTAAGAGGTGAAACCTAAGGAAGATTCCCACTGGACACGAACTTAATCTACTGGTTAAGTAAGTGTGAAGGTTCACTTCACAAAGACAAAAGGAAAACACATGATATAATGAGCATGATGATGGTGCAGAAATTGAAGAACATGAAAGGGAACAACTTAAAGATAAGATAACCGAATGGAAGAGTAGAGAAGAACAAGAACAAGAACTTTAAGAAAATAAAGACATAAGCGGAAATGAAAATAAGATGAAGGAGAGGAAGCTTATGGTGATGGCAATGGAAGAAACATGCCACTTGGAGTATGGAGGTCCTCCAAGATAAGTGAAAGTTGGCCACCACTTGAAGAGCTCACACTCTCACAAGATAAGACCTAAGCTACAAGCTCACAAATCTCACACAAATTGTGTAGAGTTTCCTTACTATTCAATTTCAACATGAAAAATACAATGGGTAGGCCTCCTATTTATAGATGAAGGACCCTTGGAAAACAAGCAAGAGGGGTAGGATGGGAAAAGGGGAAAAATGGGCAGCCTTAGGGTTTGACTAAGTCAAACCCGCATCCTAGGCTTGTCCTTCTAGAAACTAGGTTAAAAAGCCTTTGAAAAGGGCCAAGAACATCCTAAAATGCTAACTATACCCCCTATTATACTAAAGGCATCTTGTTCTACCCTATATTTGCTATTTGGACCCCCAAAGTGAGCCCAAATTATTTACAACATTTTCTAATCATTTAAGAAAACTAGTAGGAAGAAGTTTAGGTGCTCCAGTCCTTGTCCGTTTCTCCTACTTATGAGATCTTCCTATGATTGTTGAGATGACCCTTCATAGTTGGTATCCTTGGTCATCTTCTTGTGGATTTGGTTCGTATCATGGTTTGTATCACAGAGTAACTTTACTTCAATTTCAACTTGAAAATACATGGAGTAAGGCACCCTATTTATAGGAATGGGTGCCTTGGTGGGCAAGAAGGGGAAGGGTAGGGTGGTAAATGTGTGAGGGGGCTGCCTTTAGGGTTTGACTAAGTCAATCCCACATCTTAGGCTTGTCCTTCTAGAAACTAGGTTAAAAAAACTTCCTAAAGGGCTAGAAACAAGCTAAAATGATAACTACACCCCCTACTATGCTACAAGCACCTATTCTGGCCTATCTTTGCTATTTTGGACCCCCGAAGTGAGCCCAATTTATTTACATAATTTTCTCTTGTGGAAAAATAAGAAGGAAGAACTTCTGATATTCTGGTTTATAACGGGTTCTTCTTTTGCTGATGCTTTCTCGAGGTTTGGTGGGGTTCGACTTTGTATACTGAGATGATTAACCTTTTTGTGAAGTGCTTGATGTGTCCTTAGTCATCTGTTGGTTGCTTTGGTTTGTATCAATAATGGACTCGACTATGTACACAGTACTTGAGCTATTCCTGCACTTACATAGCTTAGCCAGAGGGCACACCCGTAGAGCGCTTAACTCGGGTAGTCCCCAGCGCACCGAGTTATGTCATCTTATCTGCCTCGCACCACTTAATCTTCAGAGCGTCTAAGCTTAGAATCTTATTGACAAAAGGTCATCTTATCTGACCTTGGCCAACTAAAATTACTCACAGGGCACCTTCTCGGGTAGCTTCATCGAGAGAGGTTGTCCTACCTACCAATGGTAATCACTTTGCACTTATCCGTAGGGTGAGTTCCCCAGGAAGGTCGTTTTATCTGCCAATGGTAATCACTTTGTACTTACCTACAGGGTGACTTCCTAAGGAAGGTCATTTTATCTGCCAATGGTAATCACTTTGCACTTACCTGTAGGGACGACTTCCTAAGGAAGGTTGTTTTATCTGCCAATGGAATCACTTTGCACTTACCCGCAGGGTGACTTCTCAAGAAAGGTCGTTTTATCTGCCAATGGTAATCGCTTTGCACACAAGGTGCCTACTCGGGTAAGATTACCAAGAAAGATCGTCGTATCATGTGCCGACTTTAAACAAGCAAACAAAAAACAATGCACCATATTTCACGAACAAATTTTTCATTAGATGACCTCATTAAAAAAACCTCTCAAAGGAAAAAGAGCATCACCTTTAACTATCACATTGTTCAACAAGAAAACAATAAATCAAATAGATTAACTGAAATAAAACTAGAGATTTGCTGTGTTCCATGTTTGAGGAATGGTTCCCCCTTCCAGGGTCTCTAACCTGTACGCCCCATTCTCGAGAACTTCAACTACGCGAAACGGACCAGTTTACTTCGGAGACAACTTATTCTCCAGTTAGTAAGGGTGAGCTTTCCACATCACCAAGTCGGCAACTCTGAATTGTCTCAGTTTGCTCTTGGTTCTTTTCCTTAGCTCCACCTTTCTTTTCAGGGCCTTAGAGTTAACTCGGGCTTGCTCACAAACTTCATATAGTAAATCTAGGTTTACCCTTCTCCCTTCGTTAGACTCTTCCACAACGAAATTCTGGAACCGATAAAAGCTTTCCTAAATTTCCACCGGTATCATGGTATCTGATCCATATACCAAACTGAAAGGCGTCTCCTTGGTCGTCGACTAAGGAGTGGTGTGGTAGGCCCACAAAATCTAAGGAACTTCTTTTGACCATGTCCTTTTAGCTTTCTCTAACCCTTTCTTCAACCCCCTCAGCAAGACCCTATTGGCCGGCTCCACCTGACCATTTGTCTGAGGGTGCTCTACTGAGACAAATATCTGTTTTATCCCAAGTTCCGAACACAGCTTACTCAATTGCTGACTTGCAAACTGTGTTCCATTATCGGACACCAGGTGCCTAGGGATCCCAAAATGACACTATGTTTTTCCATATGGAATGTTGTACCTTATGAGTAGTAATCTGTGCAATTGGCTCGACTTTAATCCACTTCGTAAAGTATTCGATGGCCACCATAAGGTACTTCATCTGGCATATTGCTAAATGGAAAGGACCCAAGATGTCTATTTCCCAGGAATGGAAAGGCCACGGGCTATAAATTGATCGCAACTCCTCCACTGGTGCATGATGACAATCAGCATGCTTCTAACGTATGCAACTATCTGGGGAACTTTGAGGGTCTCCTGAGTCATTGACTGGAGACTCCTTCCTCTTTCGGAACATATCCCCAAGACTTCTGCATGAACGACTCGGAATGGACCTTCCTTAGATGCCCTGGGCGACTTCAATGTCTCTTGAATTACTGACCTTCGTTGACCTCCCTTTCCCGAGCTTGCCAGCTTCGCCTAGAGGTCAGCTCGGGAATTCTATTCGCGAGGCATGTGGACAAGCTCAAATCTAGCAAAGTGATGAAGACCAAGTAAAGGAGGCGACTGAGGCCCAAGCCCATGAAGCCCAAGCCCAAGTTGGGGCCCAAGCCTAACCAAATAGCTCAACATCCTTCATGCCTCAAAGGATGACTAGGAGCAAGGCTAAAGCTTTGGGAGAAGAGCATCAATGGATGTCTCTTTTTGTAATTACTTGTGTATAGTTTTTAGTATAACTTTAAAGTAAGGTGTAGATATTAAAATAAGGGGTGCCAATGTATAAAGATAGGTCACACCTTCCATGTGACATAAAGAGTAGGTGTAGGTGTAGTTTTTAGGAGGTGCCAAAGTAGAAAAAAGGTCACACCTCCCATGTGACTCAAGATTGGCTCCAAATTTGAATTAGAATTAGGAGGGAATTTTGAATTTGTTTCACTTTCATTTCAGCCCTCTAAACCTATAAATAGAGGTGCTTGGTCATTGTAAATTCAACATTGAAATTAGAAGAAAAGTTACTATACTCAAATTGTGAGTGAATTTTGTGAGACTTGTTCTACTCTTCCTTGTCTCATCTTATGAAGCTTTGGGAGCACTCAAGTGGCGGCAAATCTGCACTTATCTTGGATCATCACCTCCAAGTGGCGTATCCATTCCCAATCCATGGCTACAACCACATAAGTTTCATCTTCCATAGTCATTTCAATCGGTAGTTTTGATTCTATGTCTTGTTCTAGAATTTCAATTGGTTCTTTTGTTTCAATTTGTATTTCCATTCTGTTTTTTTGTGTTTAAATTCTGCACCTATTCTTTTTTTGAGTTCAGCACCTTGTTCTTCATTCATTCATCACCATTAATTGTGTTTTAACCTTGGACCTTTGGAAATGAACCTTCACATCTACTTAACACTTGTTAAGTTAATGTCCAGTGGGGATTTTCCTTAGGTGACTCACTCTAAATTGCTAAGAATCTTGATCCTAATTCTAAGAAAGTGTCACAAATATAATGAACCTAAAATCAACTCACATCACGAAGGCTCCTTTCAACAATATAACGTACCTGAGTTACGAGGCTAACTATGGATCTTTGGCATGATACTCACCTGTCACCTGCCCAGTGACAAGCAACGAGTCACTCTTTACTAACAGATTTTGAGCTCCCAACTCTTGGGCTAGCAACATTCCTGCTATCCGGACCTCGTACTCTACTTGGTTGTTGCTTGCTTTGAATGCAAACCTCAAAGATTGTTCGATCAACAAGCCACTTGGTCCCTCCAAAATGACCCCTGCTCCACTCCCTTGCTGGTTGGAGGATCCATCGACCAACAGAACCCATTGGAAATTTTTGGATCTAGCTGAGGACCCTCTGACGCAAGCTCTACCATAAGGTCAACATACACCTGTCCTTTGATTGGTCCTTGAGGTTCATACTGTATATCGAACTCAGACACTCCACTGACCAACAGACCATCCGCCTTACTATGTTGGGTTTCTGCAAAATCTTGCGAATGGGTAAGTCAATCATCACGATCACAATGAAGCTCTGGAAGTTATGACGGAGCCTTCGAGTTGTGAACACTAATGCTAAAGTAACCTTCTCAATAGGTTGGTAACGTTCCTCTGGTCCCTACAATACCTTACTGACAAAGTAGATTAGTCGTTGGGCCTTCTCTTGATCCTATACAATCACCAAGTAGATCGCTCGATTCGTGACAGTAAAATAAAGACGAAGGGGCGTACCTGGCAGCGGCTTACCATGGACAAGGGACTAGCCAAGTACTCCTTCAGCTTGACAAAGGCTTCTTCACATTCGGGGGTCCACACAAACTGGTTGTTCTTTTTCAAGCACTTGAAGTATGGATACCCTTTGTCTCCATTGGCTTATAGGAAACGAGACAGGGCAGCCATCCGTCCAATTAGTTGCTAGACCTCCTTCACAATAACAGGGCTTCTCATCCCTATAATTGCATCGCATTTGTCGGGGTTAGCCTCTACGCCCCTCTCGGTTAGCAGGAATCCGAGGAACTTCCCTGCCTCGACCCTAAACAAACACTTATCGGGATTCAACTTCAAATTGTACTTAGCGATCGTCATGAATAGTTCTTCTATGTCGGCAATATGTTGATCCTTTTCCTTTGACATGATGACCATGTCATCTACGTATGCCTGGACATTTCGCTCGAGGAAGGGGGCGAGAATCCTATCCATCAGCCTTTGGTAAGTGGCGTCGACGTTCTTGAGGTCAAAAGGCATGACCTTGTAACAATAACTTGCAAACTCGGCCATGAAGGCAGTCTTGCTCTCATCTCTGAGGTGCATACGGATCTGATTCTATCTGGGGAATGCATCTAGAAAACTCAGCAACCAACAACCTGAAGCACTGTCCATTAAGGAGTCGATGCTTGGCAACTGATATGAATCCTTAGGCATGCCTTGTTCAGGTCTATGAAGTTGATACATATCCTCCACTTCCCATTGGCTTTCTATACCAACACTACATTTGCTAACCACTCGGGGTATTCGATTTCCCTGATGTGGTCGGTATTCAAAAGTTTTTGGGTTTCTGCCCAGATGATCAGGCGTTTCTCTTCATTGAACTTCCTCCTCTATTGGACCACTGGTTGGACCCTCTCATCCATAGTAAGCCTATGGCAAAAAAATCGGGGTCTATCCCGAGCATGTCAGCAGATGACTAGGCAAATGCACTCATGTGCTTTGCTATCACCTTTGTTATCTGGTCCTGTTACTCTTGGCCTAGCGAGGTACCGAGCTTGATTATCTTTCCACCTATCTCCCTTTTTTGAACCTCACCAGTAGGTCCAGGTCATCGCTTGTTGGCAACTTTAGTCTCCATGATCTCAACATTCCCTCCTTCTTGAGCAACAACGGATGAGTATGTTCCCCTCCTGTTCTTCAAGCTACTTTCGTAGCATTTTTGGGTTGCTTTCTGATTGGACCTGAGAGTAATCACTCTTCCCTCAAGGGAAGGCAACTTCATCTTCATGTGTTTTGTGGAGGCTATCGCACCCAACCTGTTCAAAGAAGGTCTAACCAAAAGCAAGTTATAAGTTGAGGGTGTATTAACTACAATATACCTCACAACTAGAGTTCTTGTCGTGGTGTCATCGAAAAAGGTCGTTCTTACATCGATATACCCCCGCACCTCCACCTGATCTCCCGCAAAGTCGACTAGGCACCTATCGCGTGGCCTCAGTTGGTCGGGAGACAACTGTAAATTAACAAATGTCGACCAAAACATCACATCAGCTGAGCTCTCCTGGTCAATGAGAACTCGGTGTACCTTCCTCCTCATAGTGACAACAGATACCACCACCAGGTCATTTTCATGAGGGACCACGTCTTCCAAGTCGGATCTCTTGAAACAAACATTGGGCTCCGAAGAGATACCAGGCCTTCTTGTTTCTAGGGACATCACGACTCTTGCGTATCACTTGTGCTTAGTAGCAGTGCTCCTCCCCAAAGAATCCTCCCAAGGTTGTGTTCAACTTCGTATGAACTGGTACTTCATGCACCTGATCTCTTAGAGTAACTTTCCCTTTTGGTTCTTCCTTATCAACCTCCAGATATTCCTTCAAGAACCCTTCTTTCAGCAACTCTGTCAATTGGTAACCCAAGGCTATGCATCGCTCGATATCGTGTCCAAAACTCTTGTGAAATTCACACCAAACATCTTTTCTCGATCCCAAATTCCAATTAGCTTTTTGAGGAAACCTCAACTTGTCTGCTACTCCAAGCATACCTATCAGTTCTTTGTATGGCATTCGAAATTCGGGACGAAACTCATCCTCCTTAGCCTTTGTCTTAGGCTCATTCTTTCTGTATGGTGTTTGCCTCGAATCCACCTTCTTCCCGGTCGAGGTCTCATTAACCTTCAAAGGCCGGGAAGTTCTACCGCTCTACTTTGGCTTAGGTAGCCTAGAATATGAGCTTCCATTCTTCGTGGCCACCGCCTCCTTGGTGTTGATGTGGCAGAGGACCCGTTGTTGGATCTCGGAGAAAGTCTTCACTAGATTTCTGATCAACGAATCGCTGAACGGCCCTGTTGCGATTCCTTGCTCGAAAGTGGTGACCATCACATCTTTATCATGGGTCTGGAGTCTCACTGTGAGTGCCCAGAACCTATTCAAATACTCTTTCAATGCCTCCCCTTCTCTCTGCCGCAGATTAAAGAGGTTATACAGTATTGGAGGTTTGACCTAGTTGGCAGAGAATTGCTCTCAGAATAGCCTGACGAACTATGCAAAAGAGGTAATGTGGCAATCAGGGAGTCCATTGAACCATTGCAAGGATGTACCTAGGAAGGTGCTCATGAACATCTTGCACCGAACCACGTCTGACCCTCCATAAACAATCATCTGGGCATTAAAGGCCATGAGATGATTTTCAGGGTCTTCCACCCAGTGAAAATGATCTTGGGTGTGATGTAGTGCGCCGGAACCAACTTGTCCATGATTGCTGGTGAAAAAGGTTCAGGACAATCCCTCAAGGGCATATTTAAACCTCGCGCCCTTGTGGGACGTCGATCATGCTACTGTATTTCCCTACGCAAGTTTTCGTTGGTTTTGTGCTGCTCTTCCATCCGATCTTGCATAAGTGCTTGTTCAACTCAGGTTTCTTGTAGCCTTTCTTGCTCCTATCTGTACTGCTCATTAGCTTCCTAAAGAGTCCTCATGGTCTTCATGAGTTGCTACAATGTGGGAGCCTCACCTCCTTTCGATCCTTGCGGTACTTGTCTTGTACCCCTCATCTCGTCAGAAAACTTGATCACTAATATGGATGGAATTAGGTTTTATCGGGCCCCACGGTGGGACCAAATGTTCCCATCGGTTGACTCTTTCGCCAGTTGACCTAGGTTGAACGCTCCTCTTCGAATCTGCCTCCCTGGATCCTGATGTGTGTCTCTTATTTGCACTTTAGAATAACTTTGTTATGATAGAGGGCGCCCTACCTATTGATAACACTCTAACCATCAAGTAAGTGAGGGCTTACGAAAAAGTAATCAGTTTTAGTCTTAAGTGCAAAAAAACGTACCTTCACCTGGAGTCTGAAGCCCTTTTTATAAATATTCTTGTAATAGCTTTCATTCACGAGAATAAGATCTCAACTGAAATCATAACTAGAAACATTAATCTTTTATCTCTAACAGAAAAACCACCTGTCACGGGCACCAATTATCTTCAGGTGCTAACCACAAACTAACATTTTGTTTTAGGTGTGCACGCCTATCTTTTAGGGTTATTATCAAAAATTATCAAGATGTATTTCATCAGTATGTAACTAATATGTAACAAATAACAAACACACACACAACAACCACATGCGCACACTTATCTATAAGTATATACCATGGACCCTTCTCATATGACAGACTCATTATAATTATACCTTACTGAGCTTACTAATAAAACTGGGCCAAACTCATGACCCCGGGCCCAAAAATCGAGCTGATTACCCACCAACCCAAACCGAGAGCTCCTGCCTAATACAAAAGCAATAAGCCTTTCATCAAGTCTCAAACCTCCCACTGAAAAATTTCTCACTTTGGATTGAGGATTCTTTAGACAACTTCTATAGAACTGCATTTTGTTGAATTCTTCAACAACTCCAATGTTCCCTTTATTTATTCTTAACCCAGCATACTTCAATCCAGTAATAGCAGACCAAAATTTAGGAGTTATCTCCATGTCTACCCCTTTCACATGTGAGCATATGTTATTGTCAACAATTTGAAGATTGGTATAGAAAACTCTCACAAGGTTAGGATAGATATTCCCTGACATCTCTAGGAACCTTTTCAGCAACTGCTCTTTCAAAAGGCTCCTAACTTTAGTAAGTTTCTGCTCTTTAAACCAAATGAATGAGATGAGCTTGGGTTGTTTATTGCTTTCCTACTAGTTTCATGTAGGTACTTTTCAATCTTTTCATCTTCTCCTAAAAACTAGCTTTCTAAATGCCTACCCCTTTTTAATCCACGAGTCTTCATTCTTTTGGAGGAAGAAGGTGTTGAATCCATGAAGCAAGGATGAAATTTCAGCAATGGGTTGTTCCTGTGAAGAAAAATAATTGAACCAGCACATCTATATAAACAGAAAAAGTAATCAATATGTATTGGCATTTAGTGGCTTGTTTTTCAACAAAGAAAGAATTTGTTGCAGAAGAATATGCCATACGTCAGCCCTCAAACAACTTTCTTAGTAGCAGCAAGGACAAAAAATTGACTAACCATAAAAGCTCTTAAAATTCCAAGATATGGAATATATTCCATTTTGACTAGAATAACACCTAATCAGACTGTAGTCAAAGCCATAATAAATGCAATTTTGACTCATAACAGCTTTGGGAAAGAATCAGCAGCAAAATCAATGCACAGAGATTTAAAACAGCTTTAATGCAATGCTGCCAGAGGTGAAACAATCGGTTGTTTTTCTATGAAAGCAACTGTGATTTTTCATAAGCCAAGAAATTTCTACAAAGATGAAACAGAATTTTGATGATCACATATATCTTTGCATAGAGATTTTTCACAATAGATTTACACACGAAAAGGCATCAAATGAGATTTTATTTAATCAAAGTGAATTAAAAAGAATACAAGTTAAGAAATAAGAAGGCATAAGTTCTTAGCTTTTTGATAATTTTCTCTTTCAAGGTACCATAGTACATGAGTCGAGAATTTCACTTGACTTCAAAGAAAACTGTGTGCAATTAAGATCTTCATTTAAGAATCTAGTTTGGATCTTTTTCTTTTTGTCTTGATTATTTAATCCAATGATTCTTGGCTCTTAAGAGTATCGGTAAGAAAACAAGATCAAGTAGCAAGGTTTTGATTCCCTAACAAATTTGGGTCCATTGGCATTAATTGGATCATTAGAAGCCTTAGAATTCTTAGGAACCCATTTCAAAACACCCCTGGGAATAGAAAATTTCCTAATTCTACAAAATCTGACAGAGTGGCCCTTTTTCATACAGTAACAGCATGAAACAAACGGTTATTTCGACTTTTCAATTGGTTATTTTTCAAAGAAACTTGAAAAAGACTTTGAAACACCGCTTTTCTTGTTCTGTGGATTAAAACCCAAACTAGCTTTACCAAAGACACATTTTTTAGAAGAAAGAACAATTTCAAATTTTGATTTGCCTTTAGAAAGCTTATCCACAATTTTTACAAGGTAGTGAACCTTCTTTTGAAGAGATTCACAATTTTCATAAAAACTTGAGTCACATTTGCAAGAAGAGTTTTTGTAAATCAATTCCAGATTTTCAAAAATCAATTTTTGAATTATTAAGCTCTTATTCCAATGTTTTGACTCTATTTTCCAGCCAATTATTCAAGCCTTTCAATCGATTGTTTAAAAGGGCCAACCTATTAGCTTCTTCATGAGTTTCTTTAAATGCATTAAGAAGCTGGCAGTAATTTTCAAAATTGATTGAGGTGTTGGAACTTACACTGCTTATGTCAGATTCTCCCTTCGCCATTAAGCAAAGATTTGCTTCTTCATCTCTTGAAGATGAGTTAGAGGAAGAAACTTCATTATCTTGCCAAGCAATGTAGGCTCTCTTGGCTTCGACTTTCTTTTCACCTTTCTTTATTCTCATTATTAGGGCAATCAACTTTAATATGGCCATGTTCACCACATCCAAAGTAGGTATATTTGTTAGTATTAAAATCATTTAGTTTTTTTGCTATTATACCTATTGAAGGGTTGATTCTTGTTGTTTTTCTTCAAGAATTTTCTGAATTTCTTGGTTAGCAAATTGAGGGTTTCTCCATCACTGTCAACACTTGAATCATGATAGTTTTTATGTCCAGCAGCCTTCAAGGCAATGTTTCTCACATGCTTATCTTTATTTTCTAGAACATTAAGCCTATTCATATCCAATTCATGTTCTCTAAGCTTTCCAATAGTGAAGTTGTTGTCAAGGATGTTAAATCTTTAGATTCAGAGATGGTTGTGACCTTGGGCTGCCAAGATTTGTCTATGCACTTGAGGATCTTGATGGTGAGTTCCTCTTTATCAAACATTTTTCCAAGACTCATGAGGTGGTTGACAATATGAGTAAACCTCTTTTGTACTTCTGCAATTGTCTCTCCTTTCTACATTATAAACATTTCATATTCTTGGATGAGAGCATGCTTCCTTGCTCTCTTCACATCATTTGTTCCTTCATGAGTCACTTCAAGAGTATCCCACATTTCTTTTGCGAGGCACATTGTGATACCCTGAAAAACTCATCATAATTTAAGGCAAATGTAATAATATTCTTTGCAATGCAATCATATAGAGCCTTTTTGCTTTCATGCTCAATCCATTAGGACCAAGGTTTTTCATAAAACACTTTATCTTTTTCAAGCATAGGAACAAAAGGACCGTTTTCAATTGCATCCCAAATTCCTTTATAAATTAATTTTACAAAGATATTCATCCTAATCTTCCAAAATCGATAATACAAACCACAAAACAGAGGTGGCCTGTTAATTGAAGCACCCTCCCTAAAGGGTAGTTTTTTAGCCATGAAAAAGATTTTAGGATAAAAAACTTGAATGACTTTAAATAACTTAGCTCTTGAACAAGAAGGGGATGAATTGTTTTTGAAAGATTTTTGCAAAGATTGAAGGTAGATTGAAAGATAAAGGAGAATCAATCAATTGGAAATTTGTTCAATTGATTTAAAAACTGTTTTTCACTTAACATCAGAAAATCAATAGGTTCTTTTTGCGAAAGGTTTAATTACCTTATTTGTCCCTACATTTAGGGTCAATATTCAATTTAATATAGTGGTTTAAAAAAAAATCAATTTGGTCCCTTTGTTTTTTAAAATGTATACAAATTGGTCATTTTCGTTAAGTCTCAGCTTACGGCGTCAAGTGATGCTTACGTGACAGAGAGATGGGATTGATAGATGTGACGTGTCAAGTTTCACCTTTTTCATTTTCTCTCTCTCTCCTCCACCTTCCACCACCACCTTTTCCCTTTTCACTCTCTCTCCTCCACCTTCCACCACCACCCTTTTCCCTTTTCTCCCTCATCCTTTTCTCTTCTTTCTCCAACTATACCAAGAATGCAATCATGCTATGCACCTCTTAATGCTCCATATTCACATAGTAAAAATAAAATATATAATTAAAATGATAAAATATTTTAAATTAAATAATTTTATTTATAAATATGTAATTAATTAAATTAGATATTTTTATTGGTTGTAAATAAGATAGATATTTTATTTCTTTTTTTTAATCAATAATTTATTTTCATTTTGCATTTGTATTAAACGTAATTATAATATATTTATCTATTTATAACTTATTTTTTATATATTAATTTTTAAATTTAAATTTTTAACGATTGTAAAGTTCTTTATTTTCTAATATATTATAAATAAACAAATATTTTGTTTCTAAAGGAAAGAGCAATAAATTATATTTATATTTTTAAGGGTTATTAATTAAAATGTACTAAATTTATATTTAATTCATAGTGTATTAACATATTTTTTCACTAATTATTCATTATATACAAAAATAATAATTTTAAACAGAAAATAAAATTATATATAATAATTTTATTTTAGTAATATTTTTTAATACAAATAATGTAAAAAATTATTATGCAAAATATTTCAAAAATAAAAAATTCCATACACTTAATTTAAATATATTACTTAATTTAATTATAAAATTAAAAATAATATAATTATTTTAATTAATATTTTATATTTTGTATAATAAATTAATTTTAATTAATTAGAAAATTCTCAAAAAAAAAATAACAAAAAAAATATGGAGAGTCAATCCAGACCGATAATATTCATAAGGATTTAAACTATAATTGAACCAAATATAAAAGAGTGATAATTATTTTCTATATTACTGTACCGACCAGTCCTCGAATGTGGAGACCTGCTGACGATAGCAAGCCACGTCAGCTGGGCCCTACAGCCATGTAGCCAGGGCCCCACAAGTAGCGTGGAATAGTGGGTCGATGAGTAATCAGTGGTGTCGATCACCAGGGTAAGCTGATGTGTCCTCGTCATAGCGCAGGGTGATGAGTCCTCGGCAACAGAGTATGACGAGGTGACGTCGGTGCTGGGTGATTTGAATGACATGACCAGAACAACTAGGGTTGGTTCCCAGAGTGGGTCAATCAGAAGGAAAGCCCAAAGATAAGGTGAGGCCTATATCACGAAGAGCTTATGCGGGTGGCAGGGAAAGCACAGTGAGGTGCAGAGTCCTGAGGGGTCGAGTACTCATCAGAACTTGGGTTCCCCAGTAAAGCTACATGCATGGCACGTGAACAGTGAAGGCACTCCCAGAACAGGTGGCCCCAGAGACTAGGTGCACGAGGAGGCACCCAGGTGGTCACCCTGTTAGAGTTTGCACTCAAGATAAGGAAACCTTATGTGCCAGATTACCCTAAGACTGGGTGATAGCGGCGCAAGGGTATTCCAGTAAACCCTAAATATGGGTAGCGGCACAGAGGAAACCCTAGACTATATAAAGGGTAGTAAAACACTTCACAAAGGTACACAGTTTCTAGACCTAAACACAATTACTCAAACACTTGGTGTTTCTTGCCTAATCTTGACTTGAGCGTTGGAGTGCAAACGGCCTCTAGGGCACCCCCTTTCTCTTTTGCAGGTGCAGATTGCTTCGAAAGAACCAAGCACCTATCAACGTGAGAGAGGAGGCGTGTGAGTGTTGTGGAGTCAACCGACAGGCGGGTCAACCGGGGAGAACATTTGGCGCCCACTGTGGGGCCGAAATAAAACAAGGTCCCATACATGAGAGTGAGAGAAGAAGCGACAGAGATGAGGAATACTAGACAAGGATTCGTTCCACCAAATGGGGGTGAGAGCGTTACCATGCAACAACTTATGGAAATGATGTGCGCTCTCCAGGAGACGGTGGCGGAGTCTAGAGCGCATCAGGCGCGTATGCAGGCAGACCTGGCCGCATCACAGGCTAGGAATGAGGAGTTACACAGGGCGAATGAGGAGTTGCGTTTAAACTAGCACCATTTGCAGCAAACTGGGGATCGCATAGGGGACGATCGGGCTCCACCAACGCCACCAAGGGCTTTCCCCATGCCCTTCCCCCAAGCGATCATGGACACGGTGGTCCCAGTCACCTTCGTGGGGCCTAAGGCCGTGTTCACCGGGGTAGAAGATCCTGAAGCGCATCTCACAGCGTTCCACACGCAGATGATGCTGTCTGGTGGATCTGATGCAGTGCATTGCAAGCTCTTCATGACCACGTTGACGAGGATAGCACTGGAGTGGTTCGTTAGCTTGCTCGAGGGGCATATCACGTCTTTCGCGCAATTCTCCACGCTGTTCAAAGAACAATACATTGTCAACAGGGCCCCTCCACCAGTGTCTTACGATCTCTTCGACGTAAGGCAGCATCAAAGGGAGTCCCTTAAAGATTACCTCAACAGGTTTGGGGCAATGGTGGTGAGGTTGCACACCAAGGATGACGATATGGTGGTGCATGCCTTCAGGAAGGGAATATTGCCAGGGCCTTTCAGCGAGTCCCTAATCCGAAATCGCCCCAAGGCCTTTGGCGACATTAAACGACGTGTTGTTGCTCCCATTGTCGCAGAGGGAGAGCTCAATGAGAAGCGAGAAAGCGCAATCTCGTCAAGACCGCGAGTGCGTAGTCAACCTCAACCCCTGCGGGTGCACGAGGCGACAACAAAAAAGAGGACTCAAGGCAAGCAAAAGCCCTATGAGGCAAGAAAGCCCCAAGGGCACGCGCTAAGGAGGATGTGCCCCCTAGACATGATTTCCTAGTGGAGCTGAAGGAGCTGATCGCCATTCCTAACATGGCAGAAAGGTTGAAGATGCCCCCAAAGACGGACAAGAGGTTGGGGCCCAACAAGAACGCCTGGTGCGAGTTCCATCAGGCTTTTGGCCACCCCATTCGCAACTGTCTGGCCTTAGGCCACCAGTTGGACGAATTGGTCAAGAGTGGGTTCTTGAGTGATTACCTGAAGGAGACACAAGGGGGCGAGGCGGTGGTAGCCCCAAGGGCTGATCAGGGGCACGAAGTGCCCATACATGGCGAGATCCACACTATAGCGGGCGGATTCTCAGGAGGAGGGTGTACCTCATTGCAGTGCAAGAAGTATGCGCGTTTAGTGATGACAGTGGAAACATGTGAGGAGGACCACTTCCCAGACATCGACCTTGTCTTCAAAAAGGCTGATCGTCGAGATGTTGTCCCCCACGATAACGATCCAGTGGTGATATCAGTTGTCACTGCGGGACACAGGGTGCATCGGGTCCTTGTGGATCAAGGAAGTTCGACCGATGTGATGTTCTGGTCGACCTTCAACAAATTACAGTTGTCCCCTGACCAGTTGCGGCCTTACGTCGGCTGTCTGTATGGGTTCGCAGGAGACCAGGTAGAGGTGCGGGGGTACATAGAGCTAAGGACCACTTTCACTGATGAAGTGGCCTCCTGCACAGAGAACATCAAGTATCTGGTGGTGAACGCCCCATCTGCCTATAACATGCTCTTGGGTAGACCAGCCTTGAATAGGTTGAGGGCGGTGGCGTCCACAAGGCATATGAAAATGAAGTTGCCTTCTATGGAGGGGATGGTGATCACCATCAAATCAGATCAAAAGGAGGCTAAGAAGTGTTATGAGAACAGCCTTAAGACGAGAAGGGGAGTATGCACGGTGACCACCCAGCCTCCAGGTGGGAGGGGTGATGACACTGACATGCCCCGAGGAGACATCGGTGTCACACGGGCAGAGGTCGCCCAGGCGAGGCGACCTGAACCGGTAGAGGAAGTGGTAGAGAAGGAGATTGGGGGCAAGATTTTCAAACTTGGCAAATCCCTGCCTCAGGAGACTCAGGACCAAGTAGCCGGAGTTATAGAGCGACACATGGACGCTTTCGCTTGGTCCGCTTCAGACATGCCAGGTATTGACCCTGACTTCCTATGTCATCGCCTTGCGTTGGATCCCCATGCCAGGCCTGTGAGACAGTGGAGGGGCAAGTTTAACGACGAAAGGAGGCAAGTGGTTAGGGAGGAGACGCAGAAGCTGCTCGACGCAGGCCACATACGGGAAATCCAATATCCTGAGTGGTTGGCCAATGTCGTATTGGTAAAAAAGGCCAATGGAAAATGGAGGATGTGCTTAGATTTCACTGACCTCAACAAGGCATGCCTGAAAGACTCCTACCCCTTACCCAACATTAACGTGTTGGTAGATAGCGCCTCGGGGTGCAAGTTGCTTAGTTTCTTAGATGCCTTCTCTGGGTACAATCAGATAAAGATGCACCCGAGATATGAAAGCAAGACAGCGTTCATGACAGAGTTGTCCTGCTACTGCTACACCGTCATGCCGTTTGGCTTGAAGAACGCAGGCGCCACATATCAGAGGCTATTGGACAAAGTCCTTGCCCTTATGCTGGGGCGCAATGTATAAGCCTATGTAGACGACATGGTGGTGACGTCCCAGGTGCGAGGTCAGCATGTAGCTGATTTGGAGGAGCTATTTAATACAATAGCTAAGTACAGGTTGAAGCTGAATCCAGAGAAATACGTCTTTGGGGTAGAGGCAGGCAAGTTCCTTAGTTTCCTACTTACAGAGCGAGGGATTACTGCCAACCCAGACAAGTGCGTGGTGATCATAGCCATGAGGAGCCCGACATCGGTCAAGGAAGTGCAGCAGTTGACGGGTCGGATGGCTGCCCTCTCCAGGTTTGTGTCAGCGGGAGGAGACAAGGGCCACCCCTATTTCCAATGTTTGAGGAGAAACAGCAGATTCTCGTGGACCTCGGAAAGTGAACAGGCGTTCCTTAAACTCAAGGAGTACCTGGCTAGCCCGCCAGTATTGTGTAAGCCCCAACTCGGCACCCCGCTACGATTGTACTTCGTAGTCACAGAGAAGGCGGTGAGTTCTGTCTTGGTTCAGGAACAGGAGCAAAGCCAAAAGCCCATCTACTTTGTCAGCAAAGTGTTACAAGGGCCAGAGGCGAGATACCAAGCCATAGAAAATGTGGCCTTGGCAGTTGTGTTCTCAGCCCGGAGACTTCGTCACTACTTTCAGAGTTTCATAGTGGTGGTGATGACAGATCTACCAATACGTAAGGTCTTGCAGAAGCCAGACGTGGCGGGAAGAATGGTGCGATGGGTAGTCAAGTTTTCAGAATTCGACATTCAGTATGAGCCTAGAGGTCCGATCAAAGGACAGGTCTACACTGATTTTGTGGCCGAGATGTCCTCGATTGAGTCCCAGCAGGAAGAACCTAGCTTCAGGTGGGTGTTTTCAGTAGATGGGTCCTCAAATCAGCAAGGTAGTGGTGCGGGAGTGATCCTTGAAGGGCCCAAGGGATTATTGATAGAGCAGGCCCTGCGGTTCGCCTTCAAAGCCAGCAATAACCAAGCAGAATATGAAGCCTTGATTGCTAGAATGCTATTGGCTAAGGAGATGGGAGCGCAGACTCTTATGGCGAAGAGTGACTCACTGTTGGTCACAGGTCAAGTGGCAGGACAGTACCAGGCCAAAGATCCCTAGATGGCCTCCTACTTGGAGTATGTTCAGCAATTGAAGAGTTCTTTTGAAACCTTCGAGCTAGTGCATGTGCCCAGGGAGCAGAATGCCAGAGCTGACTTGTTGGCCAAACTTGCCAACTCATGCAAGAGGGGCAGGCAGAGGACGGTCATCCAGGAGACCCTGAGGGCACCTCGTACTTATACAACTGACAATTTGGTGGGAGTCCATTAGATCAGCCAATCACACAGCGAGAAGAGGAGTCATCGGTCGTTGACCCAAGAAACTCTGAAGAAGTCACGGGTCAACGCCTGCATGCCAATAGAGGAGGGGCCATCGCAAGTCTGCCTGTTACAGAGTGGAGAGACATGGATGACGCCCTATAAGCGCTACATAGCCGATGGGATGCTCCCAATAGAGCCAATGGAAGCAAGGAAGATAAAGAAGAACTCGGCCAAGTACACACTCATTGATGGCGAGTTGTACAGGCATGGGTTTACCCACCCCATCCTGGTGTGTGTACATGGTGAGCAGTGTGCGAGAATAATGGCAGAGCTCCATGAAGGCATATGTGGGAGTCACATCGGAGGTCGTGCTTTGGCTTCTAAGGCTGTTCGAGCAGGGTACTATTGGCCGACTATGAGGGAGGATTGCACTAAGTATGCGCAGTAGTGCAAGTAGTGCCAATTGCATGCTGATTGGCATAAGGCGCCACCAGAAGAGCTCAGGTCGATATACAGCCCTTGGCCATTCCACACCTGGGGAATCGACATGCTGGGGCCTTTCCCTTTGGCAGTACGCAAGCAGAGGATGGTCATCTAGGAGACCCTGAGGGCGCCTCGTACTTATACAGCTGACAATTTGGTGGGAGTCCATCAGATCAGCCAATCACACAGCGAGAAGAGGAGTCATCGGTCGTTGACCCAAGAAACTTTAAAGAAGCCACGGGTCAACGCCTGCATGCCAATGGAGGATGGGCCATCGCAAGTCTGCCTGTTACAGAGTGGAGAGACATGGATGGCGCCCTATAAGCGCTACATAGCCGATAGGATGCTCCCAATAGAGCCAATGGAAGCAAGGAAGATAAAGAAGAACTCGGTCAAGTACACACTCATTGATGGCGAGCTTTCCCTTTGGCAGTACGGCAGATGAAGTACCTCGTGGTCGCCATAGAATATTTCACGAAGTGGATCGAGGCTGAGCCAGTAGCACAGATCACAGCCCAGAAGATCCAACACTTCGTGTGGAAGAATATAGTGTGCCGCTTCGGAGTGCCCAAGCGTTTGGTGTCTGATAATGGCACCCAGTTCGCAAGTCAACATTTGGGGAAGCTATGTACAGAGTTGGGGATCAAGCAAGTGTTCGCATCGGTCGAGCACCCTCAAACCAATGGGCAGGTCGAATTGGCCAATTGAGTCCTACTTAGAGGACTGAAGAGAAGGCTGGAGAAGGCAAAAGGGATGTGGGCTGAGGAGGTTCCCAGAATTGTGTGGGCTTACCATACTACTCCCCAGTCAACTATGAAGGAAACCCTTTTCAGCTTAGTGTATGGTTCATATGCCATGATTCCCGTAGAGATCCAGGAGAGTTCGTCGCGTTTCCAGAACTTTATCGCTGAGGAGTCCAATGAAGAAAGGAAGGTGAATTTGGACCTCTTGGACGAAGTTGGGGAAGAGGCAGGAATCAAGGCCGAAGCATTGAAAAGGAGAGTTGAGCTTAAGCACAGTTCTAAGTTGAGAGCTCGGCAGTTCCAGGTGGCCGACCTAGTTATGCGAAAGGCATCTCCCTAACAGATAGAGGCATGTAAATCGACCCTAAAGTCCTCAGAGGGATAAGACATGTGGGCGATGACAAGGTGGTGAGTGTTTTTCAAGTTAGAAGTTTTATGAAGTTTTGCCCATAACGAAAGCGTTCTACCTATGGGTGATTCTGAGTGAGGCGCACTCTTTATGGGGTGATTCCATGGGAGAGTTCGACCAAGTATGCCAAGACAGTGAAGCGACAATAGAGATACAAATGCGGGCAAATTGAAATATAAAGGCAAACAAATATGAAGGCAAGTAAACGAATTAATTATAATGGAAGTTAGTTACAAGGAGTTCAGCTGTGAGATACAATTGCTTAGAAGACCTATCTAGGCACTATTTACCCGTTGACTACCTGCATAGTTGCAGAGTATGGTGAGAGGTCCATCTCAGGATGCATGCAGGCAACCTGAGCAAGGGCATCATCGAAACCCTGCCCATAGGCGTCGGCGACATCTTCAGTGAGCTCGGCCTCGGTCTTCTTCAGCAGCTCAGTTTGTTGGGCAAGTTCCTCCTCAACTTTGCCCAGCTGAACCTCTTAGTTGGTCGCCCTCTCCTCTAGCTTGGTCATTTTGGTTTGAGCCCCCTCCAACTGCTCTTCTAGTTCAATGATTTTGTTGCGGAGGGGGAGTATCTTCGCCTCAAGCTGGAGGGCCTCCTGCCCCTTAGAGAAGAGGAGCTTCTTGGTCTCCTTCTCAGATTGGCAGAGGCTGGCCAATTCTTGGTTAAGGGCAGTCTCGCGCTTGGCCGCTTGGTGGAGCTGGAGATCTTTCTGTTCCAGCTCTTTCTCCACTTTAGCAGCCTTCTCTAGCAGCTCTGCCTCAGCATTTCCCTTGACCAGTAGGAAGTTGGAGGCAGCAAAGAACTCCCCAAGGCCATGACTAATGAGGTCCCCTAGAGAGTTCCTATCCATGGCCTCCATGGCAGCTTGGCTAGGCATCTGTGCAAGAGTCCGCCGGAGAAGGGGAGGCAGCTCGGGAGCAGGAGGCACTTGGCTGGGGTATAGGGCACTCTCCCCTCCACCCTCGAGCGCCAAGAGTGGCTCGGGTGGAGATGAAGCACTAGGAGGGTGCTCCCTGAAGGAAGGAGGTTGCCCCTCTGTAGCAAAAGAGACCTCTGTGGCAACCTCCACCCTTTTCCTCTTGAAGATGAGGCCGGAGCAGGTGTCCTCGTCCTCAGAAATTTCAACTGGGGCTGCCCTCTTCGACTTGTCAGCAATTGGTTCTGGGGCAGCCACAGCGGGCGATGAAGGGCCAGCAGTATGGCGACTTAGCACATCAGCCAGCCTCTTCTCTTTCTCAGCGCTTAGCACCATGCCTGCAATGGACAACAAGAAAGGGTGAGAAGAGTCAAGTATGAAACACAAAGGCAAGTATATACGAGACCAAGACAATGTACCAATGTAAACGCTGAGGGTCTTGGCACCATATTCGTGCCTAATCAGCTGGGTGGTGTCGAACACCACGCCCCAGCTGGAGAGAGTTTGGCACACCTCACAATCAAAGGGCATCAGCTCCTCGAGTCCGCGAGGCTTCTTAAACTTTAACTTCTCCACCCAGTATAGTGGGAACCCATCGAGCATGGTGGAGTCGTAGGAGCTACAGCAGACTCGGAAGAACTTCCCTTTGAAGCCCTTATATGATTAAGAGAAGAGGGTGAGCAGAACCCTCCCAGCCACCCCGTTAAGGCTTACCCAGAGCCTTTTCCCAGGGCTCTTCGCCTCGAAGAAGTATAGAAATACATCTATCGAGGGAGTGAACCCTAGGTTGTTGCAAAGTATGGAAAACGCCCTGATGAAGGCCCAACTGTTCGGGTGCAGCTGAGCGGGCGCTACGTTCAACTCCGTGAGCAAAGCCCTCTCGAACCCAGTGAAGGGAAGACGGACCTTGACTCGCTTGAACACAGTGGCGTAGAAGAAGAAAAAGGGTTCCCCGTCATTGCAACGTTCATCGGTGCAGACAGGTTCGCCTTCCGTACAGGGTCGCACCGAGATATATGCATCAGTTTCCCTGTAGAAGATGTGTCCCTTGATCTCGTTTTCGTCATCCCTGTGTTCTTGTAGATCTTCACAGGACGTGAGGTTTGAGGTCTCAGCAAGGAGATCCTTAGAAGCCCAGGTGTAGAGGGCCTTGTAGTCAACCACTACGGTTGGAGGAGGGTTGGAGGTTGTTTTGGTTCTGGCCATCTCGAATCTAAAACAAGTGAGAGGCAGGAAGAGAAAAGGGCTTAGAAGAAACGATGACGAAAACAATGGTGGACGAAGACTCAAAAGAAGAACGAAACTCAGGAACGAAGAACAAAAACCCTAAAGGCAGAAATCAAAAATAGGCCCAGAACAGCTACAGCATGCAACAAGGAAGATTAAAATTACACTACGAAGAGAGGAAGAGACATAAAAATCATACCTTTTGTTGAACAGAGACGAGCAGGGTGAGGTAGTTAGAGTGGAAGTGAAAGCGGAAGCGTGCGCAAGAAGATAGAGTTGCAGAAGTGAGAATGCAAAGTGATGAAACAGTGAAGTGGTGCGGGATTTTAAAGAGGTTTAACGTAGCCCTAGGGAGCGCAAACGTTAGAAATCCCAGACCGTTGATGGGGCCATACGTCTACAGATAAAAGGGGGGTTGGTGAAACATCCCCTCAGTGCACTGTTCACGTCCTTACGCGCAGAGCCACGTAGGTCACCGGGCCGATTACTTAGTCTCTTCGCTGAAACAAGTTAACAGCTTGAGACTGGGGGGCTTGTGTACCGACCAGTCCTCGGATGTGGAGACCTGCTGACGATAGCAAGCCACGTCAGTTGGGCCCTACAGCCATGTAGGAAGGGCCCCACAAGTAGCGTGGAATAGTGGGTCGATGAGTAATCAGTGGTGTCGATCACTAGGGTAAGCTGATGTGTCCTCCTCATAGCGTAGGGTGATGAGTCCTCGGTAACATAGTATGACGAGGTGACGTCGGTGCTGGGTGATTTGAATGACATGACCAGAATAGCTAAGGTTGGTTCCCAGAGTGGGTCAATCAGAAGGAAAGCCCAGAGATAAGGTGAGGCCTATATCACGAAGAGCTTATGCGAGTGACAGGGAAAACACAGTGAGGTGCAGAGTCCTGAGGGGTCGAGTACTCATCAGAACTAGGGTTACCCAGTAAAGCTACATGCATGGCACGTGAACAGTGAAGACACTCCCAGAACAGGTGACCCCAGAGACTAGGTGCACGAGGAGGCACCCAAGTGGTCACCCTGTTAGAGTTTGCACTCCAGATAACGAAACCTTATGTGCTAGATTACTCTAAGACTGGGTGATAGCCGCGCAAGGGTATTCCAGTAAACCCTAAATATGGGTAGCGGCGCAGAGGAAATCCTAGACTATATAAAGGGTAGTAAAACACTTCACAAAGGTAAGTAGTTTCTAGACCTAAACACAGTTACTCAAACACTTGGTGTTTCTTGCCCAATCTTGACTTGAGCGTCGGAGTGCAAACGACCTCTAGGGCGCCCCCGTTTCTCTTTTACAGGTAGGGGTGGCAAAGCGGGCTGGCCCGCCCTGCATAGGTCCGTCCCGCACTTGGCCATCAAAAAGCGGGCCGGGTTGGCCCGCCCCGCAGAGAATTTGTGGGTTGATTTTTCTAGCCCGCCCTGCATAAGGGTTGGCCCGCAGGCCTGCGGGCCAACCCGCATAAGAAATATTTTTAAAATAAAATACTTTTTTAAATAAAAATTTGATTTTTTTTTATTTAGATGCATTAAGTAAATGGTTTCATAATATTATTTTCATGAGACATGCGTGGTAAGATGTTATTAAAAATTTCGGAATGTTAAATATAAGGATACATAAAGAAAATATGGGGATGCAGAAAAAAAAATTTATACATTTTAAAGTTATGCGGGTTATGCGGGCCAACTCGCCCCGCCCCGCACTTGGCCCGCGCGGGCTGTGGGTTATGCGGGGCGGGCCTAAGCGGGCCAGTGGGTTGAAAAATGCAACCCGCCCCGCATTTTTTTCAGCGGGCCGCAGGCCAGCCCGCATGGCCCGCCCCACTTTGCCACCCCTACTTGCAGGTGCAGAGTGCTTCGAAAGAACCAAACACGTATCAACGTGAGAGAGGAGGCGTGTGAGTGTCGTGGAGTCAACCGACAGGCGGGTCAACCGACGAGAACAATTACATATAGTTTTCATATATTACAATTATTAATTATGAAAATATAAAACATATCCTTCGTCTATAGATAAAATATATGTTTATAATATTTTAAAAATTCTTTTGAAATAATTTTAAAATAAATTATAACTTTTGTATGAAATATAATTATTTCAAATAAAATTAATTATTAAAATTAAATTTATAAGGATGAAAGTAATAATTAACATATTCATATTAAATATATTACTCAATTAAATGATGTGTTTAAAAAATATAACTATTTTTAACTTAAAATATTTGTTTTTTCTTAATTATAATAATTAATATTTTTTAATATTAAATTATTGTAGAAAACAATAATAATTAAAAAAAGACTTAAGAAATGTCAATAATTTAAAATTAGTAAATATGTTTACCATGACTAAAAAGTAGAAACTGAAAAGGTAATATAAGAAAATAATCTAATGATGGCTTAAATGTTAAGAGTATTATTTCAGTTTATATAAAATGGTGAAATGAAACTATGTCTGTTAGCTAAATGTGACACATCATTAAAAAAAGAAAAAAAATAAATTGAGACCGTGTGTGCGGCATGTTGCGGCTTTCAAGCCAAGCAGTGCAGGAGTTGTGGGAGTATTGTGGCTGTGTGAACCTGGAGCATTAAGAGGTGCATAGCGTGATTGCATTCTTGGTGTAGTTGGAGAAAGAAGAGAAAATGATTAGGGAGAAAAGGAAAAAGGGTGGTGGTGGAAGGTGGAAGGTGGAAGGTGGAGGAGAGAGAGAAAAGGGAAAAAGTGGTGGTGGAAGGTGGAAGATGGAGGAGAGAGGGAGAAAACAGAAAAGGTGGAACTTGACACGTCATATTTGTCAATCTCATATCTCTGCCACGTAAGCATCACTTGATGCCGTAAACTGAGACTTAACGGAAGGACCAATTTGTATACATTTTAAAAAACATAGGGACCAAATTGATTTTTTTAAAAACCACTATACTAAATTGAATATTGACCCTAAATGTAGGGACGAATAAGGTAATTAAACCTTTTGCGAAAAAATTGGTTGTTTATATCAGTATTTCTAAAATTCAAGCAAAAACAGATTTAAGGAGATAAGGGATAGAAAGATTCACACAGGAAATTTATACTGGTTCACTCTTATCTAAGAGATACATCCAGTCCCTAGAAACCTCTAAGTATTCCACTAAGCAATCAAACACGTTGATTACAGAACACTCACCAAAGTGGTGATCTTGAACACTTCAAGAACACACACCACCTCTGGCAAACAACACCACAAAACATAGAACACCCTCTGGATCTACACAATACCAGTTCTAACAGAAATACAATAGTCAAGAGAGAAAAAGAATGATCACACCTGATACAATCACAGATTGAATAGAAAGATTACAAAGCAATCCTATTCCACTCTTAGAAAGAATCCAAAGCTTGAAGCAATCTTAGAGAAAAACTTCTTTGAAAGAGATAATATGATTTCATAACAACCAGGAGCGTAAAACAGATTATTTAAACTCTAATTAGTTGTTAAAAACATTTAATGCAAGAGCCAAATTAGTTTTAATTAAAACAGAATGAACTAAGTTAACAAATTTTTTTTAAGGATTTTCAAAAATCAACCGATTGAAAACACGAAACAATCGGTTGAATTAGCTTGACAGCAAGGTCAACCAATTTCAAGCCTTTTCAAATTCTTTTAAAAAACTCTAAGTGTAAAACAACCAGTTTATCATTTTAGCTTGTGCCTAGGCCCTTTAGGGTAGAATGTAACCCTTTAGGCCCTTTTCCTTCACTCTTTTCCATTCTTACATCGCACCCCTATTTCATCTCCATCTTATGTTATTGTTTATATCTCTTTGCTTTGGTTATCTTCATTCATCTTTTACTTTCATGTTCTTTTAATTTCCTCCCTTCATTATCATTCACCATATACTTGTGTTTTTCCTTTGCCCTCTAGAAGTGAACCTACACACTTACTTAACCACTTAGTTAAGTTCGTGTATAGTGGAGATCTTTTTTGGGTTCTCACCATACAATTGCTAAAATCTCAATCATAAGTAAAGTGTCACCTCTAAAATGGAAGTGTAGTGGCCAGACCTTCAATGTCGGCACATGAGTAAGAGGTCAGCACAGGAGAGGTCGGCATGGTAGGACCCACAAAGGGGTCCACAAAATTACACGTGTCAAGGCACAAAACCAGATTCACAGATATGCCATGCATGTAGGATGTGTTCAAGACGTAAGGCTTTGGCACGATAGAATTATCCTTAGAAACGCATGGGAGGCACGTGGGATATTAAGTTATTAGGCAACTTTGGGCTGGCGGCGCTAGGGTGGGCACTGAAACCCTAGCGGCCACACCTTAAGTTACGCACTCCAGGAAAGGATTAGGCCCACGAGAGTTGCACTCCAAGAAAGGAAGGTTGCCACGGGACTACAGGGAGAGTGTGCCTTAGAATCCCAAAAAGGTAACCCTAAATTCGCTAGAGGCAACGCTTGGGCAGGGGCATGTACGCGGCAGGTAACCTAAAAACAGCTATATAATCGGGTAACGCCTAAGGTAAACACAGGTTCACACACCAACACAGTTCTTTGCAGGCTTAGAGTTTCTCGCACACTCTTGGCTTGAGATGTCTTAGTTGTTTGATGTTTCTTGCCCAGTACTGACTTGAGCATCAGAGTGCAATTATAGGTAGGGCCCCCTTTGTTTCAACGGAGCCACCAACCCACCGCGAGATAGAAGGAGCCACCATCTACCTCAGAGTCAATGACAACCGAGTCAACCGGTGAGAATAGGAACAATCTAAAATCAAATCACATCACGTGGTATTCAGAGCAAGGTTATTTCATGCTTATTTTCTTTGAGTTGATTTTGGCACTTTACCTTCTTGCACCTTTACTTTGTTGTCTTTATATTTCGGCATTTTTATTCATTAGCACTTCTTTTTCACTTTTGAATGTTTATTTTGTGTCCTTTTTTGTTCTTGCCTCTTTTTGTTTGAGTCATATGTTCTTAGTGTTTCTAGGAGTCCTTATTTGCTTATACTTATTTTGCTTTTAATTGTGAAGGTATAAAAGTAACTAGAAATTTGTTTGAGTAGAAGTAGATTTAGTTCCAAACATAGATTTCAAGTGTTCAATTAATTTGAATCCCAATCTTTTTTGTGACAATTGGAAGTGAATGAAAATAGACATGATAATATTATGGACATCTTAACTCCATAAACCAAAAATAAGGACAAAAAAAAAATTGTGCCATTTTCACTCTCCTGTTTGTAAGGACCTGTAAAATTAAATTGGAATAAAAGGGTATATTTTAAATGAATTCTAAGTATGTTTTTATTTAAAATAAAAAGGAAGGAAAGTGTAGCTTAGAAGACTATAAGATTTCCTGATTAGTACATAATCGCCGGTCGCCTACCACACATGATCGCCAGGGCGCGAGAGGCATGCAGGCATCGCCAGGGCACGAGAGGCATGCAGGCATCGCCAGGGCGCGAGAGGCATGCAGGCATCGCCAGGGCGCGAGGCATGCGGACGTCGCCAGGGCGCGAGAGGCATGCAGGCATCACCAGGGCGCGAGAGGCATGCGGGCGTCGCCAGGGATAGACATCGGTCGTCTCCCAGAGAGAGACATTGGTCGTCTTCCAGGGAGAGACATCGGTCGTCCGCCAGTATGAGACATCAGTGGATAGTCATCGCGCGAGCGGTCATCGGTGGAAGGTTATCGCGCGATGTCGAGTTTCACACAGATGAGGTGGGACCCAGGCTCTCAACAGGAGACGTACTACACGCGCGACACGTAGACAAAAAGGGTGGTTCAGAATAGTGACCTCAGGGTGTTAGCCTGCGCAGAAGCACGCGTAGTCGTACTGTTCAGGGAAACGTACACGCAAACTTCCCTGCAGAGTGGGTGGTGGCAACGGCTTTTGGGGGCAAGTTGGTTTAAGATACAAAAAAAACCCACTTCTGAGAGGAAAAATAACGTTTTCAGTGGTTCAAGAGTGAAAGAGTGAGCTCACCTTCATCCTTCTCTTTTCTCTCCTTCGCGCTGCGATTCAGGCATCCTCAAGCACCAGTGCGACGAGCGACGACTACCCTTAGAGCACCTGGGAGGTTCTCTGCAAGTTCTACAAACCAGACGCAAAAACAGAGCTAAGGCACCTTTAAGCTTCGGTGGGTTTTGGAGCTCTTAGTGTTTTGCGCAAGTCCAGGTAAGGGAAGCTAGCTTTATTTTCAATAAAAGCCGTAGATTAGCTGTTTCTGAAGTGAGGGCGACGTGGTCGCCGGTTTCATATTCTTTTTCGTGGTGCTCTGTTCTATGTGTTTGGGCGACGTGGTCGCTGGTTTTAAATACAGATTTCGAAATCCCCTGTTTTGGACGTGACCGCCGGTTTTGGCGTTGTTTTACGAACTCCCCTGTTTTAGGTGTTGTTTGAAAACTGTTTGAGATTTAAATGTGATATTCGAAAATCTGAACCAAGGGATGATTGTCGTTGTGATTGGGATTGTTCATTAAATGTTGTATGATGTGTTGAACATTGTGGATGTGGGATCAAGGCATAGTATTTTCAGGAAAGAAAATACCGTGTAAGATCGTGTAGGGTGTGCATTGACCGGTGATTCGTTTTTATGAGATATCCTGACTCTCCTGATATAATGGAATCATATAGATGAAGTCATTCAGGTGTTGAGAGTCGAAGGAGGTTCATATGTATGGGTGAGTGGTTTGAAAGAGAACGAGCTCGACCCGTTGTATGGATTAACCCTGTCATGCTAGGATAGTGATGATATTGAGATTCATTTATACGCTTGTGAATGTGTGTGATTTCACGGCGACCCTGTGAATGTGTGTGATTTCACAGTGGGGCAGTATGACAGGTGCAGATCTCTGAGTCTAGTCAATGCATGAGTCTTCCGGAAGTGTTGTCAAGTGTCTTGTGTGATGAGTCAGTGGAAGTCTGACGTGAGAAATGAGGAACATTGAAATTGATAGACACTTGATGCATTACGTGAAATAGAACGACTCTTGTGAATATTGTGAAATGTGTGATTACTTGATGGTCATGTGAAGAGAATGAGGAAGTTGATGGTTTTACGTGGGTATCTTAAATTTATTTTATCTTGATTTTTAAGTTCATATCTAAACTCTCTTTCAAATATCTAGCTTACCCTGTGATTTTGGTGTTGTGATTGCTTTCTAAAACCTGTGATGATCGTGTATTTTTGCACGGGAGCAGACGAGGTTGCAGGTAATAGAGCTCCTCAGTGAGTGGTCACCGGAAGGAGATCGCCTATTTTTATTTCTTATAGGCGATCACCCCTTTTCTGCTTTCTGATAGGCGATCACCCCTTTTCTGCTTTCTGTTAGGCGATCACCCTTTGTATGTTGTCTGATAGGAGATCGCCCTTTTCTGATGGGAGATCGCCCTGTCCTGATGCGAGATCGACTGTTTGTCTTTTTACTGTAATTTTGTTTACGTTTTTTTTTTAAGATTTGACCGATTATGTATTAAACTCCCTGTGAGGAGAAACTTCATTCCATATATATAATTTTGTTCACTTCAATATATTTGTTTACCTTTATTTTCATTTTATAAATATGAATTGTTTTTTTCGCGGGATGTTACATTAATGGTATCAGAGCAGTTCGTCCTTAGGATGACCTGAGGGCTGTGGATCCATTGTGTTTCTTCTGCTCATAAAATTTATTTGAGTTTTAAATAACAACTATAGTGAAAAGATTCCAAACGTTTTTGCATTGAAATTTGTGTGTGCTTTAGTGAATGTATGCCCTAACTGAAAATCTTAGTATTAAGAATGAGAGGATCTTGATAAAGTAGTGAGGGTGCACACTCATAACTAGATCGAGATGATTCTCAATCTTAGTCCCAAAGGTGTGATTTATGTCATTTTATTGGGTGTTTTTGTAATTGATTGAAAGTGGTTGTTTGGATTGATGGTTGTATACCAGTAGCTGTTCTGGTGTTTTGCTTGAGGTTATAAGTATTATGATTCTATTGATGAGCTCAAATTCTTGATGACTTTGAGATGCTGACCTTTGTAAGGTCTAGATGTTACCTCCTGAATGAATTGATTTCTTATCGATCTCATTCTTGTAGTTGTAGGGAATATAGAAAACTCATAGTTTCAAGATCTGAAACGAAGAGAGATGGCACGTAGACCCCCTACCCCTCCCCAACCTTCTTCAGAGATGAGCCAGATTGCCAAGGCTATCGAGATGATGGCAACTGCCATCCAACAACAGAATGCAGCAATGGCTCAGAACCATCAAGCTACAATGCACCACTGGGAAACTGCTCGGTCGGCTGAAACAAATTCCCACGTTGGTCAGCCCCAGGAACAGATGGGACTGACCGAGTTCATGAGGCACGACCCACCCAAGTTCAGTGGGAATGCTACCCCTGATCAAGCAGATCAGTGGGTCAGGGAGTTGGAGAAAATCTTTAGGGCGACCTCCTGCCCTGAAGAGAAGAAATTGTTGTTCGCCACCTATCTGCTATCTGGAGAAGCCGAGTTCTGGTGGATGGGGAGCTCAGCAGATGATGGAGGCCCGAGAGGATGTGTTGGATTGGGAGAGCTTCAGGGTGAGGTTCCTGGAGAAATACTTCCCAGACAGCGCAAGGTTCGCGAGGGAAGCTGAGTTCCTAAAGTTGGAGCAGGGGGATATGTCTGTGAACGCCTATGCTGCTCGGTTTGAGTACCTCGCCCGATTCTATACCCAGGCGACCTCCGAGGCCTGGAGGTGTAGGAAGTTCGAAGAGGGGCTAAAGCATAGGCTGAAGAGGACCATAGCCCCGATGTGCATCAGGGAATTTCACGCCTTCGTAGAGAAGGCGAAGATGGTGGAGACCCTGGAAAGGGGTGATTTTCGGGTGATCAGGTCACACCCAGTGGGTTCTTCCAGTGGGAAGGCCAAGGTGCAGCAACCACAGAGGAAGCCCTATGCGAGACCTCCACCACATCGGGCAGGAGCAGCGTCTTCCCAGTTTCAGCAACAACAATCCTGGAAACTTAAATGTTTCCATTGCGGTGGACCCCACACAGCCAATGTGTGCCCCAAGAGAGATTCAGAGAGGAGGTGTTTTGCCTGCCAAAAGACAGGGCACGTTGCTAGAGAATGCCCTAACAGGAATGGGGCGACCCAACCCAGTGGTTCTAGGCAGTTGAGGAACGAAGGCAGCAGACCTCAGGCAACAGGGAGAGTGTTCGCCATGTCAGGAGCGGAAGCGTCTCAGTCAGGTAACCTCGTGCAAGGTGTTTGTTTTATAGCTGGTAGAGGTGTGAAAACTCTGTTTGATTCTGGAGCGACACACTCCTTTGTGTCAAGCCTATGTGTAGCCGAGTTGGGCCTTCTAGTGAAGGAGTTACCTTTCGAACTGTTGGTCTCTACACCTGCGTCAGGACAGGTGTTGACCTCTACAGTTTGCCCCGAATGTCCAGTGATAGTAGAGGGACGCAGATTCAAAGTGAACTTGATCTGCCTACCTCTTCAGGACCTGGATGTTATCCTGGGAATGGATTGGCTATCTGCCAATCACGTTCTCATAGACTGCGGTAGTCAGAAGATAGCGTTTCCAGACCTCCAAGAGTCAGATGTGATATCAGCTCAACTCGGGTGGTCGGAGTTGGAAAAAGGGACGAGGTGCTTCGTGATGCTAGCTCGGTTGGAAGTGAAGAATGAAGGAGACGTAAGCAGAATACATGTGGTGAAAGACTTCACGGATGTATTTCCAAAAGAGGTACCTGGGTTACCCCCTAAGAGAGAAGTGGAATTCTCCATTGATTTGGTACCTGGAGCTGGACCAGTGTCAATGGCACCTTACAGGATGGCACCAGCCGAGTTGGTAGAATTAAAGAAGCAAGTGGAAGAGTTGTTGGAGAAACAATTCATCAGACCCAGTGTATCTCCATGGGGGGCTCCAGTGCTCCTAGTTAAGAAGAAGGATGGAGGGTCTCGGCTGTGTATAGATTACAGGCAGTTGAACAAGTTGACCATCAAGAACAAGTACCCCCTACCTAGAATTGACGATTTGATGGATCAAATACATGGGGCCTCGGTGTTCTCCAAGATTGACCTGAGATCGGGGTACCACCAAATTTTGGTAAAAGCTGAAGATGTTCAAAAGACAGCTTTTAGGTCTCGGTATGGGCATTATGAGTATGTGGTGATGCCGTTTGGAGTAACCAATGCTCCAGCTCTGTTCATGGACTACATGAATAGGATTTTTCGCCCTTTCTTGGATAAGTTTGTGGTAGTCTTCATAGACGACATACTCATTTATTCAAGGACCAAGGAAGAACATGAAGAACATCTGAGGACAGTGTTGGAGATTCTGAGGGAGAAGCAACTCTATGCCAAGTTCTCTAAGTGTGAGTTCTGGCTGAAGGAGGTCAACTTCTTAGGACACGTGATATCTGCTCGGGGAATCTCAGTAGATCCAGCCAAGGTAGAGGCAGTGCTGCAGTGGGAACGTCCTAAGACAGTCACTGAGATAAGGAGCTTTGTGGGTTTGGCGGGCTACTATCGAAGGTTTATTGAGGACTTTTCCAAGATAGTGGCTCCTTTAACACAGCTGACCCGCAAGGATCAACCTTTTGCTTGGACCGACCGATGTGAGCAGAGCTTCATGGAACTAAAGGAAAGGTTGACTAGTGCTCCAGTGCTGGTGATCCCAGAGGTAGGAAGACCTTTTGATGTCTACTGTGATGCTTCACATCAGGGATTGGGATGTGTTTTGATGCAAGAGAAAAGAGTGGTTGCATATGCTTCAAGGCAACTCAAGGTTCATGAGAGAAACTACCCTACGCATGATTTGGAGTTGGCGGCTGTGGTGTTTGCCTTGAAGATCTGGAGGCACTATTTATATGGAGCTCGGTTCCAGGTGTTCAGTGACCATAAGAGCCTGAAATACCTGTTCGATCAGAAGGAGCTAAACATGAGACAAAGAAGGTGGATGGAGTTTCTAAAAGACTACGATTTTCAACTCATGTATCATCCAGGGAAGGCCAATGTAGTGGCAGATGCTTTAAGTAGAAAATCAGTACAAGTAGCCACCATGATGATGGAAGAGCAGAAAATGATCGAGCAGTTCAGAGACTTAAACCTTGGGGTAGAATTTCACGTAAATCACATTAGTTGTAGTAAGCTGGCTATAACTAATGACTTCCTTGGAATGATAAAGGATAAGCAGTTGGAGGACCCTAGTCTGAAGCGTACTGTGGAGTCACTAGGGACCGACCAGGCTAGAGACTTTGTGATGGGCGATGATGGGATCTTGAGATTTAATGGCAGAATCTGCATACCTGCAAATGAAGAGTTGAAGAAGATGATCCTAGAGGAAGGTCACAAGAGTCGCCTTAGCCTACATCCAGGCATGAACAAGATGTACCATGATTTGAAGGAGTCATTTTGGTGGTCGGGCATGAAGAAAGACATCGCCCAGTATGTTACTACCTGCTTGACGTGTCAGAAGGCAAAGGTAGAGCATCAAAGACCTGGCGGGTTGTTACAGCAACTGGATATCCCTGAGTGGAAGTGGGACAGCATCGCCATGGATTTTGTTACCCATTTACCCAGATCGGTAAAGGGTCACGATGCAATCTGGGTCATCATTGATAGGCTGACGAAGAGTGCCCACTTTCTTCCAGTGAATTTGAAAATGCCCATGGCCAAGTTGGCACAGTTGTACATCAAAGAAATAGTGAGGTTGCATGGAGTGCCTTCCAGCATTGTTTCAGATAGAGATCCCAGGTTCACTTCACGGTTTTGGCAGACTTTACAAGATTGCTTGGGGACTAAGTTGAGAATGAGCTCGGCATATCATCCTCAAACAGATGGTCAGTCAGAGAGAACGATCCAGTCCTTGGAAGATCTGCTGAGGACGTGTGTCTTGGATCAATTGGGAAGTTGGGATGAGATGTTGCTGCTAGTGGAGTTTACCTATAATAACAGTTATCACGCCAGCATAGGGATAGCGCCATACGAAGCCTTGTATGGAAGGAAATGCAGAACTCCATTGTGCTGGTACCAGGAGGGCGAAACAGTATTGGTTGGACCAGAGTTGATTCAGCAGACGACCGAGAAGGTGAAACAGATACAAAGCAGAATGAGAGCTTCTCAAAGTAGGCAGAAGTCCTATGCAGATTGTAAGGACCTGTAAAATTGAATTGGAATAAAAAGGGTTATATTTTAAAAGAATTCTATGTATGTTTTATTTAAAATAAAAAGGGAGGAAAAGTTAAGTTTAGAAGGCTATGAGATCGCCGGTCGCCTGCTACACATGAGCGCCAGGTGGACGTCGCCAGGGCGCGAGGCATGCAGGCATCGCGCGGGCGCGAGAGGCATGCGGGCATCGCGCGGGCGCGAGGCATGCGGGCATTGCCAGGGCGCGAGGCATGTGGACGTGGCCAAGGCGCGAGAGGCATGCGGGCTTTGCCAGGGCGCGAGGCATGTGGACGTGGCCAAGGTGCGAGAGGCATGCGGGCATCGCCAGGGCGCGATGCATGTGGACGTGGCCAGGGCGCGAGAGTTATGAGGGCGTCGCCAGGGAAGACATCGGTCGTCTCCCAGAGGAAGACATCGATCGTCTTCCAGGGCGAAGGAGACATCGGTCGTTCGCCAGGATGAGTCAGCAGTGGAAAGTTATCGCGCGACGTCGAGTTTCACACAGAGTAAAATGGGACCCAGACTCCCAGCATGAAACGTCCTGCACACGCGCCACGTAGACAAAAAGGGTGGTTTAGAGTGGTGACATCAGAATGTTGGCATGCGCAGGAGACACTCGCGGTCGTACTGTTCAGAGCAGTGGTTGGCATGCACAAGCGACAACAGCGGTAGTACTGTTCAGAGCAGTGGTTGGCATGCACCAGAGACAACAGTGGTCGTACTGTTCAGGGCAGTGGTTCTCAGGCTTTCCTGCAGAAGGGGTGGCAGCAGCAGCATGCGTGGACAGGTAAGTTGGGATTCAAAAGCCACTGCGGGAAGGCAAAGAACGTTACAGACTCAAGAGTGTTAGAGTGAGTGCAAACTTCCTCCCTCCCTTCTTCCCTTCCTTGCGTTGAGACTCAGGCAACCTCCAGCATCAGTGCGACAAGCGACGTTGCCCTTAGAGCACCTAAGAGGTTCTCTGCAAGTTCTACAGACCAGGCGTTGAAAACAGAGCTAAGGCATCCTTCAGGCTCGGTGGGTTTTGAGCTCGCGGTATTTTACGCAAGTCCAGGTAAGGGAAGCTAGCCTTCGTTTTCAATACAAGTCATAGATTAGCTGTTTCTGAAGTAAGGGCGACGTGGTCGCCGGTTTTCGTTTTCATCTTCGTGAATGCTCTGTTTCTATGTGTTTGGGCGACGTGGTCGCCGGTTTTATATACAGACTTCGAAATACCTTGTTTTTGAAACAGATCGCCGGTTTTGGCGTTGTTTGCGAACTCCCTGTTTTTGGTGTTGCTTTGAAAACGGTTTGAGATTTAAATGAGATATTCGAAAATAAGAACCTTGGAGTGAGTTTTGCTGTGATTGAAATCATTCCTTTAAGTGTTATGTGATGTGTTGAATGTGGTGAATGTGGGATCGAGGCATAGTATTTTCAGGAAAGAAAATACCGTGTAAGATCGTGTAGGATGTGCATTGATCGGTGATGTCTATAATGAGATTATCCTGACTCTCCTGAGATAATGGATTCATATAGATGAGGTTATTCAGGCGTTGAGAGTCGAAGGAGGTTCATATGTATGGGTAAGTCGTGTGAAACAGAACGAGCTCGGCCTGTCATATGGATTAACCCTGTCATACTGTGAGAATGGTGAACTTGAGATCGAGAATGTGTTGATGCGCATAGCTGTGGAAACATTACAACAGCTTTGTATGACAGGTGCAGAATCTCTGAGTCTAGTCAATGCACGAGTCTTCCGGAAGTAGTGTCAAGTGTCTTGTGTGCTGAGTCGGTGGTAGTCTAACGTGAGAAATGAAAAACATTGAATTGATAGACACTTGGTGCATTATGTGAATAGAACGACTCTTGAAAATATTGTGAAACATGTGATTTGTTGATGGCTGTGTGATATGAATGAGAAAGTCATGGACTCTTGCGAATGTTTAAAAAGGCTGATCTACGTAGGTTGTCCAGTTTAAAATTTAAAGTTTAAAAATATCTAGCTTACCCTTTGTATTGTTCTCTGGCTGTTTTCTCTTAAAACTGTGATGATCGTGTATTTTACACGGGAGCAGATGATTTTCCAGGAAGTAGAGCTCCTTAGTGAGTGGTCGCCGGAAGGAGATCGCCTGATTTCTGTTCTGGTAGCAGATCGGCTGTTTTGGGTCCTCTGATAGGAGATCGGCCCCGTCCGATAGGAGATCGGTCTCTTCCGATAGGAGATCGCCTGCTTTGTTTTTTTTACTGTATTTTGTTTATGTTTCTGGAAAATTTGACCGGATTTGTATTAAACTCCCTGTGAGGAGAAACTACATTTCATATATATAATATTTTGTTCACTTCAATCTATTTGTTACCTTTATTTTCATTATATACATTTGTATAGTAATTTGGCGGGATGTTACATTAATGGTATCAGAGCAGTTCGTCCTTAGGATGACCTGAGGGCTGTGGATCCATTGTGTTTCTTCTGCTCATGAAAGTTATTTGAGTTTAAAATAACAACTATAGTGCAAGATTTTCAAACGTTTTTGTATTGAAGTTTGGTGTGTGCTTTGGTGAATATATGCTCTAACTGAAAATCTTAGTATTAAGAATGAGAAGGTCTTGATAAAGTAGTGAGGGTGCACACTCATAGCTGGATCGAGATAATTCTCAATCTTAATTCCAAAGGTTTGATGTTTAGCATACATTGAGTTCTGGTGTGATTTACTTCATTTTATTGAGTGTTTTTGTATTGATTGAAAGTGGTTTTTCGGATTGATGAATTGTATACCAGTAGCTGTTCTTGTGTTTTGCTTAAGTTTATAAGCACTATGATTCTGTTGTTGAGCTCAAATTCTTAATGACTTTGAGATGCTGACCTTTGTAAGGTCAAGATGTTACCTCCTGAATGAATTGATTTCTTATCGATCTCATTCTTGTAGTTGTAGGGAATATAGGAACCTGTAGTTTCAAATCTGAAACGAAGAGAGATGGCACGTAGACCTTCTACCCCTCCCCAATCTTCTTCGGAGATGAGCCAGATTGCTAAAGCTATCGAGATGATGGCGACTGCCATTCAACAGCAGAATGCAGCGATGGCTCAGAACCATCAAGCTACAATGCACCACTGGGAAACTGCTCGGTCGGCTGAGACAAACTCCCACGGCGGTCAGCCTCAAGAACAGATGGGACTGACTGAGTTCATGAGGCACAACCCACCCAAGTTTAGTGGGAATGCTACCCCTGATCAGGCAGATCAGTGGGTCAGAGAGCTGGAGAAAATCTTTAGGGCGACCTCCTGCCCTGAAGAGAAGAAATTGGTGTTCGCAACCTTTTTGCTATCTGGGGAAGCTGAGTTCTGGTGGATGGGAGCTCAGCAGATGATGGAGGCCCGAGAGGATGTGTTGGACTGGGAGAACTTCAGGGTGAGGTTCCTGGAGAAATACTTCCCAGACAGCGCAAGATTTGCGAGGGAAGCTGAGTTCCTGAAGTTGGAGCAAGGGGATATGTCTGTGAACGCCTATGCTGCTCGGTTTGAGTACCTCGCCCGATTCTATACTCAGGCGACCTCCGAGGCCTGGAGGTGTAGGAAGTTCGAAGAGGGACTGAAGCACGGGCTGAAGAGGACCATAGCCCCGATGTGTATAAGGGAATTTCACGCCTTAGTAGAGAAGGCGAAGATGGTGGAGACCCTAGAAAAGGGTGATTCTCGGGTGATCAGGTCACACCCAGGAGGTTCTTCCAGTGGGAAAGCTAAGGCACAGCACCCACAAAGCAAGCCCTATGCGAGACCTCCACCACATCGGGCGGGAACAGCGTCATCCCAGTTTCAGCAACAACAACCTTGGAGACCCAAGTGTTTCCATTGTGGTGGGTCACACACACCCAATGTGTGCCCCAAGAAGACTTCAGAGAGAAGATGTTTTACCTGCCAAAAGACAGGACACGTTGCTAGAGAGTGCCCTAGCAGGAATGGGGCGACCCAACCCAGTGGCTCTCAGCAGATGAGGAACGAAGGGGGCAGACCTCAGGCAACAGGGAGAGTGTTTGCCATGTCAGGAGCAGAGGCGACTCAGTCAGGTAACCTCGTGAAGGGTATATGTTTTATAGCTGGTAGGGGTGTAAAAGCTTTGTTTGATTCTGGAGCGACACACTCCTTTGTGTCAAGCCTGTGTGTAGCTGAGTTGGGCCTTCTAGTGAAGGAGTTACCTTTCGAACTGTTGGTCTCTACACCTGCGTCAGGACAGGTGTCGACCTCTACAGTTTGCCCCGAATGTCCAGTGATAGTAGAGGGACGCAGATTCAAAGTGAACTTGATCTGCCTACCTCTTCAGGACCTGGATGTTATCCTGGGAATGGATTGGCTAGCTGCCAATCACGTTCTCATAGACTGCGGTAGTCAGAAGGTAGCGTTTCCAGACCCCCAAGAATCAGAGGTGATATCAGTTCAGCACGGGTGGTCAGAGTTGGAAGAAGGGGCGAGGTGCTTCGTGATGCTAGCTCGGTTGGAAGTGAAGAATGAAGGGGACGTAAGCAGAATACACGTGGTGAAAGATTTAACGGATGTATTTCCAGAAGAGGTACCTGGGTTACCCCCTAAGAGAGAAGTGGAATTCTCTATTGACCTGGTACCTGGAGCTGGACCAGTGTCAATGGCACCTTACAGGATGGCACCAGCCGAGTTAGTAGAGTTAAAGAAGCAAGTGGAAGAGTTACTGGAGAAACAATTCATCAGACCCAGTGTATCTCCATGGGGGGCTCCAGTGCTCCTAGTCAAGAAGAAGGATGGGGGGTCTCGGCTGTGTATAGATTACAGGCAGTTGAACAAGTTGACCATCAAGAACAAGTACCCCCTACCTAGGATTGATGATTTGATGGATCAAATACATGGAGCCTCGGTGTTCTCCAAGATTGACCTGAGATCGGGGTACCACCAAATTTTGGTTAAAGCTGATGATGTGCAAAAGACAGCTTTTAGGTCTCGGTATGGGCATTATGAGTATGTGGTGATGCCGTTTGGGGTCACAAATGCTCCAGCCCTGTTCATGGACTACATGAATAGGATTTTTCGCCCTTTCTTGGATAAGTTTGTGGTGGTCTTCATAGACGACATACTCATTTACTCAAGGACCGAGGAAGAGCATGAAGAACACCTGAGGACAGTATTGGAGATACTGAGGGAGAAGCAGCTCTATGCCAAGTTCTCGAAGTGTGAGTTCTGGCTGAGGGAAGTCAACTTCTTGGGACATGTGATATCTGCCCAGGGGATCTTGGTTGATCCAGCCAAAGTGGAGGCAGTGCTTCTATGGGAACGTCCTAAGACAGTTACTGAAATAAGGAGTTTTGTGGGCCTAGCTGGCTACTATCGGCGGTTTATTGAGGACTTTTCCAAGGTAGTGGCTCCTTTAACACAGCTGACCCGCAAGGATCAACCTTTTGCTTGGACCGACCGATGTGAGCAGAGCTTCATGGAACTAAAGGAAAGGTTGACTAGTGCTCCAGTGTTGGTGATCCCAGAGGTAGGAAGACCTTTTGATGTCTACTGTGACGCTTCACATCAGGGATTGGGATGTGTTTTGATGCAAGAGAAAAGAGTGGTTGCATATGCTTCAAGGCAACTCAAGGTTCATGAGAGAAACTACCCTACGCATGATTTGGAGTTGGCGGCGGTGGTATTTGCCTTGAAGATCTGGAGGCACTATTTATATGGAGCTCGGTTCCAGGTGTTCAGTGACCATAAGAGCCTGAAATACCTGTTCGATCAGAAGGAACTAAACATGAGACAAAGAAGGTGGATGGAGTTTCTAAAGGACTACGATTTTCAACTCATGTATCATCCAGGGAAGGCCAATGTAGTGGCAGATGCCTTGAGTAGAAAATCAGTACAAGTAGCCACCATGATGATGGAAGAGCAGAAACTGATCGAGCAATTCAGAGATTTAAACCTTGGGGTAGAGTTCCACGTAAATCACATTAGTTGTAGTAAGCTGGCTATAACTAATGACTTCCTTGGAATGATAAAGGACAAGCAGTTGGAGGACCCTAGTCTAAAGCGTACTGTGGAGTCACTAGGGACCGACCAGGCTAAAGGCTTTGTGATGGGCAATGATGGGATCTTGAGATTTGAGGGCAGGATTTGCATACCGGCAAATGAAGAGTTGAAGAAGATGGTCCTAGAGGAAGGTCACAAGAGTCGCCTTAGCCTACATCCAGGCATGACCAAGATGTACCATGACTTGAAGGAGTCATTTTGGTGGTCGGGCATGAAGAGAGACATCGCCCAGTATGTTACTAACTGTTTGACGTGTCAGAAGGCAAAGGTAGAACATCAAAGGCCTGGCGGGTTGTTACAGCCATTGGATATACCTGAGTGGAAATGGGACAGCATTGCCATGGATTTTGTCACCCATTTACCCAGATCGGTAAGGGGCCATGATGCAATCTGGGTCATCACTGATCGGCTGACGAAGAGTGCTCATTTTCTTCCAGTGAATATGAGGATGCCCATGGCCAAGTTGGCACAGTTGTACATCCAGGAAATAGTGAGGCTGCATGGAGTGCCTTCCAGCATTGTTTCAGATAGGGATCCCAGGTTCACCTCACGGTTTTGGCAGACCTTACAAGAGTGCTTGGGAACTAAGTTGAGGATGAGCTCTGCATATCATCCCCAAACAGATGGTCAGTCAGAGAGAACGATCCAGTCCTTGGAAGATCTGCTGAGGACGTGTGTCTTGGATCAATTGGGGAATTGGGACGAGGTGTTGCCACTGGTGGAGTTTACCTATAATAACAGTTATCACGCTAGTATTGGGATGGCACCATATGAAGCCCTGTATGGGAGGAAATGCAGAACTCCCTTATGTTGGTACCAGGAGGGCGAAGCAGTCTTGGTTGGGCCAGAGTTGATTCAACAGACGACCGAGAAGGTGCAACAGATACAAAGCAGAATGAAGGCTTCTCAAAGTAGGCAGAAGTCATATGCAGACCAGAGGAGGAAGCCTTTGGAGTTTGCTGCTGGAGACCATGTGTTCATGAAAGTGACACCAACCAAGGGTGTAGGAAGGGCGATCAGACCAAAGAAGTTGTCCCCTAAGTTCGTGGGACCATATCAGATCTTAAGGAGGATTGGCCCAGTAGCTTATGAGATCGCCCTGCCTCCCCATTTAGCGAATCTGCACAATGTCTTTCACGTTTCACAGCTGAGGAAGTACATGGCAGACCCTAGTCATGTGCTGGAAGTGGACAACGTGCAGATCAGGGATGACTTGTCCTTTGAAGCGAAACCAGTTAGGATTGACGATCGTCAAAGTAAACAGCTCAGAGGCAAGACCATTAACATGGTGAAAGTGGTGTGGGATGAGCGATCGGGTGACTCAACTTGGGAGTTGGAAGAACCCATGAGAGAAGCCTATCCATATCTCTTTTCCTTGTAATTCAATTTTCGAGGACGAAAATTTTTCTTGTTGGGGAGAATGTAAGGACCTGTAAAATTGAATTGGAATAAAAAGGGTTATATTTTAAAAGAATTCTATGTATGTTTTATTTAAAATAAAAAGGGAGGAAAAGTTAAGTTTAGAAGGCTATGAGATCGCCGGTCGCCTGCTACACATGAGCGCCAGGTGGACGTCGCCAGGGCGCGAGGCATGCAGGCATCGCGCGGGCGTGAGAGGCATGCGGGCATCGCGCGGGCGCGAGGCATGCGGGCATTGCCAGGGCACGAGGCATGTGGACGTGGCCAAGGCGCGAGAGGCATGCGGGCTTTGCCAGGGCGCGAGGCATGTGGACGTGGCCAAGGCGCGAGAGGCATGCGGGCATCGCCAGGGCGCGATGCATGTGGACGTGGCCAGGGCGCGAGAGTTATGAGGGCATCGCCAGGGAAGACATCGGTCGTCTCCCAGAGGAAGACATCGGTCGTCTTCCAGGGCGAAGGAGACATCGGTCGTTCGCCAGGATGAGTCAGCAGTGGAAAGTTATCGCGTGATGTCGAGTTTCACACAGAGTAAAATGGGACCCAGACCCCCAGCATGAAACGTCCTGCACACGCGCCACGTAGACAAAAAGGGTGGTTTAGAGTGGTGACATCAGAATGTTGGCATGCGCAGGAGACACTCGCGGTCGTACTGTTCAGAGCAGTGGTTGGCATGCACAAGCGACAACAGCGGTAGTACTGTTCAGAGCAGTGGTTGGCATGCACCAGAGACAACAGTGGTCGTACTGTTCAGGGCAGTGGTTCTCAGGCTTTCCTGCAGAAGGGGTGGCAGCAGCAGCATGCGTGGACAAGTAAGTTGGGATTCAAAAGCCACTGCGGGAAGGCAAAGAACGTTACAGACTCAAGAGTGTTAGAGTGAGTGCAAACTTCCTCCCTCCCTTCTTCCCTTCCTTGCGTTGAGACTCAGGCAACCTCCAGCATCAGTGCGACAAGCGACGTTGCCCTTAGAGCACCTAAGAGGTTCTCTGCAAGTTCTACAGACCAGGCGTTGAAAACAGAGCTAAGGCATCCTTCAGGCTCGGTGGGTTTTGAGCTCGCGGTATTTTACGCAAGTCCAGGTAAGGGAAGCTAGCCTTCGTTTTCAATACAAGTCATAGATTAGCTGTTTCTGAAGTAAGGGCGACGTGGTCGCCGGTTTTCGTTTTCATCTTCGTGAATGCTCTGTTTCTATGTGTTTGGGCGACGTGGTCGCCGGTTTTATATACAGACTTCGAAATACCTTGTTTTTGAAACAGATCGCCGGTTTTGGCGTTGTTTGCGAACTCCCTGTTTTTGGTGTTGCTTTGAAAACGGTTTGAGATTTAAATGAGATATTCGAAAATAAGAACCTTGGAGTGAGTTTTGCTGTGATTGAAATCATTCCTTTAAGTGTTATGTGATGTGTTGAATGTGGTGAATGTGGGATCGAGGCATAGTATTTTCAGGAAAGAAAATACCGTGTAAGATCGTGTAGGATGTGCATTGATCGGTGATGTCTATAATGAGATTATCCTGACTCTCCTGAGATAATGGATTCATATAGATGAGGTTATTCAGGCGTTGAGAGTCGAAGGAGGTTCATATGTATGGGTAAGTCGTGTGAAACAGAACGAGCTCGGCCTGTCATATGGATTAACCCTGTCATACTGTGAGAATGGTGAACTTGAGATCGAGAATGTGTTGATGCGCATAGCTGTGGAAACATTACAACAGCTTTGTATGACAGGTGCAGAATCTCTGAGTCTAGTCAATGCACGAGTCTTCCGGAAGTAGTGTCAAGTGTCTTGTGTGCTGAGTCAGTGGTAGTCTGACGTGAGAAATGAAAAACATTGAATTGATAGACACTTGGTGCATTATGTGAATAGAACGACTCTTGAAAATATTGTGAAACATGTGATTTCTTGATGGCTGTGTGATATGAATGAGAAAGTCATGGACTCTTGCGAATGTTTAAAAGGCTGATCTACGTAGGTTGTCCAGTTTAAAATTTAAAGTTTAAAAATATCTAGCTTACCCTTTGTATTGTTCTCTAGCTGTTTTCTCTTAAAACTGTGATGATCGTGTATTTTACACGGGAGCAGATGATTTTCCAGGAAGTAGAGCTCCTTAGTGAGTGGTCGCCGGAAGGAGATCGCCTGATTTCTGTTCTGGTAGCAGATCGGCTGTTTTGGGTCCTCTGATAGGAGATCGGCCTCGTCCGATAGGAGATCGGTCTCTTCCGATAGGAGATCGCCTGCTTTGTTTTTTTTACTGTATTTTGTTTATGTTTCTGGAAAATTTGACCGGATTTGTATTAAACTCCCTGTGAGGAGAAACTACATTTCATATATATAATATTTTGTTCACTTCAATCTATTTGTTACCTTTATTTTCATTATATACATTTGTATAGTAATTTGGCGGGATGTTACACAGATCAGAGGAGAAAGCCTTTGGAGTTTGCTGCTGGAGACCATGTGTTCATGAGAGTAACACCAACCAAGGGTGTAGGACGGGCGATCAGATCCAAGAAGTTGTCCCCTAAGTTCGTGGGACCATATCAGATCTTAAGAAGGATTGGTCCAGTGGCTTATGAGATCGCCCTACCTCCCCATTTAGCGAATCTGCACAACGTCTTTCACGTATCACAGCTGAGAAAGTACATGGCAGACCCTAGTCATGTACTGGAAGTGGACGATGTGCAGATCAGGGATGACTTGTCCTTTGAAGCGAAACCAGTCAGGATTGACGATCGGCAAAGTAAACAGCTCAGAGGCAAGACCATCAACATGGTGAAAGTGGTGTGGGATGAGAGATCGGGTGATTCAACTTGGAAGTTAGAAGAACCCATGAGAGAAGCCTATCCATACCTCTTTTCCTTGTAATTCAATTTTTGAGGACGAAAATTTTGCTTGTTGGGGAGAATGTAAGGACCTGTAAAATTAAATTGGAATAAAAGGGTATATTTTAAATGAATTCTAAGTATGTTTTTATTTAAAATAAAAAGGAAGGAAAGTGTAGCTTAGAAGACTATAAGATTTCCTGGTTAGTACATAATCGCCGGTCGCCTACCACACATGATCGCCAGGGCGCGAGAGGCATGCAGGCATCGCCAGGGCACGAGAGGCATGCAGGCATCGCCAGGGCACGAGAGGCATGCAGGCATCGCCAGGGCGCGAGGCATGCGGACGTCGCCAGGGCGCGAGAGGCATGCAGGCATCACCAGGGCGCGAGAGGCATGCAGGCATCACCAGGGCGTGAGAGGCATGCGGGCGTCGCCAGGGATAGACATCGGTCGTCTCCCAGAGAGAGACATCGGTCGTCTTCCAGGGAGAGACATCGGTCGTCCGCCAGTATGAGACATCAGTGGATAGTCATCGCGCGAGCGGTCATCGGTGGAAGGTTATCGCGCGATGTCGAGTTTCACACAGATGAGGTGGGACCCAGGCTCTCGACAGGAGACGTACTACACGCGCGACACGTAGACAAAAAGGGTGGTTCAGAATAGTGACCTCAGGGTGTTAGCCTGCGCAGAAGCACGCGTAGTCGTACTGTTCAGGGAAACGTACACGCAAACTTCCCTGCAGAGTGGGTGGTGGCAGCGGCTTTTGGGGGCAAGTTGGTTTAAGATACAAAAAAACCCACTTCTGAGAGGAAAAATAACGTTTTCAGTGGTTCAAGAGTGAAAGAGTGAGCTCACCTTCATCCTTCTCTTTTCTCTCCTTCGCGCTGCGATTCAGGCATCCTCAAGCACCAGTGCGACGAGCGACGACTACCCTTAGAGCACCTGGGAGGTTCTCTGCAAGTTCTACAAACCAGACGCAAAAACAGAGCTAAGGCACCTTTAAGCTTCGGTGGGTTTTGGAGCTCTTAGTGTTTTGCGCAAGTCCAGGTAAGGGAAGCTAGCTTTATTTTCAATAAAAGCCGTAGATTAGCTGTTTCTGAAGTGAGGGCGACGTGGTCACCGATTTCATATTCTTTTTCGTGGTGCTCTGTTCTATGTGTTTGGGCGACGTGGTTGCCGGTTTTAAATACAGATTTCGAAATCCCCTGTTTTGGACGTGACCGCCGGTTTTGGCGTTGTTTTACGAACTCCCCTGTTTTTGGTGTTGTTTGAAAACTGTTTGAGATTTAAATGTGATATTCGAAAATCTGAACCAGGGGATGATTGTCGTTGTGATTGGGATTGTTCATTAAATGTTGTATGATGTGTTGAACATTGTGGATGTGGGATCAAGGCATAGTATTTTCAGGAAAGAAAATACCGTGTAAGATCGTGTAGGGTGTGCATTGACCGGTGATTCGTTTTTATGAGATATCCTGACTCTCCTGATATAATGGAATCATATAGATGAAGTCATTCAGGTGTTGAGAGTCGAAGGAGGTTCATATGTATGGGTGAGTGGTTTGAAAGAGAACGAGCTCGACCCGTTGTATGGATTAACCCTGTCATGCTAGGATAGTGATGATATTGAGATTCATTTATACGCTTGTGAATGTGTGTGATTTCACGGCGGCCCTGTGAATGTGTGTGATTTCACAGTGGGACAGTATGACAGGTGCAGATCTCTGAGTCTAGTCAATGCATGAGTCTTCCGGAAGTGGTGTCAAGTGTCTTGTGTGATGAGTCAGTGGAAGTCTGACGTGAGAAATGAGGAACATTGAAATTGATAGACACTTGATGCATTACGTGAAATAGAACGACTCTTGTGAATATTGTGAAATGTGTGATTACTTGATGGTCATGTGAAGAGAATGAGGAAGTTGATGGTTTTACGTGGGTATCTTAAATTTATTTTATCTTGATTTTTAAGTTCATATCTAAACTCTCTTTCAAATATCTAGCTTACCCTGTGATTTTGGTGTTGTGATTGCTTTCTAAAACCTGTGATGATCGTGTATTTTTGCACGGGAGCAGATGAGGTTGCAGGTAATAGAGCTCCTCAGTGAGTGGTCGCCGGAAGGAGATCGCCTGTTTTCATTTCTTATAGGCGATCACCCCTTTTCTGCTTTCTGATAGGCGATCACCCCTTTTCTGCTTTCTGATAGGCGATCACCCCTTTTCTGCTTTCTGTTAGGCGATCACCCTTTGTATGTTGTCTGATAGGAGATCGCCCTTTTCTTATGGGAGATCGCCCTGTCCTGATGCGAGATCGACTGTTTGTCTTTTTACTGTAATTTTGTTTACGTTTTTTTTTTAAGATTTGACCGATTATGTATTAAACTCCCTGTGAGGAGAAACTTCATTCCATATATATAATTTTGTTCACTTCAATATATTTGTTTACCTTTATTTTCATTTTATAAATATGAATTGTTTTTTTCGCGGGATGTTACACTGTTGTTGTCAAGTTCAACTTTCTAAAAAGAGGATTCATGTTATTTGGCAAATTGATTTCATTATTGTGGAATTTGATCCTTTTGCTTTTACAATTTTTAACAAAAGTAGAACTTCATAGTTAAAGGTTAAGTAAGTATTTTAGAGTCTTTTTGTGTGCTTTTTCTTGCTTGTCTTTTTAAAAAAAAAAATTTGTCAATCTTTTTTTCCCACTTGGTTTAGCTTTCTTGTTTTGAGATTTTCTTTTAAAATTCCTTAGTTTTATCGTGGTTCTTTTGGGATCAAGTGTTAAGGTCTTTGTCCTTTTTCATTTGAGAGTTTGCAACCCAAGAAAGACCTTTGTTGAGAGAAAATTCTTTTTGAGTGCTTTGTTCATTTCTTCTCTTTGCTACACAAACGAGTGACACAAGTGAGGAAAGGGTTATTAAATTTTTCTTTCACTAATTGTTTGTTCTCTTTGTGCAATTTTTATGGCTCTTCTTTCTTCAGGGGAATCATCCAAACCTCAATCTCCTCAAAAGGCTTTTCTTTTGAGTGAGCTTGCGGCAGCCCATAAATCCTTAGTCCAAAATGAGGAAGAAATGCGACAATTGGAGGAGAGACTTTAAGGACTTGAAACGAAACAAGAGAGGAAACCAAGAGGAAGGAGGTGGGAGCATAGGAGAGCTTCAAGGAGCTATAACCAATTCGGGAACCAAGAGGAAGATGAAGATTGGAGAATGCACCAATATGATCAAAGGCGCCATTAACACCATCCTTCAAGAAATTCTTTTTCCTATGTAAAATTGCCTAGCTTTAGTGGAGAAAGTGACCCCAATATTTACTTAGGATGGGAGGCTAAGGTAGAGCAAATTTTCAATGTATATAAGGTCGAAGAGGACCAAAAGGTAAAGCTAACCTCCCTAGGATTCTTAGAATATGCCATTCAATGGTGGCACCAAACTGTAATGGCAATTGGTTTGAATAAGAGGCCAGTCGTGGTCTCTTGGTATGATTTGAAAGAATATATGTGCGCGCGGTTTGTTCCTCCTCATTATAGGAAGGAACTCTTGTTGAAGCTCCAACGGCTTCAACAAGGACCTAGGAGTGTAGATGAGTACTATAAAGACTTAGAAACTACTTTGACTAAAATTGACATGCATGATAGTGAAGAGTCAAAGATAGCTAGGTTTGTTAGTGGTTTGAAAAGGGAAATCCAAGATGTTGTAGAATTGTATGAGTATTCCTCTTTGGAAAAGTTGGTTCACCTAGCCATCAAGGTAGAATCACAACTTCTAAAGAAAACCAATTTCAAAAACACTCATAATGATGGCTTCTACAAATCTTCTTGGAAGGACAAAAATAAAACTTCTTCAAAACTTTTCATTCAAAAGAAACCACCACTCACAATCCTAGAGTTTCTCAACCCTCCACTTTTACACCTAAGTCAACCACCAAAACCTCAAACACCAAATGTTTTAAATGTCTAGGTTTTGACATATTGCATCCAATTTTCCTTCTAAGAGAACACTACAAAAAATTATGTATAAAGTGGCGATTTTAATATGGCGATTACTAACAACCGCCACAATTTGCCGTATAATACGACATTTTACTAACTGCCAGAATTATCCTTTAAAATATGTCATTTTTAAATGTCGCAATTATCCTTCAGAATAAAATTCCCACGTTTGATTTCCCTCCCTACACGATTCCTCTTTATTCTCAAATTTTTTTTCTAAAACTTGTTGGAAACGTGCTTTGACTCTTTGGAAGCTAGCGTGCCTCCTCTATGCTAACTTTCTTCCCTCTCTCTCTGCTAACGCGACCTTTAGAAACTCTTACGCGACCTTAACGAAACCCTCACACGAAGTTCACGAAACCCTAACGCCACCTTCAAGAAACCCTAACACTCACTCCTCTGTCCGCCATTGCCGCTTCCGCGCAAGGTTGTTTTAGGTTTGTGCTCGCACGCCCTAAACCTCAGTCTAGGAAATATATTGTTCAAAATTGTTATAGGTTGAAATTTTTCAAAATCTAACTTCTGATTTTTGTTCATTGATTGTGCAACGCACACTTGCGACCTTCACGACACCCTTACGCGACCTTCACTAACCCTTCCTCTGACGTTTACGAAACCCTAATGCTCACTCCTTTATCCGCCATTGCCGCCTCCGCGCAAGGTTGTTTCAGGTTTGTGCTCGCGTGCCCTAAACCTCTGTCTTAGAAATCTATTATTCAAAATCGTTATAGGTTGAAATTGTTTGAAATCTAACTTCTGGTTCTTGTTCATTGATTGTGCTTTTGCTTTGTAGAGTGAACCGAATTTTGAATTTTGATGTGCTTTTGCTTTGTAGATTGAACGGATTTATGAAATTTACCTCAAATTCAAGGCCTACACGTTATTACTTATAGGTTCCCAGATTTGTTTGTATATTGTTTTCTAATTTAATCCTTTTATAGTCACTATTTCTCATTTTATTGTAATATTGTTTTCATTTATTTTTTAAGTAATAGAAGGTGATTAGTGTTTGCTCTAATGGGTTAGAGAAATGTATGACAATAACATTAAGTTTTACTAGAATGAAAAAGGTGTGTAATTTGTGAAAGGGCAGAGCAGATGATGGTAACGGAAATGAAGTATTGTTGAAATGTCTCTGTCTCTGTTCTGCCCTGTGAGAACTGGTTGGAGACACCTAATAAATGCCTGCGGAGAGAGCAATAGACAATGCTAAACAGAGGCACATATGAGTGATGAGTGATGATGAGTGGTTAGATTTGTAACAAAGTCTATACCTCCCCTGCATGTGAGATAGGCCCCATAGGTCATGTGTCTTGTTCTTCGCCAAAATTGGCTTACAAATCATATGGATTTTTGGATAGGAAACTTCTCCATTCACTTTCCAATGCATTGTTCCTTTCCAAATTCCTCACTTATAATCTTTACACATTCACACTTGTACAAATACCACTCAAATTTTACTTTCACACTTCCACAATAAAAAGTTTACATATTTTTTTATATGAAACTCATATTTCAGCCAAAAATTATTTTTTATTCAATATAATGCAGAATTGTCAAGCACTCTAAATATAATTGTCTATTTACACCAAAAGTTTTTCGATTAGATGACCCCAATTGAGTTTACTAATGATAAAATTTAGACTCTAAATCATTACCAATTTATTAAAAAATAGAAGTTTGTTGATTAAAATACATCTAATAGGGATTAACTTAGATGATTTTTATTTTCTAAGGAGCTAAGCTAATTCTTATACAAAGTAATTGTTTACTATTTTCAAAGGGACTCAATCAAGAATGAAAATAATTTTGAGATCTAAGTTTGAAATAAAACATATTGTTCTTGCCGGTTGACTCTCCTATCGGTTGACTCTACGACAATCTCACGCCTCCTTCCCTCTCCTTAAGATACACTTTGCTGTGTTGAAACAACCTGCACCTGCAAGATAGAAAGGGGCACCCTAGAAGCCGTTTGCACTCTGACGCTCAAGTCAAAATCTAGGGCAAGTACACCAAGTGTATTGAGTATCTGAGTTTAGGTCTAGAAACTGCGTACCTTTGTGAAGCGTTTTACTACCCTTTATATAGTTTAGGGTTTCTTCTGCGCCGCTACCCATATTTAGGGTTTATAGGAATACCCTTGCGCCGCTATCACCCAAACTTAGGGTAATCTAGCACGTAAGGTTTCCTTTAACTGGAGTGCAAACTCTAACAGGATGGCCACCTGAGTACCCCCTTGTGCACCTAAGCTCTGGGGCCACCTGTTTTGGGAGTGCCTTCACTATTCACGCGCCATGCATGCAGCCTCACTTGGAAACCCTAATCTTAATGGGCATTCTACCCTTCAAGACTCTGCACCTAATTATGCTTTCCCTGCCACACGCATGGGTGCTTCGTGACTAAAGCCTCTCCCTACCTCTGGGCATTTTGCTGATAACTGACCTTCTCTCAGGACCCACGTTAGATGTTCTAGTTCTGTTGTTCAAAACACCCAAGACCGATGTCACATCGTCCAACTCTATTGCTGAGGACTCATCATCCTACTGAGTGATGAGGACACATCAGTCCACTCTGGTGATCGACACGCTGATGACTAATCATCCCACTAGTCCATACTACCTGTGGGGCCCAGCCCACGTGGCTTTGGCCCATGTTGTGGGACCCAGCTGACGTGGTTCACCATTACTAGCTATTCTCGGTATCCGAGGACTGGTCGGTACACATATAGATCAACCAAGTGTAATTTCAGATATTAGAGTTATAAGATATGATGTTTATTATAAATAAGTATATATTTTTGTATTAAAATTATATTTTATTATTAATTATTATTATTTTCTTTGATTAAAATATTTATGTTAGTTAAATTTATTTAATAAAGATAAATTTAAAAATAATTATATGATAACGTGATTTTTTCTTTATTTAACTTTAAGAAGTAAAAAGTGCTAATTAGAAAATAATCCACACACAAATCTACCTAAGATTTTTTCTTTTGGGAAAATTATTATTGAGAAAAAATAATATATATAACTATCTAAAAATTTGTATGACAGTGACTTAATTTAGTTTTGAAATAGACTTTTATTTTTTGGTTTGACTCTTTCCTATCTTTGTTAAACAATTTAAAGGGTGATTTTAGTCCACTTTCTTTAAAAAATAAATAAATATGTATTTCTAAAATTTAAATTACATTATTAAATTTAAATTTTAAATATAATAATTTAATATATAAATAAATATAAATTGTAATAAATATTTTTTTTAAAGTAATATGAATTTTTTAAATATAATTTCTATTTTATAAAACAGATGAATCCAACTTAAACTTCATTTAGGCTACAAGTCAAACTGATTATATTTTATAGTAAGAATGGATGAAGGAGGGAGAAAAGAAGAAGAAAAACAGGAAAGTCACTGAACACATGACAGAAAAAATATACAAATTTTAGAAGGTGATTAATAATATTTATGAAATTGACTTGAGGAGATGCAGAAGAAACAATTCCATAGTCCACTTTGAGTTTAACCTTTCAGAAAGGTACATGCGCTTTGCTCCCTACTCTCTGTGCAGGCTAAGTCTCAACTTTTATCCTTCTTTCTTTTCTTTCCTTTATTCAAATGCATTTTTAAGGGGTGGTGGTGCAACAGTGGGACTAAATTTAAGGTATAAAAGTTATTATGGCACAAACGAAAAGGGAGAAAAAGGGTGTTTTTCTTTTATCTTATCTTTTGCAGCATCAAATTTTTACTTTTGGCTCACAAAAAATTAATAATGGGATTATTCTAAAGTGCTACTGTGTGGTTTATCTAGTCATTCTTTTTAACATATTTCTGTTTTTTTTTTATTTGCTTGTTTGTCCAACTATTCTAATAGTAGTTAGTGTTGCTGAAATCTTGAAAAAATGTTTGCATGATAAACATGTTCTCTATTTGATAATGGTCATTTATAGAATGGTTAAGAAATTTATAGAGACAATAATCGATCCAAACCAACTTGCAAATGGTTTGGATCTAATTTTATATTCAAGCATCTAGATCTATTTTCAAGGGTACTGATTGCTTGTATGATGTGCTTCTATGATCCAAGTACTTGCAAAATTAAATTTTTGTTTGTATGATACATAAAATCTACCAAAAGCTAGTTTGGTAAATGTAGGTTCCGATTAACTATTTCATGTGGTTAATGCATTTATATAAGAAATTTTTTGTTATGGTGTTTTGTTTTGTAGTCATGTCAATTGATAAAAGTTGGATTTCTAAACCACGAAACACCATTGAATATGAAATGATTTGAATGAATTTTTGGAATTTGCATTTGGACATGCTAATGGTGTTGTCAAAAAGTGTCTGTCTTCAAAGTGTGGTTTCAAAAAGTGGCAAACAAGGGATGCAGTTCAAGAACACTTAACATGTAGCACTTTTCCTCAAAACTACGAAACTTGGTATATGCACGGTGAAGGACTAAGTGGAAATGAGTCTGTGGCTGTTACAAGTGCGCATGTCATTGAAGATTTCATAGAATCTCATAATCTAATGGAAGACATGTTGAATGATGCATTTGGGTTTGTGGGGCACTACGATGATCACATTGATGAGGGTACTCAAGATGAACATTCACATCTACTTAACCACTTGGTTAAGTTAATGTCCAGTGGGGATTTTCCAAAGGTTCTCACCTTAATCATCTTAAAAATCCAATCCTAAGCAAAGTGTCGCCAAAAAATGCTAAATCATAAAATCAACTCACATCACCTGAGAGATGGAGCAACCCCTGACCAAGCCCAACCTTCCAAAAGAAGAACACAAAGCTTAACACAAGACCAAGGGCTAGGTCAGGATCCACCACTAACCGATGTTTCAAAACCCATGATTCCTCTGAGGATAACAAGGAGTAGAGCCCAAGCCATGGGAGCTAAGCATCAACTAGTTTCTTTATTTTTAATTTCAATAGAGTAGGGTCTATTTAGCATAATAGGGGGTGTATTTATCATTTTAGCTTGTGCGTAGGTAATGTGAGTTGATTTTTAGATGTTTTCATTTATGGTGACACTTTTACATAAGATTGGGATTTTAATAATTAAAGGTGAGGACCTAAGGAAGATTCCCACTGGACACGAACTTAACCAAGTGGTTAAGTAAGTGTGGAGGTTCACTTAATAGAGGCAAAAATGAAAAACAAGATATAGTGAGGATGAGATGCAATTGCAAAATTGAAAAGGGAACAAGGTTAACATTAATGGTGGTCATGGCTTCCCAAATGAGGTGCCATACTCATAATAATGAGCCTAAAACCGAGAGCAACAAATAAGAGAAAAGGAGACAAGAACATAAATGGAATGGAAAATGGAAGGAAATGGAATGAGAAAACTTATGGTGGTGACGGTGGATTATCACGCGCACTTGGTGTGTGGAAACCACCAAGATAAGTGCTACGCCGCCACTTGAGGGCTTCATTCTCATCAAGATAAGACCAAGGAAGAGGATATAACACTCACTCAAAGCTCACACAATATTTGTGCAAAGTAACTTTACTTCAATTTCAACTTGAAAATACAAAGGGTAAGGCCTCCTATTTATAGGTGAAAGAGCCTTGGAAAACAAGCAAGAAGGGTAGGATGGGAACAGGGAAAAAATGAGAAGCCTTAGGGTCTGACTAAGTCAAACCCGCTCCTAGGCTTGTCCTTCTAGAAACTATGTCAAAATGCTTTCCTAAAGGGCTAGGAACAAGCTAAAATGATAACTACACCCCCTATTATGCTAAAGGCACCTTATTCTAGCCTATCTTTGCTATTTGGACCCCTAAAGTGAGCCCAATTTATTTACAACTTGTTTTATTCTTAAGAAGACTAGTAGAAAGAACAATGGATGCTCTGGTCTTTGTCCATTTCTCCCTCTGGTGAGGTCTTCACTTAAATGTTGAGATGACTTCTCATAGTGTGAATGATCATTTACATCCTTGGTCATCTTCTTGTTGTGATGTGAGTTGATTTTAGATTCATTATATTTGTGACACTTTTAAGAATTAGGATCAAGATTCTTAGCAATTTATAGGTGAGTGACCTAAGGAAAATTCCCACTGGACATTAACTTAACAAGTGTTAAGTAGATGTGAAGGTTCATTTCCAAAGGTCCAAGGTTAAAACACAATTAGAGGTGAAGGATGATGACAATATAGGTGCTTAATTAAAACGCAAAAACAGAACTGAATTAGGCACAAAAACAGAACACAAAACAAAATTGAAACAACACACAAATTCAAGGAAGCTTAAGGAATCATCAATGGAGACAATGCCTTCCAAAATGATGAACCAAACTCAATTATGAGTGCTATATCCTTGTACACATCAATTAATTCGAATAGAAAAGAATAAGAACACAAACTACCAAATGAAAATACAAACTAACACAGCTGCACCAATTGGAAGTGAAGAATAAGGCAAAGAAACAAAATAACTGATTGAATTTCAAAGACTAAAAAGAACAACCGATTAAATGAACAAAGGAAGATGAAGGAAGATGAAACTTATGTGGTTGTAGCCATGGATTGGGAATGGACACGCCACTTGGAGGTGATGATCCAAGATAAGTGTTGGATTGTCGCCACTTGAGAGCTCCCAAAGCATCACAAGATGAGAGAAGGAAAAGGAGAACAAGTCTCACACAATTCAATCACAATTTGAGTATAGTAAATTTACTTCTATTTCAATGTGTCTTTACAATGACCAAGCACCTCTATTTATAGCTTTAGAGGACTGAAATGAAAGTGAAACAAATTCAAAATTCCCTCCTAATTCTAATTCAAATTCGGCGCCTAGTATAGTCACAAGGGAGGTGTGACATTTTTTCTACTTTGGCACCTCCTAAAAACTACACCTACACCTACTCTTTATGTCATATGGAAAGTGTGACTTGTTTTTATACATTTAGCAACCCTTATTTAATGTCTACACCTTCCTTTAAAGTTCTACTAAAAATTATACAAAAGTAATTACAAAAAGAGACATCCATTGATGCTCTTTTCCCAAAGCTTTAGCCTTGCTCCTAGTCATCCTTTGAGTCATGAAGGATGTTGAGCTAATTGGTTGGTCTTGGGCCCCAACTTAGGCTTGGGACTCAGACGCCTCCTCTACTTGGTCTTCATCATGTTGGCTTGGTTTGTATCACTAGGGCCTTTAGGGTAGAATGTAGCTCTAGCTTCTAGAAGCTAGGACTAGGGGGAGGCATTAACTTAGTCAATGACCTAGGCCGCCCCTTTCTTCATGACTCTTATGCCTCTCCCTCTTCTTGTCTTCCAAGGCACCCATTCCTATAAATAGGGTGCCATGCTCCATGTATTTTCATGTTGAATTTGAATAGTAAAGTTACTCTGCACAATTTGTGTGAGGTGTGTGTGAGGCTTGTGTCCTCTTAGCATTAGGTCTTATCTTGAGTAATTTGAGAGCTCTCAAGTGGCGGCCCTCTACAATTATCTTGGAAGAAACCACACTCTAAGTGGCGTGTCCAACTCTCTTCCATTCATCCATAAGCTTTCTTTTCCTTCACTATTTTCCATTCTTACATCACACCCCTATTTCATCTCCATCTTATGTTATTGTTTATGTCTTTTTGCTTTTGTTATCTTCATTCATCTTTTACTTCCATGTTCTTTTAATTTCCTCCCTTCATCATCATTCACCATATACTTGTGTTTTTCCTTTGCCCTCTAGAAGTGAACTTACACACTTACTTAACCACTTAATTAAGATCGTGTCCAGTGGGGATCTTCTTTGGGTTCTCACCATATAATTGCTAAAATCTCAATCATAAGTAAAGTTTCACCTATAAAATGGAACAATCTAAAATAAACTCACATCAAATGGCTAGACAGTAAGGTCAACCAATTTCAAGCCTTTTCAAAAACTCTAAGTGTAAAACAACCGGTTGAATCGAAAAATCAACTGGTTGATTTTCCACTTTCTTTAGAAAACACCCTTTTACAAAATAACTTGATTAAAAAACCTTTGGATCATAACTATGAGCGGATTAACAAATTCAAATTACATAAAACCCACACACACAAGCAGTAGCAGAGTCGTCAAGCAATCCACTTGGATTTGGAGACATCAAAGCCTTTGTTCAACGGTATTTAATAGCGACAACCAAGTACTTCATCTGGCGTATGGCCAAAGGGAAATATCCGAGTATATCAATTCCCCAGGTATGGAAAGGCCATGGGTTGGAGATCGAACATAAATCCCCTGGGGTGAGTGGCTCCAATCGACATGTTTCTGGCATTGTTCACATATTTTCACATAATTCATGCAATCTTCCTTTATCATTGGCCAGTAATAACCTACTCGGAGTGCCTTCAGGGATAGAGCTCGTCCACCTATGTGGCTTCCGCAAATGCCCTCATGGAGTTCAAACATTACTCGAACACACTATTCGCAATTTATGCATGTAAGTAGCAGGTGTGTGAAACCATATTGGAGGATATGGTCGTCCACCATTGTGTATCTACCTACATTCGTTTTGACGACTATAGCTTCTATGGGGTTCAAGGGGAGTAGACCATCTGCTAGATATCAGATATATGGTGTCCGACTTGGGTGACTTGCATAACTTTGAAATTGCTTTCTTTGGGTATTTCCCTTACACTCACTCTTGATGCTTTCAAGGTATGTTCGATAAAAAATTGGTGCCTTCCCCCTTTGCCCGAGCTTGCAATCTTGGATAGCAAATCTGCGCTAGAATTTTGCTCCTTTGGCATATGGATGAGGTCGAAAGTAGAAAAAGCTTCTTTTAAAATTTTCATGTACCTGAGATAGGATGCCAAGTATGGGTCTTTAGCTTGATATTCGCCAAACACTTGTCTTGTTACAAGTAATGAATCACTCTTTGCTAGCAACCGACGAGTTTCCAATTCCTTTGCCAACAATATGCCTACTATGAGGGCTTCGTATTCGGCCCAATTGTTTCTTGCTTTGAATGCGAACCAGAGGAACTGCTCGATGAAAACTCTGTTTGGTCCTTCTAAGATGACGCCAGCTCTGCTTCCCTAAAAGTTTGAGGAACCATCAACGAAGAGGACCCATAAATAGCCTTCGGGATTAGGCTCGGACCCTTTGGGGCAAGTTCATTGAGGAATTCTACGTATACCTGACCCTTAATCGGCCCGCGTGGCTCGTAATGTATGTCAAACTCGGATAGTTCTACGACCCACCAGACCATTCTTCGTGCAATATCCAACTTCTGAAGTACCTTTCGGATAGGGAGGTTGGTCATTACTATGACTGTAAAGCTCTGGAAATAATGTTGTAGCCATCGAGCTGTGAAGACCACTGCAAAAGCTGTTTTCTCAATGGCTAGCTAGCGTATCTTTGTGCCCTATAGCACCTTACTAACGAAGTATACTAGCTTTTGAGCCTGGCTGTCTTCTTGCAAAATGGGCTTGCTAAGTATAGGCAATTTAGCCAAATACTCTTTTTAAGTTGGCGAAGGCCTCTTCGCACTTTGCCGTCCAAGTGAAACAGTCATTCTTTTTTAGGCATTAGAAATATGGATAACCCTTGCCACTGTTGGCTGTTTGCCGAGAGGAAATGAGAGAGAGCGGCCATATGCCCAGTTAACCTTTGTACCTCTTTTACGTTGGTCGAGCTCCTCATCTCCATGATAGTTCAACATTTTTCAGGGTTGGCCTCAATTCTCCTTTTAGTTAACAAAAACTCGAGGAACTTCCCTCCTCGCACTCTAAAGACACATTTTTCAGGGTTGAGCTTTATGTTGTGTGTCCCTATAGTGGTGAACAACTCCTCCAAGTCAGATATGTGATTGTTTGAATTTACTGATGTAACAACCATGTTGTCTACGTAGGCTTGGACATTCCGTCTGAGCATCAGTAGCAGAATTCAGTCCATGAGCCTTTGGTAGGTCACCCCAGCATTCTTTAATTCGAAGGGCATGACCTTGTAGTAGTAGTTGGTTGTTTTAGTCATAAAAACCGTTTTGTGTTTGTTGCTTGGATGCATCTGAATTTGGTTGTATCTGGAAAAGGTGTCCAAGAAACTTAGCAAGCCACATCCCCAGGCATTGTCCACTAGGGAGTCTATATTTGGGAGAGGGTAGGGATCTTTGGGCAAGCCCTATTAAGTTTGGTGAAATCCACGAACATTCTCCACTTTCCACTCGCATTCAGAGAAGCCGAGGTTCCCCCTCCAGAGAATTCCCCGGCAATAGTGTTGAAATCTCCTAGGATCGGCGTTTTGTGGTTTTTTTCCTTCGCCATGTCTCCTTTCTTTACTTTTTCTATCTCATCATCGATATATCTTTCCAAATGCCCTTCACTTACGAACTTCGTCAGTTAGTAGGTCAGAGTGAGGCACTGCTCAGTGTCATACCCTCGAGCATGGTGGAATTCGCACCAGTCGTCCCTTCGTTCGCCCAATGCTCGGTTTATCCTCTTTGGAAAGCGTAATCTTTTCGCCACACTTTCTTTAGCAATGAACGATTTATAGGAAAGTCGAAACCTCGGCTTGGGCATCTCTCCCTCCGTTCCTTCTTTTGTGTCTCCTTTCTTCGCTACTCGTGGATGAATCGGTATTCCTCAATCGGTGGTCTCGCCCACTCTCCTTGTACCTTCCTTGCTTGGGTTGCAAGTTGTTGTTTTTTTACTACTATGGTCTCCTCTGCTTCTATGTGGGCAGTTGCCCATTCCCTTACCTTGGCCATGTATTCGACCCGATTTCGAATGAGGGAGTCATTAAAAGGGCTTGCCCACATGCCTTTGACGAAAGCAACAACGACCATCTCCTTATTTGGTGTTAGGAGTCGAACTGAGAAAGCAAAATAAAAATTTAGATAATCTTTCAAAGATTCACCCTCCCTTTGTCTGATGTCAAACAGGTCGAGTAGTTGAGGAGGGTTGACTTTATTGGCTGAAAATTGCTCCTTAAAGATGCGCAAGAATTATTGAAACAATGTTATATGTCCATCTGGAATACTGCTAAACCAATGGAGGGTCGTTCCTGTAAATGTTCCCATGAGCATCTTACAATGAATAGCGTCTAAGGCACATGAGATGATCATTTAAGCCCTAAACTTTTAGGTGGGTCTCAGAGTCCTCCACCACTGAAAAGGGAGTTATCTTCAGGGTGAGAAAACGTGGCGAGATGGGCTCGTCCATAATTTTTCGAGAGAAAGGCTGTGGGTCATCCCTTGAGGACGAATCCGGAGAGCAAACTTAGACGGTTTGCCATTGTTCTCCAACGGGGGATGCTCCACTTGTAGATAAAACTCCGATGATCAAGTCAATGAGAGCACTTAGGTATTAATATGCAGTGTATATAGCGTAGGCTCAACTTACCTGGTGGCTAGGGTCTCAAGGCCATTTTATAACAATCGTCAAGAATTGATAACTGTATATTTTATCTATTAATATTTTTCCCCGTATTTTGGGGTTATATCTTTGCAAAGTATCATCTCTAACTAGGTTTTTTTTCTATTTCAAACAATTAACTAAATTGGTTATAATGCACGTTTAGTATTTGGCCAATGCTAATTTTACCAAAGATGAACGTTCATTTGAAGATATTAGGCCTTCTCGTATTTGGGCCGATTTCTGGAGTTATGGTGCGCTCTGGCTAATGGGCCAGAAACTCAAATGTTCGAACTATGGGCCGACCATGCCATGATCGGGCCATAGGCCGAGCATGCCAACCAGTACAAGTATTATTACTAATAATTATTATTTTTATTTTATTTTATTTATATCTAATAATTAATAATATTATTAATAACAATATAAATAAAATTATAATAGAATAAAAATAAAAATAGTTATTTATATAAAATAAATAAATTTATATAATAATAATATTATTAATTATAAAAAATAAAATAATTATTTTTTAAAATATAAGAATAAATTTGTAAAAATATAAGAAACTTGTATTTTTTTTAAATAATTATTCAATATTGGGAAAAATATACAAAATTTTAATTGAATTAAATCTATACAAAAATATTTCATATTTCATTATTTAAATAATTTTAAAAGCAAGGGTAAATTTGTAAACTTACATTTTACACCTTTAAAAATAATTCAAAACATTATCATAACCATCACATCACTCACATATTTGAATAAACTTTTCTTATACATCCACTCTAACATACCCTAATCCAAACACACCATAAGGGTGAGGGGGGTGGAAGAGAAAGAGACCTCATTTTCTTTGCCTTGCACCATTGCAAAGAAACATGAACGAAGAGAAGAGAAAACTACGTAAGATGTGTGATTTTACTTAGGTACCCTTTTAGTATATACATTTCTTTTTGTGAATTGATCACTCACTCCCAGCCAATGCCAATTCCAATACCATGCATAGCTACAAACATTCTTTAATCATGCATGGAGAGATTCCTTATTCTTTAGAGAATCTCGTTAACTGAGTGTGTGTTGAATGCATTAACTACTAGGTTAATATAATAAATACATCAATAAATACATTCATTCACGCTCGAGTTAGACATTTTCAAGATTTTCATAGTGCCTAATTGATTATGTATGAAAAAACACATAAGACTTAATCAATTATGTCCTAAAAAACAATTGATTTCAATTAAGCATACAAGGTAATCAATTAACCTCTATGTTTAGGAGGGTAATCAATTATGTGGTGTGTGTTCAAACGAACCTAATCGATTATGCTATTCAAATATTCTACATAATCGATTAGGTTTGTTCTTTACGGAAAACATAGTCGATTAGGTTCCTAAAATCAGGTAATTGGTTATGTTATTTTTTTAAGGCAAAGCATAATCGGTTATGTTTTTTTTTTTTCCAGATTTTCCAATTTTTTTTTATGATTTTTTCTTTTGTTTTTCAAGTGTTTTTGTTTGTATTTTTTTTTCTAATTTAATATTCTATTTGTATTTTTTTTATGAATATTAAAAAAATATTTTTTTCTTATTAATCATAATTTATAAAATACATTATTTGAAATGACAGGCTATTAGTAGTTTTATTTATATTATATTATTCAGAATTCAATTGATATATTATAATAATCTAAAATTTTATTTATTAATGAGAAAAGAAAATCCATTTAAATATTTAAATTTTAAAAAAAATAAATAATATAATTCAATTGATATATTATAGTAATTGAGATTTTGAAATATTATAATATTTCCTTTGATTTTCTTTTCATTTAAATAATTCTAACTTGAAATCTTGTTGCTTGATTGACTTGGAATAGTGAATGAAAACAAAGGGAGGAGAAATTAAGTAATGCAAGCATACCAACTACTTAAATTCTGCTGCAATGTTTTCAATACATAACAAGTCATAATTCTTATTCTTAGCCATTGTTCTTTCTCAAAGTTTCCAATCTTGGGAGATTTTCATGATGGGAAGTTACTTTTTCAAAATCTTGTTTGTGATGTTAGTGTGCTCTTTGCATGCTAAAGCATCCTTTCTTGGATTCAACTTTCCGTCAGAGAGTTCAACTGTGAAATACATAGAGGGAGAGACATGCACTTCTCAACTTCAAACAAGGCCGCCAAGATGATTCTGGCATGATTTCTACATGCAGCAAAGATAGAAATAATAGAGATTGTTGAACAGGGTTGAATGCAACAATGAAAAAGGTCACATTCAGAAGCTTGATTTTCATGGTAATATGAAGTATATTTGATAGGTGCAGTTAATAATATCAACTCATTGATTTACTTGGAAAATATTGTGATCCTTGATCTCTCTTATAATAATCTGACATCATCAATATTTCAAGGAAATTTTAACTTCACCTCCAAACTATGCAAGAGCTTCATTTTCAAAATTGTGGTGATAAAAAAATTCTCGTGTCGTCTACTTCTATTGAGAATTTTTCATCTTCTCTTGTCTTTATTGATCTCTCTCAAAATCTATTGAAATCATCGTCTATATTTCACTTGGATTTTAAACTTACTCACCAATCTTCATAGTCTTTACCTTGATTACTGTATTGGTTAGGAGTGTTCGGGACCTCGGCCCAAACACTTAGGTATGGTCAGCTCGGTGGTATAAGTTATGCCTAGTTTGGTCTGGGCAAGGTATGGGCTCAATAACTCATTGCGAGGTCGGCCGAAGTTTTTAGTAAGTCTACGTGGAAAAGATATTCTAGTTGTTGAGATTATATTCTCATTGATGAAAATTGTTGAAGGAGTGTCTATAAAAGAGGTTTAAGCCCCAGGGTAAAGAAAAGTTTTCCTGGTAAACCTACACTCAAGTTGAATGTTTTCATTGACTTCATTGTTAGAGTCTCGTCAACAAGTGGAGCCTCCCTCGTTGTCATAAGTTGTCCGCCCATACTAGCAAATCAGTTCAACCTTAAAGCGAAGACACTCAGTTCGGATCTCACTTCTAAGCTCAACCAAGGTGAACCGACGAGAACATTTGGCACCCACCGTGGAGCCCGGTAAAACTTGATCACACCCACAGCCGCGACTAAGCATTCCAACGTCTTTCCAACGTGATGAGGAACACAAGGCAAGGATCCTTGGGATCTGAAGGAGGCGAGGCCCTCACCCTACAACAACTTATGGAGGCCTAGAGGACCCTTCAAGAATCCAACGAAGAATACCGACGTGAACAAAAGTGAATTCAGGAAAAAGCCAAGGCCAAGCAAGAACGGCTATGTGCGGAAGCCCGAGCTGACCAAGAGCGTCTTCGAGAGGAGACACGGATAAGTCAGGCTTAACTTATGGCAGAGATTGAAGCCTCCCAAATAACCATGGAGGAGCAGGCACAGGACAAGAAGGAGTTGCGCAAGACCAATGATGATGTGAGTCTCTTATGAACCTTTCTTGGTTTGGGTTGAGTTGATATAGATTTCATTGTATTCATGACACTTTCAAGAATTAGGATCAAAATTCTAAAGAGCAATTAATAGAGTTTCTACTCAAGAAAACAAAGGTTCATACTAAAAACACATGAATAGGTAACTTGTAGTGTAAGATAACAATGGAATATGAATGGGTAATTCAAGAACAGTACCAAACTTCAAAGGAAACACAAGAACAACATAAGAACACCAAGAAAAAGTGAAAATACTGATTGAAATTCAATAGGAATTAGAAAATCACAAAGAAACTCATCAAAGAACAAAAACCCATGGATGGAAAACAAGAACAACACATGTATATGGAAACCCATGGTTTGGACGAAATTAAAACAGCAAGAAAACAAGGAAATAAACCAAACAAAGTGCAGAACAATGGCAGCAAATGAAAGGAAACAACTCATGGAAAAGATTGAACCGATTAAAAATGGAAAAATTACAAGAAAACACAAATGGGTATTTTTAGAAGATGAATAGAAATGACTTATGTGGTTGTAGCCTTTTGGAGATGTGATTCACGCCACTTGGAGGGTGGTTCTTCCAAGATGAGTGGGTGGTGCCGCCACTTGAGAGTCTCCAAAGCTCACAAGATAAGACATGAAGGAGAAGAAGAGACAAGTCTCACAAACTCACTCTCTCTCAATTTCAAGATAGTTTCTTTTCGTCTAACTTTCAACTTTTTTTTTTCAAAGTACCAAGCACCCCTATTTATAATGGAGAGGGCTGGTCATGTTACAAAGGGGAAGGAGTGGGAAGAGTCACTCTTCTAGCTCCTTCTAGTGCCTAAGAGAGAAAGGAGTAGAAAAGTCACTTTTTCCACTTTTTCCTAAAGAAAGTGCCTAAAATGCCTTACATTTAGAGGTTTCTTTTGGTTTTCCTCTTTGGCATACTCCTAAGGATATTTCTATATTATTTACAAATTTATACAAGAGTATTTACAAAGATTTATTTATACTACTATTTTTTGAATTTTCAAGAGAACCCAAACTGTTCTACTTAGAATTTTAAATGCTTGGGTGGATGACCTCTTCCTCCATTAGTAAAATCCTCTTCTACTTGATCTCCATCATGCTCCCCAGGTTGGAGAGAATTCGTCCGCGAATTCAGAATCCCTACATATAACAAAGTCAGTTTGCTATCAAATAAAGCAGTGGATGATAATAAAGGTAAACTTGACTTAGCATTATGAATCATTGGGATGTCGGAAAAAAAGTCCTATAGACAGACCATGTTGGAAAAAAATTTGGGGGAATGATTATTTTCTTAGGAAAAATTCCCTTTAAAGGGTAAAAACCATTAGTAGGTATGGAAAAATCATCCCTAACATTTTTCAACCAATATGGAGTGCAAGTAGGAACTTTTGGTAATGAAAAAGACAAAGAAGAAGAATACCTTGGATGCTCAAATTGAGGCATAGCATGAGTCAAAAAGATTGATTTAGTTGATAAGGTATTATGACTCGTTTGATCATTTTCTTCTTTTTCATTTTCTCTTTTATTTTTCATTTTTAATTGGTCCTCATGAACTTCTTGTGGAGAGAGGGGTTTTAAGGTAACCTTGCGCCCTTGGAAGGAAAAAGACATTATATTGGTGAGGCCATCATGTAAAACATGTCTATCAAATTGCCAAGGCCTCCCTAAAAGAATATGGGTTGCTTCCATAGGCACAACATCACATAAAACCTCATCTTTATACTTTCCTATTTCAAAATTTATGAGGACTTGTTTATTAACCATGATTTCTCCCTTTTTAGTAAGCCATTGGAGCTTATAGGGCTTGGGATGAGAGATAGTGGGTAAAACAAGCTTATCCACCACTCTTGTACTAGCCACATTTGTACAACTACCCCCATCAATTATCATGGAACATAACTTTTTGTTGATAAGGCACCGGGTATGGAAAATATTTTCTCTTTGGGTATCATCCAAACGTTTTTGAATTGTGCCCATCATGCGCCTTATCACCAATAAGTCACCTTCACATGGTATTTCACATTCATTATCACTAGGGCTAGGGGAAGGGGAGTTAGATTTAGAAGAATTATCACTATGTTCACTTACAACTAAACCCCCTTTTACCATCATGGTTCTTTTTGTTGGACAATTTGCGGCTATATGACCATAACCTAAACACTTAAAACATTTCTTACTTGAGGTTTTGGTTGGTGATTTATTAGTTGAAGTGGAAGGCTTTGAATCCTTGGATTTGAAAGATGAATCTTTAGAAGGAAATTTGGACAAAGACTTGTTTTTATTTTTCCAAGAGTTGTTGTAATAGCCATCATTATGAGTATTTTTGAAAGCAAGTTTCTTTGCAATTTGGGTTTCAACCTTGATGGCAAGGTGAACCAAGTTTTCTAAAGAAGAGTACTCATAAAGTTCAACAACATCTTGAATGTCCCTTCTAAGACCACTTACAAATCTAGCCATCTTAGCTTCATCACTTTCATGTATATCAACTTTAAGCATAAGCGTTTCTAGCTCTTTAAAATAAGCATCCACACTTAGCGTGCCTTGGTGAAGCCTTTGGAGCTTCAACAATAGGTCTTTCCTAAAGTGTGGTGGAACAAATCTAGCACGCATACACTCTTTCAAATTGTTCCAAGAAACCACGGGAGGTCTCTTGTTTAGCCCAATGTCCATAAGAGTTTTATGCCACCATTGCATGACATAGTCTAGAAATTCTAAAGTAGCTAGTTTTACCCTTTGGTCTTCTTGGACCTCATGTACATGAAAGATTTGTTCAACCTTTGCTTCCCACCCCAAATATACATTTGGATCACCTTCACCACTAAAGCTAGGTAATTTTACAAAAGGCATATAAGGCTTTGCCACATGTTGGCGCCTTTCTTCATAATGATGATGCCTCCTCCATTCGGTTTCATCTTCATGTCCATGATAGTTGGAAGAAGTTCTTGATGAATGCCTTGAAGAATGGCGTCTTCTATGGTGTGTATGGCTGGACCTTTCATTAGTCACTTCAAGCCTTTGCAATTTTTCTTCCAATTGTCTTATAGCTTCATCTTTTTGTGCAAGTGACCTTTTGGCTTCTTTTAATTCACCAAGAATGAAAGCTTTTTGTGGAGAGTGTGGTTTGGAAGATTCTCCACTTGAATATTGAGCCATTTTCAAAACAGTACAGCAAACACAAATAGCAAACAATTAAAGAAAACAAGGTTAGAAAACAAAGAAATAAGTGGTGCGGTTTTGGTAAAAAAATTAAGGCACTCAAAATCACTCCAAGAAATTATACTTCCCTCAATCAAGCTTCTCTTGTGGAATGGAGTAACCTCAAATGAAAGATGCCAAAGCACTCAACCACTCATCCAAAAATAACCACCACAAAACTTGAAGAACAATAAAAGACAAGCAAGAAAAGGTACAAAACAAGAAAGGGTAGTGCAAAAGGAATACAAGATATATGACAAAACTTAAGGAATGAAAGACAAGCAATAAAAGGCACACAATAAGACTCAAAGAATACTCACTAAACTTTATAATCAAGAAAGAAAGTACAACTCATAAACTTGTCAAAATACAAGGATCAAAAGTTCCACAAAGTAGACCACAATTTGCCAATCCCTATGAATCCAACTTTGGTATCAAAATTAATGTGCAAAAGAATGAATAGATGCAAATACCAAACTGTTTTGAAGGATTTAAAAACAGAATTGGTTCTGTTTTGTTCTGTTTCAGTTCTGTTTTTTTTTTTTTTTTTTTATACCAAATGGAACTTATGTAGTGAAAGAACCATAATATGCATCATATGGAAGTTGAAACATCAATCAAATTGCACAAAAATTTTATGAAGGATTCAAGACAATTGAACACTTGAAATCAAATGTTTGGAACCTCCAATCACAAGTACTAAAACAAATTCAAGAAGAGACAAGATTTGGACACCTAGAACACTATGAACATAAAACTCAAAGCAAAAAGTATGATCAATGAAAAGGCACAACTAAAACATATTCAAACCAAACAAAAGTATGAATATAAGGTGCTGGAAAAACAAGAAACACGAAATTATAGGTGCTGGAAAAAAAATTGCCCAAAAAGAAAGTGTCTATTCAACTCACAATCAACAAATCAACACCATGGCTCTAGATACCACATGATGTGAGTCTCTTATGAACCTTTCTTGGTTTGGGTTGAGTTGATATAGATTTCATTGTATTCATGACACTTTCAAGAATTAGGATCAAAATTCTAAAGAGCAATTAATAGAGTTTCTACTCAAGAAAACAAAGGTTCATACTAAAAACACATGAATAGGTAACTTGTAGTGTAAGATAACAATGGAATATGAATGGGTAATTCAAGAACAGTACCAAACTTCAAAGGAAACACAAGAACAACATAAGAACACCAAGAAAAAGTGAAAATACTGATTGAAATTCAATAGGAATTAGAAAATCACAAAGAAACTCATCAAAGAACAAAAACCCATGGATGGAAAACAAGAACAACACATGTATATGGAAACCCATGGTTTGGACGAAATTAAAACAGCAAGAAAACAAGGAAATAAACCAAACAAAGTGCAGAACAATGGAAGCAAATGAAAGGAAACAACTCATGGAAAAGATTGAACCGATTAAAAATGGAAAAACTACAAGAAAACACAAATGGGTATTTTTAGAAGATGAATAGAAATGACTTATGTGGTTGTAGCCTTTTGGAGATGTGATTCACGCCACTTGGAGGGTGGTTCTTCCAAGATGAGTGGGTGGTGCCGCCACTTGAGAGTCTCCAAAGCTCACAAGATAAGACATGAAGGAGAAGAAGAGACAAGTCTCACAAACTCACTCTCTCTCAATTTCAAGATAGTTTCTTTTCTTCTAACTTTCAACTTTTTTTTTTTCAAAGTACCAAGCACCCCTATTTATAATGGAGAGGGCTGGTCATGTTACAAAGGGGAAGGAGTGGGAAGAGTCACTCTTCTAGCTCCTTCTAGTGCCTAAGAGAGAAAGGAGTAGAAAAGTCATTTTTTCCACTTTTTCCTAAAGAAAGTGCCTAAAATGCCTTACATTTAGAGGTTTCTTTTGGTTTTCCTCTTTGGCATACTCCTAAGGATATTTCTATATTATTTACAAATTTATACAAGAGTATTTACAAAGATTTATTTATACTACTATCTTTTGAATTTTCAAGAGAACCCAAACTGTTCTACTTTTTAAGAAGACTAGTAAGAAGAATTTTAAATGCTTGGGTTGATGACCTCTTCCTCCATTAGTAAAATCCTCTTCTACTTGATCTCCATCAAATGAGGAGCTGCAAAGGAACTTGCACCGACAAGACCGTCATCCCACCCGGGAATGTCCTCTGGGTTGTCATCAAGAGGTGACCCGAAGCCATTCTCTCAGAAAATCATGGAGGAGCCTGTCCTGCCTTATTACATCACTCCCAAGATCACACCTTTTTCTAGTGTTGAGGACCCTGAAAATCATTTAAAGGCGTTCAGGGCTTAGATGATCATTTCAGAAGGGTCGGATGCTATCTGGTGTAAAACGTTAATGGGTTCATTCTCAAGAATAGCTCTGCAGTGGTCTAGCAGAATACTGGATGGTTAAATCACCTCTTTCCCTCAGTTTTGCAGAATGCACAAAGAGTAGTTCTCGACCAATAGGGTCAAACCCCACGTCCCTACAATCTTTTCAATATCAAGCAGCGGGAAGGGGAGTCGCTCAAGGAATATTTAAATAGATTATGTGCAGTCTCAATAAGACTCCAGACTTAGTATGAAGAGATGGAAGTCGTTGCCTTTTTACAGGGGATGGCAGCAAGCCTGTTTAGTGATTCGTTAATCAAGAGCCCGATAGAAACGTTGGCCAAGGTACGTGAGCGAGCTACCGCTCACATCGAAACCGAGGAAGTCGTGCTCAGGAAAAATGGAAACTCGCATTCAAAATAAACCAATTACAAGGAGAACTCCATAGATTATTTTTCTTGGAGCAGAGAATCATCTACCGAGAAAAGAGCAGACCAAAGGTACGTCCCTTATGTTGCCAAGAAGAACAAACCTAAAGCAAAGGGCAGAGAGGAAACATCAATCAAACCTAGGTTCCGGATATCCTGCAAAGAAGTCATTGGAATGCCCAAGGTGTCGAAAATGTTGAAATTTACCCTAAAAACATATTGGTTTTTGTGATGACGAAAGGATATATGGTGTGATTTTCACCAAACTTATGGGCATGGAATTGAGGGATGCATCACCCTCAGTTACCAACTAGCAGACTTAGTTAAAGAGGGCTTCTTGACAGAATATCTCGAGATCGGCCAAGAGGGGTTGCAAGTGGAAGCCACATCCTCAAAACAAAGGCACGAAGCTCCAGTCCTTGGAGAGTTGCACCATCACAGAAGGATTCTATGGAAGCAGAAGCTCGGCCTCTAAGCGCAAGCATTATGATCGCGCAGTAATGTCTCTAGATACAAGGGAAGTTGGCAACCCTGCCAACCTCTCCCTTTGCTTCACAAAGGCCAACTTGGAGGACATGTTTCCCCATGAAGACAATCCCGTAGTGATATCTATTATCACTGTAAGATGAAAGGTGCAGAGAGTCCTAATTGATCAAGGAAGCTCAACGGATGTGATTTTATAGGGAACTTTTATAAATTTGCAGTTATCCCCTAACCAGTTAAGGCCATATGACAGCTGTCTAGTCGATTTCGTTGGCGACCAGGTGGAGGTGCGAGGATATGTTAAGTTGAGGACAACCTTTTCCGATGAAAGCGCAACCAAAATAGTTAATATCAAGTACATTGTTGTCAACGCGTCCTCTGTGTACAACCTGCTCTGGGGCCGACCTGCTTTGAATAGGCTAGGTACGGTGGCCTCAATAACCCACATGAAGATGAAGCTGCCATCAACTAAAGGAAAGGTGATTACGATAAAGGCCGATCAGAAGATGGCCCGAAAATGTTATGAGAGTAGCTTGAAGAATTGTAGGGGAACCTACACAGTTTCTATCCAACATGGAGAGTCAAAATGGATAGCCAAGGCCAACGTCAGCAATGAAAGACGACCTGGGCCTACTGAAGAAGCTTGAGAAAAGGTAATAAAGGGGAAGAAATTCAAGCTCGGTACCTCACTATGTAAAGTGTAAGGACCTAGAAACTTTAATAGGAATAAAAGTGTTATATTTAAATAATTTCAGAAAAATGTTATTATTTAAAATACAAAGAGTTGGTAAATGAAGTTTCGTAGTAGCAGACATCGGATGTCGCCCATGATCTGGGGTAAGCTAGTAGAGGTCGGTCGGCTGACATGTAGATCAAGAAGAGTAAAGGAGGAAATGTGTAGCTAAGAAGTCTCCTACGAGATCGCCGTTAGTGAAGACGGAGGCGATCTCCGACTCCTCTGGCACATAATCGCCTGTCGCCTAGAGGAGACATGAGCGCCAATCGCCTAGAGTGTACGTGATCGGCGGGAAGGCACGTAGTATGTGGTCAAGATACTGGATCAACCAGAGTGGGTTCCAACAACCACGCGTATCAAGGTGTGGGTTAAGCCTTAGATACGCTGTGCATGCGAAGCTCTACGCTTGAGCAAAAGAGATCACCCTTAGTGTTGCATGCATGGGCGCACGAGGAGTGATGCTGATCTACTCTTGGAAATGTGAAGCTACCGACGTCACCGAGTCATGTGGAAATGATACCTTGGACGTAACATCGTGGAATGAAGAACCTTCAGGAAGGCGTGGCGATGTGTCGTCGGGCATCGCCAGGGCGTAAGGCATGCGGGCATCGCCAGGGCGCGAGGCATGCGGGCATCACCAGGGCGCGAGACATCGGTCGTCCGCCAGGATGAGGCATCGGTGGATTGCCTTCGCGCAAGAGGTCATCGGTGGATTGTCTTCGCGCGAGAGGTCATCGGTGGATAGCCTTCGTGCGAGAGGTCATCGGCGAAAGGTTATCGCGCGATGTCGAGTTGCACACAGATAAAGTGGGACCCAGACTTCCAGCATGAAACGTCCTGCACGTACGCCACGTAGACAAAAAGGATGATTCAGAATAGTGACATCAGAATGTTGGCATGCGCAGGAGACACTCGCGGTCGTACTGTTCAGGAAGTGGTTGGCATGCGCAAGAGACAAACGTGGTCGTACTGTTCAGAGAAACGTACACTCAGACTTCTCTGCAGAGTGGGTGGTGGCAGCTGATTTTGTGGACAAGCTGGTTTAAGATGCAAAAACCCACTTCTGAGAGAGGGGAACGTTGCAGTTGTTCAAAAGCGAAAGAGTGAGTTTACCTCCCTTCTCCTCCATTCTCTCCTTCGCACTGCGATTCTGGCACCTTCACACAAGAGTACGACGAGCGACGGCCACCATTAGAGCACCTGGGAGGTTCTCTGCAAGTCCTTCAAACCAGACGCAAAAACAGAGCCAAGGCATTCTTTAAGCTTCGTTGGGTTTCGGAGCTCCTGGTGTTTTGCGCAAGTCCAGGTAAGGGAAGCTAGCCTTCATTTTCAATACAAGCCATAGATTAGCTGTTTCTGAAGTGAGGGCGACGTGGTCGCCGGTTTCGTTTTCATCTTCGTGAATGCTCTGTTCTATGTGTTTGGGCGACGTGGTCGCCGGTTTTATATACAGACTTCGAAATACCTTGTTTTTGAACCAGATCGCCGGTTTTGGCGTTGTTTGCGAACTCCCTGTTTTTGGTGTTGCTTTGAAACTGTTTGAGATTTAAATGAGATATTCGAAAATAAGAACCTTGGAGTGAGTTTTGCTGTGATTGAAATCATTCCTTTAAGTGTTATGTGATGTGTTGAATGTGGTGAATGTGGGATCAAGGCATAGTATTTTCAGGAAAGAAAATACCGTGTAAGATCGTGTAGGATGTGCATTGATCGGTGATTCCTAATGAGATATCCTGACTCTGCTGAGATAATGGAATCACATAGAGGAAGTTACTCAGTTGGTGAGAGTCGAAGGAGGTTCATATGAATGGGTGAGTCGTGTGAAAAAGAACGAGCTCGGCCTGATGTGTGGATTAACCCTGTCATGCTAGGATAGTGATGATATTGAGATTCATTTATTCGCTTGTGAATATGTGTGATTTCACGACGACCCTGTGAATGTGTGTGATTTCACAGTGGGCAGTATGACAGGTGCAGATCTCTGAGTCTAATCAATGCACGAGTCTTCCGGAAGTAGTGTCAATTGTCTTGTGTGCTGAGTCAGTGGTAGTCTGACGTGAGAAATGAGGGACCTTGAAATTGATAGACACTTGATGCAGTTTGTGAAATAGAATGACTCTGTGCAAATATTGTGAAATGTGTGATTTCTTGGCGATCAGGTGAAGGGAATGAGAAACTCTATAGTTTTACGTGGGTATCTTGAATTTGTTTTATCTTGATTTTAATGTTCATATTTAAACTCTCTTTAAAATATCTAGCTTACCCTGTGTGTTTTGGTTCTGTGGCTGTTTTCTTAAAACTGTGATGATCGTGTATAATTTACACGGGAGCAGATGATCTTCCAGGAAGTAGAGCTCCTTAGTGAGTGGTCGCCGGGGAAGAGATCGCCTGTTTCTATCTCTCTGTGGTGATCGCCTGTTTTCTGCCCTGATAGCAGATCGCCTGTTTTCTGCCCTGATAGCAGATCGCCTGTTTTGGGGCTTCTATTAGGAGATCGCCGGTTTATGTATGGAGACCGCCGGTTTCGATGTATTTGACTGTATTTTGTTAAGTTTTGAGAAAATTTGACTGGTTATGTATTAAACTCCCCGTGAGGAGCAACTTCATTACTTATATATATAATTATGTTCTCTTCAACATTATTTGTTTACCTTTATTTTCATTATATAAATATGAATAGTTTTTGGCGGGATGTTACATAAAGAGTTAGAGGAAAAAATAGCCAATGTCATTTTAGAGAACATGAACACCTTTGCGTGGTCATCAGCGGACATGCATGGAATAGATCTAGATTTCTAGTGCCACCGGTTAACGATGGACGAAAGAGTTAAGCCTGTGATTCAAAGACAAAGAAAGTTCAATGAAAAAAAGCATCTTGTCATTCGGGAAGAAACTCGAAAGCTGCTAGCAGCTGACCATGTAAGGGAAATCCAATACCCCGAGTGGCTGGCAAACGTTGTCTTGGTTGAAAAGGCAAACGGAAAGTGGAGAATGTGTGTTGACTTCACTGATTTGAACAAGGCTTATCCCAAGGATTCCTATCCTTTACCAAGCATATATTCCTTGGTTGACAACGCATCAGGATGTCGTTTATTGAGTTTTTTATATGCTTTTTCAAGGTACAATCAGATCCGTATGCTCCCGAAAGATGAGAGTAAGACAACTTTCATGACTGAGGTCGCCAGTTATTGCTACAAGGTCATGTCCTTTGGCTTAAAGAATGTTGGGCGACCTATCAACGGCTCATGGATCACATCTATCACCAATGCTCGGGCGCAATGTCCAAGCATACGTGGACGACATGGTCATTACCTCGAAGAAGGAAGATCAACATATTGCCAACCTTGAGGAACTATTTGCCACAATAGGAAGGTATAATCTGAAGCTTAATCTTGATAAATGTGTGTTTGGTGTTGAAGCAAGGAAGTTCCACAACTTTCTACTAATCGAGAGAGGCATAGAAGCGAACCCATATAAATATGTAGCAATCATAGAGATGAGGAGTCCTGCCAATGTGAAAGAGGTACAACAACTGACTGGGCGCATGGTCGCCTTGTCTCGTTTCTTGTCAAGCAGTGGAGATAAGGAATATCCCTATTTTCAATGCCTGAAGAAGAATAATCGTTTTTCATGGACTGATGAATGTGAAAGGGTCTTTGTCAAGCTCAAAGAATATTTGGCTAGTTCCCTAGTTCTCGATAAGCCCATTCTTGGAATTTCTATATGATTATATTTTGCGATAATAGATCAGGCTATTAGCTCAGTCATTTTGCAAGATCAGGAGAAGACCGAGAAGTCGATCTATTTTGTGAGCAAAGCGTTGCAGGGACCTAAAACTCGGTATCAGGTTATTGAGAAAGCTGCTCTAGTTGTGGTGTTCACAGCTCGACGATTGCAACATTCTTTTCAAAGCTTTACTGTGATTGTAATGACCAACCTGCCCATCTGCAAGGTTCTCTAAAAGCCTGACATTGCAGGTCGGATGGTCCATTGGACAGTTGAACTGTTAGAATTAGACATACAGTATGAACCACGAGGGCCCATCAAAGGCCATGTATATGTAGACTTCATGGTGAAAATCTCATCCCAGTACTCCCAGCCCGATCCTGACAGTCAGGAATGGGTTCCTTCGATTGATGGATCCTCCAACCAGCAAGAAAGCGGAGCTAGGGTCATTCTAGAAGGACCAAATGGACTCTTAATTGAACAAGCCCTTAGGTTTGCCTTCAAGGTGAGCAACAATCAAGTTGAGTATGAAGCCTTGATAGCGGGAATGTTGTTGGCAAAAAAGTTGGGAACTCAGAGCTTGTTGGTGAAAAGTGATTCATTGCTTGTAATCGGGAAAGTCACAGGCGAGTATCAAGCTAAAGACCCGCAGCTAGAATTGTAGCATAGGTATGTAAGAATCTTAAGAGAGGCTTCCTCTGCTTTTGACCTCGTCCATGTCCCCAGAGAACAAAACTCCCAAGCAGACTTACTGTCCAAGTTGGCCAGTTCAGGAAAGGGAGGTCGGTAGAGATCAGTAATCCAAGAGACCCTAAAGTCGCCTAGGACAATTACAGAGGAGTTGTCATGGGTGGATCACCTAGAGGTTTTGCAAACCAATCTGGATCAAGGGAGAAAGCATCATTCGAGTCCAGGAAATGTTGAAGGTCCCAAGAATAATTATTTGTGAAGTTCTTGAAGAGGAATGTTCCAAGGTTATGCAGGTCAAGATTAAGGAGACCTAGTTGACACCCTATAAACGATACCTCGTTGATGGATTGCTGTCCTCTGAGCCTACGGAGGCCAAAATTGTCAAGAGGAACTCGGGAAGATATACCCTGATAGATGGAAACCTATTCCATTATGATTATACCCACCCACTCCTCACCTGTGTAAGTGGAGACCAGTGCGCCAGAATAATTTCCGAGCTTCACAAGGGCATTAGTGCTAGTCACATTTGCAAAAGATCTCTCTTGTTAAAAGTGATTCGAGCAGACTATTACTGGCAAACGATGAAGGAGGATTGCAGGAAACATGTCTTGCGATGTGAGCAATGTCAAAGGCACGCTGACTAGCACCATGTGCTCATTGAGGAATTACGATCGATATACAACCCATGGTGATGAAGACCAAGAAGCCCAAGCCCAACCCATGAGCTCAACATCCTTCATGCCTCAAAGGATTACTAGGAGCAACGCTAAAGTTTTGGAAGATGAGCATCAATGGATGTCTCTTTTTATAATTACTTTTGAATAGTTTTTAGTAGAACATTAAAGGAAGGTGTAGATATTAAAATAAAGGGTGCCAATGTACAAGATAAGTCACACCTTCCATGTGACAAAAAAAAGTAGGTGTAGGTCTAGTTTTAGGAGGTGCCAAAGTAAGAAATCAAGTCACACCTCCCATGTGACTTGAATAGGCACCGAATTTGAATGCCTTTCATTTGAATTTTCCCTCTTCTTTTGCAGCCCTCTAAACACTATAAATAGAGGTGCTTGGTTCTTGCAAATAGACATTGAATTTGAAGTAAAGAAACTATACACAAATTGTGTTTGCGTTGTGAGAATTGCTTTCTCCTAGCTAGTGTCATCTTGTGAGTGTTTGGGATGCTCTCCAGTGGCGGCATCTTCCACTTATCTTAGATCAAACACCATCCAAGTGGTGTGTTCTTCCTTTCCATGGCTTCAACAACATAAGTCTTTCTTATTCCATCTCCATCTCCATTTCCATTTCCGAATCATGTTTTGTAGTTTCAATCGGTAGATTGTCTTGTATTTCATTTCTATTCGATTGTTCATGTTTCTTCTTCCATTTAATTGGTTTATTTGTTTTCTTTTCATGTTTCAATCGGTTCATTCTCTTTTTATGTTGTTGTTTTAAGTTTTCGTATCTTGTTTATGTTGTGTAAGGAATAGCACTCATGTTCATGAGTTTGGTTCATCATTTGGAAGGCTTTGAAGTTGATGAAGACCAAGTAAAGGAGGCGCCTGAGGCCTAAGCCCATGAAGCCCAAGCCCAAGTTGGGGCCCAAGCTCAACCAAATAGCTCAACATCCTTCATGCCTCAAAGGATGACTAGGAGCAAGGCTAAAGCTTTGGGAGAAGAGCATCAATGGATGTCTCTTTTTATAATTTCTTGTGTATAGTTTTTAGTAGAACTTTAAAGGAAGGTGTAGATATTAAAATAAGGGGTGCCAATGTATAAAGATAGGTCACACCTTCCATGTGACATAAAGAGTAGGTGTAGGTGTAGTTTTTAGGAGGTGCCAAAGTAGAAAAACGGTCACACCTCCCATGTGACTCAAGATTGGCTCCAAATTTGAATTAGAATTAGGAGGGAATTTTGAATTTGTTTCACTTTCATTTCAGCCCTCTAAACCTATAAATAGAGGTGCTTGGTCATTGTAAATTCAACATTGAAATTAGAAGAAAAGTTACTATACTCAAATTGTGAGTGAATTTTCTGAGACTTATTCCCCTCTTCCTTGTCTCGTCTTGTGGAGCTTTGGGAGCTCTCAAGTGGCGGCAAATCTGCACTTATCTTGGATCATCACCTCCAAGTGGCGTGTCCATTCCCAATCCATGGCTACAACCACATAAGTTTCATCTTCTTTCATCTTCAATAGTCATTTCAATCAGTAGTTTTGATTCTATGTCTTGTTCTTGAATTTCAATCGGTTCTTTTGTTTCAATTTGTGTTTCCATTCTATTTTTTGTGTTTAAATTCTGCACCTATTCTTTTTTTGAGTTCAGCACCTTGTTCTTCATTCATTCATCACCATTAATTGTGTTTTAACCTTGGACCTTTGGAAATGAACCTTCACATCTACTTAACACTTGTTAAGTTAATGTCCAGTGGGGATTTTCCTTAGGTGACTCACTCTAAATTGCTAAGAATCTTGATCCTAATTCTAAGAAAGTGTCACAAATGTAATGAACCTAAAATCAACTCACATCATGTGGTATCATGAGCTATGGTGATGTTTTGTTCTTGTTGAGTTGAATTAACACTTTCTATTCAAGCAATTTCCATTTTCCAGCACTTTATTTTTATGCAGAATTTTTTTTAGGTTCCTTGATGTGTTAGCTATTCTATTTTTGCTTTAATTTGAGTCTTTCCTTTCTGTTTTAATTGGTGCAAATTAATTGTGTTTGAGTCATTTTGCTTTTTGAATCCATACAAGTTTTGTCAAGTCGTGTTTCTCTTAAATTGTCATCACTTCTATGTAGTACTTTTCTTGATAATTTTTGGTTGATTGCTTTTAATTTTGAGTGCAGTTTCTAATCTGTTTTGTTGACCCTTTGGTGCATTTTTAATTTTAGATTTGAGTTCATGCTTGTGTGATAGATCCATACAAGTTCATATACATCAATTCTATTGTGTCTTTGAAGTTTCTTAATATTGTTTTAATTCCAAATTAGGCTTCCTCTATTTTTGTTGAAGCTGTGCTGGCTATTTTTGTTTACAGAATTTAATTATGTTCATGAAAATTTCTGAAATTCTGGATCTGAACAGATTGATGTGTTAGAAAAAAGTGAAAAAAAAAGAGAAGAAAAATTCAAAATAGAAGAAAAATGATAAATCAAATATAATCAGTGTGCAATTCTGGCGCGAAAAAAACGGTGAAGTGGCATCAAATTTGAAAAACTTATCACAATTAATTGGTACATCATTTTGGTGTGATTTGAGCGCTAAATTTGAGCTAAGATCTTGAAATTTCTGTGCTTTAAATTTCAAATTCAAATTTGAATTATCCCGCTCAGCATAAATTGTTTAAGTCACGCATTTTGACACCTTAATATTCTGTAGTACTGTTTTGGTTTTGTTAATCCAATTCTAGTACCATTCTCTAGGTTCTCTTTGTGTACTACCTTTTATTGAGTGCCTTATTTTCTTTGCTTGTCATTTTCATTCAATATTCTTTTCCAAAGTTTTGTCATATCTTTACTTTCACTTTGGTTTAGCTTTTCTTGCTTATACCTTTTCTTGCTTGTCTTTCTTGTTTCCTCTAGTTTTGTGGTGATTTGTTCTTTGAGTAAGTGTGGTTTGCTTTGGCATCTTTCACTTGAAGCTCATCCAATCCACAAGAGAGGCTTGGTAAAGGAAAGAAATATTTTCTTGGAGTGGTTTGAGTGATTTTACATCTTTGCCGCAAGCTATACTTGCCTTTTGAACTTGTTTTTCTAACCTTGTTTTCTATAATTGTTTCTTCTTTGTGTTTTTGTGTTTCATTTTATCATGGCTAATATTTCTAGTGGAGAATCATCTAAGCCTCACTCACCTCAAAAAGCATACCTAATTGATGAATTAAAGGATGCTAAATTAACACTTGCACAAAAGGATGAGGTGATAAGACAAATGGAAAGCAAGGCTCCAAAGATTGGAGTTGGACCGTGAAGATCATCATCACAACCGTGAGAGAAGACACCATCATCATCATAGGCATACCTCAAGGTCTTCTCAAAGTTCTTATGGATATTATCAAGAAACCAATTGGACGATGCATCACAATCATGAAGATAGGCGCCAAAATGTGGCTAAGCCTTTTATGCCTTATGTAAAATTACCTAGTTTTAGTGGTGAAGGAGATCCTGATGTGTATTTAGGATGGGAGGCTAAGGTAGAACAAATATTTTTTGTAGATGAGGTCCAAGAAGACCAAGAGGTTAAGCTAGCCTCCCTAGAATTTATGGACTATGCCATGCAATGGTGGAACAAAACTCTCATGGACATTGGGCTAAACAAGATCCCGCCCGTGGTCTCTTGGGATGATTTAAAAGTTTGCATGCGTGCTAGATTTGTGCCTCCACACTTTAGGAAAGACCTATTGTTGAAGCTCCAACGGCTTCACCAAGGCATGCTAAGTGTGGATGCTTATTATAAAGAACTTGAAACACTTTTAACTAAAGCCAATATGCATGAGAATGATGAAGCTAAAATGGCTAGATTTGTTAGTGGTCTTAGAAGGGATATCCAAGATGTTGTAGAACTTAATGAGTATTCTTCTTTAGAAAATTTGGTTCACCTTGCCATCAAGGTAGAATCTCAACTTGCAAGGAAAAAATCTTTTAAACATACTCATAATGATGGCTTTTACAATTCATCTTGGAAAACAAAGGAAAATCTTTTTCAAAATTTCCTTCAAAAGATTCTACTTTCAAAACTAGAGATACTAAGCCTTCAACATCTACTCCTAAATCACCAACTAAATCTTCAAGTTAAAAGTGCTTTAAATGTTTAGGCTATGGTCATATAGCGGCTAATTGTCCTTCCAAAAGGAATATGATGATGCGTGATGGGGTGGTTATGAGTGAGCATAGTTCGGATTCCTCTAGACCTTCCACACCTCCTAGGTCCCCAAGTGAGCATGAGAGTGAAAGTCCACTTGAAGGCGACTTATTAGTAGTGAGATGAATGCTTGGCCAAGTTTTAAAACCCTTTGATGAAAGCCAAAGAGAAAATATTTTCCATGCAAGATGTCTCATTAATGATAAGTTGTGTTCTTTGATAGTGGATGGGGGAAGTTGTGCTAATGTGGCTAGTACAAGAGTAGTAGATAAGCTTGGATTATCTACTATCTCTCATACAAAGACCTACAAACTACAATGATTAAGTGAGGTTGGAGAAATCATAGTTAACAAACAAGTCCTTATTGCTTTTTCCATTGGTAAATACAAAGATGAGGTCTTGTGTGATGTTGTCCCAATGGAAGTAACACATGTTCTTTTAGCTAGGCCATGGCAATATGATAGAAAAGTTTTTCATGATGGCTTTACCAGCAAAATTTCTTTTAACTTCCCTGGGCACAAGGTCATACTTAAGTCTCTCTCTCCAAAGGAAGTCCATGAGGACCAAATTAAAATGAAGAAAAAGAGAAATATTGAAAATGATAAAAAAAGTTCAAAGAGAAGCCTTCTCATGACAACTCAAGAGGTAAAAAAGGTAATAGTTGCTCAAAAGCCTATTTTTTTAGCTATTACTAGTGTCCTTGATTGTGAGTCGGCTAAGGATAGTCCCACATGTTTGGACAATTTGGTAAAGGAATTTAAAGATGTGTTTCAAGATCCTCCTAATGGCTTACCACCTTTAAGAGGGATTGAACACCAAATAGACTTCATTCCCAGGGCTTACCAAATCGCCCAACATATAGGACCAATCCCATAGAGACCAAAGAAATTCAACAAGTTGAGGGATTAATTGCTAAGGGATGGGTACAAGATAGCATGAGCCCATGTGCTATGCCTGTCATCCTTGTTCCTAAAAAGGATGGGTCATGGAGAATGTGTACGGATTGTCGCACTATAAATAACATTACAATCAAATATAGACATCCCATTCCTAGGTTAGATGACTTGTTGGATGAATTACATGGGTCTAAAATATTTTTCAAGATTGATCTTAAGAGTGGTTATAACCGAATCCGGATTAAACCGGGGGATGAATGGAAAACCGCTTTTAAGACCAAATTTGGTTTATAGGAGTGGTTGGTCATGCCTTTTGGCTTGACTAATGCTCCTAGTACCTTCATGCGACTCATGCATCATGTCTTAAGACCATTCATTGGCAAGTTTGTTATGGTTTATTTTGATGATATTCTTATATATAGTTTGTCTTTGAAAGATCATGAGAAGCATGTTAGGGAAGTTTTAGAAACCCTTAGGAAGGAACATTTGTATGCTAATATTGCTAAATGTATGTTTGCACTTGATCATATAGAATTCTTAGGGTTTGTTGTAAGTTATAAAGGGGTGCATGTTGATCAAACAAAGGTTGCAGCAATTCAACATTGGCCAACACCCTCCAATGTTAGTGAAGTACTAAATTTTCATGGACTTGCTAGCTTTTATAGGCGGTTTGTGAAAGACTTTAGTACTATTGCCACACCTCTCAATGCTATAGTAAAGAACGATGTGGTTTTTAAATGGGGACAAGAGCAGGAAAATGCTTTTCAAACTTTGAAAGAAAAATTGACTAAGGCCCCCATCTTAGCCCTTCCTAACTTTGCTAAAACATTTGAGATAGAATGTGATGCCTCTAATATAGGCATTGGGGTTGTTCTCCTCCAAGAGGGCCACCCCATAGCTTATTTTAGTGAGAAACACAAAGGGAGTCATATCAATTACTCCACTTATGATAAAGAACTTTATGCTCTTGTTCGAGCTTTGCAAAATTGGCAACATTATCTTTTTCCTAAGGAATTTGTGATCCATAGTGATCATGAGTCCCTAAAATATTTGAAAGGCCAAAGCAAGCTTAATAAGAGACATGCAAAGTGGGTGGAGTTTATTGAACAGTTTCCTTATGTGATCAAACATAAACAAGGTAAAATTAATGTGGTTGCTAATGCTCTTTCAAGAAGACATACCTTGTTAAATGTTTTAGATGTTCAATATTTAGGTTTTGATCAAATAAAGGAACTATATCATGATGACTTAGATTTCTCACTTATCTATCAAGAGTGTTTAAAAGGAGGACACAAATACTTTTTCTTACATAATGGTTTTCTTTTTACAGGAAAAAGATTTTGTGTTCCTCATGGTTCTATAAGACAATCTCTTGTTAGAGAGGCTCATGAGGGTGGGCTTATGGGACATTTTGGGGTTGCTAAGACTTTAGAAACATTGCATGAACATTTCTTTTGGCCTCACATGCGAAAATCCGTACATAGTTTCTGTGATAAATGTATAGCATGTAGGAAGGCTAAATCTAAAGTCCATCCCCATGGTTTATATACCCCTCTTCCTATCTCATCAATGCCTTGGGTAGATATTTCAATGGATTTTATCTTAGGTCTTCCCAAGACATCGACAGGAAAGGATTCTATCTTTGTGGTAGTGGATCGCTTTTCTAAGATGGCTCATTTTATTCCTTGCCACAAAGTAGATGACGCTTGTTATATTGCAAATCTCTTCTTTAAGGAAGTTGTTCATTTGCATGGGCTTCCTAAAAGTATTGTATCCGACAGGGATTCAAAGTTTTTAAGCCACTTTTGGAGGACCTTGTGGGGCAAACTTGGCACAAAACTTTTGTTTTCTACTACTTGCCTCCCCCAAACTAATGGTCAAACTGAGGTGGTCAATAGAACTTTGGGTCAAATGTTAAGATGCTTTATTTCCGGGAACCCAAGGGTTTGGGAGAATTTACTACCTCATATTGAGTTTGCTTATAATAGAGTAGTAAATTCTACAACTGCCCATTCTCCTTTTGAGGTTGTTTATGGGTTCAACCCTTTAACACCTCTAGATCTTTTTCCAATTCCTGTACTTGATGAGATTTTATGCAAAGATGGTTTTGAAAAATCTTCTTTTATTAAAGACTTGCATAATCACATCAAGTTACAAATTGAGAAGAAAGTTGGCAAATATGCTGAGAATGCCAACAAAAGGCGTAAGGCATTAATCTTTGAACCTGGCGATTGGGTTTGGCTACACTTGAGGAAGGATAGATTCCCTACTCAAAGGAAGTCAAAACTTATGCCTCGTGGTGATGGTCCTTTTCACATCATCAAGAGGATTAATGATAATGCCTATGAGTTAGATATGCCTAATACATTTCTTGGAAGTAATTCTTTTAATATCAGTGATCTAACTCTCTTTTCTGCAAGTCTTCCAAATTCGTGGACGAATTCTCTCCAACCCGGGGAGCATGATGAAGACCAAGTAAAGGAGGCACCTAAGGCCTAAGCCCATGAAGCCCAAGCCCAAGTTGGGGCCCAAGCCCAACCAAATAGCTCAACATCCTTCATGCCTCAAAGGATGACTAGGAGCAAGGCTAAAGCTTTGGGAGAAGAGCATCAATGGATGTCTCTTTTTGTAATTTCTTGTGTGTAGTTTTTAGTAGAACTTTAAAGGAAGGTGTAGATATTAAAATAAGGGGTGCCAATGTATAAAGATAGGTCACACCTTCCATGTGACATAAAGAGTAGGTGTAGGTGTAGTTTTTAGGAGGTGCCAAAGTAGAAAAACGGTCACACCTCCCATGTGACTCAAGATTGGCTCCAAATTTGAATTAGAATTAGGAGGGAATTTTGAATTTGTTTCACTTTCATTTCAGCCCTCTAAACCTATAAATAGAGGTGCTTGGTCATTGTAAATTCAACATTGAAATTAGAAGAAAAGTTACTATACTCAAATTGTGAGTGAATTTTGTGAGACTTGTTCCCCTCTTCCTTGTCTCATCTTGTGGAGCTTTGGGAGCTCTCAAGTGGCGGCAAATCTGCACTTATCTTGGATCATCATCTCCAAGTGGCGTGTTCATTCCATATCCATGGCTATAACCACATAAGTTTCATCTTCTTTCATCTTCCATAGTCATTTCAATCGGTAATTTTGATTCTATGTCTTGTTCTTGAATTTCAATCGGTTCTTTTGTTTCAATTTTTGTTTCCATTCTATTTTTTGTGTTTAAATTCTACACCTATTCTTTTTTTTGAGTTTAGCACCTTGTTCTTCATTCATTCATCACCATTAATTGTGTTTTAACCTTGGACCTTTGGAAATGAACCTTCACATCTACTTAACACTTGTTAAGTTAATGTCCAGTGCGGATTTTCCTTAGGTGACTCACTCTAAATTGCTAAGAATCTTGATCCTAATTCTAAGAAAGTGTCACAAATATAATGAACCTAAAATCAACTCACATCAGAAATCCATTGATGTTTCCTTAAGCTTCCTTTGTGTGTGCCGCATCCTTTACTTGTCATTCTTCACCTTTAATTGTGTTTTTACCTTGGACCTTTGGAAATGAACCTTCACATCTACTTAACACTTGTTAAGTTAATGTCCAATGGGGATTTTCCTTAGGTGACTCACCTTAAAATTGCTAAGAATCTTGATCTTAATTCTTAAAAAGTGTCACAATATTAATGAACCTAAAATCAACCCACATCACATGGCCTTTTCATACATGAGGAATTACAATCGATATACAACCCATGGCCTTTTCATACTGCCACTAATCATGCCTCACAAAGTCCAACATTTCATATAGAAGAATATTGTGTATCAATTTGGGATTCTAAGGCACTTAATATCTGACAATGGAACCCAGTTTGCTAGCCAACAACTGGGAAAACTGTGTACAAAACTCGGGATAAAGTAGATCTTCGCATTGGTGGAACACCCACAAACAAATGGGCAGGCCGAGTCGGCCAATAGGGTCCTACTAAGGTGACTAAAGAGGAGATTAGAGAAAACGAAAGGGAATTGGCAAGAAGAAATTCCAAGAATCTTGTGGTCTTATCACACCACCTCGTAAACAACAACGAAGGAGATGCCATTCAGTTTAGTATATGGATCAGATTCCATGATACCAGTGGAAATACAAGAGAATTCTCCTAGGTTCCAAAGTTTTGTGGTTGAAGAATCCAACGAAGGAAGAAAGATGAATTTGATTTGCTAGATGAGGTACGGGATCATGCCCGTATAAACTCGGAAGCCTTAAAGAGAAGAGTGGAACTAAAACACAAGACTAAAACAAAGCTTCGACAGTTCAAGGTTGCCGACCTGGTGATGCAAAAGGCCCACCCTTACCAGATTGAGAACAAGTTGTCTACGAAGTGGATTGGCCCATTCTGTGTAGTCAAGGGACTAGGAAATGACTCATATAAGTTGGAAACCCTGGAAGGTGGAGCCATCCCACAAACGTGGAATGCGGCGAGTCTCAAGTTCTATTTCAGTTGAGGTGCATATGTTGTTTCTTTTCTTTGCAATATTGTGTTTTGGTTTGAGGCAACACTCTTTTTCCCTCATCAGGGGTTTTTTAATGACGTCACTAGTAATAAATTTGTTCTTTGGAAAATGCGTGAAACGAGTTAAATATCAATAGATGAATAATTTGACTATGCATAGTGTAAGTCGGGCTAACTCGGTATATGAATTGTTTCCTGAGTATAGATAGGCGTGCTATGAGATGAACAAAGGCAAATAGATGAATAATCCGACTATGCATAGGGTAAGTTAGGCTAACTCGGTGTAAGAGCAATTACCCAAGTCTAGGCGCTCTGTGAGATGAATAAATGCAAATAGATGAATAATCTGACTATGCACATGGTAAGTTAGGCTAACTTGGTGTAAGAGCGATTACCCGAGTCTAGGCGCTCTGTGAGATTAATAAATACAAATAGATGAAGTATTCGATTATGCACATGGTAAGTCGGGCTAACTCAATGTATGAATGATTATCCGAGTCTAGGCGTTCTGTGAGATGAATAAAAATCACCTGACTATGCGTAGGGTAAGACAACCCAACTCAGAAGAATAGGGTCATCCGAGTAAGGGCGCCTTGTGAGTTGGGCTATTTTAATGATGTATTTGATGGGGCAACCTAACTTGTGTAAGCACGACAACTCGAGTATAAGCGCCTGACACTAAGTGTTGATTACACAGGTAAATCACTCATGGTGCATGATAAGATGACCGAGCTCGGAGTAAGTGCGCATATCTGAGTAGGCGCTTTGCGAAGTAAGATCTAGAGAGTTTATGATGGCAAGCTTTTGCCAGGTTCGTGAAACAAAACTGTGTAAACTTGTTCTGACCACAAGGATGTTATTCATCAAAAGGTTAGTTTCCCCATTGAGATAAAGTTTCATAGCCCTTCATATTTTTGCTTAAGTCAGCCATACTTTTGTTATGCTAAGTAATCCATGTTCAAGGTGTAGAGGTGAATTAGTTTAAGTACTAAAGCCCTTGTGCATGCATTTTTAATGACATCAGTAATTGAAAGAGTTAAAGGTGCCATAGGTTCAATATTGAAAGCGATAATAAAGTTGGAAATAATAAGGATTATAGTCCATAAATGTTTGAGTTATTCCCCCATAATTTGGCCATCCACCACAGTTTTACCCGGGTCAAGTTCAGAAAGATCTACGATTGGGTGAATGATTGTCACTTGCTCCAGGGCTGCCTCAAATCCTACGAGGTAGGATTGAGCCTCATCTTGTTTGAAGGAGTCGGTGGCTTTGATGATCTTTTCCCCTTTGTGGGTCACCTCCTTCTTCACCTCTTCGATTTCAGATAAGAACTTACTTCTTTCTTCGGTTAAGCTTGATGCCTCTTGGGTTTTCTCAGCTCGAAGTTGCTTAGTTTCATGGTGTAGACCACTCCAATGATCAATCTCAGCCTGGAGACGTCCTACCTCCTTGTGGAGTTCTGTATTCTCTTTAATCCATTGATCCTCAGCTGCCTTGCGCTCTTTTGCCTTAGCATCAACCAGGAAAGCCATGGCGAATGCCTACCCGAATAGCTTCATGGTGTCATGACGAAGGTGATCTTCATCATGAACCATGAGTCTAGCTTTGTCCTCGCTGGGCAGGAAGAAGGTCTCACCATGGGAGGGGACATTGAAGTCGGGGTCCCACAAGCTTTTTCCCTTTAAGCTCTTGACCTCGCACTCTTGAATGGTGACAACCTCTTGGTGTGGATCTCGGCCGTTGGAATGAGAATGCTCGGCAGGAGGAGTGGTCACTAGTCTTCTCCTCTTGAAGACAAGCCCTAAGGTGGTATGCTCATCCTAATCAGTTGGAGTCTGGGTGACCACCATAGGGGCTTTGCTTTTTTGTGCAAACGACTCCTTGGATAAGCTAGCAGCCACTCTCATCTTTCTAGTAAGCTCGGCTAGCTCAGCCTTGCTGATACTGGAAAGCATGGTATCTGCAAAAGTGAAAGAAGGATTAGTGACATTAATCTAAGTTCTTTTATCGAGAATAGGAAAGAAGAAGTACTGGTGTAGGCTTTAAGGGCACTAGGGAGGTATTCTTTAGTAAAAAACGTGGAGGTATAAAAGACGACTTTCAAACTTTTCAAAAAGTTGCAAATCCCTTGGTCCTTCGGGGACAGATCTTCCAAGCGCTGAGCACTCTAGAGTTTAGGGTCAGTTGTCCAATATCGGGGAAAGTTCTCCAATAGGGACGACTCTCCTGTTGAAGCTCATATTTTGAGGAATCGTCCTTTGAAATTTTTATAAGACGACTGGAAGAGGGTGAGCAAACCTCTTCTAGGGGCACCATTCAGGGAAACCCACAGTTGGCGGCCTAAGTGTTTGGCCTTAAAAAATTACAAGACTTCCACAGCTGGCGAAATGTCGAGCTGTGAACACAAGATTATAAAAGCTCGAATGAATACCCAGCTATTTGGATGTAGTTGGGTCGGAACTACATTTAGCTTGGTCAATATTTCTTTTTCAAATATGGATAGGGGTAAACGAAGATAGACCTTTTTAAAGAAGGTAGCAGAGAAAAAACAGAATGTGCCTTCGGAGTCCGATGACTCGTCACAGCAAATGTGACTCTCAAGTTTCTTACTAAGAACACACCCGCCGTCTTTCAACTCCCTAATTCGTAAATAGGTGGTGTAATAAGAGACCTCTTTTAGGAGTTCTTTCGTAGCCCAAGGGTACGCAAAACTATAGTCCATCATCGAAAGCAACTAAAGCGTACAAAAAGAGCAAAATAAAGAATGCAATTTAGGATAGAGCAAAATGAAGTGAATCGATATAAGCTAAGAGACATTTCTAGAAATGCAGTTAACCACATCAATAGAGTTAACTAAGAACGGCATACCTGGATTGTGAAGAGGCGGTGAAGAGACACTGGCGTGCGGTGGCACGAAGAGGAAAGGGAGAGAGTTTTGGAAGAAAGTTTGGAGGCAGAATGGAAAAATGGAAGTGAGGGGAAAGATGGTGAGAAAGGTTATTTTGACAAATGGAGAAGTTGAAATGGTAAGATTTCTCCACTGTTGATGCAAGCACCACGTGTACACCCTAGATTCAGTGTGGTAAGATGTCCTATCAGGAAACGCTTCGGCAACCACGCCCCGCCTACCCTTTTTTGAAAATGTTATGTCAGCCGCAAGCATTGGATAGCCTATTCACCTAGTCAAGCTCGGCTCAAGCCTAGAGGGCTTGTGTACTGGCCAAGAGTGTTCGGGACCTCGGCCCAAGCACTTAGGTGTGGTCAGCTTCGTTGTATAAGTCATGCCTAGCTCGGCCTGGGCAGGTATGGGCCCAATAACTCGTTGCGAGGTCGGCCAAGGTTTTTAGTAAGTGTACGTGGAAAAGATAATTAAAATAAAAGAAGGAATAATCAATTAGTTGAAGTAAATTATTAAATACAAGTAAAAAGGTTAAGAATGATTGTACACGAAAGACATAGGTAGACGATAACAGAAAGTTATTTTTCGCGTCGATTCACCTTGGTTGAGCTTAGCAGTGAGATCTGAACTGAGTATCTTCGCTTTAAGGTTGAACTAAGTTGCTAGTCTGGACGAACAGCTTGTGACAACGACGGGGGCTTCACTTGTTGACAAGACTCCGACAATCAAGTCAGTGAGAGCATTCAACTATGAATATCTGAGTAAAATATCTGAGTGTAGGGTTGTTAGGAAAGATGGCTTTAAACTAGGGGGGGTGAATTGTTTAAAGAGATTTTCGCAAACTTTTTGAAGCTAGAATGAATTTATTTCAGAAACCAATTGATTAAGCAATTCAGTTAGCAAAAACAGTAAGCAAAACTGCACTGCCAGGAAAATAATCAGTTGTTTCTTCGAAACAATCGGTTGTTTATATCAGTAAACAACAAACAAACTAAATTTAAAGAGTAAGGGATAGAGAGATTGTACACAATTGTTTATACTGGTTCACTCCAACCCAGAGCTACATCCAGTCTTCTCAGAACCCTTGAGGAAAACAACTAAGCAATCACATCTTGATCACTTACACAACAACCAAGAGAATGACCTTGAAAACCTCAAGACACACACTCTCCTTGGCCAACACTAAGATTGCTGATCTTGAACACCTCAAGAACACACAGCCAATCTCAGCAACAATACACAGAAGAATTGTTTCAGCAGTTTACAAAGATTACACTTGTTACAGATGAAGATCTGAAATCAATACAAGTAGAATCCTATTCCAGCACCTTGATCAATCACTGAACTCTTAAGCAATCTCAACTCTTTTAAAACTCTCTTAGAAAAACTTTGTCAAAAGCATTCTCTGTTATTTAAAAACAGTTTTTCTGAATTTATATAAAATAGTTTGTTATCAAATCTTAACAAACCCTTAATTGCTTTCAAAAAGATTGGTCAAAGCATTTAATGACTAGAGCATATTCAGTTTCAAATCATTTAAAGCTCAATCAAAGAAAATAGTTTTTATGTTAAGGTTCCAAAACAAACAATTGTTTGTTTCCTCGTATCAATCGATTGTTTTGTTACTTAACAGTTTTCTTCATTCAAAAACAGTTTTCAAACTTTCTCAAAACATCTAAGTGTAAACAATCGGTTGTTTAGACAGAACAATCGATTGTTTCAACTTAGTTTGAAAAACACTTTACTTTGTTTAAAGATTGAGATGCTAATTGCTTTGAGATTTAATCTAAGGGTGGATTACAACATTAAACTACCCCAGAACAAAACTTTAAACCAGCACAGCAGCATCAAGCAAAGCAGAGGCTTCATCATCCTTCAAAGGATTTGGATTCTTCAAAACATTTAACATCACTTGGTTCAACAATCTCCCCCTATTTGATGAAGACAAATCCCTGATGCTTGTGTTGTTCTGATTAAATCTAAAGCAGTTCCTGCAATTGAACTTTGAGCAAACATTGAACTTCTGATATTTTGTTAGCATACATATAAACAAGCTAAAGCTTAAACAATTAATATTAGAGACAACATATTTTTAACAACTAAAGATAATCTTAAACTCTAAAGACAATCTTAAAACTTGAAACAAGCATATATCTCCCCCTATTTGTCTTCACAAATAGACAAAGATAAGAGATAAAACATGATAAAGTTCACATTACATCAGAATCAAAACAGCAACAGCAGAAGAAAAGAAATTTAAAACCAGAAACCAACAGCTACAAAAAACAATCGATTGTTTCGATGATCCAATCGGTTGTTTTTCCTTCATTCTTCTTTATCTCCAAACTGAAGATCAACGATTTGATTCTGGACAGCTTCAATCTGTTCATCCAGACTCATAAACCTTGCATCCATGTTGTCAAACCTGGTATCAAACCTCTGGAAATTGCTAACACAAAGATCATGAAGGTTCCTTTGATTTTCAGCAAAGCTATCCAACCTATTCACCATGAATCTTTCAAAAGGAGACATGGTTTGTATCCTTTCTCCTTGATGTCCATCATCAGCACTAGGTCCTGCATCTTGAAAAACTCCAGTTGGATCTTCATGTTGAACATCCATATCAGCAGGTTCTTCTTGAGCAGCACCACTAGATGAGGCACCATGATCACCATCCTTACTTATCCATTTTCCACCTACTTTTGTAAAGCCCATCTTGTTGAGTGATCCATTGTTCAACTCTTGAGTTGACTCGACCAGCTCAGAAGTTTCATCTTCAAGATTAACTTTAAAATAGAGTAGAAATTTAGATATCAAAACAGCATAGGGATAGTGATAATCACCCAACCTCATGGCTTTTTGCATGTGTTCTTTGATTATATGAATCCAATTGAGCTTGACTTTCTTGGTGATGCAAAATATGTAAACTAGATCTTCTTCAGTTAACATAGAGTGGTTACTCCCCCTTGGAGTTAGAATCCAAGTTATAATGAGAGCAAGCAACCTCTCATCAAGCTTCAAACCTCCAACTGAGCATGTGCTAACTTGAGATTGACTATTCTTCAAGCAACTTCTGTAGAACTGGATTTTGTTAAAATCCTCCACCACACCAAGGTTTCCTTTGTTGATTCGTAGACCAAAGAACTTAAGTCCAACAACAGCAGCCCAAACTTCATGGGTTATCTCCATGTCCACACCTTTCACATGAGAAACTAGATTGTTTCCCTCAAACTCAAGTTGGTGTAGAAGACCCTTACCAAGTCTGGATATATGTTTCCCTTCAGCTCTAGGAATTTTCTGAGAGATTGATCCTTGACAGCTTTCTCACATTATCCAGCTTTTGACTTTTTAGCCAATCAAAGCTTATAACCTTGGGGTTGTTTGTCTTCTTGAGACTTGTCTCATATCTATATTTTTCAATGAAATCCTTATCTCTAGAAAACCAGCCTTCTAACCTTCCTCCATACCTTACAGCCCTGGTTTTGACTCTTTTGGAGGTGGGAGTGGTTGATTCCGTGACTGCAGAGACGAAAACAGAGGAGAGCACACTTCCCAGATTTTTTCAAGAGATGGTGTAAGAGATATTGCAATTGGTTGTTCTTGTGGAAGAAATCTGCACTTGATTTTATAGCAATAAGAAAATCAATTTGAATTTAATTTCATTCAATGGGTACCTGATTTTTTAAGAGAGAGAGAACTTGACTCTGTTCTGCACAGAAAATGTCAGAAAAAGAAACTGAAAATCACATGGTCTTCACATGGTCTTTGACTAGTCATAAAGGCTCTTGAATTTCCAAGATTTTGGAATATATTCCTTTATGATTTTTGTAACTCCTTTCTGAGCATGTTCAGCTTTCAACACAGATCTTTTGACCAGGATTCTCCCTTTTGAAATTTATCTGCAATGGATAGAAGAGAAAAGAAAAAATTAAATCAATTTCTTCACAGTGCTGTCAAACTCAAAACAATCGGTTGTTTCGAAGAACCAATCGGTTGTTTTTCTGCAGCAGTTAAAAAAAAAACTTGATTTTGAAGATTTTAGCCATTGACATAAGCAGATTAAAGTAGAAGACATTGATTAAAAGAGAATTCATCACAAGAAACAACTTTGAAACAAATATTAAGAAAAATTAAAGGAAAGTCTTATCTTTGTGTTGTTTCTTCAATGATCCAAATGCTTGTTGATCAAGAAACTTCTCTTCACTGTTTTGATCTTTTTCATAGCATTGATTCAGCTTCAATGCTTGTCTTTTTCTGTAACAGCTTGATCAGATGACTCTTTTCTTCTTTTTGTCTTAATTTTTCCTACATAAACAATTTCAAGTAGCAAGATTTGGTCCCCTTACAAATTTGGGTCCATTTGACTTCACTTTGCTGTTAGTAACATCACATCCCTTGGGAATCCATTTCATAAGACCTTTAGGAACACAATACTTTCTGATTTTACAGAATCTAACAGAGTGGCCTTTCTTCATGCAGTAAAAGCATGTAACAATCGGTTGTTTCGATGATCCAATCGATTGTTTTTCTGATTTTCTTGAAAAAACTTTTGAAAATCTATCTTGCTTATTCTGTGGATTGAAGCCTAAACCAGCCTTTCCAAAAACACAGCTTTGAGATGCCAAGACATTCTCAAAGTTTGATTTCCCTTTTGAAAGCTTGTCCACAGTTTCAACAAGATAATGAACCTTTTTCTCAACATTTTCACAATTTGTGCAAATGAGAGTGTTACACTTGCAAGAGGCATTTTTGAAATGATTTTCCAATTTTTCAAAATCAATTTTTGCTTTTCTCAGATCCTCTTCAACTAATTTAACTTTCTTCTCAAGCACATTGTTAAGATCTTTCAATCGATTGTTTGAAAGAACCAATCTATTAGCTTCATCATGTGTTTCTTGAAAAGCTTCAAGCAATTCACTATAATTTTGTTCATTTAAGGAAGCACATGAACTTACCTCACTTGAACTGCACGAATCATCATCATCCTCAGCTACTGAACATATGTTGGCTTTTTCATCTTCACTTGATGAAGAACTTGATGATGACACCTCATTTTCATCCCAAGCTATGTAGGCTCTTTTTGTCTTGCCTTTCTTCTCCTTGTAGCTTGTCTTTTTCTCTTTGCTCTTGTTGGGACAGTCTGCCTTTATGTGACCTTGCTCACCACAACCAAAACAAGTATAGTTATTTGAATTTAATTCACTGGATTTCTTGTTTCCATACCTATCCTTGTTGTTGTCTTTGTTGTGGTTTCTCTTTAGGAATTTGGTGAATTTTCTTGACAGCAAACTAAGATTATCCTCATCACTATCATCACTTGAATCTTGCTTTCCCTTATGTTTGGATGCTTTCAAGGCTATGCTCCTTGTGTGCTTATCTTCACTCTCTTGAACATTGAGTCTATTAATCTCTAGCTCATGTTCCCTAAGCTTTCCAAACAAAGAAGCAACACTTAAAGATGTTAGATCTTTATATTTAGAGATTGCAGTTACCTTTGGCATGCTCTATCAAGACATTTCAAGATCTTGATGTTTAGCTCTTCTTTGTCAAAAGTCTTGTCTAGGGTCATAAGGTGATTGATGATGTGTGTAAACCTTTTTTGCACTTCAGCTATTGTTTCACCTTTAAGCATTCTAAACATCTCATACTCTTGGATGAGAGCATGCTTTCTAGCTCTTTTAACTTCATTTGTTCCTTCATGAGTGACTTCCAAAGTATCCCACATTTCTTTTGATGATTTGCATTGTGAGACCCTGAAAAACTCATCAGAATTTAAAGCAGAGGTTATAATATTTTTGGCAATGCAATCGAATTTGGCCTTTTTGCTTTCTGCATCAGTCCATTGAGACCATGGCTTCTCAATGACAACACCATCTTTTTCAAACTTTGGGATAAAAGGACCATTTTCAATTGCATCCCAAATTCCTTTGTCAAGAGATTCCATAAATATTTTCATTCTAACTTTCCAAAACTGGTAATTCAAACCACAGAACAAGGGTGGTCTGTTTATTGAGGCACCTTCCCCAAAAGGTAGTCTATCAGCCATTTTAGAAAGATTTTAGGATCAACTTGAATGACTTTCAAGAACCAAGCTCTTGATGCCAATTGTTAGGAAAGATGGCTTCAAACTAGAGGGGGGTGAATTGTTTAAAGAGATTTTCGCAGACTTTTTGAAGCTAGAATGAATTTATTTCAGAAACCAATTGATTAAGCAATTCAGTTAGCCAAAACAGTAAGCAAAACTGCACTGCCAGGAAAACAATTGGTTGTTTCTTCGAAACAATCGTTTGTTTATATCAGCAAACAATAAACAAAATGAATTTAAAGAGTAAGGGATAGAGAGATTGTACACAGTTGTTTATAGTGGTTCACTCCAACCCAGAGCTACATCCAGTCTTCTCAGAACCCCTGAGGAAAAAAACTAAGCAATCACACCTTTATCACTTACACAACAACCAAGAGAATGACCTTGAAAACCTCAAGACACACACTCTCCTTGGCCAACACTAAGATTGATGATCTTGAACACCTCAAGAACACACAGCCAATCTCAGCAACAATACACAGAAGAATTGTTTCAGCAGTTTACAAAGATTACACTTGTTACAGATGAAGATCTGAAATCAATACAAGTAGAATCCTATTCCAGCACCTTGATCAATCACTGAACTCTTAAGCAATCTCAACTCTTTTAAAACTCTCTTAGAAAAACTTTGTCAAAAGCATTCTCTGTTATTTAAAAACAGTTTTTCTGAATTTATATAAAATAGTTTGTTATCAAATCTTAACAAACCCTTAATTGCTTTCGAAAAGATTGGTCAAAGCATTTAATGACTGGAGCATATTCAGTTTCAAATCATTTAAAGCTCAGTCAAAGAAAACAGTTTTTCTGTTAAGGTTCCAAAACAAATAATCTGTTGTTTCCTCGAATCAATCAGTTGTTTTGTTACTTAACAGTTTTCTTCATTCAAAAACAGTTTTCAAACTTTCTCAAAACATCTAAGTGTAAACAATCGGTTGTTTAGACAGAACAATCGGTTGTTTTAACTTAGTTTGAAAAACACTTTACTTTGTTTAAAGATTGAGATGCTAATTGCTTTGAGATTTAATCTAAGGGTGGATTACAACATTAAACTACCCCAGAAAAAAACTTTAAACCAGCACAGCAGCATCAAGCAAAGCAGAGGCTTCATCATCCTTCAAAGGATTTGGATTCTTCAAAACATTGAACATCACTTGGTTCAACAAGGGTTACCAGGAAAATCTTTCTTTACCCAGGGTCTTAAACCCCATTTATAGAAACTCCTTCAACAATTTTCATCAATGAGAATGTAATCTTAACAATCAGAATATAATCTTCAACAACACTATAATTCAACAATAACAACGTTCTATTAGCGTGTACCTATTTCTTTCGGGTACAATCATTCTTAACCATTTTTACTCACATTTAATAATTTACTTCAACTAATTGATTATTCCTTCTGTTATTTCATTATCTTTGTCATGTAGACTTACTAAAAACCTAGGTCGACCTCGCAACGAGTTATTGGGCCTATACCTGACCAGGTCGAGCTAAGCATGACTTATACCACCGAGCTAACCATACCTAAGTGCTTGGGCCGAGGTCCCAAACACTCCTGGCCAGTACAGTTTTTATTGTTGAATTATATTGTTGTTGAAGATTATATTCTAGTTGTTGAGATTATATTCTCATTGATGAAAATTGTTGAAGGAGTGTCTATAAAAGGGGTTTAAGACCCTGTGTAAAGAAAAGTTTTCCTGGTAACCTTACACTCAGATATTTTACTCATATATTCATAGTTAAATGTTCTCACTAACTTGATCGTCAGAGTCTTGTCAATAGGTGCCTCCTTGTTGTCACAAGTTCTTCATCCTGGCCAAAAACTCAGTTCAACCTTAAAGTGAAGACACTCAGTTTGAATCTTATTGCTAAGCTCAACCAAGGCGAACCGGCAAGAACAATGACTACTTTTTAGAAGGTCCCATTCCAAATGAATTTGGGACAAGAATGAAGTCTCGTGAAATTCTTTCCCTTAACCATAACATACTACATGGATGCATTCTAGTTTCCTTTTGGGATATATGCGCATTACAGAAGTTGCACCTTTACAATAATAGCTTGAGTGGGGAAATTTATAACTTCATTCAAAATTCTTCATGGGACAACATACATGTATTTCACATTTTGGATTTCTCTCATAATAGAATTAATGGCATGCTATAGAATCTTTCAAATTTTTTCATCTTTAAGGATGTTAGATCTTTCCAATAATAAGTTAAATGAGAAATACCTAAATGCATTGGGTTGCTAAACGAGGTTGATGATCTTCACCTTGAAGAGAATTAATTTGAGGGTGATGTCAATGAATTGCTTCTCACGAATTTATCCAAATTGAGGAATTAGACTTATCTGACAACTCATTGTCCCTGTGAGGTACCTAGATTCCTACTTTCCAATTAATTTATTTGCAACTTGTTTGTAGCAAATTGGGTCCTAATTTCCCAAGTTGGTTGTAGACTCAAAGTAACTTGAACTGCCTAGATATTACTAATGCTGATATTGATGACTATGTACCAGATTGGTTTTGGAACAAGTTACAATCTATGAGTGTGATGAATATTTTTTACAACAATCTCAGTACCATCCCCAATTTACCAATCAAGTTTCCTCATGACATATTTATAAGTCTTGTTAAATGAACTTGAACGTGAAATTCCAACTTTTTTTATCACAAGCTCACACATTGAATCTTTATGAAAATAAAATTTCAAATTTGAACACACTTTTGTGTATAAGAAATGCAACAGCAAGCATGCACATTTTGAATTTATCAAATAATGGGAGAGTTGCATGACTATTCTGAACATCTAAATTTTGTATTATTTCTTGATCTAAGCAATAACAATTTGCCAAGAAGATTCAACAATCCATAGGCTCTCTTGTTTATTTGAGAGCTTTGGTACCCTAAACAACAACTTAATAGGAAACCTATCACCAACACTGAAGAATTGCACCTATTTAGATATATTAGACTTGAGTGAAAATATGTTTTCTTATCCTATTCCCTCATGGATTGGAGAAAGTCTAAAACAATTGCTAATCTTGAGTTTGTAAGTAAATCACTTCTTTGGAAGTTTTCTCTTTCATCTCTGTTATTTGAGACAAATTCACCTCTTGGATCTTTCAAGGAATAATTTGTCAAGAGGAATTTCAACATGTTTGAGGAATTATACAACAATATAGGAAGAGGAGTAATTAAAAGTGGAAGATTATATAAAGGCTATACAATGTATGACTATAATGTGTTATTGATGTGGAAAGGTAAGGAACATATATATGTATTGGAATCCATAAAATCTTCTAAAGAGCATTGATCTCTTAGTAATGATTTAGTGGTGAAATAACAAAAGAGCTTGGATATTTAAGGTTTAGTTTCTTTGAATTTATCAAGAAACAACTTAGGCCGAGAAATTCCCTCTCATATTGGAATTTAAATTTACTATAATTTCTTGACTTATCAAGAAATCAATTCTGCGGAAAAATTCCTTTAGACCTTTCCAAAATTGATCGTCTAGTTGTCCTATACTTGTCAAACAACTTCTAATTAGAAGAATCCCTTGGGGAAGGAAGTTGCGCCCTTCAATGCATCTAGTTTTGAAGGAAATCTTGAACTTTGTGGTCAACAACTTAATCAAAGTTGTCTTGGAGACAAAACAACAAAGCCTCAAAGAGTTTCTATTTATGAAGATGGCAATTCACTTTTCTATGGACCATTGTATATGAACATGGGGTTAGGATTTGTCATAGATTTTTAGGGCTTAATAAGGTCAATAATAATTTTGCAACTGATGTTGTCATTTCGTGATCAAATTAAAAGAAAATAAAGTTCCAATGCAAAGATCATCTAATAGTAGTGTTAGACCTTCTAGTACAATGATAGTATAGTAGTGGTCAATTAACTCTAAATCATCTCTTAATGAATTCAATAATGAGTTCAATAAACAAATTTAAATATATCTGGAAGGAACAAAATTAGCAATAATAGTAAAAGGGGATTTATGTTTGTTAAGCAAGAAAATATAAAAAAAAAATGTTGTAAGATTAATGAAAATCAGGTGACTCCCAAATTCTTCCACCAATTAATTCCTTGCGGAGGTTATATAAAGATTATCAACTTTTAATTCTGACATGGTTAAACTAAATCAAACATCTGTTAATCCAATTGAATTGAATCTTATCAGCCAAGCATGCGTCTACTGATGTATTTAATACCCACTTGATGGGATGTTTTTCTTTTGCCTCTTGAATCATGTATCCAGAAGATTAATTAGCACAATGTGAACTAACCAAGAAATCTAAATTAGAGAAAAGAATTGAACCCTCAACATGTGATGTGAGTTGATTTTAAGATTCCACATTTTAAAGGTTTCATTTTTGTTTAGGCTTTTTTCATTAGCAATTTAAAGGTGAGAACCCTAAGAAGATTTCCACTGGACACGAACTTAACCAAGTAGTTAAGTAAGTGTGAAGGTTCACTTCAGAAGGGCAAAGAGAAAAACACAAATATATGGTATGGATGATGCAAAGAGGGACGGAAATAAAGACAACAAGATGAAGAGAACCAACAAATAAAAGACAAACATGAAAGAACATAGAGGAAGGGGAATTGAACGTGCAAAAGGAAGTAAAATGAGGACGAGATGAAGAGAGCTTATGGTGAAGAAAATGAAGTCACTCCACTTGGAGCAGAGGGACTCCAAGATGAGTGATGCAAGAGCTGCCACTAGAGATATTAGCCATCCAAGATAAGACCCAACATGAGCTCACAAGTATCACAAAATCACTCGTGCAAAGTTTCTTTACTTAAAATTTCAATGTGTAAATACATGAGGCAAGGCACTCTATTTATAGGAATGGGTGCCTTGGTGGGCAAGATGGGGAGGGGTAGAAAAGGAAGCATGAAGGGGGCGGCCTAGGATTTGACTAAGCCAATATCACCCCTTAGTTCTAGCTTCTTGAAGCTAGGGCTACCTCCTAACCCTAATGCACTTGGCACAAGCCCAATTTGATAACTACACCCCCTATTATGCTATGTGAACCTACTCTAGCCTATTTTCTATTTAGACCCCCAAAGTGAGCCCAATTTATTTATATAATTTCTCTTATGGAAAGACAAAAAGGAAGAACTTCTGATATTTTGGTTTACATCTGGTTCTTCTTCTGCTGATGCTCTCTCGAGGTTTGGTGGGGCTTGACTTTGTATACTGAGATAACTGATCTTTCTGAGAAATGCTTGATGTGTCCTTAGTCGTCTGTTGGTTGTTGTGGTTTGTATCATGCCCCCCAGGTTGGAAAGAATTCGTCCTCGAGTTTAGAACTCTTGCAAATAACATAGTTAATTTCTTCACTCAATTTATATATGTGAGTGGTGAAGCAAACTTATGTTCAATGATTTTTCAGAGTTTGGGTGGTATGGTTCTAATTACATGTCATGTTTGTAGAGAATGTGTAGGATCAAAGGGAATTAGGTGTGAAAAACTTCTAATAAGGTGTAAACCTTTAGAAGGATTTTGAAAAATATTCCCAACTTTCTCTAACAAATGTTGCATGTAATTAGAGTTATGAATAGATAAACAAGAGAAGGAAGGAAAGTACCGTCCTGAGCTGACAGTTTTTATTTTTGGACAGATCAACATTACAGATTTCACCATGTTTGGAGAAGTGATGAGCCCTGTTTTGTTGTTTTCGTCATTTTTTTCATTTTTTTTTGGTTATATTTTTATTTGGTCTTTATTTACCATCATGGTTCCTTTAGTTGGACAGTTGGCAGCTATGTGCCCAAAATCTAAACATTTAAAACATTTTGTACTAGAGGTTTTGGTGGGTGACTTAGAGGTAGAGGTAGAAGGGTTGTCTTTAAAAACTTTTTGGTCAGAAGTGGTTTCGTTTGAAAAATTGGAAGGAGAAGTTTTTGAAGAATTTTTTTTTATCCTTCCATAAAGATTTGAAGAAGCCATCTTTATGAGTATTGTTTAAAGTTGTTTTCAAAATTTGTGATTCCACCTTGATGGCTAGGTGAACCACTTTATTTAAAGAAAAGTACTCATATAATTCTACAATATCTTGAATTTTTCTCCTCAAACCACTCACAAACCTAGCTATCTTTGACTCTTCACTATAATGCATATTAATTTGAGTCAAAGTTGTTTCTAAGTTTTTAAATTATTCATCTACCGTCCCAGGTCCTTAATGAAGTCGTTGGAGCTTCAACAAGAATTCCTTCCTATAATGAGAAGGAACAAATCGTCTACGCATGCATAACTTTAAATCACTCCAAGAAACCACGACTGGCCTCTTGTTTAGCCCAATTCCATTATAGTTTGATGCCACCATTGAATGGCATAGTCTAAAAATTCTAGGGAAGTTAATCTAAATTTTTAATCCTTTTCGACCTCATACACATTAAAGAGTTGTTCTACTTTAGCTTCCCATTCTAAATACAAATTAGGTTCATTTTCCCCATTAAAACTAGATAACTTTACAAAATGAAAAGAATTCTTTGGTTGTTGTTGGTGTTGACGGTGCCTTTCTTCAAAATTGTGCACTTTCCAATCTTGGTCTTCTGCTTAACTCCCATAGTGTATGTAATTTCTAGTAGCTCTTCTCGGCTCTCATCTCATTTCTCTATTTTTTCTCTCTTGAACCTCTTATCTTTGAAATGTTTCCGCTAGTTGTCTTATTTCCTCATCTTTGTGGGCCATTCGCCTTTTAGCATCCGCAAGCTCTCCCAAAAGGTGTGACTTTTAAGGTGATCGTGACTTTTAAGATTCTCCTGAAGACAAATGATCCATAGTTTTACACTAGGAAACAAATAATTAGTGAAAATTTTAATTTAAACACTCACTCACGTGTATCACTCAAGAAAGATTTGCACACAAAAGGTCTACACTTGGTAGCAACACCTCAAGTGAAAGATGACAAAGCTCTTACACTTGTGCTCACCAAAGAGCCCTCAACAAAGCTTAAAAAAAATAAAGGAAAGACAAGCAAGAAAAGCTTAAAGAAAGAAAGCTAAACCAAAATGGAATTGAGATCAAGAAAAAACTTAAAACAAGACAAAGAAGAAAAGCACAAAAAGAAACTTACTTAAAATTTAATTATGAAGAGTTGAAAGTTCTTAGAAATTGAGAAAGCAAATGGGATTAAACTCCACAATTATGAAAACAATTTGTCATATACTTAGAACCCCTTTTAGTAATTGAAACTTAAGAAGTGAATGTACTCAAAAATTTGCTATTTTTTTGTTGTCCTGATTTTTCGGATGAATTCAAACTTTCAAATGCTTTTATTCATGCAGTTTGAATTCACTTTTCAATTTTCAAAGAAAGATATGATATTGGAATTCAATTCATATGAACGCTTGTATTCTATGTTTGGAATTAAATCAACTGTTACTCAAACAACTTCTAATTTGGTTTTAGTTCTTCACAATTAAAATTAAAATAAGCAAAATAGATGTAAGACTCCTAGAACACTAAGAACATTAGACACAAGCAAAAGTGGTAAGAATTTTTTTTTTTGACACAAAGCAAAATTTAAAGTGCGTAATGAATGAAAAGGCGAAAATTGTAAATGACAGGAATTTAAAGGTGAAAATTAAATTGCTTGAATATAAAAGCAAACTTTAAAATGTGCAGGAAATTTAAAGGCAGAATATCAACTCAGAAAGATAAGCATAATTAAGAACCATGCTTTGATTACCACATGATGTGAGTTGATTTTAAGATTCCACATTTTAAAGGTTTCACTTTTGTTTAGACTTTTTGGATTAGCAATTTAAAAGTGAGAACCCTAAGAAGATTCCCATTGTACATGAACTTAACCAAGTAGTTAAGTAAGTGTGAAGGTTCACTATAGAAGGGCAAAGAAAAAAACACAAATATGTGGTGTGGATGACACAAAGAGGGGCGAAAAATTAAGACAACAAGATGAAGAGAACCAACAAATAAAAGACAAACATGAAAGAACATATAGGAAGGGGAATGGAAGGCGCAAAAGGAAGTAAAGGGAGGAAGAGATGAAGAGAGCTTATGGTGAAGAAAATGAAGTCATGCCATTTGGAGCAGCGGGACTCCAAGATGAGTGATGCAAGAGCCGCCACTTGAGATATTACCCATCCAAGATAAGACCCAACATGAGCTCACAAGTCTCACAAAACCACTCCTGTAGAGTTTCTTTACTTAAAACTTCAATGTGTAAATACATGAGGCAAGACACCCTATTTATAAGAATGGGAGCCTTGGTGGAAAAGATGGGGAGGGGTAGAAAAGGAAGCATGAAGGGGGCGGCCTAGGGTTTGACTAAGTCAATACCGCCCCTTAGTCATAGCTTCTAGAAGCTAGGGCTACATCCTAACCCTAATGGACTTGGCATAAGCCCAATTTGATAACTACACTCCCCTATTATGCTATGTGAACCCACTCTAGCCTATTTTCTATTTGGACCCCCAAAGTGAGCCTAATTTATTTACATAATTTCTGTTATGGAAAGACAAGAACGAAGAACTTTTGATATTCTGGTTTACATATGGTTCTTCTTCTACTGATGCTCTTTCAAGGTTTGGTGGGGTCTGACTTTGTATACTGAGATGATTGATCTTTTTGAAAAATGCTTGATATGTCCTTAGTCATCTATTGGTTGTTATGGTTTGTATCAACATGCGTTCGAGAACAATCTTCTACAAAAACTATATTTCAAAAAGATCAGAAGGTTAATATAAACTACTATAGGGAATTGCAAAAACCGTAAAACTTTTATTGATCAAAACCTCAAAAATCAATGGAGAATTACAAGAAAATCAACCCAAAAGGTTTGGCATTCCATGAGGAAGGCGAAAGCAAAAGAAAAATAATTCTAAGTCCAAAAGTGATATCTAACTCTATGAAGATGTGATTGTTAGTTCTTCCTCTTAAATCCATTTTATAATATTTTTTTTTAGTTTGCACAAAATCGAATTCAAAATTGGTCTCAAGATATAGTTTTACAATTATCAAATGTTTTATTTCTCTATTACGGATTATCAAGTAGATATCTTCTTTCCCAACCAGTTCCAGGTCTCATTCTCATTTCTCTTCCAATTATTTTATTTTCAAACTCGATTCAAATTTGCACAATAATTATAATTAAATTCAGCACTGCAATGAGAGATATTTGTAAAAGATTTACTTGAACAATATCTTAGAAGGAGATATGCTTTTTGCAGCATTTAACAAGGGATTTTTAATTTCAGAAATTTGAAAGAATATTTTTTAATAGGATTAAGTTGGCTACGATTTTTGTTTGCTCAGACTATAATAGAATCACCAAAAATAATGGAGCATCCATTAGTAGATGCTTTGAGAAGACTGTCTATTGGCTTTGAGAATAGGGTTTTATTCCTTCCAAAATCAAACCTTCCAATCTTCAAAGTGACATAATTCTTCACTAAGAAATCTTCAACATCTTCACAAAGGATGATCGAATTCAAATCTTTCTCTTTAGTGTATCTTTTCTAACATTAGACACTCTAGGGAGACCGTTTAATTGGTGAACTTGTGAGGTTGTGCAATGGGTGAATAGGTGAGGTCAATAAATGGGTGAACAAGTGAGGTTGTAAGGATCTAGAAAATCAATTTAGAGTAGAAGTGGTATATTTTAAATGCTTTCTAAATACTTTATTATCTGAAATGGAAAGAACATATAATAGAAAATTCATAGTAGCCAGACCTCGGACGTCGTCCAAGAGGTCTGAGGTCAGTATGGTAGAGGTCGGTCGGTGGACCATAGTGGGTTCTAGAAATCACATGTATCAAGGTGTGATTTGAACCTTAGATGCACCATGCATGCGGGATAACTGCGAAACTCTATGCTTTGGCATAAGAGATTTACCCTTAGTGTTACATGCATTGGCAAGTGAGAGGTTTGTACCGAACTGTCCTCGGGCAGGAGGAACTATCGACGTCACCAAGCCATGTGGGGGTGATACCACAGATGTGGAGTAGTGAGTCGATGAACCCTCAGCAGGGTGTGACGATGTGACATCGGTGACCAGAGTGAGGTGATGTGTTCTCGTCACACACAAGGGCGATGACAGATCGCCAAGATGAGAGACACATCGGTCATCGCCAGGATGAGAGACACATCAGTCATCCAGCATGAAGCTATGCATAAAGCTGTTAAAGGCAATGCTAAGGTTACAGTTAGTAGCGATCAAGTCACAAACCAAGTTGGAAGGGTTGCAGTGAGATCGCGCTAAAGTCTAAGCCAGTTAGCAGTTAGTCACGTGCAGAGATTTAAAGATGGAGAGAGGACCAGTGATCAGTAAAGCACCTGGAACCAGAGCGTGATCAGTCATCGGAGGATGGTCATCGCGCGATCAGTCATCAGCGGATAGTCATTGTGGGATTAGTCATCGGTGCATGGTCATCGGGGTTCCGTGCTACACGTGTTAAGCTGGGACCCAGGCTCCCCGCAAGAGAGCGTTATGCATGCGTAACACGTGGACTGTGAAGGTTCCCAGAGCAGTTGGCGCCAGAGATTTGGTAGGGCAAGTGACCCAGAGTTTTGGTGCGCGCAGAGACACCACGTGGCCATCCTGTCAGAGGAAACTTGCACGCAAAAGTTCTCTCAGAGTGGGTAACGGCAGCGAAGAATACAAGACATGTTCGATCAAAAATCTCTGAGGGATTAAGTTTATTTTTGGATTCCTTTTCCTTTCCTCTCCTTCCCTCTACGTCTCGGACTTCCACACGTACCAGTTCTACGATCGGCGACTGCCCCTGAACTCCTGGCGTTTTACTCTACAAGTTTTCCGATCAAAGCCTTAAAACAGAGTTAGGGCATCCTTAAGTTTTTGGTGGGTTTGGAACCTTAGTGAGCATCTGCTCAAATCCAGGTAAGGGAAGCTAGTTTTATTTTTCAATAAAACCTTAGGCTAGAAGATTCTGAAGTTGGGGTGACGTGGTCACCGGTTTCAAATTTTCTTGCACGATGCCTTGTTTTTGTGTAGATCGGAAATTGTTTGGGATTGAAATGTGAAATTTTAAATATAATAGATGCTGTGAAATGTATATGATCTTCGAAATTCTAAACTTTGGTATGATTTTATTTTTGTGATTTGGATTGTAACATCCCACCAAAACCTTTTCATATTTATATAATAAAAATAAAGGTAAACAAATATATTGAGGTGAACATAATTATATATATGTAATGAAGTTTCTCCTCACAGGGAGTTTAATACATAATCGGTCAATTTTCCAAAACTTAAACAAAATACAGTAAAATAGAAAGACAGGCGATCTCCTATCAGAAAAAGGCGATCTCCTATCAGAAAACAGAAAAAGGATGATCGTCTAACAGAAATAGAAACAGGCGATCTCCTTCCGGCGACCACTCACTGAGGCGCTCTACTCCCTGCAACATCATCTGCTCCCGTGTAAATTATACACGATCATCACATGTTTAAGAAAAAAGCCAAACACAACACCAAAACACAGGGTAAGCTAGATATTTGAAAGAGAGTTTAGATATGAAACTTTAAAATCAAGATAGAACAAATTTAAGACACCCACGTAAAAACTATCAATTTTCTCATTCCCTTCACATGACCATCAAGTAATCACACATTTCACAATTTCCTCAAGAGTCGTTCTATTCACATACTGCATCAAGTGTCTATCAATTCAATGTTTCTCATTTCTCACGTCAGACTTCCACTGACTCATCACACAAGACACTGGACACTACTTCCGGAAGACTCGTGCATTGACTAGACTCAGAGATCTGCACCTGTCATACTAGACTGCTGTAAAGTTTCCACAGCTATGCGCATCAACATAATCTCGATCTCAATCTCATCACTCTCACAGTATGACAGGGTGAATCCACACAACAGGTCAAGTAGTTATCTTTCAAACACTTACCCATACGTATGAATCTCCATCGACTCTCAACGCCTGAATAACTTCATCTATATGAATTCATTATCTCAGGAGAGTCAGGATATCTCATTATAGAAATCACCGATCAATGCACATCCTACACGATCTTACACGGTATTTTTTTTCCTGAAAATACTATGCCTTGATCCCACATTCACAACATTCAACACATCATATAACACTTAAACGAATGATTCCAATCACAACAACAATCATTCCATGGTTCAGATTTTCAAATATCACATTTAAATCTCAAACAGTTTCAAACAACCCAAAAACAGGGGAGTTCGAAAAACAATGCCAAAATCGGCGATCTCGTCCAAAAACAGGGGATTATGCAATAACAGTTGAAAACCGGCGACCACGTCGCCCCATCATCTCAATCATCTAATATAAGGTTTTCGTTGGAAATAAGGCTAGCTTCCCTTACCTGGACTTGCGCAAAACACTAAGAGCTCCAAAACCCACCGAAGCTTAAAGATGCCTTAGCTCTGTTTTACCGTCTGGTTTGGAGAACTTGCAGAGAACCTCCCAGGTGCTCTAAGGGCAGTCGTCGCTCGTCGTACTGGTGCTTGAGGATGCCTGAATCGCAGCGCGAAGGAGAGAAAAGAGAAGGATGAAGGTAACTCACTCTTTCACTCTTGAACCACTGCAACGCTCTTTGCCTCTCAGAAGTGGGTTTTTGAATCTAAACCAACTTGTCCACAAAAGCCGCTGCCCCCACCCACTCTGCAGGGAAGTTTGCGTGTACACTTCCCTGAACAGTACGACTACGCGTGCCTCTGCGTAGGCCAACACTCTGATGTCACTATTCTAAACCACCCTTTTTGTCTACGTGTCGCGCGTGCAGTACGTCTCATGCTGAGAGCCTGGGTCCCACCTTATCTATGTGAAACTCGACATCGCGCGATAACCTTCCACCGATGACCGCTCGCGCGATGACTATCCACCGATGCCTCATCCTGGCGGACGACCGATGTCTCTCCCTAGGAGACGACCGAAGTCTCGCGCCCTGGCGATGCCCGCATGCCTCGCGCCCGGCGATGCCCGACGACTCATCGCCACGCCTTGCTGAAGGTTCTTCATCCCACTGTGTTACGTCCAAGGTATCATCTCCACATGACTTGGTGACGTCGGTAGCTTCACATTTCCAAGAGTAGATCAGCACTACTCCTCGTGCGCCCATGCATGCAACACTAAGGACGATTTCTTATGCTCAAGCATAGAGCTTCGCATGCACAGCGTATCTAAGGCTTAACCCACACCTTGATACGTGTGGTTCTTGGAACCCACTCTGGTTGATCCAGTATCCTGACCACATACTGAGTGCACTTTCGGCGATCATGTGCACCATAGGCGACTGGCGATCACGTGTAATCTAGGCGACAGGCGATTATGTACTAACCAGGCGATCTCATAGTCTTCTAAACTACACTTTCCTTCCTTTTTATTTTAAATAAAAACATACTTAGAATTCATTTAAAATATTTTCCTTTTTATTCCAATTTAATTTTACAGGTCCTTACATGGATTGTTTAGAAAAGGTTTAAAATATGATATGATTGAATCGTTCATGGATGTGTTGTATGATATATGGAATGATGTGAAAGTGTGATCAAGGCATAGTATTTTCAGGAAAGAAAATACCATGTTAAGATTGTGTAGAATGTGCATTGACTAGGGATTCGTCTAGAAGGAGATATCCTGACTCTCCTGAGATAATGGAATCGTATAGATGAAGTTATTCAGGTGGTGAGAGTCGAGGGAGGTTCATATGAATGGGTAAGTTGTTTGAAAGATAACTAACTCGACCTGTTATATGAATTAACCCTGTCATACTAGGAGAGAGATGATATTGAGATTATTTATGCGCATAGCTGTGTGGATTCACAGTGATATAGTATGACAGGTGCAGATCTCTGAGTCTTAGTCAACGCACGAGTCTTCCGGAAGTAGAGTCAAGTGTCTATGTGTTATGAGTCAGTAGAAGTCTGACATGAGAAATATAAGTATTGAAATTATTGAATAGACACCTGATGAAATTGTGAAATGTGTGAATATTGATGGTTTATGTGGATATAAAGTTTCATATTTGAAGTTTTAAAAATAGCTAGCTTACCCTGTGTTTTGTTTTCTTGAATCTGTGATGATCGTGTTAAATTACACGGGAGCAAATGAGATTGCAGGTAATAGAGCTCCTCAGTGAGCAGGTGGAGAAAGGGATAGATAATTTGAATGTTGTATTTTGTTTATTTTTAAAACTTTGATGTATGTATTAAAATCCTTGCGAAGAGGGATGTGTTATTTTGAAATACATTTATGAGATAGATGTATGTATATGTTAATTTCATATTATCTGTTTTATTTTTAGTATATATATATATATATATGAGTAGAAATTTAGGGATGTTACAGAGGTCGTCTCAGTGAACAAGTGATGCTACCTAGTCCTTCTTCAACCAGACTTTCTAGACTTCACTATAATTCTTCATCTAAGTTATCTTTAATAAGATCTAAAATATCTACAGATGGTCAAAATCAAGATTAAAACAAAATATATTTAAAAATCAAATTTAAGCAATGATTCTAATTATGGTCCACTTTCATCCGATTATGATAATCCCATCTAAAACAATGTATTTTGCTCTCAATTATCATCTAATAAAATTGTGTTAGATGTTCTAAAAGTGGATAAAAATGTATTCATCAGCAACCATAGAAGTATGTTTACACGATGTTTTTGACACCTATAATGGTTGAAGTGAACCTAAAGAAGTGTCACAAGTTGCTCAAGGACTAGCAGGTACTTTATTCAAATAGCTTCTTTGAGCTTTTTTTTCAGTGCCAAAGTTCAATAAATCAATAATTCCTTTTTATAAAAAAATGGTAGATTTTAGAATGAATGTAACTATTAGAATTTACATATTTAATTGTTTTTCATCCTTTTTATGTGTGTTGTAATACAGCTTTACATCATTACATATTTTATTATTTTTCATCCTTGTTATGTGTCTTGTATTACAATTTACATCATTATGTGTAATGTATTTGTAATTGTATTTTATTTCATGCCAAGACTATTGATATCCAAAATGTGAAGGTTCTGATGATGCGACACATAAATAATAGTAGCTAATCCTATTTTTCATGTCTGCATATTTCATATGCTCTGTCTCTAAGAACATAGCATTGCCATTTGCTTCCTATCTTATTGTAGGTTTCCACACCCTTTCTTTCTATGAACAAATTCAACCATCTAATGTAAGTCCGAAATTACATTAAGATACTGCTTCTACGGCAAGACAAATGCAGAATTTTCTCACAAAACATAATTGCATGGCATAATCTCATATTGTGTATGTCGGAAATTGTTGTTCCAGGTGCTGTAATAAGAGCATTTTTTTGGGTATGCGACAATGTAATTAGAACCATCTACTACCATGACGAAGACAAAGTTATTACAATTATAACAATGCAAAACTCAAAAAGTTATAACTGTAACTAAAACGGTGACAAGCAATTGATTCCATTGACAAACAAAATTTCAGATAAGTTGGATATAATGTGAACTAGTTAATCAAGAAAACGAGTAGTAAAAATTGGATAGTGTGAATCATAGAATACTATGAGGTCTATGATTTTGGAACAAAGAGGGCACAAATTATTTTGACACCAATATAGGTGGACTTGCATATCATTTGGCGGAACACAAAGGGTGAGCAAGTGACTTTGCTTTACATAAGAATTTTTAGAACCCGTTCTGCTAAGACTTGGAGCAATTTCAATTGAAGAGGAGGAAGAAGATGGAGCATTGGCGTCTAGAATTGCTACAATTTACTATGATTCACATTCAGAATAGAAGTGAAAACAGTTCTCTCAAAGCCATGCAGTTGAAACAACAGGTGAAAAGCTGCCCGATTTTCTTCCAACACAAACTGTTCTTAACCATCACTGACCATGGGTAGAAAAAAAACAAAAAAAAACACTTTGTTAAGAGAAACAATACTCATTTCAGTAATCCCTATGTCTCAAGAATTAGTCTCCCACTATCAAGCAAAGAATTTATTTGCTGCACGATAAAAAAAATCATCATTTCTCACTGCATTAAAAGGTGACTTCCAGATTAAAAACAGCAATGACCTATCAAATTATTCATAGCATTATATTCATTATGAGTGAGCTTATTTTAAACAAAAAAAAGGTTTTTTAAATAAAATAAGTAGATTTGTGTTCTTTTATGTTTGTCTAATCTATTATTTTTAAGTAGGTTTTTAATTTTAAAAAAACAATTCTTATCTGATTATTAGATAAGTAATTTTTTTTTAAAAAAAAATACTTATTTTGAAAACACTTATTTCAAGTTTAATTAAACTGACACAATGCCAAAGTTATTGCTTTAACATAAATTATTTGGATAGATATTCTCGTTTGTCCTGAACTACTGCTCCAATGCCTCTGTTCTCCTACCGAGGCTATCTAGAAAATACATTTATTTGAAATGCATAAAAAAGTACTCCACATGTTCGTAGTGAACATAAAGAAAGAATTGAAACATTTATGCAAACCCAGAAGTCAGAAACAATACATAACCTCTCAAGAAAACAGAAACCAGTTAAACTAGTAGAACAACAAACTGTCCATCAGTACTGTTGATATCAGTGGACTTCAGTAATTTTAGAGGATGAAAGGCATGTACTATCCATTTTAGTTAGATATTAGGATAAGATTCTTCCCCCGTGCTCTGTAGTCTACATAATGATTTTCCCTCACGAAAACCAGAGTATTATTTCTCAACTTTCATATCTGACCATGTTTAATGGTATACTAAGATATTACATAGCAAATTAGCAACATTGATCATTTTCTAAAACGTACAAACTTAAGAATCTCTAGTCATAAGTTGTCCTTCCTTCTTGAGAAAACTCCACTTTTGATAGGGAAGAGCTACAATGTAATTTATAGTTTATTCTGTCAAAATAACATTAGAGTAATTTGTACATGCTTACTCCATACTACTTGTGCTGTCGTAGGCATGTTCTGTATTAAAGAGACCCCATGACTTAGAGATCATTTCGGGTAAAAATCTGAAATATAGGTCAGACAAAGATAACGAATAGTATGACAGCACGGAGTTTCGACAACCAATATATTTCCAAAACAGAAAATAATACCCGCCCTTATATTTTGTCTAAAACAGCAGAAACACAAAAATGTGATTTTCTTTTATGTTTAAACACTAATAAAAAGAAAAAAGGACTGAATCAACGATAAAAGAGAGAAAAATGAATCAACGATAAAAGAGGAAAAACAGTTTTTAACCAATGTTTTAATCGGTTAAACGAGAAAAGTAGATAAACTTTTGGATTCAGGAAGAAACAATCTATAATTAAAAGAATTGAAGAAAAACAAAGGATCGAATTTTTTTTTTTACTGGTTCAAAGGAGAACTTCAAACTCTTCAACCAATCCAAAACCCCCAGAACTCTACTGAAACAAAAAACCACGAGGCCCGATTAAATTGAAAAAAATTTAATAGTTCAGCTGGAACTGTAGGCCGAAGTCTGAAACTAAAGTCATTTGTGACATACGTGAAATGTGAAACATTGTTTACTTTGTTAGCACTTCAGAAAAATATATTTGGACGAGAGCACAAAGGGAGAATAAATTTCATTTGAAATTAATATTTTCTTATGTGAATATCCTTTTAAAAAGAAAGGAATAAGAATCGACCATATAAAATTTTAATTACCTTTTATTCATTTTTACACAATCTTATACCCTGACTCTAGAATTGAGAGATTAACATCCCTTCCCTCTCTCATGATCACCGTCATCCCAAAAAAAATTATACATACCCTAAAAAAGCCAAATGTTGGCACATAATTTAGCATCCTACACATTAACATAATTATGATCTATGGACAGAAATGGTCTTTGGAGTTTTAAAACAAAGACTGTACGCCACATGAAAAAGTATCTCTATCTCAGGTTCGGACAAGTTTCAATTCAACAGACATATGGCAAACTGTTCAATCCACAAGACTATGTTCGATAATCAATATAAAAATATAAATGTCAAGAAGAGCAAAACAACTAAAGAGTGTGACTAACAATACAAGAGAGAAGCAAAAAACAATAAAAACTCCAATGAGCATTCGTGATGTGACCAACTCATATTCATGCAACATGCACGGTGAAATTCATGTGCCTTATTCTAAACAAATCTTAGAATCCTAGTATCCTAGAATCATCATTCCTCAGCCATTCCTAAACTTCCGTCGACTATGCCATAGGATGATAAACAAAAAGTAAATCCACAAGGTAAAGCCCGAAAGAACTAAAAGTATTGAATGAGTAGGAGCCTCACAACTTCTGAAAGAAACCTAAGCATGAGCCTGTATCCAGCCAAAGAATCGGCAACCAAGTTTGTTCCTGTAAGAACATGGCACCACTGAACCTGACCATCACCAACATGTATTTTTGGAATTGACAAACAGCATTATGCAGAGACAGAAAACTATTATAACAATTAGTATTGTAACCACCTTATGTGTAACCATTGACAAATTTCAACCAAAAGGGCAACTAAAACAACATTCAAGAACCTATATTTGTATATGCCACCTCAGTAGCCCAATTTCCATAACAAATACTTTCTACTGAATCATTCTACAAGAAGTAACTCATTGAAAACCCAAAACACAAATCCGAACATAAATAGAGCAATAAAGAACAAAAATAGTAAGAAACGAACTCAGGCAGTGGAAACAGAAACTTGAGTTTGTCTTTCACTCAACTCCTTCCTCCTAAGATACTCCTGCAAAATCCCAAGCCTCGCCGTCTCAAAAGCGAAGTACCCCAACGCGGAAAAGCACGCGCTGTGAAGCACCCTTGGCCCCATTCCACGTGTCAGCCCCACCCACCCTTCTTCCTTCAAAATTTGCTTCACCGTCGCCGAAACGCCGTCGTACATAACCGCCGAAACCTTACCCACCCCCTCGCCGCGCACCTGCGTCATCAACCGCGTCTTCACCACGTCCAACGGTGTCGTAAGCGACGCCGAAATGGCCCCCGCAAGAGCCCCACACAGAACGCTCTGAACCGGTTCTAAGTAGTTCTTCTCCGTTTTCTGCAGCACCGCGGCTTTAAGATACTCGAATGAGGAATAACTCAGAACCCCTGCGGGTAGGTTTCGGAGCAAAGTTGCCGAATACCCAGCGTAGAGGCCCATGACGCCGTCGTTTTGGAGAATTTCGACGAGGACTTGCCAGGAGCGTCCCTTCGCGCCGGCTTGCATTCGCTGCGTGATGAGCTCCTTGGGTACCATGATCGCCGACGAGGCCACGTTCCCCATGGCGCCGGCGGTTGGAGGGATCAGGACGGCGGGGAAATTTTCGAGTTTTCCAAGGAACGATTTGCCAAACTCGCAGGTGCCAAAGTAGACGGCGGATGAGGCGGTTGAGCCGACTATGACGGCGGAGACGCCGCTGTAGAAGCCTAGGAGGCCACTGGACTGGAACGTTTTCACGACTGCGTCGAGGGTGTTTTTGTAAATTTGCGCAGCGCCTTTGGTCTGCATCTTGGTTTTGATGGTGTCGAGGGGGAGGAGGCAAACGTAGGTAAAGGCGCCGGCAAGGCCGCCTGCGGCAGCGCCGATTAGGGCCCGGTCAAAGAGAGGGAGGGTTTTGAGAGACTGGGGTTTTGGGCTGGGCCGGGGCCATTTGACGGAGGTGGTGGAGGCGAAGGGGGGGAAGTGGGTGAGGAGGGAGGGGAAGTCGGAGAGGGTTGTGGAGATTGAGATTTCATGGGCCTTCGGAGAAGGGAGGCCCAGAGAGGAAGAGACCCTGGCCTCCATTGGAGAGTGAAGAGACTGTGGTATTGTTTTTGAGGTGCGGAATTGAGATTGCAAATGCAGAAGAAGATGAAGCACAACGTCGTGGTTTGGGCTTCTGTAAAACTACATCAGTCGGTTAAAACAAATGGTGAATAAATGGGAATCACACCGCAATTGGTGACTCGGCTCTTGTTTGTTTTGCACTTTGCAACACTTTGTCTCACATTAGTGGTGAAAAATACTTTAACTTGTGTTTTCATTTTCTTTGATAAAAATAAATAAACAAACAATAAATATTATTTTGGACAGGAGTACTCACACCTCTATTTTGGCATGTGGGTAGCTCAACTATTGGGTCCAAGGGATAGCTTATAAGTGTGATCCAGTTTTCTTTGTAATTCTAATGAGAAATAATTAAAATAATAAGTTTGTTATATATTAATTTGTGGTTGCCAGTTATATATATATATATATATTAACCTATAAATAAGTGTATATGTTTATATATGTATATGGTTGTTAGTTAAGTAAGTACAAGCACAAGCTTGTTAACTGAATACGTTGCATGTTAATTGCGTAATAATTAGTAATTGTTGAGAATAAAATAGGAGTACCCTAAAGATAAGGGTGTACATGTGAAACAGAATGTTAGCACCTGAAGATAAGTGGTGTCTATGACAGGTGGTTTTTCTGTTAAGATAAAAGATTAAATATTTTCGGTTATGCTTTCAATTGAGATTATATTATTGTGAGCAAAAGCTTTAACATGAATAGTTATAAAAAAGGCTTGAGACCCCATATGAAGGTACGTTGCTTTTGAATACTAGACTGAAACTGATTACTTTTTGGAAGCTCTCACTGACTTGATCGTCGGAGTGTGATCAATAGGTAGAGCCCCTTTGTCTCAACGAAGCCACATCCCAATGCAACAAGAAGACGCAGATCAGCATCCAGAAGAGACAGATTAGAAGTGGAGCTTTCCAATCCAAGTCAACCGCCGAGAAAGTCAACCGACGAGAACATTTGGTGTCCACCGTGGGATCCGATAAAACCTAATCCCATCTACAGTTGTGAGTCTTCTAACACGATGAGAAACACCACACAAGCATCGATTGAATCTGAAGGAAGCAATGCCCCCACTTTACAGCAACTTATGGAGACCATGAGGGCTCTCCAAGAAGCCAATGAGCAGTACAAGCGAGAGCAAGAACGGATCCAACAAGAAGCTAAAGTCGAGCAAGAGAAGCTACTTGCAGAAGCCCTAGCTAAGCAAGTGCTTCTACAGGATCAGCTGATGATGGAGATGAAGGCTTCCCGAGTAGCCAATGAGGAGTTGCACAAGACCAACGAGGACTTGCACAGGAGTATACAACAGCGCGATCGACGTTCCACAAGGGAGTGAGGTTCGAACTTGCCCTTGAGTGATCGTCCCAAGCCATTTTCACAAGCAATCATGGAAGAGCTTGTATCAGCGCACTACATCACACCAACGATTGTTTTCACAAAGGTAGGAGACTCTGAAAATCATCTCACGACATTCAATGCCTAAATGATTATTTCTGGAGGATTGAAAGCTGTACAATGCAAATGAGCACGTTCACAGGTACAACCCTACAGTGGTTCAGTTGGCTTCTTGATGGCCACATCACCTCTTTTGCGCAGTTCTCCAAACTGTTTAGAGAACAACTCTCTGTCAACCAGGTCAAGCCTCCAATGTTGTATGACCTCTTCAACATGAGGTAGAGGGAGAGGGGAGTCGTTGAAGGAGTACTTGAATAGATTCTGGGCACTCACAATAAGACTCCAAACCCATGATGAAGATGTGATGGTCACTGCTTTCGAACAAGGAATCGCGGGAGGACAATTCAGCGATTCATTGATTAGAAATCCCGCGGAGACCTTCTCCGAGATACGACAACGGGCTGTTTCCCGTATCAATGCAGAGGAGGTTGTGACCATGAAGAATGGCAACTCATATTCAAGGCAGACTAAGCCTAAGGAGAGCAGCCGAGCCTGACCTTTGAGAGTTAACGAAACCTTGGCCGGGAAAAGAATGCACTCAAGGCACGCACCATATGCAGCTAGGAGAAACGAGCCCAAGGAGAAGGCCAGAGAGGAGTCAACATTTCGACCCAAATTCCGATTATCTTACAAGGAATTACTTGGCATGCCAGGGGTGGTGGACAAGCTGAGGTTTCCTCAGAAGACTGATAGGAATCAGGGGCCATGAAAGGAAGCCTAGTGCGAATTTCACAAGGGGTTTGGGCACGATGTCGAGTCGTGCATAGCTCTGGGTTACCAGTTGGCGAGCTTGGTGAAGGAAGGATTCTTGAAGGAGTACCTTGAGGATGATCAAAAAGAGCTAAAAGCGAAAGTTGCCCTCAAGGACCAAGTGCATGAGATACCAGTCCATGGAGAGCTAAACACCATCTTAGGAGGATTTTCAGGAGGAAGGAACATTGCTTCTAAGCGTAAGCGGTATGCGCGAGCAGTGATGTCCCTAGAAACGAGGAGACCTGACCATCCACCAGAGCCCGATCTCTACTTCACGAGCTTTGACTTGGAGGACGTGGTCTGTCACAAGAATGATCCAGTGGTGATATCTGTTGTCAGCATGGGAAGGAAGGTACACAGAGTTCTCATTGAACAAAGGAGCTCGACTGATGTGATGTTCTAGTCAACATTCAATAGTTTGTAGTTATCTCCCGACTAGCTGAGACCACACAATGAATGCCCGGTTGGCTTTATGGGAGATTAGGTGGAAGTGCGGGGATATGTCGACCTGAGGACGACTTTTTCTGATGGCACCTCAGCTAGAATGATTATCGTACGGTACATTGTAGTTAATGCATCTTTAGCCTATAATTTGCTTTTGAGAAGACCTTCTTTGAACAGGTTGGGAGCGGTAGCCTCTACAAAGCACATGAAGATGAAGTTGCCTTCTCTTCAGGGAGAAGTGATTACCATCAAGTCTGATCAGAAGGCGGCACAAAAATGCTATGAGAGTAGCTTGAAGAACAAAAGGGGAACATACTCAATCACTGCTCAAGCGGGAAGGCCAAAAGATGTCATGGAGGTTGAAGTCGCCAACAAAGACGCGACCTGGACCCGCTGGTGAGGTTAAGGAAAAGGAAATAGGAGGAAAGAAGTTCAAGCTCAGCACCTCGCTATGCGAAGAATTGCAGGATAAGATAGCCAAGGAGATATCTATTCCTGCCGATTGACCTGGTCGTCGGTGGACTTCTGTAGGCGAGTTTTGACTCCGTCTGCCTCTTGTTGGAATATGTGCTTTCCTTGGTGTTCTGGATGTTGTTCCTGTTGAGACAGAGGGCGCCCTAATGACCAGTCACACTCCTACAATCAAGTCAGTACAAGGCTTATAATAAACAAGAAGTATCTAGTTTAGGGCTTAGAAAAAGCGTACCGTAACCTGGGATCTTGAGTCCCTTTTATAGAGCGCCGCTAGGCTACCTCTTGTTGTAACAACTTCTTTGATGAGAATCTTATCTCAAGTGAGGACATATTCAATGGGAGAAGATCCCACTTCAGTGTGTGTAATCTTAACAACACAGCCGCGCAAAATCTTATCCCTTTGGAGTGTATCAAATCTTAACAGAATAACCACCTGGATAACAACTCAAGTATCGTTCCTCAGGATCAAATTTGTTTTCAAGTACATTTACATGCTTTGTGTATCACAGTACTATGCATATGCTATTACGTATCTATATACAAATACTCTATCAAGCCCTAGCGCACTTGGGCTTAAGCTGATAGAATACATTTTACTCTTCCTAGACCCATATGTACTATATGCACCCCTAGGCCCATTTAATACACTTTCACTGACCTACCAGGCCTTATACATGAAAGATTGTACTAATGCATGAATGAGAGTTAGTATGCACATACCTGAGCTCAGTCACATATCTCTCGACCCAACAGCCGAGTTGACCTACCTGTTCGCAGGCACCGATATCTAATCTCCAAGAACTGAGCTCTATGTCCTCTGGTCCACTACAATATCAAAGCACATGGATCCTTTCGCATGGTCATCCACGGACATGCCCGAGATAGACCCATATTTCTTGTGCCATAACCTCACTATGGATGAGAAGGTCAGGCCAGTAGTCTAGAGGAGAAGAAAGTTTAACGAGGATAAGCACCTGATCATTAGAGAAGAAACTTAGAAGCTTCTGAATGTTGACTACATAAGGGAAATTCAATATCCTGAATGGCTAGTAAATGTTGGGTTGGTGCAAAAGGCCAATGGGAAGTGGGGAATGTGCGTCGACTTTACCGATCTAAACAAGGCATGTCCCAAGGATTATTACCCGTTTCCAAGCATAGACTCCTTGATAGACAGTGCCTCGAGTTTTCGATTGTTGAGCTTCTTGGACACATTCTTGGGGTACAACCAAATTTGTATGCACCCTAAGGACGAGAGCAAGACTACCTTTATGACCGGTTCACCAGCTACTGCTATAAGGTTATGTCCTTTGGCCTCAAGAACGCTGGTGCCACTTACCAGAGGTTGATGGACAAGATCCTCGCCCCAATGCTTGGAAGAAACATAAAGGCATATGTAGATGACATGATCGTCACATAAGAAGAAAAAGATCAGCACATTGCTGACTTAAAAGAGTTATTCATGACAATAACTAAATATAATTTGAAGATGAATCCAGAGAATTGTGTATTCGGGGTAGAAGAAGGGAAGTTCCTTGAGTTTTTGCTGACTGAAAGGGGTATAGAGGCGAACCCTAACAAATGTGTTGCGATCATAGGGATGAGAAGCCCTGCCAACCTAAAAGAGGTCCAACAGCTAACTAGACACATGACTGCCCTATCTCGTTTCTTGTCAGCTAGTAGAGATAAAGAGTATCCATATTTTCAATGTCTCAATAAGAACAACCAGTTTGTGTGGACTGCCGAGTGTGAAGAAGCCTTTGCCAAGTTAAAAGAGTACCTAGCCAGTCACTCTGTTCTTGGTAAGCCGCTTCCAAGTACCCCCATTCATCTTTATTTCGCGATCACTGATCAGACAATCAGCTTGGTCATTGTGCAATAGTAAGATAAGGTCCAGAAGCCGATCTACTTTGTGAGTAAGGTATTGTAAGGACCAAAAATGCGGTACCAAACCATTGAGAAGGCCGTTTTAGCCATGGTGTTCACAGCTCGGCAACTCCGCCACTATTTCCAAAGCTTCACTGTGATTGTGGTGACTGATTTGCCCATTTCCAGGGTCCTTCAAAAGTCCAACATGGCAGGTCGGATGGTCCGTTGAGTAGTTGAGTTGTCCGAGTTTGATATACTGTACAAACCTTGGGGGCCGATTAAGGGTCAGGTGTAGGCTGATTTCATGGTAGAGCTTGCATTAGAGGGCCCTCAGCCAGATCCTAATGATTTCTAGTGGGTTCTTTTAGTAGAAAGATCCTCCAACATAACAAAGGAGTGGAGCTGGGTCATTTTGGAGGGACCAAGCAACCTATTGATTGAGCAAGCCCTGAGGTTTGCGTTCAAAGTGAGTAACAACCAGGTAGAGTATGAGGCCTTGATAACAGGGATGTTGCAAGCCAAGGAGTTGGGAGCTCGAAGTCTGTTGGTGAAGAATGACTCATTACTTGTCATTGGGAGGTCACGGGTGAGTATCAGGCTAAAGACCCGCAGCTAGCCTCATATCTCAGGTATGTCATGCTTTTGAAAGAAGCCTTCTTTACGTTTGAACTTGTTCATGTTCCCATAGAGTAGAACTCTCGAGTGGACTTGTTGGCCAAGCTGGCAAGTTCAAGAAAATGGGGTAGACAGAGGTCAGTGATCCAAGAGACCTTGAAGTTGCCCAAGACAGTCGAGGTCATCCAAGCAGAGGTTTTGGGAGTCAGCTTCAAAATGGGTAGAAGGCACCAGTCAATGACTCAAGAGACTCTAAAGGTCCCCAGGATAGCTACATATAGGTCACTAGGAGATGAGTTGTTTGAGGTCTTGCAGGTTGACACCACAGAGACTTGGATCACCCACTACTAGCATTACCTAACTGATGGGTTACTTCCTATCGAACCTGCGGAGGCCAAGATAATCAGGAGGAATGTGGGGAAGTATACCCTAATTGATGGCAAGCTGTTACGTCATGGTTATACCCACCCTATCCTCCCTTGTGTTAGTGGAGATCAATGTGCCAATATAATGGCCAAGCTACATGAAGACATTTGTGGCAGTCACATAGGTGGATGAGCTCTATCTTTGAAGGTCATTCGTGCTGGGTATTATTGGCCGACGATGAAGGAGAATTGCATGAAGTATGCACAGTGATGCGAGCAGTGTCGGAAGCATGTCGATTGGCATCATGCACCAGTAGAGGAGTTACAGTCAATCTATAGCCCGTGGCCTTTCCATACTTGGGGAATAGACATCTTAGGTCCTTTCCCTTTGGCGATACGTTATATGAAGTATCTCATAATGACCATTGAATACTTCACCAAGTGGATCGAGACCGAGCCAATCGAACAAATAACTGCTCACAAGGTGAAACATTTTGTGTGGAAAAATATAGTATGTCGTTTTGGGATCCCTAGACACCTGGTGACTAACAACAGAACCCAATTTGCAAGTCAACAGTTGTGTAAACTGTGCTAAGAGCTCGAGATAAAGTAGATATTTGCCTCATTAGAACACCCTCAGACAAATGACCAGGTTGAGTCAACCAACAGGGTTTTGCTGAGAGGGTTGAAGAGGAGATTAGAGAAGGCTAAAGAAACTTGGTCAGAAGAAGTTTCCTGGATCTTGTGGACTTATCACACCACTCCTTAGTCAACAACTAAGGAGACACCCTTTAGTTTGGCATACGGGTCAGATGCCATGGTACCAGTAGAGATCCAAGAAAGCTTTCATCGGTTCTCGAACTTCGTTGTTGAAGAGTCTAATGGAGGAAGGAAGGTGAACCTGGATCTGCTAGATGAAGTGCGTGAACAGGCCGACATTAATTTTGAGGCTTTGAAGAGAAAGGTTTATGTGAGTTGATTTTATGATTGATCATTTTATGGTGACACTTTACTTAGAATTGGAATTTTAGACAATTAAGGTGATAACCTAAGGAAAATCCCCATTGGACATTAACTTAAACAAGTGGTTAAGTAGATGTGAAGGTTCATTTCCATAAGGCAAAGAGAAAAGACATGAATAAGGTGATGATGAATGCAAATGCCAAAACTTAAAGGGGAGAAAAGGAATGCATCAATGGTGTACAAGCTATTCCAAATAATGATCCTTACTTAAGAAAGAGTCTCCCAAAACCAAAACACAAATATAAGACAAGGAAGATAAAACGTGAAAATGGAATGGAGAAATGTAAGAGATGATGAAAGAAGAACTTATGGATGGTGGAGCAATGGTGTATCACACCCCTTGATGGGGTGGGACCATCAAGATAAGTGGGAGGAGGTCGCCACTTGAGAGCATCATCACTCACAAGATAAGACCAAATTAGATGAGACTCACTCACTCAAATGCTCACACAAAAATTGTGCAGAATTTCTTTACTATTCATTCAACTTCGAAATACATAAGGTAGGCCTTAGGAGCCTTGCAGAGCAAGCTTAAGGGATAGGGAAGGAAATACATAATTTGGTGCGGTTAGGGTTTAGGGTTTAGGTCAATGCTGCACCTATCATCCTAAAATTCTAAAAGGTAGGTAAAAAATGCAACATTTGATAGTACAACCCCCCTTCTATTGCTAAAGGCACCTATTTGATAACACACCCCCCTCTAATGCTTAATGACACCTATTTTACTAAAATTACAAATAAAGGAAACAACTAATGATTAGCACTCAAAGCCTGTGCTTTGCTTCTTGTAATCCTCTGTGGTAGAGTAGGAGCTGAGGCAATGGTTAGAGCATCCTGACTTGGCCCTTGGTCCTGTGTCATGCTCCTAGTCTGCCTCCTCTGAGGTTGGGCCTGGTTAGTAGGCGTATTCTCTTCTAGGTCTTCATCAAAGGTGGAGCTAAGGCAAAAGACCAAGACGAAGCCTCGACAATTCAGGATTGTTGACTTGGTGATGCGAAAGGCCCACCCCTACCAGCTAGAGAATGAGTCGTCTCCGAAGTGGACCAGCCCATTTCGCATAGTCGAGGTGATTGGGAGTGGAGTGTAAATGCTAGAAACCCTAGAGAGGGGAGCCATTCCTCAAACGTGGAACGCGACAAACCTCAAGTTCTATTTCAGTTAAGTTATTTTGATTTAATGCTTTCATGTTGAACAAAGTGATAGTTAAGATAATGCTTTTTTTCCCTTAAGGGAGGTTTTTTAACAAAGTCATCTAATGATAAGTTTGTTATTGAAAGATGGTGCATTAGTCTTGTTTATTCGTTAGCACCAGGTAAGATGACCTTTCTCGGTAAGATTATCTGAGTAGGCGCACTGTGTTGATATTGGTTATCTATCGACAGGTAAGACGACCTTTCTCGGTAAGATTATTCGAGTTGGCGCCCTGTGTGTAATGTGGCTATTTATCGACAAGTAAGACGACCTTTCTCGGTAAGATTATTTGAGTAGGCACCCTGTGTGTAAATTGGTTATCTATCGTCAAGTAAGACGACATTTCTCGGTAAGATTATCCGAGTAGGTGGCCTGCGTGTAATGTGGTTATTTATCGTCAGGTAAGACGACCAAGCTCGGTAAGATTATCCAAGTAGGCATCCTGTGTATAAACTGGTTATCTATTGTCAGGTAAGATGACCCAGCTCAGTGTCAGTATGACCATCTCAGCTCAGGCGCTTTGTAGTTTGATCTGATATGACAAAGTTGTTAGGTTCAATGTAAGTAAGACGACCTAACTCGGTGTGCACCCGAGCAAGGTGCCTTGCAGATGAGTATTGTGACTAAGTTGCTTAAAAGCATAGTAAGCCGAGCTAGCTCGCTAAAAGAATGATCAAGCTCATAAAGGTGCAGTCATCCGAGTACGCACTATATGAAGTAATGCTTGGCAAGATCAAGGTATGTGACCCTTGCCCAAGCCTGTGAAATACACCTGTATACGCGAAGATTGAGCATTAACTCGTAGTGGCTACGGGGTATAGTTCAACAAAAGGTTAGTTCTTTGTTAAGTTGGATTCTTGTTATCTTTGTTACTCCATATTAAAACATGTTAGCTTAAGTGATAAGTTATCCACATGTGTAGTTGTTATACTTAAGCGCATGTGCATTAACATAAGTTGTTATACTTAAGCTAGTCGAAGTCTATTATGACATGCATTTGCAAAGTTTTCAAAGCATCCATATATGACAAGGTAATTAAAAGATAGCAAGTGGAATTGATGACAAGTGTTAAAGAGTTCAAAGGGTATGAGCAGTTAATGTTTACAAATAATTAAGCACTCCGATCACTCATCCCTTAGTTGGCCATCAACCATAGTTTTACCCGAGCCAAGCTCAAAATAATCAATGTCAGGGTGAAGACCTGATTCTTATTTGATGGCTGCCTCAAAGCCCACAAGGAAGGCTAGGGTAGCATTTGTCTTGTAGGCTTCAGCCTCCTTGGCATGGTTTTCATCTTTTTGTGCCAGCTTTCTCTTGAACATCTCATTCTCTGCTAGGAGTTTTCCTTTCTCTTCAGTTAGGCGCGCAGATTGTTCTGCAGCCTCTTTGGTCTTTTATGCCAGGAGGTGCCCAAGTTCTTGTTGTATGTTTTACAAATGTTGGATCTCATGTTGTAGGCGTTCCATCTCTTTGTGAAGCTCTGCAATCTCTTGGCCCTCAAGTCTTTTGCCGCCCTTCGACCTTGCATCCTTTCGGCAGCCAAGCAGCTTGTAGCAAGGGCTTGTTCGAACTGCCTCGTGGTTTCCCGAATCAGATACTGGTCATCGAGAGCCACAAATATTTCTTCGTCTTTAAGTGACAGCAGAACTCCCTCGAGGTAGGAAGGGACGACCAAGTTTGAATCCCACAAGCCTTTTTCTTCTAGAGCTCTCTGCTCCACCTTCATGTATGGTCATCATGTCACTAGGTAGAGTTTGAGCTTCTGAAGGAGCGACATGGTAGGAGGGAGCCCGCCTATCTGATTGTGAGTGCTCGATGGAGGCAGCGAGGGCTTTCCTCTTCCTTTTGAAAATTAACCCTGAGGTTGTGGTCTCCTCCTCATCATTGGTTGGGGCTTGGGCAGTGGTGGCCGGAGTTTTCGGTTTTTGAGTTAAGGAATCCTTGGGCATTTTGGTAGTTGCCCTCATCCTCTTGGCCATTTCTTCCAGCTCCTTCCTGTTGAATTTGGATAGCATCCTTTCTGCAAAGAAAACAAGTGGTGGTTAAAAACAAGCAAGCGACGTTAGTCTCATTAAGGGTAGAGAATGAAGAGTATCGATGTAAGTCTTTAGAGCATTGGGAGTGAACTCCTTGCTCAGAAGAAAGGCGGTGTCAAAGACAACCTTTAAGCTCGACAAGTATTTGCAAACCTTCTTATCTAAAAGGGGCAGGTCTTCCAAGCACCGAGCACCTTGGAATCGTGGTTCTTTGATCTAATACAAAAGGAACCCATCTAGAAGGGTCAGATTCCTCTTGTTATAACGAAATTTCAAGAATTGGCCTTTAAAATTTTGTAGGAGGACTATAAGAGGCTAAGCAAAACTCTTCCAGGGACACGTTAAAGGATACCCATAATTGGCGGCCCAAGCATTTGGCCTCAAAGAAGTAAAGAAAAACTTCCACAGTAGGTGAAATGCCAAGCTGGGAACAAAGAATGGAGAAAGCTCAGATAAATGCCCAACTATTTGGGTGTAGCTAGGCAAGAGCTCGGTTAACAACTCTTTCTCAAAGATGGTTAGGGGGAGAGAGAAAAGAAATTTTTTGAACACAGTGGCGTAAAAGAAACAAAATGGACCCTTGGGATCCGAGGATTCATCGCAACATACTAGCTCATCCTCTCGGCACGGAACTATTTTCAACCTATCATTCTCTTTACCGAAATGACAACCACTTTTTCTAAGGGTTATTATACGTTCGTACGAGGTGTAAGAAGAGGTTTCCTCTAAGAGTTTTTAGGGTGTCCAGGGATACAGGATTTTGTAATCCATTGCAGCTTATATCTAAAACACAAGCATAGGCAGAAGGCAAGAATAGGTTCAGACCAAGTAATAACTAGTAAATCACAAGCAAGATGGATGTACATTTTAGGTTTATACAATGCAATCCACAGATAAGCAATCATCATCGGCAGAAAAAATAAATAAATCTAGAAGTAATCCCAACTCAGGAAGTATAATTATGAATGCTCGATGGTATGATTAGGCAATACAATCGATGGTATGAATGTGCAATGTCAGAAATTTGTAAAGGGAAAATACCTATTGTGATCGAAAAGAATAAGCTTTTGGGTGTGGATATTTTGATAACGCGAGAAACTTTGAGAGCTCGTGGAAGAGAAAGGGTTTGGAGGTTTAAAGAAATGAAACAATGTGGCGCTAAAACGAGGTTTGGAGTAGCGTATATACGAAGATTGAATTCAAAACGGTAATGTTTTCTCCGCCGTTGATGTTGCGCCACGTGTAAGCTCTAGATTGAGTATGGTGAGATGTCACTTCAAAAACGCTTCGTGCGCCGCACCACACCTACCCACTGAGAAACCGTCATGTCAGTTGCCAAAGCACTCGGAAGCCTCTTTACTTAGCCAAGCTCAGCTCGATCCTGAGGGGCTTGTGTACCAGGCAGGAGTGCTTGGGTGCTCGAACCTCAGTTTGGGCTTGTGGGTGGTTAGCTCGGCTATTGGGCCCAAAGGGTGGATCATAAGTTTGACCCATTTTTCTTGGTAAGCCCAATGAGAAATAATTAAAATAATAATTTTGTTATATATTAATGTGTGGTAGTCAGTTATATACATATATTAACCTATAGATAAGTGTATAAGTTAATATATGTATATGGTTGTTAGTTAAGCAAGTACACACACAAGTTCATTAACTGAATACGTTGCATGTTAATTGCGTAATAATTAGTGATTGTTGAGAATAAAAGAGGAGTACCCTAAAAATAAGGGTGCACATGTGAAACAAAATGTTAGCCTGTGGTTAGCACCTGAAGATAAGTGGTGTCCGTGACAGGTGGTTTTCCTGTTAAGATAAAAGATTAAATATTTTCAGTTATACTTTCAATTGAGATTATATTCTCGTGAACAAAAGCTGTAACATTAATAGTTTTAAAAGGGGCTTGAGACCCTAGGTGAATTGTTTCTGTATACTAAACTGAAATTGATTGCTTTTTCTAAGTTCTCACTGACTTAATCGTTGGAGTGTGATCAACAGGTAGAGCCCCTCTGTCTCAATGGAACCACATTCCAATGCAACAAAAAGACGCAAATTGTAACATCCCGCCAAAATAATACACACATCCATGTATAATTGAAATTAAGTGTAACCAAATAATATTGAAGAGTGCAAAATAATATGTATTTATATATATCAGAAATGAAGTTACTCCTCTTAGGGAGTTTAATACATAACCAAATCCAATGTTTGCAAGATTTTACGAAAATAAAAGAAATGCAGTAAGACAGGCGGTCTCAAAAGAAAACGGCGATCTCCAACAGAAGACCTCAAAAACGGGCGATCTTCTATCAGGACACGAAAACCGGCGATCACCCGATGGAGGCATAAACCGGCGATCACCCGGTAGAGACGGAGATAGGCGATCTCCTTCCGGCGACCACTCGCTAGAGGGCTCTTCTTCCTGGAAGATCATCTGCTCCCGTGTAACAATTACACGATCATCACAGTTTTGAGAAAACAACCACAATAACAGATAAAAGGGTAAGCTAGATAATTTAAAAGAAGTTTAAATCATGAACATGAAAATCCAAGTAAACCAAGTTCCAAAATATCCATGTAAAACGTAAAGCTGCTCATAGCATTCAGCTGATCGCCCAAAATCACAAACTTCACAACATTTCCCATAGTCATTCCATTTCACAACACAGCATCAAGTGTCTATCAATATTCAAGTTTCTCATTTCACATGTCAGACTTTCCACTGACTCACCACACAAGACACTTGACACTACTTCCAAATTGACTCGTGCGTTGAACTTAGTATCCAGAGACATGCACCTGTCATACTGCCCACTGTGGAATCTCACACATCCACAGGGTCGCCGCGAAATCTCACACATTCACAAGCATACGATGAATCTCAACACATCACCATACAGCATGACAAGGTTAATTCGTATAACAGTCGAGCCCATTCTTTTTCAAACTACTCGCCCATTCATACGAACCTCCTTCGACTCTCACCAACTGAATAACTTCATCTACGTGATTCCATTATCTCAGCAGAGTCAGGATCGTCTCATTAACAGGTTACTCACTGATCAATGCACTTTCCTAACCAATCTCAACACGGTATTTCCTTTCCTGAAAATACTATGCCTCGATCCCACATTCACAGCATTCAACACATCATACCACTCAAGTAAATGATTCAAATCACATCAACAAACATTTCAAAGCTTCAGATCTTCGAATATCTCATGTAAATCTCAAGTAGTTTCAAAACAACATCAAAAACAGAGATTTCGTAAAACAGCGCCAAAACCGGCGACCTGGTTCAAAAACAAGGTATTTCGAAGGCTTTATATAAAACCGGCGACCACGTCGCCCAAAACACATAGAACAGAGCATTTTACACAGATGAAGACGAAACCGGCGACCACGTCGCACTCATTTCAGAAATAGCTAAACTATGGCTTTTATTGAAAATGGAGTCTAGCTTCCCTTACCTGGACTTGCGCAACCACCAGGAGCTTCGAAATCCAACGAAGCTTGCAGAATACCTTGGCTCTGTTTTTCGCGTCTGGTTGAAGGACTTGCAGAGAACTGCCCAGGTGCTCTAATGGTGGCTGTCGCTCGTCGTACTCTCGTGTGAAGGTGTTAGAATCGCAGCGCGAAGGATATATCTGGAGGAGAAGGGAGGTAACTCACTCTCTCTCTCTTCGAAGGCTGCAACGTTTCTTCCTCTTCAGTAGTGGATTTCAGTGACTTAAACCAACTTATCCCTCCAAAAGCAGCTGCCACCACCTACTCTGCAGGGAAGTTTGCGTGCACGCTTCCCTGAACAGTACGACCACTGTTGCCTCTGGTGCATGCCAACCACTGCTCTGAACAGTACTGCCACTGTTTGTCGCTTGTGCATGCCAGCCACTGCTCTGAACAGTACGACCGCGAGTGTCTCCCGCGCATGCCAACATTCTGATGTCACTATTCTGAACCACCCTTTTCGTCTACGTGGCGCGCGTGCAGAACGTCTCATGCTGGATGTCTGGGTCCCACGTTCTCTGTGTGTAACTTAACGTAGCCCGATGACCTTTTCACCGATGACCACAGGCGCGAAGACTATCCACCGATGACCTCTCGCGCGAAGGCTAACAACCGATGACCTCTCGCGCGAAGGTTAACAACCGATGACCTCTCGCGCGAAGGCTAACAACCGATGACCTCTCGCGCGAAGGTTAACAACCGATGACCACATCCTGGCGAACGACCGATGTCTTCCTCTGGGAGACAACCGATGTCTTCCCTGGCGACGCCCTCATAACTCTCGCGCCTTGGCCACGTCCACATGCATCGCGCCCTGGCAATGCCCGCGTGCCTCGCGTCCGCGCGATGCCCGCATGCCCCTCGCGCCCGCGCGATGCCTGCATGCCTCTCACGCCCGCGCGATGCCTGCATGCCTCTCGCGCCCGCGCGATGTCCACCTGGCGCTCATGTGTAGCAGGCGACCGGCGACCTCGTAGCCTTCTAAACTTAACTTTTTCCTCCCTTTCTATTCTAAATAAAAACATACTTAGAATTTATTTAAAATATAACTCTTTTATTCCAATAAATTTTTCAGGTCCTTACACAAATCAGCATCTAGAAGAGACAAATTAGAAGCAAAGCTTTCCACCCAAGTAAACCGGGGAGAAAGTCAACCGGCGAAAATAAATATAATATTATTTAAATGGTGTTATTAATACACATTATTATTTTGGTCTATAACGTAATACAATTCTTTATAAAGATATCTAAAGTTGCACCATCAAATAATTAAAATAATAGTTTTTTTTTAGAATACTATGCCTACAATATTTTCAAATATTATTCTAGTGTTTGTTTGAAGATGATGATAAGATATTATTATGATTTTTTTTTTATGAATAATAAAAATTATTTTGAAAAATAGATATTGAAGAACAGTCATGTACAATTCCAAATCAAGATTAAAGAACACCTTCCACATTTTTTTGTATTGTTTCTTGAAATTGTACAAACAAATTTTTTTTATTGTGTTTGTGATATTGAAACAGAAAACATGTGTTTTCTTCACAACTGCTTTCAGTAAAGTCATCTTTGTTTGTGTACAGTAATTTGTTGCCTCTCAATATCTACCTTTATATTATTATGTTACAATCATCTAATAAATCTACAATTACTTCCTTCTCTCTCAACTTCTTCTATTCTAAATGAAATAGCGGAGGAGTCCATACAAAATCATAATTTTAAGAAAAGTTGATAAAAGAAAATTATTATTTTTGTTATGGACTGAGAATAAAATCAATTAATTAGAGTGTTATAACCATTATACAAAAATCTTATGAAGATGTTTAGCCTTAACACATGCATATATTCCTACATCTTGGTATTTTCCAGTTATTCTATTACAAACATATCAAACCTATATCTAATAGCTCGAGACTGCATTGCATATGTATTCAAAACTCTTGTCGTGTAACATCCTTCCCTTTGCTATGCGTGTTGGCATGTTACAGCTCAGTCATTATACTTTGTTAATGGCTATGACATGATCTATAACATCTCTGTTGATGGTGATGTTGTTTATAGGTTTTGACTTCAGATTTGAATGTTGCAATTTGGTGTATTCCACCTACCTTTACCTTTACACATGGTTTGTAATCCCTCCTTAAGGTGAGATCTACGAACCTATAACTTTCTTGCCTAATAATTACCACTTGTTTTGACTGTTAGCAGGCTATGAGTATGTCACAGCCACTTTACAATATCTTTTGCATCCAGATATCTAGCAAATATAATAGATTTTCATACATATCAAAAATATTTCAAACATATACCTGGGCATAGACACCAATAATCCAACCCCAACACCTTAATTATGCCACAGTAAAAATTTCAGCAACATCTAGTACCACATTTCTAAACACAATGTTATTTTTATGATTCCACAAGACTCAAATAATATACCCACATGTCTTTCCATATCCTATGTGTATACTACTTAGTCCCACCAAAAAGAATTGTGGTACCAAACTGTTATTTTGCTTTGGAGTGCATGACATTACTGATTCCAATCCATTTGTTGCATAGGTTACATACACCCTGGCGTAATCACATGCAAACAATAAGTGACTAGTGTTTTCTTTTTCTACAACACACATTAGGCATAAGGTATTTTCTAATAGTAACCCTCTAATAACCAGTTGATCTCTTGTGGAAATTCTATCCAGTAGAACTCTTAATGCGAAGTAATATGCAGATGGGAGAGTTTTCACATTCCAAAACTTTCTAAAGATTTCCCATTCCTCCCCTAAACACGAGTCATGCAAAATTTTGTAAGCTTGTCTCACAGTATAATTATTAGACTCTTCCAACTCCGACCATCTACTTTATCTCTTTTTTTGGATGTTTTTCAAATATCTTGCTCACCATAATATTCAATTAGTTAAGTTCTCATTCAAACCAACTTCTTCTCCATACCAACTTCCAATTCCAACTAGAGTTAATCCATTCTCCTACCTCAGCTATAGCTGTATATCTTTTTTATGTGTGATTATTATAGAGCCCTCTTTTATTACTCTAATCCCTAAGGTTGATAATCCTCAACATTTAAACGACTTTAGACCGATTTCGTTGGTTGGATGTCTTTACAAAATTGTGATCAAAATTTTGTCCATAAGGTTGAAGTCAGTGTTGCATAAGGTTATTGACTCTAGACAGTCTGCGTTCCTGGAGGGAAGAGGAATCATGGACAACGTCCTTGTAGCAAACAAAGTGTTAGAAGAATTCAAGAGGAGTAAGAAAAGTTGTGTGTTCTTCAAGGTTGATTATGAGAAGGCTTACGACTCAGTAGTGTGGGAGTTCATTTTATACATGTTGGACAGGCTGGGGTTTCGCGACAAATGGATAGGATGGATAAGAGCTTGCTTAGTGTCATCAACGGTGTCCGTATTAGTAAACGGGATCCCTACGCAGGAGTTCAAGCCGAGGAAGGGTTTAAGACAAGGTGATCCTTTGGCGCCGTTCCTTTTCCTCATCGTGGCCAAAGGATTGGCTAGAGCAGTTAGGGAGGCGGTTGAGAAGGATAGGTTAGAGAGTGTGGAGATCGGAGGCAGGGCCATAAAGATGAATATGCTTCAGTATGCAGATGACATTCTGTTCTTTTGCAAGGTGTCTGTAGAAAGCGTGTTAGTTATCAAGGCTATTCTCAACTACTTTGAATTAGCTTCAGGCCTAAAGGTCAATTATCAGAAGAGTAGAGTCGGAGGGGTAGGGTGCAGCTCTTTGTTGATTCAGCAGCTTGCTGGTATTCTGAATTGTGAGTTGATGGAGATTCCGTTCAAGTATTTGGGTTTGTTGGTCGGCGGATGTCACAAAAGAAGTAAGTTTTGGGAGGAGGCAGTGGGAAAAGTTAGAAGAAGGTTAAGCAAATGGAAAGGTAAGTTCATTTCCATGGCAGGAAGATTATGCTTGATTAAATCAGTGTTATCTGCTCGCCCTTTATTCTATATGTCTCTGTTTAAGATGCCGGTTATGGTGATGAAGGAAATAATGAGATTGCAGAGAAACTTTCTATGGAGGTGGGGAACGGAAGGCAGGAAAATCGCATGGGCCTCGTGAAAGAAGGTTTGTGAGTCAAAAGATGAAGGAGGGCTCGGGATGATTGATTTGAGGTAGTTTAATGTTGCCTTGTTGGGGAAGTGGATTTGGCGTTTAGGCAGCAAGAAAACGGGCATGTGGAAAGAAGTTCTTGACTCGAAATATGGAGGATGGAGGGACCTTAGGAGTCAAAGAAAGAGTAACACAGATTCTCTTTGGTGGAGGGACTTGAAAGAGGTATGGTCTTTAGAAGAGTGGAAAGGCAATGTCGAGGATAACTTGGCCTGGAAGGTGGGGAATGAGAAGAATATTAAGTTATGGGAGGACAGATGGATAGGCAATACGAACCTCAAAGACGCCTTTCCAAAACTCTATTCTATTTGTTCAAATAAGGATGTTTCTATCTGGCAGGCGAGGTAAATGTTACAAAATTCAGAGTGGAATTTGAAGGTCAAGTGGAGGAGAAATCTTTTCGAATGGGAGAAGGAGCAGGAACAACAATTGAGACAAGTGTTAGGGGAGAGGATCGTGATGGATTTGGAGGATTCTTGGGCTTGGAAAGGTAAAGAGTCAACATTGTTCACGGTTAAGTCTGCGTATAACATTCTCAAACAAGGTGGGCAAGGGTCAGATAGGGAGGTGTTTGGAGATTTTTGGAGAACGAAGGCACAACCATCTTCACATCTCACGACTTGGAGGGTACTGGAGGACAAGATTGTGTCTAAAGCAAACTTGGCTAGAAGGGGGATAAGTATAACGACTATTACGTGTTCTATGTGTGGGGAGGAGGAAACCACGTCACATCTTTTTTGTTCATGTAAAGTTGCCTGGCTTGTGTGGGCCAAGTGCTACGAGTGGATAGGGATGGCAGCGACGAACCATAGGGAGCCAAAGAAACATTCCGAAGGCTTCAGGATTAGTGGAGTCAAGGAAAGCGTTAATCAGATTTGGGGTGATGTGTGGATAGCTATTGTAGGAGAACTGTGGCTCCACAGAAATAGGAGAATTTTTAGTGGGGGAAGGTTAGATCCATCCGAAATCTTCACAATGACACAGATGAAGACTTGGTCATGGGTTTTATCTAAAGCGCGGGGGGTAAGTTTTTCGTATTCAGATTGGTGTCTCGAGCCTTTGATTTGTATGAAGTCGATCAAGGCGTCTAGGAGATAGGTAGGTTTTGTCCATAGAGTCTACCTCTCTTGTGGTTTTTCATCTGTTGCTAGGGTATTTTGTTTGTATACGGGTTGAGGTATCCCTGAAATACCTCATATTAATTCATTCTTTTTTTGCTGATAAAAAAAATATAGAGCCTTTGATATTTTTCAACTAGAGTCTCCTCCCCCACCCATCTATCATTCTAGAAACTTATTACGATTCCATTACCTAAATTCCACACCATATCAAACCAGTTTTCATGACCCACACCACTAGTTGCTTTTCTAATGTCACTCCACCACATAGATTCATTCTTACAACTTCCCCTATTTTATTTATTGTTCTCCAACTAGCATATCTATCCTTGATTCCCAACCCCCTTTTTCTAAAGGTAGGTTTACAAATATTATCCCATTTCTCCCATGACATCCCCTTACCTTGACTACCCTAGCCCCATAAGAATTCCTTTTAGGTCTTCTTAACTATTTTTACCACCATTTCTGACATCTTAAAGAAGGGATATACAAAACAAGGATAGAGTTGTGATAATCGATTTTACTAAGCATACCCTCTTAGCTAAGGATAAATGTTTACCTTTCCATTTAGATTATTTTTGATTTTTCTTATAACATCATTCCAAAAAGATAACCTTTTATGTTTTGTCCCGAGTTTTACTCCTAGGTATCTAAAAGCCAACTCCATAATTCCACAATTTAAGATTGCTAATCTTTGAAGCTTGTTTGCCTACACTCCTATCATACCAATCTTAATTATAGCGAAGTTCATTTTTAAACCTGAAGTGAGTTCAAAGTACCTTAGCATACTCTTGATGATCGTCACATGTTGGATGCTCTTCTTACATAGGAACAATGTATCATTAGCAAATTGGAACACATTAATCACTAGACCCTTATTCCCGACTTTTACCTGTTGTAGAAAGTTTCTTTGTACTATCTGTCTAGTTAAACCCACTAAATCTTCTTCTACTATCAAAAATAAATAAGGGACAAGGGGTCTCCTTGTCTTAGGCCTTTAGATGACGTAAATTCTGAGATTGGGCTTTCATTAAGCACTATGAATATTGTAAAGGACATCAAACATTCCTTTATCCAATTTATCCAAATCATATTGAAACATAGCATCATATAAAAAAGGAATTCCCATCTTATGAAATCATATGTCTTCTCATAGTTCACCTTAACTAGAATGCATCTTTTCCTATTGGTCATAACCTTCTCTATGGTCTCATTAGCCACTAAGGCACTAACTAACCACTCTCTATCCACCAAAAAAGCTTATTGACCTTGATCTATAAGATTTTGTAGGATCCTCTTCAGCTTTATAGATAAGATTTTTGCTACAATTTTATATATGCACCCAACCAAGCATATGGGTCTATACTTGTCGAAACACTGGGTTATCAGTGTTAGGTGTTACGATTATGAAAGAAACATTACAACCTTTTGACCATTTACACATGCTATAAAAATAAAAGCTAATTGTTTTTTTTTTAAGAATGTCCAAAAAATTTTAATAAAATAAAAATTATATCCATGTGATCCTAGATTTTTATTACCTTCGCAATCCCAAAGTGCTCCCTTCACCTCTTCCTCTGAACATATTTGTACTAAATTTTCGTTAGCTTGTTCTGTGATCGTCTTGAAGTGCACATTTTCTAATTTAACCTCAAACTGGAGAGTTTCTTTAAACACAATTGAGATCAGATGTGTGAAGTTTTTTTCAAAAGGGAAGAATATATATACAAGCGTGCATTATAATAATTATTTTTGAATAATAACTAATATGACTTACTTTCACTAACAATTAATTGGACTAAGAACTATTTTACCTAATGGCTAATTTTTTTTTTGGATATTAATTTAAACATTGTTTTGTTTATAAGAGACCTTAACTAGAGTTTTTAAAAGTATGCCGCTTTATGTTCTTATTCATGTTAATAATTATTCTCTATTTTGACATAATCAAGTAGATATATTTAATTTCCTTAATTTAGGACTTAATCCCTATTATTTTGTGTTATTGTTAAATTCCTTAATTTTTTGAGATATTACTTTATTTAGTTTATTCTTGAAAGTTCTTGTAAAGTCTTAATATTGGTTTAGATTTTGTCCTTTTTTTTGTGTGTATAATTTCTCTTAGGAATCAAAACAATATCTTGTAAGTTTATAACACCATCATCTTATGAAAAACCAAAATATTAATAGGGTTAAATATATTTTTCATTCTTATATTATCACGTGAAATTAGTTTTTGTCCTTAGTTCAAATTTTAGATTTCTGCGGTGCTTGTAGTATGGAAACGATTGGAATGAGTTTTTGACAACAGACGGTGTTCTAATATTATAATATACTTCATGTTTGAAGTTCATTTGCAACATCAGAAAAAAAAATTAATGTTGTCTGCTATCAAGGATCTATTTCAATCATTTTTATACTATAAGCACTAGTCTGCTGTTAAGGACTCATTCCAATCATTTTCATATAACAAGCACTGTAGAAATTTAAAGTTTATATTAAGGACGAAAACCAACTTTGTGTGATAATACATGGACAAATGAAGAACATATTTAACCCATATTAATATTATGAAAAAAGGTCATTCTAAAATACATTGGTATATGAATTATTGATTAGATAAGTTAATTACCCAACGCTACATAATCTTTCATTTTCTTGAGCTTCTAACTAAAAATACTACAATAATAAGTTAGTTAAACTCTTTGGACAATCAATTTAGTGTAATGTTTATCAACTACATAATAGTACACAACCTCTAATTTTGAATTTTTAGAACATTACATTAATAAGTCGAATAAGATGGAAGCTCTAAGATTCTGTCCTTGTGTTTTTAGGTGAGTTTCTTGGTTTTCTCTCCTTATTTGGTCCTTGGTGTGGTTTCTCCCCTCTTATATGGGTTATTAATATTCTTTTACAGTTTATTTATGCTTTTTTGTTCTCTTTTTCATTGTTCTCTTCGTTAGGGATATTCTCGCTTAACATCTTTGTCTTTCTTCCTCTTGCCTAGGTCTTTTCTAGAATGTTAAGGGGCTAGCTGATGAAAGATCTCTCTCTTTGCTGAGGAATCTGATTCAAAATCATAAACCTTATTTCACTTTTATTTATGAACCAATGACTCCTTTTTCTAATGGACATGTCAGGTTCTTTGATAGCCTTGGTTTTACTCTTTGTGCTAGTTCTTCTAGTAGTTCTACTGCTGCTAGGATTTGGTGTCTTAATAAAAATCATACTGAGATTAGGATCATTCAGTGTAGCATGCAGTAAGGGTATGCAAAAAAAAATCCAAATTGTGAAATCTAATTCATAATTATCCAAATCCATATTACTTTTAATCTATTTAATCGGATTTATCTCAAATCCAAATTCATATATTTGGATTTTAAGTCCAATCCATTTAATTGGATATGGATTAGATATAGATTGGATAATTTTTTGAATTTTACAAATGAATTTTGGGTTGGATTTTGACTTGGCCCAGGCCTAGGTTGAGTTGAGTCAATCCAAGTCCATGTTAAGCTGAGTCGGTTTGAGTCCATGTCAAGCCGAGTCGACCAGGCCCAAGTCGAGTCCGCACTGGGCCCATGTCGATCCAAGTCGACCCGGGCTCACATCGAGCCAAGTCGAACCTGGTCCATGTGGAGGTGAGTCAGCCCAGACCCATGTCGACCCGAGTCGGCCAAATTCCATGTCGATCCGAGTCAATCCGAGTCAACATGCGCCCATGTCGAGCCGAGTCAGCCCAGGCCATTGTCGAGCAGAGTCACCCCAGGCCAATGTCGATCCAAGTCGATCCAGGACCATGTCGATCTGAGTCAACACAAGCCGATGTCGAGTCGAGTCGGCCCAAACCCATTTCGAGCCAAGTCGACCTAGGCCCATGTCCATCCGAGTCAATACGCGTCCATGTCAAGTCAAGTCTGCCGAGCCCATGTCCATTTGAGTTGACTCGGGCCAATGTTGACCAAAATCAACTCAAACCCATGTCGATCCGGGACCATGTTGAGGTGAGTCGAACCAGGTCAATGTCGACCCAAGACAACTCGGACTGATGTCAAACCAATGTTGCAGCACGTCTACCTGGGTTGATGTCGAGCTGAGACGACCTGGACCGATATCAAGTAGAGTCGGCTTGGGCTGCTATCGAGTCGAGGTTGTCCGGGATGATGTCGAGTTAAGTCGATCCAGGCTAATGTCGAGTTGAGTCAGTCTCAGGCTAATGTCGAGCCGAGTTGGTTCAAACTGATGTCAAGCCGAGTTGGTTCGGACCAACGTCGAGCTGAGTCGGTCCAGACCATCGTCGAGCTGAGTCAGTCCAGACCAATGTCGAGTCGAGTCAGTCCAGGTCGATGTCGAGCCGAGTTGGTTCAAACCGATGTTGAGCAAAGTCGGGCCAAACCCATGTCGATCCGAGTCAACATGGATGATGTCAAGCCGAGTCGTCCTGGACCATTTCGAGCCGAGTTAGCCAAGGCCCATCTTCATCCAATTCGACAAGCATCAATATCAAGCCAAGTCAATCTGAACCAATGTCAATCCGAGTCAACCCGAGCCAATGTCGACTAAAATTGGCTCGAACCCATGTCGATCCGAGTCAACATAGGACCATGAGCTGAGTCGACCCAGGCCAATGTCGACTCGAGATAGCCCGAGCCGATGTCAAGCAGAGTTGGCCTAGGCTGATATCAAGCCGATTCAGTCCAAGCGATGTCGAGTTGAGTCAATCCAGGCCGATGTTGAGCCTAGTCAGTCTGAACCATTAACAAGCTGAGTCGGTCCGGGGCAATGTCAAGCCGAGTCGGTCTGGGACAATGTCGAGCCCAGTCGGTCCGGGCTAATGTCGAGCCTAGTCGGTCCTGGCCGATGTCAAGTTCAGTTAGTCTGGGCTGTTGTCGGGTCGAATTGACCTGGGCTGATGTTGACCATAGTAAGTCCGGGTCGATGTTAAGCCGAGATGGCTAGGGCTGATGTTGAGCATAGTCGACCTGGGCGATGTTGAGCATAGTCGACCAAGGCCGATGTTGAGTTGAGCTGAGCCGGTCCGGACCAATGTCGAGCCGTGTTGGTCTTGACCGATGTGGAGCTGAGTCAGTCCTTTTTCTAGGTCGATATCGAGTCGAGTAGGTCTGTGCCGATGTCAAGCCTAGTGGGTCCAAGTTGATGTCAAGCATAATCCGACATCTATCCAGGCCGAGCTCAATCAATGTCGAGCATAGTCCGTCTAGGCCGATGTCGGGTCGATTCTATCCGGGCGATGTTGAGACGATTCGATCTAAGTCGATGCTAAGCTGAGTCAGTCTGGACCATTGTGAGTCGACTCGCTTGGTTGATGTCGAGCTCAGTCGGCCCACCCAAGCCCATGTTGATCCGAGCCTAATACCAAATAAAGTCAAGTCGGCCCGTGTCGTTGTCAAGTCGAGTCAGCCCAGACCCATGTCGAGGTAAGTCACCCCGAGCCAAGGTTTAATTGGATCGGCCCATGTAAAGCCAAGTCAACCCAGGCCCATGTAGAGCCAAGTAGACCCAGGCCCAAGTGGAGCTGAGTCGGCCCGACCCTTGTCGAACCGAGTTGACTTGGTTTCATGTTGAGCCGAATGAGCAAAAGCCCATGTCGAGCCAAGTAGGCCCGAGTCAATGTCAAAATCTAGATTTCATGTATTTTAAATTGAATTAAAATAATCTAAATAATTTTATCAGTTAAAATGAATATAAATTTTAAATCCAATCATTTTATTGGAAACTGATTAGACATGAACACCGCTACCATGTATTAAATATCCATTTCTATTTCTCTGCACAATAGCTCTTTGAATATTGCAGGGATTTATGGATTCTCTTCTTATGTTGATAAATAATCCATATATAATTTACATTCCGCATAATTGGGCCTTGTTTTTCTGTTTTTCTAGTTTAGGCTTTTTATTTTTTCTGTTCCACTTTTCCCTATAAGTATCCCGCTATTTTGTTGTTTGTAACACACAATATATACATTTTATGAATTTAATTTTATTCACGTGTGCCTTTTGGTTTACATTCTTGCATCTCTTCTCCACCTTTTTCTACTCTTTCTCTTTCACCCTATTTAGGGTTTCTTATTTACTGATTGGTTTTCTTTGGGTGATTGCTTCTCCCTCATACCTTTGCAAACATTGCCTAAGGTTCTTGTCTCTGTGCCATTTAGTCGTGTTATGGTATCAGAGCTCTTCGATTGAAGAGCTCTGTTGCGTACTCTAAATCCCATTTCTCTTTTCCTTTCTTGTTTTGCCGTTGTTTTTTTTTTTCTTGAAACCTTTCTTTGTTTCTTCTTTGCAGTAATGGCGGAAGAACGCCCCGCTTCATCGTCTCAAGTCGATCTAGCGAGCAGCTATCTGTACCTTCATCCTAGCAAGAACCCCGCTGCATCGCTTGTCTCGTCAGTGTTGGACGCTTCCAATTATCACTCTTGGAGCTGCTCGATCTTGACAGCTCTACTTGCCAAAAACAAAGTGGAGTTTGTTCTAGGAACACATCCTTGCCCAGAAAAAGATCATCCAAGTTTCTCGGTCTAGAATAGATGCAACAATATGGTGGTCTCATGGTTAGTACACTCTGTCTCCCTTCCTATTCGGCAAAGCATCATTTGGATGGATGTTGCCCTGGACATCTGGAAGGATCTAAAAACCAAATACTCTCAGGGTGACCTATCTAGGATTTCTGATCTTCAACTAGAAGTAGGTTCTTTAAACCAGGGGGATTTATCTGTGACTAAGTATTTTATAAAATTAAGGGTCATTTGGGATGAGTTGGATAATTTTAGGCCTATCCCTATATACACATGTTCTGTAAATTGTTCTTGCTCTATCATTTCTATCATGAGCTAAAGAAAATGTGAAGTTTATGCTATGCAATTTTTGAGAGGGTTAAATGATCAGTATAATAATATAAGATCACACATACCACCTATACCAAAGATTTTTTCTCTTCTTGTCCAACAAGAAAGACAGTTAGCCAATAACATTTTTGTTAGTATCTCTAGTATCAATAGTGCTAATTCTAATAGGACACCCTCCTCCACTCTGTGCACTTTTTGTGGTAAACATGGACATACTAAAAATGTTTGTTTTAAAAAGGTTGGGTTCCCTAATCAAGACAGTAGGAACTCGAAATCTAACAACACTAGAAAAGTTTGCATGTACTGTAACAGGAATGGTCACACTGTTACAAGAAACATGGCTACCCTCCTGGGTACAAATTCTATAATAACAGGACTAGTCAGGTTAACAGTCTTGTTACTACTGATGAAACTTTTTCTAAGCCTTGTCCAAAAGAACAGGTAAAACGTGATTATCATCTCACTGCTCATCAATATCAAATTCTCAATGATGTTTTAAGGCAGAACAGCAGTGACACTACACCTACTCCTATCCAAGTGAATCAAGTGAGCCCCGTCTCTGCAGACCCCAATGCACATGAGTCGTCTTCAACGGGTAATAACTCCTTCACTTCTTTAAATCATACTCAAAATTCCTGGATTGTTGATTCTGGTGCCATTGATCATGTTTGTACTGCTTTATCTGCTTTCACCTTATATAAAACTATCAAACCTATTCTTATCAATTTACCAAATGGCCAACATGCTTTTGCAAACTATTCTGAGACAGTCGTTTTTACAAATAAATTTTATCTTCTTGATGTGCTATATATTCCTCAATTTACATGCAATCTTATATCTACTTCTAAATTGTCTCTGAACTTAAAATCTAACTTGATCTTCTCCCCCACACACTGTCTTATACAGGACAAACTCTCCAAAGAGCATATTGGTTTAGCTAATGCCAAAGTTGGCTTGTATATCATTAACTCTTATATTTTTCACACTGCCGCACACAATTTTATCCTTCTATCTCTTGCACTGTTAAGGAAAATAATTTGTGGCATTATAGAATGGGGCATCCCTCTGATGAAAGGTTGCATGTCTTGAAAAATCAATACCCTTTTGTTTCTACTGATAAAACTCATATGTATGATATTTGTAATCCTGCAAAACAAAGAAAACTTCCTTTTACTTTAAGCACTTCTCACACTACTGCTATCTTTGACATCATTCATGTTGATATTTGGGGCCCCTGTTCTGCTACATCTATGCAAGGTTTTCGTTACCTTTTTACTATTGTTGACGATTTTTCTCGTTATACATGGACTATATTATTGCATGCTAAATCTAAAGTTCGCTCCCATCTCATAAATTTCTTTGCTTATGCTGAAAATTAATTTAAAACTACCATTAAAGGCATTCATTCTGATAGTGGTGCTAAATTTGTCATGAAAACTTTTTTTTGCTTCCTAAGGCACAATTCATCAAACTACTTGCATAGAAACACCTCGACAAAATGGTATAGCCGAACGTAAACACCAACACATTTTAAACATTACTCGCGCTTTACTGTTTCATGCAAATTTACCTCATATTTTTTGGGACTTTGCTGTCCAACACGCTTTTTTTCTCATAAATTGCACACCTACTCCTCTTTTACAAGACATTGCTCCATATGAAAAAAAATTTTGAAAACCTTGTGATATCTCTTCTTTACGTGTTTTTGGTTGCTCTTGTTATTCTACTACCATTCATGATAATAGAAAGAAATTAGACACTCGATTTGTTCATGGCATCTTTCTCGGTTTCCCACACAATACCAAGGGTTACATTATCTTAAATTTAAAGTATCATCGTATTGAAATTTCAAGACATGTGGTCTTTCATGAACATCATTTTCCATATAAATTGAATCATGATGACACACAGAGCCCCGACATTTTATCTTTACCCCTTCCTGCTAATTATAATACAATATGTGATGATACCTTGTTTGATTATGACCGTCAAAATCCTGAGAACGAGACTCCCATCATTCAAAATGAAGACAACATCATTCCACCTACACGCTCCAGCAGACAAAGACACATACCTACCTATTTAAAGGACTTCCAGACTAGTTTACCCGCTGCTAACACTGTAAGTATTCGGTATCCCATTCATAAATTCATTTCTTATAATGCTCTTTCACCTTCTTTCAAAACACAATTTTTTCTATATCTTCTACCAATGAACCCAGTTCCTACATTGAGACTTCTAAGCATTCTTGCAGGACACAAGCAATGCAAGAAGAGCTCACTACCCTTAATGCTAACAATACATGGTAGATCACCACTCTCCCTCCTACAAAGAAAACTATTGGCTGCAAATGGGTTTTTAAAGTGAAACACAAATCTGATGGCACCATTGATCGCCACAAAGCACGGTTCATAGCCAAAGGCTACACCCAGTTAGAAGGTCTTGATTTCTTAGATAAATTTGCTCCTGTAGCCAAAATAACCACTTTAAGACTTTTACTTGTTGTTGCCACCTCTCAAAATTGGTTTCTTAAATAACTTGATGTGAATAATGCCTTCCTCCATGGTGATCTCTTATGGTGATCTCTTTGAGGAAGTTTACATGCAACCACCTCTGGGCCTTCTAACTTCCATCCCCTCAACATGTCTGCAAATTATAAAGATCACTCTACGACCTTCGCCAGACTGGCTGTCAATGGTATGCAAAACTGTCTCAATTTTTACTTTCAAATAACTACACTTTATCCTCTGCTAATCACTCTCTTTTTTTTAAATCGTAAAGGAATTAACATAACCATTATTCTTGTGTATGTTGATGATTTGGTGCTTATTGGAAATGATCATGAGGAAATCACTTATATCACATCTCTGCTGGACACTCAATTCAAGATTAAGAATCTAGGAGACCTCACTTACTTTTTGTGCCTGGAGGTGGCCAGAAACAGCCAAGGACTCCACATCTGCCAATGCAAACACGTGCTAGGCCTTCTTCATGACACTGGTATGAAAAATTCTGCTCCTATGCCCACACCGATGGTTCACTCCTCTCAGCTTTCTTCCTCAGAAGGTACAAGACTCACTAACATTGAAACCTTTGCATATAGAAGACTTATTGGCAAACTCATATACCTCACCAACACACGGCCTGATATTGCCTTTGCTGTCAACAACCTAAGCCAGTTTAATTCCTCTCCTACTACTCTCCATCAACAAGCTGCTTTTCGCCTTCTTCAGTATTTGAAAGACAACCCTGGGAATAGCATTTTTTTTCAAAGCAACAGCGTTATCCAACTTCATGGTTTCAATGACTCGAATTGGGGTACTTGTCCTAAAACCCGAAAATCTATAACCGGTTACTCCATCTTCTTGGGAGATTCTCTTGTTTCATGGAAATCAAAGAAACAACAAACCATTTCCAGAAGTTCTTCTGAAGCAGAATATAGAACCTTAGACACAACCACCTGTGAGATTCAATGGCTAACCTACATCCTTCAAGAACTTGGGCTTCCTTATACTCAACCAACAACCATCTACTATGACAACCAATTTGCAATACACATTGCTTCCAATCAAGTCTTTCACAAGCGCTCCAAGTATATTGAGATTGACTGTCACATTGTCCAAGAAAAAATCATAGCTGACCTTCTCAAATTGCCCCCCATCTCTTCTCTATGCAGATTGCGGACATTCTTACCAAACCTCTTGCATCTACAATCTACAAAGAGCTCAAGTCTAAGCTGGGAATGAGAAACATATATTTTCAGCTTGAGGGGTGATAAATCCATGCATAATTTACATTGAGTCGCACAATTGGGCCTTGTTTTACTGTTTTTCTGGTTTAGGCTTTCTGTTTTTTCTATTCCACTTTTCCCTATAAGTACCCCTCTGTTTTGCTATTTGTAACACACAATATATACATTTTACGAATTCAGTTTTATTCATGTGTGCCTTTTGGTTTACGTTCTTGCATCTCTTCTCCACCTTTTTCTATTCTTTCTCTTTCACCCTGTTTAGGGTTTCTTATCTGCTGATTGGTTTTCTTTGGGTGATTGCTTCTCCCTCATACCGTTGCAAACATTGCCTAGGGTTCTTGTCTCTTTGCCGTTAATCGTGTTATATGTCTCTAGGAAGAATCTGTGCAATTCTTTATTCCATATGTAGGTTCCTTGGTGTTTCATTGAATATTTTAATGTTGTGATATTTGGTTTGATTGTAAAGGTGTCAGTCTTCCCAACATTGTCTCCTGCAATGAATTTAATGATTGGATCAATGATAAATGGGTTGGTTGTGCTTCCTTTTTCTGGCCCCTCTTTAATATGAACTAACAGGCAGGGCAGTCACAAGATTCAAAGAAAACTGGACTGGGTGTTGTGTAATTTTAAATTTCTTAGCCTTTGGAATAGTTGCAATTATTCTGTGCTTCCCAGGGTCTACTTTGATTACAATCCTGTATTGGTTTTTTGTTTTCTAATAACAACTTTTTCATAGACTCTCTTCTTTTAAGTTTATGAAAATGTGGTCTAACCATTCAAATTGTAAAAGCCTGGTTCAACATTCCTAATTTGAACCTATGGCTGGTTTTCCTATGCTTATTTTTCAGAAAAAAACTACAAAGGTTAAAGGCTCAACTGAAAAGTTGGAAGAAAAATGTTTCCGAAGACGTCCATGCTTGTGTTTCTGAAAAACAACTATTGTTGATTGCTATTCAAGTGTAGATGGATAATGCCTCCCTTTCTGATATTGACTCGCTTCTTTCCATGGAAAGGCAAGTCGTGCATGACCTTAAGTTTGCTTTGGATTTCTAGGAAACTTTTGGAAAAGAAAAAACTCGTATGGCTTGGTTTCATGATGGTGACAGAAACACAAATTTCTTCCATGCGGTGGTTAAAAGGAGACATAATGCAAGTGGTATTTTCAAGTTAGTGGAAGAGGGTGTGTTGCTGGAAATTCCAAAGGAAATTGAGGAACACATCTTGTCTTTTTACTACGACTTATATGCTGAAAACAAAAATAATCCCTCTTCTATTCTAAAATATTCTTTGATTATTGAGTGTATTTCTAAACTGGTTTCTGAAAAGGAGAATCAGCTTTTTATTAGATGCCTTAATTATGATGAGATAAAACAAGCAGTCTTTGATATAGATAATGCTTCTGGTCCTTATGGGTTTTGGGTTTCCTTTTATCATTATTTTTGGGACATTATAGGTGAATATGTGTTTAAGGTGGTTAAGCAATCATTTTACAGAATTGGCTCTTACCTGGGATAAATTCTAATGTTGTTTCTCTTATCCCCATGTTCCCTAGGCTGAGTCTATAGCTGATTTTAGACCTTTTTCTATGGCTAATTTCAAGTTTAGAATTAACAGCCTCACAATCATTGCTAGTAGGATCATCTCTCATAATCAAAATGATTTGATCAAAGGCAGAAATAACAAATATTGCATTTGTATTACTTCTGAAGCCATAAATTTGGTGCACAAAAAAGTGAAGGGGGATGTGGCCTTTAAAAAATTGACATTAAAAAAAGTCTTTGACACCCTAAGTTGGGATTTTCTTTTACACCTTCTTCATCAGTTTGGGTTTCATCATTCTTTTGTTAATCGGATTCAACTTATTTTGAATTATGTTCATCTCCTTTTAATAAAGTCAATGGGAATTATTGGCTGGATATTTTCCTTATAGCAGGGAAATTACGAAAGGGCATCCTCTTTCCCCGCTTCTATTTTGTTTTGCTGAAGAAGTGCCAATAGGGGTATAACTTAGCTTATTCACTCTCAGAAAATGCTTCCTTTTACTAGGCCTAAGGGTTACACTTTTCCTTCTCATGTTTCGTATGTAGATGATATTTTTATGTTTTGCATGGTTAATAAGAGAGCCTTAACTACCCTAATGAATTGTTTACATTCTTATGGATTTGTATTTGGTCAATGTCTTAACCATAGAGTAAAATATTTTTTCTCTTTGTTAATATTGCATCTTTGTTAATATTGCGTGTTATTATATTCATACTAATTCAAGAAGGGGATTTTTGAAAAAAAAAATATCATCTTTTGACAAATTGTCTCTCAAATAAATAATTATTATTTAACTGTGTAATAATTAAAATAATATTTACAAAAATTTACGAAAAAATTTAAAACACAATTCAACCTCTTCTTCTTTTAAGTAGTTCTCACAACATGAAATAGATATCTCACATTTTTTTTATAGACTTTTAACTTTCAAATAATTAGGTAAAGACCAATAGTATAATATAAAAGATATTAAAAATATTAATAATTTTTTTTTTTACATATATCGAATGACTTATTAGGGATTATAATATATTCTTCAAGATAAATATATGAACAAAATTTGGTTGATAACTAAATAATCAAATATTTCAGTATTTTAATAGTGGGTCACTACAAGAAAATCATTAAATAGAAATTAATTTTAGAGACAAAAAATAATTAGTTGCTATAGTGACCAAATCAGAGACCATTTTGGAGACTAAAAGAATTTTTGGTTTCTAAATTAGTTTCTATTATTGTTAAATGATTTCTAAATTGGTATCTAATTAGCTACCAAAGTTTTAACTAATAATTGTTTAGATTCTAAATTTGGTAGTAAAAACCTTGGTAACTAATTATATACCAATTTAGAAACCATTTAACAATAATAGAAACTAATTTAGAAACTAAAAATATTTTTAATCTCCAAAATGTTTTCTAATTTGGTCACTATAACAACTAATTATTTTTTGTTTCTAAAATTAGTTTCTAATGAGTGATTTTCTTGTAGTGGGTAAGTAAGTCCCTAAAGCTTGAAATTTGAATAATTTTTGTTAAATAAGTGAACAATTTGATTAGTTCCTCCTTTTTTCGAATGAACAAGCTTTATCATTGTGTAATATTTAGTAAGTTTGAGTATATAGATTACAATTTTGCAGTTCATAATTTTTTTACTAAGAGTACAATAATACTTTGTTTTATAAAGTTTGAAGGATAACATTTGGTGGTTGTTTATAAAGAATGAAACATAATATTTTGTGGTTGTTTTTAAAAAATGAAGCACTATATCCAATGCTTATTTATAAAAAAAAAAATGAAACACAATGTTTAATGCTTGTTAATAAATATTGAAGTACAATGATTAGTGTTTGTCTAGAATATCAAAGTACAATGTTTAATGCTTGTTTATGAAGAACGAAATAAAATGTGTAGTGTTTGTTTATAAAGATTGAAACATAATGTTTAATGTGTAACATGAAAACAATTAGGCTGTTTTTATAAAGATCAATGCAAAATATTTAGTGAAGCATTGATTAGATGGTGCACAATATTACCTAACTGATTAGATGGTGCATACTCTAATGTTTACCGAAGACAAGATCGATGCATACTTTTTTTGCAATCAAATTAGATGGTGCATACTATTTTGTGATAAACCACAAAAGCATCAATTAAAACTATTTATTGTAAGTCGATCAAAGCATATAATTTAGTGTTAAACTAAGAAAATATCGATGCAAATGATTTATTATAGGATGATTTGAGCATACGGTTTACTGCTAGTCGAGAGCCTTTAGGATCTTTATATAGTTTAATGTATAACTTTTATTACTTGTCATGAGCATTTAAGATCTTGATGTTATTTGGTCTACAACTTTTAGTACAAATTGAGAACATTCATTTTTCTTTTGATAACGAAGTAGTCTTTTAAGTTTTCTTTTCATATAATTTTTTTCTTAAGGTACAAAGTTGATCTTCAGATGCTCAAGACATAAGCCGAGCTATAGATTCTCAATGCGTGGAGCTAAGTTAAAGATGCAAAAAACATGAGGTCAAGATAAAGATATTTAAATTATAGGATCAAGCCAAAGATGTTCAAGGTGTGAATCTGAATTAAACATACTTTCATACTTCAATAAAAAAATTGCTTAAGGCACAAGGCTAGGTTAGAGTGCTTAAGGCGTTGAACCAAACTAAATATGTTTTTCTACTTTAATAAATAAATATTGAAAGTATGAAGTCAAGTCTAAAATCCTTAATTTATGTAACTAAACTAAATATACTTTTGTACTTATTTATAAAGAATTATCCAAGCCATAAGGTCATATTAGAGGTACGTAAAGTCTAAGCTCAAACTAAACGCTTAATGGTCAACAAACAAAGTTCAAAGATTCAATAACTAGAATGTTGAAAAGTTATTAGATGTAAGTCAGTCATAAAAAAAATTGGTATTTAGTCTTTTATTTTCTTTTTTAAAATAAAGAACATATAAACAGAAGACAATATGCATTTTGTAATACATCATCAATTATTTTTTAACCTAAATTGTGATTAAGCTTGTCAATATGAAGTTAGTTGGTTGTATTTTATCATGTGTATTAGTTTTTGAATTATTTATAGGTATTTCATATGATAGATATGAATAAATACCAACATATGAAAAATATAAATTTATCTATAATACAAATGGAACCCACTCTTGGTGTAACTTTGGACACGCATCACCACCACAGAATTTGTGAGAAATATTCAAAAACAATTTTTAACAGAAAGGGAATTTTTTACACGAGACACTCTCACAACACATCATCGTGACTCTCTATACGCACAACGCGTGGCTCATCAAAAATCGTCCACGTGTCCCATCCCATCTTTACCTTTTCCTTCTCCTATGCACCTCAACCACTTTTGCCATTCTATTTCACTCCGACTATCTGCATTTCATCTCTCTCATTCTGACCCTCTGTATATTCCGCTAATTCACTCTTCCATTTCTCTCTACACAGGCTATGCTTGCTTCCCATCTCTTCTCTAAAAGCCACCACTGAAGAAGGATCTTTGCCTTTTTCTGTATGCCTGGAAAAGGAACAACCCATCTTCTACTACAAGTCTTACCAAAATTGTGATACATACTTGATCTTTTTTTCTTCAATGTCATTTTTTGGTCAATGTTGCGGGACCTTAATTGTGCAAAAAAGAAAGGCAAGTATATAACAAACATGTGCCCAAAGAAATTTGAAATTTGAAAACTGAAGTTTGAAGCCAACTTGTCAATATTTATATGTTCATTGTGATATATGCAGCATTTCATATCATTCCTCTAGGTACATAAACGAAGAAGGAACAAAGAAAAACCGAATAAGACAAACAAGTGTGAAACAAAAGGTGAGTATACATTACACTTTCATCTAAGGGAAAAACTTCATCTTTTTGGGAAAGTTTAGGCCACTGATTTCTGAGGTATAAGATAAAACAAGAAGCATAGCAGTTTCGGCAGCAAAAGACTTTAAGAGAGAAAGGAATGAAATGATGAAGTTAGAAGATTAAAGTTTTTATTCTTTTTTTTGTGCGATTTTTTTATTTTTCTTCTATTTTTATTTGATGAACCTTTCAACTCTCATTTCTTGCAGATGGAAAATACAATAAACAAAGAGGCAATGAAGAAGAACCACAGAAGAACCGAAGAAGGCAAACAAGTGTGATCAAATTTTCGGAGCATTTTGTAGTGGCATTATGGATTTTACTTTTATGTTTGTGTTCTATATTTTCTATTTTTTATTTGCCTTAATTATTGAATGCTCATAGAAGATTTTAGAAAAAAAAACCTCATCTTTTTTGGGAAAGGTTAGGCCATTGATTTTTGAAATAGAAGATAAAACAAGAAGCATACTTTAAGAGAGAAAGTAATAAAATGATGAAGGTAGAAGATTAAATTTTTTATTTTTGTTTCTGGTGTGATATGTTTAGTTTTCTTCCATTTATATTTGATGAACCTTTCTTCTCTCATTTCCTACAAATGGAAAATACAAGAAACGAAGAAGAACCGAAAAAGAAGAAGAACCGAATAAGAAAAATGGATGTGATGAAATTCAAGGAGTGTTTTCTGAATGCATTATGGATTTTACTTTTATATTTGTGTTTTGTATTTACTATTTATTATTTACCTTAATTATTGAATTCTAATAACAAATTTCAGGTTTAAAGGAAAAACTTAAATTTTGTGCAGAAGATTAGACTACTGATTTTTGAAGCATAAGATAAAACAAGAAGAAGGTTATAAGAGAGAAAGGAATAAAATAATAAAGGTAGAAGATTAAAGTTGTTTTTTTTTTTTTACGATTTATTTATTTTTCTTCCATGAACTTTTCTTCTCTCATTATGATGATAGAAAATACAAGTAAGAAGAATAAAGTAATAGAACAGGAAAGAAACAAACAAAGATGTTGTGATATATGAATAGTAATTTTCATTGGGACTATGCTCATGTAGCGACATTGCAGTAAAATTAATATTGTTTTACCAGCACACCTTGAATAATGAATTAGGGATTGATTCATTATTTATGTATTAATTGTGATATGAATGATAAAGACAATTAATTTGTGGAATTTAATACTGTGAAGAGGTTACAGATGAATGTGTAATTAATACATTGTATAGACTGAAATGCTATAACAAACCAAGGGGCTCCAAATTGGATTAATTTGTAATTTTTTTTTTTTGTTAAGTTCTAGCTGATTGGTCTTTTGGAATATTTTTAGCTCAAGATTTCTAAATTTTAACATCAGAATACTATACTGGCTAAATATATATATATATATATATATATATATATATATATATATATATATATATATATATATATATATATATATATATATATATAAAAGGTAAAAGTGACAGAGACACGCAACAAGTACTATTTCCAAGTTTGGTCACCAAAGTTCTCCCAGGAAAAATTGCACACTATTCAAAGATTTGTAGACTTCTCTCTTAGCTTATACAAACTTTTCATCTAATTTTAAAAAACAAAATAATACAACTTATTTTTCCAACTGGAAAACATGATAGAAAGTTTTAAACGCAACCCATGAAAAAAAAATGGGAGAAAGTTTAATGTTTTCACACTTGGCTATAATGTGTGGTTGTGTAGCATGAGATCATATCAGGTCTTATTAAAAATGTCAAGACCAAATTGAAAAGTAAATTTATTTTTAAATAGAGAAAAAGACATATCAATGTATACTTTGTTGGATATGGACATGAAGAAGTTAATTGCCACCTCTACACTCCCAAGCAATGCAATTATGTATTCTTTTAACTTAATAAGCTGAAAATTTTGTTATTTGAAATCAATTAGCATTAAGAAAACAAGTACCTCACTCAGTAAAGTCGAGAGTGCAAACTGCTGATGTAACAGCGTTTTGTTTTAAAAAAAAAATAACACAACCCTTGTCACGCACCATTTTCTTTCTTTCTTCTTTTTCTCTCCATCTCTCCCTTCTATATTCTTTTTTAATTTTTCATTCCATATCTCATTTATTTTAGAATATGATCATTCCACACTGTAACTGAGGAGTTAAGGAATATTTCTACCCGATCAGATTTTCAAACAGAATAAGTTCATTTTTACTCTAAAAATCCTTTGTTCTCAGTTTTTTCTTAGGATTTAGTCATCAATCTTGGTGGAGTCAGTTGAGAAGATTAATCCTCTCAACTTATTCTACTATATACTAAATTTTTGTTCTGTTTGGATAATTTGCATTGGGCTGTAAATCTTAAAGCTTATTCAGACTGTGGGGAATAAAATTCTAGAAGTTGCTTGGAAAGCAAGCAATTAAGGTAAGGGAAGCTAAATTTAATTTTTTAATAGCATCCTAGGCTAGAAAATTTTGGATGTGGAAGGGACGTGGTCCCAATATTTAATTTCTCTTGCAGGGATGTTGTGTGTTTATATGTTGGGTTGTTTGTTTATATATTGGGTTGTTTGTTTATATATTATTTAAATTTGTGGAAATATTAGGTTTTGATGGTTTAGTATTTAAGTGTTGTTTTTATGTCAAATAGACTTTTGAATGTTGTGGATCACATTTTGAATGATATTGTATGATGAAAATGGTTTGGAATTGAATTCATACATTTGGGATAATGTATAGACTGATGTTTGTTGTGTATTAAGTATTGATGCCTATGTGGTAACAGAGATCTCCGAGCTTCATTGATGATCTAAGACACATAGACTAAGATATCAGGTGGTAAGAAGCTGATGGGGAGTTCAAGCACACTGTGACATATGAGATGCACGACTTGGTTGTATTGAACTTATCCTGATCCTTTTTATTGGATTCGTTGGTAATCTTTGGATCAAGTGTTAGTCTTTGGTAGGACTTACTAAATACGGGTCTTGCAGAAGACGCTGGATTCATGTGTAGTCAGTGGGATTGAAATGAAATCAATGATTATGATTGAAAGTAGATCCATATGTAGTCTATATGAATGATGGAATTGGTATTGAAATTTTACATGAAAACATTTAAGAAAACGTTTATAAATTATTAGTCTAATTGGTTCTATTTCCATGAATTATGTTATGGATTTTATTTGCATTAGCTTATCCTTGCTTTTCTTGTTATGTTTAAACTGCGATGACTACACGAACAGGTAACCATACAAGTATAGAAGAATCTTAAAGATTTTAAAATTTTATTTTAAATTATGGATATATAAATATTTATATTTTTATAAGTCATAATCTTATAATAGAAATATTTTAAAAAATTATAAGTTTATATAAAAATATGTAAAATTTGTATTTAAATAGTTAAATATATTTTCAAGTGTTAGGGCTGCCACCAAAACTTTTCAACTACAATGTTAATGATGAAGTCATGCGTGCGCCACCCTGGTACTCATCAAATTTATTTTTCCTTTTCATTTTCATGATGAAATTACACTATTTCGATAATTTATGTAATTCACTTAAAAGATGTATTTAAAAACACTATTTTAAGTATGACTTTTCAAATCTAGGTGAAGTTGTACTTCAAAACATAATTTTAATATTTTTATTTTACTATAAATTTAAACAACAATAATTTTATTTTTGAATATTCTACATTAATTACTCTTCTATAATATTTAATTATTTTTTTGTGTTATTTTAATTATTATTATTTATTCATGAATTGTGAACTTGGTTTTATTAGAAAGTGGAAAATTTCTTACATGTTAAATGATAATTTATTTCATTATAAGAAGAGGTCAAATTTATTTATTCTCTTTCAATTGTATAGATACATTTCAATATTTAAATTTTTTAAAAAATCATTTTTAACTATTTATTTATTATTATTATTTGTATACTGTATTTTTTACTTTCTGTATTTATTTTGAAGTTTGGTTTCTCTGCATAACTGTTTTGAGAAACCATTTCCAAATGCTCCTAATGTTAGTTTTGATATAGTGTTTCTCCAATAATAAAAACAACATGTCAATAAAATTATTTATTGTTTTTTTAAATTATTTTTGTTATCAAACTAAGTTTATATAATAAATATATTATATTTTTAAAATAAATATTGTGTGTTACACGGACAAAATTATTTTTACTCAATTTTATTAGAAACTGAAAAGTTTCATGCGTTAAATATTAAATTAAGTTTAAAAAAGTCAAATTTGTTCACTCTTTTTTTAATAATTGAGATCTGTTACAGTATTTGAATTAAAACAATAATAAATTTGTTTCAAAATATTTTGCATCAATTAGTTTTTTTTACAATATTTAATTGTTTTATTGTATATTTTTTAATTATTATTATTATTACTTATTTACGAATTGTATGCCTCATATTATTAGAAAGTGAATTTTTTTTAATGTTAAATGATAATTTATTAAGTTATTTAAAAGGTCAAATTTGTTCACTCTCTTTTAAATATTGACGTGTGTTTAAATATTTAAACAAATAATAAATTTGTTTCTAAATATTTTGCACGGATTACTCCTTTATAGTAATTAATTATTTTTACTATACCATATATTTTTCAATTATTATTATTATTATTATCATCGTCATCACTATTACTCATTTACGAATTGTGTGATTCGTTTTATTAGAAACTAAAAAGTTTTCTAGAGTATTAAATGATAAGTTGTTGATTTACTAAAATGTGATATATACTCACTCTCTTTCAATTATTGAGGTATGTTCCAATATTTGAACATAAAAAATTAATAAATTTATTTTTAAATATTTTTTCATGAATTACCATTTAAAAGTATTAAGTTATTTTATTTTCATCTTTTTTTAATTATTTTTATTATTATTAGTCATTTACGAATTATGTGTTTGGTTTTATTAGAAAATGAAAAGTTTTATGTAATTTATAACGATAATTTACTAAGTTACAATTAACAAATTTGTTGACTCTCTTTTACTAGTTGAGATTTGTTCAATATTTGAATTTGAAAAACAGTATTTTTGTTTTGAAATATTTTGCATCAATTACATTTTTACATAATTGAATTGTTTTATTGTGTACTATTATTTAATTATTTACGAATTATTTAATTACATATTTAAATTCAAATATTGGATCTTATCTCAATGATTCAAAAAATGATGACAATACCTTAATAATTAGAAGGGAGTGAATAAATGACATTTTTATAACTCAGTAAATTATTATTTAATACTCTAAGAAACTTATCAGTTTTTAACAAAACCAAGCAATCAATTCGTAAATGGGTAATTATAATAATAATTAACAATAATATAATTACATATTGTAAAGGAGTAACTCATGTAAAATATTTAAAAACAAATTTATTATTTTTTAAAATTCAAATATTGAAATAGACCTCGATAATTCAAAGAGAGTGAACAAATTTGATATATTTGTAACTCAATAAATTGTAAATCCTAGACGAATAGGATACAATAATGTTCAAGCTAAATATAGTACAATAATTCATACATTGAAATTAATTATCATGGTAGTGTAAGAATTTTGTACTTGTAAATCCTAGACGAATAGGATACAATAAAGTTCGAGCTAAATATAACACAATAATTCTTACATCCTTATTCATACATTGAGATTTGACTTAACACGTACATATAAATATCATAATTTCATTTAACACATATGTATAAACGTCGTAACTCATACATCTTAATACATACATTGCGATTTCATTTAACACTTAGGTATAAAAATTAAATAAATTTACTCTCTTAATTCAATATTTATCTATGACAATTTTTAAAATATTTTAGTTATTTGAAACTTGGGCCAATTTGATTTCTACACCCACTAGTTCACCTTTACTCTATGCAGCCCCTATTTATTTTATACAGCCCCACATCACTATTTGTAATTTTCTTGAAAAAGTTGGCCCAATCTGTTGCCCATATTTTTTACACTCTGCCCCTATGTAATTTATAACACCCCCCGTCACTATTTGTAATTTTCTGGTCCAATCTGCTGTCCATATTTTTTACTCTCCACAGCCCCTATGTAATTTATAGACCCCCCACGTTACTATTTGTGATTTTCTGGCCCAATCTGCTGGCAATATTGTTTACTCTCTGCAGCCCTTATTTAATTTATACATCCCCACCTCACTATTTGTAATTTTCTGGCCCAATCTGTTGCCCTTATTTTTTACTCTCGCAGCCCTTATTTAAATTATACACCCCACGTCACTATTTGTAATTTTCTGGCCCAATCTGCTGTCCATATTTTTTACTCTCTCCAGCCTTATTTAATTTCTACATCCTCACGTCACTAGAAAGATTTTCCTTCAAAAAGTTGGCCCAATCTGCTGCCCATATTTTGTACACCCATCACCTTTGAATTTTTTGTTTAAATAACCAATGGAAAAGTGAAAAAGTTTACTCTCTGCAGCACTAATATTTTTTTAAAACACAATAAAAGATGAAAAACTTCTAAATGTATTTAATTATTAAAACATTATCAGGGAAAAAAATAAAACTTCTAAATTTATATTGTACTTAATTATTACAATATAACCATTAATTCAACATAATGAAAAAAAGAAAACTTCTAAATCTACATTATTACAAGATATTTAATGATAAAAAATTAAAAACACAATTTCCTAAATTATTTTTAAATGATAATAAATTTTTTCCAAAACAATTTATGACTTTTTTTATTAATTCTCTATCCTTTTATTAAATACATATTCTTTTATTAATTAAATCTCTAAAATTTTCAAGGATATTCTGTTAATTATTAAACTCAAACTTTAATTCTCATTCTGATTATATTTTCAATGATATTGAATAAGTCTATATTGAATTAACTTGTTCAAAATTTTGGAATTTTAATTTCATACACATATACGATGACTAAAGTTTTAGTTAAGTTAAAATGTGTGTGTCATTATATTCACAGAGCAATAAAGCAGTAATCTCAAAAAAATTAATAAAAAATTCTGAAATTTTAAAACTTTACATCCGGCGTTTGCGCAACGACAGTGAAGGATATGGAAGTTGACCTTTGTGGAGCAAGAGGTGGAGCTCAACAATGGCTGGAGCTGAAATGAAGAATGAGAAAAAAACTTAGAGTGGAAATGGAGAAAAAGAAAGAAATAAGACCAAAATAGAAGAAGAGAAGACAACTAGTGAACAATGCTGGAATAGTCACTACATCACGATGCAGTGGGCTGGAGACAGCGTCGTGGTGCAGTGGGGCGGAGGCAGCGTCACGATGCAGTGGGGCAAAGACGGCGACGACGACAACTATACGAACGGTGGAGTGGATCGACACCAAATGGTGGAGTGAACAGCGAGGCAAAGTGCGAAAGGGAAACTGAAATTAGATTTTTTGATTTGGGAAAGTGGAGCAGATCAACGAAAATTTTGGTTTAAATAGCCTAGAGTATGCGCCGGACATGACCGACGCATAAATGGATGTGTTTTTTGCGTCAGACGGGCGACGCCAAATTTGCTTTAATAAAAACTTATATCAATTTAATTTAAAACTAAATTAAAACTTTAAAAACTAAATTAAGACTTTAAAAAATTTAATTCAATTTATAAAAAAAAAATTAATTTATACAACAAATAAATTAATTTAATGTATAAAAAAATTCATTTAATTTATACAACAAAAACTTTCTTTAATTTATACAAAACAAATTAATTTAATTTATAAAAAAAATCAATTTAGCGATGTAAGGTGGAAGGTGGAGGAGAGAGAGAGAAAAGGGAAAAGGGTGGTGCTGGAAGGTGGAGGAGAGAGGAGAAAAGAGAAAAGGTGGAACTTGACATGTCAAATCTCTCAATCCCATCTTTTTATCACATAAGCCGGATTTGACGTTGTAAGGTACAATTTAACAGAAAGGACTAATTTGTATACATTTTAAAATACATAGGGACCAAATTGATTTTTTTAAAAACCACTATACTAAATTGAATATTGACCCTAAATGTAGGAACAAATAAGGTAATTAAACATTACATTTATTAAGAACTAAGTCTACTAACATTACTATGTCAAAGTCCTATTATTCATGCAATGGGAATTGTTTTACATGGTACAACATTTATGTTCCTTAATATGAGGTTAATGACATATAATAAAAGAAACTAAATCTATGAATCTGTTCTTTAGTGCATTGGAAAACTATATTAGCACACTTATATGGAATATTACACATGTGTCTTCTCGTGATTCAAAACTTACTACATTATTATGTGTTTCAGTTGAAAAACATTAATTTTTTTTGGAGATCATATTCAGTAACTATAAGAATTACATTTATAGAACATGTGGTTAAGTTTGGGACATTTTGGATATTGTAGCAATCTAAGAATTAAGAATAAGTTACTTACTCACACACTTAGTCTTAATATGTTTGTATCATGTACATTCTTGATAAATCTTTAAGATGATCTTATGCTTCATTTATGAGAAGTAACATTCATTACATTTTACATTAATTAATTACTTCATGTTAAATTTATATTCCTAAATTTATGTATATTTTATATAATATTTACAAAGTTAAATATGTATTTTTTTTACTCAATTATTATTTTTCTTAATTTTTCAATTCTTTATAAACTATAATTTTCTTTAAATATTTTTAAAATTAAATACTTAATCAATTTAATTTAACTAACTTATATCAAAATTTTTAAAATTAAAATATTTATTACAATATTATAAATTAAATAAATTTAAAATAATTAATCTTTAAAATTTAAAAAATTAAAATATTTTATATAACATTTACAAAATGTAAATACTATTTTCTATTACTTAATTATTATTTTTTTACATTTTTCAATTCCTTCTAAATTTTTAAGATAATTTATTTAAATAATTTAAAAATCAAACACTTAATCAATTTAAGAAACTTAATTTAACTAACTTATATCAAAATTTTTAAAATTAAAAAAATTATTATAATATTAAAAAAAAATTAAAATAAATACAATAAAAAATAAAAAAATTTATTAGAATATTATACATTAAATAAATTTAAAATAAATAATAAATAATTTAAAAAAAAATTCTTTTAATTACTAAAAGTATCGTCAGCTATATGGATGCAAAGTTTAAATTAAGTGTCTGTTATGGTGGACGCAGAATTAAATTATTATTTTTTTAAATCTCTTTATACATTCGTTATACGTTGGACAATCCACGAAAATTAATTTAATGTTGATTTTGTATACATTTAATCAATGAGAAATATGTCTACTATGGACTCACGTAAATAGCTGACAGCTAATCGTGTGTTTACTTACAGTGAAACAACATTACAAAATGTATTATGCAAAATAATTGAATCAAATCATAATTTAGAAACAAAATTTTGAAAGACATTACTTACTACAAAAATACTAAATCCTTCACTCGTATGGCAACCAATGATGATGCTTTTCATTCATCCCAGATCAATCAGAAGTGCGTAGCACAAATAATCTGCAATTTTTGTACAACCATTAATTTGGTTTATTACAAGATAAATAAAGACGGAATTATATTTTTCTATGTGAAATTATAAAAATGAATGTAATTAATCTCCACTTCTCCGAATTCCACACATAATTAAACTGCAACTGTTTCAATAAATTATATTAAGCATTACCTTTGAGGGTAAAATTCATGTAAGATAAATCATATCTCTATTCCCATTAATATCACTAGTTTTTTATATGACAAGAAGTTTCAACAACGTAATTTGCTCGTAAAGTTAAGAATTAAAATCAGCATTTTCTTATAATCTTCCTCATTAAGTTATATTTTATAATAATAATAGTCAAACTATAAAAAATACGTTTAAATTATTAGAAAAATAAGAGAAATATGTCATACCGCGACCATTACATGTGGGTTCTAATATGAGATCTTAACACCACAAAACTAATATTAAATGACTTTATATATATAAAAGAACATTAAAAAAAAACTTAATATCTTCACACTATATATTGTAAAATAAGAATAGTTATATTATAAAAAAAACTGTCAACAGATGGATGAGATATTCATTTTACAATCAAACATTAATAGGAGAATTTATTTTTTACAAATTAAAATAAAATATTTTTCTAAAAAATTATATTTTTTTTTACTAAATCATTTAATATGATGATAAGTTAAAGTTTTAATAATATTTTCACTAACCAAATAAAATTTAATTATTTTTAAATCATAATTAGGAAAAATTCATCATTCTTCTTTTAACGTAAAAAAAAATTACCTGATAAAATAAGTTACATTTGATACAAATAACTATTTCATCATTAGATTATAAAATTAAACACAGTTCAGTCATGTAAACTTTTTTTCCCTCAAGTTACACTACAAATGAAGCAATAAGTATTATAGTAAGGGATGATTACTGAATCTGTTTAGCTAGGATGAACAAAATTCAATACTACTCCTACCAATTGGATCACATTTAATTGCAGCTTTCTGTTCAAATTATGTATTCCACTTTATTTGTGAAGGAAATATTGATATATTTGACTAACATACCTTTTTCTTTTTCTTGCAATCAACTCGCCACATTGTTCATATATACAGTCTGTGAATCTGTTTAGGAAGGTGAGATAAGCAATTCTGGAAGAACGTGAAAGTAGTATTGGCCCTAATAAGCCCCAAAATCCAGTGAAGTATCCTATCCCCATGCTCATGTACAATGCCTCATACCAATCACTATCTTCATCACCATTCATAGCTTCACCTTCTCCAACCTTTTCTCTTCTTTCATCTCCATCTCCATCTCCATCTCCAGGACAACTTCTGTTCACTTGCTCTCCACAAAGATCATTGTTTCCTTCAAAACTAGAGCCATCAAAGGTCTCAAAATGTCTTCCTGATGGGATTCTTCCAGAAAGAGAGTTGTGTGACAAATCTAGTTTACCAAGAAAATCAATTTGAGAAAGTGAGAAAGGAATTCCTCCACTGATATGATTTCTTGATAAGTCAAGGGACTCTAGTGAACTTAAATTCCCAATCCCACAAGGAATTTCTCCTCTCAAATTATTTCTGGATAAATTCAATGAAACTAACCCAACCAAATATCCAATCTCTTTTGGTATTTCACCCGTTAACTTATTATTTGAAAGATCAATGCTCTTAAGCTTCAACTCTGGATTCTCGAACCCCTGTTCCACACCTTTCCACATCAAGCTTATGTTAAGGGTGTAACCTCCAGTATAAAAACCACCATAAATTTCAAAATAAGTACGATTTCTAGTGTCACTTGTGTTGATGCTCTTTTCAGACATTGCAGTAAGATTCTGTAAGCATGATGGAATTCCTTTTGATAACATATTCCTTGAAAGATCCATGAATTGAATATGCTTCAAATAACAGAGTTGAATAGGAAGATTTTCAGAAAAGTGATTCTCTCGCATGATCAGAATGATCAACTGTTGCATACTTTCTCCGATCCATGGTGGTATTGGACCAGACAACACATTTTCACCCACATCCAACATAATTAAATTGCTGCACTTCTTCAGAGAGAAAGCTAATTCACCCATTAGGTTATTGTTTCGTAAGACTAAGACTTCCAATTCAACAAGGCTGCCCATGGACATAGGAATCTGTAGGGATATCGTGTGTGGAAGCGTAATAATTTCAACCAAAGATTATGAGAAATTAAAGTAACAAGAAAAATGAGAATGATACCAGAATTTTTAGGTGGAAAACCCCTTTAAATAGAGGTAAAAAAACCACCGGCAAGAGAGCCAAAAACCTTCCACTATAATGGTACTGGGAGTACAATGAATTCCTCTCAAACTAATAGATAAATAGCCCCAAAACAAATTCTCTCTATATGGGTTAAACACTTACACCCAAAGAAAAGAAATAGAGAGTATATGAAAGGAGAGAGAGGAAGCAAGTGTGTTGCTGTTTTTGTGTGTGTTACATTGGTTGAAAGAAGTCACTATATATAGTGGTTCTGGGAGACAACAACAATCAAAAGCAATTAATTGAGAATGGTAAACTCCCTTTGATGACAATTAATTATAAACGGTAAGTAACCTCCCTTTGATGACAATTAATTGTGAACGGTAAGTAACCTCCCATTGATTTCAGTTAATGACAAGAAAACGGACAGAAAAAAGGTGAGTCATATCCCACAAATCTCCACCTTGACTTGCCTTTGACTGGAACACTCTCTCGCCATGAAACCTTGATTAAGTATGGATAATACCAGCTAAGTTCAGGCAATGATCGAACTTAGCCGGTGGAAGTGCCTTGGTCAACATGTCTGCAGGATTTTCGGCTGTATGAATTTTTTCAACAATTATATCTCCCGTATCAACAATGTCTCGGATAAAATGGTGCTTAATTTCAATGTGCTTGGTCCTTGAGTGATACTTGTTGTTCCTGGTTAAGTGGACAGCACTCTGACTATCACAAAATATAACAAGAACATCTTGTTGAAGACCAAGTTCACTTACCAAGCCTCGAAGCCATATAGCCTCTTTGATACCTTCTGTAGCAGCGATATATTCTGCTTCAGTGGTGGACAAGGCCGCAATGGCTTGAAGTGAAGAATACCAACTGATAGCAGAACCACATAGGGTAAAAATGTAGGCTGAAAGTGACCTTCTCCGATCTAAATCACCACCATAGTCAGCATCAACATAGCCAACTGCTCCTCCGGGATCGGCTCTATGTTGATCAAATACCAAACCAAGATCAGGAGAACCTTTTAGATAACGAAGTATCCATTTAACGGCTTCCCAGTGTGCCTTGCCTGGATTATGCATGAACCTGCTAACAATGCTAACAACATAAGCTAAATCAGGCCTGGTACATACCATAGCATACATGAGACTTCCAATTGCATTTGAATACGGGACATGTGACATGCGCCTTTTGTCCTCATCTGATTTTGGACATCAAATTAATTGTCATCATATAACAACATTTACCTCTGGAGGGAACTTTTGACGGACCCCAAAGATCCGAATGAATATAATCCAAGGTACCTTTGGTTCTGTGTATGGCTTTAGAAAAACTAACCTTTTTCTGCTTACCAAAAATGCAATGTTCGCAGAAATCAACCTTTCCAGTACAATGGTTACCAAGGTGACCCTTCTTCTTGAGGATTAGAATTCCCTTCTCACTCATGTGGCCTAATCTCATATGCCACAACTTGGTGTTATCTGTGTTGGGTGAGGCAATAGCTGCAGAACCTGTAACTGTTGAACCCTGCAGCACATACAAACTATCACATCGAATTGCCTTTAGTAGCACAAGAGCTCCTTTAGACACTTTTAAAACTCCACCTTCAGCTGAGTATCTACACCCATGAGATTCAAGGGTGCCTAAGGAAATGAGATTCCGTTTCAAATCAGGGACATATCTGACACCTGTTAAAGTTCGAACAATTCCATCATGTGTTTTGATTTTGATTGTTCCTACACCAACAACTTTGCATTGAGCATCGTTTCCCATCAAAACAAGACCATCATAAACTGGTTTATATGTGGTAAACCAGTCTCTATTGTGAGACATGTGAAAAGTACAACCAGAATCAAGAATCCATTCATTTTTAGACCTTTGTTCAGTGTTGGAAGCTACAAAACAATCCCCATCAGATTCAGTTTCAACAATACTAGCTTCGGCAGATCTTTCTGGTTGTTTACCATTTCCCTTATCTTCTCTATCTTGCTTATTTTTCAATTTATAACATTCAGAGATCTCGTGTCCCTTTTTCTTGCAATAACGACAATATTTGGAGTTCTTGCCTCTAGATTTTGACCTAGATTTATATTTATTGTTCCTACCTTTCTCTTGGTTTCTCCCTCTAACTACTAATCCTTCACCAGAACTTCCAGAATGAATTTCAGTATCAAATTTTTCTTTGGCTAGTAAATTAGTCTTGACATCATCAAAGCTTAAGGTAAGATAATTACCGTATAACATAATTTCTTTGAATTGTCGATACGAGGGTGGTAGAGAAACAATAAGTAGAACGGCTTTATCCTCATCATCAATTTTAACATCCAAATTTTCCAAATCAATTATGATGGAATTAAATTCATCAAGGTGAGATTGGATGGAAGTACCTTCTGACATTCGGAGTGTAAAAAGTCGCTTCTTTAACCGGAGTTTGTTTGCAAGACTTTTGGTCATGTATAGAGACTCCAATTTACTCCATATGCCTGCTGCAGTTTTCTCGTTGATGACCTCACGCAACACCTCATGAGACAAGCATAACTGGATTGTAGACAATGCCTTTTCATCCATCTCATCCCACTGCTCTTCTGTCATAGTGGTTGGCCTCGTCATTTTCCCTGTCAGAACTTTCTTTAAACCATTCTGGGTGAGAACAGCTAGCATCTGGACTCGCCAGATAGCAAAGCTGATTTTACCATCAAATTTCTCAATATCGAATTTCGACATTATTGAACAACAAATCTTGGTTGAATTATCGAAAAGCTCTGATGCCAATTTGTAGGGATATCGTGTGTGGAAGCGTAATAATTTCAACCAAAGATTATGAGAAATTAAAGTAACAAGAAAAATGAGAATGATACCAGAATATTTAGGTGGAAAACCCCTTTAAATAGAGGTAAAAAAACCACCGGCGAGAGAGCCAAAAACCTTCCACTATAATGGTACTGGGAGTACAATGAATTCCTCTCAAACTAATAGATAAATAGCCCCAAAACAAATTCTCTCTATATGGGTTAAACACTTACACCCAAAGAAAAGAAATAGAGAGTATATGAAAGGAGAGAGAGGAAGCAAGTGTGTTGCTGTTTTTGTGTGTTACATTGGTTGAAAGAAGTCACTATATATAGTGGTTCTGGGAGACAACAACAATCAAAAGCAATTAATTGAGAATGGTAAACTCCCTTTGATGACAATTAATTATAAACGGTAAGTAACCTCCCTTTGATGACAATTAATTGTGAACGGTAAGTAACCTCCCATTGATTTCAGTTAATGACAAGAAAACGGACAGAAAAAAGGTGAGTCATATCCCACAGAATCTTCCCTGACAATTTATTGTTGCTTAAATCAAGAAACATTAATAGCTTTAGAGACTTCCAGCAGTCTGGAAGGTGTCCCTTCAGTTGATTATTTGATAAATCTAAAATGGCCATTGGAGAGGTTCTTTGGTCACATATGAATGAAAACAAATTTGAAAATTTGTTGTTAGAAAGCCTCAGCTCTAAAGCTTGTAGTAAAAACGACGGAATTTTGCCTTCAAAGTGATTTGAATTCAGAATTATAGACGGACTATGGAGAAGCTTCACTGAAATATTAGGAATTGCACCAGTGAGATTGTTGTAAGACATATTCAACATTCCCATATTTTGCAATATGTTCCAAAACGATTCTGGTACTGACCCAATAAGCCCATTATCTGAAATGTCGAGTTCATATAACCAACTTTGAGTCTGGAGCCAACTAGGAAAAGTGGGGCCCAACTTGCAAGATCTTAGTTTAATTTTTATTATTTGAAAAGGAGGAACCCAATTAGGAATTATTTTTAGAGACAGAGAGTTATGTGACAAATATAAGTACCTTAATTTGGAAAAATTGGAAAGATGGGATTCGGTGATGTCACCCTCCAAATGATTTCCATCCAAGTACAAATCCTCCAACTCATATAGCAATCCAATTCTTGCAGGTAGTATGCCGGTAATCTGGTTATCAGATAAATCCAAACTCCGAAACACGTGTCTGTTGCACCATGAAGAATTTTGAAAGAAGCTAGAAATTTCTCCACTCAACTTGTTATTTGAAAGGTGTAACGACTGCAATGTGCATATGTTTCCAAAGAAAGATGGAATCTCACCTTGGAGTTTGTTAGCAGAGAGGTCAAGAACTTCAAGAGAGTTCATTACTTTTCCAAATCCTTCTAGAATGGGACCTTCTAACATGTTATCATAAAGGTAAAGCGCACGAAGATTGGTGGTGGAGTTGAAGAGCCAGTAAAATATGGATGATGATTTGAACAAATTGGAGGAGATGTCAAGGGAGACAAGAGAAGATGAAGAATTTGTGATTGAAAAAGCTGACATGAGAAAACTATCATCCCTGAGACTACAATTTTGCAAATAAAGATTTTGAAGTTTTGAACTGAAGTTGAAACTACCTTGAAAGATCAATGATGTCATATTATTATAAGAAAGGTCAAGGGCCACAAGAGAAGGAAGATTTGAGTGGAGAGGAGATGACAAAAGAATGTTATTATGAGAAAGATAAAGTTGTTGAAGATTAAGGCTAAAGTTTGACAATAATTGAAATGTTGAAGATGTAAGCATATTATAAGAAAGATCAAGGATGGTAAGAGAAGTTGAGAAATTGGAATATGAATAAAACAAAGATTGAATATCGGTATCTGAAAGAGAACAATCAACTAGCCTCAACTCTCTTAGCTTTGGAAAAATAATTGTTTTCAACCAATCAGGGTTATGTAAATGACGGAAGGCAAGATTTCTTAGGTAAAAGAGATTAGACAACCATTCTGCATCCTTAGGTTTGAAATCAAAATATCCAACAAGTCTAAGAGTGCGCAAGAAAGGAAGATTACCAGCCTGGAAAGGAAGTGGTCCAGAGAATGAATTTCTTCCAAGATCAAGATATCTCAACTGTGACAGATTTGCAAGTTGATAAGGAAGTTCTTCGCCAAGATAATTATAACTGAGATCGAGATACCTTAAATGAGTAAGTCTTTCAAGTTCAAAAGGGATATCTCTGAGAATAAGATTGTGACTTAGATCCAGAGATAGTAAATGTGTAAGGTTTCCAAGTTGGGTAGGAATGCTCCCACCAAAAGCACAATAGGAGAGATTGAGATGTCTTAAGATGGTAAGTGAGCCCATGAGTTGTGGGATGTGACTCCCTTGAAAATCATTGTAGCTGAGATCTAAATATTGAATGTTTTGCAAGACAAACAATGAAGTGATATTCACTTTACCACTCAAATATCGTGCATCCTCACCAGGGAGACTAAGGATGATTACATGACCTGTTTGATGGTCGCATTGAATGCCTTTCCATTTGCAACAATCTTGACTCTTCTCATCATCCGTCCATGTTGACAGGATGCCATAATGATCTATAAGGTTATGTTTGAAGTTGAGGAGTGTCTGTCTCTCCCTCTCAATGCACTTTATTTGTGAAGTATTGTTGAATGGGAGAATGGAAGTTGAAGAATGGAAAAAAAGGAAAAGCAAGAGAAGTGCATAAAGATAATAAGAAGGCATTGAGTGGCCAACATGAAACAATTGCTCAATTATTGATGACAAAACCAGCTTATTGAATTTATATATATATATATATATATAGCTCATACTATGGCTAATGGACATACCTGTTATGTGAGACACATATTCTAACACCCAAATAGAGAACTTTTATCACACTTTTTGATATTTGTTTAGGCTATATTTGAACGATATTTTTATAAGTTCTTTCGGAAAAAAATAAGAAGAAAAATAAATTTCATTTTTTTATAAGTAAAAATTAATTTATATACAAATAAAAAGTTAAAAAACATATAAAAAAACTTCTATAAAATTAATTCATGAATTATTTCATGAAATAAATTTAATTTTAATTTTATGGAATAAAGTAATTTTAATGTTTGTAATAAAAAAAATTAATTTTAGCATGTAAGAGGTTCTTTTTTGTTTGGTATATAGTTGTTGTATTCTCTACCAATTTAAATTTCCTTTTCTTACATATTTTTGAAATACAATTTAAATTATTTTGCGTTTCTTCATTTTTCCACTTTTAGTTTCCGAATTATATATATATATATATATATATATATATATATATATATATATATTATATATCAAAAACAGCAAATGTAAAGTTAATTCAAAACTATAAAAGATAAAAAGAAAATATTGTATTATTTTCTTAATGATTCTTAAAAATAAAATAACATTACTTCTTGTCACTTGAACATTAAGAAATATTACTAAGTGTGTATTTTACTTAATATATTAATTTGATTAATATATAATTTGTTTTGTTTTGAAGTTGCAGAGTCATACACAAACTATTGTTATAACTTTTATAAAAGAAATTAATATTGAACTTTTGCATGTTATGGAACCTTGTCTCAATCATTTTAGTACACTGTAAATTTAAATTTTTCTTCGTAATACTTTCTTAAAAAAATTCAAATATTAAACCTTTTTTTCTTCTTAATTCCTTTTCACTCTTCCAAACTCATAGTAGTTGCATAACATAAAGACGAAACTATATTGAGAAAAGTCTACATAAAATCATGACATTTTACCAGAAACATGGAAAAACAGAAGTTTAATTCGTCTTTATATAAATTTTCTGAAGACTTATAATTTCAAAGTATGCAATTGTTTCATATATTCTAAATTTGATGTCATTGTACACATAATTTTCTAACCCATTAAAAGGGTTAGAAAAGAAATATAAGACAACAATAATATCTATTATACATTATTATATTTTTCGTTGTTTAGAAACACTAATATATTTCGATAAATGTAATTTTCTAAAAAATTATAATGTACGAGACAAATAGTATAAAAATATCAAAATATTTATCTAACTTAACTTATTAAATTAAAATTAAAATATTTCATTATATATTCACTCAGGTATAATCATAATTTATTATTATGATATCATTTCTATCACAATACTGTTGAGTAAATCACAGACAAAAAAGGAAAAAAAAATCAGATTAATTATTCTATATATAAATAACTGAAAAATATCAAGTGACAAAAAATAGTAATAGACAAGATAATGGGATGTACTATACAGAAAATAAAAAGTAACAACATTAGTCCAATAAAAACTTCCAGTCATAAAAATTAATAAGTACACCACAATTCTTTTTTTAACATACAAGAATCAATATAAAATTTTTTATCTTCCCTGATAGGATGGATAATAACACAAAAACTAAAATAGAGAGAATAAAACACAAAGAATAATTGGCACAAAACATTTTCTTCAGCCTAACTCTTTTTGGATCGGGCACATTGATTATTATTGTCTTCTCTTTTTCTCTTGTACTGGTATCTTTTTCTCTTGTACTTGTATATACTAAAAAAAGACCTAGATAGTAGTACTTGATACTGGAATTGGTAATAACAATTGTCATTGATATCTCGGTCGCTCTTTCTTTGTCCTTTTCATATTCACTTCCTTGTGTTTGGTCGTTCCTCCTTCGCTTCTCTTATGCTCCTTAAAACTTCAACTCTTTAGTTCTTCAACTCCTTAATGCTTGGTTGAGAGTTAACCTAGAGAAGGTTCTCTGACGATCAAGTAAGTATTTTGTATTAAGAGTGTATGATGTAATTGATAAAAACGTATCTTACTCTTGTGTAAAAGGCTTATTTATAGTATTTGGTAATGTGCTATTTCATTTATGGGTCGTATCTGGCGCGCATCTTCAATATAACAATATTAGTTGGTTTACTCATAGGTCCCAGATTTATCATGTTACACGGATTTATAGGGGTGTTAGCCTGATTTGTAGGATGTTACCATACTTGTCATATATCTTTGATTTGCTCCTTAATGTAATTAATCATCGGTCGACATTCAACAATGCCGAGTGACGTGGCTTATTCTGTTCCAACCGTTACACTTGCCCCTGGGCTCAAGCATTATTCAGAAGAGTCTAGATGTGATCGTTGGGTACTTCGAGGTATGAAGTGACTGTTACGGATTAAATGCACTGTGTCAAAGATGAGACGTGCATCATTCAACGCGTTGTTTGAGTTTTCACTTTTTGATCCAGAGATCTAATAGTCCACCTGACCGTGTCAATTCGAGTGCCAACGTTGTGATCCATTGGATTGAAACGAACCTAACAGTGTGACATGAGAAAATGTTTCATTCCCTCGTCTTTAGAAATCTACTAATAGGAGCCCATTTCGAACTTTCTTACGTTCTCACTTGCTTACTCCGAGTTCGATTGCTTAAGGAATTTCCAAGTGTTGAGCTACTTACTTGAGTCTTTAATATTGTCTTTAAGAGGCTAGTAATGGCTTCTTCTGCTTCTGAGTCTTTTCATATTCCAGCACGTTCTTCATCCTTCGAGCGAATACATTCCAATCCTAATGAGGTTAGGGATGTTGCTTGTTCGAGTGAGGCGGTTGGCCTTGCTAGCCGACCGCCTCGTCACTTTGGTAATGGGTTGACCCACGCGTCCTTGATATTTCAACCAATTTTTGGGGTTCATTTGCCATACAGGGATTCTTTTCTAGAGTTTCAATATTGAAATTTGACTCCCCACTGGATGCGATTACAACTGATAATTGTAATCATACCGACCGGGTTTGTCATGATCAGGAAAATGGTCCTAAAGACTTTTTCTATGTATATACCTATCTCTTTGCTGATTTGCATGTTACTTTACCTTTTGATGAATTCACGATGAGGGTCCTTAGGATCCTCAATGTAGCTCCCACACAACTTTATCCTAACTCCTAGACGACCCTCCAAACCTTTAGGCTTATCTACGATGTTTTTCGTCTGTGGTTGTCCCCACAATCTTTCTTGTTTTATTATAACTCTCATTTTGTGATGCAATCCAAGGTGATGGATTTTAGAAGTTGAATGCAGTGGAAGTGGAATGGAGAAGAGTTTGCACTGAGAATGAGAGGTTTCGGTGAGGAATTAAAGAAGTTTGGTGCTAGAAAGTAGAAAGAGGTTTGACCAACTTTCTACGATTACTAGGACTCGGAAGCTCTCTAGCAAAAGGAGATTTGGGTTCATTCAGTATTTGCAAATCTCAATACATGAGAGTATTTTGGAGTATTTATAGATGAAGGTAGCTTGCTCCTTAAGCTACCATAACTTTAGTTAAGTAGACTTAACTATGGTGAGTGTGGTGGCTTAAGGAGGCCATGTGTACTTTTGTAAGGTGTTCTAGAAGCCCTTACTTGTATGACAAGTTAGGGTTTCTAGAGTATCCTTGTTTCATCTATAAATACTTTAAGGAAATTTAAAATACAAATCCTATACAATTTTATTCTATTATTGATACAAACAGTTCATCTGTCTTTTATTCTTGTGTGTGATGGCTTGGATGGTCCTCAATCAGGTTGCCTCCCTTCAAAAGGATTTGTCCTCAGATTCGATTTAAAGTGTCACCTTATGTGAAATGAACGACTTTAAGATCCTCATGGTTCATGAATCCACCTGAAAAAGACAACAAACATAAGGAGAATGCAAAATAATAGAAGTTGATGGATGTAGAAATCGAAAAGAAACAAAGTATTTGGTATGGTACCTTTATGGTGGTTCTTATTTCCTAAGGTAGGAAAATAGGAAAAAAAAATGGAGAAAGCAATGTAGAATAAGAAGAAATACCTTGATTAGGTTATACAAATGCAATTGATTTTTTGTGTCGAGGTAACATGGTCATCTGATTTATGCAGTGTTTTCATTATTTATACCTCATGAAGTTGCTTAATGCTTTGTTTGGATTGGGGAGTGGAAAGTTGAGGGTGTGGAAGAGTGGAAGTGTGAGGATTTGAGAAGAAAGTGTGAAGAAAGTTGAGGGTGTTTAGATTGGGGTATGTTAGAGTGGATGTGTGAGGAAAGTTTATTGAAGTTTGTGAGTGATGTAATGGTTGTGATAAAATTTTAATTTTTTTAAATGTGTAAAAATGTAAATTTATAAATTTATCCTTGTCTTTAAAATATTTAAATATACATTTAATATATAAAAAATTAATTAAGTATTTTAGATGATTAATATTATTATTATTATATAAATTTATTTTTATATAAATAATTATATTTATTTTTATTATTATTAATAACATTATTAATATTTATAAATAAAATAAAATAAAATAAAAATAATTAATAATAATAATATTATTAATTTGATTTACATTTATTATCATTATTTTAAAAATTTATTTTAGTTAATATTATTATTTATAATTTTATTATTATTTTATAAATTAATTTTAAATATTATTATTATAATAATATTTATATTATTATTATTTTAATATTTATATTATTAGTATTAATAATACTTTACATTATTATTATTATTTATCTGGGTATGTACAGTTTATTTAAAGAAATCAAAAAAAATTAAATGATTTTAGTTATCTTTCATTATATATCAAGGGTAAAAATGTAAGTTAGCGAAGTCTATGTGGCTTTCTCTTCTCCCTTCAACTTTCTCTTCACCAATGAAAGGCACAAAAACTCACTCAACTTTCCCTTTCCACTCCCCCTCTCCCTCATGCATCACTTGAAGCAAACACAAACCATCTCCTCATTTTCATCGTCGCACACAAGACTCACTCGGAAGCAAACACATTGTAAATGTTTTATTCTTCTGGTGTATACTAGCTTCACAAGGTGTTTGAACCAATTCTGGTTTAGCTCCATATAAAAGGTTTGTATCAAGTAACTCTTCACAGGATTGTTCTAAGAAATTTATATTTTTTTCTGATGCAACCTCGAACAAAGATTTGTTAAAAATGAAAAGTTTTTGTAATGGATTTTCCACTACTTGTGAGGGTATTGAGAAACTAACAACAAACCTATTGCCTCTGTTAGTGAAAGTAATTTTATCAAACCAACCCTTGTAAATAAATTTACTATGAAAATTGTTAGGTCGTTCTAATAAAACATCACAAGCCTCTATAGGAATAATGTGACTTAAAACATTTGTATCATAATGTCCTAAATAAGGCTTGATTTTCATGTGCTTGAATCAGAAGATGTTTATAAGATGGAAAAGGGGTATTTATATTTTATTTCAACATTCAAATAAATAAAGGTAGAAGTTGATAATTATCCATAACAGAAAACTTTTGAAAAATTTGACAATTATGATAAAAATCATTTTCTCTATGGAGAGTATTAAGTTGATTAACAATTTTAAACAAGATATTTGAATCAAGAAAAGAATTATTGGAAAGACTAGTACTAGACTCCTTTTTTGAGTATTAAGTTGATTAACATTTTTAAACAAGATATTTGAATCAAGAAAAGAGTTATCAGAAAGACTAGTATTAGACTCCTTTCCTTTGGGCTCAATATTACTCAACTCTTAAGAAAATTTTTGTATCTGTTATTTCTTTTTTGCCTCTTCTCTTTCTATGTTTTCTTTTTCCTTTCTTTCTATCTTTCTTTATCCTATCCTTCTCTTTCTATTTTCTCTATTTCCTCTCTTTCTCTCTTTTCTTTATCCTCTCTTTCTCTTTCTATTTTCTCTATTTCTTCTAATTTTTTGTTCTCTCTCTTTTCATTTTCAATGAGTTTCTATAAAGCAATTTGATCTACTTTAACTTGAGTAGGACTAAGAGGACAAATGGTAATCCTTTTCCCTACATGACAAAAAGTAATTTTATTTGATTTTCTATCATGAATGCTTTCTGATCAGAGCCATGGGTGACCAAGTAAAAGATGTCCAACATCCATTGGTGCAATATCACATAAAATGGTTTCGCTACACCATTTTCTATTTGTAGTAACATTTTCATAGTTACATTTATTTAAAATTTTACAATATATCAATTTTAATTATTATAGTAAATTTTTTTTACATAAATGTGACTATAAATAAAATAAACATAGATTTTAATTACTATAGTAACAACTTTTATATAAATGTCACTATAAACAAAATAAACAGTAACATTTTATAAATAAATATTATACATAATCTGAATTCATAAAAATTATTCTGAGTTTCAACTCACCTCTCTCACTTGTTTTCCTTTCTCAATCTCAATTTTATCTTTTCTAAGTCAATCCCTAACCCTACCTATTTCACTTTCATTCTTACTCTCTAAATCTCAATCTCAATCTCTTACGTTCCTCTTCCTCATTCTTTCCATCTCAATCTCTCACGTTCCTCTTTCTCACTCTTTTAATCTCAATCTCTCAAGTTCTTCTTCCTCACTCTCTCAGTGTCGTTCCTCTTTCTCACTCTCACAGTGTCGTTCCTCTTCCTCCTCTTCCTCACATTTCACTCTGTTCTCCATGCTTCGTCGTTGTCTTGCTCGTTCGCTCGGTCAAACGGCTACTGCTACGTGTGTGTATTATCATTGCCATTGATACTGCTATGTGCGTCTCATTCTCTCGCTCAAATGGAGGTAAGATTTTCTCACTCTCTCACATTCCACTTCAATTTGTTCTTGTTTTCATTTTCACTTTGTTTTTATTTCTCACATTTGAAGTCTTGGATTAGTGTTTTTTTAGTAGGTGATTATTGTTGTTTCATTTTTTATGATTAATTTGTGTTTGATTCCCATATTAAAATGTTGATAATTTTATTCAGAGTGATTATCTCCTTGATTTGGTACAAAATGTGTTGATTCTGATTTGGTAGTGTTATGATAATATTAATTATTTTTATTTGATATATCTACTCGTTCAACTTCACATCCTGCTCCACAGCCACTACACCATTTTCTATCTATAGTAGCATTTTCATAGTTTCATTTATTTAAAATGTTACAATATATCAATTTTAATTACTATAGTAACATTTTTTTACATAAATGTCACTATAAATAAAATAAACATAAATTTTAATTACTATAGTAACAATTTTTATATAAATGTCACTATAGACAAAATAAACAATAACATTTTATAAATAAATATTATAATTAGTAAATTTAAACTAGTATCATCTTTTAAGTTTTTTAACTTCATAAAAATTTTAAATACTACACATAAATAAATTCATACAAATTATTTTCTGAATTTCAACTCACTCTCTCACACTGTTTTTCTTTCTCAATCGCAATTGTGTTTTTTCTGAGTTACTGTGTTTTTTCTGAGTTACTTGTCTTGTTTCTTCTAACTCACTAATTCTTGCTGTTGTTTCACTCTCATTGCTAACTCTCTCAATCTCAGTCTCTCACGTTCCTCTTCCTCACTCTTTCAATCTCAATCTCTCACGTTCCTCTTCCTCACTCTCACAATGTCGTTCCTCTTCCTCACGTTTCACTCTCTTCTTCGTGCTTCATCTACATCTTGCTCGTTCGCTCGGTCAAACGGCTACTACTACGTGCTTGTGTGACTGTCATTGCCTACGTGCATCTCACTATCTAGTTCTCTTGTTCAAATGGAGGTAAGATTTTCTCACTCTCTTATACGTTATTATTCAATTTGTTCTTGTTTTTATTTCTCACATTTGAAGTTTTGGATTAGTGTTTTTTTAGTAGGTGATTATTGTTGTGATTATATTTTGTGTTGTGTTTAGCAAATTATAGTCTACCTGGATAGCTAGTACCGAAACCTGTTTTTCATAAAAGCTCTTCACCCTCGCTTTTTTGATAAATTAATGTATCAGCAACTTGAACTCTTCTATGTCAGATTTTTCTTTATCTTTATATATATAAAGTATTTCCTCTATTTCAACAAAAATATGTAATCATTCATCTTTATAAAAATATGTTGATATATTATGATCTTTTTAACTATTCTAAGTTGACCTAACCATGATTATATATGGAAATGGAATATTTTGTCATCATAATTTACATATACTGAATTTTAAATATTAAAGTTTAAAATATTATATCTTATATTTTTCTAATTTTTGAAACGTGTTTAAAAAAAAAAGAATTGGAAAAAAATGTAAAATGCCTTTCATGAATCTCAAAACGTTACTTAATTCTCAAATATAGATAGAACGGTTTAATTGGATTGAGTAAAACAGAGGCTGTAGCTTAATATGGGTGCCATTTATCATGACTTCATACCAAAACTTTAGTTCACTTAAAAAAAAGTAAAAAAAGTAGTCTTTGAAGACAAATTCGCTATTTACTAATTCTTGAGTCAGTTAACTAATTAAAAGTATTGCAGGCTTGACATGACCATTCTTGTGTATTATTTTATCTTCTGTCAATTTCAGAGATGATTTATGTACCACAATATTTATAAGACTTAAAATTCATGAAATGATTCTTCTTCCTACAATTATGTTTCTCCTTATCCATCTGTAATTATAGGCTTGCACCTTCAATTCACACAAACAATGGTCAGTGGTACTATCTGCACATTTTTTAGTCTGTCTTTACAAGGACAAGTGGCTGCTGCATCCTGGCCAATTCATTAACAACTAATTCTGATTAAAAGGAACCTTTAAAATGTTTGTCTAACTTGGTTCCAAATATGAAATCTTTCTCCATGGACAAGTAGTTTATCATGCAAGTTTATTTATTTTCTAAGGGATGCATTGTGGTGGCTGCCATGTAAGAGCATATTATTAGAGTGTGAAAGTGGTAAGAAGAGAGAATTTTATCGGATAGAGAGCACATTAGTTTGAACTATTGGTTTTTAACTATTTTTTTTTGATAAAATAAGCAATGATTGTATAAATGAAATGATTTTTATCGGATAATGATATTCCAACTAAATTTTATCTAGTTTTATTTTTTTACACTTTTTAATCATTAATAAAAACAATGTACTTATTATTGACTGAATTTATGAAATTACTGAAATTTTAAGTTTGACATAAACATAATGATTTTTTTCCTAATTAATATCAACTAATAAAAGAAGAATGTGATTAAGAGATGCTATAAAAATGTATCATTGCGTTGATAGGCTTGTTTATTACAAACCCTGCTTCAATTAACTATTTCAATCAAATATATAAGAAATTATAGTTTTACTTCATCTGCCAAAAAATGTTTAACATATTTCACTTCTAGTTAATTTAAATGGATTACTTGTTTGGAAACACCATTCGAAACATGATTAAGGCACTGAGACATGTTTAAGGCATTTGACCCACTTGCTTCACAATATTCCCACCTTCAATGCTTCATTGGTTGTATCTTGTATTCTAATTTTGATCTTTTTTGATTTTTCAGAATTTAAATTGTTGAATAGTTACTCTGCTTCAATTCCTTAAGTTCATAGATAATTTTACTATCAATAGATAATTTTGCATTTTTATCAGGTATTTCATTTTTGGCTCCAAGACAACATAAGCCTAGAAAAGAATTGGATGGTAGCACCTAGGACATCTACTAGGTATTTAAATGGTTTGAAATTTTTTTCTAAATTTTGCATTTGAAAATGCTACACAAGGAGATGAGATTTTATGTCCTTGCAAAAAGTGTAATAATTGTACTTGGGGTAACCGAAAGGATGTGCATGAGCATTTATTATGTAACGGATTTGATAGAAACTATACTAGGTGGATTTTTCATGGAAAGGGTGGATCTTTAAAGAAGAGATATGATGATGATAGAGAGAAATATAGTATGTCTAAGGTTTTGGATGGTTTGTTGGAGGAAACTTTTATGATACCCACAGATCTTGGAGAAAATGAATTCAATGACATTATAGATGAAGATAATGAAGAGCTTGATACTGAAACAACTAGATTTACCAAATTGATACGTGATGCTCATCAAGAAGTATACCCAGGTTGTAAAACTTTATCTAAGTTATCAGGCATTGTTCGATTGCTACATATTAAGAATCTCCATGGATGGAGCAATGTTTCATTTGATATGTTGCTGAAATTTTTAGAAATTTGAATATTTTTCTTAAAACATATGGTAATTTTTTTGGTCAATATATTAATAATTCTATGAATAGTTTTTTCACCAAGGATAATTCTGCAAGATTTGTCACCAAAATTCAACGTATTCTTTCTTGTAGTCATGGTTGTTTGCCTTTCAATTATTTAGGAATGCCTATTTTTGTTGGTGCTCCAAAGTGTCGATTTCTTTAACCTTTGACTGATAAAGTCAAATTGAAGTTAACATCTTGAAAAGGTAAATCTCTTAGCATGATGGGTCAGATTCAATTGGTCAATAATGATTACTGGATTTCTAGCTTATAGCTTTAATATGTATAAATGGCCTGTTGAGCAATGGTGTTGAAATTTTATTTGGACTGGTGATATTACAAAAAAAGGCTTAGTTACTGTGACTTGGGATATGATTTGTTCTTCTTTTGAGAATGGAGGTTTGAAGATTATCAATCTTCGTCATAAAAATAATGCATATCTTCTTAAGCTTGCTTGGAATTTTGCTTATAGCAACATTGGTCTTTTCTCCCGAAAGCAAGGGTTCTTAAATCAAAATACAAGCTTAGAATGATTTATAGATCCTCATCTTTTTGGCCTGGAATTAAGCAGTTTTATTCTACTATACTTGATTATACTTCTTGGACTGTTGGAACCGGTACCTTTATTAATTTTTGGAATGATAAATGGTGTTCTACTACTTTTCTAACAAATATTGCATGGTTATTTGATGGTGCTAGAATTCCGGATACAGTCTCTCAGTTTTGGATAAGTTGTGATTGAAATATTCCCTTTTCTTTACAGCATATGCCTCAAATTTTTAATCATATCATGGTTAGGGAGGAATAGGATATTCTTAATTGGATTCTAGATGAGTCTGGTCGTTTCACTCTTAAATCGGCTAGGACTTTTTTCTTGGAACTAGGAGTTCCTTGTGGTCGGGGTAAATTCATTTGGTCTTCATCTATTCCGCCTTCCAAAACTCTAGTACTCTGGAAAGTTTTTCATGGGCGGCTGCCTACAGAACATCATATTCAAAATAAAGGTTTGCATATATGTTCTATGTGTACGCTTTGAGAAAAGCACAAGGAATCTATTCAACATTTATTTTTTTGAATATTCTAATCTTTGCATATTTGGAGTTGGGTTCAATAGATTTTTCTTACTTCTCATATCTCTAATAAGGATGATCTTCTTTCTTTCATTAAGAGTGATGGTATTCCTTTGGTTAAATTGATTAAGCTTGTTGTGATAACTTTTTCTATTTGGATGATATGACATATGAAGAATTATGCTAGATTTCAAGATAAAATTGATGTTTCTAGGACTATTTTGGTAATTAAAGATTTAACTTGTCTAGTGGGAAATTCGTCTAAAGCTTCTATAAAGAATGATATGTAGGATTTCAATGTGATTAAGTTTTTTGGTATTAATACTCGTACTGGTAAGTTCTTCGTCCTCTTCCTGTTAAATGGGACTTCCCTTCACCAAGCTAGGTTAAAATTAACACTGATGGGGCTATTAGGAGATATCTTGGTCTTGCTACTTGTGGAGGTATTTTCCGTGGGAGTATGGGGGAGTTTATTGGTGTTTTCAATGCGTTTCTTGAAGTTCAAACTACTATGGTTGCTGAGTTTTATGAAGTTATACATGCTATGGAGGAAGCTCAAAAGATGGGGCTTACTAATGTCTGGCTTGAATGTGATTCTGCCTTGGTATGTAATGACTAATGTTCATTGGATGCTTTGTAATCGATGGAATACTTGTCTTAATTACTGTGGAAAAATCAGGTTTAGGATTACTCATATTTTTCGTGAAGGGAATGCGTGTGCTGATAAGTTGGTTAATTTAGGATTTATTCATAGAGAATCATTTCATTGGTATAATAGGCTTCCATCTAGTTTGTTCTTAGAATTCTTTATGAATAGGTATAGTCTACCTATGTATTGTTTTTGTTAACATATGGGTTTTGGTCTAGTCCCCCCATATTTCTTTTTTGTATTTTTTTTTTAACAATAATTTTTTTCATGTGATGGTAGATGATTGTTGTTACTTGAGGTGTCAGCCTAGCTGAGATGTCAAGTTGCATAGTGATGCCTAACATAAAAGCTTTTATAAAAAAAAGGAAAACAAAGTAAATGATTAAAAGAATTTAGTTGATAAAATTGGGGTTGAAGTTAATCTTTCTAATTCGTCTGAATCATGGATGAATAGAAACATACAATTTTTGGAATTAATTGATATTGATGCAAGATATAAGAGTCATTCATATTGATGTATCGATTATGAAATTATTAAGATTATTTCCTAAACATTTATGTCTCAAATATTTAGAAAATATTCTTATCATTAAGAAAAAAAATATTATATAGCAATTGATATATTCCCATCTATGTCTAGTATCAAAACATATCAAGTATTCTCATTTAGGTCAGACTCTTATAAGTAATATTCAGTTTAATCCAAGAATCAAGTTCATGAATAAAAATTCAAGCTTTAAGCATAAAATGACAATATCAATATCAAATAAGAACAAAATATCATAAATCAATATTACTAGGATTGATCAGAGTTTGAAAAGATTACATTCAATCCCAAAAGAAAGGAATTAGCCACTCATGGTGGCCATAACATGTACCAAAGCAAAAGAAAGAGACACATAATGTTTCTCCTTGACGGTTGCTTCCTAGGGTTTCCTTTCTCTTTTTTCTTTATGTCTTACGCTCTTTTTTAACCTAATTGGACTTGAGCTAAATGACATCTTGATGACTCTTTAATTCAACAAGTGTACCAAGTCAGAAGTAATAAATTGTCCCTAACAATGGATATCGAACCCACATGGAAACGTTCTAAAATCTAAAGTATAATATTCACTAAATATAAAAAGTTGTGCCAAAGGTTGTTTGAAAGGTTACTAGTATCATGAATTTATGTAATAAATTTAAATGAAAACAAAGTAAATGAATTAGATGATTCAATTGAGAAATTTAGAGTTGGGGTTAATCCTTCTCACTTGTTTATATCTTCAATGAATAAAACCATATAACATTCCATCTTGATTGACATTGATGCACATATAAAAATTATTCATATCGATTCCTCGCATACAAAATTATTAAAATTCTCTCATAAAAATATCAATTCATCGCATATTTATAAAAACTTTCTAATCATTATGAACAAATGTTATAAAGCAATTAACATTTCAAATTTATTCCTAACATTCAAATATGTTAACCATCATCATTTAGGTCAGATGCTTAGAAGTACTTTCCAGTCAAATCCAAGGTTTGAATGATGCTAATATATGTAATTCGTTATAAATGTAAACCCCCTCCCTGTAAGCACAACAGCACCCCCACCCCCCACCCCCCACACACACAAATTTATTTTCTCTCTCTCCTAACTTCTCTCTCTATTTCAAAATTTGATCTCACCCTGCAATAGCTGAGGAGTCAAACTACGTTTCTACCCTATCAGATTTTCAAATATAGTAAGTTCATTTTTACTCTAAAGATAATTTATTCTCTATTTTCCTTAGGATCTAGTCATCAATCTTGATAGGGATAGTTGAGAAAAGTTGCCACTAGAATAAAGAATTTCAAGTAAGGGAAGTTGTCTATGTTTTTCTTATATAACCTTAGGATAAATGTTTTTTTTTTTATAATAACTGAATTATGCAAGTTAGGGTATAAAGTTAGTTAAACTAAATTTGATTATGGGTTGATGTGTATGAGTTTGAATAGTTGAGATTGTATTGAAATGATTGAAGAATGATGTTTGAACAAATTTTAGTTTGAATTGATATTTTTTAGTTGTTTAAAATTTGTATGGTTGGATTGTTCATGAAATGATCTTAAAAATAATTAAATTTCTTTCTTTCTCATTCTTTTGTTCTTGTATCTTCAATGAATTCGATTATATATGACTTTTTTTATAAAGATGAAATTAATATTAGTTGGTATATTCAATTGAACTGTGAAATTTCTAAATATATGAATTGGTGTGAGTGATGGAATGTGTATGAAATTGAGATATATGCATATGTGATTTGAGAAATCTTAAATACTATATGGGTGATTTATATCCATTGTATGTGAAAGTTGAAAGCTTGTGTGAATTTGATGTCATACATTTGGGATAATGTATGAGATGTGTTATATTGGTACATTAAGCATGAAAAACCTATGTTTTAACAAAGATCCTCTAGCTTCACTAATGATCTAAGTCACACAGACTAAGATATTAGGTGGTGAGCAGATGAAGAGGGAGTTCATACACGCTGGGTCTCGTTGTAGACACTCATTATTGGATGTTTGAACTTACCCTAATCCTTGATGTATGAATTAGATGTTAGTCTCTGATAGGGGCATACTTAATGAGTCTTCTAAAAGACGATAGATCCATATGCAATAAATGTACTGGGGATTGAAAGGAAATCAAGATAATGTGATTGAAAATAGATCCATGTGTAGTCTATATGATTGAAATGAAATCAAATTACTGTGATTGATATTTGGATTTTTGTATGATTGTGTTTGAGTGAAAAGGAAATTGAATTAATTATGAATTACTAATCAAATTCGTTGTTTTAATTATATTTTTGTATGCTGGAACTTTATTTCGACAGTTTACCCTTGCATGTGTTTGTATGGGAACGCGAATTGCGTTGAATGTACTACGTACACAAGCAAATGCTAATACAAGTGCAGGAAAATTCAGAAGGCTTTAGGATTTTATTTTGGGTTTTGATTTTGTAAGTATTTATATTATATAAGTCTTAATCATTTATTATGAATATTTCGAGAAACTCTAAGTTTGTACAAAACTCTGTAGAATTATATTGTATTAACAATAACAATTGGGATGTTACAATATATGTGTGGCAGCTTAGCTAATGCAAAATAATACTTTTTTATTTTTCCTAACGTCGATGTGGTTGACACAATGTTTAATAGGATTGTTGTGTGGCTTTAGCTGATGCTTTATTATTTTATGGGAAAAAAATAAATATAAGAGTGATGTGTTGTATGTAGATACTATGTTTTTGGAAAAATAGTAATGAAAATTTATTTTTTTATTATACATATATTTTGTCATCGGTGAGATGTGATTTAAAATAAAGTAATTAGACAATATTTATATGATATCATTTTAATGAAAGGATGTATAAAATGATATAGACAATATTTATGGGATATGATCTTAATTTAATATTAAGACACATAAAATATATATATATATATATATATATATATATATATATATATATATATAATCTCTAATTATGTTAAAATAAATAGGATTTTACTTAAGAAGAATTTCACATAACATTAAAAAGTAACATGAGTAATAATATTCATTCATGAAAAATATGATAAATATAAAAAAATGTCATTTAAATTGTCATAAAAAAGACCTAATTATTTGTTTAAATTGATTCTTACAAGAATAACAAAAAAAATATAACTTTTTTAGATCAAGTTGTTGTAAGAAAATGTTAAAATAACTATTCAATAAATCAAATATATCCTTAGATGGTATTTAATTTATTATTATTATTTTATAATTTATTGAATACAAAATTAAATATATATTTATTTATTATTTTATAAATCTCTGTTTATGTATGTAATGACTTGTTAATATTTTAAAGATAATTAAAATTATAATTATAAGTAACATATTCTAACAAAGTTTAAAAAATAATAATACAAAAATAACTTTGTATATATTAGTACAAAATATCAAAACTACGACCCCAAATAATAGCACTTATTGCAAAACTGTCATAAAAGAAAATTATAAATTTTCAAACTTTTTAATGACGTTAAAAGTGGCGATAAGACACAAATAACGACAATTCTACTATGAACCGTCATTGAAAGTGACACTGAAAATAAAATCTCGCACCCTTTCACTCTTCACTCTCACTTTTCACTTTGTGTGCCCTCTCTTCACTCTTCTTCTATCTTCACTCATTTCTCCACCACCAAGCAACGTTGCTCACACCGCCGCTCCTCCACCACCGCTCGCTTTGCCTTCACACGTCGCTCCTCACAACTTCTTTGCTCCTCCCTTTCACTTTGCCTCCACCATTGCTCCACTCCTCTACCAAGCGTCGTCCCGTCATTTCCAAGTGTTGTTGCCATGCGATTCTGTCACTCGATCCGCCTCCACCACCATTCCGCTCCTCTATCAATTGTCATCCTGTTCATTTTTGTGCGTTGCTGCAATACTTTTATGCGGCTCGATCCGCCTACACCATCGTTCCACTCCTCTATCAAGTGCCGAGCACCACTCGTTGCAGCCGTGCGTTGAATTTGTTCATTCTGAGTTTTGGGGTGTCTGATCTTTGACAATTTTGATTTATATATTCTTAGTTTACCAGTTCTATGGATCCAAGTTTATAAGTTTTTTTGTTGAACTTTTTCATATATAATTACTTGTTGAACTTTGTGTTGTACTTATATTAAATTATGGTGTTATATGTATCCAAAATTTCGTTACAATGCATGATTTTTCTGGAAATTTGATCATTATGCAGAATGAAATCATATATAGTAATATTTGAATTTGTTTTTAAAAAAGTTACTTTTAACAACGATTCATGGATATAACCGTTTTTAAAACTGCTTCAAAATAACTTTTATTGACGGTCCTGGATAAATCCGTCATTAAAAGTGACTTCAAAATTACTTTTGTTTTCCTTTATAAACAATAGTTCTAAATTAAATGTCATAAATGTTATTTTATTATGATGGTTACATAACCGTCGTTAAAAGCTATTGATTTAAAACAACACCTCCATTAATGAAGGTTTTAAAACCGTCTTCAAATATTGTTGTTAATAGTTGTTATAAGTTTTTTTTTAGTAGTGGTTATTTGTTAGAAATGTAAGTTAAACATTTAGTAATATTTGGTGTTATAAATGATAAAGAAACAGAAAATTAGAACAAAGAAAGTAACATTTTATTTAATTTTTTTTATCAATAAAGAATCAAATGAATAAATTAGAACATTTGAGGATGCTCCATCCTTTATACAAAAAGTAGTTTAGGCTATATGTCATGTCCATCCACAAGTTTCTCATACTACATGTCATTATATTCACCAAAAGTACCTATTACATGATACAAAAGTGATACAACAAATTGACATACTCGTAACAAACCACCAAACTCCTTGATTGATACACTAAAAGGCCACATATTTTATGTTACTAAGTATACATGTCAATGTAATATAATATAACTATCTCAACTTTTTGTAGTCTAATCTTTAAATTTGACCATTTTGGTTTTATATATGAAGGAAAGTATTTCATAACTGGATTAAGTTTAATATGAAAGTGTTAGAATTTATGGCTGAAACAAGAGGGGAGTGAATTGTTTTCACAAAGACTGGTGTTACATTGAAAAGATTAATTAAATTAATCAATTGATTTACTTGTTCAATTGGTTATTTATAAGATTAACAACTTTGTAATCAAACTATAAACCTGGTTCTTTTAGAAATCAACTGATTGTTTTAAGCAAAACACACATAATAAAATATAAAACAAATTATCAGAGTAAGGAAGAGAGGATTCATAGAAAGAAATTATACTGCTTCACTCTTAACTAAGAGTGATGAGGACCTAGGAAAGAGTGCGCCTACTGACCAGGCCCAACCTCTTAGGAGGAAGATAAGGAGCATGCCTCAAGACATAGGGCCACGTCAGGATTCTCCAGCTACTGCCTCAACACCTAGTTTGTCCTAGAGGATCACGAGGAGCAAAGCACAGGCCTTGGGTGATGAGCATCAGTTGGTTTCATTATTTTTAATTTCAGTAGAATAGGTGTCATTTAGCATAAAAAGGGGGGAGGGTGCTATATCACTTTAGCTTGTTTGACCTAGGTTTTAGAAGACTAGGCTTATGGTGCGACATTGACTAAGGTCAAACACCCTAGCCGCACCATATTACACTTTCCCATCCTACCCTTCTTGCTTGTTTTCCAAAGCTCCTTCACCTATAAATAGGAGGCCTACCTATTGTATTTTTGATGTTGAATTTGATTTAAGAAAAGTTACTCTGCACAAATTGTGTGAGGTGTTTGTGTCTCTGAGACATTAGGTCTTATCTTGAGTGAGTTGAGAGCTCTCAAGTGGCGGCCCTCTACACTTATCTTGGAGAATCCATACTCCAAGTGGCATGTCCCCTTCTCAAATCCACACCATAAGCTTTCTTCTTCCACTCTTTTCAATTCATTTCAATTTTAGCCTTTCATAATTGTCTTTATCTTGCATTCTTGTTGTCGGTTTCGGCTCTTGTTATATGCTTATGGTTCATCATTTAGTTCGGCCATGACCACCATTGATGTTTACCTTATAGCCATTTCTATTTCGCATTGCATTCCATCTATCACTCTATATTGATTTTCATCTTTGCCTTCATGAAGTGAATCTTCACACTTACTTAACCACTTGGTTAAGCTCGTGTCCAGTGGAAATCTTCCTTAGGTTTTGATACAACCCAAGTAGCTACGAAGATGACCAAGGAAGCAAAAGAAAAAGCACAAGGTAAACAGTCATCTTAGCAAACAATTCAAGACCCCACAAAGGATCACATGGACCTCACTAGAGGAGCTGGGCATAAACCAGCACACCAACTATTATTCCTTTTGGTCTTCTTATAAGATACAAATATGTTGTAAATAATTGGGCTCACTTTAGGGGTCCAAATAGCAAAGATAGGCTAAAATAGGTGCCTATAACATAATAGGGGGTGTAGTTATCATTTTAGCTTGTTTTTAGCCCTTTAGGAAGGTTTTTTGACCTAGTTTATAGAAGAACAAGCCTAAGATGAGGGATTGACTTAGTCAAACCCTAAAGGCAGCCCCCTCACACATTTACCATCCTACCTTTGCCCTTCTTACCCACCAAGGCACCCTATGCCTTACTCCATGTATTTTCAAGTTGAAATTGAAGTAAAGTTACTCTGCACAAATATTGTGTGAGCTTGAGTGAGTGTTATCTCCTCTTCCTTGGTCTTATCTTGATGAGAATGAAGCTCTCAAGTGGCAGCCTAACACTTATCTTGGTGGTTTCCACACTCCAAGTGGCGTGATCATCCACCACCACCTCCATAAGTTTCTTCTTCCATTTTTCCTCATGTTTCCATTCAATTTGTGTTATTTTCCTTGCTCTTATTCCTTTGGGTTTGCTCTTGGTTTGGCACTCTTATTTGAGTGGGGTTCATCTTTTGGTTGGCCTTGATCACCATTGATGTTTCGTAGTTTACTTTCTTCATTTTCGCAAGTTGCATCCATTCTCACCATATAATGTCTTTTATCTTTGCCTTTGTGAAATGCACCTTCACACCTCCTTAACCACTTGGTTAAGTTAGTGTCCAGTGGGAATTTTCCTAAGGTCATCACCATTAATGTTAAACATGAGGCTTTGATGACCCCAAATCTGTGAAGAAGATTGGAGCCTATGTTGCTAGTATTAGGGATTAGTTTTCAGAGTGTTTAGAATTTGTAAGTTTCACTCTTGAACCATAGCATAGCTAAAGCAATCTTGTTTTGAAAAAGGAAAAGTGTTTTTCAAAGCTAAGTGATAAACAACCGATTGATTTCTCGGTTTAATCGGTTTTTTTACACATAGCCTATTTGGAGGATTTTCCAACTTATTTTGACTTGGTTGACTGACAGTCATAACCAATTCTACCGGTTATTTCGTCTTTTCAACCGGTTGATTTTTTAATTTCTAACAGCTTTTCAAAAATCTTGTTAAACTTGATTTTAGTTGGTTTTCAAACCACTTTTGGCTCGTGATCAACTGCCTAAAATGGTCAGTTCTGAGAGCTATAAAAAGGGATCACCCTCCTCATTCAAAAAACACAGGAAAAGAGATTTAGAATATGATTTGAGAGAGAGTTTTTCCAAAGTTGCCAAGATTGCTTAGAGGTTGTGCAAGTGCTCAAGAAGTGATCCTAGGAGCCCTGTGATTTCTTGAAAGTCAGGTGTAATCTGTTCCTACTTTTCTTGTAATTGTTTTTATTTTGAATATTCTGTAAAATAGTAAATCTGCTTTGTAGAGGGTTGTTCTGTTTGTATGTGTTGTAAGGCAAAGAGGGTGAGTGATCTTGTGTGAAAGGATCACCTCTTTGTGCTGTTGTTTGTGTTGTAATCTGTGATTGGTTACATAGTGGAATACCTAGGGGTTGTTTTGGGGAGTGAATGTAACTCAGGGTTGATTGAACCAGTATAAATTGATTGTGTAATCTCTCTCTCTCTCTCTCTTTCTCTTACTAACTGTTTGATATTGCCTCTACTGCTATAAACAACCGATTAAAATGAAATTTCAACCGATTAATATTCTTCTTTACAAACTGTTTGATATTTGTCTTTAACTCTAGTGCTATAAACAACCGGTTAAAATGACATTTGAACCGGTTGATATTCTGTTTACTGTTTTAAAAGCTTTATTTTCTTGGCTTCTTTGATTGCTCTTTCCGTGATTCTTTAAAGAACTTCATTCTTAATCATTTTTGCGAAAATCTTTCATCAAAAAATTCACCCCCCTTTTGTTTAAGCCATTAATTCTTACAATTAACTCCTAAAATCTCAATCATAAAGTAATGTGTCCCCTTAAATGAAAACCTCTAAAATTCAACTCACATCAGGTTTCACCACTAAATTGCTAAAAGCCCAACTCTATGTAAAGTGTCACCATAAAATGATGTGAGTTGATTTTTAGAGGGTTCCATTTTATGGTGACACTTTACTTAGAGTTGGGATTTTAGCAATTTAGTGGTGAAACCTAAGGAAGATTCCCACTGAACACGAACTTAACCAAGTGGTTAAATAAGTGTGAAGGTTCACTTCACGAAGGCAAAGATAAAAATCAATATAGAGTGATAGATGGAATGAAATGCAGAATAAAAATGGCTATAAGGTAAACATCAATGGTGGTCATGGCCGAACCAAATGATGAACCATAAGCATATAACAAGAGCCAAAACTGAGAACAAGAATGCAAGATAAAGACAATTATGAAAGGCAGAAATGGAAATGAATCAAAAACAGTGGAAGAAGAAAGTTTATGGTGTGGATTTGAGAAGGGGACACGCCACTTGGAGTATTGATTCTCCAAGATAAGTGTAGAGGGCCGCCACTTGAGAGCTCTCAACTCACTCAAGATAAGACCTAATGTCTTAGAGGCACAAACACCTCACCCAATTTGTGCAGAGTAACTTTTCTTTAATCAAATTCAACACAAAAAATACAATAGGTAGGCCTCCTATTTATAGTGAAGGAGCCTTGGAAAACAAGCAAGAGGGGTGGGATGGGAAAGTGTAATATGGTGCGGCTAGGGTGTTTGACCTTGGTCAATGCCGCACCATAAGCCTAGTCTTCTAGAAGCTAGGTCAAACAAGCTAAAGTGATAGCGTACCCCCCTTTTATGCTAAATGACACCTATTATATTGAAATTAAAAATAATGAAACCAACTGATGCTCAGCACCCAAGGCCTGTGCTCTGCTCCTCATGATCCTCTAGGGTAAACTAGGTGCTGAGGCAGTAGCTGGAGAATCCTGACCTGGCTTTATGTCTTAAGGCATGCTCCTTGTCTTCCTCCTAAGAGGTTGGGCCTGATCAGTAGGCGCACTCTCTCCTAGGTCCTTATCAAAGAGCTACATCCAGTCCTCAACACACCATTGAAAATTCACTAAGTAATCAAAACTAGATTACAAAACAACCAAGAGTATTGTGTAAGAATTAATGGCTTAAACAAAAGGGGGGGTGAATTGTTTGATGAAATATTTTCGCAAAGGATGATAAAGAATGAACTACTTTAAAGAATCATATAAGGAACAATTAAAGAAGCCAAGAAAACAAAGCTTTTAAAACTATAAACAAAAATATCAACTGATTGAAAAATCGGTTTAACTGGTTGTTTATAGCATAGAGGTAAAGACAAATATCAAACAGTATGTAAAAGGAGAATATCAACCGGTTGAAATTTTGTTTTAAGCGGTTGTTTATGACAGCAGAGGCAATATCAAATAGTTTGTAAGAGAGAGAGAGAGAGAGAGAGAGAGAGAGAGAGATCACACAACCAATTTATTTGTATTGGTTCACTCAACCCTGAGCTACATCCAGTCCCCAGAACAACCCCTAGGTATTCCATTAGTAACCAACAATAGATTACAACACAAACACCACCACAAAGAGGTGATCCTTTCACACAAGATCACTCACCCTCTTTGCCTTACAACACACACAAACAGAACAACCCTCTGCCAAGCAGATTTACTATTTTACAAAATATTCAAAGTAAACAATTACAAGAAAAGATAGGAACATATTACACCTGACTTTCAGGAAATCATAGGGCTCCTAGAACCACTTCTTGAACACTTGCAAAGCCTTTAAGCAATCTTGGAAACTTTTGGAAAAACTCTCTCTGAAATTAGATTCTAAATCTCTTTTTCTGCGTTTTGGAATGAAGAGGGTGATCCTTTTTTATAACTTTTTGAACTAACTGTTTTAAGCAGTTGATCACGAGCCATAAACAGTTTGAAAAGCCAACTGAAATCAGTTTTAACAAGTTTTTGAAAAGCTGTTAGAAATTAAAAAATCAACCGGCTGAAAAGACGAAATAACCGGTTGAATTGGTTATGACTGTTAGTCAACAAAGTCAAAATTAGTTGGAAAACCCTCCGAACAGGCTATGTGTAAAACAACCGATTAAACCAAGAAATCAATCGATTGTTTATCACTTAGCTTTGAAAAAATACTTTTCCTTTTTCAAAACAAGATTGCTTTAGCTATGCTATGGTTAAAGAGTGAAACTTACAAATTCTAAACACTCTAAAACTAATCCCTAACACCAGCAACATAGGCTCCAAGCTTCTTCACAGATTTGGGGTCATCAAAGCCTTATGTTCAACATATTGATCTTGGACCCTTAAAAAACACTCAATACTCTCAACAACAACATTGATTTCAGAAATACTATCTAAACCAGTTTACAACTCAATACAGTATAAAAGAATGAATCTCTATACATAATACAAATAGAACCCACTCCTAGGGTAACAAAAGCCACATGTCATTCACAAAAAATTCACCAAAAAAAATTTAAAACAAAAATTTACCACATATAGCAAATCTCTACCAATCAACCAATGAAACAATGACAAATGTCGCAACCACATGAGGCCACATTCTACTTATATAAGCACCCACGTCTCTCACTCCCTTCATTCCCTCCTCCCTAAACTCTTACTTTTTCCATTCCCTCCAAAACTCTGAGCTTTCTCTCTTCTTCCCCTTCTCTTTCACCGATTTGGCAACTGCACACCTTCTGCTCATTGCCTTACCACCTCTACAAATCTCTTCTTTAAGGTATTTTTCACTTGGCGCGATTTTTGAATTTTGAAATGGCAAAGGCCATGGATTTCTGAGTCTATATAAGTTCTTATTTGTTCTTTCATTTTCGGAAAAAAGGTACGTCTTTTATCATTTCTTTGCATTTTATTTTACGCTATTGTGAGGGTTTCTGACCTTAAAAATGATTTTTTGGGGTTTTCTTATGAAAGTTCCTTGCTTTTGATGTTTCTGCCGATTCTCTTCATCTCTTTTACGGTTTATTTGCTTCATTGTTCTTGATATCGTTGTTTCTTTGTGTGTTACGTTTTTTGCACCATAAAAATGATTTTTTTTTAGTTTTCTTATGAAAGTTCCTTGCTTTTGATGTTTCTACAGATTCTCTTAATCTCTTTTACGGTTTATTTGCTTCATTGTTCTTGATATTGTTGTTTATCTGTTTGTTACGTTTTTCGCACCATAAAAATGATTTTTTTTGGGTTTTCTTATGAAAGTTCCTTGCTTTTGATGTTTATGCTGATTCTCTTAATCTCTTTTACTGTTTCTTTGCTTCATTGTTCTTAATATCGTTGTTTCTCTATTTGTTACGTTTTTCGCACCATAAAATGATTTTTTTTGGGTTTTCTTATGAAAGTTCCTTGCTTTTGATATTTATGCCGATTCTCTTCATCTCTTTTATGGTTTCTTTGCTTCATTGTTCTTGATATTATTGTTTCTCTGTTTGTTACGTTTTTCGCACCATAAAAATGATTTTTTTTGGGTTTTCTTATGAAAGTTCCTTGCTTTTGATATTTATGACGATTCTCTTCATCTCTTTTATGGTTTCTTTGCTTCATTGTTCTTGATATTATTGTTTCTCTGTTTGTTACGTTTTTCGTACCATAAAAATGATTTTTTTGGGTTTTCTTATGAAAGTTCCTTGCTTTTGATGTTTATGCCGATTCTCTTAATCTCTTTTATGGTTTCTTTGCTTCATTGTTCTTGATATTTTTGTTTCTCTGTTTGTTATGTTTTTGGCACCATAAAAATGATATTTTTTGGGTTTTCTTATGAAAGTCCCTTGCTTTTGATGTTTCTTTCGATTCTCTTTATCTCTTTTACAGTTTCTTTGCTTCATTGTTATTGATATTGTTGTTTATAGGGATGAAATACTAAAGCCCCCAACCAAGGGAATATTTAGCTCCATGAACATCTGCGGTGAGGTATATTGTTTATAGGGTTAGAGTTAACTACCATTACTGTGGTACAAAATATGGTCAAAACTAATCATACTGTTGTATACAATTTTTTAAAGGATATTGCTTTTTTGGATTGTGTTTTCGCAATAGAATTTGCAACCTAACTTCGTGAGTTGTGGATTCTTCAAGATAGTAGTGGTGCAATGCATTATATGACCTACAACATGAATTTGTTGTGTTCGGTGATTAAGGATGGGTGGTCAGATTTAGCAGGAGTATTATGAATTTGAACATCATCATCATATAATGTTTTGTTATGTTGGTGAGAATAAATTTCATATTACGGTTTGGACTGAAATTGCTTCACCATCTTCTATTTTAAGATTTATGGATTCCATTAATCATACTCTACCGCTGTCTGATGGACCATTTTGTCATTTCACATTAAGAACTACTCTCTACCAAGGCGATGGACCTTACCTGGTGATCGTTCAGTTGCTTTCAATTTTTTTGATATGAATTATGAATTATTTTGAATTTGTTCATAACTTTTTGAATCTTTTTAATCGGCAATCTGTGTAGGAACTTCCTCCTCCATTTGGAACATCTATTCGGTCACGGATGTTCACTACTGTTGTTCTCCATGGTCCTTTAAAGGAGTTCACATGTGATGTTTTAATTGATGAATAGGCAATAGGATGTGTACAATTTGGTAGTGGTTGGAGGGAATGGTGTGAATTACATGTTCCAAGAGAAGGTGACAAACTGTTTTTTGAATGTGATAGTGAGAAGTCCTTTAACCACATTCGGGTCATTGTGGTTAGGGAAGAAGCATTTGGGTAATTGTGTACAATTTTTGCTTACATTTCGTTGTTACTTAAACAATGTTTTATATAATTATAATTATGCTTTTATAGTTTTATCATATTTTGCTTTTCTTTGCATTATACGTATTCATCATTATTATTGATTATTACTGTAAATGTCTTGACATGGTTTTTTCTGGTACATTTTTGTAAATGTGTTGGCATAGTTTCATATGTATAACACAAATTTGTGTTAGTACAGTAATTTTGGAAAAAAATATCTTGCATTGTGTTCAGTGTCCATTTTATGTTGTAATGTGTATTATGTTGATACAAATGTTGATATTTATATATAGAAATTGATAAATTTAGAAAATTTATAAAATATTGACAATTGAGCTAAAATGTTGGCATAAATTTAGGTGTTCAACTCAAAATTCAAGTTTTTGTATGAACATAAAAGTACTTGAAAAAATTCCTACACCGAAAATCATGTTTTCAATAATTAGTCATTTTTGTGTATTATTTATAGATTTGTTATTTTATCGAGTAGTTGGCATAATTTGATGTGCCCAACTCCATATGGTTGTTTCCATATAGAAACACACATTATTATCTTAAGTTGTAGAAGCAGAAGCCCATGTTAGTCTATTAATTTCGAGATATGAATAGGATTAACTTCGTTTATGTACAATTCACATATTGTAGAATGGGAATTTAAATTAAATGTAATGTAATTTTCATTTAATTTCCAATTAATATGTAATCTGTATTGGGTTATTTCTTATTTTAATAAAAATTGTTGTCAATTTATTTATAATTTTAATTCGTTTTCCCCAATAAAATTTTGAAAGACATATGCATACTAAATTTATGTTAATAAAATCAAAAAATTATACAGATTACATATTAAATGGAAATAAACTTAGATTTAAATTTAAATGATAAAAAAATTAATGGCATTGATTTTCATTCCATATCATTTTATGAACATGCAATAAATTATAAGGCCTAAAAATTAAATGGAATAGGAATAGGAATAAGATTAAATTCGTTTTTGAACAATTCACATATTGTAGAATGAGAATTTAAATTAAATGTAATGTAATTTCCATTTTAATTTTCAATTAATATGTAGTCTGTATTGGATTATTTCTTATTTTATTTTAAAAATAATTGTAAATTTATTTATAATTTTAATTTTTTCTCCAATAAAATTTTGAAAGACATGGAAACTGGAAAACATGGAAATTTTACCTATAATATATTAAGGAAACTGGAAACTTAATCTGGGTGGCTTATTCTGAAGGGCTTACTATGACAATGAAAACTGCCATTGAAGGATTTGTCAATGGAACAGTGCTCGAGTAAAAGAAAAGATCATCATATAAAGAAGATATTTAATGTTATTTTTAAATAAAAAAAATCATTAAAATTCTTAAATTATTCAAAATCTTAAATAAATAAATATTTTAAATAATTTAATATCCTTCTTAAATTATGTTATTTTCAACTTAAATACTAATCTAAATTATATAATGTCTTACTTAAATAAAAATATTAAATAGATTAAATTTTTAAATTATTCAAAATCCTAAATAAATATAAATCTAAAATTATTTCATGTCCAATTTAAATGAAAATTTAAAATAAATAATAGATTAGATTGCCTTTTTTTTCTTCTTATTTACGGTTACTTATTGTAATTTTTTTTCAAAAGTTTTATATAATAGTTATTGAATTAAAATATTTAATAAATTTTTTATTTTCTATTTATTGATTAAATAATATAATGAACTTTAAAGTAAGAATGGAACATACACATATAACTATATCACTATATTTCTTTTTTGGTTTTTTACTTTGTTTCTATAATAATTTAAATCTAACTTTTACTTTTATTTTTTTTATTGTTACATCTAATTTTTAATTTTATTTACTACAGATATACTTACAGAAATGATATTGAATTATATAATCTATTTAATTATTAATATTGTAATAAATATAATATTATAATTTTTTTATTGTATTTTTTTTTATAAAATGCCCCTGCCATTTACCGAAATCATGTTTCTGTTAAGAAGCACACATTTTTTTTTTATCTATTTTATATTAACTGGACTTCGTATAATGTAATTATGTAAATTTTTTACATTATTTCTTATTATTATTTCTTATTTTTAATTGCAGTAAGTATTGCAACATATTTTTGAGATGAATCTACATAACGGAGTTGGTGGTCAAGAGTCAAATTCTATTATTAGATGGAACTTTTCATTACTGTAATGTACATGTTGTTTACAAAAATAATTCATTCAATTTTTTTTTTACTTATATTTTTGTTCATGGCTTATTTTGTCTTAATATTTGGTAATATTGTTTCTGATTATATTATTAAAATTTAATCATGTATTCAATTGTTTTTCCATTTTGCAGAGAACTGGTGAGGCATGCATGTTTCCTTTACTCTATGAATTTGTATTTTTTTTAATTTTTATTAATATTATTTTATTGTAGTAGCAAAATTTCATAATATTCATTTCTTATCATTTTGAATTTTAATGACAAAGGTGGTTGCATAACTTAATGTATCTTCCACCAAAATCACGTTTCTGTTATTTGATGTACTTAATTTTACTTTTAACATTAATTTTTATTTTAAATATTATTTATTTGACATTTGACATTCTAAAATTACATTGTAAGAACTACTAAAGATATATTAATCCCACATAGGACTTACATAATGTAGTTGCTCACGAGGAGACCAATATAATAGTATAAATTTTATTGTAATGTCCACTTTGAAAAAAAATAAAATAAAATTCTACTTACTGTTCTTTAGTTATGAATTTTTGAGTACCTACATTATAAACTAAAGTAATTTCATGTTATTTTGTTATTATGGAATATATTATATTGTATTTTCTATTTGAATGTGTTACTTTATCAATTTTTGCACTCTATGGATAATAATAAATTTTGTACTTTAATAAAAAAATAAGACAAGTTTAAAAATATTAAATAGCATCAAATAAAAGAGTAGGGTTCCATTTATTAAATAATAAAAAATTAAGATTAAAATATAATAATATTAAATCAATATAAACACAAGAATATTAATCTTGAAAATTAATTTAAATAGAAAAAAGTGTAATTTTATTTAACTTAATTTATTAATAAGAAGATGATCAAATTAATTTCGGTTTGAGGGAGAAACTTTCTCAAAAAAGCAAATGGATTATTAGGTCTGTACACATACTGCCAATTCATTGTTCTTTTTTCAAGTCCTTTAATAGTCCATTAAAGGCAACTTATACTTTTTCCCGCGGATAAAAAATCTTAGTTCAAAAATGCCTTTACTTTCATCCCTTTTTACAGATTTCTTTATTGTGTTTTCTCCATTGTTGCAAAGTCCTTATTGTGTTAGGGATTTTTTTATACAATGCTTTATCATCACAGGTGGATTTTGTACTTTATATATCTACTTTTAGCGTTCTTTGTTGATGTTTATGGTCGACACCACAAGACCTTTAGTTTTCTTTCCCTTTGTCTTGCCAATATTTTCCAACTTTGATCTTTTCCGACCAAAAGATAATTATTTTAGTATTTTTTTAATTTGTTTGTGCATTCATATTATATCTCTTCTGATTCTTTGTCAAAATATTTTTTCATGAGTTTTCTGCAGTTTTTCTTATCTTTTTGGTTTTTTGTTTCTTACGTTTTTCTCTGTTGTTTGAGTTTCCGATCAAAGTTTCTAACTTTTATCTTTTTCGACCAAAAGGTAATTATTTTAACATTTCTTTTAATTTGTTGGTGCATCCATATCATACCTCTTTAGATTCTTTACCAAAATGATTTTTTATGCATTTTCTGCAGTTTTTCTTATGTTCTTTGTTCTTTGTTTCTTACATTTTTCTCTGTTGTTTGGGTTTCTGGTTAAAGTTCTCAACTTTTATCTTTTCCGACCAAAAGGTAATTATTTTAGCATTTCTTTTAATTTTTTGGTGCATCCATATTATACCTATTCAGATTCTTTGCCAAAATGTTTTTTATGCGTAGTTTTTCTTATGTTCATGATTCTTTGTTTCTTAGGTTTTTCTCTATTGTTTGGATTTCTGATAAAAGTTTCTAACTTTTATCTTTTCCGACCAAAAGGTAATTATTTTAGTATTTCTTATAATTTGTTGGTGCATCCAAATCATACCTCTTCAAATTCTTTGCGAAAATGTCTCTTTTACGATATGTTTCCAAAATTGTTTTCAGTGTTTTTTATGCAGTTTTTTTAGTTTTTTTTGTTCAAGATTCTTGCTCATTCTGTACATCTATTATACGGCTTGTTTTTCGCTTTCTTGTGTGCCTTGCATTTCTCTTTTCTGTCCAATTTTAATTTACTCATTCACAGTTTGTTTTTGGATTTCTCATATTTCTTTTTCTTCATCTAATTTGATCATTTGATTGTTTATTGGGTTTTGGTAGTTTTTTATTTATTTATTTGTTTTCTCCATTTTTTTTTTATATTTTCAGTTCCGTGTTTTTTAACTGTTTCTTGCTTCTATCTTTTGTTCCGATTTTGTTAATCTCTTTAACCATTTTTTTACACTTTCTGGTGTGCCTTGCATTTATCTATTTTGTCCATTTTTTATTTACTCATTCACCTCAAGAACTAAATCATTCATATTCCATTGTCTATTTATTATTCTTTTTCAGTTTTGTTGACAGGAAGGATATAATTAACATCCACTATGGCCTGTTACTATCATCGACCAGCGTTATGTTTATTGATACATGCCTTCATTAAATACCTGTCAGAACAATTAATTCACTATTTTATTTTTTTCTTTTTCACATACACTGTGGTTGTTCTCTATTCCTTATACACTGTTTTTAACATGCAGATTTCTTAGATATTTAGAGCAGGAAGTAATCGTTTTATCCCAACATTAAACAATTGGGATTCCGAAAAATAATTTCTTACAAAATTGAAATTTAAATAAATTTAAATAAATTTTTTTTATTACATTCTTTTCAAAAATATTATTTAATTATTTAATTTATTTATTATTTATTATTCATTTATTATTATTCATTTATTATTTCTTTTCATTATTATTTAATACTCTATTTCAATTGAAAGGACATGTTGTTTGAGCACACGGAAACACCAAGAATCCTGAGTCATATTTGGCTATTATAGTCTGGTTTTTTATTATTCAGAATCGTTTCCTACTTGTTTCTTTCTACTCTCTCTATTATTCACTTTCATGGCTTCCACTACTAAAGAAATTCTTATACTTGACACACGAGGTCTGATTTGGTCAATGAATATTTGTGGTGAAATATCTATTTTTTTCTTTATTTTCTTAAAGAAAGGTTTTAAAAGGAAGGTTTCCTGCTAAAACCATTAAACTTGGCAACAGTTGGAAGAATTTTTGTCTTCTTCATTCTTTTTGTGAAAGCGACAAAATTATCTTTGAATGTGATATCAGGAACCCTTCTTCTCATAGGGTTTTGCTACTGATGACAAATCATTATGTTACTTGGCGCGGATAATTTTATTTCTTTTCCTTTTAGGCTAATTGTTTCCAGTACTTTGAAATAAAGACAAATATTTAATTTTGGTGGTTTATTTCATAAATATTACTTATTTTTTGTGGTTTATTTCATAATATTAAACTCATAAAACTATTTTATGATTTTTTATTTGTTATTTATTTTTTCTTAATATTATGCAATGTTGATTGTGATTATATTGTTTATTATTAATTAGTTAGTGATTTATTAATTATTTGACGTTGTTAGGCATACATGTTTACTTCTGCTCTAGGGATTTTACAATTTGTTTTTGTTTATCAGTACTATTTGATTGTATTAATATGCTATCATTTGTCATTATATTTGATTTCAATTTATATCACACAAGGTGGTGGCATAATTTATTGTGCCTTTCACCGAAAACATGTTTTTGTTAAGAAACCCACATTTTTTTTATTAGTTTTACATTAATTGTACTTCCTATAATGTAATGAATTATACTTTTTTACATAATTTCAACCTTTTAATTGCAGTAATTAGTGCAAGATATTTTTGGAGATGGACCTACAGCTGGAAGTTGGTGGCCATGATTCGAATTTACCTTTATAATTTTTATGGAAATTAGTTCAAATTATTGTAATGTACATATTATAGAGAAAATTAACTAATTCATTTTTTTAACTTATAATTTGTGTATTACTTACATTGTAAACTTATGTAATCTTATCTTGAATTGCTTATGTAATATATTTAATTTCAATTAGTTTCTTTTTAATTTTTTATTCTTTATGAACAATTTGTAAATTGTAATAAAAAAGTCAAATAAAATTTAAAATGTCAAATACCATAAAAAAAATTGTCTAAGAAATTTGAAAATAGATAAAGAAATGACATTTTATTTTTTTTGAAAAAAATTAAATCAAGCGTAATAATATAATAATATAATCAATGTAACATCATTAACCTTCAAAATGAATACAAATTACAAATTCAAATTCAAATAATTTCAAACTTATTTAACGTAAAATAAGAATAATAACTAAATAAGTATGAGTGAAGCACTTTTTGGAAACACCAAATACACTCTTTCAAGAAAATAAATAAATTATAAATCAAATATTATTATATAAGAAATAAACTTCAGTATATACAAATAAATAAAAAAAATAAATATACTAATATAAACAATGTATAAAGATAAATAATATACGTAAAAAAATAAATTGTTTAAATATTAACAAACTGGTGTAGTTGTTAAATCCATGAAATAGAAGGCAAAGTAGAGGAGAGAAAGGTCAGACTTTTGGAGGCAATGGAGAAGGTTAGATTTTTGGTAACGGAGGAAATGAAGAGGGTGAGAAGAAGGGATGTGTATATGACCAGAACGTGGCTTTATGTGCTTCCGTCATTTGTCAATGTTTTTTTGGTTCATTAGTTGATGTAGATAGGAATTGGAAGAGTATGTAATTCAGAATTTTGTATTGTTTAATTTATTTATAAACAAAAATCATTTGTATATTATTCTTTAGTTATCATTAACTATTACTTATTTATTTTTATTAGTTATTTATTATTTATTATGTAATATTTATTTTATTTATTTTTATTTCATTTATGTATAATTATATAGTCATTTAGGCATTGTAATTTTTTTTTATAGAATACTCGTGTTGTACACGGGTATAGGGCTAGTTTATAATACACTTGGGCTTTACACAATCGAAGAACAATAGAAGAAATAACTCAGAATCCTATTTAACAGAGTAGCAATGATCCAAGTTATTAAGAATAATTCTAAAACTTCTTTGATTTTCTCACTTGCAAAAGGTTTTCAGTAAACTCTTTTCTTATTATTAAAATGATCAAAAAACAATCTTTATATAGACTTCAAAAGATGGTTAAATAGGTTTGATCATTTAATGAAATGTTTTTAAAGCATTTAAAAAACAATTTGAACATCATAACAACATTATGTCAAAATTACTTATTTGATTTTTAAAACAAATTGTTTTCATTTTCTGTTGAAAACTCAACATAGAAAGCCAGTTCGTTTATCGAAATAACTTATTGATTTTTCTTTAAAGAAAAAACAAAAGAAAACAAATCATTTTAAAATTCTTTTAAAAATTTTAAGTGTTTTTTAATCGATTGATGTGATAAATCAATTTGTTGAAAAATTTATTGTAATCATCATACTTAAACAGAAACAATTTCAATTGATTTAAAATACGAGTCAACTAACTAAAATTAACACAAATTTGAAAAATAAACTTTCAAAAGAGATTTCAAATCATATGAATTCGGATCATAACTATGCAAATTAGCAACTAAAAATCTACCTAACTAGACACACACAACAACATATTCTTCATGACAAATTTGGAAATCATCAAAGTCACCTTATTCAATAGAAAGAGAAAAATATATCCATAAATGTGAATGAATTCATGGTAACCAAAATTACATACGTTACAACTTTTTTATGTTTCTTTTTGTTATATCACCTTGTAATATACTAATTTTGAAGATATTCTTATCTAGGATTCCTATCTATGTTGTTTGTTATTGAAGTATGATCACATTAGAAAGTATAATTCACTTTCTAATATTTTGTTGAGAAAAAATTATTTAAAACAGATTTTTACTTTTTATGAACATATATTCATATAATCACTTGTGATAAGTTTATAATTAATTATTTATAGTTATCCCAACTTTCCATTTTTTTCTTGGATCACAAATAATCGATTATGTTAAAATAAGTTTTTTGTGAAGGTCTAAACTTAATTGTTTATATGAAATTTTAATTCATTATTTTGTCTAAAATTTGTTTCCACATGTTTCAAATGCAATCAATTATCTTAAGGTAAAATCAATTATGTCAAGCTTTTTCAAAGCCAAACTTTCACAAATAATCCTTTATAGTTAAATATAATTGATTATATTTATTATAAATCATTAATAATAATTTGTTGTTTTGGTAAGGTTATTTTTGAATTGTTTTCATTCTTAGTAGTTATTGATCGCTGCATTTATTTACTATGTTTAACATAGTTATTAGGATTAAAGTAGTGTAATTTGAAAATATTTATACGATATGAGATTTTAATGAGAGATCTTTCTCAAGAGGGAGGGTATGATGGAGGACCATCAAGCCACCACAACTTTGGACTAAGAAGATAGAGATTTGATTAGAACATCCATTTCTAAGAGTCTATATTCACCAACCATTAGCATATTTTCCATTCAGTTTTATTCATCTATTTAACCCACAAAGTGCCTTCATCAAACTGTAACAAACAAAAGAAATACAAAGAGCTACATGGATTCAACATAGAACTACATCTCCTCTTTTCTACACTTTTCTTCACAATTCTTTGCATATTGCTTTTTTTTGTGTTCTTTATGTGCAACCTTGGTTGGAATGTTTTGCCATGCTTCCTTGCTGATATTTTCACATTTTTTTTCTATTTTACATGCCCTTTTTGACTAGGAATTTTTTCTATAATTTGACAATAATCAATCATGACACATGAAGAACATGAAGAGAATAATGAATTGTAGAGAATTGTGCATAAAAGTAAAGAAAAAAGGAAAAAAAAAGATGAACCTTCAAAGCCAATATGCCCTGTGCATGGAGAATGACTCAATAGATTGAAATTCTCCAAAACGCCAAGCGCATCTACATCCACTGAGCAAATTAAGGCCATAACATTTAAAGATTCCTGAGACGAAAATGTTGAGTGAATGGCAAGAGGCTGAGTGAATAGATTACTTAACCATGAAGAAATCCGAAATTCACTAGAAAAGGCTAAAGCCTAATTGCACCAAGGTTGGAATTAGGAGGATTTCGCTTGGCACCTAAAACAAGCCAATCCTTCCTAATGACTAAGATTTTGCAGAGATTGGGTAATGAAAACCATCCAGCCTTGAAACATTTGGCTAAGAAGATTGGAAGCAGAAAAAGGATTTTACAAGACTATCATCTCAGGGAGAATTAATGTTGTCTGCTCTTCCAGTTTTATCTAGTTTTATAAATATTATACAAAGTAGTATAGGCTTTATTTTGGGCTTGTATTTGGGCAATTTTCTTGGGTCATGCTTTGGGCCAATTAGAGTAGGGTGTAAATAGAAAAAGAAAGGGTCTAGCTAGAGTTGTAGTTAGGCCTCCTTGGACCCAATGCAACTCTAGACCATCTAGGGTACACAAATAAATTACTAGAGTGCAAATAGAAAGTATGGAGTGACAAGGAAGGCATGAAGGTCCACATGTCATCTCCTTAATAGAGAGGATTCCCACCAATGCCAAAAGGACATTTGTCTTCATGGGAATGGAGAGGATTCTCTCCAATTAGAGGAGGACACTTATCAACCACTAATTTGAGAGGATTTGCTCCAATTAGAAAGAGTCACTTGTCCTTCTATGAGTGGAGAGTTTTTAGGGTTAAAGCTTGCACCTTGGCTACCCATAGTACTATAAATACAAGTGCTATCCTCCTAGTAAATGAGATTTGAATTGATAATGAAATGCTGCCCAAGTTGCTAGCTCATTTGTCTTCAAATTCTCACTCTCAAGTTTGCACTTCTATTAGTGTTTTGCTTGAATCTTCTTAGAAGTTGGTCACACCTCTTCTAAGCCTCTACTTCCCCTCTTCATTTCATCTTCTCCACACTTTCATTCAGCCATTGATGTCACTTTCAAGTCCACTCTTCTGCAACATACAAAACTAAAACAAAATAAAAAAAAGAAGCCAAAACAAGCTAGTTTTGCATCATTTGATATCAGAGCTTAGGTCTTCAAGAGATAAGTTGTTCTAACTTTTGTTCTTCGATTTTCGTGTTGTTCCTCAGTTTTTACAATGTCTTGAATATGTTTTAAATGTGTTTCCACCATTTAAATGTGTTTGTGTTTAGTTTAATCGGTTCAAAATGCTAAATACTCCTTGAACCATTCAAATTTGTGTTGTAGGATCTCTATTTGTATTTACTTGATTGCTTTTGATGTTTTTTGAGTCTTCTTTCATTTTCTTTTGGTAAAAACAGTTTATGTTGGTTTCATTTTTATTTTATGATCCATTTTTAGTTGTCTAAAGTCATGTTGCTTCCATATATGTCATCAAATCAAGTAGTCCTTTGTTTGATTTTTTGTTTCTTATTTTTACAATGAATGTCCATGTGGTTTGAGTCATTTTGTGCCTTTTGTGTGCTCTTCTTTTTATTTTTTTGAGTCTTTTATATTGTTATTAGATCATTAAGAAGTTCCTTAGATTTAGGTTTCTATTATGTCTTAAGTTTCAATTCTTTTTTTCAAATCCCTTAAGTTTATTCTTTTCTAGTTTTTGTGAAAATTTGTCTCTGTTGTGAAAATTTATTGTTGGTTTGTATTTTGGTAAAAAAATCTGAAAAAATTCACAAAATCCTATTGAGATGTTGTTGATATCTAGTTAAAATAGAACGTCCAAAACCAAAATAGAAAAAAAAGTTATAAATAGTAAAAGTCAGGATATTTTCGGTCTAGAAAAAACAGTTTCAGTGTGGTGTTGCTCTCAATAACAATTTAGTGCACCTTATTCCTTCGGCTTTTTGACCTGAAATTTTTACCACACCTTAATGGATGTGTTGTGGAGTTGGGATAAAAGTTTGGGACTCAAATTCATTATAATATTTCTCCAGTAAATTGTTTAATCATATTTGCCAGTGTTGAAAACCAGTTTCAATCTCTGAATATTGATATCGTAGTGTTTGATTTATTTCTCTCAGAATACACATCTGTTTGACCAAAATTTTTTTTTGATCCAATATTGTGTTGATATTCTCACATAAAAATTTCATACACAAAATGTTTCTAGATGAATTTTCACAAATTTTGGAAGTTTCAGTGTCTGTTTCATTCTAGATTTTTTTTTTGAAATCTATTCTAGTGCTATTCTTAGGTTTCCTATTTGAGTGCTCACCGTTTTTGTTAGCTTTAATTGTTGATTTGTGTCTTAAAGTACTCCTTGCAGTTTTCATAATAATTCCATTTGAGTTTAGCAATTTTAATTGAGCTTTTCTTGATTTTTTTACTTGTTGGCCTCATAAGGTGAAATTCATATTGAGTGGAAGTTTGGTTTTGAAGTTGTGAAGCTAATCTCTAGTTGTTTATTCATAGCTAAAGGCTAAAAATAGTGATTATTTGGAGAGGGCAGCAATTAAAGACAAGAATCAAGTTTATATAAAGAGAAGGAAGATTTGACAACTTGAAGAAAAGAAAATCATTACAAAAAAAAATTGTAGTAATAGTAGCATTGTATCACGAAACCTTTATGTTCAAATTTATTTTCCTTGCTTATTTCTTTTTACATTTGTTGGTGGGGAAAATTCTTTCAAAGCAATCCCATTAAAAAACATTGTAATAGCTAAATTCGTTCATTAGTCGTGAAAGTGTGTCAAGGGGCTCCAAGTGTCACTTGCACTTTCTCATAGGACACGTTTAGTTTACTTTTCCGTCTTTCCTTCTTTATTTTCTTTGTCTTTAACTCCTTCTTGTTTAATTTCTAAGTCTCCGAGATACCTAGGTGATTGCTCTTCATTTGTAGTTGATCTTCTTTGATCACTAGGACACCTTGCATACATCACATTCAGGAAATAAAATTGTTTTGAAGTTTCTTTTGAGAGAAATTTGTTAAGCCTATCCAAGGCAAGCTCTGGCTAAGGAAAGACTTGGTATTTAAGTAGTCCTAGTGACTCACCACTCTTCCCTGGGAGTGAACTTGGAGAAAGTTTGACTTTTTACCTTGATTGGAACTTCACCAAACCTAAACCAATTTGTGAATATACTTCTATCACTCATTTTTTAAGTAAATTTTTGGTTTAATTACCTTCCCTACATTTAGGGTCAATATTCAATTTAGTATTGTGGTTTTAAAAAAATCAATTTGGTCCCTATGTTTTTCAAAATGTATACAAATTGGTTCTTTTCGTTAAGTTGTTCCTTACGGCGTTAAATGTTAATTACGTGGAAGAGAGATGTGGAATCAAGAGATGATGTGTCAAGTGGGGCATCCCCTAATGTCTTAACCCCCACGTCTCCAGCTGCGGCGTCAGTGATATCCAAATGTTCTCGCAGCTCCGTCACCGTCACTGGTCTTACTCATTGATTACTGATACTATAACAAAGAGATAAAGATGTAACATTTTCAACCCATAAAAAACATAAAGTGATGGAAGAGGCCCAAGCCCAAGCCCAAGTCCAAGTCAAAGGTCAAGCCCAAGCCCACTAAATAGAAGATATAGGCCAACTACAAGAGCTATGGCAAGAAGAATCCAAGAGGATTGGGACACTGCTACTGATGGCAGAGAAACTTTCCTCTATATGTTTAAAAATGCCATAAGTTTAGTGTAGGGTAGAATTTAATTTTTGTCAAAATAGAATAGGAAATTTTATTTGTAAATTTTTTTAGAATTAATTTTGGCACCTAATTACCAACCTAGATTAAATTAGGGTTTCTAAAACACCTAATTTAATCTAGGCCGGTCATGAGAAGGCCATGGAGGAGTGCATAAGTAATGCTAGTCACACCTCCCTAGTCACACCTTCCATGTGCTCTCATTTGGCACCAATTTTGCTTGCATTTCATTTGAATTTGGGTTTATGAATTCCAGCCCTCTATTGCTATAAAAGGAGGTGCTTGGCTCATGTAATTCTCAAGATTAATTTGAGTGAAATTGCTGTCAACTTTGTGCCAATTATCAGTCTTGTCTCCTACCTCTAGGATAGACACCTTTAGCTTCATTCTTCATCTAGTCAAGTGAGATGGCCTCACCACTCACTCTCCACACCTAACACTTCACCTTCAAGGAAACCACAACTCCTAGGAGCTCCTTGCACGTCTTCAACCATAGCTTCCGCCACCTTCAAATTCGTTTTCAGCTCATGGAAGAAAGCACTCAAGCTAGGCTACATCAAGTCGTATCTAGAGCCATGGTTCTTCAAGAGCTAAGTGTCTTCTTCTAATTTTTTTGATTTTGTGTTGTTCTTCATATTTCCGTGTTGTTCTTCATTAGATCCTTGAATGTCTTGCTATTTTTTGCAATTTAATTTTGATTTGAATGCTGTTTGGATGAATCCAATCGGTAGAATGTGTTCAACTTACCTTGGTGAACAAAGCCTTAGGATTAATGAGTATTATCAACCACCCCCAAGGAGAGCTAGAAAAGAAAGTAGTAAGGAGGTTAGGGTAGACTTACCTTATTTCCATGGGAAAGAAAATGTAGAAGCTTACTTAGATTGGGAAATGAAGGTAGAACAATTATTTGCTTGCCATAGAGTAAGTGAGGAACGAAAGATACCCTTAGCTTTCAGGGAAATGTTATGTATTGGTGGACTGCCTTAGAGAGAGATAGGCGCCTTCAATAAGGACCCTCCCATAGAATACTGGAATTATCTTAGGGGAGCCTTAAGACGCCGTCATATCCCTTCCTACTATAATAGGGAGTTAATGGACAAGCTCCAGAGACTCCAATAGAAATCTATGAGTGTGGAAGAATATAGGCAGAAAATGGAGCTTTATATAATGAGAGCCTCCATTAGGGAGGAAGAATCCACCACAATAGCAAGATTTTTGAGTGGACTCAATCTTGAGATTAGAGATAGAGTTGAACTTTTACCCTACAGAGACTTGAATGATTTAATTCAACTTTGCATCAAAGTTGAACAACAAAATTTGAGAAAAATATCAAGTTATAGGGAAGGTTCATATTCTAACTCCTCCCAAGAGAGAGTATAAAAGGGAGGAACCCATTATAAAAAAAAACCAAAAGAAACTCCCAAGAAAACAGAAATAGATACCTCTAGCTCACAAACCCGTAGCAGAGACACTAAATGTTTTAAGTGCTTTGGTAGAGGTCATATAGCTTCCCAGTGCCCAAACAAGAGAACCATACTCTTAAGAGGGAGGGATGAATATAGTATCCAAAGTGAAGAAGTTATTGGGGGAGAAGAGAAAGTAAATAGTGAGGGAGTGTATCCATGTGAGGGGGAGTTAATGATGATCCGTAGAACCCTCAACAACCAACCTAGTGTGGACCAAGAGTCACAAAGAGAGAACATCTTCCACACAAGATGTAAAGTTTTTGAAAATGTATGTTCTCTCATTGTGGACAGTGATTCCTACTGCAATTGCTGTAGCTCTAGGATGGTTGAGAAGTTGAATCTACAGGTAATACCTCATCCTAAACCTTATAAAATTCAGTGGATAAATGAAGATAGGGAATTAACTATAGATAAGCAAGTGAAAGTCAAGTTCTCTATGGGAAACTATAAAGACAAATTTTTATGTGATGTAGCTCCAATGGAAGCTTGTCATATTTTATTGGGTAGAGCGTGGCAATTTGATAAGAAAACTATGCACAGTGGTCTTACCAATGAGATTAATTTCACTCACAGGGATAAAAAGTTTGTACTCTATCCCTTATCACACTCATAGGTGATAAAGGATCAAGTACAAATGAAAATCAAAAAAGAGGAAGGAAAAAAGAATAGAAAACCAAGAAAAAGCCCTTAGGTAAAAAGAGGCGTGGGAGAAGAGTGTTCCTTCCCACAAGGTCATTCAGAAGGAAGAAAAAGTTGAAAACAAAGTTAAAAAAATACTTCTTTCTGAACAACCTACACGCCTCCTGCTGTGTAAAGGAACACTTACATGCACTGCCACATCTTCTGAAGCTAGTATTCTACCTCCTCAGGTAAAAGAACTTTTAAAAGAGTTTGATGATTTATTCCTTAAGGAAGGACCATTGAGACTTCCCCCTTTTAGAGGAATAGAACATCAAATAGATTTAGTTCCAGGAGCCAGTCTTCCTAATAGACCAGCTTATAAAACTAATCCTGAGGAAACCAAGGAGATAGAATCACAAGTTCAGGATTTGTTGGAGAAGGGTTGGGTTCAAAAGAGCCTCAATCCTTGTGCTGTACCTGTCTTGTTGGTGCCTAAAAAAGATGGCAAGTGGAGAATGTGTTGTGATTGTATGGCCATCAACAACATCACCATCAACAACATCACCATCAAGTACAGGCATCCAATCCCAAGACTAGATGACATGCTTGATGAATTGCATGGGTCTACTATATTTTCCAAAATTGATCTTAAGAACAGATATCATCAAATATGAATTAAAGAAGGTGATGAATGGAAAACTGCTTTTAAAACCAAATTTGGACTATATGAGTGGTTAGTTATGCCTTTTGGTCTCACTAATGCACCTAGCACATTCATGAGGCTAATGAATCATGTCTTGAGAGATTGTATAGGTAAATACGTAGTAGTTTATTTTGATGATATTTTATTGTATAGCCAAAGCCTAGAAAACCACCTAAGTCGCCTTAGGGAAGTTCTCTTAGTGCTTAGGAAAAATAGTCTTTTTGCTAATATTGATAAGTGTACCTTTTGTGTTGATAGTGTAGTGTTTTCAGGTTTTATAGTTAGAAAAAATGGGGTACATGTTGACCCCGAAAAAATCAAAGCCATCCGAGAGTGGCCAGTTCCACAGAATATGGGAGAGGTTAGGATTTTTCATGGTCTTGCTAGCTTTTACAGAAGATTTATGCCTAACTTCTCAAGTCTAGCTTCTCCACTCAATGAGTTAGTGAAGAAAGACACTCCATTATGTTGGACAGAGAAGCAAGATCAAGCTTTCCAAAGGCTTAAAGCTTTGCTCACTAATGCACCCATTTTAGCTCTACCAAATTTTGCAAGAACTTTTGAGCTAAAATGTGGTGCATCAGGAGTAGGCATAGGTACGGTATTATTGCAAGGTGGACATCCAATTGCTTATTTCATTGAAAAACTTCATGGTGCCACCCTCAACTACCTTACCTATGATAAGGAGCTCCATGCACTTGTGAGGGCCCGGAAGACTTGGGAGCACTATCTAGTATCCAAAGAATTTGTTATTCATAGTGATCATGAGTCTTTAAAATACCTAAAGGGTCAGCATAAGTTGAGTAAATGCCATGCAAAATGGATGGAATTTCTTGAACAATTCCCTTATGTTATCAAATACAAGAAGGGCAATACTAATATTGTGGCTGATGCTCTCTCCAAAAGACACGCCCTCTTTTCAAAACTTGGTGCCCAAATTCTTGGATTTGGAAACATACATAAATTGTACAAAGAAGATCAAGATTTTGCATCCACTTTTGTTAAATGTGAACATAGAGCACAAAGAGGATTTTATGTGTCTGAGGGGTATCCTTTTAAAGAAGGAAAACTCTGTATACCCCAAGGAACACATAGAAAGCTTCTTGTAAAAGAAACACATGAAGAAGGTCCCATGGGCCATTTTGGAGTTGATAAAACTCTAGAGCTTTTAAAAGGAAAATTCTTTTGGCCGCACATGAGAAAAGATGTTTAGAGACATTGTTTTAGATGCATTTCATGTTTAAAAGCTAAATCTAAAATAATGCCTCATGGACTCTATACTCCTTTGCCTGTTGCAAATGCTCCATGGGAAGACATTAGCATGGACTTTATTTTAGGACTTCCTAGGACTGCAAGAGGTTTTGATTCTATTTTTGTGGTTGTGGATAGGTTTAGTAAAATGGCACATTTTATACCATGCCACAAAATAGATGATGCAAACAATATCTCTAGGCTCTTCTTTAGAGAAGTGGTGAGACTTCATGGTCTACCCAAAAGCATAGTGTCTGATAGAGATCCAAAATTTATAAGTCATTTCTGGAGAACTCTTTAGGAAAGGCTTGGAACTAAGCTGAAATTTTCAACTTCTTGTCATCCTCAAACGGATGGACAAACTGAAGTAGTAAATAGATCTCTTTCAACTATGCTTAGGGAAATTATGAAAGGCAACCACAAATCTTGGGATGAGTACCATCCCCATATTGAGTTTGCATATAACCGGGTAGTCCATAAAACTACCAATATTTCTCCATTTGAAGTTGTATATGGTTTAATCCTCTTACACCTTTAGATTTGTTGCCTCTTCCTAATCCACAAGAATTTGTGCATAAAGAAGGAGTAGCAAAAGCTGAATTTGTTAAGAAAATGCATGAGAGGATTAAAAATCAAATACAACAGCAAATAGAGAAATATGTAAAGCATGGCAATAAGGGGAAGCGAGAGATAATTTTTGAGGAAGGAGACTGGGTTTGGCTACATCTTAGAAAGGATAGATTTCCCACCATAAGAAAATCTAAGCTTAGCCCTCGGGGAGATGGACCCTTCCAAGTTCTCAAGAGAATCAATGACAATGCATACATTCTGGATTTACCTGAAGAATATGGAGTTCATAATACTTTCAATGTTATGGACCTAATCCCTTTTGCAGGAAGTAATGAAGAAGATGAAGCATTGGATTTGAGGACAAATCCTCTCAAGAGGGAGGGGATGATGGAAGAAGCCCAAGCCCAAGCCCAAGTCCAAGTCAAAGGTCAAGCCCAAGCCCACCAAATAGAAGATATGGGCCAACTACAAGAGCTATGGCGAGAGAATCCAAGAGGATTGGGACACTGCTACTGATGGCAGAGAAACTTTCCTCTATATGTTTAAAAATGCCATAAGTTTAGTGTAGGGTAGAATTTAATTTTTGTCAAAATAGAATAGGAAATTTTATTTGTAATTTTTCTTAGAATTAATTTTGGCACCTAATTACCAACCTAGATTAAATTAGGGTTTCTAAAACACCTAATTTAATTTAGGCTGGTCATGAGAAGGCCATGGAGGAGTGCATAAGTAACGCTAGTCACACCTCCCTAGTCACACCCTCCATGTGCTCTCATTTGACACCAATTTAGCTTGCATTTCATTTGAATTTGGCTTTGTAAATTTCAACCCTCTATTGCTATAAAAGAAGGTGCTTGGCTCATGTAATTCTCAAGATTAATTTGAGTGAAATTGCTGCCAACTTTGTGCCAATTCTCACTCCTAGGAGCTCCTTGCACGTCTTCAACCATAGCTTCCGTCACCTTCAAATTCGTTTTCTGCTCATGGAAGAAAGCACTCAAGCTAGGCTACATCATAAAGTCACTCTAAATCGAAGAGAAGGTAGAGTAGCGGAGGAACAAGGAAATATAGAAGTAGGGAATGTGAGGGACGGTGGTGATGACAAGGGTGAGGGAGGGTTTACAATTTACAAGATGCTATCCTAGTACCACTGCCACGACACTTGTCAATACAAATTGGAGTTTACAATTTACACTATAAATCCTTTTTCCCTTTTTTATTCATTTTTGCTACTTGACTTGGGGAATTGGATGATAATGGATGCAGAAGAAAACATTAAACTGGGCATTGTGAATGAATAATAATTTTTTATGATTGGAACGGTAGCCTAAACCTCTCACCTAACAAATAAATAAGTTTGCAATGGTAGACACGTTTGCAACTATAGATGTGGTGGTTTCTTCCTCCCTCAAATCTCTCACCTTATCCTCCTTCTTTTCTATCTTTTTTTTTCTTTGTATCCACGTTGGCCCATTCACATCTTGAAGATTCTTTGACCAGTTTCAACTTCACCACATGAATAAAATGGTGCGACATTCTCTGACCAGATTCTTTAAAGATTTAATGCCTAAATGCAAAGAAGAAAAAAAAACATGTTATGTTCGGTGCAAAAGAAAATGAACATGACCAAGGAACAGCTCACCGGAACTGGAGCCGGGGGCAACTCATTGACGCCGCAGTTGGAGGATGTTGGAGGAGGCTTGGTTGGAGGAGAAGTTGCCATAATGGTGGAAGAGATGTTGCAAGAGACACGGGGGTTAAGGCATTAGGGGATGCCCCACTTGACATGTCATCTCTCGATTCCACATCTCTCTGCCACGTAATCAACATTTAACATCGTAAGAAGCGACTTAACAGAAAGGACCAATTTGTATATATTTTAAAAAACATAGGGACCAAATTAATTTTTTTTTAAAAACCACTATACTAAATTGAATATTGGCCCTAAATGTAGGGACAAATAAGGTAATTAAACCTAAATTTTTTTTTGAAAACCATTTCTTTTTAATTTCAAAATGAGTGATCATTTACATGCATCAAGTGTACAAGGAAGTAATAGGGAACGAGAAAATGCCTATGGGTGGAGAGAGGAGAATCGAATTTTGAAAGAAGATAAAGATAGAAAATGGGATGAGATAAAAGAAATATTTGGCAAAATGGTTCTCAACCAAAATAAGGACAAAAGGTTTGAAGAAGAGAAGCCTATTCATAGAAGAAAGATTTATAACTCCCATTATCAAAGAAAGGAAGGGGTGTGTTTTGAGCCTAGAAGTTTATATTATTCTACAGAGCCTGAAGTATACATTCCCTACTTTGATAGAAACAAAAAAGATTAAGAATATTTAGAATGGGAGACAAAGCTTAATCAAACTTTTAAGAAATACAAAGTGGACGAATATACTGGATTTTTCTTGGCTAGCCTATGTTTTTAAGAATATCCTAGGTCTTGGTGGCAACAAAGGCAACTTGATGTTAGAATTGGTACAATATCAAAAGAAGAGTATTGGAGTGATTTTAAAGGCGTCTATGAGAAGAAGATTTGTTCCGCCTTCATATGATAGAAAAAGAAAGCTTAAAGAAGAAATGAAAGAGCTTGTTAGAATAGGAAGAAAATCTGTAGACGGAGAAAAAGAATATGCTAGAAGAGAAAAAAAGTTTAAAGAAAAATTACAAGCTCTTGCCAGAAAGAAAGAAGAGAAAGAAAAAAGAGAAAGAGAGGAGAATGAAAGGAAAGATAGAGAAGAGAAATAAAAAAGAGAAAAAGTGATGATAGAAAAGGAAAGTATAAAAACCTATTTTTCTGAAGTTGAATTAGATATTGATAACATTTTCCCTTCAATTACAGAACCTTGTGAGTAAGTGCTTGAAGAAAAGTATGTGTCTATAGAGTAACCAGATATAGATATAAATTGTTTCTGCACAAAAAATACAAATGAATGTTTGATTGAAAAGGAAGAAGAAGAGGAAACCAACAAAGAAGAAGAGTCTTCTACAACACCCCCTGCAAGCATAGCTAAGAAAGAATCCTTAAAGGGGGATTGCAATACTTTGAACTCTTCTTTTCAATTATATAATGCTCATTCTCTTCACAAAAATCTCAAAAACAACACTTTGTGAGGTTTTTGCCTAGCTTGAGCAATAAACAACACACTAAACAAAAATATTTTTGAAAAAGGCCATATGTTTTACTTTCAAATTTTTTATAAAAGGCCTTATTTCTGTTCTATTTTCTTTTCTTTTAATTTTCTTTTAATAAAGAAAATTGTCTTATATTTGTTTGATGTCTATTGTAGAATGACATTTGATCCAGGAGGACAATAACAAATGAATAGAGACTGCTGTCATTATGCATCATTCAGATCTGAGGACAGATCCTTTTCAAGAGGGAGGGAATGATGAAAATCATCCAGCCTCGAAACATTTGGTTAAGAACATTGGAAGCAGAAAAAGGATTTTAGAAGACTCTCATCTCAGGGAGAATTAATGTTGTATGCTCTTCCATTTTTATCTAGTTTTATAAATATTATACAAAGTAGTATAGGCTTAATTTTGGACTTGTATTTGGGCCATGTTTTGGGCTAATTTTCATGGGCCATGTATTGGGCCAATTAAAGTAGGGTGTAAATAGAAAAAGAAAGAGTCTAGCTAGAGTTACAATTAGGTCTCCTTGGACCTAATGCAACTCTAGACCATCTAGGGTGCACAAATAAATTACTAGAGTGCAAATAGAAAGCATGGAGTGGCAAGGAAGGCATGAAGGTCCACATGTCATCTCCTTAATGGAGAAGATTCAAGCTTGCACCTTGGCTGCCCATAGCACTATAAATACAAGGGTTAGCCCCCTAGTAAACGAGATTTGAATTGATAATGAAATGCTGCCCAAGTTGCTAGCTCATTTGTCTTCAAATTCTCACTCTCAAGTTTGCACTTCTATTAGTGTTTTGCTTGAATCTTCTTAGAAGTTGGCCACACCTCTTCTAAGCCTTTACTTCCCCTTTTCATTTCATCTTCTCCACACTTCCATTCAGCCATTGATGTCACTTTCAAGTCCACTCTTCCGCAACATACAAAACTAAAACAGAAAAAAAGAAGCCAAAAAAAGCTAGTTTTGCATCATTGGGAGGATCTGAAGCCAATCCCTAAAAAATCCCTGACTCTGGAATATCAATAAGCCCAAAGATTGAGGATTGAAGCTTAAAAAGTAATGCTTATGGAAGGAAAAAGCCAATCCACTAAGAAGATTGGCCTACATTGAGTGAATTAGTAATCTCCCTATGAATCCTATTTCTAAAATCTATAAATAGAGAACTTGGGGTCATGTTCAAATCATTGAGAGGCACTGAGAAACACCTAAAGAAAGCCTTTCAAAAGGCATTTAGGAAGCTAGAAGGATAATGTAATATCCATATAGGCTTTGATAAGGAGATTCTGTTTATTGAGGCTGAAGGAGCCTGAACCTTAGAATCTAATAAGGTCAAGAAAGTCAAAAGCCTCAACAAAAGTAAGACCATCCTCTGGAGAAAGGAACCTAGAAGCCAAGTTGGCCAAACCATTAAAGAATCCATGTTTTTTGTAATTTAGCTTCTCATCTTACATTGTATTGAATGAAACTATGATATTTTTGGAGTAACTGTTGTTTATAGATGCATGTTTCTCTTTTGTATTCAAAATCCTTGGGTCTGGTAGTGTTCTTAATGCTCAATGGTGAGGACAGACCATTGATTGTCCACAAAACATGAATGAGACCGGAAGGTGATTTCATATTTCTGAACCCTATTCATCTAACCAAAGGATTCAATGATCATAGTGCGCAGAGATGAAACTATGGTGAATTGTTCCATCTTAAAGCAAAAGTAAGATCATAACAACGACTTACTGCTCTAGATAACCTTGTGTGAGGAATCGACTAGGTTTGGCCAGAATAGGAACAAAGATTTTGAATAAAATATTACATTTATATGAATAAAAATAACAAAGAAAAGTCACAGGGTTATTCCAATTCCAACATCTGTGCTACATTGTTATTTCCTTACTTTAGTGGTGATAGTGTCCTTCTCTTCCTGTTTGGATTCTTTGATGCAATGGATGGAGTTTGGTGAAAGTAAATAGTTGAATGGAACAAGGAAGAACTTTTACGAGTTCTAGGGACAGTGGAGTATCCGTAAGGTGTATGGAGAGTGATAGGTTAGGCCTAACCACTTGAAAAGATGAAGGAGAGATCAAGAGAGGTGCTTACCCTAAAGAGAGAAGACTAAGGAGATTTTTGGCTAAACAATTCAGCAACATAACTCTATATTCATTGATCTCAAAAAATAGTAGCCAAGCACCCTTATTTATAGGTGAAGGGGCTGACCATTTACAAGAGAAACTGGTGGGAGATTTGAAAATTCAAACTAGGCACCAAGCTTGTCACACTTGCCATGTGAATGGAGTGTGTTCCGTGTGATTATTAGGTTTACATGTGACTGGCCTAGGGTTTAATGTTGGCCAAAGTGAGCTCAATTAAATCATTGGTAGGTTTAAAACCCTAACCTTAGTCTAATTAAGGCCAAAATACTAGTCCGAAATCTACATTACTTGGCCCAATTGTTTAGGCCCAATTTATTTACAAGAAAATTAAATCCTATTCTAATTTTTACAACTAGGTCATGACTTTTAAAATTTATATAAAAGGATGCATTCACTAAGTTTCACTCTTCTTGTATTCTCCTTTCCATTGCCCTAGTAGTAGTTTGCAGTTGGACAATTTCCATGAAGTGGTATATTTAACACTTCACCTCTCGATCTAAATATTTTATTATTATTATTATCATTGTTATTAATAAAATTAATTATCTTATAAATCTTATATGCAAATCATTTTCTTTTCACTTATCACTTCATTATAAAAGATAATTATATTAGACATCAATAAATTTCCTGTGGATATGACAATCATCAACTATACTATAGTTGACTCGGTCCGCTTACTAATTAAAAGAGTGAGCTTCTTTTGAGCTTAACCTGATTTGCACAAACCACCACCAAGTTTTCTAGCACTTCTGCCAAGGACTTAACATATCCCACGCATCAAGCGCGGAACAATCTTTTCCAATGAAGATGCAGTGGAGAAATGGAGTTAGAGAGTTAGTTGCAGAGGGTTTGGAGCAATGGAGAAAGAGAGAGGTGCAAAGTTAGCTTCAAAGGGTTTGGAAGCGATGAAGATGGAGCAATGGAGAAAGGGAGCAAAGGAAAGCAATGTACTAATGGAGTAAGGGAAGCACAAATGAATGCACAAGGGAGAATATAATAGAAAGAAGAAAGAGCTTGAAAGAGATGAACATAGAAATTAGGCGCATAAGGGTTTTGGGTTTATAAAAAGCAATATAGGCAACGATTCTTAGTAAATGACTGTCATCTATCTCAAAAACCAACACTTTAGACTATGTTTGTCCAAAAATCATAGTCTATTTAAACATTTTAGGCAACAGTTTTACCTGTAACCCACATTTATAGGTTCACAATAATTTCAAAACAACCACCTCTTTTAAATAGACAACTCATATTTTTTTATCATCGCCTATGGAGTATCATCGTACTGTACTTTTGCACTAGTCTTGAAGTTCTGCATCTTTCTTGATTGAAAGGGGCAAGGTGGAAAAGAAAATGAAGTGGTGCATAGAGAGTAATCAGAAGAGTGAAAAAGGGTAATTTTATTTCATATGTGCTGCATCTGCTGATGCCACAATTTTTTATATTACAAAAGCAAAGAGGAAACTCTAATGGGCTTGATAAACAAAAAATCAAACAAAGCCCAAACTAAGGAAAAAAACCAAAAGGGCAGAAACAATAAAACCCCCCGTCTAGCTGATGGGTGAATATTGCAGACACCAAGCTTGGAGAGTAGCTTATGAAACCTTTCTTTATCAAGCGCTTTCGTAAGGAGGTCTACTGGTTGATTTTATGAACTGATTGGGAGTAACTGGAAGAGACCTTGTTGTAGCTTCTCCCTTACCACATGACAATCAATGTCTATGTGTTTAGTTCTTTCACGAAAACCATTATTGTGTGCAATGTGATGTGCATATTGGCTATCACAGAAAAGTCTTGCATTGTTGTTGGTTACCACATGAAGATCTTCAAGAAGATAGCTGAGCTATTGTACTTCAAAATAGGTAGTTGCAATGGCTCTATATTCAGCTTCAGAAGAAGATCTTGACACCGTACTTTGCTTCTTGGTTCTCCATGACAACAACGATTCTCCAAGGTAAATAAGGAATCCAGTTGTGGATCGATGTGTTGTAATGCATCAGGCCCAGTCAGAATCAGAAAAAGCTTTAATCTGAACATTATTATTTTTGGGATAGTAAATACCTTGCGTTGGCGATGCCTTTATATATCTGAGTATTCTTTGAACAGCTTGGTGATGTAATCTCGAAGGTGCTTGAACAAACTGAATAAGGAATTGTACAGAAAAATTGATATTTGGTCTTGTATGAACCAAATATAGTAGTCTTCCAATAATCCTTCGGTATGTACCAATGTCATGCACTGGTGAATTTTGATCAAAAAACTTTTCATTCTCCTTAGTCATGGGTGTGACTGCTGACTTTGCATTCAACATACCTGCATCAGCTAAAATTTTGAGTGCATATTTCCTTTGACAGATATGGATGCCATTCTTGGTTCTAACAATTTATAATCCTAAGAAAAACTTTGAATGACCAAGATCTTTTATTTTAAAAGTTGTATTTAAGGAATTTTTAACATCCTATATATCTTTCATGTTGTTACCAGTAACTAATATATCATCAACATATATGAGAAGAGAAATAAAAGACGTTCTAGCAACTTTAATAAAAAGAGAATTATTTGCCTTTGAATGAGCAAAATTAATATTAAGAAGAAAAGTAGTGATTTTTTCATACCATTGCTTACTTGCCTACTTTAACCTATATAAGGATTTGGTTAGGCTACAGATTGATTGAGTTCTTTTACTGGTTACACCACGGGGAAATTCCATATAGACCTCCTCTTGCAAATCACCATGCAAGAATGCATTATTCACATCTAGCTGTTCAAGGTGCCAGTCCATGGCAGCAACCACAACAATGATAGTTCGAACAATAGTGAGCCTAGTCACAGGTGAATAAGTTTCCATGTAATCTATGCCTTCACGCTGTGTATACCCTTTGGCGACAAGTCTCGCCTGGTACCTCTTGATTTCTCCATCAGCTTTGCTTTTAATCTTATAAACCCACTTACAGTCGATGGGTACTTTGTTAGGAGGAAGATCCATTATTTCCCAAGTTTTGTTGGGTTCAAGAGCTTCTATTTTTGCCTTCATGGCTTCTATCCATTTAGGAAATTGTTTTGCTTCTTCATAACTTCGTGGCTCGGTTTGTGAGGATATGGATAAAGAGTAGTTTAGTTGTTTTTCTGAAATATTTTTGTAGGATAAAACAGAGCTAAGTGGATAATGCACCTTTCTATTTTCTTCTAGTTTCTTGCTACATGGTGACATCATGATTTGGTGATGATAGTCCTCCATGAATGCTGGTGTTTTCTTGATCCTAGTTGAACATCTCAACTCTTCATGTTGAGTACAAGTTTCAGCTTCATTTTCCATAGGAAGATCATCATATATTTGTCTCATGAAGTCACTATTTTCTTGGACAGTTTCCTGCTCATCTCTGTCACTTTTGTTATAAAAGAAAGTTTCATAGAAAACTACGTTTCTAGATACAAAAACGTCTCTAGAATTAACATCTAAAACAACATACCCTTTAGTACATTGTTTGAAGCCAAGGAAAATGCACTTTCATGCTCTTGGATCAAGCTTATGTCTGTTTTGTTCAAGAGTATAAGCAAAACACAGACACCCAAAAATCCTCTTATCAGAAATGTCAGGCATAAATTCATACATAAACTCATAAGGACATTTGTTTTGTATAGTAGGAGAGGGCAAACAATTTATCAAATGCATAGAGTATAAAACAGCATAAGACCAAAAAAACTTAAGCAAGTTAGATTGAAACATAAGACAACGTGTGATATTTAGAATATGTTGATGCTTCCTTTCAACAGTGGAGTTTTGCTGTGGTGTTTCATTGCAAGATGTTTGATGTAATATACCATGTAAATCATAAAAATCCTTTAAGCAAAAATCCCTTCCATTTTATGCCTTTATTGAATTGATTCCTAATATACATGATAAAATTCTACAAGAAATTCCTGTTTTATCCATGGTGGGTAACCATGTTTTGAGCAACACTCATCTGCTTTGTGGTTCATCTTGTTGCAGAAAGAACATTGCTTCTTCCTCTTCCATAATTGCACCACCCATGATTACCGTTGTTGGTTTTGTTGTTGTTTTTTGTTGATTAGCGCTATTAATCAAGACCTTCGTGTTTATTCCCATGCTCTCATTCAAATGTCTTTTTTGTTGTAGAACAAAAGAGAAGACACAATTAATATCGGGTAAAGGTTCCGTTAGCAAGATTTGTGTTTTAACAGTGTTGTATGTTTCTCCCAATCCTTCCAAGAAGCACATCACCCACTCAGAATCTTTCTAATTTGCTATAGTTTTCATCATCTCGCAACCACACTTCGTCTTGCATACACAGGCTGGCAAAGGGCATAAAGAGTCCAACTCCTCCCACAGAGTTTTGGAATCCGTGTAATAGTCTGTGATACTCTTTTCACCTTGCTTGATGGAGTTAATCTCTTGTAATAGGTTCGATACAAGAAAGTGATTACTTTTTGAAAATCTTTCTCTGAGGTCTTCCCACAGTTCTTTTGCATTATGAATATACACAATGCTTTGAGCTACCTGCATTGTAAGACTTCGCGTGATCCATGAGATCACCATAACGTTGCACCTCTCCCACGCTTCATATTGATTGTCACTACGTGAAGGTTCGGGTATCTCTCCATTGACAAATTTGAACTTATTCTTTGAAAGTAGGGCACGCTTCATTGCTCTATTCCAAGAATGGTAGTTGGATTCATCAAGAGTGACGTGACTAAAACCATCACTGGACTTTCTCCTGGATGAAGGTAGTATGCATTGCTTGGATTTTGCAAATCATTCTTGGAGGAATTTTCTTGTGTCGTGGCCATGAGGAAGAAAAAGCCAAGAAAAAGGAAAAGAAACCAACGAGAGGTTCGTAGGAGGAAAAGAAAATAGAGGCAGCGGAGCAGAGCGAGTTATACCCGCTCTGATACCATCTTGAAGTTCTGCATCTTTCTTGATTGAAAGGGGCAAGGTGGAAAAGAAAACGAAGCAGTGCACAAAGAGCAATCATAAGAGTGAAAAAGGGTAATTTTACTCTAATGGGCTTGATAAACAAAAAAACAAACAAACACAGCCCAAACTAAGGAAAAAAACCAAAATGGGTAGTGAAGGATGCATTGAAAGAAGGACGAGAGTGAGTAGAATGTTGTGAAGGACCAGTAACATATTAGCTTGAAATGGGTTTTGTTAGGCCATGGGTCTGGCCCGATAGTTGGTCATTTATGGTTGTTTCCCGATCTATGTATCTAACATTATGGGAGAGCACAAATCAAGGGATTCAATTAATTAACCTTAATCACTCAATTAAGACATAATCATGAATAAAGGTGGAGAGGTTAATTCAATCTATATATACCAAGTTATGCTCTACAGAAAGGATCATCTAATCTAATTTAATACACAATAGAGGGAGTACTTCCAACTCATATTTTATACTATACTCATTATATTTCATGTTCTTACTAACTTGATCGTCAGAGTATCTTCTACAGGTGGAGCCTCCCTTAGAGCTTAACCAATCTCAACTACATGCTCTGGTGGAGAGATATCTCTCTTGACTAAAATATTTGGCGCCCACCGTGGGGCTAGGTAAAACTTTTCCCACCTCCACAGTATATATGTAAAATTTTATTCACACAAGGCAACATAAACACCATCCATAGAAGAACCGTTCTAATGTAGTTGATGCAGTTCATTGCCACCATGTCAGGTACACCGATGTTGCCTTTAATTTTTTAATGAGTATGTTAATTTCTATTTCATTATTATTTTATGATATATACTATTATTGATTTGGTATTCATACTCTGCCACATAAAATTGTTCGGAAATTTTCTAGATAATTAAAACTCAAGAAATATTATTATAAAGAAAGTGCAATCGAATTCATATACAGGAAATCATATTTTGTAATTCGCTCAGATCTATTGTTATGAGTTTATGCTATTGATATTTTGTTTTGATTATTCTCTATTTTAAAAAGAAATTAAGAATTAATTTAATTAATGAAAAATTATTGTAATACTGATTTATAAGCGTCCTATTTTACTTATTATGTTGATTAAAACAATTTAAGTACTAATTAAATAATTAAAGAAATAAAAAAAAGAAAAACTTTAATTTGAAATCATATTAATAAACTGAAAAATTATTATTATAATTTAATATAACAATTAGTAAGATTTTGTTATAGATTGGAAAATAAATATGGTCACACGTGTTTCGGTTAGAAGTGAGAATTTATACAACTATAAATTAATTATTTTAAAGTATATTTGGTAAGAATTGGATAAAGAGAATTAATTAAATATTTAAGAAGTTTTTGTTAATGGTGCTTATAATACATTTCTTTCTATTTGTTAAATTTGTCTCGTGCTAGATTTTATTTGGTTAAAATATTTAAGAGGTGTTTATGGAAAATTAGAAAAAAAATTATTTTGGTCATAGTATTTATAAATTTTCCTAAATGTTACAAATTTCATTCAATAGTTTTCTATTAATATAATTTATATACACGGCGAGCTTTTTAAGTTTTACAATTTATGAGAAGAAAGCAAAAATTAGTATTATCACCCTGGAATTCTATGAGGATGTTTATCAATGTTTTTATTCATCCATAGCTTTTTTTCTTCTCAATTTTTTAAGAATATGTCATATTTTGTTATAAAAAATTATTGTATTACAAAAAATACAGAATATTTATGTTTTTTAACATTTTCTCTTAGCATGATCATTTCGTTGGAGAGTTTTCATTTAATTGTTTCTAAATTATTGGATAGGAGACTTATACCAAGAATATGGAACATGACTAATCTACGTTTTTATTATAGCTAATTAAATATTTGTAAAATTTCTGCTGATTTATCTAATTTATATTTGGTACAATTTGATTCATTTGAAATTTATGTTGATTGAAAATAAGATTGTTTATTCAATATACTATATGGTGTACAAGTTTGAAATTTGTAGAAGTAGGATCGGTGGTTCAATTTAAAAATCCGCACTCATGTGAAGAGCCTGGGGTGCAATACAAAAAATCCATGTTGATCATGGTGCCAAGCTAAATGCTTGGTACAAATAAAATCCATGTTGATCATTGTGCCAGGATAGATGCTTGGTCCAAAGAAAATCCATGTTGATCATGGTGCCAAGCTAGATGTTTGGTCCAAATAAAATTCGTGTTGATCATGGTGCCAAGCTAGATGCTTGGACCAAATAAAATCCATGTTGATCATGGTGCCAAGCTAGATGCTTGATCCAAAGAAAATTAATGTTGATCATGGTGCCAAGCTAAATGCTTGGTCCAAAGAAAATCCATGTTGATCATGGTGCCAAGCTAGAAGCTTGGTCCAAATAAAATCCATGTTGATCATGGTGCCAAGTTAGGTGCTTGGTCCAAATAAAATCCATGTTAATCATGGTGTCAAGCTAGGTGCTTGGTCAAAATAAAATCCATGTTGATCATGGTGCTGAACCTGATAAGGTACAAAAAAAATTATATTTTTTTTGTAGGTGAAGGAAATGGCGATCTATCAGATGAAGAAAATGCCGACAACGATCAATCCAGTTTAGGAAAGAGATGTCGATCTTACTCGTTCCAGTTTGTAAGTTTTAAATTATATCTATTGCAGGTAAACGAAGTGTCAAGCCCAATCATGTGGTCAAATGGATCTGATATTGATCTATGTAAATAATGGGCAGATTCTTTCTACAACAGATCATTTTGGACTGCACCCAATATACATAAAGAAAAAGATCAAAATACCCTTAATGAAAATTAGGGTTTAGGTAAAATGTGCACCCAACCCACACCTAACCGAACAAGGCACCCTTTTTTCTGTGATCACTATGAGGAGGCAACGAGCAGAGAAGACTATGAGGCAGCGCGTGGAGGAGGAGACGAAGCCACCGGAGAAGGAGACAAAGCCACCGTTTTTACACTTTCAAGATAAAAAAATGCGGAATGCACAGAAACTCACCTTCTCCGGTGGCTTCGTCTCCTTCTGCACGCGCTGCCTCCTCACAGTGATCACAAAAAAGAGGGTGCCTCGTTGGGTTGGGTGTGAGTTGGGTGCACATTTTACCTAAACCCTAATTTTCATTTCATTAAGGGTATTTTGGTCTTTTTATTTGTGTATATTGGGTGTAGTCCAAAATGATCTGGTGTAGGAAGAATCTGCCTAAATAATGTTGGTGAACTTATTAGCCTCATTGGCCTACGCCTGAGGCTGGGAAGCATGTTAAGTCATGGGCCTGGCCTGATGGAATATAACAAATGGCTCATCTTTCGACCTTCAAACTCACCATAGCCTCATTGGCCTACGCCTGAGGTTGGGGGGCATATTAGGCTATGGGTCTGGCCCGATAGTTGGTCATTTATGGTCGTTTCCTGATCTATGTATCTAATATTATGGGGGAGCACAAATCAAGGGATTTCAATCAATTAACATTAATCACTCAATTCAGACATAATCATGACTAAAAGTGGAGAGGTTACAATTCAATCTATATATACCAAGTTATGCTCTACAGAAAGGATCATCTAATCTAATCTAATACACAACAGAAGGAGTATTCCGACTCTGACTCATATTTTATACTATACTTATTATATTTCATGCTCTTATTAACTTGAGCGTCAGAATATCTTCTGCAGGTGGAGTCCTCCTCGAAGCTTAAACCGATCTCAACTACATACTTTGGTGGAGAGACATCTCTCTTTGCCATAACAGATTTAAATGATCAATTTTATTCTTATCAAAGTGTCACCATAGTTTCCTATTATTCATTTTCAGGTAAAGGAGGCAGAAAGCCCGATCAGAACAATCCTTATGCAGACCACTTCTAAATATGTCAAATAATGCTATTACCGGATTCAGGGTTCTTACATCAAATTTTGGATCTTATAAATCTAAAAATTTGAGTATAAGGGAAACAAACATTACAAATGTAGTATGCAATACAACTCAACCAAATCATAGAAAGCATTTGGAAACAAGATTTTTTTTTTTTTTACTTACTACAAATTAATGTAAACTATAATACTAAATAAATATCTTGCACTTGTAGCAACCGATAATGTTTTCAATCATCCCAGATCAATCAGAAGTGTATATCACATCTGCAATAACCTGCCATTTGTTTTAAAAACAATTAATATGATAGATTACAAGATAAATAAAGACGGAATTAAATTTGGTTGGGTAAAATTGGAAATGAAGATAATTATGTATCATAATTTTGAAGGACAAACATTTTGATTAGGCATTTTATACACTATGCAGGAAGAAAAATGCTGAGAGGAAAGAAACGAACATATATAAAAAAATAATGATGGATAGAGAATACACATCTCAAAATTTAAATTATCAATCTCTTATATAGTTGCAACAATAAGCTATCATAATACAAAAAACAAATAGTAAATAGGTTTTAATTCTGAGATTAGTTATAATAAATCAATTTATAAAAAAACTAATAAAATCATTTGATTGCTAACACAATAATTTCTAAAAAATTAACACTTAGATGATATTCATTATATGTAAATAAAGATAATTAAATAATACTGTATATACAAAATCAAATAAAGTTAAGGGGCAAATCAAACTGTCAAATTCGTCCCCGTAAATAGATTTAACAAAGGCAGGAGATAAACCGTGAAATTGAAAGGAGAAGATACACGCATACCTTTTTCTTGTCACATTCAGTAGAATCGATCATATATACAGTCTGTGAATCTGTTTAGGAAGGTGAGATAAGCATTTCTGGAAGAACGTGAAAGTAGTATTGGCCCTAATAAGCCCCAAAATCCAGTGAAGTATCCTATCCCCATGCTCATGTACAATGCCTCATACCAATCACTATCTTCACCACCATTCATTGCTGCACCTTCTCCAACCTTTACTCTTCTTTCATCTCCATCTCCATCTCCAGGACAACTTCTGTCCACTTGCTCACCACAAAGATCATTGTTTCCTTCAAAACTAGAGTCATCAAAGGTTTCAAAATGTCTTCCTGATGGGATTCTTCCTGAAAGAGAGTTGTATGACAAATCTAGTTTGCCTAGACCGTCAATCTGAGAAAGAGAAGAAGGAATTTGTCCAGTAAAATTATTTCTTGACAAGTCAAGGGACTCTAGTGAACTTAAATTCCCAATCCCAGAAGGAATTTCTCCTCTCAGATTATTTCTAGATAAATTCAAGGAAACTAACCCAACCAAATATCCAATCTCTTTAGGTATTTCCCCTGTTAAATAATTACTTGAAAGATCAATGCTCTTGAGCCATAACTCTGGATTAGAAAACCACTCTTCCACACCTTTCCACATCCATGTTATGTTAACTGTATAATTATCAGAGTTGGATGTAAAATAATGGTACGGTTCATAGTAAGTAAGATTGGAAGACCAATATATCTGATTTAGAGTTTTAGTTCTGTTGATGATCTTTTCAGAAATTGCAGTCAATTTCTTTAAGCATGTTGGAATACCTCTCGATAAGTAATTCCTTGAAAGATCCAATGATTGAATATGCTTCAAATAACAGAGATTAACTGGAAGATGTCCAGAGAAGCAATTCCCTCTCATCTTCAAGATTATCAATTGCTGCATATTTTCTCCAATCCATGATGGTATTGGACCAGATAATATATTTTCACTCACATCCAACGTAATCAAATTGCTGCAATTCTTCAAAGTGGAAGCTAATTCACCCATTAGGTTATTGTTTCGTAAGACCAAGACTTCCAAGTTAACAAGGCTGCCCATGGACACAGGAATCTTTCCTGCCAATTTATTGTCGCTTAAATCAAGAAACAGTAACCGATCAACGTATTTCCAACAATTTGGGAGTTTCCCCTTTATCTCATTGTTTGATAAATCTAAAGAGGCCAAATTTACATTTGTGCTACGATCACATAAGAATGAAAACAAATCTGAAAATTTGTTTTTGGAGAGCTTGAGCTTCGAAGCTTGTAGTAAAAAGGGTGGAATTTTTCCCTCAAATTGATTTGAGTGCAGAAATATAAACGGTTTGTGAATAAGCTTCAATGATATATTGGGAATTACACCAATGAGATTATTGCAAGACATATTTAACTTTCCCATATTTTGCAAGTTGTTCCAAAACCAGTCTGGTACGGAATCATTAAGCCCGCTCTTAGAAATATCTAGAAAAATTATAGAACTTTGAGTTTGAAGCCAACTTGGAAAAGTCGGGCCCAGATTACAAGATCTTAGTTCCAAAAGTAATAGTTGGAAAGGAGGAACCCAAGTAGGTCCAAATTTTAGAGACAATGAGTTATCTGATAAGCTTAACATTTCTAATTTAGAAAAATTGGAAAGATGGGATTCGGTGACGTCACCCTCCAAGTGATTTCCACCCAAGTACAAAAGCTCCAACTCAGATAGCAATCCAATGCTTGCAGGTAGCATGCCGGTAATCTGGTTATCAGATAAATCCAAAGCCTGTAACATGTGTTTGTTGCACCATGAAGAATTTTGAAAGAAGTTAGAAATTTTCCCACTCAACTTGTTTTCTGAGAGTTCTAATATCTGCAATGTGCACATTTTCCCAAAGAAAGATGGAATCTCGTCTTGGAGTTTGTTACCAGAGAGGTAAAGAATTTCAAGAGAGTTCATTACTTTCCCAAATCCATCTGGAATAGGACCTTCTAACAAGTTACCATAAAGCTTAAGCATACGAAGATTGGTAGTGGAGTTAAAGAGCCAGTAAAATATGGATGATGATTTCAATATATTGAGGGAAAGATCAAGGGAGACGAGAGGAGATGAAAAATTTGAGATTGAAAAAGTTGATATGAGAAAACTATCGTCCCTGATACTACAATTTTGCAAATAAAGATTTTGAAGTTTTGAACTGAAGTTGAAACCAGTTTGAAAGACCAATGATGTCATATTATTATAAGAAAGGTCAAGGATCACAAGAGAAGGAAAATTTGAGTGGAAAGGAGATGACAAAACAATGTTATTATCAGAAAGATAAAGCTCCTGAAGATTAAGGCTAAAGTTTAACAATAATTGAAATGTTGAGGATGTGAGCATATTAGAAGAAAGATCAAGGATGGTAAGAGAAGTTGAGAAATTGGAATATGAATAAAACAGGGATTGTATATGGGTATCTGAAAGAGAACAATCAACTAGCCTCAACTCTATTAAGTTTGGAAAAATAATCATTTGCAACCAATCAAGATTATGTAAATAATACAAGGCAAGATTTGTTAGGTAATAGAGATTAGACAACCATTTTGTATCCGTAGGGTTGACATCAAAATTGCCATCAAGTCTAAGAGTGTGCAAGAAAGGAAGATTCCCAATCTGGAAAGGGAGTGCTCCAGAAAATGAATTGCTTCCAAGATCAAGATACCTCAATTGTGACAGATTTGCAAGTTGATAAGGGAGTTTCCCATTTAGATAATTGTCATTGAGATTGAGATACCTTAAGTGTGTAAGGCGTCCAAGTTGATAAGGGATTTCTCCATGCAAAAGATAATTCTGACTTAGATCCAGAGAGAGTAAATGCGTAAGGTTTCCAAGTGGGGTAGGAATGCTCCCACCAAAATAAGAATTGGAGAGATTGAGATATCTTAAGTTGGTAAGCGAACCGATAAGTTGTGGGATGTCACTCCCCAAAAAAAAATTGTGGCTGAGATCCAAATGTTGAATATTTTGCAAGGCAAACAATGAAGTGATATTGATTGCACCTTTCAAATGTTGATCAGGATATTGACCAGGGAGACTAAGGATGGTTACATAACCTGTTTGATGGTTGCATTGAATGCCTTTCCATTTGCAACAATCTCGGCTGTTCTCATCATCCCTCCATGTAGACACCATGCCATAGTTATCTATGAGGCCATGTTTGAAGTTGAGGAGTGCCTGTCTCTCCCTTTCAATGCACTTTAATTGTGAGGTATTGTTGGTTGGGAGAATGGATGGTGAAGCATGGAAGAAGAGCAAAAACAGGAGAAGTGCATAAAGATAATAAGAAGACATTATTATGCAGTGGCTGATATGATATGAAACAACTGTTAAGTATATGTGTTCAAGTATATTTAAGAGATATATTCTAACACCCTATGCCTCTTATACAAATATAAATATCTACATATTGTGAAAAGTCTACATGCTTTAATTTTGCTAAAGCATGACAAACGGAAGCTTAATTTGTTTTTATATAAAATTTGTATGAATACTAACAGCATCAAAGTCTGTGCAATTATTTTAGTTTTCCAAATTTGATGTGACTTTTAACATCCTTATAGATCACATGGAATAGATTTATTTTATATATAGTTAAATATTACAAAAACCAACTTTCAAATATATTATATTTAAAACAACAAAATTGGTACATACAGTTAAACGTCCAGGATTACTTACTTGTAGGACTACATGCTTTCACGGTAAAACACAGAGGTGATAATTAAAATTTTAATAAATACATAACTAAACAATAATCATAGCAGACTTGCTTAATTGGTTAGTAATAAAAATTAACAAAAATGTTGTTATATATTTAGTTGCAAAGATATATTATGATTTTTTTATTTTGATGAAAATTAGTTTTTATCATATTGTAAAAGTAACTCAATTATCATTCTTTGACTCCTCGCATAAAAAATGGATATCAAAATATTTTAAAATCTTTCAGAAATCTCTGGACACTAATGTAAGTAATAATAAATTTTCGTATTAGTATAGACACACGAGGAATCTTTACATCATTAATTTAAAAATAAACTATATATTATAACTTTTTTATTAATTTGTTATTAACATAAAATAATAAATATTATATATTTAGAAATAAAATATTTAATGTTTTTATTATTGATTTGTTAGCAACCCTTACTATATATTTAGTTAACAGATATATTGTGATTTATTTATTTTTTATAAAAATAGTTTCTTAAAAACATTATAAAAGTGACTTAAGAGTTGCATATTGAATACACATTTGTCATCATCTCCAATTCCTCTCATAGAAAATGGTCCAAAAATATTCTAAGAAACTGTCATTATCTTGTTTCATAAAAGAGTTAATAACAAATATCGTGTGGACTCAGTATTCAAAGATTTTTTATGTTTCAAAAACTAATCATCCTGTATAATATGTATTATCTTTTATTTTATACAATTTAAATATATGATAGATTTTTTGTTCTACGTCACTATTATGTTTATTATCATTTCTAACTTTCATAAAAACAATTATTATCATTTCTTACTTTCATAAAAATAATTATGTACCGTCAAAGACTGAATGGTTCCTGAACATATCAGTATTCGATACTGATTGATACGACACAAGCTAAAACACATATTAACAATGGTTAAAACTATATAAAAAATTTTAAAAAAAATTAGGTACAAATCTTAATAATGACACACGCCTTACTTTAGGCTAATCATTAAAATATCAATTTGATATTATAAATAGGTACAATAATTAAGATAAAGTTATATTATTATTATAACATTTATTACATTCGAGTATCAAATACTTACTTATGTGTTAGAGAATTTTTTACAAATACATTCTCAATCGAGAATTAAAATCTGAACGATAAAATAAAATAAAGTAAAGAATAACTAAAGAGAGAAGATCAATTGTTCAGCCGATATCAATTAGTATCTCGGTCGTCACACAAGAACAATTCACACAACAACAAAAGTAACTCAATTATCACTCTTTGTCTCCTCTTATCTATAATAAATGTTAGTATTAGTATTTTACATTAACTTAGATATAAACTGATTTATTAGATCATATCAAAGCTATATTCGAGCTCATGTTTAAAACAAAATATATGTATTATAATTTTTTTTATTAATTTTCTATTAATATAAAATAATAAATGTTTTAAATAAATAATGTTTTTATTATTGGTTTGTTAGCAACCGTTACTATATATTTAGTTAAAAGATATATTGTGATTTATTTATTTTTTATGAAAATTATTTTTTTTTAAAATTATAAAAGTGAATTAAGAGTTGCATATGGAGTACACATTTATCATCATTCCAATTCCCGTCATAGAAAATGGCGCAAAAATATTATAAGAAACTGTCATTATCCTTGTTCCGTAAAAGAGTTAATAACAATACTGGGTGCCCTCACAGTATTAAAGAATTTTTTCTATTTTAAAAACTATGTGTATAATATGTATTATCTTTCATTCTTTTTATTTTATATACTTTAATATGATAGATTCTTTTTCTGTCACTATTATTCTTTTCATCATTTCTAACTTTAATATAAGAAACTGTCATCATTTCTTTGTATTTCCTATATTAATGTCCCACTAAATTGTTTACATTATTTTTAAAATTCAAGTATTAAACCTTTTGTTCTTCTTAATTCCTTTTAAGTTATATTAGTTGTACCTAAGAGTATTTTTAGCTCTTTCTAACAGTTGCATGACAAAAAGACAAAAGGCAAAACTATATTGAGAAAATTCTACATAAAAATCATGGCATTTTACCAAAAACATGGAAATACATAAGTTTAATTTATCTTAATATAAATTTTGTGAAGACTTGTAATTTCAAAGTCTATGAAATTGTTTCATATTCTAAATTTGATGTCGTTGTACACATAATTTTCTAACCCATTTAAGGGGTTACAAAAGAAATATAAGATAACAATATCTACTAGAAACACTAATATATTTCGACAAATGTAATTTTCTAAAAAAATTATATAAAGTATGAGAGAAAAAGTATAAAAAATAAATAAATATCAAATGTCTAACTTATCCTATATAAATTAAAATAAAAATATTTCATTATTCAGTCACGTAATCATTATAAATATAACAAAAATCATAATTAATTTTATCAATAGTTATTATATCATTTGTATGACAATATTGTTGTGAAAAAAAAAATATTGTACCGATCAGTACCGGACGAATCAGTTTCAGTTTTGATGACCGACCGTCCAAGTTAAATAACATATAAACATACATAATGGATACAATAAGTAACAACAGTTACAAATAGCGTTGAATAAGTCAATACACATCCCGAAATATCTAAAAAATATCTCCAACATAACAGATAAAACTGATAAAACTGAAAGATACACTCCCCTGATATTAAGGAACCGCTACGCATGTTAGTTAACAACCAATGTTCAACCCATAAGGGTCAAAGCCCAGAAACCAATACTATAAATAGAGCTTTTGATAGATGAGTAAGATACGTTTTTTCCATTCATCATAATACACTTTAGAGCAATTACATACTTGAGCGCCGGAGTGTCTTTTGCAGGTAACCCCCTGATCGACCGAGCACTAACATTGAAAGAAGGAGACTTGAAGGAGAAAGGAAACTACTAACACGTCAACAATTATACATCCAACAACAAGTACTATATGGGCCCCTCGGTCCATACAAGTACAATTGGCATCCACCGTGGGGTCGAGATAAAATCAAATTTCAATGACAATGATGGTTTTAACAATGAATAACAGCAACAATGACCGCATGGCAGAAGAGCAAATAGCTATGATCCAGGCCCTCCAAGCACAAATGGAGGAATTACGGCAGAAAGGCATCGCGGATCAGTTACGGAATGAAGAAGAATGACGTTGATATGAAAAGGAGATGTTCCTTTTGAAGGAGCAAAATAAGAACTTGCAACAACATCTTGAGGGGTGCGAACGTGAAGAGCAATCTTGGGCACCACCACAAACCCGTCAACCCATCAAACTCATCAAATCAATCCTACTCATCAAACTCACCAAAGTTCCAAAAATACCTCTTCCCCAAATGACGAGGAGGAACCGAGAGGATACCCATTCATAGATGAGATAATTGACACCCCACTCCCTCCCAAGTGGAAATGATTAACCATCAAACTCTATGATGGTTCCACCAATCCGAATGAGCATCTGAATGTCTTCAAGACACAGATGACTCTCTTCACTACCAACAAGGCAGTATGGTGCAAGGTCTTCCCTACTTCCCTCTAGGAGGAATCGTGATACAATCCAAGTAGCCAAGAAGATGACCAAGGACTTAAGAGACAAATCACACTATGATCAATAATCTTAGCAATCAAGGCAAGGCCCTACCAAATATCAGGAGGACCTCAGCAGAAGAAGAACTGGGCATAGACTAGAATATCAAATGCTCTTTCTTCTGGTCTTCCTAAAAGACAAAAACATGTTTGTAAATAAATTGAGCTCACTTTGAGGGTCCAAATAGAAAAAACAGGCTAGAGTAAGTTCACATAGCTTAAAAGGGAGTGTGCTTACTGAAATGGGCTTATGTCAAGCCCATTTTTTCAAGACAAGGCACCTAGAATTAGGGTTTTTAACCTACCTTCTAAAAGATGTGCCTAAGGAGCGGTTTTGACCAAGGTCAACAACTTTAGGCCGCCCCTCTCCCTTGCCAATTCTACCCTTCACCCATCTTGCCCACCAAGGCACCCCTTCCTATAAATAGGGTACCTTGCCTCATGTATTTTGACCTTGATTTGAATATAGTAAAGATACTCTGCTTGAGTGATTAGTGAGCTATGTCTCCTAAATGATTTTGGGTCTTATCTTGAGTCTGTGAGCATTTCAAGTGGCGGATCTTCCTTCACTTATCTTGGAGTTTCCCACCCTCCAATTGGCGTGTTCATCCTCTCCATTCTCCATAAGCATCCTTCATCTCATCTTTTTTCATCGTTCCTTGCGCCATTTATGTTACTTATTTGTGTTCTTGTTTATGTCTTTTCCTTGTGGTCATCTTTATTCATCCTATACTTCCATGGTTCTTTAATTTCCGCCCCTGCATCTTAATCACCATATAATTGTGTTTTTCCTTTTTCCCTCTAGAAGTGAATCTTCACACTTACTTAACCACTTGGTTAAGTTCGTGTCTAGTGGGGATCTTATTTGGGTTCTCACCTTGCATTGCTAAAAAATGAACCATCATAAACAAGAGTAACCAATTAAAATGTGCAATCCTAAAATCAAACTAGGCTCCCCCTAACTCCTTGGGAAACTTTAAGATTCTGACTTCAAAGTTTATCACGCAATATGCAACTATCCAACCACATCATACCCCATCCATGTCTTTCCTGAACACGAAGCAAGAAAAAGGACAGTCCTTGCGAGCATTCATGGATAGATTCAGCAAAGTATGCATAGGCATCAGAAACTTAATGTCGAAGATAGCCATGCATCATCTAGTCTTGGCCATCCGCCTGGGACAATTCACTAAAAGCCTAATCAAAAGACCAGCTAAAAATATGGACGAATTGAGGAATCGAGCAACCAAATTCATGCAGATAGAATAGCACATTGACTATTATAGGAGTCATCAAGCGGAAGGTGTCGATAAAGGAAAAGAGAAAGACAAAGACAAAGACAAAGGTAACCGTCTCGCAACAAGTCAGACCGACCGTTTCAAAGAGAATCCAGGACCTTGGTTCCATAGTTACATGCCTCTAACAATCCCACTGGGAAGAGTTTTGGATGAAACATTACAAGTCGAATTGACCCCAACCTTAAAGCAATCACAGATTCCATGAAATGTCGATACACATCTAAACATTGCCAGTATCATTGCAACTATGACCATATGACTGAAGGTTGTCAGGCATTGAAAGATAAAATAGAAGAACTTGTTCAAGTTGGCCATTTTCACAGATTCATTAAGACAACACTAATACATACCGATCACCACAAAGGGGTCAATATCCCTCTAGAGGACAGAATGAACACTACGATCGGCCGAGACGAGGAGATTCACGTTGTCGTGATGACAACTAGCATCTGACAAGGAAGTGACAAAATGAAAGCCTAGTAAGGAGGACTCAACCACGGAGTGAAAGCCTTGGGAGGAGCAATCGGGCCAAGCGTAAGGTCCAAGAAGTTATCAACACTATTGCCGGCCTGGTGTCACTTGACATTCCTAAACGAGATGTCAATTACATAGCTGGAGGTTTCGCAGGAGGTGGATGCTCCAATTCGGCTAGAAAGAAACACCTCAAGGCCATCCAATCAGTTCAATCCAGATATACTCAAAGACGATCGCGGATACCCCTGATAACTTTCACTGATGATAATTTCAATGTAATAGATCCAACACAGGACGACCCCATGGTGATTATCGTGGAGATAGATAAATTTGCAATTACCAAGGTTCTGGTAGATCAGGGTAGCTTGGTAGATATCCTTTATTGGAAGACCTTCAAGAAAATGAGGATCCCAGAAATAGAAATTCAGCCATATGATGAACAAATTGTTGGATTCTCAGATGAGCGAGTGGATACCAGAGGTTATATCGACTTATATACTACGTTCGGCGAAGAGGGGTGCCTCACCAAAACCATAAAAATCAAGTATTTGTTGGTTAATGCAAATACTTCCTATAATGTACTGCTCGGACGTTCATCCATTAATCCTTTAAGGGCGATCTTCTCCACCCCTCACTTGGCTATAAAATTCCCATCAACACCCGATGATATCATTACGGTTCATGTGGACCAAAAAACTGATCGCGAACGTTACGTTGCAAGTTTAAAGGTTGAACCTACCAGAAGACTATACAGATCATCACTAGAAAGAAAGCCTGTATGGGGCCTAGTGAAGACCTTCAACCTTTGCCCCTTCGTAATGATGAACATAAGACGCAGATTGGAATGTCTTTGAAACCAGATGATTGCAAATTCGTAAGTCAAACTTTGATTGACAATACTGTCCTATTTTCCTGGACAGTTGTTGATATGCCCGGGGTCAGCCCCGGCATTATTACACATCGCCTCTCAATTTATAAGGAGGCTAGACCAATATCCCAGAAAAAATGAAAGTTAGGTGAAGAAAGGCGTAATGGCACCTGAGAAGAAACTGAGAAGTTAATGAAGGTTGGCTTCATCCGAAAAGCACATTATCCAACATGGTTGGCCAATGTGGTCATGGTCAAGAAATCAAATGGTAAGTCGCGGATGTGTAGATTACACTGATCTTAATAAAGCATGCCCTAAAGACTCCTATCCCCTGCCGACCGTTGATCGGCTCGTACGAAGCAACAGGTCACAATATCTCGATTTTTCTAGATGCGTACTAAGGATATAATCAAACCCAGATGCATCTGAGAGACAAAGAAAAAACAACTTTTATGATTGACTCCAACAATTTCTATTATGACGTCATGTCGTTCGACCTAAAAAATGCTGGAGCCACCTACCAACGACTGATGGACTACATCTTCCAAGACATGATTGGGAGAAATTTTAAGATTTGAAAAGGTGAATCAAAAAAAAAAATGCATGAAAAGAATATGAAAATTTTGAATCCATAGAAACAAACAAAAAATAAATAAAAATTAAATGCATTCACATTTCAAAAAATCAAGTTGCTAAAAAGGATTCTATTTGTGTGGCAAATTGTGTTCATAACTTGTGGAATTTTATTCTTCTTACTTTGATAATTTCTAAAAACATAAACTTCATAGTTAAAATTTAAGTAAGTTTCTTTGAGTTTCAAAAGTGTTTTTGTTGTTTCTCTGATTTAAAATTTTGTCATCATCTTCTTTTCAAATTTGGTTTAGCTTCCTTTTTATATAAGTTTTCTTGCTTGTCCTTAAATTTCCTTAAGTTTTGTGGAAGTCCTTTTTGAGTGTGTGGATAAGAGTTTCGACATCTTTCATTTGAAGCAATTCTTGCAAGTATAGAATATTTGGATTTTAAAACCTTTCTTGATTTATTTGTTTGAGTGATCTTAACCCTCCTTCATCTTTTCTCAAAGGTCGAGTGATACACATGAGAGAGTTATTAAATTGTTTTTTTGAACTAATTGTTTGATTTTGTTTGTGAACACATTATGTCTCACTTGTCATCAAGGGAATCCTCCAAGCCAACTTTTCCTAAAATGGCAAATCTTATGTTGGAGCTTGGGGAGACCAAGATAAGCTTGGTTCAAAGAGAAAAGGATATGAAACAAATGACGGAGAGGCTTCAAATGCTAAAAGAGTCACAAGAGAGGCAAACCCAGGAAAGGAGATGGGAGCCTAAAAGAGCAGCAAGATATCAAAGGCATTATGAAAGTCAAGAAGAAGATGAGGAAGAATGGAGAGGCCACAATTATGAAGCTAGGCTTCACCATCATCAACAACCCAAGAAAAAAATCCCTTTTGTAAAATTACCATCTTTTAATGGGATGACCCTAATGTTTATCTAGGATGGGAAGCTAAAGTAGAACAAAGTTTTAGTGTTTATGATGTAGATGAGGATCAAGGTGTAAAATTAGCTTCCCTAGAGTCTGAGGACTATGTCATACAAGGATGACATCTTGAACCCACAAGGAATAGTTATTTAAAATCCTAATAGTACCATTCACTAAGTATAAGAATATGTAAAATAATTTTATTTTAAAGATATTGACATAAGTTTGCATGAAAATTATGAAAACAAAAATAAATGAGTGAAAGATTTCAAATAAGAAAATTGGGAATGAGGTTAATCCTTCTCACTCGTCTATAGTTTTAAACATATAACATTCCATCTTGAACGACATTGATTGACACAAAAAAATTATTCATATCGATTCCTCACATACAAAATTATTAAGAGAGTCTCTTAAATATCGATTCCTCGCATATTTATAAAATCTCCTTATCATTACGAATAGATGTTATAAAGAAATTAACATTTCAAATCTATTTCTAGCATTCAAATATGTTAAGCATGATCACTTAGGTCAAATGCTTAGAAATACTTTCTAGTCAAATCTAAGGATCAAAATCATGAATAATTTCAAGTTTTGAGAAGAAAATGATAATACCAAAAATAAATCAAGAACTTAATATTATACATAAATAGCACATCATGGTTACTCCCAATCCCAAAGAAAAGATTAGCCACTCATGGTGGCTATTACAAGCATGGACAACAAGAAAAGAAGATCCAGAGTATTTCTCCTTGACGACTGCCTTGTTTAGGGTTTCCTTCCTTTGGTTTCCCTAATGATGTCTAGGGTTATGCCTCACATCTTGTATTTAACCCAATTGGACTTGGACTAAGTGACATCTCAGTTTTACGAGAAAAATCCTAAGTTTACTAGAGTGAACTCGCTTAAGCGAGCCTTGGGCGAGTTCCTCTAGAGTGATCTTGCTTGGGCGAGTTTTCAATGTTCCAACTTTGTTTTTTCATCTTTTTCTTTAACTTGTTCATTCTCTTTTAGTCCTTTTATCACCATTTCTCCTAGAATATTGAAATTAACGCAAATTTGGAAATAAATTATTCACATTCATCTTATAATCCAAAAATATGTAAAAAGTTTCAAATTTCTAAACTAGGGGTTGAATTATAATTATTTTATCAATTAAAGTCCATAAGTATCTATCTTTTTGTGTGAAATATTATTGAATTATGGCACATATCACTAACATTCATTTTAAAATTATTTCTAAAACCTTGGCTTTTAGGTTGGATATGATTGCTTCCCACATCATCTATGCTAATTAATATGATTTTGTTCAAGGTGGGCAGATTCAAAATTGTATATGTTTCACCTCTAAAGCCGTCAATTTTCTCTCTAAAAAATTTAAGGGGTGTAATGTGGCTTACAAAATTGACATTCAAAAAGTCTATGACACTCTACACTGGGATTTTCTACAGCAAGTTTTGAACGAGTTTGGTTTTCACCCCATCTTTTCTAACATGATTAAGTTATTCTTAGATCTATTGTACTCTCTTAAAGAGTTAAGGGTAGTATGATGTGTTTTTATCTTGTAGTAGAAGGGTTAGAAAGGAAAATCTCCTTTCCTTCTTATTGTTTTGCATTGTTCAAAAGGTTTTTAGTAGGGGTATTTCCTATCTGGTTGATAGTAAAAAGATGCTACGTATGGAAAGTCCAAAATGGTTTTCCTTTCCTACTCATGTTTTATATGATGATATCTTCATTTTCTACATGGTGGATAATAAGTCTTTGAATAGCCTAAAGAGATTTTCTAAATACTTACGATTCCTTTTCAAGGCAACAATTTAATCATGACAAGCGTAATTTTTTCCCCAGCATATAATTCTAATAATTTTGTCAAGCAAGTTAAAGGTATCATTAATTGTAATCATGGCTCTATTCCTTACTCATATTTGGGTGTTCCTATTTTGTGGGTTTCTCCTAAAAGTAAATTTTTTCAACCACTGGCTGATCGGATTAGACTTAAACTTGCTTCTTAGAAAGGAAAATTTTTTAGCATGATGGGAAGAATTTTATTGGTCAATGCAATTATCTCTAGTTTTCACTCCAATAGTTTTAATTTCTATAAGTGGCCTATTACTTTCATTAAGCAGATTGATCAGTGTGTTAAGAATTTTATATGGACTGGTGATATTATGAATAAAGGCATTCTCACAGTTAACTTGGGTAAGCTTTGTGGGTTGCAAGTCACTATTTTCCATGTTCAGAATAATGCTTGTTTTCTGAAGATTGTCTGAAACTTTGCTTATAGACACAAAACTTGAACTCATATAATGAAGGCTAGATTCCAAACATCTAAATATCATGAAGTTCTCATTTTCACCCTTCTTCTATTTGGTGAAGGGTAACAAACTTATACGATGTGATCCTTGAAAATACTTATTGAACAGTGGGATTTGGTGTTGATATTAATTTCTAGAATGACCTTTGGTGCTCTTCTAGATGTTCATATCTTATTGTTACTATTCCTTAAAATGAAAGGATTAAACTCTCTTCTACATTTTCACAAGTTTGGACTACTTCTTCTTGATTAATCTCTTATCCTTTATTTGTTATGCTTGAAATTCAGAGTATAAAGAAGGTGGTTATTTCTGGTTAGAAAGACATCCCTATTTGGATATCTAAGGATTCAGGTATTTTAAATAAAAAATTTGCTAAGTTTTTTTCTCTTCTTCTGAGTTTTTTCTATGATTAGGGAGCTTTTATTTGGTCATCTTCTATTCCATTGACCAAGGCTCTAGTTCATTGGAAAATTTTACATAATAGGTTGTTTATTGATAGATAGGTGCAATAAAGAGGTATACTCTTTTTTTTCTTTATGTTCTTTATGTAATAATCATGAGGTGTCTCTTTCTCATCTTTCTTTTAGTGTCTTGTTGCTTTGCAAGTCTGGTCTTGGCTTCAACAAGTCTTTCCTATGGTGGATTTTTCTTCTCTTGCTAATCTTATCCTTTATTTTAAGTCTGCAAGGAGTCCCTTAATTAACTTATTTGGAGGATGCAAGATCACACTAGGTTTTAGAAAAAGATTAGTATGAATACGACTATTGAGACGATAAAGAGCTATGTTAAATTATCAAGAAACTCCCAGCAAAATAATAATATAGCTATAAAGAAACTCTTCTAATAAATCCATGAACAATGATATATTTGAATTTTATTATTTTGAAATTTTTTGGTATTGACATGAGGTTTTGTACCTTTCCACATGGTTTGAAGTTTTCCTTTCATTGATTGGATTAAATTTGTTGGGGGTTTTTCTTCCTTCTTTAGGGTTCAGTCATCCCTCTTTGCTATTGACACTTATGGTTGGAGAGTGATTCTATCCTAGTCTGTTTTTCTTTCTCTTCCACGCATCTTGTTCATTGGATCATATGTAGTAGATGGAAATAATGTTTGTCTTTTTGTAAAAAGATTGAGTTTAAAATCTCTCATATTTTTAGGGAGGGTAATCACTGGGCTAATAAGTTTGCCTCTTTAGGTTTGCTTAATAATGTTGACTTTGTTTGGTATAGTTGTTTGCCGTTTAGTGTTTGTTTATATTTTTTCCATAATAGGTACAAACTCCCTATGTATCATTTCATCTAAATTTTTCTTGGGAGTTCTTTGTATTTCTTTACATGAGTTTGGTCTAATCTCTCATGTTTATTTGTTCTCTTTTTCTCTTGTTTTATATTAAATTTCATGTGATGTCAAGTGATTATTGAAGTTTCAGATATTAACGTAGTTGAGATTTCAAGTTTCATAATGATGACTAACATAAATTTTAAATAATAATAATAATAATAAGTCGTTTACTATTGTTTATAAATTTAAAGTTTCTTCTTCCATTTCTTTATTCAAATTTTAAAAAAATTATCTTCATTTCTTTTCACTATTCCAAATAAACACAATTTATTCCTTCTAACAATTAGAAGAAAAAAAGAGGATACCATGTTCAGAAAAGTCAACATGATTCAATTTTGTCAAAGCATGAGAAATGGAAGCTTAATTTGCTTTCATATAAAACCTCTACGAAGACTAACAATTTCATAATCTATCCAATTGTTTTAGTTAAAAATTTTGATGTGATTGGACACTTAATTTTCTAACACGTTAAAGGACTTAGAAAAGCATAAAAGAAAAGAATAATATTTGATAAATTATTATATTTTTTTTCTATCATTTAATGTAATTTTGAAAAATTGTAATGTATGATGCTTATAATATATAAAAGTTAAATGAAACTATTTATCGAGTACATAATATTTAAATTAAAATAGAAATCAAGACTTCATTATTCAAACAATCTTATCAATATAGAAAAATATAATTTATTTAATTATTTTGATGTACCATGGCAATACCATTTACAATATTTTTATTTTATTAAGTAAAGCTAATTGGTTGTGAATAACGTAATGTTAATAAATAAAAAAAATCAAATGTTTAACTATATTAGTTATCAAGAGAATTTTTTTAATAATTTTGTATATTTTATTTATTGATATTCAAACTTCACTCTTTTTTAGGGGACTAACAATCACACATTCAATCATTCCTCTAATGTATAATTTTTGTTTCCATGTGTACAAACAGTTTATTAAATTTTGTACTATATTTTTTTTTCTAATGGCACTAGTGCAAATAAAACATATTACACTAGTTCTATGAGACATATTACATCGGACTCTATTATCGATGTAGATCTCAGTGATATAAACTGTCAATCACATATTACACCGATTGTAAAAGTCGGTGTAATATATATCAAAATTTGAGTAAACTAATTCAAAAATATAGCACCCAGAAGGGACATATTACATCGGTTGTACGTTCAATCGATGTAATATGTGCTCAAAGTCAAATACTTAGTGTACATATTACGTCGGTTAAGACCACAACCGGTGTAATATGTGACATTTTTTTTTATAAAATTATTAAAATGTGATTTTGCCCAACCTGTAACATTTAAATCAAACTAGAAGACCAGCCAGATCAATTTTTATATTTAGAAATATACAAACATGTAATTGAAACTAATCAAAATAGTATAATTACATCTAATGAAAGTGTACATATATGTAAGAGTTACAAATCATTACATGGTTTGATTCCTAATTCGTAGAAAATATTTGGACCATTATTGATGGATTTCTTCAAGAGTATGTGTCCTTAGTGGCTCAGTTTCTGCAAAAAGCTAAGAAATGTAATAGTATATTAGTGTTCATACTAACGAATTTGAATTTATAATGAGAAGTTAGAGTATTTAAAATCTTATAATACCTAGTCCGAATAGTATTCACACGGGCTATGGTCCACATTCAATGCATTACATAATAACCACATCCATAGTTTCCTTGTTGTTTATTGCAGTATTATGAAATATAAGTAACAATTAATTTAATTGAACAACTAAAAAAATTAAAACTTAATAGTTTCAATGAAGAGGTAAATATATACCCTAAAATAAATTGAACATAGAGTTTATGATGATGAAGTGGATCTACCGCCTAAGACACTACATATATTAATTGCACTAGAAAGAGAAAAATCATTAGTAATTAACAATAAATTATATAATTTACAGTAACATATTAATAAAAACATACCTTTGTACTATGGTCTTCATATCTCAACTTGGCTTTGTATGCAATGAACAAAATCACACAACAATATTGTTTATGCGATAAAGAGGTGTTTTTAAATCATCTTTCAACGAATCACACATTTGTGCTTGCTGAAAACTATCTTGTCCAATATCATGAATCATGTCCTCCATGCGATCTTCAAAATGTATATTAGAATATTGACTTCCAGATAGAGGTGTTACGTTTACAAATTCACCATGCCATATTATATTACTTTTCAAGAAACCATCATAAAGAACATGTTCTCGTATCAACTTAATTTCTAATCGTCGTGCATTCAAACAGTTAACACATGGACAATAATACCTTCCATTTTTAGCTTTTACATTCTGTTGAGCAAAGTGTAGAAATTCTTCAACACCATTTTCATACACATCAATGATACGACTCACATTTATCCAACTTCGATCCATTACTATGAAATAGAAAAACTTATCCATCAATGTCTCCTAATCGATGTATTATAAAGCACAATACACATTACCAAGGATCGATAACCCCCGAATCCAATACCAAAGTTTTCACCATATAACAATTAAAACAACAAGTAAAAAAAATTAAAACATAATACACATTGCCGAGGGTTGATCACCCCGAGACCCAATACCAAAGCGTTCAACATATAACAATTAAAAAATTTAAAACATAATACATTTCATCCATATACATTATAATAAACTAACTATCTATATAAATAAAAACTTTAATTTGTAAACCAAATAATAAAATTTAAATCAAATTATTTAAAAATAACAAAACTAATCTAGTGGTGGTGGCTACAGAAGCAAACAGTGGCGACAGTGGCAGTGAAGACAATGAAGAGAGAACGATGCAGGAGGTGGTCAGCAGCGGTGGGGATCAGTGGCAGTAGAGGTGAGAAGCGGTGAGCAGCGATAAAGAGTGGTTCAACATTAGTGGAGGCAGCATTGTAGAGCGGTGGCAACAGCGATACAGAGCAGTCGTAGTAGGGAATCAGAGAGGTGGTAGCAGGGGTGACAATGGCAGTGGAGGCAAAAGGCATAGAATATTCTTTTTTAAGCACAAGTGAGCAGTGACAATGTGAGGCAAAAAATAAGGTAAATAAACATATTACAGTGGTTATGAGTAACAACCAGTGTAATATAACTACAGTATTTTGTAAAAGTTGTTTTTCACTCTCAAAGACATTACACCGGTTATGTCTAAAGCCAAATTATGGTTTTTTAAAACTATTTTTTAACTCTTAGGGACATATTACACCAGTTGGATGAGCCAGCTAGTGTAATATGTCTAGCGCCGAATTATGTTTTTTTAAACTCTTTTTTTTAACTCTCGGGAACATATTACACCGGTTGGATGGTGGTTTTCTCCAAGATGAGTGAGGAATGCTGCCACTTAAGAGCTCTCTAATTCTCACAAGATAAGACAATGGTGTAAGGAGACAAAGCTCACAAACTCTAACACAAATTGTGTATAGTAACTTTACTCTAAATTCAACATATGAATACATGAGGTAGGTCTCCCTATTTATAGATTTAGGAGTCTTGGAAAGCAAGCTTAAAGGGTAGAATGGGAAAAGGGAAAAAGTGGACAGTTATAGGGTTTGACTAAGTCAATCCCGTATTTTAGGCTTATCTTTCTAGAAACTAGGTTAAAATGCTTTCAAATGGGCTAGGAACAAGCTAGAATGCTACCCACACCCCCTACTATGCTAAAGGTACTTTATTCTAGCTTATTTATACTATTTGGACCCCTACAAATGAGCCCAAATTATTTACGATATTTTCTAAATATTTAAGAAGACTAGCAGGAAGAATTTGAGATGCTCTGGCTCATGGCTTCTTCTTCTGCTGATATTGTCTTCATGTTTGGTGAGCCTTAGCTTTGTATTTTGAGATGACTTCCCTTTTTGGAATTTCTTGTAGTGTCTTTAGTCATCTTTGGGTTTGTATCATGCTCCCCAGGCGCGAAAGGATTCGTCCACGAATTTAGTAGGCTTGCACATAACATAGTAAGTTTGTTCACATTAGTTGGAGAATGGAGGGGTGAAGCAAACTTATTTTCATTAAGTTTAGGGAGATGATATGTGTGAATTCTAGCAATAGGACATGTTTGGAAAAAAGATTTTGGGATGAAATATTTTGTGAAAAAACCTCTTAGAAGGTGAGAACCTTTAGGAGGGTTTTGGAATAGCATCCCTAAACTTCTTAAAAAATGTCAAGTATTTAGAATTTTTAGGTAATGAAAAAGATAAGGAAGGAAAACACCTTGGAAGTGAAGGAATGAGACTCATTGTATCTTGTCCTTCTTTTTCTTTTTCATTTTCTCTTTTTTCGTTTAGGTTAATTTGGTCTTGTTTAACCACGTTTAACATTATGGTTTGTTTATGTGGACATGTGGCAGCTATGTGCCCAAAACTTAAACATTTAAAACATTTGAGTTTTGAAGTTTTAGTCCCTAACTTTTGGGTAGAGGGTGAAAGGTTGTTTTTAGAAACATTTGATTTAGAAGTGGGTTTGTTTGAAAAATTGGAAGGAGAAGTTTTTGTAAAAATTTTGTTTGCATCCTTCCTAGAAGAGTTGTAGAAACCATCATCATGAGTATTTTTGAAAGTTGTTTTCTTCAAAAAGTGTGATTCTACCTTGATGGCTAAGTGGACCACTTTCTTTAAAGAAGAGTTCTCATGTAATACTACAAGATCTTCAATTTATTTTCTCAAACCACTTACAAACCTTTTTATCTTTGACTTTTCATTATCATGCATATTCATTTTAGTCAAAGATGTTTTGAAATCTTTAAAATATGCATCTACCATCCTATGTCCTTGATGAAGCCTTTGGAACTTCAACAAGTATCCCTTCCTATAAGGAGGAGGAACAAACCTCGGACGCATGCATGCTTTTAAATCCTCCCAAGAGACCTCGATTGGTCTCTTGTTTAAACCAATGTCCATGAGAGTTTTGTGCCACAATTGCATGGCATAGTCCAAAAATTCTAAGGAGGCTAACCTAACTATTTGGTCATCTTGGACCTCATGTACATTAAAAATTTGTTCTACCTTAGCCTCCCAACCTAAATACACATTGGGATTACCTTCCCCACTAAAACTAGGCAATTTTACAAATGGTAAATAAGGCTTGCCACATTTCGGCGCCTATCTTCAAAATGATGCGTCCTCCACTCGTCTTCTTCTACATGGCTACCATAGGTTTGGTAACTTCTTGATTCATGCCTTTGATGATGTCTTCTTCCTCGGTGGGGTCTTTCATAGGCCAATTCAATTCTTTGGAGTCTTTCCTCCATTTGCCTCGTTTCTTCCTCCTTTTGTGCAATGGTGCGCTTAGCCTCCTTCAATTCTCCAAGAAGGAAAGCCTTTTGAGGAGAATGAGGCTTAGAGGATTCACCTCTTGAAAGATGATCTATAACAACACAAAAAACAAAAAACACAAAGAACAAACAATTAAAGAAAACAAGTTAGTAAAAAAGGAAAAACTTGTGGGAATTTGGAAGAAAAAACACTCAACCACTCAAAGAAAATAAATTCTTCCCTTAATAAAGGTCTTTCTTGTGGATGAAAATTCTCAAGTGAAAAAGGTCAAAGCCTTCAACACTCAATCCAAATCAGAAAACACCACAAAAATTTGAGGAAAAGAAAAAAAGACAAGCAAGAAAAGGTGTAAACAAGAAAGAGCTAAACCAAAGTTGGAAAAGAGATTATGATAAAACTTAAGAAAGGAAGACAAGCAAGAAAAGCACAAAACAAGACTCAAAGAAAATTACTAAACTTTTAACCAAGAAATTTTATGTTTTCGTTAGAACTTGTAAAAGCAAAAGGATAAAAAATTCCACAAAGTTGATAACAATTTGCCAATCAAGTTGAATCCAAGTTTCGAAAAGTAATTTGAAGTGCAATTGAAAGATATAAGTGCAGTTTTGAATTTGCTTTCTGTTTTTGTTTATAAAATATATATTTATACTAAATGGTAATATGGAAAGAAAGATCCATAGGATGCATCATGAACAATTTTGAAGAACATTCAATTTGCACAAAACTTTTGGTGGTGGATTCAATATAATTGAACACTTGAAATCATATATTTGGAACTTGAAATCAACTCTTACTAAAACAAGTGTCTAAATACTTTGTAAAACTTTCAAAATTAAAAGCAAGTAAGTAGAATAAAAAATAAGGACACCTAGAACACTAATGAACATAGGACTCAAAGTAAAATCAAAGTAAAAGTAAAGATCAAAGGAAGACATAACAAGAAACATATTCAAAACAAAAAATGCTAAGAATATGATAAAATGGCCGAAAAAATCTGCACCAAAATAAAGGACTGAAAAATAAAAGCAAGAAACTAAATGACAAGAAAGTAAAGGTACTTGAATTTAAAGACAAGAATTAAAGGTGTTTGAATGTAAAGGAATTGTAAAGTGCCAAATCAACTCAAGCAATTAAGCATAAGAACCTAAGCTCTGATAACCACATGATATGAGTTGATTTTATGATTGTTCATTTTTATGGTGGCACTTTAGAATTAAGATTGAGATTACTTAGCAATTTAAGGTGAGAAACCTAAGGAAAATCCTCACTGGACATTAACTTAATAAGTGTTAAGTAGATGTGAAGGTTCATTTCCAAAGATCAAAAGGAAAACACAATTATGGTGAAGATGAATGACAAAATATGGTGCGGAAACAAAAGATAGCAAAGGAAACCAAAAAAACAAGGACAATGAACGAATTGAAATTAAAAGAAAATGGAATGGAAAAGATGAGTGAAAGGAAACTTAGGAGGATGAAGCTAGAGAAGGATCACGCCACTTGGATGGTGGTTTGCTCCAAGATGAGTGAGGAATGCCGCCACTTGAGAGCTCTCTAATTCTCACAAGATAAGACAATGGTGTAAGGAGACAAAGCTCACAAACTCTAACACAAATTATGTATAGTAACTTTACTCTAAATTCAACATATGAATACATGAGGTAGGCCTCCCTATTTATAGATTTAGGAGTCTTGGAAAGCAAGCTTAAAGGGTAGAATGGGAAACGGGAAAAAGTGGGCAGCCATAGGGTTTGACTAAGTCAATCCCGTATTTTAGGCTTATCCTTCTAGAAACTAGGTTAAAATGCTTTCAAATGGGCTAGGAACAAGCTAGAATGTTACCCACACCCCCTACTATGCTAAAGGTACTTTATTCTAGCTTATTTATACTATTTGGACCCCTACAAATGAGCCCAAATCATTTACAATATTTTCTAAATATTTAAGAAGACTAGCAAGAAGAATTTGAGATGCTCTGGCTCATGGCTTCTTCTTTTGCTGATATTGTCTTCATGTTTGGTGAGCCTTAGCTTTGTATTTTGAGATGACTGTCCTTTTTGGATTTTGCTTGTAGTGTCTTTAGTCATCTTTGGGTTTATATCACTAGTCTCTATTGAGTCTCTTCTAACCTTTGCATTCTTTCCACTAGTTTCCTCATTTCCTCTTCTTTATGGGCTAAGCTTTTCTTGGCATCCGCAAGCTCCCCCAAAAGATGTGCTTTTTGAGGAGATTGTGGCTTTGAAAACTCTCCCGAAGATAAACGAGCCATGATTTTGCACAAAAGAAAGCAAACAATTAGTGAAAATAACCATTTAATTGACTCACTCACTTGTATCACACAGCTATTTAGTAGGATGGAAAAAATTTTAATTCACTCCAGAAAGATCTGAACTCCAAAAGGTATACACTTGGTAGCAACACTTCAAGTGAAAGAGGTTAAAGCTCTTATCACTAGCTCATACAAAGAAACCCCCCCCCCCCCCCCCCCCCCCCCCCCCGAACAAAACTTTAGAAGAAAAAAATTGAAGACAAGTAAGAAAAGTTGAAAGAAAGAATGCTAAACCAAAATGGTGGTTTATTTCTTTCATTAAGCAGATCGATCAGTGTGTTAAGAAATTTATGTGGATTGGTAATATTATGAAGGAGGGCATTGTCATGGTTAACTTGGGTAAGCTTTGTGGGTTGCAAGTCACTAACTTCCTAGTTGAGAATAATGCTTGTCTTCTGAAGATTGCTTGGAACTTTTTTATAGTCACAAAACTTGGACTCATATAATGAAGGCCAGATTCCTAAGATCTAAATATCATAAAGTTATCATTTTTGCCCTTCGTCTATTTGGTCGGGATAAGAGACTCATATGATGTGATCCTTGAAAATACTTCTTGGACGGTAGGATTTGGTGTTGATATTAATTTCTAGAATGACCTTTGGTACTCTTCTAAATGTTTATCTCTTATTTCTAGTGTTCCCTAAAATGAAAGGATTAAACTCTCTTCTATAGTTTCACAGGCTTGGACTAGTTCTTCTTGATTAATCTTTTATCCTTTATTTGTTATGCCTGAAATTTAGAACATAAAGAAGGTGGTTATTTCTGGTGAGAGATATCCCTATCTGAATAACTAAGGATTCAAGTATTTCAAATAAATAAAAAATGCTATATTTAGGGAGGGTAATCATTATGCTGATAAGTTTGCCTCTTTAGGTTTGCTTAACAAGATTGAGTTTGTTTGGTTTAGTTATTTTCCCTCTAGTCTTTATTTATATTTTTTCCTTAATAGGTATCCCTATATGTATCATTTCATCTAAGTTGTTCTTAGAATTTTCTTTGTATTTCTTTGAATGAGTTTGGTCTAACCTCTCATGTTTATTTGTTCTCTTTTACTCTTATTTTATGTTAAGTTTCATGTGATACCAAGATTATTGAAGTTTCAGATATCAACATTTCAGATATCAACGTAGCTGAGATTTCAAGTCTCATAATGATGCTTAACATAAGTTTATTTTTAAAAAGTAATAATAATAATGAGTCGTTGAATATTCTTTATAAATTTAAAGTTTCTTCTTTCATTTCAAATTAAAAAAAAAAAATCTTCATTTCTTTCCACTATTCCAAATAAACACAAGTGATTCTTTTTAACAATTAGATGACAAAAAGAGGACACCACGTTGAAAAAAGTCTACATGATTCAATTTTGTCAAAGCATAAGAAATGGAAGATTAATTTGCTTTTATATAAAAATTCTACGAAGACTGACAATTTTATAGTCTATCCAATTGTTTTAGTTAACAAATTTGATGTGATTGAACACTTAATTTTCTAACACGTTAAAGGACTTAGAAAAACATAAAAGAAAAGAATAATATTTGATAAATTACTGTATTTTTTCTATCATTTAATGTATTTTTTAAAAGTTATGATGTATGATGTTTATAATATATAAAAGATGGGGCTTATTAATGTATGATTTGAATGTGATTCTGTCTTATTTTGTACTATTAGGACTAATGTTCCGTGGTTGTTTCGTAATTAATAGAATACTTGTCTTAATTATTGTGAGAAAATTAGGTTTAGGGTTACTCATAGTTTTCATGAAGGGAATGCATGTGCTGATAAGTTGACTAATTTAGAATTTATTAATAGAGAATCATTTAATTGGTATAATAGGCTTCCATCTAGTTTGTTCTTAGAATTTTGTATGAATAGGTATAGTCTACTATGTATCGTTTTTGTTAACATATGAGTTTCGGTCTAGTTCTCCTATATTTTTTTGTTTAATAATACTTTTTTCATGTGATGACAGATGATTGTTGTTACTAAAGGTGTCAGCCAACTGAATGTCAAGTTGCATACTGATGTCTAACATGAAAGGTTTTATATATATATAAAAAAAGATAAATGAAACTATTTATCCAATACATAATATTTAAATTAAAATAGAAATATCAAGACTTCATTATTCAAACAATCTTATCAATAAAGAAAAATATAATTTATCTAATTATTTTGATGTATCATGGCAATACCATTTACAATATTCTATTAAGTAAAGTTAATTGGTTGTGAATAACGTAATGTTAATAAAAAAAATCAAATGTTTAACTATATTAGTCATCAAAAGGTTTTTTTAATTGATTGGTTGTAATATCCCAAAATAGTATGTACAATATAAATCTCTCTAGTAATTTTGTATAGTCTTTCTATTACTAGTTTTAGTATTACATGTTGGAATTGAAATTGAAATTCAAAGTAACACTGAATTGAAACTTGCGCTTAATTTTAATTGTATTTAATGTATTCAAACTTTTATGAAGATGGAAGTCTTTTGCCTCATAAAGAATGAAGATTATGTTTTCTTAGTGTGTATGAGTTTGATTTCGTTGTATGAGTATATAGTTATTTCTTTCCAAACTTTTACCTAAGAATGTTTTAAAAATATTTTAAAAAACTTGTTGATAATATTAAGAGAATTTTCAATGGATTGAATTGATATTTTAATATGTTGAATTCTTTTTAATTGAAGTCTTTAAAGACTAAAGTGAATATTTGAACTGATTCATTTATTGAATTACTTGGTTAAAATAACTTAAGATTTTCAAAAGTTTAGTGAAGAAACTTATTTTCAGAAGATTAAAATTCTTAAGTTTTCAAAAGAATGTAGTCTTAACATGTATAAAACTAATTAGTCTATTGTTTTTGTAAGGACCTAGAAAATTTTATTGGAATGAAAGTGATATATTTTAAGTGAATTCTAAGTATGTTTTTATTTAAAATATAAAGGAAGGAAAGTGTAGCTTAGAAGTCTACGAGATCGCCGTTGTTGAAGACGGAGGCGATCTCCGACTTCTTTGGTACATAATCGCCAATCGCCTATGGTGTACATGATCGCCGAAAGTGCACTTAGTATGTCGTCAAGATGCTGGCTCAACCATAGTGGGTTCCAAAAACCACGCGTATCAAGGTGTGGGTTGAGCCTTAGATAAGCTGTGCATGCGAAGCTCTATGCTTGAGCATAAGAAATCGTCCTTAGTGTTGCATGCATGGGTGCACGAGGAGTAGTGCTGATCTATTCTTGGAAATGTGAAGCTACCGACGTCACCAAGCCATGTGGAGGTGATACCTTGGACGTAACATAGTGGGATGAAGAACCTTCAGCAAGGCATGGCGATGTGTCATCAGTCATCGTCGGTATGAGAGGCACATCAGTCATCACCGGTATGAGAGGCATCGGTGGATGGTGGATGGTCATCGCGCGACCAGGCATCGGTGGATCTTGTTTCACACAGATAAGGTAGGACCCAGGCTCCCAGCATGAGCGTCTTGCATGCACGACACATAGTCAAGGAGAGTGCTTCAGAACAGTGGCTCCAGAGAGTTGGTATGGAAAGTGACCCAGAGTTGGTGTACGCAGAGACCCACGTGGCATTACTGTTAGAGGAAACGTACATGCAAGCTTCCCTGCAGAGTGGGTGGTGGCAGCGGCATTCCTGGGAAGGGTGGCTTAAGTTCAAACTTCAGTCTGGATAGGCAAGGTTGGAACGCTGCTTGAGTAGAGAGAAATTGAGTGAGTTGGCTTTAGCTCCCTATTTCTTCCCTCTCCTTCTCCATACGTTCAGACGTCCTAACGCACCAGTTGGCTATCGGCGACTACCATAGAGCACCTGGGAGGTTCTCTGCAAGTTCTCCAAACCGGACGCTAAAACAGAGTAAGTTGTTTCACTCTGTTCTTCGAGTCGATCCTGCACTTGAGAGGGTTGCCTCTGCATAGGCGTTGCATGCAGCTCTCTTGGCTTCAGGAATCGTCTCTGTTAACGTAGAAATGAGTGGTATAGCTAGTTTTGTGACTAAGGCTCCATGGTGCAGGTTAAGGCATCCTTGAATCTCGTTGGGTTGGAACTCTTAGTGAAGTTTACGCTAGTCCAAGTAAGGGAAGCTAGCTTTATTTTCAAGAAAACCTTAAGCTAGAAGATTTTGATGTTGGGGCGACGTGGTCGCCGGTTTCAAATGTTATTGCATAATCCCCTGTTTTTGGACGTGATCACCGGTTTTAATGTTGATTTCGAACTCCCCTGTTTTAGTGTTGTTTGAAACTGTTTGAGATTGAAATGTGAAATGCATGTGATATTCGAAAATCTGAACCTTGGAATGATTGTTGCTGTGATTGGAATCGTTCATTTAAGTGTTATATGATGTGTTGAATGTTGTGAATGTGGGATCAAGGCATAGTATTTTCAGGAAAGAAAATACCGTGTAAGATTGTGTAGAATGTGCATTGATCGGTGATTTCTATAATGAGATATCCTGACTCTCCTGATATAATGGAATCATATAGATGAAGTTATTCAGGCGTTGAGAGTCGATGGAGGTTCATATGTATGGGTAAGTGGTTTGAAAGATAACTACTTGACCTGTTGTATGGATTAACCCTGTCATATTAGGAGAGTGATGAGATTGAGATTGAGATTATGTTTATGCGCATAGTTGTGGGAACTTTACAGCAATGTAGTATGACAGGTGCAGATCTCTGAGTCTAATCAATGCACGAGTCTTCCGGAAGTAGTGTCAAGTGTCTATGTGTGATGAGTTAGTGGAAGTCTGACGTGAGAAATGAGAAATATTGAAATTTGATAGACACTTGAGGAGATTGTAAAATGTGTGATTTCTTGAGGGATTTTATGTGGGTGTTTTAAATCTGTTTTATATTGGTTTAAAATTTCACACTTAAAGTTTTTTTTGGTTTAAAATATCTAGCTTACCCTGTGTCTTTGTTCTGTGGCTGTTTTCTTAATCCTGTGATGATCGTGTATAATTTACACGGGAGCAAATGATGTTGCAGGAAGTAGAGCTCCTCAGTGAGTGGCCGCCAGAAAGAGATCGCCTGTTTTTCTTTTTATGCTGTACTTAGGATTTATTTTGAAACACTTGATGGAGATGTATTAAAGCCCCTATAAGAGGGATGTTTCTCTTTGAAGATACAATGTATGGGATGATGATGTATTTTCATTTTATATACATATGTTAATTTTATAAATTAATGTTTTACGCTTATTCTAGTATATCAATATGAAAAGGAATTGAGGGGCGTTACAGTTTTCAACATATTAAAATGAAGTTATAATAAGTTAAAATTGATAGTTTCAGTTTTAAGTATTTTATGGATGTTCAACCACTCAATTCCGAATTAATAGATTGTGTGAGGAACACTTGGACAACATATTTTATTAATTTCTACAATACTCTAAGATAGATGATGATTACAATTGTTAAATCTTATGTTGTTTGGTGCTAGTTTTAGTTTATATGATTTTAGTGTATAAAAATTTTCACTTTACATAATTAATTTGTAATTTCATTTGATGTAGTTAATTTTGTACTATTTTATGAGTACATAGATCACATTTATATGTTTTTATGTCATATTCTTTAATATGGTTGGGCTTTAGCTAATACAGGTTTACAAACTGAACCAAAAAAAAATTCACGATATAGATAACAATTTTGACTAAAATCATTGTCTATATGAAAAAAAAATGTATTTTTTTATCAATTTGTAACATCTTAGGCAAAAGTTGGAACCAAAAATGTTGTCTATATGACAAATTTTTATTTTTATTTTCAATTGTAGAGAATACACTACAAAAAAAACATTAAATAGAAACTAACAAAAATAATTAGTTGTTATATTGACTAAATTAGAAACTATTTTAGAGACTAAAAAAATTTTGGTTTCTAAATTAGGTTCTATTATTGTTAAATAGTTTCTAAATAGCTACAAATTTGGTAGTTAATTACAATATTCCGTATGTAAATAGATATTACATACGGATTTTTCGTATGTAAACGACAAATAAAATAAAATCTACAATGCATAGGAATCGAAACCAAGTACCTTCAATGACCAAAGAAACTTTAACCACTACACCAAACAAATTCTTTTGCATTACTATGATTTTTATTATACTTATTAATATTTTTATTAATATTATTATTAATATTTTTATTAATATTATTATTAATATTTTTATTAATATTATTATTAATATTTTTATTAATATTATTATTAATATTTTTATTAATATTATTATTAATATTATTATTAATATTTTTATTAATATTATTATTAATATTTTTATTAATATTTTTATTAATATTGTTATTAATATTGTTATTCATATTGTTATTAATATTATTATTAATATTTTTATTAATATTATTATTAATATTGTTATTAATATTATTATTATTAATATTATTATTAATATTATATTCATATTAATATTTATTATATTAAAATATTAATATAATATTAATAATTTTAATAAAATATTCCTAATATTAATCTGAATCTTCTCTTAATAATATGAATATAATATTCGTAATATTAATATAAGTAATAATATTAATAATAATCTTAATAATAATATTAATAAAATATTAATAATCTTCCTCTCCTATTAATAATCTTCCTCTAATATTAGTAATATTGATATAACTATTATTAATATTGATATAACTATTATTAATAATAAGTATAATAAAAATCATAATATGATAGAAGAACTTGTCTGCCTTAGTGGTTAATGCTTCTTTGGTTACTAAAAGGACTTGGGTTTGAGTCCTGCCCACTGCAGTTTGCTTCCAATATTAATATGGGACTTGGGTTCGAGTCTTGTCTAGCGCATATTGCTTCCAACATTAATAATAATAAAAGTAGGCTTATGTAACAATAATAGAAATCAAAATATTTTGTAGTCTCTAAAATGGTCTCTAATTTAGTCAATATAGCAAAAATAAACAATGATTTTTAGTAATAATGGTCGTCTATATGCAAAAACATAGATGACGGAGTCACTGTCTATATTGAATTCGTTTTAACGATAACTTCATAGACAATTGTTTTAAAATCGTCTTTGCATGACTTTAAAAACTGTCGTAAAAACACCTTTTTACAGTAATACTTCTTTTTACTGAAGTTGCTTCTATTAATCTACCACTTATGTTTGGAGGGCTTAATTACTAGTTTTGTAAAGTAAGAATGAAAATCTTTATTGAATTCATTGACAGAAAAATATGGGATGCAGTTATCAATGGTCCTTTCATTCTAATGGATGTTGTTGGTAATGAATTTCTTAAAAAACCTTGATTTGATTGGTTTAATGTTGAAAAAAAAAAGGGCTTAATATGTTTGTATGAAAAAAAATATTATAAGATTTTAAATTTTGATGAATTCTCACTGGTGCAGAAACGAAGAACAAAGGCGGCTATTTTTATTTTATAAATGCGGCTATATAGTCGCATTTGATGAACACGCACTTGTAAATCAGAGATTTACAAATGTGGCTAAATAGCCGCATTTATAAATATTATTTATAAATGCGGCTTTACGTTGGAGCCGCATCTGTAAATGAATCAGAGGTGGTGCCTTCCTTTTCAATTCCTATGATTTACAAATGCGGCTTTTTATTGGAGCCGCATCTGTAAATGCTTCAGAGGTGCAAATTGGAATGATTTACAGATGCGGCTATTACCAAAGCCGCATCTGTAAATCATTCACTTGATTTACAAATGCGACTAAGGTAAATAGCCGCATTTGTAAATAAGGTTTTTTTTTTTAGAGTAGTTTGTTTAGTTGTTTATCCCATACAAATGAACCTGTGCAGTTTAATTATACCCAGGCAGCCAGACAGATAAACAAGTGTAGATAAGCTAAAAGTGAATTCATATATTGATTAAAATGTATACAAAAACAGTAATAATATATCTCTCTCTATCTTCCTACATTATTGATCAAATCGTAGAGTTATAAAAATTTAGGAAATATGTGGACCAAGATTGTCTCACATATGTCATGGCTTCCGAAGTCATGGCTTCCTCATCCGTGAAGAACTGCATTTCAAAATGGTTGACACATAAATTAGTTTTAAGATAGATAAATTAGTTTGAAGTTATAAAAATAATTTAAGAAATCTTACCTCTTGCCAATTACTTTTAAGACCTAGTCTTACAATGGTACTCATCCATTGCATGACGTAATAGCCACACTTATAGCTTCCTGGTTGTTTATTGCACTATAATTCAATAAATTGTAAAAGTTAGTATAATTAAACAATGAAAAGAGAAAGAAAAATCTTACAAACCTTTAATCTTATCCAGTTCAAATTTTGAAAATTTGAATTCGATCTCCCTTTTAGAATGTTATATCCACGCCATGAACTGGTTGATACAAAAAACCTTGTTAGTGGATTAATTATAGTTTCAACCATAGTTAAGTTTATAGTGTACTTACTTATCAATGATATTCTTAAAACTTGTGGATATCTTCTTGTGTAGGGAACAGAACCACAAAGCCGTCCTATCATTCACTGATAAGACAAGTAATTGCCAATGACCCCTATATCATCCATGAAAAGAGTTGAGTAAATTTATAAAACATGAATATAATAAACTTTTAACACATATATTTAAACTTACTCGTTAATATAAGGGCACAAATAAACCTCTTTTCCCTCTTTTTCCAGGGTGTTAGTGATGTATGATTGGGTCTCATTTGTCTTTGCTCCAGTGGGATTAGTATATGCGGGATCTAAGAATCCATACACATTTTTCTTCCCCTCATTGACAGAGACACCATTCAAAAACCTACAAGTAATTAGTTAAATCATAATGAATGCTAATTTAACATAAATGAAAATGAAATGTAGGTAACTATACTTACATCATAAAAAATTGAATGATATTTATATTCAGCTCCAGATCCCCAGCTACAAATTCTAACAGATCTGACATGTATATGTACAATGGTAGCTCAGGGTTTGTTTCAAAAAACGTATCATCCCATGGAACTTCCAGAGGGTCTCGTCCAATTTTTCTAGCAACTATAGCTAAGAAAGCTATAGGATCGTCAAGCGGAACCTCTTGCTTCTTTTTCGGACTTGGTTTCCGACGAGGTTTCTACAAAAAGAAAAAAGATTTGTTATAAATTACATGTAATATATAAATATAAATTAGCATATGAAATGAAATTATTACCAGTGGTTGTGGCATATATCGAATGAGGTGTCTGGGCCAGGCTACAAATGACTGAAATGCTTCAGCCACAGTTGTTACCTCTTCTGAAGGTAGTGGAAGACGAGCATCAGGTACTCGTACTCTTTCAACCGTGACCTTTGCTGCATCAAGGGAGAGAGGAACGTTATGTAAGGTGGTGGCCTCTTCATAGACTTTTCCAATGGCCACCACCTAAGGAATCATGCCACCCTCTACCAGTAGCTCACATTGCCTCGTCTGGCCAATGATATCATCCCCTGATGTTGTAGGAGCTGCACAACTCCCCTTTGTGCTCTTGGGAGCGGGACTAAGAAGCGTCTGAATCGGCTGGTCAACACAAAGTTGTTGCAATATCTCTTCTCGCAACTCTAGCCTTATCTTTTCCGTCTCCCTTCTCATCTCATCCATATATTCTTTACGTCTCCATTTCTTGTTTGCTCTCTTTGGGGGAGGAGGATAAGTGTCGTGGTGCAGCTCCAAAATAAAGTTTAATCCCAACTCCTTGTCCAACTGCACGAACACGACCACAATGCTCAGGTCGTCCAATTGCTTCAACAAGGATATCGTGACGACTTTCAGCAACAAAATTAACTTGGGAGTCCAAGGCATCCTACAAGAGACAAAAATCATATGAAGTTTTAATATAAGTAATGCAACATAATAGATGATAAAAGGCTTAAATAACTTACAATTTTTTCAATGATAAGTCCTGATTGTGCAGAACTTGGTGCACCTGACTTCTTAATTCGGGCCCTCTTCCATTTGTCATGGCGTGTAGGTGGTGATGGAGGAGAAGTGACCCCTGTTTCCACATCTTGAGATGCACTCCCCTGTCTAGATTGCTCCTTTTCAACCATCAGTGTTTGCTCAAGCTTTTGATACCCCGCACGAGACATTACGTGCGGGGTAAGATTCTTTAAAGCTATGTCTTGAGCTTTCTTCCGCCGATGCTGTCACAATTGAAATAAACAAAGTGAATTAAATAATATTAACTCATTAATGTTATATAAGTAAAAATAGTTAAGTAACTTCACTTACAATCCATTCTTCAGTTAGACGGCTTTCTTTAAAAGCAAGCCATGTCTCTTCATCAATAAAATTGTATCTTTGACAAGGACTTTCATCCTTAAGCTCACCAAAATATATCTCATCATCAGTCTTGACTTAAAGGCGCGAAACTTAAGTCCAATTACGGATATAATCCTTGATCGAAGCGGTTCCACATTAGGAATTTCAAAATTTGCCTGCAAAATAACATCACCAAATTAAAGTTAGTCAATGAATATTAAATAGCTTTATATGAAACCAATAATTATGTAAAGCTTACCAGAACATCCTCCCACAGCATGTTTCGGTCGATCTCTGACACCTCGTCCCATGAATTAATCAAAATGGAGAGTCTCTCACGAGAAAGAACTCCAAGATAGCTATTAAAGTCATCTAAATTAGGACCAGAAGCCATTCCAGTGTTGACGTCAATGTCAACAGCTGTCTTCTCACCAGTGGCACGTTTCTTTGTCAGACGCTTCATCCTAGTAGGTCCTCTGTTTCCTCGTCCGGATTGGGGTCTAATTGGAGTTTGATCGTCACCCATATCTCTGTTAAAAAAATTATTTAATAAACATTAGTTCATCTGCATCGAAAGAAAATCATATAAAACAAAAACATAATATAGTAAATGCGTATTATCAAAAATATTTCTAAATTTATTACCATAATGGGTTAAAAGTTCATATGTAAATTCCTTCACTGTGGTCTTTACGGGTTGCATGTACATGATCAAGTACATTGTCATCTTTATTAGTTATCATTGGTGTGAATGAATGGGGTTCACCATTTTCAATATCATTTATGGCCTCCCCTTGTTTTTTCTCGTGTAAAACAACCTACCAATGTTCTGACGTAGGATCTTTCACGTAGAAAACTTTGAGATCCTTGTTGAACCATTATAAATGGCTCATCCCGATACCCTATCTTTCGAAAGTCCACTAGTGTGAATCCTAATTCATCAATTTTAACCCCACTTTTATTGTCAACCCATTTACACTTGACAACTGGAACTAAAAACTTAGTATAGTCAAGCTACCATATATCTTCTATAAATCCATAATATGTCATTGATCCAAGTACAGGATTTGTATCTTTCGAAGTGAAAAACTGCATTGACTCGGCTTCAAGAGTAACACCAGAATTTTGAACTGTACTCTTTTCATCCATAGACTTCGTGTAAAATATACAATTATTCACTTCATACGCTTTACAAGAAATGACATCAAACTTCAATCCAGTAGCCAACCAGGTCAAGGTCTCCGATGCCATTGAATCCTTTAACACCTCCTCTTTAAACCAAGGCATGAATGTTTTATTATGTTCCATCAAGACCCATTTGTCTGCTTGTCTTGGATTATTTGCCTTCACAATGGCTTTATGAGCTTCTATGTAAGGTATAACTTCATCTGTGTTATTCAATATATACAAATGTGCTTGCAAGACTTTTGACCGAGATTTGCTTACAATATTCACATTGCGTAAACATTTACTTCTACAACGCCTTTGGTGCCATGAATTAGCTGGAAGACCTATTGGATTTGCTTTTGACATGTAATCTGAACAAAATTCAATACTTTCTTCAGCTATGTACCTTTCAATCATTGAAGCTTCTGGACGATAATGATTTTTCACATAACCTTTCAAAATTTTCATATACCGCTCAACAGGATACATCCATCTTAAGTACACTGGTCAACACAATCTAACCTCTCTAACCAGATGCACAAGTAGATGAACCATGATGTCAAAAAAAGATGGAGGAAAAAACATCTCCAATTCACATAAGATAACAATAATTTCATCTTGAAGTTCATCTAGTTTTAATGGATCAATGACTTTACAACAGATGGAAGAGAAGAATGAGCACAAACGGGTTATGGTATGTCTAACATTTTTTGGTAAGATCCCACGAATAGCTACAGGCAGAAGCTGTTGCATCAAGATGTGGCAATCATGAGACTTCAACCCAATTAACTTCAAATCTTGCATTGACACTAGGCTCTTCACATTTGAGGAATGTCCTTGTGGCACTTTTACACCCTTTAGACATTGACAGAAACTTACTTTTTCATCTTTTGACATGGTATAACAGGCTGAGGGCAAATATGTACGCTTACCCATTTGTATCGGTGCCAACTCGCCTCGTATGGTCATCTCAACAAAATCTAAATGAGCATTTAAACCATCCTTCGTCTTCCGTTAATGTTAAGAAGTGTACCAATTAAACTATCACACACATTCTTTTCAACATGCATTACATCTATACAGTGTCTGACTTCTAACCTCGACCAGTATGGAAGATCAAAGAAGATTGATTTTTTCTTCCAAATGTTAGTCACAACTGACCTTTTTTTTTTTTTTACTTACCGAAGGTGTGGTCTATGTTATTTACCTTTTCGTAAACCTCAGCAGCAGTTAGTGGAGTTGATGGACCACTAGTCTCTTGGTGTCCATTAAAGGCTTTTTTCAACCTCCGGTAAGGATGATGACTTCTAAGAAACCTCCGATGGCGAAGATATATTGTCTTCCTTCCATGTTTCAATTGTTGAGAAGCAGTGTCTTCTTCGCATATTGGACATGCTTTATGACCCTTAACACTATAACCTGATAAGTTACCATATGCCGGAAAGTCATTGATGGTGCAAAATAACATGGCATGAAGCTTGAAAGTTTCATTAGCAAATCCGTCAAACACTTGAACACCCTCATCCCACATTAACTTCAAATCTTCGATTAAGGGACTTAGATAAACATCTATGTCATTCCCTGGTTGTTTCGGACCATATATCATCATAGACAACATCATGTAATTTCACTTCATGCACAATCTAGGAGGTAAGTTGTAAATAACTAGTAAAACAGGCCATGAACTGTGATTTGTACTCATATTACCAAACGGATTCATTCCATCTGTAGCTAGACCAAGTTGGACATTTCTTGATTCTTTACCAAACTCTGGAAACTCATCATCAAATTTCTTCCACTGAACAGAATCAACTGGATGTCGGTATATGCCATCACATTTCCTCTCATCTGCATGCCATCTAAGATTCTTAGCATCGTTTGGGTTTGCAAACAAACGCTTCATCCTTGGAATGATGGGAAGATACCACATAACCTTCATTGGGGGTCCATGCTTTTCCATCTCTTCAATAATATCATCATCTATTTGTTTCAATTTATAACGTGATAACCCACACCTCGGACAACTTTTCAACAATTCAAAATCTTTCCGGTATAATATACAATCATTAGGACATGCATGTATCTTTTTATACTCCATACCCATTGGACAAAGAATCTTTTTGGCCTCGTAATTACGATTAGGTAGAGTATTTCCCTCTGGAAGCATATCCTTCAACAGTTGGAGCAATTCTGTGAAGCTTTTATCAGTCCATCCATTTATTGCCTTCAAATTCATCAATCTTAACACCGCCGACAACCGTGTGAAGTTAGTTGATCCAGGATACAATGGAGTCTCTGCATCGCTTGACATACTTCCATATCCATGCGCTTTTGCAAAAGACTCAACTCCCACATTACGAATCATGTCCTCCAATCGATCATCATCTACATCATCGTGTACTGCTTCATCCATGGTGGATCCCATATATTCTTCAGTTACGAAAACACGTGGTAAATTTAATAATTCACCATGCCATGTCCAAGTTGTATAAGATCGAAGAAACCCATCACATAGCAGGTGTTCCCTCATGATATTCACATCCAGTATCCTTCCATTCAAACAGTTAATGCACGGACACCTAATCTTTCCTCCATCATGACCACTATTAATCGCGTTACGCTGCGCAAATTGTATAAATTCTTCTGCACCTCTTTCGTACTCATCACTTATACGAACACAATTAATCCAACTTCGATCCATTATATATTCTGCAATATAGTTACCTAGGATTTTCTAATCAGTGTTCTATCTCATGCATTTGCCGAGGGTCGAACACCCCCGGACTCAATACCAGCATGTATTATTGTCGAACCAAATACAAACACGATATTCTATTCTAATGTAACAACTAACATAAGATAAATTCTATTATAAACTAACAACTAATTACTAAATAATATAAATTTTAGAAAATAGAAATTATATAATACAAATTCTATAAATTAATATAAATTTATATTAAATAATATACAAATTATAATTTTCTAAAAAAAAAATATTCAAAATACAGAAAAAAAAAATCACAAAATCTAAAACAAAACTAACATAAAAACTACCTACTAAATAATATAAATTTTAGAAAATAAAAATTATATAATACAAATTTATATTAAATAATATACAAATTATAATACATAAAGTCAAATATTCAAAATAAACTAAGTAAAATTTAAAAAAAATCTAAAAATATAGATGTTTTGAGTTTTGATTCCTGAGATTTTGTCAAGTCAGCTTCAGTAGAGCCATCAGCGTAGGATTCAGAATTGGAGCGGTGAGTTAGTTCAATAGGTTTGTTGGGGTTCAATTTAGGATCAGGCAGAGGCAAAGCAGGAGTAGGAGCAAAAGGACGATGGTTGAAAGAAGACACAACCTTGAGAGAAAGGTCAAGGGATGAAACAAGATTAGGTATTACGGCTAGTATAGAAGCAAGCATCTCCATGTGAGTCTTGTGCTGGCATGGCACTCAATGCGAGCTTCAAGTTGTTGCCTCGTATCTTTAATGGCAGCTATGGTATCCTCATTACCGTCTGCTTGTGTTTCCATGGATACCTCCCTAACCCAACTCTGCATCACATATTCAGACATTTAACCTTTTGTACCATGTTTATTGTTACATCAAATATTTATCTATATATATATATGTATATTTTTCATCTTTATATTCTAAATATTTGATTATTCAATTCTTAGTTTTTAGTTAAAAATAATAATAATTTTTTAGATATTACATAATGCATTTAAATATAAATGAATATATCGCTTTAAGAATTGTACATTATTTTTATATCCAAGTGAATGCCGTTTTTTATACATAGAGAAAAATCACTAAAACAATAAATTTTGTTTTAAAAAACTTATTTTCTGTGATAATTTGTAACACTCAAAAAAAAAAATCTAACTATTACAATATAAGTTTTACATATTTCTATACAAACTTAGAGTTTTTCAAAACATTCATAATATATACATGATTAGAGCTTATAGAGATACAAATATTTACAATATAAGTTTCAAAATAACATCCTAAAGTTCTCCAGATCATCCAATACCTGTATGATCATCTGCTCGTGTACGTAGTACAGTCATCGCAGTTCAAACACAACAAGAAAAGCAAAGGTAAGCTAATGAAAAGAAATTTCATAACATATCTAATTAATTGCAAAAGGAACCAATCAAACTAATCATTTATAAGCATTTCTTTAAATGTTGTCGTATAAAATTTCAATACTAATTTCATCATTCATATAAACCACACATGGATCTATTTTCAATCACAATCATTGGATTTCATTTCAATCCCACTCCATCTTCCGGAAGACTCTTTAAGTATACCCCTAACAGAGACTAATACCTGATCCAAAGATTGCCAGCGAATCCAATAAAAAGGATCAGGTAAGTTCAAACATCCAATACTGAGTGTCTATAATGGGACCCAGTGTGTATGAACTTCCTTTCAGCTTCGCACCACCTAATATCTTAGTCTACATGACTTAGACCATCAGTGAAGTCAGAGGATCTCCGTTAAATATAGGCTTTTCATACTTAATGCCATCAAACAACAACTCAAACATTATCCCAAATGTATGACATCAATTTCATACAATTTTCATCATTCATATATAATACATCATTCAATCACATAACATTTAAAAATTCATACCATTCAAGAACTCTTCCAACATCAAAAATAATATTTAACTCTCAAATTATCAAAATACAATATTTATACATGTTCACCCAACATAAAACCAAACAATTTTATCAAACAACATCCCTGTAAGAGAAATTGAATATTAGGACCATGTCCCTTCCACATTCATATCTTCTAGCATAGGGTGCTATTAAAAATTAAATTTAGCTTCTCTTACCTTAATTGCTTGTTTTCCAAGCAACTTATATAATTTTATCTTTCCAGTCCAGATAAGCTTCAAAATTTAAGGGCCTAATGCAAGTTATTAAAACAGAACATAAATTCAGTATATAGTAGAATAAAGTTGAGAGGATTACTCTTCTCAACTAACCCCATTAAGATTGATGACTAAAACATAACAAAAAACAGAGAATAAGGGATCTTTGGAGTAAAAATAAATTTATTCTATTTGAAATTCTGATCGCGTAGAAATGTTCCTTAACTCTTCAGTTACAGCGTTATACGATCAGATTCTAAAATAGATGAGATATGAAGTGAGATATTAAAAAAGAATATAGAAGGGAGAGATGGAAAGAGAAAGTAAAAGAGAAAGTAAAAGAGAAAGAATAAGAATGGTGCGTGAACTCTGCTTCTTTATTTTTTTTATATTGTTACATAATTCACTAATAAAATTCACCATTTTTATTATTTAATATTTTAAAGAGATAATATTTGATAATAAATGAATAATAAAACACTTTAAATATATTTATAATTATTTTCAAAATATATTTTCTTTAAATTTAAATAAGGTCTTACATAGGTTTGTTTCTAATTCTCTGGTACAATTATAAAAAAAAAAACATGTGGAGTACAAAACCTCCCACACGTGCGAAAGAGAAAATGAGAAAAATTCAATTGTAAAATAACAAGGAATTTAGCCAACTCAAAATTTTAATCCATTCAAAACAATAGTGTTATTTCGAAAAGCTAAAACGTCTGAAAAAAGTTAAAGGAGTAACTTTTACGTAAAGTAAGTAAGTTGACCCTTTTTTTTTTTTTCAGACTCTCTTATAATTTTATTTTTAAAAGATATTTCAAGTTAAAAAAAATTATATATATATATATATATATATATAAATTATCATTAACTTCTATCTTTAAGTGATATAAAACTATACTTACAAAATAAATAATATTTTAAAATATAAAAATAATAAAATATTTTAAATTTATTTATAATTTGTTTCAAAATATTCTTTTTATTTTTCACTTAATATAAATTCTATTCTTTAAATTCAAATAAATACGATCATACACCTAGGTTTACGTAAGAATATTTTTAATTATTTTTAACAATTACAGAGAAGAAGAAGGACACTGTATTAAAAGCAGTCTACATAGAATCATGTCATTTTATGGAAAAGTAAACTTAATTTGTCTTATATAAAAGTTCTGGAATACTAATAATAAAGGCTTGTACTTGGAAAAACGTTGTTGAAAATAAAATACAAAATAATCATCACACTATGGATGTTACAATTCTAAGCACTTGATTTAGAACGAAACAACGTTATAAATGCATTATGCAAAACAACTCGATCAAATCATAGTCTGGAATGGAAACAATATTTTGAAATACATTACTTACTACAAAACATTCAAACTATAATACTAAATAAATATCTTGCACTTTTATGGCAATCAATGATGCTTTCATTCATCCCAATCAATCAGAGTGCGTAGCGCATCTGCAATAACCTGCAATTTTGTACAACCATTAATGTATTACATGATAAATAAAGAGGGAATCATATTTTTTCAATGTGAAATTGTAAATGAATGGAATTAAACTCAACTTCTCTTAATACCAATTCAATAAATTATATTAACCATTAATAATTTATATTAATCTACAAGAAGATTAAAAAAATTAATATCTTCACACTATATATTGTAAAATAATCAGTAGATACATTCATTTTACAATCAAACTTTCAAATAAAATTATGTAAATTAATATGAAAAATTATATATTAAAAAGACAGAAATAAATAAGTTAAGGGGTAACGCCAAAACCCTCAAATAAATTCGACTATGTAATAACCTTTTAGTAATCTGTTTTTATTTAATGAAAGAAAATATATTTGATTTGGCATTTTGTTTCCATCTCTATATTTGATACATCTGAAAAGCCAGAGAAAAATTAGAGAAGGTAGGAAATGACCTGGTGAGGATTAAGCTCAGACTTATAATCACATCCCAAATTCCACTTTCATTATTTGTGAAGGAAATATTGATATATTTGACTAACATACCTTTTTCATGCAATCAAGAACACTAGCCACATTGTTCATATATGCGGTTTGTAAATCTGTTTAGGAAGGTGAGATAAGCATTTATGGAAGAACGTGAAAGTAGTATTGTCCCTAATAAGCCCCAAAATCCAGTGAAGTATCTTATCCCCATGCTCATGTACAATGCCTCATACCAATCACTATCTTCATCACCATTCATTACTTCACCTTCTCCAACCTTTACTCTTTTTTCATTGTTTCCTTCAAAACTAGAGTCATCAAAGGTTTCAAAATGTCTTCCTGAGGGGATTCTTCCCGAAAGAGAGTTGAGTGACAAGTCTAGTTTGTTCAAAACGTCAATTTGAGAAAGAGAAGAAGGAATTTATCCAATAAAATTGTTTCTTGACAAGTCAAGGAAGTCTAGCGAACTTAAATTCCCAATCCTAGAAAGAATTTCTCCTTTCAGATTATTTCTGGATAAATTCAAGGAAACTAACCCAATCAAATATCCAATCTCTTTTGGCATTTCACCCCTTAACTTATTACTTGAAAGATCAATGCTCTTAAGCTTTAACTCTGGATTCTCGAACCCCTGTTCCACACCTTTCCACATCAAGCTTATGTTAAGGTTACAATCATAAATGATATTCTTTGGATATATACGACGTAGAGTGTCACATGTGTTGATGCTCCTTTTAGACATGGCAGTCAAATTGTTTAAGCATAATGGAATTCTTTTCGACAACATATTCCTCCAAAGATCCATGAATTGAATATACTTCAAATAACATAATTGAATAGGAAGATTTCCAGAAAAGTATTCGCTTGCATGACCAGGATTATCAACTGTTGAATACTTTCTCCGATCCATGGTGGTATTGGACCAGACAACACATTTTCACCCACATCCAAAATAGTTAAATTGTTGCAATTGTTTAAAGTGGAAGCTAATTCACCCATTAGGTTATTGTTTCGTAAGACCAAGACATTCAATTCAACAAGGCTACCCATGGACACAGGAATCTTTCCTGACAATTTATTGTTGCTTAAATCAAGAAACATTAATAGATCTACAAACTTCCAACAGTCTGGAAGGTGTCCCTTCAATTCATTATTTGATAAATCTAAAATGGCCATTGGAGAGGTTCTTTGGTCACATATGAATGAAAACAAATCTGAAAATTTGTTGTTAGAAAGCCTCAGCTCTGAACCTTGTAGTAAAAATGACGGAATTTTGCTTTCAAAGTGATTTGAATTCAGAATTATAGACGGTCTATTGAGAAGCTTCACTGATATATTAGGAATTGCACCAGTGAGATTGTTATGAGACATATTCAACATTCCCATATTTTGCAAGTTGTTCCAAAACCATTCTGGTACTGAACCATTAAGCCCATTATCTGAAATGTCGAGTTCCATTAATGAACTTTGAGTCTGGAGCCAACTAGGAAAAGTGGGACTTAACTAGCAAGATCTTAGTTTCAAATTTATTATTTGAAAAGGAGGAATCCATTTAGGTACTATTTTTAGAGAGAGAGAGAGAGTTCTCTGACAAATATAAGTACCTAATTTGGAAAAATTGGAAAGATGGGATTCGATGACATCACCCTCCAAATGATTTCCATCCAAGGACAAAAGTTGCAACTCAGATAGCAGTCCAATGCTTACAGGTAGAATGCCGGTAATCTAGTTATGAGATAAATCCAGACTCTGAAACACGTGTCGGTTGCACCATGAAATTTTTTGAAAGAAGCTAGAAATTTTCCTACTCAACTTGTTAGTTGAGAGGACTAACTTCTGCAATGTGCACATGTTCCCAAAGAAAGACGGAATCTCGCCTTGCAGTTTGTTAGCAGAGAGGTCAAGAACTTCAAGAGAGTTCATTACTTTCCTAGACAACACATTTTCTAACACGTTATCATAAAGGTAAAGCGTACGAAGATTGGTAGTGGAGTTGAAGAGCCAATAAAATATGGATTATGATTTCAACAAATTTGAAGAGATGTCAAGGTAGACGAGAGAAGATGAAGAATTTGTGATTGAAATAGCTAATATGAAAAAACTATCATCCCTGAGATTACAATTTTGCAAATGAAGATTTTGAAGTTTTGAACTGAAGTTAAAATTAAAACTGCCTGGAAAGACCGATGATGTCATATTATTATATGAAAGGTCAAGGATCACAAGAGAAGGAAATTTTGAGTGGATAGGAGATGACAAAACAATGATGTTATGAGAAAGATAAAGCTCCTGAAAAATAAAGCTAAAGTTTGACAATAATTGAAATGTTGAGGATGTGAGCATATTAGAAGAAAGATCAAGGATGGTAAGAGAAGTTGAGAAATTGGAATATGAATAAAACAGAGATTGAATATCAGTATCTGAAAGAGAACAATCAATTAGCCTCAACTCTCTTAGCTTTGGAAAAATAATTGTTTGCAACCAATCACGGTTATGTAAATGATGGAAGGCAAGTTTAAGAGTGTGCAAGAAAGGAAAATTCCCAACCTGAAAAGGGAGTGCTCCAGAAAATGAATTTCCTATAAGATCAAGATACCTCAATTATGACAGATTTGCAAGTTGATAAGGGAGTTCCCCGTCGAGATAATTGTAACTGAGATCGAGATACCTTAAATGTGTAAGGCTTCCAAGTTGATAAGGGATATCTCCATGAAAATGATAATTGTGACTTAGATCCAAAGACAGTAAATGTGTCAGGTTTCCAAGTTGGGTAGGAATGCTCCCACCAAAACCAAAATAGGAGAGCTTAAGATATCTTAAGTTGGTAAGTGAGCCCATGAGTTGTGGGATGTCACTCCCTTGAAAATTATTGTAGCTGAGATCCAAATGTTGAATATTTTGCAAAGGAAGCATTGAAGTGATATTAATTGTACCTCTCAAATATTGTGGATACTGACCAGGGAGACGAAGGATGATTACATGACCTGTTTGATGATCGCATTGAATGCCTTTCCATTTGCAACAATCTCGATTGTTCTCATCATCTCTCCATGTGGACGGCATTGTTATGAAGTGGCTGATGGGAAAAAATGCACGCGGAAGCAACACACATAATCATGAATCAATGCAAGAAAATAAACGACACAGGATTTAACATGGTTCAGTCGCCAACTGCAACCTACATCCACACGGACAACTATTAAGTTTTCATTCTGTCCTGTTGCACACCAATTACAAGTACAATGATCTCTTTAAATAGAGATAAATAGAGATAATAAGGGGACACAATGATTAAGCCCAATCACTAAAACATAGTGTCTACTCAACCCAACCCAATTGATCCTGGCTTCATAACCAACAATCTCTCACTTGAAGTCACAGAACAATGTTCATCTGCGCTTCAACTGTGTACATGTACTTCTGTAATCTATCACCAGAACTCAATGTTCCACCACTAGTTGCCACCAGCCTTCTTAATCATTTTGAAGGCCACACCAGTCATGACTGAAACTGTCACTGACCCATTCTCTGTTCCTACCGGCTCTCACTTGCGAGAACTGCCAGATCCTGTAACAACTTGAGAACAAACACTCTCCATACTCAACAAGAAATTTTTTGAAGGTGTTTCAACAGCTGGAATACTGGTTCTCCTAACCCACTGTCTTCTAGGGACCTTAGCTGAAACACGACCCGTGCTCCCACTGCTGTAAGTACCTTTGACTGGTCTACCTGAACCTTTCCATGCTCGTTCATCCTGAATCTGACCTATGGCTCTGGGTTTCTCTCTTGTAAAGACAACCTCTTCTGCTCACGAGACTCTGTGAACCGGACTTTGTTTATCTTCTGAACTAGGATGGTCACTCCCTCAGACAGTAATTCGACCATATACAACGAACCTCTCTTTCTTCCGCGAGCCATGACAAGATTTCCCTTGACGACCTTACACTGCTGATTTTCGAACTTCACTTCATGTCCCTGTTCGTCCAACTGCCTAACAGAAATCAAACTTTTCGTCAAGCTTGGAACAACTCTGACATCCTTCAAAGTCCAAAAACCAACTGACGTCTTCAACACTATGTCACCCATGCCCGTAACATCAAGAGTTCTGTTGTCTGCTAGTCTTACCTTTCCAAAGTCTCCAATAACCAGATTCTGCAATACTTCACTGATGTGGGTAGCATGAAAAGAAGCACCAGAATCCATGACCCAGGAATTCACACTGCTATCCGCGCAACAAACTAAGAGGTCCTCGTTCGCGAAGTCTTGTGCAATGTTGACTTGTTTATCATTTGGGCATTGATTCCTAAAATGCCCACCTCCTCGCAGTTCCAACATGTTACACTTGAGCCATCCCGAGTCTTTGATTGACTCCTTCTTTTGTTCTTGCTCCCACTATCTCTGATATCTTTCTTACCTCTAACGACATATATCGATTCACTAGATAATTCCCCAGAACTCCTTCTTCGGACATCCTCGCCAAGAATGAGATCAAGAATCTACTCAAAAGTGAATCCATCGGGTCCCGCTGAACTGGTAACTGCTGTAACCGTTCCGAACCAACTTTCAGGCAAAAACAATAACAATAGTAAAGCTTGAACTTCATCATCGAACTTAATGCCCACTGACATAAGTCTGGCTAAGATCGAATTCATTTTATTGATGTGCTCAGTAACTGAACTGTCATACTCTGTGCCGTAGCAAAAAACAGCCACACCCCGTGTAACGCCCCTCAAATTTTATTCATATTTATATAATAAAATAAACGTAAAACAATAATATCAAAATTAACATATGTATATATAATAAAATACATCCATCCCATACATTGTATCTCAAAAGAACATCCCTTCCCTAGGGGATTTTAATACAGATTCATCAAATAGTTTTCAAAAAGAACGAAAATACAGCATTCAAACTCTTCCATCCCTTCCTCCAATAACTCACTGGGGAGCTCTATCACCTGCCACCTTGTCTGCTCCCTTGTAAATTATACACGATCATCACAGATTTAAGGAAAAACAACCACAAAACAAAACAAAGGGGTAAGCTAGCTGTTAAAAAAAAACTTTAAATATGAAACTTTATATCAACATAACCCATCATTTTTCACACATTTCACAATTTCATCAAGTGTCATTCATTCCACATATATCAACATAACCCATCATTTTTCACACATTTCACAATTTCATCAAGAGTCATTCATTCCACATAACCATCAAGTGTCAATCAAAATTTCTCTTTATTCAGCTTTCTCATGTTAGACTTTCCACTGACTCATAACACATAGACACTTGACTCTACTTCCGGAAGACTCGTGCGTTGACTCAGACTCAGAGATCTGCACCTATCATACTACACCACTGTGAATCCACACAGGATCGCTGTGAATCCACACAACTATGCGCATAAATAATCTCAATATCATCACTCTCCTAGTATGACAGGGTTAATCCATATAACAGGTCAAGTCAGTTATCTTTCAAACGACTTACCCATACATATGAACCTCCTTCGACTCTCACCACCTGAATAACTTCATCTATATGATTCCATTATCTCAGGAGAGTCAGGATATCTCCTTATTACAAATCCTTAGTCAATGCACATTCTAAACAAATCTCCACACGGTATTTTCTTTCTTGAAAATACTATGCTTTGATCACTCTTTCACATCATTCCAGTATATCATCCAACACGTAAATGAACAAGGCAACCATAACATACTTTAAACCTTTTCTAAAAATCTAAACATATCTCAATCAAATCATACCAAGGTTGATAATTTCGAAAATCATACACAGTTCACAGCATCCACTATATTTAAAAAAACCACATTTCAATCTCAACAAATACCGATTCACACAAAAACAGGGGATTGTGAAATAGAATTTAAAACTGGTGACCACGTCACCCCAACTTCAGAATCTGCTAGCCTAAGGTTTTTATTAAAAATATAACGCTAGCTTCCCTTACCTGGACTTGAGCCGATCTCACTAAGAGCTCCAAACCCACCGAGAACTCAAGGATGCCTTAACCTGCACCATAGAGTCCCGATCATAAAACTAACTATAACACTCATATTCTGAGTTAACAGAGACTAACTCTGAAGCCAAGAGAGTCGCACGCAAAGCTTATGCAGAGGAAACTCTCTCAAGTTCAGAAGCGACTTCAAAAATAGAGCACGACGAACTTACTCTGTTTTAAGGCTTTGATCGGAAACTTGCAGAGATACTTGCCCGGAGCCCAGGGACAGTCGCCGATCGTTAAACGGGTGCTTGATGGTGTCGGAAACGTCAACTGGTAGCGAAGATGCCCGAACGTGGAGAGAATGAGAGAAAGGAAACAGGGAACCAAAACTCAACTCACTCGATTTCTCTCTACCTAAACAGCGTTCGGACATTGCCTATCAGAAGTGGATTTTGAAGTTAAACCACCTTGCCCAGGAATGCCGCTGCCACCACCCACTCTGATGGAAAACTCTTGCGTGCAAGTTTCCTCTGACAGGATGGCCACGTGGACACCTTTGTATGCCCAAAACTCTGGAGCCACCTGCCCTACGTACTCTCTGTTGCCAACTGCTCTGGGGACCCTTACTGTCTACGTGTCACACCTGTAGAACACCTTCGCTGGAAGCCTGGGTCCCAGCTTACCTGCATATAACAGGACCCCCCCGATGACCAGGAACCAATGACTGATATTGCGATGACTATCCACCGATGTCTCACCCTGGAAGACAACCGATGTCTCATCCTGGAAGACGACTGATGTCTCTCCCTGGAAGACGACTGATGTCTCATCCTGCAGACGACCAATGTCTGATGACACCTCGTCACCCCTGCTGAAGGCTCATCGACTCACTACTCCACGTCTGTGTTATCACCCCCACATGGCTCGGTGACGTAGGTAGCTTCTCCTGCCCGAGGACAGGTCGGTACTAACTCCCCCACGTGCCAATGAATGCAACACTGAGGACAATCTCTTATGCCAAAGCATAGAGTTTCACATTTATCCTGCATGCATAGCGTATCTAAGGTTCAAATCACACCTTGATACATGTGATTTCTGGAACCCACTATGGTCCACCGACCGACCTCTACCATACTGACCTCAGACCTCTTGGGCGACGTCCGAGGTCTGACTACTATGGATTTCTATTACAAGTTCTTTTCATTTTAACTAATAACATACTCAGAAATCATTTAAAATATACCACTTCTATTCCAAATAAATTTCTAGATCCTTACACCCCGCGCCTAGCACCACACCGTCACTGCTGCACTAGCAGAAAAATGCACGCGCCACCCTGCGTCTTCCGTCACTGCCATCGCACTGCACCTCCGTGCCGTCTCACTCATCACAAGCACCTGCACCTATTCACCGTGAAAACGCGACCCACCGCAGCCCCTGCGAAACCCTAACTTTGGGATGCCGCTGTCGTCCCTGCAAAACCTTAGCTTTGGGACGCCGCTGCAACCCCTGCAAAACCCTAGCTTTGGGACGCCGCTGCAGCCCCTGCAAAACCCTAGCTTTGGGACACTACTGCAGCCCCTGCAAAAACCTTAGCTTTGGGATGCTGCTACCGCCTCTGCGAAACCCTAGCTTTGGGATGCCACTGCAGCCCCTGCGAAACCCTAGCTTTGGGACGCCGCTGCAGCCCCTGCAAAACCCTAGCTTTGGGACGATGCCACTGTCGCCTCTGCGAAATTCTCACTTTGGGATGCTGCTGCAGTCCTGCGAAACCCTAGCCGCAATTTTCATGTCTCGTCGATTAATTTCTGCTAATCGGATCTCTAGTGTGTAAACGAACCAAGCTCTTATGCCACTTGATGGGAAAAAATGCACGCGGAAGCAACACAAATAATCACGAATCAATGCAAGAAAATAAACGACACAGGATTTAACGTGGTTCGGTCGCCAACTGCAACCTACATCCACACGGGCAACTATTAGGTTTTCATTCTATCCTGTTGCACACCAATTACAAGTACAATGATCTCTTTAAATAGAGATAATAAAGGGAACACAATGATTAAGCCCAATCACTAAAACATAGTCTCTACTCAGTCCAACCCAATTGATCTTGGTTTCATACCCAACAGTGGCTGATATGAAACAAATGCTCAACTATTGATGACTCTCCCATACATTATGTAAGAGATATAACACCCTTTGCTTTTTATACAAATATAAATATCTACATATTATGAAAAGTCTTCATGGTATAATTTTGCTAAAGCATGAGAAAAGGAAGCCTAATTTGTTTTTATATAAAATTTGTATGAATATTAAGAATATCAAATCTGTATACATCATAAAAAAAAAGAGTAAGAAGTGATGTTATATATTTAGAAACAAATATAACTTTTTATTGATTTTTTTAACAGAAATAACAAATATTATTACAGATATAGAAATAAAATATATTGTAATTTTATGCTTGATTGGTTAGTACTAAAAATTAACAAAAATGTTGTTATATATTTAGTCGCAAAGATATATTATGATTTTTTATGATGAAAATTAGTTTTTATCATATTGTAAAAGTAACTCAATTATCATTCTTTGACTCCTCCTATAAAAAATGGATATGAAAATATTTTGAAATTATCTGTATCATTATTTTATACACCAATGTAACTCATAATAAATGTTAGTATTAATATGGACACACGAGGAATCCTAACATCATTAATTTAGAGATAAGCTCACCTAATAAAATATATTAGAACCATATTCAAAATCGTGTTTAAAAATAAAATATATATTATCGCTTTTTTTTATTAATTTGTTATTAATATAAAATAATAAATGTTATATATTTAGAAATAAAATATATCATGTTTTTATTATTGATTTGTTAGCAACCCTTACTATATATTTAGTTAAAAGATATATTGTGATTTATTTATTTTTTATAAAAAATAGTTTCTTAAAAAATTATAAAAGTGACTTAAGAGTTGCATATTGAATACACATTTATTATCATTCCAATTCCTCTCATAGAAAATGGTGCAAAAATATTCTAAGAAACTGTCGTTATCCTTGTTCCATAAAAGAGTTAATAACAATACTGTGTGCTCAGAGTATTAAAGATTTTTTTCTGTTTTAAAAACTAATCAACAATGTATAATATGTATTATCTTTTATTCTTTTTATTTTATATACTTTAAATATATGATAGATTTTTTTTTCTATGTGACTATTATTTTTGTCATCATTTCTAACTCACATAAAAAATCCCATATTAATGTCCCACTAAATTGTTTACTTTTTTTAAAAAAATTCAAATATTAAACCTTTTGTTCTTCTTAATTCCTTTGAAATTATCTTAGTTGTACCTAAGTATTTTTAACTCTTTCTAACAGTTGCATGAGTAAAAAGAATGAAACTATATTGAGAAAAGTCTACATAAAATCATGGAATTTTACCAAAAGCATGGAAAAACTGAAGTTTAACTTGTCTTTATATAACTTTTGTGAAGACTTGTAATTTCAAAGTCTATGCAATTGTTTCATATTCTAAATTTGATATCATTGTACACATAATTTTCTAACCATTAAAAGGGTTACAAAAGAAATATAAGACAACAATATTTATTAGAAACACTAATATATTTGGACAAATGTAATTTTCTAAAAAATTATATAAAGTATGAGACAAAAGTATAAAAAAATTAATATAAAATATCTAACTTATCCTATATAAATTAAAATAAAAATATTTCATTATTCAGTCACGTAATCATTGATAAATATAACAAAAATAATAATTTTATCAATAATTATTATATCATTTGTATAATAATATTGTTGTGAAAATAAAATAAAAATACAATCGAAAATAAAATTCAAATTAGTTTTTTTTTTTTTTATAAACAATAGTAGGTTCTAGAAAATATTGAGCAACAAACAATAATAGATAGATAAGATATGAGATGCACCACATAAAAAATAAATATTAATATTGAGATTACGATCTAATCTTCATAGTCTATCTAGACGATTTAATTCAGTAAACTCTTTATAATTTTTTATGATAACAAATATTAAATTTGAATTATTTTAGTTTTTATTATTTCTATGTTTTTACTTGAACATTCTGTGTGTTTTGTACTAGTTGAAAGACTATTAGATCATCCAATGGTTCCTAATATTATTTACAAGTTTTTATGATTTAATTTTGTTTAAACTTGTCTTTAAGTTAACAACAAATGTTATTCTAATACATATTATTTGAGACTTTTTTCAAATATACAAAACTTATATGTTGAGCATTAAAATTGAAGTATAGAAAGATTTTATCTCGAGCAATCGTGAAACAAATCTCTTACAGAAATAATATATTGTGTTATACATATGTAGTAATAATTCAATGTTATATATGCAATTTTGATTTTGAATTGTTTTTAATGTTATATATGCAATTTTGATTTTGAATTGTTTTTTTTTAGTCCCTACAAGAAACAACACATATAGCCTCCGTTAAATACGGACTCAAATGTTGGATTGTGGACGCTAAATGTCTTTTAGCGTGGCATAGCTTGGACTGCTCAGTGGATGTGAAAAGGTTGGAAGCCAATCTTCATGTGAGGGATTGTAGCTATTAGTGTAGGCTTAACCCTCTCTAGTTTGAAACTAGTAGAGACAATCCAACTCTCACTAGTCATTTTATCGTCTTTAAGAGCAAACTTCCTCCTAAAATAGAGTCACTAGACCTAGAACTAGTTCTTACCATACAAAATAAGGTAGGTCTACCTTAGTCTTAGTTGGTTGGCTTTCTCTTCTAGTTCTTGTAACATCCCTATTTTTTTTACCCATATTTAATAATATATTATGCATGGAATATCTAATTGGCATATAAACATATACTATTTTCTCATATTGTATCTCAAAATATACTCTTCTTCTTAGGGATTTTAATATATACACGAGTTTAAAAAAATAAAACATCCAAAACAAAAGCATCTCATCCTCTGGCTACTCACTGATGAACTCTATTATCTGTATCCTCATCTGCTTCCATGTAATTACACGATCATCACACATTAAAGAAAGCAAACACAAACAAAGAACATGGCAAGCTAACTATAAAATAATTCTATATAATTTCAATTTAACAAACATAACTCATGAAGTCTCATACAAGTTCTCAAACCATCAAGTGTCTATCATAAAACATCAATTCTCATTTTTCACGTCAAATTTCTACTGACCAACATACTCAGACACTGGACTCTACTTCCAGAAAACTCGCATATTGACTTAGACTCAAAGATCTGCACCTGTCATACTATCTTACTATGAAATCCACATAGCTAGTATGATAGGGTTAATTCATATAACAGGTCAAGTTGTATTTGAAACAACTTACTCATTCATATGAACTTTCTTCGAGTCTCACCACCTGAATAACTTCATCTATATGATTCCATTATCTCAAAAGAGTCATAATATCTCCTTCTAGACGAATCCCTAGTCAATAAACATCCTAAACAATTTTAACACGGTATTTTCTTTCCTGAAAATTCCATGGCTTGATTAAATTCATATTCCAAATATAAAAAAAATCCAAAATCACACAATCAATACCAAAGCTTAAAATTTCAAAACACACAAAATTTCATCCAATACTCACATAATTATCTAATTAAAGAATTTTACATAAATTTATAATTACAAATTATGAACTAGAAATAACCAACCTTTTAAAAACAAGTGCAAAATTTCAATTTAAGTTTTTTTTTGGCTTGAGCGAAAATCTTTTTGTGTGACTGAAAATGCTCCCGCAAGCCACCCAAAAATTTTTGGCTTTAGCGAAAATTTGTAGTGTGAGCCAAAATGCACCCGCGAGCTACCCAGAAAATTTGGCTTGAACGAAAATTTTCAGTGTAAGCGAAAATGCACCTGAGGGCACCTAATATTTTCATTCAAATTGTTATTTTATCAAATATACTAAACCAAAGTAACAAAGTCCCTGCGGTAGCTGAATAATTACTCTAAATCAACATCAAACAACCAATACTCAACAACATTATCCTTTAAGTGATTCATCAAACTATTTAAATACATTCATAATATGATTTTATAACATCTACCATATATCAAATTTCACATTCAAATCTCAATAAACTTCTAATATGCTTAAAACAAACAATCCTGCGAGAAAGTTTGAGATTGGTGACCACATCACCCCCACATCCAAACCTTCTAGCCCAGGGTTCTATTGGAAATTAAGGCTAGCTTCCCTTACCTGAACTTAATCAGATGCTCGCTAAGAGCTCCAAATCTACCAAAAGCTTAAAGGTAATTTAGCTACACCATAGAGTCCTAATAAAAAATCTAACTATGTCACTAGGACCTTGAGCTAACAGAGAGTCACCCTAAAGCTAAAAGAGTCACATGTAAAGCAAAGACAGAGACAACCTAACAAGTTCAAAATTTGACTCAAAGAGAAGAGAAAAAATGAACTTACTCTATTAGAGATTTGATCAGGCAGTTTTATAGTCCTCACCTCCAGGAGTCTAATGGCAGACTCCAATCGTCAAACTAATGAGCCATTTTATTACTTTACTCATACACGTTATTCTCTATTTTTAGGATCTTCCTCTTTCTTTTTCCAATTACATTCGCAAAAGCAGGTCAAAATATGTTGTCCTCCATGGACATAACAGCAGTGGGAAATCAAGTGTAAAATTCTTATACGACCACCTCCAAAAAAATTTGTGAAATTTGGTAGTGGTTGGTTAAAATTTTGTGATTTCCATACATTTCGTGATGGTGACAAATTATCTTTGAGTCTTATAGTGAGAAGGCCCCTATTGATATGACGGTTTTGTTACTACTATGAACAGTTTCTTTTTTTGTCAATCTATTTTGGCAAATATTTTTTTAAACAAGGACAATGTTACTTTTCCTTTTTTATTTAATTTAACAATATTGTTCTTAATAGTATATGTTCATTATGTATAGGTAAGTATACTCATCATTCATTTTACAATCTAGCTTTTTCAAATATGTTGACATAAGTTTAAATGTGCTAAATGTTTAGTACGAGCTAGTACATAAAACAAAAAAAAATATGTATATCAAAAACTAATTTATTTGTGTTCATTTTACAATTTACACATTCCATATGCATCATTTTTAAAGTTTTGTTTGCATTCACTTTTTATTTTATATTCCGCTTTTTTTTCTAAGATGTTGGGTCGTTTATTTGATTTAAGCATATTGTCAATTAAACTTAGTTTTATTTCATTCATTATTTATTTGCATTATAAGAATACACATGGAGTTCAATTTTAGTTGTTGCACGATTCCAATATATAGTTTTGAATATATTGTTAACACTTTATCCAATATGTAGACAATATTTTGCTTTTAGTCACTATTATTACTCATGTGTTACCACAATACAATATGTTAAACACTATAATCATGTTTCGGTTAAGAAACATACATTCATATTATCTATTATGTATACTAAATTGCTATTTTCTATTCTTTTGTTACACGTTGTTGTTATAGAAGTAAATGCATTTCGAGAACAATAGGAATGCAACTCAACATATTGCACTATAGTCCCTCAATGCAGAGAACTTTATTAATACCTTTGTGCATCTATATCATTTTTTGGGCAGAGGTTTACAATGTAATTGTTCTACAACTCTTTGATTTTGTTTTTTGTGTAATTGTTTGTACTTTACTTAATTTTTTTCATTTCTTTGTCTATTTTTGTATTTCCTTCTATTTTTTTTTATAATAGATAGACCAATGAAAAAAATAGTTTTATTTAAGACTGTTTCATTTAGTAAAAAATGAAGTTATAACTATTAATTTTCTAAATTATATTAATCATATTACTTATTAATATTAAACATATTAGTTCTTAATGTATTATCATTTTTTGTTTCTACGAGAACATTTTACTATGAAACAATCTATAATGCACAAATACTTTAAATTGTTGATATTGGAAATGTTAATATATTCATAAGACACATCATTAAAAATGAGAGAACTGCAAAGTCAGTGAGGTCACAAAACTACAAAATCTTCAAACAATAATGGGGAATATTTTTTAACTTTAATTTAATTCTCAAGTGTATTGCTTATTGCTTAAGTTAAAAGATCAATTGAATTATAGGTTATTATTAAGATTGCTCTTATTATTTATTTATTTATTTATTATTATGTACAAGACATATAGATAGATGCGTTTGTTTTTTATTACTCGTTTTCATATTGATGCACATTTTGCACTAAGAAGTATGTTAGTCATATTTTGATGAAGGCTATGATTTATCTTATTCTCATAACTGGTACTACCCTATTCAACTCATCCAACTTACATAATAGAACCATGGCATGGCTGTGAATGAAATAATGGAGGCCAAAAGCATTCTTTCCTACTGCAGAAAAAGGTAGCATTTTGTAATTATGTTGCTTACTTTTGATGTTGAGTCTTTTTTTATGTTCATTTAAAGTGTCATATTGTGAAGCCAAGATTTGCTTTGAACATAATTTTAATTTTAATCCAAATTTTTGTTGTTGAAGGACTTATATGAGCAAAATGTAAAAAATTCCAAAGGAAAATATTCTGTCAATGATGATTCTTCTATGAAAATTACAGAGGTAAATGAGCTTTGATGACAACATATTTAGGATGTTAAATAATTTTTTTTTATTGTCTAACAAGATTTGTTAACAAAGTTTTCCACTAAATGTACCAATTCTAGATCACAACTTGTTGATCTTAGGAATGATAGTGTAATCGTCACACCACTTAAAAGAGAATCACCACCCATGTTGTAGCTAGAAGAGGACAATCTTCCTTTTGAAAAATTTCAAAAGAAATATTAAGATCGAAAAATGAGGTATTATCTGATTTTGTTTGTTCTGATTAAATACTTTGTTTATTTTGTAATATGTAAGGACCAGTGAACTCTATTACAAGAAGTCATCGAGGTTGTGTAATTTTGATTATGGTTGTTGATTTCTTATGTTCTTTCATAGGTCAGTTGTCAAATGCCTTAAGTCATTACAAGAAAATCATTAAATAGAAATCAAATTTAGAGACAAAAAATAATTAGTTGCTATATTGACTAAACTACAGACCATTTTAGAGACTAAAAAAATTTTTGCTTTCTAAATTAGTTTCTATTATTGTTAAATAGTTTCTAAATTGGTATCTAATTAGCTACCAAGGTTTTACCTACCAATTATTTATATTTTAAATTTGGTAGCAAAACCTTGGTAGCTAATTAGATACCAATTTAGAAACTATTTAACAATAATAGAAACTAATTTAGAAAGCAAAATTTTTTTTAGTCTTTAAAATGGTCTAAAATTTAGTCAATATAGCAACTAATTATTTTTTGTCTCTAAAATTGGTTTCTATTCAATGATTTTCTTGTAGTGAGTAATGGGCAGTAATAAAGTTGTTATTCTAGACCTTGTAATGAAGTTGTTATTCCAGACTCAACAATGAATAGTTATTTTTTGTGTGCAATATAAGCATGACATTGTGTTTCTACATATGGAGAATATTTATTTCATTTTTTTTTTCATGTTTTCGTTATTTAAGGACTCTTGTAATGTGTTGGCATAATTCATATGCTATAACACTAAATGATCTGCCAGTAAATAAAACTGCATTCATTGTTAGTTTCTTATTTCATTTCATCTAAGAAGTATACTGCTTTCTTCCTTCGCAGTTGACATTAATCAAAGGGAAATTTGAAGATTGCACAAAAATATCTTGAAATGATATTTTACAAAAGGTTATTTTTGCACACAAATTTGTCATACTCTTTCCACACAAAAAACTCCCATCTCTCTGTATATTCTCTCTACAAAATTTTATTGGCTTTATTGTTGTAAGGTGTTTGCATAAATTTAGGTGTTGAATACAAAAGCCTTGTTTCCAATGAGAAAACAAACATTGTTATGCACCTTATAAGTATAATTATAATTACTTGAATAATAATTAAATATTTACTGTTTTGTTTTTCAAATCACTTTTGTTTTACGAATTTCATTTGCAGGAAATGCATGAAAGATCTAAACTTAAGCATCAATAGGCACTGTCAATGTATTGCATCAATTTGTAGCCTAGAGAATATAAATAATATTTTTGTAGTTGTATCTTTTTTTGACTTATTTATCCTAAATTTAATGCAATTTGTGCTACATTTAATGTAACTAATGTAATGTAATTTAGTCTTTTTTGTTAGTTTTTTTTTTAATTTGTTAATTTTAGATTTTGCAAATTTTTATGTAAAGTATTTCATTTATGTAAAATCTATGCAAGACCAAATATTTCAATTATGTGTAGTGTACCAAATATTATAATGTAATATTATGGTTTTGTTCAAACGTAACTTGGGTAATTCATTTTGGTAATGATACTTGCAGTTGTAACTTAGGTAATAATCATTAAAAGCATAATCTAAATAATAATATAGACAATTGTAAATTCAAAATTAAAAACCACAATATGAATAAGATATATGAATAGGTTGAAATGACAAAGGTTATGATTAGCATAGAAAATCATAGAGTGTAAAATAAAAAGATGTATTGGATAAAAAAAAGTCACGAAACCCTATTTTCCTTCTTGCCTTCACGAAACTCTTTTTTCCTTCACGAGACCATGGACCTTCACGAAACACTCTCACCTTCACCCACTCCCGCTCGCCCTAAACCCTCACTCTTGTGCCCTTCATTGTTCGCAATCGCCGCCTCCTCGTGCCCTTAGCTGTCCGTTGTCGCCGCCTCCTCGCGCCCTTCACTGTCTTCCATTGCCGCCTCCTCGCGCGCAAGGATTTGAAACTTCTGTCTAAGTTTTTGTTCAGGTTTGTGCTATATTTAATTTGTGATTGTGTTAGACATTTTTCATTTATAATGCATATACTTGATTTATCTTGCTTGTTTTGATGATGTTGTTCTTTTTTACCCTAAAATTTTCTTTGATAGTTTTATGTTTCCCCTTCATTCTACCTTGTTTCACAGGGGAGACACACACATAATGTGAATATTTTGAACTTCTCCTTAAACCAGACTAAATGATTTTCCACTGTAAGTTTACTTTATGCTTACACATTTTAGTGTTTTACCCCTGAAATTTATGGAAAGTGCTAGAATCTTATGTGTATTATTTTAATATACATATTTGAATAATTGTATATATCACATTTCTATTAATTTATAAGTGGATGGTCGAAGGCCATTTAAGCTAGTTTATCATGGCCAATTTGATGATTCTTATATTGAATTAGCATTTGAAAATCATTCAAACATTTTTTTTTATTTCTTGGCAGTAGTAACTATTTAAAACTTATTCACAATTTTGGGATTTAAAACATTTAGCAAAGTTCCTATAAATAGCCGATGAATGACTATTTGGTAGGTGTTGAGTCTGTTATTGGGTCATGTTTTTGCATTCAATCTGAAATTATTGAGACATCACTTTCAAGTTTCAATATTACAATGTAAGTCTTTGGGTTTAGTGCTTGATTATGTTAATACTAACCAAACAGGAAAAGGGGTTTAGTGCTTGGTTATATTTACTGTTGTCATAATATATTCTAACAAGTATATGTTGTTCTTTTGATTATTTTCAATTTTGTCTAGGAAAAAAATGATGAGCTAATGTTGACAAATCCAAAAGGTGCTTCAGATATATCTTCAGAAGATCCAATTGGTGTCATATTTGGTAAGGAGCATCTGGGTCGAGTTAGAGGGCTATCATAAGGAGCTTGTCCCAGCCTTGCTTTCAAAGGATCCACAACAAGGCTAAGTGGTATGAACTATGCTTCCTCTAGTTCAACTTCATCAAATGTGGAGGACAAGGTAACTCAAATGGAAATTAAGCTTGCAACTGTGAAAATCAAATGAACACTTTACTTGCATATATTGCTTCGAGAAAAGATGTTCCAAAACATTTTGCTGCAATGGCATCTAATTTGATTCATGCACCCATCAACGAGGTATTAATATATTTAAATATTTATTGGTGTCTTTTATTTTATAATTATAAACATTCAAATTCATTAACTTAAAATTTTTTATTTCAGGCATCAAATACTGGAAGTGGAGCTCCATCACCTAATCAAATAATAAGATCAAGTGCTAAAAGCTTGTTTACTTTAATTTTCAATGAAATGAATGGATGCTTATAACTTTATACATTATTTCATTTTATTAGTATTTTATTTTTTTATTATGAAAATATATTATGTCGAAGCCAGGTTTCTTCAGTAACAAAAGAAACCTTAACCACTACACCAGACAAATTCTTTTACAATATTATGATTTTTATTATAATTATTATTATTTTTAAGATTGTTATTAATATTATTATTGTTATTAATATTATTATTGTTATTAATATTATTATTGTTATTAATATTATTATTGTTATTAATATTATTATTGTTATTAATATTATTATTGTTAATAATATTATTATTGTTAATAATATTAATAATATTATCAATATTAATAATATTATGAATATTATTAATATTAAAAATATTATTAATATTATAAATATTATTAATGTTATGAATATTATTAATATTATTAATATTTAATATTATTTATTATTAATATTATTAATATTTAATATTATTAATGTACTGACCAATCCTCGGACATCAGCTGGGTCCCACAGCATGGGCCAAAGCCACGTGGAATGGACCCCACAGGGGGTATTGAACAGAGAGGGGTGACGAGTCATCAGCCTACAGAGAGGGGTGACGAGTCATCAGCCTACAGAGAGGGGTGACGAGTCATCAGCCTACAGAGAGGGGTGACGAGTCATCAGCCTACAGAGAGGGGTGACGAGTCATCAGCCTACAGAGAAGGGTGACGAGTCATCAGCCTACAGAGAGGGGTGACGAGTCATCAGCCTATAGAGACGGGTGAGTAGTCGTCAGATCACCAGGATGGGCGGAGGTGTCATCGTCACTCAGCAGGTCGAGGAGTCCTCGGCGACAGTGTGTGGCGAGGTGACATCGGCCTTGGGTGATTTGAACAGCATAAACAGGACAGTTAAGATTGGTTCCCAGAGGGGGCCAATGACCAGTTAAATACCCAGAGGTAGGGAGAGGCCTGAATCACGAAGTGCCTATGCGGGTAGCAGGGAGAGCATAGTTGGGTGTAGAGTCCTGAGGGGACGAGTACTCACCAGAACTAGGGTTTTCCCAGTGAAGCTACATGCATGGCACGTAAACAGTGAAGGCACTCCCAGAACAGGTGGCCCCAGAGATTAGGTGCACAAGGAGGCATCCAAGTGGTCACCCTGTTAAAGTTTGCACTCTAGAGAAGGAAACCTTATGTGCTAGATTACCCTAAGATTGGGTGATAGCGGCGCAGGGGTATTCCAGTAAACCCTAAATATGGCTAGCAGCGCAGGAAACCCTAATTAGGGCTAGCGGCACAGTAAACCCTAGACTATATAAGGGACAGTAAAATACTTCACAAAGGTATGCAATTTCTAGACCTAAACACAGAGAGAAACTCAATACACTTGGTGTTCCTTGCCTTACACTGACTTGAGCGTCGGAGTGCAAACGGCCTCTAGGGCGCCCCTTTCTCTTTTGCAGATGCAGATTGTTTCGCAAAGAACCAAGCACATATCAACGTGAGGAAGGTGGTGCGTGAGTGTCGTGGAGTCAACCGACAGGCGAGTCAACCGGCAAGAACATTTGGCGCCCACCGTGGGGCCGGAGTAAAACAGGGTCCCATACACGAGAGTGAGAGAAAAACCACGCAAGATGAGGAATACAAGACACGGGTCCATTCCACCAAACGGAGGCGACAGCGTTACCATGCAACAACTGATGGAAACAATGCGCGCCCTCCAGCAAACGGTGGCGGAATCTCAAGCGCATCAGGCGCGTATGCAGGAAGACCTGGTCGCCTCACAGGCCAGGAATGAAGAGTTACACCGAGCAAATGAGGAGCTGCGCTTGAATTTGCAGCACATACAACAAGCTGGGGATCGTGGGGAAGATGATCGAGCCCCACCAGTGCCTCCAAGGGCCTTTCCCATGCCTTTCTCCCAAGCAATTATGAACACGGTGGTTCCAGCCACCTTTGTAGGACCTAAAACTGTGTTCACCGGGAAGGAAGATCCTGAAACGCATCTCACTGCTTTCCACACGCAGATGATGTTGTCAGGAGGGTCCGACGCAGTGTACTGTAAGCTCTTTATGGCCACACTGACAGGAACTGCGCTAGAATGGTTCGTGAGTTTGCCTGAAGGATATATCACGTCTTTCGCGCAATTCTCCGTGCTGTTCAGGGAGCAATATCTTGTCAACAGGGCCCCTCCACCAGTGTCTTACGATCTTTTTGATGTAAGGCAGCATCAGAGGGAGTCCCTCAAAGATTACCTCAATAGGTTTGGGGCGATGGTGGTAAGGTTGCACACCAAGGATGAAGACATGGTGGTGCACGCCTTCAGGAAGGGCGTATTGCCAAGGCCCTTCAGCGAGTCTCTAATACGCAGCCGTCCCAAGACCTTTAGCGACATAAAACGGCGTGCTGTGGCCCACGTTGTCGCTGAAGGGGAGCTCAGCGAGAAGAGAGAAAGTGCAGTTTCGTTAAGGCCCCGAGCGCCTAGTCGGCCTCAACCGCTGCGAGTACATGAGGCGACCACGAAGAAGAAAGCTCAAGGGAAACAGAAGCCCTACGAGCCCCGAAAACCACAGCCTAGGGCGCGAGGCAAAGATGACATGCCCCCTAGGCATTAATTTGTGGTGGAGTTGAAAGAACTGATTGCCATTCCTAACGTGGCAGAAAGACTGAAGACGCCCCCAAAGAGTGACAAGAGGTTGGGGCCCAACAAAAATGCATGGTGCGAGTTCCATCAGGCTTTTGGGCATCCCGTTCGGAATTGCCTGGCTCTGGCTCACCAGTTGGACGAGTTGGTGAAGAGTGGGTTTTTGAACAACTATCTAAAGGAGGCATCGGAAGGTGAGACAGTTGCTGCACCAAGGGCAGACCAGGGGCATGAAGTGCCCATACATGGTGAGATCCACACTATATCAGGTGGGTTCTCAGGAGGAGGGTGCACCTCTTCGCAACGAAAGAAGTATGCACGTTCAGTAATGGCAGTGGAGGCCTGCGAGGAGGATCACTTTCCGGACATCGACCTCGTCTTTACAAAGGCTGATCGCCGCGATGTTGTTCCCCATGACAACGATCCGGTGGTTATTTCAGTAGTCACTGCCGCACGAAAGGTGCACCGGGTACTGGTCGATCAGGGAAGCTCAGCCGATGTGATGTTCTGGTCGACTTTCAACAAGCTACAGTTGTCTCCTGATCAGCTGCGACCCTACGTCGGCTGTTTGTATGGGTTTGCAGGAGACCAAGTAGAAGTGCGGGGATACATAGAGTTGAGGACCACGTTCACCGATGGAATAGCATCCCGCACAGAGAACATCAGGTACCTTGTGGTGAACGCTCCCTCAGCCTACAACATACTTCTGGGCAGACCGGCCCTGAACCGGCTGGGGGCCGTGGTGTCCACAAGGCACATGAAGACGAAGTTGCCATCGATGGAGGGGTTGGTGGTAACCATCAAGTCAGATCAAAAGGAGGCTAAAAGGTGCTATGAGAATAGCCTCCAGACGAAGAGGGGAGTCTGCATGGTGACCACCTCACCACCGGGAGGAGGAACCAATGAAGCAGATATGCCCCGAGGTGACGTCAGGGTCACCCGAGCAGAGGTCGCCCGGGCGAGGCGACCAGAACCCGCAGAGGAGGTCGTGGAGAAGAAAATCGGAGGGAAGATTTTCAAGCTGGGTAAATCCCTATCTCAGGAAACCCAAGATCAGGTAACAGGGGTTATAGGAAAGCATTTGGACGCTTTCGCTTGGTCCCCCTCAGACATGCCAGGCATTGACCCTGATTTTCTATGTCATCGCCTGGCACTGAATCCCCAAGCCAGACCGGTCCGCTAGAGGAGGCGGAAGTTCAATGATGAGCGAAGGCAGGTAGTCAGGGAGGAAACACACAAATTACTTAAAGCAGGTCACATACGGGAAATACAATACCCTGAGTGGCTTGCGAACGTCATCCTGGTAAAGAAGGCTAACGGGAAATGGAGGATGTGTGTGGACTTTACAGATCTTAACAAGGCTTGTCCAAAAGATTCCTATCCTCTGGCCAGCATAGATGCGCTGGTAGACAGTGCTTCAGGCTGCAAATTGCTCAGTTTCTTGGACGCTTTCTCCGGGTACAATCAGATCAAGATGCACCCAATGGATGAGAACAAGACGGCGTTCATGACAGAGCTGTCTTGTTACTGCTACACAGTCATGCCGTTTGGCCTGAAGAATGCGGGTGCCACATATCAGAGGCTGATGGACAAGGTCCTCGCCCCCATGCTGGGACGCAATGTGCAGGCCTATGTAGATGACATGGTAGTGACGTCCCAGGCACGAGATCAGCATATTGACGACTTGGAGGAGCTGTTCAACACAATAGCAAAATACAGGTTGAAGTTGAATCCTGAAAAGTGCGTCTTTGGGGTGGAGGCAGGCAAGTTCCTTGGGTTTTTGCTCACGGAAAGAGGGATTGAGGCCAACCCAAACAAGTGTGCAGCAATCATAGCCATGAGGAGCCCGACGTCGGTCAAAGAAGTGCAACAGTTGACGGGTCGGATGGCTGCACTCTCCAGGTTCGTGTCAGCCGGAGGAGATAAGGGTCACCCTTATTTCCAATGCCTAAGGAGGAATAGCAGATTCACCTGGACGGCAGAATGTGAGCAGGCTTTCCTTAAGCTCAAGGAATACCTGGCCAGCCCACCAGTTTTGTGCAAGCCTCAACTCGGCACACCCCTGCGTTTGTACTTTGCAGTTACAGATAGGGCGGTGAGTTCTGTCTTGGTTCAAGAACAGCAACAGAGCCAGAAGCCCATTTATTTTGTCAGCAAGGTGTTGCAGGGACCCGAGACGAGATACCAAGCCTTAGAGAAGGCAGCATTAGCGGTGGTGTTCTCAGCCAGGAGACTACGCCACTATTTCCAAAGCTTCACAGTGGTGGTGATGACAGATCTGCCGATATGTAAGGTCTTGCAGAAGCCCGATGTGGCAGGAAGGATGGTGCGTTGGGCAGTTGAGTTGTCAGAATTTGACATCCAGTATGAACCCAGGGGCCTGATCAAAGGACAGGTCTACGCTGACTTTGTGGCAGAGATGTCTTCAACCGAAGCCCAGCAGGAGGGACCCAATTTCAAATGGGTGTTGTCAGTAGATGGGTCCTCGAATCAGCAAGGCAGCAGAGCGGGGGTGATCTTAGAAGGACCCAAAGGGTTGTTAATAGAGCAGGCCCTGCGATTCGCTTTCAAAGCCAGCAATAATCAGGTGGAGTATGAAGCTTTGATCGCTGGGATGTTACTGGCAAAGGAGATGGGAGCGCAGAGCCTTATGGCCAAGAGTGATTCGTTGTTGGTCACTGGTCAAGTGGCGGGAGAATACCAGGCCAAAGACCCCCAGATGGCCTCTTACTTGGAGTACGTCCAGAGATTGAAGGGCTCATTTGAAATGTTTGAACTAGTACATGTGCCCAGGGAGCAGAATGCCAGAGCTGACCTGTTGGCCAAACTCGCCAGCTCAGGCAAGGGGGGCAGGCAGAGGACGGTCATCTAGGAGACCCTGAGGGCATCTCGTGCCTACACAGCTGATAATTTGGTGGGAGTCCATCAGATCAGCCGGTCAGATGGTGTGAAGAGGAGTCATCGTTCGTTGACTCAAGAAACTCTGAAGAAACCACGAGTCAGCGCGTGCATGCGACTAGGGGTAGAAGCGCCACAGATCTGCCTACTACAAAACGGTGAGACATGGATGACGCCCTACAAGCGTTACATAGCGGATGGAATGCTCCCAGTAGAGCCGGAGGAGGCAAAAAAGATAAAGAAGAACTCGTCCAAGTACACGCTCATTGAAGGCGAGTTGTACAGACATGGGTTTACTCACCCCCATCTTAGTCTGCGTGCATGGCGAGCAATGTGTGAGGATAATGGCAGAGCTCCATGAAGGTATCTGCGGTAGTCACATCGGAGGCCGAGCTCTGGCCTCTAAGGCTGTACGAGCAGGGTACTACTGGCCGACAATGAGGGAAGATTGCACTAAGTATGCACAGCAATGCAAGCAGTGCTAGTTGCATGCTGATTGGCCTAAGGCACCACCAGAAGAGCTCAGGTCGATTTACAGCCCTTGGCCGTTTCATACATGGGGAATTGACATCTTGGGGCCTTTCCCTTTGGCGATAAGGCAGATGAAGTACCTCGTGGTCGCCATAGAATATTTCACGAAGTGGATTGAAGCTGAGCCAGTAGCACAGATCACAGCACAGAAGATCCAACACTTTGTGTGGAAGAATATAGTCTGCCGCTTCGGGGTACCCAAGCGCTTGGTGTCTGACAATGGCACGCAGTTTGCAAGCCAGCAGTTGGGGAGGCTATGTACAGAGCTGGGGATCAAGCAAGTGTTTGCGTCAGTCGAGCACCCGCAGACCAATGGGCAGGTGGAGTCGGCTAACCGAGTCCTTCTCAGAGGACTGAAGAGAAGATTGGAGAAAGCAAAGGGAAGGTGGGCCGAGGAGGTTCCCAGAATAGTATGGGCCTACCATACTACTCCCCAGTCCACTACCAAGGAGACTCCCTTTAGTTTGGTATATGGTTCAGATGCCATGATTCCCGTGGAGATCCAGGAGAACTCGCCACGTTTCCAGAACTTTGTAGCTGAGGGGTCCAATGAAGAGAGGAAGGTGAATCTTGATCTCTTGGATGAAGCTAGAGAAGAAGCAGGAATCAAAGCTGAGGCGCTGAAGAGGAGGGTCGAGCTCAAACACACTTCAAAGTTGAGAGCTCGGCAGTTCCAGGTGGCAGACCTCGTCATGCGCAAGGCGTCTCCATATCAGATAGAGAACAAGTTATCCCCTAAGTGGACTGGTCCTTTCAGAGTGACAGAGGCCCTTGGGAATGGAGCATACAGGCTTGAGACTTTAGAAGGAGGTCCGATTCCTCGAACATGGAATGCGACTCACCTGAAGTATTATTTCAGTTAAAACCATGTAATTTTGTACACTACACAATACAGGGGACACTCTTTTTTCCCTTCTAAGGGTTTTTAATGAGGTCACCCAATAAAATCCAGTTAAAGATATATGCTTGTAACGTGTTTGTACAATGTTGTTAGAACTTGTCACTTGGAGTTAGAGGTCTCGTAAGTGGAGAGGTAGGTTCGCAGAGAACACCTCCACTTCGAGTGAGAACTTCCAATGTGAAAGAAGAGTTCGCCCAGAGAAATCCTCCTCGCCTGTGAGCGATGTGAGGTCAGTTAGAACCTGTCACTTGGAGTTAGAGGTCTCGTAAGTGGAGAGGTAGGTTCGCAGAGAACACCTCCACTTCGAGTGAGAACTTCCAATGTGAAAGAAGGGTTCGCTGTTAGAACCTGTCACTTGGAGTTAGAGGTCTCGCAAGTGGAGAGGTAGGTTCGCAAAGAACACCTCCACTTCGAGTGAGAACATTCAACGTGAAAGAAGGGTTCGCGGTTAGCACCTATCCCTTGGAGTTAGAGGTCTCGTAAGCGGAGAGGTAGGTTCGCAGAGAACGCCTCCACTTCGAGTGAGAACTTCCAAGGTGAAAGAAGGGTTCGCCTGGTTAAATCCTACGTCGTCATGGGCGATGACAGGTCAGTCAGAACCTATTAGTTGGGGTTAGAGGTCTCGTGAAGGGAGAAGGGAGTTCATAAGGAACACTTTTCCCCTCTGAGTGAGAACGCCCAGATTAAAATTAAGGTTCATTAATCGAATTAGCAGAAAAAAACATGCTACTTGAGGTTCATTTTTGCAGGTGCATTATTTGTGATCGTGAAGCCTATCAAATACAAAGCACGACAAAAAGATGAACAATGCATAAATCGAAGTTTATATTACAAAGGAGGGTGATTACAGGATGTTCAGCTAAATACAACTGTTCAGAAGACCAATCTGGGCACTATTTGCCCGTCGACCACCTGCATAGTTGCGGAGTATGGTGAGAGGTCCATCTCAGGATGCACGCTGTAAGGACCTAGAAACTTTAATTGGAATAAAAGTGTTAGACTTAAATAATTTCAGAAGATGTTATTATTTAAAATACAAAGAGCTGGTAAATGAAGTTTCGTAGTAGTCGGCCCTCGGACGTCGCCCAAGGTCTGGGGTCAGCTGGTCGAGGTCGGTCGGATGACCATTGTAATAACCAAGTAGTCAGGTGCGATGACTTTATCGTGAGGTAATCACGTGGATGTGCTCGAGGAAGACATGTGGATCAAGAAGAGTAAAGGAAGAAAAGTGTAGTTAAGAAGTCTCCTATGAGATCGCCTGGTTAGTACATGATCGCCTGCCGCCTATGGTGCACATGATCGCCGAAAGTGCACTCAGTATGTGGTCAAGATACTGGATCAACTAGAGTGGGTTCCGACAACCACGCGTATCAAGGTGAGGGTTAAGCCTTAGATACGCTGTGCATGCAAAGCTCTATGCTTGAGCATAAGAAGTCATCCTTAGTGTGCATGCATGGGAGCACGAGGAGCAGTCCTATCTACTCTTGGAAATGTGAAGCTACCGACGTCACCAAGTCATCTGGAAGTGATACCTTGGACGTAACATAATGGGAGGATGAACCTTCAGCAAGGTGTGACGATGTGACATCGGTGAGCAGAGTAAGGCAATGTTCTCGTCACACACAAAGGCGATAAGAGATCGCCAACAGCATGAGAGAAACATCGGTCATCAACCAGGATGGGAGAGACATCGGTGGTCTGCCAGGGTGAGACATCGGTGATCCTCCAGGGTGGGACATCGGTTGTCCGCCAGCGTGAGACATCGGTGGTCCTCCAGGGTGGGACATCGGTTGTTTGACAGCGTGAGACATCGGTGGTCCTCCAGGGGTGACACATCGGTTGTCTGCCAGTGTGAGGAAGCAGTCATCACCGGGATGAGGCAATCAGTCATCGCCGGTATGAGAGGCACATCGGTCGCCTCCCAGGGAGTGACATCGGTCGTCCTCCAGGATGAGACCTCGGTGGATAGTCTTCGCGCGAGAGGTCATCGGTGGATAGCCTTCGCGCGAGAGGTCATCGGTGGATAGTCTTCGCGCCGGTGGTCATCGGTGAAAGGTTATCGCGCGATGTCGAGTTGCACACAGATAAGGTGGGACCCAGGCTCTCAGCATCAGACGTACTGCACGCGCGACACGTAGACAAAAAGGGTGGTTCAGAATAGTGACCTCAGAGTGTTAGCCTGCGCAGAGGCATGCGTAGTCGTACTGTTCAGGGAAGCGTACACGCAACCTTTCCTGCAGAGTGGGTGGAGGCAGCGGCATTCCTGGGCAAGTTGGCTTAGATTTAAACTCACTCCTGAGAGGTAAGAGACGTTGGTGGTTAGAAAGTGATTTAGAGAGTTAGAGTTGGCTCCTTCTCCTTCCTCTCCTTCATGCTGCGATTCAGGCATTCCCCAAGCACCAGTACGACGAGCAACGACTGCCCTTAGAGTACTTGGGAGGTTCTCTGCAAGTTCTCCAGACCGGGACACTAAAACAGAGTGAAAGCATCTTTAAGCTTCGTTGGGTTTCGGAGCTCTTGGAGTTTTGCGCTAGTCCAGGTAAGGGAAGCTAGCCTTCATTTTCAATACAAGCCATAGATTAGCTGTTTCTGAAGTGAGGGCGACGTGGTCGCCGGTTTCGTTTTCATCTTCGTGAATGCTCTGTTCTATGTGTTTGGGCGACGTGGTCGCCAGTTTTAAATACAGACTTCGAAATACCTTGTTTTTGAACCAGATCGCCGGCTTTGGCGTTGTTTTTCGAACTCCCCTGTTTTGGTGCTGTTTGAAACTGTTTGAGATTTAAATGTGATATTCGAAAATCTGAACCTTGGAATGAGTTTTTGCTGTGATTGAAATCGTTCATTTAAGCGTTATATGTTGTGTGGAATGTCTTGAATGTGGGATCAAGACATAGTATTTTCAGGAAAGGAAATACCGTGTTGAGATTTGGTTATGAAGTGTATTGATCTGTGAGCATCCTGTGAATGAGGCGATCCTGACTCTGCTGAGATAATGGAATCATATAGAGGAAGTTATTCAGTTGGTGAGAGTCGAAGGAGGTTCATATGAATGGGTGAGTCGTGTGAAAAAGAACGAGCTCGGCCTGTTATATGGATTAACCCTGTCATACTGTGAGAGTGATGGAATTGAGATCGAGATTGTGTTGATGCGCATGGCTGTGGAAACATTTCAGCCAATGAAGTATGACAGGTGCAGGTCTTTGGATGCTAAGTTCAACGCACGAGTCTTCCGGAAGTAGAGTCATGTGTCTATGCATTGTGAGTCAGTGGAAAGTCTGACGTGTGAATCTTGAATACCGAAAGTAGCAAATAGACACTTGACGAGTTATGGGATATGAGAATGTTAATGGTGGTAATTGATATGGATCATGAATGGCGTGAAGTTTTATGTTTACCATTGATTTAAAAGCTTTTAAAACATTTAGCTTACCCCTTTATTTTGTATTGCTCTGTGGCTGTTTTCTCTTAAACTGTGATGATTGTGTATTTTTGCACGGGAGCAGACGAAGTTGCAGGTGGTCGAGCTCCTCAGTGAGTGGGCGCCGGGAGGAGATCGCCCATTTATATTTCCGCTAGGCGATCACCCCTTTTTATGTTGTCTGATAGGAGATCGCCCTCTTTGATAGGAGATCGCCCTTTCCTGATGGGAGATCGCCTGTCTTGTTGGGGAATCGCCTGTTTTTATTTATTCTGTTGTATTTAGTTTACGTTTTTGGAAAACCGACCGACCTTGTATTAAACTCCCTGCGAGGAGAGAACTTCATTTCGTATATGCAATTTTGTTCACTTCAACATTATTATTTTATCTCTATTTCATTTTTTTTTTATATAATTATGAAAAGGTTTTGGCGGGATGTTACACACGCAGGCAACCTGAGCAAAGGCATCACCAAAGCCTTCCCCATAAGCGTCGGCAGCGTCGTCAATGAGCTCAGTCTCAGTCTTCTTCAGCAATTCAATCTGTTGGGCAAGTTCCTCCTCAACCTTGCCCAGCTGAACCTCTCGATCAGTCGCCCTCTCCTCCAGCTTGGCCATTTTAGCTTGAGCCCCCTCTGCTTGCTCTTCCAGTTCAATGATCTTGTTGCGGAGGGGGAGTATCTTAGCTTCAAGCTGGAGGGCCTCCTGCCCCTTGGAGAAAAGGAGTTTCTTGGTCTCCTTCTCGGATTGACGGAGACTACCCAGTTCTTGATTAAGGGCAGTCTCGCGCTTGGCCGCTTGACGGAGTTGGAGATCCTTTTGCTCCAGCTCTTTCTTTAGTTTAGCGGTCTCCTCAAACAGCTCCGCCTCAACGCTGCTCTTGACCAGCAAGGAGTTGGAAGCGGCCAAGAACTCCCCGAGACCATGGCTGAGGAGGTTTTCAAGGGAGTTTCTGTCCATGGCCTCCAAAACAGCTCTGCCAGGCATCTGGGCAAGTGACCTTTGGAGCAGAGAAGGCAATTCTGGGGCAGGAGGCGTCTGACCAGAGGGAGGAGCACTCTCCCCACCCCCCTCAAGCGTTAAGATTGGCTCAGGAGGGGAGGAGGTGCTGGGGGGGTGCTCCCTGAAGGATGAAGGGTGCCCTTCTGTGGCTGAAGAGACCTCCGCGGCTGTCGCCACCCTTTTCCTTTTGAAGACAAGGCCAGAGCAGGTGTCCTCATCATCAGAAACTTCCACAGGGGCTGCCCTCTTGGACTTTTCAGCAACAGGTTCCAAGGCAACACCCCCAGGTGATGAAGGACCTGCCGGGGCCGAACCGCTAGCATTGCGGCGATTCAGCACATCAGCCAGTCTTTTCTTCTTATCAGCGTTGAGTACCATGCCTGCAGGGAGCAATGAAAAAGTATGAGAAGGACAAAGTGTTAAGTATGTGAACAATTAAGTGCAAGATGAAGTTAGTGTACCAATGTACACGCTGAGGGTCTCAGCGTCATACTCATGCCTAATCAGCTGGGTGGAGTCAAACACCACGCCCCAGCTGGAGATGGTCTGGCAGAGTTCTTGGTCAGAGACAGTCAACTCCTCGAGCCTGCGTGGCTTCTTGAACTTCAACTCCCCCACCCAGTATAAGGGAAACCCATCGAGCATAGTGGGGTCATAGGAGCTGCAGCAGACTCGGAAGAACTTTCCCTTGAAGTTCTTGTATGACTGCGAGAAGAGAGTTAGAAGGACTCTCCCTGCCACCCCATTCAGGCTCACCCAAAGCCTCTTGCCGGGACTCTTCGCCTCGAAGAAGTAAAGAAAAACATCGACAGAGGGGGTGAACCCTAGATTATTGCAGAGGATGGAGAACGCCCTGATGAAGGCCCAACTGTTGGGGTGCAGTTGAGCAGGCGCCACGTTTAACTCTGTGAGCAAAGCCCTTTCAAACCCGGTGAAAGGGAGACGGACTTTGACTCTTTTGAAGATGGTGGCGTAGAAGAAGAAGAATGGTTCCCCATTGTTGCAATGATCATCGGCGCATACGGGCTCGTTTGCTGGGCAGGGACGCACAGAGACGTACGCGTCAGTTTCCCTGCCGAAGACGCGTCCTTTAATCTTATTCTCATCATCCCTGTGCTTGCGAAGATCCTTGCAGGATGTGAGTTTGGAGGTCTCGGCAAGGAGATCCTCAGAAGCCCATGGGTAGAGGGCCTTGTAATCGACCGCTACAGTTGGAGGAGGGTTGGAGGTGATTTTGGTTCTGGCCATCTCGAATCTAAACAAATGAGAGGCAGGAAAAGAAGAAAGGCTCAGAAGAAAACAATGGTGGACGAAGACTCAAAGGTAGAATGAACCCAGGAAAGAAGAACAAAACCCTAGAATGCATAAGCCACACACAGGCCCAAAACAGTTACAACATACCATATGGATGATCGAGTTCATGTTATGAAGGAGGAGAAGACATAAAAATCATACCTTTGGTTGAGGAAGAGCGGAGAAGCGTGAAAGGTCTATTGGGAAGAAGAGAGCGTGCGCTAGAAGATAGAGTATGCAGAAGTGAGAATGCAAGGTGATGAAACAGTGAAGTGGCGCGAGGTTTTGAAGAGGTTTAACGTAGCCCTAGGGAGCGCAAACATTATGAATCTCAAACCGTTGATACAGCCACGTGTTAGCGGATGAAAGGGGGTTGGTGAAGTGTCTTCTCAGCGTACTGTTCATGTACTTATGCGCAGAGCCACGTAGGTCGCCCAAGACACTGACTTAGTCTCTACGCTGGAACAAGTTAACAGCTCGAGACTAGGGGGGCTTGTGTACCGATCAGTCCTCGCCTATATCACTTAGTCTCTTCGCTGAAACAAGTTAACAGCTTGAGACTGGGGGGCTTGTGTACTGACCAGTCCTCGGACGTCAGCTGGGTCCCACAGCATGGGCCAAAGCCACGTGGAATGGACCCCACAGGGGGTATTGAACAGAGAGGGGTGACGAGTCATCAGCCTACAGAGAGGGGTGACGAGTCATCAGCCTACAGAGAGGGGTGACGAGTCATCATCCTACAGAGAGGGGTGACGAGTCATCAGCCTATAGAGAGGGGTGACGAGTCATCAGCCTACAGAGAAGGGTGACGAGTCATCAACCTACAGAGAGGGGTGACGAGTCATCAACCTACAGAGACGGGTGACGAGTCATCAGCCTACAGAGAGGGGTGACGAGTCATCAGCCTATAGAGACGGGTGAGTAGTCGTCAGATCACCAGGATGGGCGGAGGTCTCATCGTCACTCAGCAGGTCGAGGAGTCCTCGGCGACAGTGTGTGGCGAGATGACATCGGCCTTGGGTGATTTGAACAGCATAAATAGGACAGTTAAGATTGGTTCCCAGAGGGGGCCAATGACCAGTTAAATACCCAGAGGTAGGGAGAGGCCTGAATCACGAAGTGCCTATGTGGGTAGCAGGGAGAGCACAGTTGGGTGTAGAGTCCTGAGGGGACGAGTACTCACCAGAACTAGGGTTTTCCCAGTGAAGCTACATGCATGGCACGTAAACAGTGAAGGCACTCCCAGAACAGGTGGCCCCAGAGATTAGGTGCACAAGGAGGCATCCAGGTGGTCACCCTGTTAAAGTTTGCACTCCAGAAAAGGAAACCTTATGTGCTAGATTACCCTAAGATTGGGTGATAGCGGCGCAGGGGTATTCCAGTAAACCCTAAATATGGCTAGCAACACAGGAAACCCTAATTAGGGCTAGCGGCGCAGTAAACCCTAGACTATATAAGGGACAGTAAAATACTTCACAAAGGTACGCAGTTTCTAGACCTAAACACAGAGAGAAACTCAATACACTTGGTGTTCCTTGCCTTACACTGACTTGAGCGTCGGAGTGCAAACGGCCTCTAGGGCGCCCCTTTCTCTTTTGCAGATGCAGATTGTTTCGCAAAGAACCAAGCACATATCAACGTGAGGAAGGTGGTGCGTGAGTATCGTGGAGTCAACCGACAGGCGAGTCAACCAGCAAGAACAATTAATATTATTAATATTTAATATTATTTATTATTAATATTAATATAATGTTAATAATAGTAATATAGTGTTAATAATATAAATAGTAATATTAATATTATATGAATAATAATATAATATTAATATTAATTATATTAATAATTATATTAATATTAATAATATAATTTATATTATGAATATTAATATTAATATAATTTATATTATTAACATTAATATTAATATAATTTATATTATTAACATTAATATTAATATAATTTAGAGGATTAACATTAAGAGGAAGAGAAGGGAGAGGATTAACATTAATATTAATATAATTTAGATTATTAACATTAAGATTAATAATTTATATTATTAACATTAATATTAATATAATTTATATTTAACATTAATATTAATATAATTTATATTATTAACATTAATATTAATATAATTTATATTATTAACATTAATATTAATATAATTTATATTATTAACATTAATATTAATATAATTTATATTATTAACATTAATATTAATATAATTTATATTATTAACATTAATATAAGTATAATAAAAATCGTAATATGACAGAAGAACTTGTCTGGTTTAGTGGTTAAAGCTTCTCTGGTAACTGGAAGAACTTGTGTTCGAATCCTGCCTGCTGCAGTTTCCTTCCAATATTAATTTTGGACTTGGGTTCGAGTCCTATCCACTGCAAAGTGCTTCCAACATTAATAGTAATAAAGGTAGGTCTAAATAAAAATCCGCCACATTATACACCATTTTTTGTAGTGTGGCTTCAAAACTGGTGCCAATTGAAAACGCATCATTTGTTCTCCGAACTTCATTTGTATGAATACTAAACATTGAGGCAAAAACTTTGAAGTTCATAGATTAAGGTTGAGGAAGCTGTGGATGAACACAAATCAAAAAATACAAGCAACGAAATTCCTAGCAGTTCGAAAATAAATTGTAATAGCAAGAGTAATATATCATGTACAAAATAGTATACTCATATCATTATTCATTTGTATATGATGTAAATGTAAATAGCAAGAGTAATATATCATGTACAAAATAGTATACTCATATCATTATTCATTTGTATATGATGTAAATGTAAATTGTTAATTGAAGTTCCACTAATGTATATTTATCCACTACACACTCTAATACACACTAATCATGAGAGAATAAAATGACAGGTATATCATAGTCTGTAACCTAAATAGTTTTTTCGCATACTATTTTACATTATTTTTCAGTGGCATATGGTATATCGAACCTTTCTATAATTGAAAATTATTGACAATGGTCAACACTTGAAGTGAATATAATTCAAAACATATCAAGTAAAATAACTATTGTCTAAATATACGTTCTCAATTTCTATTTTGTTTATGTGCAATAAGTATGTGTAATAAGGAATCACCGAAAGATTGGTTGTTTCTAATAATAAACTCAAAAATATGAATAACATGCTTAAAAATAGAGTTTCAAAATTAGAAGATGTATTGAATGTTCCAAAAATTAATTTTGAAAATCTTAAAATCATTTACAAAAATTTATCTTATAATTATACGATCAATTATTAAATGTAAAAATTGAAAGTCTTTACGAGATAAATTACATTATTTTATCAAAACTCTTGAAAGGTTACATTGAATATATCAATTAATGCATTATTTAGTAATTCTTAAGTTCTATTTTATTATCCTCCACCTCCACTCTATACTTATGATAATGATAGTGTTTTTAAGGAATAAAATTTCACTAATTACGAAATTTGAAAAGTTAATTTGTATTTATAAAAAAAAAATCAAAAACTTTTCAAAGTCTATTTAATTGTTTCAATTTCCAAATTTAATGTGATAACACATTTAGTTTTCTAACCCATTAAAGGAGTTAGAAAACATATAGTTAGAGGAAAAACAAATACAACTATATATTTTAAGAATTAAAACATATTAATTCTTTTATATAGAGAGAGTAGTGGAAATACTATGTCTCCACATTTTTATGATAATGAAACATGATAAGTATAATTAAAAAATTGATATAATTATTATACAAGAAAAATAATAATTGTATATAGTAATCATAACAACTTTTCAGCTATATTTTTCATTTTTTATTTAGAAATTTGGTCCTATAAATTCTTATGGAGCTCGTTAGATGTAACTGTCACTAAAAATTTGTCTTTGAATGAAATTTCTGCAAAGACTAGAGTATCAAAGTCTGCTCGCTTGTTTTACTTCTACATTTTTGATGTGGTTGCCTAACTTTCTAGCCCACAAGAAAAGTTAGAAAATGTGAGAACCAGAATAGCAATGATGGTAGAGAAGACATCCTAAAACAAAGAACGTAAAAGAGAGAACGAGTACACAAAATGGAGATTCAAATAAGAAAGATTTTTATTGTGGGGATGATCAATGGTTACCACACTTCGAGTTGGAGTACTTAATTAACAACCGCATTACCTAGTTAAAAAAATTAAATGACAAAAATTTAATTAAAAAATATATTTTTTAACTTATCATGAATTTAAACTTAATTAAACTTTTTTATTAAATAATTACGCTTCTTAAATTGCATTTCACATATAATAAATATTTTAAAATATAATTTACAATCCACTCAATATATGATGTATAAAACTCATATCAGTACATTGAATAAAGTATAAAAAAAATCCGTTTTAGTTGATATACATGCTCTGAATGGTAGTGAAGTTCTGATTTAGTAGGAAATAATTTTCCTTTCTTTTTTTCATAATCTTACATATTTTAATGAATAATCACTAAAAAAAAGTATATTATCAATCAATTTAAAATTAATTTTGATTTAACTTTTAGGTTGTGTTGGGATGAAAAATTATAGTGCAATAGGTCATATTCATCCGCATCAACCAATTATCCTCATTATATGATTGAAAATTGTCCGGTAGGCTTGAAAAATGTTTTCTTATACCTAAAATTGTATTGTTTTGTAATGTTGAAAAGGTTGATGTATGAAGTTCTTGTAAACAAATAGTTTGTTTCATTCTTGAGTTTTCAATTTTTTTTTCTTAGATCATGCATATATTAACACATAGATAATTGTATTAGATCAGAGTACGTAGAGCTCAATTATCAGAGATCGGACTTTGGTGCCTGCGAACAGGCAGGTCAACTCGGCTGTTGGGGGTGAGAATTATGTGATTGGGCTCAGGTATGTGCATATTAATTCTCATTCATGCATTGGTATAATCTTTCGCGTATAAGGTCTGGTAGGTCAGTGAAAGTGTGTTAAATGGGCCTAGGGGTGCATATAGTGCATTTGGGTCTAGGAAGAGTAAAACGTATTCTATTAGCTTAAGTCCAAGTGCGCTAGGGCTTGATAGAATATTTGTATACAGGATGGCATATGCATGGTACAGTGATACGCGAAAACATGTAAATGTACTTGAAAACATATTTGACCTCGGAAGTCGGTACCCAAGTTGGTATCCAGGTGCTTATTCTATTAAGATTTGATGCACTCCAAGGAGATAAGATTTTGCGCAGCTGTGCTGTTAAGATTACACACACTGGAGCGGAATCTTCTCCCATTGAATATGCACTCACTCGAGATAAGATTCTCGTGAGGGAAGTTGTTACAACAAGAGGTAGCCTAGTGACACTCTATAAAAGGGACTCAAGATCCCTGGTTACGATACGTTTTTTCTAAGCCTTAAACTAGATACTTCTTGTTTATTATAAGCTCTGTACTGACTTGATCGTCGGAGTGCGACAGGCTGGTAAGGCGTTCTCTGTCTCAACAGGAACAACATCCAGATAACTAAGGAAAGCATAGATTCCAGTAAGACGCAGACGGAGTTAGAGCTCGACTGTAGAAGTCTACCGGCGACCAGGTCAACCGGCAGGAACATTTGGCGCCCACCGTGGGGTCCGATAAAACTAGGTCCCATCCACAGTTGTGATATAAGCTTGAAACCAACAAAAATGGTGCCAAAGCATATGGTATTTATGGTACATGATTTTTCAGATTTACACAATGCTTAAATGATAAATGAATGAAGAAAAAAAACAAATGTTCATAGCTTTGAAACCTATGGTATTTTATGGAGGTTCTAAAACCTATTTTACGGAGGTTCTGAAACTTATGGTATTTTATGGAGGTTCTGGAACCTATCGTATTTTAGGGAGATTTTGAAACCCATGATATTTTACGGAGGTTGTGAAATCTATTATATTTTACGGAGGTTTTGAATAATATTTTATGAAGGTTGTAAAATCCATGATATTTTATGGAGGTTCAAAAACTTATGGTATTTTACATAAGTTTTCATGGTATTTTACGGAAGTTTTCATGATATTTTACGAAGGTTTTTAAACGCATGGTATTTAGCAGGGTTTTGAAAGACTTTTTCTAGAGTTTAAAAAAACCCTGAAAACATGTTCTATAGGGATGGTTTGCAAATGAAATTATAACTTTGGATAAATAACTTAATGGGAGTTTTAACTCTTGATAATGTAAAAATAAATCCCGTTAAAATCTTAGTGTCATATCAATCGAGAAAATAGTATAAATATTATGTGATGAAATAATATGCACAATAGTATCCACCAATATTAGTAAGTCACAGTGGAATAATACAAAATTAACTCAAACACATTAATTATGTAATTAAAAATTTTAATTTTTATTGATAAGTCAATTTTTGAATTTTTAAGTTATTGAAGGATCTATCCATATTGAAGAATAAAGACCTCGAAGATATTAGGATGACTTTTTTTGTTTTAAAGTATCTTTAATAAGGTGTTGATATTTAGTTTATTTAAATATACATGTAAATATGTACATTTAACCTTTTGTACCATGTTTATTGTTACATCAAATATTTATCTATATATGTATATTTACCATCTTTTTAATTTTAAATATTTATTTATTTAATTCTTAATTTTTAGTTAAAAATAATAATAATTTTGTAGATATTGAATAATGCATCTAAATATAAATGAATATATCTATTTAAGGGTTTTACATTTTTATATCTAAGTGAATGCAATTGTTATGCATAGAGAAAAATCACTAAAACAATATTTTTTTTAAAATAACTCACTTTCTGTAATAATTTACTAATAAAAGTCACCATTTTTATTATTTAACATTTTAAAGAGATAATATTTGATAATAAATGAATAATAAAATACTTTAAATTTATTTATAATTATTTTAATATATATATATATATATATATATATATATATTCATTCACATAATGTAAATTATCCTTTATAAATAGGGTTACATAGGTAATAAGAGTGTTTCTAATTCTCTACTACAATTATAAAAGAGAAACATGTGGAGTACAAAACCTCCCCACATGTGCGAAAGAGAAAAGGAGAGAAATTTAATTCTAGAAGAAGAAGGAAATTACCCAACTCAAAATTCTAACCCATTGGAAATAATAGTTTTATTTCAAAAAATTAACACGTCTCAAAATGTTAAAGGAATAAGTTATTTACAAAGTGCGTAAATTGAGGACTAAGACGGATATTACTAGAAGCTTGGAATTCAGAGTTCCTATTGTTGAGTGCGAAGTCAGGACCAATTGAGTTGGGCTGACTAGACACCATGTTTTAGTGAGTGGGCTTAATCATTGTGTCCCATTTATAATATCTATTTAAAGAGATCATTGTGCTTGTAATTTGGTGTACAATAAGAAAGAAATAAAACTTAATAGTTGCCCGTGTGGATGTAGGTTGCAGTTGGCGACCGAACCACATTAAATCTTGTGTCATTTATTTTCTTACATTGTTTCGTGATTATCTGTGTTGCTTCCGCGTGCGTTTTTTCCATCAAGTGGCATTAGAGCTTGGTTCATTTACACACTAGAGATCCAATCAGCAGAAATTAATCAATGAGACGTGAAAATTGCGGCTGCAGCAACGTCCCAAACCTAGGGTTTCGTGGGGGTAGCAGCGACGGTCCAAAGCTAAGGTTTCGCAGGGATGGCAGCGGCATTCCAAAGCTAGGTTTTCGCAGGGGCGGCAGCATCGTCACAAAGCTAGGGTTTCACAAAGCGCGGTGGCGGCGAACAGGTGCATGTCCCAGATCGTGTTTCACGGCACATAGGTGCATTTTTTTGTCTCTTGATTTAAAAAAAAAAAATTCCAAGATCTGAAATTAGTGGCACTGAGTATCTCGTCTAGTCGTTTAAGATGACAAAAGACGGGAAGTTCCGAATTGAAAGATTCAATTGTACAAATTTTAGTTGGTGGAAAATGCAAATTGAGAATTTGCTAGTTCAAAAAGATTTGGACGGGTGACAAGCCATAAAAGATGTCTGATGCTGAGTGGGCAGTTTTGGATCGGAAAGCTATGTCCGTTATCCGACTCTCTTTGATCAAGAATGTTGCCTTCAAAATTTTGAAGGAGAAGACAACGAAAGGTATCATGAAAGCATTGTCTAACATGTACGAGAAGTCATCTGCTGCAAACAAGGTGTTTCTAATTAGAGAATTGGTAAACACAAGGATGAAGGAAGACAATTTAGTTACTGAGCACATCAATAAAATGAGTTCAATCTTAGCCAGACTTACGTCAGTGGGCATTAAGTTCGATGATGAAGTTCAAGCTTTACTACTGCTATTGTCTTTGCCTGACAGTTGGTCCGAAACGGTAGCAGCAGTTACCAGTTCAGCAGGACCCGATGGATTCACTTTTGAGAAGATTCGTGATCCCATTCTTGGCGAGGATGTCTGAAGAAAGAGTTCTGGGAATTATCTAGTGAATCGATAAATGTCATCAAAGATAAGAAAAATATCAGAGATAGTGGAAGCAAGAACAAAAGAAAGAGTCAGTCAAAGACTCGGGATTGCTCAAGTGTAACATGTTGGAACTGAAGGAGGTGGGGCATTTCAGGAATCAATGCTCAAATGATAAACAAGTCAACATTGCAGAAGATTCGCGGACGAGGACCTCTTAGTCTATTGCGCAAATAGTAGTGTGGATTCCTGGGTCATGGATTCTGGTGCTTCATTTCATGCTACCCACTGCAGTGAAGCATTGCAGAATCTAGTTATTGGGGACTTTGGAAAGTTAAGACTAGCAGACAACAGAACAATTGATGTTACGGGCATGGGTGACATAGTGTTGAAGACGTCAGTCGGTTTCTGGACTTTGAAGGATGTCAGAGTTGTTCCAAGCTTAACAAAAAGTTTGATTTCTGTTAGGTAGTTGGAAAAACAAGGACATGATGTGAAGTTTGGGAATCAGTAGTGGAAGGTCGCCAAGGGAAATCTTGTCATGGCCCGCGAAAGAAAGAGAGGTTCGCTGTACATGGTCAAATTACCATCTGAGGGAGTGACCGTCCCAGTTCAAAAGATGAACAAAGTCCAGTTCACAAAATCTAGTGGGCAGAAGAGGGTGTTCTTTACAAGAGAGAAACCCAGAGCCACAGGTTAGATTCAGGATGAACGAGCATGGAAAGGTTCAGGTAGATTAGTAAGAGGTACTTGTGGTAGTGGGAGCACGAGTCGTGTTTCAGCTGAGGTCCCTAGACGATAGTGGGTTAGGAGAACTAGTATTCCAGTTGTTGATACATCTCTAGAAAATTTCTTTCTCAGTATGGAAAGTGTTTGTTCTTAGACTGTTCCAGGATCCGACAGTTCGTGTAAGTGGGAGCCGGTAGGAACAGAGAACGGGTCAGTGACAGTTTCAGTCATGACTAACGTGTTGAAACTCAGGGGAGTTTCAACGAAGCCTTCAAAATGATTAAGAAGACTGGTGGCAACTAGTGGTGGAACATTGAGTTTCGTTGACAGATTACAGAAGTACATGTACACAGTTGAAGCGTAGATGAACATTGTTTCGTAACTTCAAGTGGGAAATTGTTGAGTGTGAAGTCAGGACCAATTGAGTTGGGCTGACTAGACACCATGTTTTAGTGAGTGAGCTTAATCATTGTGTCCCCTTTATAATCTCTATTTAAAGAGATCATTGTGCTTGTAATTTGATGTGCAACAGGAAAGAAATAAAACCTAATAGTTGACTGTGTGGATGTAGGTTACAGTTGGCGACTGAACCATGTTAAATTGTATGTCATTTATTTTCTTACGTTGTTTCCGCGCGCGTTTTTCTCCTTACCTATTTAAAAAAAATCTCTAAAATTAAAAAGTAGAAGTATATATCAATTATCATTGACTCGATTCTTAATTCATATGAAATTATAGTGGAGGTACCAGAAAAGATAGTATTTTAAAATAAATAAAAAAATAAAATATTCTAAATTTATTTATAATTTGTTTCAAAATATATTTTTATTTTTTACTTAATTTAAATTATATTCTTTAAACTATAATAAATACGGTCGTGCACCTAGGTTTACATAGTATTTTTAATTATTTTTAACAATTACAAAGAAAAAGGATGACACTATTAAAAACCGTCTACATAGAATCATGAGATTTTGCGAAATCATGGAAAAGTAAACTTAATTGGTCTGTACATAAAACTTCTGGAAATAGTAATAATAAAGGCTTCTACTTGCAAAAATGTGGTTGAAAAGAAAATATAAAATGATCATCACACTTTGATGTTACAATTCTAAGCACTTGAATTAGAACGAAACAACATTATAAATGCATTCTGCAAAACAACTCCATCAAATCATAGTCTGGAAACAAGATTTTGAAATACATTACTTACCTCAAAACATTCAAACTATAATACTAAATAAATATGTTGCACTTTATGGCATGGCAACCAATGATGCTTTCATTCATCCCAGATCAATCAGAAGTGCGTAGCACATCTGCAATAACCTGCAATTTTGTACAACCATTAATGTGGTTTATTACAAGATAAATAAAGAGGGAATCATATTTTTTCAATGTAAAATTATGTAAATTAATATGAAAAATTATATATTAAAAAGACAGAAATAAATAAGTTAATGGGTAACGCCAAAACTCTCAAATGAATTCGACTATGTAATAACCTTTTGGTAATCTGTTTTTATTTAATGAAAGAAAATATTTTTGATTTGGCATTTTGTTTCTATCTCTATATTTGATACATCTGAAAAACCAGTGAAAAATTAGAGAAGGTAAGAAATGACCTGGTGAGGATTAAGCTCAGACTTATAATCACATCCCAAATTCCACTTTCATTATTTGTGAAGGAAATATTGATATATTTGACTAACATACCTTTTTCATGCAATCAACAACACTTGCCACATTGTTCATATATGCGGTCTGTAAATCTGTTTAGGAAGTTGAGATAAGCATTTCTGGAAGAACGTGAAAGTAGCATTGGCCCTAATAAGCCCAAAAATCCAGTGAAGTATCCTATCCCCATGCTCATGTAGAAATCACTATCTTCATCACCATTCATTGCTTCACCTTCTCCAACCTTTTCTCTTCTTTCATCTCTATCTCCATCTCCAGGACAACTTTTGTCCAGTTGCTCACCACAAATATCATTGTTTCCTTTAAAACTAGAGCCATCAAAGGTTTCAAAATGCCTTCCTGATGGGATTCTTCCTGAAAGAGAGTTGTATGACAAGTCTAGTTTGCCCAGACCGTCAATTTGAGAAAGAGAAGAAGGAATTTGTCCAGTAAAATTGTTTCTTGACAAGTCAAGGCAGTCTAGCGAACTTAAATTTCCGATCCCAAAAGGAATTTCTCCTCTCAGATTATTTCTTGATAAATTCAAGGAAACTAACCCAACCAAATATCCAATCTCTTCTGGTATTTCACCTGTTAAATGATTACTTGAAAGATCAATGCTCTTGAGCCATAACTCTGGATCAGAAAACCACTGTTCCACACCTTTCCACATCCATGTTATGTTAAGTGTATAATTATCATAATTGGATGTAACAGAACCATAAGGTTCATAGTAAGTAAGATTGGAAGACCAATATATCTTATTTAGAGTTTTACTTCTGTTAATGATCTTTTCAGACATTGCAGTCAAATTCTTTAAGCATGTTGGAATACCTCTCGATAAGTAATTCCTTGAAAGATCCAACAATTGAATATGCTTCAAATAACAGAGATTAACTGGAATATATCCAGAGAAGTAATTTCCTCGCATGTTCAAGATTATCAATTGGTGCATACTTTCTCCAATCCATGATGGTATAGGACCAAACAACATATTTTCACCCACATCCAACATAATCAAATTGCTGCAATTCTTCAAAGTGGAAGATAACTCACCCATTAAGTTATTGTTTCATAAGACCAAGGCTTCCGAGTTAACAAGGCTGCCCATAGACACAGGAATCTTTCCTGGCAATTTATTGTTGCTTAAATCAAGAAACAACTGATCAACGTATTTCCAACATTTTGGGAGCTGCCCCTTTATCTCATTGTTTGATAAATCTAAAGAGGTCAAATTTGCAGTTGTGCTTCGATCACATAAGAATGAAAACAAATCTGAAAATTTGTTTTTGGAGAGATTGAGCTTTGAATCTTGTAGTAAAAAGGGTGGAATTTTTCCCTCAAATTGATTTGAGTGCAGAAATATAAACGGTTTGTGAAGATGCTTCAATGATATATTGGGAATTGCACCAATGAGATTATTATAAGACATATTTAACTTTTCCATATTTTGCAAGTTGTTCTAAAACCAGTCTGGTACAGAATCATTAAGTTTGCTCTTAGAAATATCTAGAAAAATTATGGAACTTTGAGTTTGAAGCCAACTTGGAAATGTCAGGCCCAAATTACAAGAACTTAGTCCCAATAATAATAGTTGGAAAGGAGGAACCCAAGTTGGTCCAAATTTTAGAGACAATGAGCTATCTGATAAGCTTAACGCTTCTAATCTCGAAAAATTGGAAAGATGGGATTCGGTGATGTCACCCTCCAAGTGATTTCCTTGCAAGGACAAAGTCACCAACTCAGATAGCAATCCAATGCTTGCAGGTAGCATGGCGGTAATTTGGTTATTAGATAAACCCAAATGCTTCAACATGTGTTTGTTGCACCATGAAGAAATTTGAAAGAAGTTAGAAATTTTCCCACTCAACTTGTTTACTAAGAGGTCTAACGCTTGCAATGTGCACATGTTCCTAAAGAAAGATGGAATCTCGCCTTACAATTTATTATTAAAGAGATCAAGAAATTCAAGAGAGTTCATTACTTTTCCAAATCCATCTGGAATAGGGCCTTCTAACACGTTACCATGAAGCTAAAGCTCACGAAGATGGGTACTGGAGTTAAAGAGCCAGTAAAACATGTACGATGATTTCAATATATTGAAGGAAAGATCAAGGTAGACGAGAGTAGATGAAAAATTGGTGATTGTAAAAGTTGACATGAGAAAACTATTATCCCTGATACTACAATTTTGCAAATAAAGATTTTGAAGTTTTGAACTGAAGTTGAAACCAGTTTGAAACACCGATGATGTCATAGTATTATAAGAAAGGTCAAGGATCACAAGAGAAGGAAAATTTGAGTAAAGAGGAGATGACAAAACAATGTTATTATGGGAAAGATAAAGCTCCTGAAGATTATGGCTAAAGTTTGACAATAATTGAAATGTTGAGGATGTGAGCATATTAGAAGAAAGATCAAGGATGGTAAGAGAGGTCGACAAATTGGAATATAAATAAAATAAGGATTGTATATGGGTATCTGAAAGAGAACAGTCAACTAGTATCAACTCTATTAAGTTTGGAAAAATAATCATTTGCAACCAATCAAGATTATGTAAATAATACAAGGCAAGATTTGTTAGGTAATAGAGATTAGACAACCATTCTGCATCCTTAGGTTTGGCATCAAAATTGCCAGCAAGTCTAAGAGTGTGCAAGAAAGGAAGATTCCCAACCTGAAAAGGGAGTTCCCCAGAAAATGAATTGCTTCCAATATCAAAATACCTCAACTGTGACAAATTTGCAAGTTGATAAGGGAGTTCCCCGTTGAGATCATTGTCACTGAGATCGAGATATCTTACATGTGTAAGGCTTCCAAGTTGATAATGGAATTCTCCGATGAGATAATTGTTACTTAGATCGAGAGAAAGTAAATGTGTAAGGTTTTCTAGTTGGGTAGGAATGCTCCCACAAAAATAAGAAAATGAGAGATTGAGATATCTTAAGTTGTTAAGTGAGCCCATGAGTTGTGGGATGTCACTCCCTTGAAAATCATTGGAGCTAAGATCTAAATGTTGAATATTTTGCAAGGCAAACAGTGAACTGATATTCATTATACCTATCAAACATTTTGGATACTGACCAGAGAGACTAAGGATGGTTACATGACCTGTTTGATGGTCGCATTGAATGCCTTTCCATTTGCAACAATCTTGACTCTTTTCATCATCCCTCCACGTGGACATCATGCCATAGACATCTTTGAGGCCATGTTTGAAGTTGAGGAGTGCCTCTCTCTCCCTCTCAATCCACTTCAATTGTGAGGTATTGTTGAATGGGAGAATGGATGGTGATGGAAGAAGACCAAAAGGAGAAGTGCATAAAGATAATAAGAAGACATTATTACGTAGTAGCTGATAAGATATGAAACAACTGTTCAAGTATATGTAAGAGATATATTGTAACACCCTATGCCTCTTATACAAATATAAATATCTACATTTTGTGAAAAATCTACCTGCTTTAATTTTGCTAAAGCATGACAAACGGAAGCTTAATTTGTTTTTATATAATTTTTGTATTAATATTAAGAGTATCAAAGACGTCTTTTAAACAGCTTTGACATCATCAGATTCTAAGTGTCACAGTGAATTCAGATTAAGTTATATTATTACGTATATAGAAATAAAATATGTTGTAATTTTATGTTTGATTGGTTAGTAATAAAAATTATCAAAAATGTTGTTATATATTTAGTGGCAAAGATATATTATGATTTTTTATTTAAAATTAGTTTTTATCATATTGTAAAAGTAACTCCATTATTATTCTTTGACTCCTCCTATAAAAAATAGATATCAAAATATTTTAAAATTATCTTTATCATTATTTTATACACCAAAGTAAATAAAAGATATTAGAACCATATTCAAGTTCGTGTTTAAAAATAATATATATATATATATATATATTATAACATTTTTATTAATTTGTTACTAACAAAAAATAATAAATGTTATATATTTAGAAATAAAATATTTAATTTTTTTATTATTGATTTGTTAGCAGCCCTAACTGTATATTTAGTTAAAAGATATATTGTGATTTGTTTATTTTTTATAAAAAATAGTTTCTAAAAGTGACTTAAGAGTTGCATATTGAATACACATTTGTCATCATCTCCAATTCCTCTCATAGAAAATGCTGCAAAAATAGTGTAAGAAACTGTCATTATCTTGTTTCATAAAAGAGTTGATAAAAATATTGTGTGGACTCAAGTATTCAAAGAATTTTTATGTTTTAAAAAATAATAAACGTGTATAATGTATAATATTTATTATCTTTTATTTTATACAATTTAAATATATGATAGATTTTCTTTTCTACGTCAATATTATGTTTATTATCATTTCTAATTTTTCCCGTCAAAGGCCAACTTGTCCCTAGACCTATCAGTATTCAGTACTGATTGATATAACACTAGGTAATATATGTTAGCTATAACACATTCACAATGGTTAAACGGTATGAAAAATTACTTAATACGAATGTTAATTATAACACATATAGGAAAATTATTTATCTAATACTATGCAACAACTCTTTAATAGATGCGATTAAGAGCCAAAGTCTAAACAATAAAAAAAACATGAAAATTGAGAGCGATCAAGGAGAAAAAATCAATTTTTGGGTCGATAACAGTTTCTATCTCAACCCCTCACATAAGAATAATTATCACAAGAACAAAAGTAACTCAGTCATCACTCTTTGTCTCCTCTTATTCATGATAAATGTTAGTATTAGTATGAAATTTTTACATTATTAACTTTTATACAAACTGATTTATTAGATCATATCAAAGCTATATTCGAGCTGATGTTTAAAAAAGAATATGTGTATTATAATTTTGTTATTAATTTGCTATTAATATAAAATAATAAATGTTTTAAATATATCATGCTTTTATTATTGATTTGTTAGCAACCGTTACTATATATTTAGTTAAAAAATATATTGTGATTTATTTATTTTTTATGAAATTTATTTTCTTAAAAACATTATAAAAGTGACTTAAGATTTGCATATTGAATACATATTTATCATCATTCCAATTCCTCTCATAGAAAATGGTGCAAAAATATTCTAAGAAACTGTCATTATCCTTCTTCCGTAAAAGAGTTAATAACAATACTGGGTGCACTCACAGTATTAAAGAATTTTTTCTGTTTTAAAAACTAATCAACATGTGTATGATATGTATTATCTTTTATTCTTTTTATTTTATATACTTTAATATGATAGATTCTTTTTCTGTCACTATTATTTTTGTCATCATTTCTAACTTTCATAAAAAAAATCCTATATTAATGTCTCACTAAATTGTTTACATTTTTTTTAAAATTCAAATATTAAACCTTTGGTTCTTCTTAATTCCTTTTAAGTTATATTAGTTGTACCTAAGAGTATTTTTAGCTCTTTCTAACAGTTGCATGACAAAAAGACAAAAGACAAAACTATATTGAGAAAATTCTACATAAAATCATGGCATTTTACCAAAATTATGGAAAAACATAAGTTTAATTTGTCTTCATAAAAAATTTGTGAAGACTTGTAATTTCAAAGTCTATGCAATTGTTTCATATTCTAAATTTGGTGTCATTGTACACATAATTTTCTAACCCATTAAAGGGGTTACAAATGAAATATAAGACAACAACATTTATTAGAAACACTAATATATTTCGACAAATGTAATTTTCTAAAAAAGTTATATAAAGTATGAGACAAAGAGTATAAAAAATTAAATATCAAATGTCTAACTTATCTTATATAAATTAAAATAAAAATATTTCATTATTCAGTCACGTAATCATTATAAATATAACAAAATTATAATTTTATCAATAATTAGTATATCATTTGTATGACAATATTGTTGTGAAAATAAAAAAAATATTGTACGCGTCGGTAACAAACGAGTTAGTCTCGATCTCGGTGACCGCCACCGGAGTCAAATAACATATAAACATACAAAATGAATACAATAAGTTACAATAGTTACAAATAGCGTTCAATGAGTCAATGCACATCCCGAAATATCACAGAAAATATCTCCAACATAACAGATAAAACTGATAAAACCGAAAGATACTTCCCTGATATCAAGAAACCGCTACGCATGTTAGTTAACAACTGATGTTCAACCAGTAAGGGTCAAAGCCCACAAACCAATGCTATAAATATAGCTCTTGAGGGAGAAGTAAGGTATGTTTTTCCTATTCTTCATAATACATTTTAGAGCAATTATTTACTTGAGCGTCAAAGTGTCTTTTGCAAGTAACCCCCCGATCGACCGAGAACCAACATCGAAAGAAGGAGACTTGAAGGAGGAAGGAGAAAGGAGACTACCGACATGTTAGCAATTATACGTCCAACAACAGGTACTATCTGGGGCCCTCAGTCCATATAGGTACAATTGGCACCCATCGAATCAAATTTCAGCGACAACGATGGTTTCAACAAGGAATAATGCCAACAATGACTGCATGGCAGAGGAGCAAATAGCTATGATCCAGGCCCTCCAAGCACAAATGGAGGAATTACGACAGAAAGGCATTGCGGATCAGTTACGAAATGAAGAAGAACGATGCCGACATGAAGAGGAGATGTTCCTTTTGAAGGAGCAAAATAAGAACTTGCAACAACATCTTGAGGGGCGCGAACACGAAGAGCAATCTCGGGAACCACCACAAACCCGTAAACTCATCAAACTCATCAAACTCACCAAAGTTCTAGAAATACCTCTCCCGCAAATGACGAGGAGGAACCAAGAGGAAACCCATTCACATATGAGATAATTGACACCTCGCTCCCTCCCAAGTGGAAAGGATTAATCATCAAACTCTATGATGGTTCCACCAATCCGAACGAGCATCTGAACATCTTCAAGACACAGATGACTGTCTTCACTACCAACAAGGCAGTATAGTGCAAGGTCTTCCCTACTTCCCTCCTGGAGGGACCGTAATACAATCGAAGTAGCCAAGAAGATGACCAAGGACTTAAGATACAAATCACACTATGATCAGTCATCGCAACAATCAAGACAAGGCCCCACCAAATATTAGGAGGACCTCAATAGAAGAAGAACTGGGCATAGACTTGATGTTCTTTATTATGGTCCTCTTAAAAGACAAAAACATGTTTGTAAATAAATTGAGCTCACTTTGGGGGTCTAAATAGAAAAATAGGCTAGAGTAGGTTCAACAACCCTAGGCTGCCCTTCTCCCTTGCCAATTCTATCCTTCACCCATCTTGCATACCAAGGCACGCCTTCCTATATATAAGGTGCCTTGCCTCATGTATTTTGACCTAGATTTGAATATAGTAAAGAAACTCTGCTTGAGCGATTAGTTAACTTTGTCTCCTAAATGATTTTGGATCTTATCTTGAGTGTGTGAGCATTTCAAGTGGCGGCTCTTCCTTCACTTATCTTGGAGTTTCCCACCCTCTGAGTGGCGTGTTCATGCTCTTCATTCTCCATGAGCATCCTTCATCTCATCTTTTTCCATCCTTCCTTGCACCATTTATGTTACTTTTTTTTTTTCTTGTTTATGTCTTTTCCTTGTGGTCATCTTTATTCATCCTTTACTTCCATGGTTCTTTAATTTTCGCCCCTTCATCTTAATCACCATATAATTGTGTTTTTCCTTTTGCCCTCTAGAAGTGAACATTCACACTTACTTAACCACTTGGTTAATTTCGTGTTCAGTGGGGATCTTCCTTGGGTTCTCACCTTGCTTTGCTAAAAATCAACCATCATAAACAAGAGCAACCAATTAAAATGCGCAATCCTAAAATCAACTCACATCAGACCACTTGGTTGGTTCACCGGGCTCCCTCTAACTCCGTGGGGAACTTTAAGATTATGACTTTAAAGTTTATCATGCAATACGCAACTAGCAGACCACATCATACCTCGTCCATGTCTCTCCTGAACGTGAAGCAAGAAAAAGGAGAATCCTTGCAAGCATTCATGGATAGATTCAACAAAGTATTCATGGGCATCAAAAACTTAATGCCAGAGATAGTCATGCCTCATCTAGTCTCGGCCATTTGCCGAGGACGATTCATTGAAAGCCTAATCAAAAGATCAGCTAAAAATATGGACAAATTGAGGAATCGAGCAACCAAATTTATGTAGATAGAAGAACACAATGATTGTCACAGGAGTCATCAAGTAGAAGGTGCTGATAAAGGAAAAGACAAAGACAAAGACAAAGGTAGCTGACCCGCAATAGGTCGAACCGACCGTTTTAGGGAGAATCCAGGACCTCAGTTCCATAGTTACACGCCCCTAACAATCCCACGGGGAAGAGTTTTGAATGAAGCATTACAAGCCGAATTGATCTCAACCTTAAAGCAATCATAGACTCCACGAAATGCCAATACATCTAAACACTGCCAGTATCATCGCAACTATGGCCATACGACTGAAGGCTGTCAGGCATTGAAAGATAAAATAGAAGAACTTATTCAAGTTGGCCATTTTTGCAGATTCATTAAGACTGACACTAATACATACCGATCACCACAAAGGGATCGATATCCCTCTAGAGGAAAGAAAGGACACTACGATTGGCTGAAGCGAGAAGATTCATGTCGCGGGTGATAACAACTAGCGTCTGGCGAGGAAGAGACAAAGTGAAAGCCCAGTAAGGAGGACTTAACCACGGAGTGAAAGCCTTGAGAGGAGCAATCAGGCAAGACGTAGGGTCTAAGAAGTTATCAACACTATTTTTGGCCTGGTGTTGCCCGACATTCCTGGACGAGAAGTCAATTATGTAGCTAGAGGTTTCGCAGGAGGCGGATGCTCCAATTCAATCAGAAAGAAACACCTCAGGGCCATCCAATCTCAGTTCATTCCACATCTACTCAAAGACGACCGTAAATACCCCCAATAACTTTCACTGATGATGATTTCATTGTAAAAGATCCAGCATTGGATGACCCCATGGTAGTTACCGTGGATATAGATAAATTTGCAATTACCAAGGTTCTGGTAGATTAGGGCAGCTCAATAGATATCCTTTATTGGAAGACCGTCAAGAAAAAGAGAATGCCAGAAACAGAAATTCAGCCATATTATGAACAAATTATTGCATTCTCAGGTGAGCGAGGGGATACCAGAGGTTATATCGACTTATATACTATGTTCGGCGAATAGGGGTGCCTCAGCAAAACCATAAAAATCAGGTATTTATTGGTTAATGCAAATACTTCCTATAATGTATTGCTCGGATGTTCCCATTAATCGTTTAAGGGCGATCGTCTCCACCTTTACTTGGCTATAAAATTCCCATCAATGGTCAGTGATATCGTTATGGTCCATGTGGACCAAAAAACTGCTCGTGAATGTTACGTTGCAAGTTTAAAGGTTGAACCTACCAGATGGTTGGACAGAGCATCACCACGCAATCGGTCTCCCGGAAGAAGAAGACGCTCAATAGAAAGATGCTCATGAGATAGAAGATCGAGAGAACGCATGGTTGCACTTGTGGATTTGGATCCTCAACTAGATGAATCCTATATGGAGGCAAGTGAAGACCTTCAACCTTTGCCTCTTCTCGATGATAAACATAAGACGTAGATTGGAACGTCTTTGAAACTAGATAATTGCAAATTGGTAAGTCAAACTTTGATTGACAATATTGACCAATTTTCCTGGACAACTGCTAATATGCCTAGGGTCAACCCCGATATTATTACACATCGCCTCTCAATTTATAAGGAGGCTAGATCGATAGCCTAGAAAAAATGAAAGTTAGGTGAAGAAAGGCGTAATAGCGCCCAAGAAGAAACTGAGAAGTTAATGAAGGTTGGCTTCATCTGAAAAGCACATTATACAACATGGTTGGCCAATGTGGTCCTTGTCAAGAAATCAAATGGTAAGTCGTAGATGTGCGTAGATTACACTGATCTCAATAAAGCATGCTCTAAAGATTCCTATCCCCTGTCGAACATTGATCTGCTCGTAGACGGAGCGGCAGGTCACAATATCCTGAGTTTTCTAGATGCATACTCAAGATACAATCAAATCCAGAAGCATCTGAGAGATAAAGAAAAACCAACTTTTATGACTGACTCCAAAAATTTCTATTATGAGGTCATGTCGTTTGGAGACACCTACCAACGATTGATGGACTACATCTTCCAAGACATGATTAGGAGAAATATTGAGGTTTATGTGGACGACACTGTCGTCAAATCTGACTTATGCGGACAATACATAAAAGATTGACAAGAAATCTTCCAAGCTCTTCGCAGTCATCGCATGAGACTTAATCCCAACAAGTGCACGTTCGAGGTAGAAGGAGGGAAGTTGTGATACAACCCAATTAGCCAAGTAGATGACCAAGGATACAAGAGACTTTACACTCTGGTCAATCATCTCAGTATACAAAACAAGGTTGCACCAAATATCAAAAGGACCTCAGTAGAAGAAGAACTGGGCATAGACCAAAGCATTAAATGTTCTTTCTTCTGGTATTCTTACAAGAAAAATGTGTGTAAATAAAGTGGGCTCACTTTGGGAGTCCAAATAGAAGAATAAGCTAGAGTAAAGTGTGCTTAGTAATTTGAGTAAGGTGTGCTCAGTAATTTGGGCTTGTGCCAAACCCACATTTCATGATATGTGCACCTAGGTTTAGAGTTTCTTTGACCTACCTTCTTGAAGGTGTCTCACAAATGATACCCCTACCCCTCTATCTTGCTTTCCAAGTCACTCTCTCCTATATAAAGGGTGCCTTGCCTCATGTATTGACACACTTGAATTTGAATATAGAAGAGAAACTCTGCTTGAGTGATTAGTGAGCTTAGTCTCCTAAAGGTTCTTGGGTCTTATCTTGTGAGTGTAGTGCACTTCAAGTGGCGGCTCTTCACCACTCATCTTGGAAGTTCCCATCCTTCCAAGTGGCGTGATCCATCTTCCATTCCATAAGCTTTCTTCATCCCTTCCTCTTTTTATCTTTCTTGTTGCGCCATCCATTCCATTCCTCTTTATGTTATCATGTTTGTCATTTAATTTTGGTTGTCACTTGTCTTTCTTCATCTTAAGTTCCTTCCATTTTCGCAATTTACTTTCATCATCATAATCACCTTATTTGTGTTTTTCTCTTTGCCCTCTAAAAGTGAACCTTCACACTTACTTAACCACTTGGTTAAGTTCATGTTTAGTGGGGATCTTCTTTCGGTTCTCACCTTAAATTGTTAATCTCAAAAAGCTTAATCAAAATTGAAATCTCTAAAATGTGCCAATCTAAAATAAACTCACATCATGTGGTATGAGAGTATGGTTTTAATTGTGCTTATCTTTTCTGAGTTGATTTTCTGCTTTAAAATTCTACCACATTTCAATTATGTATTTATCTTCCAACAATTTAAATTCCGCTTTTATCTTTAAGCGCCTTTCAATTTTGCCTTTAAGTTCTTGTCATTTACAATTCCGCCTTTTTATTCTTTAAGCAATTTAAATTCTGCCTTTGAATTATTTTGTGTCAATTTTTTTCCCCTTACCTCTTTTGCTCGAGTCTTATGTTCTTAGTCTTCTAGGAGTCTTTACATCCATTATACTTATTTTGCTTTTAATTATGAAGAACTAAAAGCAACTAGAAATTGTTTAAGTGGTAGTTGATTTAGTTCCAAACAAAGAAATCAAGTGATCATATGAATTGAATCCCATTCTCTTTGTGAAAATTTGAAAGTGAAGTTAAATAAATAAATATGCATTCCAAGATTATGGACATTTTGAATCCATAAAACAAAACACAAAGACAAAAGCAAAGTTTGTGCAATTCACTTTTCAAGTTCAAAATTACTAAAATGAGGATTCTTTTTATGTGGCAAATTGTTTTCATATTTGTGGAATTTTATCCTTCTTACTTTTACAATTTCTAAAAATAAAAAAATTCTTAGTTAAAAGTTTAAGTAAGTTTCTTTGAGTTTTCAAAAGTGTTTTTCTTGTTTGTTGTTCTTGCCGGTTGACCCGCCTGTCGGTTGACTCACGAAACTCACACGCCTCCTTCCTCACGTTGATATGTGCTTAGTTCTTTCGAAGCAATCTGCACCTGCAAAAGAGAAAGGGGGCGCCCTAGAGGCCGTTTGCACTCCGACGCTCAAGTCAGTGTACGGCAAGGAACACCAAGTGTATTGAGTTTCTCTCTGTGTTTAGGTCTAGAAACTGCGTACCTTTGTGAAGTATTTTACTGTCCCTTATATAGTCTAGGGTTTACTGCGCCGCTAGCCCTAATTAGGGTTTACTGCGCTGCTAGCCATATTTAGGGTTTACTGGAATACCCCTGCGCCGCTATCACCCAATCTTAGGGTAATCTAGCACATAAGGTTTCCTTCTCTGGAGTGCAAACTTTAACAGGGTGACCACCTGGGTGCCTCCTTGTACACCTAGTCTCTGGGGCCACCTGTTCTGGGAGTGCCTTCACTGTTCACGTGCCATGCATATAGCTTCACTGGGAAAACCCTAGCTCTGGTGAGTACTCGTCCCCTCAGGACTCTGCACCTAACTGTGCTCTCCCTACTACTCGCATGGGCACTTCGTGATTCAGGCCTCTCCCTACCTTTGGGTATTTAACTGGTCTTCCCCCAAGGTCGATGTCACCTCGTCTTCACCCAAGGCCGATGTCACCTCGCCATACTCTGAGTGACGATGACACCTCAGCCCATCCTAGTGGTCTGACGACTACTCACCCTTCCTTGTAGGGACGCGCTGATGACTAATCACCCTTCTCTCAGGGAACACACCGACGACTGATCACCCTACTCTGAGGGGAATGACTGATCACCCTTCTCTAAGGGAACACACCGATGACTGATCACCCTACTCTGAGGGAACACACCGATGACTGATCACCCTCTAATGGGGTCCATTCCTCACGTGGCTTTGGCCCATGTTGTGGGACCCATCTGACGTGGTTCGCCCTTTACTACCTGTTCTCGGTGTCCGAGGACTGGTCAGTACATTTGTCTTGTTTTAAGTTTTGTCATCATCTTAATTCTAATTTGGTTTAGCTTTCTTTCTTTAACCTTTTCTTACTTGTTTTCAAATCTTTCTTAAGTTTTTGTTAGGGTTCTTTGGCGAGAAAGTGTTAAGAGCTTTGACCTCTTTCACTTGAAGTGTTGCTACCAAGTGTAAACCCTTTGGAAAAATTGCAAAACCTTTCTTGAGTGAAGTTAACCTTTTTTCCATCCTTTACTAAAAAGTCGAGTGATACACGTGAGTGCATTAAATCGTTGTTTTCACTAATTGTTTGCTTTCATTTGTGCAAATCATGGCTCATTTGTCTTCAGGAGAATCTTTAAAACCGCTTTCTCCTCAAAAGGCTCGTCTTTTGGGGGAGCTTGAGGATACCAAAAGGAGTTTGGCCCACAAAGAAGAGGAAATGAGGCAACTAGTGGAAAAAATGCAAAGGCTAGAGGATGTTGAAGAGAGACAAGCTAGAGAAAGGAGGCAGGAGCCTAGAAGAACTACGACACATTACATGCGCTATGGAAGTCAAGAAAAAGAAGAATGGAGAGTGCAGAATTATGAAACTAGGCACCATCATCAACACCAACCAAAGAATTCTTTTCCTTTTGTAAAGTTACCTAGTTTTTATGGGGAAAGTGACCCTAATGTATACTTAGGATGGGAAGCTAAGGTAGAAATTTTTTTTAATGTGTATGAGATCGAATAGGACCAAAAAGTTAAGTTAGCTTCCCTAGAATTTCTAGACTATGCCATGTAATGGTTACATCAAACTATAATGGACATTGGGCTAAATAAGAGGCCAACCAGGGTCTCTTGGTACGGTTTAAAGTTATGCATGTGCGCGCAGTTTGTTCCTCCTCACTATAGGAAGAAACTCTTGTTGAAGCTCCAACGGCTTCATCAAGGACCTAGGAGTGTAGACGAATATTTCAAAGATTTAGAAGTAACTTTGACTAAGATTAATATGCATGAAAATGCAGAGTCAAAGATTGCTAGATTTGTGAGTGGATTAAGAAGAGAAATTCAAATTGTTGTAAAACTTTATGAGTATACATCTTTAGAGAAATTGGTTCACCTAGCCATCAAGGTTGAATCACAACTTTTAATGAAAACATCTTTCAAACATACTCATAATGATGGCTTTAACAAGGAAGGATAAAAATAAAATTCCAAAACATGATAATCCTTCCAATTCCTCTAAAGAATCCAACCCACAAACTTCTAAAGACAATCTTTCTCCTTGTAGGACTAAATCACCAACCAAAACCTCAAATAAAAAATGCTTTAAATGTTTAGGTTTTCGCTATATCGCAGCAAATTGTCCTAACAAAAGAACCATGATGGTAAACGGGGGGGATAGTAGTAAGTGACAATAGTGATCAATCTTCTAGGTCTAACACCCCACCCCTTCAAAAACCCCTAGTGAAAATGAATGTGAGATATCTTGTGAAGATGACTTATTGGTGGTAAGGTGAATGTTGAGGACTATGCAAAACTCTTTTGATGAAACCTAAAGAGAAAATATTTTCCACACTCACTGCCTTATCAACAAGAATTTATGTTCCATGATCATTGATGGGGGTAGTTGTGCTAATGTGGCAAGTACAAGAGCAGTGGAGAAGCTTGGATTACCCACTATCTCTCAAACAAAGCCCTATAAACTACAATGGCTTAGTGAAGAGGGTGAAATTATGGTTAATAAACAAATCCTCATAACTTTTTCTATAGGAAAGTATAATGATAAGGTTTGTGATGTTGTGCCAATGGAAGCAACACATATTCTATTGTGAAGGCCTTGACAATATGATAGAAAAATCTTACATGATGGTCATACCAATAAGATTTCTTTCAACTTTCAAGGACACAAGGTTATATTAATACCCTTATCTCCCAAGGAAGTTAATGAGGACCAAGAAAAAATGAAAATGAAAAAGATGAGGAAAATAAAATCAAAACGGGTCTCGTCATCTCATCTCATGTAGTCAAAACAATAATGTTGACTTGTACAAAACTAACTGTGCCTCCTACATATACTTCTTCCTTCTCTTTTTCATCACCAAATCATTCTAAATACTTGACATCTTTGATAAAAAAGTTTAGGGATGATCTTCAAAAACCTCCTAAAGTTTCTTACCTTCTAAGAGGATTTTCACAAACTAATCATTTCTTCCCTACACATTTTCTACAAACATGACCTGTATCTAGAATTCACCCATGTGAACTCCCCAAGCTTCATGAACATAAGTTTGCTTCACATTCTAAACCTAGAAATATTTTTATTTTCTCTGTGAACAAAATAAGTATGTTATTTACAAGAGTTCCAAATTCGAGGTCGAATTCTTTCCAACTTTGGGGCCATGATACAACCCAATTAGCTAAGATGATGACCAAGGACACAAGAGACACTTCACACTTTAACCAGTCATCTCAGCATACAAGACAAGACCCCACCAAATATCGGAAGGACCTTAGCAGAAGAAGAATTGGGCATAGAACAGAGCATCAAATGTTCTTTCTTCTGGTATTCTTACAAGACAAATGTGTGTAAATAAATTGGGTTCACTTTTGGGGTCCAAATAGAAGAATAAGCTAGAGTAGGGTGTGCTTAGTAATTTAAGTGGGGTGTGCTTAGTAATTTGAGTACGGTGTGCTTAGTAATATGAGTAGGGTGTGCTTAGTAATTTGAGTAGGGTGTTCTTAGTAATTTGGGCTTGTGTCAAGCCCACCTTTCATGACATGTGCACCTAGGTCTAGGGTTTCTTTGACCTACCTTCTAGAAGGTGTCTTACAAATGACACACCTACCCCTTTATCTGGCTCTCCAAGGCACTCTCTCCTATATAAAGGGTGTCTTGCCTCATGTATTTACGCACTTGAACTAGAATATAGAAGATAAACTTTGCTTGAGTGATTAGTGAGCTTAGTCTCCTAAAGGTTCTTGGGTCTTATCTTGTGAGTGTAGTAGTGTACTTCAAGTGGCGGCTCTTCACCATTCATCTTGGAAGTTCCCATCCTTCCAAGTGGCGTGATCCATCTTTCATTCCATAAGCTTTCTTCATCCCTTCCTCTTTTTATCTTTCTTTTTGTGCTATCCATTCCATTTATATTTATGATATCATGCTTGTCTTTTTAATTTTTGTTATCATTTATCTTTCTTCATCTTATGTTCGTTCCATTTTCGCAATTTACTTTCATCATCATAATCACCTTATTTGTGTTTTTCTCTTTGCCCTCTAAAAGTGAACCTTCACATTTACTTAACCACTTGGTTAAGTTCGTGTCCTGTGGGGATCTTCTTTAGGTTCTCACCTTAAATTATTAATCTAAAAAGATTTAAAAAAAAGTGAAACCTCTAAAATGTGCCAATCTAAAATCAACTAACATCAAGTTCTTAGGTTTTAAGCTCACTCAATGTGGCATAAAGGCTAACTTTGAGAAATATAGGGCAATCACCAAGATACGGAGCCTTGGAAATATCAAAGAAATTCAAAGGTTGTTCGGGTGGCTTACAACATGTTCTCAGTTCGTGCCAAAACTTGCAGAAAAGACTAAGCCTATCGTAAAACTATTACGAAAAGCATCTAAGTTCTAGTGGATGGACGAATGCGAAGAAATATTCTTCTAGTTAAAAACTTTCTTGGCATCTCATCCGGTCATTCAAAAGTCGAACGCCAAGGAACCTATAATTGTTTATCTCGTTGTGTCAGAAGATGCAATCAACGTGGTCTTAGTCCAAGAGGTAGAGACAAAAGAACGACCAATCTCTTTCATTAGTCGAGTACTTCACAGTGCAGAGGTTTGGTACCAAATGATCAAGAAAGTCGCCTTGGCCTTGATAATAACTGCACGTTGAATGCGCGTGTATTTTTAGAATCATCGAATCATAGTAAGAATTGACTACCCCATTATGAAGATAATGGCAAAGCCAGACTTGGCCGGACGAATGATAGGATGGGTAATGAAGTTATCAGAATTCCAAATTCAATATCAACCTAGGGGGGCAATCAAATCACAAGCTTTGGCTAATTTTGTAATTGAGCTCAATTCTCAACAAACTAAAGAAGAGAACTCCCAATGGACTCTACATGTTGATGGTTCCTCTAACAGCAGGTCATGCGGTGCAGGTGTAGTGCTAGAAGGACCAAGTGATATTCTCATTGAGAAAGCTTTAAAGTTTGAATTTAAGATGTCAAATAATAAAGCTGAGTATGAAGCTATCATAGCTGATCTTAACTTCCTATTGATTTGGAAGTGAAAAAGGTCATATGTAAAAGTGACTCACAACTAGTGGTCGGTCAGCTCAAAGAGGAATTTAAAGTCCGAGAAATATTATTGCAACACTATTATCAATTTGTGCAGGGTTTGATCGCAAAATTCGACGAGGTGACGATCCAACATATCCGTCAGGAACACAATGCCCGAGTTGATATGCTTTCCTGTCTAGCAACTGATAAGAAGAAAGGACTTCATCAGTCAGTCATTTATGTAACCTTGAGCAATCCCAGTGTGAGCTCAAGAGAGTGTATGATGACTGACATACAACCAAATTGGATAACACCCATCAAACAATTCTTAATAGATGGGACTTGCGAGGCGCATTCGAAAAAAGCAATGAGACGATAGGCCCTCGGTTTCTACTGATAGATCAAGATATTTATCGGTGAGCTTACACTCGTCCACTCTTAAAATGTCTCCCCCTGAGAAGGCCACTTATGTCATGCGGGAAATACACGAGGGGGTATGCGACACTCATTCAAGAGCTCGGACAATGGTAGCTAAAGTATTGCGAGCAGGCTATTATTGGTCAACCGTATAGGGTGATTGCACGGAATTTGTACATAAATGTGTTAAATGCTAGGAGTATGGTAGCTTGTCTCACTAAAAACCTGAAAATCTTCACTACATTAATGGCCATTTTTGAAGTGGGGGATGGATATCATCGGACCTTTTGCTCTAGGTAAAGGATAGTGTAAATTTATGTTGGTAGGCATAGATTACTTTACTAAATGGATAGAAGTCGAACCCTTGATAACCATCACCACACGAAATGTCCAAAATTTTGTTTGGAAAAACATTGTGTGCCGGTGCGAAATTCCACATATCATCATCACAAACAACAGTCAACAATTCATCGACCGAGGATTAGATGAGTTTTACGAAAAGCTTAACATCAAACACATCATAAGTTCGGTAGAGCACCCACAGAACAATGGACAAGCTGAGGCCGCCAACAAAGTTATTCTCAACAATTGAAAAAGTGACTCGGCCCAGCAAAAGGAAAGTGGATCGAGGAACTTCTCGAAGTCTTGTGCGGTTACCGATGTACATTACAGTCCACCACTCAGGAAAGCCCATATAGTTTGACCTATGGGACGAAAGCCATGATCCCCGTCAAAGTAGGAGTACCCTCTCTATGACGACAAACGCTGGACTTCAATTTGAATAAAGAAAGTTTGTTGGTCGGCCTCGACCTTATCAACAAACTCAGAGACAAGAGCAGAATAAGGGAAGAAGCGTGCAAGTTGCGGGCAACAAGAATATATCAGTCAAAGGTGAAACCAAGAAGCTTTCAGGAAGGAGAATTGGTTTGGCAATGCGCAGTGACGCCCGAAAAGGCGATGGTAAGTTCTCGAGCAATTGGGAAGGATCGTTTCGCATTATAGACATAGCGGCCAAAGGTGTTTACTACTCAGAATTTTTATTAGGAAAATATGTACCGAGAACGTAGAATGCCACGCAACTCAAATTCTATTATAGTTGATGAAATTTCATAAAAATAGTGTACTCTTTCTTCGTTCGGTCATTTTATCCGTAAGAGGATTTTCGACCAAGAAGGTTTTAATGAAGCACTTTAAAATTCATATCTCTGATTTATTATTAAGTAGGAAATATTTTTACTCCAACTAAACCTACCCCTTGTACGGTCAGAATAAACCCTATCGTATTTATTGAGATTATTGTCTCGACCTGTGTATTTACTTATTTAAAATAAAGCTATCAAGGATAACTCTAAACACAATAACTATCGTTTAAAACAACTAGAGTAATTATCATCGAATACGATCCATACAAAACTATTTAATTCCAATTGTGTATCAAGTTTCATTTCTCGGTCGGCACGAACATCGTTTACACGATCCATACAAGAGTTTTAACTCCAACCGTAGTTATCGAGAACATCTCCTTTACCCGATCATCCATACACTTGGAACAGGAGTCTTGGCTCTAACTGTATTTGATTGTGAATATGTCCTCGAACAATGTAAATTATCGGTCACACGATCTGAACAGAAAACTTCAATTGCACTTATCGAGAGCTCAACCTCAACCTGTATATTTTTTTTTATTTTAAATTATGTTATCAAAAAGAATTATGAATAAGTTATCATCGTACCCAACCAGTATTTATCATTCACAATGATCTGAACCATTGTATTACTTAGAGTAATCAGAACAGACATACAACACCACTTAGAGCGGTCGGAAGAAAATAAATATCATTTTGAGTGGCTCGGTCAACCATTATTACCATCACTCGGTTCGGTTCTTAAGTATAATCAAAATAAAGATATCATTGACATTCCCATATTTCATGTTCAAGTTAAAAGTTGCATTTAAATTTAAATATCTTTGTTCCAAACCCACATCCCGAGTCCAAGATTTAATCATTTAAAGTGGTTCAAATATCTCCTCGAATGATGGTTCTGGCTCGACTTGTGTCAGCAACAGTCTCTCGACCTTCAACCTCCTCCATAGCTACATCAACATTCCCTCCAATCGGCACCAATTTCCCATCTCTTCAGCCTCAACTTTTTCCATGGCAAGCTCGGCCTTCTTCGCCTCCACCGCTGCCAACTCGACTCTCAAAGCTTGTTAGGCCTTCTCAGTTGCAACATTATCTTGGCGTAATTTTTCCATTTCTTCCAAATTTTCTTTTAAAGTACTGGCCGATTCAGCCAGCTCCGTCTTTAACTTTGGCACAACCACATTTCTAGTTCTCTCCAGCTCCTCCCCCAGAAATCGGCCAACCACCAGTGACCAACTCTATAGCTCCATCCACTCGACAATCAAGTTATCGCTAGGAATGACCGCTAGGACACTTTCGTCCTTTGGAGTGATGGCAATCTGCACACTCGGTGTCACTTGCAAGAGAGGGTTCAACATAGACGGTTGCCGAGAAGATGAACCCGCCTCTACATTAGGTTGCACCATTTTTACCGGTCGACCACGCTTTTTGGGCACAGAAGGAGCGTGAGCCTGTGAAGGCACCACGTCAATTGGCATGACCGGGTTCCCTTTCCCAACCATCTCAAAACTGCTTATTTTTCTATTAGCAGCTTGGCGTCTTAGTTGAGTCATAAGATCCCCAAAATCGGATCCATCAGAGTCATGATAGCGGTAAGACACAAACGAATTAAACACCATAAAAATAATAAAAAAATCATGTATATAAGAAATCTACATACCAGTAAAGTCCGTCCATCTCTTGGACGACCCATACAATGTTACCAACTCCCACGTAGGCAATTTATATGGGAGCTGGTAAAACACAACTAGAATCGCCTTGTCCAGAGTTGACATCGATGACCACGACTTTGCAACAATTTGGTTAGGATTTTGGGTCCAATGAAAAGGAAATTTTGTTCATCCCTCTGTATTGTAAAAATAGTTTCAACCGTTCGGTTCCAAAAATATTTTGAAATATTTTTCTTTAAAGTTTTTATAGGAGGTGGTAAAAGACTGATGTGAGTTGATTTTAAAATTACACATTTTAATTGGTTGCTTTTGTTTGTGATTTTTGATTGAGCAATTGAAGGTTAAAATTCTAGGAAGATTCTCATGGACATGAACTCAATCAAGGGGTTAAGTAAGTGTGAAGGTTCACTTCAGAAGGAAAAAGAGAAAAGACAATTATAAGGTGACAAATGATGCAGCGGAAAGAAAGACAAGGAACAAATAAAGAAAAAGAACAAAGTAAAGAAAAACTTAAAGAGAAGAAGACATATATGTTGATCAAGGTTGATCATGAGCTTTGAAGAATCCAAATCCTATGTGTTTGATGATGGCTAGTGTTGCTGCTGTGTATGGGTGGGAACAGGGGTAGAATATGTGTAATCCACACCTTGTTTGAATCCAAAACAAGTTTGGTTTGAAAGCCTTTTTAAAAGAGTTTGTTTTTCAACTAAGTGAAAAACAACCTATTGTTTTATTGAAACAACCTGTTGTTCTTTGGTGAAAAGGTTTTGGAAAAGGCTGAAAAGTTTTGGCTTTGTTGACTAAGCTGTCAAAGCTAAAACAATCGGTTGTCCCGATAAAACAACCGGTTTTTTGTTCTGAAAATCTTAACAGCTTCTTGGTTTTGAATTGAATCTTTTTATTAAATGTTTCTAACTAATTGCGCTCCTGTTTTAAATGCTCTTTGACCACTCAGTTGGTCTATATAAAGTTAGTTAGACACTCCTAAAGTGTAAGAAACAGTTTTGAGAAATCAAAGTGAGTTTGACTAAGTGCTTTCAAGATTCAATCAAGCTTTTGGATTTTCATGTGTGTGGAATAGGACTGGATTGTAATTCTGATCTTGAAGCTTTGTAACTCCCAGGTGTATCCTGTTCTCTCTTCCTTGATTATTGTATTTTTGTTTGAAGGTTGTAAGTGCAGATTCAGAGGGGTTCTAAATTCTGTGTGGTGAATTGCCAAAGGTAGTATGTTTCTTGAGGGGTTCAAGATCACTACTTTGGTGTGTGGTGTGTGTAATCTGTGATTGATTGCATAGTGGAACCTAGTGGTTTTCTGGGAACTGGTGTAGCCCTTGTGATTAGGGTGAACCAGTATAAAATTGTTGTGTGCATTTCTTTCATCCTTAACTCTTTAAATTGCTGTTTTAAATTGGTTTTAATGTCTGCTGATATAAACAACCGATTGTTTCATAGGAACAACAGATTGTTTTTCTGTATTTGCCTTAAAACAGTTTGAGTTCTTGGCCAACTTGATTCCTTGATCTGTTATTCTGCACTAAGATTCATTATACCTTCAATATTTGCGAAAATCTTTTATAAACAATTCACCCCCCCTCTTGTTTAAGGCCATATATTCTAACAATATATGGAAGGGAGGTGGCGCAAAATAAAGAGTAAAAGAGGAAAGGATGAAGAGAGTTTATGGGAAGAAATGAAGTCATGCCATTTAGAGTAGAGGGACTCCAAGATGAGTGATGCAAGAGCCGCCACTTGTGATATTACTCAATCAAGATAAGACCCAGATAACTTGAGCCACCAATTGAGATATTATCCATCCAAGATAAGACCCCACATTAGAGCTCACAAGTCTCACAAAATCACTCCTGTAGAGTTTCTTTACTTCAAATTCACGTTGTAAATACATGAGGCAAGACACCCTATTTATAGGAATGGGTGCCTTAGTGGGCAAGATGGGTGAAGGGTAGAACTGGCAAGGGAGAGGGGCTGCCTAGGGTGTTGACCATGGTCAAAATCGCACCTTTAGGCATAGCTTCTAAAAGGTAGGTTAAAAACCCTAATTCTAGCTGCATTGTCTTAAAAAAGTGGACATGGTGCAAGCCCATTTCGTTAAGTCCACTCCCTTTTATGCTATGTGAACCTACTCTAGCCTATTTTTTTTATTTGAACCCCTAAAGTGAGCCTAAATTATTTAGAAACATGTTTTTATCATTTAAGAAGACCAGAAGAAAGAACAGTTGATGCTCTTGTCTATGCCTAGTTCTTCTTCTGGTGAGGTTCGTTTGATATTTGGTGAGGCTGTGACTTGATTGGTGAAATGACTGCTCATAGTGTGAATATTCTCTTGAGTCCTTGGTCATCTTGGCTACTTGGATTATATCAAAGACGCAAATCGAATGTTCCTCGGTCGACTTGTTAAACATAGCCAACTTGCGGGAGAAATCAAACGGGAATTATAGTAAAACAAAAAAAGACTAAGGTGTGGGAATAATCTTAAAGATATCACAAATAATACGGAAAGCTTGAAAAGCTGCCCAGGAATTAGGGTTCAATTGGGTCGGCACCATATTAAGGAATCGAAGAAGCCCCATAGTGAATTCTTCAAAAGGAAGAGTGATGTGTAAATAATAAAAAAAAGGTATTGTAAACGAAAAAGAAATCGTGGGGTGCATTTTCTCGCCCATGACAGAATTGGTCGCATTTATCGACCATCAACGTATCCGAGGGAGCATAAGATTTTAAAAACACTACTTTGGGTAAAAATTTATCCAAAGCATTGGAATACCTAAAAGAAGTATGGATTTTCAACACATGTGGATCGACCCATTCATAACTCGGACCTTCCGACCTTTGATCGACTGAATGGTTCAAGTTACTCACATCTCCTGCACTACCAGATGCAGTGCAAGTAACCTTAGAAGAATTCACATTAATAATATTATCAGAACAATCAACAGAAGACATCACTGACTTGAGTGAATGAAAACTAAAACAAAGTTGGTAGACTCAGCACTTGAAGCAAATGACGCAAGTTCTATAAGGAGCGAAGAAAGTATAAACCCTACCACATACAAATGATCCCCTATTTATAGGAAATTAAACAAGAGAGAGGTTATCGCATCATCCATTCGGAGCTGTCAGATTTATTTCCATCCAATGGTTAGCACCACTCGACATATGAAACGACACAAAATCTCGATCGTTAAACACATCTGATTAAATAGTGTGTCTCAAAGTGAAGAATTTTTCTAAAAAGAAAGTGTCACATCCCTGCCAAGCATTTAATGTTTCCAACGGTCACATCTCACCTCGGGAACTCCAACAGTTATCTTTAACTCTTCATAAATGAATTTCTTCGAGCCTAGTGGGCAAGTATATCGGTCAAACATATAAACAAACATAATGAATACAATAAGTAACAACAATTAAAAATGGCGTTGAATGAATCATTGCAAATCCCAAAATATCTGAAAAATATTTCCAACATAACAGATAAAACTGATTAAACCGAAAGATACACTTCCCTAATATTAAAGAACCGCTACGCATGTCAGTTAAGAAATGATGTTCAGCCTATAAGGGTCAAAGACCACAAACCAATAATATAAATAGAGCTCTTGATAGAGGAGTAAGGTGTGTTTTTCCCATTCATCAGAATACACTTCAGAGCAATTACTTACTTAAGCGTCGGAGTGCCTTTTGCGGGTAACCCCCTGACTGACCAAGCACCAACATCGAAAGAAGGAGAGTTGAAGGAGCAAGGAGACTACCCACACTTCAACAATTATACATCCAACAATATATACTATATGGGCCCTTCAGTCTATACAGGTACAAATACAATAAAAAATAAAATCCAGATTAATTATTTTTTGTACAAACAGTAGGTTCTAGAAAATATTGAGCAATAAACAATAATAATAGATAGATAAGATATGAGATGCAACAAATACAAAATGAAAATTAATATTGAGACTCTAGATGATGTAATATTCATTGTCTATCTAGACGATTTAATTCATTGAACTCTATGAATTTTGATGATAAAAAATGTTATGTTTGAATTATTTCTATATTTTTATTATTTGAATATTTTGTGTGTTTTATACTAGTTGAAGGACTATTAAATCATCCAATGATACTATTAGACTCAACAACATATCCTAATATTCTTTACATGTTTTAATTTTGTTTAAACCTTGTCTCAAGTTAACAACAAATGTTATTCTAATAGATATTATATGACACTTGTTTCAAATATACAAAACTTATATCTTCAACATCAAAAATCAAGTATAGAAATATTTTATCACAAGTTGTCATGAAATAAATCTCTTACGGAATCAGTATATTGTGTGATACATATCTAGTAATAATTCAATGTTATATTTTGTTTTTGAATTGTTTCTTTTTAAATCATGTTGGAAGTGCAAATAAAGATATAATATTAAGGCTTTCTATATCAAACTTTTAATCAAGCATATGTCAAGAAAAACATAGAAAGTTCCATGTTGATGACAAAGTTGAACCAAACATCAAATATTAGCTAAACAAATCACTGGTGCAGAAACGAAGAACAAATGCGGCTATTTTCATTTTATAAATGCGGCTATATAGTCGCATTTGATCAACACGCACTTGTAAATCAGAGATTTACAAATGCGGCTAAATAGCCACATTTATAAATACTATTTACAGATGCGGCTTTATGTTGGATCCACATTTGTAAATGCTCCAGAGGTGGTGCCTTCCTTTTCAATTCTTATGATTTACAAATGCGGCTTTTTATTGGAGCCGCATCTGTAAATGCTCCAGAGGTGGAATTGGAATGATTCACAGATGCGGCTATTACCAAAGCCGCATCTGTAAATGTAATTTACAAATGCGGCTAATATGGAATTGGAATGATTTACAGATGCGGCTATTACCAAAGCCGCATCTGTAAATCATTGGCTTGATTTATAGATTCGGCTAAGGTAAATAGCCGCATTTGTAAATAAGGTTTTTTTTTTAGAGCAGTTTGTGTAGTTGTTTATCCCATACAAATAAACGTGTGCAGTTTAATTATACCCAGGTAGCCAAACAGATAAACAGGTGCAGTTAAGCTAAAAGTGAATTCATATATTGATCAAAATGTATACAAAAACAGTAATAATATATCTCTCTCTATCTTCCTACATTATTGATCAAATCGTAGAGTTATAAAAATTTAGGAATATGTGGACCAAGATTGTCTCACATATGTCATGGCTTCCGAAGTCATGGGTTCCTCATCCGTGAAGAACTGCATTTCAAAATGGTTGACACATAAATTAGTTTTAAGATAGATAAATTAGTTTGAAGTTATAAAAATAATTTAAGAAATCTTACCTCTTGCCAATTACTTGTAAGACCTAGTCTTACAATGGTACTCATCCATTGCATGATGTAATAGCCACACTCATAGCTTCCTGGTTGTTTATTACACTATAATTCAATAAATTGTAAAAGTTAGTATAATTAAACAATGAAAAGAGAAAGAAAAATCTTACAAACCTTTAATCTTATCCAGTTCAAATTTTGAAAATTTGAATTCGATCTCCCTTTTAGAATGTTATATCCACGCCATGAACTGGTTGATACAAAAAACCTTATTAGTGGATTAATTATAGTTTCAACCATAGTTAAGTTTATAGTGTACTTACTTATCAATGATATTCTTAAAACTTGTGGATATCTTCTTGTGTAGGGAATAAAACCACAAAGTCGTCCTATCATTCACTGATAAGACAAGTAATTGCCAATGACCCCTATATCATCCATGAAAAGAGTTGATTAAATTTATAAAACATGAATATAATAAACTTTTAACATATATATTTAAACTTACTCGTTAATATAAGGGCAAAAATAAACCTCTTTTCCCTCCTTTTCCAGGGTGTTAGTGATGTATGATTGGGTCTCATTTGTCTTTGCTCCAGTGGGATTAGCGTTAGAAAAGATGGCTTTAAACTAGAGGGGAGGTGAATTTTTTAAAGAGGTTTTCGTAAACTTTTCACAACTAGAATGAAGTTATTTCAGAAATCAAATTATTCAACAATTTAGTTAGCCAAAACAGCAAGCAAAACTGTATTACTAGAAAAACAATCGGTTGTTTCTACGAAACAATCGGTTGTTTATACCAGCAAACAACAAACAAACTGAATTTAAAGAGATAAGGATAGAGAGATTGTACACAATTGTTTATACTGGTTCACTCCAACCCAGAGCTACATCCAGTCTTCTCAGAAACCCTGAGGAAATCCACTAAGCAATCACACCTTGATCACTTACACAACAACCAAGAGAATGACCTTGAAAACCTCAAGAAACACACTCTCCTTGGCTAACACTAAGATTGCTGATCTTGAACACCTCAAGAACACACAGCCAATCTCAGCAAAAACACACAAACAAATTGTCTCAGCAGTTTACAAAGATTACACTTGTTACAGATGAATATCTGAAATCAATACAAGTAGAATCCTATTCCAGCACCTTGATCAATCACAAAATTCTTAAGCAATCTCAACACTTTGAAAAACTCTCTTAGAAAAACTTTGTCAAAAGATTCTCTCTTCTTATTTTCTGAATTTATACAAAGATATAGTTTGTTATCAAATCTTAACAAACTCTTAATTGCTTTAAAAAGATTGGTCAAAACATTTAATGACTGGAGCATATTCATTTTTAAATCATTTAAAGCTCAGTCAAAGAAAAACATTTTTTCTGTTATGGTTCCAACACAAACAATCGATTGTTTCCTCGAATCAATTGGTTGTTTTGTTACTTAACAGATTTCACCATTTAAAAACTGTTTTCAAACTTTCTCAAAACACCTAAGTGTAAACAATCAGTAGTTTCGACAGAACAATCGGTTGTTTCAACTTAGCTTGAAAAACATTTTGCTTTGTTAAAGATTGAGATGCTAAGAGCTTTGAGATTTAATCTAAGGGTGGATTACAACATTAAACTACCCCAGAATAAAGATTTAAACCAGCACAGCAGCATCAAGCAAAGAAGAGGCTTCAACATCCTTCAAAGGATTTGGATTCTTCAAAACATTGAACATCACTTGGTTCAACAATTAGTATATGCGGGATCTAAGAATCCATACACATTTTCCTTCCCCTTAGTGACAGAGACACCATTCAAAAACCTACAAGTAATTAGTTAAATCATAATGAATGCTAATTTAACATAAATGAAAATGAAATGTAGGTAACGATACTTACATCATAAAAAATTGAATGATATTTATATTCAGCTCCTGATCCCCAGCTACAAATTCTAACAGATCTGACATGTATATGTACAATGGTAGCTCAGGGTTTGTTTCAAAAAACGTATCATCCCATGGAACTTCCAGAGGGTCTCGTCCAATTTGTCTAGCAACTATAGCTAAGGAAGCTATAGGATCGTCAAGCGGAACCTCTTGCTTCTTTTTCAGACTTGGTTTCCGACGAGGTTTCTACAAAAAGAAAAAAGATTTGTTATAAATTACATGTAATAGATGAAAAAAAGGCTTAAATAACTTACAATTTTTTCAATGATAAGTCCTAATTGTGCAGAACTTGGTGCACCTGACTTCTTAATTCGGGCCCTCTTCCATTTGTCATGGCACGTAGGTGGTGATGGAGGAGAAGTGACCCCTATTTCCACATCCTGAGATGCACTCCCCTGTCTAGATTGCTTGTTTTCAACCATCAGTGCTTGCTCAAGCTTTCGATACCCCGCACGAGACATTACGTGCGAGGTAAGATTCTTTAAAGCTATGTCTTGCGCTTTCTTCCGCCGATGCTGTCATAATTGAAATAAACAAAGTGAATTAAATAATATTAACTCATTAATGTTATATAAGTAAAAATAGTTAATTAACTTCACTTACAATCCATTCTTCAGTTATACGACTTTCTTTGAAAGCAAGCCATGTCTCTTCATCAATAAAATTGTATCTTTGACAAGGACTTTCATCCTTAAGCTCACCAAAAATATATCTCGTCGTCAGTCTTGACTTAAAGGCGCGAAACTTAAGTCCGATATTGGATATAATCCTTGATCGAAATGGTTCCACATTAGGAATTTCAAAATTTTCCTGCAAAATAACATCACCAAATTAAAGTTAGTCAATGAATATTAAATAGTTTTATATGATAACAATAATTATGTAAAGCTTACCAGAACATCCTCCCACAGCATGTTTCGGTCAACCTCTGACACCTCGTCCCATGAATTAATCAAAATGGAGAGTCTCTCACGAGAAAGAACTCCAAGATAGCTATTAAAGTCATCTGCATTAGGACCAGAAGTCATTCCAGTGTTGACGTCAATGTCAATAGCTGTCTTCTCACCAGCGGCACTTTTTTTGCAAGACGCTTCATCCTAGTAGGTCCTCTGTTGCCTCATCCGGATCGGGGTCTAATTGGAGTTTGATCGTCACCCATATCTCTGTTAAAAAAATTATTTAACAAACATTAGTTCATCTGCATCGAAAGAAAATCATATAAAACAAAAACATAATATAGTAAATGCATATTATCAAAAATATTTCTAAATTTATTACCATAATGGGTTAAAAGTTCATATGTAAATTCCTTCACTGTGGTCTTTACGGGTTGCATGTACATGATCAAGTACATCGTTATCTTTATTAGTTATCATTGGTGTGAATGAATGGGGTTCACCATTTTCAATATCATCTATGGCCTCCCCTTGTTTTTTCCTGTGTAAAACAACATACCAATGTTCTGACGTTGGATCTTTCACGTAGAAAACTTGAGATGCTTGTTGAACCATTATAAATGGCTCATCTCGATACCCTATCTTTCGAAAGTCCACTAGTGTGAATCCTGATTCATCAATTTTAACTCCACTTTTATTGTCAACCCATTTACACTTGAAAACTAGAACTGAAAACTTAGTATAGTCAAGCTCCCATATCTCTTCTATAAATCCATAATATGCCATTGATCCAAGTACAGGATTTGTATCTTTCGAAGTGGAAAACTGCATTGATTCGGCTTCAAGAGTAACACCAGAATTTTGAGCTGTACTCTTTTCATCCATAGACTTCGTGTAAAATATACAATTATTCACTTCGTACACTTTACAAGAAATGACATCACACTTCAATCCAGCAGCCAACCAGGTCAAGGTCTCCGATGCTGTTGAATCCTTTAACACCTCCTCTTTAAACCAAGGCATGAATGTTCTATTATGTTCCATCAAGACCCATTTGTCTGCTTGTCTTGGATTATTTGCCTTCACAATGGCTTTACGAGCTTCTATGTAAGGTATAATTTCATCTGTATTATTCAATATATACAAATGTGCTTACAAGACTTCTAATCGAGATTTGCTTACAATATTCACACCGCGTAAACATTTACTTGTACGATGCCTATGGTGCCATGAATTAGCTGGAAGACCTATTGGATTTGCTTTTGACATGTAATCTGAACAAAATTCAATACTTTCTTCAACTATGTACCTTTCAATCATTGAAGCTTCTGGACGATAATGATTTTTCACATAACCTTTCAAAATTTTCATATACCGCTCAATAGGATACATCCATCTTAAGTACACTGGTCCACACAATCTAACCTTTCTAACCAAATGCACAAGTAGATGAACCATGATGTCAAAAAAAGATGGAGGAAAAAACATCTCCAATTCACATAAGATAACAATAATTTCATCTTGAAGTTCATCTAGTTTTAATGGATCAATGACTTTACAACAGATGGAAGAGAAGAATGAGCACAAACGGGTTATGGTATGTCTAACATTTTTTGGTAAGATCCCACGAATAGCTACAGGCAGAAGCTGTTGCATCAAGATGTGGCAATCATGAGACTTCAACCTAATTAACTTCAAATCTTGCATTGACACTAGGCTCTTCACATTTGAGGAATGTCCTTGTGCCACTTTTACACCCTTTATACATTGACAGAAACTTTTTCATCTTTTGACATGGTATAACAGGCTGGGGGCAAATATGTACGCTTACCCATTTATATCGGTGCCAACTCGCCTCGTATGTTCATCTAAACCAAATCTAAACGAGCATTTAGACCATCCTTCGTCTTCCCGTTAATGATAAGAAGTGTACCAATTAAGTTATCACACACATTCTTCTCAACATGCATTACATCTATACAATGTCTGACTTCTAACCTCGACCAGTACAGAAGATCAAAGAAGATTGATTTTTTCTTCCAAATGTTAGTCACAACTGACTTTTTTTTTTGACTTACCGAAGGTGTTGTCTAGGTTATTTACCTTTTCGTAAACCTCAGCAGCAGTTAATGGAGTTGGTGGACCACTACTCTCTTGGTGTCCATTAAAGGCTTTTTTCAACCTCCGGTAAGGATGATGACTTCTAAGAAACCTCCGATGGCGAAGATATACTGTCTTCCTTCCATGTTTCAATTGTTGAGAAGCAGTGTCTTCTTCGCATATTGGACATGCTTTATGACCCTTAACACTATAACCTGATAAGTTACCATATGCCGGAAAGTCATTGATGGTGCAAAATAACATGGCATGAAGCTTGAAAGTTTCATTAGCAAATTCGTCAAATACTTGAACACCCTCATCCTACGTTAACTTCAAATCTTCGATTAGGGGACTTAGATAAACATCTATGTCATTCCCTGGCTGTTTTGGACTAGATATCATCATAGACAATATCATGTACTTTCGCTTCATGCACAATCCAGGAGGTATGTTGTAAATAACTAGTAAAAAAGGCCATGAACTGTGATTTGTACTCATATTACCAAATGGATTCATTCCATCTGTAGCTAGACCAAGTCGGATATTTCTTAATTCTTTACCAAACTCTGGAAACTCATTATCAAATTTCTTCCACTGAACAGAATCAGCTGGATGTCGGTACATGCCATCACATTTCCTCTCATCTGCATGCCATCTAAGATTCTTATCATCGTTTGGGTTTGCAAAAAAACGCTTCATCCTTGGAATGATGGGGAGATACCACATAACCTTCATTGGGGGTCCATGCTTTTCCATCTCTTCAATAGTATCATCATCTGTTTGTTTCAATTTATAACGTGATAACCCACACCTCGGAACACTTTTCAACAATTCAAAACCTTTCCAGTATAATATACAATCATTAGGACATGCATGTATCTTTTTATACTCCATACCCATTGGACAAAGAATCTTTTTGGCCTCGTAATTACGATTAGGCAGAGTATTTCCCTCTGGAAGCTTATCCTTCAACAGCTGGAGCAATTCCGTGAAACTTTTATTAGTCCATCCATTTATTGCCTTCAAATTCATCAATCTTAACATCGCCGACAACCGTGTGAAGTTAGTTGATCCAGGATACAATAGAGTCTCTGCATCGCTTGACATACTTCCATATCCATGCGCTTTTGCAAAAGACTCAGCTCCCACATCACGAATCATGTCCTCCAATCGATCATCATCTACATCATCATGTTCTGCTTCATCCATGGTGGATCCCACATATTCTTCAGTTACGGAAACATGTGGTAAATTTAATAATTCACCATGCCATGTCCAAGTTGCATAAGATCGAAGAAACCCATCACATAGCAGGGGTTCCCTCATGATATTCACATCCAGTATCCTTCCATTCAAACAGTTAATACAAATTTATATTAAATAATATACAAATTATAATACATAAAAAAAAAATATTCAAAATACAGCAAAAACAAAAAATACAAAATCTAAAACAAAACTAACATAAAAACTACCTACTAAATAATATAAATTTTGGAAAATAAAAATTATATAATAAAAATTTATATTAAATAATAATACATAAAGTCAAATATTCAAAATAAACCAAGTAAAATTCAAAAAATCTAAAAATGAACCAACCTTGTGTGCGAAATGGTGATTGAAGTGGTAGACAACCAGCGGTGACAGCGGAAGCGTGGCGGGACAGCGGCGGACCAGCGATGGAGATGAGTACAACAATGCAACAGTACCTTCCACCAATGCAAGGAAAAAAGCAAATATAACAACGACATTTGTAAAGTGAACTGAAGAGAATGAAATGGGTTTAAGAAACTCACAATGGAAGCAAGGAACTGAAGATGCAGAGAAGCAAGGAACTCACAGAGCGCAGGAATAGTGAAAATGAGCAAAAGCGGAGAAGAAAGTGTGAAAGTGCAGTGGCGCGCTTCAAATTTTAGGGTAAAATCATTTTACAAATGCGGCTATTTGTTAAAACCGCATTTGTAAATCAAAGCTTTTCATTTTCAAATGCGGCTATTTGTATAGCGACATTTGTAAATGAAAAGCTTTCATTTACAAATGCGGTTTTAACAAATAGCCGCATTTGTAAAACAAACTAATTTGAAAAAAATGCCACCGCGTTATTAACAAATTCGTTTTAGCGCGAAGCCGCACTTGGAAAGGAGTATTCCTTTCATCATTTTGCACTAGTGAATGTTGCACGATCATCTGAAGAAGCCAATTTAAAGGAATCAAGACGAAGAAGAAGAACACACAACTACTACATACAATTCTTTCAATCTTTTAGTGCTCAAATAGTGTTAATTATTCTTTCTAGGTTTGTGAAACCATTGTAATTCTTCACCACATAAAGTAAATTTAGTACATTGAAACTATTCTCTTTGAGTATTGTTCATATTCTTTTCTATGAGGTTTTGAGGTTTTAATCTCAGGAAGAGGTTAAGACAGTATAACCATGAGTGATTTGGGTATTCGAGATAATTAGGAGTGATTTGTGTACCTGTTATAACTAAGAATGGTTGATATACTCATTATAATTAATTTATTTAATTAGTGGAATATCTTGAACAACTTGTTTAAAGAAGAATTAGATATAAGCTATGTGTTGCTCATACTTAGTCTAATTCTCTATAAAAAGAGCGCAAGAATTTATCAACCCTCTCTCATCCTTTCTAGAATTAGCTATTCCAACAACTAATAAACCTTCAATGTGAAAGAAAAACTCACTAACTAATCGAATCAGAACTTCCGCTAATAAAAATTAATTGGCATAAGTTCTATAGAAATATCTAAGGATTAATATAAAACTTTTTATTTCCAATAACACAAGAAGTGAACAATGGAAAGAACCAAAGAGGTGAACAATAGAAAGAACCAAACATATAAAATAATTGGTATAAAGTATTTTTTTCCAAGCTAGTCTTTTACATTTATTACTATTGTTTTATTTCTCTCTCTTAATAATAATTGGTATAAAGTATTTTTTTACCAAGCTAGTCTTTTACATTGATTACTATTGTCTTATTTCTCTCTTTTTGGCCAGACACATTGTTTATGTCTTTTAATTTCCTTAAAAACCTTATACAAAATAATGTATTTTTCAAATGCATAATATATTTGTAACCCATAAAGAAAAATACTTTTCTTTTTCTTTTTCCTTATGTAAGTAGTATGAGTCCAATAAATTAATAAATTACCTAAACATTGTTAGTAATAATATTATAATTAAATAAATACATTTTGAAATATAATTATATATTTATAATAAATAAATATATTTTACATATTATTATAAAAATATTTAAATATGGTGCTCCTAAAAATATAATTATATTTTTCTTTCGGTTTTTAACTCTTCTTTTCTTAACATATTTAGCTTTATATAAAGTTTATGAAAACAAAAATAAAATTTTCAGAATCATTAGCTAAAATAAATGCACACTACTACAAGAAAAGAAAATCATTAAATAGAAACTAATTTATACACAAAAAATAATTAGTTACTATATTAAGTAAATTAGATACTATTTTATAAGTTAAAAAATTATTAATATCTAAAATAATTTATATTATTAGTAAAAATTTATAAATTAGTTTTTTAATTAGAATCTAATTAACTAATTGATATCTATTTAAGTACCAAGTTTTAGCTACAGAGGTTTTAGCTATGAATTTTAAAATTTAAAGTAGTGGGTAGCTAATTATATACCAATTTAGAAACTAGTTTATAATTTTTTATTAATAATAGAAACTAAATACAAGAAAAAATGGTTTTAATGGGGGTTTATTTTTACATTATCTAGGGTTAAAACCTTTATTAAGTCATTTAAGTCAGGTTGCAGTTTCCCCCGCTAAACCGTCATTGGGGAACGTGTTCCCCGGGGTTTTTTAAACCTCAAGAAAAGTCTTTCAGGGTTTTTTAAACCTCAAGAAAAGTCTTTCAAAAACCCTATTAAATACCATGGGTTTCAAAACCTTCGTTAAATACCATGGGTTTCAAAACCTTCATAAAATACCATAGGTTTCAAAACCTCCGTTAAATTCCTTGGGTTTAAGAACCTCTGTAGAATACCACAAGTTTCGAAATTTCCGTAACTTGCCGTTCTTAAATAACCTCCAACCCCTTTTTCACCATCTATAACAATCCTCCTGACTTCTCTCTTCCACCGTAGACACGCTGTTCTCCAACATAGGCTCAATGGCTGTCGACGACAGTCTTAGCAAGGAATCACAATTCAGCCACACTTATGTCTATTATATCTAAGGAGAAGAAACACTAAAAAGGGTATTATCTTCTTCTTACACCAATGCTTCTTCCATGACCTTACTGCCCCAAATCGTGTCACAAGCCATTGTTACCTAGCTCGACAACAACTAGTGTTTGTCACTTCTTTATATATCCTAAATAATTGCATTATCTGTCAGATGTGGGCTTCAAAGCCATGTGTGTTCTTGGCTACAAGGGCTTCAAATATTGCAAGAACATATTGTGAGGGAAAATTAACTTTATCACTTCTCACTTTCATAGTGACTTAATTAAATAAAGGCCTTAATTTAAAATATTTCAACATTATGAGAATTTAATATTGAAAATTATAACAAAAACTAAAGTTGCACATAAAATAAATGTACATAAAAAACTAAAACAAAATAAGTCAGATTTTTGAAGTATGAACTCGTAACCAAAAAAACTAGGAATTATATAAACCACCTACCATCAATCATAAGAAATATGCAAATACTTGAAATACTTATTATCCGAGATTAGTTGTTGAAATACTTATTAGCCAAGATTATTTTGCTGAATTTTTAAAATAAATTTTTTAAACTTTAGAAATATATTAAAACTATATAGTTTTTAATTATTTATTTATAAATAGATTTAATTATATTTATTTATTGAAGTTTGAAAAATTTGGAGTGTTTTAATAAATCTTTGGAATTTAACGAAGGTTAAAAAACCTTCTTTATTTTGTTGAGGTTTTAAAATGAACTTTTGGAACTTGACAAATGTTAAAAAAACCTTTGTTATTTTTTTTGAAGTTTTGGAATAAACTTTTGAAATTTAATGAAGGTTAAAAAAACCTCTGTTATTTTGATGAGGTTTTAAAATAAACCGTTGGAATTTAATGAAGGTTAAAAAACCTCCATTGTTTTGCTAAGGTTTTAGAGTAACCTTTGGAACTTAATGAAGGTTAAAAAAACCTTTGTTAATTTAATTAATTTTTAGGGTTATATTAACATCCACTAAATAATCTCCGTTAAAACCTTTTTTTCTTGTAGTGACTACATTAAGTACCAATAATTTTTTAGTATATAAAATAATATTTAATTTTTTAAATTTTTTTATAAAAGCTCTCATGTTAGGCATCACTATGAAAGTTAATATCTCAGCTAGGTTGACACCTTAGGTATCAACAATCATCTGCTACCACATGAAAAAAGTATTATTAAAAAAAGAAAGAAAGAAAGGAAATACAAGCAAAGATGGGACTAGACCAAAACCCACATATAAAAAACCTAAGAAAAATGATACTTAGGTAATTTATATCTATTAATAAAGAATTATAAGAAAAGACTAGATGGAAGCCTATTATGCCAATGAAATTGTTCTTTGTGAATAAACCCTAAGTTAGCAAGCTTATCGACACATTATTCCCTTCTCGAAAAAATGTGAAAAATCCTAAACCTAATTTTCCCACAGTAATCAAAGAAATTGTTCCACCTATTATGAAGAATCCAAGCAACATTAGTCTTAGTAGTAAATGCAGCACAAACCAAGGCAGAATAACATTCAAGCCATAAATTAGTAAAACCCATTTTTTTTTATCTTCTTCAATGGCATCTATAACTCCATAAATCTCAACAACCAAAGCATTCTGAATATCAAGGAAAGAAGAGAAACCACCAATAAAATTTCTCATACTCCCACGAAAAATACCAACACAAGTAGCAAGACTGGGAACCCCTAACAGCACCATCAGTATTAATTTTAACCCAACCTGGTGAAGAAAACTCCCATTTATCAGGAAGAGGATGAAGAACTTTGTCACTAAGAGTATTAATATCAAAGAACTTAAGCACATTGAATTCGAACATATCATTCCTCATAGAGCTTTCAGATGAATTACCTACAAGGCAAGTGATATCCTTAATGGTGGAAATGACCCTGGAAAGATCAATCTTAACCTAAAATCAAGCATAATTTCTCATACTCCATATCATCCAAATAGAGAAGGTAATCATAACAAGTTTAATCAAATTAACCAAAGGACTACCACTACTCTTATTAAAAGAAAGGAGATCATCCACATTAAAGAAATGAGAATTAAGAAAAAATTGTTGAACCCAACTCCAAACAAGCAAAGTATTAGGACATTCAAAAAATAAATATTGAACAGATTCTTCCTGCTTTTCACAAAGAGTACACATAAAGCATATATGCAAACCTTTATGCTGAATGTGTTGATCCGTAGGAAGCCACCCATGAAAAACTTTCCAAAGTACTAGAGCTTTTGAAGGAGGAATATATTGAGACCAAATGATTTTACCCCAACCACAAGGAACTCCAGCCTAATCATAATATGTTTAAAAAATTGATTCACCTGTTGTAAAGGCAAGGTAATAATCCAATCACGACCACTCCAAAATTGGGAAACTGTACTCACCAGCATTCTAGAACCATAAGGTATCCTTGCAATGTTTGATAAACAAGTAGAAAAACACCATTTATCATTATAGAAATTAATAAAAGTACCTGTACCAATAGTCTAAGAGGTATGTTAAAAAATAGTGTCATAAAATTGTTTAATCTCAAGCCAAATTGATGCAAATCAAGACCGCATGAAGATGACCAAGGATGCCACATATGAAGGGTCATCTCAACAATCAAAGGAGGACCTCACAAGAGGAAGAATGGGCCATCCACCAGAGCACCTAAAGTTCTTCCTACTAGTCTTCTTAAAGACTAGGATATTGTGTAAATAATTGGGTCTCTCTTGAGGGTTCTAAAATAGTAGAATAAGGAGAGTGGGCCCAAGCCCAAGAAGCCCAAGACCAACTCATGATCTCAGCACTTACCATATCTCAGAGTTTTACTAGGAGTAGGGTAAAGACTTTGGGTGATGAGTAGAACATAAAAGGAAGGTGTAGATATAAGAATAAGGGGTGTCAATATACAAAACTAAAAGTCACACCTTCCATGTGACATAAAAAGAAGGTGTAGGTGTAGATTTAGGGGGTGCCAACATGAGAAACCAAGTCACACCTTCCATGTGACCTAGTTTAGGTGCCATTTTCAAATGGCTTAGGATTTGAATTTTCCACTCTTTTGCTTAGTGAAAACCGGCCCTCAAACACTATAAATAGAGGTGCTTGGTTCTTGTATTGATAACTTGAATTTGAAGTAAAGAAACTCTACACAAATTGTGAGACTTGTTTCTCCTAGCTTTGTCTCATCTTGCGAGTGTTTGGGAAGCTCTCAAGTGATGATATTCTTGCACTTATCTTGGATCAATCACCATCCAAGTGGTGTGTTCTTCCCTTCCATGTCTTCAACCACATAATTTTTTCTTACTTTCATCTTCCATTTTTCCATTCAATCGGATGAATTGTTTCTAGTTCATGTGTTCTTGTTTCTATTTAGTTCTTTTGTATGGTTTAATGTTTTTCTTTCAATTTCCACACCTATGTCTTAAATTCTATTCGGTTATCTTGTTTCATTTCTTGTTTTGTTTCAATTAATTGTTTTTAAGGATATGGCACTCATGTTCATGAGTTTGGTTCATCAAATTGGAAGGCCATGACCTCCATTGATGCTTCCTTAAGCCTCCTTGTTCTTGTGTGTTTTTCCAATTCTGTTTTGTGCCTTTAATTCTGCACCTTATCTACACCTTGTTCATTCATTCATCACCTATAATTGTGTTTTTCCTTTGACCTTTGGAAATGAACCTTCACATCTACTTAACACTTGTTAAGTTAATGTCCAGTGGGAATTTTCCTTAGGTTTCTCACCTAAATTGCTTAAGAATCTTTATCCTAATTCTAAGAAAGTGTCACCTAATCTATCAATCTAAAATCAACTCACATCACAAATAGAAAAGGATTTATAAGTCAATGTAAGTTGGTACTTAATCTAAGAACTCCAGCTTTCAGGAGAAGAGACCAATGCTTATTATTACAAACAAAGTTCCAAGTAAGCTTGAGAAGGTAAGCCTTATTTTCGTACTGGAAGTTATTAATCTTCACTCAAGAGGAGAACAAATCTTAGCCCAATTAACCGTAGCCATGCCTTTCTTCATAATATCACCAGTTTAAATACAATTTCTGCTCCACTACTCAACTTACTTAAGAATAGGAATGGGCCATTTATACACATTAAAACTATAAGCAAGGAAACCAGTAACCACAACATTAAACAACTAGATCGGACCCATCATGATAAGAGATTTCCCTTTCCTAGATGCAATTTTCAATTTGACTTTATTAGCCAAAGGTTGAAGAAACCTAAGTGTGGGAGCACCAACAAAGATAGGAACCCCTAAATAGTTAAAAGGTAAAAGGCCATGACTGCAAGAAAGATGACATTGAATTTTATAATGACTCTTGCATAATTATTCATGGTGAAAAAGCTACTTTCAGAGTTATTAACATATTGACTATAAAAATCACCATAATTTTGAAGAAAAATACCTAAATTTTTAAGAGACTTATTATCCACCCTATAGAAAAAAAATATATCATCAACATAAAAAATGTGAGAAGGACTGATATAACCTTTAGGGCTAGCCATACGTTGAATCCTCTTATCATTCACAAGCTTAGAAATGCCTCTACTCAGAACCTCCTCCACAAGACAAAAAAAAAACAAGGGAGATAAAGGATCCCCTTGTCTCACACCTCTACTACAAGGAAAAAAGTCCACAAAACTTCCATTTATCATAATAGAAAGCATAGTTGATCGAAGAATTGTACTAGTACAACTGACAAATGAAGAATGGAATTCAAAACATTTCAAAACCAACAATAAGAAATTCCTATTTAGAGTGTCAAATGCTTCATGAATATCAACTTTATAAGCCACATTACCTCCTATAACCTTTTTAAAAAGCATATTAATAGTTGATAAATGTCAAATTTCAATAGTATTTGATATTAAAACACAAGCACTTATGGATATTAATTGAGAAAATAACTGTAATATAATTCCTAATTTATGAATTTAGACCTTTTCACATATTTTTTTTATTTTAATTTGAATAAAAATGATTTATTCCCAAATTTGTGTTAATGTCAGGATTCTAGGGAAAAATGGAGATGAAAGGGTAAAAGGAGAATATACAAAGCTAAAAAGGGAATGCTAGAACATACCAGGACTCACCCAAGCTCACCTAAACTTGCCCAAGCGAGCCTAATAACACCAGGCGAGAAGTCACTTAGCTCAAGCCCAACTATGAGGCTTGAGGCACAACCCTAGATCATCATTGATAGAATTGGAATACAATTGGAAGCATAGAAGTTGTTAGAAATCCTAGATGAGGGAGTCGTCAAAGAGAAACATCCTGAATCTTCTTTTCTTACTCTCCATGTTTGTAATAGCCAACATGAGTGGCTAATTCTATCTTTTGGGACTGGGAGTAATCTACTCAAACTTTTATGTATTGAGGTGATATTTAAATAAAATATTATGTTCTTGATTGATGATTGGTATTTTCATTTTATTTGTAATGCTTGTTTCTATGATCTAGATCCTTGAATTTGACTGGAAAGTACTTCTAAGTTTCTGACCCAAATGATAAAGCTTAACATATTTGAATGCTAGGAATAGATTTGAAATGTTAATTGCTATCAACGTCTAATCTTAATGATAAGAAGTTTTTATAAATATGTGAGGAATCGATATTTAGGAGACTCTTTTAATAATTTTATATATGAGAAATCAATATAAATGATTTTTATATGGGTATCAATATCAAACAAATGATAGAATATTACCATGCTAATCAAAATCTATAAAAGTAAGAAGGATGAACCCCAGACCCAATTTTCCCAATTGAACTAACAAACTCTTTGACTTGTTTTCGTTTTAACCATTGCAATCATAACAAACTCCCAACAAATTTTATTATTTTGTTTTCTATTTAATGAATCTTTTACTTGATTATTCAAATGTTCCTTGTGGGTTCAATATTTGTCCTTAGGGACAAATTATAACGTCTGACAACATGGTGCACTTGCCATAAAGTAGTCATTAATAGCCTTAGAAGCAATACTAGAAGAAATGATTCAAGAAGCCACCATGGCAAGCCTATCTGCCAATATTTTTGGAAATGATCTTAAATTTGAATTTGACAACAACAATAGGTCTAAACGCTTTAATGGAATCATCATCTTAGATCTTAGGAATGAGGGAGACCACATTACTATTCATCCCATGAAGAATCCAATTTTGTTTAAAAAAAATTTGAACAACTTTGCAAACATCTGTCCTAATAATCTCCCAGCAAGAATGATAGAACACACTACCAAAACCATTAGGGCTAGGAGCACTATTACCTTTAAGATTAAACATGGCATGCTTTATTTCCAAATAATCAGGGCACTTAATCAATATAATATTCTCCTCAGGGGAAACCATGGCAGGAATATAAGTACCAATAAAATCTTTCGTATTACTAGTAGTGTGAGCATTAGGATTAGAATCAGCAGAGGTTTCCAAAATATGAGCCCTAATGAGCTTAGAATCCTCAATAACACCATTATCAGTTCTTAATCTATGAATCCCACTAGAAATATTTCTTTTTTTTTTTACCACAACATGGACAAAAGTAGTATTTATGTCCCCATATTTAAACCAGAGCATCCTAGCCTTCTCTTTCCAAAACACGTATTGAAAATAAAGGGCATGATCAACCTTCCCTTTAGCAGTCTTTTCTTGACAAATCAGCGTTTCAAGAAGTGGTGTACTAGTGGTCTCCAAACTTTGTTGAATAGCAAGTAAGGAAGTCTGCTTAAGAATCACTTCATTCTGAGCGTTGCCAAAAGAATTTTTATTCCAGCTTTTGAGCTCAATTTTCAATCTTTTCAATTTATGTTGCAAAATATACATAGCATAGTCAATAACAATATTTTTCCAAGAATCATGAATAAGCTCCATACACAATTTATCATAAAGCACTACAAAAAAATCATTAACTAGTAACCAAATTTTTAGAGACCAAAAATACTTAGTCACTATATTAACTAAATTAGATACTATTTCAGAGACTAAAAAATTATTGGTATCTAAAGTGGTTTCTATTATTAATAAAAATTTATAAAATGGTTTCTAAATTGGTATCTAAATTAATTACCAAGGTTTTAGCTACTAATATTTTACTTTCTAAATTAGTCTATAAAATACTATATAAAGTAGCAAGTAGCTAAAACATTGGTAACTCATGATTAGATAGTAATTTAGAAACTATTTTATAGTTTTTTATTAATAATAGAAACTACTTTAGAAACCAATAATTTTTTAGTTTATAAAATGGTCTCTATTTTAGTTAAATAGTAAGGGTGGGCAAAAAATCCAAATTACAAAATCCAATCCATAATTATCCAAATCCATATTAGTTTTAATCCATTTAAATGGATTTATATCAAATCCAAATCCATATATTTGGATTTTAAATCCAATCCATTTAATTGGATATGAATTAGATATAGATTGGATAAATTTTTCGATTATTCAAATTGCATTTTGGGTTGGATTTTGACTTGGCCCGATCCATTTTGAGTCACGACAATCCTGGTCCATGTTGAGCAGAGTCAGCCCAAGTCCATGTCGAACTGAGTCGGTCCGGGCCCAAGTCGAATCAAGTCGGTCTGGGGCAAAGTTGAGCCAAGTCATTCCGGGCAAAAGTCGAGTCGAGTTAACCCTGGCCCAAGTCGACTTGAGTGGGCCAGAGCCCAAGTCAAGTTGGCACTCGGACCAGGTTGAGTCAACATTGGGCCCATGTCAAGCTAAGTCGTCTTGGGCCCATGTTTAGAAAAGTCGGTCTAGGCCCATGTTGAGACAAGCCAATCCAGACCCATCTGGAGTTGAGTCAACCCGTGCTAATGATGACCTGAGTTGGTCTGGGCCCATACTAAGTTGAGTTGACCTGGGCCTAAACCGAGCTAAGTCGGTCTGGGCCCATATCAAGCCGAGTCGACTCATGCCCATATTGAGACAAGTCAACCCAAGCCGATGTCGACAAGAGTCGAACCAGGCTGATGTTGATAAGGGGGTCGATGTTGACTAGAGTCAATCCGGGTTGATGCGAGTTGAATCAACCCAGGCCCATGTCGATCAAAGTCGCCTCGGGCCGATGTTAAGGTGAGTGGGTGCTGGCCAATTTTAAGCCGAGTCAATGCGCGTCGACATTGGTTCGAGCCAATGTGGAGTTGAGCCGGTCCAGGCCCAAGTTGAGCCGAGTTTGTTCGGTCCAATATTGAGCCGAGCAGGCCCGAGCAGATGTCGAGCTGAGAGAGCCCAGGTTGATATCGAACCGAGCGAGCCCAGGCCGATGTCAAGATGAGATGATTTTGGCCGTTTTTAGGCTGAGTCGGCTCGAGCCCACGTCAAGTCGAATCAGTGCAGGCCCATATAGAGTTGAATTGGCATGTTCCAGTCACGACCCATGTTGAGTAGGCCCAGACTGATTTTGAGCCGAGTTGGTCTGGCACCATGTAGAGTCCAATCAGCTGGACTGATGTCAAACCAAGTCGGCCTAGGCCCATATCGAGCCGAGTCGGCCCGAGCCGATATCGAGCAAAGTCAGCTCGAGCCAATGTCGATTCAAGCCGATCTAGGCCCATGTCGAGCTGAGTCTTTTGGGTTCGATATCAAGCCGAGCAGGCTCGGGCCGATGTTAAGTTGAGTGGGCCCGAGCCGATGTCAAGCCGATTGGGCCCGGGCCGATGTTGAGCTAAGCGGGCCCAGGCCAATGTTGAGCTGAGCGGGCCTGGGCCGATGTTGAGCTGAGTGAGCTCGGGCTGATGTTGAGACGAGCGGACCCGGGTCGACGTTGAGTTGAGTGGGCCCGGGTCGACTTCGAGTTGAGTGGACCCTGGCCAACATCGAGTTGAGCAGGCCCGGGCCGACGTCGAGCCAAGTGGGCCTGTGCCAACGTCGAGCCGAATGGGCCTAGGCTGACGTCGAACCGAGCCAACCTGGGCACAGGTCGAGCCGAGTGCGCCCGACCCGATGCTTAGCCGAGCGGGCCTAGGTTAATGTCAAGTCGAGCGGGCCCAGGCCGATGTAGAAATGAGTGGACCCGAGCCAATTTCAAAACGAGCGGGCCTAAGCCGATGTCTAGCCGAGACTATTGGGGTCGATGTTGGGACGAGTCGGCTTGGTCCCATCTTAATTCGAATTGATTCAGGCCCATATCAAGCCGAGTTGACTCAAGCCGATGTCGAGCCGAGCATATCTTGGCCCATGACAAGCTGAATTTGTTTGGACCCATGTTGAACTGAGTTTGTTTGGGCCGATATCGAGCCGAGTTGGTGTCGAGTCGAGTCGGTCTAAGCCCATGTTGATTCGGGCTCATCACGAGCTGAATAAGTCTGGGCTGATGTCGAGCCGAGTCGGTTTGGGTCAATGTGGTGCCGAGTTGGCCTAGGCCGATGTTGTTCCAAGTCGACCTGGGTTGATGTTGTGTTGAGTCGGCCATGGCTGATGTCGAGTGAAGTCGGCTCAGGCCCATGTCGAGCAGATTCGATCTTGGCCCATGTTGAGTGTATATATCAAATTGGATTTAATGTAATTGAAGAAATGGATTTAATCTAATTAACAAAGTGGATTTTAATCTAATTAACAAAGTGGATTTTAATCTAGATTTAATCCATTTTTAATGGATTTTTAAAAAATCCAAATAATTTTGATCTAGTTAAAATGAATATGGATTTTAAATCCAATCCATTTGTTTGGATTTGGATTGGATCTAGATTGGATTTTGAAAAATCCAATCCATGACCACCCCTATTAAATAGTAACTAATTATTTTGGTCTCTAAGATTAGTTTATATTTAATGATTTTCTTGTAGTGAAACCACATATTAAAGAATCGAAAAGCACTAGCCTTATGTAAACAATAACGAGAAGAAAGAGTAGGAAGAATAGGGGAGTGATCAAAATTTTTTTTAACAAGAACTTGATTAGTACAAGAGAACCATTCATCCACACACTCTTCATTACATAAAGCTCTATCAAGCTTTTTATCAATTCTCTGTAACCCTCTCCTCCCATTACTCCAAGTATAGAAAGGACCAGAGAAAGGAATACTAGTAAGATTATTATTATTAATCCAATGAAGGAATTCATTACAAAAAACCTTATTAGGAGCAACCCCACCTTAGCAATCATCAGTTGAGAGACCAACATTAAAATCTTCCAAAATGCACCAAGGGCTAGTGAAGAAGCTAAGATTCGAACACAAATGTCTTCTAATCGAGTATGTGTTGTCTCCATAAACCCCTGCAAAGCTAAGGCATTTATTATGCAAAAGGCAATTTACGAAAATAAACTGAGAGTTAACCAAGGAATTTTGGACAAAATTTGGGACCGCCAAACATTAAAGCTTAGCAAATTTATTAATGATAGGAGAATTAGCAACAAAATGTAAATTAGTGGGTTTATGTGGTTTAATTAAACAACATCTCCATAGTTTTTTGGTTTTCCAGGCCTTTGTCATTCCAAAAAAAAAAAACAAGAAACCTTCATTGCAACTTTTTGGAATGAACTGCCTTAACAGTTATTTTGGATTTACCAGCCCCTTTAGGCTGCCTCTTTGGCTTTTTAGTGGAGTGTATAATACCATCCCCTTTATCACTAGCATTCTCCTCGACCTCACTATGATCAACCTAAAATTTAGATGCCATCTGATGTAAATCAACAATTTGAGTCAGGATAGATGGCTTACCAGTATTAAGGCCACCTGTAACATCTTCTTTTTCTAAACCTTCAAGGGATGAAAAAGGGTTGTATAGAACCAACATATTGTTATCAGGAACTAAAGCTTTGGCAGCAACAAGTGACTGTTGTTTCATAGGAGAACACTTCCTTGGTGGAGATGAAACACCAGCAGTATCAAAACACTGCAGCACATGGTTAGCAAAAACATCATCAATAGATTTGGAAGCAATAGCATTATCAATAACATCAGTAGCAACCTGTGAATGCATTTAACTTCTACAAAAGGTTATTCTAAAACCTTGTCATGGTCAGAAGGGTTGTTTGACAAATTCTGCCTATGACGTATCATGATCCGATGCATCCTCCAATGGAGGCATACTAGCAAATATATCCTCCCCTCCATCTATTTTATCTAAATCAAGTTGCCCCAATTGTTTCCCAGCTTCAGTGCCACATAAAACTATGGTTGTTAGATTTCTAGCAGAGTTATCAAAGATCATATTCTGAGAATCAATTACTTCAGTAGAAGTTTTCTTCATATACTCTTTAGGTTGTTTATTAACCACTTGAACCCCCACAGATTTCCTCTGCTCTCTATTGTCGATAATATTTTTTTGGTTTTCAAAAGACTTATGTTGAGGACCAATAACAATAGGAGTCTGAGCATTAAACACTCGACACTAAGCAACATCATGCCCAATCATCTTACAATGAGAGCAAAATAGAGGGAGTCACTCGTATTCAGCATCAACTATAAAAACAAACCCTGAACGTTCAACTAAGAGCTGATTAGTAAGAGAGGATAAAAGATCAATATCAACAAGCACTCTAGCAAAAGAATCCTTTTTTTCATTTTATGATCATTCAAAGACACCGGGGCACCAATTGCTCTAGTAATAGAAAATATAGTCCTTGGTCTCCAATATTTTAGGACAAATTGTAAGTTTGAACCCTGGCCTGGGTTCTAATAATTTTCATAGTAGATGGGACAATAGAGAAGAGAAAACAAAGGAAGAATCTAGAGGTGAATAAAATGTGTATTATCATTATATCTTTCCATGATTATAATATGTATTTATATGTAGCTAAGTGGTGAAAGCGGTGGGTCACACTCACCGCTCACTTTACATCTAAAACTCACTTTATATGTAACAAATTGCTTTTCATTTTCCACATTTCTTACGCCCTAGATCTCCGATCTCCATTTTTTGAACTGTGGTGCATTTACTTGATGTTTAATCGGAATGAAAGAGTTTTAATGGAAGTAGATCTAGAACTAAGCAATGTTGTTTGAGTATAGAAGATCACAGCGAATGATTGATTGTACCTTATTTTCTAAATTTTTGTAAGTTTATTTTTTAGCTTGTGTTTTGCAGACTATACCAGTTAATCCCAAACCCGTCTTCAATAATTTGACCTGGAAGCCTGTAATTGTGAAACTCAAGTGGAGAATAGAGTATAAGGGTATGATGCTTTGTTATGAATCATTTTCTCTATTGTTATTTTGTTTCTAAATGCTTCGTTTCAGTTTCCTAAGGTGGTCAAATACTGCAAGGATTTCATTTTGTTTATTGTCTTCACTGGTTTTTTTTTTTTTTTTTTTTTTTCAGGATATCTGGTTTCTGTTAACTCGTATATGAACTTCCAGGTATTCAAGTTAAATTCTGAAGTGTTTGTTCTTGTATACTAATTATATTTTCAACATCTTGGTTTAGTTGATATATATTTTTTTAATTTTTTTATTATCTATGAATTTCAATTTTAGTTTCTCGTATATTTTTAGTTATTATTAACTGGTGTTGCTTTGGTTTTGTAATATAACTACAACTGAAGTAAAATAAAAAAATGCAATAAATTCACAATAGGGTTGCTCTACCCAATTCAAAATTTTGAACACCCATGCCAGTATCACAAACTTTGCCAGTGACAATAGTTTTGGGATCGTATGCTCCTATAAATGATAAGGAATGACATAGATAATAGTTGAAGCTTTATTTCATGTTTAGTTTTCTTAATAATAATGAATCTTTTTTATAGACATTGGTGTGTTAGCTTTAATTGGATTGTTTAAACCCTGCATTTAGAAGCAGGTTTCCTCTGCCACCATTCTTTGCTTCTGATTTCATTCACATTATTTAATCTATGACTATTATAAACTATATTGAATATGAACATTGCTGCCAAGTGCCATTTTCTCCGCTTACACCTTTCAATTGCATCATCTGGGTTTTCTTACCAACTATTTCCCATTATAGCTTAATAGGTTAAACCTAATACAATTACTCTCATGCTTTCCTGATTCACTTCAATTCTGCTACCTCGGTTCTCTTTTTTTTATTTCTTTATTGTAGTTGTAGATTTAGACCTTGTCAATATTAAACTGTTCTTCCAATAGAGACAACTAAAGGTAAGGCTAACTTCCATGTAATGGTTATTTTCAACAATAATGCTTTTTTTTCTATAAGTAGTTTTGATTGTTCTCATTGCATTTGAAGCATGTATAGGTTTTGCATCCCTATTGCACCCGTCCCTCATTCAATAAGTTTATATCCTGCTTTGACATTGGCTTGGTAGTTGCTTCAGACACATTTCCCCTTCCATCCTACTGAGGCCATGCTTCATATTACATGATCTGCAGACCTTATTTTCTGTAGTTCCAGATCTCAAACCTGCTGGTCCATGCCATGGGGGACCAGCAGTAGTAACCCCCTTAGGCTAGTTTCATCCTCCCAGCTACTATGACTCTGTTCATGTATATAATTCTCCAGGTGCCAAGTTCTATAATACGGAGTATTGTGCTTAAAATGCTATCATTTAGTTCATGCACCTCCAATGTTCTAGATGAATCCACACTAGTTCAGCTGAGCTTTAGTTGGTTTTTGGTGTAAAGCTTACCTAGATTAATTTAACATTTTTCCCTACACAAGCCAAAAGACCACTTTACTGCTCCACATTTGAGGTATCTGTTAGCTTTCAATTATCATTATAGTTTGAGTGTATTTTTGATCCCGAAGAAAGAGAGCCATTATTAACTATAGGTCCATTGAAGTAAATTAGCATAAATATATAGAGCTAGTGCTACTACATTGGTGTTCTCATTAGCCCTATTACAATGTCTCCATATGTAATGACTATATTGTCTCCATATGGAATTGCTGATATATTTCACATAATTGAGTTTTCTGAAGTTGTCAATTTAATCAATTTTTTATAACTGGCGTGTTTTATTTGACTTGTGTCTATAACATGATTCTCTTTGTGACTTGTGTTTGTTTGTGTGTTTAACTTGCCTCACGTCATGGGATTACATAGACGCGGTTACCGATTTCCTAGATCCTTGCAGAGCTTTCTTCAAACTCTCAACAGCAAAGAGAAAGGTATTCTTATTAAAATTTATTGTCTAGAATTATGCGCTCATCTTAAAGTGTCAGTACGTAAAATTTGGATTTTATTATTGCAAGACAACAGAGCTTATGTTTGAGAAGTACAGGGCACCTGCATTATTTTTGGTGAAGAATGTTGTTAGTGTGAGGCATCCAGATTTTTTTTCCTGTTGTTTTCTTTAAAATTTGAACTTCGGTACTCAGTCAACAGTGTTTGAAACTTGGTTTTCCAATGGGTTAGGGAAGGTTGATAGGGTGATAGTTCTCAATGACATGGAGCCTAAGTTTTCTAGGTAGCATGTGCTACTTAATTCAGTTTTAATGTGTAATCTCATACCATTTTTCTTCATTATCTAATTATTTTCTTGCGTCTATTAGGCCTTACTTCATTTTATATACAAAGACACTCTAATGGAAGATGAAGAGCTCTTTCTGTGGCAATCATGCTCCTATTCCTCAATATCAGAATCATTTCCGGCAAAGTTATTAGCTGCAGTGGAAAAGTTTGACTTGCCAAGATTGAAGCTCATGTGTGAATCAATATTTTGTAGTGACATATCTATATATTCTGTTACATATTTCGTAGTGACATATCTATATATTCTGTTACATATTTTGTAGTGACATATCTATATATTCTGTTCCATGTTCCATATATTCTGGTTCTTGCAGATTGTTATCGTGCTACTGAGTTGAAGTTCATCTGTCAAAAATTGTGTTGAAAACTATGATGGTGAGATTTCCTACTTAACTACTCAAATTGAGTTTTCAGTTCAGAATGTTTTAGCCTAAAACATGGTTTCTGCATTATTTGTTAATGTTTGGAAGTTGATTCTCATATTCTTTCATCATTGTCCGTTGCAGCTGTGAAGAAATTTGGTGGTTTGGAGTATCTCAGGCAAAATTGTCCGTTGGTGTGGGCAGAGCTGCTAAGCAATGCAGTTGGCTTGGACAAATTTACTGTGGCTGATAATAATAAGAAACAACCAACCTTAGAAAGAGGTGAAAGTTCAAAGGTTCACATTTCTAATGCTGATAACAACAACAATAATCCATTAGGGATTACTTTTAACATTTGGAATGATAAAGGAAATTAGTTGATTCTAAAGACAATGTACTCTTGATAAAAAAAAAAGAAAAAAAAAAAGAAAGAGATAATGTATTACTTACAAGGTGCCATGTTTCTTCATTATATTATTTTGCTGGGTAGTTAGTTGTATCAATTATTAATTTCTGCTTTCCTATTTAGCAAAAATAAATTGAATAAACTTGTACTGGATTTAATACTTTTATTTTTTGATGCGAATTAAATGAGTTTACAATGTTTATGATATTCTCATTATTATAACTTTTATGAAATAAGTTTATGATATTCTCTATGAACGTAGATCCATGAAGGAACAAGAAAAAAAATCATAATTAGAGGTAGGTACAAAACTTTTGTCCTGCACGGAAACATTTTCCGAAAATATATGGGATTATTATGAGTAAGTCTCGCACAATTATTTGAGGTTCAGAACAAACCCTACAATGTAAGACTTGATTATTTTCATTCAAAAATTATCTTGGCGATGATATGTATAAGTGAGATGTACCACATACTAATTAAAATCTAAAACACAACCATGGCCAGCTAGATTTAGCTTATGATATAAACATATATATGCTTCGGTTTCTTCTGTACTTCATCTCAAAATAATAGATTTTTTATTATAATATTACTCATGATAAGAATGAATAATAATAATAATAATAATGATAATAATAATAATAATAATAATAATAGTAAAAAGACAAATTGAAGGGTTATTTTGTTTCAATATTTTTATTATTTGTCACATATTTTTTTATATATGCACCTCCTAGAAATAATAGGGGTTTTCAAACCGTCAAGAATAGTGGGAATTTTCAAAACTGTCGGGAATAGCAGAAGTTCCAAAACTGTCAAAAATATCGGGAGTTTTCAAAACCGTTGGGAATACGGGGGTTTTCAAAACCGTCGGGAATAGTGGGGGTTTTCAAAACCGCCGGGAATAGTGGGGGTTTTCAAACCGCCGGGAATAGCGGAAGTTTTCAAACCGCCGGGAATAGCAGTAATCACCTAGCGGTGCTGGATCTTTCAGGGGAAAAGCAAGGGTAATGCACTAAACGGGATTAAAATCGATGGTAACGTCAAATATAACCCCCGTTAAAATTAATTTTTTTTGTAGTGATTCTTGGCTCAAAAAGGGCTATCAAAAAGATATAATCAATTTAAATAAAGGTTGGTTATTTGACCATGGGTTCCTAATTAATACAAATGCCTTAATTATTTTCATGCCCTTTTATGATGTAACATAGAATAAAAAAATAAGCAACCACAATTGTCAATTCATCAATAAAACTCTCAAATAATTTAAGATTCACACACACTTACTTGACTTAATTAGTCTAATTCCTTATTGTTTGTCATTTTCTATTCCAACTAATCATCCTATTTAATTTTCATGTACCACAATCTTAACTAAATTTGAATATGGATTCAACACACTTTCTTTTCCAACCCATGTCTATATCATTTCACTATTTTAATCTTAAAACACAAAGTCTAATTAAACACTTTTTCAATGATTCAAATAAATATTCCATTTCTTACAATAGTATTTAAGAAAAATAAATAAAACTAGAAAAACAAATCAACAAATAAAATAAAACTAAAAATATAAGAAATTTAAAAACTTAAAAAACTAAGCAAATTAAACAAGCTGAAAGGAAATAATTAGAAAGATAAAACCATGTTCTGTGCTCAAGCATCTCCTCTTAGCAACTCATCCAGCCTTGTGTTAAAATCCTTATCTATAGTTGTAAATGGTCCTACTTTATATGTTCGACCTGCCCCGAAAAAATAATACGTGTCCCCAAGTCATGCAACATATGATCCAAACTGCTTTGGGGTCATCAAACCTGGTTCCACCATACAAAACACTACTTAAACAAAAACTAAACAAAACGCAAAAAAAAAAAAAAAAAAACATAATAATTAAAATATTGGGTTGCTTTCCATCAAACACTTGTTTAACATCATATAGTTTAACGCCTATTTCTTTATAGCTCCTTTAAAAGAAATAATGTGATGATCCTTTCAATTTTACCACTTACATAAGGCTTTAGCCTTTGACCATTAACTACCTACCTTTTATGTGACACTAGGTCTTCCAACTCCACCACTCTATATGATTTAACAAGTGTTATTCTAGGTGGTGGTTTTTCTTCCTCAACCATGTTACTTTCTTCTTAAATTATCTCTACATGAGTGGTAGACATAGTTGAAGATTTTTTTAAACTTCTCCTTGCTTTTCTTTTTCTTTTCTTACTTCTATTCTTTCGAATTGTCTTCTCAATTTCTAAATCTCATTGTAATTTATCTCTAAAAACCTGTTCTCTTAATATCTTTTATCATAAGACAACTAAACTAAGGATTAGCACAAAAAGTAAATAATAAGAAAATCATTTAAAAAAAATAAAAGAAAAAAATAAGAAAAAATAACTAAATTTTAAAAATAAAAAATAAACGAAAACAAACAATTTAAAGTAAAGAAAAAAAATAAAAGAAAAACAAAACAAAATAATAAGTGTACAAGAAATATATAACAAAATCCCAAAAACATACTTAAAATAAAAACTAAAAATAAAGTAAAAGAAAATAATAAAACTAAATTTTGTTAACAAAATAAAAAAAATGAAAAATAAGAAAAAAATTCAAAAAATAAAAACTGAAAAATGCAAATTACAAAATAAAATAAAAGTAAAACAACAACTTATAATTATAAAGAAATAACAAAAATAAATTAAAAATAACTACATAAACTAAAAATAAAAATAAAAACTAAAATAAAATAAAATAAAACAAAACAAAAACAAAAAAAATTAAAATAAGAATAAAAATAAAAGCTAAATAAAATAAATTTTCTAAACAAAAAATAAATAAATTAAAATAATAAATACACTAAACAAAAACTAAATAAATTAAATACACAAAACAAAAACTAAATAAAATAAATACACTTAAAAAAACCAAAGAAAATAAAATAATAAATACAGTAAAATAAATAAACATAAATAAATAAAAATAAAAAACTAAATAAAATAAATACACTACACAAAAATTAAATAAAATATATACAGTAACCAAAATAAAAAAAATTAAAAATTAAAAACTTACAAAAGTTTCATTTAAGGACCTAGAAATTTATTTGGAATAGAAGTGGTGTAATAGAAAATTCATAGTGGTCAGACCTCGGACGTCGTCCAAGGTCTGAGGGCGGCATGGTAGAGGTCGATCGGTTGGGTCATAGTGGGTTCCAGGAAATCATATGCACCAAGGTTTGATTTGAACCTTAGATACGCTATGCATGCGAAACTCTATGCTGGGGCATAAGAGATGGTCCTTAGTGTTGCATGAATTGGCGCGCGAGGAGTTGGTACCGACCTGTCCTCGGTCAGGAGAAACTACCGATGTCACCGAGTCATGTGGGAGTGATACCACAGACTTAGAGTAATGGGAGGACGAGCCCTCAGCTGGGTGTGACGATGTGACATCGGTGACTAGAGTGAGGCGATGTGTCCTCGTCACACAAGGGCGATGAGAGATCGCTAGGAGGAGAGACACATCGATCGTCTTCCAGGATGAGACATCGGTCGTCTGCCAGGGTGAGGCATCGATCGTCTGCCAAGGTGAGGCATCGGTCGTCTGCCAAGGGTGAGGCATCGGTCGTCTGCCAGGATGAGGCATTGGTCGTCTGCCAGGATGAGGCATCGGTCGTCTTCCAGGGTAAGAGACACATCGTTCATAGGTGGATAGTCATCGCACGATCAGTCATCAGTGGATGGTCATCGCGCGAGGTCGTGTTTCACAAAGATAAGGTGGGGCCCAGGCTCCCAGCATGAGCGTTCTGCATGCGCGACACGTAGTAAGTAAGAGTGCTTCAGAATAGTTGGCACCAGAGAGTTGGTATGGAAAGTGACCCAGAGTTGGTGTGCGCAGAGACCCACATGGCCATCCTGTTCGAGGAAACGTGCACGCAAGCTTTCCCGCAGAGTGGGTGATGGCAGTGAAGGCTACAGAGTCGTTCGACCATAATAGCTGAGGGAATAAGCTCATTTCGTTCCCTTCTCCTTTCTCCTCCTTCTCTCAACGTCACGGACGCCTCCCTCACCAGTTTGACGACGGCGACTGCCACTGGACTGTGGCGTTTTTCTCTGCAAGTTTTCCGATCAGGACGCTAAAATAGAGTAAGTCGTTTTACTCTATTTTTCAAGTTGATTCTGAACTTGAGAGGGTTGCCTCTGCATAGGCGTTGCATGCGACTCTCTTAGCTTCAGAAATCGTCTCTGTTAACGTAGAAAATGAGTAGTATAGTCAGTTTTATGATTAAGGCTCCATGGTGCAGGTTAGGACATCTTTAAGTTTCGGTGGGTTTGGAGCTCTTAGTGATTTTTACGCAAGTCCAGGTAAGGGAAGCTAGCTTTATTTTCAATAACAACCGTAGGCTAGAAGATTCTGAAGTTAGGGCGACGTGGTCACTGGTTTCAAACTTTCTTGCACGATGCTCTGTTTTTATGTGTGGATCGGAATTTGTTTGAGATTGAAATGTGGTTTTTTTTTTAAATATAGTAGATGCTGTGAAATGCATATGATTTTCGAAATCTTGAACTTTGGTATGATTTGGATTGTTTAGAAACGGTTGAAAATATGATATGATTGAATCGTTCATGGATGTGTTGTATGAATATGGAATGATGTGAAAATGTGGTCAAGACATAGTATTTTCAGGAAAGGAAATACCGTGTTGAGATTGTTATGAGGGTGTATTGATTTGTGAGTATCTTGTGAATGAGGCGATCCTGACTCTACTGATATGATGGAATTACATAGATGAAGTTATTCAGTTGGTGAGAGTCGAAGGAGGTTCATATGTATGGGTAAGTCGTTTGAAAGATAACTGACTTGACCTGTTATATGGATTAACCCTGTCATACTGGGAGAGTGATGATATTGAGATTATTTATGCGCATGGCTGTGTGGATTCACAGCGACCCTGTGTGGATTCACAGTGATGTAGTATGACAGGTGCAGGTCTCTGGATGCTAAGTTCAACGCACGAGTCTTCTGGAAGTAGAGTCAAGTGTCTACGTGTTGTGAGTCAGTGGAAATTCTGACGTGAGAAAGATGAATATTGAAATTATTGGTAGACACTTGATGGTTATGTGAAATAATAGACACGTGATGAAGTTATGAAATTGTGAATATTGCTGATTACGTGGAAGTGAAATTGTGAAGTGTGTGAAATGAAAAATGATGGTTTATGATGATATCAAATTTCATATTTAAAGTTTTAAAAATAGTTAGCTTACCCCTTTGTTTTGTTTTGTGGTTGTTTTTCTTAAAACTGTGATGATCGTGTATAATTTACACGGGAGCAGATGATGTTGCAGGTAGTAAAGCTCCTCAGTGAGCATTTTGGAGGAAGGGATCGTCTGTCTGGAATGCTGTATTTTTGTTTTATTTTGAAAACTCCTGATGGAGATGTATTAAAATTCCCTAGAAAAGGGATGTTATTTTGAGATACAATGTATGGAATGGATGAATTATATTATATATACCTATGTAAATTTTTGATATTATTGTTTTACCTTTATTTTATTATATAAAAAGGAATAAGATATTGAGGGGCGTTACATTTCACATCTAAAAAAAATTAAAAAATAATTCACAATACTCTCAAATTTTAAATAAAATTGTTCCCCAGCAACCAGCAACAATGCCTAAAACCTGATGACTTTTTGTTACGGCAAATGTCCAAAATCAGAAGTAATAATTTGTCCCTAAAGATAAAGATTGAACCTACAAGGAATAGTTATTTAAAATCCTAATAGGAGCATTTACTAAGTATAAAAATATGTACAATAATTTTATTTTAAACATATTGACATTAGTTTGAATGAAAATTAAATGAAAACAAAATAAATGAGTAAAAGATTTCAATTAAGAAAATTGGGAATGAGGTTAATCCTTCTCTCTTGTACGTGGTTTTAAAGATATAACATTCTATCTTTATTGACATTGATGCACATAAAAAAATTATTAATATTATTTTCTCACATACAAAATTATTAAGATAGTCTCTTAAATATCGCTTTCTCGCATATTTTTCAAAACTCTTTATCATTAGGAACATATTTTATAAAGAAATTAACATTTCAAATCTACTTTTAGCATTCAAATATGTTAAGCATGATCATTTAGGTCAAATGCTTAGAAGTACTTTCTAGTCAAATCTAAGGATCAAAATCATGAATAGTTTCAAGCTGTGAGAAGAAAATGATAATACTAATCATCAATCAAGAACTGAATATTATAGATAAATATCACATTATGGTTACTCCCAATCCTAAATAAAAGATTAGCCACTGGTGGTGACTATTACAAGCATGGACAACAAGAAAAAAAGATCCAGAGCATTTCTACTTTACAATTGTCTTCTTTAGGGTTTCCTTCCTTTGGTTCCCCAAATAATGTCTAGGGTTATGCCTCACGCCTTCTATTTAACTTAATTGGACTTAGACTAAGTGACATCTTGCTTAAGCGAGATATTACTTGTTTAAGCGAGTTTTAGGAGAAAAATCCTAAGTTTAGTAGAGTGAACTCGCTTAAGCGAGCCTTGGGTGAGTTCCTCTAGAGTGATCTTGCTTGGGCGAGTTTGGGCGAGTTTTCAATGATCCAACTTTGTTTTTTCATCTTTGTCTTTAACTTGTCCATTCTCTTTTAGCCCTTTTATCACCATTTCTCCTAGAATCTTGAAATTAACATAAATTTGGGAATAAATCGTTCACATTCATCTTATAATCCAAAAATATGTAAAAAGTTTCAAATTCCTAAACTAGGGGTTGAATTATAATTATTTTATCAATTAAAGTCCCCAAGTGCCTATCTTTTGTATGAAATATTACTGAATTATGATACTTATCACTAACATTCATTTTAAAATTATTTCTAAAACCTTGGCTTATAGGCTGGATATGATTGCTTCCCATATCATCTTTGCTAATTAATATGATTTTGTTCAGGGTGGGCAAATTCAAAATTGTATATGTTATACCTTTGAAACCGTCAATTTTCTCTATAAAAAATTTAAAGGGTGTAATGTGGCTTACAAAATTGACATTCAAAAAGTCTATGATACTCTAGACTGGGATTTTTTGCAGCAGGTTTTGAACGAGTTTGGTTTCCATCCCATCTTTTCTAACACAATTAAAGTTATTCTTAGATCTATTGTACTCTCTTTAAGAGTTAATGGTAGTATGATGTGTTTTTTTCTTGTAGTAGAGGGGTTAGAAAGGAAAATCTCCTCTCCTTCTTATTGTTTTGCATTGTTCAAAAGGTCCTTAGTAGGGGTATTTCCCATCTGGTTGATTGTAAGAAGATGCTACATATGGCAAGTCCAAAGTGGTATTCTTTTCCTACTCATGTTTTATATGTTGATGATATATTCATTTTCTACATGGCGGATAATAAGTCTTTGAATAGCCTAAAAAGGTTTTCTAAATACTTACGATTCCTTTTCAAGGCAACAATTTAACCATGACAAGCGTAATTTTTTTCCCAGCATATAATTCTAATAATTTTGTCAAGCAAGTTAAAGGTATCCTTAATTGTAATCATGGCTCTATTCCTTACTCGTATTTGGGTGTTCCTATTTTGTGGGTTCTCCTAAAAGTAAATTTTTTCAACCACTGGCTGATCGGGTTAGACTTAAACTTGCATCTTAGAAAGGAAAATTTTTGAGCATGATGGGAAGAATTTGATTTGTCAATGCAATTATCTCTAGTTTTCACTCCAATAGTTTTAATTTCTATAAGTGGCTTATTTCTTTCACTAAGCAGATTGATCAGTGTGTTAAGAATTTTATATAGACTAGTGATATTATGCATAAGGGCATTGTCATAGCTAACTTGGGAAACATTGTGGGTTGCAAGTCACTATTTTCCATGTTGAGAATAATTCTTATTTTCTGAAGATTGCCTGAAACTTTGCTTATAGTCACAAAACTTGGACTCATATAAAGAAGGCTAGATTCCTATCATTTAAATATCATAAAGTTCTCATTTTCACCCTTCTTCTATTTGGTCAAGGGTAAGAGACTTATACGATGTGATCCTTGAAAATACTTATTGGATAGTGGGATTTGGTGTTGATATTAATTTCTAGAATGACCTTTGGTGCTCTTCTTGATGTTCATCTCTAATTGCTACTATTCCTTAAAATGAAAGGATTAAACTCTCTTCTACAGTTTCACAGGTTTGGACTACTTCTTCTTGATTAATCTCTTATCCTTTATTTGTTCTGCCTGAAATTCAGAATATAAAGAAGGTGGTTATTTTTGGTTAGAGAGACATCCCTAATTGGATAAGTAAGGATTCAGATATTTTAAATAAAAAAAATGTGAAGTTTTGTTTCTCTTCTTCTGAGGTTTTTCTATGAGTGGGGAGCTTTGATTTGGTCATCTTCTATTCCATCGACCAAGGCTCTGATTCATTGGAAAAATTTACATAATAGGTTGCTTATTGATAGATAGGTGCAATAAAGAGGATAAACTATTTTTTATTTGTTTTCTTTATGTAATAATTAAGAGGAGTCTCTTTCTCATCTTTCTTTTAGTGTCTTGTTGCTTTTCAAGTCTGGTCTTGGCTTCAACAAGTCTTTCCTACGGTGGATTTTTCTTCTCCTACTAATCTTATCCTTTGTTTTAAGTCTTTAAGAAGTCCCTTAATTAAACTTATTTGGAGGATGCAAAATCACACTAGGTTTTAGAAAAAGATTAGTATGAATACGACCATTGAGATGATAAAGAGCTACGTTAAACTATCAAGGAACTCCCAGCAAAATAATAATATAGCTATAAAGAAACTCTTCTAATAAATCCATAAAGAATGATATATCTGAATTTTTTTATTTTGAAATTTTTTGGTATTGACACGAGGTTTTGTACCTCTCCACGTGGTTTGGAGTTTTCCTTTCATCGATTGGATTAAATTTGTTGGAAGTTTTTTTATGTGAGTTGATTTTAGATATTTTCTTTTTAAGGTGACACTCTACTTAATATTGAGATTTTAGCACAATTATGGTGAGAACCCTCAGAAGATCTTCACTGGACACGAACATAACCAAGTGGTTAAGTAATTGTGAAAGTTCACTTCACAAGGGCAAAGAGAAAAACACAAGAATATCAGTGACAATGATGTAAGGGCGGAAATTAAAAGAACATAAAGGAAACAATAAAAAGATGATGACCGAATGGAAGATATGTAATAAACAAGAACATATAACAAGAGAATTGATGGAATGGAAGATGAAAAAAAAAACAAAGATGAAGGAAAAGGAAGCTTGTGGATGATGGAATGAGAGGATGAACACGCCAATTGGATGGTGGATTCTCCAAGATAAGTGTAGAGGGCCGCCACTTGAGAGCTCTCAACTCACTCAATATAAGACCTAATTGCTAGAGGGCTCAAGCCTCACACACACCTCACATAATTTGTGTAGAGTAACTTTTCTATTCAAATTCAACTTGAAAATACATGGAGTAAGGCACCCTATTTATAGGAATGGGTGCCTTGGTGGGCAAAAAAGGCAAGGGTAAGATAGTAAATGTGTGAGAGGGTTGCCTTTAGGGTTTGACTAAGTCAATCCCGCATCTTAGGCTTGTCCTTCTAGAAACTAGGTTAAAAAACCTTCCTAAAGGACTGGAAACAACTAAAATGATAACTACGCCCCCTATTATCCTATAGGCACCTATTGATGTGAGTTGGTTTTAAATTCATTACTTTGGTGACACTTTCTTAGAATTAGGATCGAGATTCTTAGTAATTTAAAGTGAGAAGTCTAAGGAAAATCCCCACTGGACATTAACTTAACAAGTGTTAAGTAGATGCGAAGGTTCATTTCCAAAGACCAAAGGTAAAAAACACAATTATAAGTGATGGATGATGACAATTATATGTGGCACAAACAAGGAGGCTTAAGGAAACATCAATGGAGTTCAATGCCTTCCAAATGATGAACCAAACTCATGAACATGAGTGCCATCTCCTTACACAACAATTGAATGGAAAGGAAAACAAGAACAAGCAATTAACAAAGGAGTAACCAAATAGAAACTAGGATAGGGTGCAAAAACTAAAAGGAAACAAAAGAACAACACATTAAACCAAATAGAAACACAAATGAAGACAATTTAACCGATTAAATTGAAGAACAACACAGACAACCGATTGAAATTGAGTTATAGGTGCAGAAATGGAAATGGAAGTTGAAAGCAAGAAGAACTTATGTGGTTGAAGCCATGGAAGGGAAGAACACGGCACTTGGATGGTGATTGATCCAAGATAAGTGCAAGATGCCGCCACTTGAGAGCTTCCCAAACACTCACAAGATGAGACAAAGCTAGGAGAAACAATTCTCACAATTCTCTAACAATTTGTATAGAGTTTCTTTACTACAATTCAATGTAATTTTACAAGAGCCAAGCACCTCTATTTATAGTGTAAAAGGGTGAATTTGAAGAGGGAAAATTCAATGTGATGTGTTTGAATTCAGCGCCTATTCCAAGTCACAAGGGAAGTGTGACTTGGTTTCTTTCTTTGGCTCCTCCTAAATCTACACCTACACCTTCTTTTTATGTCACATGGAAGGTGTGACTTATCTTTGTACATTGGCACCCCTTATTTCTATATCTACACCTTCCTTTTATGTTCTACTAAAAAACTACTTAAAAGAAATTACAAAAAGAGACATTCATTGATGCTCATCTCCCAAAGTCTTGGCCTTGCTCCTAGTAATCCTTTAAGGCATGAGGGAGTTGAGCTCATAGGTTGGGCTTGGGCCTCAGGCGCCTCCTCTACTTGGTCTTCATCACCTATTCTAGCCTATCTTTGCTATTTGGACCCCTAAAGTGAGCCCAATTATTTACAACATATTTGTATCTTATAAGAAGACCAAAAGGAAGAATAGTTGGTGTGTTGGTTTATGCCCAACTCCTCTGGTGAGTTCCATGTGATCCTTGGTGGGGTCTTGAATTGTTTGCTGAGATGACTGTTCACCTTGTGCTTTGTCTTTTGCTTCCTTGGTCATCTTTGTAGCTACTTGGGTTGTATCATGCCCCCCAAGTTTGAGAGAATTCAACCTCAAATTTAGAACTCCTGTAGATAACATAGTTAGTTTGTTCACATTTAAGATAGTGTAGGGATTAGGATGTGAACTCAACTTATGTTCCTTAAGTGTTGGGAGTGCATAAGATGATTTTTTATATACAAACGAAGTTTGAAAAGAATGTTGGGGAATGACAAATCTTTATGATGAAAATCCTTTTAAAAGGTGGAAACATTTAGGAGGTTCTTGAAAATCATCCCTAACATTCTTTAAGAAAGATGGTAAGTAGGTAGAAACCTGATGTGAATTGATTTTAGATTCATTAATATTATGAAACTTTTAAGAATTAGGATCAAGATTCTTAGCAATTTCAGGTGAGTCACCTAAGGAAAATCCCCACTGGACATTAACTTAACAAGTGTTAAGTAGATGTGAAGGTTCATTTCCAAAGATCCAAGGTAAAAACACAATTATAGGTGAAGAATGATGACAATTAGGAGCTGTAAAAGAAGGAAAACAATTTGGTACAAGTGGAGGAACGCCATTCCACAAACCGATTCAAAACAACAACACAAATGTAAACCAAATGGAAACACAAGGAATTAAACACAAATACCGAATGAAAACAAGATTAAAGTGCATAATTGAAAAGGAAACACAACAACAAAGACATTGAACTGATTAAAATTGAAGAACAAGATAAATCAACCGATTGAAATTGAGAAACAAGGTGCAGAAATAGAAATGGAAGATGAAGCAAGAAGAACTTATGTGGTTGAAGCCATGGAAGGGAAGAAAACGCCACTTGGAAGGTGATTGATCCAAGATAAGTGCAAGATGCCGCCACTTGAGAGCTTCCCAAACACTTACAAGATGAGACTAGATTAGGAGAAACAATTCTCGTAATTCTCTCACTATTTGTGTAGAGTTTCTTTACTTCAAACTCAATGTAATTTTACAAGAGCTAAGCACCTCTATTTATAGTGTGAGAGGGCTGAATTTGAAGAGGGAAAATTCAAATGGAGAGTGTTTGAATTCGGCGTCTATTCCTAATCACAAGCGAAGTGTGACTTTGTTTCTTTCTTTGGAACCTCCTAAATCTACTCCTACACCTAGTGTGACTTATCTTTGTACATTGACACCCCTTATTTCTATATCTACACCTTCCTTTAATGTTCTACTAAAAACTACTCAAAAGTAATTACTAGCCTTGCTCCTAGTAATCCTTTCAGGCATGAAGGATGTTGAGTCATGGGTTGGGCTTGGGCTTCTTGGGCTTGGGCCTCAGGCAGCTCCTCTACTTGGTCTTCATCAAAACCTTTGGTAATGAAAAGGAGAAGGAAGAAGTATACCGTGAAGGCGCAGTTATTTTTAGGAGGTCTAACAAGATGAGACCCTTTACTTTCCTCGGCTTTTTCATTTTCTCTTTTTGTTTTTATTTGCATTTGTTCTTTAGTTTCCAACTTAGTGCTTTTAATTGGACAATTGGTAGTAATGTGCCCAAAACCTAAACATTTAAAACATTTCATATTGGGGGTTTTGGTTGGTGACTTAGTGGTAGAGGTGAAAAGGTGGTCTTTAGAAAACTTTTGGTGTGTAGTGCTTTTTTTTGAAAAATGGGAAGGAGACACTGGTGCAGAAACGAAGAACAAATGTGGCTATTTTCATTTTATAAATGTGGTTCTATAGCCGCATTTGATGAACACGCACTTGTAAATCAGAGGTTTACAAATGCAGCTAAATAGCCGCATTTATAAATACTATTTACAAATACGGCTTTACGTTGGAGCTGCATCTGTAAATGCTCCAGAGGTGGTGCCTTCCTTTTCAATTCCTATGATTTACAAATCCGTCTTTTTATTGGAGCCGCATCTGTAAATGCTCCAGAGGTGCAAATTGGAATGATTTACAGATGCGGCTAAGGTAAATAGCCGCATTTGTAATTAAGGTTTTTTTTTTTGGAGCAGTTTGTTTAGTTGTTTATCCCAGTCAAATGAACGTGTGCAACAGTATTATACCCAGGCAGCCAAACAAATAAACAGGTGCAGATAAGCTAAAAGTGAATTCATATATTGATCAAAATGTATACAAAACTAGTAATAATATATCTCTCTCTATCTTCCTACACTATTGATCAAATCGTAGAGTTATAAAAATTTAGGAAATATGTGGACCAAGATTATCTCACATATGTCATGGCTTCCGAAGTCATGGGTTCCTCATCCGTGAAGAACTGCATTTCAAAATGGTTGACACATAAATTAGTTTTAAGATAGATAAATTAGTTTGAAGTTATAAAAATAATTTAAGAAATCTTACCTCTTGCCAATTACTTGTAAGACCTAGTCTTACAATGGTACTCATCCATTGCATGACGTAATAGCCACACTCATAGCTTCCTGGTTGTTTATTACACTATAATTCAATAAATTGTAAAAGTTAGTATAATTAAACAATGAAAAGAGAAAGAAAAATCTTACAAACCTTTAATCTTATCCAGTTCAAATTTTGAAAATTTGAATTCGATCTCCCTTTTAGAACGTTATATCCACGCCATGAACTGGTTGATACAAAAAACCTTGTTAGTAGATTAATTATAGTTTCAACCATAGTTAAGTTTATAGTGTACTTACTTATCAATGATATTCTTAAAACTTGTGGATATCTTCTTGTGTAGGGAACAGAACCACAAAGCCGTCCTATCATTCAGTGATAAGACAAGTAATTGTCAATGACCCCTATATCATCCATGAAAAGAGTTGATTAAATTTATAAAACATGAATATAATAAACTTTTAACATATATATTTAAACTTACTCGTTAATATAAGGGCACAAATAAACCTCTTTTCCCTCTTTTTCAAGGGTGTTAGTGATGTGTGATTGGGTCTCATTTGTCTTTGCTCCAGTGGGATTAGTATATGCGGGATCTAAGAATCCATACACATTTTACTTCCCCTCAGTGAAAAAGACACCATTCAAAAACCTACAAGTAATTAGTTAAATCATAATGAATGCTAATTTAACATAAATGAAAATGAAATGTAGGTAACGATACTTACATCATAAAAAATTGAATGATATTTATATTCAGCTCCTGATCCCCAGCTACAAATTCTAACAGATCTGACATGTATATGTACAATGGTAGCTCAGGGTTTGTTTCAAAAAACGTATCATCCCATGGAACTTCCAGAGGGTCTCGTCCAATTTGTCTAGCAACTATAGCTAAGGAAGCTATAGGATCGTCAAGCGGAACCTCTTGCTTCTTTTTCAGACTTGGTTTCCGACGAGGTTTCTACAAAAAGAAAAAAGATTTGTTATAAATTACATGTAATATGTAAATATAAATTAACATATGAAATGAAATTATTACCAGTGGTTGTGGCATATATCGAATCAGGTGTCTGGGCCAGGCTACAAATGACTGAAATGCTTCGGCCACAGGTGTTACCTCTTCTGAAGGTAGTGGAAGACGAGCATCAGGTACTCGTACTCTTTCAACCGTGACCTTTGCTGCATCAGGGGAGAGAGGAACATTATGTAAGGTGGTGGCCTCTTCATAGACTTTTCCAATGGCCACCACGTGAGGAATCATGCCACCCTCTACCAGTAGCTCACATTGCCTCGTCTGGCCAATGATATCATCTCCTGATGCTGTAAGAGCTGCACAACTCCCCTTTGTGCTCTTGGGAGCGGGACTAAGAAGCGTCTGAATAGGTTGGTCAGCACAAAGTTGTTGCGATATCTCTTGTCAAAACTCTAGCCTCATCTTTTCTGTCTCCCTTCTCATCTCATCCATTAATTCTTTACGTATCCTTTGCTCCATTTCTTGTTTGCTCTCTTTGGGGGAGGAGGATAAGTGTCGTGGTGCAGCTCCAAAATAAAGTTTAATCCCAACTCCTTGTCCAGCTGCACGAACACAACCACAATGCTCAGGTCGTCCAATTGCTTCAACAAGGATATCATGACGACCTTCAGCAACAAAATTACCTTGGGAATCCAAGGCATCCTACAAGAGACAAAAATCATATGAGGTTTTAATATAAGTAATGCAGCATAATAGATGAAAAAAGACTTAAATAACTTACAATTTTTTCAATGATAAGTCCTGATTGTGCAGAACTTGGTGCACCTGACTTCTTAATTCGGGCCCTCTTCCATTTGTCATGGCGCGTAGGTGGTGATGGAGGAGAAGTGACCCCTGTTTCCACATCCTGAGATGCACTCCCCTGTCTAGATTGCTCCTTTTCAACCATCAGTGCTTGCTCAAGCTTTCGATACCCTGCACGAGACATTACGTGCAGGGTAAGATTCTTTAAAGCTATGTCTTAAGCTTTCTTCCGTCGATGCTGTCATAATTGAAATAAACAAAGTGAATTATATAATATTAACTCATTAATGTTATATAAGTAAAAATAGTTAAGTATCTTCACTTACAATCCATTCTTCAGTTAGACGGCTTTCTTTAAAAGCAAGCCATGTCTCTTCATCAATAAAATTGTATCTTTGACAAGGACTTTCATCCTTAAGCTCACAAAAAATATATCTCGTCGTCAGTCTTGACTTAAAGGCGCGAAACTTAAGTCCGATATTGGATATAATCCTTGATCGAAGCGGTTCCACATTAGGAATTTCAAAATTTGCCTGCAAAATAACATCACCAAATTAAAGTTAGTCAATGAATATTAAATAGCTTTATATGATAACAATAATTATGTAAAGCTTACCAGAACATCCTCCCACAGCATGTTTCGGTCGACCTCTGACACCTCATCCCATGAATTAACCAAAATGGAGAGTCTCTCACGAGAAAGAACTCCAAGATAGCTATTAAAGTCATCTGCATTAGGACCAGAAGCCATTCTAGTGTTGACATCAATGTCAACAACTGTCTTCTCACCAGCGGCACGTTTGTTTACCAGACGCTTCAATTGCCTCGTCCAGATCGGGGTCTAATTGGAGTTTGATCGTCACCCATATCTCTGTTAAAAAAATTATTTAACAAACATTAGTTCATTTGCATCGAAAGAAAATCATATAAAACAAAAACATAATATAGTAAATGCATATTATCAAAAATATTTCTAAATTTATTACCATAATGGTTAAAAGTTCATATGTAAATTCCTTCACTGTGGTCTTTACGGGTTGCATGTACATGATCAAGTACATCGTCATCTTTATTAGTTATCATTGGTGTGAATGAATGGGGTTCACCATTTTCAATATCATCTATGGCCTCCCCTTGTTTTTTCCCATGTGAAACAACATACCAATGTTCTGACGTAGGATCTTTCACGTAGAAAACTTGAGATGCTTGTTGAACCATTATAAATGTCTCATCTCAATACCCTATCTTTCAAAAGTCCACTAGTGTGAATCCTGATTCATCAATTTTAACCCCACTTTTATTGTCAACCCATTTACACTTGAAAACTGGAACTGAAAACTTAGTATAGTCAAGCTCCCATATCTCTTCTATAAATCCATAATATGCCATTGATCCAAGTACATGATTTGTATCTTTCGAAGTGGAAAACTGCATTGACTCGGCTTCAAGAGTAACACTAGAATTTTGAACTGTACTCTTTTCATCCATAGACTTCGTGTAAAATATACAATTATTTACTCTGTACGCTTTACAAGAAATGAAATCAAACTTCAATCCAGCAGCCAACCAGGTCAAGGTCTCTGATGCCGTTGAATCCTTTAACACCTCCTCTTTAAACCAAGGCATGAATGTTCTATTATGTTCCATCAAGACCCATTTGTCTGCTTGTCTTGGATTATTTGCCTTCACAATGGCTTTATGAGCTTCTATATAAGGTATAACTTCATCTGTGTTATTCAATATATACAAATGTGCTTGCAAGACTTCTGACCGAGATTTGCTTACAATATTCACACCGCGTAAACATTTACTTGTAGAATGCCTATGGTGCTATGAATTAGCTGGAAGACCTATTGGATTTGCTTTTGACATGTAATCTGAACAAAATTCAATACTTTCTTCAGCTATGTACCTTTCAATTATTGAAGCTTCTGGACGATAATGATTTTTCACATAACCTTTCAAAATTTTCATATACCGCTCAACAGGATACATCCATCTTAAGTACACTGGTCCACACAATCTAACCTCTCTAACCAGATGCACAAGTAGATGAACCATGATGTCAAAAAAAGATGGAGGAAAAAACATCTCCAATTCACATAAGTTAACAATAATTTCATCTTGAAGTTCATCTAGTTTTAATGGATCAATGACTTTACAACAGATGGAAGAGAAGAATGAGCACAAACGGGTTATGGTATGTCTAACATTTTTTGGTAAGATCCCATGAATAGCTACAGGCAGAAGCTGTTGCATCAAGATGTGGCAATCATGAGACTTCAACCCAATTAACTTCAAATCTTGCATTGACACTAGGCTCTTCACATTTGAGGAATGTCCTTGTGGCACTTTTACACCCTTTAGACATTGACAGAAACTTACTTTTTCATCTCTTGACATGGTATAACAGGTTGGGGGCAAATATGTACGCTTACCCATTTGTATCGGTACCAACTCGCCTCGTATGTTCATCTCAACCAAATCTAAACGAGCATTTAGACCATCCTTAGTCTTCCTGTTAATGTTAAGAAGTGTACCAATTAAGCTATCACACACATTCTTCTTAACATGCATTACATCTATATAGTGTCTGACTTCTAACCTCGACCAGTACGGAAGATCAAAGAAGATTGATTTTTTCTTCCAAATGTTAGTCACAACTGACTTTTTTTTTTACTTACCAAAGGTGTGGTCTATGTTATTTACCTTTTCATAAACCTCAGCAGCAGTTAGTGGAGTTGGTGGACCACTACTCTCTTGGTGTCCATTAAAGGCTTTTTTCAACCTCTGGTAAGGATGATGACTTCTAAGAAACCTCCGATGGCGAAGATATAATGTCTTCTGTAACATCCCGCCAAATTGCTTTTCATATTTATGTAATAAAATAAAGGTGGAACAAATATATCGAAGTGAACATAATCATATATATGTAATGAAGTTTTCTCCTCACAGGGAGTTTAATACATAATCGGTCAGTTTTCAAAAACGTAAACAAAATACAGCAAAGTAAAAAAAAACAGGCGATCTCCTAACAGAAAAAGGCGATCTCCTATCAGAAAAGGGCGATCTCCTATCAGGCAATAGAAAAAGGGTGATCGCCTAACAGAAACAGAAACAGGCGATCTCCGTCCGACGACCACTCACAGAGGAGCTCTACTTCCTGCAACATCATCTGCTCCCGTGTAAATTATACACGATCATCACAGGTTTAAGAAAAAGCCAAACACAACACCAAAAACACAGGGTAAGCTAGATATTTGAAAGAGAGTTTAGATATGAAACTTTAAAATCAAGATAGAACAAATTTAAGACACCCACGTAAAAACCATCAATTTTCTCATTCCCTTCACATGACCATCAAGTAAGCACAGATTTCACAATTTCCTCAAGAGTCGTTCAAATCACATAATTCATCAAGTGTCTATCAATTCAATGTTTCTCATTTCTCACGTCAGACTTCCACTGACTCATCACACAAGACACTTGACACTACTTCCGGAAGACTCGTGCGTTGAACTTAGCATCCAGAGACCTGTACCTGTCATACTTCATTGCTGTAATGTTTCCACAGCCATGCGCATCAACACAATCTCGATCTCAATTTCATCACTCTCACAGTATGACAGGGTTAATCCATATAACAGGTCGAGTCGGTTATCTTTCAAACAACTTACCCATACATATGGACCTCCTTCGACTCTCACCAACTGAATGACTTCATCTATGTGACTCCATCATATCAGCAGAGTCAGGATCGTCTCATTCACAGGATACTCACTGATCAATACACTTCATAACTAATCTCAACACGGTATTTCCTTTCCTGAAAATACTATGTCTTGATCCCACATTCAAACATTGATCACCTCATATAACACTTAAAGAACGATTCAGTCACAGCAACATTCATTCCACGGTTCCGATTTTCGAATATCACATGCATTTCACATTTAAATCTCAAACAATTTCAAACATACACAAAAACAGGGGAGTTCGAAAAACGACGCCAAAACCGGCGATCTCGTCCGAAAATAGGGGATTATGCAATAACAGTTGAAAACCGGCGACCACGTCGCCCCATCATCAAAATCATCTAATATAAGGTTTTCGTTGGAAATAAGGCTAGCTTCCCTTACCTGGACTAGCGCAAAACTCCAAGAGCTCCGAAACCCAACGAAGCTTAAAGATGCTTTCACTCTGTTTTAGTGTCTGGTTTGTAGAACTTGCAGAGAACCTCCCAGGTGCTCTAAGGGTAGTCGTCGCTCGTCGTACTGGTGCTTGAGGTTGCCTGAATCGTAGCGCGAAGGAGAGAAAAGAGAGGGATGAAGATGCACTCACTCTTTCACTCTTGAGCCACTGCAACGTTCTTTGCCTCCCCGCAGTGGGTTTTTGAATCCAAGCCTACTTGTCCACGCATGCTGCTGCCACCACCCCCTCTGCAGGAAAGCCTGAGTGTACGTTTCACTGAACAGTACGACCATGGTTGTCTCTTGCGCATGCCAACCACTTCCCTGATCAGTACGACCGCGAGTGTCTCTTGCGCATGCCAACTTTCTGATGTCACTATTCTGAACCACCCTTTTTATCTACGTGGTGCGCGTGCAGGACGTTTCATGCTGGGAGTCTGGGTCCCACTTTATCTGTGTGAAACTCGACATCGCGCGATAACCTTCCACCGATGACTGCTCCTGACGAATGACCGATGTCTCTCCCTGGAAGACGACCGACGTGTCTCTCATACTGGCGATGACTGATGTTCCTCTTCCTGACGGACGACTGATTCCTCATCCTGGCAGACAACCGATGTCTCACCCTGGAGGACCACCGATGTCTCACACTGGCAGACAACCGATGTCTCACCCTGGCAGACCACCGATGTCTCACCCTGGAAGACCACCGATGTGTCTCCCATCCTGGTTGATGACCGATGTTCCTCTCATCCTGTTGGCGATCTCTTATCGCCCTTGTGTGTGACGAGAACACATCGCCTTACTCTGGTCACCGATGTCACATCGTCACACCTTGCTGAAGGTTCTTCATCCCACTATGTTACGTCCAAGGTATCACCTCCACATGGCTTGGTGACGTCGGTAGCTTCACATTTCCAATAATAGATCAGCACTACACCTCGTGCGCCCATGCATGCGACACTAAGGACGATTTCTTATGCTCCAGCATAGAGCTTCGCATGTACAGTGTATCTAAAGCTTAACCCACACCTTGATACGCGTGGTTTTTGGAACCCACTATGGTTGATCTAGCATCTTGACCACATACTACGTGCACTCCCGTCGATCACGAACACCATAGGCGATTGGCGGTCATGTCTCCTCTAGGCGACAGGCGATTATGTGCCAGAGAAGTCGGAGATCGCCTCCGTCTTCAATAACGGCGATCTCGTAGAAGACTTCTTAGCTACACTTTTCTTCCTTTACTCTTATTGATCCACATGTCTTCCTCGAGCACACCCACGTGATTACCTCACGATAAAGTCATCGCACCTGACTACTTGGTTAATAAAATGTTCAGCCGACCGATCTTGACCAGCTGACCCCAGATCTTGGGCGACGTCCGATGTCCGACTACTACAAAACTTCATTTACCAGCTCTTTGTATTTAAATAATAACATCTTCTGAAATTATTTAAATATAACACTTTCATTCCAATTAAAGTTTCTAGGTCCGTACATTCTCCCCAACAAGAAAAATTTTCGTCCTCGAAAATTGAATTACAAGGAAAAGAGGTAAGGATAGGCTTCTCTCATGGTTTCTTCTAAATCCCAAGTTGTATCACCCGATCTCTCATCCCACACCACTTTCACCATGTTGATGGTCTTGCCTCTGAGCTGCTTACTCTGCTGATCGTCAATCCTGACTGGTTTCGCTCCAACAACAAGTCATCCCTGATCTGCACATCGTCTACTTCCAACACGTGACTAGGGTCTGCAAGATACTTCCTTAACTGTGACACATGAAAGACATTATGCAGATTTGCTAATTGGGGAGGTAGGGCAATTTCATAAGCCACTGGACCGATCCTCCTTAAGATTTGATATGGCCCGACTAACTTAGGAGACAGCTCCTTTGATCTGATAGCTCGTCCTACACCCTTGGTCGGTGTCACTTTCATAAATGCATGATCTCCAACTACAACTCCAAAGGTCTTCTCCTCATCGTCAACATCATCACTGCCTCTACAAGAGTTATTATCCTTGTGTTCATTTAAGGCCAGAAGTGTCTTCATAGCTTTGTCAGCTTTGTCCTCATAGCCACCACTAGAGTTGTTACCCTTGTCCTCATGAGCGACATAGAGTGGCTCCCTCAAAGTTATTCCCTTCATATTTTCCAGATCCACAGGGGTTTCCCAGCCAAACGATTCCTGCTTACCTTCTTAGCAACTTCAACTTTGGGGAAGGATGATGATTCACTTTCTAAGGTAGAGCCATCTGACGAAGATCCCTCCACCACTGTCATTAGCTGCAGTTACAACACCTTCCCACCACCCATCATACCACCAGGCATACACTGCTGATTCAAACTCAAGAGGGCGACCTGAATGGCGTTCGGGAGAGCATGGCTTGACTGTTAAGCGGTCTGAACATCGCATACCCAAAATAATCAGTGGCTGCCACTCTAGACGAAGGGACCCATTCCTCTAGTTTCTGTGGTCCCTCTTTATCAAGTAACTCATCGTACTGGACCTTCAGCAGCGTTGGAGACACACTCCAGATTTTTCATCTAAACCAGCATTCTCTAACGCCACGATCTTGCCAAAGTACCTCTATACTAGTACCGACCCAGAAGAACAGACACAGCTGACAATGCAGCATTGTTTCTAAGATCAGAAACGAACGCTGACCACCACAACTGCCCATCTAAAGGATTAGCTGCAAATCCCATCCCATTAGAAACACAAAGCACGGAAAGTTCTGCTTCCACCTCCAACTTTTTGCAATTTACTAACATCGCTAGAAGAACTCAACATCATCATAACACGGCTTACCCTTATTCTATCCATAGCCATTACCTCCTTCCCTCCTACGTTCACAGGCAGAACTGCATCCTCATTTGCCAAGTTCAGGAGACTTACGGCATCAGGAGCCTTAAATCTCAACCCACCATTTCCATACTCATCTTTCAAATCACGATCAACAAAACAACATTCATTCTGCGTGAAGCTTTCTCTCTTATCCCAGTAACTTCTCTACCTAGTATTTTTCAGCAAATTTCTCTGTCTAATTGAACTTTAGACATAAATACAATATCTCATCTTTCCTTTTAAGCTTGTGGTTAAGCTAGAGTCATCTCATGCTGTTTCATCGACATAAACATCTTCCAAGCTTCAAATAAAAGAAAATTCATTCTTTCATTCTTGGAACTTAACTCTGGTACTTCCCATGGATACACATGCTTAAGTCTTCAAACCCTCAACATACTGCTTATTTACTCTCCATAATTTATATGTAGCTGAAACTAAACCTTGGTACAACTAAATCTAACTTACACTTGCTTCTTTAATTCCATCAACTCAGCTGGAGCCATTGACACTGGTCCAGCTCCAGGTACCAAATCAATAGAGAATTCCACTTCTTTCTTAGGAGGTAATCCAGGTATTTCTTCTGGAAATACATCCATGAAATCTTTCACCACAGGTATCCTGCTTACGTCCTCTTCATTCTTCACTCCCAACCGAGCTAGGATTCACGAAGCACCTTGCACCAAGTTACCTGACTGAGGCACCTCTGCTCCTGTCATGGCAACCACTCTCCCTGCTGCCTGAGGTCTGCTGCCTTCATTCCTCATCTGTTGGGAACCACTGGATTGAGTCATCCTATTTCTGCTAGGACAATCTCTAGATATATGCCCCATCTTTTGGCACGTGAAACATCTAGGTTTCCATGTTTGTTGCTGCTGGAACTGGGGCGAAACTGCTCCTGCCCGATGTGGTGGAGGTCCCGCATAAGGCTTGCTTTGTGGGTGCTGCACCTTGGCCTTCCCACTGAAAGAACCCCCTGGGTGTGACCTGATCACCCGAGAATTACCCCTTTCCAAGGTTTCCACCATCTTTGCCTTCTCTACTAAGGCATGAAACTCTCTGATGCACATGGGTGCTATGGTCTTCTTCAGCTCATGCTTTAAACCTTCTTCAAACTTCCTACACCTCCAAGCCTCAGAGGTCGCCTGGGTATAGAATTGGGCGAGGTACTCAAACCGAGCAGCATAGGCGTTCACAGACATATCCCTGCTCCAACCTTAGGAACTCAGCTTCCTTCGCAAACCTTGCGCTGTCTGGGAAGTATTTCTCCAGGAACCTCACCCTGAAGCTCTCCCAATCCAACACTTCCTCTTGGCCTCCATCATCTGCTGAGTTCCCATCCACCAGAGCTCAGCTTCTCCAGACAGAAGATATGTGGCGAATACCAACTTCTTATCTTCAGGGCAGGAGGTCGCCCTGAAGATTTTCTCTAAACCCCTGACCCATCGATCTGCTTGGTTAGGAGTAGCATTCCCACTGAACTTAGGTGGGTTGTGCCTGAGGAACTCGGTCAGTCATATCTGCTCCTGAGGCTGACCGATGTTGGAAGCTGTTGCAGCCGATCTAGCGGTCTCCCAATGCTGCATTGTAGCTTGGTGATTCTGAGACATCGCCGTATTCTGCTGCTGGATGGCACTCGCCATCATCTCAATGGCCCTGGCGATCTGGCCCATTTCAGCAGAAGGTTGGGGAGGGGTAGGCTGTCTAGGAGCCATTCTTCTCTGTAGAAGATTAGGAAACTATTGGTTTCTATATCTCCCCCACAACTATAAGAATGAGATCGATAAGAAATCGATTCATTCAGGAGGTAACATCTAGACCTTACAAAGGTCAACATCTCAAAGTCATTTAGAATTTGAGTTTATCAACAGAATCATTATACTTATAACCTCAAGCAAAACACCAGAACAGCTACTGGTATAAAACCATCAATCCAAACAACCACTTTCAATCAATACAAAAACACTCAATAAACTGAAATAAAACACACCAGAATTCAATACATGCTAAACGTCAAACCTTCAGAATTTAAGATTGAGAATCATCTTGATCCAGTTATGAGTGTGCACCCTCACTACTTTATCAAGATCCTCTCATTCTTAATACTAAGATTTTCAGTTAGGGCTTATATTCACTAAAGCACACACAAAATTTCAATACAAAAACGTTTGAAAACCTTTCACTATAGTTGTTATTTAAAACTCAAATAATTTTTTGTGAGCAGAAGAAACACAATGGATCCACAGCCCTCAGGTCATCCTAAGGACGAACTGCTCTGATACCATTAATGTAACATCCCGCCAAATTGCTTTTCATATTTATGTAATAAAATAAAGGTGGAACAAATATATCGAACTGAACATAATCATATATATGTAATGAAGTTTTCTCCTCACAGGGAGTTTAATACATAATCGGTCAGTTTCCAAAAACGTAAACAAAATACAGCAAAGTAAAAAAAAAACAGGCGATCTCCTAACAGAAAAAGGCGATCTCCTATCAGAAAAGGGCGATCTCCTATCAGGCAATAGAAAAAGAGTGATCGCCTAACAGAAACAGAAACAGGCGATCTCCGTCCGGCGACCACTCACAGAGGAGCTCTACTTCCTGCAACATCATCTGCTCCCGTGTAAATTATACACGATCATCACAGGTTTAAGAAAAAGCCAAACACAACACCAAAAACACAGGGTAAGCTAGATATTTGAAAGAGATTTTAGATATGAAACTTTAAAATCAAGATAGAACAAATTTAAGACACCCACGTAAAAACCATCAATTTTCTCATTCCCTTCACATGACCATCAAGTAAGCACAGATTTCACAATTTCCTCAAGAGTCATTCAAATCACATAATTCATCAAGTGTCTATCAATTCAATGTTTCTCATTTCTCACGTCAGACTTCCACTGACTCATCACACAAGACACTTGACACTACTTCCGGAAGACTCGTGCGTTGAACTTAGCATCCAGAGACCTGCACCTGTCATACTTCATTGCTGTAATGTTTCCACAGCCATGCGCATCAACACAATCTCGATCTCAATTTCAGCACTCTCACAGTATGACAGGGTTAATCCATATAACAGGTCGAGTCAGTTATCTTTCAAACGACTTACCCATACATATGGACCTCCTTCGACTCTCACCAACTGAATGACTTCATCTATGTGACTCCATCATATCAGCAGAGTCAGGATCGTCTCATTCACAGGATACTCACTGATCAATACACTTCATAACTAATCTCAACACGGTATTTCCTTTCCTGAAAATACTATGTCTTGATCCCACATTCAAACATTGATCACCTCATATAACACTTAAAGAACGATTCAGTCACAGCAACATTCATTCCACGGTTCCGATTTTCGAATATCACATGCATTTCACATTTAAATCTCAAACAATTTCAAACATACACAAAAACAGGGGAGTTCGAAAAACGACGCCAAAACCGGAGATCTCGTTCGAAAACAGGGGATTATGCAATAACAGTTGAAAACCGGCGACCACGTCGCCCCATCATCAAAATCATCTAATAGAAGGTTTTCGTTGGAAATAAGGCTAGCTTCCCTTACCTGGACTAGCGCAAAACTCCAAGAGCTCTGAAACCCAACGAAGCTTAAAGATGCTTTCACTTTGTTTTAGTGTCTGGTTTGTAGAACTTGCAGAGAACCTCCCAGGTGCTCTAAGGGTAGTCGTCGCTCATCGTACTGGTGCTTGAGGTTGCCTGAATCGCAGCGCGAAGGAGAGAAAAGAGAGGGATGAAGATGCACTCACTCTTTCACTCTTGAGCCACTGCAACGTTCTTTGCCTCCCTGCAGTGGGTTTTTGAATCCAAGCCTACTTGTCCACGCATGCTGCTGCCACCACCCCCTCTGCAGGAAAGCCTGAGTGTACGTTTCACTGAACAGTACGGCCACGATTGTCTCTTGCGCATGCCAACCACTTCCCTGAACAGTACGACCGCGAGTGTCTCTTGCGCATGCCAACTTTCTGATGTCACTATTCTGAACCACCCTTTTTATCTACATGGCGCGCGTGCAGGACGTTTCATGCTGGGAGTCTGGGTCCCACTTTATCTGTGTGAAACTCGACATTGCGCGATAACCTTCCACCGATGACTGCTCCTGACGAACGACCGATGTCTCTCCCTGGAAGACGACCGACGTGTCTCTCATACCGGCGATGACTGATGTGCCTCATCCCGGTGATGACTGATTCCTCTTCCTGACGGACGACTGATTCCTCATCCTGGCAGACAACCGATGTCTCACCCTAGAGGACCACCGATGTCTCACACTGGCAGACAACCGATGTCTCACCCTGGCAGACCACCGATGTCTCACCCTGGAAGACCACCGATGTGTCTCCCATCCTGGTTGATGACCGATGTTCCTCTCATCCTATTGGCGATCTCTTATCGCCCTTGTGTGTGACGAGAACACATCGCCTTACTCTGGTCACCGATGTCACATCGTCACACCTTGCTGAAGGTTCTTCATCCCACTATGTTACGTCCAAGGTATCACCTCCACATGGCTTGGTGACGTCGGTAGCTTCACATTTCCAATAATAGATCAGCACTACACCTCGTGCGCCCATGCATGCGACACTAAGGACGATTTCTTATGCTCCAGCATAGAGCTTCGCATGTACAGTGTATCTAAAGCTTAACCCACACCTTGATACGCGTGGTTTTTGGAACCCACTATGGTTGATCCAGCATCTTGACCACATACTACGTGCACTCTCGTCGATCACGTACACCATAGGCGATTGGCGGTCATGTCTCCTCTAGGCGACAGGCGATTATGTGCCAGAGAAGTCGGAGATCGCCTCCGTCTTCAATAACGGCGATCTCGTAGAAGACTTCTTAGCTACACTTTTCTTCCTTTACTCTTATTGATCCACATGTCTTCCTCGAACACACCCACGTGATTACCTCACGATAAAGTCATCGCACCTGACTACTTGGTTAATAAAATGTTCAGCCGACCGACCTCGACCAGCTGACCCCAGATCTTAGGCGACGTCCGATGTCCGACTACTACAAAACTTCATTTACCAGCTCTTTGTATTTAAATAATAACATCTTCTGAAATTATTTAAATATAACTCTTTCATTCCAATTAAAGTTTCTAGGTCCTTACATCTTCCTTCCATGTTTCAATTGTTGAGAAGCAGTGCCTTCTTCGCATATTGGACATGCTTTATGACCCTTAACACTATAACCTGATAATTTACCATATGCCGAAAAGTCATTAATGGTGCAAAATAACATGGCATGAAGCTTTAAAGTTTCATTAGCAAATCCGTCAAATACTTGAACACCCTCATCCCACATTAATTTCAAATCTTCGATTAGGGGACTTAGATAAACATCTATGTCATTCCCTGGTTGTTTCGGACCATATATCATCATAGACAACATCATGTACTTTCGCTTCATGCACAATCCAGGAGGTAAGTTGTAAATAACTAGAAAAACAGGCCATGAACTGTGATTTGTACTCATATTACCAAACGGATTCATTCCATCTGTAGCTAGACCAAGTCGGATATTTCTTGATTCTTTACCAAACTCTGGAAACTCATCATCAAATTTCTTCCACTGAACAGAATCAGCTGGATGTCAGTACATGCCATCACATTTTCTCTCATCTGCATGCCATCTAAGATTCTTAGCATCGTCTAGGTTTGCAAACAAACGCTTCATCCTTGGAATGATGGGAAGATACCATATAACCTTCATTGAGGGTCCATGCTTTTCCATCTCTTCAATAGTATCATCATCTGTTTGTTTCAATTTATAACGTGATAACCCACACCTCGAACAACTTTTCAACAATTCAAAATCTTTCCGGTATAATATACAATCATTAGGACATGCATGTATCTTTTTATACTCCATACCCATTGGACAAAGAATCTTTTTGGCCTCGTAATTACGATTATGTAGAATATTTCCCTCTGGAAGCATATCCTTCAACAGTTGGAGCAATTATGTGAAGCTTTTATCAGTCCATCCATTTATTACCTTCAAATTCATCAATCTTAACACCACTGACAACCGTGTGAAGTTAGTTGATCCAGGATACAATGGAGTCTCTGCATCGCTTGACATACTTCCATATCCATGCGCTTTTGAAAAAGACTCAGCTCCCACATCACGAATCATGTCCTCCAATCGATCATCATCTACATCATCGTGTACTGCTTCATCCATGGTGGATCCCATATATTCTTCAGTTACGGAAACACGTGGTAAATTTAATAATTCACCATGCCATGTCCAAGTTGTATAAGATCGAAGAAACCCATCACATAGCAGGTGTTCCCTCATGATATTCACATCCAGTATCCTTCCATTCAAACAGTTAACGCACGGACACCTAATCTTTCCTCCATCATGACCACTATTAATCGCGTTACGCTGCGCAAATTGTATAAATTCTTCTACTCCTCTTTCGTACTCATCACTTATACGAACACAATTAATCCAACTTTGATCCATTATATATTCTGCAATATAGTTACCTAGGATTTTCTAATCAGTGTTCTATCTCATGCATTTGTCGAGGGTCGAACAACATAAATTCTATTATAAACTAACAACTAATTACTAAATAATATAAATTTTAGAAAATAGAAATTATATAATACAAATTATATAAATTAATACAAATTTATATTAAATAATATACAAATTATAATACATAAAAAAAATATTCAAAATATAGCAAAAAAAATTCGCAAAATCTAAAACAAAACTAACATAAAAACTACCTACTAAATAATATAAATTTTAGAAAATAAAAATTATATAATACAAATTTATATTAGATAATATACAAATTATAATACATAAAGTCAAATATTCAAAATAAACTAAGTAAAATTCAAAAAATCTAAAAATGAATCAACCTTGTGTGCGAAATGGTGATTGAAGTGGTAGACAACCAGCGGTGACAGCGGAAGCGTGGCGGGACAGCAGCGGACCAGCGAAGGAGAGGAGTACAGCAATGAAACAGTACCTTCCACCAATGGAAGGAAAAAAACAATATAAGAACGAAATTTGTAAAGTAAAGTGAACTGAAGAGAATGAAATGGGTTTAAGAAACTCACAATGGAAGCAAGGAACTGAAGATGCAGAGAAGCAAGGAACTCACAGAGCGCAGGAACAGTGAAAACGAGCAAAAGCGGAGAAGAAAGTGTGAAAGTGCAGTGGCGCACTTCAAATTTTAGGGTAAAAACATTTTACAAATGCGGTTTTAACAAATAGCCGCATTTGTAAAACAAACTAATTTCAAAAATGTCACCGCGTTTTTAACAAATGCGTTTTAGCGCGAAGTCGCATTTGGAAAGGAGTATTCCTTTCATCATTTTGCACTAGTGAGAAGTTTTTGTATAAATGTTGTTTGCATCTTTCCTTGAAGATTTGTAGAAGTCATCACTATGAGTATTTTTTAAAGTTGTTTTCTTTGAAATTTGTGATTCCACCTTAATGGCTAGGTGAACTGTAACATCCCTCAAAGTCTTTTCATATTTATATAATAAAATAAGTGTAACATCCCGCCAAAATGCTTTTCATATTTATATAATGAAATAATGGTAAAACCATAATATCGAAGTGAACATAAATATATATATGTAATGAAATTTCTCCTCACAGGGAGTTTAATACATGACCAGTCAGTTTTCCAAAACTTAAACAAATACAGCAAAATAAAAAAAATAGGTGATCTCCTAACAGAAAAGGGCGATCTCCTATCAGAAAAAGGCGATCTCCTATCAGACAACAGAAAAAGGGTGATCGCCTAACAAAAACAGAAACAGGCAATCTCCTTCCGGCGACCACTCACTGAGGAGCTCTCCTTCCTGCAACATCATCTGCTCCCGTGTAAATTATACACGATCATCACAGTTTTAAGAAAAACAGCCACAGAACCAAACACGCACGGTAAGCTAGATATTTTAAAGAGAATTTGGATATGAAAATTTTAACACACTCACGTAAAATCCATCAATTTTCCCATTCATTTCACACACTTCACAATTTCATCAAGTGTTATTTGTTTCACATAAAACATCAAGTGTCTATTAATTTCAAAGTTTCTCATTTCTCACGTCAGACTTCCACTGAATCAACACACATAGACATATACCGCACCACTGTAAAGTCCACACAGGACAGCTAGTAAAGTCCACACAGGACAGCTAATGAAGTCCACACAGGACAGCAAGTAAAGTCCACACAGGACAGCAAGTAAAGTCCACACAGGACAGCTAGTAAAGTCCACACAGGACAGCAAGTAAAGTCCACACAGGACAGCAAGTAAAGTCCACACAGGACAGCTAGTAAAGTTCACACAGGACAGCAAGTAAAGTCCACACATGACAGCAAGTAAAGTCCACACAGGACAGCAAGTAAAGTCCACACAGGACAGCTAGTAAAGTCCACACAGGACAGCAAGTAAAGTCCACACAGGACAGCAAGTAAAGTCCACACAGGACAGCTAAAGATCATCAATTCACCCAATGCACCATACAACACTTAAATGAACGATTCCGACCACAGCAACAATTGTATCAAGGTTCAGATTTTCGAATATAACATTTAAATCTCAAATAGTTTCAAACAACACAAAAACAGGGGAGTTCGTAAAACAACGCCAAAACTGGCGATCTCGTCCAAAAACAGGGGATTATGCAATAACAGTTGAAAACCGGGGACCACGTCGCCCCATCATCTCAATCATCTAATATAAGGTTTTCGTTGGAAATAAGGCTAGCTTCCCTTACCTGGACTTGCGCAAAACACCAAGAGCTCCAAAACCCACCGAGCTTAAAGGTGCCTTAGCTCTGTTCTAGCGTCCTGACGGAAACTCGCAGAGAACTCCCCAGGTGTCCAAGGGCAGTCGTCGCTCGTTGTACTGGTGCTTGAGGATGCCTGAATCGCAGCGCGAAGGAGAGAAAAGAGGAGGATGAAGGTAAACTCACTCTGTCACTCTTGAACCACAGCCCCGTTCTCTCCTATCAGAAGTGAGTTTTTAAAACTAAGCCAACTTGCCCAGAAATGCCACTGCCCCCTGCCCACTCTGCAGGAAAGCTTGCGTGCACACTTCCTTGAACAGTATGACCACGTGGGTTTCTGCGCATACCAACTCTCTGATGCTAACTATTCTAAAACACCCTTTTTGTCTACATGTCGCGCGTGCAGGACGTCTCAGGCTGGGAGCCTGGGTCCCACCTTATCTGTGTGAAACTCGACATCGCGCGATAACCTTCCACCGATGACCGCTCGCGCGATGACTATCCACTGATGTCTCATCCTGGCGAACGATCGATGTCTCACCCTGGAGGACCACCGATGTCTCACCCTGGCAGACAACCGATGTCTCACCCTGAAGGACCACCGATGTCTCACCCTAGCAGACCACCGATGTCTCACCCTGAAGGACCACCGATGTGTCTCTCGCCCTGGCGATCCCGCATGTCTCTCGCCCTGGCGATGCCCGCATATCACTCGCCCTGGCGATGCCCGCATGTCTCTCGCCTCGGCGATGACTGATGACACATCGCCACGCCTTGCTGAAGGTTCTTCATCCCACTATGTTACGTCCAAGGTATCACCTCCACATGGCTTGGTGACGTCGGTAGCTTCACATTTCCAAGAATAGATCAGTAATACTCCTCCTGCGCCCATGCATGCAACACTAAGGACGATTTCTTATGCTCAAGCATAGAGCTTCGCATGCACAGCGTATCTGGGGCTTAACCCACACCTTGATACGTGTGGTTTTTGGAACCCACTATGGTTAATCCAGCATCTTGACCACATACTACGTGCACTCCCGTCGATCACGTACACCATAGGCGATTGGCGGTCATGTCTCCTCTAGGCGACAGGCGATTATGTGCCAGAGAAGTCGGAGATCGCCTCCGTCTTCAATAACGGCGATCTCGTAGAAGACTTCTAAGCTACACTTTTCTTCCTTTACTCTTCTTGATCCACATGTCTTCCTCGAGCACACCCACGTGATTACCTCACGATAAAGTCATCGCACCTGACTACTTGGTTAATACAATGGTCAGCCGACCAACCTCTACCAGCTGACCCCAGATCTTGGGCGACGTCCGAGGTCCGACTACTACGAAACTTCATTTACCAACTCTTTGTATTTTAAATAATAACATCTTCTGAAATTATTTAAATATAACACTTTTATTCCAATTAAAGTTTCTAGGTCCTTACATGAACCAACTTCTTTAAAGAAGAGTACTCATATACTTCTACAACATCTCGAATTTCTCACCTCAAACCACTCACAAACATAGTTATCTTTGACTCATCACTATTAGGCATATTAATTTTAGTCAAAGTTGTTTCTAAATCCTCAAAATATTCCTTTACCGTCCTAGGTCCTTGATGAAGCCGTTGGAGCTTCAACAAGTGTTCCTTCCTATCAGGAGGAACAAACCGCGCACGTATACATGTTTTCATACTAAGAGGCCATGGTTGGCCTCTTGTTTAGCCCAATATCCATTACAGTTTGTTGCCACCATTGGTTGGCATAAAATAAAAAAACTAGGGAAGGTAACCTAACCTTTTGGTCCTCGGTGACCTTATACACATTAAAGAGATGTTCAACTTTAGCTTCCCATTCTAATTACAAAGTAGGGTCATTAGACCCACTAAAACTAGGTAACTTTACAAAATCAAAAGAATGTTGTGGTTGGTGGTGGTGTTGATGGTTCCGTTTTGCAAAAGTGTGCACTCGCCAATCATGTTCTTGACTCCCATAGTGCATGGATGGTCTAGGTGCTCTTGGCGGCTCCAATCTGCTTTCTTGATTTTGCCTCTCTTGAGCTTCTTCTAGTCTTTGCAATCTTTTCGCTAGTTGGCTTATTTCCTCGTCTTTGTGGACCATTCGCTTATTGACCTCCACAAGTTCACCCAAAAGGTGGGCTTTGTGATATGATTGCAATTTTGAAGATCACCTAAAGACAAATGATCCATAATTTTTGCACAAAGGAAACAAACAATTAGTGAAAACAATTTAAACACTCCTCACGTTTGTGTCACTTTTGGTGAAATTCAAGAAGAGAACACTCAAAGCACTTCAAAGAAATTCTTCCACTTCACAAAAGGTCTTTCTTGAGGTTGAAAACTCTCAAATGAAAAAGGTCAAAGCCTTAATCATTTGATCTTAATGGAAACCGCAACAAAACTTAAGAAGAAAATAAAAATAAAATCAAGAAAAGCTTAACCAAGAAAAAGGCTAAACCAAATTTGAGAAAGAGATTTAGACAAAACTTTGAAGAAGGACAAGCAAGAAAAAGGCACACAAAAAGACTCTAAGATACTTACTTAACCCTTAAACTATGAAGATTTACTTTTCTAGAATCTTGTCAAGGTAAAATGATAAAATTCCACAATGATGAAATCAATTTGCCAAATAAAATGAATCCACTTTGTAGAAAGATAATTTGGACAACAAGGAATGTGATGTCTTGTGTCAATTTTTTTTTATACTTGTTTTTAGTTTATGGAGTTAAGGTGTCCATAATTCATGTCATGCATATTTTCATTCACTTCCAATTGTCCAAAGAGGTTTGGGATTCAAATTAAATGAACACTTGAAATCTATGTTTGGAACTAAATCTACTTTCACTTAAACAAAATTTCTAGTTACTTTGATATCTTCACAATTAAAAGCAAAATAAGTAGAAGCAAAATAAAGACTCCTAGAACACTAAGAACATATGACTCAAAGCAAAAAGAGGCAATAACAAAAAACACAAAATAACAATCCCAAAAGCGAAACAAAGCTATGGAAATTAAAAGGCCGAATGGAATTGCAAGAAAGAATAAAGGGCTAAAATTAAATTGCAAGAATGTAAAGACAAGAAATTAAAGGTGCAAGAAAGTAAAGTGCCAAATCAACTCAAAGCAAAATAAAGCTCAAAGAACCAAAGCTCTGATAACCACAACAAAACTAAGAACTTTAAAAAAAACAAGAAAGGCTCAAAACAAAGAGAGCTAAACCAAATTGGAAGAAAAGATTTTGACAAAACTTTTAAAGGAAGACAAGCAAGAAAAGCGCACAAAAAGACTCCAAGACACTTACTAAACTTTTAACAATGAAACTTTCTTTAGAAATTTCTTAAAGCAAAAGGATCAAAATTCCACAATTGTTGAAATCAATTTGCCAATCAAGATGAACCCCAATATTGAAATGTTGCTCTTTGAAAAAAATTTGGAAACTCAAGTTCTTGTTTTGTGTTTCAAGTGGCATCCCTCTACACTTATCTTGGAGAATCCACCATCCAATTGGCATGTCCATCCTCTCATTCCATCATCCATAAGCTTCCTTTTCCTTCATCTTTGTTTTTTTTTTCATCTTCCATTCCATCAATCCTCTTGTTATATGTTCTTGTTTATTACATCTCTTCCATTCGGTCATCATCTTTTTGTTGTTTCCTTTATGTTATTTTAATTTCCGCCCTTGCATCATTGTCACCCATATTCTTATGTTTTTCTCTTTGCCCTTGTGAAGTGAACTTTCACACTTACTTAACCACTTGGAGTTTCAAAGTGTGTTTCAGCAAAAGATATAGGGGATACTCTTGAAAGAACTCATAAAGATTCAAGGGATGCTATGTTGGACAAAGAAAGCTTCTCCTCTGGATCATCCTCCACAGTTTCCAAAATAAATATGTGTCTAATGGCAAAAGAAGATTCTGCATCAAATAATGTAAGTACAACTTCCTCATCTAAATGTAATAGTTATTTTCAACTTCTTGAGGCCTTCAATGAGACTCATGAAGAAGCTCAAAGGTTGACCCTTTTAAACATTCGGTTGAAAAATAAAAAAACCTGGTTGAAAAATAGAGTTAAGGTCTTGGAAGAAGAATTGGATAATTTCAAAAGTGATTTTGAAAACTTAGAAATGATTTATCAAAGTTCTTGTTGCAAGTGTGAATCTAGTTCTTGTGAAAACTATGAATCCTTTCAAAAGAAGGTGTTTTATCTTGTGAAAGTTGTGGAAAGAACTTCAAAAGGAAAATCCAACTTTGAGAATGTCTTAGCATCTCAGAATTGTGTTTTTGGAAAATCCGGTCTTGGATTTAATCAACATAGCAAGAACAGTGGCTTGTTGAAACCTTTTTCAACCATCACAGAAAATCAACCGATTAAAAAGTCAAAACAACCGGTTGTTTCTTATTTTTACTGCATGAAAAAGGGTCATTCTATGAGATTTTGCAAAGTTCATAAAATTCTTGTTCCCAGAGGCATTTTAAAGTGGGTTCCTAAGAATCCTAAGGTTCCTAACAACAAAAATAACCTTTATGGACCCAAATTTGTTATGGGACCAAACCTTGCCACTTGATTGTGTTGTGTGCAGGAATTCTTGGTGAAAAACCAACATTTGTGGTACTTGGACAGTGGCTACTCCAAGCATATGCAAGGTGTTAGAATTTATGGCTAAAACAAGAGGGGGGGTGAATTGTTTTTGAAAGCTTTTCGCAAATGTTTAGTTAAGAATGAATTCCTTTATCAATTCACACAAACAAAGATCAGAGAAGCCAAAAGAAATCAAGCTTTCAAAATAAGCAACAAAAAATCAACTAGTTGATATTACGATATAACCGATTGATATTATTACAGAGTTAATAGCAATGTTATATATCAAAATTATAATCGATTGCAAGAACAATATAACCGGTTGTTTATATTAGATACAGAAATATTATCAAGCTAAACCAAGACTGATAAAGAGAGAATCACACAGAGCAATTATACTAGTTCCCTCAACCCCTGAGCTACATCTAGTTCTTCAGAAACACCTTCTGAGTTCCAGTATGTAAAACACAACCGTTTACATATACACAACAACAACAAGAGAGGATATTTTAACCTAAGATCACACGCGCTCTCTTCAACACACCATACACCTTTAAACCAGAACACCCTCTGATTTTAAAGGATTTCACACACTTACAAGAATTGAAAGAATACAATCTCAGGAACAAAGAAAGGAATAGAAAACACCTGGTTTAAACGTTCCTAGATTCGTGTAATGATCAAAATATCAGCTAGTTGAGCAATCTTTAAAACTTCAGCAAAAACTCTTCAAAAAACTTTTTCAAATTTCTGTGGAACTCTCTTTTGCAAACTCTTTCTGTATCTCAAAATGTATTTCACTTTTTTCTATATATTTTCAAAAGATAAGAGAGTCTCTATTTATAAACCTCACAAAATGCCCGTTTGAATCTGTTAGAAAGTCCAGTTGTTATTGGTAAAACAGATTTTCAAAATTCAACCGATTGAAGTTTCAAAATAACCGATTGATTCGATTAAGGTTGTTATAAAGCAGTTAAAAAACCCAACAAACAGGCCAGTGAGGAACAATCGGTTAAAACGAGAAAATAACCGGTTGTTTATCACTTAGCTTTTAAAAAAACATTTTCTCTTTTAAAACAAGTTGCTTAAGCTAAGATTTTGAATCAAGAACAAATAAAACAAATTATAAAACAAAACCAAAATATCTAAACCTAACTTCATCAGCAACCAAGCTCTGCACAGATTCTTCACAGATTTGATTCATCAAAGCCTTTGGTTCCAACACAAGGGACTTGTCCAAATTCATAAACATCATCCTAAAGTAAGAATACTTGGAAAAGGCACCATAGGAAAGGAAAACAATTTTTTTATTCATGATGTATTCTATGTGGAAGGGCTCAAACACAATCTCCTCAGCATAAGCCAGCTGTGTGACAGAGGATATCAAGTCACCTACAAGACAAACTCTTGTGAGATTTGCCTACCAAATTCAAAGGAAGTGTTGTTGTTTGGTAAAAGACTTAATAATGTCTATCTTCTTGATATTTCAAATTCCTCTTACATAGGTTGTCTTTTATCAAAACATGAGGAATCATGGCTTTGGCATAGAAGGATTGCTCACATATATATGCATCATTTGAATAAAGTGATTTCTAATGATCTTGTGGAAGGTTTTCCCAAACTCAAGTTTGAGAAGGATCATATATGTGAAGTTTGTCAAAGGGAAAACAAACCAAACATTCCTTTAAATTGAAAAACATGGTTTCCACTTCAAAACCTCTTGAATTACTTCACATGGATCTATTTGGTCTTTCAAGAACAATGAGCCTTAGTGGAAACTATTATGCTCTTGTTGTGGTTGATGATTTTTTCAGGTTTACATGGACACTCTTCTTGGAATCAAAGAGTGATGCTTTTTCTACATTCAAGAAGCTAGCCAAGAGGCTACAAAACTCCGGCTGCAGACACATTTAAGCCATCTACAGTGATCATGGTGGAGAATTTCAAAATGAAAAGTTCAGCTCATTCTGTGATAAGTTTGGCATCTTTCACAGCTTCTCTACACCAAGGACACCACAATAGAATGGAGTAATAGAGAGGAAGAATAGATCGCTTGAAGAACTGGCCAAAATTATTCTCAGTGAATCATCATTGCCAAAGTATTTCTGGGTGGATGCAGTAAGCACAACAAGCTATGTGATGAATAGGGTTCTCATCAGACCTATTCTGAAAAAGACACCTTATGAATTGCTCAATGGGAGAAAGCCTAATGTTGCTCATCTAAAGGTATTTGGTTGTAAATGCTATATTCTGAATAGGGGTGGCAAAGCGGGTCGACCCATCCCGCATTCCCGCATGCAGGTTGGCCCACAGGCTTGCAGGCCGGCCCATTTTTTTTTTTTAACATAGAGGAGGAGTGGAGGCAGCAGCGAAACGACACAAGCAGCAGTAGTGCGCAACAGTTGTTGGCGAAGCCATGCGAAGTCGCAAGCGACGGTGCTGCAAAGGAGAATACGTTGTGTGTTGTGTGCGTTTTCTGGAACATTGTAGTTGCGTTGTGTTTTGAGTGAAAACCTAATTTTCTTTCACTTAAAGTTGTCACTCCTCCACTGGGTTGTGTTTTGAGAGAAAACCTAATTTTCATTCACTCAAAGTTGCCACTCCTCCATTGGAACATTGCTGCCAAGTCAATTATTTATTTTTTATTTTTTTGCGGGCTAGCCCGCTCCGCCCCGCAGCTGGCCCGAGTGGGCCGCGGATTATGTGAGGCGGGCTAATGCGGGTCAGCGGGTCAAAAAGTTCAGCCCGCCCCGCATTTTTTACCACGAGCCGCGGGCCAGCCTGCAGGGCCCGCCCCGCTTTGCCACCCCTAATTCTGAATAATGGCAAAGACAACCTCGGTAAGTTTGATGAGAAAGAAGATGATGGTATCTTTCTTGGTTATTTCTTATCTAGTCATGCTTATAGAGTCTATAATAAACGACTCATGACTGTTGAAGAATCTATGCTTGTTATTTTTTATGAAACTAACAATTTAGAAAAAGGTCCAACAAAGATCTATGCAGAACAAGATGAAAAGAATATCTTTCTGAAGAATCTGGAAAACTTTCCAGAAAATCAACCAGTTGATTCTGCGAAACAACCGGCTAAAAATCTGCAAACGGATGAGCTTCCTAAAGAGTGGAGGATTCTAAGAGATCTCTTTATTGACAACATAATTGGACATATTCACAAAGGTGTCTCTACACGAAGAATAGTATCAAACTTCTGTGAGCATATGGCATTTGTCTCCAATCTTGAACCTAAGACAATCAATAAAGCTCTTAAAGATGAAAATTGGATTTCAGCTATGCACGAGGAGTTAAACCAATTTGTCAGAAATGATGTATGGTTTCAGGTGCCTAGGACAGATTAGATGAATGTTATTGGAACAAAGTGGGTCTTCAGGAACAAGCTTGATGAGGTTGGTGTGATCACGAGGAGCAAAGCTCGGCTGGTTGCAAAAGGGTACAATCAAGAAGAAGGAATCGATTATGATGAGACGTTTGCACCTGTGGCCAGACTGGAAGCAATGCGACTGTTGCTTGCCTTTGCCTGTATGAGTGACTTCAAGTTGTTCCAAATGGATGTGAAAAATGCCTTTCTATGGAGATGTAAATGAAGAAATATTTGTCTCACAACCACTTGGCTTTGAAGATCCTACATATCCAAATCATGTGTACAAGTTGAAGAAAGCTTTGTATGGTCTCAAACAAGCACCAAGGCAATGGTATGAAAGGTTAAGCAACTTCCTTCTGTCTCACAACTACGAAAGAGGGAAGATTGATAAAACTTTTTTCATTAAAAATTCAAATTCTGCTGTTATACTTGTACAAATATACGTTGATGATATTATCTTTAGGGCAACTAATGATAAATTGTGTGAAGAATTTGTGGCAGCTATGTAGGGGGAGTTTGAGATGTCTATGATGGGGGAACTCTCCTTCTTCCTTGTTTTACAGGTCAAGCAAACCAAATAGGGTATCTTCTTAAGTCAATCAAAATACTGCAAAGAGGTTCTTAAAAGGTTTGAAATGGAGAATTGCAAGGAATCCTCAACACCAATGGCAAAAAATTGTTACATGGATGTTGATATGGCCGAGGTTGCTGTTGATCAAACAAAATGTTCTTGCCGGTTGACCTGGTCGCCGGTAGTCTACGGAAGAGCTCTGACTTTGTGTTCCTTTTGATGAAACCTGCACTTTCTTTAGTGGTTGAATTGTTGTACCTGTTGAGATAGAGGGCACCCTAACAGTCGGTCATACTCCGACGATCAAGTTAGTACAGGGCTTATAATAAACAAGATTCAAGTAGTATCAAGTTTAGGGCTTAGAGAAAGCGTTAGAAATAGCGTACCGTAACCAGGGATCTGGAGTCCCTTTTATAGAGTGCCGCTAGGTTACCTCTTGCAGTAACAACTTCTGTTACGAGAATCTTATCTCGAGTAAGGACATATTCAATGAGAGAAGATTCCGCTTCAGTGTGTGTAATCGTAACAGCACAGCTGCACAGAATCTTATCTCCTAAGAGTGTATCAAATCGTAACAGAATAACCACTTGGATACCCACTTGGGTATCGTTCCCCAGGATCAACTCTGTTTTCAAGTACATTTACATGCTTTTACGTGTTACTGTACCATGCATATGCCATTCGTATCCTGTATGCCAATGTTCTATCAAACCCTAGCACACTTGGGCTTAAGTTGATAGAGTATGTCTTACTTATGCTAGACCCAAATGCACTGTATGCACCCCTAGGCCCATTTAACACACTTTCACAGACCTACCAGGCCTTATATGTGAAATATTATGTCAATGCATGAATGAGAATTAATATGCACATACCTGAGCCCAAATGGGTGATTCTCACCCCCAACGGCCGAGCTGACCTGCCTGTTCGTAAGTGCTGACATCCGACCACCGAGAATTCAGCTCTACGAGTTCTAGTCCGTATCACAAGCCCTCTAGTCTCAAGCTAAGCTTGCGTCAGCGAGCTTAGCGAAGAAACTAGCTACTCGTCCTTGGCGACTTACGTGTCTTAATGAATGGGATCTTCCTTGTAATCACCTTCCTTTTATAGCCTTCAAAACAATTTCCAATACTTAGTATATATGTATGAACAATTTATTCATGCCATTATGCTTTCCCTTTACATAGCTTGACTAGCACAAGGATAATAATGCATGCTTTCTAATAGCCACGACTACCATGTCTTAATCAACTAATGACAATGCGTTCAATTACCTTATACTAAAATAATGCAAATACCATGACGAAACAACAAATCCAAACACAACAGGATAATTCATAATGTATTTCAAGCAATGGACATAAGTAACTATCTTAACAAGATAATTATTCGGATTCAATGTGACAAATTACCGTGCTCTTGACATAATCATCTTCAGGACGACCTATACCTCGTGGCTATAGAGGGCGTCCCACTTTACCTTTCCTTCACACATCCCTCCTTCAAGGTAGGGATGGCTGACTTGGGCGTGTGATTCTCTCCTCAAGTCTTGATGCAAATCAAGACCACACAAAGATGACCAAGGATGCCACATATGAAGGGTCATCTCAACAATCAAAGGAGGACCTCATAAGAGGAAGAATGGGCTATCCGCCAAAGCACCTAAAGTTCTTCCTACTAGTCTTCTTAAAGATTAGGATATTATGTAAATAATTTGGGCTTCTCTTGAGGGTTCCAAAATAGTAGAATAAGGAGAGTGGGCCCAAGCCCAAGAAGGCCAAGCCCAACAATCCCAAGCCTAACTCATGATCTCAACACCTACCATATCTCAGAGGTTTACTAGGAGTAGGGCAAAGACTTTGGGTGATAAGCATCTCTTTTTGTAATTTCTTTAGAGTAGTTTTTAGTAGAACATAAATGGAAGATGTAGATATAAGAATAGCGGGTACCAATGTACAAAGGTAAGTCACACCTTCCATGTGACATAAAAAGAAGATGTAGGTATAGATTTAGGAGGTGCCAACGTGAGAAACCAAGTCACACCTTCCTTGTGACATGTGTTTAGGTGCCAAATTCAAATGTTTCTCATTTGAAATTTCCCACCTTAATTTCAGCCCTCTCACACTATAAATAGAGGTGCTTGGCTCATGTAAAAACACATTGAATTTGAAGTAAAGTTACTATACACATTTTGTGTGAGAGTAGTGAGAATTGTTCTCCTAACCTAGTCTTATCTTGTGAGTATTTTGGGAGCTCTCAAGTGGCGGGGACAACACTTATCTTGAAGTCTATTCACCTTCAAGTGGCGTGAACCATATTCCCTAGCTTCAACCACATAAGTTTTCCTATCTTTCATATTCCAATTCCATTTCCATTCCATGTCAATTTTTAAATATGTTTTGTTCATGTATTCTTGATTCCAATCGGTTGTCTTGCTTTGTTTGATGATTCTAATAAGCTCAATTGTCTTTAATTGTGTTTCTATTCGGTTCATTTTAATTACCTTTTGTTCTTGATTCCGCTCCATTAATTGTCATTCAAATTCATTTATACTTGTGTTTTTCCTTTGGTCATTGGAAATGAACTTTCACATCTACTTAACACTTGTTAAGTTAATGTCCAGTGGGAATTTTTCTTAGACTTCTCACCTTAATTGCTTAAGAATCTTGATCCTAATTCTAAGAAAGTGTCACGTAATGAATCAATCTAAAATCAACTCACATCAAGTCTATTCCAAAATTTTCTATGTCGATGTGGGTTACACTATAACTTTTACCTACATTCTCAGGGCGTGTAGTCTTACACAGACAAGCTGACATCCCTAGTTTAAACAATTTCAGTTACAAATTCCCTTGTTTCACCTAAGCTCAGTGTTCCACTGAGACAGAGTCATTTTCATGGTCCAGGTTCAAACCTAAATGACGGCGAGTTGTAATCAGGGGCACACACGCCCGAAATTTTGCAGAGTGGAAGGTCTGTGCGCCTGAGTTTCTGTAACATCCCGCCAAAAACTATTCATATTTATATAATGAAAATAAAGGTAACAAATAGATTGAAGTGAATAAAATTATATATATGTAATGAAGTTTCTCCTCACAGGGAGTTTAATACAAATTCGGTCAATTTTCCAAAAACGTAAACAAAATTACATTAAAATAGAAAGACAGGCGATCTCCTAACAGCAAAGGCGATCTCCTATCAGAGAACGGCGATCTCCTATCAGACAACAGAAAAGGGGTGATCACCTAACAGAAATAGAAATAGGCGATCTCCTTCCGGCGACCACTCACTGATGAGCTCTACTTCCTGCAACCTCGTCTGCTCCCGTGCAAAAATACACGATCATCACAGGTTTTAGAAAACAACCACATAACAATACAAAGGGTAAGCTAGATGTTTTAAAAACCTTAAATATGAAACTTTAAATCAATAGAAAACATGAATCTTCACGTCATTCATAATCCAGATCAGTTTCAACCATCAACATTTCCATATTCCACAATACTCGTCAAGTGTCTATTTGCTACTTTCAATATTCATGGTTCACACGTCAGACTTTCCACTGACTCATAAGATATAGACACATGACTCCACTTCCGGAAGACTCGTGCGTTGACTCAGGCCCAGAGATCTGCACCTGTCATACCACACCACTGTGAAATCCACACAGGGTCGCTGTGAAATCCACACAGCCATGCGCATACATAGTCTCAATATCATCACTCTCCCGGTATGACAGGGTTAATTCATATAACAGGCCGAGCTCGTTCTTTTTCACACGACTCACCCATTCATATGAACCTCCTTCGACTCTCCACAACTGAATAACTTCGTCTATGTGATTCCATTATATCAGCAGAGTCAGGATATCTCCTTCTAGACAGGCCCCTAGTCAATACACATTTCACACGATCTTACACGGTATTTTCTTTCCTGAAAATACTATGCCTTGATCCCACATTCACCACAACCAATACATCATACAACACTGAATGAACGAATCAGTCACAGCAACATTCATTCCACGGTTCAGATTTTCAAATATCACATGTATTTCACATTTAAATCTCAAACAGTTTTCAAACAGCACTAAAACAGGGGAGTTCGAAAAACAACGCCAAAACCGGCGATCACGTCCAAAACAGGGGATTTCGAAATTTGTATTTAAAACCGGCGATCACGTCGCCCAAACACATAAGAATAGAACATCATGAAAAGAATATGAAACCGGCGACCACGTCGCCCTCACTTCAGAAACAGCAAATCTATGGCTTTTATTGAAAATAAAGCTAGCTTCCCTTACCTGGACTTGCGCAAAACACCAAGAGCTCCAAAACCCACCGAGCTTAAAGGATGCCTTGGCTCTGTTTTAGCGTCTGGTTTGTAGAACTTGCAGAGAACCTCCCAAGTGCTCTATGGCAGTCGTCGATAGCCAAGCAGGAACGTGATAGGGCCTGAATCGCAGAGTGAAGGAGAGAAAAGAGAAGGATAAAGGTGAGCTCACTCTTTCACTCTTGAACCACTGAAAACGTTCTTTTTCCTCTCAGAAGTGGGTTTTTGTATCTTAAACCAACTTGCCCACAAAAGCCGCTGCCACAACCCACTCTACAGGAAGCTTGCGTGCACGCTACCCTGAACAGTACGTCTACGCGTGCCTCTGCGCAGGCTAACACTCTGAGGTCACTATTCTGAACCACCCTTTTTGTCTACGTGGCGCGCGTGTAGGACGTGTCATGCTGGGAGCCTGGGTCCCACCTCATCTGTGTGAAACTCGACATCGCGCGATAACCTTCCACCGATGACCTCTCGCGCGATGACTATCCACCGAGACCTCATCCTGGAGGACGACCGATGTCTCTCCCTGGGAGACGACCGATGTGTCTCTCATATCGGCGATGACTGATGTGCCTCATCCCGGGGATGACTGATTCCTCACACTGGCAGACCACCGATGTCTCACCCTGGCAGACCACTGATGTCTCACCCTGGAAGACAATCGATGTCTCAGCCTGGCAGACCACCGATGTGTCTCCCATCCTGGTTGATGACCGATGTTCCTCTCATCCTGCTGGCGATCTCTTATCGCCCTTGTGTGTGACGAGAACACATACTCTGCTCACTGATGTCATATCGTCATACCTTGCTGAAGGTTCTCCATCCCACTATGTTACGTCCAAGGTATTACCTCCACATGGCTTGGTGGCATCGGTAGCTTCACATTTCCAAGAGTAGATCAGCACTACTCCTCGTGCTCCCATGCATGCAACACTAAGGATGACTTCTTATGCTCAAGCATAGAGCTTTGCATGCACAGCGTATCTAAGGCTTAACCACACCTTGATACGTGTGGTTTTGTGGAACCCACTCTGGTTGATCCAGTATCTTGACTACGTACTACGTGCACTCCCGTCGATCACGTACACCATAGGCGATTGGCGGTCATGTCTCCTCTAGGAGACAGGTGATTATGTCCCAGAGAAGTCGGAGATCGCCTCCGTCTTCAATAACGGCGATCTCGTAGGAGACTTCTTAGCTACTCTTTTCTTCCTTTACTCTTCCTGATCCACGTGCCAGCCGATCGACCTCTACCAGCTGACCCCAGACGTTGGGCGACGTCCGATGTCCGACTACTACGAAACTTCATTTACCAGCTCTTTGTATTTTAAATAATAACATCTTCTGAAATTATTTAAATATAACACTTTCATTCCAATAAAATTTTCTGGGTCCTTACAGTTTCTATGTACCTATTCAAAGGCTCGAGCCACAACGCTAATGAGCGGTGACTTGAGAGTCGCAATGTACCTGTTCAATTGCTCGAGCCACAACGGTGTCGAGCGGCGACTTGAGAGTCGCAATGTATCTATTCAATTGCTCGAGCCACAACAGTGGCGAGCGATGACTTGAGAGTCACAATGTACCTGTTCAATTGCTCAAGCCACAACAGTGGCGAGCGGCGACTTGAGAGTTGCAATGTATCTATTCAATTGCTCGAGTTACAACAGTGGCGAGCGATGACTTGAGAGTCGCAATGTACCTGTTCAATTGCTCGAGCCACAACGGTGGCGAGTGGCGAATTTAGAGTCACAATGTACCAGTTCAATATCTCGAGCTACAACGGTGGCGAGCGACGACTTTAGAGTCGCAATGTATATACACAATTCCAAACTTGGAGTGTCCCCAAGAGGAAAATACCTTTGCTTATTGAAGCACGCAGGGCGCTTTCGCGGATGTCTTTCCGGCCAAGTCGCCATCCTGCGTGTCAACATAGTATAATGACAAATCATATTCCATAAATCATTTTCCATTGGGCGACCTCGTTAAAAAACCCTTGTGAGGGAAAAAGAGTGTCCCCTTTTTTGTTTATAAAGGACAATATACATTAGCTAAAATAAAATTTGAAATCAGCTATCAACGGCGATCTCCATGCGTGAGTCTTCTTTAATTTCTGGGGGTTGAGTGGTGACTACACACACCCCTCATTTGTTCTTCAGGCTGTTTTCATATCACTTGCGTGTCGTCCTCTGGTCAAACTTGATTACAATTACGCCTCCCTCGGGGGAGGGCAATTTCATCTTCATGTTCCTCGATTATGGAAGGTCTACCCAAAAGGATGTTGTACGCTGATGTGGCATTAACAACCAAGTACCTTATGTTGACGGTGCAGGAGTTGTTGGGACGGTGGAGGCAAAAGTCATAGAGAAATTTGTTTAAGCACGAGTGAGCAGTGACAATGCGAGGTAAAAAATAGGGTAAATAAATATATTACAGCAGTTATGAGAAACAACCAGTGTAATATAACTATAGTATTTTGTAAAACTTTTTTTTGACTCTTAAAGACATATTACACCAGTTATGCCTAGAGCCAAATTATGGTCTTTTAAAACTGTGTTTCAACTCTCAAGCACATATTACACCAGTTGGATAAACCAATTGGTGTAATATGTATACCGCCAAATTATGTTTTTTGAAAACTTTTTTTTTTAACTCTTAGGGACATTACACCGAGTGGATGAACCAACTGGTATAATATGTCTATCGCCAAATTATGTTTTTTTTAAAAAACTTTTATTTTAACTCTTACAGACATATTACACTGGTTGGATGAACTAACCGATGTAATATGTCTAGTGCTAAATTAATTTTTTTTTCTATGAAAAAAACATATTACACCGGTTGGTCCATATAACCTGGGTGATATATGTCAAATATTTACATAAATGTCACCACGTTTTTATTTACACCAGTTCTCAATATGCGCTAGTGCGAAGGTCACATACTACTTACTATTTGTGGTAAATATATATTAATTAAATTGATGTAACATATTAGTTATATTACAATCATTTTAAAACGAAATACTATATGTTTTTAAGATATTATAATAATTATGGTATTTAACTCTACATTTTCTCGGTGAAAGATAGCTACTTTTATGTAAAAGAATATAATTATACTATTTATTTAAAAGAATATTATTTAGACTTGTGAATTTTATGGTGATTAAAATTAGATATAAGTTGAAATGTAATTGTATAAATATGTGTATAGTTGTTGTAGTATGTGTATGATTGTTAAAGTTTCAAATATAATTTCAAAAGTATAAAGATAATATAGAATATTTGAGTTGGTACGTGAATTTTAAATGTAAAGCAAATTGATTGGTTGTAATGTCCCAAAAAATTCTAGCTAACTATAGATATATAGATATTAGTTTGTGAACAAATGATCAATAATATTTTTATATGATTTTATTCTTTATACCTCAAAATACTATATACAATATAAATCTCTCTAGCAGTTTTGTTTAGTCTTTCTGTTACTACTTTTAGTATCAAGTGTTGGAATTGAAACTAACACATGTTGGAATTGAAACTAACACATATTGGAATTGAAACTTGGGCTAAATTGTATTTAATGTATTCAAACTTTTATTAAGACTGAAGTTTTTTGTCTCTTGAAGAGTGAAGATTATGTTGTCTTAGTGTGTGTATGAGTTTGATTTCGTTGTATGGGTATTGATACAAACACAGCAACCAGCAGGTGACAAAGGACACATCAAGCATTTCACAAAAAAGATCAGTTATCTTAGTATACAAAGTCAGGCCCCACTAAAGAGAAATTATGTTTATAAATAATTTGGGCTCACTTTGGGGGTTCAAATAGAAAAATAGGCTAGAGTAGGTTCATATAGCATAAAAGGGAGTGTACATAGGGAAATGGGCTTGAACCAAGCCCACTTTTTCAAGACAAGGCATCAAGGTTTAGGAAGGTTGCCCTACCTTCTAGAAGACCTAGTCAAGGGGCGGTTTTGACCATGGTCAACCCCCTTGGCCACCCCTCCCTCTTTTCCCCTTTTACCCTTCCCCTTCTTGCCCACCAAGGCACCCATTCCTATAAATAGGGTGTCTTCCCTCATGTATTAGGACACATTGAAATTGAATAGAAAAGAAGCTCTGCTTGAGTGAATTTCTAAGTCTGAGTACTCTAGGTTATATGGGTCTTATCTTGGGTGAGTGATATTGCAAGTGGCGGCTCTTGCATCACTTATCTTGGAGTCCCTCTGCTCCAAGTGGCGTGAATTCCCTTATACTCCATAAGTTCTCTGCATCCCTTTCCTCATTTTATTTTCTTTTAAGTTGCACAATTCATCTTCCATTTCCATATATATCGTCTTCTGCTCTTTTATTTGTTCCTTACTTTATATGTCTTCTTTGCCTTTCCTTGTCTTAAATTTTGCTGCATCATTTGTCACCTTATAACTATCTTTTTCTCTTTCCCCTTTTGATTTGAACCTTCACACTTACTTAACCACTTGGTTAAGTTCGTGTCTAGTGAGAATCTTCTTAGGGTTCTCACCTTAAATTGCTAATCCAAAAATTCTAAACAAAAGAGAAACCTTTAAAATGTGCAATCTAAAATCAACTCACATTAGGTATGTAGTTATTTCTTTCCAATCTTTGACCCAAGAATGTTTTAAAAATATTTTAAACTGTTTGAAACTTATTGATAACATTAAGAGAATTTAAAATGCATTGAATTGATATTTTAATATGTTAAAATATTTTTAATTGGAGTCTTTAAAGACTAAAGTGAATATTTGAACTGGTTCATTTATTGAGTCAATTGGTTAAAATAACTTGTGATTTTCAAAAGTTTAGTGAAGCTTTTTCTATCAAATGAAACTTGTTTTCAGAAGATTAAAATTCTTAAGCTTTTAAAAAGTTTGCATTTTAACAAATATAAAACTTGAATTATTCTATCATTTTCACTTTAAGTAAAATCAATAGATTAAAATGAAGTTATAATCGGTTAAAATTGATAGTTTCAGTTTTAAGTATTTTATGGATATTCAACCCCTCGATTCTGAATCAATAGATTATGTGAGGAACACTTGGACAACACATTTTATTAACTTCTAAAATACTCTAGGATAGATGATGATTACGATTGTCAAATCTTATTGTTTAGTGTTAATTTTAGTTTATATGATATTAGTGTATATAAATTTTCACTTTACATAATAAATTTATAATTTCATTTGATGTGGTTAATTTTGTACTATTTTATGAGTACATAGATCACATTTATATGTTTTTTTTTATATTATTTAATCTGGCTAGGGTTTAACTAATACATCGTCATCTATATGAAATTCTTTTTTTGGTACATTTTTACCAATTTGTAACATCTTAGGCAACAATTCGAACCAAGAATTTCATCAATATGACCAATTTTTTTGTTTTTTATTTTCGAGTGTGGAGTATAAGCACGATGAATTGGAGAAAAGCATCATTTATCAAGACAAAAATAAACAATGAATTTTAGTAATAATTGTCGTCAATATGCAAAAACATAGATGAGAGAGTCGTCGTGTATGTTGAATTTTTTTCAACAACTTCATAGACAATGGTTTTAAAATCATCATTGTATGACTTTAAAAACTGTCATCAAAACACCTTTTTAGAGTAGTGCTTCTTTTTACTGAAGTTACTTCTATTAATATACCACTTATATTTAGAGGACTTAATTTCCAATTTTGGAAAGTAAGGATGAAAATATTTATTGAATCCATTGCCAGAGAAATTTAGGAAGCAATTATCAACAGTGTTTTCATTCTTATGGATGTTGCTGGTAAGGAATTTCTTGAAAAACCTTGATTTTATTGGTCTAATGTTGAAAATAAAAAGACTCAACATGATTGTATGAAAAAATATTATAAGATATGCTTTATATTTGATGAATTCTTTAGAATTTCTTACTACAACTCAAGAAAGGAGATTTGGGATATAATAAATGTCACACATGAAGGTACATCAGACATTAAAGAGTCAGGAAGCATGCATTGATCCAAGAGCATGAAATTTTCATAATGTAACAAGGAGAAACGATTGCAAATGTGCAAAAGAACTTTACATTGTAGTCACTTTATTGGATATAGAAATGTTTTTGAAAAGAAGAGTTAAACATCAAGTTGTTGAAATACTTGCATAGGAGTTGGCAACCTATGGTTACTATAATATTATAATCAAAAGGCTTGTCTTCCATGCTTATAACATTCTTGTTTGGAAAATTGAGAGAACACCAGCTAGAAATGAACAAATTGGTTGAACAAGAGTGACAAGAAGAAGGAGGGTCTTGCCTTGAAGACTGATGTAAGTTGATTTTAGAATTGTACATTTTTATGGGTTGCACTTTGTTTATGGTTTTTTATATTAAGCAAAATATGGTGAGAAACCCACTAGACACGAACTTAATCAAGTGGTTAAGTAAGTGTGAAGGTTCACTTCTAGAGAGCAAAGAGAAAACACAATTATATGGTGTTGATGATGACGAAGTGTGGAATTAAAGAGCATATCAAGGAAAGAAAGAAGATGGAAACCGAATAGAAAAAGATGAACACAAGAACATAAAGGAATGAAAAAATAAAAAGATGAAAGGAAAGAGAAGTTTAGGAAGAGGAAGGTGTGGTAACGCCACTTGGAGGGGGAGGAGTCTCCAAGATGAGTGGTGAAGTGATACAACCCAATTAGACAAGGAGATAACCAAGGACATAACAAAAAATTCATAATTAAGTCAGTCGTCTTAGCATCCAAGACAAGGCCCCACCAAACATCAAAAGAACCTTAGCAGAAGAAGAACTGGACATAGGCCAGAGCATCAGATGTTCTTTCTTCTGGTCTTGAAAGAACATCTGATGCTCTGGCCTATGTCCAATTCTTCTTCTGCTGAGGTCCTTCTAAAGTTTGGTGGGGCCTTGTCTTGGATGTTGAGATGACTGACTTAATTATGACGTGTCTGTTGTGTCCGTGGTTATCTCCTTGTCTAGTTGCGTTGTATCATGCCTCCCAAGTTGGAAAGAATTTGACCTCGAATTAAGAGCTCCTGTAAATAACATACTTAGTTTGTTCACAAAGAAGATAGAAACATTTCTAGATTTGAGATGTGAAGCCAACTTATGTTCATTAAGCTTTAGGAGTTCATATGGGTGAGTTCTATATACATGCCATGTTTGGAAAGAATATTTGGGGATGAAATGACTTTCTGGTGAGAATCCTCTTAGAATGTGAGAATCTTTAGAATGATTAGGTAATGAAAAACATAAGGAAGAAGAACACTTTGGAGGTGCAATTTGTACTTCTGTATAGGCCAACATGATTGTTTTTATGGCGTGAAGTGAGGTATTGATACCCATTTTATCTTTTCTATCTTTATCTTTTTTCATTTTATCTTTTTGTTTTCATTTTTATTCGATCCTCATTAACCTCTTTTGGAGAGAGAGGTTTTAACATAATCTTGTGCCCTTGGAAGTTGAAAGAAATTTTATTGGTATGGCCATAATGTAAAATCTTTTTATCATACTACCAAGGCCTTCCCAAAAGCACGTGTGTGGCTTCCATTGGCACAACATCACATAAAACTTCATCTTTATATTTTCCAATGGAAAATGTTATTAGGACTTGTTTATTAACCATTATTTCACCCTCTTCACTAAGCAATTGTAATTTATAGGGCATTGTATGAGAGATAGTGGATAATCCAGGCTTCTCCACTACTCTTGTACTTGCCACATTAGCACAACTACCCCCATCTATGATAATGGAACATAACTTGTTGTTGATAAGGCAGCAGGTGTGGAAAATATTTTCTCTTTGAATTTTATCAAAATGATTTTGAATAGTACCCAACATTCGCCTTAGCACCGATAAGTCACCTTCACAAGGTATTTCACACTCGTCCTCACTTGGGGTTTTTGAAGAGGAAGGGGAACTAGCTCTAGATGATTGGCAACTATGATCACTCATGACTATCCCCCCTTGACCATCATGGTTATTTTTCTTGGAAAATCGGTAGCTAAGTGCCCAAAACCTAAACATTTAAAACATTTTCTACTTGAGGTTTTGGTGGGTGACTTAGGGGTAGAGGTGGAAGGGTCTTCTTTAGGAACTCTATGGTGGGAAGTGGTTTCTTTTGAGAAATTGGAATGATATGTTTTAGTAGAAGTTTTATTTTTATCCTTCCATGAAGATTTGTAGAAGCCATCATCATGAACATTTTTAAAAGATTGTTTCTTCAAGATGGCTTGGTGAACCAATTTCTCTAAAGAAGAGTACTCATATAATTCTATAATATCTTGAATTTCTCTCCTTAAACCACTTACAAACCTAGCTATCTTTGACTCCTCACTATCATGCCTATCAATTTTAGTCAAAGTAGTTTCCAAGTCTTTAAAATATTCATCTACCGTCCTAAGTCCTAGGTCCTTGATGAAGCTGTTGGAGCATCAACAAGAGTTCCTTTCTATAATGAAGAGGAACAAACCGTGCATGCATGCATAACTTTAAATCATGCCAAGAGACCACAACTAGCCTCTTGTTTAGCCCAATGTCCACTATAGTTTGATGCTACCATTGCATGGCATAGTTCTCAAATTCTAGGGAAGGTAACTTAACCTTTTGGTCCTCTTCGACCTCACACACATTAAAAAAAATTTCTACCTTAGCTTCCCATGCTAGATATACATTTGGGTCACTATCCCAATTAAAACTAGGTAATTTTACAAAAGGTAGGCTCTTCTTTGGTTGTTAATGATGGCGCCTAGCTTCATCATTTTGCACTCTACAATCTGCATGATGTGAGTTGATTTTAGATTGGCACATTTTAGAAGTTTCACTTTTGTTTAAGCTTTTTGAGATTGAAACCCAAAGAAGATTCCCACTAGACACGTACTTAACCAAGTGATTAATTAAGTGTGAAGGTTCACTTCTAGAGGGCAAAGAGGAAAACACAACTATGGTGAAGATGATGATGATAGCTTGCAGAAATAAATGAACACAAGATGAAGATAAACAAGGTAAAGATCGAAATTAAAATAATAGCATGAGAATATAAAAGGAGGAATGAAAGATGGTGCAATAATAAGAAAACAAAAGAGAAAATATGAAGGGATGAAGAAAGCTTATGGAGAAGGGGCAAGGAATCACGCCACTTGGAGGATGGATTACTCCAAGATGAGTGGTGAAGAGCCACCACTTGAAGTGCACACACACTCAAGATAAGATGCACAAAGGAGAGCACTCAGGTCTCACTAAACACTTTTACAGAGTTTTTTTCTATTTCAAAATTCAATGTGTAAATTACATGAGGCAAGGCACACTTTATATAGGAGAAAGTGACTTGGGCAATAAGAGTGAGAGGGGTAGGGGTGTCATTTGTGAGAAACCTTCTAGATTGTAGGTCAAAAAACCCTAAACCTAGGTGCACTTGTCATGCAAGGTGGGCTTGGCACAAGCCCAATTTATACTAAGTACATCCCAATTTATGCTAAGTGAATCCTACTCAAGTTTGGAACCCCAAAGTGTGCCAAATTTATTTAAATAAACTTGTATTTTAAAAAAACTAGAAGAAAGAACATCAGATGCTCTGGTTTATGTCCAGTTCTTCTTCTGCTGAGGTTCTTTTGGAATTTGGTGGGGCCTTGTCTTGGATGCTGAGATGACTAACTTAATTATGAAGTGCTTGTTGTGTCCTTGGTTATCTCCTTGTCTAGTTGGGTTGTATCATGCCTCCCAAGTTGGAAAGAATTCAACCTCGAATTTAGAACTCCTAAAAATAACATATTTATTCTGTTCACTTGATTTCTATATGTGAGTTATGAAGAAAACTTATGTTCATTAAATTTTAAGAGTTTGGGGGGAATGGTTCTAGTTACAAGTAATGTGTGTAGAGAATGTGTAGGATCAAAGGGAATTTGGTGTCAAAAGCTTATTATAAGGTGTAAACCTTTAAAAGGATTTCGAAAAATATTCCCACATTTCTCTAACAAATGCTGCATGTAATTAGAGCTATGAATAGATAAACAAGAGAAGGAAGGACAGTATCGAAGTGAGCTGACAGTATTTATTTTTGGATGGATCAACATTACGGTTTTCACCATGTTTGGTGAAATGATGAGCCCTGTTTTGTTATTTTCGTCATCTTTTTCAAATTTTCTTTTTTTTTTTCATTTTTATTTGGTCTTTATTTACCTCTTTGGAGATAGAGGTTTCAATATGGTCTTATGGCCTTGGAAGTGAAAAGAAATCTTGTTAGTTAGGCCATCATGTAAAGTCTTCCTATCATATTGCCATGGTCTTCCTAAAAGAATATGGGTTGCTTCCATAGGCACAATATCACATAACACCTCACCTTTATATTTGCCAATTGAGAAAGAAATGAGGACTTGTTTATTAATAATTATTTCACCCTCTTCACTTAGTCATTGCAATTTGTAAGGTTGTGAATGAGAAATGGTGGGTAATACAAGTTTCTCCACCACTCTTGTACTTACCACATTTGTACAACTACCCTAATCAATTATCAAGGAACATAATTTGTCATTGACAAGGCATCGTGTATGGAAAATATTTTCCCTTTGAATTTCATCAAAAGGTTTATGAAGTTGCCCTAACATGTGCCTTACTACTAACAAATCACCTTCACATGGTATTTCACACTTGTCCTCACTTATAGTTTTTGAAGAGAAAGGGGAGCTAGCTCTAGATGATTGGGAACTATGGTCAATCACGACTATCCCCCTTTTAACCATCATTGTTCTTTTACTTGAGCAATTAGCAGCAATGTGCCCAAAACCTAGACATTTAAAGCATTTTTTACTTTAGGTTTTGTTGGGTGATTTAGGAGTAGAAGGTTTATCTTTACAATTTTTATGATGTGAAGTGGTTTCTTTTGAGAAATTGGAAGGAAAGTCTTGGTTTTGAAATTTGTGTTTGTCCTTCCAAGATGATTTGTAAAAGTCATCATTATGAGTATTTTTAAAAGAACTTTTCTTCAAAAATTGTGATTCAACCATGATGGCTAGGTGAACCAATTTTTCCAAAGAAGTATACTTATATTGTACTGTACCAGAGCGTTTAGAGCTCAGTGCTTGCTGGTCGGAGCTCAGCATCTGCACCAAACATGTCAGCTCGACTTTTTAACCAAGTTGATGGGCCATGTGATTGGGCTTCAGGTGTGTGTTAACTCTTAATTATGTACTTAATGCAACCCTTCATATGCGAGGCCTGGTCAGTCAGCAAAGAGTGGTAATGGACCTAAGGGTGCGCTTAGTGCATACGGGTCTAGTACAAGTAAAATATTCTCTCTAAACCTAAGCCCAAGAATGTTAGGGCATGATAAGTTAGGTTGCATGTATGATACGTAGTCGCATGTTGAGGATGCCTATGTGAAATAGATTGGACCCCTGATGCTAGTACATGAGTTGGTACCCTGGTGATACACTCCTAGATCCTTGATGAAGCCGTTGGAGCTTCAACAAGAGTTGCTTCCTATAGTGAGGAGGAACAAACCATGACGCATGCATAACTTTAAATCACTCCAAGAGACCACGGGTGGCCTCTTGTTTAGCCTAATGTCCATTACAGTTTGATCCCACCATTGCATGACATAGTCTAAAAGTTCTAGGGAAGCTAACTAAACCTTTTGGTCCACTTCGACCTCATACACATTAAAAATTTGTTCTACCTTAGGTTCCCATCCTAAATACTACTTAGGATCACTTTCCCACTAAAACTAGGTAACTTTACAAAAGGAAAAGAACTCTTTGGTGTGGTTGGTGTTGGTGGCACCTAGTTTCCACATTCTAATTCAAATTCAAGTAAAAATACATGAGGCAACATACCCTTTATATTGGAGAGAGAGTGACTTGGGGAGCAAGATTGATAGGGGTAGGGGCATCATTTGTAAGAAACCTCCTAGAAGGTAGGTCAAAGAAACCCTAAACCTAAGTGCACATGTCATGAAAGGTGGACTTGGCACAAATCCAAATTACTAAACACACCCTACTCTAGTTTATTCTTCTATTTGGACCCCCAAAAAGAGCCAAAATTATTTACATAAACTTGTCTTGTGAAAATATCATAAGAAAGAATAACTGATATTTTGGTCCATATCTGGTTCTTCTTCTATTGAGGCTCTCCTAAGGTTTGGTAAAGCCTATAGTCTTGTATGCTGAAATGACTGACCTAATTGTGAAGTGTCCTTGGGTTGTATCAAAGATAGTTGTAGAAAAAGTTGAAAATAATGAAAAAGAATTGGATGATCACAATGAGTCAAAAATTTGGCTCTACATGTGAAGAAATTAGTAAGGTTTCTGATGAAAAATTAGTAAGGTTTCTGAAGAAAATAAATAATGATAAAAATTATCCTCATATAAAGTATGTGAATAAGAAATTTGGTTTTAATTCACCAAATTTTACTTGTTTTGGCTATGTAAAACAGGCACATCAAGATTGAAAGTGCAAATAATCAAAGCAAGGATCAAAACAGTGTAAGAAAATTTGAGAAAAGAAAAACCAAAAGAGCCTACATATATAGTTTCAAAGATAATGGTGAGTCTTCATCAAATATTTTATCTAAGGAGGATTGTAATGCCCCTAAAATCTTATTCATATTTATATCATAAAATAAACATAAAACAATAATATCAAAATTAGCATATGTATATATAATAAAATACATCCATCCCATACATTGTATTTCAAAATAATATCCCTTCTCTAGGGAATTTTAATACATAACCATCCAGTGTTTCAAAATAAAACAAAATACAGTATAAGAACAGGCGATCTCCTTGTCCAACCACTCACTGAGGAGCTCTACTACCTGCAACATCATCTGCTCCCGTGTAAATTACACACGATCATCACAGTTTTAAGAACACGAAACACAACACAAAACACAGGGTAAGCTAGCTATTCAAAAAACTTGAAATACGAAACTTTAAAATCAACATAAATCAGCTTTTAAACACCCACATAAAATCCATCACTTTCTCATTCATATCACACAACCATCAAGTGTCTATCAACAATTTCTCAATATTCATCTTTCTCACGTCAGAATTCCCACTGACTCACAACACATAGACACTTGACTCTACTTTCGGAAGACTCGTGTGTTGACTCAGACTCAGAGATCTGCACCTGTCATACTTCACCACTGTGAATCCACACAGGGTCGCTGTGAATCCACACAGCCATGCGCATAAATAAATCCCAATATCATCACTCTCCCAGTATGACAGGGTTAATCCATATAACAGGTCAAGTCAGTTATCTTTCAAACGACTTACCCATACATATGAACCTCCTTCGACTCTCACCAACTGAATAACTTCATCTATGTGATTCCATTATCTCAGCAGAGTCAGGATATCTCCTTCTAGACAAGTCCCTAGTCAATGCACATTACACACGATCTTACACTGTATTTTCTTTCCTGAAAATACTACGCCTTGATCCCACATTCACAACATTCAATGTATCATACAACACGTAAAAGCACAATTCCATCATATAATATTTTGAATCTTTTCTTAAACAATCCCAATCACAGAAACAATCATACCAAAGTTCAGATTTTCGAATATCATATGCATATCACCTTTCAATCTCAAACAATTTCAAAACGACACTAAAACAGGGGATTTCGAAATTTGCATTAAAACCGGGGATCACGTCACCCAAACATCAGAATCTTCTAGCTTAAGGTTTTATTGAAAATAAAACTAGCTTCCCTTACCTGGACTTGCATAAAATCTCACTACGAGCTCTAACCCACCGAACTTAAGGATACCCGAACTCTGTTTTAGCGTTCTGATCGGAAAACTTGCAGAGAACTTCCCAGAAGGACATTGGTAGTCGCCGATCGTAGCACAGGTACGTGAGGGTAGCCGCGTCTTCGAGTGGAGGAGAAAGGAGAAAGGGGAACTAAATGAGTTGATTCCCTCAGCTCTTAAGGTCGAACGGCTCTTTAGCCTTCACTGTCATTACCCACTCCCTGAGCAACCTTGCGTGTGGGTTTCCTCTAACAGTATGGCCACGTGGGTCTCTGCGCACACCAACTCTGGGTCACTTTCCATACCAACTCTCTGGAGCCACTGTTCTGAAGCACTCTCACTGACCACGTGTCGCGCATGCAGAACGCTCATGCTGGGAGCCTGGGTCCCACCTTATTTGTGTGAAACCCGACATCGCACGATAACCATCCACCGATGACTGCTCGCGCGATGACCATGCCTCTCATACCGGCGATGATTGATGCCTCTCATACCGGCGATGACTGATGCCCCTTCCTGACGGCCGACTGATTCCTCACCCTGGAAGACGACCGATGTGTCTCCCATCCCGGTTGACGATCTCTCATCATGGTCGATGACCGATGTTTCTCCCATCCTGGCGATCTCTCATCGCCCTTGTGTGTGACGAGGACACATCGCCTCACTCTGGTCACCGATGTCACATCGTCACACCCTGCTGAAGGTTCATTAACCCATTATGCTACGTCCAAGGACACCAAAGACTCCCACCTTCAATTCCTCAAAGAGACCTGAAAGAACAGCATGGCGCCTCTGCGGCCGGTATAGCTCCTGCGACTAAGTTATCCACACAGGGAGCTGCTAAATGCACAGGCTACTCTGGGCACAACATTAACATGGTGTGCTGGTCAACTCTGGGTATCACGACTCACCCTACTCATGGTGGCAGATATGCCACATATCTTCTATATCACTCATCTTCTGTATTTAGACCACATACTAAGTGCTTACCAAGTCTTCTCGAATACTTGGCGATGTGTTCTTTTCGGCGATCATGTACACCATAGGCGATCGGCGATCATGTGAAATCTTCGCACACGGCGATCATGCACAAAATAGGCAATTACTGATTTCATACGGGGGAAGTCGGAGGCTGCCGCCTTCTTCAACAAACGGCGATCTCATCGACTTCTAAGCTACACCTTCCTTTCTCTTACCCTTCTTGATTCACGTGCTTACCTCACGATAAAGTCATCGCACCTGACTACTTGGTTAGCACAATGGTCAACCGACCGACCTCTACCAGCTGATCCCAGACCTTGGGCGAGGTCCGAGGTCTGACCACTATGAGATTTTCTATTTTTATGTCCTTTTTACTTTAAATAATAACATACTCAGAAATCATTTAAAATATATCACTTTTATTCCAAATAAATTTATAGGCCCTTACATTCTCCCCAACAAGAAAAATTTTCGTCCTCGAAAATTGAATTACTAAGGAAAGAGGTAGGGATAGGCTTCTCTCATGGTTTCTTCTAATTCCCAAGTTGAATCACCCGATCTTTCATCCCACACCACTTTCACCATGTTGATGGTCTTGCCTCTGAGCTGTTTACTCTGCCGATCGTCAATCCTAACTGGTTTTGCTTCAAAAGACAAGTCATCCTTGATCTACACATCGTCCACTTCCAGCACGTGACTAGGGTTTGCCATGTACTTCCTCAGCTATGATACATGAAAGACATTATGTACTTACATGACCTGTTTGGTGTCGTACTGAATGCCTTTCCATTTTCAACAATTTCGACTGCTCTCATCATCCCTCCATGTAGATAGGATGAAGTGGAGGAGTGCCTGTCTCTCCCTCTCAATGCACTTTATTTGTGAGGTATTGTTGAATGGGTGAATGGAAGATGCAGGATGGAAGAATCTATTTCTTTTTATAAAATCTCATTATTTTTCATGTTTAAGAAAAGTCTACATAAAATCATGACATTTTACCAAAAGCATGAAAAGATAGAAGTTTAATTTGTCTTTTATAAATTTTGTAAAGACTTGTAATTTCAAAGTCTATGCAATTGTTTCATATTCTAAATTTGATATCATTGTACACATAATTTTCTAACCCATTAAAAGGGTTAGAAAAAAATATAACACAATAATAATATTTATTATACATTATTATACTTTTTGTATTTTTTTTAAAACACTAATATATTTCGACAAATGTAATTTTCCAAAAATTATATTGTATGAGACAAATAATGTAAAAATATCAAAATTTTTATCTAACTTAACTTATTTAAATTAAAATAAAAATATTTTATTATTCACTCAGGTATCATTATAAATCTAACAAAATCATAGTTTATTATTATGATATCATTTGTATCACAATACTATTGAGAAAATCACAGACAAAAAAGGAAAAAAAAAATTCAGATTAATTCTTCTTTATATAAATAATTGAAAATACCAAGTAATAAAAAATAATAATAGACAAGATAATGGGCATGTATTATACAGAAAATAAAAACTAACAAACTATTAATGTGAGCCAATTAGTCCAATAAAAACTTCAAGTAATAAAAATTAATAAGTACACTACAATTTTTTTTTTAACATATAAAAATCAATATAAAAAAAAATTATCTTCCCTGATAGGATGGATAATAACAAAAACTAAACAATAGAGATGATAAAACACAAAGAATTTATATTATAGTTTTAGTTTTATAATAAAAAAACATATTTTAATATATTATTGTGAAAATGTTTAAATATCACTAGTGCATAAAGAAGAAAAGGATACTTTTTATTTAGTGCAGCTTTTGCATTACTCGCTTTCATAAAAAACGTGGTGGCATTTTTGAAATTATTTTGATTTACAAATGCGGCTATACAAATAGCCGCATTCATAAATCCTTTTTTACCCTAAATTTTGAAGTGCGCCACACACAATTTCATACTTTATTTCTCTTCTTTGCCTTCGTTTCGCTTTTGCGTTCTGAGTTCATCTCCTTCTGCTACATCTGCATTCCATTTGTGTTAATGTAAGTTTCTTGAGCTCTCTTTCTTCCTCTTAATCTTCACAAATATATGCATAGATGTTTTCATTTTCTTATATATGTTTCTTTCCTTGCATTGGTGGTCTTGAAGCACTGTTTAATTGGCTGGCATTCGTTGCTCCTTCACTGCTTCCCTATCCGCCGCTGCCGTTGCTGGTGCTCCTGTGCCACTCTTCATGTATAAATATTTTTCATTTTTCTTACATTGTTTGGTTTCTCGCATTGCTCAGTACTCTTTCATTGCCTTCGCAGGTTCTTGTGGGTTTTTTGGTTTGCTCCATCGCTACTTCCCTGTCCGCCACAGCTTCCACTATCACTGTCGTTGTTGGCGCTCCCGTGCCACTCTTCTTAAACGTTGCCTTCACACAACTTTGGCGGTGTTTTGAATTTTTGAATTTTTTTTAATATTTTGGCATATACAAGTGCGGTTATTTCAAATAGCCGCACTTGTAAATGGTATTTACAAGTGTGGCTATATAGCCGCACTCTTATCCCTTCAATTTACAAGTGCGTGCTAATCAAATGCGACTATACAGTCGCCCTTATAAATTTAAAATAGTCGCACTTGTTTTGCCTTTCTGCACCAGTGTATGTTGTGTAACACCCTAGAAATATACCTATTTACAATACATGTTCTACACAGTTTTGTACAAGCTTAGAGTCTTTCAAATGTTCCTAATACATTGTTGGGATTTATATAAATATAAATAATTACATTTCAAAGCTCTAATTAAAATTCTAAGGCCTTCCAGACATTCCTGCACCTGCATCAACATTTATTTGTGTACGTAGTATAATCATCACAATTCACAACATAACAAGAAAAATAATGGTAACCTAGTGAAAATAAAATTTTATAACATGGATCAATTGCTCAATTAAATCATTTTCATTTCATTCATACTGACTGCTTATAGATCCATTTGCATCACAGTACCTTGATTTCCTTTCAATCCCCAATACTTTTGATTTCATTTCAATCATAATGTTGTATATGGATCTATTATCTTCTAAAAGACTCATTAAGTATGTCTGTACTAGAGACTAACATCCAATCCATACGTCTAGGATCAGGGTAAGTCAAAACATCCAATATCTTGTGTCTGCAGGTCATGGTGTGTATGAACCTTTTATTTAACTTATATTTGAACGAAATTTTTATATGTTCTTTCGGGGAAAAACTAAATTTGATTTTCTTATAAGTTAAAATTAATTGTTATATAAAATAAAAGTTAAAAAATTTAAATGGTTATATAAAATTGTAGCGATCGGTACCGGACGAGCCATGTCACTCGGTCTAGGTGACCGACCGACCGGGTTAAAACATATTGAAAGGAATTATAATAAATAAAAATTCTTAAGACTCTCTTAGAATCAGGGTTATTGATCAAGGTTGATCTTGGAGCTTTGATGTCTCCAAATCCATGGTGTTTGATGAAAGGCTGGAGTTGTTGCTTGTGTGGGTGGGATCTGGGTAGATTAAAGTGTAATCCACTCTTTGTTTGAATCTAAAACTGGATAGAATCAAAACCTTTTTGAAAAAGATTGTTTTCTAAAGAAGTGAAAAAACAACCAGTTGTTTTATCATTTCAATTGGTTGTTTGACACTTAGTTATTTTTTAAAAGGGTTTAAAGTTGTTTGACTTGGTTGACTTTGTTGTCAAACCAATTCAATCGGTTGTTGTAGTGGACCAGAGCCCAAAAGGACTATTTGCGGTTTACTCCTTAAAGATAAAAGATATTGTTCCCGGTGATATTTCATTGGTATCCTGGTGGTTATTCTGTTAGGGTTTGTTGCACTCCAAAGAGATAGAATTCCACACAGTTGTGCTGTTAAGATTACACACATCGTAACAGAGTTCTCTCCCATTGAATATTCTCTCACTAGAGATAAGATTTTTGTATGGGAAGTTGGTTACTAGTGGTAACCTAATGGCACTCTATAAAAGGGGCTTAAGGTCCCAGGTGAAGGTACGCAATTCTAAATACACTTTTTGAATACTGAAGCTATTCGTTTCTTATTCTTTCCTAAAGCCCTTACTGACTTGATCGTCGGAGTGTGACCGACCGTAAGGGCACCCTCTGTCTCAACAGGTGAAGCACCAACCAACCAAGAGAAGTGCAGATTTCAAAGAAGACAAATAGAGCCTGAACCAGTCATCAGAGTCAACCGGTGACCAAGTCAATCGGCCAGAATATTTGGCAGCCACCGTGGGGCCCGATAAAACCTGATCCCATCCACAATTATGTTTAAGTTTTTACGTAATGAGGAACATGAGGCAAGGTCCATTGGGATCTGAAGGGAGAGAGGCCCCTACTTTGTAGAAAATCATGGAGACCATGAGAACCCTCTAAGCAGCAAACGAAGAAGCCAAGGCTAACCAGTCAAGTCCATATGATGGGTGTTTGGTCGACTTCGCGTGAAATCAAGTAGAAAGAAGGAGGACAACCTTCGCTGAAGAAAACGCGACTAGGGCCATCACCATCAGCCTCCACCGTATAGTCATGGTGCTTAGGAATGGAGCGCATAGACTAGAGACCCTGTGTAAGGACCTGAAAAATTTATTGGAATAAAAGAGTTATATTTTAAATAAATTCTAAGTATGTTTTTATTTAGAATAGAAAGGGAGGAAAAAGTTAAGTTTAGAAGGCTACGAGGTCGCCGGTCGCCTGCTACACATGAGCGCCAGGTGGACATCGCGCGGGCGTGAGAGGCATGCAGGCATCGCGCGGGCGCGAGAGGCATGCAGGCATCGCGCGGGCGTGAGAGGCATGCAGGCATCGCGCGGGCGCGAGGGGCATGCGGGCATCGCGCGGGCGCGAGGCACGCGGGCATTGCCAGGGCGCGATGCATGTGGACGTGGCCAAGGCGCGAGAGTTATGAGGGCGTCGCCAGGGAAGACATCGGTTGTCTCCCAGAGGAAGACATCGGTCGTTCGCCAGGAAGAGGTCATCGGTGGTGGTCTTCGCGCGGGGTCATCGGTGGTAGTCTTCACGCGGGGTCATCGGTGGTAGTCTTCGCGCGAGGTCATCGGTGGTAGTCTTCGCGCGAGGTCATCGGTGGTAGTCTTCGCGCGAGGTCATCGGTGGTAGTCTTCGCGCGAGGTCATCGGTGGATCGTCTTCGCGCGAGAGGTCATCAGTGGTTTCTCTTCGAGCTGGTAGTCATCGGCGAAAGGTCATCGCGCGACGTTGAGTTACACCCAGAGAACGTGGGCCCCAGACTCCCAGCAAGAGATGTTCTGCACGCGCGCCACGTAGACAAAAGAGTGGTTCAGAATAGTGACCTCAGAGCGTAGCCTGCGCAGAGGCACGCTTAGTAGTACTGTTCAGGGAAGCGTGCACGCAAACTTCCCTGCAGAGTGGGTGGTGGCAGCTGCTTTTGGAGGGATAAGTTGGTTTAAGTTACAAAAATCCACTGCTGAGAGAAAAGAAAACATTGTTGTATTCGACGAGAGAAAGAGTGAGTTCCCTCCCTTCTCCTCCAGTTACCTCCTCCGCGTTGCGATTTCAGCATCTCCACACAAGAGTACGACGAGAAGCGACACCATTGGAGCACCTGGGAAAGTTCTCTGCAACTCCTTCAAAACCAGACTCAAGAATAGAGCCAAGGCATTCTTCAAGCTCTGTTGGATTTCGAAGCTCCTGGTGGTTGCGCAAGTCCAGGTAAGGGAAGCTAGACCTCTTTTTCCATACAAGCTATAGTTTGCTGTTTCTGAAGTGAGGGCGACGTGGTCGCCGGTTCTCTGTTTCTTTTCGAAATGCTCTGTTTTATGTGTTTGGGCGACGTGGTCGCCGGTTTTAAATACGAGTTTCGAACTCCCCTGTGTTGGACGTTGTTTTGAAGCTATTTGGGATTTAAATACAATATATATGTGATATTCGAAAGTTTGAATCGTTGAAATGGTTGTTGCTGTGATTTGAAATATTCCTTTGTATGGCATGACGTCTTGAATGCTGTGAATGTGGGATCGAGGCATAGTATTTTCAGGAAAGAAAATACCGTGTAAGATCTGGTAGTAGGTGCATTGATCGGTGATTCCTAAGGGGATATCCTGACTCTGCTGAGGTAATGGAATCACGTAGAGGAAGTTACTCAGTTGTTGAGAGTCGAAGGAGGTCTATATGATGGGCGTCTCGTGTGAAAAAGAACGAGCTCCGCCTGTCCTATGGATTAACCCTGTCATACCAGGAGAATGGTAACATTGATATGATATATGCGCATGCTGTGTGGATTCACAGCGACCCTGTGTGGATTTCACAGTGGTGTGGTATGACAGGTGCAGATCTCTGAGTCTAATCAACGCACGAGTCAATCCGGAAGTAGTGTCAAGTGTCTTGTGTGGTGAGTCAGTGGAAAGTCTGACATGTGAAATGGTGAAATGAGAAACTTGAATATTGATAGACACTTGATGCTGTATTGTGAAATGGAATGACTATGAGTGAATGTGGTGAAGTTTGTGGTTTTGGGCGATCAGCTGAATGCTATGAGCAGCTCTACGTTTTACATGGGTATTTTGGAACTTGGTTTACTTGGATTTTCATGTTCATGATTTAAACTTCTTTTAAATTATCTAGCTTACCCTTTTATCTGTTATTGTGGTTGTGTTCTCAAAACTGTGATGATCGTGTAATTGTTACACGGGAGCAGATGATCTTCCAGGAAGAAGAGCTCCCTAGTGAGTGGTCGCCGGGGAAAGAGATCGCCTATTTCCACCTCTCGGGGGTGATCGCCGGATTTGTGTCCTGATAGCAGATCGCCTGTTTTGAGGTCTTCTGTTTTGGGATCGCCGGTTTGTGTTGGAGATCGCCGTTTTTATGTATGGAGACCGCCGGTCTTGCTGTATTTGATTTTCTTTCTTTAAATTTTGAAAACATTTGAAGGATTATGTACTAATCTCCCTAAGAGGAGCAACTCCATTACTTATATATATATATATTATCTTGTATTCTTCAACATTATTGGTTTACCTTATTTTCATATTACATGTATGAGATTGTTTCATCTGGCGGGATGTTACACCCTGGAGGGAGAAGTCATTCCTCGAGCCTGGATTGTGATATTATATTATCTGTTGTGATATTATATTATATCTGTTGTATTATTCTGAAGATAAAATATAAAGATATATGTTATTTGTTGTGATATTATATTGTTGAGATATTATATTTTATTTGTTGTGATATTATTCTAGCAATAAAAGATAAAGAGATATTTTATCTGTTGTGATATTATTCTGGAGATAAAAGATAAAGAGATATTTTATTTGTTGCAATATTATATTTTATCTATTGCGATATTCTATTTTATCTGTTGTGATATTATATTTTATCTGTTGTGATATTATTCAGAAGATAAAAGATATAGTATTGCTTAAATCTTTTATCATATTATGCAAAAAATGGATATATGTAAATATGTTATCATGTTATTCTGAAGATGACGTGAATGATTAGTTATCATTTAAATCGATTGTGATATTATTATCATCATCATTATCATGATCTCTCACACGAGAGAAATTATTCTTGTTACTGGATATAGAGTGTAGTAGTGTAAAAGTACATGTCTAGGAAAGTTCTGGCGAGGAAAGACTTGGTACCTAAGTGCATCCGTTGGTGACCCACCTCTCTTTCCTGGGAACTTACCTGGTGTACTAGTTCACTGTCTACAATCATTGTTCTAGTAAACATTATTATTCATAGTGCGTTTTCAATTATGCGATTGAGCATAGGGTAAGACGACCTAACTCGGAGCGGACGTAGCTACCCGAGTATAGGCGCCCTGTGAGATGAATTGACTTGAAACAGGTGTGGTCATTCGAACTAGCACATGGTGAGACGACTTAGCTCAGAATAGATGTAGCTATTTGAACAGAATGTGCAAGCATACCTACTGACCAAACTCGCCAGCTCAGGTAAGGGAGGCCGTCAGAGGTCAGTTATTCAAGAGACTCTGAAGTCACCCAGGACCACCGTAACTTGTACAGGAGAGGTCCAACATGTGAGGGGCTTGGAGGTCGAAAGAAGAGGGCATCGGTCGTTGACTCAAGAGACGCTGAAGGTGCCCAAGTTGTATTATTCAGTGAAGGGGACGCTCTTTTTCCCTACGGGGTTTTTTAACAAGGTCACCCAATAAAAGAAAAGAATTGAGAAAGATATATTTGTGTTGAACAGTAAAGTGAAGTCCTCCATGGCTTGAAAGCCAAGGTTGAGGCACGTAAGCGCACCTCTCCTACCTTGTTAAAGAAAGGGGGTGAATAGTATGGTTCCAAGAAAAGTCCTCCGTGGCTTAACCAGCCAAGGTCGAGGCACGTAAGTGAACCTCTCCCACCTTGTTAAAGAAAGGTGGAGAATAGTATGGTTCCAAGTAAAGACCTCCATGGCCTAACAGCCGAGGTCGAGCCACGTTAAAGACCTCTTCCTCGACATTTTACAGCGAGGTCGAGGGAAGTTAAAGACCTCTTCCTCGACTTTTTACAGCAAGGTTGAGGCAAGTTAAAGACCTCTTCCTCGACTTTTTACAGCGAGGTCGAGGGAAGTTAAAGACCTCTTCCTCGGCTTTGTACAGTGAGGTCGAGACAAGTGAAGTCTTCCTTGGTTTATTAGTCGAGGTCGACAGAGATAAGGTTTTCCTTGATGAAGGAGTTGAGATCGACCAAGATAAGGTCTTCCTTGACGAAGGAGTTGAGGTCGACCAAGATAAGGTCTTCCTTGACGAAGGAGTTGAGGTCGACCAAGATGAGGTATTTCTTGATGAAGGAGTTGAGGTTGACCAAGATGAGGTCTTCCTTAACGAAGGAGTTGAGGTCGACCAAGATGAGGTCTTCCTTGACAAAGGAGTTGAGGTCGACCCAGATAAGGTCTTCCTTGGCGAAGAAGCTGAGGTCGACCTAGATAAGGTCTTTTTTAACGTATCAGTTGAGGTTGACCAGGATGAGGTTTTCCTTGGCTATCAACCAGGGTCGATCAAGAGAAGGTTTTTCTTTAGCTTGTCCACCAAGGATGATCATGGGCAATCAGGTTTGTCGAACAAGATAAGAGCCATGCCAGGAAGTCCTTTTCTGAGACTTACATGGAGAATCAGAAATATAGGTTAACAAGTACCACATGGTCGAGGTTACTTAGAGAGGTTACTTAGGAAGCAGATATTGAAGTAAAGAGATACAGATCAGACAGGTACAGGCTTGCAAGATCGTCATCAAGGCATATTACAAGTTAAGAAACAAAATATGCAAAAAAGGACAACAACAATGTCAAGAGAGAGCCACAGCGGCCAGGTTATATGCAGAATAGAAGGCATCAGTCATCAACACGAAAGCGTCAAGTATGCATTAGAGTAGAATAAACGCATGTCACAACGGGAAAGTAGGGCACGATAAGATGAGTTGAGTAGAAAATGAAAACAGTCCCAGGTAGTTATAAATGCATGGAGGGGCTTCGCAATAGCAAAAGAAAGCCATAAATGATGAAAAGAACGTACCTTTAACAGATTGTGAGTGAAATTGATGAAGGGTCGAGAGATAAGACAAGAGCGCTCGAAGGAGCAAGGAGTTTTTGAAAAGATGAAATGAGAAGGAATGAAACAGTGAAGAGTGTAGGAGGCAAAGGGTTAACGTATAGGGGAAGCGCGAACCGACAAAGTACCCCAGCCGTTGAGATTGCCAAGTGTACGCTCCAGGTAAAGTATGGTGAAATGTCACCTCAAAGCACTGTGCGTGTCCCATCGCTCAGTCTCACTGCAGTGCCACGTAGGTCGACAGGTCGAGCAATTAGGCTTTGCGCTGAAACAAGTTCCAACTCGAGCCTGGGGGGCTTGTGTAGTGGCCAGACCTCAGACGTCGGCACGTGGGTGAGAGGTCGGCACAGGAGAGGTCAGCATGGTAGAGCCCACAGAAGGGTCCATAGAATTACATGTGTCAAGGCACGAAACCAGATTTACGGATATGCCATGCATGCAGGATGTGTTCAAGACGTAAGGCTCTGACACGATAGAATTATCCTTAGAAACGCATGGGAGGCACGTGAAGGTTTTGAGGCACATGAGATATTAAGTTATTAGATAAGTTTGGGCTGGCAGCGCTGGGTTAGGCACTGAAACCCTAGCAGCCACACCTTAAGTTACGCACTCCAGGAAAGAGATAGGCCCACGAGAGTTGCACTCTAAGAAAGGAAGGTTGCCACGGGATTATAGGGGAATTGTGCCCTAGAATCCCGAAAAGGTAATCCTAAATTCGCTAGAGGCAGCGCTTGGGCAGAGGCATGTATGCGGCAGGTAACCTACAAACAGCTATATAATGGGGTAACGCCCAAGGTAGGACCCCTCTGCTTCAACGGAGCCACCAATCCACTGCAAGGTAGAAAGGAGTCACTACCTACTTCAGAGTCAACAGCAACTGAGTCAACCGGCGACTCTCAAGTCGTAGCTCGCCAACATTTTGGCTCGAGCTTAGGATTGAGAGACTCTCACTCAGAAGGATTTTGAGCTAGGACATCTTGAATGGCAGCTCACCAACGTTTTGGCTCGAGCTAAGGAAGATGGCTTCTGTCTCAGTCTAATACTGAGCTCAGGACCTCAACCAGGACAAGTCGGGGTCAACCCTGCAGAAAAGTAAGGCACCACAAAGGTGTTCAAAGAAGAATGTGTAAAGGAAAATGTCAAAGTTTGGCATGACCAAAGTATGAGAAAAGTGGGAGGCCCACTACAACAGTTACAAAAGTTCTTATGTGAATAGCTCTATCAAGAGCACTATTTGATTAGTAGTTGCATCAGTTACTTGAATTGCATTACCTTGCTATGTTTGGATTTGTTATTAAGTCATGGTATTTGCATCGTATAAGTGTGAGGTAATCGAATGCATGATGGCTGAGTCCATTAGAAGCATGCATTATCACCATACTGGTCAAGGCATAGCATGAGGGAATAAATAAACTGTTCATACATATATGCATAGTATTGGAAATTGTTTTGAAGGTTACAGAAGGAAGTGCAAGCGGCAACGCTTTTTAGCCACTGATGTGGACACGTGAATGTTGGCGAGGAGGTCGCCGTAGGCGAGCAACTTAGTCTCTTTGCTGAGCTTGCTGAAACAAGCTCAGCTCGAGACTGGGGGGCTTGTGTAGTGGACCAGAGCCCAGAAGGACTATTTGTGATTTACTCCTTAAAGATAAAAGATATTGTTCCCAGTGATATTTCATTGGTATCCAGGTGGTTATTCTGTTAGGGTTTTTTGCACTCCAAGGAGATAGAATTCCACACAGTTGTGCTGTTAAGATTACACACATCGTAACAGAGTTCTCTCCCATTGAATATTCTCTCACTAGAGATAAGATTTTCGTATGGGAAGTTGGTTACTAGTGGTAACCTAATGGCACTCTATAAAAGGGGCTTAAGGTCCCAGGTGAAGGTACGCAATTCTAAATACACTTTTTGAATACTGAAGCTATTCGTTTCTTATTCTTTCATAAAGCCCTTACTGACTTGATCGTCAGAGTGTGACCGGCAGTAAGGGCGCCCTCTGTCTCAACAGGTGAAGCACCAACCAACCAAGAGAAGTGCAGATTTCAAAGAAGACAAACGGAGCCTGAACCAATCATCAGAGTCAACCGGTGACCAAGTCAACCGGCCAGAATAGTTGTTTCGAAAAATCAACCAATTATTTTTGAAAATTCATAACAGAATTCTGTTATGCTTTGCAAATAAGCTTTAAATGTTTTCTAACTTAATAGGCTCCTGCTTTAAATGTTTTTGACCAACCTTTGGAGTATAAATAGTTTGTTTTACGCTCCTAAAAGACAAGAAATAGTTTTGAGAATTCAGTTGTACAAAATTGATTTCAAGCTTTCAAGATTTGCATTCAAGCTTTTGGATTTTCACAAAGGAGTGGAATAGGATTGCTGTAATCTTTTGTATTGATCTTCATTGTAACATCCCGCCAAATCCTCTTTTCATAATTGTAAAATGAAATAAAGGTAAAACAATAATATTGAAGTGAACATAATTATATATATGTAATGAAGTTTCTCCTCACAGGGAGTTTAATACATAATCGGTCAATTTTCCAAAACTTAAACAAAATACAACAACATAGAAAAACAGGCGATCTCTTAACAGAAAAAGACGATCTCCTATCAGGAAAAGGCGATCTCCTATCAGAAAACAGAAAAAGGGTGATCACCTAACAGAAACAGAAACAGGCGATCTCCTTCCGGCGACCACTCACTGAGGAGCTCTACTTCCTGCAACATTATCTGCTCCCATGTAAATTATACACGATCATCACAGGTTTAAGAAAAACAACCACCATACAAAACAAAGGGTAAGCTAGATATTTGAAAGAGAGTTTAGATATGAACTTTAAAATCAAGATAAAACAAATTTAAGATACCCACGTAAAACCATCAACTTTCTCATTCTCTTTACATGACCATCAAGTAAACACATATTTCACAATTCCTCAAGAGTCGTTCAAATCACAAAATTCATCAAGTGTTTATCAATTCAATGTTTCTCATTTCTCACGTCAGACTTCCACTGACTCATCATACACAGACACTTGACACCACTTCCGGAAGACTCATGCATTGACTAGACTCAGAGATTTGCACCTGTCATACTGCCCCACTGTGAAATCACACACATTCACAGGGTTGCTGTGAAATCACACACATTCACAAGCGTATAAATGAAACTCAATATCATCACTATCCTAGCATGACAGGGTTAATCCATACAACGGGTCAAGCTCGTTCTCTTTCAAACAACTCACCCATACGTATGAACCTCCTTCGACTCTCAATGCCTGAATAACTTCATCTATATGACTCCATTATATCAGGAGAGTTAGGATATCTCATAATAAACGAATCACCGGTCAATGCACATCCTACACGATCTTACACGGTATTTTCTTTCCTGAAAATACTATGCCTTGATCCCACATTCACAATATTCAACACATCATACAACACTAAATGAACGATTCCAATCACAACAACAATCATCCCCTGGTTCAGATTTTCGAATATCACATTTAAATCTCAAACAGTTTCAAACAACACAAAAACAGGGGAGTTCGAAAAACAACGCCAAAACCGGCGATCTCGTCCAAAAACAGGGGATTATGCAATAACAGTTGAAAACCGGCGACCACGTCGCCCCATCATCTCAATCATCTAATATAAGGCTTTCGTTGGAAATAAGGCTAGCTTCCCTTACCTGGACTTGCGCAAAACACCAAGAGCTCCAAAACCCACCGAAGCTTAAAGATGCCTTAGCTCTGTTTTAGCGTCTGGTTTGTAGAACTTGCAGAGAACCTCCCAGGTGCTCTAAGGGCAGTCGTCGCTCGTCGTACTGGTGCTTGAGGATGCCTGAATCGCAGCGCGAAGGAGAGAAAAGAGAAGGATGAAGGTGAGCTCATTCTTTCACTCTTGAACCACTGCAACGTCCTTTGCCTCTCAGAAGTGGGTTTTTGAATCTTAAACCAACTTGTCCACAAAAGCCGCTGCCACCACCCACTCTGCAGGGAAGTTTGCGTGTACGCTTCCCTGAACAGTACGACTACGTGTGCCTCTGCGCAGGCCAACACTCTGATGTCACTATTCTGAACCACCCTTTTTGCCTACGTGTCGCGCGTGCAGGACGTTTTATGCTGGGAGCCTAGGTCCCACCTTATCTGTATGAAACTCGACATCGCGCGATAACCTTCCACCGATGACCGCTCGCGCGATGACTGTCCACCGATGTCTCATCCTGGAGGACAACCGCATGCCTCGCACCCTGGCGATGCCCGCAAGTCTCGCGCCCTGGCGATGCCCGCATGCCTCGCGCCTGGCGATGCCCGCATGCCTCGCGCCCGGCGATGCCCGCATGCCTCGCGCCCGGCGATGCCCGCATGCCTCGCGCCCTGGCAATGCCTGCATGCCTCGGGCCCGGCAATGTCCGCATGCCTCGCGCCCGGCGATGCCCGACGACACATCGTCACGCCTTGTTGAAGGTTCTTCATCCCACTGTTACGTCCAAGGTATCATCTCCACATGACTTGGTGACGTCAGTAGCTTCACATTTCCAAGAGTAGATCAGCACTACTCCTCGTGCGCCCATGCATGCAACACTAAGGACGATTTCTTATGCTCAAGCATAGAGCTTCGCATGCACAGCGTATCTAAGGCTTAACCCACACCTCGATACGCGTGGTTTTTGGAACCCACTCTGGTTGATCCAGTATCCTGACCACATACTGAGTGCACTTTCGGCGATCATGTGCACCATAGGCGACTGGCGATCACATGTAATCTAGGCGACAGGCGATTATGTACTAACCAGGCGATCTCATAGTCTCCTAACTACACTTTCCTTCCTTTTTTTATTTTAAATAAAAACATACTTAGAATTCATTTAAAATATATTCCTTTTTATTCCAATCTACTTTTACAGGTCCTTACATTCATCAGGTGTAATCCTTTTTCTATCTCTTATATTTCTGAATACTGTTGTGTAAGTACAGAATCAGAGGGTGTTCTGATTTTTGTGGTGATTGTGTGCCAAAGGAAGTGTGTGGCTTGATGTGCTCAAGGTCACTTCTTTGGTGGTGTGTTTGTAATCTGGATTTGATTGCATAGTTGTACCCAGTGGTTTCTGGGAACTGGATGTAGCTCTTGGGATAAGAGTGAACCAGTATAAATTGCTTGCGTGCTTTTCTCTTGCCCTGAACTCATTTATATTCTATTTTTTTAAGTTGTTTTTAATACTGTTGATAAAAACAACCGGTTGAATTGCATAAACAACCGATTGATTTTTTGATAATCAACTTAAACAGTTTTATTTGATTGTTTCTCTGATTTTTGTATCTCTGATTCTGCATTGAGTTCATTATACCTTCAAAGTTTGCGAAAGTCTTTCATAAACAATTCACCCCCCCTCTTGTTTAAGGCCATATATTTTAACAAGGGTCACATCCCACTAAAACCGGTTAACGTCCTAGGAAATCAGGGAACCTCTTCGTAATCAATTGACACTAATATTTGATAGATTCAATCTATCACAATAGTAGACCCATGAACAAACACTATAAATAAAACATCTGCAAAGGAATAAGATACGCTTTTAATCAGTTCTTCATATACACTCCGAATATTGAATACTTACTTGATCGTCAAAGTACCATTTTCAAATCAACCCTAACCGAGTGTCCGTGAATTAAGGAAGAAGTCTTGGAGTATTGAAGAACAAGGGAGTTACCAAATGACTGACACTTCAACAATTGTACAACTAGTTTCATGTACAATCTAGGCCCATTTTTTCTAAACAAGAAAAATTGGCACCCACCATGGGACCGAGATAGAATTAGAAGCAATCATAGTTTCAACAAGACACACCGTAAACAACGAACAAATCTCTAAAGATCAGATGGCTATGTTTCAAACTCCACAAAAACAAATGGAAGAGATACGTCAGAAAAGCAGAGAAGATTGTCAGAAAAATGAAAAGGAGGTGTGCCTCCTTAAAGAGCAAAATGAATTATTGAGATGGCAATTAAATGAGTCTCCTCATGGACAACAATCTCCTTTAAGTGAACATACCCAGAACCAAGAAAAGTCAGTCACTGTTCGGGCTCAGACTCAGCAGGCATCTAGACCACATACCGAACGAACTCATGTCATTGAAGATGATGATGAGCCAAAAGGACATCCCTTCACTGACGAAGTTATGGATGCACAAATTTCCCGTAAATGGAAGAGTCTCAACATCAAGCTCTATGATGGTTTCACAGACCTAAATGAACACATGAATGTTTGTAAAACACAAATAAACCTCTACACTACAGACAAGGCGGTATGGTGCAAGGTTTTTCATACCTCTCTCAAAGAAGGGGAACTCAGTTGGTTTACACAACATCCATTCAATTCAGTGGATAACTTCAAAACTTTGTCAGCCAAATTTAGTACTCGATTTGCAACTAGCCGACCGCACCACATATGATCTCTAGCTCTTCTCAATGTCAGACAAGAGAAAGGAAAACCCTTATGAGCATTCATGAAAAGATTTAACAAGTTCTCTTTGAGCATCAAAAACCTCATGCTAGAGATAGCCATGCATCATTTGATCACAACTCTCTGACCTGGACAATTCGCTGATAGTCTAATAAAAAAACCAACAAAAAACTTAGATGAATTGAGAAATCAGGCTACTAAATTCATGCAAATTGAGGAACTACATGATTATCATAAGAATGCTCAAGCACACAATGAAGTAGACAAAGGAAAGGAGAAAGACTGAGGTAGCGACATATACCAATCGGTCTGATAAATTTAGAGATAACCGAGGTCCTCGATTTCATGCTTATACCACATCAAACACTGGTTACGGAAAAATTATGAATGAACCATTGCATGCCGACTTGATCCCGACATTGAAAAAGTTGTAGAGTCCAAGAGATGCCGACATGTCTAAATAATGTCGGTACCACCGTAATTTTTGCCATACGACCAAAGAGTGTCAAGCATTGAAGGATAAAATTGTAGAACTTGTCCAAGTTGGCCACTTGCGAAAATTTGTCCAAACGATAAACAAAAGCTAATACTATGGTATCCATCTATAGATGAACGAAAGGAACCATACTCTCGACGTAGTTGAGAGGAAGAACGATCACGATGCCATAAGGAAGATCGACGTCCTACAAAACAGCAAAGAAGGAGCGATAGAACCAAGCGGGGTGATCGTTCAAGAAGGACCAAAAGTCGTAGGCGTGAAGATCGCTCTAGACGAGTCGTTCGTGAAGTCATAAACACGATCACCAGGGGATTCGTGTTCGATGGTCGTGTTCGAAAGGAGGAATGATCACATCATCATAGAGACAATCGGCGTTCTTCAAAACAGCAATGGAGTGAAAGTCCCAAGCATGGCTATTTTGCAGGACAAGGTGTTCGAGAGGTAATCAACACAATCGTTGAAGTATTTGCGTTCAGAGGATGATCAAGTTCAGCTTGCAAGAAACTTCTAAGGGCTATCTAGTCAGTCCATTCAACAACAATCAAAGACCGGTCGAGAATCCCTCCAATTCTCTTCACAAATGATGATTTTACTGCTATTAATCTGGTTTAGGACGACTGCATGGTCATTATAGTGTAAATTGAAAATTTTGCTATCACTAAGGTTTTGGTAGATCAAGGAAGCTCGATCAACATTTTTATACTAAAAAACTTTCAAAAAAAGGAGGATTCCGAAATCAAAAATCCAATCTTATGATGACTAGATAGTAAGATTTTTTGGCGAATGAGTGGACTCTCGAGGGTATATTGACTTATACACTACATTCGACAAAGTTAGATATCTCTACAAGACCATTAAAATCATGTATCTTCTTATTAATGCCAATACTTCATATAACATTTTGCGCAAGTTGTCATCCATCAACTGCCTTAGAGCAATAGTGTTAACTTCGCATCTCGCGATGAAGTTTCCATCTGCTTTAGGTGACATAGTCATGTTGATCAAAAGGTAGCCCGAGAGTGCTACGGTTCAAGCCTGAAAGTTGAATCAAACAATCGACTACGTTACAGAGAATCAGTACGTGGGAAGTTGAGAGAATGTAGAAGAGGATGTTCTCCAAAAGTCTAAAGGATCGACTAGAAATTGATCTCGGGAAACAAGATCTTCCAAAAGAGAACATATGGTCGCATTGCTTAACCTCGACCCTTGACTAAATGACACTCATATTGAGGCACGTGAGGATGATGTGAGTTGATTTTAAGATTGCACATTTTATGGACTGCATTTTGTTTATGGGTTTTTATTTTAAGCAAAATATGGTAAGAAACCGAAAGAAGATTTCCACTGGACACGAACTTAATCAAGTGGTTAAGTAAATGTGAAGGTTCACTTCTAGAGGGCAAAGATAAAACACAATTATATGGTGATGAAGATGATGATGTGCGGAAATAAAGAACATATAAGATGGAAGGAAATAAGATAAAAACCGAACGGCAAAGAGTAATACAAGAACATAAAAGGGGAATGGGAAGTGGCGTAAATAAGAAAGGAAAAAGATGAAGGGATGAAGAAAGCTTATGGAGAAGGGAGCAAGGAATCACACCACTTGGAATGGTGGATGGTTCCAAGATGAGTGGTGAGGAGCCGCCACTTGTGGTGCAAGATAAGACCTAAAACAATTTAGGAGACAAAGCTCACTAATTACTCAAGCGGAGTTTTTCTTCTTAATTCAAATTCAAGTGTTTTTACAGGGAGGAAGACACCCTTTATATAGGAAGGAATGACTTGGAGGACAAGATGAGTGAAGGGTAAAATGGGAAGGGGAGAGGGGCAGCTTAGGGTGTTGAGGAAGGTCAATGCCGCCCCTAGTCCTAGCTTCTAAAAGCTAGGGCTACCTTCCTAACCTAATGGGCTTGGCACAAGACCAAATTGATAAGTACACTCTTCTTTTATGCTATATGAATCCTATTCTATTGAAATTAAAAACAGATAGACTAGTTGGTGCTCAACTTCCATTGCTTGGGCTCTACTCCTGGTGATCCTCTGAGGGATGATGGGCTCTAAGGCACTAGCTAGTGGTTGGTCCTGACCTAGCTCTGAATCCTGTGTCATACTATGAGTCATCCTTCTGAAAGGTTGGGCTTGGTCAGGGGATGCTTTATCTCTAGGTCTTCATCAGAGGATCTTCGTCCACTACCCATACGAGATGAAGAACATACAACACACATAGGGACTTCATTAAAGCCGACTGACGACAAATTAGTAAGTCAAAATCTAACTGACAATGTTGATTTATTTGCCTAGACGACCTTTAATACGCCAAAAGTAAGTCCAAATGTTATCATACGTCGTCTTTCAATCTTACAAAGAAGCAAGATTGGTCACCTAGAAGAAGAGAAAAATGTGTGAAGAGAAGCACAATGCAGCGCGCAAGGAAGTTGACAAGCTCGTCAAAGCCGGCTTCATTAAAAAAGCACACTACACCACATGACTGACAAATATAGTCATGGTCAAGAAGCCTAATGGTAAATGGAGGATGTGCACGGACTACATCAATCTCAACAAGGCTTATCATCTACCAAGCATTGATCGACTAGTTAATGGGGCGGTCGTCACCATATTTTAAGTTTCCTAGATGCATAGTCTAGATACAATCAAATCCAAATGCATCCAAGAGACAAGGAGAAAACAACTTTTATGACTGATTGCGACAACTTCTATTATGAAGTTATGCTGTTTGGTCTAAAAGATGCTTGTGCAACTTACTAGAGATTGATGGATCAGATTTTTAAAGGAATGCTCGACTAAAATGTCGAAGTTTAAGTTGACGACATAGTGATCTAGTCTTATTCATGTTTATACCACATTCAAGATCTCAAAGAAGTCTTCAAAGCTCTTAGAGATCATGGTATGCGACTTAACCCCGACAAGTGCGTGTTCAAGGTAGAAGGTGGAAAGTTTCTAGGTTTCATGCTCACCCATCATGGTATTGAAGCAAATCCAAAAAAGTGTAGGGCTATCACTGAAATGAGAAACCCTAAAAATGTAAAAGAAATTCAGAAGTTGATCGATCGAATGACGACCCTATCCAGATTTGTGCCGAAGCTAGCAGAAAAAATCAAGTTTATCATCCAACTTTTGGGAAAAGCGGCTAAATTTAATTGGACACTCGAATGTGAAGAAATCTTTCTTCACTTAACATTATTTTTTTTGGTCCCTCCATTCAGACAAAAACCAGACTCTCAACGACCAATCATAATACACCTTGCGGTATCAGAGGAAGCAATCAATGCGGTTCTAGTACAAGAAGTGGAAAAAGAAGAACAACCACTCTATTTCATTAGTCGAGTCCTACACGGTGCAAAGTTTTTCTATCAAATGATTGAAAAGGTAGCTCTAACACTCATTTTCACCGCACGAAGAATGTAGATATATTTTCAAAATCTTCACATTATAGTGAAGACCTACTATCCTATTATGAAGATTCTAGCTAATCCTGATTTGGTCGGACGAATGATTGGATGGACAGTTGAATTATCTGAATTTCACATCCAGTATCAACCAAAGGGGGCAATTAAGTCTCAAACCTTAGTCGATTTCAAGGTTGAACTTAGCCCTTGGCCGACCAAGGACAAGGATCTTTAATGGACCTTACATGTGGATGGTTCATCGAATGATAAGTCATGCAGAGTAGAAGTAGTTCTTGAAGATCCGGGCGGCATTCTCCTTGAACAATCATTGAAGTTTGATTTCAAAACATTAAATAATCAAGCAGAATATGAGGTCATCCAGGTCGGGCTCACTTTAGCATATGACATGGAAGCCCAACAACTTATTTGTAGGAGCGACTCTCAGCTAGTAGTCGAAAAATTAAAGGAGAATTCGAGGTAAAAGAGTCTTTATTGTAGAAATACTATCACCTCGTTCGGAATTTGATGTCTAAATTCAAAAATGTTCAAATTAAACACATTTGATATGAGCATAATGCTAGAGTCGACATGCTTTCAAGGTTGGTTACTACTAAAAGAAAAGGGCTCCACCGTTCGATTATATATGTAATCCTAAAAAATCCCAGCGTCAGCACGGACAAGTGCATGACCATTGTTGAAAAGAAAACTTGGATGACATCTATCAAACGATTTTTAGAAAATGGTGAATGTAAGGCACAAGAGGAGAAGACGATGAGGCAATAGACCGCTCAGTTTGTCCTCATTAGTTCCGATCTCTATAAACAAGAATACAATCAACCATTATTATCTAAACTTATATTTATTATATCCTATCTATATATTATTTTTTAAAACATCTTATTGAATTGATCGTTGTCGGACCACTATCCTCTGGCTTTGATTCTGATTCTAATTATGACGACGAAGGTTACAATAACACTTTGGAAATAATAACTATTTGGAAATAGTAGTCCAAATTTCCCCACATCTTTTGGAGTACATGCATTTATAGACAAATTTTCTTACAAGTTATTTTTGAAAAAATAATTTAAAATTAACTAATTACAAGTTAGAAGTTTTTCTCTTATTATTCTTTACTGCTCTCTATTTTCCTAAAAAATTATAATCATGTTCGGGAGAAAGAGGAACATATATTAGTCAAAAATGAAGATATGAACAATATTTACACCTAGAATATTATAGCTTTCAATTGTTATCTGCAATCGTAATTGCTGTTATTGCCATTGCAAAGTTTCCCTAATTACGAACTCTTCAATTGATCCATTCACAATAAAGATGAACATAACTGCAACATAGTTTTCCTTCTCCTTCTTCTTCATAATAACTTATCTGCCTACTTTAGATAGATATTTCTTGCCATAGTTGTTTTCATTATTTTGTTGTGGAGATATTTTTAGACTTGTCTCATGAGAATTGTGCAAAGATAATTTTGTTTTGGTCTTTAAATTTTAGAATAAATAATATATAGTCACTGATAATGTAAAAATTAAAGTTATGAAGGTGTCACTACAAAAAAATCATGTATAAAGTGGCGGTTTTAATATGGCGGTTACTAATAACCGCCACAATTTACCGTAGAATACGACATTTGACTAACCGCCATAATTATCCTTTAAACTATGTCATTTCTAACTGTCGCAATTATCCTTCATAATAAAATTCTCGTGTTTGCTTTCCCTCCCTACACCATTCCTCTTTATTCTAAATTTGTTTTTTCTAAAACTTCTTGGAAACATGCTTTCAGTCTTTGGAAACCAGCGTTGCCTCCCACTCTCTTCCCCCTCTCTGCTAATTGTCTTCTCTCTCTCTCTGCTAACGCGACCTTCAAAAACCCTTAGGTGACCTTGACGAAACCCTCACGCGACATTGACGAAACCCTAACGCTCACTCCTCTGTCCACCATTGCCACCTTCACGCAAGGTTTTTTCAGGTTTGTGCTTGCGCGCCCTAAGCCTTTGTCTTGGAAATGTATTGTTCGAAATCATTTTAGGTTGAAAATTTTCAAAATCTAACTTCTAATTTTTGTTCATTGATTATGCAACGCACACTCGCGACCTTCACCACACCCTTACGCGACCTTCCTCTAACGTTCACGAAACCCTAACACCCATTCCTCTGTCTGCCATTGCCGCCTCCGTGCAAGTTTGTTTCAGGTTTGTGCTCTCGTGCCCTAAACCTCTGTCTTGGAAATCTATTGTTCGAAATCATTATAGGTTGAAATTGTTCGAAATCTAACCTTTGATTCTTGTTCATTGATTGTGCTTTTTCTTTGTAGAGTGAACCAAGTTCTGAATTTTGATATGGCTTTTCTTTGTAGATTGAACTGAGTTCTGAACTTTACCTCAAATTCAAGGCCTACACGTTATTACCTACAGGTTCCCGGATTCTACTCCCATGATTTGTTTGTATTCTGTTTTCTAATTTAATCCTTTTGTAGTCACTGTTTCTCATTTTATTGTAATAGTGTTTTCATTTATTTTTTAAGAAATAGAAGGTGATTAGTGTTTGCTCTAATGGGTTAGGAGAAATGTATGACAATAACATTAAGTTTTACTAGAATGAAAGAGGTGTGTAATTTGAGAAAGGGCAGAGCAGAAGATGGTAACGAAAATGAAGTATTGTTGAAATGTCTCTGTCTTTGTTCTACCCTGTGACAACTTGTTGGAGGCACCTAGTAAATGCCTGCAAAGAAAGCAATAGATAGTGCTAAAAGAAGGAACTGATGAGTGATGAGTGATGATGAGTGGTTAGATTTGTAATAAAGTCTATACCTCCCCTGCATGTGAGATAGGCCCCAAATCAATCTCTCATTGATGCAATGTTATAGAAAGATTATTGCACTCAAAGAGCCAAAACAGAACCAAGGAACCGAGAGAGAAGAAAGGTTCTAAAAAACATGTTAAATACTAGTTGTAACACTTCAAATATTTCCTGTAAAGTATACTATTATAAACACATTAAAGGTCTTATAAATCTTAATATAAACTTAACCATATATATATATATATATATATATATATATATATATATATATATATATATATATATATATATATATATATATTATACTTCAACAACACAGTTTTTTTGTTTGAAATATCAATAGACTTAGATCTCTTAAATAATGTACTGAATTGGGGTCTAGCAAGTCAAATAAAAACACAGAATGTTGTCTGCTTCTCTTTTATTTGATTTTATTTTTTTAAATATGAGGTGTTAGGATGTTTTTTTTTACCTAAAGTACATAGACAAGAAAAAAAATTGTAGTACATGGACAAGAAAACAAAATTAGATAGGTACCCAGTTGTAAGAACCTACTAAGATTTGATTTACTTTTAGTGTAGAACTATTGTTATACCTCAATCAGAAGGATAAATCTATTATAAATAGACAATTAATTGATTATTATTTTATAGTAAATAATAAAATACACTATAATTTAATAATTTTAGAACATAACTGGTATGATTTTTTTCTAAAATTTATGAATAATGAACTTAGATTATATTATTATAAGATAAAAACTATAGCATCTCAAAAGTGGTGACTTGATATTCTTGTTCTTAAAAAAAAGTATTTAATTAATTTGTCAAAAAGATTTAATGCTCTAAAGAAGGTTTTTAGGAGTTTGAATTTAATACATTAGATTAATGCATCTTACAAAGGATCAATTCAAATTAAAACTTTAGAGTCATTTCATCTGATAATGTATGGTATAATGTCATATATATAAACCCCTAAGGTACAAAAGTACATAACTTTATGTAGGTGTTCTAAAGTGTAACAGGTACAACAATTTTTTCACCTCAAAACTGTTGCAGGGAAGGTACAGTTTATTTGAGATAGAAGATATAATTGAATCTATTTTGATTATGAAGAAATTTTTTAATCAATTTAACAGATGATAAAAATGTTTTTTAATTAAAAATAATTATAAAGTAGATAATTAATACTGTCATCCTAACAATATTATGCACACTTTTGTATATAATTCTATACTTTATGAACAAGATAATTTAGATAACTAATACTGTCATCCTAATAATATAATGCACACTTTTGTATATAATTCTATACTTTATGAACAAGATAATTTATTTCATTGTATTTACTATATTGTAATAAAAAAATCATGGTTTCGTTACATAAAAAAAAATTATAGTTAATGTGATTAATATTATTACCAACAATTAACTTGTTCTCATTTATTTTATATTTACCAAACTTAACTGAGTTTATTTAAATCTATAAAATTGATTTTATAAAAAAAAATTGACTATAACTCAATTAAACATGTCCAATAAATACCCTAGATTATACTTATCATGATCATGTGGAGTAAAAGAATGTAGAGATGAGAAATGTGACAATAATGAAAATGTGATAGTGGCTAATGATAAACAATGTCAATTTATCTATTGTTGGTGACAACAGACATGTTAGTTATCATGGTTGGTAAATACAAAGAGATATGACAAGAAAGATAATAGGAAGAATATGGTTTGATAATATTTTTCATATATAATTAATTGAGAACTCTTTATAATAATATTTTCTTTTCTTTCCTTTATTCATAGGCATTTTTAACGGGTGGTGGTGCAACAGTGGGGACAAAATTTAAGGTATAAAAGTTACGATGGCACAAAGGAAAAGGGAGAAAAAGAGTGTTTGTCTTTTATCTTATCTTTTGCAGCATCAAATTTTTACTTTTGGCTCACAAAAAATTAATAATGGGATTATTCTAAAGTGCTACTATGTGATTTATGTAGTCATTCCTTTTAACCTATTTCTGTTATTTTTTATTATTATTTTCTTGTTTGTCCAACTATTGCTATAGTAGTTAGTGTTGCTGAAATCTTGAAAAAATGTTTACATGATAAATATGTTCTCTATTTGATAATGGTTATTTATAGAATGGTTAATAAATTTATAGAAATTTATAGAGACAACAATTGATCCAAACCAACTTGCAAATTGGTTTGGATTTAACTTTATATTCAAGCATCCAGATCTGTTTTTAAGGGTACTGATTGCTTGTATGATGTGCTTCTATGATCGAAGTACTTGCAAAATTAAATTTTTGTTTGTATGATCCATAAAATCTACCAAAAGCTAGTTTGGTAAATGTAGGTTCCGGTTAACTATTTCATGTAGTTAATGCATGTATATAAGCAATTTTTTGTTATGGTGTTTTGTTTTGTAGTCATGCCAATTGATAAAAGTTGGATTTCTAAACCATGAAACACCATTGATATGCAAATGGTTTGAATGAATTTTTGGAATTTGCATTTGGAAATGCTAATGGTGTTGTCATAAAGTGTCCATGTTCTAAGTGTGGTTTCAAAAAGTGGCAAACAAGGGATGTAGTTCAAGAACACTTAACATGTAGCACTTTTACTCAAAACTACCAAACTTGGTATATGCACGGTGAAGGACTAAGCGGAAATGAGTCTGTGGCTGTTACAAGTGCGCATGTCATTGAAGATTTCATAGAATCTCGTAATCCAATGGACGACATGTTGAATGATGCATTTGGGTTTGTGGGGCACAGCGATGATCACATTGATGAGGGTACTCAAGATGATGGTGCACAAGATGATATGCTGCATGGTGAAGGAAATACAAACTTTGATGAGTTGTTGAAGGACAATAACGAACCATTATATGAAGGTTGTACCAAGTATTCAAAGTTATCATTCATTTTGAAGTTGTATCATATAAAATGCATGTGTAGAATGAGTGATAAAGCAATGACCATGATTCTAGACTTGCTAAAGGGCGCATTTGAACATGCTAAGTTTCCTAACTCATTTTATGAGGCCAAGAATGTGATTAACAAACTTGGTCTTAATTATGTCAAAATACCAGCTTGTCCAAAAGATTGCATGCTATATTGGGGTGAAGAGAATGAAAGCTTAGAAGATAAAGATCCAAAAGATAAAGCTTTAAACGGTGCAAAACATCTAAGTGGAAAGATAAAGATAAGAAACAATATGCAAAAATCTTGTGTTACTTTCTATTAAAGTCAAGATTGCAACGATTGTGATGAAGACCAAGTAGAGGAGGTGCCTGAGGCCCAAGCCCATGAAGCCCAAGCCCAAGTTGGGGCCCAAGCCCAACCAATTAGCTCAACATCCTTCATGCCTCAAAGGATGACTAGGAGCAAGGCTAAAGCTTTGGGAGAAGAGCATCAATGGATGTCTCTTTTTGTAATTACTTATGTATAGTTTTTAGTAGAACTTTGAAGGAAGGTGTAGGAATTAAAATAAGGGGTGTTAATGTACAAAAACAAGTCACACCTTCCATGTGACATAAAGAGTAGGTGTAGGTGTAGTTTTAGGAGGTGCCAAAGTAGAAATCAAGTCACACCTCCCTTGTGACATGTGTTTTGGCTCCAAATTCAAATGCTTCTCATTTGAATTTTCCCACTTTAATTTCAGCCCTCTCACACTATAAATAGAGGTGCTATGCTCATGTAAAAGAATATGGAAATTAGAAGAAAAGTTACTATACTCAAATTGTGAGTGAATTTTGTGAGACTTGTTCTCCTCTTCCTTGTCTCATCTTGTGAAGCTTTGGGAGCACTCAAGTGGCGGCAAATCTGCACTTATCTTGGATCATCACCTCCAAGTGGCGTGTCCATTCCCAATCCATGGCTACAACCACATAAGTTTCATCTTCTTTCATCTTCCATTGTCATTTCAATCGGTAGTTTTGATTCTATGTCTTATTCTTGAATTTCAATCGGTTCTTTTGTTTCAATTTGTGTTTCTATTCAGTAATTCTGTTTTCCTTTCCAATTCTGTTCTGTTTTTGTGTTCTTCCTATATCAATTGTTGTGTACAAGGATATAGCACTCATAGTTGAGTTTGGTTCATCATTTTGGAAGGCATTGTCTCCATTGATGATTCCTTAAGCTTCCTTGAATTTGTGTGTTGTTTCAATTCTGTTTTTTGTGCTTAATTTCAATTCTGTTTCCAGCTTTGTTTTGCACCATTCAAATCTGGATTCTGCACCTTAATTGTCATCCATTCATATCTCTATTTGTGTTTTAACCTTGGACCTTTGGAAATGAACCTTCACATCTACTTAACACTTGTTAAGTTAATATCCAGTGGGGATTTTCCTTAGGTGACTCACTCTAAATTGCTAAGAATCTTGATCCTAATTCTAAGAAAGTGTCACAAATATAATGAACCTAAATCAACTCACATCATGTGGTATCATGAGCTATGGTGATGTTTTGTTCTTGTTGAGTTGAATTGACACTTTCTATTCAAGCAATTTCCATTTTCCAGCACTTTATTTTTGTGCAGAATTTTTTTAGGTTCCTTGTTGTGTTAGCTATTCTGTTTTTGCTTTAATTTGAGTCTTTCCTTGCTGTTTTAATTGGTGCAAATTAATTGTGTTTGAGTCATTTTGCTTTTTGAATCCATACAAGTTTTGTCAAGTCATGTTTCTCCTAAATTGTCATCACTTCTATGTAGTACTTTTCTTGATAATTTTTGGTTGATTGCTTTTAATTTTGAGTGCAGTTTCTAATCTGTTTTGTTGAGCCTTTGGTGCATTTTTAATTTTAGATTTGAGTTCATGCTTGTGTGATAGATCCATACAAGTTCACATACATCAATTCTATTGTGTCTTTGAAGTTTCTTAATATTGTTTTAATTCCAAATTAGGCTTCCTCTGTTTTTGTTGAAACTGTGCTGGCTGTTTTTGTTTACAGAATTTAATTCCGTTTATGAAAAATTCTAAAATTCTGGATCTGAACAGATTGATGTGTTAGAAAAAAGTGAAAAAAAAAAGTGAGGAAAAATTCAAAATAGAAAAAAAATGATAAATCAAATACAATCAGTGTGCAATTCTGGCGCCAAAAAAACGGTGAAGTGGCATCAGATTTGAAAAAAATTATCACAATTTATTGGTGCATCATTTTGGTGTGATTCCAGCGCCAAATTTGAGCTAAGATCTTGAAATTTCTGTGGTTTAAATTTCAAATTCAAATTTGAATTATCCAGCTCAGCATAATTTGTTTAAGTCACGCATTTTGACACCTTAATATTCTGTAGTACTGTTTTGGTTTTGTTAATCCAATTCTAGTACCATTCTCTAGGTTCTATTTGTGTACTACCTTTTATTGAGTGCCTTATTTTCTTTGCTTGTCATTTTTATTCAATATTCTTTTCCAAAGTTTTGTCATATCTTTACTTCCACTTTGGTTTAGCTTTTCTTGCTTATACCTTTTCTTGCTTGTCTTTATCTTGTTTCCTCTAGTTTTTTGGTGAATTGTTCTTTGACTAAGTGTGGTTTGCTTTGGCATCTTTCACTTGAGGCTCATCCAATCCACAAGAGAGGCTTGGTAAAGGAAGGATATATTTTCTTGGAGTGGTTTGAGAGATTTTACATCATTGCCGCAAGCTATATTTGTTTTTCACCTTGTTTTTCTAACTTTGTTTTCTATAATAGTTTCTTCTTTGTGTTTTTGTGTTTCATTTTATCATGGCTAATCTTTCTAGTGGAGAATCATCTAAGCCTCACTCACCTCAAAAAGCATACCTAATTGGTGAATTAAAGGATGCTAAACTAACAATTGCACAAAAAGATGAGGCATTAAGACAAATGGAGGCAAGGCTCCAAAGATTGGAGTTGGACCGTGAAGAGATGCATCACCACCGTGAGAGAAGACAACACCATCATCATAGGCATACTTCAAGGTCTTCACAAAATTCTTATGGATATCATGAAGAAAATGCTTGGAGGATGCATCACCATCATGAAGATAGGCGCCAAAATGTGGCTAAGCCTTTTATGCCTTATGTAAAATTACCTAGTTTTAGTGGTGAAGGAGATCCTAATGTGTATTTAGGATGGGAGGCTAAGGTAGAGCAAATATTTTTTGTACATGAGGTCCAAGAAGCCCAAAAGGTTAAGCTAGCCTCCCTAGAATTTATGGACTATGCCATGCAATGGTGGCACAAAACTCTCATGGACATTGGGCTAAACAAGAGGCCGCCCGTGGTCTCTTGGGATGATTTAAAAGCTTGCATGCGCGCTAGATTTGTGCCTCCACACTTTAGGAAAGACCTATTGTTGAAGCTCCAACGGCTTCACCAAGGCACGCTAAGTGTGGATGCTTATTATAAAGAACTTGAAACGCTTTTAACTAGAGCCAATATGCATGAGAATGATGAAGCTAAAATGGCTAGATTTATTAGTGGTCTTAGAAGGGATATCCAAGATGTTGTAGAACTTAATGAGTATTCTTCTTTAGAAAATTTGGTTCACCTTGCCATCAAGGTAGAAACTCAACTTGCAAGGAAAAATTCTTTTAAAAATACTCATAATGATGGCTTTTACAATTCATCTTGGAAAAACAAAGGAAAATCTTTTTCAAAAATTCCTTCAAAAGATTCTACTTTCAAACCTAGAGATTTTAAGCCTTCAACTTCTACTCCTAAATCACCAACTAAATCTTCAAGTAAAAAGTGTTTCAAATGTTTAGGCTATGGTCATATAGCGGCTAATTGTCCTTCCAAAAGGACTATGATGATGCGTGATGGGGTGGTTGTGAGTGAGCATAGTTCGGATTCCTCTAGACCTTCCACACCTCCTAGGTCCCCAAGTGAGCATGAGAGTGAAAGTCCACTTGAAGGCGACTTATTAGTAGTGAGACGAATGCTTGGCCAAGTTTTAAAACCTTTTGAAGAGAGCCAAAGAGAAAATATTTTCCATACAAGATGTCTCATTAATGATAAGTTGTGTTCTTTGATTGTGGATGGGGGGAGTTGCACAAATGTGGCTAGTACAAGAGTGGTAGATAAGCTTGGATTGTCTACTATCTCTCATACAAAGCCCTATAAACTACAATGGTTAAGTGAGGTTGGAGAAATCATAGTTAACAAACAAGTCCTCATTGCTTTTTCCATTGGTAAATACAAAGATGAGGTCTTGTGTGATGTTGTCCCAATGGAAGCAACACATGTTCTTTTAGGTAGGCCATGGCAATATGATAGAAAAGTTTTTCATGATGGCTTTACCAACAAAATTTCTTTTACCTTCCATGGGCACAAGGTCATACTTAAGTCTCTTTCTCCAAAGGAAGTCCATGAGGACCAAATTAAAATGAAGCAAAAGAGAGAGCATGAAAATGATAAAAAAAGTTCCAAGAGAAGCCTTCTCATGACTACTCAAGAAGTTAAAAAGGTAATAGTTGCTCAAAAGCCTATTTTTTTAGCTATTCCTAGTATTATTGATCATGAGTCGGCTAAGGATAGTCCCACATGTTTGGACAATTTGGTGAAGGAATTTGAAGATGTGTTTCAAGATCCTCCTAATGGCTTACCACCTTTAAGAGGGATTGAACACCAAATAGACTTCATTCCCGGGGCTTCTTTACCAAATCGCCCAGCATATAGGACAAATCCCACAGAGACCAAAGAAATTCAACAACAAGTTGAGGGATTAATTGCTAAGGGATGGGTACAAGATAGCATGAGCCCATGTGCTATGCCTGTCATCCTTGTTCCTAAAAAGGATGGGTCATGGAGAATGTGTACGGATTGTCGCGCTATAAATAACATTACAATCAAATATAGGCATCCCATTCCTAGGTTAGATGACTTGTTGGATGAATTACATGGGTCTAAAATATTTTCCAAGATTGATCTTAAGAGTGGTTATAACCAAATCTGAATTAAACCAGGGGATGAATGGAAAACTGCTTTTAAGACCAAATTTGGTTTATATGAGTGGTTGGTCATGCCTTTTGGCTTGACTAATGCTCCTAGTACCTTCATGCGACTCATGCATCATGTCTTAAGACCATTCATTGGCAAGTTTGTTGTGGTTTATTTTGATGATATTCTTATATATAGTTTGTCTTTGAAAGATCATGAGAAGCATGTTAGGGAAGTTTTAGAAACCCTTAGGAAGGAACATTTGTATGCTAATCTTGCTAAATGTATGTTTGCACTTGATCATATAGAATTCCTAGGGTTTGTTGTAAGTTATAAAGGGGTGCATGTTGATCAAACAAAGGTTGCAGCAATTCAACATTGGCCAACACCCTCCAATGTTAGTGAAGTACGAAGTTTTCATGGACTTGCTAGCTTTTATAGGCGGTTCGTGAAAGACTTTAGTACTATTGCTGCACCTCTCAATGCTATAGTAAAGAAGGATGTGGTCTTTAAGTGGGGACAAGAGCAAGAAAAAGCTTTTGTGACTTTAAAAGAAAAATTGACTAAGGCCCCCATCTTAGCCCTTCCTAACTTTGCTAAAACATTTGAGATTGAGTGTGATGCCTCTAATATAGGCATTGGGGCTGTCCTCCTTCAAGAGGGCCACCCCATAGCTTATTTTAGTGAGAAACTCAAAAGGAGTCATATCAATTACTCCACTTATGATAAAGAACTTTATGCTCTTGTTTGAGCTTTGCAAAATTGGCAACATTATCTTTTTCCTAAGGAATTTGTGATCCATAGTGATCATGAGTCCCTAAAATATTTGAAAGGCCAAAGCAAGCTTAATAAGAGACATGCCAAGTGGGTGGAGTTTATTGAACAGTTTCCTTATATGATCAAACATAAACAAGGTAAAATTAATGTGGTTGTTGATGCTCTTTCAAGAAGACACACCTTGTTAAATGTTTTGGATGTTCAATATTTAGGTTTTGATCACATAAAGGAACTATATCATGATGACTTAGATTTCTCACTTATCTATCAAGAGTGTTCCAAAGGAGGACACAAAGACTTTTTCTTACATAATGGTTTTCTTTTCAAAGGAAAAAGACTTTGTGTTCCCCATGGTTCTATACGACAATCTCTTGTTAGAGAGGCTCATGAGGGTGGGCTTATGGGACATTTTGGGGTTGCTAAGACTTTAGAAACATTGCATGAACATTTCTTTTGGCCTCACATGCGAAAATCCGTACATAGCTTCTGTGATAAATGTATAGCATGTAGGAAGGCTAAATCTAAAGTCCATCCCCATGGTTTATATACCCCTCTTCCTATCCCATCAATCCCTTGGGTAGATATTTCAATGGATTTTATCTTAGGTCTTCCCAAGACATCGACAGGAAAGGATTCTATCTTTGTGGTAGTGGACCGCTTTTCTAAGATGGCTCATTTTATTCCTTGCCACAAAGTAGATGACGCTTGTTATATTGCAAATCTCTTCTTTAAGGAAGTTGTTCGTTTGCATGGGCTTCCTAGAAGTATTGTATCCGACAGGGATTCAAAGTTTTTAAGCCACTTTTGGAGGACCTTATGGGGCAAACTTGGCACAAAACTTTTGTTTTCTACTACTTGCCACCCCCAAACTGATGGTCAAACAGAGGTGGTCAATAGAACTTTGGGTCAAATGTTAAGATGCTTTATTTCCGGGAACCCAAGGGTTTGGGAGAATTTACTACCTCATATTGAGTTTTCTTATAATAGAGTAGTAAATTCTACAACTGCCCATTCTCCTTTTGAGGTTGTTTATGGGTTCAACCCTTTAACACCTCTAGATCTTCTTCCAATACCTGTACTTGATGAGATTTTATGCAAGGATGGTTTTGAAAAAGCTTCTTTTATTAAAGACTTGCATAATCACATCAAGTTACAAATTGAGAAGAAAGTTGGCAAATATGCTGAAAATGCCAACAAAAGGCGTAAGGCATTAATCTTTGAACCTGGCGATTGGGTTTGGCTACACTTGAGGAAGGATAGATTCCCTACTCAAAGGAAGTCCAAACTTATGCCTCGAGGAGATGGTCCGTTTCAGGTCATCAAGAGGATTAACGATAATGCCTATGAGTTAGATATGCCTGATACATTTCTTGGAAGTAATTCTTTTAATATTAGTGATCTAACTCCCTTTTCTGCAGGTCTTCCAAATTCGTGGACGAATTCTCTCCAACCCGGGGAGCATGATGAAGACCAAGTAGAGGAGGTGCCTGAGGCCCAAGCCCATGAAGCCCAAGCCCAAGTTGGGGCCCAAGCCCAACCAATTAGCTCAACATCCTTCATGCCTCAAAGGATGACTAGGAGCAAGGCTAAAGCTTTGGGAGAAGAGCATCAATGGATGTCTCTTTTTGTAATTACTTATGTATAGTTTTTAGTAGAACTTTGAAGGAAGGTGTAGGAATTAAAATAAGGGGTGTTAATGTACAAAAACAAGTCACACCTTCCATGTGACATAAAGAGTAGGTGTAGGTGTAGTTTTAGGAGGTGCCAAAGTAGAAATCAAGTCACACCTCCCTTGTGACATGTGTTTTGGCTCCAAATTCAAATGCTTCTCATTTGAATTTTCCCACTTTAATTTCAGCCCTCTCACACTATAAATAGAGGTGCTATGCTCATGTAAAAGAATATGGAAATTAGAAGAAAAGTTACTATACTCAAATTGTGAGTGAATTTTGTGAGACTTGTTCTCCTCTTCCTTGTCTCATCTTGTGAAGCTTTGGGAGCACTCAAGTGGCGGCAAATCTGCACTTATCTTGGATCATCACCTCCAAGTGGCGTGTCCATTCCCAATCCATGGCTACAACCACATAAGTTTCATCTTCTTTCATCTTCCATTGTCATTTCAATCAATAGTTTTGATTCTATGTCTTATTCTTGAATTTCAATCGGTTCTTTTGTTTCAATTTGTGTTTCTATTCAGTAATTCTGTTTTCCTTTCCAATTCTGTTCTGTTTTTGTGTTCTTCCTATATCAATTGTTGTGTACAAGGATATAGCACTCATAGTTGAGTTTGGTTCATCATTTTGGAAGGCATTGTCTCCATTGATGATTCCTTAAGCTTCCTTGAATTTGTGTGTTGTTTCAATTCTGTTTTTTGTGCTTAATTTCAATTCTGTTTCCAGCTTTGTTTTGCACCATTCAAATCTGGATTCTGCACCTTAATTGTCATCCATTCATATCTCTATTTGTGTTTTAACCTTGGACCTTTGGAAATGAACCTTCACATCTACTTAACACTTGTTAAGTTAATATCCAGTGGGGATTTTCCTTAGGTGACTCACTCTAAATTGCTAAGAATCTTGATCCTAATTCTAAGAAAGTGTCACAAATATAATGAACCTAAAATCAACTCACATCAGATTGTTTATGAGTTCTAAGACAACTAAATCTATGACATGGCATGTATCAAAGGATAACCAGGATGGGTTGATGAGGCATCCTAAAGATTTTGAGGCTTGGAAAGCATTTGATCTATTACATCCAGAATTTGCAAATGATCCTCAAAATGTACGACTGGGCTTAGCTAGTGATGGCTTCAACCCTTTCGGAACCATGAGTACAAGCTATAGTATATGGCCAGTGGTCCTCATCCCATGCAATCATTCTCCTTGGGAGTGTATGAAGCAAACCTCTTTCATCCTATCCATGATAATTCCTGGAAAACAAATGACTGGAAACGACATTGATGTATACTTACAACCACTCATAAAAGAATTAAAGGAGCTTTGGTTTGATGGAGTGCAAAAATTTGATTATTCGAAAAAAGAAATGTTTACATTGCGAGCGGCTATGTTGTGGACAATTAGTGACTTCCCTAGCCTAGGAAATTTATCTGGATGGAACACGCACACTGGTCTTGCTTGCCCAACTTGTAACTTTGACACTGAGTCTTCTTTGTTGTATAGGGGCAAATACAGCTTTATGGGACACCGTCGATTTTTACATAAAGACCACAGATTCAGACTGAGTCGTTCTCTTTTTTACAGAAGAACTGAACTAAGGGAAGCACCAGAACATTTGTTAGGGTCAAACATATTTGAACAAGTTCAAGGAGTCAATGTTACATTTGGAAAACCATTAGAACCTATCCATACAAGTAAAAGGGGTCGGGGAAAGAATGTTGTTGAAGTTGTTGGAGTTGAACAATGGAAAAAGAGAAGTATATTTTTCAACCTTCCTTATTGGGAGACGAACTTGTTACGCCATTGTCTAGATGTCATGCATATTGAGAAAAATGTTTGTGACAATGTTTTGTATATGTTACTCAATGACCCTAAGAAATCAAAAGATAATTTAAAAGCCCGAAAGGTACTTAAAGAAATGGGTATAAGGAAGGAACTTTGGCCAGATAAAAGAGGAAGATTTCGGCCAAGTTTGTTTTCATTGTCAAAAGAAAAGAAAAAAAAACGTTTTTACAAACACTTAAAGATGTCAAAATGCCAGATGGATACTCAAGTAATATTTCAAGGTGTATTGATTTGAAAGCTGGAAAGATTTTTGGCCTCAAGAGTCATGATTGTCATAATCTTATGGAACATTTACTACCCATTGCCATACGTAATGTTTTACGAAACAATGTGACTGTAGTGGTACTAGAACTATGTTCATTTTTTCGACAACTATGTGGCAAAAGTTTAAGTCAAACTGAACTTGATAAACTTCAATCCCGCATCATTGAAACTCTTTGCCACATGGAAATGTTGTTCCCTCCTACCTTTTTTACAATTATGGTGCACTTAACTTGTCACTTAGTTGGTGAGGCCAAACTTGGAGGCTCAGTTCATTATCGTTGGATGTATCCTATAGAAAGGTAAATGTTTTTGGCGCACATAGAGTTCAAATGTTCTTAACCTTCATGTTTGATTCTCCTAATTGCAAAATTATTTTATAGGTTTTTGGGACATTTGAAATCATATGTTCGAAACAAGGCACAACCTGAAGGTTCCATTGCTAAAAGATACCTAGCTGAAGAGATTCTGACCTTTAGCTCTGAATAAATGGAAGGGGTCGAGACAAGAAGTAATAGACCTTCACGTGTGGATGATTCTTGTAATAAAGATCTACCACAATTGAGTACTATTTTCCCACCAATTAGTATAGTAGTAAGTGCCTCTTCAACTTTTCAATTGTCAACCATACAAAGAACTCAAGCACATTGATATGTGTTATTTAATTGCCCTGAAGTCACCCCTTTCATTGAGTGAGTGTTAACACAACTATAAATTTAATTATATTCAAAATGTTTCTTTAATGGAATCATTAGTAACACGTTGGTTATGAATATTTTCTTAGGGAATTTAAAGGTCATTTGCGAAGGAGGTCTAGAGGGAGAAGAATTTCAAATACAGAGATAGAAAGGAGTGTTAATAAGGATTTTATTAATTGGTTTCCTCAAAGGGTACGTAGAATATGTTTTCATAATTGTTTGATTAAAATTTGTAACATATCTTCACACATTCAATCCTTATTTTTGTAGATTAATAACTCAGACATTTCAAGTACAGTGTCAGATGATCTTAAGTATTTATCTCAAGGTCCAACTCCACATGCTAGAAGATTTTCTGCCTTCAATGTAAATGGATTCAAATTTAGGATCGAAAGTCGAGAACATGGGTTAAAAACCCAAAATAGTGGAGTTTACTTAACTTCATCAACATCATGTGTTGCAAGTAGGGCAGATCAAAACATTAGGGAAGCGGATTTGGCATACTATGGAAAATTAGAAGATATAATCGAGCTTAATTACTATGGTCGTTTTAAAGTGACATTGTTCAAATGTAAATAGGCTGACACCACAAGGGATAGGGGGCTTAGAAAGGATCCGTGGGGTTTCACTTTGGTTAATTTTTCAAGATTAATTTACATGGGAGATCGTGAGGAGCATGATCCGTATATTGAAGCTTCACAGGCTGAAATGGTATATTATGTTAATGATGAAGTTAACAAGGATTGGAAAATTGTCATCCACTTGAAACCACGAGACTTGTATGATATGGGAGAAGGACATAATGAAGTTTGTGAAGTGGAACCATGTCCACAACAAGACTTAAATCAGTTTTTCAGCGAGTCTGAAGATTTTCCATTGTTTAGGGATGATGAAGATGATGAATTATTAAACGAGGACAATAATGATCATGAACTTCATGAAAATGAGTCAATGTCAGAGTAATAATAAGCTTGGTCTGTTAATAAAACTGCACATGTATGGTTAATGTCAATTGCACATGTATTTGATTATGTACTTTGATATGCACTGTTATATCTTGTTTTTGTTCTTCATTCTTCCTTTTTATGTGCAGATATGCCTAGGCCTAAGAAAATTAAGAACTTGCTTAAGGCAATTGGTGGACATAGTTCAAACACATCTGTTGGGAACTATGTTCAACTTAATGACACGCCTCAAAGTACACGTCAACAAATAACTGAATCTGCTCAACCACATTTTGGATCTCCTTTACCACAAGCATCTGGACATACACCACCACAAATCTCCCAATCTGCACAACCACGAAATTTACAACCTACTTTTGAATCAGTAGCACTACCACAAACTAAGTCTGCTCAACCACCAATCTCACAATCTGCACAACCACACACATCTAATTCTGCACTACCACATACGTCTGAGTCTACACTACCACATACATCTGACTCAGCACTACCACATACATCTGACTCTACACTGCCACATGCATGAGTCTGCAGAACCACATACCCCTCAGCCTGCACAACCGCATACATCAGAATCTGAAGCAGAAAGGGTGCCACCAAGAAGAGGCAGGCAGTCAAACCACTATTGGTTTGTTGATACTATAGGTAAAGATATGTTAATTTTGCTATTGTGTTTTTCTTTTCATTTAATTACTTTCATTGCAGATACCTTAATGTATTATACTTTGTAGATGAGCATGGAGTTACTCAGAAAATGAAGCTCAAGGTTGGGGATGCTCATAACTTGCCCAATGGAATACGTGTCATTGTCGACTATGATGACAACTTTCAACCCATTGGAGAAGCATGTGGTTTGCTTGCTGGAGCTTGTGGACAACTAGCAAGAAATTATATATTGTTTCCTATAGGTTTTGAAAATTGGTCATTTGTGCCTAATACTTACAAGGATACTATATGGGAGAGTACACTGAAGGTAGTTGACCCTACATTCAATACAACATTAAATATGTACATTCTTATTTCTTTTTTTCAATATATATATGGACTAATTGTTGTATTATTTGAAGACTCGTTTTTGCTTCAAGGTAAATGAAGACCTCGCTAAAAGAGATGTTATGTTCAAAATTGGCAAATTATGGAGGGAGTATAGATGCAAGCTCTGGAATGAATTCTATGACCCACTGTTAAGCAGAAATGACCTAATAAAGAATATTCCAGATGGTCTTAGCATGGAGCAATGGGCTATATTTGTGGATTATCGTCTCAAGCCTTCCACAGTGGTACATACTTTTCATTTCATGTATTTTCACTAAGCTTGATTTTAAATTTGCAAAAACTAATTTTATTTTACTTTTTAGAAACTGTGTAATAGGAATAGAGATATAAGAAAGAAACAGACTATTCCTCACACTGGTGGTGCTATGCCATTGTCAAGAAGGAGGGATAATTTGGTATATTTACTTGAATACAGCTTTGTAAATTTGGCATATATTTTTTGATTTATAATATATTATGAATTTTTGTAATTATATTATCCTTTTTTGGAATGTATAGAAAATTGAAACTGGTAGGAAAATTGGCTAAGCTGAGATGTGGAAGATCACACACAAGAGGAAGAATGGCACATATGTTAATGATGAAGCTATGGACATTGGGGTAAGTTCTAATAACATATATCAGTTTTGGGCTATTTTGGATACTATCTTGGACTATTTTGGACACTGTTTTGGGAACATATTGTCTCTGCCATGTGTATATACTATTTTGGACTGTTTTGGGCTGTTGTGGATGCTGTCTTGGACTATATTTTACATTGTTTTTGGACTGTTTTGGGAACATATTGTCTCTGCCATGGGTATACTGTTTTGGACTGTTTTGGATGTTGTCTTGGACTATTTTTTACATTGTTTTGGACTATTTTGGACACTGTTTTAGGAACATATTAACTCTGTCATGGGTATATATTGTTTTGGACTATTTTGGATTTTTTTGGGCTATTTTGGATTCTGTCTTGGATTATTTTTTACATTGTTTTGGATTGTTTTGGGAACACATTGTCTCTGCCATGGGTATACACTGTTTTGGACTATTTTGGGCTATTTTGGATACTGTCTTGAACTATTTTTTACATTGTTTTGGACTGTTTTGGGACCATATTGTCACCATGGGTGTATATTGTTTTGGACTGTTTTGGATTGTTTTGGGCCATTTTGGATATTGTCTTGAACTATTTTTTACATTGTTTTGGACTGTTTTGGGACCAAATTGTCTCTACCATGGGTATATATTTTTTTGGATTGTTTTGGATTGTTTTGGATTGTTTTGGGCTATTTTGGATGTTGTCTTGGACTATTTTTTACATTGTTTTGGACTGTTTTGGGAACATATTTTCTTTATAAAAGATTGCAGATTTCCTAGTTCCTTGGATTATATGCGCATAGAGTTTTGGATTTGATAACTAGTATTTTCTTTATTATTGTTATTGTTTTTCTACATGGACCGTGTTTCTTTGTTAATGTTGGTTGCTTCCATTTTTATGTAGGAAAAAATTGATGAGCTAATGCTGCAAAATCCAGATACTGCATCAAATATATCTCCAAATGATCCAGTTGGTGTCATTTTTGGAAAGGAGCATCCAGGGAGGGTCGGAGGACTTTCATATGGAGCTTGTCCAACCCTTGCTTTCAGGAAGTCCACAACAAGGTTAAGCAATATGAATCATGGTTCCTCAAGTGGTGGGTCTTCAACAAATGTTGAAGAAAAGGTGGACCAAATGGCAACTGAACTTGCAACTGTAAAAAGCCAAATGCATACTCTGCTAGCCTACATTGCTTCTAGACCAGACATGCCAGAACATTGAGCTGCAATGGCAGTAAATTTGGTACAACCATCTATTAATGAGGTATAAATTATATACTTAAAATTTTATTCTAATACTGTTTTCATTTCTTTTTTATAAATTGTCAGTTAACTTTAAACGTATTTTAACTTATTTTAGGCACCGGATGTTGTAAGTGATGCTCCATCACCAAACCAGAATATAAGATCAAGTGGAGGCAGTAAGACAAATTAAGATTGGAGTTATAGTTGTAATATGTTTAGAAAGTGAAAAAATTTATATTTTGACAATTTAATTTACTTGTTGTTTGGATTAGTTTGACATTTTTAACTCTGTTCTTTAAATGAATGAATGAAGTCATCTTTTGATTATTATATTTCTCAATTTTAATTATATTATGAAATTAGTTTATATTACAATTAAATTATATTATGAAACTTAATTGTGTATTGAAATTTAATTATAATATGAAATTAAATAACATTATGAAATTTAATTATAATATGAAATTTAATTAAAATATGAAATTTAATTATAATATGAAATTTAATTATAATATAAAATTTAATTAAAATATGAAATTTAATTATAATATGAAATTAAATTATAAAACAGAATAAAATAAATTATTAAAAATATTAAAAATAAAATTAAATATTTAATATTTGAATTATGACAGTCATAAAGGTTATCATAAATGTCATACTATACCGTATTAAGTGGCGTTTATAACTACCACAATTTACGTTGGAATTGGTTTACCAGTTTGAAAATTGTGACATTTGTAACTGACGTAAATTACACATTTAAAACCACCACATTATACAATGTATGATATGGCGTCTGCTACAACGGTTCTCACTTGACCGCCACATTAAACTTTGTGACGGCAAGAATGCTGGCGGTACGCGGTACCGCCACAGATGTAAAATGTGGCGATTATAAACGCCAGGTTATAAAAAATAACCGTCACCACATACACGTTTTTTTGTAGTAATCTAATCATAAAATGTTATGTATATTAAGTTTTTTATTGGGATAATATTTACTTAAGTTATGATAAGATGGTTTTGAATTGGTGGTTAGTAAAGCTTTTACACTATTGATTGAACTTCAACGTTAATGGGCATTGAAATCGTAAACATTCCCTCTATCTTTTGTTAATACAACTTCAGAGACAATGGTTATGGATATTCGAATGGCAAGAAGGAGGAACATGTGGTGGTTCATACAAAATCAAAGAGTCCGATCACCACTCATTGCGACAATCTTAAAACAAAATAAAGGTAATTTTTGTTATATAATTGTAAATTTTCTCTTATCATTGACTAATCAATTTATTAACAGGATAATAACTATGGGAGATCTGAACACTATCTCTCCACTTGCTTTCTGTTAGATGGAGTAATCAAATTTTAATAAAGTTTCACAATCTTCCTCAGACATAAGCAAGAGGGTGTGCTGCATTGTTTGACTATGATAATTTATATTTATATAAGAGAATGTGTGTTCTGATAAGTTGACTAATTTAAGATTTATTCATGAAGAATCATTTTATTGGTATAATAAGTTTCTTTCTAGTCTGTTTTTAGAATTTTTTATAAATAGTATAGTCTACTTATGTACCGTTTTTGTTAATATATGGATTTTGGTCTAGAAATCTCATTTTTTTTTTGTATTTTTTTTTTAATAATACATTTTTCGTGTGATGGTAGATTATTGTTATTACTTGAGATGTTAGTATAGTTGAGATGTCAAGTTGCATAATGAGACTTGACATGAAAGTTTTATAAAAAAAAAAAGTAGTTCCTTACTTCAAATATGATGAATTAGAGGTATCGTATTTGTTTATATATGCAAATATTCAAAGGTAAGAGCGTGTTGACTACTTCCTCCGATCACAACTTCCAAGTTGGGAACCAGTCAAAGAGGATGGACGAAATCCATCACCTAATCCGTAAAGATTTTCGAAGAAGCCTGAAGCCAACGAAAATGGTGCCGAAGTGTAAGAGGAGTAAGGTTCCGCTCTTGACTCTGTTTTGAGTGCAACAAAACCTTTTTTTGAGGTAATAATGTCTTCCCTCATTACTTTATTTCTAAATTTTAACGGCAAGAGCATTATAGATTTATGCATTCTTTCTAAATTTTAATGGCAGTAGCATTATAGATTTATGCATTCTGTTAAAATTTTAAGCCTTCAACAAGAGGGGGTGAATTGTTTATGAAAGATTTTCGCAAATATTGAAAGTAGAGAGAAAGCCAATGAAGAATCAAAGAGAAAGAAACCAGGTTTGCCAAGAAACAAATTTATTTTATTATGTTTCTAGAAAATCAATCGGTTGTTTATACGATTCAATCGGTTGTTTTTATTAGTAGTTTATAAAAATAAACCAAAACAGATTTAAATGAGATAAAGGATAGAAAGATTCACACAGCAGATTTATATTGGTTTACTCTTATCCAAGAGCTACATCCAGTCTCCAGAAACCTATGAGAATTCCACTAAGTAATCAAAAACTTTGATTACAAACCACACACCAAATAGGTGATCTTGAACCCTTCAAGAACACACACCTCCTTTGGCAAAATACACACCAAAGATCACAAAACACCCTCTGGATTTGCACAGTATTCACATAGAAATACAGTATTCAAGAGAGAAAAGGAATGATCACACCCGAAACAATCACAGATTGAATTCAATAGTTACAAAGCAATCATATTCCACTCTTAGAAAAATCCAAAGTTTGAAGTAAATCTTGGAGAAAACTAATATGAAAGATTTAATCTGATATCATAACTACCATGAGCGTAAAAAAAATTATTTAAACTCCAAAAGGTTGTTAAAAATACTTAATGCAAGAGCCAAATCAGTTTTGAATCAATTAAAACAAATTTACTATACTTAACAGATTCTGTTAAGGATTTTCAAAAAATAACTGGTTGAAACGTCAAAATAACCGATTGAATTGGTTTGAAAGCAAGGTCAATCAATTTCAGGCTTTGTCAAAACCTGTTTCAAAAACAGTAAGAGTGTAAAACAACAGGTTGAAACGATAAAACAACAAGTTGTTTTTCCACTTCTTTGGAAAACACTATTTTTCAAAAGAATTTGATTAAACCAACTTTGGATCCTAACTAAGAGTGGATTTACAAATTCAAACTACTCAGAACCCACACACACAAGTAGCAACAAAGCCTTCAAGCAACCCACGTAGAGTTGGAGATATCGAAGCTCATGTTCAACACATTCTATTGATTTATTGTTCATAGCATTTTTAGTTCTACTTCTCCAAATTTATTGTAGCAGGGAAGTGGTTGAAAAATATTTTATTTTTCATATTTACATTTCTAATTATGGTACATGTTTATATTGAAGGTTTCTCATAAAGGAAGTGTGTCGGACATGAAGAGAAACATATGTGATTGTTGAAGAATATAATATAATGTGGAAATGACTTTTGTCCTATTTTGTGTTTTGTAAACAATGTTAGGTTTTCATTTGTAGTACTTCATAGAAGTATTTGACTTTTATTGATTCCTCGTAGTTTTTTAACGCATATTTTGTATTTGAGTTTGAATTTCAATGTGTCTATTTGATTTTTTTTTGTATAAATTTTAATTTAATTATATATATGTATAACATGTTAATTGATGAATGTTATATCCATTAATTTGTTTTATTTATTGAAAAAAATACTTTAACAAACATAGATAATAAATAAATACAATATATGTAAATAATTATGGTTGAAAAAACACATGAATGCTTAAATGATAAATGAATGAAAAAAACAAATGTTCATAGTCTTGAAACCGATGGTATTTTACGGAGGTTTTGAAACCTATGATATTTTATGGAGATTCTAAAACCTATCATATTTTAAGGAGGTTTTGAAACTCGTGATATTTTACGGATGTCGTAAAACTCATGAAATTTTATGGAGATCGTAAAATCAATGGTATTTTATGGAGGTTTTGAAACCTATGGTATGTTACAGTGGTTTTGAAATCCATGATATTTTATGGAAGTTTTGAAACTCATGGTATTTTATGGAAGTTCTTAAACTCATCGTATTTTATAGAAGTTTTAAAACTCATGGTATTTAATGGGGGCTTTAAAAGATTTTTCCTGAAATTTAAGAAAACCTCGAGAACACGTTCCCCATGATGGTTTAGCAGAAGAAATTGCAACCTGGATAAATAACTTAATGGAGGTTTTAACTCCTGGTAATGTAAAAATAAACTCCATTAAAACTCTTTTTTCTTATATAGTGATTTAATTATAATATAAAGTATATGTTAATTATTTAATTATTTGTAAATTATTTAATTATATAATATAAGATATATGTTAATTATTTATATTTGATTTGTAGTGCCATATCAATCGAGAAATTGAGTATAAATATTATGTGATGAAATAATATGCAATAATATCCACTAAGCTTAGTAATACAGAGGAATAATACAAAATTAACTCAAACACATTAATTATGTAATTAAGAATTTAATTTTTATTAATTAAGTCAATTTTTGAATTTTTAGTTATTGAAGGATCTATCCTTATTGAAGAATAAAGACATTGAAGATATTAGGATGACTTTCTTTTTTAAAGTATCTTTTATAAGGTGTTTGATTTATTTTTACATTTTACCTTTTTCCCATGTTTATTGTTAAATCAAATATTTATCTATATATGTATACCATCTTTATAATTGTAAATATTTATTTATTTAATTCTTAATTTTTAGTTAAAAATAATAATAATTTTGTAGATATTGAATAATGCATCTAAATATAAGTGAATATATATATCTATTAATTTAAGGATTTTACATTTTTATATCTAAGTGAATGCAACTGTTATGCATAGAGAAAAATCACTAAAGCAATAAATTTTGTTTTAAAAGAACTCACTTTCTGTGATAATTCACTAATAAAAGTCACCATTTTATTATTTAATATTTTAAAGAGATAATATTTGATAATAAATTAATAATAAAATAATTTAAATTTATTTATACTTATTTTAAAAATATATATTTTCATTCACTTAATTTAAATTATCCTTTAAATTTAAATAAATAAGGTTACAATAGTTTTAGATAGGAGTGTTTCTAATTCTCTACTACAATTACAAAAGAAAAACATGTCCGGAGTACAAAACCTCCCACATGTGCCAAAGAGAAAAGGAGAGAATTTCAATTCTAGAAATAGGAAGGAAGTTACCCAAGTCAAAATTCTAATCCATGGAAGATAATAGAGTGTTATTTCAAAAAAACTAAAATGTCTCAAAAAGGTTAAAAAAGTAAGTTGCATTTATAAAATTTGTAAGTTGAGAACTAATACGAACATTACTAGAGTATACTTTAAAATTCAGAGTTTCATATGACGATTTTATTTTAAAAAAATTTTCTGAAATTAAAAGACGTATCAGAACAAATAGTATGTTAAAATAAATGAATAATAAAATTGTTTAAATTTATTTATATTTTGTTTCAAAAATATTTTTCACTTAATTTAAATTATATTCTTTAAACGTGAATAAATACGGTTGTACACCTAGGTTTACTTAGGAGTATTTCTATTTTTAACAATTACAAAGAAAAAGGAGAACACTATTAAGAACAGTCTACATAGAATCGTGTCATTTGCGAAATCATGGAAAAGTAAACTTAATTGGTCTTTACATAAAACTTCTAGAAATAGTAATAATAAAGGCTTCTACTTGCAAAAACGTTGTTTGAAAATAAAATATAAAATGATCATCACACTTGGATGTTACAATTCTAAGCAGTTGAATTAGAAGGAAACAACGTTATAAATGCATTATGCAAAACACCTCGATCAAATCATAGTCTGGAAACAAGATTTTGAAATACATTACTTACTACAAAACATTCAAACTATAATACTAAATAAATATCTTGCACTTTTATGACAATCAATGATGCTTTCGGTCATCCCAGATCAATCAGAAGTGCGTAGCACATCTGCAATAACTTGCAATTTTGTACAACCATTAATGTGGTTATTACAAGATAAGTAAAGAGGGAATCATATTTTTCAATGTGAAATTGTAAATGAATGTAATTAAACTCAACTTCTCTGAATACCAATTCAATAAATTATATTAACCATTAATAATTTATATTAATCTACAAGAAGATTAAAAAAAATTAATATCTTCACACTATATATTGTAAAATAATCAATAGATACATTCATTTTACAATCAAACTTTCAAATAAAATTATGTAAATTAATATGAAAAATTATATATGCATATCTATTAAAAAGATAGAAATAAATAAGTTAAAGGGGTAACGCCAAAACCCTCAAATAAATTTGGTAATCTGTTTTTATTTAATGAAAGAAAATATATTTGATTTGACATTTTGTTTCTATCTCTATATTTGATACATCTGAAAAGCCAGTGAAAAATTAGAGAAGGTAGGAAATGCCCTATTGAGGATTAAGCTCAGACTTAACATCACATCCCAAATTTCACTTTCATTATTTGTGAAGCAAAAATATTGATATATTTGACTAACATACCTCTTTCATGCAATCAACAACACTTGCCACATTGTTCATATATGCGGTCTGTAAATCTGTTTAGGAAGCTGAGATAAGCATTTCTGGAAGAACGTGAAAGTAGTATTGGCCCTAATAAGCCCCAAAATCCAGTGAAGTATCCGATCCCCATGCTCATGTACAATGCCTCATACCAATCACTCTCTGCATTACCATTCATTGCTTCACCTTCTCCAACCTCTCTTCTTTCATCTCTATCTCTATCTCCATCTCCATCTCCAGGACAACTTCTGTTCACTTGCTCTCCACAAAGATCATTGTTTCCTTCAAAACTAGAGTCATCAAACGTTTCAAAATGTCTTCCTGATGGGATTCTTCCTGAAAGACAGTTGTATGACAAGTCTAGTTTGCCCAGACCGTCAATTTGAGAAAGAGAAGAAGGAATTTTTCCAGTCAAACTATTTCTTGACAAGTCAAGGAAGTCTAGTGACCTTAAATTCCCAATTCCAGAAGGAATTTCTCCTCTCATATTATTTCTGGATAAATTCAAAGAAATTAACCCAACTAAATATCCAATCTCTTTTGGTATTTCACCCATTAACCTATTATTTGAAAGATCAATGCTCTTAAGCTTCAACTCTGGATTCTCGAAACCTTGTTCCACACCTTTCCATATCAAGCTTATGTTAAGGGAATAATCATAAATGATATCCTTCCTATATATACGATTTCGAGTGTCACTTCTGTTGATGCTCCTTTCAGACATTGCAGTCCAATTTTTTAAGCATGATGGAATTCCTTTTGATAACATATTCCTCGAAAGATCCATGAATTGAATATGCTTCAAATAACAGAGTTGAATAGGAAGATTTCCAGAAAAGTGATTCTTTCGCATGATAAGGATTATCAACTGCTGCATACTTTCTCCAATCCATGACGGTATTGGACCAGACAACACATTTTCACCCACATCTAACATAATTAAATTGCTGCACTTTTTGAGAGTGGAAGCTAATTCACCCGTTAGGTTATTGTTTCTTAAGACCAAGACTTTCAATTCAACAAGGCTGCCTATGGACACAGGAATCTTCCCTGACAATTTATTATTGCTTAAATCAAGAAACATTAATAGATCTACAGACTTCCAACAGTCTGGAATGTGTCCCTTCAATTCATTATTTGATAAATGTAAAATGGCCATTGGAGAGTTGCTTTGGTCACATATGAATGAAAACAAATCTGAAAATTTGTTGTTAGAAAGCCTCAGCTCTGAAGCTTGTAGTAAAAACGACGGAATTTTGCCTTCAAAATGATTTGAACTCAGAGTTATATACGGTCTATTGAGAAGCTTCACTGATATATTAGGAATTGCACCAGTGAGATTGTTCTGAGACATATTCAACATTACCATATTTTGCAAGTTGTTCCAAAACCATTCTGGTACTGAACCATTAAGCCCATTATTTGAAATGTCGAGTTCCAATAACGAACTTTGAGTCTGGAGCCAATTAGGAAAAGTGGGGCCCAACTTGCAAGATCCTAGTCCCAAATATATTATTTGAAAAGGAGGAACCCAGTTAGGAACTATTTTTAGAGATAGAGAGTTGTCTGACAAATATAAGTACCTTAATTTGAAAAAATTGGAAAGATGGGATTTGGTGACGTCACCCTCCAAATGATTTCCATCCAAGTACAAAGCCTCCAACTCAGATAGCAATCTAATGCTTACAGGTACCATGCCAGTAATCTGGTTATCAGATAAATCCAAACTCCGAAACACGTGTCTGTTGCACCATGAAGAATTTTGAAAGAAACTAGAAATTTCTCCACTCAACTTGTTATTTGAAAGGTGTAACGACTGCAATGTGCACATGTTCCCAAAGAAAGATGGAATCTTACCTTGCAGTTTGTTACTAAATAGATAGAAAACTTCAAGAGAGTTCATTACATTTCCAAATTCCTCTGGAATGGGCCCTTCTAACACGTTATCATAAAGGTAAAGCGTACGAAGATTGATAGTGAACTTGGAGAGCCAGTAAAATATGGATGATGATTTCAACATATTGAAGGAAAGATCAAGGGAGACAAGAGAAAATGAAGAATTTGTCATTGAAATAGCTAACATGGGAAAATTATCATCCCTGAGACTACAATTTTGCAAATGAAGATTTTGAAGTTTTGAACTGAAGTTGAAACTGTCTTGAAAGACCAATGATGTCATATTATTATAAGAAAGGTCAAGGGTCACAAGAGAAGGAAAATTTGATTGGACAGGAGATGACAAAACAATGTTATTATGAGAAAGATAAAGCTCCTGAAGATTAAGGCTAAAGTTTGACAATAATTGAAACGTTGAGGATGTGAGCCTATTAGAAGAAAGATCAAGGATGGTAAGAGAAGTTGAGAAATTGGAATATGAATAAAACAGAGATTGAATATCGGTATCTGAAAGAGAACAATCAACTAACCTCAACTCTCTTAGCTTTGGTAAATTAATCATTTGCAACCACTCTGTATCCTTAGGTTTGAAATTAGAATTGTGAGCAAGTCTAAGAGTGTGCAAGAAAGGAAGATTCCCAACCTGGAAAGGGAGTGCACCAGAAAATGAATTTCCTCCAAGAAGATCAAGATACCTCAATTGTGATAGATTTGCAAATTGATAAGGGAGTTCTCCGTCGAGATAATTGTAACTGAGATCGAGATACCTTAAATGTGTAAGGCTTCCAAATTGGGTAGGAATGCTCCCACCAAAACCAGAATCGGAGAGATTGAGATATCTTAAGTTGGCAAGTGAGGCCATGAGTTGTGGGATCTCATTCCCTTGAAAAACATTGTTGCTGAGATCTAAATATTGAATATTTTGCAAGACAAACAATGAAGTGATATTCACTTTACCACTCAAATATCGTACATCCTGACCAGGGAGACTAAGGATGATTACATGACCGGTTTGATGGTCACATTGAATGCCTTTCCATTTGCAACAATCTCGCCTGTTCTCATCATCCTTCCATGTGGACAGCATGCCATAGTGATCTATGAGGCCATGTTTGAAGTTGAGGAGTGCCTGTCTCTCTCTCTCAATGCACTTTATTTGTGAAGTATTGTTGAATGGGAGAATTGATGCTGAAGAATGGAAGAAAAGGAAAAACAGGAGAAGTGCATAAGGATAACAATAAGGCATTATTAAGAAGTGGCTGATATGAAACAATTGCTCAATTATTGATAACTACCAACTCATAGAATTTATATATATAGCTCATTCTATGACTAATGGATACACCTGTTATGTTTTGTAGGACATATATTCTAACACCCTTTGCTTTTTATAAAATACGTAAATAAATTTGATTTTGTTATAAGTTAAAATTAGTTTATATACAAAATAAAAAGTTAAAAATCATATAAAAAATTTCTATAAAATTAACTCATGAATTATTTCATGAAATAAATTAATTTTAATTTTATGGAAGAAACTAATTTTAATTTCTAATAAAAAAATTAATTTTAGCATGTAAGAGGTTCTGTGTTTTTGTATATAGCTGTAGTATTCTCTACCAATTTAAATTTCCTTTTCTTACATATTTTTGAAATACAATTTAAATTATTTTGTGTTCATTTTTCCACTTTTAGTTTCCGAAATATATATATATATATATATATATATATATATATATATATATATATCAAAAACAGCAAATGTAAAGTTAATTCAAAACTATAAAAGATAAAAAGAAAATATTGTATTATTTTCTTAATGATTCTTAAAAATAAAATAACATTACTTCTTGTCACTTTGAACATTAAGAAATTACTAAATGTATATTTTACTTAATATATTAATTTGATTAATATATAACTGGTTTTGTTTTGAAGTTGCAGAGTCATACACAAACTATTATTATAACTTTTATAAAAGAAATTGATATTGAACTTTTGGCATGTTATGGAACCTTGTCTCAATCATTTTAACTGGGAGAATGTTGCGGTACACTGTAAATATAAATTTTTCTTCGTAATACTTTCTTAAGAAAATTCAAAATATTAAACCTTTTTTTTCTTCTTAATTCCTTTTCACTCTTCCAAACTCATATTAGTTGCATAACAAAAAGACGAAACTATATTAAGAAAAGTCTACATAAAATCATGCCATTTTACCAAAAGCATGGAAAAGCAGAAGTTTAATTTGTCTTTATATATAAGTTTTGTGAAGACTTGTAATTTCAAAGTATGCAATTGTTTCATATATTCTAAATTTGATGTGTCATTGTACACATAATTTTCTAACCCCATTAAAAGGTTAAGAAAGAAATATTAGACAACAATTATATCTAGTATACATTATTATATTTTTCGTTGTTTAAAAACACTAATATATTTCGATAATTGCCATTTTCTAAAAAATTATAATCTATGAGACAAATAGTATAATAATATCAAAATATTTATCTAACTTAACTTATTTAAATTAAAATAAAAATATTTGATTATTCACTCAGGTATCATTATAAATATAATCATAGTTTATTATTATGATATCATTTGTATCACAATACTGTTGAGAAAATCACAGACAAAAAAAAGGAAAAAAAATTCAGATTAATTCTTCTTTATATAAGTAACTGAAAAATATCAAGTAACAAAAAATAATAATAGACAAGATAATGGGATGTACTACAGAAAATAAAAACTAACAAACTCTTAATGTGAACTAATTAGTCCAATAATAAAAATTAATAAGTACACTACAGATTTTTTTAACATATAAGAATCAATATAAAAATAATTATCTTCCCTGATAGGATGTATAATAACACAAAATCTAAACAATAGAGAGAATAAGAATAATTGGCACAAAACATTTTCTCTAGCCTAACTCTTCTATGTCGGACATACTGGTTATTATTGTCTTATCTTTTTCTCTCTTGATAACTATTTTCGTTTTGTCACCAAAAGGCACAATCCTTCTCTCTTTTTATTTTCCTTAAAAATCTTATGCAAATAATGTATTTTTAAAAAACGTAATAAATTAGTAGTCATAAAGAAAAACAATTTCCTTTGCTTTTGTAAGACCCGAAAAAGGACCCCACCCCCCCTCATTCTTTTCTTCTTTTTGTCCAGTGCACACTTTCTCTTTTTATTTCTCTCTCCCCCTTCTCTCTCCAATTTCTCTTCCATACCTCATCTATCCCAAAATCTGGTCATGTCATGCTGTAGCTAAGGAATCAGGCTACATTTCTAACTGATCAGATTTTCAAATAAAGTTCATTTTTACTCTAAAGTTTCCTTATTCTTTGTTTTTCTCTATGATTTAGTGATAAATATTAATGAGGCCAGTTGAGAAAAGTGTTTTTCTCAACTTGATTAAGCTCGTACTAAAATTTGGTAATATTTGGATAACTTGCTATAGGTTCCTATATTTTGGAGTGGTTCCCTTGTTTGATGTAGAATTTCCATCAGAATAAGGAATTACAGGTAAAGGAAGCTAAATTTAATTTTCAATAGCACCCTAGGCTAGAAGACTTGGATGTGGAGGGGACGTGATCCCAATATTCAATTTCTCTTGCAAGGATGTTGTTTGATAAAATTGTTTGGTTTTATGTTGTGTGAACATGTATAAATATTATAGTTTGATAGTTTGAAAGTTAAATATTATTTTTTATGTTGGAAAAGTGCTTGAATGGTATGAATTTTTAAATGTTATGTGATTGAATGATGAAAGTTGTATGAAATTGATGTCATACATTTGGGATAATGTATGAGTTGTTGTTTGATGAAATTATGTATGAAAAGCCTATGTTTAACGGAGATCCTCTGACTTCACTAATGGTCTAAGTCATGTAGACTAAGATATCAGGTGGTGAGAAGCTGAGAGGGAGTTCATACACACCGGGTCCCGCTGTAGACACTCGGTATTGGATGTTTGAACTTACCCTGACCCTTTCTGTTAGATTCGCTAGTAATCTTTGGATCAAGTGTTAGTCTCTAGTAGGGACATACTTAATGAGTCTTCCGGAAGATGAAGTGGGATTGAAATGAAATCCAATGATTGTGATTGAAAATAGATCCATGTGTGGTCTATGTGAATGATGAAATTAGTATTGAAATTTTATACGACAACATTTAAAGAAATATTTATAAATGATTAGTTTGATTGGTTCCTTGCAATGAATTAGATATGTTATGAAATTTCTTTTCATTAGTTTACCCTTGCTTTTCTTGTTGTGTTTAAACTGCGATGACTGTACTACGTATACGAGTAGATGATCATATAGGTATCTGAGGTTCTGGAGAGCTTTAGGATGTTATTTTGAACTGTATATTGTAAATATTTTTATTTCTATAAGTCCTAATCATGTATTAGGAGTGTTTTGAAAAACTCCAAGTTTGTATAGAACTAGTAGAACTTTTATTGTATTAGTTAGATAAAATTTTCTGGGGTGTTACAGCTTTCTCTTTAATTAAGTCAGTATCGATCTAGTAAATTAGTAAATTACCTAAAAAATACCTGTAATAATATTACGACACTAGTGCAAAATGTTAAAACAAATACTATTTATTTAGTGCGGTTTTACATTCAAACGCTTTCGTTAAAAACACGGTGCTATTTTTGTAATTAAATTCATTTACAAGGGCAGCTATAGGTAAAGCCGCACTTGTAAATCAAAACGCTTGATTTACGAATGCGGCTTTACCTATAGCCGCACTTGTAAATCAATGTGCTTTGATTTACAAGTGCGGCTTTACCTATAGTCGCCCTTGTAAATCATTTTTTATCCTAACTTTTGAAACGCGCCACTTACGCTTTCATATTTTCTTTCTCTTCTTTGCATTTCCCATTTGCACTGTTCGAGCTTTCATTTCCGCTTCGTGTTTATCTCTTCTTCTACAGCTTCATTCATCTTGTATTAGTGCCTTTGTAAATTTGTTCGAGCTCTCTTCCTTCTTTACCAATGGTATATAAATCTTTTTCGTTTTTCTTACTTTGTTTATTGGTTTCTTGCATTGCTCGAAGTACTATTTCATTGCCTCCGTGGGTTCTTGTTTGCTTTCTGGTTTGCTCTGTCGCTGCTTCCGCATTCGCCGCCGCGTCCGCTGCCACCGCCGTTGCTGACGCTCCTGTGCCACCCTTCACCAACGTTGCCTTCACACACAAGAGGTTGGTGGTGTTTTAAATATTTTGAATTTTTTTTTAATGTTATGATTTTTTTTATGTATTATAATTTATATTTTTAAAATTTATATTATTTAGAATTTATTATAATATATTATGTTAGTTTTTACTTTAGAATAGAATAATTGTGTTTGTATTGAGTCCGAGGGTGTTCGATAATCGGCAATTGATATGTGCTGGTATTGAGTCCGGGGTGTTCGACTCTCGGCAAACGCGTGAGATAGAACAGTGATTAGAAAACTCATGAATGACTATTTCAGAATATAATGGATTGAAATTGAATTAATTCTGTTCGCATAAGTGATGAGTACGAAAGAGGAGTAGAAGAATTTATAGAATTTGCGCAACGTAACGTGATTATTAGTGGTCATGATGGAGCAAAGATTAGGTGTTCATGCGTTAACTGTTTGAATGGAAGGATACTGGATGTTAAGATAATGAGGGAGCACCTACTATGTGATGGGTTTCTTTGATCTTATACAATTTGGACATGGCATGGTAAATTATTAAATTTACCACAAGTTTTCGTAACTGAAGAATATGTGGGGTCCAACATGGATGATGCAGTACATGATGATGTAGATGGTGATCGATTAGAGAACATGATTCGTGATGTAGGAGCTGAGTCTTTTGCAAAAGCATATGGATATGGAAGTATGTCAAGCGATGCAGAGACTCCATTGTATCCTGAATCAACTAACTTCACAGGTAAGTGTTTCTCTCTATTTTCACTTAATCATAACAAATCACAGTTGCTTTTCCTTTCATCTTCAAATCACAAACATATTAGAAACATGAATCTTGAGGTCTTTTCCAGGGTTTTAATGAGGTTGGGTTTTCAAAAATATTAGTTTTTCAGATAACAAAATGCACATCTTAAAGAAGAAGAACATACCTACAATCCAATTAGACATATATATTATCTAATCACCATTTTCTTTTGAGTTCACATTTTTCCTATTTTCTTTTTTTTTTCACTTATTCAAGATTTTCAAAATGAATTTTTTTTTGTCATCAATAGGAATAGATTCTTCCTATTTTCAACTTTTTGCACTTTCAAAATTTAGAACCAACCATTCCCTTTTCTATATTTATTGCATCTATGTTCTCCTTCCTTAAACATGCTAAAGGGTAGGAAAATATATCATCAAAGGTTAGGGTGCAATAATAACAAAAGTTCTTGGCCCAAAGGGAATATAAAAAATGGAATTCTAATAAGATAAAGGTTGGCTATTAGGCCCTAGTTTCCTAATTAACACAAATGCCTCAATCATCTTCGTGCTCTTTTATGATGTAACAAAAAAAAAAATAAGTAACTACAACGGTCAATTCATCAGTAAAACTCTCAAAATTGTTTAAGGTTCACACACTCACTTGATTTAATTGGTCTCGTTCCTTTTTGTTTTGTCATTCGTTGTTCTAATCAATCATCCTGTTAAATTTTCATGTATCACAATTTCAACTACATTTGAATAGGGATTCAACTCTATTTTCTTTTCTAACCTATGTCTAATTCATCTCACTATTTAATATTGAAACACAAATTCCTTTTTTTCCATAATTCAAATTTAATATTTCAGTTCTTTTTATTTAACAAAAATAAAATTAGAAAACTACTCAACAATTAAATTAAAACTAAAATTTATTCAAAAATACTTCAAAACATAAAAATAACCAAATAAGCAACTAACATAAAATTAAAACAAAAAAGTAAATAAAACAAACTACCAAATAAAAAAAAAGAAAAACAAAAAACCGCAAAAAAAAAACAAAATTCAATAACTGAAAAGAAAAGAGAATTAGAAAGATAAAATCACATTTTTGCTCAATTCTCTCTTCCTAAGTCATCCAGCTCTTTGTTAAAATTTTCATCTATAGTCTTGCTGGATCTACCCCTGAATAATAGAATTTATCCTGAGACCAAAATACATAACCTGCCAAATAATTAGGAGGCATATAGAAATTGGGATACCTTTAAGAAAAGAAAATATTTTTTTTATTATTATTTTTTTTAAAAAAAAATCTAACTTAAAGAAAATTTATCGCTTGAACGAGAATCCTAAAAGAAAACACCACTTTTCAACGTAAAACTCACTTGAACGAGAATGTCATCGACTAACTAAAAACTAACAGAAAATAAAAACTAACAAATTCTTAATGTAAACCAATTAGTCCAATAATAAAAATTAATAAGTACACTACAGATTTTTTTTTAACATATAAGAATCAATATAAAAAAAAGTTATCTTCCCTGATAGGATGAATAATAACACAAAATCTAAACAATAGACAGAATAAAACACAAAGAATAATTGGCACAAAACATTTTCTCTAGCCTAACTCTTCTATGTCGGACACACTGGTTAATATTGTCTTCTCTTTTTCTCTCTTGATAACTTTTTTCGTTTTGTCACCAAAAGGCACAATCCTTCTCTCTTTTTATTTTCCTTAAAAATCTTATGCAAATAATTTATTTTTAAAATGCATAATGAATTAGTAGTCAATAAAGAAAAACATTTTCCTTTTCTTTTTCTTTAATTAAGTCAGTATCGATCTAGTAAATCAGTAACTTAGCTAAAAAATACTTTTAATAAGAATATAAATAAATAGATACTTTTTCAACTATGAATTATATTATACTTTTAGTTTTATAATAAATAATTTTATTTTAATATATTATTAAATATGTTGTGTAAGATTCGATAAATTTTTCTATTACAATATAGGTTCTACACAATTCTATACAAGTTTAGAGTCTTTCAAAATGTTCATAATACATTATTAGGATTTATATAAATACAAATAATTACATTTCAAAGCTCAAATTAAAATCCTAAGGTCTTCCAGACACTCCTGCACTTGCATCAACATTTGCTTGTGTACGTAGTGTAATTATCGCAATTCACAACACAACAAGAAAATCAAGGGTAACCTAGTGAAAATAAAGTTTTATAACATACACAATTCAAGTAAATGAGCAAACCAAATTACATGGATCAATTGCTCAATTAAATCATTTTCATTACTAACTGCTCATAGATCCATTTGCATCACAATACCTTGGTTTTCTTTCAATCCCATATACTTTTGATTTTATTTCAATCATAGTGATTGCATATGGATCTATCATCTTCTGGAAGACTCATTTAAGTATATCCCTATCAGAGAGTAACATCTAATCCACACCTCTAGGATCAGGGTAAGTCCAAAAACATCTAATATCCTAGTGCCTCTACAGGTCATGGTGTGTATGAACTCTCTATTTAGCTTCTCACCTCCTAATACTTTAGTCTATATGACTTAAATCATTAGTGAAGTTAGAGAATCTTTGTTAAAACATAGATTTTTCATACTTAATGTACCATTACATAACATCTCATACATTATCCCAAATGTATGACATCAATTTCATACAAGTTTCATCATACAAGTTTCATCATACAATATCATTCAATTACTTACATCATTTAAGATTTTTCACATCCATCACACATATGATTTGGGAATTTCACAATTAAATTCATTATACAAACTCATATTCACTTTATATTAATATAAAAAGTTATTCATATATAATTCAACTCATTAAAGAGATAATAAGAAAAGAAGAAAAAGAAAGGATATTTATAGGCTAGCTTGAGCGAAATATCTTACTTGAGCGAAAATGACCTTCACTTGGGTGAGAATTGCCTCACTTAAGCGAAAATTGGGCTGAGACCAGGCTTTGTTGTAGTGAAATTTTTGCTTGAGTGGTAATTGTCTCGCTTGAGCGAACATAGACCTAAGATCAGGGTAAATTTTCTGTCATATTTTGCTTTAGTGAAAATATCAGAACTTAAGTTACTTAACAAACCTAATTCCAAACCTTCATCCAAAATAAATACTCCAAATCATTCATAACACAATTCACAGCATTCAAAAACCTATTTAACCAAAAAAAAAATAACACTTAAATACTAAACTATCAAAATCTAATATTTTTACATTTTCAAACAACATCCCTATAAGAGAAATTGAAGCTTAGGACCATGTCACATCCACATCTAGATTTTCCAACCTATGATATTATTAAAAAAAAGCTAAATTTAGCGTCCCTTAAGCAAAAATGACCTTCGCTTGGGCAGGAATTGCCTCGCTTAAGCGAAAGTTGGGTCGAAACTAGACTTTGTTGTAGTGAAATTTTTGCTTGAGTGGTAATTGTATCGTTTGAGTGAACATATAGCAGGGTAAATTTTCTGTCATATTTCGCTTGAGCAAAATTTTTTTGCCTAAGTGAAAATACACAACTTAAGTTACTTAAAGACCTAATTCCAAACCTTCATCCAAAATCAACACTCTAAACCATTCATAACACAATTCACAACATTCAAAAACCTATTTAACATTAAAAAAAATAACACTTAACTATTAAACTATCAAAATCTAATATTTTTACATGTTGAGACAACATAAAATCAAAAAACACCTCTACAAGAGAAATTGAAGCTTAGGACCACGTCCCATTCACACCCAGATTTTCTAGCCTGAGATACTATTGAAAAAAGCTAAAGTTAGCTTTCCTTATTGTAATTGTTTACTTTCCAAGCAACCTCTGGCGCCTTATTCTTTTCAGTATGGATAAACTTCAAGTTATCTAATGCAAGTTATCTAAATAGAACAGAAATTTAGTATATAGTAGAGTACGTTAAGAGGATCACTTTTCACAACTAACTCCACCAATATTGATGACTAAATCCTAAGGAAAAATAGAAAATAAGAGATTTTTAGAGGAAAAGTGAACTTCCTCTGTTTGATAATTTGTTTGGGTGCGATCCAATTCTGAAATAGAAGACATATGGAGTGAGAAAATGAAGAGAGAAGGGGGGAGAAATTTGGTTCCTCATTTTTCTTTTCTTTCTAAAAGCTCTTTGATTTTCTCTCTTGAAAAACATATTTTGTAAACTCTCTTCTTGTTATTAAAATAATCAAAAAACAATATTTATATAGACCTTAAAAGATGGTTAAATCAGTTTGATCATTTAATGAAATTTGTTTAAGGCATTTAAAAAACAGTTTGAAAATCATAATAGCATTATGTTAAAATTACTTAATTGATTTTTAAAATAAACTGATTATTTTCATTTTTTGTTGAAATTACAACATAAAAAACCAGTTCCTTTATCTAAATAACTAATTGATTTTTCTTAATAGAAAAGACAAAAGAAAACAATTCAGTTTTAAATTCTTTTAAAAACCTTAAGTGTTTTTTTAAACGATTGACACGATAAATAAATTTGTTGAAAAACTTGTTGTAACCATCAGACTTAAGTAGTATTTATTTCAACTGATTTAAAATACGAATCAACTAACTAAAATTAATACAGATTTGAAAAACAAAACTTTCAAAAGAGATTTCAAATCATATGAACTTGGATCATTACTAGATGCAAATTAACAACATAAAATCTACTTAACTAGACACACAAGCAGATTCTTCATAGCATATTTGGAAATCATCAAAGCCATCTTGTTCAACAGACTACCTCCTTTAGGCTTCCTATCTATGATTATCCTCCTTTCTACCTTTTTTCCTCTACCTTACTGATGTGAGTTGATTTTATGATTGTTCATTTTTATGATGTGACACTTTACTTAGACTGAGATTTTAGCAATTTATAAGGTGAAACCTAAGGAAGATTCCCATTGGAAACGAACTTAACCAAGTGGTTAAGTAAGTGTGAAGGTTCACTTCACAAAGGCAAAAGGAAAACACAGGTATATGGTGAGCATGATGAAGGTGCGGAAATTAAAGAGCATGAAAGGAAACACAATTAAAAATAAGACTGCCGAAAGGAAAAAGAGAAGAAAACAAGAACATAAACTCAAGGAAAGAATGGCGTAAATGGAAATGGAAAACAAGATGAAGGAAAGGAAGCTTATGGTGATGGCAATGGAAGAAACACGCCACTAGGAGTATGGAGGTTTCCAAGATAAGTAAAAATGGCTGCCACTTGAAGAGCTCACAATCTCACAAGATAAGACCTAAGCTAAGAGCTCACAATTTGTGCAGAGTTTTCCTTTTCTATAAAATTCAACATGAAAATACATGGAGTAAGGCACCCTATTTATAGGAATGGGTGCCTTGGTGGGCAAGAAGGGCAAGGGTAGGGTGGTAAATGTGTGAGGGGGTTGTTTGACTAAGTCAATCCCGCATCTTAGGCTTGTTCTTCTAGAAAGTAGGTCAAAAAAACCTTCCTAAAGGGCTAGAAACAAGCTAAAATGATAACTACACCCCCTATTATGCTAAAGGCACCTATTCTAGCCTATCTTTACTATTTGGACCCCTAAAGCGAGTCCAATTTATTTGCAACTTCTTTTATTCTTAAGAAGACCAGCAGGAAGAACATTAGATGCTCTGGTCTTTGTCCATTTCTCCCTCTGGTGAGGTTTTCACTTAAATGTTGAGATGACTTCTCATAGTATGAATGGTAATTTGTATCCTTGGTCATCTTCTTGTTAGCTTAGTTTGTATCACTCACGTCCCTATTTAACCTAATTGGACGTAGGTTAAGTGACATCTCACTCAACCGAGATATTGCTTACGTATGCAAGTTTCAAGAAAATAAAAAGCAACTTTACTCAAGAAAACTTGCTTAAGTGAGTTGAGTGAGTTCTGGGCAAGTCTTAGGCGAGCATGGGCGAGTCCTTAGTGAGTTTGCTCCAGAGAGCAAGGTTACCTCTTGAGTGATCTCCCTTGGGCGAGTCTAGGCGCGTTTGCTCAGAAGAGCAAGTTTGCCTCTAGAGTAATCTTTCTTGGACGAGAGATTAGTTCACCTGAGCAAGTCCTTCACTGCATTTGAAGCTTGGTTAAGCTCTAAGCGAGTTTTGAATGCCCCAACTTTTTCTTTTCTCCTTGTCTCTAACTTTTCCATTCCTCCTCTAGCCCTTTATCCCCATCTTCCCCTATATTCTTGAAATTAACACAAACTTAAGAATAAATAGTTCTTATTCATCTCATAATCCAAAAATAAGTTATCAGATTCAAATTCCTAAATTTAAGGTAGAATTATAACTTTATTAACAATTAAAATCCATAAGTGCCTAGCTTTTTGCATCAAATGTCACTAAATTATGGAACTTATCATAAAGGTATCTAATAACCGTATACATCATATTATTTGATTAATCCAACTATTCTACATACTGGATCAAAGATGTTTGAAGATATAATGAAGACCCGTAATCCTTTTAATCCTTCTATTTTAATCAATTAATTTATTATTAAAATCACTTAGTGATTTTAAAATATTAAAATGAAGCTTTAATCAATTAAAACTTTAAGTGTTTCCAATGAAACTCTACTTTAATTGGTTAAAAAGATTTTAATTGATTAAAATACTCAGATTGAGATTTTATATATTTCTCTTTATAGAAATAAAATTTTGGAAAAATCAATTGATATCTTTAAAAAAAGTCATCTCTATGTTTTAGGGAGAATTTATGTTGACCAAATAACATTTTTCTTGAACTTTTCTTTAACCAATTATCAATATCATGGTTGAAGAAGAAAACATTGTTTCTCACCTAGTTTATCTTACTATTGTTGCTCTTATTATTGTCTACATGATATTATTCTTGTTTTTGCTATGTTTTTGTGTTTATATAGTGGTTTGGTTAGAGTTTCCAGGTTCATCTTGAAATAATGTGTTACAAGGTGTGATATCAAGTCTTGTAAGGCTCAAGAGTTATGTTCTTTTGTGATATTTAATTCATTGTTTTTGTTAGTGTTTGTAAAACTTAAAATTCTATAGTGTGGCACTTGACTAGTGTAGCTAAGCAATTGAATGTAGCTCCAAAAACTTGATGACTCTTTACGACAAGTGTACCGTATTATTAGAAGTAATAATTTGTCTCTAAGGATGGATATCGAACCCACAAGGAACAATTGAATAATCAAGTAAAAAATTCAATAAATAGAAAAAAAATAATAAAGTTTGTTGGGAGTTTGTTATGATTGCAATAATTAAAAAGAAAGAAAGTCAAAGAGTTTATTGGTTCCATTAGGAAAATTGGATTAGGGTTCATCCTTCTTACTCTTTTGTATTTTGAATAGCATGGTAATATTATATCATTTGATTGATATTGATGCCCGTATAAAAGTCATTTATATTGATTTCTCACATATAAAATTATTAAGATAGTCTCTTAAATATCGATTCCTTGTATATTTATAAAAAAAAATTATCATTACGATTAGACATTGATAGCAATTAACATTTCAAATCTATTCCTAGCATTCAAATATGTTAAGCATTATCATTTGGGTAAAAAACTTAGAAGTACTTTCTAGTCAAATCTAAGGATCTAGATCTTAGAAACAAACATTACAAATAAAATGACAATATCAGTCATCAATCAAGAACATAATATTATATTTAAATATCACTTCAATAGATAAAAGTTTGAACAGATTACTCCCAATCCTAAAGGGTAGAATTAGCCACTCATGTTGGCTATTACAAGCATGGAGAACAAGAAAAGAAGATCTAGGATGTTTCTCATTGACGGTTGCCTCCTCTAGTGATGAAGACCAAGTAAAGGAGGCGCCTGAGGCCCAAGCCCAAAAAGCCCAAGCCCAACCCATGAGCTCAACATCCTTCATGCCTCAAAGGATTACTAGGAGCAAGGCTAAAGCTTTAGGAAATAAGCATCAATGGATGCCTTTTTTTATAATTACTTTTGAATAGTTTTTAATAGAACATTAAAGGAAGGTGTAGATATTAAAAAATAAGGGGTGTCAATGTACAAAGATAAGTCACATCTTCCAAGTGACATAAAAAGTAGGTGTAGGTGTAGTTTTAGGAGGTGCCAAAGTAAGAAATCAAGTCACACCTCCCATGTGACTTGAATAGGCGCCGAATTTAAATGCCTTTGTGTTTGAATTTTGCCTCTTCTTTTGCAACCCTCTAAAAACTATATATAGAGGTGCTTGGCTCTTGTAAATACACATTGAATTTAAAGTAAAAAAACTATACACCAATTGTGTTCGAGTTGTGAGAATTGCTTTCTCCTAGCTTAGTCTCATCTTGTGAGTGTTTGGGAAGCTCTTAAGTGGTGGCATCTTGCACTTATCTTGGATCAATCACCATCCAAGTGACGTGTTCTTCCCTTCCATGGCTTCAACCACATAAGTTCCTTCTTGCTTCATCTTCCATTTCCAATTCCTCACATATGTGTTCAATTCTATTCGGCTATGTTTTCTTGTTTTTCAATTCTGCCGATTGTTCTGGTTGTTCTTGTGTTTCCTTTTCAATTCTGCACTTAATTCTCTAATTCCATTCGGTAATTGTGTTTCAATTCTTGTGTTTGAATTCGGTTTACAATTATGTTGTGTTTGTGAATTGGTTTGTGGAATGGCACTCATGTTCATGAGTTTGGTTCATCATTTGGAAGAATTAATGTTCCATTGATGTTTCCTTCAGTTCCTCCACTTGTACCAATTTGTTTCTCTTCCTTTGCAGCTTGTATTGTCATCATTTTTCACCTATAATTGTGTTTTTACCTTGGACCTTTGGAAATGAACCTTCACATCTACTTAACACTTGTTAAGTTAATGTCCAGTGGGCATTTTCCTTAGGTGACTCACCTTAAATTGCTAAGAATCTTGATCCTAATTCTTAAAAAGTGTCACAATATTAATGAACCTAAAATCAACTCACATCATCTAGGGTTTCGAACACCTTCTGTTCTCCCAATTGGATTCCAATCCACTCAATGATGTCCAAGGTTGTGCCTCAAGCCTCATATTCAACCTTGTTGGGTTTGGGCTAAGTGATTTCTCCCCTGGGCATTATTGGGCTCACTTGGGTGAGTTGCACGTAGAAAGGCCCAACGTCAATGGAGTGATCTTGCCTGGGCGAGATCCTCCTGGAACTTCTAGCTTAGGCAAGTTTGGGTAAGCTTGGGTGAGTGCTGGTGTGTTCTAGCTTTCCCTTTTTAGCTTTGTATATTCTCATTCTGCCCTTTAATCTCCATTCTTCCCTAGAATCCTGAAATTTGTTAGAAATTATGGCTTTAAACTATAGGGGGGTGAATTGTTTAAAGAGGTTTTCGCAAACTTTTCCAAGCTAGAATGAATATCTTTCAGAAATCAAATGATTAAGCAATTCAGTTTGCCAAAACAGCAAGCAAAACAGCACTGCCAGGAAAACAATCGGTTGTTTCTTCGAAACAATCGGTTGTTTATACCAACAAACAACAAACAAACTGAAATTAAAGAGTTAGGGATAGAGAGATTGTACACAGATGTTTATACTGGTTCACTCCAACCCAGAGCTACATCCAGTCTTCTCAGAAACCCTGAGGAAATCCACTAAGTAATCAACACTAGATTACTTACACACAACCAAGAAAGTGACCTTGAACACCCTCAAGAAACACACTTTCCTTGGTCAGCACACCACACTAAGAAAGCTGATCTTGATCCCCTCAAGAACACACAGCTCTTCTTAGCAACAGCACAAACGAATGTTCACAGAATTACAAGGATTACACTTGTTACAGAAGCAATCTGAAATCAGTACAAGAGAATCCTATCTCAGCACTTTGATCAACCAAAACTCTAAGCAATCTCCAACTCTTAGAAAAACTTTCTCAATTCACTTAGATTCTTCTTAAAACTCAAATCTGTTTTTCTGTATATATATAAAGAAGATGTTTGTAAACAAATCTTAACAAACTCTTAATTGCTTTAGAAGGATTGGTCAAAGCATTTAATGACTGGAGCGTATGAATTAAAACCATTTAGAGCTCAGTCAAAGTCAAAATAGTTTTCTGTTATAAAAACATAACAAACAATCGATTGTTTCCTCGAATCAATCGATTGTTTTGTTACTTAACCAATTTTCATACTTCAAAACAGTTTTCAAAACACCTAAGCTTAAACAATCGGTTGTTTCGATAAAATAATCGGTTGTTTTAACTCAGTTTGAAAAAAACACTTTACTTTGTTTGAAAGTTGAGATGCTTGAGCTTTAGATCCAATCAAAGGTTGAGTTACACAACTCAAACTACCCAGATCCTAACTAAACCAGCACAGCAACAGCAAGCATAGCAAAAGCTCCATCATTCTTCAAAGGATTTGGATTCTTCAAAACCTTGAACACCACTTGGTTCAACAATCTCCCCCTATTTGATGAAGACAAATCCCTGGTGCTTGTGTTGTACTGATTAAATCTGAAGCAGTTCCTGCAAAGAAAACATTTGTACCATCCAAAGCTTCTTACAGCAGCCAGTTAGATTATACCTCTTTTAACATAAAATTCAATCGGTTGTTTACACGAAACAATCGATTGTTTCTATCAGCAGCAGCAGAAAAACACTTTTATACTCAGAGATTTAAACATTTTATGCAAATAAGATACAGATATACAAGTACCAATAAATCTCCCCCTATTTGTCTTCACAAAAAAATTTAACATGTACCAAACACAGATTTTAAGAGAGATTATTTAGATCAAGAATACCTAACTCATTTCTTAAGAAGAAAAACCTCTCTTTTGGCAAAGGCTTTGTGAAGATGTCAGCTAGCTGCAGTTTGGTCTCCACAAACTTTACTTCACAGTTCCCATTTTGCACATGATCTCTGATGAAATGATGTCTTATTTCAATATGTTTGGTCCTTGAGTGCTGGATTTGATTTTTGGTAAGATTGATTGCACTTGTGTTATCACACATCAAAGGAACTTTGCTGATTTGTACACCAAAATCTGCAAGTTGTTGTTTGAGCCATAGGATCTGTGCACAACAGCTACCAGCAGCTATATATTCTGCCTCAGCAGTAGAGAGAGCAACACATGCTTGTTTCTTGCTATGCCATGAGATTAGGCTAGAGCCAAGAAGGTGACAAGTGCCACATGTGCTTTTTCTATCTAGCTTGCAACCTGCGAAATCTGAATCTGAATAACCTATTAAATGTATTGGAGAATGAGAGGGATACCATAATCCTACAGATGATGTTCCTTTGAGATATTTCAGAATTCTCTTTGTAGCTTTGAAGTGTGACTCTTTAGGATTTGCTTGAAATCTTGCACATAGACACACCGCAAACATGATGTCCGGTCTACTTGCTGTTAGATAAAGCAATGATCCAATCAATCCTCTGAATTTTGTTTGATCTATACTCTTTCCAGCAGAATCTGCATCCATGTAGCAGCTTGATGGCATTGGAGTGCTTGCCTCTTTGCAATTCTCCATTTCAAACTTTTTGAGAATCTCCTTGCAATACTTTGATTGACTTAAGAAGATCCCATCCTTTGTTTGTTTAACCTGCAATCCAAGAAAGAAAGATAGTTCTCCCATCATAGACATTTCAAACTCACCTTTCATAACAGCCACAAATTCTTCACACAACCTATCTTGTGTAGCACCAAAGATGATGTCATCAACATATATTTGCACAAGAATTATTTCTGCATGTGACTTCTTGATGAAGAGAGTCTTGTCTATCATTCCTTTTTCATAGCCAAGAGATAGCAGAAAGTTGCTAAGCCTCTCATACCACTGCCTTGGAGCTTGTTTCAGACCATACAAAGCTTTCTTCAACTTGAAGACATGGTTGGGATACTTGTGGTCTTCAAAACCCGGTGGTTGATCTACATAGATTTCCTCATTGATGTAGCCATTCAAGAAGGCACTTTTTACATCCATTTGGAAGAGTTTAAAACCACTCATACATGCAAAAGCCAGCAGCAGCCTCACAGCCTCCAATCTAGCCACAGGAGCAAAGGTTTCACCATAGTCTAAGCCCTCTTCTTGATTGTAGCCCTTGGCAACTAGCCTTGCTTTATTTCTTGTGATCACTCCTTCCTCATCTAGCTTGTTCCTGAAAACCCATTTTTCACCAATAATATTCATTTCATTAGTTCTAGGAACAAGAAACCATACCTCATTTCTTTCGAATTGATTTAGCTCTTCTTGCATAGCTTCAACCCACTTCTCATCCTTGAGAGCTTCTTCAATTGACTTTGGTTCAATTTGAGAGACAAAAGTTGTGTGTCTGCAGAAGTTTGAGATGGAGCTACGTGTGGAGACACCTTCCTTTATCTGCCCTATGATGTTATCCACTGACAGATCTCTGGGAATTCTCCACTCTTTGGGCAGCTCACTCTGTTGCAGAATTTCAATCGGTTGTTTCTGCGAATCAACCGGTTGTTTTTCTGTACAGATTTCTAGCTTCTCCAAACTGATGCTCTGTTCGTCTTCTTCAGCACTGATCTTTGGGTTCTCACTGATTCTGCGATCTACCTCATCAAAGACTACATGAACTGATTCTTCTACAGTCATTAACCTTTTGTTGTAGACTCTATAAGCATGGCTTGTGAGGGAATAACCAATGAAAATGCCAAGGTCAGCTTTCTCATCAAATTTTCCCAAGCTTTCCTTTCCATTGTTGAGAACAAAACAGTTACAGCCAAAGACTTTGAGGTGACTGATGTTAGGCTTTCTTCCATTGAAAAGTTCATATGGAGTTTTCTTCAAAATGGGCCTTATAAGCACCCTATTCATCACATAACAGGAGGTACTCACTGCATCTGCCAAAAAATACTTAGGAAGTGAAGATTCACTAAGCATTGTCCTTGCAAGCTCTTCAAGAGACCTGTTCTTCCTCTCTACAACTCCATTTTGCTGTGGTGTTCTTGGAGCAGAGAAATTGTGTAGAATTCCCAACTTCTCACAGAACTTGACAAACTTCTCATTTTGGAATTCTCCTCCATGGTCACTCCTTATTGAGCCTATGTTACTGCCCTTTGTGTTTTGAAGTCTTCTTGCTAGCTTTTTGAATGCAGCAAGGGCATCACTCTTTGACTCCAAGAACAAGGTCCAAGTGTACCTAGAGAAATCATCAACAATAACAAGAGCATAATAATTTCCACCAAGACTCATAGTTCTAGAGGGTCCAAAGAGATCCATGTGAAGGAGTTCAAGAGGTCTCAATGAAGAGACGACATTTTTGGTTTTAAAAGAACTTTTCACTTGTTTCCCTTTTTGGCAAGCTTCACAAATGTGATCCCTCTCAAACTTGAGTTTTGGCAGCCCAATCACAAGATCTTTTGATATAAGCTTGTTCAAATGATTCATGTGAATATGAGCAATTCTTCTATGCCAAAGCCAAGATTCATCTTGCTTGGATAGAAGACATCCAATTGAACATGGTGAAGAGATATCTAGAAGATACACATTATTAACTCTCTTACCTACCAACATTACCTCTTTAGTGTTGGGTAGACAGATTTCACATGTGTTTGCCTTGAACATCACTTGATACCCCTTGTCACACAGTTGGCTAATACTCAGCAGATTATGCTTTAGGCCTTCAACAAAGAGCACATCATGAATCACCAAGATGCTCTCATCTCCTATGGATCCTCTTCCAAGTATTCTTCCTTTGTTGTTATCTCCATAGGTGACATGACCCTCTTGCTTGAAGGATATTCTCAGGAACTTTGATTTTTCCCCTGTCATATGCTTGGAGCATCCACTGTCCAAGTACCAAAGCTGCTTTCTCTCCTCCAAGATTTCCTACAAAGAAAATTCTCAAGTACATAGGTTTGGTCCCCTTATGAATGAGGGTCCATCTGGTGTATACTCATCAACACAAGCTTTATTTTTCTTGGGAATCCACTTCATAAGCCCTTTAGGAACAACATGTTTTCTGATTTTACAGAATCGCACAAAATGACCTCTTTTCATGCAATAGAAGCATGTAACAATCGATTGTTTCGATGGTCCAATCGATTGTTTTTCTGGCCTTTTTGAAAAAGTTTTTGAAAATCTATCTTGCTGGTTTTGTGGATTAAAACCCAATCCTGATTTTCCAAAAACACACTTTTGAGAAGCTAGCACACTTTCAAAGTTGGATTGGCCTTTAGAAAGCTTATCCACTGTTTTAACAAGATAGTGGACCTTCTTTTCAAGATTTTCGCAATTTTCACAAACTAGAGTGTCACACTTGCAAGAGGAGTTTTTGTAAATGATTTCCAGATTTTCAAAATCCATTTTTGAATTTTCTAAATCCTCCTCCAGTGCTTTTACCCTGTTTTCAAGCCAGCTATTCTTTTCTTTCAATTGATTGTTTAAGAGAGCCAATCAGTTTGCTTCTTCATGTGTTTCTTGAAAGGCTTGAAGCAATTGACCATAATTTTCAGAGTTTGAAGAGTTTGATGAACTTACACTACATGAGTCATCCTCCCTTCTGGCCATTAAGCAAAGATTGAGGCTTTTCTTATTTTGTCTTCTCTTCCTTCTTGCTTGACTCTTTGTCATTGCTTCCTTTGGTTCATGAGCAGCCTTGAGAGTCTCCCACATTTCCTTAGCAGTTTTGCACTTTGATATCCTGAAAAATTCATTAGTATCTAGTGCAGAAGCTATAATGTTTTGAGCAGACCTATCAAGCTGAGCCATCTTACATTCATCATCTGTCCATTTGGACAAAGGTTTTATAGTAAAGGAATTATTCTTTTTGAACTTTGGAATGTAAGGACCATTCTCAATTGAGTCCCAAATTCTTTGATCAATTGATTCAATAAAGATTTTCATTCTTGCTTCCCAAAACTTATAATTCAATCCACAGAATAAAGGTGGTTTGTAGATTGAAGCACCTTCCTCAAAAGATAGTTTTCCAGCCATAAAAAAGATTTTAGATCAACTTGAATAACTTTCAAGAACCAAGCTCTTGATGCCAATTGTTAGAAATTATGGCTTTAAACTAGAGGGGGGTGAATTGTTTAAAGAGGTTTTCGCAAACTTTTCCAAGCTAGAATGAATATCTTTCAGAAATCAAATGATTAAGCAATTCAGTTTGCCAAAACAGCAAGCAAAACAGCACTGCCAGGAAAACAATCGGTTGTTTCTTCGAAACAATCGGTTGTTTATACCAACAAACAACAAACAAACTGAAATTAAAGAGTTAGGGATAGAGAGATTGTACACAGATGTTTATACTGGTTCACTCCAACCCAGAGCTACATCCAGTCTTCTTAGAAACCCTGAGGAAATCCACTAAGCAATCAACACTAGATTACTTACACACAACCAAGAAAGTGACCTTGAACACCCTCAAGAAACACACTTTCCTTGGTCAGCACACCACACTAAGAAAGCTGATCTTGATCCCCTCAAGAACACACAGCTCTTCTTAGCAACAGCACAAACGAATGTTCACAGAATTACAAGGATTACACTTGTTACAGAAGCAATCTGAAATCAGTACAAGAGAATCCTATCTCAGCACTTTGATCAACCAAAACTCTAAGCAATCTCCAACTCTTAGAAAAACTTTCTCAATTCACTTAGATTCTTCTTAAAACTCAAATCTTTTTTTCTGTATATATATAAAGAAGATGTTTGTAAACAAATCTTAACAAACTCTTAATTGCTTTAGAAAGATTGGTCAAAGCATTTAATGACTGGAGCGTATGAATTAAAACCATTTAGAGCTCAGTCAAAGTCAAAATAGTTTTCTGTTATAAAAACATAACAAACAATCGATTGTTTCCTCGAATCAATCGGTTGTTTTGTTACTTAACCAATTTTCATACTTCAAAACAGTTTTCAAAACACCTAAGCTTAAACAATCGGTTGTTTCGATAAAACAATCGGTTGTTTTAACTCAGTTTGAAAAAAAACACTTTACTTTGTTTGAAAGTTGAGATGCTTGAGCTTTAGATCCAATCAAAGGTTGAGTTACACAACTCAAACTACCCAGATCCTAACTAAACCAGCACAGCAACAACAAGCACAGCAAAAGCTCCATCATCCTTCAAAGGATTTGGATTCTTCAAAACCTTGAACACCACTTGGTTCAACAAAATTAACATAAATTTGGGAATAAATCGTTCTTATTCAAATTATAATTACAAAAACATGTAAAAAGGTATAAATTCATAAATTAGGGGTTATGATATAGTTATTTTATCAATTAATATCCATAAGTGTCCGGTATTTTAATATGAAATATTACTGAAATTTGACACTTATCAATAGAACGAAGCAATGTAAACCTTGGTGTATATTACTCTCTCTTTTTATATTTTTTTTATAAAGCTTTCATGTTCGGTACCACTATGCAACTTGTACTCTCTCCTTATATTGCACATTATACCTATTATATACCTTATATCTTGAAATATCTTTCAATTGGTCTTTAATTATGTAGTTAAATTGGTTTATTGCATTCATATCAATAAATTTAACAATCATTTATCATTTATTTTCAAATTGGTAATATTAATATTCATCCCCTCTTGAACTCAACCCCTAAAATTTAAACATTGGTATCAAGAGCAAGTTCTTGAAATTTACTCAAGTTCTGATATGGCTTTCAAGAAAATGGTTGAGAACAAGCTTTTTTTTTGTTGAAGGTCCATTTAAATAGACAACCTATGTTTGAAGGGATTAACTACAAATTTTGAAAATTCAGAATGAAAATCTTTATTAATTTCAAAGGAATCTGAGATGCAGGTATCAATGGTCCTTTCATTTTTATGGATGTTATTGTTCTTGCCAATTGACTAGTCGCCGGTTGACTCTGGTGCTTGGTTCAGGCTCCACCTGTCTCTCCTGGAATCTGCACTTCTCTTGGTTACTGAATGCTTCACCTGTAGGGACAAAGAGCGCCCTCACTGCCGATCACGCTCCGATGCTCAAGTCAGTAAAGGCTTTATGAACGAATAAGAAACAAGTAATCTCAGTATTCAAGAGTGTATTTAGGATTGCATTATTTCGTACCTTCATCTGGGCCCTGAAGCCCCTTTTTATAGCGTGTCATGTACCTGTTCCACGTAAGATAAACAAATCTTCATCGAAAATCAGCACATTATCTTATATCTCTAATAGAAAACCACCTGCCACAGGCACCACAATCATCCGGTCCCAAACTGTAGATGTTCCTTCTATTATTTGTACGTGCACATCCCTATCTTTTTAGGGTTAACACTATCAAGGGGTATTTCATGTGCAACAGATTTATACACATAACAGGAAAATCTTGCGTGACATCTTGCATGATATTAACAAACATATCTATATGCAATTGTAACAAACATGCGAGTAATTATATATATATATATATATATATATCTTTAAGCATAATTATCTTTAAGCGCATGCCACTTGTGCTCAATGCATGACAGATTTCTTAAGTGTTTTAAGCCCATTAAGCAGATTGGGCCAGCCTCGTAATCTCGGTGCAAGGTCCAGCCCCTAAGCATTTTCACACTAATACATACCCATTCGTACGCTATTTTGTGTCGTGCATATGGCCTTACCTGGGTTGCCTTAGTGTTACTGGGCTCGGGCCTTAATACTTTGCTTATCACGGATCTGGGTATGCTAGATACACCCCTAAGCCTATTACATTTCTTTACTTTGTTGATCAGTCTTATTCGTGGAGGATTATGCTATCCACATGCATGAGAGTTAATATATATGTATACCTGGAGCCCAGCTACATGACACACAAACAAGGTCCATGTGCCGAGCTGACCTGTCTAAGGGAGATTGCTGAGGTCTGACCAGCGAGCTCTGAGCACTACGAGTTCTGGTCCAGTACACAAGCCCCCAGGCTCGAGCTGAACTTGTTTCAACGAAGAGTCTACTTGCCCAACTGAGTCGACCTATGTGGCAAATGAGTAGCACTACGTGTACAGTACCTTGAGTTGACGTTTCACCACACTTTATTGTGTGCATCCACGTGGCTTTTATCAATGGTCACAAGACCTTGCTGCTTACGCTCCCTACTACAATAGGGTTTCAAAAAGTCAAACGCTCCACTATTTCGTTACGCTCGCTTAAGCTTTTTCGTGCTTCTTCTCCAACTTGCTACACCCTCGTCGTCGTCCATAGAATCTGGTGCTCAATACCTCTTCGATCACATCAAAGGTACTAACTTTACCTTACCTTATTCACCTAATGCGCCTTTATTGCTTTTACTGCTCCTGCTTACTTCGCTGGGTTTGTTCATACCCTATGTTCATGATATTACTGTTCACTCCTGTTTATTGTTCTTTTATGAATGCATGCATTGTTTGGATTCTGAATGTATTTGTGTTCTTGTTTGCTTGTTCTGGTTTTAGATGGATTATCAATCAAACTACCCTTGGGCCCCTGAGAACCTTTTAGCTGAGACCTCAGAGTTTACCTCTAGAAAGAAGATAGTAGATTATAGGAAAGTCGAGTATAAGAAACACCCTAAAAGAAACATGCTTGGTAGGGAAGATGACCAACTTGTCCGTATAGTACCCTGTGGGGAGGGTGAACCTGTGTGTAGTGATGAATCCACAGACCCCGAGGGCCCTTTCTGCTTCTTTTATTCCACCCTCTTCCAGAAAGTTCTCCTTCGACTCCCCCTATTCCCTTCGAGAGAGCCCTGCTTATCGAAGTCAGTGTTGCCCCTGCCCAGCTACACCCAAATAGCTGGGCATTCATGCGGGCCTTTACCATTCTTTGTTCCCACTTTGTCCTTCTGCCTTCAGTGGATGTCTTTCTCTTTTTCTTCGAGGCCAAACGTTACGGACGCCAACTTTGGGTGTCCTTTAATGGGGTTGCTGGGAGGTCCTTATTATCCCTCTTCCAGCAATCTTATAAGGGTTTTAAAAAGAAGTTCTTCAAAGTTCGAAACAACAAGGGAGATCCAACCCTCCTGGATGGGTTTCCCTTGTATTGGACTCGAAACCCTATCTTCTAGAGCCCTAGACACCTGGAGGATCTACCCCCACCCGAATGTGAGGTGTGCATCCATCTCTCCAATCTCAAGGTGGTTTTTGATACCGCCATCCTGATTCGAGAGGAGTTTTCCCAGTAAAACTCAAGGCTTACATTGGTACACTCTTATTCCCTGCTATACTAAGGTATTAATGTTTCTGTATTGCTGATGTAAGTGTTGAGCTTATCTTATCTTGTTATGTAGATAACATGTTGGATATGGAGAAGAGGAAAAATTTGGCTGTCCAGGCCAGGCAGAAAAGAGCTGCTGTGGAGGCTCCTTCTACGACTGCTGCAGAGGTACCCCCTGCTGAAGACCGCAGCAGGAAGGCCATAATTGAAGTGGTGGCTTCGGAGGAGGACGAGATGTACTCTGGACTTGTCTTCAAGAGAAGACGAAACACTAAAGCGCCCTCCTCCCACTCAATCTCGGGCAAGTGAGCCCCTTCTCCTTCGCATTCTCCACTCTCACTCCCCTCAACCTTTAGGGGGGTCACAATCCAGGAGAGTAGGGAGGAACTTACTGAGGAGGAAGGATTGTGGAACCTTTCTACAGATCTTCTTTCCACCATACAAGACGCCCTGCTCCCTCCAAATATTAAGGAGAAGTTGGACCCTCTGGGGGAGGATCAAATGCTGGAGGAGACCTCCAGGCAAGTGGGTTAAGCACTGGCCAAGAATTGCTTACTCCTTACCAGGCTGAGGAGTGCTGCTCAAATTGAGGCTGCCAAGGCCAAGGGGTTTGTCCAACAGGTGAAGGGTCTCAATCTAAAGGTTGAGGAGCTGAGAAGGAGCTACCAAGAGACCAGGACTCTCCTCTTCAACAAATCACAAGAGACCTTGGGTCTGTATGCAAGGAACAACAACCTCCATATTGAAATGGAGTCGTTGAAAGAGGAGGGGAGTCTTTGAAGGAGGAGTTGGCCAAACTGATGGCCACTCAAAAGGCAGAGCTGGCATAGAAGGACGAGTCAATGGCTAAGCTCAAGGAGAAACTCACAGATGATGTTGCTAACTCATACGTTGCTGGCTTCGAGGATGCAGTCGCCCAAGCCATAAGTGTTTACCCTGATACTGACTTCTCCCAACTTGGCCCAGGGAAAGTCATGATTGAAGGGCACTTAGTGTATGAGGATGAGCATCAATCATAAATTCCTTGTATTTATTTACCTTCAGTATGCTGAACTTGCCAATAAAAGGAGAAAAGCATTGTTGTTTGATGAGGGTGATTGGGTTTGGCTTCACTTGAGGAAGGATCGTTTTCCTACTCAAAGGAAGTCCAAACTAATGCCCCAAGGGGATGGACCTTTCCAAATTCTCAAGAAGATTAATAACAATGCTTATGAGTTAGATATGCCTGATACATTCTTAGGTAGTCATACTTTTAATGTCAGCGATCTAACTCCTTTTTCTGTAGGTCTCCAGAATTCGTGGTCGAATTCTCTCCAACTCGGGGAGTATGATGGAGATCAAGCTCTAGTGGACATGGAGGCCAATCAACAAGATCAAGAAGAGGTAGAGCCGCAAATAGAGGACGCCCATGGAGGTCAAAGCCCACCTCAAAGGCTTACAAGAAGCATGTTCAAAGCTTTAGGAGCTAGGGAACAATTATTTTCTCTTTTTGTAATTTCTTTGGTTGAAGGTGCTTAGAGGGAAACATTAGAAACCTCTATTGTTATAGCATCTTTTAGTCTTTAGTTAGGAGTCTTAGGGGGGGTGTATTAGTAGATAGGTGTAGAAGTAAATAAGGAGGTGCCAAAGTAAGAGAAGGATCACACCTTCCTCATGCTTTGTTTTTGGCGCCAATTTAGGAGGCAGATTTTTGAATTTGTGCATCTTGCATTTCAGCACCATAGGCTATAAATAGAGGTGCTCTCTTTGTATTTTTCAGATTGGAATTTTATAGAAAAGAAACTCTACTCAAATTTTGAGAGAACATTGGAGAGCTTTGAGCCTTCTTCTCTAGTCTTATCTTGAAGGATCCATGGTGTCCTCAAGTGGCGGCAGCACACTCATCTAGGAGCACCCATCACTTCTAATGGCGTGTTCATACCAATCTACATCCATTTTCATAAGTTTTCTATTCTCCTTCCTTTCTTCTCTTTAGTTGTTCATGTTTTGAGTTGGTTTTCTTGAGTTTTTGGTTCTGTTTTCAGTTTTCCAGCAACTATTCTTTCTTTTATTTGTTTTGATCGGTTCATTTCTGTTTTCCTTCAATTATTTTCGGTTCAATTGATAGTAAATGGATCTTCCATGTGAGTTTGGTTTGTGGTGCAAGATTTGGTGAGTTCTTGAAATATAGAACATTGATCCTCTTCTATAAAAGTGCCTAATCTTTGCCAACTCAAGTTGATTCCATAGAATATCAAAGAATCAAGTTATTGTGGCTAGTGGAGTCACATCAATTTCTCAAACACTTTTTATTGGGCGACCTCATTAAAAAATCCTTGTAAGGGAAAAAGAGTGTCCCCTTCATTATTCATGATTGACATTATATATTAACCGAAATAAAATTTTAGGTTAGTTTCATTCCAGGTCCGGGGTATCGCACCACCCTCTAGAGTCTCAAGTTGGTAGGCTTCATTCCTGAGCATTTCTGTCACTCAGAATGGCCCGATCCATTTAGGAGATAACTTGTTCTCTAGCTGGTATGGGTGAGCTTTCCTCATGACCAAATCACCAACCTGGAATAGTCGAGGTCTAAGTTTAGACCTTTGCTTCTGTTCCACCTTTCTTTTCAAGGCTTCGGCTTTAACGCGCACTTGCTCCCGCACCTCATCAAGTAGGTCGAGATTTATCCTTCTCCCTTCATTGGATTCCTTTGTCACAAAATTCTGGAATCATGGTGAGTTCTCCTGTACCTCTATTGGGATCATGGCATCTGACCCTTAAATTAAACTGAAAGGCATCTCCTTTGTGGTGGATTGAGGAGTGGTGTGTGGTAGGCCCATAGAATTCGTGGAACCTCTTAAGCCTAACTCCCCTTCGCCTTCTCTAGCCTCCTTTTCAGTCCTCTGAGTAACACCCAGTTGGCAGACTCGACCTGCCCATTGGTTTGGGGGTGTTCCACGGATTCAAATACCTACTTAATGTCGAGTTCTATGCACAACTTTGCGAGCTACTGGCTCGTGAACTGGATGCCATTGTTGGATACCAAATGTTTTGGAATCCTGAAATGACAAACGATATTCTTCCACATGAAGTGATGGACTTTGTGAGCGGTGATCTATGCCATGAGCTCAACCTCTATCCACTTGGTGAAATATTCCACAGCCACTACCAGGTACTTCATTTGTCGAATGGCCAATGGGAAAGGTGTAGAGCATGGGAGCTTTGATGTATCAAATCCCTGATGAAGCTTGAAGCCTTGCTTCTATTGGGTTTGGGTAGTTTAGAGTGTTTAGAATTTATGTAAAAGATCAGTTCTTAATTCTAGCACAAAGCTTGGCAAATCTGTTTTGAAAAGTAAAGTGTTTTTCTAAAGCTAAGAAAAACAACCGATTGAATTATCGGGATAATCGATTGTTCTTTACCTAGCTGGCACAAAGGTTTGAAAACGATTTTTGAAAGTGTTAAGTCATAGCTTGACCCATTCAACCGATTATCTTGTGGTTTTAACCGATTAAATGTAAGTCTGCATAACAACTTTTTGAAAAACTGTTTTAACTGTTTTCAAACTGTTTCATTTGATTCAAGTGCCTGAAATGGCTTTTCAAAGTGCTATAAATATAACCCTTCCATCAGAAACAAAAAGAGAAAAATTACATAAGAATTACGAAAGATTTTAAGATCAAAAGAGAGATTGAAATGTGTTTTTGAAAGAAGTTTTTCAAGATTTGCAAGATTGCTTTTTAAGCTTTACACTGACTCAAGATCTGATCATAGGAATCCTTGGGTTGTGTAATATCAGGTGTTTTCTTTTCCTATTCATGTTCTTGTTGTTGTAATTTCATAAACTTGTGAGTATATATAAAATCCTGCAAAGTCAGAAGGGTGTTTTGACTTGAGGTGTGTGGTGTTGCAAAGAGGCTGAGTGGGTCTTGTGGTTTTCAAGATCACCTCTTTGTGGTGTGTTTGTGTAATCTGTTGTTGATTAGTAGTGAAACTCAGAGGTTGTTCTGAGACTGGATGTAGCTCTGAGATTGAGCGAACCAGTGTAAAACCCCTTGTGTTCATATCTCTCTATCTCTTCCTTTAATTGAAACTGTTTGATATAAATTGCTTCTGCTATCATAAGAACAACCGATTAAAATGAAACTTTAACCGGTTATAATTTTGCAACTATTTCTGTGTATCATTGTTTAATTGCTTCTCTGATTGCTTATCTGTGTTTATTTGATAAAGATCCATTCTTATTCAAATATTTGCGAAAAGCTTCCAAAAACAATTCACCCTACCTCTTGTTTTAAGCCATCAATTCTAATAAAAGGTCCCAAGATATCAATGCCCCATGTGTGAAAGGGTCACGGGCTCTTGATTGATCGCAATTCCTCCAGGGGTGCATGATGCCAATCAGCGTGTTTTTGGCATTGTGTGCATCGCTGCGCATGTTTTACACAATCCTCACGCATCATGGGCCAGTAATACCCTGCTCGAACAACTTTCAGAGAGAGTTCGTCCTCCAATGTGGCTCCAACAGATACCCTCATGGAGCTCTATCATCACTCGTGCACATTGGTCACCACTTATGTAGGCTAAAGTAGGAAAGGTGTAACCATGCGTGAACAACTTCCCATCTATCAAGGTGTACCTTCCCGCATTCTTCTTTACAACCCTGGCCTCTGCAGGTTCCAGCAGAAGTACACCATCAGCGAGGTAACACCTGTAGGGTCTCATCCAGGTCTCACCTATATCGATGAGGCAGACGTCTAATGCTCCTTCGTCGACCAGGTTGTAAACACTTATTTTAGGTACCCTCAGGGTCTCCTAAGTCAGGGATTGATGCCTTCTTTTCCCAATACCGACCAGATTCACTTCTTGTTCGCCGCTCGTGCCATCTGCGGCAGTTCTAGGCGCCCTCAGGGTCTCCTGGATTACCGACCTTTGACGACCGCCTTTACCTGAGCTGGCGAGTTTTGCCAACAGGTCTGCTCGTACATTTTGCTCTCTTGGGACATGTATCAATTCGAACGCGGGAAAGGTTTCTTCTAGCAACGTGACATATTTCAGGTACGAGACCATCTGGGGTCCTTGGCCTGATATTCCCCTGTGACTTGTCCAGTTACTAACAATGAATCGTTCTTTACCAACAGGCTTCGAGCGCCCATCTCCTAGGCGAGTAGGATTCCGGCTACCAATGCTTCATATTCAGCTTGGTTATTGCTAGTTTTGAAGGCAAATTTCAAGGCCTACTTGATCAGCAATCCGTTTGGCCCCTCCAGGATGATGCCGACCCCACTACCTTGTTGGTTAGAGGACTCGTCTACTGAAAGGATCCACTAAAAATCTCCACCGCTTGAGGGGGTAGTTTCTGCAGAGAGTTCCGCCATAAAGTTGGCATAAACTTGTCCCTTGATAGGACCTCTAAGCTCATACTATACATCGAACTCAGAAAGTTCCACCGTCCATCTCACCATTCTGCCAGCCATATCTGGTTTTTGTAGTATCTTGCGAATCAGTAGGTCGGTCATCACTATTACTGTGAAACTCTAGAAATAGTGACGGAGTCCCTGCAATAGCTGCAAATACTACTGCTAAGGCTGCTTTCCTGATGGCTTGATAACGTGCCTCTAGTCCCTGCAATACCTTGCTCACAAAGTATATGGGCCTTTGGTGGTGCTCTTGTTCCTGCACTAGGACCGAGCTGATCACCCAATCTGTGATTGCAAAGTAGAGACGGAAGGGTGCGCCCAGTAGTTGTTTGCAAAGAACTGGTAGGCTGGCCAGGTACTCCTTTAGTTTTACGAACGCTTCTTCACATTCTGTCGTCCAAACAAAACAACTATTTCTCTTTAAGCACTGAAAGTAAGGGTACCCCCGATCTCCCCCAGCTGATAGGAAGCAATAGAGGGAGGTCATCCTTCCTGTTAGCTGCTGTACTTTTTTCGTGGTGGCAGGACTTCTCATGGCAATGATTGTTGCGCACTTCTCGGGGTTTCCTTCTATCCCCCTCTCTGTGAGGATAAATCCCAAGAATTTTCCTGCGTGTACCCCAAACACACATTTTTCGGGTTCAGTTTCAGGTTGTATCTGTTTATCGTAACAAATAGCTCTTCCAAATCCACCACATGTTGTTCTTGCTCTACCGAGTGACGGCCATGTCGTCTACATACGCCTGCATATTCCGTCCTATCATGGGGGCAAGGATCCTGTCCATCAACCTCTGGTATTTCGCTCCAGCATTCTTTAGTCCAAATGGCATTACCTTGTAGCAATAGCTGGCAAGCTTCATCATGAAAGCAGTCTTGCTTTCATCCCGAGAGTGCATGCGAATCTGATTGTACCCCGAGAATGCATCCAGAAAGCTGAGAAGCCGGCACCCAGATGCACTGTCTACCAAAGTATTGATATTGGGTAGTGGGTACGAATCTTTAGGGCAAGCTTTGTTGAGGTCCGTGAAGTCCACACATATTCTCCAATTCCCACTAGCTTTCTTGACCAGCACCACATTCGCTAACCATTCAGGGTATTGGATTTCCCTTATATGGTCAGCGTCCAACAACTTTTGTGTTTCTTGCTTAATGACAGGACGTCTTTCTTCGTTGAATTTCCTCCTGTTTTGAATGATTGGTCTGACCTTCGGGTCCATTGTGAGACGATGGCACAGAAAGTCTAGGTCAATGCTGGGCATATCCGATGCAGACTATGCAAAGGCATCCAAATGTCATGCTATCACCTCCACAATTTTGTCCTGCAGTTCTCGACTTAGCGACTTGCCAAGTTTAAACTTCTTTCCCTCGATCTCCCTTTCCTGAACCTCACCCGCTGGCTCGGGTCGTTTATCAGTAGGAATCTCCCTAAGTTGTTGGGTCGTGGGGACGTCACCTCCTTCAGATCCTGCGGGACCACCTTGCCTGATATTTCTCATATCTCCTAGTTGCTTGCTTATCAATGTGGATGGGACCTAGTTTTAAAGGGCCCCACGGTAGGCGCCAAATGTTCTTGCCGGTTGACTTTGGTGCTTAGTTCAGGCTCCGCCTGTCTCCCTTGGAATCTACAGTTCTCTTGGTTACTGAATGCTTCACCTATAGAGACAAAGGGCGCCCTCACGGACGGTCACCCTCCGACGCTCAAGTCAATAAGGACTTTATGAACGAATAAGACACAAGTAATCTCAGTATTCAAGAGTGTATTTAGGATTGCGTTATTGCGTACCTTCATCTAAGACTTGAAGCCCCTTTTAATAGTGTGTCATGTACCTGTTGCACGTGAGATAAACAAATCTTCACCGAAAATCAACACATTATCTTATATCTCTAATAGAAAACCATCTACCACAGGCACCCATAATCATCCAGTCCCAAACTGTAGGTGTTCCTTCTGTTATATGTACATGCACATCCCTATCTTTTTAAGGTTAGCACTATCAAGGGGTATTTCATGTGCAACAGATATATACGCATAACAGGAAAATCTTGCGTAATATCTTGCGTGATATTAACAAACATATCTATATGCAATTGTAACAAACATGCGAGTAATCATATATATATATATATATATATATGTATATATATGTATATATATATATATATCTTTAAGCATCATTATTTTAAGCGCATGCCACTTGTTCTCAGTGCATGACAGATTTGTTACGTGCTTTAAGCCCATTAAGCAGATTGGGCCAGCCTCATAATCTCAGTGCAAGGTCCCACCCCTAAGCATTTTCATACTAATACATACCCATTCGTACGCTATTTCGTGTCGTGCATATAGCCTTACCTGGGTTGCCTTAGTGTTACTGGGCTCGGGCCTTAATACTTTGCTTATCACGGATCTGGGTATGCTAGATGCACCCTAAGCCTATTACGTTTCTTTACTTTGTTGATCAGTCTTATTCATGGAGGATTATGCTATCCACATGCATAAGAGTTAATATATACGCATACCTGGAACCCAGCTACATGGCACACAAACAAGGTCCATGTGCCGAGCTGACCTATTTAAGGGAGATTGCCGAGGTTCGACCAGCGAGCTCTGAGCGCTACAAGTTCTGGTCCAGTACAATTATTGACAATAAATTTGTTGAAAAACCTTGGTTTGAATGGTCTATTGCTGAAAATAAATAAAAAAATCTTAATATGATTGTATGAAAAAATATTATAAGATATGTTTTAAATCTTGATGAATTCTTTAGAACAATTCAATAAATCTCAAGAAAGGACATGTTGGATACAATAAAAGTCACACGTAAAGTTACATCATACGTTAAAAGTTTCATAAAGCATGCATTGATCCAAGAGTATGAACTCTTCATAATGCAACAATGAGAAACTTTTTCAAATGTGTCGAAATGCTTTACACGCATTGTGAATCATCTTATTGGACTTGTAAAGATTTTTGAAAAAGATGAGTTGAACATCAAGGTGTTGCAATGCTTAGATAGGAAATGACAACCTAAGGTCACTTCAATATTAGAATAAAAGACTTGCCTTCAATGACTATAACATCCTTGTTTTGGAAAACTGAGAAAACACGAGCTAGAAATTAATAGATTGGTTGAACTAGATAGTTATGACAAAAGGAAGAATAGTCTTGCCTTAAAGACAGTTGTACAAAAAGATGAAAATAGTGAAGAAGAACTGGATGAACATAATTACTCAAAACTTGACTATGCTTGTGAAGAAACTTGGAAGGTTTATGAACAAATGACATAATGACAAAAGTTATCCTCAAATAACGTATGTGAATAAGAAATTTGATTTCAATTACTCAAATTTTACTTGTTTTGGTCGTGGAAAGGAGGAACACGTAAAGATTTAAAGAACAAACAAGAAAGGATCAAAATCTTTGCAAAGTTTACATTAAATATGTCAATGTACCATTTGTAATTTTATTAAGGTCTTTTTATCACCTCTGCTCAATTCTTATGACAATAGTGGTCTTTTTCAAGGAATTAGATTTCACAAAAGCATGAATTAGATTTCAGTAAAGCATAGATTATGAAAGTTGAATTTATCTTTATACAAAATTTCTGCAAAGACTTTTCAAAGTCTATGCAATTGTTTCAATTTGATGTGATAACACATCTAATTTTCTAATTCATTAAAAAAAAAGTTAAAAAAAATATATCAGACGGAAAAACTAATACAACAGTATATTTTAAGAACTAAAACATATTAATTCTTTTATTTATATGTATAGAGAAAGCGTAACTACTGACAATGCTATATCTCCACATTTTTTATGATGATAAGACATAATAAATATAATTAAAAAGTTTGATGTAATTATTATTACAATAAAAATAATTGTTATATATATATGCATATAAATTACATATTAGCTTTATTATAAAAAGATAGTAAATCATAGCAACTTTTCAGCAATATTTTTCATTGTATTATTTAGAAAAATGGTCCTATAAATTCTTATAGAACTCGCTATCAACAAAATTTGTCTTTGCATGAATTTCTGCAAAGACTAAAATATATCAAAGTCTTTTTGCTTTTTTGTTTTTTTATTTAATTTTGATGTGGTTGCCCAACTTTCTAACCTACAACAAAAGTTAGAATATAAGACACCAATCATGTCAATAAATCAATATATATTTTCTTATTATTTAAAAGTAATGATATTTTTATCGATATAAAAAATTTAAAATTATAACATACGGTGAAAATAATATATAAAATTTAACATGAAATTATTTATGTAATATACAATATTTAAATTAAATAAATATATCAGTATTTTATTTTACAATAATAACTATTGATTTTCTTATCATAATGAATAACATTTATGTAAGAATATCATGGATAATCATTTTTTTTATAAAAACTTTCAAAGTATCACTATGCAACTTGACATCTTAGCTAAGTTGATACCTCAAGTAACAACAATCATCTTCCATCACATGAAAAAAGTGTTATTAAAAAAAGTACAAAAAAAAATATGGGAGGACTAAACCAAAATCCATATATTAACAAAAACGATACATAGGTAGATTATACCTATTCATAAAGAATTTTAAAAATAGACTAGATAGAAGTCTATTATGCCAATTAAATGATTCTCTATGAATAAATCCTAAATTAGTCAACTTATCAGCACACACATTCTCTTCACGAAAAATATGAGTAACCCTAAACCTGATTTTCCCATAGTAATTAAGACAAGTATTCCATTGATTACGAAGTATCCACGGAACATTAGTTGTCCTAGCAATAAACGCAACACAAACTAGGGCAGAATCACATTCAAGTCATACATTAATAAGTCCCATCTTTTGAACTTCCTCCATAGCATGTATAACTCCATAAAACAAAGCAACCATAACAGTCTGAACTTCAAGAAACACAGAGAAAGCACCAATAAACTTCCCCATACTCCCACAGAAAATACCTTCACAAGTAACAAGACCAGGATATCCCTTAGCAACCCCATCAGTGTTAATTTTAACCCAGCTTGGTGAAGGGAACTCCCATCTAACAGGAGGAGGGCGAAGAACTTTACCAGTACGAGTATTAATACCAAAAAACTTAATCACGTTGAAATCCAACATATCATTCTCCATTGAAGTCTTAGACAAATTTACCACTAGACAAGTTAAATCTTTAATTACCGAAATAGTCCTAAAAACATCAATCTTATCCTAAAACCTAGCATAATTCCTCATATGTCATATCATCCAAATAGAAAAAATTATCACAACTAGCTTAATCAATTTAACAAAAGGACTACCTTCACTCTTAATAAAAGAAAGAAGATCATCCTTACTAGAGAAATGAGAAGTACGAAAAATTTGCCGAACTCTACTCCAAATATGCAAAGCATTAGAACATTCAAAAAATAAATGTTGAATAGATTCCTCGTGCTTTTCACAAAGCGTACAAATAGAACATATATTCAAACCTTTATTCTGAACATGCTATCTGTAGGAAGTTGCCCATAAAAACTTTTCAGAGTACTAGAGTTTTGGAAGGTGAAATATATGAAGACCAAATGAATTTACCCCAACCACATAAATTTGGTTCCAAGAAAAAATTGATAATCATTTTATTATATTTGTTCAAGTTTTTAGATCACACAAAATTATTAAACTCCGCCTTAAATCAAATTGTTATCAATTTGCATGAAAAAATGACTTTAGATATTAGATTAATAATCTCCAAGAAAAAAATAATTAAAAATTAAAATTTAATTAAATTTTGGTCTTCAATTTTGAAAACAATTTAATTAATTTAGAAACTTATTAATTAAAATAAAATATACTTTAAATATTAGTAATCTTGAATTTATAAAATAGTTGGTAAATTCGTGTATATAATGACTGAATATTTTGTATTTCTAGAACAGTTTTTATTTAATGAACTTTTTCATGAAAAATAAAATAACTATCTACGTCTACCTAAATATTTTTTATTTTTTTCTAAAAGATTCTTATTTTCTGTTCGATTATTCCAGAATTAGGATAAATTAAGTGAATTGATTTTTTATACAATTATGAAACTTATGAGATTCTATTCATATCACTATAAGAAAAGAAAATCAATGTTTCCAAAAATAAGTAATTATTATTTTAACTAAATTATATTCAAATTTAAAAACTTAGAATTTATTGATATCTAATTTATTGGTATCTAATTTAGTTTCTATTATTAATAAATAATTTTTAAAACAGTATTTAATTAGCTATCAATGTTTTACCTACCAACTTCAAAATCTAGTCAATTAGTAATTAATTAGATACTAATTTAGAAACTATTTATTATTAATAAAAACTAATTTAGATATTAATAATTATTTAGTTTCTAATATATAGTATCTAATTTAGTTAATATAATAATTAACATTTTTTTAAATTAATTTTTATTCAATGATTTTTAATAGTGTATATTTAGGAACTAAACTTTCAAAATTCTATTAAAAAATTTAGAATAAAACTTTTGAAGGTCTAACAGTATACTTGCAAAAAAATATATAACTGATAGAATTCCAGAAGTTTAAATGTGCAATATACAAGTTACTATACTTTTTATTTTAACATGTATCACAATTAGACTTTTCGAAGTTTAATTTCAAAATCATAATTTAAACTGTGAAATAATGAAAAATCACTAACCACACTCTATTCAAAAAAAAGGAGGGTATCAAAAGCCATTACTTTGTTGGACTCATATGCCTATGTGTTATTTATTCCGCCTGTTCTTCCTATACTTCCATAATTTTTAAAATGACCATAATTTTCAAAATAATTTGAAACACGATTCAAGAACGAACTTTTCATAATCGAATTTTCAAAACAAACCTTTTAAAATATATATACCTTTCATAATTAGCTTTCCATAACATGTTTATCGGAATAAGTTTCCGAGAACACATGAATTGTACTCTGGAACAAGTTTGCATATTTATGGAACAAGCTTTGTTAAACATAAATAATAAGTTTCGATTCAAGCTTTAAGGAACAAGTTTTTTTCTGGAGCGAGTTCTCTCTTATTTTTCCTCTCAAATAGTGCAGTAGAGAAGCAGCGCCGATAATGATAGTAGTAGTGGTGTGATCATTGAACCAAAATAGCTTTACCTCATATTCCAAAAGATATTGATATACAATTGTGCTTTGCATGAAAAATCTTGGGAGACGGAAGATGAAGACATTCCCTGCAACACACTATTAAACTTCGATAATTTTTTTGTTAAACACAATGTAAGTTTAAAGTTATGTGTACTTATCGTTTGATCACTTAATAAATGAAATGAAAATCACAATGTGTTATATTGTTTGTTAGACGACACTTGAGTCTTACATAATTTAATGTTTCTGACAAAACAAAAGTCACTCAGCAAAGCCTCTTCATATTTCATATTTTGTTGTGCCAAACACTTAGTCAAAACTACATAATCATTGGACTTTGTTCTAGCGCTAGGCATCCACATACATCTACAACACCATATAAATACAACACCATATAAATACTCATGTGCAACATAATCTAAGTATATCATACAATCACATATCAAAAGCATTTAATCATACATTTCACAATGTTTACAATATGATAAAGGTACACATCATATACATCATATTATTTGATGAATCAAACTATTTTACATACTAGATCAAAGATATTTACTAGATCAAAAATATTTGAAGATCTCATAAAGATTCATGACCCTTTGAATCCTTTTATTTTAATCAATTAAAACTTTAAGTCTCTCCTTCAAAACTCTACTTTAATTGATTATTCAGATTGAGATTTTATATATTCCACTCTTTTCAAAAATCAAATTGTGGAAAAATCAATTGATATCTTTCAAAAAATCATCTCAATTTTTAAGGGAGAATCTGTGTTGGGCAAATAACATTTTTTTTGAAGTTTTCTTTAACCAAATTGTCACTACAAAAAATTGTGTATAAAGTGACGGTTTTAATATGACGGTTATTAATAACCGTTATAAATTTTCGTATAATATGATATTTTAATACTCGTCACAATTATCCTTTAAAATGTATCATTTTGAACTGTCATAATTATCCTTCAGAGAAAAAAAATCCTGCGTTTTCCTTCCCTCCATATACCATTTCTCATTATTCCCATTTTTTTTTTAACTCTTGGAAAAAATAAATGCAATTAATTAACTCTTCAAAACCTTTCCATTGAAATTTAAAATCAAACTTTACTCTTCCCTCTCTCTCCAAACTTTTCACAAACCCTCCACTCACGTTCACAAAACCCTCTTCTCACGTTCACAAAACCCTCTGTCACGAAACACTCTCTTTCACTCACTCTCGCGCGCCTTAAACCTAACCCTCTTTATCGCGCCCTTCCATGTCCGTCATCGCCTCCATTGTCATCGTTTCTACTGTCCACCATCGCCGCCACCTCCACCATCGTTTGTTCAGGTTCAAAATCTACTGTTGAATTTGTAATCTTAATTATTTATAATCTACGACATGTGATGTTGAGTTTCACTGAAGTAAATTTGGGGAAAATTGATCCGATGAAGAACTGATTCATTTGATCAAAGAAAATCATGACAGAAGCGAATTTTACTGAGGTACGACGCAAAATTATTTCATAACGTGAAGGCTGAAATCATCCTCTGCAATAATAGAGGTAAATGCATTGGTCTGAATTCGTTTTTCTTTCTGTAATTAGGGAGACAATACGCGTTTGGGAGAAGATAAACTTTCTGCTTTCTTAGTATAGCTATATACACATTTAGTTGTCTATTCTTTTATTTATTTTCTGTATAATAAACCAATTGCTCTATAATTACTTGTGAAATTTGTATCAAGAGCTTTTATTTTAACTTTGAAGTTTTTCTGGGAGTCATTTTAAAATAGTTAATTTTGTCCTTACTAGTTATTCTGTTCTCTTTTAGTTTTTGTAACTTGACCATTATCTTAGTTTGTGTTGCTCAACTCCTGAGACGTGCAAAATAGAACAATCCACGATATACAGAGCAAAATGTTATTCAATACTCTTCAAATATGGGTTAAGGAAACAAAAGTAGAGAGTATTGAATCACAAAAATTATATTAAAAGAGAAAAATCTATTAGACTTACTTTTTAAGTATCTATAAGCCTCTATTTGAATGTATACTAAATGCTCCTTAACCAATATAATCAAAGGTACTCTCAAGTTCCTTGTTGTACACACAGGTAGAATTTGACGAAAATGGGAAAGCCATTGGTGTGACTTGAAAAGGAGAAACAGCCAAATGCAAGAAAGTTGTATGTGATCCATCATATTTATCTGATAAGGTTAGATTTCTATGATAACAAGGACTGTGAGCTAAGTTTTCTCAAGTGTTCTATTTAGTTACTGGACATGCTTTACATGAATGTCTGAAGTCTGAAAACATGAATTGCAGCAAAGTGTGATCTCCTCCACTCCATCTGACGCTACCTAATTCATTCAACAGGTTCACAGGGTTGGAAAGGTTTCACGTGCAATATGTATTATAAGCCATCCTATTCCAGAAACCCATGACTCTCACTCAGCACAAGTCATTCTGCTACAGAAGCAGCTTGGTTGCAAGTAAGATATGTAGGTTTGCTTTTATCAACTCCGATGCTTTCATATTTTACTAAATATGCATGAAAAAAAAATATAAGAAAACACACTAGGGAGCAACCTTTTCCAGATAGGGGTTCACAAAAGTCCTACAAAAAAATTGTGTCATTCCCTCTTTAAAAAAGTCATATTTAGGTTCTTGAAGAAAAAAAGAATTGAAATCCTTGTAGAACAAAACTTGGCTCACTATAAATACACCCTTGTTGACTTTTGTAATCCCAAAGTATTTGTAACTGACAGATATTGTTTTGTTATACTGCAAAATATGTTATGAAATGGAAAATTCAATACAAAATTCCATTTTAAAAATCATAAAAGCAAAAGAAAAAAAAAAAACAATATAGTTTCCTACACCAATGGGAAAAACTACTGACTAACAATGCATTATCCTTTAATTTGGTTCATTCAGTTTCTAGTTACAACTTAGAAATTTTAAAATTAGTGAGTAGAATAGTTCTAGTTTGGATTAGCTCCTAAGTCGTGAGAGTTTTACTTAAAACTCTTCTATTATACTTTTTTAGTACTGGAAGGCAAATTTCTGTTAAGTTTATAGGCACTTATTTAGAAATTATATGAAAGAGTTTAGGTGTACAAGTTTGATTTCTTTTACCTCATTCATTCGTTTTTCTCTTTTACAGCAAGTACTTGATGAGAAGTTAATTCAAATTAGTTCTTACTTGTGAAGATTATTTTTTCCTACTTTATTGGCTATGTTTGATCATGTACCTCGTTATTGCAGGTATCTCTTATGCTACTCTTATGCTCATAATGTAGCACCCAAAGGAAAATTTATCACTTTTGTTACAACAGAAGCAAAGACCGACCAACCTGAGGTGGATTTGAAGCCTGGTATTGACCTTCTTGGACCTATAGATGAGATATTCTATGATATGTATGACAGGTTTGAACCCTGCAATGATCATGAGGTTGATGGTTGTTTCATCTCTACTGTAAGTATTGGGTAGAATCTCTCACGAGCATATTTTATTTTCTTTGGTTGTTTCTTATTTCCAAACCATTACGGCACTTGATTGGGTTAGCTAGAGCACAGTCATACAAACACATTACAAAGTTGCTTGTTTTATTTAACTTTCGTAAATATCCAAAAGTCTATCACTGATGAATATGGTCAGGACATGTTGCAATAAAGAAGAATCAAATGTTATTTTGGTTTAAATAAAGTAATGAGCATCTCATGTTTTGTAAATTTACAATTAGAATCCAACAGTTTTCCCTGGTGTCCTTCATGATAAGTATGAAATCTTATTACACTTCTTTTTCAGCATTTAGATGGAATTTCTTTCCTTGTATTTTTATTTTTTAAAAAAATTTAATAATCTGAAATTAAATCCTTGCAGAGTTATGATCCTACTACACACTTTGAAATCACAGTTAAAGACGTGGTCGGGATGTACAGTAAAATCACTGGAAAGGTATGTATCTTTTCACTTAATATGCAATTCACATTACATATCTCATCGCATACTATGACATTACAGAGTTTGAGAAAAAGGAAAAAAAAAACTGGTATAACAAAACGACTAGGCCAAGAAATTGATAGATCTCTATCTCTAATTGACTAAACTTGTAATTTTTACTTTCTTTTGATAAAAGGTATCTTTCATTCAGACAAAAAAACATGTGCTTGGAATTTAACATTGACTTCATTGTTTTTACTCCTTATTTATTTATGGTATTGCATTTTCAAAAATAAAGCTAAATTTTAACTAGAATATAGAATGGTACCTGCACTTGTAGATTTGACCTAAAAAGCATGTATAGTGTTACATTTTACTACAATGACAACTAATTTGGTTCATGAACCCATCAATGAGGTATTAATATATTTAAATATTTTTTAGTGTCTTTTATTTTATGATTATAAACATTCAATTTCATTAACTTAAAATTATTTATTTATTTCGGTCATCAAATACTGGAAGTGGTGTTCCATCACCTAATCAAATAATAGGATCAAGTGCTGGAAGCAAAACTGATTAGGGATGTGTGTTTTAATTCTAAACTTGATTAGGGATTATGAACTTTTGAACAATTATGTGTGTTCTTGTCGGTGGACTTGGCCGTCGGTTGACTCTAACAAGAAGTTCTGGCACCGTTTGCCTCTCGATGAAATCTGTGCCTTCCTTGGTTGTTTGGATGTTGTTCCTGTTAAAACAGAGGTTTATCAAAGAATAAGTCAGTAAGGGTTTATCAAAGAATAAGAAACATATAATTTCAGTATTCAAAATGCGTATTCAGAATTGTGTACCTTCACTTGGGACCTTAAACCCTTTTTATAAAGTATCATTAGGTCACCACTGGCAACCACCTTCTCTCACGAGAATCCTATCTCTAGTGAGAGTATATTCAATAACGATAATTCTATTACAGTGTACATAATCTTAACAACACAGCTGCGTAGAATTCTATCTCCTTGGAGTGCAACAAGCCCTAACAGAATAACCACCTAGGCACCAACTAAGGCAACCACTCCCAGGGTCCAATCTATTTTCAAGTACTTTTACATGCATTTTCATATCACTGTGCCATGCATGTGCCGCCACGTATCATGCATGTGTCCTCTTGTAACATGCCAATTGTTCTATCAAACCCTAGCGCACTTTGGGCTTGGGCTGAGAGAGACTGTATTACTTATGTTAGACCCAAATGTACTAAGTGCACCTTAGGTCCATTAACGTATGCTTTACTAACCTACCAGGCCTTATATACGAATAATTATACCAAATGCATGAATGCGGATTAATATGCAAATACTTGAGTCCAGACGCGTGGCCCATCATCCTGGCCCAATAGCCGAGTTGAGCTGCCTGACACAGGCGCCAATGTCCGAGGTCCTTTCTGGGAATTCTGGTCCTCTACACACACCGATGACTGATCACCAAGGTCTTCTCTGCGAGTTCTGGTCCACTACAATGTGTTTTCATTTTCAATTATGTATCAACTTTTGAACAATATTTTGTGTGTTTTAATTTTCAATGAAATGAGTGGATGCTTATAAGTTTTATACATTATTTCATTTTATTAGTATATTTTATTTTTTTTATTATGAAAATATATTATATTTAGTTAATTGTGCAAACCAAATTATAAAAAATATTATAAAAAAGATTAAAAAAAGATTAGAAAAAATATATAAAAAAAGGATAAAAAAGAGGTGGTTAAAATTTATTTATTTAGAATTAAAATTACGATAGTTAAAAACGCCACATTATACCCTACATAATGGTGTAGAATTTTCTTCAATGAATTAAATTGTGTCAGTTATAATTGACACTAATTGCATATAAAAATCGTCACTTTAAACGTAGTGTTAAAGTGGTGGGTGTTGTGGCGGGTAGCGTGAAACCGCCACATTAAACTTTGTAGCGGTCAGTTCTACGGTGGTTTGGGAAATCGCCATACGTGTATATTGTGGCGGTTATAAACGCCACTTTATACAAAAAAAAAAAAAAAAAAAACCGTCACAATATACACTATCTTTTGTATTGTGTGATCAATATCACAGTTGAAGAAGAAAACATTGTTTCTCACCTAGTTTATCTTACTATTGTTGCTCCTATCTTTGTCTAGGTGACATTATTCTTGTTTTTGCTATGTCTTTGTGTTTATATAGTGGCTTGGATAGGGTTTCCAGGTTCATCTTTTAATAATGTGTTACAAGGTGTGATACCAAGTCTTGTAGGACTCAAGACTTAGGTTCTTCTATAGTTTTTATTTCATTATATTGATGAGTGTTTGTAAAACTTAATGGTGTAGCTAAGGAACTGGATGCAGCTCTAATGATAGAACAAATCAATGAAAATATTGGTGTATATCACTTTCTTCTTATATTGCACATTATACCTGTCATATACCTTATATCTTGAAATATCTTTCAACTGATAATTAATTATGCACTTAAACTCATTAATCATTTATCATTTTATTTTAAAATTATTAATATTTATATTCACCACCTCTTGAACTCGACCCCTAGAATTTAACAACTGGTATTAAGAGCAAGTTCTTGAAATTTACTCAAATTCTAATATGGTTTTCAAGAAAATGGTTGAGAACAAGCTTTCTTTTATGTAGGTGCATCTAAATAGACAACCTATGTTTGAATGGGTTAACAACCAATTTTGTAAAGTGAGAATGAAAATATTTATTGAATCCATTGATAGAGGAATTGAAGATACAATTATTAATGGTCCTTTCATTCCTATACATGTTGTTGGCAATAAATTTGTTGAAAAACCATGGTTTGAATGGTTTGATGCTGAAAATAAATAAGGCTTAATATGATTATATGAAAAAAACTATTATAAGATGCTTTAAATCGTGATGAATTCTTTAGAGCATCTCAATGAAGCTCAACAAAGGACATATGTGATACTCTAAAAGTCACACATGAAGTTACATCATACATTAAAAGTGTTAGGAAACATGCATTGATCCAAAAGTATGAACTCTTCATAATGCAACAAAGAGAAATCGTTCCAAATGTGTCGAAGTTCCTTACACATATTGTAACCCATCTTATTGGATTTGGAAATGTTTTTGAAAAAGATGATTTGAACATCAAGGTGTTGCAATGCTTGGATAGGAGATGACAACCTAAGATCATTACAATATTAAAATCAAGAGACTTATCTTCAATGACTATAACTTATCTTCAATGACTATAACATCTTTGTTTGGAAAACTAAGATAACACAAGCTAGAAATTAACACATTGGTTGAACAAGATAGTTGTGAAAAGAAAAAGAAGAAGAGTCTTGCCTTGAAGATTGCCTTGAAGACAATAGTACAAAAAGATAAAAATATTGAACAAGAACTCGAAGAACACAATGAATCAAAATCTGACTTTGCTTGTGAAGAAATTTGGAAGGTTTATAAAGAAAAGACATAATTAGAATTTATCCTCAAATGTTGTATGTAAATAAGAAATTTGATTTTAATTAACCAAATTTTACTTATTTTGGTTATGGAAAATATGACACATTAAGATTGAATGTCGAAACAAGAAAATCAAAATAGTATAAAAAATTTGAGAAAGGAGACAAAGTCAGAAAAACTATATAACCTATATAACCTGGCAATATAATGATAAGTCTTCATCAAATTCTTCATTTAGGTAGGATGAAGAAGTAAATATCAAACATACAATTCTTCAAGTAATTTTGAGAATATTGAAACCATTTAAAAAAAATATCTTATAGTTATGATGAAACAACTTTATCAGTTAATTGAGAATATAAAAATTGTGAGTCTTTCACAAAATAAAATACTTTATCTCTAATCAAAACTCTTTGCAAAGTTTACGTTGAATGTGTTAATGCACCATTTTGTAATTTTTTTAAAGATCTTTTTACCACCTCATTTCGGTATTCGCACTACTCAGTTCTTATGACAATAATGGTCTTTTTCAAAGAATTAAATTTCACAAAAGCATGAATTAATTTCATTAAGGCTTTGTTTGGATTGGGGAGTGAAAACTTGAGGGTGTGGGAGAGTGGAAGTATGAGGATTTGAGAAGAAAGTGTGAAGAAAGTTGAAGGTGTTTGGATTGAGGTATGTTAGAGTGGATGTGTGAGGAAAGTTTATTGAAATAGGTGAGTGATTTGATGGTTGTAAGGATATTTTGAATTATTTTTAATTGTGTAAATTATAAGATTACAAATTTACCCTTGTATATAAAAAAATAGAAAAATAAAATATTAATTAATTTAAAGCACATTTTAGTTAATTAAAATATTTTTATTATATTATTTAATTTGTATTATATTATGATATATATATATATATATAAATTTTTAATATAATGAATTTTTTTCTTATAAATATATACATATAATATTATTTTATTATAATTGTATTTATACTTTTATAATTAATTTTTTTATAATTTAATTATATTTTTTATGTTTTATTATATGTGTAGTAGATAATTAAAAAAAATATATACAAAAGGTACCCCATGATTAATTCATAGGAAAGGGGAGGGCACATGCATCATTCTTCATTCGTACACATGGCTTTCTCTCGTCTCCTTGTTTCTCCGCAGTTCTGTGAAGAACCCTCCACCTTCCAACTATCCACTCGTCCGCTCCCCACCTTCCTTAATCAGCTGAACCAAACAGGGAGTGCACGCTCACTTCCATCTGCAGGAACAGTGCATATGGAATATGAAAGTTTAATTTCTCTTCATACAAAAATTTCTGCAAAGACTTTTCAAAGTCTATGCAACTGTTTCAATTTGACGAGGTAACACATATAATTTCTTAATTGATAAAAAAAAATTAAAAAAAATAATATTTTAGACGAAAAACTAATACAACTATATATTTTAAGAACTAAAACATATTAATTATTTTATTTAGAGAGAGAGAGTAAGTAGTGGCAATACTATATCTCCACATTTTTTTTATATGATAAAACATATTAAATATAATTAAAAGTCTTTTATGTAATTATTATTAGAATAAAAATAATTGTTATATATATATATATATATATATATATATAAATTACATATGAGGTTTATTATAAAAATATAGTAATCCACTAAAAAAAACAACCAAATTTAGCTGAAAAAAAAAGTGAAAGTTGTGTGAATGCTAAATAGTGTCCACCAATCATGGTTATATGGACACAAACTTTAAAAAAAAAAAAATTGGCATGGGTCAAAAGTTCACAACTTAAACTATAATAATAATAATAATAAAAAGGTAATTGTTTCCTCCTGACGAACTTTTTAAAACTCAATTCTACCCTTGTCTTCTTTATTTTGAAAAAGGGTGTAGGGTGCAGAGAGAACTTGGTTTTCGTCTTCTCTTTGGTTAGTGCTGGTTTGAGCTGCGTAGGTAGTTGTAGTGTGGTGGTAGACGTGCCGTTTTCACTGTAATATGGATATTAATATCCAGAGCTAAGAATTCTGAAAAAACTTCTGGACATATGCATCCACAACACAAAGTTACACTTCCAAATAACTCACATCCAAAATAACGAAAAAACTTTCGGACACAGGCATCCGCAGCACAAACTCACACTTCCAGATAATCCACATCCAGAACAAAAACCAACAAAAACCAATTCCGGATAAATTATCCACAACGCATAAAGGTATTCTGAATAAATATATCCGAAAGGCAATGGCAACGAGAAAACTCACTTTTTTCTGTGTCGTCTCTTCTCCGGTAGCTTTGTTTTCTCTTGCCGTCTAACTCTGTCACAGACGATGCCGCCTCATTGACCCCACCACCACAATCGACGTCACCATTTGATTGGTCTTCGTAACAGGTAAGCGTCGCTACTGAATGGAAAACCGGCACAGAAAAAAAAGCGACAGAAAGATTGTTAGAACTGTATTTAAAAGTTAAGCTCACGCAAACATAATAAATATTTATAAATTAAATTTAAATATATAATAAAAATTTCAAAGTTTAGTCCACACAAAATGGACAAAAGATTAAAAAATTAGTGAGTGCACTGCTTTTAAGTAATTATTATAAAATAAAAAAATAAGATGTAACTAAAATCTCAAAGAAATCTATATGAAAAAAAAAAAAACTTTAAAAGAAAAACGAGAACAAGGAATTATCTAAGTCTGAGACACTGAGCTATATAGTGAGAGATTGGTTGGAGCTCTTGCACAAGATTTACAAGTTCAGACTGAGTCCGCGACTGAGTGCGAGAGTGAGACCGTGAGTAAAGTTTTCAGCAAGAGTAAACCCTAGATTTCGTTTTCTGGGTTCTATTGGTTGATGTTTGTGTTGTGTTTTCTTTGATTCTCACCATTATTCTCACTATGAAATTTATTTTTGAAGGTCTAGTCCTAACGATTTATAATGATTCCAGTGGTCTGGAAGTTAAGACAATTTTGTGGAGGTAAATCCTTAGATATTTTTTATTGCATACATTTTGACTAGTTACACAATTCCTGTGTTTGAGAGAATGTTTGGCCACACTGTGTAGTTGCATTTGTTAACCATGAAGGTTGTTGTTGATACTGTAGCTTGTGGCTGCTCCAGCACCAAAATTTCTTAATAATTTCATAGTTTATGTTTTCTAGTTACTTGTTACTTCTTGTTACTTTTTGAGACTTAATGAGTTTCATCAATTGGTACTAATACTTAGCAACCTGCAGAAAGAAACTTCACATTTAAATAGCGATTTTCTGTAGAAAAACTTAATTCAATACAAAATTCTTAAGTAACCTATTTTTGTCACACGATTGTCACTGGTTTTTCCCATTAGGGTGGATTTTTTTCTAGATGTTATACGTGTAATTTTCTTCCAAAAGTTAGTTGGGTTTCTGTGTTCTTGCAGCTTTTGGTGTTGATGTGGCATTCAGCTATAAATACAATCAACAACAAGGAGTCTATGCTAAAGACGGTCTTGCTCTGAGTCCTGGATTCAACACGACCCATGTGATTCCGGTATTATTTTTATCTTATTTACTTATATTGTAATGAAATAAGTTTCTCATTTCTGTTGCAGATTATTGTAATATCATCCACCTGATAAATTTGTAAATAGGATCTCATTGTATATATCACCAATTTTGTAATTATATTAATCAGTTTTAATAACCTACTTGAAATAACTCTTTAACATGATAGATTGTCTTTTATCTAAAGGTTTATTATGTGAAGACAATTATTTTGTTGTGTCACATATATTATTAAGTAACAGTTGATTGTCTCATTTTATATTCAATATATCTCATTTTCTCTTTTTTTGCTATAGTAGCTAAGTTCCTATGTCTGCCATGGTAGTGTTAATAATTTGTTTTCATAGGTTCCGCAAAGAACTAAGCCAAACAAGTTCCTAAAGACGAATTGTAACATTAATATAAATAGACAATAGAATAGAGAGAAAAAGGTTGTCCCCAAACTCCTAAATAGCACTATACTGAATTCTAAACTTTGCCTCAACCCCTTTCACATTAGGCTATACCTTGCTTCCATACCCTCAACTGCATATAGGATACACTGGATTCCAACTTTAGGACTCCCTCCTCGGCACATAACCACTTGAACAGAGTTATCAAGTGTTGGACAGTGAAACACCAATCTCAATTTTGCAACACTTAATCAGAATTTATGCAACAATTTTTCCTCAATTACTCAGAAACTTTATGCATAACTAGGTTCACATCATGTGCCTAGATCTACACAAAAACTGTCACACCATTCTATAAGCTTTGGTGCTATGGCTTAAACAGATGGCAACTCTTCCTTTGTGCAATAAAATGACCACAAAATTCTCACCCTCTTTCTACTTTTATTAATATTATTCTTATTAAATCATTTTAACCATTTCCAATCAACTAACTATGGATATGTCTGTAATGCACACACAAAGAAAATCCATCCATTCTCAATATCAATTAATCACTATTTTCAGTAAAAAAACCTATAAAAGTTTACTGTAAAAAAAATTATCCATGCAGTCAGTGATATTAGTACAACTTCCATGATCCATACGATAAAAAAATATTATTACTTTAAGACTTAAGAAAATAATAAGCTGTTAAAGTTTTGAAATTTTCATTCCTAAATCTTCATGTAGAAATACAGCTTCAATGCTTCTTATTATGAATTTCAATGATTGCATAGGACTGATCCATACTGTAAAAGTTTTTATCTTCACAGTATTGTGATGAATGAGTGTGTTTATGCAGTGAAACTTCGTGATATATAAGCAAGGGAAAAAGGATCATGCGTAGGGCTTCATGGTTCTCCTTTTTCTGTTTTGGGAAAGTTGGTTCCATACCAATATGGTTCACTATTGGAATTTTGTGAAGTATGTATATATATGCATGCTTTGACGTGTTGCATCTGCATGCGTCAATGCAATGGGAAGTGTCTTCTCTTGATAGACACACTTGAAGTTCACATGAATTGTGTTCACATCACTTGATTTTAATTTTGGTTGTGTTGTTCATGTTCAAATGAAAGGCAAAAAAAACTCTCACATACATGAATGGATGGAATAGTCCAGAACTGTTCGTAAGTCTCTTAAATTGTGGTAAGTGCATTACCCTTATATTACCTGTGATTTTGTAAACTCCCCTGCAAATATAGAAAAGGGTACAAGAAGATTCAAAGAAATTTTTTATGGGTTTTGGGAGAGTGAGGATTAGAAGATAGTATGGATTAAGTGGAAAGTAAAAGTCAACCGTTTCAATTTAGAATTAAAGTTCCAAATTATATGATTTACATAATAAAAATATATTTTTAATAAGTATTATTTATTCAATATCTATTATGTATCTATACCTATATATAAAGGAAATTTCTCATTTTAACTATTCTAATTTTATTATTGTATTATGGGTATTATAGTCATTTCATATCCTCTTTTTAACTCCTTTTATTTTTTTTTCCTATTTTATCCTTATATAAATATTTAATTTATTATTGTATTATGACTATTGCAGTCATTTTCTATTTTTTCTAGAAAGTAGGTACATGAAAAGGAGAGAAAAGGTGAGAAGTAGAGAATTCTTAAATCAGTTTTAAAACTACTACAATAGTGGAGAATAATTAGGAATTAACAATAATGAAATATATATATATATATATATATATATATATATATATAAAAGTGGAGAATAATTAAGGATTAACAATAATGAAATATATATATATATATATATATATATATATATATATATATATATATATATATAGGGAGTTAAAATAAAGTGTCCATCAACTTATGTTTTAATTCAAAATTTTATTTAACTTTTTTTTAAATTGACACAATAAATATCTTTAATTTTTTATTTAATAAAAAAGAAAATCAGTTAAAATAGAAAAATAATATACCAATGTTTCCACTCTCCTCCAACCAATGTCTCCACTCTCTTACCAGTTAATGACAACAAATAAAATTAAAAAATTACTTTATTAACTTTTTGAAATTATAAAATGTCCAAAAAACTAAAATAGTTAATAAAATAAAATCTTAAGTAATGATAAAATAAGAAAAAAAAATTAATTTTAAATTTTAAATTTTGAAGATTCATTCTTTTTCTTTGGCTTATATAAGAGAAATAAAAAATGTAGATATACAGCATGTGGCTGTGTTCCCACTAATAATATTATAAAGGACATTCTCTTAATTTTAAATCTAATTTATTGTTGATTTTTTTCCTATTAAATGTGTGGTTTTACCGTGTTAGCCTTGTAATATTTAAAATATTAGTAACTAAGAACAAAATTACATCTTTATTACTAATAGTAAAAGTATAGGTGTAATAAGTATCTATTTGTCCATTTTTTTATGTTTAAAAAATAATGAATATATAATTATAAATATTATCATGAATTATCAAATATAAATAATATAACTTTAGTAAAATATGTACATAAAAATAATTCATTTTTCATTAATTACAATTATACACAAATGATACTTTCAATTTTTGTATTATAATAATGACTCTTTAGAAATGGTTTATTAATTATTGAAAGTAAAAAGTTCGTCGATGAAAGAAGAGTGCAAAGAATAATTGATAATGGATTCTATTTGTAAGTTTTTGAAAAATATTCCACTTTTTATTTATGTATTTTTTTTTTATAAAAAGAATAATAGCAATAATGATAATAAATTAAATAGAATCCTAATTTGTGGTGCATCATCTGTCACCACAGCATAATTTTTAAATAAAGTGTTCCATGTTTCAAATTTCAATTTTATACATGAAGAAAGAGGTTTATTCCTTTAAAAATTTAATTAGAATGTACTGAAATGTTTATATCATAATTTAATTATAAATTATTATGTATAAATCTTTAGAGGTTTATTTCATTATTTATTTTACAGTTTTTCCTGTTTAAATCACTTACACATTTTAAAAGACAAACTAAGTCGAGTGAGATAGAAAAAAAATAAATAAATAAATAAATATATATATATATATATATATATATATATATATATATATATATATATATATATATAAAATATAATTTTGTGTGGGCAACGTAAAGGTCTAGCCTAATTAAAAATTGTGTGACAAAAGTGTAGGTTAAGCCCACGCTTCTTCAAGTCGTCATGCGTAGGTTAAGCACACGAATATGATTTTGTGTGACCATAATGGAGGTTAAGCTCATGCATATTTAAAAATTGTATGGTCCTTTCATAGGTTATGCCCACGCTTCTTTAAATAAATTATATAAATACATTGTGGCCAATGTAAAGGCTAAATCCATGCTTCTTTAGAGAAGTCCGTGTCACCCTACTTTTTTTTTTTTTTTTTTTAAATTGCGTGACCCCTCCATTAGCTTAGTCCACACTTCTTTTAACAAATAATATAAAATATAATATTGTTAGAGCATCATGTAAGTTAGGTCTATACAAAAAACACACAACTTACTTCCGTCGCATCCCCACTATTTTTATGTCAAGCATATTAGTTTCGAAATTTGAATAGACGTTAAACTCTCGATAATTATAGTTTTGCATCTATTTATTATAGATAGTGTACATTTTTGACACATTCTAACAATCATATTTTTTTTTTGTAGGGATCTTAGCAACTTTTCAGCAATATTTTTCATTGTATATTTAAAAAATTGGTCCTATAATTTCTTATAGAACTCGCTATCAATAAAATTTGTCTTTGCATGAAATTTCTGAGAAGACAGAAATGTCAAAGTCCTTTTGCTTTTTGTTTTTTCAAATTTTGATGTGGTTACCTAACTTTATAACCCAAAAGAAAAGTTAGAATATAAGACAACATTAACAATCATCTTGATGATAAATCAATATATATTTTCTTATTATTTAAAAGTACTAATATTTTTATAAATATACAAAATTTAAAATTATAATATATGATGCAAATAATATATAAAATTATTTATGTAATATGCAATATCTATAACAATATATAATAACAATTTTCCTCATTTGGTATATATGAAAAAATAATAATTAATTTAATATATCAGTTTAATAATTTTTTTTCAATTTTATTCTTAAAAAATAACAGTGGTCAATTTAATAACTTTTCTGATCAGTTTGATAACTTTTACTTTTGCTTTATCAGTTACAACATTTCTTTAAATAAGATATTCTAAGTCTCATTGCCTTTTTATCCCTTATTTTTCTCTTTTCTAGATACACACAGTCTCATTGTCACTCTTTCATTTTCTCTCTTTTGCATATACACACTGCATTCTCATTTTTCTTTCTCTTTCTTTATTTTGATTAATATATGCAAAGGTATATATATTCACTAAGTTTAAAATTTAATTGTTTTCTTAGTTTTATTTCAAGTCTTCCATCTTCTTACATATATTGTGTTTTTTACATATATTAAAATATTATAGTATAAATTTATACTAATGTTTTAAAAATATAGACATACAAGTTTATGATAAAATTAAAAAATATAAATACTCAAGCATAACAACGCTTGTGTTTTCGTTGTTTAAATTAAATAAATATATAAATATTTTATTTTGTAATAAAAACTATTGATTGTCTTATTATTATGAATAACATTTATATAAGAATATCATTGTTAATATTTTATTCTATTTGTTCAAGTTTTTAGATCTGTTAAACTCCGCCATAAATCAAATTGTTATCCATTTACATGAAAAATTGTTTGCAAGAGATTAGATTAATAGTCTCTAAATTTAAAGAACTACACAGTAAAATAATTTAAATTTAAACTAATTAAATTTTAGTTGTTAATTTTGAAGATGTACTTATATAGATAAAGTGAATCTAGATAATATTTAAGATTGATTGTAACAATTGCTGTGGGCGTCGGTCATTCTCTTAATAGTTGTGCCTTGGATCGTGTTCCCTTACACTTTAGTTTTTCAACTCTTCCACTCTCTCATACTTCAATCCTTTAACTCCTTAGCTCCTTAGTACTCGATCGAGAGTAAGTCTGGAGAAGGTTTTCCGATGATCAAATAACTACTCTGTATTGAAAGTATATAATGTAAAATTGATAAAAGTATTCCTTACTCCTTTGTAAAAGGCTTATTTATAATGTTTGGTAATGAGCTATTTTATTGATGGATCATATTTGGCCCATTTCTTCAATAAACTAATATGTTAACTGATTTCTCGAAGTATCACCCAGATTTTGTGGGATGTGGCAAAATGTTTAGGATGTTTTATTACTTGTCATTTAGTGTCAATTTATTTTTTAATGTAGTTCATCATCTGGTCCATCAATTAACGAGGCCAAATGACATGGCTTATCCCGCCCTGACCAGTACAAAAATTATCCATAATTTTCATAATTCATTTTTTGAAACACATGAAATAAATTCAAGGATGAGTTTTTCAGAATAGAACAACAAAGTTTTTTAAAATATATATGATACATTTCTGAAAATAAATTTTTCAGAACATGTTTATCGGAATAAGTTTCCAAAAACACATAAATTGCATTATGGAACGAGTTTTTCGTAATAGAATTTATGGAAACAAGCTTTCTTAAATGTAAATAATAACTTCTCGTTGAAGCTTCCAAGAACAAGCTTTGTTAAACGTAAATAATAGCTTCTGATTCAAGCTTTCAGGAACAAGCCTTTTTTTGGGAGTGAGCTCTCTCTTATTCTTTCTCTCAAAGAGTAGAGTGGAGAATGGAAATGCAATGTTATGATGATAGCAAGAGTGGCGTGGTGCAGTGAGTGAGAGAAGATATTTTAATCTTTTAGTTAGTATAAGATGCAGTTAGTACTAATTGGGGTGCAGAAAGTGAATGCTATTTATTTTGGTTATTCAACATATTTTGGCCTCGATGAGGAGTTTTCTATTCACACTCTTACAAAGAAGTTGGCTCAAACACACCAATTCACAACATTTACTAATTCAATTAACGAATAATTCCGATATCTGATAATTTTTCAATTTTACTTTAAATTGATATTAATATTTTGTATCGATAATTAAAAAACATTATAATTGATCATATATGATTTCCTCCTTAACGGTTTGTGTTTGTTTTTATAAACATTGTTTGCAAAACTTCAAGATAAGGAAAACCTAAATTTGTTTCAATAGTTAATTAAAACATGATATCTGAGGATAAAATTCGAAAAATAGAATAAAATATGTACGAGTCCGTCTCATGGCCATCTTTTTTTTTAACATGTAAATTATAAAATAATTAGATTAGAGGAATATATATATATATATATATATATATATATATATATATATATATATATATATATATAAAAGGTTAAATATGTTTTTTGTCTCTGTATTATAACATCAAAATAATTTTTGTTTTTATTCAAACTTTAAACTTTATTCATGATTAAAATATATTTTTGATTGGTACAATAAGATTATCACTTTTGCAACAAAACCGCTCATGTCAGGTGCCATTGACAAAGTAGTGAAAATTGTGAATATTTTTTTGTATTAGGATAGCCATTCCACTCATTTTGTTTTTAAAACCTATGGTATTTTACGGAGATTCTAAAATTTATGATATTTTACAGAGGAACTGAAACCTATGGTATTTTATGGAGGTTCTAAAACCTATCGTATTTTAGGGAGATTTTGAAATCTATGATATTTTACGGAGGTAGTGAAACCTATTGTATTGTATGGAGGTTTTGGAAGTCATGATATTTTAAAACCCATGAAATTTTACGGAGGTCATAAAACTCATGATATTTTATGTAAGTTCTGAAACTTATGGTATTTTATGAAAGTTTTGAAACCCATGGTATTTTATGGAAGTTTTGAAACTCATAGTATTTTATAGAGGTTTTTAAATTCATTGTATTTAACGGGATTTTGAAAGACTTTTTCTGGGATTTAAAAAAATCCCAGGAACACGTTTATAGGGATAATTTAGCAAAGGAAATTGTAATTCTAAATAAATAACTTAATGGAGGTTTTAATTCTTGGTAATGTAAAAATAAACCTATTAAAACTCTTTTTTCTTATAGTGATTTAATTATAATATAAAATATATGTTATTTTTTATAAATTATTTAATTATTATATAAAATATTTTTTAATTATTTATATTTGATTTGTACTGCCATATTAATAGAGAAAATGAGTATAAATATTATGTGATGAAATATGAGTAATTCACTGAGAGATAATACAAAATTAACTCAAACACATTAATTATGTAATTAAGAATTTTAATTTTTATTGATCAAGTCAATTTTTGAATATTTAGTAATTGAAGGTCTATCCTTATTGAAGAATGTTATAATTAGGATGACTTTCTTTTTAAAAGTCTTTTATAAGGTGTTGATCTTTAATTTATTTAAATATACATGTAAATGTTACATTTAACTTTTGTACCATGTTTATTGTTACATCAAATATTTATCTATATATGTATACTTACCATCTTTATAATTTTAAATATTTATTTATTTAATTCTTAATTTTTAGTTAAAAATAATAATAATTTTGTAGATATTGAATAATGCATCCAAATATAAATGAACATATCTATTTAAGGATTTTACATTTTTATGTCTAAGTGAATGCAATTGTTATGCACAGAGAAAAATCACTAAAATAATAAATTTTTGTTTTAAAAGAACTCACTTTCTGTGATAATTCACTAATAAAAGTCACCATTTTTATTATTAAAATTTTAAAGAGATAATATTTGATAATAAAATACTTTAAATTTATTTATAATTATTTTAAAAACATATGTTTTCATTCACTTAATTTAAATTATCCTTTAAATTTAAATAAATAAGGTTAATTACATAGGTTTATATAGGAGTGTGTTCTAATTATCTACTACAATTATAAAAGAAAAACATGTGGAATACAAAACCTCTCACATGTACGAAAGAGAAAAGGAGAGAAATTCAATTGTAGAATAAGAAGGAAGTTACCCAACTCAAAACTCTATCCCATTGAAAATAATAGTGTTATTTCAAAAAATTAAAACGTTTCAAAAGATTAAAGTAGTAAGTTGTATATAAAGTGCGTAAGTTGATAGTTAAAACAAACATTAGTAGAGTCTATTTTGGAATCTAGAGCTCCATTATAATTGTCATTGATTTCTGAAATGACGAGAGATTAGAGTAAACGTAGCAGAATAAATAATCTTTTAAAATAAATGAATAACAAAATATTTTAAATTTATTTATAATTTATTTCAAAAATATTTTTCACTTAATTTAAATTATATTCTTTAAACTCGATTAAATATGGTCGTACACCTAGGTTTACTTTCAAATATTTCTAATTATTTTTAACAATTACAAAGAAAAAAAGGAGGACTCTATTAAAAACAGTCTACATAGAATCATGTGATTTTGCGAAATCATAGAAAAGTAAACTTAATTGGTCTTTACATAAAACTTCTGGAAATAGTAATAATAAAGGCTTCTACTTCTACTTGCAAAATTTCAAAATGTAACGTCCCTCAATATTTTATTCATATTTATATAATAAAATAAAGATAAAACAATAATATTAAAATTAATATATGTATATATAATAAAATATATTGTATTTCAACAAATAATATCTCTTATCTAGGGAATTTTAATACATAACCATCAAGTGTTTCAAAATAAAACAAACTACAGCATAAGAACAAGTGATCTCCTTGTCCAACCACTCACTGAGGAGCTCTACTGCCTGCAACATCATCTGCTCCCGTGTAATTGCACGATCATCACAGTTTTAAAAAAAACAACCACAAAACAAAACAAGGGGGTAAGCTAGATATTTTTAAAACTTTAAAACATGAAACTTGATATTAACGTAAACCATCCAATATTCACACATTTCACAATTCCCTCAAGTGTCATTCATTTCACATAATCCATCAAGTGTCTATCAACAATTTCAATATTCCTCTTTCTCACGTCAGACTTCCACTGACTCATCACACATAGACACTTGACACTACTTCCGGAAGACTCGTGCATTGACTAGACTCAGAGATCTGCACCTGTCATACTACACCACTGTGAAATCCACACAGGGTCGCTGTGAAATCCACACAGCTATGCGCATAAACAATAATCTCAAATAAATTTCCAATCCACACACCAAAAACAGAGCATCGTGTAAGAACGTTTAAAACTGGCGACCACGTCGCCCCAACATCAAAATCTTCTAGCTTAAGGTTTTTATTGAAAATAAAACTAGCTTCCCTTACCTGGACTTGCGTAAAATCTCACTACGAGCTCTAACCCACCGAACTTAAGGATACCCGAACTCTGTTGTAAGGCTGGATTGGAAGCTTGCAGCGGACCTTCCCAGGTGCTCTATGGCAGTCGCCGGTAGCCAAGCTGGGACGTGAGAAGGCCTGAATCGCAGAGTGAAGGAGAGGAAGGAGAAAGGATGAAGACTAAACTCACTCTATCTCTCGTTACTCCAACAGCGTTCGAACTCCAACTAAAGAGGAGGTGTGTTCTGAGACTAAGAAACGTAGGCCCGCCATGCAGCTGCCATTACCCACTCTGTGGGAAGCTTGCGTGCACGTTTCCTCTGACAGAACTGTCACGTGATGTCTCTGCGCGTACCAACTTTGGGTTACCTGCCTTACCAACTCTTTGGCGTCAAATGTTCTGAAGCACTCCTAATATCTACGTGTCGCGCATGCAGAACGTTCATGCTGGGAGCCTGGGTCCCACCTTATCTGTGTGAAACACGACATCGTGTGATAACCATCCACCGATGACTGCTCGCGCGATGACCATGCCTCTCATACCAGCGATGACCGATGCCTCTCATACTGGCGATGACTGATTCCTCTTCCTGACGGACGACTGATTCCTCACCCTGGCAGACAACTGATGTCTCACCCTGGCAGACCACCGATGTCTCACCCTGGCAGACAACCGATGTCTCACCCTAGCAGACCACCGATGTGTCTCCCATCCTGGTTGATGACCGATGTTCCTCTCATCCTGTTGGCGATCTCTTATCGCCCTTGTGTGTGATGAGAACACATCGCCTCACTCTGGTCACCGATGTCACATCGTCACACCCAGCTGAGGGCTCGTCCTCCCATTCCTCTAAGTCTGGGGTATCACGGCTCACACTACTCATGGTGGCAGATATGCCACCTATCTTCTATATCACCCATCTTCTGTATTTAGACCACATACTAAGTGCTTACCAAGTCTTCTCGAATACTCAGCGATGTGCTCTTTTCGGCGATCATGTACATCATAGGCGATTGGCGGTCATGTACACCATGGGCGATTGGCGGTTTCATACGGGGGAAGTCGGAGGCCGCCGCCTTCTTCAAAAACGGCGATCTCATTGACTTCTAAGCTACACCTTCCTTTCTCTTACCCTTCTTGATTCACGTGTCTCCCCCCTTCAAACACGCCCACTTGATTATCTCACGATAAAGTCATCGCACTTGACTACTTGGTTGGTACAATGGTCAACCGACCGCCCTCTACCAGCTGACCCCAGACCTTAGGCGACGTCCAAGGTCTGACCACTATGATAATTTTCTATTTTTATATCCTTTTTATTTTAAATAATAACATACTCAGAAATTATTTAAAATCTATCACTTTTATTCCAAATAATTTATAGGTCCTTACACAAAAACGTTGTTAAAAATAAAATATAAAATTATCATCAGATTTGGATGTTGCAATTCTAAGCAGTTGAATTAGAAGGAAACAACGTTATAAATGCATTATGCAAAACAACTCGATCAAATCATAGTCTGGAAACAAGATTTTGAAATACATTACTTACTACAAAATACTAAATAACTATCCTTAACTCGTATGGCAACCAATGATGCTTTCATTCATCCCAGATCAATCAGAAGTGCGTAGTCATATTTTTCAACCATTAATGTGGTTTATTACAAGATAAATAACCTGCAATTTTGTACAACCATTAATGTGGTTTATTACAAGATAAATAATAAAGAGGGAATCATATTTTTCAATGTGAAATTGTAAATGAATGGAATTAAACTCAACTTCTCTGAATACCAATTCAATAAATTATATTAAGCATTAATAAATTATATTAATCTACAAGAAGATTAAAAAAATTAATATCTTGACACTATATATTGTAAAATAATCAGTAGATACATTACTTTTACAATCAAACTTTCAAATAAAATTATGTAAATTAATATGAAAAATTATATATGCATATATATATTAAAAATACAGAAATGAATAAGTTAAGGGGTAACACCAAAACCCTCAAATAAATTGGACTCTGTAATAAGCTTTTGGTAATCTGTTTTTATTTAATGAAAGAAAATATATTTGATTTGGTATTTTGTTTCCATCTCTATATTTGATACATCTGAAAAGCCAGTGAAAAATTAGAGAAGGTAGGAAATGACCTGGTGAGGATTAAGCTCAGACTTATCATCACATCCCAAATTTCACTTTCATTATTTGTGAAGCAAATATTGATTTATTTGACTAACATACCTCTTTCATGCAATCAACAACACTTGCCACATTGTTCATATATGCGGTCTATAAATCTGTTTAGGAAGCTGAGATAAGCATTTCTGAAAGAACGTGAAAGTAGTATTGACCCTAATAAGCCCCAGAATCCAGTGAAGTATCCTATCCCCATGCTCACGTACAATGCCTCATACAATCACTATCTTCATCACCATTCATTGCTTCACCTTCTCCAACCTTTTCTCTTCTTTCATCTCCATCTCCATGACAACTTCTGTTCACTTGCTCACCACAAAGATCATTGTTTCCTTCAAAACTAGAGCCATCAAAGGTCTCAAAATGTCTTCTTTATGGGATTCTTCCAAAAAGAGAGTTGTATGACAAATCTAGTTTGCCCAGACTGTCAATTTGGGAAAGGGAAGAAGGAATTTGTCTAGTGAAATTATTTCTTGACAAGTCAAGGAAGACTAGTGAACCTAAATTCCCAATCCCAGAAGGAATTTCTTCTCTCAGATTGTTTCTGGATAAATTCAAGAAAACTAAACCAACCAAATATCCAATAACTTTTAGTATTTCACCCATTAACTTATTATTTGAAAGATCAATGCTCTTAAGCTTGAACTCCGGATTCTTGAACCCTTGCTCCACACCTTTCCACATTTCCACATCAAGCTTATGTTAAGGGTATAATCATAAATCATATTCAGATCTATGAGTGAATCTCGGTGGTTAGTGAGATTTGGTGTTATAGAAATAAGGTCATTTTCAAAGGTGGTGTCGTGGATCATTCTGAGATTTTTCAAAGTCTGCTTTCTTCTCTTTCTCTGATTGGTGTCTTGCCCCTTTATCTTGTTTGAATTTATTATAAGTTGTCTGCTTCTGAGCTAGATTGGCAGGTTTTGTTTGGTGGATGGATGTTGGTTTTGAAAATGGTGTTTTGGTTGTTGGTTTAGGAGGGTATAGTTTGTTGCTATGGTGGCTGCGACTTGGTGATTTATAATGTGGTTTTGTTGGACACGGTTGTATCAATCTGGTTTGATGTTTTAGTTTTACTGTACCTTGGTCCTTTTTATTAGGAATTGGTTGTCCTCCCTTTGTTGGTGAGGAGTGTTTGAAAAGATGTGCTTTTATTTTGTAGTTTGTATAAGGGTTGAATCATCCCTGAAGTGGTTCTATTTATTTTATTTTTTATTGTTGATAAAAAAAAAATATTCAGATCTATGCAATGTAGATATGTAGATGCTTCTTTCTGATATTGCAGTCAAATTGTTTAAGCATGATGGAATTCCTTTTAATAACATATTCCTCGAAAGATCTATGAATTGCATATGCTTCAAATAACAGAGTTGAATAGGAAGATTTCAGAAAAGTGATTCTCTCGCATGATCAAGATTATCAACCACTGCATACTTTCTCCGATCCATGGTGGTATTGGACCAGACAACACATTTTTACTCACATCCAACATAATGAAATTGCTGCAATTTTTTAAAGTGGAAGCTAATTCACCCGTTAGGTTATTGTTTCGTAAGACCAAGACTTCCAATTGAATAAGACTGCCCATGGATACAGGAATCCTCCCTGACAATTTGTTGTTGCTTAAATTAAGACACAGTAACTGACTACAGATTTCCAACAATCTGGAAGGTGTCCCTTCAATTGATTATTTGATAAATCTAAAAGGGTCATTGTAGAGGTGCTTTGGTCACATATGAGTGAAAACAAATCTGAAAATTTGTTGTTAGAAAGCATCAACTTTGAAGCTTGTAGTAAAAACGACGGAATTTTGCCTTCAAAGTGATTTGAATTCAAAATTATAGATGGACTACTGAGAAGCTTCACTGATATATTAGGAATTGCACCACTGAGATTGTTGTGAGACATATTCAACCTTGTCATATGTTCCAAGTTGTTCCAAAACCATTCTGGTACTGAACCATTAAGTCCATTATCGGAAATGTCGAGTTTATTTAACGAACTTTGAGTCTGGAGCCAACTAGGAAAAGAGGGACCCAACTTACAAGATCCTAGATTCAAATTTATTATTTGAAAAGGAGGAATCCAGTTAGGGACTATTTTTATAGAGAGTTCTCTGACAAAGATAAGCACTTTAATTTGGAAAAATTGGTAAGATGGGATTCCGTGACGTCACCCACCAAATGATTTCCATCCAAGAACAAGTCCTCCAACTCAGTTAGCAATCCAATGCTTGCAGGTAGCATGCCAGTAATCTAGTTATAAGATAAATCCAAACTCTGAAATACGTGTCTGTTGCACCATGAATAATTTTGAAAGAAGCTAGAAATTTCTCTACTCAACTTGTTATTTGAAAGGTCAAACATCTGCAATGTGCACATGTTCCCAAAGAAAATTGGAATCTCTCCTTGCAGTTTGTTATCTAAGAGGGCAAGAACTTCAAGAGAGTTCATTATTTTTCCAAATCCGTAAGGAATGGGACCTTCTAACATGTTATCATGAAGGTAAAGCGTAACAAGATTGGTAGTGAAGTTGGAGAGCCAGTAAAATATGGATGATGATTTCAACATATTGAAGGAAAGATCAAGGAAGGCGAAAGAAGATGAAGCATTTGTTATTGAAATAGCTGATATGAGAAAACTATCATCCCTGAGACTACAATTTCGCAAATGAAGATTTTGAATTTTTGAACTGAAGTTGAAACTACCTTGACAGACCAATGATGCAATAATATTATAAGAAAGGTCGAGGGTCACAAGAGAAGGAAAATTTGACTCGACATGAGATGATAAAGCGATGTTATTATGATAAAGATAAAGCTGTTGAAGATTAAGGCTAAAGTTTGACAATAATTGAAATGTTGAAGATGTAAGCATATTATAAAGAAGATCAAGGATGGTAAGAGAAGTTGAGAAATTGGAATATGAATAAAACAGAGATTGAATATCGGTATCTGAAAGAGAACAATCAACTAGACTCAACTCTCTTAGCTTTGGTAAATTAATCATTTGCAACCACTCTCCATCCTTAGGTTTGAAATCATAATTGTGACCAAGAAAGGAAGATTCCCAATCTGGAAAGGGAGTGCTCCATAAAATAAATTTTCTATAAGACCAAGATACCTCAACTGTGACAGATTTGCAAGTTGAAAAGGGAGTTCTCCGTCGAGATAATTGTAACGGAGATCGAGATACCTTAAATGTGTTAGGCTTCCAACTTGATATGGGAGTTTCCTGTCGAGATGATTGAAACCGAGATTGAGATACCTTAAATGTGTAAGGTTTCCAAGTTGGGTAGGAATGCTCCCACCAAAATAAGAATAGGAGAGATTGAGGTATCTTAAGTTGGTAAGTGAGCCCATGAGTTGTGGGATGTGACTCCCTTGAAAATTCTTGAAAATTATTGTTGCTAGGATCCAAACGTTGAGTATTTTGGATGACAAACAATGAAGTGATATTCACTTTACCACTCAAATATCGTGCATCCTCACCAGGGAGACTAAGGATGGTTACATGACCTGTTCGATGGTTGCATTGAATGTCTTTCCATTTGCAACAATCTCGACTGTTCTCATCATCTCTCCATGTGGTCAGCATGCCATAGACATCTACGAGGCCATGTTTGAAGTGGAGGAGTGCCTGTCTCTCCCTCTCAATGCACTTTACTTGTGAGGTATTGTTGAATGGGAGAATGGAAGCTGCAGGACGGAAGCAAAAGTAGGAAAAGTGCATAAAGATAATAAGAAGGCATTATTATGAAGTGGCTCATATGAAACAAATGCTCAACTACTGATGACAAAGCCAACTGATAGGAATTATATATATATAGCTCATAATATGGTTAATGGACGCACCTGCTGACACTCCCGTACACTATGTAAGAATGAGAATTATTCTAACACCCTATGCTTTTTTATTACAAATATAAATATCTTATAACCGTTCTGGGCATTTGTGTATTTGAACGAAATTTTTATAAGCTTTTCCGGAAAAAAATAAATTTGATTTTTTTTATAAGTTAAAATTAATTGTTATATAAAATAAAGTTAAAAGGAACTCATGAATTAGCTCATGAAATGAATTAATTTCAGATTATGGGAGAAACTAGTTCTAATAAAAAAAAAATTAGCTTGTGAGAGATTCTTTCTTTTGGTATGTGGTTGTGATATTCTCTACCGATTTAAATTCCTTGTCTTAAATATTTTTAAATTCCAACTTTAAATTACTGTATGTTTCTTCATTTCTTTCTACTATTTCAAATACATAGTGAGTGGTAGATTTAACAAAAAAAGAGGATACCACATATTTTGAAAAGTCTACATGATTTAATTTTTCTAAAGCATCAGAAACGGAAGCTTAATTTGTTTTAATGTAAAATCTATAAGAAGACTTTATCAAAGTCTGTGCAATTGTTTTAGTTTCCAAATTTTATATATATATATATATATATATATATATATATATACATTAATTAAATTCAAAACAACAAAAACAACAAATGTAAAGTTAACTTAGAACTATAAAGAATAAAGAGAAGATATTGTATTATATCTTAAGGGTTCTTAAAAATAAAATAACATTAACATTGAAAAATATTACCAAATTTCTATCTTGTTTAATATATTAATTTCATTATATATAATTGGTTTAATTTTGAAGTTGCAGAGTCATACACAAGTACTGTTGCTTAATTTTCTTAAATGGCGAAAGGATAGGTTAGAAAACTATGTCTATTTCTTTTATAAAATCTCATTCTTTTTCATGTTTTTAACTGATTGTTTAGTGATATTGTGTGACTGGCTTTTTATTTTTCACGTTATTTTAGTGATACTTAAAAAAAAAATCAAATATTAAACCTTTTTTTCTTCTTTATTCCTTTTCACTCTTCCAAACTCATATTAGTTGCATAACAAAAAGACGAAACTATATTGTAAAAAGTCTACGTAGTAAAATCACCAAAAGCATGGAAAAACAGAAGTTTAATTTGTCTTTATATAAATTTTGTGAAGACTTGATATTTCAAAGTCTATGCAATTGTTTCATATTCTAAATTTGATGTCATTGTACACATAATTTTCTAAACCATTAAAAGGGTTACAAAAGAAATATATAAGACAGCCATAACGTCTAATATACATTATTATACTTTTCGTAATTGTTTAGGAACACTAATATATTTCGATAAATTCAATTTTCTAAAAATTATAATGGATGAGACAAATGGTATAAATATATATATATATATATATATATATATATATATATATATATATATATATCAAAATATTTATCTAACTTATCTTATTTAAATTAAAATAACAATATTTTATTATTCAGTCAGGTAATCATTATAAATATAAAATTATCATAATTTATCTAATTATTATATCACAATACTGTTGAGAAAATCACAAATAAAAAAATAAAAAAGAAAATAAATTTCAGATTATAGTTCTTCTTTTTATAAACAATCTCACTACCAAAATAACGTTAATTAATTAAAAAAAAAATATACATCACCCAATAAATGGACACAAGCATCATCTAAACCTATTAAAGTGGAGACAAAAATAAATACACTATTAAAAAATAATTAAATAAAAATCAATTTTATTAGATATAAAAATTAATTAGTTCCATATTGATTATATTTAATATTATTTTAAAAACTAAATAATTATTAATATTTAAATTAATTTTTTTATTAATAAATAAGTTTTACCGACACATAATTATTGTATATTGACATTTAATTAATTGTGTGAAAAAAAATAAATATAAAAAAGTGTGTTGTAAATAATATGTTTTTGAAAAAATAATAATAAAAAAATATTTTTCTTGATAATGTTGGAATAAGCTAAATTTAGAGTTAGTTTGTTAACTCTTAAAACAATATAAATAGTTGTACACTTTTGTTTAAATTTGTACATGAATATACAGTTTTACAATTTCAATTCATTTTCATTCCCAACAGAGTGGTATCAAGAGCATAGGGAAGGGACTTGTGTGGTTTTCTAGCAGTGAGGGTAAGGCTGTTGCTGAAACATTTAGCAGAGGAGGATCTACTGTTTTGCAAGCCAAGAATTGGAGATTGACTGCTGCAGGTGGTAGCTGTCATGGCTACATTTAGTGTGGTTCTAGGGAGTCTTCCATTGTTTGATGGGAAGGATTATGATGATTGGATTGTGAAGATGGAAGTCATTGGTTTTCAAGAATTGGAAAAAGCTGTCAAAATTGGGTTTCAAGATTCAACCAAGCTTGAAACTGAGGAGCAAAAGAAAAAGTCTGAGAAGCAATTAAAAGAAAATAAAAAGATTGACTACAAGGCACGGATGTTGCTGCATCAATGTGTCTCAGCTACCATTTTCCAGAAAATCTCAAAACCTGAATCTGCTAAGCATATTTGGGACATACTGGAACAAACCTATGAAAATACTGGTAGGGTTAAGAAGGTGAGACTGCAATCACTCAGAAGACAATTTGAATTGCTTTCCATGACTGATTAAGAATCTGTATGTGATTATTTCTTTAAAATCCAAGCAATTGCAAATTCCATGCAAGGTTAGTAGTTGCTTGATTCAAAGGTGGTTGAGAAGATTTTGAGAACTTTGACTCTTGATTTTGATCACATTGTCGTTGCAATTAAAAAATCCAAGAATCTGGATGCAATGACAGTAGAAGAACTCTAGAATTTTCTTGAAGCACATGAGCAACGGTTACTTTCAAGAAAAGGTAAAGAAAAGGTAGTAGAGCAAGTTTTCCAGGCTCAAACTGCTGGTAGAGGCAGAGGAAGAAGTGGTTGGAAAAAGAAAGGAAGAGGAAGAGGAGGTCAATCAAGTGACTGGCCTGCTTCAAGCAATCAGACCCACAGTCAAAACAGTGTGCAGAGGCAAAAATTGACTGCTGGTAGAGGGAGTCAAGATCATGGATCCAAGAAATTCCATGATAAAAGAAAACTGCAGTGTTACCATTGTGGTAGGTATGACCATTTTGCAGCTAAATACTGGGGAGTTGATAACAGTAACAACACTGGAAAATTATCCAAGAAAGATGAAGCACATCTAGCTCAAGAAGATCAAGATTCTGATTCAGATCAAGTGTTATTGATGGCCACTACAAATCAGGATGAAGATGCTTCAAGTTGGTACTTAGACACAGGCTGTTCCAATCATATGAATGGCAACAGCGAGTGGATTATTGATTTTGATTCTAATGTCAAAAATAGTGTGAGATTTGCAGATAATAGTATGATATCTGCTGAAGGAATTGGCAAGGTCAAATTCACTTGTAAAGATGGAAGAGCTAGCTGCATGAATGATGTCCTATACGTGCCATCAATGAAGAATAATCTTCTCAGCATAGGCCAACTACTGGAAAAGGGATTCAAAATGTCAATGGAGCAGAATTCCATCAAGATCTTTGATTAGAAATCTAAGTTAGTTCTTAAGGCACCTTTGTCTAAAAATAGGACTTTTAAGATTAACCTTAATACATCAATTACACAATGTTTCTCTTCAATTGGGGATAAGGAGGAAACAAATCTGCTATGACACTACAGATTTGGCCATTTGAATTTCAAGAGTTTGAACAGGCCAAGCAGTAAACAAATGGTCATAGGGTTGCCACCAATCAACCTATCTTATAAGACATGTGAAGGTTGCCTATTTGGAAAGCAAACAAGAAAGAATTTCAAGAACTCTAGACTGCAAAGAGCAAAGAAGCCTTTGGAGATTGTATATTCAGATGTATGGGGCCCTCTAGACAACAACTCACTTGGAGGTAATAGTATTTTCTTACTTTTGTGGATGAATTCACAAGGAAAATATAGATTTACCTATTAAAGGAGAAAGGTGAGGTGTTTGGAAGATTTGTAAAATTATGTGCTAAGGTTGAAAGGAAATTAGGTCTTGCCGTAACAATTTTCACAACTGATGGAGGTGGAGAATTCAATTCCAAAGAGCTGGAAGAATTTTGTGCTGCAAAAGGAATTGAACATGAAGTTACAACTCCTTACACTCCACAACATAATGGAATTGCAGAGAGAAGAAATAGAACTTTGCTTGATATGGCAAGGTGCATGCTCAAAGGAAAGGGGTTGCCTTATAGTTTTTGGGGAGAGGCTGTCACCACTACAACCTATATTCTCAATAGGTGTCCTACAAAAAGATTGGAGGCAGCTATACCAGAAACAATATGGTCTGGACTTAAACCAACTGTTAGTTACTTAAAAATATTTGGTTCTTTATGCTATAGGCATATTCCAGATGAGAAGAGGAAGAAGTTGGAAGATAAGAGTGAAGCTCTTATCCTAATTGGATATTATCCAACAGGTGCATACAAGTTGTTCAACCCAGTAAACCAACAAATTCTCATCAGTAGAGATGTTTTTGTAGATGAGAATGCATCCTAGAATTGGAGCAAATATGTAAAACAGATTCAATGTGTTTTAGAAGATAGTGGGCAACAGCAAGATGAAGAACATGAAAATATAGTTTATCCAGAATCTAGAAGATCACAAAGGCAAAGATTTCCCTCTTCTAGATTAACAGGTCATGAAGTTTATAGTAATAATTTGATCACTGATGAAGGAAAGTTGGTTCACTTAGCATTTGTGGTAGACATTGAGCCAATCACTTGGAAGGAGGCAATTGTTGACAGGGAGTGGAAGAGTGCCATGATTGAAGAGCTGGAATCATTGGAGAGAAATGAAACCTGGGAATTAGTGGCTTTGCCAAAGGGAAAAAGACCAATTGATGTCAAATGGGTTTTCGAGATAAAACTTAAGTCTGATGGCTGCATAGCCAAGCATAAAGCAAGATTATTTGCTAAGGGTTTTCTACAGAAACATGGAATAGACTACACTGAAGTCTATGCACTAGTGGCCAGATTGGAAAACATTAGAATGGTGATTGTTGTGGCCAGTTCTAGAAACTGGAAAACCTATCAAATGGATGTTAAATCTGCATTCTTGAATGACATTTTAGAAGAGGTATATGTGACTCAGCCACCAGGTTTTGAAGCAAAGGATACTAGCCACAAAGTGTTGAAACTCAAGAAAACACTCTATGTACTCAAACAAGCGCCTAGAGTGTAGAATAAGCTGATAGATTCATTTCTGCTCAAGCTAGGCTTCACAAAGTGCTTAGTAGGATATGGAGTGTATGTAAAAGAGTCACAAAGTCAAAGCCTAATCTATGTATGTTTATATGTGGATGATCTATTAATCACAGAAAGCTCAATGGCAAAGATTGAGCAGTTCAAAAACAAATTGAAGGATGCTTTTGAAATGACAGATTTGGGAATGCTTAGCTATTTTCTGGACATGGAATTCATATACACAGATCAAGGTATTATCCTACATCAAAGGAAATACATTACTGAAGTGCTCAACAGATTCAGTATGGATCACTGCAATGGAGCTAGGGTGCCTGCTGCTGGAAATTTGAAACTGACAAAAGCCTTGGAGGAGAATGCAGTAGATAGTACTTTGTTTAAATAGATTGTTGGAAGTTTGAGGTTCATCTGCAACAGCAGGCCTAACATAAGCTATGCAGTTGGACTAATAAGCAGATTCATGAGTAATCTAAGAGCCTCTCACATGGCAGCCACAAAGCACATATTGAGCTATCTAAAGGAGACAGTAGGGTATGGCTTACTTTTTCCTGTAAGCTTGAATGAATATGAAGACTTTTTGGAGGCTTAGAGTGATTCAGATTGGTGTGGTGATAAAGTGGGAAGGAAGAGCACCTATGGATATTTTTTCAAATATCTGAAAGCACCAATTTCTTAGTGTTCTAAGAAACAAATTGTAGTTGCTCTCTCATCTTGTGAGGTCAGGTATATAGTTGCAGCAGAGGCAACTTGTCAATGTGTTTGGCTTGAATCTGTGCTTGATGATTTGAAGTTGGATCATGTGAAGCTTGTGCAACTTTGTGCGAACAACCAATCAGCCATCAACCTTGCAAAGAATCCAATCTCACATGGGAGGAGTAAACACATAGAGACCAAGTTCCACTCTTAAGGGAACAAGTTGGAAAAGGAAAGCTAGAAGTAAAGCATTGCAACACTAAGGAGCAAGTGACTGGTATTTACCAAACCACTTAGATTAGACAAATTTGAAGAACTAAGAGAGTGGTTAAGAATTAGAAGTGTTGTAGAATTTAGCTTAAGGAGGAGTGTGGAATAAGCTAAATTTAGAGTTAGTTTGTTAACTCTAAAAACAATATAAATAGTTGTACACTTTTGTTCAATTTTGCACATGAATATACAGTTTTACAATTTTAGTTCATTTTCATTTTCAACAAATTATAAATACATTTTGTTATTGGTGAGATGTGACTTAAAATAGTATAATTGAATAATATTTATATAATATTATTTTAATGAAAGAGTGTGTAAAATGAGATATTTAAGTAATATTTATGGGATGTGACTATAATTTAATAATATGTTTGGGTATAGTTCTGGTTGGGGTGAATAATTTTATAAAGTTTGTTAGAAATGTAAGTTAAACATTTAATAATATTTGCTATTATAAATGATAAAAAAAATAAAATTAAAATAAAGAAGTAACATTTTATTTGATTTTTTTTATCAATAAGAATCAAATGAATAAATTTGAACATTTGGAAATGCTCCAACCCAAACCCTTATAAAAAAAAGTAATTTATGATATATGTCATGTTAGATGACTCTTAGAACAAATATACCGAGTCAGTAGTAATTTATTTTAGGAAGACGGATGTCAAATTCACAAGGATTTATTTAAATTTCTAATTGTAATCTATATTTATATATAAAAGGGATTCTCAACTGCTCTTAATTATTTTTTTATTTTATTTTTATATCCATATTTGATTTTATTTCATTATTATGGGCATTGCTGTTATTTCCTATTTTTTCTAAAACATTTCGTATAAATAGAGAGATGGTTTTGAATTGAGAGCGGTGGAGGGCGATTGTTTTAGATATTTCAGTTATTTCCTATTTTTTAAATATTTAAATAATTAATTATTTTTATAATTAATTGAAAACTATTTTTTTTATAAAAAATCTAATATACTGTTATTTTGTAAAAAAATTTATCAATTATCAATTATCAATTTTAAATATGGAGTAGTTTGTTAAATGTGGAGCCAAACAATTTATTAAACTGAAACAGAATATTAGACGTGAAAACGTTCTCACGAGGTAAATAATTTTTGTTTTTTTTATTTATATCTTCATCTCTCTTAAAAATTATAGTTTATTTTCCTTCTTATTATTTGGTTTAGTTGATATCTTTTATTTACTTTTTAATATTAAACATAATTATATGTAAATGATAAAAATAAAAAATACAATGCACAAATATTATTTTAATTTAATTGACATCTTTTATTTAAATTTTAATATTAAATATAACTATATATAAATAATAAAAATAAAAAAGCAAATACACAGGGGAAATATCGTATGTGTTTCTGCTAGTATTTATTAAGTATAAAAATTATATATCAAAATATTTATCTAACTTATCTCATTTAAATTAAAATTTTTATTTTTCAATCAGGTAATCATTATAAATATAAAAATATCATAATTTATCTAACTATTATATCATAATACTGTTGAGAAAGTTAACAAATAAAAAAAAAATCAGATTAGTTCTTTTTATAAACAATCTCACTGCAAAAATAATATTCATTAACTTAAAAAAATATACATCACCCTAAAAACGGACACAAATACTATCATCTAAACCTAGGAAAAGTTGAGACGAATCGACCTAAGGATTTTATAAACTTTATAATTTAATTTAAATTTATTATATGTATGACGGCTGACACAAAATAATTTCTTTTTTCAAACGCCAACGTCAGTATCGCCAACACAATCTTAAATAGGATTGTTTTGTGTCTTTAGTCTTTACTTAAACTGTTGTATGAAAAAAAAAATATAAGAGTGTGCGTGTTATATGGAGATAGTAAGTTTTTGGAAAAATATTAATAAAAGTTTATTTTTCTTGATTATACATATATTTTTTTATCTGTGCGAAATAGTGTAATTGAGCAATATTTATATAATATTATTTTAATGAGAGAATTTGTAAATCACATACTTAAGTAATATCTATGAAATGTTACATTAATTTATATTGATATATTTTATAGTATATATACACGGTATTTGTCTTTAGGGGTGCGTGTCGGTGTGATAAATGTTATATTTTAATAATATTGCAAATTAAAAGATAGACACTTTTGAATGTTTATTGATAAAATAGTTATAATTCAACTCCTAATTTAGGAATTTAAAACCTTTTACATATATGTGATCATAATATGAATGAGAATGATTTATTTCTAAATTTGTATTAATTTCAGTATTGTAAGAAAAAATGGAGATGAATGGATTAAAGGAGAATGGATAAGAGGAAAAGAAAAAGTTTGAACATTGGAAACTCGTTCAAAACTCAATCAAGCAAGATCACTCCAGATGAACTCTCCAAAGCTCGCCTAAGTGAGTTCACTCTAGTGAAGCTGAGCATTTTCTCGTCAAACTCGCCCAACCAAGTAATAACTCGCTTAGGCGATATATCACTTAGCCCAAACCCAACTAGGTTAAATAGAAGGCGTGAGACATAATCCTAGACATCATTTGGGAGAATAGAGAGATAGAAAACCCTAGAGGAGGCAATTGTCAAGTAGAAACATCCTCGATCTTCTTTTCTTGCTTACTATGCTTGTAATGGCCAACATGAGTGGCTAATTCTTCTCTTTGAGACTGGGAGTAATATGTTCAAACTCTTATGTATTGAGGTGATATTTATCTATAATATTTAAGTTTTTGATTGATGATTGATATTATCATTTTATTATCAAAACTTGAATTTTTCACGATTTTGATCCTTAGAATTAATTGGAAAGTACTTCTAAGGATCTGACCTAAATGATAATTCTTAACATAAATGCAATAAATAGATTTGAAATGTTAATCACTTCATAAAATTTGTTCATAATGATAATGACTTTTTATAAATATGCGAGGAATTGATATTTAGGAGACTCTTGATAATTTTGTATGTAAGAAATTGATATGGATGTTTTTTTATATGTGTATCAATATTAATCAAGACTACATATTATAATCTTTTGAAAAATACAGAAGAGTGAGAAGGATGAACCTAAATCCAAATTTTCTCAATTGACTCATACACATCTTTTACTTTGTTTTATTTAATCTCTTGCAAACTCATCATACACCTTTCAACAAACTTTTACATATTGTCTTATATTTAGTGAATATTATACGTGAGAATTTAACTGTTCCTTGTGGATTCGATATCCGTCTTTATGGACAGGTTTATTACTTGTTCTGACAATTTAACTGTTCTGACACGATACACTTGTCGTAAAATAGTCATCAAGTCTTTGGCGTCGTTGCTGGGAAATAATTTTATTTTTTGAGTACAAATTCTTAAGTATTTTGAATATTTTTATTTTTAGGTTTAATTATCTTATTCATCCCTACATTTGGGGTCAATAGTCAATTTAGTATAGTGGTTTTTAAAAAAATCAATTTAGTCCCTATATTTTTTAAAATGTATTAAAATTGGTCATTTCCGTTAAATTTCACCTAACAGCGTCAACTGTTGCTGATGTGGCAGAGAGAGAGTACTTATGCAGCAGAAAGAGTGTTTATGTGGCAGAGAGAGTGTTTATGTGGCAGAGAGAGTGTTTATGTGGAAAAGAGAGAATATTTATGTGGAGAGAGGTAGGATTGAGAGTTATTATTATTATTATTGTTATTATTATTATTATATATTATTATTAATAATATTATTATTACTAGTATTATTATTATAATTATAATTATTATTATTTTTGTTATGATGATTATTTTTGTTATTATTATTATTATAATAATTATTATAACAGTAAATATAATAATAATAATAAGAATAATAGTAATAATAATAATATTATGAATAATAATAATAATAGTAATAATAATAATAGTGATAATAATAATAAAAAATAATAATATTAATAATAATAGTAGTAGCAATAGTAGTAGTAGTAGTAGTAGTAGTAATAATAATAATAATAATAATAATAATAATAATAAAATAATAATAATAATAATATAATAATAATAATAATAATAATAATAATAATAACTCTCAATCCCACCTCTCTTTCCACATAAACATTCTCTCTCTTCCACATAAATACTCTCTCTTCCACATAAATACTCTCTCTCTGCCACATAAACAATTTTTCTGTCACATAAGCACTCTCTCTCTGTCACATTAGCAATAGTTGACGCCGTCAGGTGAAATTTAACGGAAATGACCAATTTGAATACATTTTAAAAAATATAGGGACTAAATTGATTTTTTTAAAAACCACTATACTAAATTGACTATTGACCCCAAATGTAGGGACGAATAAGGTAATTAAACCTTATTTTTATTTTTTTTGTTTATTGTTTTTAATTTTAGTTTTATTTTATTTCATTTTCATATTTTTATTTAATTTTATAATTTATTGTTTTACTGCTAATTACTCCTTGTGCTAATTCTTGAGTGAGTTGTCTTATATGATATTAAGAAGACAAGTTTCCAAAGACCAATTACAATTTGAATCAAAGATTGAAAAGACAACTCAGAATTATAGGGTTAAGAAGAGAAAAGAAAAACAAGGAGAAATTAGAGAAGAATCGTGAACCACTCCTCCACTTCCCATTGAATTTATTCAAGAAAGTATTATGGCTGAAGAGCAACCACCACAACCCAGGAGAACACTCGGAGATTATGGTATGCAGAAGGGTCCAAGACATTTTTCTAGTATTGCAGTACCTGCTACCACCAAGGCCTTGGAGATTAAATTTGCATTCCTCAGTCTGATCACTACCTATCAATTTACTACAATCGACCATTGGGATCCATATACACATTTGTCTACATTCTATGAATTGGTGGGAACAATGGACTTTCAATCAAGTGATATTGAAAATGTTTATCTACGTTTGTTACCTTTTCTTATTGGCAAAAAAAGATAAGGAATGACTCAAATCACATCCAAATCAGAACCTTGCCAGTTGGAAGGATGTAGAGGAAAAATTCTTACAAAGATTTTTTCCATTATCTCGCTACATCAAAGCAAAGTCTGATATTTCTATGTTCAGACAATGATCAGATGAAACTTTCTGTGAAACATGGGAGATATTCAAAGTAATGCTGAGAAATTTCCCAAATCATGGGTTCGAAGACATTGGCCAATTGAGTATCTTCCATAATGGTCTCCGATTTGATACCCAAATGCTTCAAGACGCTACAGTTGGTGGCACAATGATGGCTATTGATGTAGAACATGCAACAAAGCTTATTGATGCATTGAAATCAACAGATTATCAAGCCCAACATGATAGATAAGTTATTCAAAAGAAAGAGTTGTTAAACTAAATAATTCAGATGCAATTCTGGCTCATAATAAAATTCTAACATAACAACTTGAGGCGTTAACTACATAAATGCTTAAACTGCCACAACAATTACAAGCAGGACAATTTTCTCAAACTCAGAATCAACCAATAAGGTGTGATTTTTGCAGAGGTGATCATCTCAATGGTCATTGTTGTTACAAAAATAATTCATCTGAAGCAAAAGTAAATTATATGAGTAACCAAGGAAGACAAGGAAGGAAGTTTCTCAAACAATAACAATTATCCTCAAGGTTGGAGAATCAAAATTTTGGGTGGAAAAAAGATGTTGGTCCATCTTACAAGAAAGGACCTTTTCAACAAAAACAACAACCACTATATCCTCCAGTTCTAGAAAGACTAAGCAAATTTGAAGACACCTTCATTATCAAAAGAATAATGAATCAACAATCAAAAATTTAGAAATGTAAGTGGGGTAAACAATTGGCAGAGTGATAGAGTGGTTGTTAGAATTAATGGCTTTAAACAAAAGGGGGGTGAATTGTTGGAAGATTTACGCAAATATTGGAGTGGAATGAAGATTAATGAAGAAACACAAAAGAAGCAAAGAAACAAAATTGCTTTTAATTTATTCCAAAAAATCAATCGGTTGTTTATACGAATTAACCGGTTGTTTATACCAGCAGTTTGTTAAAATCACAAATCAAACAAATTTAAAGAGTGAGAAATAGAGAGAATCACACAAGAAATTATACTGGTTCACTCCTTACCAAAGCTACATCCAGTTCTCAGAAAACCACTAAGATTTCACTATGTAATCAACCCTAGATTACAAACACACATACAACAAAGAGGTGATCTTGACCTCTCAAGAACACTCACCCTCTTTGATACACAACACACCAAGTCAGAACATCCTCTGACTTTCTATACCAAGACCTTACAGTTTTACAGAAATGAAAACAATTACAAGAGAGAACAGGAAAGATTACACCTGATACAAATGAGTTCCAGCAGAGCCTAAAGCAATCTTGCAATCTTGAAAACCTTTCACAATCTTTCAAAGTATTTTTGTATCTCTATTTCTATATATGAATCAAGGATATAATCCTAATTATATAGCTTTCAAAAATAGTCGTTTAAGGTTGTTAATCACGAGCCAAAATAGATTGAAATTAGAGAAAATAGATTTACCAAACTTAACTAAATCTGTTAAGGATTTTCAAAAATCAACTGGTTGAATTGTCGAATCAACCGATTGAATTGGTTTGACAGTAAAGTCAACCAAAGTCAAACCAGTTTAAAAAACCTTTCAAAAACACTAAGTGTAAAATAACCGATTAAAACGATAAATCAACAGGTTGTTTTTTTTTCCAATACTTTTAAAAACACTTTTCTTTTTAAAAAATGGATTAATTCAGATTTGAATTAAGGTAAGAGTGGATTGACAAATTCTAATCTACCCAGAACACACGCCCTCAAGCAGCAACACAGCCTTCAAGCAATCTTCATGGATTTGGAGACATAAAAGCTTCAAGTTCAATAGTGATCAGTTTTCATCCAACACACAGACCAACCCAAAGAGATCAAATGGAATAGGGGGAGGCGCCTGATTAACCATGAACTGCTCCCTGAATAATGTGGAAAACTGGTCGAAAGTGGTTATAAGGCCATTTGGTAAACCGATAAACCACTTTAGTGTCGTGCCGACAAGCGTGCCCACAAATAACTTGCAATGCGCGGCGTCTGTACCCCCTAGAATCATGGTCTAGGCCTGAAAGGCTGTAAGATGGACGTCTGGATCTTCAGTACTGATAAAGGTGATCTTAGGCGTCGTCATGTTCTTTGGCACGACCGCGTTTAAGGTCTCTTGTGAGAAGGGCATTGTGCGAACCCTATTCTGGACAGGTGGGCACTGGTCGTGCGTAGCGTGCTCTTCCATATGCTGCCAATTCCTGCGTAGTTCATCATTAGCTCTGCGCAACTCCTCATTGGCTACTCGTGACACATCCAGTTCAGCCCTGAACTGGTCTTGTCTTTGGGCCTGCTCGACCCTAGTTGTCGCCACCGTCTCCTAAAGAGTTGTGATGATCTCCATAAGTTGTTGGGTTATAGGGGCGTCGCCTCCTTCAAATCTTGCGAGATCGCCTTGTCGAGTATTTCTCATGTCTTCTGATTGCTTGTTCACCAGTGTGGATGGGACCTAGTTTTATCGGACCCCACGGTGGGCACCAAATGTTCTTGCCGGTTGACTTGGTCGTCGGTTGACTCCGATGACTAGTTCAAGCTCCATCTGTCTCCTTTGAAATTTGAACTTCTCTTGGTTGTTTCAATGCTTCACTTGTTGAGACAGAGGATGCCCTTACGGCCGGTCACACTTCGATGCTCAAGTCAATAAGGGCTTATCAAAGAATAAGAAACAAATAGCTTCAGTATTCAAAAAGTGTATTCAGAATTGCATACCTTCATCGAGGACATTAAGCCCCTTTTATAGTGTATCACGTCCCTATCGCACTTAGGATAAACAAATATTAACTGAAAATAAGCACATTATCTTATACCTCTAACAGAAAACCACCTGTCACAGGCACCCATGGTCTTCATGCGCAAACTATAAGCTTATCGTGCATATCCCTATCTTTTTAGGGTTAGCAACAATTATCAACAAATATTTTATGTACAACAATCATGTACGCGTAATAGAAAATATCTAATGAGATATTAACAAACATATCAGTATGTAATTGTAACAAACATATGAGCAACAATATATATATATATATATATCTTTATCTCTAAGCCTCTTTATCTTTAAGTGCATGCCACTAATAATGAACACATGGCAACTTTATTATGTGTTTTGAGCCCATTAAGCAGATTGGGTCAGCCTCGCAACCTTGGCGTTGGGTCCCAGACATAATCATTCGTTCATGCATTCACACTAATACACACCCATTCATACACTATTTCGTGCCACGCATATAGCTTTACTTGGGTTGCCTTAGCGCTACTGGGCTCGAGCCTTACAATTAATACTTTACTTATCATAGACTTGGACACTCTAAGAATGCCCCTAAGCCCATTACGTTTGTTTACTTTAGTACTTAATCTCATTTGTGAAGGATTATACTATATACAAGTGTGAGAGTTAATATTTACGCATACTTGAAGCCCAGTCACATGACATGCAAGTGGGGCCCATATGCCGAGCTGACCTGTCTAAGAGAAACGCCGAGGTCCGACCGGCGAGCTCTAAGCGCTACAAGTTCTGGTCTAGTACAGAATCAATTACAATCAATGTACAAATCTAAAGAAAATTGGAAACAATATTTTTGGAAGAAAAGCAAGAATAAAATCTGAGACTATTTGGGAATGAAGATATATGTTTAATAATTTGAAATAGGAAGGGAAACATATAATAATTGTAAAAAAGTATCAAAAGATTTTTAATTAGATTTTGTGCAAGGGAAAGAAGATTATAAAAGAGACTTCAGAGGAAGGAAGAAACAACTTTTTTGGATCTCATTTCATAGAAGCTTCATAGGGTTTTCTTAGTTTCTTTTCTTCTTTGTAATGATTTGTCTTGCCTCTGCATGGAAGGAAAAACCTTCTTGGTTGATTCTTTTGTAATTCCCCATTGAGTTTTGAGGTTTTGATCAATAAAAGTTTCATTTTTTACTTCTCTATAGTAGTTTTTTTAATATTATAATTTCTTGGAAAACTAGTTTTTGTGAGAGGTTGTACTTGAACTCATGATTGAGAGTCTTCCTTATTTTAAACTTTGGTTTCTTAGTTAGCTTGCATTGTTCTAATTAATTTCTTGGGTGCATGATTCAAGAGGGAGGAGATATGCATTCCCAAGGAGTATACGCATGGAACAAAGTGGGTATTGATTAAACTAGTAGATGCATGCTTTACTAGTGAGTTTCAGTTGAATAATATTGGTGCATGTGCAATCTGGTTTAGCTCTGTTGGAGGATTAAGAAATGATTAATCTTTAGAGAACTTGTGAAGAATTCAATGGTGGAAGAACTTGGGATCAACTACTTTTTATTTGCTATTTTAATCTCTTTTATATTTTCTGCACAACTATCTCAACCCCCTTTTTTATCATTATTATTATTACTAACTTTTATTGCTTGTTGATAGATTCTAAACATTAATTTTCTGCTTTTACTATTGGATTCGTTGGGAGATGACTTGGGGTCATTTGGCCATAATTATACTATCATCTCTCTAGCATTAGACAAGTCTATGCTAGAATAATTTTTAATTTGATAGCAAAATGACAACTATCACCCTAGCAGTTTTCGTAGAAGGTCTACCAAGTATGGAGGGAAACTCCTTGTCTTATTCTATGTCCATCACTATAAAATCCACAAGAAATATGACTTTGCACCTCTATAAAAACATATTTAACCGCACCATGCGAATACTTAATTGATCTATCATGTAACTGTAGTGTCGTCCTAGTGGGTTTAACCTCCAAATTACCTATTCTTTTCAACATAGGCAGAGGCACTAAATAGATATTGGCCCCTAAATCCAATAAAGCATTGTCCATGGGTAAAGCACCTATGGCTACTGGAATATTAAAACTTCCTAGATCCTTAGATTTTAAGGGTAAGCTTTTCTGAATAATAGCACTACAATCAACCTCCAACTCTATATTCTTTTCATCAATGAAACTTCTCTTCTTTGTCAACAACCCCTTCATGAATTTTGCATATGTTGGCATTTGCTCTAAAGCCTCTATAAATGGAATATTAATCTACAAATTTTTAAAATCCATTTAAATCTAGTAAATTTCCTTTATTTATCTTTTCTTGGAGGAGCATGAGGATATGGTAAATTCCTTAATGGAACATTTCTATCTTTATTTTCACTCTTTTTCTTATTTTTCCTTTTCTTTTTATTTTCCTCCTCACTCTCATTTTTCTCTTCCTATTTCTCATTTTTTCTCACTTCCTCAGCAACTAAATTATCACCAATCCCCTCTCCTATTACTATACCATTTCTAATAGTAATTAAATTGCAATGCTCCCTAGGGTTGGTCTGTGTGTTAGCTGAAAACTGACAACTCTGTCCCTCTGCCAAATGTTTAGCAATCTCCCCAACCTGTGTTTCTAAATTTCTTATTACAGCTTCATTATTCTTTTAATTGGGTAGAGAAGCTTGCCTGAATTTCTCCAAGGTGTCCTCCAATTTTCTTGTTCTTTCCTAGATTGAAGGCTAAAGTAGTTGTTTTTGAAAAGATGTTTACCTATTAGATGAACCAACATCTTGTTTCAACCCAAAACCTTGATTTTGATTGTTTTTCCAACCTTGAGATATATTATTCTAATAATTATTGTTGTTGGAAAAACCACATTTCCTTCCCTAATTACTCATATAATTGATTTATGCTTCATATGAATTATTTTGATAAGAATATTGACCACTGGGATGATCACCTCCGTAAAAATTACACCTTATTGGTTGAGTCCGATTCTGAGAAGATTGCATAACTTGTAATTGTTGTGGCAGTTTAGACATTTGTACAGTCAATGCCTCAAGCTGCTATGTCACAATTTTATTCTCAGCCAGTATTATGCTCTAATTTTCTTCTAAACAACTTTTCTATCATGTTGGGCTTGATAATTTGTTGATGCTAATGCATAAATAATCTTTGTCGCCAATTCTACATCAACAACCATGATTGTACCACCAGCTGCAGTGTTTAGAAGCATCTTGGTATTAGATCAGAGACCATTATGAAATATGCTCAATTGAACAATGTCTTCAAACCCATGATTTTGGCATTTTCCTAGCATCACCTTGAATCTCATCCATGTCTCACAGAAGGCTTCCACTACTCCTTGTCTGAACATAGAAATATCAGACTTTGCTTTGATGTAGCAGGATAGTGGAAAAATCTTTGTAAACTTTTTCTTCTCTACATCTTTCCATCTGGTGAGGCATTGATTTGGATGGGATTTAAGTCATTCCTTAGCTTTTCCTACCAATGAAAAAGGAAACATATGCAAATATATAGATTCAATATTACCTGATTGAAAGCACAATGTCCCCATCAACTTATAAAATATATACAAATATCTATATGGATCCTTATTGTCCATTGCTATAAATTGATGGGTATTATTGATTAGACTAAGGAATGCTGGTGTCTCCTGCAAGGCCTTAGTGGTAGCAAGTATTGCAATACTATAAATATGTCTTGGCCCATATTGTATCATTTTTTCCTATATATGTATGTAGATGTATCAGAATATCTTATCAAAGTTTTGTTACAAAATATTTTAATGAAGATGACTAATATTTTAAAGAGTATCTTATTCAAATCTTTTCTTTATATTATTTTTTTGTTAATAAATTTTAGATATAACATTTTACTTAAAACTAAATTCACTATCAATCTCAATATTAATTCCTTTGATTAAAATAACACATTCCACTTTTTTAGTACATTAAATTCAATATTTTAAAAATAAAATAAAGGTCACACTGCAATAATGGGTGAGTGGGATATATTTTTTGTCCAGAAAAAATAAAATAGTTACTTTTATACTTTTGCAGGCACCCCACTATTGGCCTACGTCGGCTGCGAGTTATGCGGGCTACGAATTATGTGGGGGAAGCCTAAGCAGGTCAACAGGCTAGATTATTGAGCATGCCTCGTGCTTTTTGGTAGCGGGCTGACCCATATGGCCTGCCCCACATTGTCATCCATAATCACATACAAAATTATTTAAAATGTCTCTTAAATATCGATTCCTTGCATATTTATAAAAACTTTTTATTATTATGAACAGATGTTATAAAGCAATTAACATTTAAAATCTATTTCTAGCATTCAAATATGTTAGGCATTACCATTTAGGTCACATGCTTAGAAGTACTTTCCAATCAAATATAAAATTCAAAATTATGAATAAAGATTTGAACTTTAAGAATAAAATGATAATACCAATCATCAATCAAGAACAAAATATAAATAAATAACACCTCAATACATAAGAGTTTGAATAAATTACTCTCAATCCCAAAGGGAAGACTTAGCCACTCATATTGGCCACTACAATCATGGAAAGCAAGAAAAGAAGATCCAGGGTGTTTCTCCTTGACGGATGCCTCCTCTAGGGTTTTCTATCTCTCAGTATCCTTCCAATGTTGTCTAGGGTTTTGCCTCATGCCTTATATTTAACCTAGTTGGGCTTGGGTTAAGTGACATCTCGCTCAAGCGAAAGATTGCTTGCTTAAGTGAATGTCACAAGAAAAAGCCCAACTTCACTGGAGTGAACTCTCTTGAGCAAGTTTGGACGAGTTTTCAATGCTCCAACTTTGTCTTTTCATCTTGTATTTAACTTATCCATTCTTCTTTAGCCCTTTTATCTTCATCTTCCCCTAGATTTCTGAAATTAGCACAAACTTGGGAATATATCGTTTTTATTCATCTTGTAATCCAAAAATATGTAAAAAAGTTCAAATTCCTAAATTAGAGGTTGAATCATAATTTTGTTAACATTTTATTTTAAAATCAGTAATAACTAGACCCCTAAACTTTAACAATTGGTATCGAGAGCATGTTCTTGAAATTTACTCTCAAGTTCTAATATGGTTTTCAAGAACATGGCTAAAAACAAGCTTTTTCTTATGACGGTGCATCTAAATAGAAAACCTATGTTTGAAGGGGTTAACTAATAATTTTGTACAGTAAGAATGAAAAATCTTTATTGAATCCATTGATAGAGGAATCAAAGATACACTTATTAATGGTTTGTTCATTCCTATACATGTTGTTGGCAATAAATTTGTTGAAAAACAATGGTTTGAATGGCTTGATGTTGAAAATAAAGAAGGCTTCATATGAATATATGGAAAACAAATATTATAAGATATTCTTTAAATCCTAATCAATTCTTTAGAGCATCTCAATTAAGGTCAACAAAGGACATGTATGATAATACTCTAAAGTCACACATGAAGTTACATCATACATTAAAAGTGTTAGGAAGTCTGCATTGATCCAAAAGTATGAACTCTTCATAATGCAATAAAAAGAGAAACTATTCCATGTGTCAAAATGCTTTACACATATTGTAAACCATCTTATTGGACCTGGAAATGTTTTTGAAAAAGATCAGTTGAACATTAAGGTGTTTCAGTGCTTGGATAGGAGATGGCAACCTAAGGTCACTACAATATTAGAATCAAAAAACTTGTCTTCAATGACTATAACATCCTTGTTTGGAAAACCATAATGACAATTTATCCTTAAGTGACGTATGTAAATAACAAATTTGATTTTAATTAAATGAATTTTACTTGTTTTGGTTGCGGAAAATAGGGACATATCAAGATTGAATGTCAAAACAAGCAAGGATCAAAATATTGCAAAAATATTTGTGAAATGAGACAAAGTCAGAACAACCTATATAACTTGGCAAGATAATGATGAGTCTTCTTCAAATTATTCATTTAGGTAGGATGAAGAAGTAAATATATGTTTGATGGCAAGATACGACTCTTCAAGTAATATAAGTTCAGCTGACTTTGAAAATGATTCTAGTTATGATCAACTTATAAACGCGTTTTATGAAATACATGAAGAAACAAATAGGTATAATTACCTTATTCATCCCTACATTTAGGGTCAATATTCAATTTAGTATAGTGGTTTTTAAAAAAATTCATTTGGTCCCTATTGTAACATCCCGCCAAAATACAATTCATATTTATAAAATGAAAATAAAGGTAAACAAATATATCGAAGTGAACAAAATTATATATATGTAATGAAGTTTCTCCTCACAGGGAGTTTAATACATAATCGGTCAAATTTTCCAAAAACGTAAACAAAATTACAGTAAAAGACAAACAGTCGATCTCGCATCAGAACAGGGCGATCTCCCATCAGAAAAGGGCGATCTCCTATCAGACAACATACAAAGGGTGATCGCCTAACATAAATAAAAACAGGCGATCTCCTTCCGGCGACCACTCACTGATGAGCTCTACTACCTGCAACCTCGTCTGCTCCCGTGCAAATTATACACGATCATCACAGGTTTTAGAAAGCAATCACAATACCAGATAAAAGGGTAAGCTAGATGTTTTAAAAACTTTAAATATGAAACTTTAAATAAATAGAAAACATGAATCTTCACGCCGTTCATAATCCATATCAATTTCAACCATCAACATTCCCATATTCCACAAACTCGTCAAGTGTCTATTCGCTACTTTCAACATTCATGGTTCACACGTCAGACTTTCCACTGACTCATAAGATATAGACACATGACTCCACTTCCGGAAGACTCGTGCGTTGACTCAGGCTCAGAGATCTGCACCTATCATACCACACTACTGTGAAATCCACACAGCCATGCGCATACATAGTCTCAATATCATCACTCTCCCGGTATGACAGGGTTAATTCATATAACAGGCCGAGCTCGTTCTTTTTCACACGACTCACCCATTCATATGAACCTCCTTCGACTCTCCACAACTGAATAACTTCGTCTATGTGATTCCATTATATCAGCAGAGTCAGGATATCTCCTTCTAGACAAGCCCCTAGTCAATACACATTTCACACGATCTTACACGGTAGTTTCTTTCCTGAAAATACTATGCCTTGATCCCACATTCACAAAAATCAATACATCATACAATACTGAATGAACGAATCAGTCACAGCAACATTCATTCCACGGCTCAGATTTTCAAATATCACATGTATTTCACATTTAAATCTCAAACAATTTTCAACAGCACTAAAACAGGGGAGTTCGAAAAACAACGCCAAAACCGGCGTTCACGTCCAAAACAGGGGATTTCGAAATCTGTATTTAAACCCGGCGATCACGTCGCCCAAACACATAAGAACAGAACATCATGAAAAAGAATATGAAACCGGCGACCACGTTGCCCAAACACATAGAACAGAGTATCACGAAAAAGAATATGAAACCGGCGACCACGTCGCCCTCACTTCAGAAACAGCTAATCTACGGCTTTTATTGAAAATAAAGCTAGCTTCCCTTACCTGGACTTGCGCAAAACACTAAGAGCTCCAAAACCCACCGAAGCTTAAAGGTGCCTTAGCTCTGTTTTTGCGTCTGGTTTGTAGAACTTGCAGAGAACCTCCCAGGTGCTCGTCGCACTGGTGCTTGAGGATGCCTGAATCGCAGCGCGAAGGAGAGAAAAGAGAAGGATGAAGGTGAGCTCACTCTTTCACTCTTGAACCCCTGCAACGTTCTTTTTCCTCTCAGAAGTGGGTTTTTGTATCTTAAACCAACTTGCCCCCAAAAGCCGCTGCCACCACCCACTCTGCAGGGAAGTTTGCGTGTACGCTTCCCTGAACAGTACGACTACGCGTGCCTCTGCGCAGGCTAACACTCTGAGGTCACTATTCTGAACCACCCTTTTTGTCTACGTGTCGCGCGTGCAGTACGTCTCTTGCTGAGAGCCTGGGTCCCACCTCATCTGTGTGAAACTCGACATCGCGCGATAACCTTCCACCGATGACCGCTCGCGCGATGACTATCCACTGATGTCTCATACTGGCGGACGACCGATGTCTCTCCCTGGAAGACGACCGATGTCTCGCCCTGGCGATGACCGCATGCCTTGCGCCTGGCAATGCCCGCATGCCTCGCGCCCGGCGATGCCCGCATGCCTCGCGCCCTGGCGATGCCCGACGACACATCACCACGCCTTGCTGAAGGTTCTTCATCCCCCTATGTTACGTCCAAGGTATCATTTCCACATGACTTGGTGACGTCGGTAGCTTCACCTTTCCAAGAGTAAATCAGCACCACTCCTCGCGCGCCCATGCATGCAATACTAAGGACGATCTCTTTTGCTCAAGCATAGAGCTTCGCATGCACAGCGTATCTAAGGCTTAACCCACACCTTGATACGTGTGGTTTTGTGGAACCCACTCTGGTTGATCCCGTATCCTGACCACATACTGAGTGCACTTTCGGCGATCATGTGCACCCTAGGCGATAGGCGATTATGTACAAATCAGGCGATCTCATCGTCTTCTAAACTACACTTTCCTTCCTTTTTATTTTAAATAAAAACATACTTAGAATTCATTTAAAATATATCCCTTTTTATTCCAATTTAATTTTACAGGTCCTTACACCTATATTTTTTAAAATGTATCCAAATTGGTCCTTTTCGTTAAGTCTCAACTTACGCCGTCAAGTGTTCTTTATGTGGTAGAAAGATGGGCTTATGTGGCAGAGAGATGTGGGTTTCTCTTTCTCTTTCAACCTTGCCTTCAAGCTCACAAAAGCACACAGTGTCTCTCCCAATTACTCGTGCAGTCGCGCCACCACCGTAGCCTCCACCACCGTCAGGTGCCCATACAAAATCAATTCCACCTCCAGACTACTCAAGTTCTCGCTGCCGCCGTCAATCTCTGTCATCTACACCGTCCTTACTCCTTGTCTCGCTGCTCTGCCAACGACAGTCGGTTCCACTTCTCATTCCACGCACACGACACCATTGTACAATGTCCATCAACTATTCCCCGCCCTCGCTGCTCTCCCTCCAGGCCATCTGTCGCTCCCTCTCCAATATCTCTTTCCCTCCGCCCGACCAACGCCCCTTCGACACCCCGTCGCTTCATCGCCTTTGCCCACCACCTCTCCCACCTAAAACCAATTTAACTATTCAAAAGTAAACCAGTACATGAATATGTAGAATAACATTACCATAATATCAAAACTCTATTTAAAATTTGATTTTTTAGTTGATTCAATAACAACTTGTGAACCCAGATAGCTGATAAATTGAAATTTTAATTTTTACATCAATCATCATATTAATTGATGCAACTAGAATTTGGGATGAGTATTTTGAAGCCTACAATATGACAGTTGGAAAGGTGGTTGGGAATTAAAGCAAAAAGCTTAAAAGTAAGGGCTAAGAAAGATGATTATACATAATGTAAGAGGAAAAGTGACATCTTGAGAAAGAGAAGAGAAAAGAGTTAGAAATTGGAAGAGTGGGTGATTTTCCTAGAAGGAAAGGGAAGGTTCTTGAGGTCATGTAGGATGGAATTTCTTATGATTTTATCAGCATTGGTGATTCCGGTGACACCAAGAACATCAGGGTCTTGGATAATATGATTACATAGAGGATTCAATCCCTCCAAACCAGACCTAGACATCTATTCATTCCTCAAAAAATCACTTTTTCTATCTAACCAATAGCCCCAACCTTCTCTTAGAGGCGAAACCCTTCTTCCCATGCCCTTTAACAAAAACGTGTCCTCAACGCTATTCATCTGCAACGCCTTCGACTTCACCTTCTCCTCCACTGCCACGTCATCAAAGCTTAACACGGTCATGCCGACATCCTCCAAGCGCACAAAGAGCCCTTCGTCGTCATTGTCCATGAAGGAGCTCTTGCCGAAGGCCTGATGGATCACGCCCTCGTCGCCGTCAGCTTCAACGTCTATGGCATCCTCCTGCTCTTCCTCCCCCATGTCGAGGGCGTCAATGGGGCCATCGTCAATGGGAAGAGATGCCGCCGACGATGATTGGGGTTACATTCGCCGCCACTTGACACCTCACATCTATTTTGACACCTCGGATCTCTCAATCTTATCTTTCTCTGTCACATAAGCATTACTTGACGTCGTAAGGTGCCACTTAATGAAAATGACCAATTTGGATACATTTTAAAAAACATAGGGACCAAATTGATTTTTTTTAAAACCACTCTACTAAATTGAATATTGACCCTAAATGTAGGGACGTATAAGGTAATTATACCAAACAAATATATTGGTGTAAGGACCTAGAAAATAGCTTTAGAATAGAAATGGTATATTTTAAATGAAACCTTAATATTTTATTATTAAAGTTAAAAGAGTGTATAAATAGAAATATGAGTTATTCAGGTTTCATTTTAAAATAGCCACCATCTCTCTAAACTTTTCCTATTTCCTTTCTCTGCCTTCTCTCTAACTTTCTAAATATCTCTGTCATCAGAATGACTATTAAAGTTCGTCATTGGATTCCTAGCAATGAATACTATAAGACTATTCAATCAAAGTTTTAGACAGAGTAAGTTCACTTTTGCTCCTTTCTCCTTTGAGTTAGTTTTGATCTAGTTAGGTTTGCCTTTAGTATAGTCCTTTGCCTATGACTCTTTTAGCTTCAGGATTAGTCTCTGTTAGCTCCGAGTCCTAATGATGTAGTTATCAGAACTCTGTGGCGCAAGTTAAGCTACCCTTGAGCTTTTGGTGGGTTTGGGACTCTTGGTGAGCACCTACTCAAACTAAGGTAAGGGGAGCTAGTTTAAATTTCCAATAGAACCCTAGGCTAGAAGATCTAGATGTGGGGGTGACATGGTCACTAGTGTCAAATTTTTTTTGCAGGATTTCTTATTTTTAAGTATATTAGAATTTGATTAAGATTGGAATGTGGAATTGTAGATATGGTAGATGATGTACAATGTATATCATTTTTTATTTGAATGAGTTAGTGAATGTATTTGAATAGTTTGTTAAATCACTTAAAATGTAATGTTTGATAAGAATTGGTTGATTGATTTTAGGTGATTTTGGTTTAGAAAGCATATATATGTATAGATGTATAAAATGACATAATAGCTCAATGAGAGTGCTTGAATAATTATGAGTAAGAACTAGCATTTTAATTTGTCGATTTATAAAAATATGAGTTTGAATGTAATTTTTGTAGAAAAATCATAAATATAGCACATTTATACATATTTTTTTACATATCTCGCTCAAACGAGAATAGACTAAAAAATTGAGGTGATATCCTATTCAATCTTGCTCAAGTGAGAGAATTTTCACTTGGACAAGACCCATTCTCGCTCAAGCGAGCAAATTCTCACTCAAGCCAATAAAAAAACCAAAAACTAAATTTTTCATTTTTGCTTTTGAAAGCCTAGTTTATTTGAATTTTTTAGAAAGTTTAAAATATGATGTGATTAAATGGTGTATTAATGTATCAAATGAAGAATGCAATGAGTTGAAATTGTGATCAAGACATAGTATTTTCAGTAAAGGAAATACCGTGTTGATATTTTTATTAGGGTGTATTGATTTATGAGTGTCCTATGAATAAGACGATCTTGACCTTACACTGGTGCAGAAAGGTTAAAAGACGACGGCTATTTTCAATTTAAAGTAGCGGCTTTCTAACCTCATTTGATGTACATGTAATCTTAAATCAAACAGATAAGAAGGCGTCTATTTTAGTCGCATTCTTAAATGTGATTTATAAATGCAGCATCGTAAATAGTCTCATTCTTATTTTTAAAAAAATTAAAACCCTAAATCCTAAACCTCAACATTAAAAAAATTTAAAACACCACCAACCTTGTGCGTGAAAGGCAAAAATGGCAGTGGCAGCGGAGGTAGCAACGACGGCGACAGTAGCGACGGAGCAAATACGACACATCTAAAACGCAAACAGTAGGCAATAAAATAGTGGTGACCTTCACCAATGCAAGAAAAGAAACAAATAAGAGAAAATAAATATATAAATTAATGGTGAAGAAGAAAGAGTGATCGAAACGAAACCTACAATGACATGAAGAAGAAAACAAACGCTCATAGAGGATGAGAGGAAGCACGGGCAGAAACAAAGAGAAAACGAAGCGCCAAGAAGAAAGCAAGTATGAAAGTGTAAGTGTAGCGTGCTTCAGAGTTAAGGTAAAAAATGTTTTAAGAATGCGGCTATTAGGTAAAGCCGCATTCTTAAAACAGAGCGCTTTGATTTAAGAATGCAGCTATTAGGTAAAGTCGCATTCTTAAATGAAGTTAATTTCAAAAATGCCATCGCATTTTGAAATAGCGTCTGACTGTAAAAACGCATTGAATAATGGGTCGTTGTTTTTTTATATTTTGTACTAGTGTTAGTAATATAATGAAATCACATTGATGAAGTTATTCAGTTGGTGAGAGTCGAAGGAGGATTATTTAACTGAGTTTGAGGTTTGAAAAAACTTATCAGAACATATCATATGGATTTACCCTATAATATGAGATGATGAAATGATGAGATATTGAGATGATTATGTGCATAGCTGAGAGGATTTCAAAGTGAATAGTATGACAGGTGCATGTCTCTGGAAGCTAATTTCAGTATGGGTCTTCTAAAAGTATAGTCAAGTGTCTGAGTATGTTGGTGAGTAAAATCTGACATGAATAATGTGAATGATGAATTATGATAGACACTTGATGACTTTAGAGAAAATGTATGATAGTTGATGACTTATGTTTGTTAATTGAAATTGAAATTATATAGCAAAATTTTTATAGCTAGCTTACCATGTTGTTTGTGTTGAACCAAGTGGTGTTCAAGGTTTTGAAGAATCCAAATCCTTTGAAGGATGATGAAGCTTTTCCTGTGCTTGCTGTTGCTGTGCTGGTTTAGTTAGGATCTGGGTAGTTTGAGTTGTGTAACTCAACCTTTGATTGAATCTAAAGCTCAAGCATCTCAACTTTCAAACAAAGTAAAATGTTTTTTTCAAACTGAGTTAAAACAACTGATTGTTTTATCGAAACAACCGATTGTTTAAGCTTAGGTGTTTTGAAAACTGTTTTGAAATGTGAAAATTGGTTAAGTAACAAAACAACCGATTGATTCGAGGAAACAATCGATTGTTTGTTATGTTTTTATAACAGAAAACAGTTTTGACTTTGACTGAGCTCTAAATGCTTTTAATTCATACGCTCCAGTCATTAAATGCTTTGACCAATCTTTCTAAAGCAATTAAAAGTTTGTTAAGATTTGATTACAAACATCTTCTTTATATATATACAGAAAAACAGATTTGAGTTAGAAGAATCTAAGTGAATTGTGAAAGTTTTTCTAAGAGTTGGAGATTGCTTAGAGTTTTGGTTGATCAAAGTGCTGAGATAGGATTCTCTTGTACTGATTTCAGATTGCTTCTGTAACAAGTGTAATCCTTGTAATTCTGTGAACATTCGTTTGTGCTGTTGCTAAGAAGAGTTGTGTGTTCTTGAGGGGATCAAGATCAGCTTTCTTAGTGTGGTGTGCTGACCAAGGAAAGTGTGTTTCTTGAGGGTGTTCAAGGTCACTTTCTTGGTTGTGTGTAAGTAATCTAGTGTTGATTGCTTAGTGGATTTCCTCAGGGTTTCTGAGAAGACTGGATGTAGCTCTGGGTTGGAGTGAACCAGTATAAACATCTGTGTAAAATCTCTCTATCCCTAACTCTTTAATTTCAGTTTGTTTGTTGTTTGCTGGTATAAACAACCGATTGTTTCAAAGAAACAACCGATTGTTTTCCTGGAAGTACTGTTTTGCTTGCTGTTTTGGCAAACTGAATTGCTTAATCATTTGATTTCTGAAAGATATTCATTCTAGCTTGGAAAAGTTTGCGAAAACCTCTTTAAACAATTCACCCCCCCTCTAGTTTAAAGCCATCTTTTCTAACAGTTTGTTGTGTTTTGTTTTCTTTATCTATGATGATCATGTATTTTACATCAGAAGAGATGAGACTGCAAGTGAGAGAACTCCCCACATATGTGTGTGTGTATATATATATATATATATATATATATATATATATATATATATATATATATATATATATATATATATATATATATATATATGTATATATATTTGTAAATATTATTTTTCCTATGAAGAGAGATGTATTTTGAACTACTATATAAATAATATATGTATATATGTAAATATTTATGTTGAAAATTCACGCACATTATAGATGTGAAAAAAATATAAGGATATTACAATTAGTCATTTTTAATAATAAACTCAAAATGATAAATAACTAATTGACTTGAATATTAAGATTCAAAATTAGAAAATGAATTGAATGCTTCAAAAACTAATTTTGAGAATCTTGAAACCATTTATATATATATATATATATATATATATATATATATATATATATATATATTATAATTATGATGAAACAACTTTAACAATTAATTAATAATATAAAAATTGCAAGTCTTTTACAAAATAAAATACTTTATGTTGTCAAACCTCTTTGCAAAATTTACGTTGAACATGTCAATATACCATTTTGCAATTTTTTCAATTTTTTCAAGTTCTTTTTAGCACCTCATTTCTACTCAATTCTTATGACAATTATATATTTTACACGAAAAACTAATACAACTATATATTTTAAGAACTAAAACATATTACTTGTTTTATTTATATATAGAGAGAGAGCGTAAGTAGTGGCAATACTGTATTTCACATTTTTTTTTAAGATAAAACATAATAAAATAATTAAAAGCTTTTGATGTAATTATTATTAGAATAAAAATAATTTATATATATGCATATAAAATTACATATTAGGTTTAATTTTAAAATTGTTCTTGCCGGTTGACTTGCTGTTGGTCAAACTCTACGATCGCTAGCACCTTCTTCCTCCTCCTTCACTGTAAAATAGTTTGCCTGCAAAAGAAAGAAAGAGAGGCGCCCTCGCGGCCGTGTGCACTCCGACGCTTAAGTCAAAACTAGGGCAATAAACACCAAGTGTATAATAAAAGAGTGTTAGTCTCAAAAACTGCATACCTTCCCCTGGAGCCTTAAGCCCCTTTTATAGGGAGTCATTAGGTTATCTCTTGTAACCAACTTTCCCTGCATGAAACTTTATCTTTAGCAGGAAAATATTTAGTGAGTGAGAGAATGCTGTTATACGTGCGTAATCTTTAACAGCGTATCTTTGTATATTTGGAGTGCTACTACGGCCACCTGCATATCAATGAAATATTACTAGGAACAATATCTTTTATCTCTTAATCCTCTGGCGTGTATGGCGGTAACCTTCTATCTTTAAGCAATTATCTTTATGAGCGAATATCACAACATATTGTTAACCCTCACGTTGCGGGGTCTATCCTTATGATTTAAACTAATCTCCCACGGGCCCTTAAACCCCTCACGTGCCATTACATGCAACTCTAAGGATAAATCTCTTATGCCAAAGCTTAGCGTTTGCCGAGGACTGATCACCCTTCTCTGAGGAGGCACACCGATCACCCTTCTCCGAGGGAACACACCGATGACTGATCACCCTTCCCTGAGGGAACACACTGATGACTGATCACCCTTCTCTGAGGGGAAACCCTGATGACCGATCACCCTTCTCTGAGGGAACACTGATCACCCTTCTCTGAGGGGACACACTGATGACCGATCACCTGCTAATCTAAGCTGCCTGCGAGGTCCACTCCACGTGACTTTGGCCCATGCTGTGGGACCCAGCTGAAGTGGTTCACCCTTTACTATCTGTTCTCGACGACCAAGGTCTGGCCACTACACAAGCCCCCCAGGCTCAAGTTGTGACTTGTCTCAACGAAGAGCTTTACAACTCCCCTGATCGCTATTGGCCCTACCGGGCTGACGAGCTCTCACCTCTTGGCCGACGACCGAGGTCTTGCCACTACATAAATGTTCTTAATTCTGCCCCTTTCCTTCGACGACCATTATCTTGTGTGGGTTGTGCTTGGTGACCGTGCTAACTGATGTGTGCATCTCACCCTTCAATCCACAGCAGAAACCTTTCCTGAGCTAACTTGATGTGGTGCTAACTTTACTTCTTGACTCATGCTGGTTTCCTTGACTGATTAATCTTTGAAGTCCCCCTTCTTGACTGATAAGCTCCAGAATACCTCTTGTTTATACTCTGGCGATGGGAGATTCCTCCTGAGTCGACCTTGGCTGATAAGCTGAGGAGGACCTCTCTCTCTATCGAACTCTCACTCATGTGCCGACGTCCGAGGTTGAGGGAGGACTTAACTGGTGAACCTTGCTGTTCACGTTGGGTGGTCTCACTCGAACGGGAGGTGTTCTTGACAAACCTACATTCCCGCTTACGAGACCTCTAACCCTAATTGGCAGGTTCGATCTTGCCTCAGCCTTGCTGTAAAAAGTCGAGGTAGAGGTCTTGTTTCTCTCGCCTCAGCCTCGCTGTAAGAAGTCGAGGGTGAGGTCTTTTTTCTCTCGCCTCAGCCTCGCTGTAAAAATTCGAGGGTGAGGTCTTTTTTCTCTTGCCGCAACCTCGTTGTAAAAAGTCAAGGGTGAGGTTTTTTTTCTCTCGCCTCAGCCTCGCTGTAAAAAGTCGAGGGTGAGGTCTTTTTCTCTGGCCTCAGCCTCGCTGTACAAAGTCGAGGTAGAGGACTTTTTCTCTGGCCTCATCCTCGCTGTACAAAGTCGAGGGTGAGGACTTTTTCTCTGGCCTCAGCCTCGCTGTACAAAGTCGAGGGTGAGGACTTTCTTCTCTGGTGAACCTTGCTGTTCACGTTGGGTGTTCTCACTCGAAGGGGAGGTGTTCTCGACAAACCTACCTTCCCGCTTACGAGACCTCTAACCCCAAGTGACAGGTTCAATCTCGCCTCAGCCTCGCTGTACAAAGTCGAGGGTGAGGACTTTCTTCTCTGGTGAACCTTGCTGTTCACGTTGGGTGTTCTCACTCGAAGGGGAGGTGTTCTCGACGAACCTACCTTTCCGCTTATGAGACCTCTAACCCCCAAGTGACAGGTTCGATCTGACCTCACATCGCTCACAGGCGAGGAGGATTTCTCTGGGCGAACCCTTCTTTCACATGGAAGTTCTCACTCGAAGTGGAGGTGTTCTTCTACGAACCTACCTCTCCACTCACGAGACCTCTAACCCCAAGTGACAGATTCTAACTGACCTCACAGGCGAGGAGGATTTCTCTGGGCGAACCCTTCTTTCACATGGAAGTTCTCACTCGAAGTGGAGGTGTTCTTCTACGAACCTACCTCTCCACTCACGAGACCTCTAACCCTAAGTGAAAGATTCTAACGGACCTCACAGGCGAGGAGGATTTCTCGCCTCAGCCTCACTGTAAGAAGTCGAGGGAGAGGACTTTCACTGTGAACCATACTATTCTTCCCCTTTCTTTAACAAGGTAGAAAAGGTTCGTTCTTCTCGCCTCGACCTTGCTGTAAAAAGTCAAAGAAGAGGACTTTCGTTGTGAACCATACTATTCTTCCCCTTTCTTTAACAAGGTAGAAGAGGTTCATTTTTCTCGTCTCGACCTTGCTGTAAAAAGTCAAGGAAGAGGACTTTCGCTGTGAACCATACTATTCTTCACCTTTCTTAAACAAGGTAGAAGAGGTTCATTTTCTCGCCTCGACCTTGCTGTAAAAAGTCAAGAAAGAGGACTTTTGCTGTGAACCATACTATTCTTCCCCTTTCTTTAACAAGGTAGAAGAGATTCATTTTTCTCGCCTCGACCTTGCTGTAAAAAGTCAAGGAAGAGGACTTTCGCTGTGAACCATACTATTCTTCACCTTTCTTAAACAAGGTAGAAGAGGTTCATTTTCTCGCCTCGACCTTGCTGTAAAAAGTCAAGAAAGAGGACTTTTACTGAGAAAAGGGTTTCCCATCTGAACCTTGTGATCATTCAGTCAATCTCAAGTCTGTTCTGGGTGACTTCAAAGTCTTTTGAATAACTGACCTCTGACGACCTCCCTTACTTGTGCTGGCGAGTTTGGTCAGTAGGTCTACTGGCACATACTATTCTAATAGCTACATCTACTCCGAGCTAAGTCGTCTCACCATGTGCTAGTGCGAATGAGCACACCTGTTTCAAGTCAATTCATCTCATAGGGCGCCTATACTCGGGTAGCCACATCCACTCCGAGTTAGGTCGTCTTACCCTATGCTCAATCGGATAACTGAAAACACACTGTGAATAATAATGTTAACTAGAACAATGATTGTAGACAGTGAACTAATACACCAAGTAAGTTCCCAGGAAAGAGAGGTGGGTCACCAGCGGACACACTTAAGTACAAAGTCTTTCCTCGCCAGAACTTTCCTAGACATGTACTTTTACACTACTACACTCTATATCCAGTAACAAGAATAATTTCTCTCGTGTGAGAGATCATGATAATAATATCACAATCGATTTAAATGATAACTAAACATTCACGTCATCTTCAGAATAACATGATAACAGATTTACATATATCCATTTTTTGCATAATATGATAAAAGATTGAAGCAATAATATATCTTTTATCTTCAGAATAATATCACAACAGATAAAATATGATATCACAACAGATAAAATATAATATCACAACAGATAAAATATAATATCTCAACAGATAAAATATAATATCGCTACAGATAAAATAGAATATCGCTACCGATAAAATATCTCTTTATCTTTTATCTCTAGAATAATATCACAACAGATAAAATATCTCTTTATCTTTTATCTCTAGAATAATATCACAACAGATAAAATATCTCTTTATCTTTTATCTCTAGAATAATATCACAACAGATAAAATATCTCTTTATCTTTTATCTCCAGAATAATATCACAATAAATAAAATATAATATCTCAACAATATAATATCAAAACAAATAACATATATCTTTATATTTTATCTTCAGAATAATACAACAGATATAATATAATATCACAAGAGATAATATATATCTTTATATTTTATCTTCAGAATAATATCACAACAGATAAAATATCTCTTTATATTCTATCTTTTAGAATAACAAATAAAATATCTCTTTATCTTTTATCTTCAGAATAATACAACAGATATAATATAATATCACAAGAGATAATATATATCTTTATATTTTATCTTCAGAATAATATCACAACAGATAAAATATCGCTTTATATTCTATCTTTTAAAATAACAGATAAAATATCTCTTTATCTTTTATCTTCAGAATAATACAACAGATATAATATAATATCACAAGAGATAATATATATCTTTATATTTTATCTTCAGAATAATATCACAACAGATAAAATATAATATCACAACAGATAATATATATCTTTCTATTTTATCTTCAAAATAATATCACAACAGATAAAATATCTCTTTATATTCTATCTTTTAGAATAACAAATAAAATATCTCTTTATCTTTTATCTTCAGAATAATACAACAGATATAATATAATATCACAAGAGATAATATATATCTTTATATTTTATCTTCAGAATAATATCACAATAGATAAAATATAATATCACAACAGATAATATATATCTTTCTATTTTATCTTCAAAATAATATCACAACAGATAAAATATCTCTTTATATTCTATCTTTTAGAATAACAAATAAAATATCTCTTTATCTTTTATCTTCAGAATAATACAACAGATATAATATAATATCACAAGAGATAATATATATCTTTATATTTTATCTTCAGAATCATATGATAATAGCAATTATATTTTATCTTAATTACCTTTTCTGGACTGACCAACATTTAGGCCAAACTCATGACTTACCCAATAGTCGAGGTTCCGAGCACTCGAGCACTCATGTCTAGCACACAAGCCCCCCCTTCTTACCTGCCACTAGGTAATTGTTTACTCACAGGGTACTCATACTCGAGTGGTCGTATTGACACCGAGTCAGGTTGACTTACTTGTGCATGTTCCAATTCAAGTGAACCACTAAAGCCAAATGCATCATCTTCCAAGAACATATTTATCACACATTGTTTAAAAGAAGGCGTTAAGCAAGAAAACCTTAGCTGAAATGCAATTTGAGGTTTGCCATATCCCAGGCTCGAGGAATGACTTCTCCCTCCAAGGTCTCTAGTTTATACGCTCCTTTCCTAAGCACCATGACTATACGGTGGAGGCTGATGGTGATGGCCCTGGCCATGTTTTCATCAACGAAGGTTGTCCTCGTTCTTTCTACCTGATTTCACACGAAGCCGACCAAACACCCATCGTATGGACTTGACTGGTGAGTCTTGGCTTCTTCGTTTGCTGCTTGGAGGGTTCTCATGGTCTCCATGATTTTCTACAAAGTGGGGGTGTGATCGTCTTCATCTCTTCCAGAAACACCTTGCCTAGTATTCCTCATGTCGTCTGACTTTGCTTCTTCAAAACTGTGGATGGGACCTAGTTTTATCGGGCCCCACGGTGGGCGCCAAATGTTCTTGCCGGTTGACTTGCTGTTGGTCAAACTCTACGATCGCTAGCACCTTCTTCCTCCTCCTTCACTGTAAAATAGCTTGCCTGCAAAAGAAAGAAAGAGAGGCGCCCTCGCGGCCGTGTGCACTCCGACGCTTAAGTCAAAACTAGGGCAATAAACACCAAGTGTATAGTAAAAGAGTGTTAGTCTCAAAAACTGCATACCTTCCCCTGGAGCCTTAAGCCCCTTTTATAGGGAGTCATTAGGTTATCTCTTGTAACCAACTTTCCCTGCATGGAACTTTATCTTTAGCAGGAAAATATTTAGTGAGTGAGAGAATGCTGTTATACGTGCGTAATCTTTAACAGCGTATCTTTGTATATTTGGAGTGCTACTACGGCCACCTGCATATCAATGAAATATTACTAGGAACAATATCTTTTATCTCTTAATCCTCTGGCATGTATGGCGGTAACCTTCTATCTTTAAGCAATTATCTTTATGAGCGAATATCACAACATATTGTTAACCCTCACGTTGCGGGGTCTATCCTTATGATTTAAACTAATCTCCCACGGGCCCTTAAACCCCTCACGTGCCATTACATGCAACTCTAAGGATAAATCTCTTATGCCAAAGCTTAGCGTTTGCCGAGGACTGATCACCCTTCTCTGAGGAGGCACACCGATCACCCTTCTCCGAGGGAACACACCGATGACTGATCACCCTTCCCTGAGGGAACACACTGATGACTGATCACCCTTCTCTGAGGGGAAACCCTGATGACCGATCACCCTTCTCTGAGGGAACACTGATCATCCCTCTCTGAGGGGACACACTGATGACCGATCACCTGCTAATCTAAGCTGCCTGCGAGGTCCACTCCACGTGACTTTGGCCCATGCTGCGGGACCCAGCTGAAGTGGTTCACCCTTTACTATTTGTTCTCGACGACCGAGGTCTGGCCACTACAAAAATATAGTAATCTTAGCAACTTTTCAGCAATATTTTTCATTGTATATTTAGAAAATTGGTCCAAAAATTTCTTATAGAACTCGCTATCAACAAAATTTGTCTTTGCATGAAATTTCTGCAAAGACTAAAATATCAAAGTCCTTTTGCTTTTTGTTTTTTAAAATTTTGATGTGGTTCCCTAACTTTATAACCCAAAAGAAAAGTTAGAATATAAGACAACAATTATGTTGATGATTGATCTCGCCGCGGACTCGAGCGTGGGGAAAATGCCTCGTCACTCCTTCGTCTAGCTTTCTAACTGCTGCGTGTTCTGCAAGGAGGCTCCAGGAACCTTCGTCGGAACTCCGAACGATGCCTGCAAAACACACAGACGGCGCCTCTAGCGGCCGTTGTAGCTCCGACGCTCAAGTCAGGCAACGGGAACACCAAAACTCTCTCTCGGATCTCTCTGTGTGAGACCCGTGTGTGTGTGCCCTCAGTCCTCTTTGATTCGAAATGTAACATCCCGCCAAAATCCAATTCATATTTATAAAATGAAATTAAAGGTAAACAAATATATCGAAGTGAACAAAATTATATATATGTAATGAAGTTTCTCCTCACAGGGAGTTTAATACATAATCGGTCAAGGACTGGATCGTTCTCTCTGACTGACCATCTATTTGAGGATGATATGCCGAGCTCATTCTCAACTTAGTCCCCAAGCAATCTTGTAAAGTCTGCCAAAACCGTGAAGTGAACTTGGGATCTCTATCTGAAACAATGCTGGAAGGCACTCCATGCAACCTCACTATTTCTTTGATGTACAACTGTGCCAACTTAGCCATGGGCATTTTCAGATTCACTGGAAGAAAGTGGGCACTCTTCGTCAACCTATCAATGATGACCCAGATTGCATCGTGACCCTTTACCGATCTGGGTAAATGGGTAACAAAATCCATGGCGATGCTGTCCCACTTCCACTCAGGGATATCCAGTTGCTGTAACAACCCGCCAGGTCTCTGATGCTCTACCTTTGCCTTCTGACACGTCAAGCAGGTAGTAACATACTGGGCGATGTCTCTCTTCATGCCCGACCACCAAAATGACTCCTTCAAGTCATGGTACATCTTGTTCATACCTGGATGTAGGCTAAGACGACTCTTGTGACCTTCCTCTATGATCATCTTCTTCAACTCTGCATTTGCAGGTATGCAAATTCTGCCATTAAATCTCAAGATCCCATCATCGCCCATCACAAAGTCTCTAGCCTGGTCGGTCCCTAGTGACTCCACAGTACGCTTCAGGCTAGGATCCTCCAACTGCTTATCCTTTATCATCCCAAGGAAGTCATTAGTTATAGCCAGCTTACTACAACTAATGTTATTTACGTGAAATTCTACACCAAGGTTTAACTCTCTGAACTGCTCGATCAGTTTCTGCTCTTCCATCATCATGGTGGCTACTTGTATTGATTTTCTACTCAAAGCATCTGCCACTACATTGGCCTTCCCTGGATGATACATGAGTTGAAAATCGTAGTCCTTCAGAAACTCCATCCACCTTCTTTGTCTCATGTTTAGTTCCTTCTGATCGAACAGGTATTTCAGACTCTTATGGTCACTGAACACCTGGAACCGAGCTCCATATAAATAGTGTCTCCAGATCTTCAAGGCAAACACCACAGCCGCCAACTCCAAATCATGAGTAGGGTAGTTCCTCTCATGAACCTTGAGTTGCCTTGAAGCATATGCAACCACTCTTTTCTCTTGCATCAAGACGCATCCCAAACCCTGATGTGAAGCATCACAGTAGACATCAAAAGGTCTTCCTACCTCTGGGATCACCAGCACTGGAGCACTAGTCAACCTTTCCTTTAGTTTCATGAAGCTCTGCTCACATCGGTCGGTCCAAGCAAAAGGTTGGTCCTTGCGGGTCAGCTGTGTTAAAGGAGCCACTACCTTGGAAAAGTCCTCAATAAACCTGTGATAGTAGCCCGCCAAACCCACAAAGCTCCTTATCTCAATGACTGTCTTAGGACGTTCCCACTGCAGCACTGCCTCTACCTTGGCTGGATCCACTGAGATCCCCCGAGCAGATATCACGTGTCCTAAGAAGTTGACCTCCTTCAGCCAGAACTCACACTTAGAGAACTTGGCATAGAGTTGCTTCTCCCTCAGAATCTCCAACACTGTCCTCAGATGTTTTTCATGTTCTTTCTCGGTCCTTGAATAAATGAGTATGTCGTCTATGAAGACTACCACAAACTTATCCAAGAAAGGGTGAAAAATCCTATTCATGTAGTCCATGAACAGAGCTGGAGCATTGGTTACTCCAAACGGCATTACCACATACTCATAATGCCCATACCGAGACCTAAAAGCTGTCTTTTGAACATCTTCAGCTTTTACCAAAATCTGGTGGTACCCCGATCTCAGGTCAATCTTGGAGAACACCGAGGCCCCATGTATTTGATCCATCAAATCGTCAATTCTGGGCAGGGGGTACTTGTTCTTGATGGTCAACTTGTTCAACTGCCTGTAATCTATACACAGCCGAGACCCTCCATCCTTCTTCTTAACTAGGAGCACTGGAGCCCCCCATGGAGATACACTGGGTCTGATGAATTGTTTCTCCAACAACTCTTCCACTTGCTTCTTCAATTCTACCAACTCGGCTAGTGCCATCCTGTAAGGTGCCATTGACACTGGTCCAGCTCCAGGTACCAAATCAATGGAGAATTCTACTTCTCTCTTAGGGGGTAACCCAGGTACCTCTTCTGGAAATACATCCGTGAAGTCTTTCACCACATGTATTCTGCTTACGTCCCCTTCATTCTTCACTTCCAACCGAGCTAGCATCACGAAGCACCTCGCCCCTTTTTCCAACTCCGACCACCCGTGCTGAGCTGATATCACCTCTGACCCTTGAAGGTCTGGAAACGTTATCTTCTGACTACCGCAGTCTATGAGAACGTGATTGGCAGCTAGCCAATCCATTCCCAGGATAACATCCAGGTCCTGAAGAGGTAGGCAGATCAAGTTCACTTTGAATCTGCGTCCCTCTACTATCACTGGACATTCGGGGCAAACTATAGAGGTCAACACCTGTCCTGACGCAGGTGTAGAGACCATTAGTTCGAAAGGTAACTCCTTCACTAGAAGGCCCAACTCGGCTACACACAGGCTTGACACAAAGGAGTGTGTCGCTCCAGAATCAAACAAGGCTTTTACACCTCTACCAGCTATAAAACAAACACCTTGCACGAGGTTACCTGACTGAGACGCTTCTGCTCCTGACATGGCAAACACTCTCCCTGTTGCCTGAGGTCTGCTACCTTCGTTTCTCAACTGCTGAGAACCACTGGGTTGAGTCGCCCCATTCCTGTTAGGGCATTCTCTGGCAACGTGCCCCGTCTTTTGGCAGGTGTAACACCTTTTCTCTGAATTCTTCTTGAAGCACACATTGGATGTGTGTGGTCCACCACAATGGAAACACTTGGGTTTCCAAGGTTGCTGCTGCTGAAACTGGGATGACGTCGTTCCCGCCCGATGTGGTGGAGGTCTCGCATAGGGCTTGCTCTGTGGGTGCTGCACTTTAGCCTTCCCACTAGAAGAACCCCCTGGGTGTGACCTGATCACCCAAGAATCACCCTTTTCCAGGGTCTCCACCATCTTCGCCTTCTCTACTAAGGCGTGAAATTCCCTTATGCACATCGGGGCTATGGTCCTCTTCAGCCCGTGCTTCAGTCCCTCTTCGAACTTCCTACACCTCCAGGCCTCGGAGGTCGCCTGAGTATAGAATCGGGCGAGGTACTCAAACCGAGCAGCATAGGCGTTCACAGACATATCCCCCTGCTCCAACTTTAGGAACTCAGCTTCCCTTGAAAACCTTGCGCTGTCTGGGAAGTATTTCTCCAGGAACCTCACCCTGAAGCTCTCCCAATCCAACACATCCTCTCGGGCCTCCATCATCTGCTGAGCTCCCATTCACCAGAACTCGGCTTCTCCAGATAGCAGATAGGTGGCGAACAATAATTTCTTCTCTTCAGGGCAGGAGGTCGCCCTAAAGATTTTCTCCAACTCCCTGACCCACTGATCTGCCTGATCAGGGGTAGCATTCCCACTGAACTTGGGTGGGTTGTGCCTCATGAACTCGGTCAGTCCCATCTGTTCCTGAGGCTGACCGACGTGGGAATTTGTCTCAGCCGACCGAGCAGCTTCCCAATGGTGCCTTGTAGCTTGATGGTTCTGAGCCATCGCTGCATTCTGTTGTTGGATGGCAGTTGCCATCATCTCAATAGCCTTGGCAATCTGGCTCATCTCTGAAGAAGGTTGGGGAGGGGTAGGAGGTCTACGTGCCATCTTCTTCGTTTCAGATTTTGAAACTATGGGTTTCTATATTCCCTACAGCTACAAGAATGAGATCGATAAGAAATCAATTCATTCAAGAGGTAACATCTAGACCTTACAAAGGTCAGCATCTCAAAGTCATCAAGAATTTGAGCTCATCAACAGAATCATAATACTTATAATCTCAAGCAAAATACCAGAACAGCTACTGGTATACCACCATCAATCCAAACAACCACTTTCAGTCAATTACAAAAACACTCCATAAATGACGTAAATCACACCAGAATTCAATGTATGCTAAACATCAAACCTTTGGAATTAAGATTGAGGATTATCTCGATCCAGTTATGAGTGTGCACCCTCACCACTTTATCAAGACCCTCTCATTCTTAATACTAAGATTTTCAGTTAGGGCATATATTCACTAAAGCACACACAAAATTTCAATACAAAAACGTTTGAAAACTTTTCACTATAGTTTTCATCTAAAACTCAAATAAATTTTATGAGCAGAAGAAACACAATGGATCCACAGCCCTCAGGTCATCCTAAGGACGAACTGCTCTGATACCATTAATGTAACATCCCGCCAAAATCCAATTCATATTTATAAAATGAAATTAAAGGTAAACAAATATATCGAAGTGAACAAAATTATATATATGTAATGAAGTTTCTCCTCACAGGGAGTTTAATACATAATCGGTCAAATTTTCCAAAAACGTAAACAAAATTACAGTAAAAGACAAACAGTCGATCTAGCATCAGAACAGGGCGATCTCCCATCAGAAAAGGGCGATCTCCTATCAGACAACATACAAAGGGTGATCGCCTAACATAAATAAAAACAGGCGATCTCCTTCCGGCGACCACTCACTGATGAGCTCTACTACCTGCAACCTCGTCTGCTCCCGTACAAAAATACACGATCATCACAGGTTTTAGAAAACAGCCACATAACAATACAAAGGGTAAGCTAGATGTTTTAAAAACCTTAAATATGAAACTTTAAATCAAAAGAAAACATGAATCTTCACGCCATTCATAATCCAGATCAGTTTCAACCATCAACATTTCCATATTCCACAAACTCGTCAAGTGTCTATTCGCTACTTTCAATATTCATGGTTCACACGTCAGACTTTCCACTGACTCACAAGATATAGACACATGACTCCACTTCCGGAAGACTCGTGCGTTGACTCAGGCCCAGAGATCTGCACCTATCATACCACACCACTGTGAAATCCACACAGGGTCGCTGTGAAATCCACACAGCCATGCGCATACATAGTCTCAATATCATCATTCTCCCGGTATGACAGGGTTAATTCATATAACAGGCCGAGCTCGTTCTTTTTCACAGGACTCACCCATTCATATGAACCTCCTTCGACTCTCCACAACTGAATAACTTCGTCTATGTGATTCCATTATATCAGCAGAGTCAGGATATCTCCTTCTAGACAAGCCCCTAGTCAATACACATTTCACACAATCTTACACGGTATTTTCTTTCCTGAAAATACTATGCCTTGATCCCACATTCACAACAATCAATACATCATACAACACTGAATGAACGATTTAGTCACAGCAACATTCATTCCACGGTTCAGATTTTCAAATATCACAAGTATTTCGCATTTAAATCTCAAACAGTTTTCCAACAGCACTAAAACAGGGGATTTCGAAAAACAACGCCAAAACCGGCGATCACGTCCAAAACAGGGGATTTCGAAATCTGCATTTAAAACCGGCGATCACGTCGCCCAAACACATAAGAACAGAACATCATGAAAAAGGGGTTTAAAACCGGCGACCACGTCGCCCAAACACATAGAACAGAGCATCACGAAAAAGAATATGAAACCGGCGACCACGTCGCCCTCACTCCAGAAACATCTAATCTACGGCTTTTATTGAAAATAAAGCTAGCTTCCCTTACCTGGACTTGCGCAAAACACTAAGAGCTCCAAAACCCACCGAAGCTTAAAGGTGCCTTAGCTCTGTTTTTGCGTCTGGTTTGTAGAACTTGCAGAGAACCTCCCAGGTGCTCTAAGGGTAGTCGTCGCTCGTCGCACTGGTGCTTGAGGATGCCTGAATCGCAGCGCGAAGGAGAGAAAAGAGAAGGATGAAGGTGAGCTCACTCTTTTACCCTTGAACCACTGAAAACGTTCTTTTTCCTCTCAGAAGTGGGTTTTTGTATCTTAAACCAACTTGCCCCCAAAAGCCGCTGCCACCACCCACTCTGCAGGGAAGTTTGCGTGTACATTTCCCTGAACAGTACGACTACGCGTGCTTCTACGCAGGCTAACACCCTGAGGTCACTATTCTGAACCACCCTTTTTGTCTACGTGTCGCGAGTGTAGTACGTCTCCTGTTGAGAGCCTGGGTCCCACCTCATCTGTGTGAAACTCGACATCGCGCGATAACCTTCCACCGATGACCGCTCGCGCGATGACTATCCACTGATGTCTCATACTGGCGGACGACCGATGTATCTCCCTGGAAGACGACCGATATCTCTCTCTGGGAGACGACCAATGTCTATCCCTGGCGACGCTCGCATGCCTCTCGCGCCCTGGTGATGCCTGCATGCCTCTCGCGCCCTGGCGACGTCCACATGCCTCGCGCCCTGGCGATGCCTGCATGCCTCTCGCGCCCTGGCGATGCCTGCATGCCTCTCGCGCCCTGGCGATGCCTGCATGCCTCTCGCGCCCTGGCGACGTCCACATGCCTCGCGCCCTGGCGATCATGTGTGGTAGGCGACCGGCGATTATGTACTAACCAGGAAATCTTATAGTCTTCTAAGCTACACTTTCCTTCCTTTTTATTTTAAATAAAAACATACTTAGAATTCATTTAAAATATACCCTTTTATTCCAATTTAATTTTACAGGTCCTTACACGAAACTTGAGTGTTCTTGGTTTTGTGTTGTGTATTCTGAGGCAAAGACTGCATACCTGGTTTGGTGTTCTTCTTCCTCATATAACCCGCGTCGCCCCTACTGGCTACCTCTAGGGCCACTTGATTGCTCTGCGCTGCCGTTTCCACTCCCCAGGGCTACCTTGCGTGCCAGCTTTCTTCACTCGAGTGCAAAGTCTGACAGGGGAGGTTGCGTGGGTACCTCTGTACCCCTCGATTTCTGTGCCTATCTGCCCTACCAATTCTCTGGGAACATCTTCACGGTCCACGTGGCAGGCATGCAACCCCACTGGGAGACTTTAACCTTGATGGGTTCTTGTCCCAGCAGGATTCTGCACCTAACTGCGTCTTCTCATCTTCATGCATGGTCGTCTCGCGACTAAGGCCACTCCCTGCCTCTGGGCGCTTTACTGATCACTGGTCACGTTGTTCACATCGCGCGGCCGATGTCACCTCAACACACACCGATGACCGAGGTATCTTTCATCCGGGCCGATGTCCGATGGCGCTTCTTCACGTTGTCGTGCTCTACTTATGGAATCAGGCGAGGTCCTTGAGTAACGTTCTCGTTGGGAGCCTGGGTCCCAGTTTAACACCTGTTGGCAAGGAACCCCCGACGACTGATCACTCTGCATGCACCGATGACTGATCGGTGCTTCATCACTTCTCGCGCTCTTCTTCCAGGCGCTCGTCTAGGAACTGATCTTCTGGTGGTGGTCACTCGGTAGCCGACCACTGATCGCCGTTCTTGAACGATCTCCACCCTGGTTCATCTTCTATCTCATGCCACGTGTTGCTCTGTGACTGGCCCACGTGGTCATCTGCTGCTGACGTCATCGGATACAGATGACCGACCGGATCACAAGCCCCCCAGTCTCGAGCTGCGAACTTGTTTCTCAGCGAAGAGACTAAGTGGTCTTCCAAAGAGAAGAAGGAGCTCGAAGCCGATGTACCTGAGACCATGGCTGCTGGTGCCGAGGCTCTGATAGATGGGTTCCATGGGCTTGCGGCAGGTTCACTACGTCCTGCCAGACTTGGACTCTACCCAACCTAGCCTCCACCATTCAGTGGTCGATGGCAGACTCATTCCTCCTCCTTGAGCTTCTTCCCTTGCCACTTCTCCTTTTGTGTAGTTTCTCTTTCTGCTACAAACTTGTATATAAATCTTTTATGCATAAATTCATGTTGGATGACTGACCTGATGGCGTCTAAATGCTTCGACTGATCGCCCAAGAGCTTGTTTTTGGAAGCTTTCATACTCGGAGCTTTACTACCGACCACCGACTAGCATGTTAGCGCACCACCGATCAGTCACCGCGCTTCAGTTTTCGCATCACTTCTGTGTCACTCCAGCACTAGTTGCATAGAGGGCCCGAACGCCAAGGATGACGCCTGTGTTTTGGGGAATGCTTCTTGATGACCCCTCTTGCCTCAGCCTCGCTGTACTGAGTCGCGGTGAGGACCTTTTATCTCGCCTCAACCTTGCTGTAAAAAGCAGAGGAAGAGGACTTTCTCTATTTCCTTAACCTTGCTGTATGAAGCAGAGGAGAAGGACTTGGTTCTCTTGCCTCAACCTTGCTGTAAGAAGCAGAGGAAGAGGACTTTCTCTCGCCTCAACCTTGCTGTAAAAAGAAGAGGAAGAGGACTTTCTCTGCCTGCACCCCGCTGTACAAAGTCGAGGGTGAGGACTTTCTCCTCTGAGTGGGTGCATGCTCCCAGGGGAGCACCAGGGGTGGCTGTCTAAGCGCACTTGCTAGGCGCATCCCTGCCTGCATGGTATCACCGCACGCCCTTTGAGTGGGCAACTCCTCTTCTTCTGGTTTGGAATCACGCGAGGTGCATGCGTAACGCTCTCGCTGGGAGCCTGGGTCCCAGCTTAACACGTGTTAGCAAGACCCCGATGACCATGCACCGATGAGTGCTCTGCTTCTGGAGTCATGCGAGGTGCATGCGTAACGCTCTCACTGGGAACCTGGGTCCCAGCTTAACACGTGTTAGCAAGACCTCGATGACCTATCTTCTTCTGGAATCATGCGAGGTGCATGCGTAACGTTCTCACTGGGAACCTGGGTCCCAGCTTAACACGTGTTAGCAAGACCCCGATGACCATGCACCGATGAGTGCTCTGCTTCTGGAGTCATGCGAGGTGCATGCGTAACGCTCTCGCTGGGAACCTGGGTCCCAGCTTAACACGTGTTAGCAAGACCCCGATGACCAATCTTCTTCTGGAATCATGCGAGGTGCATGTGTAACGCTCTCGCTGGAAACCTGGGTCCCAGCTTAACATGTGTTAGCAAGACCCCGATGACCATGCACCGACCGAGTGCTCACTCCCGACATGCACCGACGGCTGATCTTGCTTTGGGTGCACCGATGAATGATCGCGCTCCGCTTCTTGGTGCTTTAAACGCGAAGATGATGTCTTGCTTCGGGGAAGAAGAGTTTTTCTTGTTGACCCCTCTTGCTTGCCCCAAGGTCATCAACCTTTAGGTCTGGTTCCTGTTGCCTCCGCCTCGCTGTAAGAAGTCGAGGGTGAGGTCTTTCTCTCGCCTGCACCCCGCTGTACAAAGTCGAGGGTGAGGAGTTTCTTCTCTGAGTGGGTGCATGCTCCCAGGGAAGCACCAGGGGTGGCTGTTTAAACGCACTCGCCAGGCGCATCCCTGCCTGCATGGTATCACCGCACGCCCTTTAAGTGGGCAACTCCTCTTCTTCTGGTTTGGAATCATGCGAGGTGCATGCGTAACGCTCTCGCTGGGAGCCTGGGTCCCAGCTTAACACGTGTTGGCAAGACCCTGATGACCATGCACCGAGGAGTGCTCTGCTTTCAATGCGCTTATCTTAAGGGCTGATCTGTGGGTGGTGGCCACTCGGTAACTGACCACCGATCACCCGTACTTGCACCTGGGGCAAGGAGAACTTTAAACTGGAAAACACGTGCACACTTGGTATACTGAAACCTTTTTTATTGGGTGGCCTCGTTAAAAACCCTCATCAGGGAAAAGAGTGCCCCCTGATCTGCTCAACTATTTACAGTATATACATTGAGTGTGTGTGCAGCGCAAGAACGCATCTACCTTACAACTTAACTGAAGTAGAAGCTTAAGTGTGTAGCGTTCCATGCTCTGGGAATAACTGTTCCGTCCAGAGTCTTTAGCCGACGAGCTTCAATCTCCGACGCCTCAACTACTCTGTGTGGACCTTGGCGATGACCGACCTGGCGAGCACACCATTTTTTCCAGCAACGACGAAAAGCTTTGTCCTTCACTTCAAACTTGTTCGCGCTTCCCAAGCTCTCCATAAGCTCGTTGCTTCCCCTTCGTTACACCATCGCGAGGTGTGTTAAAGCGAACTGACTGGACTTCCTCGAACTTGTGCGGGAAGCTCATGATTTCAAGTGCTTCTCCAATCCCTCTTTCTCCTGCAAACATGCAGAAATCCCACACTACCTGGGGTCTGGCGAAGTTCACAGAAGCGTAACCCTCGTTCATCCACGTCTTGGGATCGACTGGCGGATATACAAAGTTAACAGCTAGAGAACTGGACTCTTCGCCTTTCTCTTTGCAACTTTCTATCGCCGAGCCTAAAGACTCTGCCTCAGCTTCCACCTGAGCTACCTGGGAGCCCCCCCAGTGTAGCATCTTCTATCACCTGATTTCCCCGTGCACAGGGATTTCATGTTGCTGATCACCTGCCTGGGACCCCGAAGCGCGATCACCTTGCGCCTCCCTCAGGTAATCGGTCAGGAAACCTGTCTTCACCAACTCAGTAAGTTGACGCCCCAACGCCAGGCATGTGTGGAGTGTGTGTCCATAAGCTTGATGGAACTCACACCACTCGTCCTTCCTCCTTCCAAGTACCATGTCAGTTTTCTCTGGTACTCGGAGTCTCACAGCCACGGCAGGGATGGCAATCAGCTCTGCCAACTCTATCACGAAATCATACCTAGGGGGTGTGTTGTTCTCCCTTGCACGCCCCCTGGGCTGGTTCTTCCTGGGTGCATACGGACGAGGCCTTCCCTGCGCCTTCCTCTCCTCCTTGGTCTCATACACCCGCACCTACTGCTACTGCTTCCCCTGACCTCCGCGCGGCTTCGTCGGTGCAGTGTTGCCTCTCTTCTCAGAGACCTCTGCCTCTGCTACAATGTGCGCCACCGCGCGTCGCCGTATCTCAGCAAAGGTGGCGGGGTGGCTCCTGATGAGGGATTCACTGAAAGGACCAGGCAGCACGCCTTTCTTGAACGCGTGCACTAACATGTTCTCGTCTTTGCTGGGCAATCTCACCACCTGCGCAGCGAAACGGTTGAGGAAGTCCTTCAGCGACTCCCCCTGGTACTGGCGCACGTCGAACAAATCGTAAGACACCACTGGTGGCACTCTATTGACGATGTACTGCTCCATGAACAGCTTTGAAAACTGATGGAAAGAGGTGATGTGGCCCTCCGGCAGGCTCACGAACCACTCCATAGCTACTCCACTCCGCGTGCTCATAAACATTTTGCAGTACACAGCGTCTGAACCTCCAGACAGCATCATCTGAGTGTGGAAGGCTGTCAAATGTGCTTCTGGGTCTTCCACCCCCGTGAACGACGCCTTCACTCCCACCAGGTTGGGAGGCACCACCGTGTTCATGATCTCGGGGGAGAAAGGCATAGGAAATGCTCTAGGGCGCGACGGTGGCATCGACGTTCTATCTTCGAATACGCGCTCATTCTGCGCCTACAATTCCCTACGCAACTCCTCGTTCACGCGGTTCAGCTCTTCATTTCTGCTATGCGATGCAGTCAGCTCTGCATGCATCTTCTCTTGCTCAGCTCTCGATGCCGCGACATTCTCTTGCAGCGCGCGCATCATCTCTATGACTTGCGCCATGGTAACAGCTCCTTCTTCAGCAGATGGCGCAGGTACCGTTTGTCTGGTTCTTCTACTCATCTGTGCAATTTCTACTCACGTTCTTGTGTATGGGGGCTTCGTTTTACTTCGGACCCCACGGTGGGCGCCAAATGATCTCGCCGCGGACTCGAGCGTGGGGAAAATGCCTCGTCACTCCTTCGTCTAGCTTTCTAACTGCTGCGCGTTCTGCAAGGAGGCTCCAGGAACCTTCGTCGGAACTCCGAACGATGCCTGCAAAACACACAGACGGCGCCTCTAGCGGCCGTTGTAGCTCCGACGCTCAAGTCAGGCAACGGGAACACCAAAACTCTCTCTCGGATCTCTCTGTGTGAGACCCGTGTGTGTGTGCCCTCAGTCCTCTTTGATTCGAAAACTGAGTGTTCTTGGTTTTGTGTTGTGTATTCTGAGACAAAGACTGCATACCTGGTTTGGTGTTCTTCTTCCTCATATAACCCGCGTCGCCCCTACTGGCTACCTCTAAGGCCACTTGATTGCTCTGCGCTGCCGTTTCCACTCCCCAGGGCTACCTTGCGTGCCAGCTTTCTTCACTCGAGTGCAAAGTCTGACAGGGGAGGTTGCGTGGGTACCTCTGTACCCCTCGATTTCTGTGCCTATCTACCCTACCTATTCTCTGGGAACATCTTCACGGTCCACGTGGCAGGCATGCAACCCCACTGGGAGACTTTAACCTTGATGGGTTCTTGTCCCAGCAGGATTCTGCACCTAACTGCGTCTTCTCATCTTCATGCATGGTCGTCTCGCGACTAAGGCCACTCCCTGCCTCTGGGCGCTTTACTGATCACTGGTCACGTTGTTCACATCGCGCGGCCGATGTCACCTCAACACACACCGATGACCGAGGTATCTTTCATCTGGGCCGATGTCCGATGGCGCTTCTTCACGTTGTCGTGCTCTGCTTATGGAATCAGGCGAGGTCCTTGAGTAACGTTCTCGTTGGGAGCCTGGGTCCCAGTTTAACACGTGTTGGCAAGGAACCCCCGACGATTGATCACTCTGCATGCACCGATGACTGATCGGTGCTTCATCACTTCTCGCGCTCTTCTTCCAGGCGCTCGTCTAGGAACTGATCTTCTGGTGGTGGTCACTCGGTAGCTGACCACTGATTGCCGTTCTTGAACGATCTCCACCCTGGTTCATCTGCTATCTCATGCCACGCGTTGCTTTGTGACTGGCCCACGTGGTCATCTGCTGCTGACGTCATCGGATACCGATGACCGACCGAATCAATGATAAATCAATATATATTTTCTTCTTATTATTATTATTATTTATTATTATTTATATATATATATATAAAGCTTTTATGTTAAGTATCATTATGCAACCTGGCATCTCTGCTATGTGGACACCTAAAGTAACAACAATCATCTGCCATCACATGAAAAAAATATTATTAAAAAAAAGAAAAATAAAAGAAAATACATATAAACTATAGGGGGGACTAGACCAAAATTCATATGATAACAAAAACGATACATAAGTAGACTATACCTGTTCATAAAGAATTCTAAGAATAGACAAGACGGAAGCCTATTATACCGATGAAATGATTCTCTATAAATAAATCATAAATTAGTCAACTTATCAGCACACACAATCCCTTCACAAAAAATATGAGTAACCCTAAATCTGATTTTCCCGCAATAATTAACAGAATTACGAAGCATCCACAGAACAATAGTTCTAGCAGTAAGCGGAGCACAAACCAAGGCAAAATCACATTCAAGCCATACATTAGTAAATCTCATCTTTTGAACTTCCTCCAGAGCATATATAATTCCATAAAATTCAGCAACCAGAGCAGTCTAAACATCAAGAAATGCAGAGAAACCCCCAATAAAATACCCCATACTCACACAGAAAATACCTCCACAAGTAGCACCCTAACGACCCCATCAATGTTAATTTTAACCCACCCTAACGAAGGGAACTCCCATCTAATGGGAAGGGAACGAAGAACTTTACCAATACGAGTATTAATACCAAAAAAATTAATCATGTTGAAATCCAACATATCATTCTTCATTGAAGCTTTTGACGAATTTTCCACAAGACAAGTTAAATTTTTAATTACCAAAATATCCCGAGAAACATCAATCTTATCCTCAAATCTAGCTAAATTTCTCATATGCAATATCATCCAAATAGAAAAAGTTATCACATCAAGCTTAAGTAATTTAACCAAAGAACTACCATCATTCTTAATAAAAGAAAGAAAATCTTCCTTATTAGAGAACTAAGGAGTAAGAAAATTTGTTGAACCCAACTCCAAATGTTCAAAGCATTAGAACATTCAAAAAATAAATGTTAAATAGATTCCTCATGTTTTTCATAAAGCGTACACATAGAACATATTTGTAAATCTTTATGCTGAATATGTTGATATATACGAAGCCACCCATGAAAATATTTCCAGAGTACTAGAGGTTTGGAAGGAGGAATATATGAAGACCAAATGAATTTACCCCAACCACATAGAACTCCTGGTTCCAAGAAAAATGTCGTGGCTGATTTAAAAGTGAAACAACCAGACTCATCTAAAATCCAATTAGGAATATCTTGTGCCTCTGTAACCATGATATAAATATAAAAATGAGGCATCTGCGGTAAAAAAAAAAGGGAATATTTCAATCATAACCAATCCAAAACTGAGAGACTATATCTGAAATGCTAACACCATCATATAGCCCTGCAATATTAGCTAAAGAAGTAGTAGAACACCATTTATCATTCTGAAAATTAATAAAAGTACCTATACCAACAATCCAAGAAGTATTATCAAGTATAGTAGCATAAAACTACTTAATTACAGGCCAAAGAGATGAGAATCGATAAACCATTCAAAGCTTGTATTTTGATTTAAGAACTCTGGCTTTTAGGAGAAAAGACCAAGGCTTGTTACTATAAGCAAAGTTCCAAGCAAGCTTAAGAAAATACGCATTATTTTCATGATGAAGATTAATAATCTTCAAACCTCTATTCTCAAGAGAAGAACAAATCATAGCCCAATTAACTGTAGCTATACCTTTTTTCAGAATAACTCCAGTCCAAATAAAATTTCTACATCACTGCTCACCTTTCTTAAGAAGGGAAACAAGCCATTTATACATATTAAAGCTATAAGTTAGAAATTCAGTAATCACTATATTAACAAACTGAATCTGACCCATCAAGCTAAGAGATTTACCTTTCCAAGATGCTAACTTCAATTTGACTTTATCAGTCAAAGGTTGAAGAAATCGACACTTTAGAGCAACAACAAAAATAGGCACTCCTAAATAAGTAAAAGGTAAACAACCATGGCTACAAGAAAGAAGACATTGAATTTTGGTGACAAATCTTGCAGAATAATCCATGGTGCAAAAACTACTCTTAGAATTCTTAACATATTGACCCAAAAAAATCTCCATATATTTAAAAAAAAAAAACACTCAAATTTCTAGGAGAGTTATTATCTGCCCTATAGAAGAAAAAAAATATGTCAACAGTATTAAAGTAAAAGAAAAAATAGAGTGAATCCCTTGTGTATATTGAACACATAGGGTTATGTTTATATAGGAAAAGAAACATATAGGCTAAGCCCATTACATAAATATGAAATATCTAACAATATCTATAATATATCATAATATCTAATAATATCTAATTATATATAATAATATCTAACACTCCCCTCAAGCTGGTGCATATAGATCATATGTATCCAGCTTGTTACAAATGTAATCAATCCTAGGCCCTCGTAAGGATTTAGTATCTGCTAATTGATTATTTGAATTAACAAACTTAGTCTTGATATCTCTTGATATAATCTTTTCTTAAATGACAATCAACCTCAATATGTTTGGTCCTTTCATGAAAAACTAGATTTGAGCTAATATGAAGAGCAGCCTGATTATCACATATAAGTGTCATTTGAGTGACCTTTCCAAATTGCAATTCTTTAAGTAACTGTTTAAGCCAAATAAGCTTACAAGTAGTCAAGACCATAGCTCTATATTCTTCTTTTGCACTAGATCTTGCTACAACACTTTGTTTCTTGCTCTTCCAAGAGATCAAGTTATCACCAATGGAGACGCAATAACCGGAAATTAATCTTCTATCAAATGGAGATCCTGCCCAATCAGCATCTGAATAATAAACAACTTTAGTATGGTTATTATCACCATATAACAAACCTTTTCCAGGAGAGTATTTCATGTATTTCAGTATACGAATGACTTCATTCCAATGATCTTCACATGGAGAATTAAGAAATTGACTCACCACACTAACTAGAAAGGAAATATCAAGACGAGTAACAGTGAGATAGTTCAATTTTCCAACCAATCTTCTATACTTCTCAAGATCTGAAAGAGGTTCCCCCTTATTGGGTAGAAGTTTGACATTGGGATCCACGAGAGTATCATCAGATTCGAATTCACCAACCCAATTTCCTCCAAAATATCCTATGCATATTTTCTTTGAAAGATAACAATACCAGTATTGGATTATGCTACCTCAATCCTCAAGAAATATCTGAGTTTGCTAAGATCTTTGGTCTGAAAGAGTTGACAAAGGTGTTGTTTTACTTATGAGATGCCACGGTGATCACTGCCTGTAAAAACAATGTCATCAACATATACTACAAGATAGATGCACCCAGCACTTGAGTGACAATAAAAAACTAAATGATCTGCTTCACTGTGAGTCATACCAAACTGTTGAACAACATTGCTAAATTTTCCAGACCAAGCCCTAGGAGACTACTTAAGGCCATATAAGGATTCGCGATGATGACATACCAATCCAGAAGACTCCCCCTGAGCAACAAAACCGGAAGGTTGCTCCATATAAATTTCTTCCTGCATATCCCTATTAAGAAAGGCATTTTTGAAATCCAGTTGATAAAGAGGCCATTGTTGAAAAGCAGCCATGGCTATGAATAAGCGAACATAAGTCATCTTTGCCACTAGAGAAAAAGTATCACCATAGTCTAAACCAAAAATTTGGGTATAAACCTTAGCCACAAGATGAGCTTTGAGACTATCAATAGTACCATCAGCACCAACTTTGATAGCAAAAATCCACCTGCAACCACAACAGATTTCCTATATGGTAAAGGAATAAGTTCCCAATTTCCACTATTCTGAAGCGCATTCATTTCATCATGTTGAACAAAAGCTTTGATGACTCCAAATCCAAGTGAATTCCTTGAAGATTGGTTGAAGGCTTAGTTGTTGCTTGTGTGTGTGATTTCTGGGTAGTTTGATTTTGTAATCCACTCTTGGTTTAGATCCAAATCTGATTTAAATCAGAATCTTTATAAAAAAAATGTTTTATAAAGAAGTTGAAAAACAACCTGTTGTTTTATCATTTCAATCGGTTGTTTTATACTTAGTGGTTTTTGAAAAAGGTTTGACTTTGGTTGACTTTGTCGTCAAACCAATTCAATCGGTTGTTTCGAAAAATCAACCAGTTGATTTTTGAAAATGCATAACAAAATTTAGTTAGGATTGCTAAATTTGCTTTAAATGTTTTAAAACTGAATTGGCTCCTGCTTTCAATGTTTTTAAAAAACCTTTGGAGTATAAATAAGTTTTTTTATGCTCCTAAGGCAAGAAGAACTGATAGAGATCAAGCTCTAGTGGACATGGAGGCCAATCAACAAGATCAAGAAGAGGTAGAGGCGCAAATAGAGGACGCCCATGGAGGTCAAAGCCCACCTCAAAGGCTTACAAGAAGCATGTTCAAAGCTTTAGGAGCTAGGGAACAATTATTTTCTCTTTTTGTAATTTCTTTGGTTGAAGGTGCTTAGAGGGAAACATTAGAAACCTCTATTGTTATAGCATCTTTTAGTCTTTAGTTAGGAGTCTTAGGGGGGGTGTATTAGTAGATAGGTGTAGAAGTAAATAAGGAGGTGCCAAAGTAAGAGAAGGATCACACCTTCCTCATGCTTTGTTTTTGGCGCCAATTTAGGAGGCAGATTTTTGAATTTGTGCAGCTTGCATTTCAGCACCTTAGGCTATAAATAGAGGTGCTCTCTTTGTATTTTTCAGATTGGAATTATATAGAAAAGAAACTCTACTCAAATTTTGAGAGAACATTGGAGAGCTTTGAGCCTTCTTCTCTAGTCTTATCTTGAAGGATCCATGGTGTCCTCAAGTGCCGCCAGCACACTCATCTAGGAGCATCCATCACTTCTAGTGGCGTGTTCATACCAATCTACATCCATTTTCATAAGTTTTCTATTCTCCTTCCTTTCTTCTCTTTAATTGTTCATGTTTTGAGTTGGTTTTCTTGAGTTTTTGGTTCTGTTTTCAGTTTTCCAGCAACTATTCTTTCTTTTATTTGTTTTGATCGGTTCATTTCTGTTTTCCTTCAATTCTTTTCGGTTCAATTGATAGTAAATGGATCTTCCATGTGAGTTTGGTTTGTGGTGCAAGATTTGGTGAGTTCTTGAAATATAGAACATTGATCCTCTTCTATAAAAGTGCCTAATCTTTGCCAACTCAAGTTGATTCCATAGAATATCAAAGAATCATGTTATTGTGGCTAGTGGAATCACATCATGTGGTATCATGAGTCTTACAAATTGAGCTAATTGATTTCAAGCCTTCAAAGGTTTACTTCATGTTTTGGATTTTCTCAAGAGTGGAATACGATACTGTTGTGTAATCTTTGTTTTTCATTTTGATTTGGTGTGATCTATCCTTTTTCTTTCTCTTGCATTTCTAGAATATTTGTTGTGTGCAGATTCAGAGGGTGTTCTGAATTCTATGTGGTGTTTGCCAAAGGAAGTGAGTGTTCTTGAGGGGTTCAAGATCACTTCTTTGGTGTGTGTGGTGTTTATAATATGTGATTGATTGCATAGTGGAATACCCAGTGGTTTCTGGGAACTGGATGTAGCTCTTGGTGTAAGAGTGAACCAGTATAAATCCTCTTGCGTGATTCTCTCTTTCTCTGCACTCTGATATACCTGTTTTAAGTTGTTTTTATTAACTGCTGATAAAAACAACCGGTTGAATCGCATAAACAATAGGTTGATTTTCTAGAAATCAACTAAAACAACATTTTGATTTGTAATTCTTGGTTTCTTAGTTTGTGATTCTTCATTGGCTTTCATTATACCTTCAAAGTTTGCGAAAATATTTTATAAACAATTCAACCCCCTCTTGTTTAAGGCCATAAATTCTAACAATTGGTATCAGAGCTAGGTTCTTGAAAGTCATTCAAGTTTGATCCTAAAAACCTTTATTCAATGGCTAATAAACTACCCTTTGAGAAGGGTGCTTCTATCAATAGACCACCTCTGTTCTATTGTGTAAATTACCAGTTTTGGAAGGTACGAATGAAAATCTTTGATGAATCAATTGACAAAGGAATTTGGGATGCAATCCAAAATGGTTCTTTTGTTCCTATGCTTGAAAATGACAAAGTGATTTTTGAAAACCCTTGGTCCTAATGGACTGAGCAAGAAAGCAAAAAGACTCAATATGATTGTATTTCAAAGAATATAATTACATCTTCTTTAAGTTCTGATGAGTTTTTCAGGGTCTCTAAATGTGAATCTGCAAAAGAAATGTGGGATACTCTTGAAGTGACTCATGAAGGTACAAATGATGTAAAGAAGGCAAGGAAGCATACTCTCATCCAAGAGTATGAAATGTTTAGGATGCAAAAAGGAGAAACAATTGTTGAAGTGCAGCGATTTACTCATATTGTAAATCATCCTATGAGTCTTGGAAAAACTTTTGATAAAGAGGAGTTAAATATCAAGATTCTCAAATGTCTTGATAAATCATGGCAACCAAAGGTTACGGCTATCTCAGAATCCAAAAGATTTGACATCTTTGACTATGACCTTTTTATTTAGGAAGCTTAGAGAGCTTGAGTTGGAAATGAACTAGCTCTATGTTCAAGAAAATGAGGACAAGCACATGAGGAACATTGCTCTAAAGGCAGCTAGGCACAAGACAAGCCAAGAATTTAGTGATGAATGTGAGGAAGACACTTTTAGCTTGCTATCCAAGAAATTCAACAAGTTCTTGAAGAAGAAACGCAACAAGGATCACAATCATGACAGGTATGGCAACCAAAATCCCAATGATTTCAATGCTAAGAAATATACATGCTTTGGGTGTGGTGAGCAGGGACATATAAAGGTTGAATGTCCTAATAAGGAAAGAAAAGAGAAAAGGCCAAGCAAGAACTTTGAAAAGAAAGGCAAACCAAAATGGCCTACATTGCTTAGGATGACAATGATCTGTCTTCATCAAGCTCCTCTTCTAGTGAAGAAGAAGAAGCCAATCTGTGTCTTATGGCCAAAGGAGAAGATGACATAAGTAGTCCAAGTTTCTACACCTCTATTAATGTTGAAATTTATAGCCAACTTCTTGAGGCCTTCAAGGAAACTCATGAAGAAGCTAATAGATTGGCTCTTTTGAATAACCGGTTGAAAGGCTTGAATAATTGGCTTGAAAATAGAGTCAAAACACTGGAAGAAGAGTTGAAAAATGAAAAAATTGATTTTGAAAATCTGGATTTGATTTATAAGAACTCTTCTTACAAGTGTGACTCAAGTGTTTGTGAAAATTGCAAATCTTTTGAAAAGCAGGTTCACTATCTTGTGAAAACTGTGGATAAACTCTCAAAAGGGAAATTAAACTTTGAGACTGTCTTGGCATCTCAAAAGTGTGTTTTTAGAAACTCTGGTTCAGGCTTTTATCCACAGAGTAAGAAGATTGGAATTTCAAAGCCTTATTCAACTGTGCCAGAAAAACAACCGATTGAAAAATCAAAACAACTAGTTTTTACATGCTTCTATTGTATGAAAAGGGGCCATTTTGTAAAATTAGGAAATTTTTTGTTCCTAAAGGTGTTATGAAGTGGATTCCTAAGAATTCAAAGGTTTCCCATGATCAAATTAATGCAAATGGACCTAAATTTGTAAGGGGACCAAATCTTGTTGCTTCATTTTGTTTCTTGTAGGAATTCTTGATGGAAAAACAAGAACATGTGGTACCGGGATAGTGGCTGCTCCAAAAACATGACAAGAGATAAATCAAAATTTATCAAGATCATCCTCAAGCAAGAAGGACATGTGACTTATGGAGACAACAATAGAGGAAGGATTCTTGGGAGAGTCACTATTGGTGACAAGAACAACTTCTTGGTTCATGATGTCCTCTATGTGAAAGGTCTCAAGCATAGTCTACTCAGCATTAGTTAGCTATGTGACAAAGGTTATCAAGTAACCTTCAAGCCCAATTCTTGTGAGATACGTCTACCACAGTCACATGAAGTATTGATGAATGGTAAAAGAGTTAACAATGTTTATCTTTTAGATATCTCTTATCCTACATCCATTGGTTGTCTTCTATCTAAGCATGAAGAATCATGGCTATGGCATAGAAGAATAGCTAATATTCATATGCATCATTTGAATAAATTGATATCTAAGGATCTTGTGGTAGGACTACCTAAGCTCAAGTTCGAGAAAGATCATGTATGTAAAGCATGCCAAAAGGGAAAGCAAACTAAACATTCTTTTAAACTAAAAATTGTGGTTTCTACCTCAAAACCTCTTGAGCCACTTAACATGGATTTATTTCATCCTTTAAGAACTATGAGCCTTGGTGAAAATTACTCTGCACTTCTTATTGTTCATGACTTTTCCAGGTTCACATGGACATTGTTCTTGGAATTAAAGAGTGATGCATTTCCAACCTTCAAGAAACTTGCCAAGAGACTGCAAAACACTTGTTGTAGCAACATAGGTGCAATCCGAAGTGATCATGGAGGGGAGTTTCAAAATTAGAAATTCAACTCCTTTTGTGAACAGCTGGGAATTTTTCATAACTTCTCTGCTCCAAGAACTCCTCAACAGAATGGAATGGTGGAAAGGAAGAACAGATCCCTTGAAGAGCTTGCTAGAACCATGTAGAGTGAGTCCTCCTTACCAAAATATTTTTTGGGTTGAAGCTATAAGATCCTTATGCTATGTGATGAATAGAGTGCTTATAAGGCCAATCTTGAAGAAGACTCCATATGAACTATTCAATGGAAGGAAGCCTAACATTAGTCATCTAAAAGTGTTTGGATACAAATGCTTCATTCTCAATAATGGGAAAGAAAATATGCGCAAGTTTGATAAGAAAGCTAATAATGGTATTTTCATTGGCTATTCTTCAACTATCCATGCTTATAGGGTTTACAATAAAAGGCTCATGACTGTGGATGAGTCTATTCATGTTGTTTTTTATGAGACTAACTGTGCAGAACAGGAATCTTTGAAGAATTATGCAAAAGAAGATTAGAAAAACATCATTCTGCAGAAGCTGAAATCCTGTCCAAAAAAACAACTGATTGATTCTGCGAAACAACCGGTTGAAATTATGCAACAGGATGAGTTACCCAAAGAATGGAGAATTCCTAGGGATCTTTCTGTGGATAATATAATTGGGCAGATTCAGACGGGAGTCTCCACTCGAAGTACAGTCTCAAACTACTGCAGGCACATGGTGAGCCTAAGTCAATTGGTGAAGCTCTAAAGGATGAAAGTTGGGTTGCTGCAATGCATGATGAGCTGCATCAATTTACAAGAAATGATGTGTGGTTTCTGGTTCCTAAAAATAGACCAGATGAACATCATTAGAACCAAGTGAGTGTTCATAAACAAGCTAGATGAATCAGGTGTGATTACAAAAAACAAAACAAGATTGGTTGCTAAAGGATATAATCAAGAGGAAGAGATAGATTATAATGAAACATTTGCACTAGCGGCTAGATTGGAAGATGTGAGATTGCTGCTTGCCTTTGCTTGCATGAGTGGATTCAAACTATTTAAGATGGATGTGAAGAGTGCCTTTCTCAATGGAGTTATCAATTAGGAAACCTATGTTTCTTAACCACCCAGTTTTCAAGATCATTAACATCTCAACCATGTATACTATTAGAATATATGGCCTTAAAAAAGAGGGGGGTGAATTGTTTAAGAAAAATTTTCTTAAACAAGAAACTTAGTGCAAAATTATAGATAAAGAGATCAAGTTAGCCAAGAATATATTCTGTTTTAAGTGAAATATAGAAAAACAATCGATTGTTTCGAAGAAACACTCGGTTGTTTATATCAGTAGATATTTAAAACAACTTAAAACAACAGTTAAAAGAGTTAGGGATGAGAGAAAAGCACCCCAACAGTTTTATACTGGTTCACCCTACTCACAAGGGCTACATCCAGTTCCCAAAAAACCACTGGGTACCACTATGCAATCAATCACAGACCACACACCAAAGTAGTGACCTTGAACCCCTCAAGAAACACACTACCTTTGGCAAACCTCACCACAGAATTCAGAACCCCTCTGAATCTGCACTTACAACCTTTTACAGAAATACAGTAATCAAGGAAGAGAGAACAGGATACACCTGGGAATTACAAAGCTTCAAGATCATAAAATACAACCCAGTCCTATTCCACACACTTGAAAATCCAAAGCTTGAATGAATCTTGAAAATACTTAGTCAAATCTCACTTTGATTTCTCAAAACTGTTTCTTACATTTTAGAAACTTCTAACCAACTTTATATGGACCAACAGAATGGTCAAAAGCATTTAAAACAAGAGCGTTTTCAGTTGGAAATCATTTAATAAAGATTCAATTCAAAAACACAAAGCTGTTAGGATTTTCACAATAGACAATCGATTGTTTTATCGAGACAATCGATTGTTTTGGCTTTAACAACCTAGTCAACCAAGCCAAACACTTTTCAACCTTTTCAAAAACCTTCTAAGTATAAAACAATCGGTTGTTTCGACAAAACAACAGGTTGTTTTTCACTTAGTTGAAAAAGATTCCATTTTAAAAAGGCTTTTAATTCAAACTTGTTTTGGATTCAAACAAGGTGTGGATTACATAAAATCTACCCTTGTTCCCACCCATACATAGTAGCAACTCCAACCATCATCAAACACATAGGATTTGGATTCTTCAAAGCTCTTGGTCATCCTTGATCAACATATACAAGCTGAAAAAAGCCTTGTATAGGCTTAAGCAAGCTCCAAGGCAATGGTATGAAAGGCTAAGTAATTTTCTCTTGTCCAATGGCTATGAGAGAGGAAAGATTGACAAGACTCTCTTTTTCAAGAAGTCAAATTCTGAAATTATCTTGGTGCAAATCTTTGTTGATGACATCATTTTTAGAGCTACAAATAATTGTCTATGTGAAGAGTTTGTGGCAGCCATGCAGGGGGAGTTTGAAATTTCAATGATGGGAGAACTTTCATTCTTTCTTGGACTACAAGTCAAACAATCAAAAGAAGGCATCTTTCTAAGTCAAACTAAGTATTGCAAAGAGATTCTTAAGAAGTTTGAGATGGAAAACTACAAAGAAGCCACAACACCAATGTCTACAAGTTGTTATATGGATGCTGATTTGGCTGGAACTGCTGTAGATCAAACAAAATTCAGAGGTTTAATTGGTTCCTTGCTTTAGCTCACTGCTAGCAAGCCAGACATTATGTTTGCAATGTGTATTTGTGCAAGATTTCAATTCAATCCCAAGGAATCTCATTTTAAAGCTGCAAAACGGATTCTCAAGTATCTCAAGGGCACAACCACTGTTGGTCTATGGTATCCTTCTCACTCTCCTATACATTTAGTTGGATATTCTGATTCAAATTTTGCAGGGTGTAAGCTAGACCGAAAAAGCACAAGTGGGACTTGTCATCTTCTTGACTCAAGTCTTATTTCTTGGCATAGTAAGAAGCAAGTTTGTGTGGCCCTTTCAACTGCAAAAGCTAAATACATAGTTTCTGGAAGCTGTTGTGCACAGATTCTTTGGCTCAAACAGCAGCTAGAAGATTTTGGGTTGAAAGTTAGCAAGGTACCTTTGATGTGTGACAACACAAGTGCAATTAATCTTACCAAGAATTCGATTCAGCACTAAAGAGCGAAACACATTGAGATCCGTCATCATTTTATAAGAGATCATGTAAGCAATGGAGATTGGGAGGTACAATTCATTGAAATAGCAAAGCAACTTGCAGATATTTTCACAAAACCTCTACCAAAAGACAGGTTTTTATTTTTGAGAAATGAGTTAGGGATACTTGATTCTTAAAATCTCTTTTAAATTCTATTTTTATCCTTTCTTTCATACTATTTGTGAAGACAAATAGGGGGAGAATTGTGTGGTTCATGTGTTGTATTGTTGCTACTACACTCTAATTTTATTGTGTTTTATCTAGTTTGTATTGTTCTTGTTAAAGTTGTTGCACATCACAGTTTTTACTATTTTCTAAGTGATTTTCTATGCAGTTCTGCACTAGTATATGCAGTTATGCGTATTGCTTGATATCCTATTGTTTTCTATGTCTTGTATTTGCATAAAATTGTTTTGCAGGTGTTGTGCCAAAATCAAACAGAACAACACAAGCAACCAGGGGTTTGTCTTCATCAAATAGGGGGAGATTGTTGAACAAAGGCTTTGATGACTCCAAATCCAAGTGGATTCCTTGAAGATTGGTTGAAGGCTTAGTTGTTGCTTGTGTGTGTGGGTTCTAGATAGTTTGATTTTGTAATCCACTCTTGGTTTAGATCCAAATCTGATTTAAATCAAAACCCTTTTAAAAAAGAGTGTTTTATAAAGAAGTGGAAAAAAAACCTGTTGTTTTATCATTTCAATCTGTTGCTTTACACTTAGTGGTTTTTGAAAAAGGTTTGACTCTATTTGACTTTGGTTGAATTTGTTGTCAAACCAATTCAATCAGTTCTTTCAACAAATCAACCGATTGATTTTTTAAAAATGCATAACAGAATTTAGTTAGGATTTCCAAATCTGCTTTAAAGTTTTAAAACTAAATTGGCTCCTACTTTAAATGTTTTTAACAAACATTTGGAGTATAAATAAGTTGTTTTACACTCCTAAGGCAAGAAGAAGAGTTTTGAAAATTCAGATTGAGCTAATTGATTTCAAGCTTTCAAATGTTTACTTCAAGTTTTGGATTTTCTCAAGAGTAGAATAGGATATTGTTATGTAATCTTTGTTTTTCATTCTGATCAGGTGTGATCTATCCTTTTTCTTTCTCTTGTATTTCTGGAATATTTGTTGTGTGCAGATTCAGAGGGTATTCTGAATTCTATGTGGTGTTTGCCAAAGGAAGTGAGTGTTCTTGAGGGGTTCAAGATCACTTCTTTGGTGTGTGTGGTGTTTGTAATTTGTGATTGATTGCATAGTGGAATACCTAGTGATTTCTAGGGACTGGATGTAGCTCTTGGTGTAAGAGTGAACCAATATAAATCCTCTTATGTGATTCTCTCTTTCTCTGCACTCTGATATACCTGTTTTAAGTTGTTTTTATTAATTGCTAATAAAAACAACCGGTTGAATCACATAAACAACCGGTTGATTTTCTGGAAATCAACTAAAACGACATTTTGCTTTGTAATTCTTGGTTTCTTAGTTTGTCATTCTTCATTGGCTTTCATTATACCTTCAAAGTTTACGAAAATATTTTATAAAAAATTCACCCCCCCTTCTTGTTTAAGGCTATAAATTCTAACACATCAAGATTGCCTTACACCAACCAGGATGAGCTAAGGCATCACCTACAGATTTTGGAATGGATACAGAAGAAATAGACGAAAGGCAGGTATAAAAGGGTTGAGATAGTCTATGGTAAAACTCAAAGCAATATAATGTGGAAAGGGATTAGGGTAGAACGTATACCTTTACAAATAGCAATAGGAAGATCGGGTTCAATTGTCGGATGTTCAACTGTCGAAGCCAGAGGGGGATGAGGTGTTGGCACTAGAAGAGAGTCATCTGATGGACGATGAGACATCTGACGACGACTATACACTTGAAAAGTTGGTGGTCGTGGTGAATCTTTAGGTACATTAGGCACAACAAGAGGAATATTAACTTAATTAGATGAAGACATAGAAGGAGAAGGACAAGACTTAAAGTAAAGGGAAGATTCACTGAAGGTGACATCTGCTGAAATAAAATAACGATTTAGAGAATGTAAGAAACATTTATATCCTTTTTGTGATCTAGTGAAACCTAAAAAGACACATTTGTGTGACTTAGGAGATAACTTATCAAGACTGAGACTAAAATTATGAACAAAGCATGTGGATCCAAAAACTTTGGGAGGTAAAGAGTGGAGAGGGTCATGTGGAAATAAAATAGAATGAGGAATTTTGTCATCTAAAATTGAAGATGTCATGTGATTAATGAGATAACATGCACTGAGAACAGCATCACCCCTAAAATGCTGAGGAACATCACCATGGATTAAAATAGTACAAGTTGTTTTAACAAGATGTCTATTCTTGCACTTAGCCACCCCATTTTGTTGAGGTGTATAAGCACATGAAGTTTGATAAAGAATACCATGAGAAGCCATAACATTTTTATAAGAATGAGAAAGATATTCACCTCCATTATCACTGCACAAAATTCGAATGGAAATTCCAAATTGATTTTTAATTTCATTATAAAATATTTGAAATATAGAAAACAACTCAGAACGATTTTTCATTAAAAACACCCAAGTACATCGTGAATAATCATCAATAAAAGTAACAAAATACTGAAATCCTGAATTAGACTTAATATGACTTGGTCCCCAAATGTCAGAGTGAACTAAGTCAAAAGGAGATGAAGCACGTTGTCAGACACTACTAGGAAAAGAACTACGAATGTGTTTCCCTAACGGACACGACTCACAATAAACTAGATATATTAGACAAACTTGGAACAAGCTGTTGCATCTTGGCAAGACTAGGATGACCCAACCGAGCATGAATGAGAGATGGAGAATCCATAATTGCGCCAACATGTACAGAGATTTGTAGGTGATAAAGTCCATGTGACTCACATCCGGTGTCAATCATCCATCTCGAACCCCGGTCCTGTAAAGAAACAAAATCTTTGGTAAAAGAAATAACACAATCAAGGGAATGAGTGAGACGAATAATGGATAATAAGTTAAATAGAGACCTAAGGACATAAAGAACATTATCAATAGATAAAGAAGGAAAAGGATTAATAGTACCAACACCATGTGATGGTACCCTATATCCATTGGCCATGGTAATCGAAGGTAAATAACCCATAGTAGATAGGGAAGAGAAAAAATATTGATTACCAGTAATGTGATTAGTGGCACCTGAATCTAGAACCCAAGGGCCAAGGGAAGTAGAGCGAGTGAGGCCAACTAAAGATGTACCTGAATGTGCAACAAAAACAGTGGAACTAGGGTTCTAACAATCCTCATACCATTTAAGAAATTCATTGAAAATAGCAGGCTGGCCTAGGGTATCAATTGAAGTATGGTCCACAGTAGTAGGTTGCACAGGAGCAGTTTGGACAACCGCAACAGATTTAGGAGGGTGGCCATTAAGGTATAACATCTGTCAATTTTGTGGCCAAGTTTGCCGCAATGGTCACACTTGTGATGCCCTTTGCCCGACTTGTGAGGGCGAGTACAATCATTATGATGTGAGACTAAAGCAGAAGAATCATCAACATGAGACATTATATCAGTGGTGTGTTTACCTAGCACACGCAGAATGGTAGAACAAGTGGAAGTAAAATTGAGCATGATAGGAGATCCCAAAATTTGATCACGAACATGAGAATAATCATCATGAAGGCCATGTAAACCCAATAACATGAAGAAATTGGATCTTTGTTCTAGTTCTTAAGATGGAGTGGGGGCAAGAGGAAATAACTCATTAAAATCATGAAAAAGAGCATGAAGTTTACCAAGATATTCTGCCATTGTACCATCAAGATGTTTAGGAACAACAACTGTGAGGAGATTTTGACACACCATAAAGACATTGAGTATCATTGGTGTATAATAATTTTGCTTGTTCCCAAACTTCTGAACTTGTGTCATAGGTACGAAAGTTTTGTTTTAAAGATGATTGAATGGTAGATTTGATAACAATGCATAATTGAGCATCAATTTTTAACCAACGGGAAACCTCATTTTCCACAACATTGGAACGGGTAAGATTATCAACATAACCTTAACTCTTAAGTCATAATTTAATATCTGAGGCCCAAGTGTCATAATTGGTTCCATCCAATTTGTCAATGGAGAGATGAACATTGACATAATTAGTATAAATAGATGGATCCGACATAATGGCAGCGAAAGTAGCCACGGTGGTAGTGGAAGCGAAAGAGGGAACGGAAGAAGCCATAGAGGATAAGGACAAATCCAGTCACCGGCAATTGGCGGCAACAGTAAAAATGAAGGCTACAGCAGTGATTCCGGCAGTGCCTCCGGCAAGATTCTAGTGGGATCTCCAGCAAGATTCCGACGGCGGCTCCGACAAGATTCCAGCAGTGGTGGCGGCTCCAACGAGGTGGTGGGGCGGTGGCTGGAAAATTCCAATAAACAATGGGTTCACCAATAAAAATTGAACCCTAACCATATGTTCTAGATACCATATTAAACTCCGCCATAAATCAAATTGTTATCCATTTACATGAAAAATCGTTTTCAGATATTAGATTAATAGTCGCTAAATTTAAAGAACTAGTAAGTAAAACAATTAAAAATTTAAATTTAAATTCAAACTAATTAAATTTTGGTCTTTAATTTTGGAAACAATTTAATAATTAATTTAGAAACTTATTTAATGAAAATCAGATCTGATTTAAATATTAATAATATTGAAATTATAAAATAATTTATAAATTCGTGTATATAATCACTGAATATTTTGTATTTCTATAACAGTTTTTATTTAATGAACTTTTTTAGTGATTATTCATAAATAAATAAAAAAATCACTATCTATATCTACCTAAATATTTTGTATTTTTTCAATAAAGTTGTTATATTCTGTTTGATTATCATAATTAATTTTTAAAATCTCTCTTATAAATTCTGAAACTTATGGAAGTCGTTTCATATATTTAGGATCTAAACTTTCGAAAGTCTATTTATTACAAAAATCTAGAATAAAACTTTCGAAGGTCTAACAGTAGACTTACAAAAAAATATATAACTGATAGAATTCCAGAAGTTTAATTGTGGAATATACAAGTTTATATAATTTTAATTTTAACATCTATCATAATTAGACTTTTGGAAGTTTAATTTCAAAATCAGAATTTGAATTCTGGAATAATGAAACCAGAAACCACACTATTCACAAAAAGGGAGGGTGTTAAAAGCAATTACTTTTGTTGGACTCGTAGGCCTGTGTGCTCTCCCTGCATTTTATGGTTATTTCCGCTTTTTCTTTCTGCAGCCTCATAATTTTTAAAATAACCATAATTTTCATAATTAACTTTCTGAAACACATGAAATAAATTCAGGAAGAAGCTTTTTAATAATAAAATTTTCAAAAAAAAAACATTCAGAATATATATATATATATATATATATATATATATATATATATATATATATATATATATATACATTTCGAAATGAGTTTTTTATACATGTTTATCAGATAAGTTTTGGAGAACACATAAATTACATTCTGAAACGAGCTTTCTAAAACGAATTTTTCAGAATAATTTATCGAACAAGCTTTGTTAAACGTAAATAATAACTTCTGGTTCAAGCTTTCGGGAACAGGTATTTTTTCAGAGCGAGCTGTCTCTTATTCTTCCTCTCAAACAGTGCAGTGGAGAATGGAAATGCAACGTTATTATGCTAGTAAGAGTGGCGTGGTGCAGTGAGAGAAGACACTTTAATCTTTTAGTTAGTATAAGATGGAGTTAGTAATAATTGGAGTGCAGGAAGTAAAAGCTATTTATTTTGGTTATTCAACCTTTTTGGGCCTCGATGAGGAGTTTTCTATTCACACTCTTCCAAAGAAGTTGGTTCAAGCACACCAATTCACAACATTTACTAATTCAATTAACGAATAATTCCGATATCTGATAATTTTTCAATTTTACTTTAAATTGATATTAATATTTTTGAATCGATAATTCAAAAACAATATAATTCACCATGATTTCCTCCTTAAGGCTTTGTGTTTGTTTACAAACATTCTTTGCAAAATTTTAAGATAAGGAAACGTAAATTTGTTTTAATAGTTAATTAAAACATGTTATCTGAGGATAAAATAAAATATGTACGAGTCCGTCTCAATACCATCTTTGTTCTGACGTGTAAATTATAAAATAATTAAATTATAATAATATATATATATGGTTAAATATTTTTTTATTCATGTATGAAATTGATTTTTGTTTTTAGTTTGTAATATAAAAATTATTGAAATTAATTCTTTTGTATATAGACTTGGTTCAATTTAAGGTTTTATTTTATCAACTCAATGGAACATCAATCTGAAATCAAACAATAACCAATTTTAAAAAATTTGACAAAAAAACTAATAATTTTACATACAGAATAACTAAGTCCAACCATTTTCATATTAAAATTACCTAGATAATTTAAAGTTTGAAATAAAGATGAAAACCAATTTCATGTTGTAATATGTAACATCCCGCCAAGACCTCTTTTCATAATTATAAAATGAAAATAAAGGTAAACAAATATATTGAAGTGAACATAATTATATATATGTAATGAAGTTTCTCCTCACAGGGAGTTTAATACATAATCGGTTAGTTTTCCAAAAACTTAAACAAAATACAGTAAAATAGAAAGACAGGCGATCTCCTAACAGAACAAGGCGATCTCCTATCAGAAAACGGCGATCTCCTATCAGAAAACAGAAAAAGGGTGATCGCCCAACAGAAATAGAAACAGGCGATCTCCTTCCGGCGACCACTCACTGAAGAGCTCTACTTCCTGCAACGTGATCTGCTCCCGTATAAATTATACACGATCATCACAGTTTTAAGAAAAAGCCAAACACAACACCAAAAACACAGGGTAAGCTAGATATTTGAAAGAGAGTTGAGATATGAAACTTTAAAATCAAGATAGAACAAATTGAAGACACCCACGTAAAAACTATCAATTTTCTCATTCCCTTTACATGACCATCAAGAAATCACACATTTCACAATTTCTTCAAGAGTCTTTCAATTCACAAAATTCATCAAGTGTCTATCAATTTCAAAGTTTCTCATTTCTTACGTCAGACTTCCACTGATTCAACACACATAGACACATACCACACCACTGTAAAGTCCACACAGGACAGCTAGTAAAGTCCACACAGGACAGCTAATGAAGTCCACACAGGACAGCAAGTAAAGTCCACACAGGACAGCAACTAAAGTCCACACAGGACAGCAACTAAAGTCCACACAGGTCAGCTAGTAAAGTCCACACAGGACAGCAAGTAAAGTCCACACAAGACAGCAAGTAAAGTCCACACAGGTCAGCTAGTAAAGTCTACACAGGTCAGCAAGTAAAGTCCACACAAGACAGCAAGTAAAGTTAACACAGGACAGCAAGTAAAGTCCACACAGGACAGCAAGTAAAGTCCACACAGGACAGCTAAAGATCATCAATTCACCCAATGCACCATACAACACTTAAATGAACGATTCCGACCACAGCAACAATCGTATCAAGGTTCAGATTTTCGAATATCACATTTAAATCTCAAATAGTTTCAAACAACACAAAAACAGGGGAGTTCGAAAAACAACGCCAAAATCGGCGATCTCGTCCAAAACAGGGGATTATACAATAACAGTTGAAAACCGGCGACCACGTCGCCCCATCATCTCAATCATCTAATATAAGGTTTTCGTTGGAAAATAAGGCTAGCTTCCCTTACCTGGACTTGCGCCAAAACACCAAGAGTTCCAAAACCCACCGAGCTTAAAGGTGCCTTAGCTCTGTTTTAGCGTCCGGTCTGGAGAACTTGCAGAGAACCTCCCAGGTGCTCTAAGGGCAGTCGTCGCTCGTCGCACTGGTGCTTGAGGATGCCTGAATCGCAGCGCGAAGGAGAGAAAAGAGAAGGATGAAGGTAACTCACTCTTTCACTCTTGAACCACTGCAACGTTCTTTTCCTCTCAGAAGTGGGTTTTTGAATCTTAAACCAACTTGTCCACAAAAGCCGCTGCCACCACCCACTCTGCAGGGAAGTTTGCGTGTACGCTTCCCTGAATAGTACGACTATGCGTGCCTCTGCGCAAGCCAACACTCTGATGTCACTATTCTGAACCACCCTTTTTGTCTACGTGTCGCGCGTGCAGGACGTCTCATGCTGGGAGCCTGGGTCCCACCTTATCTGCGTGAAACTCGACATCGCGCGATAACCTTCCACCGATGACCTCTCGCGCGATGACTATCCACCGATGACTTATCCTGGCGGACAACCAATGTCTCTCCCTGAAAAACGACCGATGTGTCCCTCATCCTGGCAATGACCGTCTGTCTCTCATACCGGCGATGACTGATGTGCCTCATCCCGGTGATGACTGATTCCTCTTCCTGACGGACGACTGATGTCTCACCCTGGAGGACCACCGATGTCTCACCTTGGCAGACAACCGATGTCTCACCCTGAAGGACCACCGATGTCTCACCCTGGCAGACCACCGATGTTTCACCCTGAAGGACCACCGATGTCTCACCCTGGCAGACCACCGATGTGTCTCCCATCCTGATTGATGACCGATGTTCCTCTCATCCTGTTGGCGATCTCTTATCGCCCTTGTATGTGCCGAGAACACATCGCCTTACTCTGTTCACCGATGTCACATCGTCACACCTTGCTGAAGGTTCTTCATCCCGCTATGTTACGTCCAAGGTATCACCTCCACATGGCTTGGTGACGTCGGTAGCTTCACATTTCCAATAATAGATCAGCACTACACCTCGTGCGCCCATGCATGCGACACTAAGGACGATTTCTTATGCTCCAGCATAGAGCTTCGCATGTACAATGTATCTAAAGCTTAACCCACACCTTGATACGCGTGGTTTTTGGAACCCACTATGGTTGATCCAGTATCCTGACCACATACTGAGTGCACTTCCGGCGATCATGTGCACCATAGGCGATTGGCGATCATGTCTCCTCTAGGCGACAGGCGATTATGTGCCAGAGAAATCGGAGATCGCCTCCGTCTTCAATAATGACGATCTCGTAGAAGACTTCTTAGCTACACTTTTCTTCCTTTACTCTTCTTGATCCACATGTCAGCCGACCGAACTCTACCAGCTGACCCCAGACCTTGGGCGATGTCCGATGTCTGACTACAACGAAACTTCTATTACCAACTCTTTGTATTTTAAATAATAACATCCTCTGAAATTATTTAAATCTAACACTTTTATTCCAATTAAAGTTTCTAGGTCCTTACATAATACATAGACAAAAAAATATATTTAATCGATATTGTTAAAAAATATTAAATGTTCATTTTGTATCAGAAAGTTTATTTGTATTTTTTAATGAGTTTGGTATAATTCTCAATTTATTTGTTTATTTATTTATTTAATGAATTTTTTTTTATGACAAATAAGTGTTTTAAGGTTTGAAATATCAACCAGATGTGATAATGATGTCTAACATAAATTTATTAAAAAATATTAAATATTAATTTTTACAATATATAAAATATCTTTCATATTTTTTGCATACTATTATTATATATAAAGGTATTGGCTAAACCCAATTATTATTCCAGATACAAGCTAATAAATTTTACGTGGATAAGTTTAGGAGCTGGTCACTTAAATGTTGAAAAAAAAGAGTGAGGCAAATTTTATTCATATTTATTTAATAAAGTTTTAATAATCTACTATCTAAGTCTATTATTTAATTATTATAGTTTATAAGTATCAGGTATAACTTCTAATGTAAACTATCAATCTAATAATTGGAAGAGGTTGTGAATATAATATTTAATGGGACAATTGCTATTCTATAATGTGAACTGATATGAATTCTTATATTATAATATTTATTACGAATAGACATCAATTATCTCGCCACATAATCTGGGTCAATTTATATGTGAATTTAATGTTTAGTTCTCATTTTCTTTTTTTTCTTTTTTTTCTTCGTCCAAATTATACCATTACACTCTGCATACTAAGAAAAAAAATTATAGCATCATTTTCTTCCATTTCTTTAAAATTCTCTCTAATACACTTTCTTGTTTTTATTTTCACGCTAACGTTTTTAATTGTTTCAAAATATTATACTAACATCTTTTACACATTATATTAATTTTCTTAATATTTAGAAAATAGAAATACACAATGCACATCTCTAAGGAAATTTATTTCAAACATTTAAAAAAAATATGAAAACTCAATAACCCTTAGAGGCATGAATATAATTTGGAAAAAATAAATTACATTAAAATCTTCTCAACTTTATCATGTTTTCTCTCATAATTCTTTAGTTTTATTTTTTTCACAAAATCCTCATACTATATTTATATCTAGGTATAATTACATTATTTGCCCCTACATTTAAGGTCAATATTCAATTTAGTATAGTGATTTTAAAAAAAAATCAATTTGGTCCCTATGTTTTTTAAAATTTATCCAAATTGGTCTTTTCCGTTAAGTCTCAACTTCTGGTATCAAGTATTGCTTATGTGACAGAGAGAGAAGCTTATGTGACAGAGAGAAGCTTATGTGACAGAGAGAAGGGCATATGTGGCAGAGAGATGTGGGTTTCTCTTTCTCTTTCAACCCTACCTTCAAGCTCACGAACACACAGGTTCTCACTGTCGCCGTCAATCCCCGTCATCCCCATCGTCTTCACTCCCTGCCTCATCTTCAGTCACACCCGCTCTGCCGCTGGCAACCGATTCCACTTCTCCTTCAACGTGACTTTGTCCTCATTCATGAGTCTGCGTATAACAGGGTCGTCGGTGGTGGTGACTTTGAAGAAGTTTCGATTCTTGAAACGTTTGAGGCGACGTTCATTTTTGGGGGTGATGCGATCATATGAACGATTGTAGTATTCGAGAGCACCGCAGAGGAGAAGGTCTTTAGGCTCAAGAACAATGAAGGAGAGCTTAGAGAACATGGAGAACGGGATCTGGTCGTGCATGTTCCATTCCGGTTGGATATCCATAGAGGATTTGAAAACTGGGGCTTCACGGCGCATCACATTAGGGTTTGAGCGGTTCATGTGGTATAGCCTATCGCGACGCGCGCATTTCTTCTCCTGTTCAAGTTTTTGTGCCTCGACCTCCTCAGTGCGGCGTTGTGGAAGCTGGTGCTACTGCTTGAAACGCCACTTAGGAGAACTGGAATCGGCACGGAGCAGGTGCGGCTGAAGGCGATGCAAGGAGTGAGGACGGTGGGGATGACAGAGAGTGACGGCGACGACGAGAACCTGGGCATTTGTGAGCTTGAAGACAGGGTTGAAAGAGAAAGAGAAACACACATCTCTCTGCCACATAAGTCCTTCTCTCTGCCACATAAGCCCCTCTCTCTGCTAGATAAGCAACACTTGACGCCGTAAGCTGAGACTTAATGGAAATGACCAATTTGGATACATTAAAAATATAGGGACCAAATTGATTTTTTTTTTGAAAAACCACTGTACTAAATTGAATATTAACCCTAAATGTAGAGACGAATAAGGTAATTATATCTTATATCTACAATGGTTTCTAAATTAATTTTTATTATTGTTAAATAGTTTCTAAATTGGTATCTAATTAGCTACAAATGTTTTAACTACCAATTATTTAGATTCTAAATTTGGTAACAAAAATTTTGGTAGCTAATTAGATAACAATTTAGAAATTATTTAACAATAATAGAAATTAATTTAGAAACCAATTTTTTTTTTTAATTTCTAAAATGGTCTCTAATTTAGTCAATATAGCAACTAATTATTTTTTGTCTCTAAAATTAGTTTCTATTCAATGATTTTCTTGTAGTGAATACAAATAATTTGATCCCTTTGTGATTATTCGACTAGTTCCTAAATTTTACAACATGTCTTTAAAATGAGTTATTCAAATGATCTCAAATAATTTCAAACCCACACTTAGGACAAAGTGAAAGTTCATACCACATCTTGAATAATTTGTTGTTAATCTCATACCATGCAATATTTCATCCCATGCCGATTATTAGATATATAAAGTTTGATGAATAAAAAAAAACTATAAATAAGTTATAATAGTTTTTTATTTTATTAAAAGTTTAATCTATTTAGAAATCTTTCCTCTAAATTATCTTTACTCTTTAGAAACATGGATTATGAAGTTATTTGTTTTTTAAACTAATTATAACTTCAAGGAATTCGCAACTAATAAATTTAGTCTCAATGATTTTTTTAAAAGTAAGTATACATTTTTGGTTTAATCAAAGGAAAATGTTGTTTTTATAAATATTAGTGTGAATTTTATCTATTTACTTAGTAATTGCTGAAATATACACTTGCAAAAACATATTACTAAGTAAGGATAGTTAATTAAGTACATTTATTCGTGCATGTATTGAACTAGATGAGTGTAACGTATTGTTGTTAGAATATAATTATATGTACCTACATTTTGGAGAATACTAATATTAATATGGACTTTAAAAAGAAATTATAATCATTTTTAAGTGTGTAATTAAAATGAGGTATACATGGAAATAATTGGTATTTTAAGGATGGTAACACATAAGTATTATGTGGCTCTAGACATATAACATTCAAGTGATAGACTACCGCTTCAGCACTATACAATTACAACATGCATTGAGTGTCATTGCTTGAGAGACAAAGTGTCTTCCTCAAGTAACAACTTGTGGTTTCAGCAAGGGAGACGCAAAAATAATTCTCTCTCTTCTATAAGACTTAACGCTCATGCGACAAGTGATTGTTCAAACATTAATGTGTAACTATAATGTATGATGTGCTTTGTGGAACACATTAGACCATGCAAACATGTAACTTTGCTTAAATGATAATGAGTCACTCAAGTGTTTAAGAAATAAGTACTTTATGTTTTTAAAAATTGTTAGATTATAGAAACGTCTTTTGGTTTAAGTGTTATTTTGATGCTTCGGAAAAAGGAAAATGTGATATCACTTATGTCATGAGAGGTGATTTACGCAAAGAAAGAATATGTTTTTTTTATATATATTTCTAATCTATAAAACATATTTTATATATATATATATATGTACTGTGCAGAAGAGCTTGTCACCTTGGTCCAAGTATTTGGACAGGTCAGCTCGGTGTTTAAGCCTTGGAGGTGAGTCATGAACTCGGCCCACAAAAAAGTTAATTAAGATAAAAGATAAAAAGATATTTATTTCTTGTTATAATACGCATGTTAGTTAAATGTTAATTAAAAGTTGTTGAGAATAAAAGAGTAAGCACTCGAGAATAATGGTGCACATGTGAACAAAATGTTTTCCTGTTGTTAGCACCTGAAGATAAGTGGTGCCCGTTAACAGGTGGTTTTTCTGTCATGATTAAATGTTCTTCTGTTGAGATTACATTCTCGTTAGAAAAAGTTGTTGATGAGATATCTATAAAAGGGATTTGAAACCCCCGATAAAGGTACGTTGTTTCTAAATACTTAAAACTAAAACTGATTTGATATCTTGAGTGTTCTTACTGACTTGATCGTTAGAGTGTAATCAACAAGTAGAGTCCCTCTGTCAAACGAAGCTGAGTTCCAGAACTGCAAGAGAAGACAGATCAGAAACGGAATTCTACATCCAATCCAACTAAGGTCAACCGGCAAGAACAATATATATATATATATATATATATATATATATATATATATATATTTGTTTTTTTTTTTTCTGGTGAATTACAACCACCAATCTAAAACTTTATATGCTGGCTCTACAACATTTCACTTCACTGGAATTTAAAAAAGCAATCCATGAGATAATACAACTATGGATATCAATTTTTCAGAACAACAAAGCTAAAAGAAATCGCACCAAAACGGCCATGATTTAAACTTGATTCTGTGAAAACTGTACACATAGGCATGTAGGGTGAATGATATGATGTGAACGTATAAAGACAAGTCTAAGTCACAAAACATGACTATAGGGAAGCATCTCATCCATTCCATTTGAAGATCCATTTTGCCCCACCATGATATATTTAACCAGAATGCATTCAAGAAGGAATAAGCTTTTCTTCATCCCAGCTATAATATTGTTTTGACAATGACAAGGGTCACCAACAAATAAGACAATAGGCAAAGGCATGTAACTATTTGTGGCTTTAAAGTGTACTAACAAACAAAAGTAGTGTTCATGTTAGGAATGTTGCAATCACGCCAAGTTTGGCCCATCAAAACAAAGTTCAGTGTCTCTCCTTTTCCCTCTCTAAGAAAAGGGAGGCCAAATACCAAAGTACATGCTTACTTGGAAGCCACTTTTCTTTAGGGTACGTGTAATGCATGTATGGTGAAGATTGTGCCTACAAAGTTACTTTGTTTAAGAGCACTAGCTAGTTATGTCTAATAAGTTGTACTATAATGAGTTGTACTAAATCTACAATTTGGTTTTGGTTTCGGCTTTGTTAGTGTGTGCAAATTTGGCTCAGCATATCTGTGGTCGCATGCAATGTGTAATAATTCAAAACAGAAAAAGCAAAAAGGAAAAGCTATAAAAGTAACTCACCAGATTGTGTGTCCTGATTAATTAATTGATTAATTAGCATTGGTTTAGGCAAGAGTTCTCAAAATACGATTCTAAACATGATAACAACCAATCAAAGTACTGAAGATCGATCTTTTGTTTCACAACAATAGAACTAATTTGTATGTTTTAGGTCAAAACTATCAAATGTATGTTGCACTGATCGAAGTTCTTAGGATTTGTATATTTTCGTTTTTTATGTGCTTTTTTTGTGCTCAAAATTTAAAAAATGGGAAGTGTTCTAAAATTCTTGGTTAAAATCTGAAAAGTGCAGGTTGGGAGCTTGAGGAGTTGTTGGTTTGTGTGATTTTATTAAATGTAGTGGGGACCTTCAATTGGGCTCACAATTTTGGCATCTTGTTCGTAAATATTTTGAATTTGGATAATCTTCTCTCTACCTCTTTTTCTTTTATCTTTCTTTTCCATCATTGTAAGCTTTGGTGTTCTTGGATCTAGATCTTTACTCACTTTTTTAACCAATAAAACTCACACCAAATCAACATAATTGGCTTTCAAAGAGATCATGTTCCCAATTCTTGTAATTGTGTAATTATTGCTTGCAGTTTTTTTTACCACAAGTAACTCCCTGGCCTATTATACAGCATTTATAATAGTATTTAGTTTTATTTAATGTAGAAACTTTTAAATTTATTCTTAGAGTTATTATATATTATTTTAGTTTACTTTTTGTTTTAAAATATTCATCTTATAAAATTCATATTTTAATTTTTTATTTAATTATGCTTTTGAAACAAAAAATATTTTTTATTTTTATAATTTAAAATTTTATTTAAGATCAATGATCTTAAATTTTATATCATATTATATGTGAATGGTATTATAAAATAAGATTTAAATTTTAAATTTATTATTTAGATATGCTTCCTGACGTGACTGAAAAAATAAGTTTAGTGTTTATTTTAGAAATTGTAGAGACTGAAAAAATTTGACTAAAAATTGATGTTTTAATAAATATTGTAATATAAAATTAATGATGTACAAAATTTATGTGAAACTAATTTAAAAGTCGGTTGAATTTGTAGAAAATTAATAAACATTAATTTTAACCCTTTTTTTATAAAGAAAACTAAAAATTAATATATTTTTACTTTTAAACTTATTATTATTGATAATTATATATTATTAAATTTTCAATTCAAGAATGAGAAATATACTTTTATATACAAAAAGGTTTAATCTTCTGCATAAAACAAAAAAAAATAATACAAAATAAAATAAAATTAGGTTTAGAATGTGTTCCCCTTATTCTTCCTTTGAACTCTGTCTAAAAGTTTATTTTCTTCATGAATTTCAGATCTAAATTTTATACTAGATATTCTCTTTCAATCCTTCTTAATATTATTTATTTTCGCACATACTTTTTTTCCAATTTTGTTTCAGATTTTTGTTTTTTATCTTTTTAATTTTTTTGTTTGTTTTAGATATGTGGTTTAGATTTTTATTAACTAAGTCTGACATAATTGAATCTATTGTGAGAGATACTGTAGAATATTTGGAGGAAATTTATTCTAAATTAATTAAGAATTGTAAAGGATTATTTTTTAGAAAATCTGAAGAATGTCTTTGTAAAAGATTTGATTGAATTTGAAATTTGTTTTGGTCTAGGAAAACTATCTAATGAATTATCTAGTCCTTTGTAATCATAATTTTCCAGACTTCAAAATACTTTAATTCTTCATGACACATAATTCACGCATATAATTAGAAAAAAAAAGTGAAAAAATATGCTTAAAATCTAAATTTAACCAATAATCTTAATTAAGATTTAATTAGATAAATCTTATTTAAATAAGTAAATTTATTCTCAATCACCGTATAAGAAAATCAATATTTCCTAAATGTAAATAAAAATGTACTCGTATATAAATATTTGAGCTTTTATCATCACAAAATATGATATTATATTTTTGTTAATATTATCTTATATATTTTTAATTATTAAAATAATTGTATTTAATACCGGTTTCTCTTTCAACCATTAAATTTTAAGTCAGTACATTGACCTATTCTTAAAGTGCATGTAAAAGTTGTACACTCGACTTAATTCAATTATAAATAAAAAATTGTGAACTCAAATATAGCTCCATTTTCTAAACTGTTTCTACCTTACTTAATATCATTTCAAAAGTGCATTAACAAATGTAGTTTAAAAGATAACGACATTTTTGTGATAATGTCATATGGTTTCTTAGTAGAAAACACTATTATATATTTTATATTAAAAAAAAAACTATACCAATTATTTACATACATCAACATGGTATGCAAGTTTTATATTATAATTTTTACTTCTAATTGTTTTAAAATACTTTATATAAATAGTTTTGATGTTGGTGTATATTTTTATATGTATAAATTATGTTTAATATCTTTTAAAGATAAATTATGTTTGATATTTTTTAAAGATAAATTATATAGTGATAAAGTTACATTAAAGCATAACAAAACAATCACTAATATAATTTAGAGGTAAATCCCAATCTCTTCCATTTGAATAACAAAATAATTGTTCTCTTCCCTTCTACCACTAAACCATGTAAAATAATTGTTCTCTTCCCTTCTACCACTAAACCATGTGTAGTTAATAGAAAAGGAAGAAGAGTTTATTCTTAAGCATAGCCCTACTTTAAAAATGAGATGATAACTTTCTAATTAACTTGATTATCAATTAAAATAGATTTGGATGAACTTTTTTATAAGTTAATGTAAAAGAGAAAAATAAAAAGTTAAAATTCATAAGTTTATACCAAAAACTTCTGTGTCTTCATTTTATACTGATAGTCCCTTTTAAGGGTCATAAAAGGGTCATGGGCCTTACAATTTTTAAAGAGAAAAAAAATCTTAATTCTTAATCTGTAAATAAAGCATAATAATGGCAGACATTAAAAAATGCTTCATGGAAGTATCCTATTATAAAATCTTTCATCCAAATGGATTGTTTTTTGGGTCTTGTGCTTGTGTAGGGACACACTCTAACATTACTATCCATCCCAGAAGACACTTTGTCCTCAAAGTGGAGCCTCGGGGTCAACTGGACCATTGGAGAGTAATTGGGCTAGGGTTGGACCAATTGAGCATTTGTTTGGTTGTGGGCTGGGATGTCTTTGTAGTGATGCAAGGGTGCAGCAAGAAGTTGGGTCGCGGAAAGCATTTTGGGCTTGTTATGGACGGATGGGTTGCTAGAGTTGGCATGGGACGCTGCTTGCACATTAGGGTTTGGGGAAGGAGGCGCCACTTGAACATTAGAGTTTGGGGAAGGGGTCATCGCTTGCACATTAGGGTTTGGAGTGGGATGAGTTAAGTGTTGGTGGATAGATGGAGTTAGTGGATTCTATAGAAAAAGGGGGGTGCTTTTCGAGTGACCCTTTGAATGGTCTGAGGAGCGAGACATGGAAGATGAGGTGGACGTGAGTTGACTTTCGTAGTTGGAGCTCGTACGCGATGACGCTGACGCGGCAGAGGACCTTTTACGAGCTTGAAAAATGCGGGCCCAACTTTTTAGTTTGAGTGCATAAGTGTTGCCGGTAGGGTTGGAGGCAAACCCACACCTAGTCGCTAGGGTCAAAGCTACGATCGGTGCGATGGTGATTTGCTTGGTCACACATTTGTTGTCATGTGCATCACAAATTCTCCTTGAGTTTGTGGAGAATGAGGGTATGCTCTGACAGTATCTCGAGAATGGTGGCACCTGCGTTTGGAACATGCAACATGTCGACGATGGTGAGTGGCTATCGACCGTACACCACGTGGAACGGGGAGGTTCCTATAACCGAAGGGTGAGTGGTATTGTGCAATAATTCTGCCAGATGAAGATATTGATACCACTTGCTAGGTTGGGTCCCCACGAAGCATCTCAAGTAGGCTTCTAATTCGTGGTTAAGCACCTCCGTTTGGTCATTAGTTTGGGGATGGTATGACAAACTGAATTTTAATGTGGTTCCTTGTGCTTTGAACAATTGTTGCAAAAAAGTACTGACAAACAAAGGGTCTTTGTCTATTACAATGGTTCTAGGTAGTCCATGGAGGCAACATATCTCAACCGAAAAAATGCTTGGCTAGTGGTTCTGTCGTGAAGTGGGTGGGAAAAGCTATTTGTTGAATCAAGGCTTTGATGAACCCAGAATCTTAAAGATTTTGTGATGAGCTTGGTTGCTGAAGTTGTTGTTATAGTTTAGCCCTTTTTAGTGTGTTTTAGAATTTGTAAGTTCACTCTTGGATCATAAACTTAAGTTGAACAATCTGTTTTTAAAAGAGAAAATGTGTTTTTGAAAACTATGATAAAACAACCGGTTATAATCTCGGTTTAACCGATTGTTCTAATCATGGACTGTTTGAGGGGTTTTCAAACTAACTTCATAAACAGCTGTAACTAATTCAACCGGTTATCTCGATATTTTAGTCGGTTGAAATTTGATTTTCAAACTGTTTTTTGAAAATCAGTTATGGCCAATTACAGCTGGCTCTTTAACGGTTTTAGCTTGTCCTTAACGGGCTCCTTCTGAAGTCTTATATATTGAGACTCTCTCCTCTCTTTGAGAACAACGAAATACACAAATCTTTTATAAAAATCAGAGAGAGAGATTTGAAAGTCTATGTTGAGAAAGTTTTGCAAAGAAAGTCTTCAAGATTGCTCAATAGCTTCTGTTCTGATCAAGAAGTGCTTTTAGAATTCGTGATTCAGGTATACTCTATTCCTAATTCATTTCTTGTATTTGTTCAATTGTAATAGGGAGTGAAAACAGTTAATCTGCGAAAGCAGAGAGCTGTTCTAGTTTGGTTTGTATTACAAAGGTTGTGTGTGTGTGATCTTGAGTAAGAAGATCTTATCTTTGTAATTGTAAAAACTTGTAATTTGTTGTGCATTACAAATAGTGGATTGCCCAGTGTGGTTTTGGGAAATGGATGTAGCTATGAAGGGAGTGAACCAGTATAATTGATTTGTGTAAATCTCTCTCCTGTATAAACTGTTTGATATTTTCTGATTCTGTCATAAACAATCAGTTAAAATTCTGCTGTGTTAATTGATTGAACTTGTTCTTATTCTCTGTGCTCATAAACAACCGGTTAATACAAAATATCAATCGGTTATATTTCTGCTGATTACATTGCTTACATCTTGGTTCTTGCTTCTATAACATAAACAACCGGTTAAATCGAAATTTTAACAGGTTAAAATTCTGTTCACAGCTTTATTAATCTTGTTTCGTCTTATCTCCTTAATCTTTCTTTCTATAATTTGATAAAGAACTTCATTCTTAGTTTGGATTTGCGAAAATTTTCGAAAAACAATTCACCCCCCTCTTGTTCTAAGCCATTTATTTTAACACTATGAAGTACACATACTTTGTGAGTCTGTCGCAAATGACCCAAATGACTGAATGGTTGGTTAAAACTAGTAAGTGGGTAATAAAATCCATTGATATATCTTCCCATACTTGTTTTGGAATTGGTAATGGTTGGAGTAATCCCTGAGTTTTGGTTGGCATGTATTTAATCTTTTGACATGTGGAGCATTCTTGAACAAAACGGTGGACATCTTTGGTCCATTTTAGCCAATAGAATGAGGAAACGATGCACTTTAGTGTGGGTTTGATGCTGAAATGGCCGCCGAAAGGGGAAGCATGAAATTCGTGCATGATGCGATAGCGGAAATTATTTGCTGTTGGCACAAAAATCTGGTGGCGGAAAAATAATAACCCATGGCTTGTGGAGAAAAGGCTTGACTGTTGTTGACTGCCTGTGCATTCATGAACTACTTGCTGGCCTTTTGTGGGCTCAAAAAATTGTTGGAGCTCTTGAACAAGTTGTGGATGGGAGATGATAATACGAGCAGTATGGGTGAGTAGTCCTGACCCTGTCATGAAAGAGCATCAGCCACATGTCCTATTTGGCTGAGGACGACCCCTACTGCCATGACTGATGCATCTGAATCTACAATAAAGGGAAGCTTGAAGTCTGGAAGGTGTAGGGTAGGCACTTGTGATATGTGTAATTTTAAATTTTCAAATGCTTGTTGCGCGAGCCCAAACCATGTAAATTTGTGGTGTTGTAATAAGTTGGTGAGAGGAGCGGCGAGAGTGGTGTAGTGCTTTATGAATTTTCTGTAGAATCCAGTGAGGCCAAGGAAATCTCGTAATTCTGTGAGCGATCGTGGCTGAGGCCAATTGTGTATGGCCATGAACTTCTCTAGGTTTGGGTTAACTCCCTGAGCATAAATTATGTGACCTAGGTAACTGACTTCCGCGGTTGCAAAACTACATTTGGGAAGCATAACAAAGAATTTTTTATTTTGTGGCGCTTCTAATATAGCTTTTAGATGAATAATATGATCCTGCAAGTTTAGGCTATGAATCAAAATATCATAAAAAAAAAACTAAGACAAACCGATGGAGGTATGGTCTGAGAAGATCATTCATTGTTGACTGAAAAGTAGAAGGAGCATTAGTTAAACCAAATGGAATGACTAAGAATTTGTAGTGGCCATCAGTAGTGTGAAAAGTTGTTTTGTGAGTGTCGTCTGGAACAAGTAGGATTTGGTGGTACCCTGAGTGTAAGTCTATTTTAGTAAAAACAGTAGCCAAACCTAACTCGTCTAGCAATTCATCAATGGTAGGAATGGGGAAGTGGTCATGAATGGTGGCTGCATTCAAGGCTTTGTAATCAACACCGAAGCACCATGTACCATTTTTTCTTTATTAATAGCACTAGTGAAGAAAAAGGGTTTGTACTAGGTTGAATAATACCCTCTTGCAGCATCTCAAAAATGAGTTTAGTAATAACTTCCTTGTGGTGATGCAGGTAGTGGTAGGGTTTCACTTTGATGGGTGAGGTATTAGGTAACAATTAGATATGGTGGTCATGGGTTCTTTGTGGAAGTAACCCACGGGGTCTTTGAAAGATACTTTCTGGAGGTAACCCACGAGGTCTTTGAAAGATACTTTGGTATTCTTGAAGAAGCGAGTGGATGGGTGAGGGGAGATTGTATAACGGGGACGAGGGGTTATGAATGTCGTTGCCTATGGTGGTAGGTGAAATCGGTTGGGGTTCCACAGATAAGAGGTGCAAGGAAGCAATAGAGTTGTTGGATAGATAGTGACAAAATTGGTGATAAATAGTAGCTCATGGGGTGGATGAAGTGGGGGCTTGCAATGTGATTTGTTGGTTGTTGTGTGTAAACGCTATGTTAGGTACTCATAAAACTTTTGGGTGGACCCTAGCGTGTTTAACCATTCAATGCCTAAAACAACATCTGCACCTTCAATAGGAAGAAGGTAAAAGGGAATAATGAATGTGGATTTCTAGAGAGATATGTCCATTAATGGGAAAATGGGAAAATACCTTGACACTTAATGAAAACACCATTTCCCACCATTACAGAGAGGGGTGGGCTGGGTGAGATGGGTAGGTTTAAATGGTGGGCAATGCGAGGTTGAAGAATGTGTGAGAGAGCTGCCTGAGCCAATTAAAATGGTAAATGGGAGGTCATGAATTAAACCAGTGAATTTGTGAGTTTTGGGTGAAATGGAACCTATGAGGGCTTGGGGTGAAAGGTGAAAGTGGATAGTATTAGTGTAATCATCAGAGGGGAAAATATCCTCCATGGTTTCAACTGTGGGTTCTGGGTCATCCAAAAGTAGTAAAAAACAAGATGAAGTGCATTTATGACCAGGAATGAATTTTTCATCACAGTTGTAGCATAAACCCATGGCTTGTCTTTCTTGCATTTGAGATGAGGATAAACATTTGACGGGTGTAGGAGCTGATGGTGGGGTAAATGTATTGTGTTTGGGTATGTTTGCTATGGAGGATGTAGTGGCAGGGTGGTGGTAAGAGTGTAAGGGGTAACGATTCTGTTTAGGTTTTGAATCTCTAAGTTTGTCTCAATAAGCTTAGCTAGACCTATGACTTGGGCTATAGAATATGGGTTCAATATGCAAACTAGAATGAAGCAATTAAGTATAATCTTAGGAGTGAGACCCACAATACAATTGCATAATCGTTCAAACCTACCTTGGTATTCCATAACTGAAGTTGTTTGCTGGAGTTTGAACAACTTTACTTGATGATTGATATATGTTGATGGGCCAAAATGGAGCCCCAAAGCCTGTGTGAAAGATTGCCAATCAGTGAGTAAGTTATTATTGTGCAACCATTTAAATAAGGAAAGAGCTTATCCCTGCATATGAAATCGAACCATGGGGAGGCATTGGTCGAGCGGTATTTGATAGAAGGAGAAATACTAGTCTGCTTGAAAGAGCCAATCTAGTGGATTGTTGCCATCAAAGAGTGGTAGGTTGAGTGTTGGTGGTCGTAGTGAAGGGGTGGGGGGTTGTTGATGCTGGAAGTGGGATTGAGTGGAATGAGGGTTGTTTTGTGGTTCAGGGGTGGGAGCTTATTCTCTGGGTCAGAAAGGAACACTACTTGATCCAGGAGGGAAGTAAAAGTAGAATGAAGGTGGTCATTCTTTGCCTCTAGGGTAGATTGTCTACTAGTGTTGTCCTCTATTTGGCTTTGAATTACTGTGAGGTGTGCTTGGATGTTGTTTAAGACCTCTTCCAGGTCTTTGGATGGTAGTTTGAGAGGCATGGAAAAGCAGTGAAAGCACCAATTTGTTAGGCTTTTGTTACTGCTATACTAAAACTAGGGTTACCAAAAACTTCTCTGCCTTCATTTCATACTAATAGTCCTTTTTAAAGGTCATAAAAGGGTCATGGGCCTTACAATTCTTAAAGAGAAAAAACATCTTAAACTGTAAATAAAACATAATAATAACATACATTCAAAAATGCTTCATGGACCTATCCTATTGTAAAATCTTTCATTCAAATGGGTTCTTTCTTGGGCTTGTGCTTGTATAGAGACACACTCTAACACATAAGTTTATACACAAATTTTAACACATAAGTTTATACACAAATTTTAAAAGAAGAAAATATGAGAGAATTTTTACAAATTAATTTGTACATAAATATTTTTAATTTATGAAGAACTTAATTTCAATTTTTTTTTCTTTTAAACTTACTCTTAATATTTAAAAAAGAAAATAGAAAAAAATATGTTTCTCCATTTCTTTAGACTAGGAAGAGAGAAAAAGATTTTGTTTATGTGGTCCATAGGCGAGTCAGATAATGTTATCCACACTTTTAATATGAAAATTAAATTTTATAATTTTCAATTTATATTTATTTTAATTTCAATATTATTTCAAATAGAAAAATTACATAACTGGGATGGTTTGCTCACGATAGTGGAATTAATTAAATTTGGTGTCCAGTGGTATTTTGTTAATTTTCAAATACTTAAAAGGTCATTTTTTCATCTAACTTGAATTTTACTACAAATATTTTATAAAATCATTCCTCACTTAAATATATATTTTATGAAACTTCTAATTTTTTTTTTTTGTAAATTACATCTAAATAGGTTATTTTAGTCATTAAAAATATGAATTCCAAATAATTACCAAACAATTCACATAAATAAATTTTATTATAAAACTCATTATTCTAAACTTAAAAAAAAATCCCTACATTTTTTTTTCTATTTTTTATTAATTTATTTCTAATTTGTAATCAAGAAAATAATTAGAAACAAATCTAAATATTATTTGTTATTCTAAGAATATTGTGTTTCTTTATAATGTACAATCCAAACTCCCAGAAATAAATCACAGATAAAAAAAAAGATAGCAAACAAAGAATGAGTATTTTACATTGTGAAGACAAGGAATGAGCTCATAGGCTTTTATCAAATGAAGGGTGAATTTCTTTATGATTTTTAGTAGATATTCAAAGGAGCTCATTTTAATGGAGGCTGCTTCCCATCACAAATATGTTGGTCAACATTATTTGTGGAAGATTATATAATTTGAAGTCAATCTTTGACATCATTTTCAATGATGGCAGAAATCAATATTGGTGTTCAATTTGATTGACAACAAAGGATATGCACCATAAAAGTAGGGCTTCAAAAACTTTTTTATTTTTATTTTTGGCTCAAAACAATCTTAGGAGCAACCAAGCCATAATTTTAAGTCAATAAGTGGATAATCTAAGGGTGAATGCAATATATGCATATACCATAGTATGTAACTTGGAGCATTGTGATGATACAAGAATTAAGAAAATCAAATATTGAAAGGAGGGAATTTAATCTTATAAAATTGATTTTTTAGAAAAAAGATTACTTCTATTTATATATTATTATTTGATATTATTTTTAATTAATGTAGGACTTGAGTTATTTTTTCAAATGCTTCCATCCAAATAAATACTTACTCATGAAGAAGGCAAGAAAAGAAACAAACTTAAAAATGTTATATGATAAAAGAAATTGAATTACTTTATAATATTATTCTAAAAAAATTGTTATTTTTCTACTATTTTTATTTTATTAATAGTCTTTTGAAATATAAAAAATATAAACTGAAAATGAATTGTTGAAAGAATATTAGTTTTGCCAATCTAGCTTTAAAAATTATTATTTATATTTTCAATTAATTTAGTTAAATAATTCGTAGAAAATTAAAACAAAAATGTATAAAATATTATGAAATATGTATATGTTTAGTGGTACACATATGCTGATATTATTTTTTAATCATTTAAAATTTATAAAATTTAATTATTTCCCTTTACTTCAAGTATTAAAAATATCATATATTGTATTGAAAATTATACACCTGATGTATTTATATTCAATGTGAATGATATAACTATTCATATATAATTTTAAATGAGTTTACCATTTCAATATTGTATAAGTATTAAAATCATATAGTATATTTAGTTATTAATATATTTAATATAAAATATAGCTTTATATTTAATTGGAAATTATTTAAACTAATTGTAAAATAGATTTTTTTAAATTCCCTTTCTAATTGTTTGTACCATTTTATAAGATAATAATGTTAATATGTATGTCAAAAGAAAAATGTGTATAAGAAAAGAAGTATAAAACGAAAAACACCTATTTATGTATGTAATAGAAAGAAATGAACTATGGAATAGAAAAGAATATTCTTAATTTGAAATCATATATAACTTTTTTTCTAAAGAACTTAACAATTGATAAATGATTATATATAATATTATTTCATGTTCGACATAAAATTTTCTATTGTTTTAAATTCTTCAGGGTATGTTCTTCTTCGAGGTCTTCCACTACTCTTATAAACTCACCTTCCTTAGTACTAACACATCTTCATTTTAACAACTATTATTCCTGCTAACTATTTAATATTACTCATATTATCATGACCAAAATAAAAAATTATTGATATAAGCAACACACAAAATCTTATAAGACATGTTCACAACACTCAGCATGTAAACACCACTCAATGATTGAAAAACAAGGTTAAGAAGGGGTGGAAAAAAAATGCAAAGAAAATTGGAGAAGAAATGGAGAATTAGTGACAAAATTGAAGAAGAGAAAAAAATTAATTTTTAAATTAGTTATCATATTGATTTGTTTAGATAATTATTTTGAATGTATATTATTTGAGTAAATAATTTTCAATATGAATTTAGTAAGAAAACTTTTTATCATAAGTTCATATATTGGAATTTATATTTTCCCAAACAAAAATAATAAAAGTGGGAAGTTTTATTTTGTCATTTTCTCATTTATTACAACTTTAGCCAAACATGAGCACAAAGTTACCTGCTCTGTCCCTTCGGATTACGAAAACATCTTCATCATTCCTACGTGTCTCCTTCCCAAACATGAAAATCCCTTTACAAATTCAAAATTATGTCACTTTTTAATAATAGTTTTAAAAGAAAAAGTCAAGATTTGTGTTTAGAAAATGTTTTTTTCAGCTATTGTTCAGTGTATTTTTTTTTTCTAGTATTGCATAAATAAATAATAAATAAAATTATTATTTTTATCTGAAAAGTCCCCATCACAAAAGTAAGCATGATTTCACCAAAAGAAAAATAGATAAAAAAAGCCCCTGTACTTGCCACAAGGAATAATTTTTTATGTTTGCATATTAATTACGTCAAAAATTTTATTATCCTTTTTCATAAATATAAATAAATATGATTCCATTAAAATTTGTAAATACATATTGTAAACCTATAAACACAAAACTCTATAATATATATATTTGACATATTTTTTTTCAGGGAAATAATCGTTTTCTTTAATTTTTAAAAATTGTAAAGTGAATACTTAAAAAAAAATAAACTGACACTAAAAGTATTAAAAGGAAATTAACATGTTAAAATCTTTTGCTTTATGTTAAAAATTTTTGAACTGATTCGCAGGTTGCAGATTCACGAGTCTTGTTTATATCACAGAAGAAAATTGAAATGAAAAAACTATTCTGAATTATTTATTTTATTATTTTAATAATAATTTTCCGTCTTTCTTAGTCTTTGACTAGGTGTACTTTTACATCCTCCGATTCTCTCTCTCTTCACCTTTCACTGTTTTCTTTTTCTTTTCTCTCTCTCTCTCCTCTGTCTCCTCGCCGGAGCCAACATTCGTAGCCGGAATTTCCCTTCGGAAACTGCTCTTCCGCGGTGAGCCACCGCGATCCTCTCGAGAAATCTGTTCTACCTTCTCGAAAAGCTGGTCTTTTCCCGGTTCAAGAAACCCTGTTTGGTCTTTGACTTGGAACCGTGAGTGGAGTTTCGGGGATTTTGAGTTCTGCGAAGAAGAGCGGATCCAGGAAGGTTCTAGAGCGAGAATAGGAAGTGGGTTTGGAGTTTTTTTCTAGAGAGAGAGAGGTTTTGGTTTGATGTGAAGGGTGAATGGTTGTGAAGAGAAGAAGAGGTTGGAGTTTTCTATGATGACCGGAGCTCCGGCGAGTGATCGGAGAGGGTGGTGGCGCGTCGGTGAATCTCTCACATGGAATGGCAGATCTTGCTAGCTACGGGAATGCCAACCGTGACATTGAACAAGTAGGTTCTTTCTCTCTCTCTCTATATGGGAAGGTTGTAAGTTTGGTAGGAAAGTTACAATTTTTTTTCTCAAATTTTGATTCTTTGTTTCAGTTTATGTTCTAATGTTGGAGATGGTTTAATGTTCTTTTTTTTCCTTTTAAATTTCTTTATGGTCTCTTAAGAGCATATTTGATATTGTACAGTTGGTGCTTAGGCGATTCTATTATAGTTTTTATGCAGTTTCACCGTTGGAGCAACTGATGTGACTGTCCTTAAGCAACTACTCTTAACAGGTTTTTGGAGTTGTGAAACCACTCTGAAACCTTTTTAAATTCTTAAGAACTATACCATAGGATGACATTGTAGAGTCCACCAAAAGTGAGTTAAGCAACTCCACCTCCTTTGGAGATGCTTGAGGTTATGAATTATGATTGTGTGCGTTTGCGTTTCTTTTCTTTGTTTGGGGGTGACAACTTAGATAAACTTGTTAGTTGTAGATTTTTTTAAAAGTTTCATGTTGCGGATTAGAAGTGTTATTTCCGACCCTTCTAGATTTTTGTTGATTAAATGGATGAATGCTTCATGGAATTGGGAGTACGGAAGGTGGTGAGATACTGGCAAGCATGTCTGTGTTTCAATTGAGGGTAACTTGCTTTTGTTATAAGTGAGTAAATGTCTTTGGAGAGCATGTTTTAGTTATAAGGTATTGATAGGGCAGCAACTTATAGCTCACTGGGGTTGTTTCAAATAGAAAATTGAAGCTTGCGAGAATGCTATTTATTTTTAGAACCTTCAAGGGTTGATTGCACTCACTGAATGAATATTTTCTGATTTAGTTCTAAGTGGAAGCTGACTAAATATAAATTTATCAAGTGAAATTGAAGCAGCAACCGCTGTATTTTAGTTGTTTGAACAACAGTACTAAATCTCTAACTTGTAGCTTAGGTCAAAATATTAAGAAGGAAGTGAGACAGGCTACTCATAGAAATTGAATCAATTTTGTGATGTATTGGTTTTCTTATGGAGTTTTACTGCTCTTATAGTATAGGATGGAGTAAATTATTATTCTTTGCCATTCCTCCATATCCGTTTGCTATATTTCTTTGAGTCTGAAATATGGACACTCCTGCTTGGGGTGTTGAAGTTTCTAAACTTGAGAGATTAAGTAAACTGGTGAAGCTTTTCTATGATAAACCTTACTTCTAAATTCACAAGAGCTTTCCTAATAACCAACTAATATTTAAAATGCCAATAAAAGAATTAAATAAGAATTTAAGGCATATAAGTGAATGAGGCAGGTTGATTTTTGTTTCTAAACTTGAAGTTAAAACTTTTTGCTAAAGTTGGCTGAAGCATTTCAAGCTAAAAATGTTGCATTTTGGTTTCTGCTAGACACTTAAAGAACACTTCTATTATAAAAAAGAAATGTGAACTACATTCCATTCACCAAGGGATGCTTGTATTATATTCTCCCTTCTTAATCTAAAATATATGCTTCCTACCCTTGAAAGATAAATATGTTTCATTTTTTATTCATTTTAATTCAAATGATTTTTTAGAGATTTCCTCCCTCATGATGATTCTCGTCATGATTAATAGTTAATTTTTAATGTCTGTTATCAATTTTGTGGATTTAGAATATGAAATAATGATTTAGATGAAATTTCAAAGCCAACAATAAATGGATAAATGTACTTGAAACTTTGTTCTATCCTTTAAAATACTGATATCAATAATAGGATGCTTAAAATTTGGTATTGGTAACACAAAAGTTGTAAAAGAAGACAAAACGTCATTGAGAAGCACATTCATCATTATTTTCCACTCTTTAGAGTTTTGTTTATATTGAGAAGGGCCAAAATGTTACTCATATTAATCTTTTAAGGGAGGATAGTGCATATTTTAAAATATGAGGCGAGGGGAGTATACCTTAAACATCTCTCAAGGAAAAGAAGAGTAATTTGCTCTGCAAAAGAAAATCCATTTCTTGAACATTCAAAAGATCATTTTAAAAGGTTAAAAGTTGTTGCCTTATTTGGTTTCTGCTAATTAAAATCAAGTTTGCTCATAAAAGCTTAATTCACTGACAACGATTAGATCCTTATCCCACTAGATGAAGTAGCTACATGGATCACACAACTCCATTGGGTTCTATTAAAAACCAAATTCTCAAGGATACTATTCATTGTGAGATACCTCATAACATTTCCTCTAATGTCTTTGGGTTCCCTCTACCCTTTTTCATAGGGCTAAAAACCTTTAAACATGTTGCTCATGTTCAATTTCATTTGATTGATGTATACTGCTCAGTCTCTTTGATCCTTATTGGTGTTTATGTTGTTGTTTTTCGTTCTGCAGGCACTGATCGCTTTGAAAAAGGGTGCTCAACTTCTTAAATATGGACGTAAAGGAAAGCCCAAGTTTTGTCCATTTAGACTTTCCAGTGTAAGTTAAATAAAAGACTTTTCAGGAGTGTTTGTGGATTCTCTACTTCACGTCTTTCTAATTGCCTAGTTGGACAATTCTTAATTGATTATGTGGTCATGACATATAGCTACTATTACATGGTTTTGATGCTAAAACAATACAAGAAATATTAGCGTGAAAAGAATGTTAATTTATACCATCCCTTGTTTACTCCCCTGCATAGGGGTGTCAAAATGGGTTGGGCCCATCCCAACCTGTGTTTTTGGTGGGTCGGTTTGCTATTTGAAACCCCCCAATCTGCTGTAACCTGTCCGTTTAGGCCAATCTAAAAACAGGCTGGATTAACCCTCCTAATTTTTTATTTTAATTAATTCTATTAATTCATATATTCCTATTTTATTTATTAGTATATATTATCTTTTTAGGTTAAGAATTTATTTTTAATTTGAATTTACTATATATTTGTTTTACTTTTATTGCATTTAAAATTAAAACGGGTTAACCCACCCGACTACCATCAATGGTTTTGGGTTTTTGCTGGTCAACCTGCCAACCTGATCAGGTATGGGGCGGGTTAACACACAAAACCCAAATAACAAATATGCAGCAGGCTGGGTTGACTCGTTTTGTGGGGGCCAAAAGTGGGCCAGGGCGAGCCAACCAATATTGCTACACCTAACCCTACATTTGATTAGGTCTTGTGTTTTTTAACGGTATTGAATTCTGAGTGTGCTCTGTGATTCCATTTCAGTTGAGAGTGCCCCTTAAATTGTAATCTTTAACTAACTTTCACGTGTTAAAAATATTGTATAGCCCGCTTCTAAACTTTTTATATCTATTATCGGTAACTTGTTTATACATAGGAAATAGATGAGTACATCTTGATGTATTTTACTTTTACATAAATCTTCCTCTTGCTAAAATCGGTACTTTCCTGAGTTGGCACTGTGAGTTTTCTGGGTTTGCTGCATTCTAGTGTTACCTTTCAGGTCAATTTGTGTCATTAATATCCAGATTTTGTGTAGATTTTAATTACTATCTAGGATGAATTTCCTTATTTTAGTAATTAGTGCTACTGCTAACAAGCAGCGGTATTGAAGCTTTATTACTGGACAAACATATTTCTTATTTGGTGTATGCCTTCATGGTTGTATAAAAAAAAAAAATTCTAATAAAATTGCATCTTTTCTCTTCTTCGTTGATTGAAGACTATGAAGTTGAACATTCTTATGTAGTAGTAGCCTTGACTTGACTTTTTAGATTCTCAAGTTGTTTCCGTGTATGCACATTAAATATCTGTAAACTGTAGGACGAATCATCTTTAATCTGGATTACAAGTAGCGGAGAAAGGAATTTGAAGTTATCTTCTGTCTCTAGAATTATTCCTGGACAAAGAACTGTGAGTTTTCTCCCTTATTTATAATTGCATACAATACCATGGCTTTCTTTTTGCTGGCAAAGTGATTTAAAATTTTCTCACAAACTTCTCTTATTTGTTTTGTATTTTCTTTTCCTCAATCATTTGTCAGGCTGTTTTCCAACGTTACTTGCGTCCCGAGAAGGACTATTTGTCCTTTTCACTTATTTATGGTAACGGAAAGCGATCACTTGATTTGGTAAGTGACAAATTATGTTATATCATGCATCACTAAATCATTATGTTTTCATTTTCTGTACTTTTTACATTATATTAACTTGTGCGTATTGCTTTTCAGATTTGTAAAGATAAAGCTGAGGCAGAAGTGTGGATTGCTGGCCTCAAAGGACTGATATCTTCTGGTCAAGGTGGCCGGTCCAAAATTGATGGATGGAGTGACGGGGGTCTCATTCTTGATGTAAATATGCTAACATGTGGTTTTTGTAGTTAAAACAAATTCTGGGCATGTTGTGTTCTGTACTATTTCTGTAGATATAGTCGTGGGTTAATAATTGTGGTTTGAATAATTTTCCATGGGCAGCATTTGGGAGATGTGCTACAATGGAATGGGAGACATATGGGGTGTTGTTCTATTGGTGCATTTTAAAAATGGAACAGTGTTAGACATGAGGCTTAGAAATGGTATATTTTGGTTTTACTAAACATTGCGGAACCAAGAAAAGCAGACAAAACAGAACCATTTCATTTTGATCTCTTTTTTTGTTTTCAATTCTTTTGTCACCACACCAAATGCTACTATAGGTGTATATTTTCGACTAATCAAGATGGATTGAACTTATTTGCTCCATTACAAGAGTGATTATTTGTTATTTTCTCTTAAGAAAAGCTAGCATTTATTTTCTTTTCTCACATAGCAGCTTATTATGAAAGGCTATATACTGTTGTTTGTTTATTTATTTATTTGAAAGAGATTGCCATTCACTCTTGCTCTTCTACAACTATTGATTTTTATTTGGGGTATCTGATTGTGCTGATTGATCTACTCTACTTTTTCTATGATGTGTGTTTTTGTGAAAAGATGAACTCATAGTACAAAAGTTTTCCTAATTCCTGTACCTCTGCCGTTTTCATTATGCTTCCATAGCTCCTGATGAAATAATGGATTAATTGCTTATTATTCTCTGGCTCAAATAATATCAGGATAACAGAGACTTAAAATCAAAAAGTCCAAGTGAAAGTTCTGCTAGCACTTCACGAGGCATCAGTTCTCCCGACATTTCTGTGAGTCTTCCAAATACTTCACCAAAGTCCTTTCAACCCGACAATACAATTTCTGAAAGGTCACATGCCCCACCAGACCCAACAAACATGCAAGTGAAAGGATCTGGTTCAGATGCTTTTCGTGTCAGTGTTTCAAGTGCCCCTAGTACTTCGAGTCATGGATCTGCACCAGATGACTATGATGCTCTGGGGGATGTATACATATGGGGGGAGGTTATCTGTGATAATGTTAAAATTGGTGCTGATAAAAATGTCAACTATTTCTGCCCAAGGACAGATGTACTTCTCCCTAGACCGCTGGAAGCCAATGTAGTTTTAGATGTACATCATATAGCATGTGGTGTTAGACATGCTTCTCTAGTCACCAGGCAAGGTGAAGTTTTTACATGGGGCGAAGAATCAGGAGGACGCCTTGGCCATGGTGTTGGGAAGAATCTGGTTCAACCTCGTCTAGTTGAAGCATTGACTTCTACAACTATTGATTTTGTTGCCTGTGGAGAGTTCCATTCATGTGCTGTTACAATGGCTGGGGAACTATACACATGGGGTGATGGTACTCATAACGCAGGACTTCTTGGTCATGGAAGTGATGTCAGCCACTGGATGCCAAAGAGAGTTGCCGGTCCATTAGAGGGACTTCAAATTGCATTTGTTGCTTGTGGTCCATGGCACACAGCCTTGATAACTTCAACAGGGCAGCTGTTTACATTTGGTGATGGAACATTTGGTGTCCTAGGCCATGGAGATAGGGAAAATGTTTCATATCCTAAAGAAGTGGAATCCTTGCGTGGACTAAGGACAATAGCTGTAGCATGTGGAGTGTGGCATACTGCAGCTATTGTAGAGGTTATTGCAACACACTCCAGTACTAGTGTATCATCAGGTAAATTGTTTTCTTGGGGTGATGGAGACAAAAATCGCCTCGGACATGGGGACAAGGAGGCACGTCTTAAACCAACTTGTGTGCCTGCGCTTATTGATTACAATTTTCATAAAATTGCTTGTGGGCACAGTTTGACAGTGGGCCTGACAACATCTGGACGTGTTTTTACTATGGGAAGTACTGTTTATGGTCAACTTGGGAATCCCCAGTCTGATGGGAAGCTTCCATGCTTGGTTGGAGACAAGATTGCTGGGGAATCTGTTGAAGAAATTGCATGTGGTGCATATCATGTTGCTGTGTTAACATCCAAAAATGAAGTTTATACTTGGGGGAAAGGTGCAAATGGGAGATTGGGTCATGGAGATATTGAAGATCGAAAAACACCAGCTTTGATTGAAGCATTGAAGGACAGACATGTGAAATATATAGCATGTGGTTCAAACTACTCTGCTGCCATATGCCTTCATAAGTGGGTATCTGGTGCCGAGCAGTCTCAGTGCTGTACTTGTAGACAGGCATTTGGCTTTACTAGAAAGAGGCATAATTGTTATAACTGTGGACTTGTCCACTGCCATTCGTGCAGTTCAAGGAAAGCATTAAGAGCAGCATTGGCTCCTAATCCCGGCAAACCATATCGTGTTTGTGATTCTTGTTATGTAAAATTGAACAAGGTTGCTGAAGCTAGCAATAGTAATAGAAGGAATGCCTTGCCTCGTTTGTCAGGTGAAAACAAGGATAGGCTAGACAAATCTGACCTAAGATTATCCAAGGCAATAGTTCCTTCTAATGTGGATTTGATAAAGCAACTAGATAATAAGGCAGCCAAGCAAGGAAAGAAAAGTGATACATTCTCACTGGTACGGACCTCACAACCACCTTCTCTGCTACAGCTGAAAGATGTTGTCTTGTCCACTGCTCTTGATCTGAGACGAACAGTTCCAAGACCGGTGGTTGCACCATCAGGAGTAAGTTCCAGATCTGTGTCACCTTTCTCTAGAAGACCAAGTCCCCCTCGTTCAGCTACGCCAATTCCAACAACTTCAGGACTTTCCTTCTCGAAAAGTATTGCTGATAGTTTGAAGAAAACAAATGAGCTTTTAAATCAAGAAGTGCAGCAGTTACATGCTCAGGTGCATTCTTGCTTTCCTTCTGTCATGTAAATGAAGTAGTAGAGCTTTCCTTCTGACACAGTACAGTTATCCTACCATTTTTTAGCCTAGCAAAACACAGTCTCTATCACTTCGGTTAAAAAGCCAGAAAGTTAATGTCACGTATATATAACCATATGTTGTTTCTTTCACTTCTTATGGTATCAAGACAAGTCTAATTATAGATATCATTAGGTTGAGGGCCTGAGACAGAGATGTGAACTACAAGAATTAGAGCTTCAAAGGTCAGCAAAAAAGACTCAAGAAGCTATGTCACTGGCTGCTGAGGAATCTGCTAAATGTAAAGCTGCAAAAGAAGTTATAAAGTCACTCGCAGCACAGGTTTTTTCTTGTTAATTTACTTCTCTTGGTGCCAGATGTCTGTGATCTGGTTTATTTTCATGTGGTGCTATATTATTTGTAAACTTGATTTCAACTTTTCTGCAATGATAAAATGAACATCAAGATTGAATCGTCTATCAAGTTGAAGTTTATGTTCACAAAATTTCTTAACTTCAGCAATAGGATTTAAGAATTATCTTTCGTTTTCAGTTTTGATTTTTTTTTTCTTTTGGTTTAACTGTATATTAATAATTACATTATTTTATCTGTTGGGACGTATACAGACAGGTTTGAGTCTCTGCATTTATTTTTTCAGAATAATTTATCTTACATCTCTCTTGTGCTGCTTTTTTTTACGCTTATACTGATTGCCCATCAACATTGTTTCAGCTCAAAGATCTAGCTGAGAAGCTTCCTCCTGGAGTTTATGATGCTGAGAACATAAGACCAGCTTACCTACCAAATGGTCTTGATCCAAATGGCATCCACTCTCCAGATTCAAATAGGGAGCAGCAGCACCCCAGGGCTGAGTCAATCAGTGGCTCTAGTTTGGCTTCCATGGGACTCGAATCCTCTCTACTGAATAGAACTGCACGGAATTCACCAGGAACTAATGGAACTAATCTTCACCAGCAAATCCGGAGCCCTTTGACCTCTAATGGGACCAATAATTATCCAGATGTTAAATTGCCAAATGGTGGTGGTTTAATTCAGGCAGGCAGCGGTAGCACAGCTGATGATGGTAGGGATTCTGGGAATTTTCACAATGACGAGAGTGGTCTGAAATCAAGGAATGCTGCACCTACTGCTAATACCAATCAAATTGAGGCAGAATGGATTGAACAGTATGAACCTGGTGTCTACATAACACTTGTGGCACTGCGTGATGGCACGAGAGATCTGAAGCGAGTGCGCTTCAGGTAAGCAAAAATCCCCTTGACCAGGTTATTTGTATCTGGTTTAGGGTTTAGGGCGGGCATATGGAATTTGAAAATCTAAACTTTAACTGTTTTTTCATCTTTACCTGACATAGTCTAACTTGGTTTCCTACACGATTGTTTTTGCTTAAAAATGAGATGTTTTTTCTTGTAACCTTTGTTTATATGTATACTCTCTTTGATGGTAAATGTAACTGCAGCCGAAGGAGATTCGGAGAGCACCAAGCAGAAACCTGGTGGTCAGAGAACCGGGACAAGGTATATGAAAGATACAATGTTCGCAGTGCAGACAAATCTGCCAGCCAAGCGGCACGAAGTTCGGAAGGGGCTGGTTCACCTCTTTCCCAAACTTAGGAGTAGGGAGAGGGAAGCCCTCCATTAACATTTTGTCATACTGAGCAATACTGTAGGGAAGCAAGAATGCATGTGAGGAATCCTTGTTTGTTGGTGGTTCTTATGTCTATCCTTATTCTCTTCTCAGTCTTCTTTTACCCCTTTCCTCATCTCTCTTAAACTAATTGTCTTCCATTTTATCTTGGGAAGATGCCCTTTACATGTTGTAGTGTAGTGTATATAAAATCACCACTTCTGATCATTTTGCCCAAGGAACCCTTACCCATTTATCCTCTTGTTCTCATTTGTTTCCATCACACCTTTGTACATGGTGACACTTACAATTTCATTCATTCAATTTTTTTTTCCATATGGTGTGTTGAATAGTTGGCTGATTATTCCCACCCTTAAAAAATACAAATCGCTCCTAATTAGGGAAACCCCCCTTTATCATCATCAAATTCATGTGTAAATGCAGAGATAAGGTGCAATTTTGATCTTACAGATCGTTGCAAGTGTGATGATTTTACTTAAATGATAGATCAGGGATGAACAGCCGATTTGATGATACATTATGATTAATACATATTTCTCAGATTAACATGGATGCTTAAACAGAAAGGAAACGCAAAACAGATCAATACGAACTTCAAAGATGGTTTTGGATTTTCTTTTTTAACCTTTCATTGATGAACTGTTGATCTCTTTAGCTGGGTCAACCATATTTTAGTACAAGAATTAATGTTTTGAATTTCATTAAATAGATTTCTAGTAGTTAAGTGGTAGCAGTTTTATAAGTTTTTTAGTCAATTTTGTTTGAAAAGGACAGTAAATGCGAGTATATCTTCGAGTGATTTTGGTTTGTTATTGTTCTTGGTCAGATCCGAATGGACCTTGTATGATGTATTATTTTCTCTTTTTTGAATTCTTCTGCCAAGATCCTCTTTCAACAACTTTTAGGGTACCGTTCTTTTCCCTGTTCAAAAAAGAATGAGTATTTGTAAAGACATTGATAAGAAATTTAAATAAGGTAATAAATGTGTCACATTTATATTGAATGGACCTTTTACCTAGATAAGCTTATGTTAAAGTAGATCTATTCATCTCAATTTCTTTTTAGTTTTGTTCTTGCCGGTTGACCCGCCTGTCGGTTGACTCACAACACTCACACGCCTTCTTCCTCACGTTGATATGTGCTTGGTTCTTTCGAAGGAATCTGCACCTGCAAAAGAGAAAGGGGGCGCCCTAGAGGCCGTTTGCACTCCGACGCTCAAGTCATTGTAGGGCAAGCAACACCAAGTGTATTGAGTTTCTCTGTGTTTAGGTCTAGAAACTGCGTACCTTTGTGAAGTATTTTACTGTCCCTTATATAGTCTAGGGTTTACTGCGCCGCTAGCCCTAATTAGGGTTTACTGCGCTGCTAGCCATATTTAGGGTTTACTGGAATACCCTTGCGCCGCTATCACCCAATCTTAGGATAATCTAGCACATAAGGTTTCCTTCTCTGGAGTGTAAACTTTAACAGGGTTACCACCTGGATGCCTCCTTGTGCACCTAGTCTCTGGGGCCACCTGTTCTGGGAGTGCCTTCACTGTTCACGTGCCATGCATGTAGCTTTACTGGGAAAACCCTAGTTCTGGTGTGTACTCGTCCCTTCAGGACTCTACACCCAACTGTGCTCTCCCTGCTACCCGCATGGGCACTTCGTGATCCAAGCCTCTCCCTAACTCTGGGTATTTAACTGGTCATTAGTCTTCCCCCAAGGCCGATGTCACCTCGTCTTCACCCAAGGCCGATGTCACCTCGCCATACTCTGTTACCGAGGACTCCTCGACTGCTGAGTGACAATGACACCTCAACCCATCCTGGTGGTCTGACGACTACTCACCCTTCCCTGCGGGAACGCGCTGGTGACTAATCATCCTTCTCTAAGGGAACACACCGATGACTGATCACCCTACTCTGAGGGAACATACCGATGACTGATCACCCTCTAATGGGGTCCATTCCTCATGTGGCTTTGGCCCATGCTGTGGGACCCATCTGACGTGGTTCGCCCTTTACTACCTGTTCTCGGTGTCCGAGGACTGGTCGGTACACAAGCCCCCCAGTCTCAAGCTGTTAACTTGTTTCAGCGAAGAGACTAAGTCATTGGCCCGGGCGACCTACGTGGCTCTGCGCGTATGGACATAAGTAGCGCGCTAAAGGGACATCTCACCACCTTGTCATCGCCCAAATCTCTTACCCTCTGAGGACTTCATTGGTGAGCTCTCTGCTCGAATTGAGGACTCCTTTCTCGACAAAGAGGTGTAAATTAAGCTTCTCCCCGACGACCTTGCACCGATGATTGATTGGTGCTTTATTACCTCTCGCGCTCTGCTGTCAGGTGCTCATCTAGGCACTGATCTGCTGGTGGTGGTCACTTTAGCACTGACCACCTGTCACCGTTCTGGTGATCTCCCCTCTGATTCACCTGCTATCTTCTACCACGCGTCACCCTGTGAATGGTCCACGTGGTCATCTGTTGCTGACGTCATCGACTACCTGACCGACCAGATCACAGGCCCCCCAGTCTCGAGCTGTGAACTCGTTCTCAGCGAAGAGACTAAGTGGTCGAATGCAAGATCATTCCTCCTCCTTGAGCTTCTCCCTTTGCAACTTTTTCTTTTCCGTGTAATTTCTCTTTCTGCTTCATAACTTGTATAAACTTTTTAGCTGTAAAGGCTCACTGCATTGACTTCAATATGAATGAAATCTTTGCTCCAGCTGCATGTCCCTTTCCATTTTTAACTCTCTGCATGTGACTCAGCATTGTCTTTAACAACTTTATGCATAACTTCATGCTGGACGACTGACTTGAAGGGCCTAAATGCTTCGGCTTCTCGCAGCAGAACTTGCTTCTACCACCAACCACCGACTAGCATGTTGGTGCACCACCGATCAGTCATCGCGCTTCAGGCTCTGCTTTACTTCTCTGTTACTCCAGCGCTAAGCACATAGAGGGCCTGAACGCCAAAGATGATGCTTGTGTTTTGGGGAAGAAAAGTGCTTCTCGATGACCTTTCTTGCCTCAGCCTCGCTGTCAGAAGTCGAGGTGAGGTCTTTCTCCTCTCGCCTCAGCCTCGCTGTACAAAGTCGAGGTGAGGTCTTTCTGATCTCGCCTCAGCCTCGCTGTACAAAGTCGAGGGTGAGGTCTTTCTTATCTCGCCCCAGCCTCGCTGTACAAAGTCGAGGTGAGGACTTTCTTATCTCGCCTCAGCCTCGCTGTACAAAGTCGAGGGTGAGGACTTTCTTCTCGCCTCAACCTTGCTGTAAAAAACAGAGGAAGAGGACTTTCTCTGCCTGCACCTCGCTGTACAAAGTCGAGGGTGAGGACTTTCTTCTCTGGTGAACCTTGCTGTTCACGTTGGGTGTTCTCACTCGAAGGGGAGGTGTTCTCGACGAACCTACCTTCCTGCTTACGAGACCTCTAACCCCAAGTGACAGGTTCAATCTTGCCTCGCATCGCTCACAGGCGAGGGAGGACTTAACTGGTGAACCTGGCTGTTCACATTGGGCGTTCTCACTCGAAGGGGAGGTGTTCTTGACGAACCTACCTTCCCGCTTGCGAGACCTCTAACCCCCAAGTGACAGGTTCGATCTTGCCTCGCATCGCTCACAGGCGAGGGAGGACTTAACTGACCTCACATCGCTCATAGGCGAGGAGGATTTATCTGACTCACATCGCTCATAGGCGAGGAGGATTTATCTGGGCGAACCCTTCTGTTCACGTTGGAAGTTCTCACTCGGAATGGATGTGTTCTCTACGAACCTACCTCTCCACTCACGAGACCTCTAACTCCAAGTGACAGGTTCCAACTGACCTCACATCGCTCACAGGCGAGGAGGATTTCTCTGGGCAAACCCTTCTTTCACATTGGAAGTTCTCATTCGAAGTGGAGGTGTTCTCTACGAACCTACCTCTCCATTCACGAGACCTCTAACCCCAAGTGACAGGTTCTATCTCGCCTCAACCTCGCTGTAAGGGTCGAGGGAAGAGGACTTTTCTCTCGCCTCAACCTTGCTGTAAGAAGCAGAGGAAAAGGACTTATCTCTTGCCTCAACCTTGCTGTAAGAAGTAGAGGAAGAGGCTTTTCTCTCGCCTCAACCTTGTTGTAAGAAGCAAAGGAAGAGGACTTTTCCTATCGCCTCAACCTTGCTGTAGGAAGCAGAGGAAAAGGACTTTTCTCCAATGTTCTCTAAGTGGGTGCATGCTCCCAGGAGAGCACCTGGCGTGGCTGGTCTGAGCGCACTCTCCAGGCGCATCCTGCCTGCATGGTCTCATCACACTGTTTCATGCACGTTCCCACCGGCGAGGAGCTCTTCTTCTGGAATCATGCGAGGTGCATGCGTAACGCTCTCGCTGGGAGCTTGGGTCCCAGCTTAACACATGTTGGCAAGACCCCGATGACCATGCGCCGATGAGTGATCGTGCTTTCACGGGGCGATGACTGATCGTGCTTTCACGGGCGATGACTGATCGTGCGATGAATAACCACCGATGACTTCTCGCACTCTGCTCCCAGGCACTTGTCCAGGCGCTGATCTGTAGGTGGTGGTCACTTGGTACTGACCACTTATCACCTGCACTTGTGCTTGGGGCAAGGGGAGCTTTAAACTGGAAAACACACACTTTATGTACTAAAGTCTTTTTTTTTATTGGGTGGCCTCGTTAAAAACCCTCCTTAGGGAAAAGAGTGCCCCCTGGTGTATTCAACTATTTACAGTGTATAGCGCGAGAACGCATCTACTTTACATCTTAATTGGGTGTATATATGTTGGGTCTCCTTTCATTGGCGATGACCGACCTCACGAGTAGTGATCATGCTCTCTGCTTCAGCTTCCCCTCGAGCTACCTGGGAGCCCCCTTAGCGTAGCTCCCTCCATCACTTGATTTCCCCGTGCACAGGGATCTCATGCTGCTGGTCACCTGCTTGGGACCCCGAAGCGCGATCACCTTGCGGCTCCCTCAGGTAATCGGTTAGGAAACCTGTTTTCACCAACTCAGCAAGTTGATGCCCCAGCGCTAGGCAGGTGTAGAGTGTGTGTCCATAAGCCTGATGGAGTTCACACCAGTCATCCTTCCTACTTCCAAGCACCTTGTTAGTTTTCTCTGGTACTCGGAGTCTTGCAGCTACAGCGGGAATTGCAATAAGCTCCGCCAACTCTATCATGAAATCATACCTGGGGGGTGCATTGTTTCTCCCTTGCACGCCCCCTGGCCTGATCCTTCCTAGGTGTGTAGGGGCGAGACCTGCCCTGCGCTTTCTTCCCTTCTTTGGCCTCATGCACCCATGCGTGTTGCTGCTGCTTCCCCTGTCCTTCGCGCGGCTTGGGCGGTGCAGCACTGCTTTTCTTCTCAGAGACCTGCGTCTCTGCTACAATATGCGCCACCGCGCGTCGCCGAATCTCAGCGAAGGTGGCAGGGTGGTCTCTGATGAGCGATTCATTGAAAAGACCTGGCAGCACACCTTTCTTGAATGCATGCACCAGCATGTCCTCGTCTTTGCTGGGCAACCTTACTACCTGCGCACCAAAACGGTTGAGGTAGTCCTTCAACGACTCCCCCTGGTACTGGCGCACGTCGAACAGGTCGTAGGACACCATCGGTGGCGCTCTGTTGACGATGTACTGCTCTGTGAACAGCTTCGAAAACTGCTGGAAGGAGGTGACGTGGCCCTCTGGCAGGCTCACGAACCACTCCATAGCTACTCCACTCAGCGTACTCATAAACACCTTGCAGTACACAGCGTCTGAGCCTCCAGACAACATCATCTGGGTGTGGAAGGCTATCAGATGCGCTTCTGGATCTTCCTTCCCCGTGAACGACGCCTTCACTCCCACCAGGTTGGGAGGCACCACTGTGTTCATGATTTCAGGGGAGAAAGGCATAGGGAAGGCCCTTGGGGGCGTCAGTGGAGCCTGATCCTCTCCCACGCGACCCCCAGCTTGCTGCATGTGGTGCAGACTCGAGCGCATCTCCTCATTTAGCTTGCGCAACTCCTCATTCCTGGCCTGAGAGGCGGCCAGGTCCTCCTGCATCCGCGCCTGATGCGCCCTGGACTCTGCCACCGTCTCTTGGAGGGCGCGCATCGTTTCCATCAGCTGTTGCATGGTAACGCTGTCGCCTCCATTTGGTGGAACAGACCCGTGTCTTGTATTCCTCATCTTCCGTGGTTCTTACTCTCACTCTCGTGTATGGGACCTTGTTTTACTCCGGCCCCACGGTGGGCGCCAAATGTTCTTGCCGGTTGACCCGCCTATCGGTTGACTCACGACACTCACACGCCTCCTTCCTCACGTTGATATGTGCTTGGTTCTTTCGAAGCAATCTGCACCTGCAAAAGAGAAAGGGGGCGCCCTAGAGGCCGTTTGCACTCTGACGCTCAAGTCAGTGTAGGGCAAGCAACACCAAGTGTATTGAGTTTCTCTGTGTTTAGGTCTAGAAACTGCGTACCTTTGTGAAGTATTTTACTGTCCCTTATATAGTCTAGGGTTTACTGCGCCGCTAGCCCTAATTAGGGTTTACTGCGCTGCTAGCCATATTTAAGGTTTACTGGAATACCCTTGCGCCGCTATCACCCAATCTTAGGATAATCTAGCACATAAGGTTTCCTTCTCTGGAGTGCAAACTTTAACAGGGTTACCACCTGGATGCCTCCTTGTGCACCTAGTCTCTGGGGCCACCTGTTCTGGGAGTGCCTTCACTGTTCACGTGCCATGCATGTAGCTTTACTGGGAAAACCCTAGTTCTGGTGTGTACTCGTCCCCTCAGGACTCTAGACCCAACTGTGCTCTCCCTGCTACCCGCATGGGCACTTCGTGATCCAGGCCTCTCCCTAACTCTGGGTATTTAACTGGTCATTGGTCTTCCCCCAAGGCCGATGTCACCTCGTCTTCACCCAAGGCCGATGTCACCTCGCCATACTCTGTTGCCGAGGACTCCTCGACTGCTGAGTGACAATGATACCTCAGCCCATCCTAGTGGTCTGACGACTACTCACCCTTCCCTGCGGGAACGCGCTGGTGACTAATCATCCTTCTCTAAGGGAACACACCGATGACTGATCACCCTACTCTGAGGGAACATACCGATGACTGATCACCCTCTAATGGGGTCCATTCCTCACGTGACTTTGGCCCATGCTGTGGGACCCATCTAACGTGGTTCGCCCTTTACTACTTGTTCTCGGTGTCCGAGGACTGGTCGGTACAAGTTTGATTATAGTTATAATGTTGTTTATGTGATTAATCTAAGACAATATTGTTTTAGGTGTTTGACATGTCCTTGGTATTAGGTTGTAGATTTGACTTTCTTTGGGCATGATATTAAGAGTTAAAGAAAATTTCATATATTTAATTGAGATCCTCTCGATTTGTAGTTTAAACAATCTCCTAAGCTTGAGGAGAGGAATAATGAAATTGTTTTATAAAAAATAAATCTTTAGTTTAAACAATCTTCTAAGCTTGAGGAGAGGAACAATGAAATTTTTTTATTAAAAAACAAAGTTCCACATTGTTGGTTAAGACTTTCTTAGCTCTCAATGGACATTGTCCCACAAGGCTTGAAAAGAGGAATAAAAAAAATTATTAAAAGAAAAAGACATACATAACACACACACACATAAAACAAGTTATATAATCAAATCCATACATCTCACATTCACTTATTATATTCATACTAAAAACATATTAACGAACATAAAACCAACTCAAGTGTTTATTCATCACATGTTAAGACCTATAAGCATCACTTGACACATTACACTCATCCATCTTGAGGTCCATTACACTAGACACTTAATTACATTTTAGAAGAGATAAATGTGTTGAATTTAGGCACCAATATATTCTACATATATTGTTCTCTTTGACACCCGATCCAAAGATAGAAACACTATCTACTTATGTGACATGATAAATTCTTATGATTTACAAGAACTAGTTCGATTTCACACAAGTTAAGTCACAAAAATCCCTCTATAATCTCACTACCTAATACTTTTCTATGTGCAAGTGTAGTAAACATTAGAGTTAGAATATTCTCTTTACATATATCACCAAATTCAACACATTCATAATTACATAACAAATAATATTACCTCCTTAGTAACATCATGTTCACATTTCATCATTACATTCAAATCACATAAACTTACACTTCACAATTCATCATACACTATACATATTCTATACAACAAAACTCATCTAATAAATGAAAAAAATAAATTAAATATATAATTTTATCATCTTTCTCTTGTATGTGTGTGTGCATGCGCGTATAACAACCATATTCATTTAATTGAATAAACAATTTTTAAAGTCTCAAAGTATTTTTAGGGTTTTTAGTTCAATTTTTTTTCTCACTTTAGTGACAAAAATCTCGTTTGAGTGAAAACTGAGTTGTATCAAACCTCTCTCTAATATGAAAGATTTTCATTTGAGGAAAATCACCTTGAATTGAGCCCCTCTTCTCAGCTGCATGTTAGCTTTAGTGATCAAAGTATGACTTGAACGAAAAATACAGAAACTAAAAGACCTGCAATCATGTATAAGACAGGTGTCAAATTGATCCAACCAATATTAATATGTTCTAACTTTTGAAAAAGAAGTAAAGTCCCATAAATTTCCAATTTTATAGAGATCAAATTGGTTCAAGCTTACAGTATTTAACATCCAAATCTACAAATATATATTATGTGACACATTTATATCCAAACATCTCTAAATCATAAGGTTTTTCATTTTTAAGTTCTAATTTCTATTCTAAAATTATTATTTTTACCAAATTAAAGCATGTTCACATTTTCACAATTTCTAGTGAAAAACACACACAAGTTCCCACAACAACTTCCAACATTACAAATCTCAATCAAAACTCATGATCATATATTTTTACATCTTAAAATAATTCAATATGGGAAATTTACATTAATATAATATTATTACACAAAAATTCATAATTGTGACCAAATCACATCCACATAGTCCAATTCTTCTACCCCAAAGTGCTACCAAATTATGATTAGCTTCCCTTACCTAAAATTCTAAATTCTCTAAATAAAATTTCAAAATTCTTAATTTTACCTAAAGAAAACCCTAATCATCAAACTAAAGGTAAACTATAACTTTAGATTGACAAAACACCATCTTTTCCCAACAAACCACACATGCAAAGACATATATGCAATCAACCCAAGAAAAACATACTTTAGACAAAATTATGATTGATTCCTCTTGACTAACTTCAGTATAATGAGTTTGGATATTGAAAAAAGGTTTCATTCAAAAACTTAAAGAGAAAAAAGAATAAATATATTTTAGAGTGATAGTGGTTTTATAAATAAAGTTTAAGTAGTTTAATTTTTTTATAAACTTTTTAATCTAATTAATAAAATATAAATATTTTAACTCATTGAGGGCTTCTATTCTTACACAAATTTATATGAAAAAAGTAAAATTTTATTTAAAGGATAAAACTTGGAATTCATTCCCTATAGGAGTTCTGATATTTTTTTTTTAAGAATAGAACAATATGTTTTTAATGAAAGCTATGTAATATTTGGGAAAATGCATATATCATTATTTAACTGAAAAATAGGTGGCTAAAGCACAACTTTATCTAAAATTTGACCTGTTTTTAAAATTTTTTATATATTGAGAATTACTTCTTTTAATTAAGTCATCCTACAACACAACGCCATATAAAATGTATAGATACATGCCATATTATTTTGCGATGAGAAATTTTAACAATATACTCTTTTTAGCAATTTTTTTTTAAGATTAGCTAAAAATATTAGAGATAAAAAAATTATATAGATCTCATTCTCTGTTTATGAACACTCATGATTTGGTAGTTTTTAATAGAATTTTTTTTAATAGATAAAAGAAAATATATTATTAATAGTATATTAAAAGAGTAAGCTATTAACATTTATCTTTTTCAATAAGTTCTTTTTCATATACCAACATCCAAATTTTGTATTGATGTGATTTGTAACTAACTACATATAACTACGTAGGTATGACTTCATCAAAATGTACTAAAATAAGAAAAACAAAATTGAATGGCCTTTCCAACCTGGCTTAACTTACCTCAGTAGGAAAATACTTTTGTTGCTTTGGAAAATTGTGTAAAAAAATTGCCATATATACAATTTTCATGCTACTAGAACGTAGAAATCTTTACAAATCAATAAATTTAAATCACATTAAGGTTTTAATAGAAATCAACAAACTTCTCATGCATAATAATTTATAATTAAATATTAAGGTAAATAATTATATTTAAGCAACACTGTTAATATATTAATATAACTCCACGAAATGAGTGACATGACTCTAAAAAATGAAATAAAAGGAGTCATATCAAGTAAAAACCATTGTAAATTAAGATCTCCTATTTTATAATGGATACATAACTCTTCTTGGGCACAGCAATTAATGGTACATGTCCACCCAATTAAACAGTTGCATGGCCCCCAAATTTCAATGAAAGGTTCAAATAACAGTGGAAAGTGATGAATGAGGAGTAGTGTATGGTTAACCAAACCCACGTGAAACTTGAAATTTGCCTCCCTCAAATCACCAAATGTTTAATATTAATTAACCACTATTGACTTAGGGTTTTGTCTTTGAAAATGACCTTGAGAAATGGTCTCAAATGGTCACATGGGTTCAAAGATGGGTTTGAAATCAAGACATGACATGAGACAGCTTAACCACCCATCAAAGTTGTATCATTTTCAGGACCCAATTAATTTCATTTCGTTTTATTTTTCAACTCTTTACAACAAAGTTAGCACGATGCATATCTCTCCAATAAAAATAAAAATAAAAACACTAGTCTTGTTAGTCATTATTATAAAAAATATATGTTTTTTAAACATATTAAAAAAAGTCAATTACCGTAATATAAAATTAATTTTTATCTAAAAAAATTTATTTGTTACTAAAAAACAATAATAAATATATTTTAATAATTTTTTTATTACAAATATATAAGTATAAAGTTTGAATTAAAAATAATAATTTTACAAAAATATTCACGTAAGAATATAAAGACAAAAATAAATTTAATCTTAAAAAAATATATTTATTCACATTTCAGTAAAAACTTCATAATATAACTCTTTAATCAATATCATAATAACACTGATTAGTGTTTGAAAAAATATTACTAGAACCAATAGTGACAACTTTGGAACACGTCTTGTCTTTTATTTGTAGTATATATTAGAAATGGAACTATAGTATACATGAATTTAGAAATTATTGGGACAATCAATGCAATGCAAGTATAGCAATAAAGAATTATTCAATGTTGAAAAAGATCTAAAAAGCAAATCGGTAAAGATGGATATATATATCTTTTTCATAAATGGATAATAAATTTGATTTGACAATGAGAAATTATGCTAAATGAATATTTTAAAAATAAATATTCATATTTTGTATTCTTAATAAAATAAAACTTATTTTTTAAAAATTTTTAAATAAATAATTCACCTTTGTTTTGTAATAAATAACATTAAGCTCTTTTATATTTTTAACAAAATTACATTTACTTTTCATATTTTATTTTAAAATATTCTGTTGACTTAAACTTAAATAAAATATTATAAAATTAAAGAGGATAATAGTAACATTTAACATAACGTCAAGAGTGATAACTACAACTTTCTCTTACAATAACATGTTGGTTCTTGTTAAGTGATAACAAAGAAGGCTAAATGAAATACTTCCCTATTTTTATTTATTTTTCTATTTCCAAAATGAATTTTCTATTTATTTGTTCCTTTAAAAAAATTAAGATAAAAAATATTAATTTTCTAATTTATTGTATGTACTTAATTTTCTAAATATTTTATAGTAATAGAAATAACTGAAGTCACACTAAAATTGAATACACGAGTAATTAATTAGAAGTGTCATATGGTAATAGGAATAAAATACAATAATTTCAACCATTTGAATGGAAAAACTAAAGAAATTTTTAATAATATATCTTTACTATATAACTTGATTTTGGATTCTATGGTTGTTTTTTTTTTTTTTTTTTCCATTTATGTGACTAGGAATTGAAAGTGAATAAAATATAATTAAACAGTTTACTAAACAGTTTTAATTTTAATTTATGTAACGTTAAATGCTTTTTCTTACAAGTAATTTAAAATACTAAATGTTAATAATGTACAATGTCAATTATCCGTTTAATCTGTACAATCTTATTTCACTTTAGATTTTTTTATAAAAACACTTGTGTTTGGATTGGGAAATAAATTTGTAATGATTTGAGAGAAAAGTTTTGAGAGAAAAGTGGAAAGAAAATGAAATTATTTGAATCAAGGTATATTAGGGTGAATTTGTGAAAAAAATTTATTAAAATTTGGGAGTGATATGATGAGTATAAAAAAAAATTTAATTATTTTTAAAATCAGTAAAATGTAAGTTTATAAATTTATTTTTAAAAAAAAATATTTAAATAATATATTAGATATTTTTGTATATATTTGAATTAATTAAAATTTTATTCAAAATACCATTAAATAATTATTTTCAAACAAATTACAAATTACTTAACATATGAAAATTATATAAAAATAAAATTATCAGTTTTAAAGTTAGGAATGTAATAAATTTTAAAAAATTTTATTTCAACTTCAAATAAATTTTGATGTAAAAAATATAATTTAATTAACTTATTCGTCCTTACATTTGGAGTCAATAGTCAATTTAATATAGTGATTTTTAAAAAAATCAATTTGATCCTATATTTTTTAAAATGTATTCAAATTGGTCATTTTCATTAAATTTCACCTAACATAGTCTGCGGTTGCTGATGTGATAGAGAGAGAATGCTTATGTGGCAGAAAGAATGTTTATGTGGGAGAGAGTGTTTATGTGAAAGACAAAGAATGTTTATATGAAGACGGAGGGGTAGGATTGAGAGTATTATTATTATTATTATTATTATTATTATTACTATTCTTACTATTATTATATCATCTTATTATTATTATTGCTACTGTAGTATTATGAGTACTTATTGTATATATTATATACAATTTTATTATTATTATATTTACTAATAAATACTAAATATAATAAAATAATAATAAAAAAATAAAATAATAAAAAAGAAGAAAAAAAGAAAAGAACAGTAATAATAATATAATATTAGAAATAATAATAATATAATATAATAGTAATAATCTAATGTAATAATAATCATAGTTAATATAAGAATTAATAATATTTTATTCTTGTTATTATTATTAATTTATTATTATTATCATATATTTTTAATATGATTATTATTTTTGTTATTATTATTATTATAATTACTATTCTTATAACAGTAGACATAATAATAATAGAAATAAGAATAATATTAATAAAATAATAATAATAATAATCATATTAATAATAATAATAGCAATAATAATAATAATAAAGATAGTAATAATAAATAAATAAAGATATAATAATAATAATAATAATAAATAATAATAAATCAGAATAATAATAATATTATTATATTTATTTTTTATTATTATTATTAATATTATTGTTTTATATTATTCTTATTATTATTATATATAATTGTTATTATTTTTATTTATTATAACAGAAAAAAATAATAATAAGAATAATAGTAATAATAATTAAGAATAGTAGTAGTGATAAATACTAATAATAATATTAATAATAATCATAATTATAATATAATAAATAATAATAATAATAATCATAACAATAATAAATTTTTTTTTTATTTTTTATTATTATTATTAATATTATTATTATTTTTATTATTGATATTATTATTATTTTTAATAATAATAATATTATATATTACTATTACTATTATTATTATTATCTATTATTATTATATACTCTTATTTATTACTATTACTTTTATTTTTATTATTATTGTTAGTATTATTATTATTATTATTTATTGCTATTATTATTATTCTTAATATTTTTATTATTATTATTATTATTATTATTATTATTCTTCTTCTTCTTCTTATTATTATTAGGTTTAATTACCTTTTTCGTCCCTACATTTTGAGTTAATAGTCAATTTAGTATAGTGATTTTAAAAAAAATCAATTTAGTCCCTATATTTTTTAAAATGTATTCAAATTGGTCTTTTAAGTTAAATTTTCCTTGACGGCGTCAGCAGTTGCTGATGTGGTAGAGAGAGAATGCTTATGTGGAAGAAAGATAATGTTTATCTGAAGAGAGATGTATGATTGAGATTTATTATTATTATTATTATTATTTTTAGGGATTATTAGGAGGACTATGTTACTATTACTATTAATAGATGATATTACTATCATTATTATTATTACTATTATTATTAATACTATTATTACAACTATTATTATTATTCTTATTATTATTACTATTATATTTACTATTATAATATTAATAATATTAAAAAAACAAAATAATAATAATAATGAAAATCATAATAATAATAATAAAATAAAAATAATAATAAGAATAAATTAATAATATAATAACAATAATAAATTATTATTATTATAATAATAGTAATAATAATAATAACAATAATAAATAATTATAATATGAGTATTTTTATTATTTTTTATAAGATTATTATTATTCTTATTATTATTACTGTTATTATTATATTATATTAGAAGAATAAGAAGTTGAGTAATATTAGGATTATTTTATTGGTATATGGGTATTTTAGGTATTACTGAGGATGAATAGTTTTTTTTATTATTATTACTGTTATTATATTATTATTATAAGAATTATTAGGAGTACTAGGATTAGTATTAATAATAATAATAATATTATTATTATTATTATTCTTATTGTTATTATATAATAATTATTATTATATTATTATAATAATAATAATTATTATTATTCTTATTATTGCTATTATTATTATTATTATTTTATTATTATTAATAATATTATAACAGTAAATGTAGTGGACCATAGCCTAGAAGGACTATTTGCGGTTTACTCCTTAAAGATAAAAGATATTGTTCCTAGTGATATTCCAGTTGAGATTTCATTCTCTCTGGAGTGGTTGCATATGCTATACATAAAAGTATGTAAATGTACTTGAAACAGATTTAATCCTGGGGAACGATATCCAAGTTGGTATCCAGGTGGTTATTCTGTTAGGATTTGTTGCACTTCAAGGAGATAGAATTCCACATAGTTGTGCTGTTAAGATTACACACACCGTAACAGAATTCTCTCCCATTGAATATTCTCTCACTAGAGATAAGATTCTCATATGGAAAGTTGGTTACCAGTGGTAACCTAATGACACTTTATAAAAGGGGCTTAAGGTCGCAGGTGAAGGTACGCAATTCTGAATACACTTTTTGAATACTGAAGCTATATGTTTCTTATTCTTTGATAAGCCCTTACTGACTTGAGCGTCGGAGTGTGACCGGCCGTAACGGCGCCCTCTGTCTCAACAGGTGAAGCATCCAAACAACCAAGAGAACTGTAGATTTCAGAGAAGACAAACGGAGTCTGAACTAGTTATCGGAGTCAACCAATGACCAAGTCAACCGGCAAGAACAGTAAATATAATAATAATAGTAATAATAATATTAATAATAATAGTAATAATAATAGTAAAAAGAATAATAATAATAACAATAGTAATAATTATAAATAATAATAACAATAATAATAATAATGATAACTCTCAATCCTACATCTCTCCTCATATAAACATTCTCTCTCTTTCACATAAACACTTTCTCTTTCTCCCACATAAACACTATTTCTTCCACATAAGCATTCTCTCTCTGCCACATCAGCAACCACTGACGCCGTCAGGTGAAATTTAACGGAAAGGACCAATTTGAATACATTTTAAAAAATATAGGGATCAAATTGATTTTTTTTAAAACCACTATACTAAATTGACTATTGACCCAAAATGTAGGGACGAATAAGGTAATTAAACCTTATTATTACTATTATTATTTTATTATTATTATTATTGTTATTATTATTATAATTATTATTGTTATTTATTACTATTATTATTACTAATATTTTTTCATCATTATTACTGTTATTATTATTAATATTATTACTATTATTATTATTATTCTAATGTTTATTATTATTATATATTTTTATTATTATTATTATAATAATTATTATTATTATAACAATAATAATAATAATTATAACAATAATAATAATTATAATAAATAATAATTATAATAATGATAATTATTATTATAATAATAAATTTTTTAATTATTATTATTATTGTTATTATTATTATTATTATATTGTTATGAATATTATTATTATTATTTATTATAATTAGTATTTTAATTATGATTATTATTTTTGTTTTCTTATTATTAATAATATTATAACAGTAAATAATAATAATAATAATAATAAATCCTAATAATAATAGTAAAAATAGGAAGAATAATAATAATAATAATAATAAGAATAAGAATAATAACTCTCAATCTTACCTCTTTCTTCACATAAACATTTTCTTCTTCCACATAAACACTCTCTCTTCCACATAAATACTCTTTCTACCACATAAGCATTCTTTCTCTGCCACATCAGCAACCGCTGACGCCGTCAGGTGAAATTTAACGGAAAGGACCAATTTAAATACTTTTTAAAAAATATAAGGACCAAATTGATTTTTTTTAAAACTACTATACTAAATTGACTATTGACTACAAATGTAGGGACGAATAAGGTAATTAAATATTATTTTTATTTAATATTTTTATTTTATTATAAATACATATATAAAATATTTCCATAAAATCAAATCAAATCAATTTTTATTTTATTTTTAGTATTATTATTTAATAAATTTATTTTGATTATTATTAAATATGTAATTTATATTTATTATTATTATTTAAAATTTATTTTAATTACTATTATTATTTATATATGATTACTATTTTAAATTTTAAATATATTATTATTATTTCATAGTTTTTATATTTATACTACTAATTTATTTTCTTTTACTATTATTATATAAATACATTTATATTATTATTGAAACACCCCAGAAAATCCATCTAACTATTACAATACAAGTTCTACCAATTATATACAGACTTGGTGTTTTTCAAAATATTTCTATTATAAGATTATGACTTACAAAAATAAAAATATTTACAATATAAGATTTAAAACATTCTAAAGTCTTCCAAGACTTCCTACACCTGTATGATCATCTGCTCGTGTATGTAGTACAATCATCGCAGTTCAAACACAACAAGAAAAGCAAGGGTAAGCTAGTGAAAATAAATTTTTATAATACACACAATTAAATCAAAAAAGAAAACCGAATTAAATGATCAATTTATAAATTATTCAATCTTCTTCAAATTCCAACATAAAACAATCACGTAGATCTCACATGGATCTACACATCCAAGATAATCAACAAACAACGTCTTCCGGAAGACTCGTATTAAGTAAGTCCCACCAGAGACTAACACCTGATCCAAAGATTACCAGCGAATCCAACAGAAAGGGTCAGGGTAAGTTCAATACAACCCAAGCCGTGCATCTCATATGTCACGGTGTGCATGAACTCCTCCATCAGCTTCTCACCACCTGATATATTAGTCTATGTGACTTAGATCATCAATGAAGCTCGGAGATCTCTGTTACCACATAGGCATCAATACTTAATACACAACAAACATCAGTCCATACATTATCCCAAATGTATGAATTCAATTCCATATCATTTCCATCATACAATATCATTCAAAACTTAATCCAAAATATTCAAAAGTCTATTTGACATAAAAAAACTTAAATACTAACTCATCAAAACCTAATATTTCCACAAATTTAAATAATATATAAACAAACAAACCAATATATAAACAAACAACCCAATATATAAACAAACAACATTCCTACAAAAGTAATTGAATATTGGGACCACGTCCCTTCCACATCCAAAATTTTCTAGCCTAGGGTGCTATAAAAAATTAAATTTAGCTTCCCTTACCTTAATTGTTTGTTTTCCAAGCAACTTCTAGAATTTTATTTCCCACAGTCTGGATAAGCTTCAAGATTTACAGGCCTAATGCAAGTTATCCAAATATTACCAAATTTTAGTATGAGCTTAATCAAGTTGAGAGAAACACTTTTCTCAACTGGCCCCACTAATATTGATGACTAAATCATAGAGAAAAACAGAGAATAAGGAAACTTTAGAGTAAAAATGAACTTACTCTGTTTGAGAATCTGATCGGGGTAGAAATGTAGCTTGACTTCTTAGCTACAACATGGCATGATCAGATTTTGAAATAGATGAGGTATGGGAGACAAATTGAAGAGAGAATGAAGAGGGAGAGAGATGGAGAGAGAAGGAAGAAAGAAATAAAAAAACCGTGAATGGGGGAGGGGTTCTCTATTTCTTCTTTTTTTTCCTTTTTATATTCACGTTGTTACAATTATTATATAAATATATTTATTTTATTACGATTATATTATATTATTATAATAATTAATTATATATATTATAAAATTTATAACATAATATTAAGTTTAATATATAATGAATTATGTTACAAATTTGATAGCATAATCGATTTTCATGATCCATTAATTGATTATCTTATAAAATTTCTAACATATTATATATCAAACAACGTAATTGATTATGTTATAAAGCTTATAATTAATTATTTTATTTTTATTTATAATATATATATATATATATATATTATTGGAATAAGATCAAGGCAAAATAATGCTTCCTAAAGAAAGAAGATGATCAATGGGTAACACAATCGTGAAAGACACAATGTGAAAGAGAGTAACACAATCATGAAAGGCACAGTGTGAAAAAAAAGGGGTATGAAAACTCTGTCATAGTGAGAAAAGAACACACAATAATGAAGAAGTCAAAAAGAATAGTGTATTATTATTGATTGTTTTAAGAGTACATAAATATCAAAAAGATGTCTCATTCTATAATGCCAAAGATTAATTTTTTATCAGTGCTACTGATGGAAGAAATAATGATATTGGCAGCACTATCATAGAAAATAGCAGAGTGAAAAACATACAATCCAGTGGTGGTATTAACTATACTAATCCTCTTGCTAGTTATAGTGTCTTGTATTACAAATTTATTGGAAGAAAAAATTAATCTGCAATTAAGATTGGAAGACATTTTTGAAACATAAATAAGATTGAAGGCAAATTGAGGAACATATAGGACATTACTAAGGTAAAATTTGCAGTTAAAAACAACAGTTGAAGAATAATTTGCAAACACATTATTACCATTGGGAAGATTGATCAAAACAGGTTTAATGCATTTATACGAGACAAAATTAGATAAGGAGATGCAAGCATGATCTGTGACTCCTGAATCTAAGATCCAACAACTTTTCAGGTAATGTAAATGATTGTTGGAAAGAAGCTTACCAATTGAAGACTGGTCAACCACCTTGTAACTAAAGTCAATTGAGAAGGATCTTATTTGGTTCACTTGTGCTTGACCCGCATTACTGGTTTTAACATTGTTTTGACTATGTTTAAAAAGACCAACAAGAATCTAATATTGCACTGGAGTGAGTTGAACATTCCCACTATCTTGTTCTTGTTGACATTTCTCAGAAAACATCATCAGTAGCAACAATATTGTTGACTTGAGTAGGTCTACTATTAAAAGATTTGTATCTAGGAGGATATCCATGTTTTTTGTAACAATTTTCAATAGTATGACCACTCATTCCATAATGAGTACAATTTTTTCTATTATTGCTGTTTTTATAGGTCCCATTTTCTTTGTTTGGAAAACCATTTTTTTGATAACAAACATTATCTATTTGACCAACTGTACCACAAAAATTACAAGTAACAAAAGTAAAGTTAGAGTTACGATTTGAGCTAACACTGTTAACATTGGTTATCAACGTATTATTGATTAATTGACGTTCTTAATGCACCATAAGAGAAAAAAAATCTTGGTTATAGGAGGTATGGGTTCCAGAAGAAGAACATGAGATCTTATATTATGATATTGATCATTCAGTCCACCTAAAAATTATATAGCCCGATCTTCATGTTTTCTTTGATTGATAATGGTCATAACAGAACAAGAACATTTTATTTTGCAAGTGGAAACAGGGTTAGGTCTAAAATTCTTGATTTCATCCCAGATAACTCTAAGTTTTGTAAAATGTTTAGTCACAAATTGATCCCCTTGACACAAAGTGGCAACATCCATTTGTAAATCAGAAATTCTAGAGAGATTTCCTCGTGAATACCTAGTTTTTAAATCATTCCAGATGTCGATGGCTAAATCCATCCAAATAATGCTTTGCCTAATAGGAACTAAGATAGAATGTACTAACCAAGAAACAACCATGTTGTTACAGCGATTCCAAGCCGAAAAGGTTGAGTGATTTGTGATAGGGCATGGATGTGTCCCAAGGATGAATTCGATTTTGTTCTTCTTACTCAGTGTCATCATCATCGACCGACTCCAAGAGTGATAATTGGAAGAGTCGAGGATCGGTGATACTAGCGGAGTCTTTGAGTTTTCCTTCGAATGTAATGAAAGATGGATCTGGTCGGATTGTTCCTCTCCAATAAATAAAAATAAGAACAAGAAGGATGAAAATGATGAAACAAGAAATGCGGAAGAAATAAAGAAGAACAAATATCAAAGAGCACAATAGAGCTCTTCAATTGATTGAAGAGCTCTAATACCATATTGGAATAAGATCAAGGCAAAATAATGCTTCCTGAAGGAATAAGATGAATGGTGGGCAATACAATCATGAAAGGCACAACGTGAAAGAGAAGGGGTATGAAAACCCTGTCACAATGAGAAAAGAACACAAAGTAACGAAGAAGTAAAAAAGAACAATGTATTATTATTGATTGTTTTAAGAGTACACAAATATAATATATAGTACATGGAAAGGTGCAAAAAGGAATGGGCTGGTAGTGTGACCCATATACAAATAAGGAAGCCTATATACAAAAAAGGAAGAGCCTAGAATTGAAATAGTACATGTTATCATATTATCATATAATATTTTTTTATTGTAATATATATAAAGTGTTATTTTATATGTGTATAAAGAAAATTAAGGGTAATTTTAACTTTTTAATAATATTATGTAAAGTTTTTCAGTTTTCTTTGTTTTTCTCCGCTTCACACAAGGAAGTGATTTTATTACTCTCCTGCAAATAATTGCTTTTCTATCTTTGCAATTGAATGGAGGCAAACATAAAAAATTCTCGCTTTTCTATCTATAAATAATATTCACTTGTATCCAAACGAAACATAAAGACTTAATTCAAATTCGAACCTTCTATCTTTCTCCTTTTCTTCACTTTATTTATTTATTTATGATGGTTTCTGTCAACGTATATGATTTCTATTTAAATTGTTTACTTTTCTGTTAACATATATTATTTCTATTCAAATTGTTTACTTTTCTGTATTAGGTTGTTGGGTTTTGTTTGTTCTTTGGCCCAACTTTCCTTTTCTGTTTCAACTACGTCTTAGTCTTTTTCTTATATATATACCATGTATTTTACTCTCTAATACACAAGTAAATAAGAGTTTCTTTTGAATTTTCTCTTCTCTGCTTTTCTCTCTTTAACGCTTGAAGTTCTGGTTTCTTTTTCATTTGCAATTAGGGTTCATCAGAACCTTCATTTCTCCATTACAATTACGTGCGATTACGTGCGCTCTATTGAAGCACCATGTCAGGCAAGAATATTCATCTCCATTAACTGTAATATGGTATATGAAGAGCTCTACTGCGCTTCTCTAATCTTTATTTCCCTCTTTGCTGTTCTTGGTTATCTTTTCTGTTTTTTTTTTCTTCCCAATCTTGTAGGTGATGTCTGGTGAAACCCCCATACCGGCTTCCTCTTCGAATGGAAAGCCTACACCGGCTTCCTCTTTGAATGGAAACCCTACACCGACGCCCCTTTTGGAACAATCGATGAATAAGTTCCTGTACCTACACCCTAGCGAGAATCCTGCAGCCTCGTTGGTATCGCCTGTTCTTGATTAAACAAACTACCATTCATGGAGTCTGTCCTTCATCACTGCTCTTAGTGCAAAGAACAAGGTGGAATTCATACTTGGCTCACACCCGTGCCTACAAAGGGATGATCACACTTTCTCGTCTTGGTCACGTTGTAACAACATGGTTGTCTCCTGGTTAGTACACTCTGTTTCAATCCCTATTAGGCAAAGTATTGTTTGGATGGACATAGCCTTTGATATCTGGAATGATTTAAAAGTTAGATATTCACAAGGGGATTTATCTCGCATTTCTGATTTTCAATTTGAGAGTATTTCTTTAAACCAGGGAGATATGTTTGTCACATAGTATTTTACAAAATTACGTGTTATTTGGGACGAATTAGAGAATTTTAGACCTAATCCTGTGTGCACATGCCCAGTCAAATGTTCTTGTTCTGTTATTTCTATTATAAATCAAAGAAAGTGTGAGGATCGTGCTATGCAATTTTTAAGAGGACTAAATGATCAGTATAGAAATATTTGTTCTCATGTTTTGCTCATGGATCCCATTCCTGCCATATCCAAAAATTTTTCCTTGGTTCTCCAATAAGAGAGACAATTATCCATTGTTGTTCCTGCCCCTAGCCTTCATAGTCTTAATAGTGGCCACACTACTATATGCAATTTCTGTGGTAAAAATGGTCATACTGAAGCTGTTTGTTTTCGCAAAGTGGGTTTTCCTTCTGGTGATGTTAAAACCTCAAAGTTTTCTTCTACTAGAAAAGTCTACACTTTTTATAATCGTCTTGGCCATACTATCGACACCTGTTATAAAAAGCATGGGTTTCCTCCTGGCTACAATAGGACATCCCAAGCCAACAATATGATTACTACTAATCCTTCTTCTGAGTCTTTTTGTAAAGAACAAGATTTAAAGGGGATTCAACTTACATCACAGCAGTGTCAATTCTTGACCAACATTTTACGTCAACAAAATCTTGAGGATCCTGCCCCTCACGTTCAAATTAATCAAGTCAGCACCTTCTCTGTGGATAAAATCACCAATACCAAGCAATCTTCAACAGGTAAGTTTCTCTCTTCACTATCTGCTATAAAAGAATCTTGGCTTGTTGATTCTGGTGCCACGGATCATGTTTGCCATAATTTGAGTGCTTTTACTACTTACACTAAAATCAAACCTGTCTTAATTAGTCTCCCAAATGGCCAAACTGTTTATGCCACATATTCTGGTTTAGTACATTTTTCTGCCAAGTTTTATTTGTCTGATGTGTTATATGTGCCTCATTTTCAATTAAACTTAATATCTGTTTCTAAACTCACACATCAACTTAAATGCACTTTAACTTTCACTTTAACTCACTACATTATATAGGAAAATCTCACCCAAGAGAGGATTGGTACAATTAAAGCCACTGCTGGCTTGTACCCTGTCACTACCTTGCCTGCTTCTAGTCGTTCTAAACCACATAGTTTTGCTCCTTTTATTCATTGTAATATCACGGACAAAACACTGTGGCACTATAGACTGGGGGCACCCTTCACATGAAAGATTACATGTCTTAAACAAACAATACCCTTTTATTACTGTTGATACTCATCATGTATGTGACAATTGTAGTCGTGCAAAACAGAGAAAACTTCCTTTCACTTTAAGTAATATTGATACCTCTGCTATTTTTGATCTCGTACACTTTGACATTTAAGGACCCTGTTCAATCATTTTTATGCAAGTTTTCGTTATTTCTTGACTATTGTTGATGATTACTTGCGTTATACTTGGGTTATTTTGCTGCATAATAAATTTGAAGTGCGTCCGCACATCATTAACTTCATTATTTTTGTTCAAAATCATTTCAAAACTAATATCAGAACGATTTGTACTGACAATGGTGTTGAGTTTGCTATGTCAAATTTTTATGCTTCAAAGGGAATTATACATCAAACATCTTGTGTTGAAACACCACAACAAAATGGCATTGTGGAACGTAAACATCAGAACATACTAAATGTAACCCGAGCTTTACTTTTTCAAGCAAATCTTCCTCTAAATTTTTGGGAGTTTGCTATAAATGATGTTGTTTTCTTAATAAATTCTATTCCTACTCCATTACTTAATAACATCACTCCTCATGAAAAGTTGTTTGGAAAACCGTATGACATTTCCTTTTTAAAAGTGTTTGGTTGCCTCTGTTATGCTAGTACCATTACTACAAATAGGAAGAAATTAGATGATAGATCTATCAAAGGTATCTTTCTTGGCTTCCCGCAAAATAAAAAAGGTTATATTGTCTTAAATTTAAAGTTTCATAGCATAGAGATATCAAGGCATGTAATCTTTCATGAAAACCACTTTCCATATAAATTGGATAGTGGCTTGCCTAGGGACCCCAACACTTTATCTCTCCCTATTTCAAACGCATATAATTCTGCTCTTGATTTTTTTTCTGATACTGCCCCTCCTGCCGAGCCATGTGCCTCTACTCTTGCACCCAATATTGCACCTCCTGTCGAGCCATGTGCCTCTCCTCTTGCACCCATACTGCACCTTCGCCAGCCTCATTATCCTATGATCTTCCAGCAAATAGTGCCTCTGCTCCTGCATCCAAAGCTGCACCTCCACCAGCATTATAACCTCCTTTACCTCCAGGAAGCACCTCACCCAACTTACCAAGACGATCAGCTCGTCCTCACTGACAACCTGCCTATCTTGCCGATTTTCACACTGCAACCAACACTGTAAGTAGTAGATATCCTATTCATAATTACTTGTCTCACAATTCCTTATCTTCTAATTTTAGAAATATTATTTCCTCTATCAATTCTCATCCTGAACCTCAGTCCTACAACGAAACCTTCAAACATGCTTCTTGGCAATCTGCCATGCAATCTGAGCTCCAAGCTCTTGCTGCCTACAATACTTGGCAACTTACCCTTCTCCCTCCAGGTAAGAAAACTATTGGTTCTAAATGGGTATATAAAATCAAATACCATTCTAATGGCACTGTTGAGCACCACAAAGCTAGAGTTGTTGTCAAAGGGTTCACCCAACTTGAAGGACTTGATTTCTTAGACACTTTTGCACCTGTTGCTAAACTCACTACCCTCCGGCTTCTCCTTGCTGTTGCCACTACCAAAAATTGGATTTTAAAATAACTTGATGTCAATAATGCATTTCTTCATGGTGATCTCCATGAAGAGGTATACATGACCCCCCACCTGCCCTCTCTCTTCCTTCTCCCCAGCATGTCTGCAAACTTCAACGGTCTTTGTATGGCCTTCGTCAAGCTGGTCGCCAATGGTACACTAAGCTTTCTACTTTTCTTTTATCAAATAATTACTTTATTTCTGTTGTTGATCACTCTCTTTTTCTTAAATATAATAACGATAAACTCACTGTTATTCTTGTTTATGTTGATGACTTGCTCTTAACTGGTGATGACACGGAGGAAATCAATACAATTACTGCATCCCTACACAATCACTTCAAGATAAAAAATTTAGGTCATCTCACTTCAGGATCTACATCTTCCTCTCTCACAACCTGCCACTTTGTACTGCGACAACAAATCTGCCCTGCAAATTGTTTCCGATCAAGTTTTTCATGAACGCACAAAGCACATCGAAATTGATTGCCATTTGGTTTGTGAAAAACTCAACTCTGGTTTTCTCAAACTGCTGCCTATTTCTTCAGCTATGCAGGTTGCAGATATTTTCACCAAGCCCATTGCATCTGCACAGTTTTGTCTTCTCAAGTCCAAGCTGGGCATGCTTAACATTTACTCCCCAGCTTGAGGGAGGATGTTAACGTATATTATTTCTATTTAAATTGTTTACTTTTTTGTTAAATATATTATTTTTATTCAAATTGTTTACTTTTCTGTATTAGGTTGTTGAGTTTTGTTTGTTCTTTGGCCCAACTTTTCTTTTCTGTTTCAACTAGGTCTTAGTCTTTTTCTTATATATACACCATGTATTTTACTCTCTAATACACAAGTAAATAAGAGTTTCTTTTGTATTTTCTCTTCTCTACTTTTCTCTCTTTAACGCTTGAAGTTCTTGTTTCTTTTTCATTTGCAATTAGGGTTCATCAGAACCTTCCTTTCTCCATTACAATTACATGCGATTACGTGCGCTCTATTGAAGCACCACGTTAGGCAATAATATTCATCTCCATTAACTGTAATACTTTCTTTATGGTTTTTACCTAAATCAAGAAAAATATTTTTTATTTTTAATGTAATTTTAAGTGACTTAGCTACTATATTTCTTTCACTTTCTTGTATTTCAATGAACATATCATTATATTTTCTTTGTATGTTATCATGATTATATTTCTTTTTCTATATTAATTAAATCAAGAATATAATTGCAAAAGAAATATTATTTTAAAATTTTAAAATAACAAATAAAAAACAAAAAATTTTGTTAAAAATAGATAGTTAAAAGGGAATATTTTTTTTAATAATAATGAACTATTTTTAGAATTAAAGTCACAGTGTACTTCTTTAAACATAGAATATAATTTTGTCTCTTTTATGATTATGTTTTCATTCATATTGGATTGATCAGGTTTATGGAAAGTCCTATACTGATGAGTCTGAGCATAACAAAGTTGGAGTCTATGAGTGGGAATTATTCTTATATGGGATGTGAACTAGTTAGCTGATTTTTGATGTAAGGTCAAGTATTAAAAATGTTTTCGTTAATTGCCCTGGACTTTTTAGGTTGTTTAGTCCATCCAACAATCATCTATGTTATGCATAAGGTTTACATCTTTGGATGATTCACTTAGATTGATTGTAGTCTAAGTTTGGTTTTGGAAATGTTTTTTTTTTTTTTTTAAGATTATGCAGGAATCATAATCTATTTGGTGTAATAGGATTGAAACATCCCTAAATCCTCCACATTTATTTATTTATTTATTTATTTTGCTGATAAAAAAAGGAATATAATTTTGTCCCTCAACCATAAACAATGATTATAAAAATTTAGTTAATCTTAATTCTTATAAATAGCGATGTACTGTGCAGGAGTTTGGTTCTCGGTTTGGGATGGTGATAGCTTGGTTCTCAGTTTGGACTGGCGAGTGGTCACCTCGGCTATTGGGCCCAGGGTACGGGTCATGAGTTTGACTCAGTTTTATTGATAGGCCCAAAAAATTATAATGAGTCTGCCATATGAGGGAGCCCAATACTTATAGATAAGTGTGCGCAAGTGGTTGTTATGTGTGCGTGTTTGTTATTCGTTACATGTGCATGTTTGTTATTTGTTACATTTTAGTTATGTATTAATGAAATACATGTTGATAATTATTGTTAATAACCCTAAAAGATAGGGGTGCACACCTAAAACAGAATGTTAGCCTGTGGTTAGCACCTGAAGACAATTGGTGCCCGTGACAGGTGGTTTTTCTGTTAGAAATAAAAGATTAATGTTTCCAGTTATACTTTCAATTGAGATTTTATTCTCATGAGTGAAAGTTGTTACATGAATAGTTATAAAAGGGGCTTGAGACCCCAGGTGAAGGTACGCTATTTTTACACACTAGACTGAAAACTGTTTACTTCTTTGTAAGCCCTCACTGACTTGATCGTCGGAGTGTAATCAATAGGTAGGGTGCCCTCTGTCACAACGGAGCTACATTCAAAGTGCAATTAGGAGACGTGAATCAATATCCAGAATAGGTAGATCCGAATAGGCGTGTTCAACCCAGGTCAATCAGCGAAAGAGTCAACCAGTGAGAATATTTGGCGCCCATCATAGGGCTCGATAAAACCTGATCTCATCCACATCAGTGATCAAGTTTATCGATGAGATGAGGAGTACCAGACAAGTATTGCAGGGATTTGAAGGAGTTGAGGCTCCCACACTACAACAACTTATGGAGACCATGAGGACTCTTCAAGAGGCTAACGAGCAGTACAGATAGGAGCAAGGAAGATTACAAGAAGAGGCCCGAACTAAACAAGCACTTATGCAAAATTAGATGGAAGAGCTATGCAAAACCAACAAAGATTTGCGCATAGACATACAACAGCGTGACCGACGTCCCACATGGGAGCGAGGTTTAAATCTACCCTTGAGGGATTGTCCCGAGCCCTTTTGACGAGCAATCATGATCGAGTTGGTGCCAACGCACTACATGGCGCCCAAGATTATTTTTCTCAGGGGTGAAGGATCCTGAAAATCACCTCACGGAATTTAATGCACAGATGATTGTTTCTGGAGGGTCAGACACAATTCGGTGCAGGATGTTCATGAGCACCTTCACAAGTATAGCCTTGCAATGGTTCAGTGGACTCCCTGATGGCCACATTACCTCTTTTGCATAGTTCGTTAGGCTATTCCGAGAACAGTTCTCTGCCTGCCAGGTTAAACCCCTAGTGTTGTATGACGTCTTTAAGTGCGACAGAGAGGGGGAAGCATTGAAGGAATATTTGAATAGGTTCTAGGCACTCACAGTGAGACTCCAGACCCATGACGAAGATGTGATGGTCAGCGCCTTCGAGCAAGGAATTGAAATAGGACCGTTCAGTGATTCACTGATTAGAAATCCAGCGGAGACTCTCCGAGATTTGACGAAGGGCTGTTGCTCACATTAATGCCAAGGAAGCGGTGGCCGTGAAAAATGGCAGCTCGTATTCCAAGCTACCTAAGCCAAAGGAGAGCAGTAGAACTTCTCGGCCTTTGAGGATTAATGAGACCTCAACTGGGAAGAAGACAGATTCGAGGCACGCACCATACAAGAAGAATGAGCCCAAGACAAAGGCCTAGGAAGAGGAGTTCCATCCCAAATTCCGAATGCCATACAAAGAACTGATAGGCATGCCTGGAGTAGCAGCCAAGCTGAAGTTTCCCCAAAAAGCTTATAAGAATTTAGGGTCAAGAAAAGATGTTTGGTGTGAGTTTCACAAGGGATTCGGACACGATATCGAGCGATGCATAGCCCTGGGTTACCAGTTGGCAGAATTGCTAAAAGAAAGGTTTTTGAAGGAATATTTGGAGACCGATCAAGAAGAACCTAAGGGGGAAGTCACTTTAAGAGATCAACCACATGAAGTACCAGTTCATGCAAAGTAAAACACCATCTTGGGAGGATTCTCTAGAGGAGGGAGTACTGCCACTGAGCGTAAGCGGTACGCAAGAGCCGTGATGTCCCTAGAAACAAGAAGGCATGATCACTCGCCAGAGCCCGATCTTTGTTTCATGAAATCCGATTTGGAAGACGTGGTCCCTCATGACAATGATCCGGTGGTGGTATCTGTTGTCACTGTTGGGTAGGAAAGCACACCAAGTTCTCATCGACCAAGGGAGCTTAGCTAATGTGATGTTCTGGTCGACCTTCATTAATTTACAGTTGCCTCCTGACCAGTTGAGGCCGCATGATGAGTGTCTGGTTGGCTTCGCGGGAGATCAAGTGGAGGTATGGGGGTATGTCGATCTGAGAATGACCTTTTCTGATGACGCCTCGGCAAGGATTATTGTTGTGAGGGATATTGTAGTTAATACACCTTATGCTTATAATAATTTGCTTCTGGGTAGGCCCTCTTTGAACAAGTTCGGTGCGATAGCCTCTATAAAGCATATGAAGATGAAGTTGTCTTCCCTTGAGGGAGGGGTAATTACTCTCAAATCTGATCAGAAGGTCACCCGAAAGTGCTACGAAAGTAGTCTGAAGAATAGGAGGGGTACATACTCGACCGCTATTGTTCAAGAAGGAGGGACTACTGAGATTTTGGAAACTTAAATCGCTAAAAGGAGACAAGGGCCTGCCGGTGAGGTCCAAGAAAGCAAGATAGGTGGAAAGATATTCAAGCTCGGCACCTCGCTAGGTCAGGAGTTACAGACCAAATAACCGAGGTAATAGCAAGGCACACGAGCACATTTGCTTGGTCATCTGTTACATGCCTGGGATAGACCCCAATTTTCTGTGTCATAGACTTACTATGGATGAGAGGGTCCGACTAGTGGTCTAGAGGAGGAGGAAATTCAACGAAGAAAAACACTTGATTATTAGGGCAGAAACCTAGAAACTGTTGAACACCGACCATATCAGGGAAATCCAATACCCTGAGTGGTTAGCAAACGTGATAAGACCATGAAAAGAGAAATTAGTGCACTTGAAAGTATCAACACATGGACAATAATTGACTTACCCCATGGTAAGAAACGCATTGGCTGCAAATGTGTTTACAAAGTGAAATATAAAGTGGACAGAAGCATGGAATGGTATAAAGCTCGATTAGAAGCAAAAGAATACAATCAACTACTTGGTCACATTCTCACCCGTAGAAAAATTGACAACTTAAGAGTTCTTCTTGCCATTGCAGCCATGCAAAATTGATATTTGAGGCAATTGGTTGTTTATAATGCATTCTTTCATGAAGATTTAGAAGAAAAAGTTTTATTTGGTAACTCCTCCTAGAATGATCACCAACGATAACTAATGAGCATATATTTATTCACTCTCAATAACCTTAACATAGATTATTGGACTATAATAATAAATAAATTCATTTTTTTAATTAATATTCTTCTAATTGGGTTTATTTAGGCCTTTATTATTATTTATGTTAATTTTGTATTTTTAACCTAAGTTGCTTATTTTGGATCAAAACAGGAACCAAAATCTGAAATAAGGAACTAGAGAATTAAATATGCAAATATATGAGAAAAGGAATTGAATGCAAATTTTTGTCGGGATATTCTCTAAATTCTTGCAATTAAAATTCCTTTGCAAAATCCTTCAAAAATAGAGCAAATATACTTTGAATATATTATTCAAGAAAATCTTCTGCGATATCTCTCACAACAATGTTGGAATCAATTACAATCAATTCACAAATTTGAAAAAAAATTGGAAACAATATTTCTGGAAGAGAAGCAAGAATAAAATTTGAGACTATTTGGGAATGAAGATATATGTTTAATAATTTAAAACAGGTAAGGAAACATCTAATAATTGTAAATATCATAAGGCATATTTTTAATCTGATTTTATGCAAGGAAAGGAAGATTATAAAAAAGAAAACTTCAAAGGAAGGAAGAAACATCTTTTTGGATTGTGTTTCATAGGAGCTTCATAGCATTTTCTTAGTTTCTTTTCTTCTTTGTAATTCTTTTGTTTTGCCTCCGGATGAAAGGCTAAACCTTTATTGTTGATTCCTTTGTAATTACCCATTGAGTTTTGAGGTTTTGACCAATAAAAGTTTCATTTTTTAATTCTCTATAGCAATTGTTTTAATATTCTAGTCTTCTGGAAGACTGGTTTTTGTGAAAGGTTGTACTTGAACGCATGATTGAGAGTCTTCCTTATCTTAAACTTTGGTTTTTTAGTTAGTTCGCATTGTTCTGATTAATTTCTTGGGCACATGATTCAAGAGAAAGGAGATAAGCATTCCCATGGAGTATACGCTTGGAACAAAATGGGTATTGATTAAACCAGTAGACACATGCTTTACTGGTGAGTTTCAGTTAAATAAGATTGACGCATGTTCAATCTAGTTTAGCTCTGTTGGAGGATTGAGAAAGGATTAATTTTTAGAGAATCTGTGAAGAATTCAATAGTGGAAGAACTTGGTATCAACTGCTTTTTATTTGCTATTTTAATGTCTTTTATATTTTTTCACAACTATCTCAACTCCCTTTTTATTATTATTGTTGTTGCTAACTTTTATTGCTTGCAGATAGATTCTAAACACTGATTTATTGATTTTACTATTGGATTTATTGGGAGACTACTTGGGATCATCTTACCATAATTATACTATCATCTCTCTAATGTTAGACAAGTCTACGCGAAAATCATATTAATTTGACAGCAAAACCACAGCTATCAATAACAATCAAGTCTACAAACTTAGAAAACTCCTTTCTGGCTTGAAACAAACTAGCAGACAATGGTTTGTTAGGATTTCATCATCTTTAAATAATATTGAGTTCGTTTAGCCCAATGTTGATCATTCTCTCTTCACTAAAGGTATTGCTTCCACATTCATGGCTTTACTTGTGTATGATGACGATATAATCCTTTCATGGAATTCATCTTATGAGATTCAAAAGGTTACTTCCTATCTTGATCGAATGTTTAAAGTGAAAGATCTATGTGAGCTAAAATATTTTTCTGAGACTTGAAATTGCTAAATACTCAAAAGGTATTCATATATGTCAACAAAAAAAAAAAATGCTTTTGACATTCTTGTTGACATTGATTTGCATGCTGCCAATCATTCTTTAACTCCCGTGATCAAAGTCACGATGTGTTTTTTCAATCAAGAAGCACCTTCATGTGACACTACGTGCTATCATACATTAGAAGATTTTTTTACCTAACTAACAGAAAGCAATATATCAATTATGTTGTCTAGTTTCTCAACCAACTTTTGTAGGCTTCTACCATTCATGAATGTCACTCAACATATACTTAAGTTCATCAAGAATGCTCCTACACAAGGTCTCTATTTTCCTAGAAATTCTATACTTTAAGCTCAAAGGCTTTAACGACTCTAATTGGGTTGCTTGACAAAAAACCTATCATTCTACTACTGGTTTATGCATCTTTCTCGATTCTTTTCTCATAAGCTAGAAATAAATAAAAAAACCATACGAATTCAATTTGTGGGAAACCAAATTTCGGAATAGGTTTTAATTTTTTTTTCTCGAAACCCGTGAACACAATATAAAATATAAATAAATTTAATAATTATTTAAAAATTAATTGAAATATACCTTTTCAAATATTAAAATATAAAATATAAAATATAAATAAATTTAATAATATTAAAAGAATAACTAAATTGAATTTTTAATTACAATAATATAATAAATATTGCAAACAAAATATAAATAAATTTAATAATTAATTTAAATATAATTGAATTATATTTATTGGATTATAATAATATAATAAATATTTACATTAAAATATAAATACATGTAATAATTATTTAAATGGTTATATGAATAATGATAAATAATTTTTATGTTTATTTAAATATAATAAATATTTTTAAAAAATGTTGAAATATATGTTTATTTGAATATGATAAATATATCAATAAAAATATAAAACGTGTAATAATTAGTTAAAAAATAATAATTTATAAAAATAAATATTTATGTGCTCAATAAATTCTAATATTTAATATTAATATTAGATTGTTCATAATAAAAAGGAAATGAAAATAAAATTGTAAAATTTTGTAAATAATAAAATGTTAAAATTGTAAAATTTTGAACATACATTATGCAGTTAAAATATTAAAATTTGAATTGATATTTTAAGTTTTTTAAATAATAAAATTAATGTTGTTTTCGAGAAATGCTTGTAAAACTGATTATACAATTTTTTTAATTCTTTAATTTTCTAATTATATTTATATAATGTGAAAATATAGATAAGTAAAATTTGGATAAATATAATGAAAGAGATTATAAGATTAATTATTATATTTTACAACAACGTGTAAATGAAATTTTTTTGATAAAAAAGTTTTTTATAATATTGTGTTTAACTTAAATGTATAATATGATTTTTTTTTCAATAAAAATAAATAAAAAAAGTTGAATATGAAGAATGACTATTAAAGTTATTGATTCTTATTTTATTTTTATGACACATTATGAAAGTAGTATAAATTATTGATGGGAAATTAATCTTGAATGTTATGATTATTGGGATAATTATTTATTGAGTGTTTTGAAGTATGACAATAAGAATATATTTTTGGGCAATTTTGTTTCTTGATGTTCATTTTAGTCCTAATTTTTAATAATTTTGGACAACCTTTTAAACTCCTTCCAATTGTTGAATTTGGTAAGACTTTTGACCTTTCTTAGGTTGGCTAGGAAACAATGAAGTTATGGAGAAGTGTTTTTCATGCAATTATCAAGACTTTTTGTTTTGACCTCCAATCGCTCATCTTGTAAAAGCTTTATAAAAGATTCAAAGTCGAAGTTGAAGACAAGAACTATCTAAACAACTTTGTTCATAAATTTTGATATACACAAGTGTTTTCATATAATCTTTTTATAACATTTGGTATATCGGGTTGTGTGCTAAACTTTATAATTTTTCACACAGTGAAGTATACCTAATGAGCTTTCATTGTACTCTCTTTAAGAGCATTTTTATTGTATATCTTGAGATATCTTAGTCTTAGTGGGAGATTAAGACTGATATAACCAAGAGAGGTTTGTGTACTCATAGAATCTGAAAAGGTTTGTGTACTCGTGTAATCTGTAGTGGTTGGTGCACTCATTGTAATCATTTGATTGATTAGTGGAACCTATTAAATGGAGTGCTTGGACGTAGCCCAAGGTTTAGGATGAACCAATATAAAAATCTACTTGGTTGTTTCCTTTGTTTTGTTATTAGACATTGTGCTTGTTTGTTTTGTATCTATTCTGAATTGAGTCTAAGGCTTCAACCCTCCCTTTCTGAAACTAGTTGTTTCTACACATTTGTGCACTCAAAGAATTCAAGAAAGACTGTGATCTTGATTTTGTGAGTTGCTTTTATTGTGTAGTTATATATTCTTATTTGTACTTTGTTGTTGTTTCTGGATTGGTTATCCAGGTTAGTAATCTTGGTGATTAAAAGTTGATAAAGCTATAAATCCTTTCACGGTGTGAGAGTTGATAGTGTTGTATATCCTCTTAATATTAAGTATTGTATATCCTCTTAAAGGGGTTCAAGAATTGTTTGTAGTACAACTTTTGAGAAAGTTAATGGAACCAACAATTCTCAGGTTGAATTGTTAAAACTAGAGTATGATCAAGTGGATTTAAACCAATATAAATTTATGTGTGCTTTATTTTATTTTTTTTGTCTATTTTTTATATTGTTGCACTCCTATTCTTGTATCAATTTAGATTTCACTTAGTGGTGCATTAAATTTTGTAGTCTTCAAGGTTTTGAAAATAATCCCAAAAAGATGAAAGTTTTGTGAAAAAAGTATTTAAATCATTTCAAGTAAATCCCATCTTGGTTTAACTTAGTCATTCTCTTTTTATAATATAATATAGTTATTTAAAGGTACGAATGTTACATTGTACATGTGTCAACATGGAGTCATGCATGTCTGCCATGTAGATGTGACTTACCAAAGTCATTTGGAAGACATGCTTATCATAAATCACTACAAGAAAATCACTAAATAAAAATTAGTTTTAGAAACAAAAAATAATTAGTTGTTATAGTGACTAAATTAGAGACCATTTTAGAGAGTAAATTTTTTTTTTTATTTCTAAATTAATTTCTATTATTGTTAAATAGTTTCTAAATTGGTATATAATTAGCTACCAAAGTTTTTGCTACCAAATTTAGAATCTAAATAATTGGTAGTTAAAACCTTTGTAGCTAATTAGATACTAATTTAGAAACTATTTAACAATAATAGAAACTAATTTAGAAATTAAAAATTTGTTTAATCTCTAAAATGGTCTCTAATTTAGTCACTATAGCAATTAATTATTATTTTTCTCTAAAATTAATTTATATTTAGTAATTTTCTTGTAGTAAATATTTTTAATTGATGTCCCCTTACATATTGAGTGGTTAGGTGACTCTATATAAGTGTTAAATTTATTTATATTATTATAAATAAATATAATTCAACTATTTTTAAATTAGTTATTAAATTTATTTATATTTTAACGGTAAATTTTATTATATTATTATAATTAAAAAAATACATATTTCAATTGTTCTTTTAATATTTAAATTTATTTATATTTTATTATTTATTATATTTGAAAAAAGTATATTTCAATTATTTTTTAAATGATTATTAAATTTATTTATATTTTTTATTAAATTCACAAGTTTTAAAAATAATCATTATTCAATTAAGAATCCAGTTTTGGGCTGGTTTGAGATGCTGGAAACTGAGATCTACGGTCAGAATTTGTATGTGTTTAAGAAGCCAATTATAATTTGTAGAGTAAATCAAGACAATCTAGGAAATAATTCCTACAATTATTGATCACTTATTGTGCATGATGATATAAAAAATAAAAGTGAAGGAAGCATTTATATTATATTCATTAAATTAATATAAAAGTTACTCAAATAGATTTCATGATTGAGTTACTCACTTTACTCTCTAATCGCCCATTAGGAAAATCCATCCTAAGATACTATAGACAAGTCCAACTTACAAAATTTTAGAGTCTTGCTCTCGTAATAAGAAAATCTACCTTGAATTTTTTAAATAATAAAGTTAAAACAATTTGACACATTCTTAATAATTAAATTGAAGCTAGCTCAACTCATTAACCTTCACAAATTGGAGGGTTAAATAAAAATATATAAGTTGAAGTAAACATAACTAATAATTTTCACACCCATGTAAAAAAACAAAAAATCAATTTCACAAATGAAAGAAATTCATATGTAATGTCCTAAATTCGTCGCATATTGATTATTATCTATTGATTACTTACATAAATAAATTCGTCAATAAATGAGGTGTAAGTAAATTTATATATGAAATTTTTGTCTATTTAACGACTACATAAAGATTTTAAATCATAATAAGCAAGTTTCATCAGAGGCTAACACCTGACACATCAAAATCAGGTTAAGATTCTCGATTTCAAGGTGAGACAAAACATTTGTTAACAACCCAAATTTACCAAGGCAAATGTAGGTCTTATTCAACTTCTCATTACGTGAAGTTATGTCTACGTATTAGACAACACTGCAACCAGGATACCTCTATTATGCGAGTATTATGTTTGTCACTAACACCTAAGGTCTGATATCACCCTAAGTATCTTATAACACCCATCATGGACCATGCACCACCCATTCAGGGCCACTCATCCACGACCAAATCTTATATACATATATACCAACTTGTATACATGTATATAAATGATTTAACTAGGATCCACCTCCCATGAAGGGACACATGTCATGCATCTCAACATTAATCATATATCTTTTAAAACACATAATTAATCTTACATTTTATACATCATGCCATTCAATAACATGTATAAAAGGATGTAACACATCACAGCAATCATCATGTATTAACACACTAACGCTTGAGCAAACTCCTTTTACTTGAGCGACCTCTTCAATATTACATAAATACCAATCATCTCTCTTGAGTGGTACTTTCATCGCTTGAACAAAATGCAACTCGAGAGAAAGACCTTATTCATGTCCTTCACACTCCAACAATCACCTTGTTATTTGAGCGTCCATCGCATGAGTTTCTTGACCAACACTTGAGAGACAACTAATTGTTAGAAATAATCCCACAAATTTCAAATAACTCTTCCACTACCATAGGATGCTTGAGCACCCAAGCCACGTGTCACACACTAGAAATATTCAAAACATGTGTACACCATTTAAGCCATTCTTAAGTATTTAAAACAATGTTTAAGTCATATAAGTCATATCGCTTGAGTGTCCTCTTAAATGCTTGAGTGATATGTTTTAAGCCCTTATTCCAGTACCACCAATATAGTTCCACATCGCTCAAGAGTCGAGGCTAAGGGCAGTTTATATACTCTTTCCTCCTTCAAGCCACCAAGATGCCTTTTAAAGACAAAACCGTGACAGAGCACCGACCTCAAAAGCGGACAATACCTCGAATGCGGTGATTGACCCTAACGATGCTATCTCTCGGACTTGAGGTTGGAACATTGGCGCCCTCTGTAGTAACGAAAATGTGTCCCAAGTCCTTCAAGTAGGGGGAATCCACTCCCCTTAGACCTCGACTAGGGGGCTTGTTCCGATACCGCCAATATAGTCTCACATTGCTCAGGAGTCGAGGCCAATGACAGTTTATATACTCTCTCTTCCCTCAATCCATCGAGAGGCCTTTTAAGGACAAAATCATGAAAAAGCACCAACCTCCAAAGCGGACAATACTTCAAATGTGGTGATTGACCCTAACGATACTAGCTCTCATACTTGAGGTCGGAACACCAACATTTGAGGTACATGCTACATGGCTTGAGTAGTTAGACCATTGCTTAAGAGACTTAAGGCAATTAGTGTAATTAATGCATATTGTTTGGCCTTGCTTCAGCGACAACATGTTACTCAAGCGATGATCCTAGAGCACACCAACATAGCTTAAACCAATATTTTTCCTTATTTCTCAACATACAAGATTTTCTCCCTTTTTCAGGTGCAACAATAATGTAAACTTATTTTTACAACAATAATAACATCACTACTAGTCCATAATCCCATTCAATCATTCATATGATGCACATATAATCAAGTTCCATATACTTCATACATCAAAACAACCATTCCATCTTAAAGATAAAATATTAGCTCCCTTAAATTGGAGTGTTCTATCCAAAAATACGTTAAGAATTGCTCTCATCAATCCAAACAATCCAACTAAGTATCTATAAACTAAACTCTACATCGAAAACATCTCATATTAACCCACTCATTCGAGAAGAGAAGAAGAAAAGAATTATAACACTGACAAAGTTGAATATACTTACTAAAATAAAACTTCAATAGTTCCAAAGACTTTAAAGTTCTTCAACTTCTCAAGACTTCAATATAGCAGGAAATCCACAATCAGAACTATGTTTATTGAAGAAAGAATTCACAAAAAGAAAAGTTTATAAAAATTAAAGATTTTAGGATGAACTAAGAAATTAATAACTTCTACTTATAAATTTCACTTCCTAATCTTTTTAAAATCTATTATTAAAATATAAATGATCTTACAATATTAAATGAATATTAATAGAATTATTTATTATATCATAAATTCTAATAAGTAAAATAATGATAAGATATTTTAAAATTTATAATGCCTTAAATATTAATTTTATTTTGTCAACAATTTATTAAAGTTAGCTATATTTATTAGTACATACTATTAAATTAGTATTGAAAATATATAATTATAGTACTTTAAATATTTAATTCGTATAATAAAGAATGGTAAAACTAAAATCAAGTGATTATAATATTTATGATTGTACTGTACAGAGCTCGACAACCTAGTATATGTGAGCAGTAGCTTGATTATGGGAAGGTAAAGGTCAGCTCGGATGTTGACCGAGTTGACATCTATGTAATTGGCCGAATTTCGCTGAGAGGCCCAATGCGCATGGCAAGGATGTAGTACGGGATACCCACTTTGTTTCCGCGTTTAGAGATATATATGATGAATAATGATAATTATTGATATATTTGTTGATATAATTGTTGATATATTTGTTGATATACTTTGGTTACATGAAAAGTCTGTTGATAAGTTTTTATTGACCTTAAAGAAGATAAGGACGTATATGAGAAACAGAATGTTTACCTGCAGCTAGCACCTAAAGATGACTGGTGCCCGTGGTAGGCCGTTTCTTCTGTTAAAGATAGAAGATAAATGTGTTTATTTTCTGTTATTATTTGCTTCTCTCATACGAGAGTCGCTGTATGTGGATAATGTGCCTATAAAAGGGGTGTGAGGCTTCTAGATGAGGTACGCTGTTTTTGCACACTAAACTGAGTTTTATTGTTGCTTTTGTACGCCCTTACTAACTTGAGCGTCGGAGTGTGACTGACCGTAAGGGCGCCTTCTGTCTTAACAGGAATAGCATCCAGATAGCTAGGGGAGGCGTGGATTCCAGCAAGTGGCAAACGGGGTTAAAGCTTGCTTGCTGAGGTCCATCGACGACCAGGTTAATCGGCAAGAACAATGATATTAAAAATATACACTAATATAAAAATGACATCCAAAAAGATTAATATTTTGGTTATTCAATAATTAACTTAGAATATATCTTTCTATGTAGATTTTTGTTTGAACAAACATATCTTTATTGATATTATATGTGTGGAGAAAAAAAGAATGTGATATTTCATGCTTATGAATATTAAAGGAAAGACAAGATTGAAGTCAATGTTCATTAATATCTTTGTGAAATAAAATTATATTCACAATTATATGTATAAAACTAGAAAGTAAGAAAACATATTTGTCATCACCATGTCACATTTTATTGAAAAAAAGAAAATATTAAAATTTCACATAAATACTCTTCAAATATTAAGAATCTTATGTCCATGAAAGATACTAAATTATTGAGATAATATTAGATATGTCATTACTCATCTATATTTTTCTTTAATATTATGTATGTTAAGGTTATTGACGAGAAGTTATTCATCTAGAAAATGAGATTGCAATTTTATTTTGTAAATTGGAGATTTTTCTTCTCTTATATTTTTTATATTATAGTTCATTGAATTGTTTATTAAATTGTTTATCTTGTTAGAGAGATATGATTGTGTGACCCTTTTTATTCAATATGGATGTAACAATTTAAGTGATATATGAAGATTTTGAAAAGATATACAAAGAATCTATAACAACCAAAAGTCCATTGTTTGAAAAGTATATTATATATAAGGGGATAAAGAATTTTGTTGAGTACTTGACTAAAGGACATCCAATTACTTTTGTCATGATGATAGAAAACACATAAGTCAAAACATTCACTCACAATTATCACAACTATGAGTAATTTAATACTTCATTAATTTATTATAAACAAATAATTAATGTATATAATACTTAATTTTAGTGTAATAGGCAACTTAGTTGCTCTTAGTGTGACTATCATGTCATGTAAAAAAGCATGTAATGATAAGAAATGTAAGAAATTCTTTAAACCATTAAATAATATAATGTTTATTCTTACTTTAACAACTTTTATATATATGATCTTAGCTAATATATTTATTCATTACTTTATTTTTGAGGTATTTAAAGAAGAAAGAAAAAAACCATTGTCCTTGTAAACATGTTTAATGTATTTGAAGAAGAAAAAATATCATTGTCCTGATAACATTTTTAAAGATGTTAGGAAGCCTATCAACTATACGTTTTTACAAGTTAGGAATTATCAAATCATATTATTACTTTATGTATTTATGTTTAATTTTGATTTTATAAACTATTTTTATGCTTATATGATACTAGTTTTTATTTTATATGATGATAATTACCTTAAAAACAACGACCAAATAAAAAAAAAAAATTTTATGACGAGCTATAATGAACATAAAATCTTCATATTTTAATTTAATTATATCATAATAAAAATCAAATCTAACGTTACTTATCCTAGAAAAAAAAATATATGTTGTACTTAAATTTTTATGTCTGATTATTAAGATAATCATTATAAAATACTATAACCTTTTTTACGTCAATTTTAATATAATCTCCATGGAATCCTAATTTTCTATGTCATCTTAATCTAATGTGAAAATTTTTCACTTTGTTGAAAAAAGATTTTAGAACTGGTGTTATATACCTTCTAAAATCAACATTATTTAGTCTTACTATAATATTGATAATATTAATTTAACCAATTTATTAATGGTCACCCCTAATCACCCTCTAGTGTTACATAATAAATAAAAAAAATTCATGAATGCTTCTCATATTCCACAGAATATTTGTTATGTGGTGTATTGTAATGATAACAAGTTGAAGCAACATAAGGTGACAACAAAAACTGAGCTCTTCCTTGGGACATTTATTTCCAAGTTTGAGATGATTATAGTAGACAATTTTAACACTAGCTTTTCATTAGCTTTTTAGAACTTCAAGATGTTACAATTTGGTGGTATTTGACCAGGAATCGATCTTACAATTAATTTGACAAAAAAAAAATTATCATAAATTATTTTTTATATAATTACACAAAAGAAAATAGAAATAATATAATGAACTTCTTCATAAAAAATAATTAATTTCTATGTAAGTTAATTTGTAAAAGTAGTTTTGTATTAGCATTTTTATTTATTTATGTAAACTAATTTTAATTTGAAAAAATTGATTTGGCTTGCCTTCATATTTTTCTAGAAAAAATAAATTCTATATTTTTATGATGAAAATTTATAAACAAAGTTCTAGTTATAAAACTAGTCGAACTGAAAACGAGAAATATTTGATATTTTATTGTGTTCGTAAAAGTATTATTTAAATATTTCGTATAATTAAAATTAATTTTAATTTTAATTTTTTTCTAGTTATCAGCATAAAATTGGTGAAATTTTGTATTTAGATGTTTCAAAAAAGTTTAAAGTAGCCCAATGTAGAGTTTATCACAATTATAAAACTTTTTTTTCAATTAAACTAGTTAAATTCTCTAATATCCTTCGATGTATAAATAAGTTAGCCAAATATTTAAGAGAATAAATTGATGTAACAATTAGCATATTAACATAATCATGACATCATGCTAACATGAGTGATGTGATAATTGACAATGTACTCTCACATGGTGGACAAAAGCAGAGAAGAAATCTGCAAGGTGATGTTTCTGATTCAAACTTATACCTCAACACTCACTCAAAGTGGTGGAGTTTGACAACAAGTTTCATTCCTTTGCCCCCTTCAAGTACATTTTACTAATTCTATTATAAATGTGAATTATTAGACCAAATTCTTAGTTTAATACATCATATTAATTTATGAATATTAATAAATTAAAAATAGAATAAATATACAAGAGATAAACATATTTATTATTAGTTTATACTGATAATATATTAAATATAGATATAATAACACATTTTTATATTTAAATGTGCATTTAAAAGTATGTATTGGATATTATATAAATATATATAGAATATATTGATATAAGTATTTTTTTAGATAATTTTGAATGATTTTATATTTTTCTGTAAATATAAAATTCTTATACACTTGTGCTGCGGAAAAACTATCATTTTTTAAAAATTGTTTTAGTATTTTTTTTAAGGTATCCATTATATATATATAATTATATTTGATTTTATAAATGTATTGATGAGTAAATATATTTAAATTAATTTTTTTATTCAACATAATCAATTATTATATTTATAACATAAATAAATTATGCTGCATTTTAGCCTATTTCTTCATATATCTACATGAAAAATATTTCACTCATTTCTTTCTTTTTTTTTCCTCTTTTCTTTAAGCATTGAAGCAACTAAAATCACCACCCATCCTCCATTCCTTCAAACGCTCCTTTTTTCCTTTATTCTTCCCTAAACCCCAATATAGGTAACTACTATCCCTATTTTGCCGTTGTCCAAATAATGATTGGTATATTAATTTAAACCCTCATAAATTTTATTCTTAACTGAAGTGTACTGAGAATCACAAAATTATATAAATTTTATTTCATTCTTATTTAATGAATAATATTTTTAAATTCACTTTTATTTCTGCCTTTCAGTTTTTATTCTAAGAAATAATTCAGTTATAATAGTTGAATTAAAATGAAATGAAAATAAAAGAAAAAGAATAATTCTCTTTGACAAAATTTCTTGGAGTAACTTTATATATATATATATATATATATATAAAATTCATTTGAAAACGTTAAATTTACACCTTTACACTTTTTTAGTTTTTCTATTATTCTGATTTTTTGAATTTTGATCCTCTTCTTTTCAATACATTTAATATCTCTACTGTTTTTAATTATGTGATTTTAATTTATTAATTAATAACTATATTTAGCATAAATGTGTGTACTTGACAGGAACACTTAAATCAGTACATGAATATGAAGTTAACAGATAGATCAAAATTAAATAACTGAAGTAATGAGAAACAAATTGGAAGAAAAAGGACCAAATTTATTAAATAACAGAAGTTAAAAAGGACACGAACATATTATTATGAAGCTGCAAAATAATAACTGAAGCATAAATTGCAGAAAATTAGAGGAAGAATCACTGTGGAATTTGCCTTCGGTTTCTCTTTGCTTTCATGTACAAGAGCTATAATTTTCCCTCAAATGAAGCTACAAAGTACATCATGACTTCAACCCTTCAAGTTTCTCTTAATACCAGAAGCACATATATATACATATGAACTTGAACCAGTACTCCACACATGATGCATGGAGAACTCAATCTAGGTTCCATATATATGGTTTTAAGCTTCTTACTGTTTTAGACTTTGAAAGGGCCTCCAAAGTATCCAAAAACAAGGGGAAGTTGATACAAGATGTTAAAGGATAGTTAAGATACCATATACATATTACCCCATACATATATTTTCTAACAGATCAGTGAAAGAAAGGAGTAAGATAAACCCTCTATGGTTTTTTCCCCCTTGAGTTTTGTAATTGAATGCTGTTGTGCTGCCTGGAAGGTCCTGAAGGTGGCAATGGCATTGCCTTTGGCAAGAAGCCGAAGAAATTTTGTGACAAGCCTTGAGACTTTGGCTGCATGTTGAAAACTTGAGTGTGTCTAGAGCCATAACTTGTGCCAACCGAGTGTGCCAGCAAAAGCAGCAGCATTAGCCATGCATGAAGATGTCTTCTACCCATTTCACCAAACCAAGGGAAAAGAGAGTACTAAAAGAAGAGAGGGAGTGGAAAAGAGAAAGAGAGGGAGGGAGGAGGTGTTGTCAAACAGGAAAAGAAGAAAAATGTGAAGAGAAAAGTAGAGGATTTTGAATGGTGCAAATATACTCAATAAATGAACATTAAAGAATTGGGAGTGCATTATGAAGTGCCAAGAGAGATTTGTTTATGAAGAAGGATAAATGAGAGAATGGAAGTGGTAGGGGCAATGAAGGACGAGTGTGCGGAAACATGGGGAGAGTAAATGCAAGATCATGTGATTTGAGATTTGGATGTTAGGAATCATATTTGTGTAAAGCTTTTGGTGGCTTGTAGCATTAAATGAGACAACATGAAGCAATAGTCCTTTTGTCCAATTAAATAGAGACTAGGAAAGCCTTCAAGGAACCTAGAACGGGTCATTAGGGAGTGTGTTTTAAGTCACATAAAAGTAGTAGTAGTAGTAGCAAAGACACAAAAAAACCAAAACAGTATTGGCAAATAGAAAAACAAGCTGAGAAATATTACTATATCACAATATGGTCCATGCTACATAATTACTTTGAGAGAAAAAAAAACATTTAATACAAAGATTCACATAAGATTTAACTGTTGAAATTGTTTCTCTGACTCTCAGACAAAATGTGCGTGTGTGTGGTATTTTTAGAGGAAAATGTGGAGACTGTCGTCTGGTTAGGTGAGTTTGTGGGCCTGCATGGAAAATAATGGCTGAGAAATGAACTCAAAGTCTGAAACAGTTGAGCCAAGTCTTACAGCAATTGGAGATGTTTCATCTCTTGCCAAACATTTTTTTTTTTTTTTGAAGAAAGTAGTAAAAGACATTATGAAAAGGCTAATACTAGTTTTGAGATTAGTGTGAACACTTTAGATACCTAATATACTAGTTTTGAGATTGAGTCACCCCAGAAAAGATTCTAAGAATGAGGTGAACAAGTCCATGGTGATGTGAGATTGTGAGGCATGGCAGAGCAAAACATGGAAGCATTAAAACTTATTGCGAACTGAAAAGAGAAAGCTCCCCACCCTGCTATCCTACACACATAGGGAATTGATGAATGAGGCGTGTACTGCATGAGTGGATAGGCCAAGGAGTTGGGTTTCCTTGACATAATAACTAAGGGTAGGTCCATGAAATGCAGCCAAACAAGAAAAGACACATAAAGTTGGACCCACATGCTCTATGTATAAAGAAACAGATATGATTGATGACATGAGAGGGAGGATTTTGTTGTAAACTGACCCTGTGATTTTTCAGCACAGAGAAACCTCAATGCTCATAATTTATGCAAGAGTGGAAACTACTTGAAACAAAAGGTGAAACATTGATTTGATGTCCCCAGAAGAACACGATGTAAGTGTAACTGTAAAGTTTTCCAGATTGTTGTCGGAGTTATTACTATTTTGAGCAAAGATTAACAAGTTAAATGGATGAACACACGTGGTAATTAAGCAATTGTACGTAATTGTATGGAAGTTCTTTCATTGAACCCTTGAGTGACGATGGTTTATACCCATAGGTTCTTAATTGATTGGTTCTTATGCTTTCAAGATTGATTTTCTATTTTATGTGCAACCAATACTATGATTGTTTAGGAGTTAGGTAAAAAACAATTTTAACACATTTTTACATTTTTTTTCTCCTGTAGTCTTTCAGAAATGGTTGGATAAAATCATAATCAAATTCTTATCTCATGATGATGACTAACCTTAATAATATTATCTTCATAAAATTGATGTCAGAAGACTATTTAACATGATTAAAAACTACTAGTATTTTCCCAATTTAGAGAGAACACTTGAAGAAACTCATAGATAAAGGATTGTCTTAAAATTGAGCAATGCTACAAGGTGTGTGTTCAATTTGGCTTGTGAGTTAATGAATAACTACTTTGTTGCTTACATAGAGTAAAAAACATTAAAATTAGAGAAAAAATAATTCATTTGTAACTTTTAAACGATTGTCACTACAAGTTTTTTAACCTCAGTATTAATAAGAAAAAAAAAAAAGATATAACTAATTTCATTGGATATCTAGCTGAATTGTTCATTAATTTTTGTTTTAGAAAAGAAAAAGGGATTCAAGACCTTTTCTAGCCAATGATTCTTTTCATGATATTGAAATTCTAGTAATCTTTTTTTTTTCCCTTTTTGTTAAAATGTTGTACTGTCAACAACTTTTTGGAATATTTCACTAATTGTTTTATGTATATTTATATTTTCTTCGCACACATTCTGATATAGTATAATATTTAAAATAATTTAAAAAATTTATACTATTTAGAAAATATTTTCCGAATGGAATCCCTTTTTCTTGAATGATTCTAAAATACGTGATTCGAAAGTTTTTTAATACATTTCAGGTATCATATTCTGATTTTAAAATGGGAGGTGCAGAAAGTAATTAGGATGGTGAAAAAACAACTATCTCGATAGTATTTCAAATTGAAAAGACGCTCTTTCGGCCCAATGCCTTTGTAATATTCAATGTTGTTTTGGACTCTTCAAGAACGTGTTGTGAAGACTCCTTCTTCCTGTACCTCCATACCTTCTTCTCTCACCTCCATAAATTTCTATATTTTCAAAAATACCCTTTTTTAATATTCTGGATTAGGTAATCCGGAAGTCATTTTTCAAATTTTTAATTAGCTTCCGGATTACATAATCCAAAAGCTTTTTTTTATATGTATGATTACTTTCTGGATTACATAATCCAGAAGTCCTTTTTAGCTTCTGGATTATGTAATCTAGAAATCTTTTTTCAAATGCGTTTCCGGATTACATAATCTGGAAACTATTCTATGGGGATGACATAAGAAGGATAAAAATATATTTTCAAGTTGTGTATGGGGTGACAAAAGAAAATATGAAAGTGTAGGAAGAAACAGTCTTGTGAATTATCTCACCCAATTACAATCAAGAAAAGGAAATTATTCCTGTACCTCTGTGTTTCTTCCTGCACTACTAAGTTTTTTTTTTTTAAAATTTCAGAACGTAAAATCTAGAGACATTCCAAATCATACAATCTGAAAATTGAAAATTAAAATTTGTGTTTTTTTATTTCATAATATAAAATTTGTATACTGAAATGTGTACTCGTGAATGCAAAATTTGTATCAAGAAAACAATATATTTTGGATTATATAATTAAAAAATAAAATTTTTATTTCAGAAATTGTAATTTTGATTATTTAATTTAAAATAAAATTTTTTATTTTAGATTGCATATTAAAAATGTAAATTTTGTAGTCAGAATCATACAATTTAGAATAAAAATTTATATTTTAATTAAACAATCTAAAATACAAATTTATATTAAAAATTATAAAATAAAAAATGAATAATTTCGGAACTTTTCAAAATGTGGAGGTACAGAAAAAATCGTACTGAAATAAATCCTTCCAGAAAATGACGATTCTAATCCGAAAGTGAGAAACGAGTAAAAAAAAATTTAGAAACCCACTTTTTCCCATGCTCTTTCAAATATATTATTACTTCAAGTTTATTAAAAATTACAAAAAATATAGAATTCACATTTTATTTAATAATTCTATCTTGACTGTGTAGTTTTTAATAAAGTGAATTATTGAAAGAAATTGCTTCTAAAAGTATTCTTTTATTTACAAAAAAAAAAAAAAAAAAAAGGAGTGTGGAACCCACATTTTGTGTAACGATTCTCTTTTAACAATAAACTTAATTAATAAAAGAGATTGCTTCCGAAAGATATTGTTCCTAAATTTTTTAGAAAAATATAATGTATGGTCCTTTTGTCTACGAAATAAATAGGTGTATTTATTTGTTCTAATTAGAAAAGTTCGATCTAAATTATTAATTACTAATTTTGATTTTTATAATTCAATTTCAAATAGAAATATGGTTAACTATACAAATACGGTGAAGAAACGATTTTTCAAGATGCTTTTTTATTTGATAAGTTATTTCTAAAACATAATTACGAGACTGGTCCTTGAATTATTAGGAACCGTCTTTGAATTAGTTTTTCTTAAACTCTTGAAATTAGAATCACATCTCATGTAAAGAGATAACTCACTTTCATTGCAATAATTCACTAATATAATGACAATTTAATATATAATGTTCAGTTTTGTTAAACTAAAATAACTGTTTATGATATAAGTCATATTTAAAATAATCACTCATAAGATTTTCTTATTAAAAAAAAATAAAAATGACTTATTTTTAAAATAAAGAGAGTAGACAAAGACACAAAAAACTAGATTTCTTTTATACTATAAAAAGTCAATTTTTGAAAAAATTAAGCAACAAACTCATCCAATATTTTATTAATTTTTTATAAAAATAATTTTAAGCTCAGATACATATATATTAAGAATATTTTAGAGCTCCACAAAGTAATTTCAAGAAATCATTATAACCCACACACTTTAAAAGTTACTTAAAGCATTTGTCTTAATAGATTATTCCCAAGAAAAAAAAATACATGCTCACCCAATGAATATACTTACCTCTCATTTCTCAATTAGGTATATCACTTATTCCCACATATGAGAAACACATAAAAATCAAGAGCTTCGTTCATTTAGGGTATTGGTTTTCTTTAGATTTTTACTTTATGTGTCACTCGACAAACCATGGGGTCTTTTGAGCTTGAGATTCTTTGTTAGAACTCTTTTGTTGAAGGAGAGCATCTACCAACTTCCTTTATTGAAGGGATGATAACTTTTATGTTCTTTTGGAAAAAAAGGTGGGGGTGGGGGACACTTGATGTTTCCCTTCTCACCAAAAGTGATCTTTCATCTCATGAGCTTCTCTCCATGAGGATTCCCACTACAAGACTATGCCATTCCTACACTAAGATTATTAACATTGTTATGTCATTCCTACTCTAATAAATTGTGTTAGGACGAGGGATTTGAACTAATAACATAAATTGAAATAAATTGTATTTGAATGGTTTGCAATTGAGTTCTCTTTGTTTTTTAAATATTTTGTTTGGATAGAGTAATTAAAATATATTGCATTTCAATTTTTCTATTTGAAAAAAGTAGTAGAATTTGTCTTCTGAGATAAAATTTCATTTCAAAAATACTTATTTTAACTTCATCAAATTTCATTTCAAAAATACTTATTTTAACTTCATCAAATAAGTGAATTATTCTATTAAATTACCCCATCCAAATACATTATAAAGATTATAAAGATTGACGGATTTCATCATTCTCTCACAAAGACACTACAAGAAAATCATTAAATAGAAATTAATTTTGAAAACAAAAAATAATTAGTTACTATATTGACTAAATTAAAGACTATTTTAGAGACTAAAAAATTTTTGGTTTCTAAATTAGTTTGTATTATTGTTAAATAGTTTCTAAATTGGTATCTAATTAATTACCAAAGTTTTTGCTACCAAATTTAGAATCTAAATAATTGGTAATTAAAACCTTGGTAGCTAATTAGAAACTATTTAACAATAATATAAACTAATTTAGAAACCAAAATTTTTTTTAGTTTCTAAAATGATCTCTAATTTAGTCAATATAGCAACTAATTATTTTTTGTCTCTAAAATTTATTTCTATTTTATGATTTTCTTATAGTGAGAGTATGTGTTTTCTAAAATTGTCACTTTTAAATATCCTTTTAATTTTGAAGTGCTACAAGTGATTTCTATTAATAAGTCTCATATATATATATATATATATATATATATATATATATATATATATATATATATATATATATATATATATATATGTCACACTCATTATTATTTTATATTATATATTTTATTAATTTTTTATTTCATTTTATAAAAAAATTTATTATAATTTTACATTTTTTTAGTTTTATTTTAATAGGAAGGTTGAGAAAAGAAGAATTTGCTCTCAAATAGAAATTGAGGCTACTTGAAGAAGAGTCATGTATATTTAAAATAACAAGTAAAAAATATTAGAGTCATAAGGAAACTAAAATTATTTTGCACACTTAATTTAGAGGTATAACTTTGCCCAAATGCAAGACCAAAAATTCAAAAACAATGTTATAAATTTAGACTTAGAGGTGAAACCACAACATCACAATGCCACATGTAACGCCCCTCAATTTCAACTCATACATATAAAATTAAAAAAAAACGGTAGAACAATAATATCAAATTAACATTTGTATATATAATAAAATACATCCATCCCATACATTGTATCTCAAAAGAATATCCCTTGTCTAGGGGTTTTAATACATATTCATCAAAAGTTTCAAAATAACTGAAACAGAGCATAAAAACCTAAATCTATCCCATCCTCCAGCACGCTCACTGAGGAGGTCTGTCACCTGCCACCTTGTCTGCTCCCGTGTAAATTAACACGATCATCACAGGTTTAAGAAAACAAAACACAAAACAAAACACAGGGTAAGCTAGATATTTAAAAAAAAACTTTAAATATGAAACTTAATATCGTCATAAACCATCATTTTTCTTTTCTTTTCACACAATTCACAATTTCATCAAGTGTCATTCATTCCACATAACCATCAAGTGTCTATCAAAATTTCTCTTTATTCAGCTTTCTCATGTCAGACTTTCCACTGACTCATAACACATAAACACTTGACTCTACTTCCGGAAGACTCGTGCGTTGAACTTAGCATCCAGAGACCTGCACCTGTCATACTATATCATTGTGAATCCACACAGTGTCGCTGTGAATCCACACAGCTATGCGCATATGCAATCTCAATATCATCACTCTCCTAGTATGACAGGGTTAATTCATATAATAGGTCAAGTTAGTTATCTTTCAAACAACTTACCCATACATATGAACCTCCTTCGACTCTCACCAACTGAATAATTTCATCTATGTGATTCCATTATCTCAGTAGATTCAGGATCGTCTCATTCACAGGATACTCACAGATCAATACACCCTCATAACAATCTCAACACGGTATTTCCTTTCCTGAAAATACTATGTCTTGACCACAATTTCACAGCATCCAGCATCTCATACGACACATCAATGACCAATTCAAACATATCTCAATCAAATCATACCAAAGTTGAGAATTTCGAAAATCATATACATTTCACATTTCAATCTCAAACCAATACAGATTTACACAAAATAGGGGATTGTGAAATAAACGTTAAAACTGGTGACCACGTCACCCCAACTTCAGAATCTTCTAGCCTAAGGTTTTTATTGGAATTAAAACTAGCTTCCCTTACCTAAACTTGAGCCGATCTCACTAAGAGCTCCAAACCCACCGAGAACTCAAGGATGTCTTAACCTGCACCATAGAGTCCCAATCTCAAAACTAACTATAACACTCATATTCTGAGTTAACAGAGACTAACTCTGAAGCCAAAAGAGTCGCACGCAAAGCCTATGCAGAGGCAACTATCTCAAGTTCAGAAACGACTTCAAAAACAGAGCACGACGAACTTACTCTGTTTTAAGGCTTTGATCGGAAACTTGCAGAGATACTTGCCCGGAGCCCAGGGGCAGTCGCCGATCGTTAAACTGGTGCTTGATGGTGTCGGAATCGTCAACTGGTAGCGAAGATGCCCGAACGTAGAGAGAAGGAGAGAAAGGAAACAGGGAACCAAAACTCAACTCACTCGATTTCTCTCTACCCAAACAACGTTCGAACATTGCCTATCAGAAGTGAATTTTGAAAATAAACCACCTTGCCCAGGAATGCCACTGCCACCACCCACTCTGATGGAAAACTCTTGCGTGCGGGCTTCCTCTACTTGAGTGCAAGTCTGACAGGATGACCACGTGGGTTTCTGCGCGCACCAACTCTGGGCCACTTGCCTTACCAACTCTCTGGTGCCAACTGTTCTGAAACACTCTTACTGTCTACGTGTCGCGCATGCATAACGCTCTCGTTGGGAGCGTGGGTCCAGCTTAACTGCGTGTAGCAGGGAACCCCGATGACCATGCACCGATGACACATAGGTGCTTCACTACTTCCCACGATGACTGATCGCGTTCTGAGTGTACCGATGACTGATCGCGCTCTGAGTGCACCGATGACTGATCGCGCTCTGAGTGCACCGATGGCTAATCGCGCTCTGAGTGTGTCGATGACTAATCGTGCTCTGAGTGCGCCGATGACTGATCTCTCTCTCATCCTGGCGATGACCGATGTGTCTCTCCTCCTGGTGATCTCTCATCGCCCTTGTGTGTGACGAGGACACATCACCTCACTCTGGTCACCGATGTCACATCGTCACACCTTGCTGAGGGTTCATCGACTCACTACTCCACATCTGTGGTATCACCCCCACATGGCTTGGTGACGTCGGTAGTTTCTCCTGCCCGAGGACAGTTCGGTACAAACCTCTCCCTTGCCAATGCATGTAACAATAAGGGTAAATCTCTTATGCCAAAGCATAGGGTTTCGCAGTTATCCCGCATGCATGGTGCATCTGAGGTTCAAATCACACCTTGATACATGTGATTTCTGGAACCCACTATGGTCCACCGACCGACCTCTACCATACTGACCTCAAACCTCTTGGGCGACGTCCGAGGTCTGACTACTATGAATTTTCTATTATATGTTCTTTTCATTTCAAATAATAACATATTCAGAAATCATTTAAAATATACCACTTCTATTCCAAATAAATTTCTAGATCCTTACACCACACCCAAAAAATTGACAAAACAAACAGAGTAACTAGAGATATTAATATTGGTGTAATTGTCAAGTCATGAGCAGCTAAAGACCTTGGTATTAGATATTGATGTAATTGTTTGCTTCATGTAATTCTTCTCCTCCTTTCCAATGAGATTGGTTAATTTAATTAATTATTTTTACTTTGCTTTTAATGCTTATTTTCGTATAACTGAACCTTGATTTTATAATTTTAACTACGGTTGGAAATCTCTCTTTAATTTGACTCTAGGTAAAAACAACACTAGTACCACTTATTTTCTATGTATCAATAAATTTCAATTTTTGGGTTGTAATGTTGATTGTTTAACAAATTTCTTCAAGGAATAAAGATCTTATTTAAGTACTTTAGAATTTCTCCACTAAAGGATTAGGGTTAAATTGAATTTGTGGATCAATAAATTAATTAAGTAATCAAAATTATTGGATAAGGATTTGATTAAATGGCATGGAAAAGATTAGTCAGATCAATCTTCGACATCTCTATATATATTTGAATTACATTTTATCTTAATCGTTGTCTTTTTAATTATCTATAATTTATCTTTCATTATTTAAACTAAGCCTTTTTATTTATGCAACTAATTTTAATTTCAATTTCAATTTCAAATTCTAAATATCTTCATTTTTCTTTATAGTAAATAATTATATAGCAATTCTATGTAAATTTGACACTTAAACTCTTGTTTGTTTACTATTTGCAACAAATTGATATATTTGTCAAGAATTCATCATTGATCATTCAAGCACAAACACTTATACAATAATCACAATAACTTTTCTTTTTCTTACAACATTACACTTAACCCAACATATATTCAAAAGAGAAGGTAGTTTGAACACAAATAAAAAAACTTCAAGATAAATAAACCCAAAAAACCTATTACAAATATGGGGAGTAAGGAGAGCAAGGACGAATATTACAATGCTCTTCCAAGTAGAAATATTGTTGAACTACAATGAACTTTATCTGTGGAAAGTATTCCAAAGTAGGGAGAAGATATGAGAAGTATTGATTTTGATAGACTTAGGTGTGTGAGATTCATATAGGTAAAATCACGAGGCAACTAAAGAGAAAACTATAAAATATTAGGATAAGAAATGTCAAGATCAATGTTAACCTACCAAGATTCAGTAATTATGGAAATAATAATCAAAGGGAAGCACACAAAATAGTAGGAAGTAGATAGGTTTACTAGTCAAAAGCCTAAGATGGATGATAAGAGGATGTGAAGAAAAGAAAAAAGAATAAAATGGATGGAAAAGAAAAACCCAAAAAAGGGAGTGAAGAATAATGGAGGGGGCGTGATGTGAGTTGATTTTAGATTGCACATTTTAGATGTTTCACTTTCGTTTAGATTTTGGATTTTAGCAATTTAAAAAGTGAAAACCCCAAGAAGATCCCCACTAGACACAAACTTATCCAAGTAGTTAAGTAAGTGTGAAGGTTCACTTCAGAAGGACAAAGAGAAAAACACAGATATGAGGTGACAATGATGCCAATTGCGAAATTTAAGAGAAATAAGCAAGAAAAAAACGCCTGAATAAGGAAGAAATAAAGAGAAGAAGAGAAGAAGATGATGGAAAAGGAAGAAGAAAGGTGACACAAAGATAAAAGGAGAATGAAAGGGAAAAGATGAAAAGATTAGAAGACTTATGAGGGATGGAGGTGTTCATGCCACTTAAAGCATATGAACTCCAAGATGAGTGATGCTAGAGCCGTCACTTGAGATGTTACTCACTCAAGATAAGACCCAGAGATATGAGAGCACTGAGACTCACGATTTTACTCAAGCAGAGTTTCTATACTTCCAATTTCTAATATCTCATTACATGTGGCAAGGCACCCTATTTATAGGAATGTGTGTCTTGGTGGGCAAGTTGGGCAAGGGTAAGATGGGAAAGAAGCGAAGGGTGGCCAAAGGGGGCTGACCGTGGTCAAAACCGCCCCTTTGGCTAGGTCTTCTAGAAACTAGGTTAAAAACCCTAATTCTAGGTGCCTTGTCTTGAAAAGGTGGGCTTGCACCTCGCTAAGTACACTCCCTTTTATGCTATATGAACCTACTCTAGCCTATTTTGCTATTTGGACCCCTAAAGTGATCCCAAATTATTTACAACATGTTTTTATTTTTAAGAAGACCAGAAGAAAGAACAATTGATGTTCTGGTTTATGCTCAATTCTTCTTCTGGTGAGGTCCGTCTGATATTTGGTGGGGCCTTGACTTGATTGCTGAGATGATTGCTCCCAATGTGAATTATCTCTTGAGTCCTTGGTCATCTTGGCTACTTGGTTTATATAAGGGCGGGATGTAAATATTCTAGTGACACAAAATTCAATGCTAGAAAAGGGGTGGGTTGGGACGCTTAGTGAGATATTACTTGCTTACGCGAGTTTGACAAGAAAAAGCCCAACTTCACTAGAGTGAACTCACTTAAGTGAGCCTTAGGCGAGTTTCTCTGGAGTGGTCTTGCTTGGACGAGTTTCCAATGTTCCAACTTTGTCTTTTCATTTTGTAACTTGTCCATTTTTCTTTAGCCCTTTTGTCTCCATTTTCCCCCAAAATCCTGAACTTAACACAAATTTAGGAATAAATCGTTTACATTCATCTTATAATCCAAAAATATCTAAAAAGGTTCAAATTTTTAAATTAGGGGTTGAATTAGAACTATTTTTATCAATTAAAATTCATAAGTGTCTATCTTTTTATATGAAATATTACTGAACTATAACATTTATCAATTGTCACAACATAAAAATTATTTTTTAAATTATTTTTTTATTATTTAATATATTAGTTTTAATATTTTACATATATAATATAATTTTTTTTAAATGTTAGCAAACTAAACACTTTGCCACCCTAATGAAACTACATATTGCTAAACATTAGATGCTCTCCAAAAATCCATCAAAAACGCATCAACTTCGACAATATTAATCAATATCTAATATCTAATAGTGAAAAAGTGTCCTCTAAAAAACAATGGGAAGAGAATAACAACACTCAAGGGATGAAAAGGATTAATAAAAACAAGAAGCACACACTTAAGTTGAGAGATGCATGATCATTGTACTTAAGATAGGATATTTAGGTCATTCTCTTTTCTTTCTTCATTGTCTTTTTCGTTTTTCTTCTCCTTTATTTTTTTCCTTTCCTTATAAAACATATGTGTCGTAGCTAGAATGGGGAGAGGGAAAGATTATTTTGTCTTCAAACTCTCCTTTTATTCCTATAATTTATTATATTCCTAAACTGCAAATTAACAAGCTCGGTGTGGAGTATTTCTGATAGGTGGGTGAATTTAACTTCGGTACATCATAATTAGGTCATACAAAGCTACAATCACTCCTATCTTGTATTCCTAAATGTAAAGCAAAACCTTGTTTGGAAAGGGCTATGGTTACCAATAGTGGGAGAAATATGGAAACATAGGAATAACATAATCTTTAGGCAAGGGAAGACTGACATGGAATAAGTTTGTTGTCTGGCACAACTAAAATCATGGCTATAGATCAAACATAAGCACATAAATGTAAACTTTTCCTTCTTTGATTGGTGCATCTTGTTGAACAAGAGCTTTGATGTCTCCAAATACATGAAGATTGGTTGAAGGCTTGGTTGTTGCTTGCGTGTATGGGTTTTAGGTATATTGAGTTTGTAATCCGCTCTTAGTTAGAATCCAAAACTAATTTAAATCAAAACCTATTTGAAAAAGAGTGTTTTCTAAAGAAGTGGAAATACAACCTGTTGTTTTATCATTTCAATCGGTTGTTTCACACTTAGAGATTTTTGAAAAGGATTTGAAACTATTTGACTTTGGTTGAGTTTGTTGTCAAAATAATTCAATCGGTTGTTTTGACATTTCAACCGATTGTTTTTTGAAAATCCTTAACAGAATTTTGTTAAGTTTGGTAAATTTGTTTTAAATGATTCAAAATTGATTTGGCTCTTGCATTAAATGTTTTTAATAACCTTTTGGAGTTTAAATAGTTTGTTTTACGCTCCTAGGTTAAAGATATCAGATTGTAATCTTTGAAATCAGTTTTCTCCAAGATTTACTTCAAGCTTTTGGATTTTCTCAAAGAGTGGAATATGATTGCTGTGTAATCTTTTGTTTTCAATTTGTATCTGGTGTGATCATTCCTTATTATCTCTTGTATTTTTGTAATAATTGTGGTGTGTAGATTCAAAGGATTTTATGAATTTTGTGTTGTGGTTTACCGAAGGAAGTGTGTGTTCTTGAGGAAGTCAAGATCACTTCTTTGGTGTGTGTGTGGTTTGTAATCTGTGTTTGATTGCATAATGGAATACCCAATGGTTTCTTGGGACTAGATGTAGGTCTTGGTATTAGAGCGAACCAGTATAAATCTATTTGTGTGATTCTCTCGTTCCCTGATCTCTCTTATGTCTGTTTTAAGTTGTTTTTATTAACTGCTGATAAAAACAACCGGTTGAATCGCATAAACAACCGATTGATTTTCTAGAAATCAACTAAAATACTTTTGTTCCTTGGATATCTTGGTTTCTTTCTCTGTGATTCTTCACTAACTTTCATTATACCTTCAAAGTTTGCGAAAATCTTTTATAAACTATTCACCCCCTCTTATTTAAGGCCATAAATTCTAACACATCTGTCCTATTATCATGATGTTGCACAAAGGTATGTGTTTCCTAATTGTTGCAAATTTCAAGGGGGTAGGAACGAAAGAAATATCATCAACCTATTGTTGGTCACTAGAAATTCGAATATGGAAAATATTATTTGTTGTCAACAAGCTATATCTGGAACAGGGTTAATTAATCTAGATACGAAAGCCTTTGGACAAGCATTAGTTTTCTAATTATTTGTGTTTGTGAGTGTTGCAGCAATTATGCCACAATTTTGTTGGGCTTAGGAGGTCCAAGCATAGCAAACATGCAGTTGGTACCCACATTTAGTGTTGGGCGCCACTGCACAACTTTAGAGAAAAGAAGGGATGTTGGATGTTAGTTTTATGCAACTCTAGAAGACTACTCAGTCATGGATCTAAGGCAAGTATATGGTTTTCATTTTAGGTGGAATTCTAATAGGCTAATTTGATGTAATTTGTCTTATAAAGGGAATCTCTAAGTTGTAAAATTTTGTTGCTTTCTTTCTACACTCTGTAAGCTAGCATATGGCCTAGATGGGAAGGGATTATAACTGTAGATCAAGAGTGATCAAGAGCTTTGAAGAATCCAAATCCAAGGTGTTTGATGGAAGTCTGTGTTGCTACTGTGTGTGGGTGGGAAATGGGATAGATTTTATGTAATCCACTCCTTGTTTGAATCCAAAACAAGTTTGATTTGAAAACCTTTATAAAATAGAATGCTTTTCAACTAAGTGAAAAATAACTTGTTATTTTGTCGAATCAACCGGTTGTTTTGTACTTAGAAGGTTTTGAAAAAGGTTGAAAATTGTTTGGCTTGGTTGACTAAGCTGTCAAAGCCAAAACAATCGATTGTCTTGATAAAACAATCGATTGTTTGTTTGAAAATCCTAACAACTTTATGTTTTTGAATTGAATCTTTATTAAATGATTTCTAACTGAATGCGCTCCTTTGTTGGTTTATATAAAGTTGGTTAGACGTTCCTAAAATGTAAGAAACAATTTTGAGAAATCAAAGTGCAAATTTGGCTAAGAGTTTTCAAGATTCATTCAAGCTTTGGATTTTCAAGTGTGTGGAATAGGACTGGGGTGTAAATCTAATCTTTAAGCTTTGTAATACCCAGGTGTATTCTATTCTCTTTGTTCTTGATTACTGTATTTCTGTAATTGATTGTAAGTGTAGAATCAGAGGGGTTCTGAATTTTGTGGTGTGGTTTGCCAAAGGTAGTGTGTTTCTTGAGGGGTTCAAGGTCACTAGTTTGGTGTGTGGTGTGAGTAATCTGTGATTGATTGCATAGTGGAACCCAATGGTTTTCTGGGAACTACGTGTAGCCCTTGTGAGTAGAGTGAACCAATATAAAACTGTCGGTGTGCTTTTCTCTCATCCCTAACTCCTTTAAATGCTGTTTTAAGTTGTTTTAAATATCTACTGATATAAACAACCGATTGTTTTTCTGTATTTCACTTAAAACAGAATATATTCTTGGCTAACTTGATTTCTTTATCTGTAATTTTGCACTAAGTTTCATTGTACCTTCAAAGTTTGCAAAAATCTTTCTTAAACAAATTACCTCCCTCTTGTTTAAGACCATATATTCTAACAATTGGCATCAAGAGCTAAGTTCTTAAAAATTACTCAATTTTTCGATCCTAAATCTTTTTACTATGGCTGAAAGACTACCTTTTGGGGAGGGTGCCTCAATTAATAGACCACCTTTGTTTTGTGGTTTGAACTATCATTTTTGGAAGGTTAGAATGAAAATTTTTTTGGAATATCTAGATAAAGGGATTTGGGATGCAATTGAAAATGGTCCTTTTATTCCCAAATTTGAAAAGGAAGGTGTTTTGATTGAAAAACCTTGGTCCCAATGGACTAATGTAGAGAATAAAAAGGCCAATTTTGATTGCATTGCAAAGAATATCATAACCTCTGCTTTGAATTCTGATGAATTTTTTAGGGTCTCACAATGTGCATCGGCTAAGAAGATGTGGGACACTCTAGAGGTTACTCATGAAAGGACAAATGATGTGAAAAGGGCAAGGAAGCATGCCTTAATCCAAGATTATGAAATGTTCAGAATGCTCAAGGGAGAATCAATTGCTGAAGTACAAAAGAGATTCACTCACATTGTGAATCACCTCATTAGTCTTGGCAAAATCTTTGAAAGAGAGGAGTTGAACATCAAAATCCTTAAATGCTTGGATAGATCTTGGCAACCAAAGGTGACAACTATTTCAGAATCCAAGGATTTGACTACATTGACAACTGCCTCCTTGTTTGGAAAGCTAAGAGAACATGAGTTGGAAATGAATAGACTCAATGTTCAAGAAAGTGAAGACAAGAAAGTGAGGACCATAGCCTTGAAAGCTTCTAAGCACAAGAATAAGCAAGAATTAAGTGATGAGAGTGAAGAAGAAACTCTCAGTTTGTTGTCCAAAAAGTTCAGCAAATTCTTGAAGAAGAAAAGAACAAAGACTCCAACCAAGAAAGGTATGGAAACAAGAAAACTAGTGATTTTAATTGTAACAATTATACCTACTATGGTTGTGGAGAATAGGGTCATATAAAAGTTGATTGTCCAAACAAAGAAAGCAAAGAGAAGAAGTCAAGCAAGAAGGAAAAAAAAAGGAAATCCAAGAAAGCCTACATTGCATGGGATGAAAATGAAGTATCCTCATCAAGCTCCTCATCAAGTGAAGATGAAGAAGATAATATGTGTTTGATTGCAGATGGAGAAGATGAAGCAAGTAGTGTAAGTTCTAGTGCCTCTTTAAATGATGAAAACTATAGTCAATTGCTTCAAGCTTTTAAAGAAACTCATGAGGAAGCTAACCGATTGGCTCCCTTGAACAACTGGTTGAAATGGTTGAACAACTGGCTTGAAAATAGAGTCAAGACACTGGAAGAAGAATTGTAAAATTCAAAAACTGATTTTGAAAATCTTGAACTGCTTTACAAAAATTCTTCTTGCTTGTGTGACTCAAAAGTTTGTGAAAATTGTGAAAACCTTGAAAAGAAGGTCCATTATCTTGTAAAAACTGTGGACAAACTTTCAAAAGGCAAATCCAACTTTGAAACTATTTTAGCATCTCAAAAATGTGTTTTTGGAAAGTCTGGATTGGGTTTTAATCCACAGAGCAAGAAAAGTGGGATTTCAAAGCCTTTTTCTAAAGTGCCAGAAAAACAACCGATTGAAAGATCGAAACAACCTGTTGTTACATGCTTTTACTGCATGAAGAGAGGCCATTCTGTCAGATTCTGTAAAATTAGGAAATATTCTATTCCTAAAGGTATTATGAGATGGATTCCCAAAGCTTCTGAGCTTCCCAGTGATAAATGTTATGCAAAAGGACCCACTTTTGTATGGGGACCAAATCTTGCTTCTTGAATTTGTGGTTGCAGGAATGTTAAGAGAGCAGGGATTCTTAGGTCATCAGATCAACCATTTGGAGGGAAAAGACTTTGTCTGGAATTAAACTAAGGTTATGTACCAGCTTAAGTCTTCTTGAAAGCCAAAAGAAGGTTTCTTGATCATGAATTATGTCTCATTGAAAGGACTCTAAGACAAAAGGATAAGACTTTCTTTGTTTCTGCTTTTTCATTTCTTAAATCAGTGTTAATCTTCATCTATTTGTGATTTATATGAAGCAATTTTATTTTTTTTTTGATTCCTCTCTACATGTTAATTCAAAAACATTAGTTGCTGTTACAGAAAAACAACCGATTGTTTTCTCGAAACAACCGATTGTTTCTCCTCTGACAGCACTGCATAAAATTGATTTAATTTCTTTATGCAGTCTATTTGTTGCAGATTCTGTTCTCAAGGAATTATGAGTCAAAAAGGAGTCTTTAAGAGTCTGCTTTGATTCAGGAGGTGGTTGCTTCTTGTCATAAAAGGAATATATTCCAAAATCTTGGAAATTCAAGTGCCTTTATGACTAGTCAAATCAACATGTGCTGACCATGTGCTTCTTGTTAAGGGCTGACGTGTTACTATGCAATCTTGGACCAGTCTTCTCTCTTTGAAAAACGAAGCCCACTACAAGGAAAGGGTTGAAGAAAGATTTATTGCTACTATAAAACCCTATGCAGTTGTTTTTCTATACAAAAACAACCAATTGGCACATCTCTTGATGCATCTCTTACCTATCCATTTTCTAATCTCAGTTTCTAGTTTTTGCCTTTGCCACCATGGATACCACTCCTCCATCATCAAAAAGAGTCAAACAAAGGGCTGTAAGAAGAGGAGGGTGTCTTGAAGGCTGGTTTTTGGGAGAATTTGATCAAATTGAAAATATCATCATGAAACAAGTAGAAAAGTGATAAACAATCCAAAGGTTATCTCCCTTAACTGGTTGAAAAGTCAGAAGCTGGATGATGTGAGAAGTCTTCTCAAGGATCATCTGCTGAAAAGGTTCCTAGAAATGTCTGGAAAAATCTATCTAGATCTCATAAGAGTTTTCTACACCAATCTAAGGTTTGTTGACAACAACCTTGTCTCCTATGTCAAAGGAGTGGATATGGTGATAAATGATGAAGTGTGGGTTGTTGTTACTGGCTTGAAGTATGCTGGACTGCGGATCAACAAAGGGAACATTAGTCTGGTGGATGACTTCAATAAAATATAGTTTTACAGGAGCTACTTGAAGAATCCACAAGCAGGAGCGAAGAATTTTTCAGTAGGTGGTTTGAAGCTAAATGAAAGACTTTTGGCTCTCATTGTTACTTGGATTCTCACACCAAGGGGGAGTAATCACTCGGTGCTTACTGAAGAGGACCTTGTGTACATTTTCTGCATCATAAACAAGATAAAGGTTAACTAGATTCATATTATTAAAGAGCCCATGCAGAAATCTATGAGGTTGAGTGACTACCACTAACCTTATGCTATCCTTGTCTCTAAGTTCTTGGCATTTTTTGAAGTAGATCTTGAGGAAGAGACAGCTGAATTGGTGAAATCAACACATGAAGTGAACAATGGTTCACTAAGAAAAATGGGTTTTACCAAGATTGATGGATGATGGATAAGCAAAGGTGGAGATCAAGGTGGATCTTCAAGTGGTATGCAATTTGATCAAGAAGATGATGACCAACCTGCTGTTGAAGGTGTTGAAGAAGATGATGATCAACCAGCTGTTGATACAGGTGCAGGAACAAGTGTTGGACATCAAGGAGATAAGATTCTCTCCATGTCACCCTTTGAGAGATTCATGGTTAATAGGCTGGACAACTTTGCTGAAAATCAAAGGAATCTCCAGGACTTTTGTGATATTAACTTTCAGGAAATTGGTCAAAGATTCCAAAGCATGGATTCACGTTTCCAGAACCTTGATGAGCAAATTGAAGCAGTGCAGAATCAATTGTTTGAACTACAATATGGAAAGGAAGATTGAAGCCAAGTTTCTATCTTTAAATCTTGCTTTAGTTTGAACAATATTTTCCTATATCTATTTTTTTTATTCTATTTCTTTATCTCTTCCTAATTCTATTTGTGAAGACAAATAGGGGGAGAATATGGTTTCTGTGTTGTCTTAAAACTGCTAAACTCTGATCTGGTTAAATGTTTTAAATTCTGCTGCTGCATAACTGGTTTAGCTACTGTTTTTGGTTTGCTTTTTGGCTGGTTTTTCTACTCCTGTGTTTATGCAAAAGCCTGGTTAAGTGTGCCATCATAACCTGCTTCTTTAGATGCTCTGGGTTTGCATAGTTTCTGTTTTGCAGGTGCTGTTACAGATTCAAACAAGACTAACACAAGCAACCAGGGATTTGTCTTCATCAAATAGGGGGAGATTGTTGATCAAGAGTGATCAAGAGCTTTGAAGAATCCAAATCCAAGGTGTTTGATGGAAGTCTGTGTTGCTACTGTGTATGGGTGGGAATAGGGTAGATTTTATGTAATCCACTCCTTGTTTGAATCCAAAACAAGTTTGACTTGAAAACCTTTTTAAAATAGAATGTTTTTCAACTAAGTGAAAAACAACCTATTGTTTTGTCAAATCAACCGGTTGTTTTGTACTTAAAAGGTTTTGAAAAAGGTTGAAAATTATTTGGCTTGGTTGACTAAGTTTTCAAAGCCAAAACAATCAATTGTCTTGATAAAACAATCGATTGTTTATTTGAAAATCCTAACAACTTTATGTTTTTGAATTGAATCTTTATTAAATGATTTCTAACTGAATGTGCTCCTGTTTTAAATGCTTTTGACCACTTTATTGGTCTATATAAAGTTGGTTAGACGCTCCTAAAATGTAAGAAACAATTTTGAGAAATCAAAGTGCAAATTTGGCTAAGAGTTTTCAAGATTCATTCAAGCTTTGGATTTTCAAGTGTGTGGAATAAGACTGGGGTGTAAATCTAATCTTTAAGCTTTGTAATACCCAGGTGTATTCTATTCTCTTTGTTCTTGATTACTGTATTTCTGTATTGGTTCTAAGTGCAGAATCAGAGGGGTTCTAAATTTTATGGTGTGGTTTGCCAAAGGTAGTGTGTTTCTTAAGGGGTTCAAGGTCACTAGTTTGGTGTGTGGTGTGTGTAATCTGTGATTGATTGCATAGTGGAACCCAGTGGTTTTCTGGGAACTGGATGTAGCCCTTGTGAGTAGGGTGGACCAGTATAAAATTGTTGGTGTGCTTTTCTCTCATCCCTAACTCCTTTATTGATGTTTTAAGTTGTTTTAAATATCTACTGATATAAACAACCGATTGTTTCGAAGAAACATCCGATTATTTTTTGTATTTCACTTAAAACAGAATATATTCGTGGCTAACTTGATTTCTTTATCTGTAATTCTGCACTAAGTTTCATTGTACCTTCAAAGTTTACAAAAATCTTTCTTAAACAATTCACTCCCCTCTAGTTTAAGGTCACATATTCTAACAATAATGAGATGCAGTAGTAGGGTTTAAACTAGTTTTGGATGTTCAGGTTAGTTTTATAACAAATCAAATATCCTTTTGTTAGTGGAGGGGTAATGTGTAGATCATTTTTTCCTCTAATTGTTGGTGTTTTTGGTAATAGTTGGATCATAGCAATATTTTGCACTGGTAAGAGGATTGTCTTTTTTTTATAAGGATTTGAGTACTCCTTAAATACTCTATTTTAATTTTATTTATTTTTTACTGATAAAAAAATAGTTAATAATAATTTGTATTACCTAAATCAATTCCAACAAATGTTATAAAAGTTGGAAGAAAAAGACATAGTTTATTGTTAATACCAAAATTGGGAATGTTATAGGACTAAAAGATTTTCTAAAATAAAATTGCTTTGTTTTTAAAATAAATTAAATATATTTTTAATTCTTTAAGTTTGGGATAATTTTTTTTTCTTTTTGTCCTTTACTTAACTATCTAAACAAGGTATAAAGTTTTTTTATAATGAACAAGAATACTAGTATTTTATAAATGACTTGAATTTTGTTAACTGCGTGAGTGAAATTTAACAAGTATTTGAGTCAAACAATTTTTTTTTCCAAATTACATGAACTAAAAAAATTAATTTTAAATTTAAGGGATTAAAATCAAACTTACTCCAAATTTATAAGAAAAGCTAAAAGTGTATATAATCTTAAAATTTGAAGGTCCGAGTCTAACTTGTTATACGTCACAAACTTTTTGGATAAATTGCACTATTGGTTCTCCGTCTATAACAATGGTACAATTTTAGTTTCTCACATTTCAATCATGGCAATTGCAAATGTGTGATTTAGTTTCTTGTGTCTATTGAATTGTCTAGGTATCACAACTTGTGATTTTTAATCCCTTAATCATGTCATAATGACTAAAATCACACATATGTGATATGCTTATGTATGAAAAATGCATCGCTTAAGGGTATATTTAGGCAAACGTTTTCATAAAAATTATTCAGATAGAAAAATAACAAAATGAGTTTCTTTCTAAGTTAAAATGTAATTTAATGATAAATTAATTTGTATAAATTTTCTAATACTTTTTATTAATTAATTTTTTAGTATTTTTAATTGACTTCCTATTAAAACATTTTATATTTGGTGTTTGTTTGAGATTTCACATTGACTAGAGATGAGTCGATTTTATAAAGTTGAGTTATACTTAAAGTTTATTTTTTGATATGGTATTAGAGGCATTTAGAGTTTATTCTAATGCGTGTTTTTTGTGTTTATTAGGTTACTCTCGTTATTGAACCACCCATAATATATAATACGCTCGAGTTGTTAGTTTGGTGTTTTAATATTATTCCTATTTATTTCTAAATATTATTTTTTTAATTGGATAATATAATCTTATTCCTATTTTTATATTTTATTTCGTCAATTTTTTTATTCAATCCCTCAAATTTACTAATCAACTCGCTCGTTTTTGGGAAAGAAAGACATGAGTTTTTGTGATAAAAATCAAACTACGAGCTATTCCGATGAAAATAAAATAAAAAATTCAAATACTTAACTGAATAATTTAAAAAAAAACACTCAATTAAAACTATCTAAATTTTAAAACTCATTCAAATATAATTTTTTAAATATTTTTCTTACATTCACATTTCATCTCAAACTAACATTATCATCAACGACTCATTCAAAATTTGATGATTCTGCCATCTTCATCATACTGGTCACTGATACGTGTTCTGAATCCTCATGTGTGATCATGCAGAACTGAAGGTTTTGCAGTCAAAATTCATAACCTCTACTGTATACCAAATTAAATTGACTTCAGTAATAGCATAGTACTCTTCTCAAAATTCATGGTACCAGACACTGCAATAAATCAAAAGGGTATCTCTCAAACTTTTAATTCAACCCTTTATTTATTTCATGCATTTATTCATCCAGTTTCAAACTTCTTTTTCAACACTATATTTTTAACAAGTTTCGTTTTTTCCTTCGCGCGCCTATGTGTAAAGTTTTTTTTTTTATAATATATCATTGTTTATGTAATATTACATTATTAAAAAAATTGCTTATTAGGAGCCTTAAGTATGTCTTTCTACTAAGGATGAGATGTAGTTTGTGGTTGGTCCCTTCAACTTTTTAAATTTAACTACAAAACTCAAGAAATAACATAACAATATATGAATTTCGTAATATTGTTAGCTCAAATTTATTTTAATGTAAAATTGGACCTGTATAGGACCCAAATAAGTTATACTCCTTGAGTCTCAAACTAGAATAGCATCAAGAGGTTAAACAATATATGCAATTCTAGACAGATACATTAACAAATTATCATTAAAAATATTTTTTAAAAACAAAAAATAATTAATCCATATATTAATTAAATTAGATATTATTTTAAAGATTATAAAATTATTAATATTTAAAATACTTTTTATTATTAATAAATAATATTTAAATTAATATCTAATTAATTATCAAAATTTTAATTATTATCTAATTAGATTATAAAACTTATAGCTAATCAATATCAATTTAAAATTTATTTATTAATAATATAAACTACTTTATACATTAATAATTTTTTAATATTTAAAATAATATATAACTTAATTAATATATAAACTACTTTATACTTCAATAATTTTTTAGTATTTGAAATAATATATAATTTAATTAATATAATGGTTAACTATTTGTTATTTTTAAAATTAGTCTCAATTTAATAATTTTTTAGTGTATTATTATAATAAAATTTATATTATTAATCTTTTTTTCATAAGATATAGAAACAATATCTAATTAACCTATGTTGCTGATCTTGATGAATTGTTAAATGATGAAGATAATGAATAGTGAACAAGTTTCTATAATAATAATAAGTTAGTTATTACCGTTTCCTATTATTGAAGAATGAAAATTTCTTTTATATGAATTTAATATGGATATGTTAACTTCAACCTAGGGATTCACAAAACTGAAATTGTTATAATAATGCATTGATGGTAATGCTTGCATAGAAAGAAAAAATGCACGACTGATTGAGGTTGAGATAAAAAAGAAAATGTTTAAATTTATGTGCATTATTGGATAGGTATCAACTCTTTTAAGTCTTTGCATTATTTTTAGGAGAATTTTTAAAGTAGTAAAAATTCAACTAAGCAAACTATATAACCTTAAAGAATTAATGCATAATTTAATAAAAACCTTAAGGAATAATTTTAAAATAAAAACATTGTAATTCCAAATACGACTTTGATCTTATCAAGAATGGGGCATTGATCAATCAAGCAAGTTTTTTACAGTTTTTTTCTTTTTATAATCTTTTATGAAAATCGTACTCAGACTTTACTTTTTATAATTTTTTTTAAACTGCAATTTATTTATTTATTTTTAATTATTATGTTGATGATGTGATTAAATGCATGACTTTAGTTTTTGTTAACTTCTTTTTTGTTAAAGTTGTTTTCAGTGGCACGAAATGGTGGATTACGGTTTTTTTATTCAAAATCATGTGGTGGGAAATGATTTCTTCATTTTTAAATTTTTTTTAAGCATGTTTTAGATTTTTTTATATCTTTTATAAAAAAAAAAATTTAGTCTCCAAGTAAATGCTTTATTTATTGAAAAAATATATATATTAATTTTAATTTTAAATTAGTATTTGTATTTAATTTATTTTTATGTCAATATAGTTTATTGATTAAATTAATGATGTTAATTTAATATAATTTAGAAAATAAAAAATAAAAAATTAATCACCAATTTGAATAAAAGACACTAAAGAGATGAACAGTTTAAATAGAAAAAAAAAGTTGGAAACAAAAGTTGTTTATTGTCTGAAAAGACAATTCCTCCTAACCTTTATTTCGATAAGTTTTTTTTTTTTTTTTTAATTCATTAATCTATTTTATCATGAATATGAGTAGTAGGTAGTCTTTTTTGTTTGTTTAGGGTTGGAAATGAGATTAGATCTTGCATAACATTACCAATAATTTTTATTTTGAATTGGATGAAACTACAATTCATAATTCTTGAATATTTTGTAGACTTTAAGTTGATCAATAAATGTCAGTAATGGTAAATGACAAGAGAAACACAAACAACAATAATATAAGGGCAAGGTAGTTGAGTTTGAAACTCTCCACAATTATACTATCAATCATTTAATTTTACTATGTATGACTTTGGTCATCTAATGTTTGTTGATTTTTTAAGTAGGGTATTGATATTGTAAAGATTTAGAAAATAATCTTAGAGTAGAAGTGATATATTTTAAATAACACCTGGATATTTTATTATTGCACTAAAAAAGTTTATAAATAGAAAATTCAGTTATTCAGGTTTCATTTTAAGAGAACCACTATCTCTCTGAAAGTTCTTTTTTCCTTTTCTCTCCCTTCTCTCTAAGATTCTAACCTCCTCGTTCATTAGTTTGACGATCAGAATTCGTCATTAGACTCCTGGTAGCAAAGGCTATAAGATTGCTCGATCAGAGTCTTTGATAGACTAAGTTCATTTTGTTATTCTCTTTGAGTCAAAATTTGAACTTGTTAGGTTTGTCTCAATCTAGGCTTTGCATGTGACACTTTTGGATTCAGGATTAATCTCTGTTATCTCAGGGTTCTACTGATATAATTAGATTTTTTATCAGAACTTTGTGATGCAGGTTAAGCTACTCTTGAACAACTTTAGAATTCGGAGCTCTTAGTGAGCATTTGCTTAAGTTAAGGCAAACTAGTTTTAATTTCAAATAGAACCCTATGTTAGAATATTTGGATGTGGGGGTAGCGTGGTCACCAGTTCCAAATTTTGTTTGCAAGATTGATTGTTTATGAGTAATGTAGGTATTGTTTAAAATAAAATGTGAATATGTTGATTTTGATATGGATGATTTATGGTAGATGTTTTTGTTTGAATCTGAAAAATTGGTTGATTTGTATAGTTGATATAGTGTAAGTTACTCTTGAAGTGAATGAGTTATTAAAGTTGTTTTTGTTTGACTTTGAATGATGAAATTAGGCAGAATTATGCAGGTTTTTCTGCATATCTCGCTCAAGCAAGAATAGAATGAAAAGATGGGATACTCTCGGGTCCTTTCTCGCTTAAGCAAGAAGGAATCTCGCTTAGGCGAAAATGGGGAAATTTCTGGGGTGCTCTAATGTTTAATCTCGTTCAAGTGAGAGGATTTTCGCTTAGGCAAGACCCATTTTTGCTCAAGTGAGAAAATTTTCGCTCCAACTAGTAAAAAAAATTAAAATAAAATTTTTTCTTTTGAAAGCCTATTTTATTATTGCTTATTGTTTTTAAGTGAAAATTTTAAATTTTATTTAAAAATATGATTAAAGGAACTTAGATATGTGTTTAAGTGATTTTTGAGATATATTTGGATTGTTTAGAAAGTTTAAAATATGATGTGATCAAATGATGTATTGATGTATTAGATGAAGTATACAATGAGGTGAAAGTGTGATCAAGACAGTATTTTCGGGAAAGGAAATATTATGTTGAGACTATTATTAGGGTGTATTGATTTGTGAATGTCTTGTGAATGAGACGATCTTGACTCTATTGATATAATGGAATCATTTATAGATGAAGTTATTCAGTTGGTGAGAGTTGAAAGAACTTATCATAGCAAATCATATGGATTTACCTTGTTATATGAGATGATGAGATATTGAGATGATTATGTGCATGGTTGTGGGATTCACAGTGAGTAATATGATAGGTGCAGGTCTCTGGATACTAATTTCAATACACGAGTTTTTCAGAAGCAGAGCTAGAAGTAGAGTCAAGTATCTGAGTATATAAGTCAGTAGAAATTTGACATGAGTGATGTGGATGATGAATGTGATAGACACTTGATGATTTTATGTAAATTATGAGAATTTGATGGATTAAGCTTGGTATTGAAAGTTAAATTTATATTAGAATTCTTAAAACTAGCCAGCTTACCCTGTGCTTTATTTTGTATTTTTTTTTCTTTAATCTGTGATGATCGTGTTACTTTACACAAGAGCAGAAGAGGTTGCAGGTGATAAAGCTCCTTAATAAGTAGTAGAAGGAAGATATGTTTTTATTTTGAATGCTTTGTTTTTAAACCTTTGTGTATATATTAAAATCCTATGAAGAAGGATCTATTTTGGGATACAATATGAGATAGTTGTATATGTTTATATGTTAATTAGATATTGCATGCATATTATTTTATTAAATATGGGTAAAAGTAAGGATATGGCATATATCGTGCTCATAGTATGCATTTCACCTTCATGCCTCATTGAAAAAACCACAATTTTGTTCTTTCACATATTAATTTAAGAAGGACATACATTGCTATTAATAAAAAAACATAATTCCTTTAAAATAGAATTCATGCATTTAACCAAATCAATTCTTACTTTATTAAATTTATTTTTTTAATTTATAAAAAAATCATTTATTTTGTAAAATCTTATTATTTTTAATTTCATAAATTATATTAAATTAAAAAAATACCAATTTAAATTTAAAATGAATATATTTATTTTAATTTTTTTCAAAAAGTTAATGAAATATTTATCTTAAAACAATATAGTCATTGAATAAAATCAATTTTAAAAAATAAAAGAACTACTAAAAAACAAAATCTAGAATGTGCTTCATAGCACAATTCTATAACATGTTGAGACAATCTTACAAGCTTATTACCAAAAGGAGACTGATTTAAGAAAGCTACAAGTTGAAGAAAGTTATATTAACATTACACAATTTCATTATGAAGAAGTCGTACCAGAATGACACAATTTTGACCATGTCAAAGTGAAATTGTGCTAAGGTAGGACAACTTTGATACCGAATACAAAGTCGTGTTAATTTTGATTAGCATTTCTTTAAAAATTACATTAAAGTTGTGTTTAGGTGTCATGACTTCAACTTTACTGAAATTTTTTTAAAAAATGTTTGTTTTTTGTTTTTAAAACAATTATAATAATTAATTAAATTATTAGTTTTATAGATTTATAAAATTAAGAAAGATTTATTTTTTAATTGAAAATTAATTAAAATATACTGTTAAAATCCTAAACCTACTTAAACTAAAAGCCTAAGATATATAAAAATGTCTCAAAAATAATAAAAAAATTAAAAAAAAACTATTAGTAAATAGTTGATTTTGAAAAATTTGGTATCTCCAATTCTCTAGAGAATTAGCCATCGCATTTCCTATTCATTTCGAACTTTCATTTTTAATGTGTTTATATGTAATCTCTCTTTCAAAAGTTATAACCTACGCTAATTTCTTTTTACAAAACTTTCTTAATTTTATAAAATGTGTCAAATTAATAATTCAATTAATTACTCTAATATTTTATAAAACAAAAAATAATTTTTTTAAAAAAAAAAACAAAATCAGTAAAACTGAAATCATATTGTTTAGACACGACTAAAGTATAATCTTAAAAAAAAAATCGCGTAAAAAAAAAACCATTTTTTTAGTTATTTATGTTACACATTTTTCATCTATTTCAAATTTTTTTCTATAGAAAACCTAAGTTTATATTTAAAAAGACGTTTGGGGTAGTTATGAATATTTTCATGAACACATTGTAGGATCTCAATTTCCTAAAAAGGTCCAAAAATAAAAACTGAGGAAGACATGTGAGCACAAGAATTTGTACACATCTGTATCCTGAAAACACAACTCCACATATTAATGATATTTTTTCCCTATTTTTTTTACTTGTATTCTTTTACTAACTCAACGTTTTAATTATAAAAGTAAAGTAATGTCTATGACTAATCGACTATAAATAAATAAAAAAATTAGAATATTTGTGTTTTCTTCCGTCTTAGCTTGTGTCTTAATATATACTTTGACTAACTTAGTTTTTTAAATAGAAAACGACTAGTTTAATAGGATTAGGATACCTAGTTTGAATTGTTATATTTGATTTTGATGGGTGACCCTATGTGTTTTATTTATTTCATGTATATATTCACGTTATTTGATAATACTAGATAACTTATTACAAATTGGCTAATTTAATATATGTCCTTCTAGAAAATGAGTTTGATTCCATTTATTTTTTTATATTTTACATTAGTTCTTTTTTATTTGGTATAATGTAGAAAATGAAATATATAATATTAATTATTGTCACAATTGATATAATATGTCTCAATAATAAAATTAAAAGCGTATAATTTTGTATAAGGAAGAGTCTTCTACATCAATTCGAAGTTATAACAAATGTAGAAGAGTTCTCATATTATATCATTTTAAGTTATAACTTATGTAATGTGTGGAATTTAAAAGAAAATACTTTTGTTTAGTGTGTTTCTAACATGTAATTGAAACCAAAACATACCATATGTATGTTTTGAAAAAACAAATTCTATTATTCATTCAAAATAGTGAATTCTAAATTTATCAATAATTCTTCTCACGAGTACTTCAAATCTAAATATCAACGTTAAATCAAAACGAAACTAATTATAATTACTAATAAAAACTAAGCTAGTCAAAACTAAAGATTAAATGTTACGTATAATTATAAAGATCAAACAATAATAATTACTAATTTCTAATACATAAAGAAAAAATATTTTACACACTCACTACAATTTTCTTCAATTGTCTTTGTGTCTAATAACTGCAAAAATTTGTAGTATATATAATATATATTAGTTTTCTTTCATATTAGCATATTTAAAATCACAAAATTTATTGTTTTTCAAAAAATTTGAAGTATTATATTAAATGTTTTCAAGAATCTTTAATACCAGCATAAGTTATGGTCTAGATCAAATACATGATGTATGATCACTACAAGAAAATCATTGATTATAAACTAATTTTAGAAATAAAAAATAATTAGTACCTATAGTGACCAAATTAGAAACCATTTTTTAGACTAAAATTTTTTTTTGTTTCTAAATTAGTTTCTATTATTGTTAAATTGTTTCTAAATTGATATCTAATTAGCTACCGAGATTTTTGCTATCAAATTTAGAATCTAAATAATTAGTAGTTAAAACCTTGGTAGCTAATTAGATACCAATTTAGAAACTATTTAACAATAATAGAAACTGATTTAGAACCAATATTTTTTTTAGTTTTTAAAATGGTCTATAATTTAGTCACTATAACAACTATTTTTTTTTTCTAAAACTTGGTTTCTATTTAATGGTTTTCTTGTAGTGGATATAGTAGTCACTCTCAAGGTTCTTTATGTTATTTAGTGTACTAGTATGTGAAATTTAACTAAGTTAATCCATTTAAAACTAATAAGTATGGCTGTAATAGTTTTAATGTTTTAATGAAGAATAAATATCTTATCCTTATACTACTTACAATTTTTATACATGTGTTTGGTTTTCTATATAATAAATAAAATCATATGACAATATCGATGTAGGATAAATAATCATCAATTATTAATAAAACATGAATAAAAGATATTGACTAATGATGTTATGTTAACTGTATATCATCACTAGTAAGTAAATTCTACTTACATATTTTATAACCCTAATTCTAATAATTAAAATAAAATTATTCTTATTGAAGTTACCAGAAATTATAACCTTATTTCTAATATTAATGTAACTAAAATTAAGTCCTTAGAATTATAATATTAATTCTAAAACTTTAATCTTGATTTTTAGTCCACTAAAATTCTAATCATATTTATAATATTAAAGGTAATCTTAATCTGCTTTTATGTAATCTTAAAATGTAGATCCTATAATTCGGATTCTAATGTTAATTTAACTAAAATTAATATACAACAGATTATGTGTTCTAATTTGAGAAGTTTTTTACTATATAATGTTCAGTAAATGTGAGCATTCTTTGCAGGTCTAGAAAAGCAACTATTAGAGTTCATTTGTATGTATTATTTTTGTTGTAATGTTTTCAATAACATGAGAAGATGTATACTTTAGTCTTTTTATTTATCCACACATAGTTGTGTGTTGAGTAATGTGAGTAAATTGTGAGCACTTTGTATAAGTCTAGAAGAACAATTATTAAATAATTCATTTGTATTTATCGTTTTTGTTGTAACTGTGATACACTTTCTTTTCCATTTTTGTCTTCTCTGACATATAATCCATCAAAATTTATTTTGCATTTACTCTAGTTACCCCTTTCATTGTTAACAATTTAATATGATATCCAGAGTTTAAATTATCTTTGAGGGACTATGAGAGAGAGAGAAAAAAAACCAAAAATTTAGATAGAGAAATCATATAAAAAAATATCCTCAAAACAAAAATGGTTTCCAATATAGTTCTTTACCTTCTCTTCCCTTTATTTTTTAGTGAAAATTTTTATATGTAGGTTGCAAAGATGATGGCTTACTTGATAGCTCAAAGGTTGTGGGATATAATGAAAGATTATATTATTCAAACTCCATTACCATAAAACTTGATAGTAACACAATTCAAAATGTACAATGAAGAAATGGAAAAGAAAGGAAAAACACTTTTCCATCATACAAAAATCTTTACATGATGATATTTTCATCAAGATCGTTATTGTGGAAACTAGCAAACAAACTTGTAACTAGTTGAAGGAGGAGTTTCAAGAGAGTAATAGAGTGAAGAAGATACAAGTTCTAAATCTAAGAAAGAAGTTTAAAGTTATCAAATGATGGACGTCAAATCTGTCAAATAGTTCATTGATTGACTTGTAAAGGTGGTCACACAAGTAAGGTTGTTTGGTGAAGAATTAGGTGATCATCAAGTGGTGGAAAAAATCAGTCTATATTGGGAAGTTTGAATAAAAAATCTCCTCCCTAAAAGAGAACAAGTATTTGTCCATGATAATAGTGATAGAACTGGTGAATGTTCCACAAGCAACTAAGCATATCAAAATGTAGGAGAGTATAGAAGGAACTCTAATAACATAGAGAAAAGGTAAAGTCCAATAATAAAAAAGAATTATTGGTGATAAAAACGATAACAAGTTTGAGGAACAAAGCAACGAGGGTAAAACTTACAAGAAACTTCCACCTTACTTCTACTGCATAAAGAAAAACCATATTGAAAAGTTTTGTTGGTTCAAATTAGACACTACATATATAATTTCTAACCAATTTGGAGAAATGGAGAAAGTCTATAAAAATAGACAAAACTAGTTAGGACAAACTACTTAGATTGTTCAACAAAACCGTCGAACATAGGAACAACTCGTTGTTGCAAAGTGTTACTCAATAAGTAAAAGCAAAGAAGTTCGACTGATAAACAATGGCGCATGACGCACATGACTCATAATGCCAACATCTTCAAAGAGTTAGACAATACATACATGTCCAAAGTCATTATTGACAATGAAGAACATGTTGTAGTGAAAGGAAAAGGTGTTGCATGTATTGAGACTCCTTATAAGTGTCATATTTCAATAATATTTCATATTAAAAGATAGACATTTATGGATATTTATCGATAAAAATAGTTATAATTCAACTCCTAACTAAGGAATTTAAACCTTTTTTACATATTTTGTGATTATAATATGAATAAGAACGATTTATTCTCAAATTTGTGTTAATTTCTAGATTTTAGGGAACAATGGAGATGAAAAGGCTAAAGAAGAATAAACAAGATGAAAAGGAAAGTTGGAACACTGGAAACTCGTTCAAAACTCACCCAAACCTGCCCAAGCAAGCAAGTTCACTCCAGACAAACTCGCCCAAGGCTCACCCAGGCGAGTTCACTCCAGTGAATTTGGGTTTTTTCTCATCAAACTCGTCCAAGCAAGTAATAACTCGCTTAGGCGAGATTTCACTTAACCCAAGCCCAACTAGGTTAAATAGAAGGCGTGAGGCATAACCCTATACATCATTGGAGAATAGAAAGAGATAGAAAACCCTAAAGGAAACAACCGTCAAGGAGAAACATCTTGGATCTTCTTTTCTTGCTTTCCATGCTTGTAATGGCCAACATAAGTGGTTAATTCTTTCCTTTGGGATCGGGAGTAATTTTTTCAAACTCTTATGTATTAAAGTGATATTTATCTACAATATTTCATTTCTTGATTGATGATTGGTATTATCATTTTATTCTCAAAGCTTGAATTATTCATGATTTTGATCCTTAGATCTGACTAGAAAGTATTTCTAAGAATCTAACCTAAATGATAATGCTTATCATATTTGAATGCTAGGAATATATTTCAAATATTAATTGTTTTATAACATTTGTTCGTAATGATGAGGAGTTTTTATAAATATGCAAGGAATTGATATTTAGGAGACTCTCTTAATAATTTTGTATTCAAGGAATCGATATGAATGATTCTTATATGTGCATCAATATCAATCAAGACTAAATATTATAATATTTTGTAAAAATAAAGACGGTTGAAAAGGATGAACCTCAATCCCAATTTTCCCAATTGAATCACACAAATCTTTTAGTTTGCTTTATTTACCTTTTTGCAATTTCATCATACACAACAAAATTTTTTCAACAAACTTTTACATATTGTTTTCTATTTAGTAAATCTTATACTTGAGAATTCAACTGTTCCTTGTGGGTTCAATATCCATTCTTAGGGACAAATTTATTACTTCTGACATGGTACACTTGACGTAAAATAGTCATCAACTCCCTCAAGCACAAAATATATTTTAGATGTTCTAATTGTACATAAATTGAGTCAAAGTCTGTAGAGTGTGAGAAATATGATAGAGAAAAACTATTCTCTAGTTTTTGAAAAAATGTGGTGAAAATATTTGATCCATTTAGAAGTGAGTCAATGTTCGTCCAGATGAAAGATAAAAACTTTTCAATTTAATGGAAATAAAATAATTTAATTGAAGGAGAATAAGGTCTTTAATGATTTGCAGCAAAAGAACTTTATTGAGGCATCACAAAAGAATGTCATGAAAATTAGCTCTTCAATTTGTTGTTGTGAAGCAACAAAATGATTATAAAATTGTGTTGAATCCTTTTGAAAATCTAAATAAGTAAAATGAACAACTCGATGCTAAGAAGACAATCATGATGATCACAATGATGTTATGATTTGGAAGAACAATGTAGTTATGAATATCAAGTAGTAAATAGAAGGACAAAGACATTTCCAAAAAGAAAGTTTGAATTTCTAAAACTAGGACTTAGACTTGGGAGTAGTGAAGAAGCATATCTAGGAGGAGTGTTAGAATTCAAAATGTTTCTTATTGTTTGATGGGTTTTTGTATCATTATAGTTGTTCATTTAAATAAAAATTAATTTTTTATAATCTTTGAGAAAATGTATAATTTGGTCTTTTCGTTTACCAATGCACCACATGTTGAGTAAATATGAGCATTTTTTTGTAACTCTACAAAATGGGTTGATTTGTATATATAATTTTTGTTATGACAGTGAAACATTCTCTTTTGATATTATGCAAAAACTTTTTATTTTTCATTCTTGTCTTACCCGTATTCTATTAAATTCTATTTTTCATTTATTGTAATAATTTTCTTCATTGTTAACACTTTAATAAACTAAGACAATAAAGAAGAAGATAGACATAACAACTTCAACTTTAATGATGTGAGAGAGAAATGAGGATATGATAGCTGTGAAAGGCATTCTAGCTTCACTTCACGAGAGTGGTGAGATTCACCTTCACAAGTGTGGCGGGACTTGGTACATAAGAGAATAAAAGACAAATATTTTTGCGTTCACTTAAAATACCTTATACATTGGTTACTAGTGTAATTTATACCCACAAAAAGTAATGTTCTTCTTACAACAATTTTAACATAAGTGTATCTACATATTTCATCTATTTCTATAAGAACAATTGTTATATGTATAACATTACATCATTTATACAAGAAATTGATGTAGAAGATACCTTCATTGTTACAAACGTGTCACCATGTTTCATTTTAGAATGATTCTTTCTTATGTGATGAGGAAATAAGAGAATAGGAAGACACACATTTTCACGTTCACTTAAAGTACCTTATACATTGGTTACTTGTGTAATTTATACCCGCAAAAAGTAATGTGTTTTTTACAACACTTTTAGCATCAATTGATGTAGTATCTACATACTTCATATATTTCCATAAGAAAAATTGTTATATGTATAATATTACAACATTTACACAAAGAATCCATAGAAGATACCTTTATTATTATGAAAGTGTCACCATATTTCATTTTAGAATGATTCTCTCCTATGTAATGTCACTACATAAAAATCATTAAATAAAAATTAATTTTAGAGATAAAAAATAGTTAGTTGTCATATTGACTAAATTATATACTATTTTAGATACTAAAAAATTATTGGTATCTAAAATAGTTTCTATTATTAATAAATAATTTCTAAATTAGTACCAAATTAACTACTGAGATTTTAAATACCAACTTTAGAATTTAAGTAGTTGGTATCTAAGGTTGGTAGTTAAAACCTTAGTAGTTAATTAGATACCAATTTATAAACTATTTATTAATAATGGAGACTATTTTAGATACCAATAAATTTTATAGTTTCTAACATAATATCTAATTTAGTTAATATAACAACTAATTATTTTTATCTAATGATTTCTAGTAGTGTGTATTAAACACATGGAAAAAAATTGACACTAAGGATAATATATTGAAGGAAATGCATTAAAGACGTAATTAAGAAAATAAAGTATTTTTTTATTAAGATTACTAGTATGAATATTATCTAACGTGATTGTTAATGTACCAACATGATTTCCATAATGAAAGCTGGCACTATAGTTTTAGGACCCCATTGAATAGGACGATAAAACTGAATTGAAGTTATTGTAAAATGTTGTTTCAACATCAAGTTCTGGAGCAATGTACATGGATTTAAAATTTTGAGGCATTTATACATTTAATTTACGAAGGGCATTAATTGAGACATACGGCGAATTTTAAACCAGAGGTGCAATAGTTCATGATCTGACTTTAAATGGCCACACCATATTTATTTGCCTGACCCATTGGACCACCATTTAATTGTCTCTGAATATAACGGGGACAGTCATAAAAGCAATGTTTCATCAATAAATAAAACATTATATTTAACTTGTTATCTTTTTAATGTTCAAGATTCACCTACAACATAGCAATTAATGCTAGACTTGTATATTTTTAAACCTCTAGGTTACATTTTGTTGGATTTAGAACTTACATGGACATTATTCATGTGGTTCAACATGCATAATTTCTAGTAAATTTTAACCTCTAACTAAAACTGTGTTAAAAAATTTCTACTATTAACAACAAAACATGAGTACATATATTAGAGAATTGAAGTGCATAAACTTAAAATACGTATAAATATATGTACAAAAAAGTGGTTGTAATATATCTATGTATTTGAACACAAATAATGGACAATCTCCATAACCTCTTACCTACAAAATTCTTCGTATATACCATGAATTTACAACCTTAAAAGACATCATTATAACATCTTTAAAGTTTATCAGCAAGTTATATGAGATTCCAACATCTCCCAGGAGTGAATTTTACATAGCAGATTAGAGGATTTTCTCCAAACACATTGGAAACACCCTCTTGTATATAAAAAAGATTGGCAACAAGTAACTATATATAAAATTGACAAGATATCTTGGTTACTCATCTCCCATGTCATCCTCAATTCTCTATTAAAAAAATTCCATGCAAACACTTTTACCATGTATGTTCTTTCCATTTCAATATTGAAACTCTCATAAAAGAGTTTATTGATTTGAGTGTGAGAGTGTTTGCAAACAATAATCACCAAGATGAATATTTTCCACTATAAAGTAATGTGGTTTGACATCACCTAATCATTATAAACGTTTAATAACACCCTAATGTTGATTTTCTTGATGTATAATTTGAGTTAATGAAAATAATAAAATGAAATAGAGTAATATTTTTTATCAACAAGAAAAAATTAATAAATATAAAACACTTTGTTTAATCCTTTTACCATACATTACTCTATACTCCATGACAACACACTGGAGTAATCATATAGATGCAGTAATAACATGAAACTGGATGGAAGTAGTTTATCTGATTCCATTTTAGACTTCTTTTCTTCTTTCTCTTTCTCTACTTGTAAAAAAATAGGATACAATGACTTACTCTTTTATTAATTTAATTAAAAATAAACTTCCTATTATTGACCTAACATATATATATATATATATATATATATATATATATATATATATATATATATTCACTGTTTAAATTTAAAAGGGTAACTGATAACATAAGAATCATATAAAATTGTAACTCATAATTTCATTTGGTTTTCAAACAATGTAACAATAAATGCAGGAACCAAATTTGATTTGCAATTTGAGTCTAATCTTGCTATGTGAACTATTCTCAGTGATGGGTTTTGCAACAAAGATGTAGTGGGTATACATTTGAAAACACTCTAACACTTAAATTCATAAGAAGGTAGGTAGAATAACAATAAAAAGAATGGTATGCACTAAGGATTATGCAAGATGTCCCTCAGATAAAGTTTTGGAGATGAGTAAGAGTCATGTTATCTTTAGATCTAATTGCTGAAGAATTATGAAGTGCGTGGATAGAAAGTCAGAAATATTTTCCCTTGGGTTGGCTAGATAAAAAACTTTTTAATTATTGCTCTTTAATTTCTTTGAAATAATCATTAACAAAATCGTTTTTTTAATGATGTCTTTAAGGTAAAACACAAGAAATTTTTATTCTTTTTTTTAATTGAATGAAGCATTAATATTCTTACTAAAATATTTTTAATTAATTGAGATGTTTTATTAAAAAATTAATATTTCTTTTAAATAAATGACATAATTTTTTTTCATTTAAATCCAATTTGAAAATAAAATATTTAAGGATATCAATTTTTTCTTCAACTAAACTTTAAATATGATAAGTGTAACACCCCTCAATATCTTATTCATTTTTATATAATAAAATAAAGGTAAAACAATAATATCAAAATTTACATAGGTATATATAATATTCATCCATTCCATACATTGTATCTCAAAATAACATCCCTTTTCTAGGGAATTTTAATACATCTCCATCAGGAGTTTTCAAAATAAAACAAAATACAGCATTCAAGACAGACGATCCCTTCCTCCAAAAATGCTCACTGAGGAGCTCTACTACCTGCAACATCATCTGCTCCCGTGTAAATTATACACGATCATCACAGTTTTAAAGGAAACAACCACAAAGCAAAACACAGGGTAAGCTAACTATTTTAAAAACTTTAAATATGAAACTTGATATCATCATAAACCATCATTTTTCACGCATTTCACAATTTCATCAAGTGTCTACCAATAATTTCAATATTCATCTTTCTCACGTCAGAATTTCCACTGACTCACAACACGTAGACACTTGACTCTACTTCCGGAAGACTCGTGCATTGATTAGACTCAGAGATCTGCACCTGTCATACTACACCACTGTGAAATCCACACAGGGTCGCTGTGAAATCCACACAGCTATGCGCATAAAATAATCTCAATTTCAATATCATCACTCTCCTAGTATGACAAGGTTAATCCATACAACAGGTCAAGTTAGTTATCTTTCAAACAACTTACCCATACATATGAACCTCCTTCGACTCTCAATGCCTGAATAACTTCATCTATATGATTCCATTATATCAGGAGAGCCAGGATATCTCCTTCTAGACAAATCACCGGTCAATGCACACTCTACACGATCTTACACGGTATTTTCTTTCCTGAAAATACTATGCCTTGATCCCACTTTTCACATCATTCCATATTCATACAACACATCCATGAACGATTCAATCATATCATATTTTCAACCGTTTCTAAACAATCCAAATCATACCAAAGTTCAAGATTTCGAAAATCATATGCATTTCATAGCATCTACTATATTTAAAATTTCACATTTCAAGCTCAAACAAATTTCGATCCACACATAAAAACAGAGCATCGTGCAAGAAAGTTTGAAACCGGCGACCACGTCGCCCCAACTTCAGAATCTTCTAGCCTACGGTTGTTATTGAAAATAAAGCTAGTTTCCCTTACCTGGACTTGCGTAAAAACTCACTAAGAGCTCCAAACCCACCGAAACTTAAAGATGTCCTAACCTGCACCATGGAGCCTTAATCACAAAACTGACTATACTACTCATTTTCTACGTTAACAGAGACGATTTCTGAAGCTAAGAGAGTCGCATGCAACGCCTATGCAGAGGCAACCCTCTCAAGTTCAAAATCGACTCCAAAAACAGAGCAAAACAACTTACCCTGTTTTAGCGTCTTGATTGGAAAACTTGCAGAGAAAAACACCACAGTCCAGTGGCAGTCGCCATCGTCAAACTGGTGAGGGAGGCGTCCGTGACGTTGAGAGAAGGAGGAGAAAGGAGAAGGGGAACGAAATGAGCTTATTTCCTCAGCTATTATGGTCGAACGGCTCTGTAGCCTTCACGGCCATCACCCACTCTCTGAGCAACCTTGCATGTGGGTTTCCTCTAACAGGATGGCCACGTGGGTCTCTGCGCACACTAACTCTGGGTCACTTTCCATACCAACTCTCTGGTGCCAACTGTTCTGAAGCACTCTTACTGACTACGTGTCGCGCATGCAGAATGCTCATGCTGGGAGCCTGGGCCCCACCTTATCTGTGTGAACACGACATCGCGCGATGACCATTACGTTTATCCTCCCAGCTGATGACTGATGACCGACGCCTCATCCTGGCGGACGACCGAGGCCTCATCCTGGCGGACGACCGATGCCTCATCCTGGCAGATGACCGATGCCTCATCCTGGCAGACGACCGATGCCTCATCCTGGCCGACGACCGATGCCTCATCCTAGCAAACGACCGATGCCTCATCCTGGCAGACGACCGATGCCTCATCCTGGCAGACGACCGATGCCTCATCCTGGAAGACGACCGATGCCAGGTTGGTACCAAGTCCTCGCGCGCCAATGCATGCAACACTAAGGTCAATCTCTTATGCTCCAGCATAGAGTTTCGCATGCATAGCGTACCTAAGGTTCAAATCACACCTGGGTACATGTGATTTCCTGGAACCCACTATGGCCCAACCGACTGACCTCTACCCTAACACCCTCAGACCTTGGGCGACGTTCGAGGTCTGACTACTATGAATTTTCTATTACGAGCTCTTTTCATTTTAAATAATAACATATTCAGAAATCATTTAAAATATATCACTTTTATTCCAAATAAATTTCTATATCCTTACATTCTCCCCAACAAGAAAAATTTTCGTCCCCGAAAATTGACTTACCAAGAAAAGTGGTAGGGATAGGCTTCTCTCATGGTTTCTTCTAATTCCCATGTTGAATCATCTGATCTGTCATCCCACACCACCTTTATTAGGTTGATTGTCTTGCCTCTAAGCTGTTTACTTTGCTGATCGTCAATCCTAACTGGTTTTGCTTTAAACGACAAGTTATCCTTGATCTGCACATCGTCCACTTCCAACACGTGACTAGGGTCTGCAAGACACTTCCTTAGCTGTGATACGTGAAGGACATTATGCTGATTTTCTAATTGGGGAGGTAAAGCAATCTCGTAAGCCACTGGACCGATCCTCCTTAGAATCTGATATGGTCCAACAAACTTAGGAGACAGCTTCTTCGATCTGATAGCTCGTCCTACACCCTTGGTCAGTGTCACTCTCATAAACACATGCTCCCCAGCAGCAAACTCCAAAGGTTTTCTCCTCTGATCTGCATAGGATTTCTGCCGACTTTGAGAAACTTTCATTCTGTCTTTTATCTGTTTCACCTTCTCAGTTGTCTGTTGAATCAATTCTGGCCCGACCAAGACTGCTTCGCCTTCCTGGTACCAACATAAAGGGGTTCTGCATTTCCTACCATACAAGGCTTCATATGGCGCCATCCCAATACTGGCATGATAATTGTTATTATAAGTAAACTCCACCAGCGGCAACATCTCATCCCAGCTTCCCAATTGGTCCAAGACACACGTCCTCAGCAGATCTTCCAAGGACTAGATCGTTCTCTCCGACTACCCATCTGTTTGAGGATGATATGCAGAGTTCATCCTCAACTTAGTTCCCAAGGAATCTTGTAAAGTCTGCCAAAACCGAGAAGTGAACATGGGATCTCTATCGGAAACAATGCTGGAAGGCACTCCATGTAGCCTCACAATTTCTCTGATGTACAACTGAGCCAACTTGGCCATGGATATTCTCAAATTAACTGGAAGAAAGTGGGCACTCTTCGTCAGCCGATCAACTATGACCCAGATTGCATCATGACCCCTTACCGATCTAGGTAAGTGGGTAACGAAATCCATTGCAATGCTGTCCCATTTCCACTCAAGAATATCCAATTGCTGCAACAAACCACCAGGCCTTTGGTGTTCTATCTTCGCCTTCTGACATGTCAAACAGGTAGCAACATACTGCGCGATTTCTTTCTTCATGCCCGACCACCAAAATGACTTCTTTAAGTCCTGGTACATCTTGTTCATACCTGGATGTAAGCTAAGACAACTCTTGTGACCTTCTTCTAGGATCATCTTCTTCAACTCTTCATTCGCAGGTATGCAAATTCTGCCATTAAATCTCAAGATTCCATCGTCTCCCATCACAAAGCTTTTCGCCTGATCTGTGCCTAGTAATTCCACAATACGCTTCAGACTAGGATCCTCTAATTGCTTATCCTTTATCATTCCAATGAAATCATTAGTTATAGTTAACTTACTACAACTAATATGATTAACATGAAATTCTACTCCAAAGTTTAAATCTCTAAACTGCTCGATCAACTTCTGCTTTTCAATCATCATGGTTGATACTTGTATTGATTTCCTACTCAAAGCATCTGCCACTACATTGGCCTTCCCTGGATGATACATGAGTTGGAAATCATAATCCTTTAGAAACTCCATCCATCTTCTTTGTCTCATATTTAACTCCTTCTGATCAAACAGATTTTTCAGGCTTTTATGGTCACTAAACACCTGAAACCGAGCTCCATACAAATAATGCCTCCATATCTTCAAGACAAACACCACAGCCGCCAACTCTAAGTCATGAGTAGGATAGTTCCTCTCATGAACTTTGAGCTGCCTTGAAGCATATGCAACTACTCTTTTCTCTTGCATCAAAACACATCCCAAACCTTGATGTGAAGCATCACAGTAAACATCAAAAGGATTTCCCACATCCGGGATCACTAACACTGAAGCACTAGTCAATCTCTTCTTTAGCCCTATGAAACTCTGCTCACACTTTTCAGTCCAAGCAAAAGGTTGATCTTTGCGAGTTAACTGAGTCAAAGGAGCTACTACCCTGGAAAAATCTTCAATGAACCTCCGATAGTAGCCTGCTAAACCCACAAAACTCCTTATCTCAGTGACTGTCTTAGGACGTTCCCACTAAAGCACTGCCTCTACCTTGGCTGGATCCACTGAGATCCCCTGAGCAGATATTACATGTCCTAAGAAGTTGACTTCCTTCAACCAGAACTCACACTTAGAGAACTTGGCATATAAATGCTTCTCCCTCGGAATCTCCAACACCGTCTTCAGATGTTCTTCATGTTCTTCCTCGGTCCTTGAATAAATAAGTATGTCGTCTATAAAGACTACAACAAACTTATCCAAGAAAGGACGAAAAATTCTATTCATGTAATCCATGAACAGAGCTAGAGCATTTGTTACTCCAAACGGCATCACCACATACTCATAGTGTCCATAACGAGACCTAAATGCCGTCTTCTGAACATCTTCAGCCTTCACCAAAATTTGGTGGTATCCAGTTCTCAGATCAATCTTTGAGAACACCGAGGCTCCATGCAATTGATCCATCAAATCATCAATTCTAGGCAGAGGATACTTGTTCTTAATGGTCAACTTATTCAATTGCCTGTAATCCACACACAACCGAGACCCTCCATCCTTTTTCTTAACTAGAAGCACTGGAGCCCCCCATAGAGATACACTAGGTCTGATGAGTCGCTTCTCTAACAAATCTTCGACTTGCTTCTTTAGTTCTATCAACTCGGCTGGAGCCATTCTGTAAGGTCCCATTGACACTGGTCCAGCTCCAGGTACCAAATCAATAGAGAATTCCACTTCTCTCTTAGGAGGCAACCCAGGTATTTCTTCTGGAAATACATCCATGAAATCCTTCACCACATGTATACTGCTTATGTCTTCTTCATTCTTCACTTCCATTTGAGCTAGGATCACAAAGCACCTCGACCCTTCCTTCAACTCCGACCACGCATGCTGAGCAGATATCACGTCTGACTCTTGGAAGTCCGAAAATGCTATTCTCTGTTTACCGCAATCTATGAGAATGTGATTGGCAGATAGCCAATCCATTCCTAGGATAACATCCAGATCCTGAAGAGGTAGACAGATCAAATTTACTTTGAACCTGCGTCCCTCTACTATTACTGGACATTCAGAGCAAACTGTAGAGGTCAAAACCTGTCCTAATGCAGGTGTGGAGACCAACAGCTCAAACGGCAACTCCTTCACTAGAAGACCCAACTCGGCTACACACAGACTTGACACAAAAGAGTGTGTCGCTCCAGAATCAAACAAAGCTTTAACGCATCTATCAGCTATAGAGCAAACACCTTGTACTAAGTTACCTGACTGAGATGCCTCGGCTCCTGACATAGCAAACACTCTACCTGCTGCTTGAGGTCTGCTGCCTTCGTTCCTCAACTGTTGAGAACCACCAGATTGAGTCATCCTATTCTGGTTAGGACAATCTCTAGCAACGTGTCCCGTCTTTTGGCATGCAAAACATCTTCTCTCTGAAGCCCTCTTGGAGCACACATTGGACGTGTGTGGTCCACCACAATGGAAACATCTAGGTTTCCATGGTTGTTGCTGTTGAAGCTGGGGCGGAACTGCTCCTGCTCTATGCTGTGGAGTTCTAGCATAAGGCTTGTTTTGTTGATGTTGTACCTTGGCCTTCCCACTGGAAGACCCTGATCACCCTGGAATCACTCTTTTCCAGGGTCTCCACCATCTTCGCCTTCTCCACTAAGGCGTGAAACTCCCTGATACACATAGGTGCTATAGTCCTCTTCAGCTCATGCTTCAATCCTTCTTCAAATTTCCTACACCTCCAAGCCTCAGAGGTGGCTTGAGTATAGAATCGGGCTAGGTATTCAAACCGAGCAGCATAGGCGTTCACGGACATCTCTCCCTGCTCCAACCTTAGAAATTCAGCTTCCTTCGCAAACCTTGCACTATCTGGGAAGTATTTCTCCAGAAACCTCACCCTGAAGCTTTCCCAATCTGACACTTCCTCTTGGGATTCCATCATCTGTTGAGTTCCCATCCACCAGAATTCGGCTTCTCCAGACAACAGGTACGTAGCAAACACCAATTTCTTTTCTTCAGGGCAGGAGGTCGCCTTGAAGATTTTCTCCAACTCCCTGATCCATTAATATGCTTGGTCAGGAGTAGCATTCCCACTGAACTTGGGTGGGTTGTGCCTTATGAACTCGGTTAGTCCCATCTGCTCCTGAGGCTGACCGACGTGGGAAGCTGTTGCAGCCGATCTAGTAGTTTCCCAATGGTGCATTGCAGCTTGATGATTCTGAGTCATTGCCGCATTCTGTTGTTGGATAGCACTTGCCATCATCTCAATAGCCTTGGCAATCTGGCTCATCTCCGCAGAAGGTTGGGGAGGGGTAGGCGGCCTAGGAGCCATTTTCTGTTCAAGATTAGGAAACTATCATTCTCTAATCATATTCCTATAAAATGAACTTGATAAAGAATCAATTCATTTAAAAGACAACATCTAGATCTTACAAAGGCCAGCATCTCAAATTCATCTCGAATTTGAGTTTATCAACAAGATCATAATACTTATAACATCAAGCATAACACCAACATAATTATTGGTGTAAAACGATCAATCAAAAGACAACTTGCAATCAAATACAAAACACTTAACAAAATGAAATAAATCACACCAGAATTCAATATATGCTAAACATCAAACTTTTAGAATTAAGATTAAGAATCATCTTGATCCAGTTATGAGTGTGCACCCTCACTACTTTATCAAGATCCTTTCATTCTTAATGCTAAAATTTTCATTTAGAGCACATATTTACTGAAGCACAAACAAGATTTCAATTAGAAAACATTTGAAAACATTTCACCATAGCTTTAATTAAGACTCTAATAATTACTTATGAACAGAAGAAACATAATGAACCCACTATCCGCAGGTCATCCTAAGGACGAACTGCTCTGATACCATTAAATGTAACGCCCCTCAATATCTTATTCATTTTTATATAATAAAATAAAGGTAAAACAATAATATCAAAAATTTACATAGGTATATATAATATAATTCATCCATTCCATACATTGTATCTCAAAATAACATCCCTTTTCTAGGGAATTTTAATACATCTCCATCAGGTGTTTTTAAAATAAAACAAAATACAGCATTCAAGACAGACGATCCCTTCCTCCAAAAATGCTCACTGAGGAGCTCTACTACCTGCAACATCATCTGCTCCCGTGTAAATTATACACGATCATCACAGTTTTAAAAGAAACAACCACAAAGCAAAACACAGGGTAAACTAACTATTTTAAAAACTTTAAATATGAAACTTGATATCATCATAAACCATCATTTTTCACACATTTCACAATTTCATCAAGTGTCTACCAATAATTTCAATATTCATCTTTCTCACGTCAGAATTTCCACTGACTCACAACACGTAGACACTTGACTCTACTTCCGGAAGACTCGTGCATTGACTAGACTCAGAGATCTGTACCTGTCATACTACACCACTGTGAAATCCACATAGGGTCGCTGTGAAATCCACACACCTATGCGCATAAAATAATCTCAATTTCAATATCATCACTCTCCTAGTATGACAAGGTTAATCCATACAACAGGTCAAGTTAGTTATCTTTCAAACAACTTACCCATACATATGAACCTCCTTCGACTCTCAATGCCTGAATAACTTCATCTATATGATTCCATTATATCAGGAGAGTCAGGATATCTCCTTCTAGACAAATCACCGGTCAATGCACACTCTACACGATCTTACACGGTATTTTCTTTCCTGAAAATACTATGCCTTGATCCCACTTTTCACATCATTCCATATTCATACAACACATCCATGAACGATTCAATCATATCATATTTTCAACCGTTTCTAAACAATCCAAATCATACCAAAGTTCAAGATTTCGAAAATCATATGCATTTCACAGCATCTACTATATTTAAAATTTCACATTTCAAGCTCAAACAAATTTCGATCCACACATAAAAACAGAACATCGTGCAAGAAAGTTGGAAATCGGCGACCACGTCGCCCCAACTTCAGAATCTTCTAGCCTATGGTTGTTATTGAAAATAAAGCTAGCTTCCCTTACCTGGACTTGCGTAAAAACTCACTAAGAGCTCCAAACCCACCGAAACTTAAAGATGTCCTAACCTGCACCATGGAGCCTTAATCACAAAACTGACTATACTACTCATTTTCTACGTTAACAGAGACGATTTCTGAAGCTAAGAGAGTCGCATGCAATGCCTATGCAGAGGCAACCCTCTCAAGTTCAGAATCGACTCGAAAAACAAAGCAAAACAACTTACCCTGTTTTAGCGTCTTGATTGGAAAACTTGCAGAGAAAAACACCACAGTCCAGTGGCAGTCGCCGTCGTCAAACTGGTGAGGGAGGCGTCCGTGACGTTGAGAGATGGAGGAGAAAGGAGAAGGGGAACGAAATGAGCTTATTCCCTCAGCTATTATGGTCGAACGGCTCTGTAGCCTTCACGGCCATCACCCACTCTCTGAGCAACCTTGCATGTGGGTTTCCTCTAACAGGATGGCCACGTGGGTCTCTGCGCACACTAACTCTGGGTCACTTTCCATACCAACTCTCTGGTGCTAACTGTTCTGAAGCACTTTTACTGACTACGTGTCGCGCATGCAGAATGCTCATGCTGGGAGCCTGGGCCCCACCTTATCTGTGTGAAACACGACATCGCGCGATGACCGTTACGTTTATCCTCCCAGCTGATGACTGGTGACCGATGCCTCATCCTGGCAGATGACCGATGCCTCATCCTGGCGGACGACCGATGCCTCATCCTGGCGGACGACCGATGCCTTATCCTGGCAGACGACCGATGCCTCATCCTGGCGGACGACCGATGCCTCATCCTGGAAGACGACCGATGACAGGTTGGTACCAAGTCCTCGCGCGCCAATGCATGCAACACTAAGGTCAATCTCTTATGCTCCAGCATAGAGTTTCGCATGCATAGCGTACCTAAGGTTCAAATCACACCTGGGTACATGTGATTTCCTGGAACCCACTATGGCCCAACCGACCGACCTCTACCCTAACACCCTCAGACCTTGGGCGACGTCCGAGATCTGACTACTATGAATTTTCTATTACAAGCTCTTTTCATTTTAAATAATAACATATTCAGAAATCATTTAAAATATATCACTTTTATTCCAAATAAATTTCTAGATCCTTACAATAAAAATAATCTTGAAATAATAAATAAGAACAGACGGAATAGACTTTATAAAGAATGATATGAAAAGTGTTTTTATTTACAGAAGATACGAAAAGTATTAAAGCATAAAAATTACAGAAGTAAAAAACAAACAAAAAGAAAATGTATTTTTTCATATACTGTACTCGGTTGGGTAAAATCATAAGAAAGTGAATGAAAAAGGATATTCTTTCTTCGGTTTCACATTAAAGGGAGGGAGGGAAAATATTTTGTGACTCTCATAAACAAAAAGATATTATTTTCACATAAAAATACATTTGAATTATTTTTTTTATATTTTATTAATATATATATATATATATATATATATATATATATATATATATATATTAGAATTAGCATCAGTTTACACTAAATACAAATCAAAATATTAGTATTAAATTTCAAACATTAATTTCATCAAATCTATTCAGATTAATTTACTTATGTACCGGTGGGGTCGGACGACTGGTTGATCACACAATAGATCATATGACCGCTCGCTTATGTCGATCCCTATCGAAATGTATCATTGGATCGTATGGACTATATACCGATCCATGATGACAAATCATACATTATTAATCAAGTTAGTGAAGTTAATATGTGATTAAAGGTTGCTTAGCGCAACCCTAAATACAATCCAACTCCTTAATTCGACCCACCAACGAAGGTCCACTAAGGTAATATAAACAGCGCAGATTCCAAGAACCAAGTATGTCATTATCTACAGTACTCTAACAACCGAGTGCTGAACACTTTTGCTGACTTGAGCATCGAAGTGTCTTCTGCAGGTACCATCCGAGACCGAGACAAGAGGAGATCGAGTGAAGATCAGGAGAAGTTTCAGTTAAGAGAGGATAGCTGTCAGGTAAAAATCTAGAACGACCGACCGATAGGAGTATAAGCAATCGTTCTCTGGCCCAAATCCCGTTTGAGAACAACTTAAATTGCTAATTATATATTTTATGCATTTGGATTATAGGAGAAGTTAATTAAGTACTTTAGCATCATTACGTAGCTCAATTAAAATCTAAACTGTCATAAAATAACTTTTAACTTTTTTCTTCCAAAAACATAAATTTTTTATTTATTTTCTTTTCTTAACAAAACATGACAACTGTGTTTGTTTACGTGCACATGGAAACCGTTTTTCAGAAGTTTTAAAAAAAAAAGTTTATTTTCAGAGAGATCTCAACACGAAAATAAACAAAATAATAGTCACACAGAAGCATCTAAATGTACATTTTACAGAAAAACAGTAATAATAATAAATTTCAATAAATATTTATAACCACTGTATGGGTAGACCATTTTACTGAAATTCTTTAAAATATAAATTGTAATTTCTTGGAGAAGTTTGGTACAGAAAATGAAAACTGTTTAACACGTGATGTGAACACTTCTTTGTACAATAATTTAGCTTTCACTATTTGCATGTTCGAGCTGAATTATAGAGTAGATTTAGATTTTAAAACTTTTATTTAATTTATTTTTAACATGTATCTTCTACAAAATAAAATAAAAAAGTAATACTGCATGCATGATTAGATTTTGAATGTAAATATTTTTGTGAACTTAAAAATATGGTCAACTAATTTAGCCTTCTAGAAGTTAGAATAGGACAATCATTTTTCCACCCAACTAAACATCAACGATAAACCAAACTTAAAATTTAATGGAAAATAATTGAGAAATATTCACTATATAAATTTAGTTTGAATTAATTATATGTACAATTGATCTGGTCAATGTAACCTATTCATTTAAATTATCTTATACTATATACATGGAGGGCTTTGAAGTTAGTACTTTATACATTATGCATAATTATTGCTATGTTATACTCTGTTTCTCCGAATTATTTTCAGTTTAAGATTTTTACTTATATATTAAAAATAATAATGTTTAATTTAATAATTCTCTGAATATAGTTTACTCATTCTTCTCAAATATTAATATTAAGGTGATTTATATTTGAAAAAAAATAGGACCTTGTAAACAGAAAATATAATTTATTTTGATACAAATTATAAATATTAAAGCAACATATAATTTGGGTGGATGGAGTAATATATGTTCAGGTTATCATCCAACAGTTAAATATGATTTTCCAAACATAAAATAGTCAAGTTCAATTCAGTGGTGCCTGACTAATCATTTTGATTTGTCAAACAAAATTAGGTGAAGTTCTGGAGTCAAGAGTTGTTGAGGTTTTGGGTATGTTGTTTATGGAAAACTTGCTTCTGACTTTAACCAGTTGTTACTACCGAGTTCAGAATTTTTAGGAAGAAAACAAGGATCGTCAACACAACTTTATGAAATTCCACAAAACCCAGAGAGTTTTTAAGAATTCATTGACCACATTTTTTAAGGCAGATATTCTGGCACAACCATCACTCCCATGAACTTCTCTCTTATCATATTGACCAATTCAACTAACTCAGCTTCCTTTCAGATTACTGTTTTAGGGTCTATTTACAGTAAGGATGCCCTACCCAATAATCCTTGTATTTCTAGAAATTACTCTATTATTCTTAGAGATAATAATAATAATTTAATTAGAAGATTAAAAAATAAAAATGAAAAAAAGTGTAGAGATATGAAATGTGAATAGGTAACTTTGGTAGATAATAACATTCATTTTATCTTTTAAGTATATATTCCTTATTTCTATTCATGGTGTGATATTTATGAATATGTGACTTTCTCTCTTTTTCATCAAGTTATCATCATTTTCTATTTTAAAAAACCACTTCTCCACCTTTTAGTGACGTGGATTAACTCCCATAACTATACATTACTCATTCTTTTGAAAATAGAAACAACTTAAAAGACAAGTTAAATCCTTTTGTTGCAAAATATATAAATATAGATATTTATAAACAAAGATCATAAGTAGTCGTAATCTTTTAATCATCTTTATTATTGATAGTTTTTTGGCCTTAAATATCCAAGACGTTCTGGTCTTGATTTATTTCAAATGTTCAGCAGCAAAAAATTATTATGAGAAGCAATTAAAATAATTTGAAAGTTAGCACAAATAAAAGGCAGTGATGTAATATAGCAAAAAATTTAAGTCAAACTTCTTTACTCGTGTCAATATATATTTTATGTCTAACATTCGGTATTAGCTCATTTCCCCTCATCAAGATTTATGCATGCAATAACATAATGGAAAAGGAAATAGAGTTACTTTTTGTATATCTAACTCTACTTTCTCTCTTCACTATGCCAAATGAAAAATAAAGCATTTTTGAACTCATCAAAACAGGATGGTAATTTAGCTGAAAGAAAAGCTGTTCCATTACAGAAATATCAAAAACTTATTGTAATCTTCACTACTTATAAAAGGTACTTATTCTCAAGTGGGTAATACTATCATTCAAATATGTTGGAACTACATATTTAGCAACTCTAAGAAAACACTCCCTGAGACTTTGATAACTATAGTTTCCCCCGTTTGCTTAGTTTTCATATATTCTTCTCTAATGCGTAACATATATGTAACTTCATAATTTGGATGCTAACAATATTATTTTTCAGTCTTTACATCATTTTCAGGAGAGCTACCTTCTAAGCTAATTAATATCGTTTCCAAATATATTCTACCCACCTTAAAAGTACTTAATGAACACATCAAATTTGGATGCCATATTCTAAACACTAAATATTTTCATTTCTCAATTCAAAGCTATTTATGAAGTATAATCATTATTCAAACCCCGTTTCTTGGTTTCAATAAATAATGATAATAATGCGATATTGTGTTAGCATTGAAGAAAATAGAAGAAAAGAAAATGAATGACCGTTTAAGATGATATGGTGAAGCATCTGTTAAAAAATTTCAAAATATATTTGCAGGATTGGTCAAACAATGAAAGATGTCGTTTTCCTCTTGAATACCACCCCTTCCACTCTGTCATATTTTCCAGTTAAGAGTCCCACTGTTATTAGAAACAAAAGTTTGACCAAGACCACACACCCGCTTAAATGGACCACACTCTTTGTCAAGTGTGTCTGTATTATAATACCCCCTTTCTCTTCTTACACTGTGTTGTGCTGTGTGTGAGAAACCAAGAGAAAGAAGCATAACAGAGAAAACAAAAAACATAACGATTAAAGGAAAAGAATGGCAAAGATAAGGGAGAAGCTATACGTCACCGTTCCGAGTCTCTTTCGGTGCCCAATTTCAATGGACGTGATGCGCTCCCCCGTAAGCCTCTGCACCGGCGTCACGTACGATCGAGCCAGCATTCAGCGTTGGCTTGACTCAGGAAACGATACGTGTCCCGCCACCATGCAGGTTCTTCCCTCTAAAGACTTCATCCCCAATCTCACGCTTCACCGCCTCATCCGCCTCTGGCTCCTCTCCGCGGAACCTCCCTCGCCGGAATCCTCCGCCGACAACCTCCGCTCTCTCCTCCGTCCAATCCAAACCGGCAACGATGACCTCGCCGGAACCCTCTCCAAAATCGCCGAATTCGCCACAACCTCCGCCGAGAATCGTCGGAAACTCGCCTTCTTCCCCGGCTTCGACGCCGCCATCGTCCGCGCGCTGGCCGGATGCAGTTCGCGGATCGACGTGTCGGAAAACGCGGTTTACCTTCTCGACTCGGTCCTCCGAGAAAACGGAAATCCCGAGAAAGTCCGAAAGCTAATTCTCGACGCTCGCCAACAATGTTTTGATTCGATGCTTATCGTTTTGCGAAACGGATCTGCGAAATCGAAGATTGAAACGGTTAGGGTTTTGGAGTTTCTCGCGTGCGATTTTCAGTCCTCGAAATCGATCGTGGAAACGCAAGGGCTGTTGTCTTTGTTAGCGGGATTTTTGAAGGGCGGTGGAGAGGAGTTACGCGACGCTGTTTTGTTGTTTCTTGGCGTCGTTTCGGTGACTCGCTCCGCGAAGGTGGAGCTAGTTAATTGCGGTGTTGTCGAATTGGTTTCGAAATTGTTACAAGAGTGTTCGTCGGCGAAGACGGCGGAGAGGTGTCTGAGAGTGCTTGCGGTGGTGGCGACGTGCGCGGAGGGGAGGGCAGCGATGGTGGCGGAGCCTTCATGTGCAGCGGCGGTAGTGGAGAGAGTGACGAAGGCGGCGAAGGGCGCGGCGGAGGACGCGGTGATGGTGCTGTGGAGCTTGTGCTGTTTGAGCGGTAATGTGAAGGTTAGGGATGACGTGGCAAAGCGAAACGGCGTCGCAGTGATTTTATTGGCTATGCAGAGAGGGTGGGAGGAGCACGTGAGGAGCATGTGCGTGGATTTGATTAAGGTTTTGAAGGGTGCGTGCAAGAACAACGGGTTGGGGTTGGAACTAGGAAGTTATGACACCAAAACCACTCATATCAAACCTTGCTAATGTTGTAATGTTGATGAAATTGAACAAACTTTCTTTTTTGGTGAATAGTTGAACCATCTTTTTAGCATGCAACAAAAGAATGTTCCATTTCGGTTTCACTCTTTTCTTTCCTTGGAAGGAAAGAAACAAAAGGAGCAAAATGTATATTGGTAGAGACAATAATAATATTCCAATAGAACAAATAGTTTTGAACTTTTGGATTTCAATCCAGTTTATGCATAGATTAAAGAGCAAGTTCTAACAAAGAAAATAAAGTTTTTTTGTACATTCTAACATGAAACTAAATTTTATAATAATTTAACAATAAAATATTACATTAGAATAAAATAATAATTTAAGTATCATTGAATCAAGGACTCACATGCACCAAACATAAGTTTTTATGATCTAAAGAATGTTTTGAAGTTTTAGGTTATGGAGAAAAAGGATCTACCTACAACCAGAAATAGGTTCTATAGTTTTAAGTACTTTATATATAGCAAAATAACTTTACAATTTGTTATGGAAAACGTGGGAATCTAAGATCGATGGTGCAGAAGACTTCCCTGATGTTAGGGTTAAGTGCACATGTATACGTTGCATTTATCTAAATATGCATATTTATAAATTGAAATAATTAATTTTGGATCCAAAACTTAGTCAACTACAATAATTTTAGGTATTTTCACTACAACATTTTTTACTTTAGATCACGCTAAAATAGACAACGCGTATAAAACTGTTGTCTAAACATATTACAGGCCACGATTTTAGAAATGTGGCCTAAAAACTATAAAAAAACCACGGTTATAAAAGTGTTTATATTTTAGGCCATGGTTTTAAAAGTGTTAAGACTTTAAGCCACGATTATTTACATGTGGCCTTTTGGATTAAAAAAAATTTTAAATAAAATATATGCAAAATCCAATTTGGGGGAAATCTTTTTCTTCTTTCCCTCTCTCACGACTAAAAAACGCACCTAGGTCTTCCTTTCACTTCTCACCGTGTTCTCACCACCCGTTCTCCATTCGCCCTCACTTCTCACCACGTTCTCGCTCACTTTTCACTGCGGCGTTCTTCCTCACTTCTCACCTTTTGACCGAGCGTTCTTCCTCACTTCCGACGTTTTCACTGTGCGTTCTTCCCCACCGACAATCGGGACTGGACATTCTCACTATCGTCAATCGGACTATCCTCACTAAACAACACTGGACATTCTTACTCACTTCGGGTACACTGTATCTCGCTAACTCTTAGGGTTTTTTTGGTTTGGTTTGGTTTGATTGAATTTTGTTTTGGTTAGGTTTCGGTTTTTGGTTTGTTTTGTTTTGGTTAGGTTTGTTTGAATTTTTTTTGGTTTCATTACTTTCATTTAATCTTTCACCTTCGTTGAGTTTAATTTGGGGACGGGGCTTTCCTTTCATAGACTGTAATTTGGGGGCAAAGGTTTCCTTTTGTGAACTGTAATTTGGGAACGAAGAGGGTTCTTTGAGAGATATTTTATTAAATAATTTATGTCATGGAAAATCATTGACGGGCATCCTTGCTGCAATTGATGTCTTCTCAAACCATGTATTGGTTGGGATTTTCTATTTGATTGGATTCGGCATGTTTTGCTTGGAGGCTCTTCTAAGCTTATGGTTGCTTCAGGTTAGGGACATCTTCACTGATTTGAATTCTTTCTTTTTTTCTATTCTTAAGAAATGCACTAGATAATAGAAATCAAAATCTTCAGACTATTTTTTTGGAGAGGAGGGGTTGGTTGCTTTAGATGATGAATTAGTACCCGTGGCACGTTGAGTTTTACATGCATATGAAACTGCACGGTTGGAAATATTCATACAAAATGGAGAACCTTTAACACTATTGAAGGCATGACAGTTAAACAATTCGATAGGTTTTTCAACATTTAAAGGCTTAGCCTCATATAGGTTTATCACCCCATGAGCATCTAGCAAGTACTTGTCTCTTGTGGTGATGATGATTGCACTTCCAGAGCCAAACCAATCAAGTCCCCTGCAAGTTCCTTTAACAGTTCTAATTTGTCAACATCATTAAGAACTAAAAGGACCTTCTTTTGTTGAAGTCTCCTTTTTGTTATCTGTATTCCTCTATTGACATCTCTCACTTTAATATCTTCTTCACTGAGTGTTTCAGAAAGTAGTATTTCTTGGAGTTGGACAATCCCATGCTTATAGATTGTCTTTTCCTTAATGTTAGGTAGAAAACACGAACCTTGAAAATGCCAAAAAAGAAAGTTCTCTGTGCACACAACTCCATTTCTAAACTAGTAGATAAGTGCATGATTATTTGGCATTTATAGACCCAAGAGATAGACACCTTCAGCTCCTAAGGACCCTACAAAAACTACAATTCTGCTGCATAATTATGCAGATTTGAAAACAAGACCTCAAAGCCAAAACATGTTCTGCAGGACTAAGAACAGAGGATATAAATGGACCAGCATATTGGCGAAAAACCAGTAGTAACACCTATAATATGCAGTGCTTTATATTCATGAATTGTCTGTACATTGCTCTTGCTCAGAAAGTTGTTATCACACTGTGGATTCATGCAAACCATAAAATTATTGCATCAGGAATTGGGTCCTCCAGAGTTTGGAATTGAACTGCATCTCATGCAGTTATAATTCTATGGTGCACAATTTTCAAAATAATGTTTAATCTAAATGAAAAATTTAATATTTTTAGGACTTTAGATCTGTACAATATGTAATAAAAAGGTCAAGGGCAATGCCCTCGCAATTGAGAACAAAAGGAAAAACAAGTTACACAGTTGCACGTTATATATGTTAAAGAAAGGTTTAATTAAAAATGTATTGAAAAATATGATAATTACAGCCAACATACGTTTGCTGCTGTATGATGATGACCATATTACACTTAGATACTTGGAAAGATGGTAATTATTGTAACCAAAATATAGTTCAATATGAAATGAGAATAATTAAGCTAAAAGGTAAAGAAAAACAAGTCCTTATCACATGAAGTTCAATCTCCTAAAACAAATCTCAACAAGAATTAGTCTTTAATTTCTAGCAGAAAGAAACTAAGGTAATTTTTAATTATATAAATAAAAATAGTTTGAAAAAAAACCATTAATTTAAGAACCCATCCTTATATAAATTACATATATAGTATACGTTTACTAGAGGAGTACGAAACTAAGTTAATTTTTAATTATATAAACAAAAATAGTTTGACAAAAAAAAACCATTAATTTAACAACCCATCCTTATATAAATTACATATATAGTATATGTTTACTAGAGTTTTAGATTAAAGATTTGGGTTTTTTTTTTTTACTGAACCAATAAATGAAAAGCTCTAAAACTGAAACGTAAAGGGTAATGTAGAGGATATGCTGCAATATATTAATGTATGGAATAGTTATGTTTAAGTGGATTTGATGATTATGTAGCATTTAATCATTCTTGTTATATGAAAGTCGATGTTGTTATATGACTACTGACATTCTAATGGCCTTTTTAGAAATTATCTTTCCACATGTTCAACTATGTTTTATTTCAATCTTTATGTTTTATTTCAATCTTTGTACGTCTGATTGATTTATAGGTATACACTATAGAGTATATCCTAGTAATGTATTGCTTCCTTATGAAGGTGAAGATACTGTAAAGTGGAACTTTATTAACTACAAAAAGAGGTCAGTTGTGTGATAAACAAACTTAACTCGTTCATCATTTTAAATATTTAAAGAATGCTTACTATTTTGTTTATTTAATGGTTAAAAGTGTGCTGGGAATATTTGGATTCATGGACCTAGATATTTTTTTTTTTACTAACCTTATTGATAAATTTAGTGTATCACCTTTAGAAAAATCTATTTTAATAATGATTTTACCTTAATTAAATTAAATTAGTTTTTAAAATCAGTGCACAATTATATTTAATTATTGCAATAGTCGAGTTAGTATGATATATGGTAGGTATTGCAAGTCTACTCTACCATTCAAATTCATTTATTTGTTCCCATCTTCTCTCACCAACACACATACTGGCTATTCCTCCAAGAATTCCACTTGCTAGCTCCAAGTCAAGTTATGTATCTTAACTTGGGATTAACTCATATTATCACAAATATTAAATTGGAAGAGAATAAGTATTTATTTTATTTTATTCTTATTATTATTCAAACTTAGTATATATTTATGTATTTTTTGCAGTTTCAAGGCAATGAAGACTATGAAGACAATCTTGAAGAAGAATGAACTTATTGATATGTAGTAAAGAAACAATACATTATATTTTTTAACTTTGTACTTTTAATTTTGAAGACTTGATTGTTATCATTATACTTTAAGACAATTTTTTTAATTATGTAGTTTGAACATATTCATTGAAATGTAGGATTTCTTGTTTGGTCACTTCTATTTTAATAGACATTATCCTTAAATACTTATACTTTCCATCCTTAACTTTTTGAATTTTTGTATGAATAATTCCTCTAAAATTAAAAAAAAAATGTATTGTTTTTTTGTCAAAACTTAAAACAACGCCTTTAAAATTGTGGCTGTTATAAAGGTTTTAGGCAACGGTTTTAAAATTGTTGTCTTTATAAAAATCGTGGCCTATTACAAACGACCATGCTCACCTCAACCACGACCAAAAAACCGTTGTCTAAACTTTAGGCCACGATTTTTATGTTTTAGACCACGGTTTTTTGCTGTTGTCTAAAATAATAATTGTTGTAGTGTTTTTTTGTTAGATTTAAATTTTATCTAAATCGAGTTACTTATTTTTATAATAAAAAATAAACATTAACCACATTACTTAAAAATTAACTAATTAAAATTGATTTTATTTAATATCAATTTTTTCAATGTTTATCTAACTGAGAAACATGACACTCAAATCAATGAGTCGGAATTAAGAGGTAAAAAATAGAGTAAGTTTATATGTTAAGGTCACTAATTGGTTTAAGGATTTTATTGTGTATCTTTGAAACTCAATGTGGACAACCCATTAAGTTTTGTTAGATCATAAATATTTTAAAAAATGTTTATTTCTATAATTTATAAATGATTAGATATTCATACTTAAAGTTATCATGCGTGAATAGCGTGGTAATTAAGAGAGAATTTATACTATTAATAAATATTCTCTTTGTAATAGTTTTATAACCATTTATGTATATGTATTTTATTACCCATTTTATCTTTATTAATATAGTTTATTTTATTACTTATAAAAAAATTATTTATGATAAATAATAATTATCTTTTAATACTTTTTAAATTATAATATTATAAAAATTACTTATTTATAATACATTTTTATTTTAATAATTTATATTTAATTTTTAATTATAATTTTTATTATTGTAAAACAAAGAATGATTTAAACACAATTGGGGTGAATTTATTTTAAAAATAACCTTTGAAAACCTTAAGAAAATATTTTCTAAAATGATTGATGATAAGATAAATTAGGTGTAACAATCACTGAACACTAAGAATAATAAAGAATTTAAGATAATGAGAAAAAGATTAAAAATAAAGACACACAAAAATTTTATACAGTTCAATTCTTCCTTTAATCTACATCTAAGTGATCCAGATAACTTGAGTTGAATTTCTTATTAAAGGATACAGATACCAGAGTTATAGAAGGATCCTAATATTAATTGAGTGTCTTTTCTAATTATCAGTTGTTTCTCTTTATAGAGGTGAATAACCTTTATTTTGTCTTTGTGTGTTATGATTCTAGTATTTAATTATTGATTCTTTCCCTTTTAGTTAAACCTAGAATGAGTGTACTACTTGTATATATTCAGACCATTTGTTTTGATTTGAATAAAAAAGAAAAAAGAGATATTCATTCTCATATCCTTTGCCTTGCAGTTTACTCTTTTGTCCATCTCTGTTTCCTTTTGTTCATCTCTGTTCTATTTTGTAATATTTCTTAATAAAAAATTAATTTATTCAACTACAAACCAAATAATGGTGCAAAACTTACAAATCAAATTAAAAGGAAAAAGTTAGATATCACCTTATATGTGACAAGATTATTATAGAAAAGTCTATAGCATAATCAACCTTTCTTATGAACCATGAAGAATCTTTCTTCCATACAATTTTATTATGTAAAAGTAGTTTTTAGAATTTTTTTTATCATAACAAAATTCATTTTGAAAATATGAAGAATTGTGTTTTGAAATAGGGAGAAATCTTCTTTTTTTTTTTAAATATTTGAAAATAACTTTAATTGATTATTATTAAGGGTATGTTTGTTCATCAATTTAGAAAACACTTTACTAATTAACACTTTAATCAATTATCATTTAAACATAATAAATTATTTTCTAAATGTTGAGTTTTTCATATTGTTTAACTTAATTGATTATTTCCTATAATAATTGATTATATGCAAAATATGTAAAATCCATTTTTGACCAACATAATATATATTTTTTAATATAATTGATTATTTCCTAACATAATCAACTATCATGTTTAGAAAAAGTATAAAACCAAATTTTCAATGCAAATTTGCTTAAGACTATCTTAAAGATTGATTCGTGTTTTACATTTTGATCATATCAAGATAATGAACAATAGAAAGAATAATTATCAACAAGAGGTACAAATATCATCAAAATCATCAACAAATTAGCACATTATGTTTTGTGATGTTTTCCTAACTATTATCATATAGAAAAAGAAAATATACATGTATTTATTCATTTGTGTCTGTTTTCATATATAGACTTTTAGTCCAAGTTCTTGAATAAGGGCTTTGATGTCTCCAAATCCTTGAAGATTGGTTGAAGGCTTTGTTACTGCTTGTGTGTGTGGGTTCTAGGTAGTTTGAATTTGTAATCCACTCTTGGTTAGAATTCAAATCTGATTTAAATTAAAACTTTTTTTAAAAAGAGTGTTTTCTAAAGAAGTGGAAAAACAACCAATTGTTTTATTGTTTTTCAATCAGTTGTTTGACACTTAGTGGTTTTTGAAAAGTTTTGAAATTGTTTGACTTTGGTTGACTTTGCTGTCAAACCAATTCAATCGGTTGTTTCGAAAATTCAACCGATTATTTTTTGAAAATCCATAATAGAATTCTGTTAAGTTTGGTTAACCTGTTTTAAATGTTTTAAAATTGAATTGGCTCCTGCTTTAAATGTTTTTAACAAACCTTTGGAGTATAAAAAGGTTGTTTTACGCTCATAAGGAATATACTACAGATTGGAGAATTTAGATTGAAGAAAGAGTGATTTTCGTTTTCAAATATTTACTTCAAGCTTTTGGATTTTCTCAAGAACTGGAATAGGATTGTTGTGTAATCTTTTGATTTGATATTGATCAGGTGTAATCCTTCCTCCTTCTCTCTTGTATTTTTGGAATACTTGTGGTGTGTGCAGAATCAGAAGTTGTTCTGAATTCTATGGTATGGTTTCCAAAAGAAGTGTGTGTATTTAAGGGGTTCAAGATCACTTCTTTGGTGTGTGTGGTTTGTTTGTAATATGTGATTGATTACATAGTGGATACCCAGTGGTTTCTGGGAACTGGATGTAGCTCTTGGGATAAGAGTGAACCAATATAAATCTGTTTGTGTGCTTATCTATTAACCCTAAACTCGTTTATATCTGTTTTAAGTTGTTTTTAATTCACTGCTGTTAAAAACAACCAATTGAATCGCAAAAAAAACCGGTTGATTTTCTAAAAATTAACTTAATCAGTTTTGCTTTTTGGTTTCCTATATTTCTTTCTCTGTGATTCTTCAATGGATCTCATTATACCTTCAAAGTTTGCGAAAATCGTTTATAAACAATTCACCCTCCTTTTGTTTAAGGCCATATATTCTAATAATTGGCATCAAGAGCTAGGTTCTTAAAAGACATTCAAGTTTTTATCCTAATTTTTTTTTGTTATGGTTGAAAAGTTATCTTTTGGGGAGGGTGCCTCAATAAATAGACCACCTTTGTTCTGTGGTTAGAATTACCAGTTTTGGAAGGTACGAATGAAAATCTTTGTTGAATCATTAGATAGAGGAATTTAGGATGTAATTGAAAATGATCCTTTTATTCCTAAGGTTGAAAAAGATGATGTTTTTATTGAAAAACCTTGGTCACAATGGACTGAAGCTGAAAATAAAAGGGCCAAGTTTGATTGTATTGCTAAAAATATTATCACCTCTGCCTTAAATTCTGACGAGTTTTTCAGGGTGTCACAATGTGCATCTACAAAGGAGATGTGGGATACTCTAGAAGTAACTCATGAAGGCACAAATGATGTAAAGAGGGCAAGGAAACATACTCTCATCCAAGAGTATGAAATGTTTAGTATAGAGAAAGGAGAATCAATTGCGGATGTGCAAAAGTGATTCACTCATATTGTTAATCATCTTATGAGTATTGGAAACGTCTTTGACAAAGAGGAACTAAACATCAAAATCCTCAAGTGTCTTGATAGAACATGGCAGCCAAAGGTCACTGCCATCTCAGAATCCAAAGATTTGACATCTTTGACTACAACTTCATTGTTTGGGAAGCTTAGAGAGCATGAGTTGGAGATGAACAGGCTCAATGTTCAAGAAAATGAGGAAAAACACGTGAGGAACATTGCTTTAAAGGCTGCTAGACACAAGACAAGCCAAGATTCAAGTGATGAAAGTGAGGGAGAGACTCTTAGCTTGTTGTCCAAGAAATTCAGCAAGTTCTTGAAGAAGAACCACACTAAAGATCATGTTCATGACAAGTATGGTAGCAAGAAACCTAGTGATTTCAATGCTAACAAATATACATGTTTTGGTTGTGGTGAACAGGGGCATATAAAGGCTGATTGTCCAAATAAGGAAAACAAAGAGAAGAGGCCAAGCAAAAAGTTTGAAAAGAAAGGCAAATCAAAGAGGGCCCACATTGCTTGGGATGATAATGATGTATCTTCATCAAGCTCCTCATCAAGTAAAGATGAAGAAGTCAATTTGTGTTTAATGGCCAAGGAAGAAAATGATGCGAGCAGTGTAAGTTCCTGCACTTCCTTAAATGTTGAAAATTATAGCCAGCTTCTTAAGGCTTTCAAAGAAACCCATGAAGAAGCTAATAGATTGGCTCTCTTGAACAACCGGTAACAAAGTGGTCAAAAGCATTTAAAATAGGAGCACATTCAGTTATAAATAATTTAATAAAGATTCAATTCAAAAACACAAAGTTGTTAGGATTTTCAAACAAACAATCGATTGTTTTATCGAGACAATCGATTGTTTTGGCTTTGATAGCTTAGTTAACCAAGCCAAACAGTTTTCAACCTTTTTTGAAACCTTCTAAGTACAAAACAACCGGTTGATTCGACAAAACAACAAGTTGTTTTTCACTTAGTTGAAAAACATTCTATTTATAAAGGTTTTCAAATCAAACTTGTTTTGGATTCAAACAAGGAGTGGATTACATAAAATCTACCCCATTTTCCACCCATGCACAACAGCAACACAAACTTCTATCAAACACCTTGGATTTGGATTCTTCAAAGCTCTTGATCACTCTTGATCAATAATCTCCCCCTATTTGATGAAGACAAATCCTTGGTTACTTGTGTTGGTCTTGTTTGAATCTGTAACAGCACCTGCAAAACAGAAACTATGCAAACCCAGAGCATCTAAAGAAGCAGGTTATGATGGCACACTTAACTAGTTTTCTGCATAAACACAGGAGCAGAAAAACCATCCAAAAAGCAAACCAAAAACAGTAGCTAAACCAGTTATGCAGCAACAGAATTTTAAAACATTTAACCAGATCAGAGTTTAGCAGTTTTAAGACAACACATAAACCATATTCTCCCCCTATTTGTCTTCACAAATAGAATTAGGAAGAGATAAAGAAACATAATTAAGAGATGACTTGAGAATTAAGTATACCTAACTCATTTCTCAAAAAGAAAAACCTGTCTTTTGGCAATGGTTTTGTGAATATATTAGCAAGTTGCAATTCTGTCTCAATGAATTTTACATCACAATCACCATTGTGTACATGGTCTCTTATGAAGTGGTGACGAATTTCTATATGCTTTGTTCTTGAGTGCTGAATTTGATTCTTTGTGAGATTTATAGCACTTGTGTTATCACATAACAAGGGCACTTTGCTAATCTTCACACCAAAATCTTCCAATTGCTGTTTGAGCCAAAGGATCTGGGCACAACAACTCCCTGCAGCTATGTATTCAGGTTCTGCAGTGGAAAGAGCCACACATGCTTGTTTCTTGCTATGCCAAGAGATAAGACTTGAACCAAGAAGATGGCAAGTCCCACTTGTGCTCTTTCTATCCAACTTACATCCTGCAAAATCAGAGTTAGAATAACCAATTAAGTGAATAGGAGAATGAGAAGGATACCATAGGCCCACGTTGATAGTCCCTTTGAGATACTTAAGAATCCGTTTTGCAGCCTTGAGATGAGATTCTTTAGGATCAGCTTGAAACCTTGCACATAAGAATACAACAAACATGATGTCTGGTCTACTTGCTGTGAGATAGAGTAAGGATCCAATCAATCCTCTATATTTGGTGTGATCTACCCCTTTTCCAGGTAGGTCTACATCCATGTAACAGCTTGTTGGCATTGGAGTGTAGGCTTCTTTGCAATTCTCCATCTTCTAACTTCTTAAGAATTTGTTTACAATACTTTGCTTGACTAAGAAAAATTCCCTCTTTGGATTGCTTGACCTGTAGTCTAAGGTAGAAAGAAAGCTCCTCCATCATAGAAATCTCAAATTCTTCTTGCATGGCAGCCACAAACTCTTCACAAAGACTATCATTGATTGCACCAAAAATTATTTCATCAACATATATTTGAACCAAGATGATTGCAGGATTTGACTTCTTAATGAAAAGGGTCTTGTCAATCTTTCCTCTTTCATAGCCATTGGATAAGAGAAAATTGCTTAATATCTCATACCACTGCCTTGGAGCCTGCTTTAAACCATATAAGGCTTTTTTGAGCTTGTAAACATGATTAGGATGTAGATAATCCTCAAAATCGGGAGGTTGAGACACATAGACTTCCTCATTAATAAATCCATTGAGAAAGGCACTTTTGACATCCATTTTAAACAGTTTAAACCCACTCATACAAGCAAAGGCAAGCAGCAATCTTATAGCCTCCAATCTAGCCACAGGTGCAAAGGTTTCACCATAATCTATCCCCTCTTCTTGATTGTAGCCTTTGGCAACTAGCCTTGCCTTGTTTCTAGTAATCACACCAGCTTCATCTAACTTGTTTCTGAAGACCCATTTAGTTCCAATGATATTCATCTCATCTGACTTGGGAACAAGAAGCCATACATCATTCCTTGTAAACTGGTTTAACTCTTCATGCATTGCTGCCACCCATTTCTCATCATTAAGAGCTTCTTCAATAGACTTTGGTTCAACTTGTGAAACAAAAGTTGTGTGTTTGCAGTAGTTTGAGACAGTACGGTGTGTAGAAACACCCTTCTTTATCTGCCCAATTATGTTTTCCACTAAGAGATTCCTTGGAATTCTCCATTCTTTGGGCAACTCATCCTACTGCAGAATTTCAACCGGTTGTTTCGACGAATCAATCGGTTGCTTTTCTGGACAGGATTCCAGCTTCTGTAGAATGATGTTCTGCTCATCCTCTTTTGCAGAATTTTTCAAGGATTTCTCTCCTTTGTGATCAACTTCATCAAACACCACTTGAATAGATTCCTCCACAGTCATGAGTCTCTTGTTGTACACCCTATAAGCATGGCTATTTGAGGAGTAGCCAATAAAGATGCCATTGTCAGCTTTTTCATTAAACTTCCCCATATTTTCTTTCTCATTATTCAGAACAAAACAGCTGCATCCAAACACTTTCAGGTGACTGATGTTTGCCTTCCTTCCATTGAAGAGTTCGTAAGGAGTTTTCTTCAAGATTGGCCTTATGAGCACTCTATTCATCACATAACATGAGGTGTTTACTGCATCAACCCAAAAATATTGGGATAGGGAGGATTCACTTAGCATGGTTCTTGCTAATTCTTCAAGAGAGTTATTCTTCATCTCCACTACTCCATTCTGTTGAGGAGTTCTTGGGAAAAATTGTGTAGGATCCCCATCTTTTCACAGAATTTGCTGAATTTCTCATTTTGAAATTCAACTCCATGATCACTCCTTATAGAGCCAATGTTCTTGCCTTTTGTGTTTTGTAGTCTTCTAGCAAGCTTTTTGAAGGCAGAGAAAGCATCACTCTTTGATTCCAAGAAGAGTGTCCAAGTGTACATGGAAAAGTCATCAACAATAACAAGAGCATAATAGTTACCACCAAGGCTCATGGTTCTTGAAGGACCAAACAAGTCCATATGCAGCAGCTTAAGGGGTTTTGAAGATGAAACAACATTTTGTAGTTTGAAGGAATGTTTAATTTGTTTCCCCTTTTGACATGCATCACATATGTGGTCCTTCTTAAACTTGAGTTTAGGTAACCCTATCACAAGATCTTTTGAAATTAATTTATTCAAATGATTCATGTGAATGTGGGCTATTCTTCTATGCCACAACCAGGATTCATCATGCTTAGAAAGAAGACAGCCAATGGAGCAAGAAGAAGAGATATCTAAGAGATAGACATTGTTGATTCTTTTACCAACCATTACTTCCTTTGAGTTGGGAATGCAGATCTCACAGGAGTTTGGCTTGAAGATAACCTGATAACCCTTGTCACACAGTTGGCTAATGCTCAGCAGGTTATGCTTTAGTCCTTCCACATACAAGACATCATGAATTAATAAGTTGCTCTTGTCTCCTATAGAGCCTCTTCCAAGAATTCTTCCCTTGTTGTTCTCTCCATAGGTCACATGCCCTTCTTGTTTGAAAGAGATGTTCACAAACTGAGATTTGTCTCCAGTCATGTGTTTGGAACAACCACTGTCCAGATACCACAGCTGCATGCTTTTCTTCAAGTTTCCCTACAAGAGACAAATTCAAGTACCAAGATTTGGTCCCCTTACAAAAGTGGGTCCTTTTGCATCACATTTATCACTGGGAACCTCGGAAACTTTGGGAATCCATCTCATAATACCTTTAGGAACAGAATATTTCCTAATTTTATAGAATCTGACAGAATGGCCTCTCTTCATGCAGTAAAAGCATGTAACAACCGGTTGTTTCGATCTTTCAATCGGTTGTTTTTCTGGTGTAAGGACCTAGAAACTTTAATTGGAATGAAAGTGTTATATTTAAATAATTTCAGAAGATGTTATTATTTAAAAATACAAAGAGCTGGTAAATAAAGTTTCGTAGTAGTCGGACCTCGGACGTCGCCCAAGGTCTGGGGTCAGCTGGTAGAGGTCGGTCGGATGACATGTGGATCAAGAAGAGTAAAGGAAGAAAAGTGTAGCTAAGAAGTCTTCTACGAGATCGCCGTTATTGAAGACGGAGGCGATCTCCGACTTCTCTGGCACATAATCGCCTGTCGCCTAGAGGAGACATGATCGCCCATCGCCTATGGTGTACGTGATCGACGGGAATGCACGTAGTATGTGGTCAAGATGCTGGATTAACCATAGTGGGTTCCAAAAGCCACACGTATCAAGGTGTGGGTTAAGCCTTAGATACGCTGGGCATGCGAAGCTCTATGCTGGAGCATAAGAAATCGTCCTTAGTGTTGCATGCATGGGCGCACGGGGAGTAGTGTTGATCTATTCTTGGAAATGTGAAGCTACCGACGTCACCAAGTCATGTGGAGATGATAACTTGGACGTAACATAGTGGGATGAAGAACCTTCAGCAAGGTGTGACGATGTGACATCGGTGACCAGAGTAAGGCGATGTGTTCTCGTCACACACAAGGGCGATAAGAGATCGCCAACAGGATGAGAGCAACATCGGTCATCAACCAGGATGGGAGACACATCGGTGGTCCTCCAGGGTGAGACATCGGTTGTCTGCCAGGATGGGGAATCAGTCGTCCGTCAGGAAGAGGAATCTGTCATCACCGGGATGAGGCACATCAGTCATCGCCGGTATGAGAGACATGCGGACATCGCCAGGGCGCGAGGCATGCGGTCATCGCCGGGCGCGAGGCATTGCGGGCATCGCCAGGGCGCGAGGCATTGCGGGCATCGCCAGGGCGCGAGGCATGCGGTCATCGCCAGGGCGAGACGTCGGTCGTCTCCCAGGGTGAGACATCGGTCGTCCGCCAGGATGAGACATCGGTGGATAGTCATCGCGCGAGAGGTCATTGGTGGAAGGTTATCGCGCGATGTCGAGTTTCACACAGATAAGGTGGGACCCAGGCTCCCAGCATGAGACGTACTGCACGCGCGACACGTAGACAAAAAGGGTGGTTCAGAATAGTGACATCAGAGTGTTGGCCTGCGCAGAGGCACGCGTAGTCGTACTGTTCAGGAAAGCGTACACGCAAGCTCCCCTGCTGAGTGGGTGGTGGCAGCGGCTTTTACGGACAAGTTGGTTTAGATTCAAAAAACCCACTTCTGAGAGGCAAAGAGCGTTGCAGTGGTTCAAGAGTGAAAGAGTGAGTTTACCCTCATCCTTCTCTTTTCTCTCCTTCGTGCTGTGATTCAGGCATCCTCAAGCACCAGTGCGACGAGCGACGACTGCCCTTAGAGCACCTGGGAGGTTCTCTGCAAGTTCTACAAACCAGACGCTAAAACAGAGCTAAGGCATCCTTAAGCTTCGGTGGGTTTTGGAGCTCTTGGTGTTTTGCGCAAGTCCAGGTAAGGGAAGCTAGCCTTATTTCCAACGAAAACCTTATATTAGATGATTGAGATGATGGGGCGACGTGGTCGCCGGTTTTCAACTGTTATTGCATAATCCCCTGTTTTTGGACGAGATCGCCGGTTTTGGCGTTGTTTTTCGAACTCCCCTGTTTTTGTGTTGTTTGAAACTATTTGAGATTTAAATGTGATATTCGAAAATCTGAACCTTGATACGATTGTTGTTGTGGTCGGAATCGTTCATTTAAGTGTTGTATGGTGCATTGGGTGAATTGATGATCTTTAGCTGTCCTGTGTGGACTTTACTTGCTGTCCTGTGTGGACTTTACTTGCTGTCCTGTGTGGACTTTACTTGCTGTCCTGTGTGGACTTTACTTGCTGTCCTGTGTGGACTTTACTTGCTGTCCTGTGTGGACTTTACTAGCTGTCCTGTGTGGACTTTACTAGCTGTCCTGTGTGGACTTTACTTGCTGTCCTGTGTGGACTTTACTAGCTGTCCTGTGTGGACTTTACAGTGGTGCGGTATGTGTCTATGTGTGTTGAGTCAGTGGAAGTCTGACGTGAGAAATGAGAAACTTTGAAATTAATAGACACTTGATGTTTTATGTGAAACAAATAACACTTGATGAAATTGTGAAGTGTGTGAAATGAATGGGAAAATTGATGAATTTTACGTGAGTGTGTTAAAATTGTTTTATCTTGATTTTAAAGTTTCATATCCAAATTCTCTTTAAAATATCTAGCTTACCCTGCGTGTTTGGTTCTGTGGCTGTTTTCTTAAAACTGTGATGATCGTGTATAATTTACACGGGAGCAGATGATGTTGCAGGAAGGAGAGCTCCTCAGTGAGTGGACGCCGGTAGGAGATCGCCCGTTTCTGTTTCTGTTAGGCGATCACCCTTTTTCTGTTGTCTGATAGGAGATCGCCCTTTTCTGATAGGAGATCGCCCTTTTCTTCTGATAGGAGATCGTCTGTTTGTCTTTTGCTGTATTTTGTTTAAGTTTTGGAAATTGACCGAATTTGTATTAAACTCCCTGTGAGGAGAAACTTCATTACATATATATAATTTTGTTCACTTCAATATATTTGTTTACCTTTATTTTCATTATATAAATATGAATAGTATTTTGGCGGGATGTTACATCTGGCACTTTAGAAAAAGGCTTTGAAATCCACTTTTCTTGCTTTGTGGATTAAAACCCCATCCAGACTTTCCAAAAACACATTTTTGAGATGCTAAAATAGTTTCAAAGTTGGATTTGCCTTTTGAAAGTTTGTCCACAGTTTTTACAAGATATTGGACCTTCTTTTCAAGGTTTTCACAATTTTCACAAACTTTTGAGTCACACAAGCAAGAAGAATTTTTGTAAAGTAGTTCAAGATTTTCAAAATCTATTTTTAAATTTTCCAATTCTTCTTCCAGTGTCTTGACTCTATTTTCAAGCCAGTTGTTCAACCCTTTCAACCGGTTGTTCAAGAGAGCCAATCGGTTAGCTTCCTCATAAGTTTCTTTAAAAGCTAGAAGCAATTGACTATAATTTTCGGCATTTAAAGAGGCACTAGAACTTACACTACTTGCTTCATCTTCTCCTTTTGCCATCAAACACAGATTGGCTTCTTCGTCTTCACTTGATTAGGAGCTTGATAAGGATACTTCATTTTCATCCCAAGCAATGTAGGCTTTCTTGGATTTCCCTTTCTTTTCCTTCTTGCTTGACTTCTTCTCTTTGCTCTCTTTTTTTGGACAATAAGCTTTTATATGACCCTGTTCTCCACAACCATAACAGGTATAATTGTTAGAATTAAAATCACTAGTTTTCTTGTTTCCATACCTTTCTTGGTTGGAGTCCTTGTTTCTTTTCTTCTTCAAGAATTTGCTGAACTTTTTGGTCACTAAACTGAGAGTCTCTTCTTCACTCTCATCACTTGATTCTTGCTTATTCTTGTGCTTGGAAGCTTTCAAGGCTATGGTCCTCACATTCTTGTCTTCACTTTCTTGAACATTGAGTCTATTCATTTCCAACTCATGTTCTCTTAGCTTACCAAACAAGGAGGCAGTTGTCAATGTAGTCAAGTCCTTGGATTCTAAAATAGTTGTCACCTTTGGTTGCCAAGATCTATCCAAGCATTTGAGGATTTTGATGTTCAACTCCTCTCTTTCAAAGATTTTGCCAAGACTAATGAGGTGATTCACAATGTGAGTGAATCTCTTTTGTACTTCAGCAATTGATTCTCCCTTGAGCATTCTGAACATTTCATATTCTTGGATTAAGGCATGCTTCCTAGCCCTTTTCATATCATTTGTCCCTTCATGAGTAACCTCTAGAGTTCCCACATCTCCTTAGCCGATGCACATTGTGAGACCCTGAAAAATTCATCAGAATTCAAAGCAAAGGTTATTATATTCTTGGCAATGCAATCAAACTTAACCTTTTTATTCTCTGCATTAGTCCATTGGGACCAATGTTTTCCAATCAAAACACCTTCCTTTTCAAATTTGGGAATAAAAGGGTCATTTTCAATTGCATCCCAAATCCCTCTATCTAGAGATTCCACAAAAATTTTCATTCCTACCTTCCAAAACTGATAGTTCAAACCACAAAACAAAGGTGGTCTGTTGATTGAGGCACCCTCCCCAAAAGGTAGTCTTTCAACCATAGTAAAAAGATTTATGATCGAAAACTTGAGTAATTTTCAAGAACATAGCTATTGATGCCAATTGTTAGAATATATGCCCTTAAACAAGAGGGAGGGTGAATTGTTTCAGAAAAATTTTTGCAAAATTTGAAGGTACAATGAAACTTAGTGCAGAATTACAGATAAAGAAATCAAGTTAGCCAAGAATATATTCTGTTTTTAAGTGAAATAAAGAAAAACAATCGGTTGTTTCTTCGAAACAATCGGTTGTTTATATCAACAGATATTTAAAACATAGCAATTAAAGGAGTTAGGGATGAGAGAAAAGGACACCAACAGTTTTATACTGGTTCACCCTACGCACAAGGGCTACATCCAGTTCCCAGAAAACCATTGGGTTCCACTATGCAATCAATCACAGATTACACACACCACACACCAAAGTAAAGACCTTGAACCCCTTAAGAAACACACTATGGCAAACCACACCACAAAATTCAAAACCCCTTCTAATTCTGCACTTACAACCAATTACAGAAATACAGTAATCAAGAACGAAGAGAATAGAATACACCTGGGTATTACAAAGCTTAAAGATTAGATTTACACCCTAGTCCTATTCCACACACTTGAAAATCCAAAGCTTAAGTGAATCTTGAAAAAGTCTTAATCAAATTTGCACTTAGATTTCTCAAAACTGTTACTTACTTTTTAGGAGCGTCTAACCAACTTTATATAGACCAACAAAGTGGTCAAAAGCATTTAAAACAGAAGCGCATTCAGTTAGAAATTATTTAATAAAGATTTAATTCAAAAACACAAAGTTGTTAGGATTTTCAAACAAACAATCGATTGTTTTATCAAGACAATCGATTGTTTTGGCTTTGGCAGCTTAGTCAACCAAGCCCAACAGTTTTCAACCTTTTTCGGAAACTTCTAAGTATAAAACAACCAGTTGATTCGACAAAACAACAGGTTATTTTTAACTTAGTTGAAAAACATTCTATTTAAAAAGGTTTTCAAATCAAACTTGTTTTGGATTCAAACAAGGAGTGGATTACATAAGATCTACCCCATTTCCCACCCATGCATAACAACAACACAGACTTCTATCAAATACCTTGGATTTGGATTCTTCAAAGCTCTTGATCACTCTTGATCAACAGTTTATGTGTTGTATCATCTACTGCAAAACTCTAGGCTATGTATGATTTTAAATTTCTGCTGATGTATGTTGATATACATTGTTGCTACACATGTTTTTATCTGGTTTTCTGGTTGATTTTTCTGCTCAAAGGCTTATGCAGAAAATTGGTTTGTGTGCCTTGGTAATCTATTGCAATGTATGCTCTATATTTGCATAAAATTTGTTTTGCAAGTGCTGGATCAAATTCAAATAGAACAACACAAGCAAACATGGATTTGTCTTCATCAAATAGGGGGAGATTGTTGAACAAGGGCTTTGATGTCTCCAAATCCTTGAAGATTGGTTGAAGGCTTAGTTGCTGCTTGTGTGTGTGGGTTCTAGGTAGTTTGAATTTATAATCCACTCTTGGTTAGAATCCAAATCTGGTTTAAATCAAAACCTTTTTGAAAAAGAGTGTTTTCTAAAGAAGTGAAAAAACAACCAATTGTTTTATCATTCAATTAGTTGTTTGACACTTAGTGGTTTTTGAAAAGGTTTGAAACTGTTTGACTTTGGTTGACTTTGCTGTCAAACCAATTCAATCGGTTGTTTCAAAAATTCAACCGATTGTTTTTTGAAAATCCATAACAAAATTCTGTTAAGTTTGGTAAATTTGTTTTAAATGTTTTAAAATTGAATTGGCTCCTGCTTTTAATGTTCTTAACAAACCTTTGGAGTATAAAAAGGTTGTTTTACGCTCCTAAGGTTATACTACAGATTGGAGAATTCAGATTGAAGAAAGTGATTTTCGTTTTCAAAGATTTACTTCAAGCTTTTGGATTTTCTCAAGAAGTGGAATAGGGTTGTTGTGTAATCTTTTGATTTGATATTGATCAGGTGTAATCCTTCCTTTTTCTCTCTTGTATTTCTAGAATACTTGTGGTGTGTGAAAAATCAGAGGTTGTTCTGAATTTTATGGTGTGGTTGCCTAAAGAAGTGTGTGTTCTTGAGGGGTTCAAGATCACTTCTTTGGTGTGCGTGGTTTGTTTGTAATCTGTGATTGATTGCATAGTAGATACCCAGTGGTTTCTGGAAACTAGATGTAGCTCTTGGGATAAGAGTGAACTAGTATAAATCTATTTGTGTGCTTATCTCTTTCCCTAAAATCGTTTATATTTGTTTTAAGTTGTTTTTTATTCACTGCTATTAAAAACAACCGGTTGAATCGCAAAAACAACCGGTTGGTTTTCTAAAAATCAACTTAATCAGTTTTCCTTTTTTGGTTTCCTAATTTCTTTCTCTGTGATTCTTCAGTGGATTTCATTATACCTTCAAAGTTTATAAAAATCGTTTATAAACAATTCACCCCTCGTCTTGTTTAAGGCCATATACTCTAACACAAGTTTCATGATTTAATTGTGACTTGACTCACTTGGCCTATGTCATGAGACAATTGATGTCACCTACAACACAATGGGAAATGTCATTTTTAGGCACTTTTAAGTAAGGATACTGAGATAATTTAGTTAAAGTAATTGAGTTTTTTCTTTAGTCAATCTTTAAAGAAATCAAATACAATCTACTTTGGGTGAGTAAAAAATTTATCTAAGTCAATTGATGTTGAAAAAAAAATAAGTGAGTTTTTAGGCAATATTTTTCAAAAGCTGTCTTACCTAGAGGGTTGATGATTTTAAAGGAGATTTAATTTTTCTTTAATTTATTAAGTAAAGAATTAACTACACCTATTGCGGTGTTGTAAAGGTTGGTAGGATTATAACACTCTTGGTATAAATGCTCAAACTTATTAATTTGAAAGTAGTAAGACACTTTTCCTTTCCTCAATTTGTTGGGAACATGCACCATAAAGGAAGACAGAACTATTAGTCTCCGTATTATAGAGTTCAAATCTACATTATTTGTTGAAATCCACTTTCATCATCATTCACTAAAGTCTTTAATGCAATAATAGTTTATCTTGAAAGGATGTAGATAAAAATTCAATTTTCTTTAGACATAATAACTTCAAGTTTTGATCAAAAGGTTTTCCTAGTAATTGCTAAACTCTTATAGTCGATAGCATTAGATAGTCATGGAAATGAGGTAATTTGACTTAACTCAAATTGTCTTGATAATATTTAGGGTTGATAGAAAAAAACTTCACATACCTCTTTTAGTGACTAAGATGTCATGAGTTCAAAAGCTACTCCTAATATCAATTAATTTAGCTTGGGCTTCGAGGATATCTGACGCAATCCTCCTTGGCTCCAATGGTTGAAACTGTGTAGGATTGACTCTTGAAGAAGGCAGAATTGTAAATTGATGGAGGAGAATTGGAGGAAGTGATACGATGGTGTAATGAAGAGAGGCTTGGCCAACTCTTGAGCTGTTTTGGGATAACTTCTTGTAAAAGAAATAACCTAGAGGGAGCTACAAACAAGTAGAAAGTTGTGCATAAAATTTGGCAACAATTCAATAATGCATTTAAAGCTGAAAAATCATGTACATGAGTGTTATATTTATAGGAGAAGGTAAATTGCAGTCCAAGCTAACCAAAACATACACCATAAGCAAACTATGCATGGAATAGTAGCTTGCACTGCAAGCTAGGATAAATACCCTAACTTAACATATAAGTAACTTATAGGGTTAGAGTTTATGAACTATACTAGGCTTGACCCAAATACAATGGCCCAAAATAAATCATACACTAATATGGTCCATAATACAAGGCTTGGAGATCCTATTCTACTTTGTACATTTATTTATATAAGTCTTGGGAGAAGGATTATTTATTTGAGTTATTTTTCCTCACTATAGCTTCTCTCCTGAGTCTTCTTATTGTAGGCTAGTAATGATTGGTAGGATTGCATCAATATTAGTTAAGAATCTCGAAAACAACCATGGTGGACCTTGGATAAAAAGTTTTGAGAAAAAAATTTAAGTATGCATCAAAATCTTCATAACTAATAAAAATCTTAATACTTTCGCATAAGTTAAAATGATTAGTTTATAAGTAAAATAGTTTGTAAAAGATATTTGAAAACTAATTTTAATTTTTGAATGTTTATTTCATTTTACTTTTTCTCTTCTTATGTTATGTAATTGTTAGAAAAAGCTTATCCTAATATTACTATAAGTCAAACCCCACATATATGATACAATCTCACTTTTAAACTGCTACTAGAACAAAGAGCAAATAGGTTGATACAAAAAACTATACAATTACAATATGTTAAATCTAATTTCTTTACTATTCTCCATGTAACACAATTTTGAGCTAAAAATGAAGCTCGCAACTCTTACTCGCCTTTTAGAAGCAAAGAACCATCTAGTTCTAATTATTAAATCCAATAAAACAAATAACTATCAATGTATCAGGAAATTGAAAATGATTGTTTGACATCCATAATAAAGTTGTGCCTCTATACAACCCTAGTACGTGGCACATTTGATGACCTGACGAAGGGCAATTTTGTTCTTACAAAACAAAATTAAAAATTAGGTAAAGAAAATGGTTTTTTATTTGAATGAGAAAAGATTTATGTTCCTTCCTTCATTGTAAACACATACCAAGAAGGCAAAGCGGGAAGCAAACAAAGGGAGGGTTTAGGTTTTTTTGTGCGTGCAACCGAAGAACAAACACACATTTAGGATTCAATTTCTTCATAGTTTTCTGAGGATGGTTTTCAATTCATTTGTTTGATGGCATTTTGGTTTGGATGTTTGGAATTTTTGTCTCTCCTTTAGCGATTGGGTGCCATTGATTTTCGATTTCGTGGTTTTTTAATTTTGATTTCCATTATGGGTTTTTGATTTTAGGGGTTATTTACTCTTCTGTTTTGGGCATTAATTTCACTGTCAAACAAGTTGAAGCTTTCTTTGTTTTTGTTCTGAGATGGATGCAGGTTGGTTTGAGACCGTTCCTTGTTGCTCCCAAGCTGTTTCTCCATCCAGCATGGTATGTGTGTTTTCCTTCAATAATATTTTCTTAATTGTTCTAAATGGTGGTGGTGTCATTGTTGCTATGGTGGAATGGCATTGTGGATATTTTGCCAACCACCATATGCAAGTTTTTTGAAGGGAGGTCTGCTATGAAAGCACCATAGGCCACAGTGGTGTGTTTATATAATGGAATTTTGGCCATTTGCCACTGCTGAACACTGTTCAAGGGTAATTCATTCAAAGTGGTTTTTTAGTTCATAATTGAAGCCATTTAATAGTTCAATAACGCATCTAACTAAGGTTCAAATTCTTGCTAGGAATGTGTCTACAAAGGAGAATAACTGTAGGGAGCCAAATATCTAATGAATGTCTTTATTCTTTTACAACTATATTAAATAACATATAAAAGGCTCATTGCTTTACAACTACCTTAAAGGCTTGAACAACTTTCAAAAAGGAATAGAACAAGTAAACAAATCAAGTAGATAAGGAGAAGTACATGAGGATAATTTGATGTTAATGCTTGTTTGTTTATCTTCTGCTAATGGCTTAAAAGGATGTAATTGTTTCATAGTGTCAATCTACAGATTTGGTGAAGATAGTTTGTTCTTACCTTTACATTTTTCTCTTTTCTCTTTCGCTGAGTTATGTAGTCTCAAGCTATGACTATAAGGTATATCTATGAGCATCAGAGCATGCTTGAACATTAACACAAGAAGTAGAAAATCATGTAGAATATTTAAGACTTGAGTGTATATATATTATGGGATCTTGATAATACAGCGTTGCCAATAATGATTAAAGTTGCAATAGGAGTATTTTTATTCGTGTTTTCTGACTTTTAGTTTATATTTTTCTTTTGATTTTTAGTTTATAGTTTTTTTTTTTTAATTTTTAGTTTATATTTTTCACTTAGGATTTGTAGAATCTTTTTATGGATGTATCCTACACTTTTAAGGAAGTCTCACTATTTGTTTGTTTGTTTATTTCTCCTTTTTTTTTTTTCTTGGTTTTCATCATTTATTCTTTTAAAGTCCCTTGCACTATTTTGGAGTTACCTATGCACATTGAATATAATAAACTTAAGGCTTAGTTGAGTCTTTCACTCAAATTAGTTGTGACTTAGAATTGGTTCTAAAGTTTTCTCCTCTTTGTAGGAGAGATATGAAAGCTTCACCATGAATCCTCGTTGAGGTTAGTGGTATCCCTGTGACTTCCCCAAATCTAAACTTTATCTCACAAAAAAAAAAAAACCTTGATATTTGCTATTTTGTGAAAGTTGGCGTTGAATTATGGAAATTTCATTCATATGTGATTCCCCCACTGGAGGATAATATAACCACTGTACCACTGATAGCTGTCATTTTGCAATCAAATTAATATGATTCTAGCGTAAACTTGTTTAACACTAGAGAGATGATAGTATAATTGTGGTCAGATGACTCCAAGTTGTCTCCCAACGAATCTAAAAGTGAAATTAGTAGATCGGTGTTTAGAATATATCTGCAAGCAATAAAAGTTAGCAATAACAATAAAGATAAAAGGGGGTTGAGATAGTTGTACAAAAAATATAAAATAGATTAAAATAGAAAATGAAGAGTGGTTGATCCCCAAGTTCTTCCACCATTGAATTCTTCACAGGTTCTCTAAAGATTAATCTTTTCTCAATCCTCCAACAAAGCTAAACCAGATTGAACATGCGCCAATTTGATTCAACTGAAACTCACGAGTAAAGCATGCGTCTACTGGTTTAATCAATACCCACTTTGTTCCATGCGTAAACTCCATGGGAATGCTTATCTCCTTTCTCTTGAATCATGCACCCAAGAAATTAATTAGAACAATGCGAACTAACTAAGAAACCAAAGTTTAAGATCAGGGCATTCATACAGTTTGGTTTCTCTCTTTCTTCAAGTACTAAGATAAAATACATTCCAATGTTCAACACAGGAGAAATACAAACACGCATAATCCAAATCAAAGAAGTGCAAAAGTCATAATCCCTAAATCCTATATCCCTAAAATCAAAACCCAAAACGAAACCCTAAATAACCCATAAAATTAAAATTCAAAACGGAATCCTACATAGCTCCTAAAATAAAAACTCAAAATGAAACCCTAAATAACTCCTAAAATCAAAACCAAGATGGAACCCTAAATAACTCTTAAAATGAAAATTCAAATTGGAACCCTAACTAACCCCTATAATCAAAATCCAAAACGAAAATAAAAAAAATACACACCACGAAATCAGAAATCAATGGCACCCAATCACAATAGGAGAGAACAAAATCGCAACCAAAATGCAATCAAACTAACCAAATGAAAACAAACCTCCTTTGAAGCCCCCAAATCGCACTGCAAAAAACACTCCAAATGCCACAGAAATATGAATTGAAGGCACAATCTCCCAACCCTAAGAACAATTATTACTTTAGGCAACAACATAAAATTGTGGTCTAAAGCATTAAAACTGTGGCCTAAAGTTTAGGCAGTGGTTTTTTAGCCGTGATCTAGGTGAGTGTGGCCGTTGGTAACATGCCACAGTTTTTATAAAGACAACAATTTTAAAATCATTGCCTAAAACCTTGATAACAGCCACAATTTTAAAAGCATTGCTTAAAGTATTGACATAAACAACAATACATTTCTTTAATTTTAGAAGAATTATTCATACAAAAGGATAGTAAGAATAAATATTGAAGGATAATGTGTATTGAAATAGAAGTGACTCAACAAGAAATCTCACATATTTCAATAGATGTGTTCCAACTACATAATCAAAAAATTTGTCTTAAAGTATAATGATAACAATCACGTCTTCAAAATTAAAACTATAAACTTAGTTAAAAAACATATTCTATTGTTTATTTACTACATATCAATAAGTTCATTCTTCTTCAAGATTGTCTTCATAGTCTTCATTGCCTTCAAGTTGCAAAAAAATACATAAATATATACTAATTAAATCTAATTCAAACAAAATAAATATAACAACTGCCAAAATATAATTGTATAAATAATCAATAACATGTCTTAATCATAAGGAAGCAATACATTACTTAGATATACTCTATAATGTACCTATAAATCAATCAGATGGACAAAGATTGAGATAAAATATAGTTAAACATGTGGAAATATAATTTCTAAGCAGAAAAAGTATGCTACAATTACAGCTCTAAATGGACATTGATTGAAGCAAGTGCAGAGCAGAAAAACATGTTTTAACTATGGCTATTGCAACTGCAGTAGCTGTTGAAGCTGCCGTTGCTGCTACAGATGCTAGTAGAGAAGACATTGAAGCTATATGGTGTAGAAAACAAAAGGCCATGGTCAAACGAAGGGTTGGTACCTAAAACTTGTTTTCCACCTCACATAAATATGCATGAATAAGGTGAAAAATTATATAATTCGGCCTAACAAAATAAATAAATAAAGTTAACTTTTTCTTACAGTATACACTTTCCTTTTTCTTATATTCACATTTTTATATTATACACGAAAGTAGCCATCAAACTTAAATTACAGTTTTTATTATTTCTTGTTAAATTAAAAAATAATAAGTTATTTTTTATTCAAATTCTGGTATTATTGTTAATTCAATTTACTGTTCATTTTTAAGAGAAATTGAATAGTATTTATTGAATTTATAAATTAAATATATTAGCTAGTATTTTATTATTATTATTATTTTTTAATTTGAGTTTTAATGTGAACTTGAATACATAAATATACTTTGTAGTATATAGATATCGATATAATGTGCTGATGTATTTTTTTTTTATGAGACTTCACTAATAATTAGTAGAAAAGTGTATTGATTAATCTACTCTTAATTGGAATGCATTAAACCTAATATGCGCGTGTTTAGTATGAGAGGAGAAACTATCATAATGCATTACTTTAATCAAAACTTTTATCCGAAGCTAACAGGAGCATTTCAATAAAAATATTTTTAAAAACTATTACCAATAAAAAAACATTATTCAAATAAAAATCAATATAATTGAAAGAAACAAATACTCAAAACTAGATAGACCAGATTGGTAACTGTGTACCAGACATAAAAATCATTGTAATTTGGTGCTACAAAATGTTTATTTGACCTCCATAAATGTACTCTTCCCCACTACCAAACACTGTGCATGCAAAGGCATGACCATACAATATCTTGAATTCTTGCCTTTTTTTTTTTTTATAAATCCTAGCTTAATATAATTACACTTCAATAATTATTATTTTAGACAACAACATAAAATCGTGATCTAAAGCATAAAAACTGTAGCCTAAAGTTTAGACAACGGTTTTTTAGCCATGATCTAAGTGAGCGTGACCGTTTGTAATAGGTCACGGTTTTTATAAAGACAACAATTTTAAATTCATTATCTAAAATATTTATAACAGCCACAATTTTAAAAACGTTGCTTAAAGTATTGACAAAAACATTTTTCTTAATTTTAGAATAATTACTCATACAAAAGTTCAGGATGAAAAGAATAAATATTAAAGAATAATGTGTATTGAAATAGAAATGACTCAAATGGATGTGTTCAAACTACATAATCAAAAAAAATTTCTTAAAGCATAATGATAATAATCAAGTCTTCAAAATTAAAACTACAAACTTAGTTAAAAAAAAACATAAGGGTATTATTTATTTATTACATATCAATAAGTTCATTCTTCTTTAAGATTGTCTTCATAGTTTTAATTGTCTTCAAACATCAAGTTTCAAGCTGCAAAAAATACATAAATATATATTAATTAAATCTAATTCAAATATAATAGCTACCAAAATATAATTATATAAATAATTAATAACATGTCTTAATCAAATCCATTAAACTTTAATGTAACACTTTAAATAAATTTAACACTACCAAAATATATAATTCTTTGGGCCATAAAAATCTCAAAGAAATAAATTATTAAAAATGTTAATTTTAAACTTAGAGTTTGATTTTATTCAAACAAGATCCCAAGTAGACATGAAAAAAAAAAATCATTCTTATTGATATTTACACATAAATTTCACTATAAATATAAAAATAGGTATTTTTAATGGATATTATTAATAAAAAATATCTATATGGTAAGTAATGTATATATATATATATATATATATGAGTATTTTAATTATTTTTTAATAGGGTAGGATGTTATCTATACTTACTCCATTAATATTCAAAATATAAATATATATATATATATATATTATAATTTACAGTATGCAACAAATAATAAAATATTATTTTTTATTAATTTTAATTTAGAAGTTTTAATTAATAATGACTTAGGGAAATTTATTTAAATAAATGAAAATAAGAATTAATTTCATTTATGCAAAGACAGATTATAGTTTCATTTTAAGTTAGAATAACCACCCAGACAAACTAATAAACCCAAAAGTCACATACTCTTAATTGTGATTAATTAAGTATGTGTAATACCAAACAAAAATCTAAAAGGAAAATTCAAGAAATTAAACAAAACCTGCCAAGCTTTTCGCATATTGCGCATCCTCAAACTCCTCTTTGGAGAACTTTTTCCATAATAGATTCATCCACAAAAGAGAGCTACATTTCTAAATAGCCACCTCTGTAAATTGAACTTCTCCTAAACTATAAATTTCTTTTACAAAAAAATGTTTTTCTCTATTTCTTTATAATTTTCCCTCACATATGCTACTAAAGATTGAAATACTTACATGGGCATATCTTGAGAGAGCAATTCTTTGATTTAACCATTGGACCGATGCAGCACAGCGTTGCATTCCAACTTTATAAACAATTTGTTGCCATCCAGTAATCTAAACAATTCCAAAATGAAATATATTAAGAAATAAAGAAAAGAGATCTAAAAATAGACATGCTAGAGAAGGACTACTTGTTTCAAACATTTTTATCTGGTACTGACTATCATGTGCGTTATAAGGAATACTTAGGCGAGAAAAATCATCTAGAGCTCGGATGCCCAATTTTAATAATTGAACATTTGGGCATTCAATGACAGCAACCACAGGCACATGATTTTCTCTCCCATGACTAAGATTATAAGAGAAGTGCAAAATAAATCAGTCCAAAAAATTAAATAGAATATTGCATTTTAGAATTTTAGAGCTTATAGAATTTCATAAAATAAATACTCGAAAAACCACAAAATCTTTAAAGGATCATAAAGGTTGAGCATTGTAAAAATTTCAAGCTGTTATCACTTGTAATCTCCTTTTGAACATTAACAAATGTTAACATGTTCACATAAGATCCATAAGGTTAACTTCCCCAATACATGACAGTCAAAGTATGGAATTTATTGGTTAAAATCAAGTCCAAACCAGACAGAACAAACCTTATTTATATTATAATATAAACTCAAGTGCTACTAGGTTATCTACTATACCCAAGATTCAAAATCTTGTTTCACTCTTGTTACATTACATAGGACAAACTTGTCCTAAAAGAAATTGCATGATAAAACTCCTTTGCTCTTTTTATGTCACATTTTAAGAACTTTCATACTCTATGAGAAAAGTCCCTCTATTATTCTTTATAGGTCATATTCTAGAAACTACACTTATTCCTTTACAGAAAAGTCACTTTATCAAATCTATGAAGCGTTAAATATTTTTTTCCAAGTATACCCTTCATCTACAATTTCATTATGCTTAATTCCTATACCCTACATGTCCCTGAAAATGTTTCTACTTCTCCAATAACAGCATACTGAAATTTATGGGACACTAGAAAGATAATTAAGGTGAAGAGAGAAATTAAAACAATTAGCAAGATATAAATAAGTGCAGTTCTGGAATGTTTAAAAAGTTATAGTAAACCAAGATATAATGGATAACATGTGACCATTTACTGCTCTTTGCATCATTGTTTCAGGATCCTTGACATGTGCGACATAGTCCACCTGTATATAGGACATAATTATACTCAAGCATGATACATATTATATTTTAAGTTATACTACAAAGTAAACAATCAGAAAAATGTAGTACCTTAAAATTAATGTCATTCCTCAGAGGTGGTTCAATAGACATCGTTTGGCAAGCATCATGATATTGTCTTTCAAGGAAATTTGGAGATAAATCTTTGTTTTGATAGCGATTAACCACCACAACAAATATTTCTTTTGATGCAGGAAAATATCCAACATATATAGCCCGCCCCTCAGAGATGCTGAAGGTTCATAAAGGAGTAATAAACGTAAAACTAAAGCTTTAAAACTATTGCAAGAACAATAAAAAAAATAACATTTAAGTTTTAAAGAAAATGCAACTATATGTTTTTAATACATAAATGATTGAAGTAAATAATCTCTGGATAAGATATCATTTATGCAAGGACAAACTATAGTTTATTTTAAGTTAGAACAACAACTCATACAAACTAATAAACCCAAAAAGTCACATACTCTTAATTGTGACTAATTCAAGTATGTGTGATACTAAACAAAAATCTAACAAGAAAATTCAAGAAATCAAACAAAACCTGCAAGCTCCTTGCATATTGCGCATCCTCAAACTCCTCTTTTGGAGAACCTTTTCCATAATAGATTCATTCACAAAAAGAATCAGTATTTTCATCAATGTCTATTTCTTTGACATCATTGGCAGAGTTCAGATCATCCAGGCTTCCAGTTGCATAATTCAACAGAAGTCTATCAAGGTATTTCTGCAGCAAACCCTCGACCCTCCTTTGCAAGCTCAGTGGAATCACCACCTGTGACAATGGAATGTAGGAGAATTATTTTTCTATGATACAACCAATCCTAGTATAAGTTGAAGCTTTCTACCCACCAGTTGTAACCAAGTTATTACCTCTCTTTGTGGACGTTTATCATCCAAATCTGGACGGTAGTTGGGAAGAGGCACCTTGCTTGCAATGCCCACTTGGGGAAGTATCAAGGACAACCAAAGGAATGCCCTTAGTAGCAGCTTGATAAAATTGTACATTGTAACATTAATCAAAGATAGAAAACGTAAATATGTATATTACCAGCATGACCAAGAACAGGAATCTTTGTTGCATCCTTGATTTGAGAAACAAGCTTATTACTGCCTCTAGGAACCACTAGATCTATCATGTCCTCAAGCGAGTAAAAGAAATCACTAACCTTTAGAGTTCCGTTGCAAACGACGAACCCTCTATCTCCTCCCGACGAAGAACTTCGTTTGGCTCTGGTGGTCACCGATTTCACCATCCAACTCGCACCAAATTGCAATGCTCACCTATGTATCAGTGTGTTTATCAATAGTTCATCGATTCAAACATACAAGGATGACATACGATACTTACAAGCTAGGGTTTCCAACTCACACCACCCAAGTCCAGAATTTGGGGATCATTACGGCTTTTGGGAAGAAAAAGGCGTGTGAGAGGATTTGGGCAGAAGAAGGCGTGATGGGATCTAGGAAGAAGAAGACGCTCCAAAGTGCGAAGAACGCGCGAGAGAGGAGATAATGTATTGTGTTTTGTGTGCATCAATTTTCACGAGAGAGGGAAGAAGAAAACCTTTTTCACAAATTATATTTTATTTAAGTTTTTTTTTAAACCCAAAAGGCCACAATACTATAACTTTTATAACCGTGGCTTAAAGTGTCAACAGGTTAATAACTGTGGCTTTTTATAATTTTTAAGCCACGCCTGTAAAAGTGTGGCTTTTGCTATGTTTAGACAACAATTTTATACCTGTGGTTTATTTTGGCGTGGTCTAAACTAAATAATGTTGTAGTGCTAAGACCAATTGTAATTACAATTTATCAGTGCCTTGGATGTTTGATTCTTTTGATGATGCAGTACTCTTCTTCACAAAGGGTAACACTAACCTCAATTGACTTTTTTGCCATATTCCTACAAAACAAGAGGCTAAAATCTGCCTTTAAAGAGCTAAGCCATATTTGCATCATTTATGCACAAGGGCTGCAGCGTTTCTGCATGAATTATGCAACAAAAATGCATAAAGAACCTTTATTAGCTATAGAACCGTTTTGACATGCTAAGATCGATGCTACTTGTAGAAAATAAAAAGGCATGCAACATTTCCTTCCCTTCCCCACATTCCATTCTTCCAGACAAATAACAATTGCTAAGTTTGGCTTAAACATAGTTTTTCTCTCTTTACCAAGGTACATAAGACTATTATGCAGACCCAAAAACCAGCTTTGCACTATAAAATATGCAACTAGAATTCATCAAATCTGCACCATAAATTATGCAACTAGTAATCAATAACTCTGCACCACTAAAGCAGTAGTTATGTTGCTAATCTGCATCAACTTTAAGCATAAACCAGTAGCTGCATTAATCTTGGTGTTCACCTTATGCACGAGTCATTTTTGAAATCCTTGGTATTAAAACTAGCAAAATCCTTTGTTTTTTAGTTGTAGTCTCTGATTAATAACCTAAACTGTTTTGAGCACAAAATTAACTGATCCAAAATTAGGCTAATACTTTAGTTGCTTGAACTTAGTTTCTACTTCATTCATTGTGTCTTGAATTAAGAGTTGGGATTCGTTTCTGGGTAGGTACCCTTATTAAAAAGGGATCAAGTACATGGTAATTGAATAATGCTGGTTTGCTGGTTTACTTACCTCGTACAAGGTCCTTCATATATTTAACATTTAGTTTTGCACATTATACCATGATCACATTTCAGTTATCTAGTCACTATTCTATTCTTCCTAATGCTTTTGCTTTCAGGCGACCTTGCATGAGGGTATTCTTTACATGGCTGATCATTTAGGGCTTGATCCTCCTACAATGAATCTTTGCCAGGGAGGCATTGGTGTTGAACTGGAACAGGCACTAAAAAACAGTGTGAAGTGGTGGCAAAATGCTATAATTGTTCAATATCGACATTTGCAATTGTTTTTGTTTTTGTTATTTATTGTTCTAAACGTATTTCATCATCAAATAGACTCGATATTCAGGAGAAACAAGAAATAATCCTTAGGCAGATGAAGGCCTTCCATTTGCAAGAAGCAGACACCTACAAAGGGTTGGATCCCTTGTTCCTTTATGTTCTTGTTCCTGATCTACCTAAAAGGTATTGTAGTGTATACCTAAAAGGGGCATAGGAAATCCTAGTGGGCTATTCAAACAAGTTGTGCCGCAGCAGGAACAACACCACCTGCTAGTCCCGCACATGCTTAAGAGAATACTATCACAGGGGGTGCACCAATGACTTATGACATCTCTTTAAAAGTTCAAATTATTTCATAAAGTTTGACTGGTCTTCTATGCACACCATAAATCATACATCATACACAAATCAGTTACAACACAAAAAGATACTAAAATGATAGCCAAATTAATACACAAAACAATAGTCAGAGAAACTACACTACTACTAGCTAGCAGATGATCAACAAGAAAAAGAGAGACTTTGCTCCCTACACAGACAACTAAAATTATTGTAGCAATCCTAATATGCAAAATATGCCTAGTACAGCGGATAAAAAACCAGAATTGGCACCCATCCTCCCTTCCAAAGATAGACCACATGCTTAGAATTTGTTGACCCAATTGAGAGCTTGGGCACCAAAGAACCCTACACCGTGTGTGGTACCTAAAAAACTAGAAAACAAAACCAATTGCAGCACCAAAATAGTGGCGCTCATTACCATAAACTAAGTATAGAGTGCAAACTATTATCACCAAGGTTCAAGATACAACTTAAGAGCATGATTGGCACTAGCAATTCCATCCCACTACTACACTCTGTACAACCATGGTCTTTTTACCCCCATCATTGCCAGGATTAATAATAAACATCTTCCCACCATTGCCCCCCCTAAAACAAAAAGCGAGTCAAAGAAATCACTAACCCTTAGGGTTTCACCGCAAACGACGAACCCCTTACCTCCTCACCACAAAGAACTTCAATTGGCTTCACTGATTTCAACGGAACCCTCTACCTCCTCACCATAAAAAACTTTGTTTGCCTCCAGTGGTCACCGATTTCACTGCCAACTCGCACCAAATTGCAATGCTCACCTGCGTAGTAGTGTGTGTTCATCAAGAGTTCACTGATTCAACATACATGGAGAACATGCGATACTTACAAGCTAGGGTTTCCAACTCACACCACCCAAGTTCAGAATTTGGGTTAGGAAGAAGAAAGCGCGCGAGAAAATTTGCGCAGAAGAAAGCGAGAGGATTTGGGGGAGAGGATGGTGTGATGGGATTTGGGGAGAAGAAGTGAAGAACGTGCACGGGAGGGAGAGTGTTTTGTGTTATCAGTTTCACGAGAGGGAAGAAGAAAACTTTTTCCTGCATATTATATTTCATTTAAGTTTTTTGTTAAACCTAAAAGGCCACACATTATTATAATTTTTTAATCGTGGCTTAAATATCAACGGGTTAAAAACCATGGTTTAAAGTGTGAACGGATTAAAAATCGTGACTTCTTATAATTTTTAAGCCACATTTGTAAAAGTGTGGCCTTTGCTATGTTTAGGCAACAGTTTTATACCTGTGGTCTATTTTGGCGTTGCCTAAACTAAAAAATGTTGTAATGCTAACAACAGCTTTCGGAAAATGCGAACAAACCCATATAAATTTCAAATGAAGGCGCAATCTCCCAACCCTAACAGCAACTTTTGGAAACGCATATAGCATTAGATTTCCACTTTTTCCCACCACATCATATGGACCCCACATTTATAATAAAAAATTATTTTCCATGCCACCTCATTGGTGTTAATGTGGCACACCCACATGGCAGTTGTTTCTATATCACCGCTCATTAGGAAATAGAAAACAATTTTAAAAATATAACCCTGTATAAGAAAAAAACTAAAGCCTCCCAACAGAATACTATAATCCAATCTAAAACCAAAAAAAAAAAATTAGGTATTGTAAGGCTTATCAAATGGAAAATAACTCAAAACTGGAAAAAGGGATAAACAAAAAGTCATATTTTCTTGAATGAAAGTGGGGTTGATTGACCTGTTGAGGATAAGGTGAATGGGCCTTGTAGCTAGATGTTGTAAGGCGCCAACATCTACCTGATATTAAAAGTTTGCCAAATGAGTTGGATGAGTTAAAAATGCTATAAATTTTTGGCATAAGTAATTGCTCTAAACTTAAATTTTTTTTTATATGGTCATATCTAAGAAATTTTTTCGTTGTATATGAGACATACCTTGATTTAGTGGGAGGAAGAAGAACAAACACACTAAAGTAAAATAACTCTTCTTTTTTATTTGAAACATTAGAATCAATTGACAACTCTATACTTTAATGAGTAATTGACAACTTTAAATATTTGCATCATATCGTATATTGGAGTAATTTTATATTGTAAAGTGCATTATTTAACTCATATTAACAATGAAACAAATTAGAAACACTTGCCAATTTTTGTTGTCGATGTAAAGCTTGCAGTTTGTGCTCATTTCTTCTTCCCTCCTTTTTTAATTGTGTTGCAAAGGCAAAATGATCAATTATCATGTTAAATAAATATATCTAATGAAAAATAACATGACCTCTACCTCAAAAGCTTTTTAGTTGTCAAGTCTAAAATGGATTGATGTTTATTATTTTACAATAAAACATCAAATTGATAATGAAGGAAATATTTCAATTTGCAGAAAAAACTAAACCATTTTAAGATGTTTAAGTGTAGAATGAACTAATTTAGTTAATTGAAGAAAACAAGAAGAAGCTTGTCATACTTGCAACAACTTTTTATCTCTTGAAGCTTTCCACTACCGAAACTGCTTTGCTTCTTGTTCTATCCTTTGTTGCAATTGAACCCACACCCTTAATGATACAACCCAACTACACAAGGAGATAAACGATGACACAATAGTCACAATTAAGTCAGTCATCTCAACATCAAGACAAGGTCCCACCAAACTTCAGAAAGACCTCAGCAGAAGAAGAACTGGACATAGGCCAGAGCATCAAATGTTCTTTCTTCTGGTCTTTTTAAAAGACAAGTTTATGTAAATAAATTGGGCTCACTTTAGGGGTGCCAAATAGAAGAATAAGTTAGAGTAGGGTGTGCTTAGTAATTTGGGTTTGTGCCAAGCCCACCTTTCATGACAAGTCTTTCTAGGTTTAGGGTTTCTTTGACCTATCTTCTAGAAGGTTTCTCACAAATGACACCCCTACCCCTCTATCTTGTTCTCCAAGACACTCTATCCTATAAATAGAGTGTCTTGCCTCATGTATTTCATACATTGAAATTGAATTAAGTAAATAAACTTTGCGTGAGTGTTTTTGTGAGTTTGAGTACTCCATTATCTGGGTCTTATCTTGAGTGCAGTGCACTTTAAGTGGCGGCTCTGCACCACTTATCTTGGAGTCTCCCATCCTCCAAGTGGCGTGCCACCATCTCCTTCCTCCATAAGCTTGCTTTAATCTCTTCATCTTTTCCCTTTTATTCCTTGCGCCTTTTTTTCATTCCATTTGTTTTAATTGTCTTCTTTCCATTCGGTCATTTCTATCTTATACTCTTTAATTCCACACCTCATCATCATCACATCATATAATTGTGTTTTTCTCTTTGTCTCTAGAAGCGAATCTTCACACTTATTAACCACTTGGTTAAGTTCGTGTACAGTGAGAATCTTCTTTGGATTCCTTATCATATTATGTCTAAAAACAAAAACTCTTAAACAAAGTACCACCATAAAATGTACAATCTTAAAATTAACTCACATCACTTAAGGAACCTATGATAGCGACAACATTTATGATTTAAAATTCAAATTTAAATATAATCCTTAACCTTATGAAATAAAGAAAATAAAAGAAATTATTAAAAAATAAAGAAAACAAAAGAAATTATTAATTAGTACCGAATGTGTAATGTGCCAAAAAAAGTCAACCTGAGGGAAGCTCTAATGGTGGACAAAGATGTCCATTTACGCTTTCAAATTCAAATTCAAATATTGGAACAAAAGATCTCCATTAGGAAAAAAAAGCTTACTGATTTGGTATGCATGGATAAACATCTGACCTTCCCAAAATGGAGAAAGGCAATGCATATGGTACGTATAATAGAGTTTGCAGTAGAGAGAGAAGTATCATGGATTTGGAAAATAAAGACAGTAATATTGGGTTTATGCAAAAGGAGAAAAATTAGAGAAAGTGTGGATTAAGGTTTCAGAAAGGTAAAGCATGGAGTAGTAGTATAAGATTTTTGAGTTGGTAAGTGTGGATTAGGGTTGCGGAAAGTGAAGGTTTGAAGAGTGTTAGATGTGTTTTTGAAAAGCTTTCTGATTGTGAGAGCCTTGGTGGATGAAACAGAGGAGGAGGAAGGACAGAGGCACCATATTTAGCTCTATCATGTTTAGGTCTGCTAAGACAGATTAGGAAATTTTTCCAAAAGTTTTCTCATTGTGAGAGCCTTAGTGGACGAGACAGAGGAAGAGAAAGAAATTGACACAAACACGCATTGTGGTCTTGGAGAGCCACATTTATTCGCTAGCTATCTGACACATGTGCTATATTCTATTTGTGGTAAATTGTGTTCTGTATTATTTTTTTCGAAATTTTGTGGTTGAGACACATGACAATGTTTTCCGTTTATGCTCCCTGTAATGTTTATAGATGTCAACATGTGAATTTCTCGTTATAAACCGAAATTAATAATTCATATTGATTTATAAATATGGGTTAAATGTAATGTTTAAGAATGAAAAAATTAGCATTTATTATTAACAATTCTACTACTAAAAAAAATATAAAACTCATATTCATGTTCATACTCACCAATTTGTATAAAAAGTTCAAGATATTTAAGACTTTCACATTTATATTTAAATTATTCGTTTAATTATTTGAGGTTCATTCTCTTATTTTCTTATACTACTCTTATCTTCTTATACTAAATTCTTCCTTTGATTACTTGAAGTTTGAAGTTAAAAGAATAGATTTTTACCATTTCAGTCAAACTTTATGTTTAGATTTAAAACTTACCATTTTCAATTAGTTGAAGTATTTTTAATTTATACAATCAAGGCCTTGAACTCTTAAAAGATTGTTAAAAATGTGTAATATTTGACTTATGAAAAATGAAATTCTTAAAACAAACACAACAAAATGATGGGAAATTCAACACAATAAAAATAATATCTCAACAAGAGCAATAAGCAGCGGATAATAATTTCCCCAACTAGCAAGAATCTGTGAGGAGCAATAACAAATAATGGCAGCAACAAAAACACACTTCAGGAAGACACAGAAATTTTTAACGTGGAAAACCTTCTCAATGTGAGAAGTAAAAACCACGGGCACAAGCCAGTCAATCAAACTCCACTATGATCAATATTATGGTTACAAGAGAGTCTCAAAACAGCACAAATTGTGCTCAATAACCAGCCAAGTAGAAATACAACAGAGATGAAACAAAGAACAAGAAACCTGAAAAATTCCCAAAACTGCAGCTACCGTACGCGGCCTATATCTCACTGTTCCGGTGACTTTTGAACAATCCGAACGGTCCAATTGAAGCACCACAAGGTATGAACCTGCTGACAAAATTTCAGCCCGATCCAACGGTGGACGAAACAGCAGCAGCAATCCGAAAAAACTCGTTCTTAAGAGAAACGCTGAAAACGCTGCTGTAATGTGAGATGAATTTCTCTCTGCTCAAACCACTTCTGCAAGATCCGGACGGTCAGATTGAATTCACACAAATTATGAACCTGCTTACAAAATTTCAGCCCGATCCAACGGTGAACAAAGTGTCGGCGGCGGCCGGAAGTTACTGGGTTAAACTTTTCTATCTTTTTCTTTTCTCTCTCTTTTTCTCTCTGTCTCTGCTGACGGCTGTCACTCTGTCTCTCAGAAAAAACCCTAAAGGTGATTAAAAATTAGATTGGGCCTCCACATAGGAAGTGAGCCCAACCCAACAAATCTCCCCCTCACAACTATGTGGAGATGATTGACAAACCGGCAATCTCACAACAAGTTTCAAACTTGCTTCTCAATAGTGTCTTAGTCATCATATCAGCACAATTATCATCTGTATGAACTTTTGCCAACTCCAGTAACCTAGCTTCCAAGGCATCACGTATCCAATGATATCTCACATCAATATGCTTGGACCTAGAATGAAAAGTTGAATTCTTACCAAGATGAATGGCACTTTGACTATCACAAAATAGCAAGTACTTGTCTTGAACAAAACTAAGCTCTTGCAAGAGTTTCTTCACCCAAAGCAACTCCTTGCATGCTTCTGTAATGGCAATGAACTCTGCCTCAGTAGTGGACAATGCAACACACTTTTGCAATCTAGATTGCCATGCCACAACTCCCCCTGCAAATTTAATCACGTAGCCTGAGGTAGACCTTCTAGTATCTATGTCTCCACCCATATCAGAATCAGTATAGCCCACAAGGGTAGGCTTATCACCTCCAAAACAAAGCTTCAAACAAGTAGTACCACGAAGATACCTTAAAATCCATTTCACAGCATTCCAATGCTCTCTACCTGGATTAGACAAAAATCTACTAACAGTACCAACAGCATGTGCAATATCAGGTCTTGTACACACCATTGCATACATCAAACTACCCACAGCAGATGCATAAGGAACCCGTTGCATATCTGATTTTTCAGTTTCATTAGAAGGACTTTGTTTTGCACTTAATTTAAAATGAGTAGCAAGAGGAGTGCTTACTGCCTTAGCATTTTCCATCTGGAACCTCTGTAGCACTCTTTTAACATAGTGCTCCTGTGACAACCAAAGCTTCTTCTCTTGCCTATCACGCATGATTCTTATACCAAGAATTTGCTTAGCAGCTCCCATGTCTTTCATAGCAAATGACTCACTCAATTGCTTCTTCAACCTGTTGATCATGGAAATATCTTTCCCAACAATAAGCATGTCGTCAACATACAACAACAAGATAATGAAATCATTATTAGCAAACCTTTTAACAAAGACACAATGATCAGAAGTAGTCTTCTTGTAGCCATGCTCACACATAACAGACTCAACTTCTTGTACCATTGACGCGGAGCCTGCTTCAAGCCATATAGACTTTTTCTCAGCCTACACACATGATCTTCCTTGCCTTCAACAAGAAAACCATCAGGTTGCTTCATGTAAATCTCTTCTTCCAAATCACCATGAAGGAAAGCAGTTTTAACATCCATTTGCTCTACCTCTAAATCAAGAGTAGCAGCCAAACTCAACACAATTCTAATGGATGACATTTTCACCACAGGAGAAAAAATCTCATTGAAATCAATGCCTTTTCTCTGTCTAAAACCTTTCACCACCAATCTGGCTTTATATCTTGGAGATGTAGAATTGCTTTCTTGCTTTACCCTATAAACCCACCTATTTTCTAGAGCCTATTTGCCTTTTGGCAATTTCACCAAGTCAAAAGTGTGATTATCATACAAAGACTTCATTTCATCTTGCATTGCATCCAACCACTTTTTCTTTTCTCCACTCTCTATGGCCTCAAGATAACACTCAGGTTCTCCTTCATCTGTCAAGGTAACATAGTCATCAGAAAGATACCTGGTAGATGGTTCCCTCTGCCTATTAGACCTCCGAATTTGAACTTGAGGTGGTTCAGAAGCATCACCAAGATCTTCATCTTGTGACATCCCATGTTCCTCGTCAACGTCATCAATAGGAACATCAAAATCTTCTCGAAGTTGCTGATCATCAACATCATCATGTTGGTCATCATTCTGAACATTATTCTCAATAGTATCCAGATCACGCAGAGGCATTCGAACTGGATCAACATTAGACAATCTATTATCTATCTCAGATGTTGTCTTCTCTATCTTGTCAATATCTTCAATGGTTTGATCTTCCATGAACTTCACATCACGGCTTCTAATTGACTTCCTCTCAACAGGATCAAAGAACTTGTAGCCAAATTCATCCTGACCATAACCAATAAAGATGCACTGCCTTGTCTTCGCATCCAACTTGGATCTCTCATCCCTTGGAACATGCACATATGCTTTACAACCGAAGACTCGCAAATGATCATACTTGACATTCTTGCCAAACCAAATCTTGTCTGGCACCTCACCATTCAAAGCAACTGCAGGACTCAAATTAATAACATGCACTGCAGTGTACAATGCCTCACCCCAAAAATGCTTAGGCAACTTTGCTTCAGAAAGCATACACCTAACTCTTTCTATCAATGTCCTGTTCATTCTTTCTGCTAAACCATTCAGCTGAGGAGTTTTAGGAGGAGTCTTTTCATGCCTGATACCGTGTTGCTTACAATAAACATCGAACGGTCCACAATACTCACCACCATTGTCAGTACGAATGCATTTAAGCTTCTTGCCTGATTGTCTCTCAGCCAAAACATGAAATTCTTTGAATTTTTCTAGAACTTGGTCCTTTGTTTTCAAAACATAAACCCAAAGCTTCCTGGAACAATCATCAATAAAGGTAACAAAATAAAGTGCACCAGTAAATGACTTTACCTTCAATGGGCCACAAACATCAGAATGCACCAATTCAAGCAACTTTGACTTCTTTGAGGGAGGATGCTTCTTGAAGGATACTCTGGTCTGCTTACCAGCCATGCAATGAGAACATTTCTCCAACTCTGCACTCTTCAATCCCGGAAGCACATCCTTTTTAGCTAAACAATTCAGCCCTTTCTCACTGATATGACTAAGCCTTCGGTGCCACAAAGAAGCATCCATATCCATGGCGTTCACACTATCTTTAGCAACCAATGCTTTTGTCCAATACAGTTTACTAATTCTCTCTCCTTTGGCCACAATTAGATTACCTCTGGAGAGTTTCCACTTTCCTGAACCAAAGTGATTTTCATAACCACTATCATCAAGCATCTGCACAGAGATCAAATTAAAGCGGATATCTGGAGCATGTTTGACTCCTCTAAGCAACAACTGCATTCCCATATTGGTTTGCAAGCAAACATCACCAATACCAACTACCTTAGACACACCATCATTACCCATCTTCAACACTCCAAAATCACCAGAAGTGTAAGATGTGAAGAACTCCTTCCTTGGTGTAACATGCAATGTAGCACCACTGTCAATTATCCACATGCTCTCATCTGATACAAGATTAACTGAATCATGGTCACGGAGAATAATAAGATCATCATCACAAGTAGCAGTAGTAACACGATCATCATTGTCATGATGTTTCTCCTTCTGCTTCCCTTTCTTATCTTTGTTCTCCTTTTTCCAAAGAAAACAGTTTTTCTTAATGTGCCCTGTTTTGTGACAATAATGACACTCCACATTTTTGTATCTAGACTTGGACTTACTTCTGTTGTTCTCTCTACTCCCTTTTGATTCCCTTTTCTGACTTCTCCCCCTATTTTCAGTGACAAGTACCTCGGAATGAGATGAAGTACCATGAGCCTTCCTTCTCATCTCCTCATTAAGTACACCACTCTTGACATTTTCCAAGGAGACAACACCATCAGGAGATGAGTTTGTAATTGAAACCCGAAATGTTTCCCAAGAATCTGGTAGAGTATTCAGTAGCCATAATCCCAACACTTCATCATCAAATTTGATGCCCATTTGTGACAATTGATCTCGGAGCCCCTGAAAATTATTTAAGTGATCTAAAATAGAAATCTCCTCCTTGTACTTCAAATTTATCAAGCAATTCAACAAATATAATTTATTGTTTCCTGTACTAGAAGCATACAAAGTCTCAATCTTCTTCCACAAGGATTTTGCATCTTCCTCATTAGCAATGTGATTATAAACATTGTCTTCAACAAACTGACGAATAAAACCACAAACCTGCTGATGCTCAAACTTCCATTCCTCACCAGTCTTGTCTTTTGGCTTTTCAGTAGCAAACACAGGAAGATGTAATTTCTTCACAAATAACAGATCCTTCATTTTTCCCTTCCATAAGTGATAGTTAGTGCCATTCAAACAAATCATCTTATTTGTATTTGCCTCCATCATTCAGGTAGTCAAATAGCCCCAACCAAGGAGCTCTGATACCACTCTGATGGGAAATTCAACACAATAAAAATAATATCTCAACAAGAGCAATAAGCAGCGGATAATAATTTCCCCAACTAGCAAGAATCTGTGAGGAGCAATAACAAATAATGGCAGCAACAAAAACACACTTCAGGAAGACACAGAAATTTTTAACGTGGAAAACCTTCTCAATGTGAGAAGTAAAAACCACGGGCACAAGCCAGTCAATCAAACTCCACTATGATCAATATTATGGTTACAAGAGAGTCTCAAAACAGCACAAATTGTGCTCAATAACCAGCCAAGTAGAAATACAACAGAGATGAAACAAAGAACAAGAAACCTGAAAAATTCCCAAAACTGCAGCTACCGTACGCGGCCTATATCTCACTGTTCCGGTGACTTTTGAACAATCCGAACGGTTCAATTGAAGCACCACAAGGTATGAACCTGCTGACAAAATTTCAGCCCGATCCAACGGTGGACGAAACAGCAGCAGCAATCCGAAAAAACTCGTTCTTAAGAGAAACGCTGAAAACGCTGCTGTAATGTGAGATGAATTTCTCTCTGCTCAAACCACTTCTGCAAGATCCGGACGGTCAGATTGAATTCACACAAATTATGAACCTGCTTACAAAATTTCAGCCCGATCCAACGGTGAACAAAGTGTCGGCGGCGGCTGGAAGTTACTGGGTTAAACTTTTCTATCTTTTTCTTTTCTCTCTCTTTTTCTCTCTGTCTCTGCTGACGGCTGTCACTCTGTCTCTCAGAAAAAACCCTAAAGGTGATTAAAAATTAGATTGGGCCTCCACATAGGAAGTGAGCCCAACCCAACACAAAATGTTTAATTTTAAAAGTAGCAATAGATCTAAAAACACCGTGCAATTATGGGTGGTGAGAGCCCATATTATGAAACCCTTTCTTATAGTAGAGATATTCATAGGTTTTTGTTGGATTTATTCTATTATGAATCACTTAAAAAATGTTCATCAAAATTCAAAATCTAATAAATCGAATAATTTATTATTTTATATAAGACTATCATATTGTTTATTTTTTTAAAATTTAAAATCTAGAAATTATTAGTTCAAATAAAAAGAACCCATAACTAATAGTTCTTTAAATAAATTTAAATATCTATTTTCACATAAAACAATACATTATACTCATTTAAGTAAAATTTTGTTTGGCCACCCTTCTTAGTATATCTTACAATTAATTAATAATGTTACAATGTTATATAAATATCTAAAAAAAATTAATCACACGTAACGTATGGTTAGTTTTAATTACTTTTATACAGGATTAAAGTGTTCACAATTAATCTCATGACACATTTTTGCACCTATGGTGAATAATAAATATATGAATATTGTTTGCACTTTAAATTATACTCCTTTTTATCCACATTATAAGACACCTTCTAAAAGTTTTAGATGATTCTTTTTATAAGACACCTTCTAAAATTTTTACATGATTCTTTTAAAAGATACTTTATATTTTAAATGATACATTTATTTGTTTTTTACTTATTTGTGTTCAGTAAATATTTTTTTTTCTATTTTGGGATTTGTTTTAAATAATGAAAAATATAACCTAATTCACATATTTTTCAGTAAACTAACATTATACTTTTTTCAACTCTCAAAGAGGGTGTATTTTCTCTTTATTTTAAATATTTATTCACATAACAAGTCACTTTCTCAATAAACCTTCCAATTTACATATTATTATAAAAAAAAATATTTTTAATTCACACATAAAATATTTATAATTAAAGATAAAATAGGTAATTAAAAAAATCTATAATAATTAATAATTTTTATTCCATATAACCTATTAACAATTTATAATATCATGATGAGAGGAGAACACATATTAATATATATATATATATATATATATATATATATATATATATATATATATAACCATTCCTCACACATATCAGTTAAATAAAAATATGATAAATCATTATTATTATAGATAAACTAATGAAAACACATATGGTTCTATACATGTATATTTATATTTTTAAAATTGTTATTATTTTATAAATAATTAATTAAAAATATTTTTTTTATAGAAATAGTATCAAAAAGTTATGTAATTGTTATTTAAGAAAAAAACTATTTCATTATTTTGAAATAAAAAATTATTTAACTGTTTATTTTATCAAGTAATTAAATTAGTTTTTATTTATTAAAAACAAAATTATCAATTTTAAAAAAATATAATTTTATAGAAATAGTATTAAAAAATTATGTAATTGTTATTTAAGAAAACTCTATTTAATTATTTTGAAATAAAAAGTGATTTAACTATTTATTTTATCAAGTAAATAAGTTAGTTTTTATTTATTAAAAATAAAATTATCTAATTAATAAACCCTGCATCATCTCCAATTAAAACAAAATACAGGGACATAATTAGCAAAACACTTATTTTCCATTTGCCCAAGTGTTGCAGTGAAGTTCCTCAGTCCTTAGTCTCATCACAGATCAAACTGAGTCAGTTTTCGACACCAACAACAGCAAAACGCAAACCACACCTAGGGTTAGGGTTACCACCATTCCTCAAATACCCAACTTCCAAAAATTAGGATTTCTTCGACCATGACGGACGGCTATTGGAATCGGCAACAGGCGCTTCTGCCTCACTCCGGCATGCTTAAGCGACCGCGTTCTGACTACGGTTTTTCTCTCATCCCTCGATTTTCTTTGTAAATTATTTGTTGTTGGTTGTCGCAATTTGTTTGGGCAATAAGTGCCAATTTGCTTGCACCTTAAACTTTGCCAATTTGCTTGCGTTTTCTCGCTTATTTGGGCTGCGTTTGGAGTGGTTTTGTTGTTGTTTTATGATGCCTGTCTTTCTGGGTTCTTTTGATTTGTGGGGCGTTTGTTAACTTGGTGTATTGGGATCATCGTGTTCTTGTTGGAAGACAATCGATCAGTTCTTGTCGGGTAGAATTTGTAAAGTTTTTGTCAATGTAGAAAAATAAACGCCTTTTTGACGACTTTGGAGAGAGCTCTATCTCACACCCATGCATACACATACACATTTTCTCGCATTTCCCTATACATTTATGGTTATAAACTTGCTTATTTTGTCTTCAATCTTCCATTTTTACGTTCTTTCCTGATCAGAATTTAGAAAATCCACAGATTTCAGTCCATTTCAAAAAAGAGAAAATCCAACCTCACAAGGCAATGTTTGCATTTCCATTTGCTACTGGTGCTTCTTTATTATCTTGATCTTGCGAATTCAACTTCGAAACCTCACATTCCTGTCCTCTCTCTTGAATTTGCCATTGCAGTTTGGCTTGGTTTATTCACTTTTCCTCTTTTTAGCACCTTGGCTTTGTGGGTTTTATCTTGTTGACCATTGTGGTAAGGTAACAGGGGAGCCTCATGTAGTTTACCTTGAAAGAACGTGTTCTCTTTCTTTTGATGGGAAGAAGCGTATTTTTCTGTTTCCATCTTCTCATAAGAGATATTTGGGTGAATGTGGTTCCCTTCTATTGACCTGGTCGCATTGTTGCTCTTTTTTCAAGTTGTTTTCTTCTAATATCGTTGAAATAAAATTTATTGGTTTACTAATTTTTCTTGCCGTTAGGTTGGATATGTGGATTGCTGGATTAGTTAAATTTTATTTTATTATGTACAATTATGCTTATTAGGTCCAGAAAGTTTAGTTCATGGAAGCTTTTGTTGTGTGATATATTTTCCCTCTTTTTGTACAGTTCGTTTTATAACATTTTCTGTGTATGTCATTTTTGCCTTATTAGTTCTTTTTAATATATTGTATCTTAATATTCTGATGTTGTATGAGGTGACAGGTAATGACATCTTTCTGCTGTGTCAGCAAACCTTAATTTGGGTTTCATAAAGCTGCATCAAAAATGGATATTCTACTATTCTATTCAGTCTATAGCAGTGTATGAATAGGAATCATATATGATGGAGATTTTTCAACATGGTGTTTACACCTTTAGTGCGCTTTTCCAGAGAAATGATTTGTATCAATTACATTTTTTTAATATGTTATTTTATTTTTTCATTTCAGATATGCCCGCTTCTGGTCTGTCTTCAGGTAATGAGATGCATAATTATATTGCTCGTGATGATGACCGTACTGGTCACCGAATGATAAAGGACACAAAAACAATTGGAACTGCTTATGACCGCTACCTTCAGAGTGGGGTAACACTTCATCTTGCTGTGTTTTCTTAAATATTTCAGTGTTGGTTTTTTGGGCACTTTCACTACTGTTTTTTGGGTCTTTCACTGTTTGCTTATGAGATCATGCATCCTGTTTGTTTATACAGCAAATTTCTTCATTTGCTTCTGGGGAAGCCAGTACAGTTGGTGGTCTTGGGTTGGCTAGGGGTGGCGGTGGTGGATTATCAGGCCATTCACTAGCTGATCCTGCTGTCATGGGGCGTCATGGGGGTGGTGGTCCAGATCTAGCACCAAATGGACGGGGTGTTAATTATGGTGGTCAGCTACCTGTAGATGCTGTTTCCAGGCCTGGACCTGAGACGGTACCTCTACCTCCAGATGCTTCTAGCACTTTGTATGTTGAAGGTCTCCCTTCTGATAGCACAAGAAGAGAAGTAGCTCGTATCCTTTTTATTCTGATGCTATGCTTAGGAATTTCATCTTCTTGCTTTTCATCTATTTCTGAGTTACATTGGTTTTAGTTCAGTTATTCACATTCCTTGACATCAACTTAGATATTTTCCGCCCTTTTGTTGGGTATAGAGAAGTGAGACTTGTGAGCAAAGAATCCAAACATGTAAGTGTACTATTTGCAACAGATGCTTGCTTGTCATCTTTTTGGTTATTTAGTTGATTGGCCATAAGTTGCATCCTCTTTGTGCTGAAATGCTTGTTCATTGCAGCGTGGTGGAGACCCTTTAATCCTTTGTTTTGTGGACTTTGCAAATCCAGCTTGTGCAGCAACTGCTATGAGTGCCTTGCAAGGTATCATGCACTGTTACCTGCTGATATAAAAGTAAATTATGTTTTGGTTTTGTAAATCGCATAACTGCATCATTTTAAAATGAGATGAAGTGTTGATGACTGTTACGAATTAGAGAGCATTCAGGCAGCATTTACTACGCAAACAGAATCAAATGGGAACATTCTGCTCCATTCTTGTTTGTTCCACCCTCCAGTGAAACCAAAATGCCACTCAGAAATTTACCACTCTTGGACCTTATTTGGTTCTGGTTTATATTTAAAATGCCTTCCTTTTTTGTGGAACTGAATTTGAACCTCATTTCTTGTTATGCTTATTTCAAAACGCACCAAAGACATCCCATATACTATATTTGATCCTGTTCTACTGCACCTGTCAAACACTGCATTTGTGTGTTTGAATCTTTTGGATGAATGGCTATTGCTGGGAGCATGTTTGTGTCCCAATGATAAAACTGTTAGAATATATTTAAAACATCTCAAAACATTTTTATTGCATGTTAGAATATTTTAGAGTTATTTGATTGCATCTTGGGATTAGTTTCTATATTTTATGATTTGCTTTTGTTAACCTATAGGAAGGAGAGACACATTGAGCTAAAACCATGTGTTTTGTAGACAACAAAAATGTTTTATTTATATTTGAAAAAATGGAATCGATACAATAAATAGAGAAGATTTGATATCCTTTGATAATAAAGATATGATACAGAAATAAATAAAATGTTGCTAATAATACATATATAAGCTAGATATTTTTTATCATAAGTTTTGCTCCTTATTTCTATAATTATAACACTCCCCCTCAAGTTGGAGCATTAAAGTCATATGCCCAACTTGTTCCAAGTATAAACCATTCTTGGTCTTCTTAGAGACTTTGTGATTATTTCAGCCAACTGTTCACTAGAGTTGACAAATCTAGTGGTGATGTCTCTAGATTCCAGTTCTTCTCTTATGAAATGACAATTCACCTCAATATGTTTGGTCCTCTCATGAAAGACAAGATTAGAGGAAATGTCACATAAGGTGCATTTGGGAACTCTTTTTAAATTTAAGCTCTTAGTAGTTGTTTTAGCCATATGACCTCACAAGTAACTAATGTCATTGCCTTGTATTATGCTTTTGCATTTGATCTTGTCACAACATTTTTGGTTCTTGCTTTTCCACGATATTAAATTACTTTCTACAAGTTAACAATATCCTGAAGTGGAGCATCTATGACCTCACAAGTAACTAATGTCATTGCCTTGTATTATGCTTTTGCATTTGATCTTGTCACAACATTTTGGTTCTTGCTTTTCCACAATATTAAATTACCTTATACAAGTTAACAATACCCTGAAGTGGAGCATCTATAGCTTGGTGACATAACCAATCATCATCAAAATACCTAACAATTTTATTATTACCTTTGTCTTCATAAATGAGGTTTTTTTCCAAGAGCATTCTTAATATGCTATAAGATCCAAATGACTACATCCCACTGGACTTGATAAGGAGAGTTAAAATATTGACTTATTGTGCTCACTGTAAAGGCAATACCAAGATGAATCACAGTGAGGTAATTTAACTTACCAACTATCTTTTGTATCACCCAGGATCAGAATATGGTTCTCTCCTTGGTCAAGTACAAGTTTGAGTCTTGCATTCATTGATGTGTCCACAAGCTTAGCATTTAAACATCACTGTTTTTTCTAGAATGTCTAGAGCATATTTTCTCTGATATATGACCAAACTATCCTTGGACCTCAACTTTTATATCAAGGAAATACCTTATGTTTCTAGGATCTTATTTCCAGAAGTTTTGAGCAAGTTATTATTTTAGTTGGACAATGCCCTCCATATGATTTCCTATGATAACAATGTCATCCAAATATATAATGAGATAGATTCCTTCTCAGGGATAATGACAATAAATCAAAGACATAGATACATTCTCAAGGAAAATGACAATGAATTAGATACCTGCTTAGATGATCCCCCCTTAGCAACAAATGTAGGAGGTTGCCCCATGTAAACTTTCTCATCAAGATCACCGTGCAAAATGCATTTTTGATGTCAAGCTGAAACAAGAGTCTAGTGGTGAATAGCTATAACGGAAAATAAAAGTCGAATAGATGTCATTTTGTCCACAAAAGAGATGGTGCTAGTATAATCTTCGCCATAGATTTTATAGTGACCAATTTTACAATTTCCTATTTACGAGTGTACAATCATTGTCACCTAACAATTGATTTGTTAGTTGGAGGAACCAACTCCTAAACTATTTTAAAGGGCACATATCTCATCAATCATTGCTTGTCACTACTTTAGGTGGGGTAAAGCTTAATCGTGGGGCTTAGGAATAGGAGTAGAATACATCGAGGACAAACAAGTATAATGTATGATGGAAAGTTGATGATAACTGAGGTTAGTATAGTGAGAAGAGTTACGAGTAGAACGTGTATCTTTTTGAATAATAATAGGCTAGTCATTTTTAGATTAGACTAGGTCCAATATGAGAGACAGTGATTGGGAAGGATCATGCACAAGGACAACCTCCACTATATCATTATCAATTAAAGATGGGTCCTATACTGAAATTCAATAGGTGGTGAACGATGTTCATGTACTTGAAGAGGTGCTGTTGAAGCATCTCGAGTTATAGTCATCTAGTGGTGGTGAAGGTATATTGACATTGGTGGGAAAGTGACTACATACATCATCATTAGAAGGAACAAGTGTATAGTATGACGTTTGTAGACATTATCAATTGAGATAACGAGAGAAACATTGATGCCCTTTTTCAGAACAATGATATCCCATGAAGAGATTTGAACAACTGAGGAGAAAGCTTATCTTTACCAGGTATAAGACATGTGGGACGAAGAATATGTGGAGGATGATTAGATAGAGGGGAATGGAGAAAAAGGCAAAGTGGGATACCCAATCATCAAGGACAAATGATGACATTTGATTAATGAGATAAAATGTAGTTTCAATATGATATTTGTTTTTGTGTTTGACTCCATTTTGTTGAGGGGTATGATACACGTAGTTTGATGAAGAGTATCATTAAATGCCATGAAATGCAAAAATTGGTGAGACCAATAGTTGAGTATTGTTACTATGAAAAGCACGTATAGATATACCAAAATTTTGTTTTTGATTTCAATTATCAAAGGCAAATTGATAGTAGTAAAGGAGCTAATAAGAGGACCAAAGTCAATGACCCAAGGACCAAGAGGAGATTGAGAGAGACAAGCATGAGTTACGAGTGTATGCTACCAAAGCAAAGTTGCTTGTAGATTGGTGTCTCACACCATTTGATAAAGTCTTCATGCGTTGTCGGAGTCCTACGAGGTTGATCAAATGGTGGTGTTGGGGCAACACATGACTCAATAGTAGAGGCTTGACAATATTGGGTGAATGAGGGGGGTTCTCTTGTAGCCTCCAACACTTATGGATGGTATGTTCAATATCAAGACAATGTTTACACTTTTGGACAATTTTTAGAACTACCTATGTTAAGGTGTCTAAAGTTATTAATTTGTGATGCAAAAACATTATTTTCTCATGCATTCAAAGCATTGTCTCTGTGCTTATTTTTTGAGGGATTTAGAGGAGCGTAGACTATGAAGTCATTATAGTAGGGTTTATTGGGGAGTCCAAAATCCGATCATGGGTAGCAAGCTTTTGTGGCAAGCCATATTAGCCCAAGGACATAAGAAATGTATTGCAATTCTCAAGTTCCTTCTTTACATCCGTAGATGGTTAAAGGATCTCACTAAAATTATGTATGGCAGCATGAAGCCGCTCAAATAAGCAAACATAAGGCCCTCAAATTTTCGTGGAGCAAGAAGTGTCAAGAATATTGGCACCCGCTATACAAACTTTATGTCTTTGGTATAAAGGGAACATGCCTCACCACAAGTTGGGATGGAAACTAGGTTTTGGTGAGGTGTGAATAGTGGATTTAATAACACTATATAATTGAATGTTAATCTTCATCCATTGGTCATGTTGTTCTGTTGGAACATATTCAACATTTGTAGTAAAATGGGATTTGTAGCCGAACCTACTTAACCTTTACCCAATTTTGGAAGCCCATGTTGAATACTTCGACTTGTCTTTTTTCTCAATACTAACAATATGGTCAGAAAAAAAAAATGAGAGAAGATGTGCATGAGGGTGTGTGCACAATTGGATAGATTTGTGTCGTGTGATCCCAACCTTGTGTGTGTTAAAGAAAACGTCTTAAAACCTCCTAGAACAATGCACGCGAATCTGAAAGAAAGGATGGCACAAAAGCAGATCCTTTCATGATAGTGAGTCTACTAGACTAACAGTTCTGAAAAAGACTCTAGATATCATGCTAAAATATAGGAAAAAGAGAGACATTAAACTGAGATCTGTTTTTGAGGAAACATAAATGCTTTATATATATATTTTGAAAAAATGAAATTGATACAATAGAGGAGATTTGGTATCATCTAACAATAAATATGTGAATAAATAAAAGAAATTCTTAATAATATATATATACTAGTAGAAAGACATGCGCTTAAGCATCCATGAGTCCACTTTTTTATGATGATAAAATAGAAAAAAGTTCATTTAAAAATTAAACATTATAAATTATTCAAATGAAAAAATATCAATGAATTTTACGTTAATAACAAAATCAATATAAGAAAAACATAAGCAGTTAACAAATGTATATGCTAAAGAAGCAATTATAAAAAGAATCCTTATTATTAATGGTTTGGTAGCTTTCTTACAAATAATAATAAAATAAATAAAATAGGTTATATTCGAAAGGGTAAAACGTGTAACATGATGTCTACACTAAAAGAGCAGTTACAAATAGAATCCTCATTATTAATAGATATAGAAAACCTGGATATTGTTGATTATATAATATTTGTTCCTTATTTATGTAATTTAACAACTTCTATATTTAGTTAAGGTATAAAATTAGTATTAATATAAACTGTTGGTAGTGAGGCAATTCAGGAGCTCATTGTTGTTTTTGCTTTGCATTACTTAAAGTGGAAGGACATACTAGTCTTGATTTCTACATGGCTTACGATGTTAGGGTTATGAACACTTGTTTTGAGAAGTAGGAGGAAAATGCAATCACTTATAAGAGTGGAGGGTTAAGGTTGTTGATTGATTTTTTTATGTTTAGAAGTGCTGATAAATGAGTTGTTTGGATCACAAGGTTATTTCTTAGTCTTACAACACATGCTTTTGATTATTGATGTTAATTCGAACAAGGTAATGTTTCCTTATTTAGGATAAGAAGTCTATAAGAAGATTGATTGAGTAGCCTTGAGTGAACCAAATGTGATTAGGTTGAGGGATAATGAATAGTGGTAAAAAGTGTTTGAGACAAAGAAACAAAAGCCTTACATGGATGCAATGATACCAAAATTAAGCAAGGTATCATGATGCTAGAAATGAGACAAGAAAAGTTAAGTGAATCTAATCTAAAGCTTTTGAAGAGTTTTTCATATATCTTGAGGTTGACAAGGCTTTTGTTCATCTTGTAGTGATTAAAGGAAATTTAAGTTCTTTAAAAATACTAAATAAATGACTTGAACCAAAAATGAATAAGGATGATAAACTAGAATACAGTGGCATGTGTATGATTACTGTGGTCAGCTGTGCTCCCATGGTTAGGAAATGTAACAGTTTCTTATATTTAACGAGTTACATATTTTGGTACAGAAACTTGGTGTTTACTGACATTGTGGTTGATGTACAGGTTATAAAGTTGATGAACTCAATCCTGAGTCCAGTCACTTGCGGCTTCAGTTTTCTCGGTATCCTGGTCCAAGAAGTGGACCTGCATCTCGGGGTAAAAGATAAGCTGGTTCTCATAGACCACCTAAGTTTCTCATCTGAATGTCGGTGGTTCTTTATACATATTGGGGACGATACTCCAAATGCAATTTTATTTGCTCCCTCCGGCTACAACCTTATTAGGGCCTTTGAAATGCATAAAAATATTTACAGGCTGAGATCAAAGTACAATTTCAATTAGCAAAAATCTAACAAATGTGGATTTTTAGTACATGTATTCAATTACTCTGCTGTATCATTATTCGTTAAATTTAGTATATTAACTGATTTATTGTAGCGTTTACTTTCTGCTTGCCCAAATTACTATTATTTGATTACTAACTGTCTTTGGTTATCAATTATCCTGGTAATGTTCATATCACACTTTGGTATGTGCAAATTGGGGGTTACTGTAATATACTGTAAAAGGCTATGATTCCAATTGTTTAAGTAGATAAGGGAAGGGATATTGAAAAAAAAAGATGTTCCCTTCTATCGGTGGCCTTCAGGTAAATCACTAGTTTTGCAACACCACATACTCGATGGGTTTCTGTATGTAGCATAGGAATGTATCAAACAGATCTTTGTTCCAAAAATCTAATTTTCCAAAAGTTTGAAAAAGGAGATGTTCCCTTTCTACAACTATTTGTTATATATTTTTAACCTAAATTGGCCAAAGCCTGTCAAGTATTTGATCAGCGTCATCTGAAGAGTTCTCTGAAAAAAAATCCCCATTTGTGCATTGGTCAAAGCAAAAGGAATTTATCACATGAATTCAACTAAATTTTGTGTAGAAACAGATTTGTAGTCTCAGGGTTAAATGGGAGAACTCTATAACAGAATTTCTAGCTTGAAGAAACTGCATTTTTTCAAAAAAGTAAGAATGAGATTTTAGTTTTTCACTGGGCTTTTAGGCCTTGAAATGAAGTTAATTAAGCTTCACTTCGCTAGAAAAAAGACGATCGAGAATTTCAAAATCAATGAATTTGCTTGTTGGTTTTGGTGGTTACTTGCATCCATATAATTTCTTCTTGCACTCCTATAAATATAAAAATTCTATTTTATCATTTTAGTTTGTCAAAAAAATGACTTTAAGATTCTACATGTTCACTAATGAAATTCCTTACGTGTGTAAAAATAACTGAACTTTTGAAAATTTTATGGACCTTCCATTTGTAACAAGCACGTTTAGATGTATTTGAGTTGATTTTGTTCTTTAGGTTTTGGGACAAGGTTTTTAAGATAACTGTGCTTTGTACTTAATACGATTTTGTTATTTAAGTTAATTTTTTGCTTGTTGATAATTTAATTTTTCATTTTATTAAAATATAAATAGTTTTTTGTTAACATAGCCTTTTTAATAAGGTTAAATATCTTTTTACGTCTTAAAAAACACGTTTTATTCATTAAAAAAATTATCTTCTTAATCTTATATTTATAGAAATATGTCATGGTTTCAACTTTTATAGATGAGAGATAAAACAATTTTCTTGAAACACTATGGCCATATCAAATATATTTTAGATAATGAGAGACTAAAATGAGATCTTTAGTTTTTTTTTTTTTTTTGTATTTGCATACTTTAAAATTATGTTTAACCTTTTTTTAAAAACATGAACATTTAGAAGTCAAATATCGTGTATATATTTTATTGTTTATAGTTAAGAAGTCACTATCTTAGTCATCTATGTGCATTGACTCATTTTTAATGATATACAATTATTAAAATAAAAAATATTATTAAAATTACAAAGAAGTTAATATAAACTAGTAATTATAGAAAAACTAATTTTATTATTTTTTGTAATATTCTAATTCCAAAGTGTTTGAGATAATTATTATGATCGTAAGTAGTTTTTTTTTATTTAAATAACAATATCAATAAAATAACTTAATTTCGTAAATTAAACCAGTAACAGAATATGTAGAGGAAAACATAATCATTTTTATAAATTTTTAATATAAATCAGTAATAAAAAATTATATTCGAAAAGTTACGTGGTCATAACTTCAAAACTTAATTTGTGAAAGTTTAGGGTTTAATTTCCATACACCCTTCAATTAGAAACCACTTTAGATATATTTTTAGTGTAATAATAAAAATAAAAATAAAACTTATGAAACAAGAGAATACATGATAAGAAGATCACCAAACAATTTAACATTGGGAATGCTTTCTAATTAAATTCAACAAAAAATTACATTTTATTAACAGTAGAACATTGATTATTTTAAGGGTAAGGCCTTTTCATTTTCATTTTCTTTTACTGAAGCATTCTCTCACCCATATTTAATATAACACACACTTTGAAAGAAATTAATTATCTTTTTATAAGATATTTTATAACTTTTTATGTAATATTAGATTTATTTTTCTTTATTTATCCTTCTAAAGTATTGAGTATGTGTGTTTTTATTAATGAGTAGCGAAAAGAAAATTTTAAAATTCATTAACATTAAAGGTAAATTTGATGCATTTGTAATATTTTTTAAAATAAAAATAAAGTTAACTAAATAAATTAATTTTTTTTGGTATATGTATATTTATTAGAAATACTTATATTAAGTCGGAGAGAGTTTATTATAAGAGAAAAACTTGAACTAGTGTTGCCGTTCAATTGGGTTTGTGTCAAATTCTATACTTAACAACAAATTTTCAAATTATGAGTTAACGATACTGGACTCAATCATGGTGTCAATTTTTCTTCACAAATTTCTATTTTCTTCATTTGATCATATTTGTTTATAACTTGAATAATTTATACAATTTTGTGGTTGATATATTTTTATTAAACTTTCATAGAAATTTTAGTCAAAAAAATTGTTTTATACGTCTAATACAGATACTTATAACTAGGTAATTTTAATTATGATGGTCTTCACTGACCTATATTGACACATAATTAAGTATTATTAAATTCATGTAATTTGAAAAGCTTACGTATGTATTGATCGGATCATAGCCACACTTAAAGCTTAAATTTAGACAATCTACTAATTTTTGTTTTGTTTTGAAAAGTGTATTAATAATAATTTTTTCTTAATATACAATTATATGTGCTATTACACTTAATTATTAAGATTACTTTTGAAACAACGTTTTTCGTACATAAAACAACACAAACATTTTTTAATTACAGTTAAATTAGTAAATGAAGTTGATTCAAACCTAAATTACCTAACCTATTTAATATGAATACGTTTAATTGTCAAGATTTGTCAAAGCCGGCTTCCTTTGTCTTTGTGTAAATAACTTTTACTTGATCTGATGATTTAACTTTATTACATTAGGTAATATATATTTAATTAAAATAATTATTTTTTTCAAACAAAAATTTAGTTAAAAAACACATTTTTATTTAATAAAAGAGTTATATATTAGTTTATAGTTTTTTCAAAACATAGTTTATTTCTTAAACATTCTCATTTAAAAATAAAATTTTGATTTTATAATTTTGAGTTACTGTTATATAATTTATTTTCTAATGCACCTAAAACAAAATTTTGTTGTGACAATTATTTTTTATATTTTTAAATGTTGACCATAGGAACAAATGAATTCCTCGTGAACCACCAATACCACGCACATGTCCTAGGTGCTCTACTCTTTCTATGGTCGTCGTCAAAATAGCCTTTCGACCATAGGGAACAAATGAGCCCTGTGTTTCCTTCTCAACTAATGAATCTTACAACATGCGAACAATAATTAAGCATAAAAAATACTTCTTCACTAAGGATCAATGGGAAATGATATGATAGCAAATGCATTTATACTTATAATTTTTTTAGCAATGGTCTAGGCAAAACTCGAGGTCATTTGCCCGCCTAATTTTGTGCGAGCAACCTTCTATATCTCATAGTGTGGAGGTGGAGATACAAGATCAACAGACATGAGTCATTGTTGTAATAATGCATACCCTCCCTCACCTACGACAGTAGATGGGGGGCATCATTCAACTTTTGTCAATCCTAGGCGACTATTCTTTTTTCCTGCAACGCAAATAAAAATATGAGACAATCACAAATTGTAGGTAGAAATTTGTGTAAGTATACAAATTGTACAAAACTAATGACACATCCAATTTTACTAACTCGAAACTGCTTCTAATCCTTATCAGTTATCTAGTACTTAACATAAGAACTATCATCTTTATGTTTTCTGAACACGTGGATAATGAGTCAATACTAACGTGAACATTATAATATTACAATATAGTTTATGTTGAAACTCAGTTTGCCACGTCAAAAAAAAGTTAACGTTGTCTATTGTCAATGACTCATTTTCATACTATAAGCACCATGAAGGTCTAAAGTTTAGACCAAGGATGAAAACAAATTCACGTAATAGTACGAGGACGAAAAACATATTTAATCCTTAAAAATACTATAAACTTTCAATTAATTAGTTTCTAGTTAAAATCACATTCCTAACAAGTTTCAAATGTTAAACTTCAACTACCTAAAACATAATTTTCAAGTATATAAGTCATTTTACAAAATATCTACAAATACTATAAAAATAATTGTTTAATGCGATAAATATTTAAAAATATTATAAATTTTCAAATTAATTATTTTATAGTCAAAATTACATTCCTAACAAGTTTCATACGCCTAAACTTCGACTACCTAAAATATAATTTTCAAATTTCAACCTTTCTAACCAAAATGGACCATAGCTAACCCAAATAAATAAATCTAAAAAGAAAAAATGTAATCTAAAATTTTATTATACAACTATAACCATTTCTAGTTTTCTCAACCTATCTAACTTCAAGTACTTTTAAACAACTCTAAATCAAAATGCAAGTAAAAACAATTTTAGAACTATTATAAAGAACCTATAAATCAAACTTTAATAGTTATCATCACATCCAAACATTTATCAACTAAAAATATAATTCATATTCTAAAACTACCTCATGCATAATAATTCTTTAAATGAAAGATTTAGATCACTAACCTTAATAAAGAATGAGAATTCAATCCAATTGATAAAAATAAATAATTTGCAAAATCAGTCAGAGAAACTCAACAAAATCATGTTTGAGTCACCAAAAGAGCCTTCCCAAAGTCTTCGCAACCACTATCAAGTCTTCACAACCGCTATTGAAAATAAAACCAAAATTGCAATAAAAATTTCTTTTTACAAGAAGAAAGAAAAAAAAAAATGTATGCATACATTTTAAAAATCTTTTATTGGATCACCTTATATTAGATCTAAAATTCAAATTTATGTGAGACATGGTATATAGTCTAACAAATTTTAAATTTTAGGTTAGACGAACTTAAGAATAGCATTAACAAGTTAGATTTAACTACAAAAATATTACTATACATTTTTTCTATCATTTACTTTTTGATCAAACATAAATTACTTAATGTAAAAAAATCATTGATTCTGTCATATTATTGGTTCATCATGATTGATGTACTATTTTTTAAGAATTTCCACTCATCTATAAATTCACACTACAACAAAATCATTAAATAAAAATAATTTTAAAGACAAAAAATAATTAGTTGTTATAATTGACTAAATTAAAGTCCATTTTAGAGATTAAAAAAAATTTTGGTTTCTAAATTAATTTATATTATTGTTAATAGTTTATAAATCAGTATCTAATTAGCTACCAAGATTTTTGTTACAAAATTTAGAATCTAAACAATTGGTAGTTAAAACCTAAGTAACTAATTAGATACCAATTTAGAAACTATTTAATAATAATAGAAATTAATTTAAAAATAATTTTTTTTTTCTAAAATGATTTCTAATTTAGTCATTATAATAACTAATTAATTTTTGTCTTTAAAATTGATTTTTATTCAATAATTTTCTAGTAGTGTCAATTCAAGATATTATATATATATATATATATATATATATATATATATATATATATATATATATATATATATATATATATATATATATATATATATATATATATATATATATATATATATATATATATATATATATAACTAACAAAGGGTTAATTCTTTCAACAAGAGACTTTTCCCTGCACTGCATGCATTTATTATGGATTTAGATGGATTGGTAATTTGGGGGCAAATTATTCTTTGAACTGGAATTTTTGAAGCGGGATAAACGAAAATCATGGATTCAATATTACATCTCTTTCAAAAATCAACAATCAAGTTCACACTGGCTTTGTTTTTCTTAGACCATTCATTACGATGGGGGACATAATAATTCTACGTATCAACAGTAAGAGAATATAGGAGTATAAATACTTTATGATATGTAGAAATTATAAAATATAATTATTTTGTGTAATATTCAACAGTATACATTATAATTTGTTATCAGATAAAAGCGTATAAACGATTTGATGAATATATTATTTACTCATAATTATTTGCAACAGTGAAATAATTATTATGGTATTAAAATCTCTTTCACAAACACTTTCCTTAAAAATACTATCTATAATTTATAGAGAAAATAACCTATCTGATGATCACTTTTCTGGACATTTTCAACTTCAGTACATTTCTTTCAAAACAATTCATATTATTGAATATACAATTATTCTCCAACTTCATGCTCCCAAAATGGAAATATTTTTTCCTGAAAAAAATGAAGAACACACTGGTTAGGCAAAAGTATTAATTTCTAAACGCATATATTAAAAATTTAGCAGTATATATGGGAGTGGTATCAATAATCTAAAGTGAAAATTGAAAGAATAGAGAGTTTATAGCCTCAGTGGCTAAACTTTGTACTTTTTGGCTTGATCCCTTAGATGTCACTTTTGTAGTTGGTGGTTGACTATTCTTTTCCTTTTTTTTTTCTTTTTTTTACTACATTAATTCAATAATATTTTAAGTTTTTCATATAAATAAATGGGCTAAATTGTATTTTAGTCCCCTTAATTTTCGAATTTTGATCTTTGTATTTTTCTTTATTTTAGTGACATATAATTTTTAAAAATCCGGATTTTTAAAATCAAATTCTCAATCTTAGGTAAAAGTTTAATAGACGATACACAAAATTAAGAATTAAAATAGAACTAGAATTTCCAAAATATTGAAACTAAAATCTGAACAAAAAATAAAAATTGTAGATAAAAATGAAAAGGAATAAAAAAATGTAATTTAGCATAAACTACCTCCTAGCTAACTAGCCTCTTCTTCAAGCAATATCCTATGCCACAACTTAGACCATGGCCATTCTTATTCGTTGAAGAAATAAGCGTGTGGGGTCTTAGTTGTCGTAATGCTATTACCATTTTCCCTGTGTATGGATTCGCAGCTGTGACCTTCCCCAAACAAGATAAAAAGTTGTGGATAATATAAGAGACAAACTTCTTGCAAATAGTAATGTGTATATGTACCCTAATGTGATTATCAAGCTTTATTCAATAATGAAGGAAATAATGAAGTCCTCCACTTTGTGTTCACTAGATATACAAGTGCATGCACATAATTTTACACTTGAGCAAGTGATCAGGGAAGATGGAAAAGCCAACTCAAGTGATTAGGAAAAATGGAAAAGCTTTGAAGGATTTGCGTTTGGACTTTGACTTCATGAAATTTTCAAGTTATAGGTTTTTTATTTGTATCAGACTGACTTGCATTATGTTTGTTGGATCTGGATTACTAGATCCTATTAAAAAAACATTCTGATTAAAGGTGGAATGAGTTATGTAAATTAAATGAATCATTCTGTTATTAAGTTTACTTGAATACGGATTGAAGCATCTTAAATGCTTCAATATTTATTCTATTTTTTTTCATAAAAAAATAAAAATGAAAAAACCAACTTTAAATTTTTTATAATAAATAATTAAATGGACCATTTAAGAAATCATCCAACCTGTATATAGAAAATAGTTTTAAACCTAATGTGGTCAGAAAACCACCAAAACAAAACACAAAAAGATTATATTCTCACCAAACTTTGCAGAAAACATATGATCAAAGGTAATGTAAAACCAACAACAAAAGATAGAGTCCTCTGCTTTTAACTTGTAAAGAGCCCCAAATCCTCCTCATCAAAATAATCACTTTCAAACCTCTGATACATATTGTAATATTGTATGAGAACAATATAACAAGATAAAGATCTATCGTGTGCAAAAGATAAAAGCCAACTCTAGATGAATCCCCTTTGTAATTTAACACCAAACACTTTTTTCTTTCTTTTTGCATGTCAAAAGTATGTGCCTAATATTGTTTGACTCTATCAATATTTCATTATAACTAATCAAGAGGGTTTCGTGCAAGAAAATTTAGCCAAAACTAACCACACAAAGAGTAGTTTGGCTTTCTTTGTAACTTTGCAATTATAATATCTTCTTTAGAACCATAGATGAGTTTATTTAAATACAATTTAGTTAGGAACAAGACAGGTATAGGATATCAACTTAATTATTAAAATCATATCCATCAACACTGACTTTATTTAAGAAACACAGAATAATGTGCGTACATTTAGCATTATAGAATTGGTTTTCTTATCAGAATTGTAGTCCTTGCATGTTTCCATCAATAATTTAGGCTGTAAAATTGAGCTGTATATTAGTGAAATCAATATATTGTGAATATTGGAGGACAATTGACGCAATTTGAGTGTATATGTACTTGAATTTGGCATTATTCACTACATCAAAATATACAATTTAATTGGGTAGCTAAAAAAAACAAAAAATCCTTGGATATTTATGGAGGGGTGAAGAATATGAATAGTGCAAAGAAGAAGACAACAACTTCATTACAATATATATATATATTTTGCAAAGTGGTCCATATACAAACCTATGCTATGATTCATGACTTCATAAGGAAGGAAAAGTCAGCCTTTGAGAATTGTTGTACCTTTCACAATTAAGAGCTTTGGAATTTGTTTGGCAACTGCCCCAATTTAGAGCCTTAAAAAAGAATCCAAACACTAAGGGTAGATGGATAAAGTGGAGGCTTTGATGCAAAAACTACTTTGACTGTGTGTGGCTTTAGGGTATGTGTTTGGGAATGCCAGCATGTTATTTATTTTATTATATTAATCTGTTTAATCAAATTTAGGAAATCAGATCCTCTTCATGATGGTGCTGCTGGTTTATGTCTGGAATGTGAAAGACTCTTCTGCTATTTTCTTTGTCTGTAACCTATAGGTAAAATAATTGTTTGACCCTAAAATCATAAGGGTTTTTTATGGAGTTCCACAAACAAAATATGATTACAAATATCATTATATATGTATTATATTATCAGTATTTTTATTGTAATATATAATATGTTAGAGATTTATTTTCTTTGTGATGAAAACATATTTTTTAAAATATTATTATTGTAAAATATAATATAACACATTTTTTTTTATCAACAACATATCTTTTATTAAAATTTTATATGAATTTAATTATGTATAAATGTAAATTTATTTATAAATATAACATTCTCCAGCAAATGTTATATAAATTAAAATGAATAGTATATGTATAAATAATTTTTTGGAATATATATATATATATATATATATATATATATATATATATATAATATTCATAATATTTTTTATATAATCGTTTACCTATTTATTTAATACTTACTAACATGTACGTATATAAAAAAAAATTCAAAATCTTTAAATAACAACCAAATTTAGAAAAAAAAACAATAATCACTATATTAATTAAATTATATATTTTTTTTTAAGACTAAAGAATTATTAGTATTTAAAATGGTTTTTATTGTTAATAAAAATTTATAAAATAATTTCTAAATTAATATCTAAATTAACGATTAAAGATTTAGTTATTAATATTTTATATTATAAATTAATCTTTAAAAGACTAATAAAAACTAATTTAAAATAAAAGTAATAAATAACTAAAATCTTAATAATTAATTGTTAATTACCAATTTAAAAACTATTTTATAAATTTTTATTAATAATAAAAATTACTTTAGATACTAATAATTTTTTTAATTTATAAAATAATTTTTAATTTAGTTAAATATTAATTAATTATTTTGGTTTCTAAAATTAGTTTTTATTTAATGATTTTTTAAGTGTAAAAAACATAATAATATAAAATTATATGTTATTAGACTCGTTAATTAAAAAAATAACACATTTTATTTATAGAAAATCATATTAAATGAAAATTAAAATTTATGACAATGTATAAGAAGGATTCTAAAAAAATCACTTTCAATTTTTTAATCAATGGCTGTTAGGTAGCGTATTTTGTCAAATTATAAGACATGGGTTTGTTGTATATGTTTAATATATTTCTCAAAGAACAAAACCTACTTTTTAATTAATATTATTTTTCAATTGAAATTGCAGTCATATTTTACAAGTGGTGTACAAAAAGTCCACATAATTGTAATTAAAAAATAATTCCTCTGAAAGATTAATTATGTCCACCAAAGTTCTATTATTTTTAAACAATTTTGAAAGCTCTGATCATCTTCCTTCTTCTCATGTTCCATTTTGACCTACAACACAAGAGTACAGCGAAACAGATGTTAAATATATTGTGATTTTATTGCATATTCATGACATGTTTTTATATTCTTTAATTATATATATATATATATATATATATATTTATTTATCTTGTGTTTATACATCATATATCTATATTTTTGTCCTCTATAGAATCCTAGATCAGTATATCTAACTCTTGATTTTTTTTCTTCTTATTTATTGAATAAGAAGCCATTCATCGAGTCTAAAATATTATCACCCAGTTGATTGATAACGCAATAATTAAAAAAAAAAAAAGACCTTAATAATTAGTAATTTTATATTAATTGTCAAATTGTCCGTTTTGCTTTCAGTGATGATTAGACAGTAAAGAAAGCAGAAGAAAGATGTTACACGTAATTTCGAAGTTAGTAGCTTAATATGTTGTACAGCTATGTTAAGAGAAAAATTCAAAAGGCAATTTTTTAATTAATTTTAAGTTAAAGCAAGGAAAAATACACATCTAACACTTTGGCAAAGTAAGACTTGGAAAAATTATTGTATATTTTCAAAGTGTGTGTTCGTTCTATGTTCTAGAAACGATTCTATTTGCGATTAATTTTACATGCAGTGCATCTGATATGATTAGAATCTACTTTAGTTAAAAAGTTCGAAGTACATTGCATTGAGAACCTCTGTGAATTTGAAGACAGAAAACTAGAACGCTTAAAAATACACGAAGAATTAGAAAAATGAGACATAATTATTGGAAAACATAAAAATAAGATGTTTATATAAAAGATTTATCCGAAAAATAAATTAATTATATTAAAAATATATTTAATCATATCATAAATATTAATAACACATGATTAATTTGAAGGAAAATATAATTGATTATTTATTCATATTTATGTTATTCATAATTGATTATGTTGTTAATTTTTTATTAATATTTATATTTTATTATTATAATAAAATAAATAATAAATAAATAAATAAACATATCAATAATAAATAAATAAATAAATATCTTTAACTGTACTCATATTTTTACTTTTTTTTTAGTTTAAATCATTTTTCCTTTTACTATTTTTTTCATTAATTTTTTAAAATTTTTCTCCAATTAATTAAAAATATTATTGACACCCGTAAGTAAACTTATAAGTATATTAAAAAATTGAAACAATTGTTCTATAAGTTGAACTAGTTTACAATTAATATATATATATATATATATATATATATATATATATATATATATATATATATATATATATATATATATAAATGCTTCGATGCAACATTGTTTATAATTTTGCGTTCATATATACCCATTCAGTATAATTAATTAACATAATTGTCAACATGAAGAGCATACATTATCTTTTTATCATTAATTAATTGATTAAAAAAATATTTTATATATTAAATTTAAATAATAATTGTAATGGTCTTTGAAATTTTATAATTAAAAAATTCATCCAAACTTATTTCAAATTTTAATATAAACATGAAAGTGAATGGGTAGCAAAAATAGTAGTTGATCTCACTAAATAATTAAAAAAAGGTGAAACTTCTAAGTAGAAGTAATTATTATTTATTGACTTTATTTAGTTAATTCTTTGCTGATAAAAATTAAATTATTTATTGGTTAAAACGGTACCATTCTCATTAAAGTGGGAAATTACAGTAGAATTTACCATTGAATAATTCAAAATAAATAAGTTTTTAAATGTTGTATAATCACTGATTGCGCATGGACATTAAAATTATAAAAAATCGTTGCATTATATATGGACATATATAAACAAATTAACCTGATAATAAACATATATTATTTTTTTATTATCATAAAGCTATATTTCTTGTATAATATTCAAATCTTGTAGTAATGTTGCTTTCATACAAACAACATTATCTGAAATTGTCGTGTTCCATATGAACAATTCCTAGGATATATTCACTTATAATTTGACGAAAGAGCTATTGTTGTTAGATGCATAGCCTCTTGGGCATGGATTTTTATACACAGACAAACAAGAATTTTCATTACTATAGTACAAAGTGATAAAATATATTAACTTGAATTTTATTCCCTCATAACCAAAAAGTCTCACAGTTAGTTAAAACTCTCTCTTTAAGTGTAGTAATTTTTATTTATTTTTAAACATCATTTTCATAATTAGTTATTTATACCTTTACTCTTTATATTATTTTTAATTAGTTATATGATCACCTGCTCGTATACGTAGTATGATGATTTTTTACGACAAGTGCACCGCGTTGTTAGAAGTAATAATGTGTCCCTAAGGACGAATATTGAACCTACAAGGAATAGTTGAATAATTAAGTAAAATATTCACTAAATATAAAACAGAATAATAAAAGTTTGTTGGGATTTGTTATGGTGACAATGATTAACAAGAAAACAAGTCAAAGAGTTGTTGCTTCAATTGAAAAAATAGGGATTGGTTTCATATTTCTCACTCTTTTGTATTTTGATTATCATGACAATATTGTGTCCTTTGATTGATATTGATGTCTGTATAAAAATCATTTATATCGATTCCTCGCATATAAAATTATTAAGATGCTTCCTAAATATCGATTCCTCGCATATTTATAAAAACAACTTATCCTTAAGATTAGACATTGATAGCAATTAATATTTCAAATCTATTCATACCATTCAAATATGTTAAGTATTATTATTTAGGTAAGAACCTTAGAACTACTTTCCAGTCAAATTTAATATTCTAGATCATGGTAAACCAAACATTACAAACAAAACAATAATACTAATCATCAATCAAGAACAAAATATTATGTTTAGATATCACCTCAATACATAAGAGTTTGAACAAATTACTCCCAATTCCAAAGGGTAGAATTAGTCACACATGATGACTGTTACAAGTAGGGAGAGCAAGAAAAGAATATCCATGATGTTTCTCCTTGATGACTGCCTCCTCTAATGTTTCTCACACATCCTATCCTCCCAATTGGGTTATAATTCACTCAATGGTGTTTTCCTCTCCATCTTGTACACTAGGGTTGTGCCTCAAGCCACCTATTTAACCTAATTTGCTTGAGCTTAAGTGACTTCTTGCTCAAGCGAGAATGAGCTCACTTGAGCAGGTAAAGTGTCGAAACACCCAACCCTGTTGGAGCAATCTCACTTAAGCGAGAATGAGCTCGCTTGAGCGAGATGCTCTGATGACGAGATGGGCTTGTGTGAACTTGGTGTGTGCTGCCACCTTTCAGCTTTCCCTTTTTAGCTTAGATCATTCTTCTTTTGCCTAAGCATCTCCATTCTTCCCTAGAATCCTGAAATTAACATAAAATTTGGGAATAAGTCGTTCTTATTCAAATAAAAACCACAAAAATTTTGTAAAAAGGTATAAATTCAAAAATTAGGGGTTATTTTATGTTTATTTTATTAATTAATATCCATAAGTGCCTGCATTTTAATTTGAAATATTACTGAAATCTAGCACTTATCATAGTATAATCATCGCAGTTCACAATATAACAAGAGAAGCAAGGGTAAGCTAATGAAAAGAAATTTCATAAGATACTTAAATCAAGCAAAAAGAACCAATCAAACTAATCACTTATAAAAATTTCTTTAAATGTTGTCATATAAAATCTCAATACCAATTTCATCATTCATATAGACCAAACACGGATCTATTTTCAATCATAATCATTGGATTTCATTTCAATCCATAGTACATTGATTTCGTTTCAATCACATTGACTACACATGAATCCATTGTCTTCTAGAAGACTCATTAAGTGTACCATCAAACAATAACTCATACATTATCCCAAATGTATGACATCAATTTCATACAATTTTCATCATTCATATATAATACATATCATTCAATCACATAACATTCAAGAACCTTTCTAATATCAAAAACAATATTTAATTTCAAAACTATCAATGTTTATACATGTTCACACAACATAAAATCAAAGAATTTTATCAAATAACATCCCTGCAAGAGAAATTGAAACTTGGGATCATGTCCCCTCCACATTCAGATCTTCTAGCCTAGGATATTATTAAAATTAAAGTTAACTTCCCTTACCTTAATTGCTTACTTCCAAGCAACCTCTAGAATTTTAGCCTCTTAGTTTGGATAAGCTTCAAAATATAAGGTAACTTATACAAGTTATCCAAACATAACAAAAATTCAGTATATAGTAGAATAAGTTGAGAGGATTATTTTTCTCAACCGACCCCACCAAGATTGATGACTAAATGCTAAGGAAAAATAGAGAATAAAGAATCTTTAGAACAAATATGGACTTACTCTGTTTAAGAATCTATTTGGGTAGAAATGTTCCTTAACTCCTCATCTACAGTGTGATGCGAATAAAATTCTAAAATAGATTATGGATGGAGTGAGAAATGAAGAGAGAAGGGAGAGAAGAGAAGTTAGGAGAGAGAGGAATAAAGAGAGAAAGTGTGAGGTGAGAAAAAAAAAAAGAAGAAAAATGAAGGGGAGGGGGGGGGGGGGGTGTTGCTGTCGGGTCTTACAATTATCCCCAACAACAAAAATTTTCATCCTAAAAAATTAGCTTACCAATAAATATCAAAATATTATTCTTTTATCTTCTCTTTTATTTTCCAAGTGGAATCACATGAGATTTCACAATACTTTGACTATGTCGATATTTCTACCATGAAGTTACCTTACTTGAGAACCCAAAATTTTAACTGACTTCACTTTAAAAGAGAGATCTTTTATTGAACTAAATCAGAAACTAGAAGATGATTGTGACCAATTATATATATTTCCTTAGTTACAATACACTAAAGATATAATGAATGTTGGTTAATGAAAGAGATAAACAAATTTATAAGCAGTAGAACCTATTCTCTTGAGAATCTAGTAAGGACTTATGAACTTTGGAGTCATCTTCTTAAATATAATTGCTCTCCTTACACCAACAAATGACGTAACTCTCAGAAAATCATGATTACCCCATAGAGAAACTTAAAGGTCTTCTTCATTTATTTGCATTAGATGTCTGCCTGATCAAAGATATTTTCCATCGTCATAGTTCTCAAAATTTGGCTCACAATTGATGATAACTGAGGTGATGAAAAATACGTTGAATTTTTTTTTGCTTGACTAACTTCCTCCTGGTGTATATCAATGAATGTTTCAATGGGTTTTTCCTCCATCTTAAACAAATGATTTAGGACAACACCATGATCTTCGAGTATTTCGCAATATTTCTGCTAAAAGGTTCGTGTCAAATTGCCTAAGAGATTTCATGTGACCTACCTCAATGATCCACGACTTTGTTGTATTCTACCATGAACATAGCCATCTCACATCAACCTCTCCACAAGCATATCTCTAATAACATTCATGTTATCCAATCCAAGCTTAAACTAATATAGGCAACACCGAATTCAAAAGAAATGGAATCCATAGAACCTTGAGATAGGTAATAACTAAATCAAAATGGATTCTTTCCATATTTATTGGGAGAACCTCTTTCACTTTCTAATGGTCATAGGTGGGTGTCAACATCACTAGCTCATTTTGTTCTTCAATTTCAAGCGATAATATTCTCATATTCAGAAGGATGTGTAACATCAATTACTAGAGACCTCTGTTTAGAACTAAGAGTAAGATCTACCACCATCTCACTCCATCCAATACCTTGTGCTAAATAATTCATTCTCTCCCTTATGAAAATATAAAGAATAACCTAGCCAAACACAAAATTTCTTAACATTAGTTTCAGTACCCAATGTCACCTCTTCTCCACTTTTGTCAAATTGAGACCTCTTATCTCACCCAGTTATTTGCATTATCTCAAGCATATCTTTCTCTTCCATAGGTAGAATGTGCATAGTCTTCATTTATCCATCTCATATTACTCATATTGAGTCATTTTTCTTCAATGTATATGACAAGTAGGTGATAAAACTATGCAAATATTACTTCACTCTCATCCTGTGAATGTCAAAACTATGTTAACATACTTCCTAGTCATTATTTATTCAGTCTTTGATTTTTGACAAGATAAGTGAGTAGCTACATACTTATCTTCCTTCATACCATGTTACCAAATAAACTTCTTTAAATCTCGATATCCTTGGGTCATACTTAGATGTAAAATGAGTTTGCTTTCATGACTCTTATATAACCCATATGATTTAATTTATCATCCTCTGACACACATTTTTGCTTCTAATTTCAAGATACCATTGACCTCCCATAAAGAAATCTTTACTTTTATCAGAGTTTAATAATTTTAGAGTATTCTTCAAATTGAATTTCACTAATTTCCTTACTCTCACTTTTTTTCCTAGAAACTTATTAGTTATAACAAATGCACGACAAATTCCAAATTTAAACTGTTGAAACTTCCACTCAACTCCAACCATATAATCTTAAGTGTTAATACTTATGTCTCATTGTGACTTTAACCATCTGTAGCAACATTTCCTTTTCCAGGATGGTACTTCCACTAAAATTAATTATCTTTCAAAACTCCGTCCATCTTCTCCAAAAGGAATTATTCATTGTTCATTACTCGGTCTACCACTTTCATTATGTACTCTCATTGTCTGTGGAAAAGGAACCACACACATAACAACACAACTTTATCTCTACTTAGTCATGCTAAATGGTTGTAACATTATCCCAGGTCTTTGATACTTCACTTCAATTTTTTTTATTGGTCAGACAAACAAATACCTATGGAACCACTTCCTCTTTATGTTGAACCATAACAAAACTTCTTCAAATGTTATCTTAGTTATGCGTGATGCACATTAAATCATTTTTATAACTTTTATACTAGACTATGTTATCTAACTTCTTGTTTGCAAATACAGACAACTTATCCTAAACCTCATAATTCCCCTTTACTTCCATAATGAAATTCTCAATTCACTTCGTTCTTAACACTCCATTAATTTGAGTCTTTAACCATTACATCTGACACTTGAAGTGTTTCCTTGCTCATGCCAGTTTCAACCAGATTTTCCTTCTCCAGATAATACACAAACTTGAAATCTTACTCCCTTAATAACTTCACCGATATCTTTTGTCCCGTGTCTAGTCTCTTCTGATCAAACAAGTACTTAAGATTCTTACAATATTTAATGTAACTAATCAACCTCTTGTAACAATAAATTAAATCCACATAACTTTTCGTTTCCATGTTAGCCTTGTAACGACATCTTTACTCATCCTTATCGATCATATTTGGATCTATAGGATGTTTTATACACATCTTCACATTTCACTTAAAGTTTTGGATACCCAAATCTCATGTATACTTGGAAAATATTGATGTTTCATGCAACTTGATCCATCAAACCATCATCCCTCAACAATCTTGTTTATCTTTCAAAAATCCACACATAACTAGATTTCTCATCCTTCTTCTTTACCAACAATATAGATATTCCTTATGGTAGCATACTCGATCCAACAATCTATTTTCTCCAATTTAATTTTTCAACATTACTACTTACATGAAGCCATTTTACAAGATATCATTAATGCCAACCTTGCTCAAGCACCAGACCAGAGAAAATTCCACTTTTATCTTTGAATAACACCTTGACACTTACATTGGAAAACTGTGTATAAAACTCCAGTCTGTCAAAGTACTACTTATCAAACATGTATTATTTATCTCTATTTGAAGTCGGATTATGAAACAAGTTACCCTAATTCGTGACACGTTCCATACTCGTTGTGCAACTACTCATTCCATATTATCTCAATTTGGAGATGTCACATTTCTATTCATCATAATTAAAAAGAAAGTAATCGACATAAATTTAATTCATCCCCAAAGATTATATCTAAGTCCTCCAAAGACAAACGTCTCAAACTCACTTAGAATTTAAGTCCAACGATAACAACAACCACCTATCATGTATATAAAAAAATACTACACTTAAACAAATGTTGGTGTAAAACTATTAACTATCAATCAAAAGAGCAAATCAAATTATAAGGATCAATTTCTCAATCAAAATCATTGGATTTCATTTCAATCCATAGTACTTTGATTTTATTTCAGTCACATGGACTACACATGAATCCATCTTCTTCTGGAAGACTCATTAAGTATGCCCCTATCCGAGGTTAACACCTAATTCATATATCAAGGATTAGGGTAAGTTCAAACATCCAATACCGAGTGTCTATAGCGGGACCTAGTGTGTATGAACTCCTTCTTTAGCTTCTCACCACTTGATATCTTGGTCTACATGACTTAGATCATCAGTGAAGCTAGAGGATCTTTGTGAAACATAGGCTTTTCATACTTAATGTACCATCAAACAATAACTAATACATTATCCCAAATGTATGACATCAATTTCATACAATTTTCATCATTCATATATAATACATATCTTTCAATCACATAATATTCAAGAACCTTTTTTATATGAGTTGATTTTAGATTGACACATTTTAGAGGTTTCACTTTTGTTTAGGTTTTTTTAGATTAACAATTATGGTGAGAAACCCAAAGAAGATTCCCAATGGACATGAACTTAATCAAGTAGTTAAGTAAGTGTGAAGGTTCACTTCTAGAGGATAAAGAGAAAAACACAAATATGGTGAAAATGATGAAGATAACTTGTGGAATTAATGAGCACAAAAATGAAGATAATAAGATAAAGACCGAAATTAAAAGGACATGAGAATATAAAGGAGGAAAGAAAGGTGGTGCAAAAAGAAAAACACAAAAGAGAAAAGATGAAAGGATGAAGAAAGCTTATGACACTAGTACAAAACAACTCATTAAGGACGGTTAAAAAGGCCATATAAAGACGGTTCCCAAATCGTCGTTGTTGTGGGTGTCGTTATAAATCATCTGTTTATAACGATGATTCTAGAACCGTCGTTACAGGAGCACATTAACGACACGTGTAAAAAAAATGTTGTTGTTTCGCCAAAACAGAAGAAAAAAAAATGTACATATAATGACGGTTCCAGTCTAGAACCGTCGTTATAACCCTTAAAAAATGACTTTTAAAGACGGTTCCAAGTAGAAACCGTCGTTATAACTTTATTTTTTAAAAAAAAAACATTTTAATATTATATATACCTTAAACCCTGCATAAAGTATCAAATTTCCATAACAATAATGTATGTATATATATATATATATATATATATATATATATATATATCATAATTTAAATGTGAATGTCTACATACAATAAATTAGTACATTACATATAATATTCTGCAAAAATTTCTATAAATATATGAAAAAGTTCTATGAAATAGATGAAAAAAATTTAAAGAGTTTGTGTTGAGATATTACTCGATGTCGATTCCAACCTCTATCAATTATAGCTTGCATAGTCGACATCTACTACATAACATTGTATCCGTACTCATCATCAACCAACCTTTATTAAATGAATGAATTAGACATATTAAAGTGAGTGAACAAATACACTTTAAATACCTTTAAGTGCATCCAAGTGAGTTTGTTTTGCATTTGCTTCCACAAAACAAACACTAAAATAAATAAGAAGAATTCATGTTAGAACATTATGTAATGCATGCATGAGTAATAAATTTGTGAATGTAATATAATCATAATGGTTTGATAAATCTCTAATTTATACTAGGAAACATAATGCAAAATTTCAGAATTTTCTGACAAGTCTAAGTATGAGAACTAAAACCTCAAAGTACCTCAAAAACACTTAAATAATGCTTAAAAATAAAAAAAATAACAGTAAACGGTGGATTTTTTGAATTTTGAGGGACCCCAATCCCTTTCGTTACCTCGTTTTGAGCAACTTTCATTTTTTACACGTCTCCATCCGACTTCTTTATAAAAAGTTATGACCGTTTGAAGTTTTTTCACACTAATTTTTAGCAACTCCAAATCTATCACTCTACTATTCAATCTAAGGACTCCTCCATCAAATATACACTAAATTAAGTTCTCATAAAAAAATATGGATAAAAAATCACTTTCTACCTATTTTTAATGAATTTTACAATATTGTCTCAATTATACAAACCAAACGAGCCTTGTTTTCTTTCTTTTTAGTGATGATACATACCTTAAACTACCCTAAACTACTAACTAACCAACACATAGCATGCAAATATTTATTATAAAATTAAATTAAAAAAATAACCTTTTATAGTGGTTTAGGGTTTAGGTGTCGCCGCTGCTGCTACTACACCGTGAAGGGTTGGCGCTCGACGCCTGGCGCTCGCGGAGGAGAGATGCGGTGGAGAGAAGAAGATGCGCGGATGAAGATGCACGGAGAAGATGAAGATGCACGGAGGAGAGAAAAAGGCGTTGGTGGCACAGGGGTTTGGAAGCTCCTAAGCTTTGTAGGGAGAAAGGAGAGCTAGAAGACAACGACAATGGAGTTGCAACTGCTCAATGGAGAAGAAGAGCGCGAGGGAAAAAGAGAAGAGCGCGAGGGAGAAAAAGAGTGAGTTCGAGCGCGAGGAAGAGCACTCAAGTCTCACTAAAAACTCATGCAGAGTTTCCTTTCTATTTCAAAATTCAATTAATGTGCAAATACATGGGGAAAGACACCCTTTATATAGGGAGAAGTGACTTGTAAAGCAAGATGAGAGAGGGGTAGAAAAGGAATGGAGGAGGGGCGGCCCTTATAGTCGCCCCTTAGGCATAACTTTGAGAAGCTAGGGCTACCAAAGACCTAAACCTAGGTGCTCATGAAGAGAAAATGGGTTTGACACAAGCCTAAATGCTAAGCACACCCTATTGTAGCTATGTGAACATAATCTACTAAAACTACAAATAAAGAAACTAGTTGGTGCTAAGCTCCCATCACATGGACTCTGCTCCTGGTGATCCTCTGGGGAATGATAGGCTTTAAGGCACTGGCTAGTGGATGGTCCTGACCTAGCCTTGAATCTTGTGTCATGCTCTGGGTCATGCTTCTGAAAGGTTGGGCTAGTTTAGGGGATGCTCTATCTTTCAGGTCTTCATCACTTTTCATTATCAAAAACAATATTTAACCTCCAAACTATCAAAATCTAATGTTTATACATGTTCACACAACATTAAATCAAAGAATTTGATCAAATAACATCCCTGCAAGAGAAATTGAAACTTGGGACCACGTCCCCTACATATTAAGATCTTTTAGCCTAGGGTATTATTAAAATTAAAGTTAGCTTCCCTTATCTTAATTGTTTGCTTTTCAAGCAACCTTTAGAATTTTAGCCCCTCAGTCTGGACAAGCTTCAAAATATAAAGGTCTGATACAAGTTATCCAAACATAGCAAAAATTCAGTATATAGTAGAATAAGTTGAGAGAATTATTTTTCTCAACTAACCCCACCAAGATTGATGACTAAATGCTAAGGAAAAATAGAGAATAAAGGATCTTTAGAGTAAATATGGACTTACTCTGTTTAAGAATCTATTCTGATAGAAATGTTCCTTAACTCCTCATCTACAGTGTGATGAGATAAAATTCTAAAATAGATTATGTATGGAGTGAGAAATGAAGAATGATGGGAGAGAAGAGAAGTTGGGAGAGAGAGGAATAAAGAGAGAAAACATAGGGGGGGATGGTTGTTACTGTCGGGTCTTACATTATGTGTCTGTGATGTACAATTAAAAATGGTAAAAAAAAAATATTATAAATATTTGATTAATTATACAAATTTATTATATTTTTATTTTTTTAAAAGAACTTAACCCACATTTAAAAAGGAAAGGAGGGAGTAACTATTTATTTATTCCAAATGCTTAATAATAACTAACTATATCAAAAGTCCTCAAAATCAGAATTGCACTCAAATTTCTACCATAAAACCTAGTTACTTTTACTATATCTTCCACCTTTTGTTTTCATATTCAACAACCATAAATACTGATATATCATAAAAATAGACGCAAGTTCAATAACTTTTCATAATATTTATATTCTCTCTACCTCAATCAAACAATAGTAACTACCATAAATTAGTGATCTCCTTAGATAGAAAGCATATACCTAAAACTTGCTATGCAAAAAACAAATATAGAAACTCATTTATGAAGCTTTTAGAAAGAATGAAGTGTAAAATTCTATCATCATCGTAGCCTTTTCAGCTTGATACTTGTAGAATATAGTACAAATTTTCTGCTCTCAATAAATTTTGAATGACATCTCTCACAGAGCACACTATTTTTGTGATTGTTTTATTACAGCACACACCTCTGTAAGGCTTCTACACCCTTCCCACAAACATAATGATTATTGTCCAAATACACACGCTAACTACCCTACCAATTTTGAGTTTTTTGTTCCTGACATTTCTAATTAATGATCATTTAATGCGGTCATTAATTATAATACCAACTAAAGATAGAAAATATTCTTAATTTAAGGATGTTCATAATGATATCAATATGAGAGATGTTTACGAGATGAATCTTTATAAAACGATTTGTATTTACCATCTCAAAAATGGCACACATAGGAAGAGGATTGTAGAACCTTAAGAAGTGTTTAACATGTTGTATTTACTTTTCGGCCTAAGTGGGTGTGGCCTTCACGAAGATTAGTGATGAAGCTTTAAACTATAGGATAAACTATTATTATTTTCGAATTTTGAACTAGTTTAATCTTATAATCTGCTTGTAAAGACGACTTATTTCTTGTTTCTTTTATTTAAGAAAAAACTTACATATAATACTATAAGTATTCTTGACGTTATTTTAAAATTATATTTAAATTTTTATCATAATAATAGGAGTGTTTTGCTGTTTGGTTTGATTCAATTTGTTGTTAAAAACACAAACAAATCAAACATAAAAAATTATGCAATTTAGTTTGAGAAGAGCAACAGTTTGAACAAAATTAAAAGTTTGTGCTGTTTGATTTAGTTTTTTCAATTTTATACTTAAAAAAAATAATTAAATAGAAACTAATTTTAAAAACAAAAATAATTAGTTATTATAGTGATTAAATTAGATACTATTTTAAAGATCACAATTTTTTTTTTTAAATTAATTTCTATTATTGTTAAATAGTTTCTAAATTAGTATCTAATTAGCTATAAAGGTTTTTCTATCAAATTTAGAATATAAATAATTGGTAGTTAAAATCTTGGTAACTAATTAGATACTAATTTAAAAACTATTTAACAACAATAGAAACTAATTTAGAAATAATTTTTTTTAATTTCTAAAATGATTTCTAATTTAATTACTATAGCAATTAATTAATTTTTGTCTCCAAAATTGATTTTTATTCAATAATTTTTTAGTAGTGTTAATTATTCTTTTATTAATTTTTTTATCTTTTAAGTTAAATATAATGATAAAAAATATGGTACTCATAAATATATTGAATAATAAACTAATAAAATTATAAGATTAAATACTTAATATCATTAAAATTTAAAATGATATATTCTTATAATTTTGACATATAAAATTTTTAAAATAAACTTAAAAAACATAAAAATACAACAATAGGTTAAGTAAAAGTGTGGAGTTGATAGCAATATAATTACATAGAGTTGATAATGTGGAGGAAAAAAAATAAAAAAATTCGCAAATCAAATATATAATGCGGATCAAACAATTTACAAGTAAATTTAATTAAAATGTATAACTTACTGGTAATAAAAATAATAATAAATATATTGAAGGAATAGTGTGATTTATTTTGTTTTAAAATTTAAATTGTAAGTCGAATTGAACTGCAGAGATTTTAGAAAAAAATTCTAAAACCTTTTGATTTTTTTTAATTAAAGGTTGTTTGGATGGGTATTTTTTTTAGTTCAGTTCTGAATGTAATAGATTTAATAAAACATAAATTATTTAAGTAAAATTATAAATTTGATGGAAGAATAACACCAATAACTTATGCAACTTCTTTTTGTTTAATTTATTGCCATAATAAGTGGATAATGAAAGTAGAAAGCTTAGTTCAATTTTAGAATATAACCGTCAAAAACCTTTTTGAAAATGTCCAATTAATTTTAATTTTGTAGTAATATGTTGTACTCACTAATTAACTGGTCATTTTCTTCTGCACGTCTAACCAAAAGCATGAAAACAACAATTGAAGTAGCTGGCAATTGCTAATTATCTGGTTGTTCCGCATTCTCAAATATTATCGTCACAATTAACATACAAAATTTACTATAATAATTCTAAGCCTTATTTCACTATATCTTCTTTATTTATAATATTTTATTATTACATCAAATATATCAAATAGTTTAAAAACATTAAATTAAAAAAAAATCATGAAAATTATAAATAAAAGAATTAGGATAAAAAGTTTTGACATATTTTATTAGTGTAAAAGAAAATACATTCTTGATACAACAAATTTTTGTTTTGTTAGTTTTATTTTAATTATTTTAATAATTAATATAATTAAACACAATATTTATGTATTTATTAAAAAAAATTAACTAATTTTAATATGCAATTAATAATGATAAAACCCTACAAATTTTAAATTTACAAAACAAATAAAGAATAAATCCTGATTAACATATGTAACAATTACTAAAGATCAAATACATAAAGTTTAACTAAAATTAATGAATTTGAATTTTTTTTATTATACTAAAAAAGAAATATATTAATAGTTATTATTATAAACTGTTTACTAGAAAAAGTATATAACAAAGTAAACTGTATTTATCTTATTTTGGTACTGTTTAATTTGTTTGCAAATGTAAGTTCTCTCTACTCATTCCTGCTAAAGCAAATCACCAAAAACCATTATTTATGTTAAAAAGAAGGTTTGATGCGATGTGTATGATGTATTACTTTAATTTTAATCTGAATCAAATTTTGACGTAGATGTAAAAAGTAAAGAAAATTATGTGTAATCTAACGAAAATGGCATTTTTGAGAAGGCGCTTTCCCTGTCTCACTGTCTCAGTTTCAGGTACAGACCAAACAGTCAAAAAGTATTTTCTTTCCATTAACATGATTTCAATAACGTCACAGTCCATTATAAGAGTAGTAACCAATCAATCACACTCTACTTTTCAAAATCAATTAACTTTTAATTTACTTTCTGTAACTTTTTTAGTTTTAATCTTAATTCTTTCAGTTTTAAGTAGAAAATATGTTCATTACGTGGATAGGAAAAATGCTGACACAGGTATTTTAAAATGTTATACTACATGTACGATACGGTCAGCACGGCACGATCGAGAGTTTAACTTCTCATCCGTTGGCATCCGGTTAAGACTTACTAACATTATCATCAATGAAATTGATTAATAATTTAGTATTTATTAATTTTCTTTTATTAAATCTATTAATAAAAATGCATTCACAATAATTATATAAATTAGTATAATTTTAATATTTAAATATTAAGTATTGAGTGTCGAAATTTGATTTAAGTATTCAAATACTATTTACAGGTACATTCTGAATCCAAAGTTAACAAGAAGGAGTGGAAGAACAAGTCTGAAAATTCACTCGAAAAAGAATAAGGTACGAATTTACTAACGGACATAAGAATAATTTGAATCATTATCTTGATTTCACCCCTTTAAAAAACACTACACCTCGTAAAATTGGATAAAGTGATAACTATTTTCTTTATTATTTTGCATTCTTCTAAAAAGATTCATCTTTAGTTAGTTTGGTGTAGAAACATAGGTACGTGCTTATTGACTTTTTTTCCTTCATATTTTATTGGTTTTGGGATATGGTGATGGTACAGTACAACTATATCTGACCTAGACATATAGGGACACAACATTAACTTTAACTTTTTATTTTATTTTCTATAACCCTTATTGTAAGGAAGGAAAGAAATAAATAAAGAGGAAGAAGAAGAGGAAGATATAAAAAATGAGTGAAAAATAAGTTATTTGGTAAAGTTAATTTAGTAAGTGAAGAACATCAAATGCGGGTCAATATATCATTACACCTCTCAACATGCAATGTTTGACCATTATTTAATGAAACTTAATTTACCATGAATATAATAGTTGTAGGAAAAAAAATGTAATAAATTTTTCATTAATGAGGGTCTATTTGTCTTAAACATCTAGCCGTGAATGTGCTTCATTACTTTTAATATAATTTTCAATATTTAAATTTTTTTAATACATAAGTATTAATAGTTTAGATTTTTTTTTCTTCAAAATAATAATTAAAACAACTATAATTTTTAAATTTAAATAAAAAATTTAATTGTTGAAAACTAAAGTGAAATATTTAATAATTTTGAACTAAAAAGTAAAATGATGACATGATCTATGACTTTATAAATTATTGAAAACAGTTCAACTGGGGATGGTAGGGAAGCAGTGCTCATATTTGAGAGGAATCTTTTAGATAAAAATATAAACACACATTTAGTTAAAATATTATATATATATATATATATATATGCATACTGACATGATATACATATTGGGAAAGGCAACAAACAACTGAACAGATTCAACATTTTGTACAAAATATAGTCGTGAATTGTTTATTGTATTATATTTTATAAATAATTTCCCATCATTCATGAACGTGGTGCGCATTTTATCAATTTTCTCCTATGAATTATTAGGAAACAGAAAATTAATTGGAAGTCATGGAGAAGTTCTTAAGCTGACCTGTTTCATTCAACAGTTGTGTACTTTAGACAGTAATGTAAATATTCCTTTTGGCTTCCACAAATAGTGAAAAAGATAAAAAGATGCCAAGGTCATTGTGACAGCCATGGTCCCTAGAGCTTCAAACGTTTCTATTAAAAAAAGACTGTTAAAAAATTAAAATATGTGACGAATTAATTACATCAAATAATACCCTTTTTTTTTATCAGTATCAAATAATACCCTATACCTTGAGAAGGACAATGTGTTTGTTATTATTAATTATTTGGAAAATTGGGGAGTGGAAAAAAATTGAAATGAAAGGTGGTGTCTTCTTCTTATAAAGAAAATAAGGGCATAGTCAACATTTAGAGATAATTGGTTTGTTAATTTAATTGCTTCTTTGTAATTATTTTGATAGCCAGCTGTCTCTATCAAATCCAAATCCGCGTCCCACAACCAAGTTGGATTACTTTTTAATAGTTTCACATTGTGTTTGGAGAGTTGTAGGAGATAAAATCTAAGTCCACCAACCAAGATAAATAGTTGGATAAATGGGTAAAAAAGGAAGCTATATATAGGGTAACACTACCTTTCCTAATGGCATTACCAAAACCCAACATGGGTTTCCCAATGGCCTCTCTCATTCTATCTACTCTTGCATTAACCCTAATTTCTCTCTTCCCATCCCAAACATTGGCTGACAACTACATCTACTCATCTCCACCACCACCACCAAAGCCTTACTACTACCAATCTCCTCCACCACCAAAACACTCACCTCCTCCTCCATACTATTACCACTCTCCACCTCCACCAAAACACTCACCTCCTCCTCCTTATTATTACCACTCCCCCCCACCACCAAAGCATTCACCTCCTCCTCCTTATTACTACCACTCTCCACCTCCACCTAAACACTCACCTCCTCCTCCTTATTACTACCACTCTCCACCTCCACCAAAGCATTCACCTCCTCCCCCCTATTACTACCACTCTCCACCTCCACCAAAGCATTCACCTCCTCCTCCTTATTACTACCACTCTCCCCCACCACCAAAGCATTCACCTCCTCCTCCTTATTACTACCACTCTCCACCTCCACCAAAGCACTCACCTCCTCCTCCCTATTATTACCACTCTCCACCACCACCAAAGCACTCACCTCCTCCTCCCTACTACTATCACTCTCCACCACCACCAAAGAACCCATACAAGTACTCGTCTCCTCCACCTCCAGTTTACAAGTACAAGTCCCCTCCTCCTCCCTACAAGTACCCATCTCCTCCACCTCCACCATATAAGTACCCATCTCCACCACCACCAGTCTACAAGTACAATTCTCCTCCTCCACCAGTTTACAAGTACAAGTCTCCTCCTCCCCCAGTATACAAATATAAGTCTCCTCCTCCCCCAGTTTACAAGTACAATTCTCCTCCTCCCCCAGTTTACAAATACAAGTCTCCTCCTCCACCAGTATACAAATACAAGTCACCTCCTCCCCCAGTTTACAAGTACAACTCTCCTCCTCCTCCATACAAGTACCCATCTCCTCCTCCTCCACCATACAAGTACCCTTCTCCTCCACCACCAGTATACAAATACAAGTCTCCTCCTCCCCCAGTTTACAAGTACAAGTCTCCCCCTCCTCCTTACAAGTACCCATCTCCTCCACCTCCTCCATACAAGTACCCTTCTCCTCCACCACCAGTTTATAAGTACAACTCTCCACCACCACCAGTTTACAAATACAAGTCTCCACCCCCTCCCTACAAGTATCCTTCTCCACCACCCCCACCATACAAGTACTCATCTCCTCCACCCCCAGTGTACAAATACAAGTCACCTCCACCACCAGTTTACAAGTACAAGTCTCCACCACCACCATATAAGTACCCTTCTCCCCCACCCCCACCATACAAGTACCCATCTCCACCACCCCCAGTTTACAAATACAAATCCCCTCCACCACCAGTTTACAAGTATAACTCTCCTCCTCCTCCTGTCCATTCACCACCTCCACCACACTACATCTACGCATCCCCTCCTCCTCCATATCACTACTAGATAGTGCTTTTGCGTAGTGTCCCTCATGGTAATCTTCTTCACAAAACCTACGTTATGATAATAATCATATAATATTTACGTTAAAATTCTCTTAATTACATGCAATCACGTCCAAGCTATTTTCGATCGAATAAAACTTTCATTTCTTTAGAAATTTCAAAATTATAAAGACTTTTGGTTGTTGACCATAAAGTAATCATGGCGCTTTCAACTTACCATTTTTTTATTGAAATTTTTTAGAAGTTTGTGGCCACTGTGACCAAGTTTATCTAATTTATTATTTAGAAACTAATTAAGCATATTCTTTTCAGCGTACTTTTATTATTCTTAAAAGATGTTAACCTTTTATCTTTTTCAAAGCTTTGATAACGACTAACATTTTTCAAGGATATAACACCACCATAATACTACAGTTTCTTACTCGAAATTAACACCTTATACTATATCGTATATCTTTTACTTACATATGTAACCTTTTGTGTATATGGGTACTGATATTTGGACTCCATAATTATAAATACTCCATCAACACTGATCTCATTTTTTTTTTCTCATTATTAATTATATTAGATACTTATTTCTCTAGTTTTTTTTTTTTTTTTTTTTATCTATCGTAGATCTAGATATCTAAACAGAGTTCGAGAATTATTTTCTTCGAGTACAAACATATTTTAAAGATAAAAAGCCAAAATCCAAAATCAAAGGAAAAAAGTATATTCATAATCTAAATAACAACCATTTTGCCTGCATTAGTATACAAGGGAGAATTATTTCCTGATTTCTCGATATTATTGAGAGAATAACACTGATGAAAGAGACTGTAGACTATTATGCTAACCATGTGCGTGTACTTTGTAGGTTATTTATGAAGAATATATGCCAATAAAGAACGTTGTTGATAGCAAGAAGATGCACTATGCATTCACACAAGGAAAACAACGGAAGCAAAGTTTCCGAGCGTTTTGTCTCATAAGAAGAAAGACTTGTCATCCTTTTCTTTTTCGTTTGTATTGTTCATCAATTATTATTATTGTGTTTTTATACAGTTGTAAGGCACTTCTTTGCTTTCTGTAATTGAATATCACATGAATGCATTTTGGTTGTGAGGAAAATTTAATATTAAATAAAAACAAAATGCTTTCTCTCTTGCTCTGTGTATTTCTAGAGAGAAATTTTACGATCAATACTTTCAGAGTGTTTTCAATAATACAAGTTTGATTTACAGATGATTAAATGATATTTTATATTTAATCAAACTTCTTACGTACTAATAATTATGTTTTTATTATTATTTTAAATAAAGTAATCGAATTTAATTCTGATTTGGTCACGTTTAAATTTTGTGGCCACGAATCAAAAGTATGATCAATTAGAAACATGATGACGATGTATGGACATGTCTTCTTGCCACTGACATATTTGTCCGTATTATGGATACAAATGTGTTTTGGACCTTGTTTGTAGTAGCTAAGTGGATGGTGGCACAGGGTTATATGCTTTATCATTTTTGTGTTTTGGAATAGTATGTTAGGTGGCCGGGAGAAATGGTAAGCAATATTAATTCTTATTTTGTGTAAGAGTTGCAAGATTCTTCAAATGTTCATTATTCTTCAAATATTTATTTTTATTCTATTTATTTTTTATCTATAAAATATTTATACAGTTCTTTGAACTATAAAAAATATTATATTTATTTGATAATGTTATTGTTCATGTTTACTAATCTCTTTAATTCCATATGTTCTTATATTTTTCTTGATAATATTCTTTTGTTTTTACATTTGTGTTTCATATTTTATTTATTATTTTTATCAGCAATAAAAAAATATAAATGAAAATATTAAGAGTATTTTAACATGTACAAAAATAAGTTAGATACTATTTTATAATCTAAAAAATTTATTAATATTTAAAATAATTTTATTCCAATAAAAATTTATAAAATAATTTATAAATTGAAATAAAATATTAGCTACTAATGTTTTAGCTATTAACTACTTTAAATTTTAATTTTAAATTAAAAATTAATTTAGAATTTAAAGTAGCTAATAGTTAAAACCTTAGTAGCTAATGTTGAGTACCAATTTAAAAATTATTTTATCAATTTTTAATAATTATAGAAACTACCTTAAATACCAATAATTTTTAGTTTATAAAATAGTATCTAACTTAGTTTTTATCACTAAAATTAGTTTTTATTTAATAATTTATTTTCTTAAATAATTTCTTTTAATACTAATTTTCTTTAATATTAAATTTATATTTAGAATTTCTAGATACAATGAACGAATTTTATAATATATGTTTATTTTTAAAGTAAAACATTTTTTTATAGAAATAATGTTATCTCCATTGATATTTTCTGTTTTAAATATTTTATAATAAGTTCAATAAAATATTTAGTTTACTTGTTTAGCCCATTTAAATTGAAAACTTTTCATAAGTTACTAGTCAATAAAAATAGTCTATGAACTCATTTTTTATTGAATGATATTTTTTTATTACATTCCTGTACAAAATTTCATCAAAAACATTGTTTAGCCCATTTAAAATGAAAACTTTTCATAAGTTACTAGTCAATAAAAATAGTCAATGAACTCATTTTTTATTGAATGATATTTCTTTTATTACATTCCTGTACAAAATTTCATCATAAACATGGTATATCTTGTAGGGTAGTGTTTAAATTATTATGAAAAACACAGTATACTATTAATGTTTGTTGCTGCTCAGCCGGAAAGATCTCCCGCTCTTGCTATATGTTGATGTGGTGAATTTAAAGGGTCTCGGTTCTTGAAATGTAGAAGAGGTATTTGCAAAAAGTCCTTTGGTACTTAAGTTAGTGTTCGGTTTTAGGTGGTTGAATGTAATAAATGTTTAATAAATGCGTACTTTTGTATGATGTTGGTCAACCTATTTATACGAATGAGTAGATGTTGTACGTGGTGAATATGTATTAGCACGTTTTCCCTTTAATCCTCCTTTAATCTTGTTATTTGGGTGTGAGAGTGAGGTTTGGGCTCCTTAGTTGTTTGTGGTCGAGGGAGTCTCGACCTCGTGTAACACATTTGCTCCCAAACTCAAAATTCTTTAGTGTAAAGAGTTTGAAGTGGTTGATACGATCAAGAGAGGAGTCAAACATGTATCAGGGTGATATTACTGAAGGGTGTCCGTGGTGATGTGATACAAAGATTAGACAGGGATGGGAAGAACACCAAAGCAAAGGAAAAAGAAGAGTGAAAATGAAACAAAAGAGAGAATAACAAAACAATGTTAAAATAGAAAGAAAAGGCAAGAGCAAAATACTTAGATGTCTCTCCCCTAGTCTCCTGGGGTATATAACTCACCTTGAAAAGTCATCCAACTTGTCCTAATAGAAAACTGTGCTAAAACATACTGAAAAAGCATAATAGAAAATCCTAACAAAAAACGTTTTGTCCAATCCTAACAAAAGACAAAACAGATCCTTCTAGATATAGTCATTTAATCAAGTTGGTCTAGATACCCTTCTAATGGGCCTTGTAGCTGTGAGTCCAGTATCAATAGTTGGCCCCTGTAGAGTAACCTTGTCCTTAAGGTTTTGTTGGATGAGCTTGGTAAGTTTGTTGTGGTTGATTATGCGGTTGGATAGGAGCTTGGGGTAAGGAAAGTGAAATAGGGTGGTGTAGTTATTGGTGGATTGTAATTGAGAATTGGTGTTGTTGTTTGTGGGGAAAGTGATTGGGCCACATTGGGTTTATGGTGGGGACGTGCTTCGAGGGAAGGTGTTTGAAGGTTTGATGTCGGTGGGGGTTGGTGGGCCAATGTATTTTCTGTGGTGTGTGGATGGTTCTGGAAGTGACATGGTGGGAATATATATGGAGTGGGAATGGTTGTTGGGCTTGTTGCAGTCTATTGGGTCATGTTGGTTGTAGTGTGGGAGTGTGGTGTTGGTAAGGAGGGGTGAGAATGGGTTGCGGGATGGGTTTGTATGGAATGCAGAGGATTCTGGAACATTGGAACAAGTGGGTGTTAGAATATATGACCTTAAACAAGAGGGGGGTGAATTGTTTAAGAACGATTTTTGCAAACTTGAAAGGTATAACGAAATCCAATGCAGAATCACAAAGAAAGAAATCAAGGAAACAATGAAACAAAACTGTTTAAGTTGATTTTCAAAAAATCAACCGGTTGTTTTTGCGATTCAACCGGTTGTTTTTATCAGAAGTGATTAAAACAACTTAAAAGCAAAATGTAATGAGTTCAGGGAAAGAGAAAAGTACACAAGCAATTTATAATGGTTCACTTTTATCCCAAGAGCTACATCTAGTCCCCAAAAAACCACTAGGTATCTACTATGCAATCAAAAACCAAATTACAAACAACCACACCAAAGAAGTGACCTTGAACACCTCAAGCCACACACTTCCTTTGGCAAACTACACCACAAAATTCAGAACACCCTCTGATTCTGCTTACACCACAAATATTTAGAAATACAAGAGATAAAGAAAGGATTACACCCGATCAATATCAAAATGAAAGAGTACAAAGCAATCCTATTCCACTCCCTTTTTTGAAAATCCAAAAGCTTGATGTAAATCTTGAAAGCCTGAAAGCAATTTTCCAAAACTGAATTCTCAAAATTGTTTCTTACTCTTTAGGAGCATAAAACAACCTATTTATACTCCAAAGGTTGGTTAAAAACATTTAAAGCAGGAGCCAATTCAGTTAGAAAACATTTAAAGTTGATTTACAAAGCTTAACAGAAATGTGTTATGGATTTCAAAAAAACAATCGGTTGAATTTTCGAAACAACCGATTGAATTGGTTTGACAACAAAGTCAACCAAGTCAAACAGTTTCAAACCTTTTTCAAAAACCACTAAGTGTCAAACAACCAGTTGAAACGAAAAAACAACAAGTTGTTTTTCCACTTCTTTAGAAAACAATCTTTTTCAAAAAGGTTTTGATTCAAATCAGTTTTAGATTCAAACAAGGAGTGGATTACAACTTTAATTTACCCAGAACCGACCCACACAAACAACAACTCAGTCTTCCACCAAACTTCATGGATTTGGAGACATCAAAGCACTTGATCAACCTTAATCAACAATGAGTACGTGCCAGTTGCATTTTTTAAATTTTGCATAGAATCACGTGAAGGTGCTTCAGATTGTGTGTGACGTGGCATTGTGTGGGCCTTTGATGGAGTTTGCGTGTCTTGCTCTGACAGATCTAATGTCGTGTTAGGTGAGTTTACTTGTGTAAGTAAATTGTCATGTGAAGCAAGGTGGATGGTAGGTGACGAGGCTCAATGTGAGATGTAGATGGAGGATGCGTGGCTTGTGCTGATGAATCCAGTACCATGTTAGGTGATTTTATTGGTGGAAGTAAAGTCTCAATTAAGGTTATGTTGTGGGTAGATTTTGGAGAGTGTAAAAAGTGTGGGTTTGTTTCGTGGTTGAGAGGGTGGTGTAGTAGAGGGGGTTTTGGTCCATGATATGGTTTGAGGAGAGATATGTGAATACTGGGTAAACCTTGGAAGTTGGTGAAAGAGCTAGTTCATATGCTACTTCACGAATGCGATTTGTAATAGTGTATGGGTGGTAAAACTTACGGGTAAGTTTGTGGTGAGGTGAGCTGGTGAGGGATGTTTTACGGTAGGCCTGTCGGCGGAGGAACACCTAATCACCAACGGCGAAGATGTGATGATGATCCGCTGTGTTCGCTTTCTTGGCCATGTGTAGTTGCGACAATGCCAAATCGGTCTTCAACTGGTGCAAGAGCTATGTTCGCTCTTGGAGGGTGGTGTCCAGATTCGATTCTAATGCAGTGTCAGGCACATAATCTGGGATGGATGGTGGTGGTCTTCCAAAGAGCACTTGGAATAGGGTCATTTTAATGGCCGAATGGTAAGAAGAATTGTACCAGAACTCGGTAAGGTGCAAGTATTTGTACCAACTCCGCGGATTGTCATTGGTAAAACAGTGAAGGTATACCTCTAAACTTCTATTGATAACCTCAGTTTGATCATCAATCTGAGGGTGATAAGCCATACTAAATTTCAATTTTGTTCCTTGTAAGTGAAAAAGCTCATTCGAGAAGTTACTGAGGAAGAGCGGGTCACGGTCTGAAATTATGAATTTTGGGACGCCATGTAACTTGTAGATCTCCACGGAAAATTGGTTGGCTAGTTGGCAGGCGGTGAAGGAGGTGGGGAGGGCTATGAAAGGAGTTGATTTTGAAAGACGGTCACAGACCACCCAAATTACTGTATGGCTGAAAGACGTTGGTAAGTGAGTGATAAAATCAGTTGTTAGTACATCCCACATTCTGGTTTGAGGGGAATGGGTTGTAATAATCCTAAGGATTTTTGGTTGATGGGGTTGTACTTTTTGCAGAAGAGGCACTTTGTGATGAAATTTTGATAAATGAACTGACTATTTTATGTGTAGTCTTTAACAAAAAAAGAAATCAATCAGTTTGTTTTGAAAGCAATCAAGTATTTTTTAACATAATTCTGTTATATATTTTCAAACTGTTTTTAAATGTTTTTAATTGTTTCAATTAACGATCAAACAGTATTAACCACTTTTTAAATTCTATATAAAGGTTGGTTTTTGATCTTTGAAAGAGAAGAAGAGAGTTTTATAAAAAAACGTTTTCAAAAGAAGATAAAAAAACTTTGGGATCATTGCTTGTGTGTGAAGTAGGAACTGAGTTTTCTACTAAATTGTTTTACTGCTTTGTAAAGCCTAGGTGTATTCTATTTCCTTCTTTTAATATTGTAATTGTGTGAAAGACAGTTTCAGGAAGAGGTCTGGAAATTGTGGTGTTGTTCAAGAGTATTGTGTGTTCTTGAGGGGTTTAAGATCAACATTCTTGATGTGGTTTGTAATCTAGTTTTGATTGCATAGTGAATTCTCAGTGGTTAGCTGAGGACTTGATGCTCTTGGTTAAGAGTGAACCAATACAAATCTCTCTGTGTGAATCTCTCTTTTCTTACTCTAATATAGTGCTTTAAATTTTGTTCTTTATATTCTGTTGCATTAAACAATCAATTGTTTCGATAAAACAAATGATTGATTTTTTTCTTAAAGAACTGTTAATCCGATAATTAATCCAGTTGAATAGAAAAATCAATTGATTGATTTTACAGATCTTTTCACTCTACTTCCAATATTTGCGAAAATCTTGCGAAAACAATTCAACTCCTCTTGTTTAGACCATACATTCTAACACAGAGTCCCAAGTAATATTGTAAAACTGGAAAAATTGGTCAGCTTGAAAAAGCTAATCGAGAGGATTAGACCAATAAAAAAAGCATAATTGGATTTTTGGGGGATGGGGTAGGGTAGGAACAAGGGGAGGTGGAGTAAGGGGAGGGGGACAATAGACATTGTTGTGGCAAAGACGAATAATGCAGCCTGAGAAATTAGGGGTGGGGGTGGGATAGGGGTATGGTCAGAACGGAGAAGGGAGTAGAAGAATTGTTTGCTTCATTGGGGGGAAATTAACAGGGGTGGTTTAGATGTTAAGATGGTATGGAAGGTGAGAATGGCCGCCTCTTGTTTGGATTCCCAATGTTTTTGACGAGATTCTAAAGTGTGATGCAAGGTATTATAATGGGTTTCATGATGGTCATGGGTTTGTTGGATTTGAGTTTGGAGGTTTGCTAGTTTGTCTAAAATGGTCTAGAGAGTTTCTTCTAAATCTTTGTTTGGTTTGGGAGGCATGGAGATAGGCTCAATGAAAGTACCAAATTGAGACAAAGATTAGACATGTATGGGGAAGAACACCAAAGCAAAGAAAAAAGAAGACCGAAAATGAAAAAAAAAGGATAAAAAAATGACGTTAAAATAGCAAGAAAAGGTAAGATCAAAATACATAGATGTCTCTCCCCTAATCTCTTGAGTATATAATTCTCCTTGAAAAGTCATCCAATTTGCTTTAATAAATAGTTGTGTTGAACCATACTAAAAAACATAACAGAAAATGTTTTATCCAATCCTCACAAAAGACAAAAATAAATTCATCTAGATGTAGTCATTTAACCAAATGAGCCTAAATAATGAACTTTGTAGTGGTGAATCCATTATCATGATGTATGAGTGTGTTGTTGAAGTGGGATATAAAATGTTCCATGTTTTTTTTTTTTTTTTTAGTTCTTTATTAAATTACTTTACTTATTCTTATTTTTTTGCATGATGTTAAGTTTAGACTCTTTATTTTTGTACCTGTTGTTGTTTGATTTCTTAGAAAATGTTTTTCGTGTTGTTAATTGAAGTTATTTAAAAAATTGTTGCATATGCTTCCAGTAGCATTCACAATTTTTGCAAATTGTTTTTCTATTATTACTATTTTACTTTCATTCCATCATTTCCAAAGCTAAATAATAAAATGTATTCAAATTTCATCTTTTAAGTTTATTCAAATAATTTTTCTTTTAGTATAAACATAATATTTTTCCTCAAAATATGTTTGTTTAATCGTAAGTATTTAGTTTCTATAAATTTAAGTAATTTTCTTTCATCTAATATATTTTTAAAATTTTTTATGAATAGATATAATCTACCTATGTATCGTTTTTTTAACGTATGAGTTTTGATCTAGTTCTCTCATATTTTTATTTTTATTTTGTTTTTAATAATATATTTTTCATGTGATGATAAATGATTGTGGTTACTTAAGGTAACAATCTAGTTGAGATGTCAAATTATATAATAATACTTAATATTAAAGTTTTTATAAAAAAAATTTAAGTAATTTTATAACTATTTTCATTTCGTTCAAATTAAATTGAAAATCACTAAGGCGGTCACTCAATTCATGATTTGTATTTATTTTTTATTAATTACTTAATCAAAATTTCACCAAAACCAATAATACATTAGTATAATATATTATAAGCGTAACAAATTGGAAAGCGATTTCAATTATTTTTATGTACGTACTTAAAGCAAAAGTTTGTCTATTTTATTTCTCCGTTTTCCTAACATATTTGGACCCAATAACGAACATTATTGAGACATGACAACTGCAATATCATGCAATATTTCCTTTATAACTGTTTCTGTGACTTGACCCTTTGGGAATATAATTGGATTTATTTCTATCTTTCATTTTGTTTTGCAAATGAAATTAACCTCACGTGCAACATTTTTACTTTCTTATTCTAGAATGAGGTTTTTAACTTTCTATTTCTATTTTTTTTATATAATTAGAGATGATAAAATGGATTAATATCTTAAATTATTTTTATTTTTATTTTTTTAAATTAAAAGTTTCACTAAATGTTTAGATTTAAAAATTTTCAATATATTATGTTTTTACTATTTTGTTCTTAATCAAATTTATATTTATTATTACTGTTAATTTATTTATAAATTAATTCCTCTTGCACAAACAGGAAAAAATACATTTAAATCAAATATAAGTTTAAGTTATTTATATTGCGAAGGTCATTTAAGTGTTTTTTTAAATTGTGATCAATTTAATAAAATTAAAGAAAATTTCTCTCTCTCTCTCTCCCTCTCTCTCTCTCTCTCTCTTTTTTTTTTTCATTTGGTTTCATTTTGATAAAACTAGTCGTATAATCGATCACGATCTCAAATTGATTCATTTTGTCATCTTTAGTTATGATGCAAAGTTATTTATGTTTGATTAACCTAGAAATATATATATATATATTTAAAATCCAATCAAATCTTTCTTTATAAACACTATAAAAAAATTATTAAATAAAAATTAATTTTAAATATAAAATAATTAATTACAACATTAATTAGATTAGAAAATATTTTAGAAAACAAAAATATTATTAATATTTAATTTTTTTTTATATTATTAATAAATTATTTTTAAATTAGTATCTAATTAGCTATTAACTTTAGAATATTAAATAATTGATATCTAAAATCTTGATAACTAATTAGATATCAATTTAATAATTATTTATGAAAGATATAAATTAGTTTAAATATGAATAGTTTTTTAATTTCTATAATTATATCTAATTTAGTTAATACAATAACTAATTATTTGTTGTTTTTCAAATTTTTTATTAAATAACTTTTAAGATTTCTATTTAATAATTTTTTATTAATGAAAAATATATCTGAGATAATCTGAGATGCTTTGCAAAGAGAGAGCATCAACTTCTTCTTTTCCTTGAAATCCATCTTCCTAGCATTCACACATTCAAGAGTAGAAAGCCAAAGATGTTGAAACAAATGTGGATGATTAATTATATAATTTAATATGATACGTCCACAAAAGATCCATTATAAGATTTGTTAGGCCAAATTGAAAACGAACCATAAATAAGAGACATAAAAGAAAAATGTTATTATATTGTTTGTACTCACTACTGATGCTCACTCCAGCAAGCACATTATACAGCAAGATTCGTGAGTAAAATGAAGCAGATAGCTTCTTTTATTGGAATAAATATTAAATTTTCAGATACTTCAAGAAAAGTCAGTGTGAACAATCAAATATATGTCACGAATTTATTCTTCATCTACTGGAATTGGTTTCACACAGCCTTAGACAAGTCTAATCACGTTAATTAAGTAGTATAAGAAAGTCGGTTATATATATATATATATTATTATTATTATTAGAAGAAGAAATACTTAAATATCCTCTTTAATTGCTAGTTTTTAAAGGGTGATTTCCACATGTTAAAATACTAATCAATGTATAACTTTTGATGTATTGGTTTGTGGTGTCTACTATAGTTATATAGTTGATTCTTATTGAAGTGGTTGGTTCAGGAATATATTTTGTTTCAAATCCAATGAATAGAACTTTCCTGTAACTGGGCTGGTTTTTACTCTTGGTAAAGAAAAACTATAAGTAAAATGACAAAAGCAAATGAAATAAATAAAGAAACTGTAAATCTGACAAAAATAGAAGTAAATGTTGTATTATAATAATTTATTAAATAAAAACTAATTTTAAAAATAAAAATAATGAATTTTTATATTAATTAAATTAAATATTATTTTAAAAAATAAAAAATTATTAATATTTAATAATTATTTATAAATTAATATTTAATTAGTTATAAGTAAAATAATAAAATATAATATTAACCTTCAATATTCGTGCCATCTAGTCATTTAGTTTTATAGTACATGGGTGGGCTGAATAATTTAAATAAATTTTTTATTTAATTTAATTTTTATTGTTGATAGAAAAATATATTCATGCACTGAATGTAACCGCATGAAATAAAAAATCACAGAACCCTCAACATACGGTAATTTTCTTTCTTCTTTTTCTCTCCATCTCTCCAATTCTCTTCCTTCTCTCTTCATTTTTTTATTCTATATATCATCTATTTTAGAATCTGATTGCACCACGCTATAGCTGAGAAGTTAAGGAACATTTATACTTGATAAGATTTTTAAACAGAGTAAGTTCATTTTTGCTCTAAAGATCCTTTATCATCTATTTTTCTTTAGGATTTAGTCATCAATCTTAGTGGGATTAGTTGCGAAGAGTAATCATCTCAACTTATTTTATTATATATTGAATTTCTGTTATGTTTGGATAACTTGCATTAGGCCCTTATTTTTTAAGCTTATCCAGACTGATGAGATAAAATTCTAGAGGTTGCTTGGAAAGCAAACAATTAAGGTAAGGGAAACTAACTTTAACTTTCGATAATACTATAGGCTAGAAGGTCTGAATGTGGAGGGGATGTGGTCCCAGGTTTCAATTTCTCTTGCAGGGATGTTATTTTATAAAATTATTTGATTTGATGTTGTGTAAACATGTATAAATATTAGATTTTGATAGTTTGGAAGTTAAATAGTTTTTTATGATTGGAAAGGTTCTTGAATGTTATGTGATTGAATGATATGTATTATATATGAATGATGAAAATTGTATGAAATTGATGTTATACATTTGGGATAATGTATGAGTTATTATTTGATGATACATTAAGTATGAAAAACCTATGTTTAACAGAGATCCTCTAGCTTTACTCATGATCTAAGTCATATAGACTAAGATATTAGGTGGTGAGAAACTGATGAGGAAGTTCATACACACCAGGTCCCACTATAGACACTCGATATTGGATGTTTGAACTTATCCTAATCCTTGATGTATGGATTAAATGTTAGTATCTGGTAGGGGTATATTTAATGAGTTTTCCAGAAGATAATGGATTCATGTGTAGTTAGTCTGATTGAAATGAAATCAAAGTAATATGGATTGAAATGAAATCTAATGATTGTGATTGAAAATAGATCTATGTGTGGTCTATATGAATGATTAAATTGGTATTAAAATTTTATATGACATCATTTAAAGAAATGTTTATAAATGATTAGTCTGGATGATTCTTTTTGCATGAATTAAGTTTATGGAACTTCTTTTCATTAGCTTACCCTTGCTTTTCTTGTGGTGTTGTGAACTACGATGACTGTACTATATACACGAGCAGATGATCATGCAGGTGTTGGAAGTTCTGGAGGGCTTTAGGATGTTCTTTTGAACCTTATATTGTAAATATTTGTATTTCTATAAGTCCTAATAATGTATTAGGAATGTTTTGAAAAACTCTAAGCTTGTATATAAACATGTAGGACTTGTATTGTAATAATTAGATGTAATTTTGGGGTGTTACATTTAATGGTATCAGAGCAGTTCATCCTTAGCATAACCTGAGGGTAGTGGATTTATTCTATTTCTCCTGCATGTAGATTTTTGTTGAAGTCTAGCCTCAAGACTTAGTTAAAAGTTTCTAATAAGGTGTTTGAAAAAGTTGTTTTCTTGAAATCTTGTTTGTGTTTAAGTCAAATTATTTGTTATGAATAAAGATGAAAGTATTAAGAATGAAAAGAATCTTGATAGAGTGGTGAGGGTGCACACTCATGACTAGATCAAGATGATTTTCTATCTTAATTCTAAATAATTAGAATACATTTTAGAGATAAGTCTTGATTGGTTTGCTACCTATTTTTGTGATTATTTCTTTTAAGTTAATTTGTCTTAAAGATGTAGTTAGAAATTTTTAGTAATTTCTAACCCAATTCTTTATGTGCTTAGAAAATGGCACGTAGACCACCTACTCCTCCATCAATAGACATGTCCAACTTAGCTCAGGCAATAGAGATGGTGGCGACAGCCTTGCAACAATAGAGTGCTACTATGGCACAACAACATCAGATCGTCCTTCATCAATTAGAAACAACTAGATTAGTAGAAGAAGTGTCTCAGCTTCATCAGCAACCCCATACCTTTAGTCTAGAGGATTTTTCGAGACACAATCCACCCAAATTTAATGGGAAGGTAAATCTAGATGAAGTAGACCAGTGGGTGAGAGACACAGAAAGAATCTTGGAAGCTACTTAATGCCCTGAAGAGAGAAAGTTATCTTATGCCATCTATATGCTTATTGAAGAAGCTGAGTTTTGGTGGATAGGTATGAAGCAGATGATGGAAGACAAAGAAGAAATTGTAACTTGGGAGAGTTTCAAAGTAAGATTTGTAACGCCCCTCAAAATATTGTTCATTTTTATATAATAAAATAAAGGTGACACAATAATATCAAAAATTTAACATAGATATATACATAATATAATTCATCCATTAATACAAATGTGCCTCAAAATAATATCCCTTTTCGAGGAAGTTTTAATACATCTCCATACAGGAGTTTTCAAAATAAAACAAAACAACAGCATTCAAAAACCGGCGATCTCCTCCTCCAGAAATACTCACTAAGGAGCTCTACTACCTGCAACCTCATCTGCTCCCGTGCAAATATACACGATCATCACAGGTTTAAGAAAAACAACCACGATACAAAACAAAAGGGTAAGCTAGATATTTTTAAAAACTTTAAATATGAAACTTTAAATTCAACATAACCATCTTTTAAACACCCACATAAATCCATCACTTTCTCATTCATTTCACATAACCATCAAGTATTCACACATTTCACAATTTCCTCAAGTATCAATTATTCCACAAAAATCCATCAAGTGTCTATCACATTTCAATATTTCTCTTTCTCACGTCAGACTTCCACTGACCCATCACACATAGACACTTGACACTACTTCCGGAAGACTCGTGCATTGACTAGACTCAGAGATCTGCACCTGTCATACTACATTGCTGTAAAGTTCCCACAGCTATGCGCATAAACATAATCTCAATCTCAATCTCATCACTCTCCTAGTATGACAGGGTTAATCCATACAACAGGTCAAGTAGTTATCTTTCAAACCACTTACTCATACATATGAACCTCCATCGACTCTCAACGCCTGAATAACTTCATCTATATGATTTCATTATATCAGGAGAGTCAGGATATCTCATTATAGAAATCACCGATCAATGCACATTCTACACAATCTTACACGGTATTTTCTTTCCTGAAAATACTATGCCTTGATCCCACATTCACAACATTCAACACATCATATAACACTTAAATGAACGATTCCAATCACAACAACAATCATTCCAAGGTTCAGATTTTCGAATATCACATGCATTTCACATTTCAATCTCAAACAGTTTCAAACGACACTAAAACGGGGGAGTTCGAAATCAACATTAAAACCGGCGATCACGTCGCCCTACACATAAAAACAGAGCATCGTGGAATAGAATATGAAACCGACGACCACGTCCCCCTCACTTCAGGACCTACTCGCCTAAAGTTTTTATAAACGAAAATGCTAGCTTCCCTTACCTGGACTTGCGCAAAAACACTTAGAGCTCCAAAATCCACCGAAGCTTAAAGATGTCCTAACCTGCACCATGGAGCCTTTATCACAAAACTGACTATACTACTCATTTTCTACGCTAACAGAGACGATTTCTGGAGCTAAGGGAGTCGCCGGCAACGCCTATGCAGAGGCAACCCTCTCAAGCTCAGATTCGACTAAAAAAAACAGAGTAAAACGACTTACTCTGTTCTAGCGTCCTGACAGGAGAACTTGCAGAGACTTCCCAGAAGGACAATGGCAGTCGTCGATCGTAGCACTGGTACGTGAGGATAGCTGCGTCTTCGAGTGGAGGAGAAAGGAGAAAGGGGAACTAAATGAGCTGATTCCCTCAGCTCTTAAGGTCGAACGACTCTTTAGCCTTTACTGCCATTACCCACTCTCTGAGCAACCTTGCGTGTGGGTTTCCTTTAACAGTATGGCCACGTGGGTCTCTGCGCACACCAACTCTGGGTCACTTTCCCTACCAACTCTCTGGAGCCACTGTTCTGAAACACCTATTTCCGTCTACGTGTCGCGCATGCAGAACGCTTATGCTGGGAGCCTGGGTCCTACCTTATCTGTGTGAAACACGACATCGCTTGATGACCATCCACCAACGACTGATGTGCCTCTCATTCCGGCGATGACTGATGTGCCTCTCATCCCGGCGATGATTGATGTGCCTCTCATCCCGACGATGACTGATGTCCTTCTTATCCCGGCGATGACTGGTTCCTCTTCCTGACGGACGACTGATTTCTCATCCTGGCAGACAACCGATGTCTCACCCTGGAAGACCACCGATGTCTCACCCTGGCAGACAACCGATGTCTCATCCTGGCAGACCACTGATGTCTCACCCTGGCAGACCACCGATGTGTCTCCCATCCTGGTTGATGACCGATGTTCCTCTCATCCTGTTGGCGATCTCTTATCGCCCTTGTGTGTGACGAGAACACATCGCCTTACTCTGGTCACCGATGTCACATCGTCACACCTTGCTGAAGGTTCATCCTCCCATTCCTCTAAGTCTGGGGTATCATGGCTCACACTACTCATGGTGGCAGATATGCCACCTATCTTCTATATCACCCATCTTCTGTATTTAGACCACATACTAAGTGCTTACCAAGTCTTCTCGAATACTCGGCGATGTGCTCTTTTCGGTGATCATGCGCAAAATAGGCGATTTCTGATTTCATACGGGTGAAGTCGGAGGCCGCCGCCTTCTTCAACAAACGGCGATCTCGTCGACTTCTAAGCTACACCTTCCTTTCTCTTACCCTTCCTACTTCACGTGCCCCCTCCCTTCAAGCACGCCCACGTGATTACCTTACGATAAAGTCATCGCACCTGACTACTTGGTTGGTACAATGGTCAACCGATCGCCCTCTACCAGCTGATCCCAGACCTTGGACGACGTCCGAGGTCTGACCACTATGATATTTTTTATTTTTATGTCCGTTTTATTTTAAATAATAACATACTCAGAAATTATTTAAAATCTATCACTTCTATTCCAATTAATTTATAGGTCGTTACAAGATTCCTAGAGGAGTATTTTCCTGATAGTGTCAAATATGCAAAAGAAATTGAATTCATGCAGCTAGAACAAGGAAATCTTTTCAGTCACTGAATATGCTACTAGGTTCAAACACCTAACTACCATGACTGAGGCTTGGAGATGTAGAAAATTTGAGTTTGGATTGAAGAAAGAACTTAAAGAATTGGTGATTCTTATGTCCATTAAAGAATTCCCTACTTTGGTGGAGAAATCAAAGGTGGTGGAATGGAGAAGAGTTTGCACTGAGAATGAAAGATTTTGGTGAGGAATTGGAGTAGTTTTGGTGCTAGGAAGTAGAAAGAGGTTTGGTCAACTTTCTAGGAATTACTAGGCCTTATAGGCTCTCTAGCAAAAGGAGAATTGGGAGAGAATGAATCTCAAATTCAAAGTTCTTCATTCAATATTTGCAAATCTAAATACATGAGAGTATTTTGGAGTATTTATAGATGAAGGTAGCTTGTTCCTTAAGCTACCATAACTCTAATTAAGTAAACTTAATTGTGGTGAGTGTGGTGGCTTAAGGAGGTCGTGTGCACTCTTCTAAGGTACTTTAGAAGCCTTTACTTGTGTGACAAGTTAGGTTTCTAGAGTATTTTTGTTTCGTCTATAAAATACTCTAAGGAAATTTAAAATACAAAATTCTATCCATGTTTATTCTATTATTGATACAGACAATTCATCTGTCTTTTATTTTTATGTTTGGTGGCTTGGATGGTCTTGCATCAGTTTTGCTCCAAGAAAACTCAAAGATCTTTCAAAGACTAGCTCTTTCAAAAAAATCTTTCTCACTAAAGTTCTCACAAATGTAAAAGTGTAACTGGTATGAGTAACCTTTTTCTGAAATAATGCAGACCCTTTTATAGAGGTTTAAAAGAAACGATTTTTAAACAAAGGGTGCAATTAAGTAAAATCAAAACAATATGTTGATTTCACTTAAAAAAAAATGTAATATGCATGAAAACTGAATTTTCTCAAATAGAATGTACTCAAACTGAAAACATTTCTTATGTTACATACTAAAACATGGTTTTCAATATATAAAACATATTACATAAAAAATCTAAAACTCTTTAGTATTTTCAATCAATTGATTTAAAAGATAACAGATTGAAAAGCTGTAACTTTCTAGAAAAAAAATTAAAACCAATTGAAAACCTTTTTAACCAGTTGAAAAACTATTTGTTCTTCGATTCATCATCATTCTAAAGGAAAGAGATAAATCAATACATACAAAATAAAAAATAAACTAGCTAGACACATAAGGCAACAAGTCTTCATCATGACTTCATCAAACATCAAAGTTGGATCCTTGAGAAGTCCAACAAGATGGTGTGATGGTGTCCGTGTCCTGCGGTGCATCTAAGTAGTGCAAAAAGTGGAATGCAACTTGGGGATCACGTCACGACTGGGTGTGATTGGAAACACTGGGCTACTACAAGCACACAAGGCTTCAGTGGTATGCAGAATTTGCAGGTTAACGTGAAGGCAAGACAAGCATGGGTGGAGTTTGATTCGGTGCTGCGTGACGTGAAGATTGGCCATTCAACGTCATCTGGAACGTGCAAGTGGAGAGTGTGCAGGTGTTATGCAAAGGTACAGTTCTGTTGTGGCGTGGAGCATTGTACGTGTATCATGTGCAACTTTTAACTACAAGGCTAAGAAAAAGAAAAAGACTTTACAATCTCTTTAGTAAGTCACGATCTTCGTCTATTTTCTTAGCCGAAAGTTTTGAGGCCAGATGGTTTTCATCATTTCCTCCCTTTTGAAAAGAATCTATCCTCATATCTGAATGATGCTCAATGACAATAGCCTTTGTTTATTTGTTATTTTCCTCTTGGATCAAATGTCAATCTATAATAGACATCAAACAAATATGAGATAATTTTCTTTATTAAAAGAAAATTAAAACAAAAGAAAACATAACAGAAGTAAGGCCTTTTATTTTTATAAATTTTTTGAAAAAAAAAACATAGGACCTCTTTCAAAAACATTTTTGTTCACTTTGTGTTGTTTATTGCCCAAGCTAGGCAACAACATCACAACGTGTTGTTTTGAGATTTTTATGAAGAAGAATGAGCATTATATAATTGAAAAGAATAGTTCAAAGTATTGCAATCCTCCTTTAAGGATTCTTTCTCAGCTATGCTTGTAGGGGTGTCATAAAATATTCTTTGTTGGTTTCCTCTTCTTCTTCCTCTTCAATCAAACACTCATATGTATTTTATATGGAGGAATAATTTATATCTATATATGGTTCAGCTATAGAAACAAATTTTTCTTCAAGCACCTCCTCACAAGGTTTTGTAATTGAAGGGAAAATGTTATCAATATCTGGCTCAGCTTCAGAAAAAGACTTTTCTATTTTTATTCCCTTTCATTCTCTTGTGACCCTTCATACCTGGATTTGGAGGGGTAGCCCTCCCTCCTAAACTCTCTCCTGGAATATGATGTATTAAGATAGTCATCTCTAGAGGTAGTCCTTCTTGTAATTTGTTGTTCTATCCTAACATATTGTTAAACTATTTCATTCAAATCTTTAAAGTAATTAAAGGGAAAAAGTTCAACCCTATCCCAGATTTCAAGGGTTAGACCACTTTTGAACTATCAATGATTTTTCTAGGCTCTTCTCTTATTTCTACCCTCAACATAAGTAACTCCATTTTCTATCTGTATTTTTCTACAATTCTATCTCTTTGTTGAAGTCTGTGGAGCTGATACAAAAAATCTCTCTCAGATTGCTCATCAAAGTTGGGATGTCTTCTATGCCTTTCTTCCTCACGCCCTTTTCCCATGTTTTGATTAAGAACTAATTTTCTAAACATTTCTCTCAACTTATCCATTTTTTTATCTGTATTTTCTCTATGTTTTTCTAATTTTGTTCTCAATAACCTAGCCTCTTCTTTCCACCCATAGTCATCTTTTGTGTTTTTATTACTACCTTGAATACTAGATGCATGATTATGATCACTCATTTTGAAATTAGAAAGAAATGCTTTTCACACAAAAATTTCAATTCCAAATGAGTGATAAAATATTTTCCTCTCTCCTCTCATAGGCATCTTCTTGTTCCTTATTACTTCCTCGTACACTTGATGCATGTAAACGATCGCTCATTTTGAAAGAAAAAATAAATGATTTTTCACAATTTTTTTTAATTTCAAATGAGTGATAAAATATTTTCACAAATAGGTTTTAGAGTTGGTGAAGTTTCAATCAAAGTCAACAAGTCAAACTATCTCCAAGTTCACTCCCAGGAAAGAGAGGTGAGTCACTAGGACTGTTTAAATACCAAGTCTTCCCTAAGCTAAAACTTACCTAAGATAGTCTGAACAAAGTTTTTCCTCAAAAGAAACTTCAAAACAATTTTTTCCTAAATGTGATGTATGCAAGACGTCCTAGTGATCAAAGTAAGATCAACTAGAAATGGAGAGCAATCACCTAGGTATCACGGAGACTTAGAAAAAAATAAAGGAAAGTAAGAAATTAAACAAGAAGGAATTAAAGGAAAAGAAAATAAAGAAGGAAAGACGGAAAAGTAAACTAGACGTACCCTAGGTGAGGCTCATTGGTACCTATGGACCTTTACGACACACTCACTGTCTACACGCATTATTAAGTATCAAAGAATTACAAGAGAATTAATATAAAAAACAAAATTAAAAAAAAATTCTCTCGGTATTTGCACTCCTCTCTTCACTCTAGTGTTTAGCTCTTACTTTTGAACTTGTACTTGTTGATTCTCTCAAGAATGGTCATCCTTAGCTTGACTTTTTCTTCTTCAATATGCTACCTAGCATTGTTAGTCAACCTTTCCAAAGATGATACTAAGAAATAGTTTCCATCTCAAAAGGTCAATAATACTCAAAAGAGTTCTGATATTTTGACAACCGTGCTCCACTCTACAACCACAATAAATATTAATATTTGCTACATAAAAAAATATAAAAAAAAACCTCTTAATGAAAATACACGCAAAATACAAAAAGTTAGAATTTTTTTCAAAATTAATAAAATTATAAATCTCTATAAATGATTAAAATATTAATATTTATTGAGTTTTAAGGTGGATCACGGTCGTTAAATAAACATTTTCGTACACAAAATGAAGAAAGCTCAAAATAAAGAAAGCTAAACTCAAGAGATTTAGAATTTTTAAAAAACACAAAGATTATCCAAAAATTATGACAAGCAAAAAATTAAAAACTATCAAGAAATTAAGCACTCATAGGAAGCACCGAAAAAATTGGTCCTAGAATTGGATTACAAAAATTAAAAACAAAGATTTTTTTTTTTCAATGGTGCATAAGACCAAAAACTACTGGCCCAAATGTTTTTTTTACTGCAGCCACAAAATTGATTTTCTTATGTGCAGCATTGATTCTTTTCACTTCTCGCTGTCCCATAAATTTCTTCAATTTGTTTGATTCAAGCTTGCTGGACTCACAAATCATTGGCTTGGCCCAAATGTAACAAAAATGAAACAAAATGCATGGACCCACCAAATGAGTCAAAGCAATGTCAACACTATACCACTTACTGTTTCCATGTACTCATTCCAATTTCTAGCGGATCCCCACCATTTTTACTCAAAACAGGGAATTTTGGCATTGTTCTTTCTCACACCATGTTGGTTTCGTTAGGTGGCCTAGAATTTACTTTTTAAAAGTTAGAAGCAAACCACACTCACGTTTCCAACTCACCAACACAACAAAAGAAATTCAAATCAATTTCACCAACAGGGTCCCACAAAGTAGTTTCCTTTCCTCTGGTCAATTCTGCTGTTTAGTGCAAAGTTTGTTCCAATTTTCATATTTCAACTCATCACCAGCTGGTCCACATGAATTTTCAATTTACTATTTGAATTGATTTTTACAAACTCACGATATCAATTGCTAGAAACGACACAAACAATTAAACGAATTTCTCTCTCTCGTTAATCTCACATATAACACGTGTAGATTTGTTCCAGCCAAAACACCTTTCCAAATAAAAAAATACTGCACCATGCATGAATCAATTTCAATTCAATTAGCCAAATTAACTTCCCTGACACGGTCCCATGAAAATTCTAGTTCTGCAGAACTCAATTCGCTTACTGCAATTTACTTCCAAATCACCAAAATTGCAATAAGAATAAGCTACAACAAGTCTGCACCAGCATAAAACAACACCAAATTTCACTAATCTGCACCAAAATAGTTTAACAGAAGCCAACAACAAAGTTTAAAATTATAAACAATTAAATGCATTCACTCGCGTGTATTACTCAGCTATTTAGTAAAGGATAGAAAAAAAACTTTAATTCGCTCAAGGAAGATTTGAATTCTAAAAGATCTACACTTGGTAGCAATACTTCAAGTTAAAGAGGTCAAAGCTCTTATAATTGGCTCACCAAAGAACCCCCAACAAAACTAAAGAAAAATTTGAAGACAAACAAGAAAAGATAAATGAAGGAAAGCTAAACCAAATTAGAATTTAGAGGATGAGAAAACTTTTAACAAGACAAACAAGAAAAGCACTTATGAAGACTCAGAAATTTAAACATTTAACTATGAAGTTTTTAATTTTCTAGGAAAGTGTAAAAGTAAGAAGGATTAAGTTCCACAAATGTGAAAATAATTTGCCATATAAAAACAATCCGCTTAATTATTTAATCTTGAAAAGTGAATTGCATTCAAATTGTTTTTGTATTTGTTTTTATGGATTTGAAATGTTCACATTCTTGACATGCTTATTTTTACTTCACTTTCAAATTTTCACAAAGAGAAAGGGGTTCAATTCATATGATCACTTGAATTCTTTGTTTGGAACTAAATCAACTACCACTTAAACAATTTATAGTTGCTTTTAGGTCTTCACAATGAAAAGAAAAATAAGTAGAAAGGAATTAAAGAATCCTAGAACACTAACAACATAAGACTCAAGCAAAATAGGAAAGGGAAAAAAATTGACAAAAAATAATTCAAAATCAGAATTTAAATTGCTTATTGAATAAAAAAGGCGGAATTGTAAATGACAAGAATTTAAAGGTGGAATTGAAATTTCTAGAAGATAAAAGCAATAATTGAAATGTGTTGAAATTTAAAGGCAGAAATCAACTAAAAAAATAATTAAGCACAAGATAACCATGCTCTGAATTCCACATGATGTGAGTTGATTTTAGGATTGCACATTTTATGGGTTACTCTTTTGTTTATGAGTTTTTAGATTAGCAATTATGGTGAGAAACCCAAAGCAGATTCTCATTGGACATGAACTTAACCAAGTGGTTAAGTAAGTGTGAAGGTTCACTTTTAGTGGGCAAAGAGAAAACACAAATATGGTGATTAGTGCGGAAATAAAGGATATGAAAAAGAAGCATAAGATGATGAAGAAAGACAAACATAAATGAATAGGAGTATGGAAGAATGGCGTAAGGAAAAGGAAAGAAAAACAAAAACCTGAAGAGATTAACAAATGCTTATGGAATAAGGAATCATGCCACCTGGAGGGGGAGGAGACTCCCAGATGAGTGGTGAAGAGCTGCCACTTGAAGTGCACCAACACCCTATTGAACAAAAGCTTTGATGCTTCCAAATCCAAGTGGGATGGATGAAGATGGTTGCTGCTAGTTGTGTGTGTGTGTCTTGTGTAGTTTGAATTTGTTAATCCACTTAAAGTTATGATCCAAGGTTGCTTGATTCAAGTTCTTTTGAAGAAGAGATGTTTTCTAAAGAAAGTGGAAAATCAACCAATTATTTTACACTTAGTGTTTTCGAAAAGAATTTGAAATTGGTTGACCTTGCTGTCAAGCCAATTCAACCAATTGTTTCGTGTTTTCAATCGGTTGATTTTTTGAAAACCTTAACAGAATTCTGTTAAGTTGGTTTAATCTGATTTCAATGATTTAAACTGATTTTGGTTCTCACATTTATATATTTTAACAACTGTTTGGAGTATAAATAAGTGGTTATATGCTCCTGGTTGTTATTCACTCAAGAGAACACTTTCAAATCAAGATTTTCCAAGATTGCTTCAAGATTTGGATTCCTTCTAAGACTGGAATAGGATTGGGTTGTATTCATATTTTCTTTTGATATGAGATTGTGTTTAGGTGTACTCATTCCTTTCTCTCTTGATTACTGTATTTTTGTAAAGACTGGTGGTGTGCAAATTTAGAGGAAGTTCTGAAATCTGTGGAGTGTTTGCCAAAGGAGGTGTGTGTTCATGAAGGGATCAAGATCACCTCTTTGGTGGGTTGTGTGTAATCAAGGTTTTTGATTTCATAGTTAATACTCAGTGGTGAGCTGAGGACTAGATGTAGCTCTTGGTTAAAGAGTGAAGCAGTATAAATTTAATGTGTGAATCTTTCTATCCCTTTTCTCATTTAAATCTGTTTTGCTTTTGTTTTTATAACTATTGGTAAAAATAATCGATTGTTTTCCAAAAACAACCGGTTGATTTTCTGGAATCATATTCAAACATATTTGCTTTTTGGCTGAATTGATTTCCTCTTTATTAATTTCTCATTGGCTTTCAATCTACCTTCCACATTTGTGAAAATCTTTCATAAACAATTCACCCCCCTCTTGTTTAAGGCCTATAATTCTAGCAATTGGTATCAGAGCTAAGTTCTTGAAAGTCATTCAAGTTTTCGATCATAAAATCTTTTTTCATGGCTGAAAAACTACCCTTTGGGGAGGGTGCTTCAATTAACAGGTCACCTCTGTTTTGTGGTTTGATTATCAGTTTTGGAAGGTTAGAATGAAGATCTTTGTGGAATCAATTCATAGAGGTATTTGGGAAGCTATTGAAAATGGTCCTTTTATTCCTAAAGTTGAAAAAGATAATGTTTTGACTAAAAAACCTTGGTCCCAATGGACTGAGAGTGAAAGTAAAAAGGCATAATTTGATAGCATTGCTAAAAATATTATCACATCTGCCTTAAATTCTGATGAGTTTTTCAGGGTATCACAATGTGCTTCTGCAAAAGAAATGTGACATATTCTTGAAGTTACTCATGAAGAAACCAATGATGTGAAGAGAGCAAGAAAGCATGCCCTAATCCAGGAATATGAGATATTTAGAATACAGAAAGGGGAGACAATTGCTAATGTACAAAAGAGGTTCACTCATATTGTCAACCATCTCATAAGTCTTGGAAAGATGTTTGAAAAAGAGGAACTCAACATCAAGATCCTCAATTGCCTGGACAGATCTTGGTAGCCCAAGGTCACAGCCATCTCTGAATCTAAAGATTTAACATCGTTGACAATAGCCTCACTGTTTGGAAAGCTTAGAGAACATGAATTGGAGATGAATAGGCTAAATGATCAAGAGCATGAAGAGAAACATGTGAGAAATATTGCTTTGAAGGCTGTTAGACATAAAAATTGCCAAGAATCAAGTGAGGACATTGATGGAGAAACTTTTAGTTTGCTGATCAGAAAATTCAACAAATTCTTGAAGAAAAACAACAACAAGAATGAATCCTCCAACAGGTATAACAACAAGAAACTCAATGATTTTAATACTAACAAATATACCTGCTTTGGATGTGGTGAACAGGGTCATATAAAAGCTAATTGCCCCAACAAAGAAAGCAAAGAGAAAGGGTCAAGCAAGAAATTTGAGAAGAAGGGAAAAGCCAAAAAAGCCTACATTGCTTGGGAAGACAATGATGTTTCTTCATCAAGCTCATCATCAAGTAAAGGTGAAGAGAAAATCTATGCCTAATGGCAAAGGGAGAATTTGACTCAAGCAGTGTAAGTTCCAGCACCTCAATCAATTTTAAAAATTACAGCCAGCTTCTTGATGCATTTAAAGAAACTCATGAAGAAGCTAATAGGCTGGACCTTTTGAACAACCAATTGAAAGGCTTGAATAAGGTGCAAGAAAATGGAGTCAAAGCATTGGAAGAAGAGCTGAATAATTCGAAAAGTGATTTTGAAAATCTAGAACTGATTTACCAAAACTCTTCTTGCAAATGTGACTTAAGTTTTTGTGAAAATTGTGAATCTCTTCAAGAGAAGGTTCACTATCTTGTAAAAACTATGGATAAGCTTTCTAAAGGCAAATCAAACTTTGAAACTGTTCTTTCCTATAAAAAATGTGTCTTTGGTAAAGTTGGTTTGGGTTTTAATCCACAGAGCAAGAAAGTGGTGTTTCACAGCCTTTTTCAAATTTCTTTGAAAAACAACCGATTGAAAAGTCGAAACAACCGGTTGTTTCATGCTTTTACAACATAAAAAAGGGCCACTCTATCAAATTCTGCAGAGTTAGTAAATTTTCTGTTCCCAAGGGTGTTTTAAGATGGGTTCCTAAGAATCGTAAGGCTTCAAATGATCAAATTCATGCCAATGGACCCAAATTTGTTAGGGGACCAAACCTTGCTACTTGATCTTGTCTCTTGCAGGACTCATTGATGGAAAATCAGCATATGTAGTACCTGGACAGTGACTGTTCCAAGCACATGACAGGGGATAAATTAAAGTTTGTCAATCTTATTCTCAAGCAAGAAGGTCATGTGACTTATGGAGACAACAACAAAGGGAAGATTCTTGGGAGAGGCACCATTGGTGGCAAGAACAACTTCTTGGTTCATGATGTGCTATTTGTGGAAGAGCTCAAGCATAGTCTCCTTAGCATTAGCCAACTATGTGATAAAAGTTACCAAGTAACCTTCAAGCCCAACACTTGTGAGATACGACTACCTAATCCACAAGAAGTATTGTTGATTGGTAAAAGGATCAACAATGTTTATCTTCTTGATATCTCACATTCTGCATCTATTGGCTGCCTTCTAACCAAACATGAGGAATCATGGTTATGACATAGAAGGATAGCACACATTCACATGCATCATCTAAATAAGTTTATCTCTAAAGATCTTGTGGTAGGTTTACCCAAACTCGAGTTTGAGAAAGACCACATATGTGAAGCATGTCAAAAGAGGAAACAAATTAAACACTAATATAGTTTCTACTTCTAAACCCTTTGAACTGCTGGACATGGATTTATTTGGTCCTTCAAGAACCATGAGTCTTGGTGGGAACTACTATGCTCTTGTTACTATTGATGATTTCTCTAGGTTCACATGGACGTTGTTCTTGAAATCCAAGAGTGGTTCATTTTCTGCATTCAAAAAGCTTGCCAAAAGATTGCAAAACATGAGTTGCAACAACATTTGTGCCATTCGTACTGATCATGGAGGGGAATTCCAAAATGAAAAATTCATCACCTTTTGTGAAAAATTTGGAATCTTTCATAATTTTTCTGCTCCTAGAACTCCTCAACAGAATGGGGTTGTAGAAAGGAAGAACATGTCTATTGAGAAACTTGCTTTGAGTGAATCCTCTTTGCCAAAATACTTTTGGGCAGATGTTGTTAGCATAACTTGCTATGTGATGAACAGGGTCCTCATTAGACCAATCTTGAAGAAGATTCCGTATGAAGTGTTTAATGGAAGAAAACCCAACATTGGTCATCTAAAAGTGTTTGGATGCAAGTGCTACATTTTAAATAATGGAAAAGAAAACCTTGGCAAGTTTGATGAGAAAGTGCATTGTGGTATCTTTGTTGGTTCTTCTTCAACTAGCCATGCTTATAGGGTGTACAATAAAAGGATTATGACTGTAGAAGAGTTCGTTCATGTTGTATTTGATGAGTCTAACCATGCAGAACAGGAATCTATGAAGAATTATGCAGAAGAAGATGAGCAGAACATCATTATGAAGAAATTGGAAACCTGCCCAGAAAAACAACCGATTGATTATCTGAAACAACCGGTTGAAATTCTGCAACGGAATGAGTTACCTAAAGAATGGAGGATTCCTAAAGGTCTTTCTGTGGACAACATCATTGGGCAGATTTAGATGGGAGTATGTACTCAAAGAACTGTCTCAAATTACTGCAAACACATGGCTTTTGTCTCTCAAATTGAGCCTAAGTCCATTGGTGAAGCACTTAAAGATGAAAATTGGGTTGTTGCCATGCATGAGGAGCTGAATCAATTCACCAAAAATGATGTATGGTCCTCTTGTTCCTAAAATAGATCAAATGAATATCATTAGAACCAAGTGGGTGTTCAGAAATAAGATAGATGAATTAGGTTTGATAACAAGGAACAAAGCAAGGTTGGTTGCTAAAGGATATAATCATGAGGAAGGCATGGACTATGGTGAAACCTTTGCACCAGTGGCTAGATTGGAAGCTGTGAGATTTCTACTTGCATTTGCTTGCATGAGTGGCTTCAAACTACTTCAGATGGATGTGAAGAGTGCATTTCTAAATGGATTTATCAATGAGGAGGTCTATGTCTCACAGCCACCCAATTTTGAAGATCATCAACATCCCAAGCATGTATACAAGCTGAAAAAGGCCTTGTATGGACTTAAGCAAGCCCCAAGGCAGTGATATGAGAGGCTAAGTAATTTCCTCTTGTCTCATGGCTATGAGAGAGGCAAAATTAATAAGACTCTCTTTATTAAAAAGTCAAATTATGCCATTATCTTGGTCCAAATTTATGTTGGTGATATCATATTTGGGGCTACTGATGATTGCCTATGTGAAAAATTTGTGGCAGCTATGTAGTGGGAATTTGAAATGTCTATGATGGAAGAACTTTCTTTCTTTCTAGGACTGCAGGTCAAGCAATCCAAAGTTGGCATCTTCCTAAGCCAAACCAAGTCTTGCAAGGAAATTGCAAAGGGGCAACCACCCCAATGTCCACAAGTTGTTATATGGATGTTGACTTGGATGGAATAGCAGTAGATTAAAAAAAATTCAGAGGATTGATTGGTTCTTTGCTCTATTCCATTGCTAGCAGGCCAGACATCGTGTTTGTAGTTTGTCTTTGTGCTAGATTTCAAACCAATCCAAGAGAATATCACTTCAAAGCTGCAAAACAAATTCTGAAATATCTCAAGGGCACAACCACTGTTGGTTTATGGTATCCTTCTCACTCTCTTATACATTTGGTTGGCTACTCTGATTCTGATTTTGCAGGGTGTAAGCTTGATGTGAGTTGATTTTATGATTTAGCATTTTATGGTGACACTTTGTTTAGGATTGGATTTTAAGATGATTAAGGTGAGAACCTAAGGAAAATCCTTACTGGACATTAACTTAACAAGTGTTAAATAGATGTGAAGGTTCATTTCCATAAGGCCCAAGGAAAAATACAATTATAGGTGAAGATGATGACAATATATGGTGCGAAATTAAGCAAAGGAAACAGCCACAAAAGCAAATGGCCGAATAGGAAAAGGAAGCTAAAACAAGCACATATTTTTGAAATAAATGGAATGACAATGAAAGGAAAAGATGAAGGAATAAGGAAGCTTATGAGAATGGATTTTGAGAGATAGACACGCCACTTGAAGGATGAATTTACTCCAAGGTAAGTGTTGGAAGCCGCCACTTGAGATCTCTCAATTCTCACAAGATAAGACTAAGACTAAGACTAAGAGTACAAGACTCACTAGTTTCTCACAAAATTTGTGTATAGTAACTTTACTTTTCATTCAACATGTAAAATACACTAGGTAGGCCTCCTATTTATAGGTGAAGGAGCCTTGGAGAACAAGCTAAAGGGGTAGGATGGGAAAAGGGAAAAAATGGGTAGCCTTCGGGTTTGACTAAGTTAATTCCGCATCCTAGGCTTATCCTTCTAGAAACTGGGTCAAAATGCCTTCAAATGGGCTAGGAACAAGCTAAAATGATACCCACACCCCCTATTATACTAAAGGTACCTTATTCTAGCCTATATGTGCTATTTGGACCCCCAAAATGAGCCCAATTATTTACAACATATTCCACTCATTAAGAAGACTAGTAGAAAGAACTTTAAATGCTCTGGTCTTCGTCCAATTCTCCCTCTGGTGAGGTCTCTACTTTGTGATGACTTCTCTTTATGTACTTTAGCATCCTTGGTCATCATCTTGTGGGCTTGGTTTGCATCAAAGTTGGATAGAAAAAGCACAAGTGGAACTTGTCATCTTCTTAGCTTAAGTCTCATATCTTGGCATAGCAAGAAGCAAGCTTGTGTGGTCTTTCAACTACAAAGGCTGAATATATAGCTACTGGAAGCTGTTGTGCACAGATTCTCTAGATTAAACAACAACTAGAAGACTTTGGGTTGGAAGTTAGAAAGGTGCCTTTGCTTTGTGACAACACAAGTGCTATTAATCTCACCAAATATCAGATTCAACATTCAAGAACAAAGCACATTGAGATTCGTCACCACTTTATAAGGGATCATGTGAGCAATGGAGATTGTGAAGTGTAGTTCATTGAAACAAAAAAGCAACTTGTAGATATTTTCACCAAGCCCTATCCAAAAGTCAGGTTTTTCTTCTTAAGAAATGAGTTTGGTATTCTTGATTCTCAAACTCTTTCTTAAAATTTGTTTCTATCCTTTCTTCCATTCTATTTGTGAAGACAAATAGAGGGAGAATTATTTTGGTTTGTATGCTGCTAAACATCTGTTTTAATTATGGGATTATCTGATTTAAAATGTTGTTGCAAAAAAACTTTGTTTGTGCACCTATCTTTGTTGGTTTTTCACACTGATTTTATATTTTATCTTCAGAATAATATCACAACAAATAAAATATCTCTTTATCTTTATATTCAAAATAATATCACAACAAATAAAATATCTCTTTATATTTTATCTTCAGAATAATATCACAACAGATAAAATATTTTTTTATATTTTATCTTCAGAATAATATCACAACAGATAAAATATAATATTACAACAGATAAAATATAATATCACAAGAAATAAAATATAATATCACAATAGATAAAATATAATATCACAATAGATAAAATATCCTTTTATCTTTTATCTTCAAAATAATATCATAATAACAATTATATATTTTATCTTAATTACCTTTCTTGGGCTGACCAACATCTAGGCCAAACTCGTGACCCACCCTTTAGATCTAATAGCCGAGAACCAAGCACTCGAGCAATCATGTCCAGTACACAAGCCCCTTATCTTACTTGCGACTAGGTAATCATTTACTCACGGGGTGCCCATACTTGAGTGGTCATACTGACACCGAGTTAGGTTGACTTACCTGTGCTTAAGCAAATCAACAAACAAATCAATCTCTCAGGCGCCTATACTCGTACTTATACCGAGCTAGGTTGACTTACCTGTGCTTAAGCAAATCAACAAATCTAAATGCATCATCTTCCAAGAAAAAATTTATCACACATTGTTCAAAAAGAAAGCATTAAGCAAGAATATCCTAGCTGAAATACAACTTGAGGTTTGCCACGCTCCACTCTCAAGGAATGGCTTCCTCCCCTAGGATCTCTAGTCTATACGCTCCATTCCTAAGCTCCTTGACTACGCGATTGCATAAGTCTTCCCTCGATTCTTCAGACTACTCTCGTAGCACTTTCTGGGCGCCTTCTGATCGGCCTTTATGATGATTACTCCTTCTTCCTCTGAAGGCAGCCTCGTCCTCATATGAGCTATGGAGGCTATTGCTCCCAACCTGTTCAAAGAGGGTCTACTTGAAAGCAAATTGTAAGCAAAAGGCACGTTAACAACAATATACCTGATGGTGATGGCCCTGGCCATGTTTTCTTCTACGAAGGTTGTCCTTAGCTTAACAACATAACCTCGTACTTCTAACCACTGGTGCAGAAAGGCAAAACCATTGCAGCTATTTTGTATTTATAACAGCGGCTATAAAGTCGCATTTGATCTGTACATAGTCTTAAATTGAAGAGATACGAATGCGACTATATAGCCACATTTGTAAGTCCCATTTATAAATGAGGCTATAGTAAATAGCCACATTCTTATTTAAATTTTTTTAAAGAAATTAAAACCCTAAATCCTAAACCTAAACTTAAACATTAAAAAAAATAAAAATTTAAAACACCACCAACCTTGTACGTGAAAGGTAGCAACGACGGCGACAGCAGAGGCAGCAGTAGCGGATGCGACACCAGTAGCAGACACAGTAGCGGAGATAGCAACGACAGTGGCAGCGAACACGACAGTAGTGACGGATCAAAGTAAAAACCCACACAAGCAGCAATGAAGCATGCAATAAACCAAACAAAGCAAGAGAAACGAAAAAATTTATAAACCATTGGTGAAGAAGAAAGAGAGCTCCAATGAACCTACCTATAGTGGCACGGGAAGACAATGAAGCTCGCAGAAAAAGAGAGGAACACCAGAGTAGAAACGGAGAGAAAACGCGAAGCGCCAAGAAGAGAAAGAAAGTATGAAAGTGTAAGTGGTGCGCTTCAAAATTAGGGTAAAAAATTATTTATGAATGTGGCTATTTGTAATAGCCGCATTCTTAAATCATGCACTTTGATTTAAGAATGCGGCTATAGGTAAAGCCGCATTCGTAAATCAAGCCGCATTCGTAAATAAAATTAATTTAAAAAATACCACCGTGTTTTGAATAACAACGTTTGACCTAAAAATGCATTAAATAAATAGTCGTTGTTTTTACATTTTGCACTAGTGACCTGATCTCCCACGAAGCTGACCAAACACCCATCGTATGGCCTCGACTAGTTAGCCTTGGCTTCTTCGTTTGCTGCTTGGAGGGCTCTCGTGGTTTCCATGATTTACTGCAAAGTGGGGGCCTCGCTCCTTTCAAATCCCAGTGGACCTTGCCTCGTGTTCCTCATTATGTTAGAAAACTCAACACAACTGTGGATGGGATTAGGTTTTATCAGTCCCCACGGTGGGCGCCAAATGTTCTTGCCGGTTGACTCTTTCGCTGGTTGACTTAGGCTGAACGCACCTCCTTTTGGATATGGGATCATGTCTCTATTTTCTTCTTCAAATGTGGCTCTATTATGGTATAGGGCACCCTACCTGTTGGCTACACTCCGACGATCAAGTCAGTGAGGGCTCATAAAGTAACAATTCTCAGTTTAGTGTGCAAAAATGACCTACCTTCATTTGGGGTCTTAGGCCCCTTTTATAACCGTACATGCAACAGTTCTCGCCTGAGAGAACTAAATCTTAACTAAAAATATACGAAGCACGTTAATCTTTTATCTCTAACAGAAAAACTACCTGTCACGGGCACTAATGATCTTCAGGTGCTAACCACAGTCCAACATTCTGTTTTAACTACACGTCCCTATCTTTTAGGGTTAACAGCAACCATCAACAGGCATTACTACGTAATTAACATGCAACAAATAACAAACATGCACACGTAACAAGTAACAAACACGCGTATATCATCATAACTACTTGCGCACATTTATCTATAAGCATATACAATGGATCCCTCTCAAATGGCAGCCCCATTATATCTTATGGGCTCTTTAACTAAACTGGGTCAAACTCGTAACCCTTATCCAGGGTCCAATAATCGAGTTGATCTAATCCCAAACCGAGAATCGAGCTACTACCAGCCCAAAACCAAGGGCCGAACTCCTGCCCAGTACAGTAACAATATTATTATTAATTATAAGAATGTTCAAATAAATATTTATTATAATAATTATATTAGTAATACCTATATTAGTAAAAAAACAATAAATTGTGACACCTTAAAAATATACATATTATTTTACAAAAGGAACTAAAAGAAAATAATGCTCTCAACTATGTTCTTAAAGTCCTTACTACACCTACACCTATATTTGCTCGTGTACATAGTACAATCATCACAATTCACACACAAACAATAAATGTAAGGGTAAGCTATTAAAATAAAACTTTGACATATGAAAATATAAGTAAAAAGAATCAATTAGAGTAATCGTTTATATATATAACTCTATATCATTTTTCCATCAATGATGATCATATAACACTCAATATCAATCACGACAACCCAACTTCAGAACAATATCATCATCAACAATCATATGGTCCGCACATGGACGTGTAGACCACACACATGAGCTTATACACCTCGGACATCGCGGTCTAGTGCCGAGTGTTCCCCATATCGTTGAAAAGAGGAGGCTTGAACTGGTTCACAAGGCTTCCTCCCAACTCTATCGACTGTTTCGAGATACTGGTGTCCAAGTTCAGGACACAGTTCGCTACCAGTCAACTGCATCATCCAACCTCCGTCGTGCTGGTCAACATTTTCTAGGAGAAGATAGAATCTTTGAGGCTATTCTTGGAGAGGTTTGGGAAGGTAGCACTGAACATCTGGAATCTAAGTCTGGACGTGGCCATGCATGACATGGTCACAAACCTATGACCAGGGTCGTTAGCCGATAGCTTGTGCATGGAGCCAGGCGCAAATCTGGATGAGCTTAAGCAGAGAGCTACTAAGTTCATGTAGCTGGAAGAGTTGAGGGAGTTCAAAAATTGGGCAAGGGTCAAGGCAGGCGGAGATAAAAGGAAGGAGAAGGAGCGTCAAAGTCGACCCAGTGCTAGTCAGGGAGGTAGGCACAGAATAACTGGGGCCCTCGGTTCACGAAGTATAGCCCTTTGAATGCTGATAGGGGAAGAGTTCTGAATGAGGCCTTGAGTGTCGATCTGATCCCACTGTCGAGGAGGGCTCCGAGCCCTAGGAACGCTGATTGTGCTCGTAGGTGTCAGTATCATAGGAACAGTGGGCACACCACTGAGGAGTGTCAGGCACTCAAGGATAAGATTGAGGAGCTTATCCAAGTCAGGCATCTCCGCTAGTTTGTGCAAGGGAGCCGAGGTTCAAAGCAGTCTCCAAGGAGGGAAGAGACTACAAGGTGGAGGAACTATACCCCTCGAAGGATGAGGGAGGATGATCTTTAGTTAGAGTATCGATCAAGGCATGAGGAGCCTTCGAGGAAGGAAGAAGGAGGAGGTGGCCGAGAGGTCATCAATACCATCGTCAGGGGCTTCACAAGGGGGTGGGGGATCCAACACGACAAGGAAGAAACACCCGAGGGTAGTGCAGCAAGTGAACACCATCTTGTTTCAACTGAGGATGCCACCCATTATATTCACTGACGAGGACTTTAAGGGTGTCGATCCTTCACAGGATGACCCCATGGTCATATCAGTCGACATAGACAACAACTTTACTATCAAGAAGATGTTAGTGGATTAGGGGAGTTCGGTAGACATCCTCTACTAGAAGATGTTTAAGTAAATGAGGATAGCGGACGAAGAGATGAAGTCGTATGATGACCAAGTGGTCAACTTTTTGGGTGAGTGAGTGAGCACCCGAGGCTACATCGACCTCTACACCATGTTTGGTAAGGGAAAGGCGAGCAAGACTATCAAAATACGGTATCTGGTGATAGATGCCAACACCTCCTATAACATCCTACTCGAGCGGCCGTCAATCAATAGATTAAGGGTGATCGTTTCTAACTTTCACCTAGCCATGAAGTTCCCATCAACCTCAGGAGACATTTTAACAGTACATGTAGACCAGAGGGTGCCACTGGAGTGTTATGTGGCAAGCCTGAGGGTTAATTCGACGAATCAGGATGACGGCTATGACCGATCTCCCAGGCAGAAATCCTCTAGAGGACGAAAGTTCCCTCGACGAGAAGCTCAACCAGAGCGCAGGGAGCACTCGGTCGCCCTAGTCGACCTCGACCCACAACTGAGCCGAGGCTCGAAGCCAAGGAGGATCTTCGTCGAGTACCTCTGTTGGACGAAGGTAACACGACCTACGTAGGGACAGCGATAGCGGCAACCGAGGCCGAACTAGTACACCAGCCATTGAAAAAGAACGTAAATCTCTTTGCCTGGACAACATCCGATATGTCGGGGGTGAGCTCGAATATCATCACACACAGGCTATCAGTTTACAAGGAGGAACGATTTGTAGCCTAAAAGAAGTGTAAGCTGGGGGAGGAGAAAAGATTACCAGCATGGGAAGAAGCTAAAAGCTCCTATGGGTCGGGTTTATACGAGAGGCCTGGTACACCACTTGGTTGGGTAATGTAGTCACGGTCACCAAGGCTAACGACAAATGGAGAATATGTGTAGACTACACAAATCTTAATAAGGCGTGTCCGAATGACTCGTATCCCCTTCCTAACATCGACCGGTTGGTGGATGGTGTAGCCGGACACAGAATCCTCAGTTTCTTAGACACATGTTCTGGCTACATCCAGATAAGCATGCATCCGAGGGACAAGGAGAAAACCACCTTAATGAAGGATGGTGCGAACTACTACTAGAAAGTAATGACGTTCGACCTGAAGAACGTTGGAGCAACCTACCAAAGGCTCATGGACAAGGTCTTTAAAGGACTGATTGGCTAGAATGTGGAGGTTTACGTGGATGACATAGTGGTGAAGTCAAACTCATGTGACTAACACATTAAGGACTTGGAGGAAGTCTCTGAGGCTTAGAGGAGGATGAACATGAGGCTCAACTCTGAGAGGTGTGCATTCAGTGTGGAGGGGGGCAAGTTATTTGGTTTTATGTTAACCCACTAGGGAATTGAGGCCAGTCCGAACAAATGTCAAACAATATTTGAGATGAGAAGCCCTCAGAAGGTGAAGGAGGTGCAACAATTTATTGGGCATCTTACCGCCCTCTTTAGATTCGTCCCTCGATTGGTCGAGCGGACACGGCCGATGGTGCAACTACTTTGGAAAATAGCAAAATTCAGCTGGGATGAGAAGTGTGAAAAAATCTTCCAACAGCTAAAGGAGTTCTTATCCTCACCAACAGTGATTCAAAAGTCGAGAGCTGACCAGCCAATAATTGTCTATTTGTTGGTCTCGGAGGAGGCGGTGAGTGCAGTATTTGTATAAGAGGTGGAGAAGCAAAAGCGTCCCATGTACTTTGTTAATTGAATGTTCCAGGCGACTAAGACGAGGTACCAGATGATAGAGAAGGTAACACTTGCCTTAGTCTTGATGGCTAGGTGGATGATATCGTACTTTCAAAATCACACCATCACAGTAAGAACGGATTACACGATCTTTAAAATTTTATCTATGCCAAATTTTGTAGGGCGAATGGTGGAGCTCTTGGAATTTGATATCAGATATGAGCCGAGAGGAGCAATAAAGTTCTAATGCTTAGCTGACTTCTCGGCCAAGCTAACCCCTCAACAAGACCTTTCAGCCGAATGGACTCTATAAGTTGATGGGTCATCTAACAAAATGGCGTGCGGTGCCGGTGTCTTCCTCGTGGGTTCGGGTGACCTCATTCTTGAGCAGACTCTTAAATTCGAGTTTAAGGCCACCAACAACCAGGCTGAGTGTGAGGCCATCCTAGCCGAACTAAACCTGGTGTACGACATGGGAGCTCGCAAAGTAACATGCAAAAGCGACTCCTAGTTAGTGGTCGGTTAGATAAAGGAGGAGTTCAAAGTGAAGGAGTCGTTATTGCAAAGATAGTACCATACGGTCTCCAACCTCATCGCTCAGTTTGAAAGGGTAACGGTGGAGCACCTCCGTAGAGAGGACAACATGAGGGCTGACGCGTTGTCTCAGCTAGTTACGACTAAGAAGAAGAGCCACCACAGATTTGTGGTGCAGATTTGTCTGAAAAGTACCAGTGTGGGAGAGGCAGAATGTTTGGCCATCACCAGGGATGATACTTGGATGACCCCGATCGTCAAATACCTGGAGCTCGGCCTATGCAAGCTAAAGGAAGAGAAGACGATAAGGCACTAGTGTGCAAGGTACACTATGATCGGTCAGGACCTTTACAGAAAAGGATGCTCCAGGTCGCTATTGAAATGCACCACTAAGGAGCAGGCAGAGTATGTTCTCTAAGAAATCCATGAAGGTGCATTTGGAAACCACTTGGGCGGGAGAACGATGGTCGCGAAGGTACTTAGAGTTGGCTACTATTAGCTGACCGTCCAGAGCGACTATGCAGATTATGTGAAGAAATGCACTAAGTGTCAAGAATTTGGTCTCTTATCCCATCTCAAGCCCGAAACACTCCACAGTATGGTGTCACCATGGCCATTCGCCATCTGGGGAATGGACAATATCGGTCCCTTCAGCCCGAGCAAAAGGAAACAAAATTTCTCTTGATCTGAGTTGACTACTTCACCAAGTGGATCGAGGCCAAGCCCCTCACCTCCATCTCGTCCAAGAACGTCCAAAACTTCATGTCAAGAAGTATTATATGTCGGTTCGGAGTCCCCCACACCATCATCACTGATAACGGTTGGCAATTCATTGACCGAGATCTCTAGTTCTTTTAAGAAGATCTAGGCATAAAATCAATAACAAACTCGGCCAAGGTAGCAAATAAGGTTATCCTTAATGAGTTGAAGAAAAAACTCAGTATGACGAAAGGGCGGTGGACCGAGGAGTTGATTGAAGTCTTATGGGCATAACGTTGCACGCCCCAAACTTCGTTACTAGAGACACCCTATAGCCTAACCTACGACATTGAGGTCATGATTTCGGTTGAACTAGGAGAGCCTTCCCATAGAAGACAACTCTTCGATTTGTCCCTGAATCAAGAGAGTCTGTCGGTCGGGCTCGACCTACTAAACGAACTCCGAGATAAGAGTAAGATTCACGAAGCCGCATACAAGCTCCGACCAGCTAGGCGATACAACACGAAGGTCCTACCGAGATTTTTTCAGAAGGGAGACCTCATCTGAAGGATATGAAGTGAAGCTAGGAAGATGGACGAAAAGTTCTCGTCCAATTGAGAAGACCCTTTTCGGATCCGAGATGTTGTAGCCGAGGGCATACCACCTAGAGTGGCTTTTGGGATAAATTGTACCGAGGACGTGGAATGCCACGTACCTCAAGTTTTATTACAGTTAAACATCAATAAAAGTTACACACTCTTTGCTCGCCCAACAATTTTTTCCCTAAGGAGGGTTTTCGGTCGGGAAGGCTTTAATGAAGCATTTTCCTTTCAAATACGTGTATTTAAATATACAATTTAAATTGACGCATTTTTCAGTGCTCAGGTTGGTCAAGGACGAAACCTTAATCGGTATACCCGCCCGACACACAAAAGACATGGGTCGGCCAAGGATGAAACCTTAACCGGTATACCCTGTCGACACCCAAAAGCAATCGTCGGTCAAGGACGAAACCTTAATCGGTATACCCTCTCGAACACCTAACAACAAGGATCGGTCAAGGATGAAACCTTAAATGGTATACCCTCCCGACACCCAAAAGACATGGGTTGGCCAAGGATAAAACCTTAACCGGTACACCCTCCTGACACCCAAAAACAAGCATTGGTTAAGGACGAAACCTTAACCAGTATAGCCTCCCGAACACCCAACGACAAGGATCGGTCAAGGACGAAACCTTAAATGATATACCCTACCGACACCCAAAGACATAGGTCGGTCAAGGATGAAACCTTAATCGGTATACCCTTCCGAAACTTGAAAGACTTGGTTTATACAACCATGCTCAACCTGTTTGGTCATACTGTCCGACACTCAACAACTTAAGCTAGATAAAACTTTTCTACGATTGGTCTGACCGATTGATAATGAGAATTGATTATAACTTGTGATTATGTTAAATAGGAATGAGCAGGAAACAACTGATATATTCATTGAACAAAGGTGGAGGCCACAACTCGGCCTTAGGGGAACAGAAAAGAAGGCCAGACCCTGGCCGAAGGAACAAAAAAGCATTAAAGACGAAACACCTAATGGTCTTCATCTTCAACATCCTCGATAGAAGTCCTTGGCGCCGCGTTCTTCAAGGCTTCTAGTTCATCAAAGGGTACTAGTCGGCCCTCATAGACATCCTTAGTGGCATCAAAGGCACCGACTGGTGGTGGCCGATTGTAGAACAGGTGAGCCTATTGGACAACTTGGTTGAAGCTTTCGCCTAACATCACCAAGGTATCATCTTTGATCTTGTTAAGTTCAGCTTCCATCAAGGCTTTCTCAGTCTCCAGCACTAAGATCTTTGCCTTGGATTCCTCCAGGGCCTTCATTAGCTCGACCACCTCAGTCGCCTTCTGATACAAACCAAGACAGCAAGGAGATGACCAAGGACCCAAGAGACCATTCACAGCCATCTCATCAAAAAAGTCAAGACCTTGCCAAAAATCTAGCGGACCTCACCAGAAGAAGAAGTAGTCGTAGATCAGAACACCAATTGTTCTTTCTTCTGGTCTACTTAAAAATAAAACATGTTGTAAATAATTTGCGCTCACTTTATGGGTTCAAACAGCAAAGATAGGCTAGAATAAGGTCCCTTTAGCATAATAGGGGGTGTAGTTATCATTTTAGCTTGTTCCTAGCCCTTTAGGAAGGCATTTTGACCTAGTTTCTAGAAGGACAAACCTAGGATACGGGTTTGACTTAGTCAAACCCTAAGGCTGCCGATTTTTTTCCTTTTCCCATCCTACCCCTCTTGTTTTCCAAGGCTCCTTCACTTATAAATAGGAGGCCTACCTAGTGTATTTTACAAGTTGAAATTGAAGTAAAGTTACTCTGCACAAATATTGTGCGAGCTTGAATGAGTGTTATCTCCTTTTCCTTTGGTCTTATCTTGATGAGAATGAAGCTCTCGAGTGGCGGCCTAACACTTATCTTGGTGGTTTCCACACACCAAGTGGTGTGACCATCCACCACCACCTCCATAAGTTTCTTCTTCCATTTTCCTTCATGTTTCCTTTCCATTTATGTTAATTTCCTTGCTGTTATTCCTTTGGGGTTGCTCTCGGTTTTGGCACTCTTATTCGAGTGGGGTTCATCATTTGGTTGGCCTTGATCACCATTGATCTTTCCTAGTTTCCTTTCTTCATTTCCGCAAATTGCATCCATTCTCACCATATAATGTCTTCTATCTTTGCGTTTATGAAATGCACCTTCTCACCTACTTAACCACTTGGTTAAGTTAGTGTCCAGTGGGAATTTTCCTAAGGTCAACACCATTAACTCCTAAAATCTTAATCCTAAGGTAAAGTGTCACCTTAAATGAAAACATCTAAAATTCAACTCACATCACCTTCTCCCTCTCCTTCCTCTCCAGCTAGGCTATCCTCATCTTGGCCAGCTCGAGGTTGGTGCCAGCTTTGGCCATCCTGGACTCGGAGGCCAATACCCCCTCCAAGGATGACTTCAGTGAGATGGAGGTCTCGGCTAGTTGAAGTTCCAGGCAGAAGATCTCTTCGACCCTCTGACCTCGGATATCAGTGGCCAATCGGGTCATGACAAGACCTCGACATTGCATGTCAATGCCGACTGATAGTAGCTCCTCTTCGGGAACAGAGGAGAGGAGGTTTTTGGTAGTCTGCAAAAGCTCAATCTGAATGCCCCTTGTAAATTGAAGATCACCCCTAAGTAAAGCCAGAGGCGAGAGGAGCTTCGGGAATGGGAACGGTGACTGCAGCAGGGCCAGTAGGTCCAACCGGCGAAGAAGACTCCAAATGAATTGGAGAAGGAGGTGGTGGATGCCTCGGGGTGCCGCCTAGGGACCAGGTGGTAGTGGCGGTGTTGGAAGACTCCTTTCTCTTCCTCTTCCTACCTTTGTCGATAGCAGATGAACGACTAGTTGCCCCGATGGCAGAGGGGTTGCTGGCTGCAACCGTCTCTAGGCTGCCCCTACCTTTACCCTTCTCGAGGGCTTTAGCATGAAAGGAGACCATAGTATTGCCCGATCGTAAAACCTCTTTTGTCATGATATCTGCACAGGGAAGAAACACATAAGTTAAAAATCTTCGACCGATCAAGATTGAAGATAATGTGAACATACCAAAAAAATCGTTCCACCGTTGGGAAGACTTGATCACGGTTAACAATTTTTGTGTGGGGAGCCTTCACGGGAGGTTGTAAAAAAAGAGAATAAATCTCTTGTTCTTCAGTGCTTGGAGTCGAACGAGGCTATTTCTTGAATCGAGTAGATTTCCGGGTCCAATATAGAGGAAATTTGGACCGACTGGCTTCATCAGAGAAAAGCCCCATCCCTATGGGCTCAACAAAAGTTTGAAGAACTTCCATTTGAAATTTCTGTAAGAGGTAGTGTATGGGCTAAACAAAATATTATCCGACCAACTGATAAGTGATAGCCAGCTAATGGGGTCGGTCGAGTGAGAAGTATAATAACTCAAAAAGGTGGAAGGAGTTGGGGAGATAAGAAACATGTCACAGATAAAACAAAATTTCTGGAGAAAAGCCCAAGTGTTTGGGTGAAATTGAGAGGGGGCCACATTGAGCATCTAGAGGACACACATGGTAAAATTATCGAAAGGAAGGGTGACATGTAAGTTGGAAAACAAAAAAGAATAAACAAAGAAGAAGGGCCCCTTTGGGAGACTAACCCATACATATGTTATCAGTTGGTCGACAATAATCAATAGCCAAGATACCATCACTAACATCCAGCTTCAGAAATACTATGCTTTCTTACGAAAGAGGAGATGGAAGGCCCATCCAGGTAGACGGACGTAAACCTAGTCACCTTAGGGTCTACCCAATCAAGCCCTAAGAGTTGGGAGAACTATTCAAGGTGATCTGACCGGTCGGCAACACCTTCCGAGTCATCCGCCCTTATAGAATCCTCCACGGGGGACAACGTCTGAATTGCCTCGACCGATAAGGGCTCGGTCGTGGAGGAGCCAGAAAAGGAGGAGGACAAAGATGAAGAAAGAGAAGAAGACATGACTAACCTCTCGGGTAAGGGAAGCAGCCACCAGAATGAGTGGGTTTCAGATGTCGGTGAGGGAAGCAAGAACTCGGAACAACGGGGGACCACTATTTATAGGAGGAATGGACAAGGGCCAAAACATTTGAAGTTCTTCCTATTAGTCTTCTTAAAAAGATGAGACCCAAGCCCAACAAGAGGCCCAAGCCCAACATTAAGGCCAAACCCAACATAAGGCCCAAGCTCAAGTCATAACTCAAAGAATTACTAGGAGCAAGGCCAAAGCTTTAAGGAGATAGGCATCAATTGTTGTCACTTGTTGTAATCTCTTTAGAGTAGTTTTAGTAGGAAAAAAGAAGAAGGTGTAGACATAGAAATAAGGGGTGTTAATGTACAAAAACCAGTCACACCTTCCATATGAGATAAAAAGTAGGTATAGATGTAGTTTTAGGAGGTGCCAAAGTAGGAAATCAAGTCACACCTCCCATGAGACTTGAATTGGGGCCAATTTTGAATGCTTTGTAATTTGAAATTTCCCTCTTAATTTGCTGCCATCTAAACAATATAAATAGAGGTGCTTGGCTCTTGTAAAATCATGAATGAAATAGAGTAAAGTTACTATACACAAATTTGTGAGTGTGATAATTGCTTTCTCTTTCCTAGTCTCATCTTGTGAGTTTTGGGAGCTCACAAGTGGCGACAACTTGCACTTATCTTGGATCATCACCTCCAAGTGGCGTGTTCATTCCCAACCATGGCTCCAACCACATAAGTTTCATCTCATTCCATCTCCTTTCCATTTCCGCATGTTACTTTGTTAATTGCAATCGGTAGAAATGTTTCCTATGCCTTATTCTTTCATTTCAATCGGTTAATCTTGTTTGTCTTGTGTTTTCCTTTTCAATTCTATACTTGTAATTCAATTTCATTCGGTAATTTTTGTGTGCAAGGATATAGCACTCATATTTGAGTTTGGTTCATCATTTGGAAGGCATTAACTCCAGTGATGATTCCTTAACCTTCCTTGAATCTTGTGTGTTGTCAATTCTGTTTTTGTATTCAATTCTATTTTGTTTTGTGCGTTGTCTATTCTAGATTTTGCACCTTCATTTGTCATCATTCTTCACCTCTAATTGTGTTTTTACCTTGGACCTTTGGAAATGAACCTTCACATCTACTTAACACTTGTTAAGTTAATGTCCAGTGGGGATTTTTCTTAGGTGAATCACTTTAAATTGTTAAGAATCTTGATCCTAATTCTTAAAAAGTGTCACAATATTAATAAACCTAAAAGCAACTCACATCACATCCAGTCCATACCGACCAACATGACCAATAGTGAGGCTGATCAATGACCCAACGTTTGTTAATCTCCTTTTATTAGGCTCATTAATGACAATGAGCCCACAATAATCATATAAATTAGCATAGATCTCAAAGGGTCAGTGACACAATCATCTAATCATAAACATTGAGTGTCGAGTGCTGAAGTCTGGCTTTAGCGTTGGAGTGTCTTTTGCAGGTACCACCCGAGTCCGGAGCTAACGAGGAGGAGTGGGAGAGCGAGTGTGAGAGTTCAGCCAAGAAGAAGGAGTGAGGTGCATACCGACCAACTGAGCAGCAGCTAGAATTGTTCTCTTGGTTCCAACCCTATTTGAGAACACAAACCAATGAATAACTCATACATTATCCCAAATGTATAATCTCCATCTCATATAATTTCATTATCCTCATACGATGCATATCATTCACATGCAATGCATATCAATCAATCATACATTATTTAAGATTTCTCAAATCAATTACATATATATATATCAAATTCATACTTATTCCACCGGTCACATCAATACATATCATTTAGAAATTTCACAATTCAATTGAATATACTAACTAATATTCATTGTATATTCATAAAAAGAAATGATATATAATCAAATTATTGAAGATATTAGAAAAAAATAAAGAGAAAGGAAGAAATTTAATTAATAATTATTTTTTTTAAAGATCATTTCAAGAACAGTCCAACAATATAACTTCTAAATCGTTCAAAAAGATAAATCTAGACAAAAATTCATTCAAACATGATTCTTTGATCATTTCAATACAATTTCAACCAACTATTCAAACTCATATCAACTCATAATCAAATTCAATTTAACTAACTTTATATCCTAATATGCATGTAGTTACTAGATTAACTTATTATCTAAAATAGTTATCTAAATTCATATAAAAAAACATAGATAGCTTCCCTTACTTGTAATTTCTTATCTCGAGGAAATTCCTATTCAATCAGGGGAACCACTCTAAAATCTAGGGACCTAAAGCAAGTTATCCAAATATCATCAAAATTTAGCATATGACCAACCAAGTTGAGGGAAACATTTTTCTCAATTGTCCCTATCAAGACTGATGGCTAAATCCTAAGAAAAAATGAGAATAAAGGATTTTTAAAGTAAAAATCAACTTAATCTATTTGAAAATTTGATCGAATAGAAATGTATCATGACTCCTCAACTACAACATCACATGATCAAATTTTGGAATAGATGAGGTATGAGAGAGAAACTGAAGAGAGAAGGGAGAGGGGGAGAAATGGGAAGAGAGAAAAGATAAAGGGGGGTTTTGTTATGTTTTTTTTTTATGGGAGGTTAGAGTAATTGTAAGAAACCATAAATAGAAAGAAAAAAAAATCCACAACCCCTATCTCTCTCTCCCTTTTTCATTCTCTTCCTTCTCTCTTCAATTTATTACGATAATATATGGACTAATGTTTGTGTATTAAGTATTGATGCCTATGTGGTAACAAAGATCTTCTAGTTTCACTAATGGTCTAAGTCACATAAACTAAGATATTAGGTGGTGAGAAACTGATGGGGGAGTTGATGCACACCGTGACATAAGAGATGCGTGACTTGGGTTGTATTGAACTTAACATGATCCTTTCTCTTAGAATTGTTGGTAATCTAAGTATTGGGTATTGGATCAGATGTTAGTCTCTCGTAGGACTCAATATGGGTCTTTTGGAAAGGGTCAGTTGCTATTATGTTTGTTGAATATCTAGGATGTGTAGATCCATGTGGGATCTATGTGATTGTTTTATGTTTGGATTTAAATAAGATTGAATAATTGATAAATTGATCCATGAAATTGGTTTGCTTTTTTGATTGAAGTGTGTATATTATAAAATTTTATTTTCACTAGATAACCCTTGCTCTTCTTGTTGTGTTGTGAATTGCGATGACTATACTATGTACACAAGCAAATGATCAAACAGGTGCAAGAGAGCCTGAAATGCTTGAGAGTTATGTTTAGAACTATAAATTGTAAATATTTGTATTTTTAGAAGTCCTAATCATGCATTAGGAATGTTTTGAAAAATTCTAAGCTTGTATAGAAACCTGTAGAACTTGTATTCTAACAGTCAGATGCATTTTTGGGGTGTTACAGTAATAACTATATTAATAATAATAAAATTAACTAAAAAAATTACTTATAATGTTTCAAATAAATATTTATTGTAATAATTATATTAACAGTGATTACAGTAAACTATTCAAATAAATTTCAAACACAAGAAAAAAGTATACAAAAGAAGATATGTTAATTAACAAACCACAACAATTTAATTTCATTGAAATACTAACATGCAACAACCATATATACACCACACATGGATCTACATATAAAAAATATTCAACAAGAAAAGTATCTACTAACACCTTTCGGAAGATTCCCACTAGAAACTAACATATGATCCAAACCAATACTTTGATTTACATGTGTACCAACCAGTCCTCGGACACCGAGAACAGCTAGTAATGGTGAGCCACGTCAGCTGGGTCCCACAGTATGGGCCAAGACCACGTGGGACGAGTCCCACAGCACGGGCCAAAGCCACGTGGGATGGACCCCACAGGCAGAATGGACTAGTGGGATGATTAGTCATCAGCGTGTCGATCACCAGAGTGGATTGATGTGTCCTTGTCAATCAACAGGGTGATGAGTCCTCGGCAACAGAGTGGGACGATGTGACATCAGTTTTGGGTGTTTTGAACAACAGAACTAGAACATCTGATATGGGTCCCGAGAGAAGACCAGTTATTAGTAAAACGCCCAGAGGTAGGGAGAGGCCTAAGTCACGAAGCGCCCATGCGTGTGGCAGGGAAAGCACAGTCAGGTGCAGGGTCTTGAGGGGTTGAGTACTCATCAGAATTAGGGTTTCCCAGTGAAGCTACATGCATAACACATGAACAGTGAAGGCGCTCCCAGAACAGGTGGCCCCAGAGACTAGGTGCACGAGGGGACACCCAGGTGGCCATCCTGTTAGAGTTTGCATTCCAGTTAAGGAAACCTTACATGCTAGATTACCCTAAATCTGGGTGATAGCGGTGCAAGGGTATTCATGTAATCCCTAAATATGGGTACGACCCAGAGGAAACCCTAAACTATATAAAGGGTAGTAAAACACTTCACAAAGGTACGCAGTTTCTAAACCTAACACAGATATTGAATACACTTGGTGTGCTTACCCTAGTTTTTGACTTGAGCGTCGGAGTGCAAATGGCCTCTAGGGCATCCCTTTCTATCTTGCAGGTGCAGGTTGTTTCGAGATAACAAAGGATAATTCAAGGTGAAGAAAGCGATCGTGTGATCGTCGTAGAGTCAACCGACAGGAGAGTCAACTAGCAAGAACATTTGGCGCCCACTGTAGGGCCGAAGTAAAAAAAGGTCCCATACACAAGCAAAAGAGAAGAAACCAAAACCAGAGACATGAGGAATACCAGGCAAGGATCTGTCCCACCAAATAGGGGTGAGAGCGTTACCATACAACAACTCATGGAAATGATGCGTACCCTCTAGGAGACGGTGGCGGAATCTAGGGCAGATCAGGTGCATATGCAGATGGACCTGGCCGCATCACAGGCCAGGAATGAGGAGCTGCACAAGGCGAATGAGGAATTGTGCGTGAATTTGCGTAATTTGAGCCAAGCAGGGGATCGTGTGGTGGATGATCGAGCTCCACCAACACCATCTAGGGTGTTCCCAATGCCTTTCTCCCATGCAATCATGGATACGGTGGTCCCAGCCACCTTCGTGGACCCTAAGACTGTGTTCACAGGGGTGGAGGATCCAGAAGCGCATCTCACAGCTTTTCACACACAGATGATGCTATCAGGGGGATCAGATGCGGTGCATTGTAAGCTTTTCATGACCACGTTGATTGGGACAGCGCTAGAGTGGTTTTTCAGTTTGCCTGAGGGACACATCACGTCCTTCACGCAGTTCTCCACGCTGTTCAGGAAGCAGTATATCATCAACCGGGCTCTCCACCAGTGTCTTATGACCTCTTTGACGTGAGGCAATATCAGGGGGAGTCCCTGAGGGATTACCTCAACTGGTTCAGGGCGATGGTGGTGAGGCTGCACACCAAAGACGAGGATATGGTAGTGCATGCCTTCAGGAAGGGAATACTACCAAGATCCTTTAGCGAGTCATTCATCAGAAATCACCCCAAAACCTTTGGGGATATCAGGCGTCGTGCTGTCGCTCACATCGCGGCTGGTTGGGAACTCAATGAGAAGCGTGAAAGCGTGGCCCCTTCACGATCACAGGCGCCTAATCGCCCCCAGCCCATGCAGGTGCATGAGGCAACAACGGAGAAGAGAACCCAAGGAAAGCAGAAACCCTATGAAGCCAGGAAACCCCAAACCAGGGCACGCGCGAAGGAGGATGTGCCCCCCAAACATAACTTCCTGGTGGAGCTCAAGGAGTTGATCGCCATCCCTAACGTGGCAGAAAGGCTGAAGGTACCTCCAAAGACAGACAGGAGACTGGGGCCCAATAAGAACACATGGTGTGAGTTCCATCAGGCATTTGGCCATCCCATTCGCAACTGTCTGGCCCTAGGTCATCAGTTGGATGAGTTGGTCAAGAGCGATTTCTTGAGTGACTACCTGCGGGAGTCACAAGGAGGAGAGGTGGTGGTGGCTCCAAGGGCAGACCAGGGGCACGAGGTGCCCATACATGGCGAGATCCATACTATCTCTGGAGGATTCTCAGGAGGAGGGTGCACCTCATCGCAGCGCAAGAAGTACGCGCGATCAGTGATGGCAGTGGAAACATGTGAGGAAGACAACTTCCCAGATGTCGACCTCACATTCAAGAAGACAGATCGGCTGGACGTTGTTCCCCATGATAACGATCCAGTGGTTATATCGGTGGTTACCGTGGGAAGGAGGGTGCATTGGGTCCTCGTTGATCAAGGGAGCTCGGCCGATGTGATATTCTAGTCGACCTTAAACAAGTTGCAATTGTCCCCAGATTAACTAAGGCCTTATACTGGCTGTCTATATGGGTTTGCAGGAGACCAGGTCGAGGTGCGGGGATATATAGAACTGAGGACCACTTTCACTGATGGAGTGGCCTCCCGCACTGAGAACATCAAGTATCTAGTTGTGAATGCCCCATCAGCTTACAACATGTTGTTGGGCAGGCCAGCTCTAAACAGACTGGGGGCGGTGGCGTCAATGAGGCATATGAAGATGAAGTTGCCCTTGATGGAAGGTGTGGTGATCACCATTAGGTCAGATCAGAAGGAGGTTAAGAAGTACTACGAAAAAAGCCTCAAAACGAGAAGAGCAGTGTGCACAGTTACCACCCAACCACCAGGTGGAGGTTGCACTGATGTTGACCTGCCCCGAGGAGAAGTCGGGGTTGCACGAGCAGAGGTCGCTCGAGAGAGACAACCTGGACCAACGGAAGAGGTAGTAGAGAGGGAAATTGAAGGCAAAACATTCAAGCTTGGCAAATCCCTATGCCAAGACACACAGGACCAAGTGGCAGGAGTCATAGAGCGACATTTGGATGCTTTCGCTTGGTCTGCCTCAGATATGCCAGGCATTGACCCCAATTTTTTGTGTCATCACCTAGCACTGAATCCTCAAGTCAGACCTGTCCTACAGAGGAGGAGAAAGTTCAATGAAGAAAGGAGATAGGTAATCAAGGAAGAGACACAAAAGTTGCTCAAAGCTGGCCATATACGAGAAATCCAATACCCTGAGTGGCTAGCGAATGTGGTATTGGTGAAGAAGGCCAATGGGAAGTGGAGGATGTATGTGGACTTCATTGACCTCATCAAGGCATGTCCGAAGGATTCTTATCCTTTGTCGAGTATTGATGCGTTGGTAGATAGCGCCTCAGGCTGCAAGTTGCTCAGTTTCTTGGATGCTTTTTCTGGTTATAACCAGATCAAGATGAACCCAATGGATGAGTGCAAGACAGGGTTTATGACTGAGCTGTCTTGCTACTGCTACACGGTCATGCCATTTGGGCTGAAGAATGCAGGCGCTACCTACCAAAGGCTGATGGACAAGGTCCTTGCACCCATGATAGGACTCAACGTGCAAGCCTACGTAGATGATATGGTGGTGACATCCCAGGTCAGGGATCAGCACGTCACTGATTTTGGAGGAGCTGTTCATTACAATAGCTAAATACGGCTTGAAGTTAAATCCAAAGAAGTGCGTCTTTAGGGTGGAAGCAGGCAAATTCCTTGGTTTCTTGCTCACCGAATGTGGGATTGAGGCCAACCCAGACAAGTGCGCAACGATCTTAGCTATGAGGAACCCAACATCAGTAAAGGAGGTGCAACAGTTGACAGGTCGGATGGTTGCTCTTTCCAGGTTTGTGTCAGCTAAGGGTGATAAGGGTCACCCTTATTTTCAATGTTTGAGGAGGAAAAGCAGGTTCTTGTGGACCAAGGAGTGTGAAGAAGCATTCCTCAAGTTGAAACAATATCTGGCAGCCCGCTGGTGCTGTGCAAACCACAGATCGGCACCCCCTTGCGTTTGTACTTCGCGGTCACTGAGAAGGTAGTGAGTTCAGTTATGGTGCAGGAGTAAGATCAGAGCCAAAAACCTATCTACTTTGTTAGCAAAGTGTTGCAAGGGCATGAGGTAAGATACCAGGCCATAGAAAAGGCGGCATTGGCCATGGTGTTCTCTGCGCGTAGGCTTCGCCATTACTTCTAGAGCTTTACAGTGGTGGTGATGACAGACCTACCCATCAGAAAGGTCTTGTAGAAGCCAAATGTAGCAGGGAGGATGGTACGATGGGCAGTGGAGTTATCTGAGTTTGACATATAGTATGAGCCTAGATGCCCAATCAAAGACCAAGTTTATGCTAATTTCGTAGCCGAGATGTCTTCTGCAGAAACCCAGCAGGATGGACCTGACTTCAGATGGGTGTTCACAGTAGATGGGTCTTCCAATCAGCAAGGTAGTGGAGCTGGGATGATCTTGAAAGGAACAAAGGGGCTGTTGATTGAGCAAGCCCTACGGTTTGCCTTCAAGGTCAGCAACAACCAGGCTGAGTATGAGGCTTTAATCGCTGGAATGCTGTTGGCTAAGTAGATGGGAGCACAGAGTCTTTTGGCAAAGAGTGACTCTCTATTGGTCACAGGTCAGGTGGCGGGAGAGTACCAGGCCAAAGATCCTCAGATGGCCTCCTACCTAGAGTATGTCCAGGTGTTGAAGAGTTCCTTTACGACTTTTGAATTGGTGCATGTTCCTAGAGATTAGAATGCCCGAGCTGACTTGTTAGCGAAACTCGCAAGCTCGAGCAAGAGGGGCAGGCGGAGGATGGTCATCCAGGAGACCCTGAGGGCACCTCGCACCTACACGGCTGATAACTTAGTAGGAGCCCACCAGATCATCCAGTCTGGCAGTGGGAGGAGGAGTCATCGATCGTTGACCTAGGAAACTTTGAAGAAGCCAAGGGTCAACGCATATGTGGCGTTGGAGGAGGTGTCGTCACAAGTCTGCTTGTTGCAAAGTGGGGAGACGTGGATGACGCCCTATAAGCGTTACTTAGTTGATGGGATGTTGCCAATGGAGGCGAGAAAAGTAAAGAATTCAACCAAATATACGCTCATTGATGGGGAATTGTACAGGCACGGGTTCACACACCCTATTCTGGTGTGCGTGCGAATAATGGCAGAGCTCCATGAAGGAATATGTGGGATCCATATAGGAGGTCGTGCTTTGGCATCTAAGGCCATTCGAGCATGGTATTATTGGCCAACCATGAGGGAAGATTGCACGAAGTATGCACGACAGTGCAAAAAGTGTTAGCTACACGCAGATTGGCACAAGGCGCCTCCATAGGAGCTCAGATCTATATACAGCCCTTGGCCATTCCACACATGGGGAATTGATATCCTGGGGCCCTTTCCTTTGGCTGTGCGGCAGATAAAGTATCTTGTGGTCGCCATAGAATACTTCACGAAGTTGATCGAGGCTGAACCTGTAGCACAAATCATAGCCCATAAGATCTAGCACTTCGTTTGGAAAAACATAGTGTGTCATTTTGGTGTACCCAAGCGCTTGGTGTCTGATAATGACACCCAGTTTGCAAGCCAATAGCTGGGGAAGTTATGTACCGATTTGGGAATCAAGCAGGTGTTCGCATCAGTCAAGCATCTTCAGACTAATGGGCAGGTCGAGTTAGCCAACTGAGTCCTACTTAGAGGACTGAAGAGAAGGCTGGAGTAGGCCAAGGGGACTTAGGCTGAGGAGGTTCCCAGAATTGTGTGGGCCTACCATACCACCCCTCAGTCCACCACCAAGGAGACCCCTTTTAGCTTGGTGTACGGTTCAGATGCTATGATCCCTATAGAGATCAAGGAGAGCTCGCCACGTTTTCAGAACTTTGTGGCTGAGGAGTCCAACGAAGAAAGGAAAGTGAATCTGGATCTCTTAGATGAGGTAAGGGAAGAGGCAGGAATCAAAGCCGAGGCATTAAAGAGAAGGGTTGAGCTCAAGCATAGTTCCAAGTTGAGAGCTCGGCAATTCCAGGTCGCCGACCTAGTCATGAGGAAGGCATCTCCCTACCAGATAGAGAACAAGCTGTCTCCTAAGTGGATTGGTACCTTTAGAGTGACAGAGGCCCTCGGAAATGGAGCGTACAGGCTTGAGACTCTAAAGGGTGGTCCGATTCCTCGTACATGGAATGCGACTCACCTGAAGTTTTATTTCAGTTAAGACTAAGATGTAACGTTGTATACAGTTTAAGGGACACTCTTTTTTTCCTTCTAAGGGTTTTTAACGAGGTCACCCAATAAAATTTTCAGTTAAGATATATGCTTGAATGTGTTTGTACAATGCAGTTTGAACTTGTCATTTGGGGTTAGAGGTCTCGTAAGTGGGAAGGTAGGTTCCTATAGAACACCTCTTCGAGTGAGAACTACCAATTTGAATAGACAGGTTCACCAGCGAAATCCTCCTTCGCCTATGAGCGATGTGAGGTCAGTTTGAACTTGTCATTTGGGGTTAGAGGTCTCGTAAGTGGGAAGGTAGGTTCGTATAGAACACCTTCTCTTCGAGTGAGAACTCCCAATTTGAACAGAAAGGTTCACCAGCGAAATCCTCCTTCACTTATGAGCGATGTGAGGTCAGTTTAAACCTGTCATTTGGGGTTAGAGGTCTCGTAAGTGGGAAGGTAGGTTTGTATAGAACACCTCCTCTTCGAGTGAGAACTCCCAATTTGAATAGAAAGGTTCACCAGCGAAATCCTCCTTCGCCTATGAGTGATGTTAGGTCAGTTTGAACCTGTCATTTGGGGTTAGAGGTCTCGTAAGTGGGAAGGTAGGTTCCTATAGAACACCTCCTCTTCGAGTGAGAACTCCCAATTTGAACAGAAAGGTTCACCAGCGAAATCCTCCTTCGCCTATGAGCGATGTGAGGTCAGTTTGAACCTGTCATTTGGGGTTAGAGGTCTCGTAAGTGGGAAGGTAGGTTCGTATAGAACACCTCCTCTTCGAGTGAGAACTCCCAATTTGAACAGAAAGGTTCACCAGCGAAATCCTCCTTCACCTATGAGCGATGTGAGGTTAGTTTGAACCTGTCATTTGGGGTTAGAGGTCTCGTAAGTGGGAAGGTAGGTTCGTATAGAACACCTCCTCTTCGAGTGAGAACTCCCAATTTGAATAGAAAGGTTCATCAGCGAAATCCTCCTTCGCCTATGAGCGATGTGAGGACAGTTCGAACCTGTCATTTGGGGTTAGAGGTCTCATAAGTGGGAAGGTAGGTTTGTATAGAACACCTCCTCTTCGAGTGAGAACTCCCAACTTGAATAGAAAGGTTCACCAGTTAAATCCTCCTTCGCCTACGAGCGATGCGAGGTTAGTTCGAACCGGTCATTTGGGGTTAGAGGTGTCGATAGTGGGAAGGTAGGTTCGTAGAGAACACCTCCTCTTCGAGTGAGAACTCCCAACTTGAACAGAAAGGTTCACCAGTTAAATCCTCCTCTGCTTGAGAACGATGTGAGGTTAGTAAGGACTCGTCAGCTTGGGTTAGAAGTCTAGGAAGTGGGAAAGGAAGGTTCATAGTGAACACCTCCCCTTCTGAGTGAGAACGCCAAGGATGACTCATTCCACTGAAATCCTCCCTTGTCTCAAGTAAGGAGAGGTCAGGTGAATACAGGTCGGTGCTGGAATCCTCGCAGAGGTAAAGGGAGGGTTCGTGGAAAACACTTTCTCTTTGTGTAAAAGCACTAGGTTGAAGGGTAGGGTTTGCCAGTGAGACTCATACATGCCTGTGAGCGATGATGAGGTCGATGAGGTACTTCTCAGCGGGAAAATTCTCATCAAGTCCTGCCCACGGTGTGGTCTCCTATCCTAGTGAAGAATAATACTGATAACGTCTTATCAAAGTTAAGCGCGCTACAAGTTAGGAGGACAGATATAAAGCATCCAAACAATTGCGAGTATTGAAAGTGCAAGTTATGTGAAGAAGGTATGAAGCGCTAGGGTAGACAAGCTAAGCAAGATAGATATGAGCAAAGTCACATATAGTTGAGTAAGATAATTACATATACACAAAGTTAAATATTTTATTACATTGGAAGAGTGATTACAAAGATGATTACAAGGAGTCCAGCCACAGAATATAGCTGCTCAAGAGACCTATCTAGGTTCTATCTGCCCTTCGACTACCTGCATGGACATAGAGAAGGACGAGAGGTCCATCTCAGGATACGCGCAGGCAACCTGAGCAAGGGCATCGCCAAATCCCTCCCTGTAGGCGTCGGCAGCATCCTCCTTCAGCTCGGCCTCGATTTTCTTGAACAGCTCGGCTTGTTGGGCAAGTTCTTCCTCTACCTTGCCCAGCTGGACTTCTTGATTCGAGGCCCTCTCCTCTAGCTTAGTCGTTTTTGCTTGGGCCCTCTCTAGGTCCCACCTTAGCTGCACGACTTCCTCTTTCAGCTTCTTTTCAGCATCCCCTTGGGTCAGTAGGACGCTGGAGGTGGCAAGGAACTCGCCAAGGCCATGGCTTACACGGTCTCTTAGTGAATCCCTATCCATGGCCTCTTTGGCAAGCAAATGCACAGGGGTCTGCTGGAGAAGGGGAGGAAGTTTGGGAGCAGGAGGCGCCTGGTCAGGTTGGGGAGCACTCTTTCCCCCACCCTCGAGCGCCAGAAGTGGCTCAGGTGGAGAAGAGGCGCTAGGAGGGTGTTCTCTAAAGGAGGAAGCTTGCCCCTCTATGGCAGATGAGGTCACCGCAGCAACCCCCACCCTAGTTCTCTTGAAGATGAGGCCTGAGCACGTTTCCTCATCTTCAGAGATAACCACTGCGGTTGCCCTCTTCAGTTTGCTGTCAGAGGTGGGGCCTGGGGCAGCCGCGACGGGTGAAGAAGGGCCAGTAGGGCATGAGCCACCTACTATGCGGCGACCCAGCAAGGCGACTAGCCTCTTCTTCTTCTTAGTGTCTTATACCATATCTGGGATAAAGAACAAGTAGAGAGTGAGAAGTGGCACATAGAAAACACAAATGCTGACAGATACAAGATGAAAGCAGACATACCAATATAGATGCTGAGGGTTTCAGCATCGTATTCGTGCCTGATTAGCTGGGTGGTGTCAAACACCACTCCCCAGCTGGAGAGGAGTAGGCACACGTTGCGGTCAAAGTGTGTCAGCTCCTCGAGTCCTCGGGGTTTCTTGAACTTCAACTTCTCCACCCAATATAATGGGAACCCATCGCGCATGGTGGAGTCGTATGAGCTGTAGCAGACCCGAAAGAACTTCCCCTTGAAGCTTTTGTAGGACTACGAGAAGAGGGTTAATAGAACCCTCCCCGCCACCCCATTAAGGCTTTACCCAAAGCCTTTTCCTAGGGCTCTTCGCCTCGAAGAAGTACAAGAAGACATCTACCAAGGGACCCCAGGTTGTTGCAGAGGATGGAGAAGGCCCTAATGAAGGCCCAGCTGTTAGGGTGCAACTGAGCAGGCGCCACGTTGAGCTCGGTGAGCAAGGCCCTCTCGAATCCAGTGAAGGTCAGGCGAACCTTAACCCGTTTGAAGATGGTGGCGTACAGGAAGAAAAAGGGCTCCCCGTCATTGCAGCGATCATCAGTGCATACAGGTTCGCCCTCAGTGTAGGGTCAAACTGATATGTACGTGTCACTCTCCCTACCAAAGACGCACCCCTTGATCTCGTGCTCATCGTCCTTGTGTTTTGTTAGGTCCTCACAAGTCGTGAGCTTAGAGGTTTCGACAAGAAGTTCCTCAGAGGCCCAGGAGTAGAGGGCCCTGTAGTCGATGGCAGGTGGAGGGTTGGAGGTGGTTTTGGTTCTGGCCATCTCGAATCTAAAACAAATGAGAGGCAGGGAGAAGGAGAAAAGGGTTTAGAAGAAAGTGATGGTGTGAACAAATAGCAGACAAAGACTCCCAGAAGAAGAACGAAAATAAGAAAGAAGAGCAGAAACCCCTAAAATGTAGAAATCATGACAGGCCCAAAGCAATTATAGCATGTAAAGGGAAGTAGAATCATAAAACGAAGGCAAAAAAGGAGGATAAAAATCATACCTTTGTGTAAGCGAAGACGAAAGGTTACGAGAGTAGGAGAGGGAGTAGAAGCATTAAAGAGAAGTTAGAAATTATGGAGGCTTGAGTGAAAAGTGATGAAACAGTGTAGAGGCACGACGTTTTGAAAGGGTTTAACGTAGGCAAGGAAGCACAAACGTTAAGAAATCCTAACTGTTGATCGAGACACGTGTCTGCAGATTAAAGGGGGGTTGGTGAGATGTCCTTTCAGTGCACTGTTCATGTCCTTTTGCTCAGTGCTACGTAGGTCGCCTGAGCCGATGACTTAGTCTCTTCACTGAACAAGTTAAGAGCTCGAGACTGGGGGGCTTGTGTATCGACCAGTCCTCGAACATCGAGAACAGTTAGTAATGGTGAGCCACGTGAGCTCGGTCCCACAGTATGGGCCAAGACCACGTGGGACGGGTCCCACAGCATGGGCCAAAGCCACGTGGGATGGACCCCACAGGCAGAATGGACTAGTGGGATGATTAGTCATCAGCGTGTCGATCACCAGAGTGGACTGATGTGTCCTTGTCAATCAGCGGGGTGATGAGTCCTCGGCAACAGAGTGGGACGATGTGACATCGGTTTTGGGTGTTTTGAACAAAAGAACTAGAACATCTGATGTGGGTCCCGAGAGAAGACCAGTTATTAGTAAAACGCCCAGAGGTAGGGAGAGGCCTAAGTCACGAAGCGCTCATGCGTGTGGCAGGGAAAGCACAGTCAGGTGTAAGGTCTTGAGGGGTTGAGTACTCATCAGGATTAGGGTTTTCCAGTGAAGCTACATGCATGGCACGTGAACAGTGAAGGCGCTCCCAGAACAGGTGGCCCCAGAGACTAGGTGCACGAGGGGACACCCAGGTGGCCATCCTGTTAGAGTTTGCACTCCAGTTAAGGAAACCTTACATGCTAGATTACCCTAAATCTGGGTGATAGCAGTGCAAGGGTATTCATGTAAATCCTAAATATGGGTACGGCCCAGAGGAAATCCTAGAATATATAAAGGGTAGTAAAACACTTCACAAAGGTACGTAGTTTCTAGACCTAACACAGATACTGAATACACTTGGTGTGCTTGCGCTAGTTTTTGACTTGAGCGTCAGAGTGCAAACGACCTCTAGGGCGCCCCTTTTTGTCTTGCAGGTGCAGGTTGTTTCGAGATAACAAAGGATAATTCAAGGTGAAGAAAGCGGGCGTGTGATCGTCGAAAAGTCAACTGACGGGAGAGTCAATCGGCAAGAACAACAAGCGAACCTAAGTTCTCACATCTATACAAGTCAGGTCTGTAAGAACTCTCTTCTCAACTTCTCACTACTTAATATCTTATTTTATGTGACTTCGACCATCAATGATATAAAAGGATCTCTATTAAAACAAAGGTTTCAATACTAAATACACAAAATAAACAATGGTTCACATATCACCCCAGATTTGTAACCGTAAATTCATATAATTCTCATCATTCTCAATAACCATTTTCATACAATATTTAAACAAAATTTCAATCAAATATACAAATTCATATTTATTTTACATTTATACTAAAAAAATTCACATCCAATCCATTAAAGAGACTAGAAAAGAAAAATAACTTTTTTAACATTTTTATCTTGAGCAAAAAATAGTTTGCTTGAGCGAAAACTTTCTTGTGTAAGTGAAAATTGGTTTGCTTGAGCGAAAATTTTCTTGTAGGAGCAAAAACCTAACTGAGAGGGTTGAGTTGCAGTGTTATTTTCTCTTAAGCAAAAAAGGGGGCTTAAAGCAAGGTTTGACTTTTTATTCTATTTTCACTTTAGGGAAAATATCAGAAAATCAACCTCATCCAGTAGAACAAATCTATTCTTAATGTTTTATCCAAAACTAATTTAACAAATACAACTCCCAAACATATTTAAATTGATTTCAAAATCTTCTCAAACATCATCTATTAAACAAAACTCAAATAACATCCAGTTTCAAACATTCAAACAATTTTCAAGCAAAACATTGTCCTTCCCTAGACACCAAAATCTTGCAACCAATTCACCTTCACATCCAAATTGTCTATGCTAAGGTCCTATTAAAAACATAAATATATTCCTTTACGTGGCATTTCTTTCCTCAAAGCAACTTTCAAATCCAAGCAATAAAACTATTCAAAATCTAGGAATCCAGAGCAAAGTATACAAACATATCAAAAATTAATATCTACTTAACCAAATTGAGAAGATCAGTTTTCTCGACTAACCAAACAAAATTTATGAGAAATTCATAAGGAAAAAAAGAAAATAAAGAATCTTTAGAGCAAACAGAAACATATTGATAGACTCCGCTTCTTCTAATCTTCTTTATGATTTATGCTTTGAATGGAGAGTGTGTGAAACATGGTTTGTGTATTTGAGAATTCTAAGAGAACATTCAGTGATTGAAGAGGAATAGGGAGTTTTGTAAGAGTGAGAGGTGAGTTCAAATCACTAGGAAAAATTCTAAAAGAAGGCTAATGTAGGGAGAACTTAGGAAAAAGTAGAATGCTCAAAATTGACAACATTTCATTAGTAATTCCAAGTTGAAAAATACGAAGAGGTTGTTCACCTATTTATAACCATGAATCTTGGCCAAAGGGAGAAGAAGTGAGGGAAAATTCAAGTTTGAAAAACATTCAAACTTGGGCACCAATTAAGTCATGCATTCCATGTGACCACTCACACATCCTGTGTGTTCAAGGCATGGAAGAAAATATTGAAAACCCTAAGGCACATTCTTCATAATCAATGATTTCCCTAGGATTTCTCTTGGACCTTTGGAAGTCCAATGGAAACCCTAAATAGTTTAAAAACTCTAATTATAACCCTAGTCTATATTAGACCCAAATACAAGCCCAAAATCCTATTCTACTGGTCCAAATACATGGCCCAATTATTCTATGCTACTTGACTCAATTTATGGCCCATGATATCATAATTTACTTTATATAAACTAGAGCTTGGCCCAAGAAATGGAGATGATGTGTCCTTGCAGAAGTTAGCTAAAACCTAGGCTTCTTGTAATCTTCTGACAAAAGCTCTAGTTTTGTCATTCCATGGTGTATGGAGTCTTCTATGAGATATTTTGTATATTTCTTCATCCTAGAGTCGTCCTCTTTATTATTATTATTATTGTTAATTTCTTTTCTAGTCACTATTATTTTATTTGAATTAGGAAAATTTTCTCAAATGTAATAAAAAGCCCTTTACTATGAGGACTCAATTAATTTTTTAGTATACCTTATAAGTATGTTTCCGTTATGATAATTTTTTAATATTATTTTTTCATCATAGATCATAATTTTTTTGTCACAATAAATTGTGTTTGGTGATATGTTTTAAATATAATTAAATTTCATTTATTTAGTTAGTAACTATTTTATTTTACAAAGGTTAAAATGCATTGTATTATTATAGAAATTTTTCATCAACAAAGTTTGACATTTCAAATTTCAATGGCATGTGAAGATATAATAAAAAAAGAAGGGAAAAAAAAAAAAGTATGAAATGACTATATCAAAACTCATATAAAAAGAAATTATATATATACTTATGTTTAACTAACATCCTTAATACAAATTTATTTGTAAATAAAACTACGAGGCATTATTTATTAGTAATATGAGTTTATGGAGTTTACCATTCAATAATAAGAAACAAAGGACATTAGATATTGAAATAGGATAATAAGAAACAAAAGACATTAGATATTGAAATAGGATGTGAGGGTAACTTTAAGGTCTTAAATTTGAAACTTGTTGAATTCAATCCACAGATATAAGAAGCTCAACCTATTTTAAAATTATTTCTTGTGTCACCATGGCTACATATTACATGTTTATTTAATGATGAAAAAAAAAAAGTTAAAATATTTGTTATATGAAAATAAACATATGATTTCTATTATAACTGATACTGAACATGAATTTAAAATGAGAATTATATGTGTGTGACAAGTCATACACAGTGCATTGTAATCTCATATATGGCATATTCCAAGGTAATGTTATCAATTATGTAGAATGTATATGCTTTGGAAATATTCTTGGGTTTTGACATTTTTCGATCTTAAATGGATAGTATTTTCTATCCCTAAAATACTGTAAAAATAAAAATAAAAAATAAAATACTTATAAATCGCAAAAGAAATTTGATAAAACATTAAGTTTGGAACATCAATAAAGATTTTTATCATATAGTACAATATGTTATACTAATATAGTATATTTACAAGTTTTAGAATTTTAATGAAAAATACAATTTTATTTTAATATATTTGGAGAAAATTAAATTCTCCTAATTTACATGGTTTAAAATTATAAGAATGCTGAATAATTCAGGAGATGGTCTCCCTCTTATTAGTTAATCAATATATAGAATTTTTATTGTATCGCAACACACCAGATGAACGTGTCAATAATCTCACGAATTTGGCATCGACAACTACAAAATTTTGTTCTTTGTTATAACTTGGTTTTTGCACACCTCCTCCTTTTGTTACATTAAAGGAAGCTCCATTTTCAAAAACGTCCCTTATTGAATGAAAATTCCATCTATCTTCACTTTTATCATTACCCTTTCTCCATGTTACCTATGTAATAAATCATTAGCATAACAGTCATAAATATATTTATAATATATATATATATATATATATATATATGTGTGTGTGTGTATTTATAAACAAATACTTAAGTGACTGGTTTTCACTTGGATATCAAATACTTCAAATGAAATTTCTAAAATTTATTACCTCCTTATTTCCTATCAACGGTGCTACAAAGAGGTTAGCTTCACTTTTGAGACTAGGTTTTATGCTTCCACCAATGGCATATTGAAGCCATCCTTGATAAAAATTGTTGGCTACATGTGCGTATCCATGGCGAATCCTAGAAGATTAATTTTTTTTATTAGTAAGAGCATATAACATTGCTTACTACCTGTTGAATTTTTAACTACTTAGTATAAAAACTATTTACCTTGGCATACGTTGATTACAATTAGGTCCAAAATGGTTGTACACTACTGTAACCTTCATATTCTGGTCTCTCACATATCCATCATCATGTCCAAGAAGCATAACTTTATCTTGATTTTTAAACCAATTATTAGAGATAGTCACATCAGTGGAACCTCGTGTTACATCAAGCAAACCATCTTGACAATCATACAATGTATTATGGTCAATCCAAATCTTTGAAGCGGTGACCAATCTTATTGCATCCCCGTCTAAATGGCCTAAAGGAATCACCTTTCCTTCAGGTCCCATTACGATCCCAGGAGATTGAGGTTTGCAATGATGAACTCGAATGCCATGGATAATTATATTGGTGGCCTATAATCAAATAAGCAATGCATACAAATTAGTAACTTCTAAAACTAATTTTTTTAATGTTTAATTATTAGGAACACAAGTTTAATTAGTTGAAAGTAAAGTGATTACCTTAAAGATCATTAAGCATGCATTATCAGCGATGTGGATGTTAACACCTCGACCATCGATGGTGGTAAAACTACTAATAAGAAGGGATTTCTCTAGTTTAATGTGCATGTCCTTTTGAAATGTGATCCACACTTTACCTTGAATAATAGAAGTTCCGTACCTCAAGGTGTTGGGTTTGGGGTTTATAGGATCATCACTAGAGTCAGTAACTTTATAATGAATAAGGTCATTACCAATGTTGTTCATCATCTTGCCAGCATAACCCACAGAACATGTGGCTAACTGAGATCGATGTCTCCTCCACTCAGGATTTTGTCTCCAACATCGATCAATAACATTCATTTTCAAACCATTTATCTTTGATTGCTTTGCAAAACTAAGGTTTGAAAGGAAAAAGAAAATGAAAAAAGCCAAAAATAGGTGTCGAGGTTCAAGAAAGGCCATAACGAAGAATGCTTGTTCTTATGGGAATTGAAGAGAAGATAGATAGATGAAAGAGAGAGAACGTTGGTTTTCTAGTATATTTTTTTATATAAATTATGGTATAAGAAAATGATTATATATAAGAAAAACATGCTTTTAGAGTTAGTTTAAGTTGTTTTACAAGCTATTAGAGGGGATGGTTTCTTACCAAGACGCTATAAATAGAAATAAGTGAGTAGGAATTTTTAAATAGTTCTAAATTTTAACCTCTCGCTTAAATGTATGCATTAACTATAAAAGCTCAATTATAAACTTCAATATACTTTAATAATATAATTTTCCATGGATGAAATTTAATTTAAAACTTATTAAACAATAATTTAAATTTAATCTTACATTCTATTGGTATGAATATCATCAATATCATAAATGGACATTGTCATGGGCATTAACTACTTATTTAGTGCCAAATTAAATACACTTTTGTTGCACATTTTATGTTGAAGCTTATCATACTATTTTCTTATTCAAAACCAGCGCACAAGTACAACTTTTTATTTGACTTTTCTACGTCTTAAATATATTTTTCTCAATATTATTTGTCTTATCTATCTAAGGACAATAAACAAATAAATAGATACTTAAACGTTTTGTCTAAGCTCATTTCAAATTTGATAAAGAATTTTCAACTTTGATAAAGAATGATAAAGAATACTAACATTAATCCGATATAGGTATGAGTCTGCATAATTTTTTATTTTTCAAATCGAGTACGTGAACAATGATACCTCAATAAATAAATAAATAAATATATATATATATATATATATATATATATATATATATATATATATATATTCATCAGATCTTCATACTTATATTCATCTTTATTTTAAATTACTAAAACATCTTAGATCATTAACTAATCGAAGAAACATATTTTCATTTTTTGTGTATTCTTTGTTTTGTTTCATTTGAAAAATTATTCTTTTGTTACACAATTTTTTCATTTTCTGAGTTGTTCTCTCATTCGATATCAATAAATTCATTCGTATTCTCAAAGTATTTTTCCTCTAATCACAATGATTATATTTTTTTCCTTTATGCATTGTTCAAACAATTTATTACATTTTAGAAAATTCAAAACCTTAATTTTATCGAATTAAATTATTTCTAGGTCACAAATTTTATCATTTATACTCTTTTTAGATATGTTTATTTGTTTTTTTTTTATTGTTTTGCCACATGAGAATGTCTTACTCTCAATCTCAATCTCGAGTGTAAGTAGCTTATGAAATAACTTATCTTCTATTTTCTATTTAGTTCGAAATTTTATTTTATTTAAAATATTATTCTTTCATCAGACAACTTTTCATTATCTTTTAACTAGTATGAAAGAGGCAAGGTTGTTGGGTATTTTGGGAGGTAGAAGGTTGTTCTTAGGTAGGTTCAAGTAGGGTATGTTTAGGTTTTTTTTTATTACCTATAGTTTTGTGATAATCCTTAGGAGACACTTGAAGTTTTGGAACAAAGGTTGGCGCCATTGTAGAAAAGTAACAGTTGGAGGAGCAACACTTAGGAATAAAAGGTACTGGGATGATACCTTCATACTTAATATATGGTAGCCTTTGAGGAGGTCCATTGGTTTGAATTGCTTTGGTAGGATTAGCTACAACAACTTCTTCTTTGACTTTCATTTCTACTTCTACCTTTGATTTCTTTGCTAAAAGTTGTCATTCATACTTGACACAAATTTTCTTTACAAAACCCAACCTTTTAGAAAGCAATGAGCATGTTATTTTCTCATGAAGTTTCAATTGGATATCAGAAGACTACTCATGAAGGTTGTATAAAACTTTCAGATTGAATCCCTTAAGATGTTATCGTGCTTCTTCCATATTCTTGTAGGTAAAAGGTTGTGGTATTGTCTACTAGTGCAAGTTGGGAAGAGGATGCAGAGGTTCTCCATTGCAATTATAGAGTTTTTGGATATGAGACAACTAAGATGTTGATGCCTTTTATGAGAGCAAAGTGAACATTTTAATTCATGGAATATAAGTCTTTAGCTTCAGTAAGTGTATTTTTAAAGGTATTTCCATAAAGAAAATTAACTTTACTCATACGGCACATAAGGAATTGCTGGACGACCTAGTCTCTATATAGCATATTTAACTTTGCCTTCCATCTTGACTTTGAGCTTGTTGAGGTCAATAGGTTGTACATGAGGGCATACTCAGTCTAGTTAGATTTTGTAGGTTGTTTGCTCCTCAATGTGCAAGTGTGAGGTAGAGTTAGTGCTTGGTTCTTTAAGAATTGTTATTCATGGTTTGAAGGCGAGTTTAGGGTAAACACGTGACCATGAGTGAGGTTTGTTGAAGAAGAATTGGAGGGTAGAAAATTCTTGTTTTTTTTATTTGATGTAGGATAAGGAGGTTGTCTCTATCATGTGGATGGTCTAAAAGGTAGAATATCTTTTGTGGTTTCTTTCGATAATTGTTGTGTAACCTTTTACATTCTATGGTAGGTGGTAATCCTGTAGGGATAGAAATGAATTCAGGGTTTTTTTTTTTTTTTTTCACTACAAGAAAACAATGTCTTAGAGTAAGTAAAAAATGAACACAAGTAAAAAAGTCGACACTAAAGTGCCTCAGCGTCAATTTTGCGTCGGCAAAAAACCTATATTAATAGGATGGAAGCTAAGAGACTCTAATAGCATTCACTTAACGGGCACAAAATAAATAATTAATATTTAATAATAATATTTTAATGTGAGTCTAATAAATACTATTTGAACGAAAAAAAAATTATGAGTCTAGCCCACTCTAATGTTGGGAAATATATAGGTAAAGAGGGTCAAGTTCATCCTTAAAAAAATTGAATTAGTTAGTGGGCTCCATCCACGGTAATAAAACTGAAAGTAAAAGTTTTGCATAGATGTAGCCAACGCTAATTTTTTTTAAAAAATATTTATTTGAGTTGTTTATGTTAGAATGTATGGCTAAAACAAGATGGAGGTGAATTGTTTTCGCAAGATTTTCGTAAAGACTGGAGTTAGATTGAAAAGATTAGTTAAATCAATCAATCAGCACAAACCAAGGCGGAATCACATTCAAACTATACATTAGTAAGTCCCATCTTTTGAGCTTCTTCCATAGCATGTATAATACCATAAAACTCAGCAACCATAGCAGTCTGAACTTCAAGAAATACAGAGAAAACACCAATAAACTCCCTCATATTTCCATGGAAAATACCTCCACAAGTAGCAAGATCAAGATATCTCCTAGCAACCCCATCAGTGTTAATTTGAACCCAACCTGGTGGAGGGAATTCCCATCTAACAGGAAGAGGACGAAGAACTTTACCAGAACGAGTATTAATACCAAAAAACTTAATCACGTTGAAATCCAACATATCATTCTTCATTGAAGCTTTGCACGAATTTCTCACTAGACAAATTAAATCTTTAATTACCAAAATAGCCCTAGAAATGTCAATCTTATCTTGAAATCTAGTATAATTCCTCATACACCCTATCATCCAGATAGAAAAAAAATTATCACATAAAGCTTAATCAATTTAACCAAGGGACTACCATCACTCTTAATAAAAGAAAGAAGATCATCCTTATTAGAGAAATGAGAAGTAAGAAAAATCTCCTGAACCCAACTCCAAATATGTAAAGCATTAGAACATTCAAAAAATAAATGTTGAATAGATTCCTCATGCTTTTCCCAAAGCGTACACATATAACATATATGGAAACCTTTATTCTGAATATGTTGATTTGTAGGAAGCCACCCATGAAAAACTTTCCAGAGTACAATGTTGATCAAGAGTGATCAAGAGCTTTGAAGATTCCAAATCCAAGGTGTTTGATGAAAGGATAAAGTTGTTGCTATGTGTGGGTGGGATCTGGGGTAGATTAATGTGTAATCCAATCCTTGTTTGAATCTAGAACTGATGTGATTTGAAAACCTTTTTAAAATGGAATATTTTTCAACTAAGTGAAAAACAACCTATTGTTTTATCGAATCAACCGGTTGTTTTCCTCTTAGAAGGTTTTGATAAAGGTTGAAAGCTATTTGACTTGGTTGACTTAGCTGTCAAACCAAATCAATCGGTTGTTTCGTGATTTCAACCGATTAATTCTTTGAAAATCCTAACAGAATTCAGTTTTGATTTGTGAATCTCTTTTAAATGATTTCTAACTAAATACACTCCTGTTTTAAATGTTTTTAATCATTCTTTGGAGTATAAATAGTTGGTTATACGCTCCTGGAATGTAAGAAATAGTTTTTGAGAAATCATTGTGCAAATTTGATTCCAAGCTTTCAAGATTCACATAAAGCTTTGGATTTTCAAGTGTGTGGAATAGGATTGGGTTGTACATCTAAACTTTAAGCTTTGTAATACCCAAGTGTATTCTATTCTCTTCTTTCTTGATTACTGTATTTCTGTAATTGGGTGTAAGTGCAGAATCAGAGGGTGTTCTGATTTCTGTGGTTTGGTGTGCCAAAGGAAGTGTGTTTCTTGAAGGGTTCAAGGTCACTACTTTGGTGGTTTCTGTTATAATCTAGTTTTGATTGCATAGTAGAAATCCATAAGTTTATGGGGACTGAATGGCTCCTAGGATAAGAGTGAACCAGTATAAACTGCTTGTGTGCCTTTCTCTTGCTCTAATCTCTTTTAAATTATGTTTGTAAGTTGTTTTAAATTCTGTTGGTATAAACAACCGATTGAATCAAAGAAACAACTAGTTTTTTTTTTCTGTGTTTCATTTTAAAACAGATTGTGTTCTTGACTAACTTAGTTCTTTTTCTAGATTTCTTCACTAAGATTCATTAAACCTTCAAAATTTTCGAAAATCTCTTTTAAACAATTCACCCCCTTTTGTTTAAAGGCCATATATTCTAACAATTGACATCTAGAGCTAAGTTCTTGAAAGTTACTCAAGTTTTCAATCCTAAATCTTTTTTTTATGGATTAAAAACTACCTTTTGGGGAAGGTGCCTCAATAAACAGGCCACCTTTGTTTTGTGGTTTGAACTATCAGTTTTTGGAATGTTAGAATGAAAACCTTTGTTTAATCTCTAGATAGAGGGATTTGGGATGCAATTGAAAATGGCCCTTTTATTCCTAAACTTGAAAAGGAAGGTGTTTTAATTGAAAAACCTTGGTCCCAATGGATTGATGCAGAAAATAAAAAGGCCAAGTTTGATTGCATTGTCAAGAACATCATAACCTCTGTTTTGAATTCTGATGAATTTTTCAAGGTCTCACAATGTGCATCGGCTAATGAAATGTGGGATACTCTAGAGGTAACACATGAAGGGACAAAGGATGTGAAAAGGGCAAGGAAACATATTGTAATACAAGAGTATGAGATGTTCAAAATGCTCAAAGGAGAATCAATTGCTGATGTACAAAAGAGATTCACTCACATAGTCAATCATCTAATGAGCCTTGGAAAAGTTTTTGACAAAGAGGAGTTGAACATCAAGATTCTCAAGTGTCTTGATAGATCTTGGCAACCAAAAGTTACTGCCATCTCTGAGTCTAAAGATTTAACATCTTTACCAACAACCTCTTTGTTTGGAAAGCTTAGAGAACATGAGTTGGAAATGAATAGGCTCAATGTTCAAGAAAGTGAAGACAAGCATGTAAGGAACATTGCCTTGAAAGTTGCCAAGCATAAGAATAAGCAAGACTCATGTGATGAAAGTGAGGGAGAAACTCTTAGTTTGCTATCCAAAAAGTTCAGCAAATTCTTGAAGAAAAATCGCAACAAGGAATCTAACAAAGAAAGGTATGGAAACTAGAAAACTAGTGATTTTAATCCTAACAATTATACTTGTTTTGGTTGTGGAGAACAGGGGTATATAAAAGCTGAATGCCCAAATAAAGAAGGCAAAGAAAAGAAGTCAAGCAAGAAGGAAAAGAAAGGGAAATCAAAAAGAGCCTACATTGCTTGGGATGAAAGTGAGATCTCCTCATCAAGCTCCTCATCAAGTGAAGATGAAGAAGCCAATCTATTTTTGATGACAAAGGGAGAAGATGATACAAGTAGTGTAAGTTCTTGTGCCTCTTAAATGTTGAAAACTATAGTCAATTGCTTCAAGCTTTTAAAGAAACACATGAGGAAGCTAACCGATTGGCTCTCTTGAACAACCAGTTGAAAGGGTTGAACAACTGGCTTGAAAACAGAGTCAAGACACTGAAAGAAGAATTGGAAAATTCAAAAACTAATTTTAAAAATCTTGAACTTCTTTACAAGAATTCTTCTTGCTTGTGTGACTCAAAATTTTGTGAAAATTGTGAAACTCTTGAGAATAAAGTCCACTATCTTGTTAAAATTGTGGACAAAATTTCATAGGATAAATCTAACTTTGAAACTGTCTTGGCATCCCAAAAATGTGTTTTTGGAAAATCTGGTTTGGGGTTGAATCCACAAAGCAGGAAAAGTGGGATTTCAAAGCCTTCTTCAAAAGTGCCAGAAAAACAATCGATTGAAAAATCGAAACAACCGGTTGTTATTTGCTTTTACTGCATAAAGAGAGGCCACTCTGCTAGATTCTGTAAAATTAGAAAATATTATGTTCTTAAAGGTACTATGAGATGGATTCCCAAAGTTTCTAAGGTTCCTAGTGATAAAGGTAATGCCAAAGGACCCACTTTTGTAAGGGGACCAAATCTTGGAGCTTGATCTTATCTTTTGTAGGGAAACTTGATGGAAAGCATGCAGTTGTGGTACCTGGACAGTGGTTGTTCCAAACACATGACTGGAGATAAATCCAAGTTTATGAACATCACTTTCAAAACAAGAAGGGCACGTGACCTATGGAGACAACAACAAGCACTGGTGCAGAAACGAAGAACAAATGCGGCTATACAGCCGCATTTGATCAACACGCATTTGTAAATCAGAGATTTACAAATGCGGCTAAATAGCCGCATCTTTAAATACTATTTACAGATGCGACTTTTTGTTGGAGCCGCATCTGTAAATGCTTGAGAGGTGGTGCCCAGGCTTGGAATTGGAATGATTTACAGATGCGGCTATTTACTATGACCGCATCTGTAAATGTGATTTACAGATGCGGCTATTTACCTTAGCCGCATCTGTAAATGCTCCAGGTTTGGAATTGCAATGATTTACAGATGCGGCTATTTACTATAACTGCATCTGTAAATCACATTTACAGATGCGGTTACAGTAAATATCCGCATCTGTAAATCATTGCCTTGATTTATAGATGCGGCTAAGGTAAACAGCCGCATTTGTAAATCATTGCCTTGATTTACAGATGCGGTTAAGGTAAATAACCACATCAGTAAATAAGGTTTTTTTTTTTAGAGCATTTGGTTAGTTGTTTATCCCATACAAATTAAGTTGTGCAGTTTCATTATACCCAGCCAGCCAGCCAGACAGATAAACAGATTCAGATAAACTAAAAGTCAATTTATAGTTATTGATCAAAATGTATACAAAAATTGTAATAATATATCTCTATCTATCTTCTTACACTATTGATGAAATCGTAGAGTTATAAAAGTTTAGGAAATATGTGGACCAAGATTGTCTCACATATGTCATGGCTTCCGAACTCATGGGTTCCTCATCCGTGAAGAATTGCATTTCAAAATGGTTAACACATAAATTAGTTTTAAGATAGATAAATTAGTTTGAAGTTATAAAAATAATTTAAGAAATCTTACCTCTTGCCAATTACTTGTAAGACCTAGTCTTACAATGGTACTCATCCATTGCATGACGTAATAGCCACACTCATAGCTTCCTGGTTGTTTATTACACTATAATTCAATAAATTGTAAAAGTTAGTATAATTAAACAATGAAAAAAGAAATAAAAATCTTACATACCTTTAATCTTATCCAGTTCAAATTTTGAAAATTTGAATTCGATCTCCCTTTTAGAATGTTATATCCACGCCACGAACTGGTTGATACAACAAACCTTGTTAGTGGATTACTTATAGTTTCAACCATAGTTAAGTTTATAGTGTACCTACTTATCAATGATATTCTTAAAACTTGTGGATATCTTCTTGTGTAGGGAACAGAACCACAAAGTCGTCCTATCCTTCACTGATAAGACAAGTAATTGCCAATGACCCCTATATCATCCATGAAAATAGTTGAGTAAATTTATAAAACATGAATATAATAAACTTTTAACATATATATTTAAACTTGTTGAACCAAGTGGTGTTCAAGGTTTTGAAGAATCCAAATCCTTTGAAGGATGATGAAGCTTTTGTTGTGCTTGCTGTTGCTGTGCTAGTTTAGTTAGGATCTGGGTAGTTTGAGTTGTGTAACTCAACCTTTGATTGAATCTAAAGCTCAAGCATCTCAACTTTCAAACAAAGTAAAGTGTTTTTTCAAACTGAGTTAAAACAACCGATTGTTTTATCGAAACAACCGATTTTTTAAGCTTAGGTGTTTTGAAAACTGTTTTGAAATGTGAAAATTGGTTAAGTAACAAAACAACCGATTGATTCGAGGAAACAATCGATTGTTTGTTATGTTTTTATAACAGAAAACAGTTTTGACTTTGACTGAGCTTTAAATGGTTTTAATTCATACGCTCCAGTCATTAAATGCTTTGACCAATCTTTCTGAAAGCAATTAAGAGTTTGTTAAGATTTGATTACAAACTTCCTTTTATATAATTCAGAAAATCTCTTTTTAAAAGGAAGAGAATGCTTTTGAAAAAGAGTTGAGAAGAGAGTTTTGGAAAATTGCTGAGATTGCTTAAGAGCTAAAGAGGTTGATCAAAGTGCTGAGATAGGATTCTCTTGTATTGATTTCAGATTGCTTCTGTAACAAGTGTAATCCTAGTAATTCTGTGAACATTCGTTTTGTGCTGTTGCTAAGAAGAGCTGTGTGTTCTTGAGGGGATCAAGATCAGCTTTCTTAGTGTGGTGTGCTGACCAAGGAAAGTGTGTTTCTTGAGGGTGTTCAAGGTCACTTTCTTGGTTGTGTGTAAGTAATCTAGTGTTGATTGCTTAGTGGGTTTCCTCAGGGTTTCTGAGAAGACTAGATGTAGCTCTGGGTTGGAGTGAACCAGTATAAAACATCTGTGTACAATCTCTCTATCCCTAACTCTTTAATTTCAGTTTATTTGTTGTTTGCTGGTATAAACAACCGATTGTTTCGAAGAAACAACCGATTGTTTTCCTGGCAGTGCTGTTTTGCTTGCTGTTTTGGCAAACTGAATTGCTTAATCATTTGATTTCTGAAAGATATTCATTCTAGCTTGGAAAAGTTTGCGAAAACCTCTTTAAACAATTCACCCCCCCTCTAGTTTAAAGCCATCTTTCCTAACAATTGGTATCAGAGCTTGGTTCTTGAAAGTCATTCAAGTTGATCCTAAAATCTTTTAAAATGGCTGATAGACTACCTTTTGGGGAAGGTGCTTCAATAAAGAGACCACCCTTGTTCTGTGGTTTGAATTACCAGTTTTGGAAAGTTAGAATGAAAATATTCATGGAATCTCTTGACAAAGGAATTTGGGATGCAATTGAAAATGGTCCTTTTATACCAAAGTTTGAAAAAGATGGTTCTGTCATTGAGAAGCCATGGTCTCAATGGACTGATGCAGAAAGCAAAAAGGCCAAATTTGATTGCATTGCCAAAAATATTATAACCTCTGCTTTAAATTCTGATGAGTTTTTCAGGGTATCACAATGTAAATCATCAAAGGAAATGTGGGATACTTTGGAGGTCACTCATGAAGGAACAAATGAAGTTAAAAGAGCTAGAAAGCATGCTCTAATCCAAGAGTATGAAATGTTCAGAATGCTTAAAGGTGAAACAATTGCTGAAGTACAGAAAAGGTTTACTCATATCATCAATCACCTTATGAGCCTAGACAAGACTTTTGACAAAGAAGAGTTAAACATCAAGATCTTGAAATGTCTTGATAGAGCATGGCAACCAAAGGTAACTGCTATTTCTGAATCTAAAGATCTAACATCCTTAAGTGTTGCTTCTTTGTTTGGAAAGCTTAGGGAACATGAGCTAGAGATGAATAGACTCAATGTTCAAGAGAATCAAGATAAGCACACAAGGAGCATAGCCTTGAAAGCATCCAAACACAAGGGAAAGCAAGATTCAAGTGATGATAGTGATGAGGAAAATCTGAGTTTGCTGTCAAGAAAATTCAGCAAATTCCTAAAGAGAAACCGCAACAAAGACAACAACAGGGATAGGTATGGAAACAAGAAATCCAATGATTTAAATTCAAATAACTATACTTGTTTTGGTTGTGGTGAGCAAGGTCACATAAAGGCAGATTGTCCCAACACAAGCAAGGAGAAAAAGGCAAGCTACAAGGAGAAGAAAGGCAAGACAAAGAGAGCCTACATAGCTTGGGATGAAAATGAGGTATCATCATCAAGTTCTTCATCAAGTGAAGATGAGAAAGCAAACCTATGTTTGATTGCTGAAGATGATGATGATTCAAGCAGTTCAAGTGAGGTAAGTTCTTGTGCTTCCTTAAATGAACAAAATTATTGTGAATTGCTTGAAGCTTTTCAAGAAACTCATGATGAAGCTAATCGCTTGGTGCTTTCAAACAACCGATTGAGAGATCTTAACAATGGGCTTGAAAAGAGAGTTAAATCACTTGAAGAGGATCTGAGAAAAGCAAAAATTGATTTTGAAAAGATGGAAAATCATTTCAAAAACACCTCTTGTAAGTGTGATACTCTCATTTGTGAAAATTGTGAAAATCTTGAGAAAAAGGTTCAATATCTTGTTGAAACTGTGGACAAGCTTTCAAAAGGGAAATCAAACTTTGAGAATGTCTTGGCATCTCAAAGTTGTGTTTTTGGAAAGGCTGGTTTAGGCTTCAATCCACAGAACAAGCAAGATAGGTTTTCAAAAAGTTTTTTAAGAAAACCAGAAAAACAACCGATTGTTAAGACGAAACAATCGATTGTGACATGCTTTTATTGCATGAAAAAGGGCCATTCGGTTAGATTCTGCAAAATAAGAAAGTTTTCTGTTCCAAGAGGCTACATGAAATGGATCCCTAAAGGATGTGAGGTTCCAAGTGTGAAAAAGAAACCAATTGGACCCACATTTGTGAAAGGACCAAATCTTGTTGCTTGAACTAATGTTTGTGCAGGAAAATTAATAGAAAAAGAGGAGCTGAGCCAACTGGTTAGACTGTGAAAGACAAAGGGCAATCATTGAAGCTGAATCAATGCTTTGCAGAAGGTCAATTCAATGAAAAGAAGCCTTCTTGATCAACAAGCAATTGGCTCATTGAGGAAACAACACAAGGATGAGTTTTTTCTTTTACTGTCCTCTATTTTTAAGTATTAAAGTTCTTTCCTGTGTTTAATCCCTCTTTGGTCAATGTTATCTGTTGTTATCTGCGTCTGTATTTGGTTAAAATTTCTTAAAATCAAGTTTTAACTGCTGCAGAAAAACAACCGATTGTTTCTTCGAAACAACCGATTGTTTTGGGTCTGACAGCACTGTGAGAAAATTGATTTAATTCTATTTTTGGATTTCTATTCGTTGCAGATCATTTCAAATAGAGAATCTTGGTCAATGATACTGTGATTGAATGCTGAACAAGTTCAGAAAAGAAGTTACAAATATCATAAAGGAATATATTCCAAAATCTTGGAAATTCAAGTGCCTTAATGACAAGTCAAAGTCCACATGTGAAGACCATGTGTTTTTCAGCTTTTTCTGACATGTTCTGAACAGTCTTCTCTCTCTGAAAATCAGGTACCCATTGAATGAAATTAATCATAAATTGGTTTTCGGATGGTTATAAAATCAGGTGCAGATGAACAACCAATTGCAACATCTCTTGCAACATCTCTTGCACCATCTCTTGAGAAAAAAAAAAAAAAACTGTAAAGAAGAGCTGCCCTCTGTTTTCTCATCTCTGCTGCCATGGAATCAACTCCTCCCACTTCTGGAAGAATCAAAACCAGAGCTGTAAGGTCTGGAGGAAGGCTGGAAGGATGGTTTTCTGGAGATAAAGATCTCATAGAAAAATATAGATATGAGACAAGTCTCAAGAAAATCAATAACCCCAAGGTTGTGAGTTTTGATTGGCTGAAAAGTCAAAAGCTGGACAATGTGAGGAAACTTCTCAAAGATCAGTATCTCAGAAGGTTTCTGGAGATGAAGGGCAACATATATCCAGACTTGGTGAAGGTCTTCTACACCAATTTGAAATTTGAGGGAAACAACCTAGTTTCTCATGTAAAAGGTGTGGACATGGAGATAACCCATGAGGTTTGGGCTGCTGTTGCTGGACTCAAGTTTTCTGGTATGCGAATCAGCAAAGGCAATCTTGGTGTGGTGGAGGATTTCAACAAAATTCAGTTTTACAGAAGCTGTTTGAAAAACACTCAAGCTCAAGTGAGTGCATGCTCAGTTGGAGGATTGAAACTGGATGAGAGGCTGCTTGCTCTCATTGTGACATGGATTCTAACTCCAAGGGGGAGCAACCATTCTGTTTTGACTGAAGAAGATCTGGTTTACATCTTCTGCATCACCAAGAAGGTCAAGCTAAATTGGATTCACATCATCAAAGAGCACATGCAAAAAGCAATGAGGTTGGGTGACTATCACTATCCCTATGCTATTTTGATATCTAAATTCCTAAACTATTTTGAAGTTAATCTGGAAGATGAGACTTCTGAGCTGGTCAAGTCAACTCAAGAGTTGAACAATGGATCACTCAGCAAGATGGGATTTACAAAAATAGGTGGAAAATGGGTAAGCAAGGATGGTGATCATGGTGCCTCCTCTAGTGGTGCTGCTCAAGAAGAACCTACAGATATGGATGTTGAACATGAAGATCCAACAGGAGGATTTCAAGATGCTGGACCCAGTGCAGCTGCTGAACATCCAGAAGAAAGGATTCAATCAATGTCACCTTTTGAAAGGTTCATGATGAATAGGATGGATAGCTTTGCTGAAAACCAAAGAAACCTCCATGATCTGTGTGTTAGCAATTTCCAAAGGTTTGATACCAGGTTTAACAACATGGATGCAAGGTTCATAAGCCTAGATGAACAAATTGAAGCTGTTCAGAACCAAATCTTTGATCTTCAGTTTGGAGATAAGGAAGAATGAAGAAAAACAACCGATTGGATTGTCGAAACAATCGATTGTTTTTGCTGCTGTTGAAGTTTGATTTTCTTTTCTTTCCTTCTGCTGTTGCTTTTATAATTCTGATGTAATATGAACTTTTTATGGCTTTATCTCTTATATTTGTCTATTTGTGAAGACAAATAGGGGGAGATTTTATGCTTGTTTGCTTAGATGCTTGTTTAAGACTGCTTTTAGCTGTTTTTTTTCTGATATTAATTGTTTAAGCCTTAACTGTGTATATATTTTTTTCTAACCAAATATCAGAGGTTTAATGTCTGCTAAAAGTTCGTTTGCAGGAACTGCTTCAGATTTAATCAGATCAACATAAAGCATCAGGGATCAAGCATCAGGGATTTGTCTTCATCAAATAGGGGGAGATTGTTGAACCAAGTGGTGTTCAAGGTTTTGAAGAATCCAAATCCTTTGAAGGATGATGAAGCTTTTGCTGTGCTTGCTGTTGCTGTGCTAGTTTAGTTAGGATCTGGGTAGTTTGAGTTGTGTAACTCAACCTTTGATTGAATCTAAAGCTCAAGCATCTCAACTTTCAAACAAAGTAAAGTGTTTTTTCAAACTGAGTTAAAACAACCGATTGTTTTATCGAAACAACCGATTGTTTAAGCTTAGGTGTTTTGAAAACTGTTTTGAAATGTGAAAATTGGTTAAGTAACAAAACAACCGATTGATTCGAGGAAACAATCGATTGTTTGTTATGTTTTTATAACAGAAAACAGTTTTGACTTTGACTGAGCTTTAAATGGTTTTAATTCATACGCTCCAGTCATTAAATGCTTTGACCAATCTTTCTGAAAGCTTTTATGAGTTTGTTAAGATTTGATAAACAAACTTCCTTTTATATAATTCAGAAAATCTCTTTTTAAAAGGATGAGAATGTTTTTGAAAAAGAGTTGAGAAGAGAGTTTTGGAAAATTGCTGAGATTGCTTAAGAGCTAAAGAGGTTGATCAAAGTGCTGAGATAGAATTCTCTTGTATTGATTTCAGATTGCTTCTGTAACAAGTGTAATCCTAGTAATTCTGTGAACATTCGTTTTGTGCTGTTGCTAAGAAGAGCTGTGTGTTCTTGAGGGGATCAAGATCAGCTTTCTTAGTGTGGTGTGCTGACCAAGGAAAGTGTGTTTCTTGAGGGTGTTCAAGGTCACTTTCTTGGTTGTGTGTAAGTAATCTAGTGTTGATTGCTTAGTGGGTTTCCTCAGGGTTTCTGAGAAGACTGGATGTAGCTCTGGGTTGGAGTGAACCAGTATAAAACATCTGTGTACAATCTCTCTATCCCTAACTCTTTAATTTCAGTTTATTTGTTGTTTGCTGGTATAAACAACCGATTGTTTCGAAGAAACAACCGATTGTTTTCCTGGCAGTGCTGTTTTGCTTGCTGTTTTGGCAAACTGAATTGCTTAATCATTTGATTTCTGAAAGATATTCATTCTAGCTTGGAAAAGTTTGCGAAAACCTCTTTAAACAATTCACCCCCCCTCTAGTTTAAAGCCATCTTTCCTAACAAAACTTACTCGTTAATATAAGGGCACAAATAAACCTCTTTTCCCTCTTTTTCCAGGGTGTTAGTGATGTATGATTGGGTCTCATTTGTCTTTGCTCCAGTGGGATTAATATATGCAGGATCTAAGAATCCATACACATTTTCCTTCCCCTCAGTGACAGAGACACCATTCAAAAACCTACAAGTAATTAGTTAAATCATAATGAATGCTAATTTAACATAAATAAAAATGAAATGTAGGTAATGATACTTACATCATAAAAAATTGAATGATATTTATATTCAGCTCCTGATCCCTAGCTACAAACTCTAATAGATCTGACATGTATATGTATAAGGGCAGTTCAGGGTTTGTTTCAAAAAATGTATCATCCCATGGAACTTCCAAAGGGTCTCGTCCAATTTGTTTAGCAACTATAGCTAAGGAAGCTATAGGATCGTCAAGCGGAACCTCTTGTTTATTTTTCAAACTTGGTTTCCGACGAGGTTTCTACAAAAAGAAAAAAGATTTGTTATAAATTACATGTAATATATAAATATAAATTAGCATATGAAATGAAATTATTACTAGTGGTTGTGGCATATATCGAATCAGGTGTCTGGGCCAGGCTACAAAGGACTGAAATACTTCGGCCACAGTTGTTACCTCTTCTGAAGGTAGTGGAAGACGAGCATCAGGTACTCGTACTCTTTCAACCGTGACCTTTGCTGCATCAGGGGAGAGAGGAACGTTATGTAAGGTGGTGGTGTCTTCATAGACTTTTCCAATGGCCACCACCTGAGGAATGATGCCACCCTCTACCAGTAGCTCACATTGCCTCATCTGGCCATTGATATCATCCCCTGATGCTGTAGGAGCTGCACAACTTCCCTTTGTGCTCTTGGGAGCGGGACTAAGAAGCGTCTGAATCGGCTGCTCAGCACAAAGTTGTTGCGATATATCTTGTCGCAACTCTAGCCTCATCTTTTCCGTCTCCCTTCTCATCTCATCCATTAATTCTTTACATAGCCTTTGCTCCATTTCTTTTTTGCTCTCTTTGGGGGAGGAGGATGAGTGTCGTGGTGCAGCTCCAAAATAAAGTCTAATCCCAACTCCTTGTCCAGCTGCACGAACACGACCAGAGTGCTCAGGTCGTCCAATTGCTTCAACAAGGATATCGTGACGACCTTCAGCAACAAAATTACCTTGGGAGTCCAAGGCATCCTGCAAGAGACAAAAATCATATGAGGTTTTATTATAAGTAATGCAGCATAATAGATGAAAAAAGGCTTAAATAACTTACAATTTTTTCAATGATAAGCCCAGATTGTTCAGAACTTGGTGCACCCAACTTCTTAATTCGGGCCCTCTTCCATTTGTCATGGCGCGTAGGTGGTGATGGAGGAGAAGTGACCCCTGTTTCCACATCCTGAGATGCACTCCCCTGTCTGGATTGCTCCTTTTCAACCATCAGTGCTTGCTCAAGCTTTCGATATCCCGCACAAGACATTACATGCGGGGTAAGATTCTTTAAAGCTATGTCTTGAGCTTTCTTCCGCCGATGCTATCATAATTGAAATAAACAAAGTGAATTCAATAATATTAACTCATTAATGTTATATAAGTAAAAATAGTTAAGTAACTTCACTTACAATCCATTCTTCAGTTAGACGGCTTTCTTTAAAAGCAAGCCATGTCTCTTCATTAATAAAATTGTATCTTTCACAAGGACTTTCATCCTTAAGCTCACCAAAAATGTATCTCGTCGTCAGTCTTGACTTAAAGGAGTGAAACTTAAGTTCGATATTGGACATAATCCTTGATCGAAGCGGTTCCACATTAGGAATTTCGAAATTTGCCTGCAAAATAACATCACCAAATTAAAGTTAGTCAATGAATATTAAATAGCTTTATATGATAACAATAATTATGTAAAGCTTACCAGAACATCCTCCCACAGCATGTTTCGGTCGACCTCTGACACCTAGTCCCATGAATTAATCAAAATGGAGAGTCTCTCACGAGAAAGAACTCCAAGATAGCTATTAAACTCATCTGCATTAGGACCAGATGCCATTCCAGTGTTGACGTCAATGTCAACAGCTGTCTTCTCACCAGCGGCACGTTTCTTTTCCAGACGCTTCATCCTAGTAGGTCCTCTATTGCCTCGTCCGGATCGAGGTCTAATTGGAGTTTGATCGTCACCCATATCTCTGTTAAAAAAATTATTTAACAAACATTAGTTCATCTGCATGGAAAGAAAATCATATAAAACAAAAACATAATATAGTAAATGCATATTATCAAAAATATTTCTAAATTTATTACCATAATGGGTTAAAAGTTCATATGTAAATTCCTTCACTGTGGTCTTTACGGGTTGCATGTACATGATCAAGTACATCATCATCTTTATTAGTTATCATTGGTGTGAATGAATGGGGTTCACCATTTTCAATATCATCTATAGCCTCCCCTTGTTTTTTCCCGTGTAAAACAACATACCAATGTTCTGACGTAGGATCTTTCACGTAGAAAACTTTGGATGCTTGTTGAACCATTATAAATGGCTCATCTCGATACCCTATCTTTCGAAAGTCAACTAGTGTGAATCCTGATTCATCAATTTTAACCCCACTTTTATTGTCAACCCATTTACACTTGAAAACTGGAACTGAAAACTTAGTATAGTCAAGCTCCCATATCTCTTCTATAAATCCATAATATGCCATTGATCCAATTATAGGATTTGTATCTTTCGAGGTGGAAAACTGCATTGACTCGGCTTCAAGAGTAACACCAGAATTTTGAACTGTACTCTTTTCATCCATAGACTTAGTGTAAAATATACAATTATTCACTTCGTACGCTTTATGTTCCGGTCGGTCATCGGTAGTCGATGACATCAGCAGCAGTTCACCACGTGGACCATTCACAGAGTAACACGTGGTAGAGGATAGCAGGCGAATCAGGGAGGTGATCACTCAGAATGGTAATCGCCTCTCGCCTGTGATGACGAGTAATCGCCTATCGCCTTGAGGTGAGTAATCGCCTATCGCCTTGAGGTGAGTAATCGCCTATCGGCTTGAGGATGAGTAGTCGGTCATCGCCGGTATGGATCAGTAATCGCCCAGATTGCACATGATCGCCGTGTGTTAAGGTTGGGAGATCAGGTGGTCAGCAAGTCGCCGAAAGAGCACATCGCCGGGTGTTTGAGAAGACTTGGCAAGCACTTGTTGTATGGTCAAAGTACAGAGGATAAGTGGCATATCTGCCACCATGTGTAGTGTGAGCTGCAATGCCCAGGGTTAACCAGCTCGCCATGTTAAGGTTGCGCCCAGAGTAGCCTGCGTACTAAGCTACTCCCTGTGTGGATAACTTAGTTGCAGGGGCACAGTGGAAGTAACGTTTCAGCTGCAGATACTCCAGATGGTGACACGTGTACGACTAGATGTTATCCACGTGTCAAGAGGAATAACCGTCAGGAGAGAGAAATACTCAGGTATATATACAAACTCTTAACGAAATTGAGAGGGAGGTTTTTACAGATTCTTACACCTTACACACTTGAGAGTTTCAGTTTCACACGGGTCTCACAGAGAGATTCAGATATAGTTTTGGTGTTCCTGTTGCCTGACTTGAGCGTCGGAGCTACAACGGCCGCTAGAGGCGCCGTCTGTGTGTTTTGCAGGCAGCGTTTGGAGTTCCGACGGTGGTTCTTGGAGCGTTCCTGCAGAACAGAGGGCTAGACGAAGGAGTGACGAGGCAGTCCTCCACGTTCGAGTCAAGCTGCCGGAACATCAGGCGCCCACCGTGGGGCTCGTGTAAATCTGGTTCCCATCCACGTTGCAGTTTCTTGAGGTTTCTTGGAGCTCCTTGATCATTTCGTCGAAGTGAAGTTACGTCGAAGTGCAGAGGAGATGAGTAGAAGAACCAGGCAAACCTCACCTGCGTCATCTGCTGAAGAAGGAGTTGTTACCATGGCGCAGGTAGTGGAGATGATGCGCGCTGCAAGATAGCGTCGCGGAATCGAGAGTTGAGCAAGAGAGGATGCGTGCAGAGCTGACTACATCGCAAAGAAGAAAGGAAGAGTTGAATCGTATGAATGAAGAGCTGCGTAGGGAATTGCAGGCGCAGAAGGAGCGCGCAGCTGAAGAGAGGACATCGATGCCACCGTCGCCTCCGCGAGCATTCCCTATGCCTTTCTCCCCCGAAATCATGAACACGGTGGTGCCTCCCAATCTGGTGGGACTGAAAGCGTCGTTCACGGGGGCGGAAGATCCAGAAGCACACCTGACAGCCTTCCACACTCAGATGATGCTGACTGGAGGTTCAGATGCTGTGTACTGCAAGATGTTCATGAGCACGCTGAGCGGAGTGGCTATGGAGTGGTTCGTGAGCCTGCCAGAGGGCCACGTCACTTCCTTCCATCAGTTCGCGAAGCTGTTCACGGAGCAGTACATCATTAACCGACCTGCGCCAGTAGTGTCCTACGACCTGTTTGACGTGCGCCAGTATCAGGGGGAGCCGTTGAGGGACTACCTCAATCGCTTTGGGGCGCAGGTGGTGAGATTGCCCAACAAGGACGAGGACATGCTGGTGCATGCGTTCAAGAGAGGTGTCCTCCCTGGTCCTTTCAGTGAATTGCTCATCAGGAGCCACCCTGCCACCTTCACCGAGATACGGCGACGTGCGGTGGCACACATAATAGCAGAGACAGAGGTCTCTGAGAAGAGAGGAAGTGCTGCACCGTCGAAGCCACGTGGAGGTCAGGGGAATCAGCAGCAACAGGCGCGGGTACATGAGGTCAAGGAAGGGAGGAAGGAGCAGAGAAGGTCTCGCCCTTATGCACCAAGGAAGGACTAGACCAGGGGGCATGCAAGCAACGCACCCCCCAGGTATGATTTCATGATAAGTTTGGCGGAGCTGATCGCCATCCCTGCTGTGGCAGCAAGACTCCATGTGCTAGGGAAAACCGACAGGGTACTTGGAGGGAGGAAGGATGAGTGGTGTGAATTCCATCAAGCTTATGGACATACACTCCGTAACTGCCTGGCGTTGGGGCGTCATCTTGCTGAGTTGGTGGAGACAGGGTTCCTGACCGATTACCTGCAGAAGACACAAGGTGATCGCGCTTCGAGGTCCCAGAAAGGCGACCAGCAGCATGAACTCCCTGTGTTTGGGGAGGTGAGGTGATGGAAGAGGCTACACTGGGGGGCTCCCAGAGCTGAAGCGGAAGGCATGATCGCCCCACGTGTGTGCATCGCCAGGGCGGTCATCGCCGGTTAAAGGAGACCCCATCCAGAGTGGTTGAGACGTTGGAGAATGGAGCTTGTCGGCTGGTGACTCTGGACGAAACGACTGTTCCCAGAACCCAGGACGCCACACGCTTCTTTCTTGCTTTCGTTAAGTTGTAAAGTAGATGCGCTATCGCGCCGAACACACACTTAGTGTATTAAACAGTTGAGCAGATCAGGGGCACTCTTTTTAACGATGCCACCCAATAAAAGATTTTCAGTACATAAAGTGTGCGAGTGTTCCCAGTTTAAAGTTCCCCTTGCCCCAGGTGCAAGACCAGGTGATCGGTGGTGAGTTACCAAGTGGCCACCACCCGCAGATCAGCCCCTAGATAAGCGCTGGGATGTAGAGCGCGATCAGCCATCAGTGCATGCAGACCGCGATCAGCTATCGGTGCATGTAGAGAGTGAGTACTCGGTCGGTGAACGGTCATCGGGGTCTTGCTAACACGTGTTAAGCTGGGACCCAAGTTCCCAGCGAGAGCGTTAAGCATGCACCTCGTATGATTCCAGAAGAAGAGGTCCTCGCCGGTCGGGACGTCGGTGAACGCGCGATGAGGCAATGTAGGTAGGGCGCGCCCAGTGTCTGCGCTTAGACAGCCACGCCTGGCGCCCCCTTGGGAGCGTGCACCCACGAGAAAGTCCTCCCTCGACTTTGTACAGCGAGGTGCAGGCGAGAGAAAGTCCTCTTCCTCTGCTTTATACAGCAAGGTTGAGGCGAGAGAAAGTCCTCACCTCTGCTTTATACAGCAAGGTTGAGGCGAGAGAAAGTCCTCACCTCTGCTTTATACAGCAAGTTTGAGGCAAGAGAAAGTCCTCTTCCTCTGCTTTTTACAGCAAGGTTGAGGCAACAGAGAAAGTCCTCTTCCTCTGCTTTATACAGCAAGGTTGAGGCAAGAGAAAGTCCTCTTCCTCTGCTTTATACAGCAAGGTTGAGGCAAGAGAAAGTCCTCCTTGCCTTTGAGCAAGTGCAGGCACCAGAGGAAGTCCTCCTTGCCCTTGAGCAAGTGCAGGCGAGAACAGAGGAAGTCCTCCTTGCCTTTGAGCAAGTGCAGGCACCAGAGGAAGTCCTCCTTGCCCTTGAGCAAGTGCAGGCGAGAACAGAGGAAGTCCTCCTTGCCTTTGAGCAAGTGCAGGCACCAGAGGAAGTCCTCCTTGCCTTTGAGCAAGTGCAGGCACCAGAGGAAGTCCTCCTTGCCTTTGAGCAAGTGCAGGCACCAGAGGAAGACCTCCTTGCCCTTGAGCAAGTGCAGGCACCAGAGGAAGTCCTCCTTGCCTTTGAGCAAGTGCAGGCACCAGAGGAAGTCCTCCTTGCCCTTGAGCAAGTGCAGGCGAGAACAGAGGAAGTCCTCCTTGCCCTTGAGCAAGTGCAGGCGAGAACAGAGGAAGTCCTCCTTGCCTTTGAGCAAGTGTAGGCAACAGAGGAAGACCTCCTTGCCTTTGAGCGAGTGCAGGCGAGAAAGAAGAAAGTCGTCCCTCGACTTTGTACAGCGAGGTGCAGGCGAGTGAAAGTCCTCACCTCGACTTTGTACAGCGAGGCTGAGGCAAGAGAGAAAGTCCTCTCCCTTTGCTTCTTACAGCAAGGTTGAGGCGAGAGAACCAAGTCCTCACCTCGACTTTGTACAGCGAGGCTGAGGCATGAGGAAAAGTCCTCTTCCCTTTGCTTTTTACAGCAAGGTTGAGGCAAGAGAACCAAGTCCCTTCCCTCTGCTTTTTACAGGGACGCTAAGGTGAGAGAAGCAAGACCTCACCCACGACTTCTTACAGCAAGGTTGGGAATGGAGAGGTCATCGAGAAGCACTTTTCTTCCCCAAAACACAGGCGTCATAGTTGGTGTTCAGACCCTCTACGCACTCAGCGCTGGTGTGGCAGAGAAGTGCAGCGAAGCCAGAAGCGCGATGACTGATTGGTGGTGCGCTAACATGCCAGTCGGTGGTTGGTGGTAGAAGCAAGTTCTACTGTGTGAAGCCGAAGCGTTTAGGCCCGTTAAGTCAGTCATCCAGCACAAAGTTATGTTGAAGGCAATGCTAAGGCAACAGTTAGCCGCGATCAAGTCAGAGGCCAAGTTTGAGGGGTTGCAGGTAGATCGCGCTAAAGCCTAAGCTAGTTAGCAGTTAGTCACATGCAGAGAGTTAAAGAGAAGAAACGCAGCGAACTCCAGCGCGTTTGAGAAGAAGAAAACAGAGAAGGTGAATCTCTAGATGATCCAGAGAGATGCTTTAAATGTTTGAAGGCGAAGAAGAAGGAATGAAAAAGTGTTAGTATCAGAGTGTGCGCTCCGGTAGACCGTCAGAAGACGATTTCTTAGTCTCTTCGCTGAGAACAAGTTCACAGCTCGAGACTGGGGGGCTTGTGCTCCGGTCGGTCATCGGTAGTCGATGACATCAGCAGCAGTTGACCACGTGGACCATTCAGAGAGTAACACGTGGTAGAGGATAGCAGGCGAATCAGGGAGGTGATCACTCAGAATGGTAATCGCCTCTCGCCTGTGATGACGAGTAATCGCCTATCGCCTTGAGGTGAGTAATCGCCTATCACCTTGAGGTGAGTAATCGCCTATCGGCTTGAGGATGAGTAGTCGGTCATCGCCGGTATGGATCAATAATCGCCCAGATTGCACATGATCGCCGTGTGTTAAGGTTGGGAGATCAGGTGGTCAGCAAGTCGCCGAAAGAGCACATTGCCGGGTGTTTGAGAAGACTTGGCAAGCACTTGTTGTATGGTCAAAGTACAGAGGATAAGTGGCATATCTGCCACCATGTGTAGTGTGAGCTGCAATGCCCAGGGTTAACCAGCTCGCCATGTTAAGGTTGCGCCCAGAGTAGCCTGCGTACTAAGCTACTCCCTATGTGGATAACTTAGTTGCAGGGGCACAGTGGAAGTAACGTTTCAGCTGCAGATACTCCAGATGGTGACACGTGTACGACCAGATGTTATCCACGTGTCAAGAGGAATAACCGTCAGGAGAGAGAAATACTCAGGTATATATACAAACTCTTAACGAAATTGAGAGGGAGGTTTTTACAGATTCTTACACCTTACACACTTGAGAGTTTCAGTTTCACACGGGTCTCACAGAGAGATTCAGATATAGTTTTGGTGTTCCTGTTGCCTGACTTGAGCGTCGGAGCTACAACGGCCGCTAGAGGCGCCGTCTGTGTGTTTTGCAGGCAGCGTTTGGAGTTCCGGCGGTGGTTCTTGGAGCGTTCCTGCAGAACAAAGGGCTAGACGAAGGAGTGACGAGGCAGTCCTCCACGTTCGAGTCAAGCGGCCGGAACACTTTACAAGAAATGACATCAAACTTCAATCCAGCAACCAGGTCAAGGTCTCCGATGCCGTTGAATCTTTTAACACCTCCTATTTAAACCAAGGCATGAATGTTCTATTATGTTCCATCAAGACCCATTTGTCTGCTTCTCTTGGATTATTTGCCTTCACAATGGCTTTATGAGCTTCTATGTAAGGTATAACTTCATCTGTATTATTTAATATATACAAATGTGCTTACAAGACTTCTGACCGAGATTTGCTTACAATATTCACACCGCGTAAACATTTACTTGTAGAACGCCTATGGTGCCATGAATTAGCTGGAAGACCTATTGGATTTGCTGTTGACATGTAATCTGAACAAAATTCAATACTTTATTCAGCTATGTACCTTTCAATCATTGAAGCTTCTGGACGATAATGATTTTTCACATAACCTTTCAAAATTTTCATATACCGCTCAACAGGATACATCCATCTTAAGTACACTGGTCAACACAATCTAACCTCTCTAACCAGATGCACAAGTAGATGAACCATGATGTCAAAAAAAGATGGAGGAAAAAACATCTCCAATTCACATAAGATAACAATAATTTCATCTTGAAGTTCATTTAGTTTTAATGGATCAATGACTTTACAACAGATGGAAGAGAAGAATGAGCACAAACGGGTTATGGTATGTCTAACATTTTTTGGTAAGATCCCACGAATAGCTATAGGCAGAAGCTGTTGCATCAAGATGTGGCAATCATGAGACTTCAACCCAATTAACTTCAAATCTTGCATTGACACTAGGCTCTTCACATTTGAGGAATGTCCTTGTAGCACTTTTACACCCTTTAGACATTAACAGAAACTTACTTTTTCATTTTTTGACATGGTATAATAGGCTGGGGGCAAATATGTACGCTTACCCATTTCTATCAGTGCCAACTCCCCTCGTATGTTCATCTCAACCAAATCTAAACGAGCATTTAGACCATCCTTCGTCTTCCCATTAATGTTAAGAAGTGTACCAATTAAGCTATCACACACATTTTTCTCAACATGCATTACATCTATACAGTGTCTGACTTCTAACCTCGACCAGTACGGAAGATCAAAGAAGATTGATTTTTTCTTCCAAATGTTAGTCACAACTAACTTTTTTTTTAGCTTACCGAAGGTGTGGTCTATGTTATTTACCTTTTCGTAAACCTCAGCAGCAGTTAGTGGAGTTGGTGGACCACTAGTCTCTTGGTGTCCATTAAAGGCTTTTTTCAACCTCCGGTAAGGATGATGACTTCTAAGAAACCTCCGATGGTGAAGATATATTGTCTTCCTTCCATGTTTCAATTGTTGAGAAGCAGTGCCTTCTTCGCATATTGGACATGGTTTTTGACCCTTAACACTGTAACCTGATAAGTTACCATATGCCGGAAAGTCATTGATGGTGCAAAATAACATGGCATGAAGCTTGAAAGTTTCATTAGCAAATCCGTCAAATACTTGAACACCCTCATCCCACATTAACTTCAAATCTTCGATTAGGGGACTTAGATAAACATCTATGTCATTCCCTAGCTGTTTCGAACCAGATATCATCATAGACAACATCATGTACTTTCGCTTCATGCACAATCCAGGAGGTAAGTTGTAAATAACTAGTAAAACTGGCCATGAACTGTGATTTGTACTCATATTACCAAACGGATTCATTCCATCTGTAGCTAGATCAAGTCGGATATTTCTTGATTCTTTACCAAACTCTGGAAACTCATCATCAAATTTCTTCCACTGAACAGAATCAGTTGGATGTTGGTACATGCCATCACATTTCCTCTCATCTACATGCCATCTAAGATTCTTAGCATCGTCTGGGTTTGCAAACAAACGCTTCATCCTTGGAATGATGGGAAGATACCACATAACCTTCATTGGGGGTCTATGCTTTTCCATCTCTTCAATAGTATCATCATCTGTTTGTTTCAATTTATAACGTGATAACCCACACCTCGGACAACTTTTCAACAATTCAAAATCTTTCCGGTATAATATACAATCATTAGGACATGCATGTATCTTTTTATACTCCATACCCATTGGACAAAGAATCTTTTTGGCCTCGTAATTACGATTAGGTAGAGTATTTCCCTCTGGAAGCATATCCTTCAACAGCTGGAGCAATTCCGTGAAACTTTTATCAGTCCATCCATTTAGTGCCTTCAAATTCATCAATCTTAACACCGCTGGCAACCGTGTGAAGTTAGTTGATCCAGGATACAATGGAGTCTCTGCATCGCTTGACATACTTCCATATCCATGCGCTTTTGCAAAAGACTCAGCTCCCACATCACGAATCATGTCCTCCAATCAATCATCAACTACATCATCGTGTTCTGCTTCATCCATGGTGGATCCCACATATTCTTCAGTTACGGAAACACGTGGTAAATTTAATAATTCACCATGCCATGTCCAAGTTGTATAAGATCGAAGAAACCCATCACATAGCAGGTGTTCCCTCATGATATTCACATCCAGTATCCTTCCATTCAAACAATTAACGTACGGACACCTAATCTTTCCTCCATCACGACCACTATTAATCGCGTTACGCTGTGCAAATTGTATAAATTCTTCTACTCCTCTTTCGTACTCATCACTTATACGAACACAATGAATCCAACTTCGATCCATTATATATTCTGCAATATAGTTACCTAGGATTTTCTAATTAGTGTTCTATCTCATGCATTTGCCGAGGGTCGAACACCCCTGGACTCAATACCAGCACGTATTATTGTCGAAGGTCCAAATACAAACACGATATTCTATTCTAATGTAACAACTAACATAACATAAATTCTACTATAAACTAACAAATAATTACTAAATAATATAAATTTCAGAAAATAGAAATTATATAATACAAATTATATAAATTAATACAAATTTATATTAAATAATATACAAATTATAATACATAAAAAAAAATATTCAAAATACAGCAAAAAAAAAATTTCACAAAATCTAAAACAAAACTAACATAAAAACTACCTACTAAATAATATAAATTTTAAAAAATAAAAATTATATAATACAAATTTATATTAAATAATATACAAATTATAATAAATAAAGTCATATATTTAAAATAAACCAAGTAAAATTCAAAAAATGTTAAAATGAACCAACCTTGTGTGCGAAATGTTAATTGAAGTGGTAGACAACCAGCGATGGAAGGGGAAGCGTGGCGGGACAGCGGCGGACCAGCGATGGAGATGACCAATGCAACAATACCTTCAACCAATGCAAGGAAAAAATATAAGAACCGCATTTCTAAAGTGAACTGAAGATAATGAAATGGCTTTACGAAACTCACAATGGAAGCAATAGGACTGAAGATGCAGATAACCAAGGAACTCACAGAGCGCAGGGCAGCAACAGTGAAAAGCAAAAGCGGAGAAGAAAGAGTGAAAGTGCAGTGGCGCGCTTCAAATTTTAGGTTAAAAACATTTTACAAATGCAGTTATTGGTTAAAACCGCATCTGTAAATGAAAGCTTTTCATTTACAGATGCGGTTATGTGTATAACCGCATCTGTAAATGAAAAGCTTTCATTTACAGATGCGGTTTTAACCAATAACCGCATTTGTAAAACAAACTAATTTCAAAAATGCCACCGCATTTTTAACAAATGCGTTTTAGTGCGAAGCCGCACTTGGAAAGGAGTATTCCTTTCATCATTTTGCACTAGTAAGGGAAGAATTCTTGGAAGAGGCACTATAGGAGACAAGAGCAACTTATTGATTCATGATGTCTTGTATGTGGAAGACTCAAGCACAACCTTCTTAGCACTAGCCAACTGTGTGATAAGGGCTATCAAGTTATCTTTAAGCCAAACTCCTGTGACATCTACCTACCCAACTCAAAGGAAGTAATGTTGATTGGTAAAAGAATCAACAATGTTTATCTTTTAGATATCTCTTCTTCTTGTTCCATTGCTTGTCTTCTTTCTAAGCATGATGAATCCTAGTTGTGGCATAGAAGAATAGTCCATATTCACATGAATCATTTGAATAAATTAATTTCAAAAGATCTTGTGATAGGGTTACCCAAACTCAAGTTTGAGAAGGACCAAATATGTGAAGCATGCTAAAAAGGGAAACAAATTAAACATTCTTTCAAACTGAAAAATGTTGTTTCCTCTTCAAAACCCCTTGAGCTACTACACATGGACTTGTTTGGTCCTTTAATAATCATGTGCCTTGGTGGTAACTATTATGCTCTTGTTATTGTTGATGACTTTTCCAGGTACACATGGACACTCTTCTTGGAATCAAATAGTGATGCTTTCTCTGCATTCAAAAAGCTTGCTATAAGACTACAAAACACAAGAAGCAGCAGCATTAGCTCTATTAGGAGTGATCATGGAGGGGAATTCAAAATGAGAAATTCAGCAAATTCTGTGAAAAGATGGGGATCCTGCACAACTTTTCTGCACCAAGAACTCCTCAACAGAATGGAGTATTAGAAAGAAAGAACATATCTCTTGAAGAACTAGCAAGAACCATGCTAAGTGAATCTTCCTTACCCAAATATTTTTGGGCTGATGCTGTAAGCACTTCTTGTTATGTGATGAATAGAGTGCTCATAAGGCTAATTTTGAAGAAAACTCCATATGAACTCTTCAATGGAAGGAAGCCAAACATTAGTCACCTAAAAGTGTTTGGATGCAACTATTTTGTTTTGAATAATGGGAAAGAGAATCTGGGAAAGTTTGATGAAAAAGCTGATAATGGCATCTTTATTGGTTACTCCTCAAATAACCATGCTTACAGGGTCTACAACAAGAGACTCATGATTGTAGAGGAATCTGTTCATGTGGTGTTTGATGAAATTGATCACAAAGAAATGAAATCCTCGAAGAATTGTGCAGAAGAGGATGAACAGAACATCATTCTGCAGAAGCTGGAATCCTGTCCAGAAAACAACCAATTGATTCGTCGAAACAACCGGTTGAAATTCTGTAGCAGGATGTGTTGCCTAAAGAATGGAGAATTCCAAGGGATCTTGTAGTGGAAAACATCATCGGGCAGATAAAGAAGGGTGTTTCTACACGCAGTACTGTCTCAAACTACTGCAGGCACACAACATTTGTCTCTCAAATTGAATCAAAGTCATTTGAAGATGCACTTAATGATGAAAAATGGATGGCTGCAATGCATGAAAAGTTGATTCAGTTCACAAGGAATGATGTATGGCTTCTTGTTCCCAAGTCAGATGAGATGAACATCATTAGAACTAAATGGGTCTTCAGAAACAAGTTGGATGAAAATGGTGTGATTACTAGAAACAAGGCAAGGCTAGTTGCTAAAGGCTACAATCAAGAAGAAGGGATTGATTATGGTGAAACCTTTGCTCTTGTGGTCAGATTGGAGGCAGTAAGATTGTTGCTTTCCTTTGTCTGTATGAGTGGGTTTAAACTGTTTCAAATGGATGTCAAAGGTGCCTTTCTCAAAGAATTTATTAATAAGGAAGTCTATGTTTCTCAACACCCGGGTTTGAGGATCATCTACATCCTAATCATTTCTACAAGCTCAAGAAAGCTTTATATGGTTTAAAGCAGGCTCCAAGGCTGAGAGGCTGAGCAACTTTCTTTTATCCGATGGCTATGAAAGAGGAAAGATTGACAAGACTCTCTTTATCAAGAAATCAAATTTTGCAATCATCTTGGTCCAAATATATGTTGATGACATAATTTTTGGTGCAACCAATGATAGTCTTTGTGAAGAGTTTGTGGCTGCCATGCAAGGAGAATTTGAAATCTCAATGATGGGGGAGCTTTGTTTCTTTCTTGGACTGCATGTCAAGCAATCCAAAGAGGAAATTTTTCTTAGTCAAGCAAAGTACTGTAAAGAAATTATCAAAAAGTTTGAGATGGAGAATTGCAAGGAAGACAACACTCCTATGCCAACAAGCTATTAAATGGATGTAGACCTAGCTGGAAAAGGAGTAGATTACACCAAATATAGAGGATTGATTGGATCTTTACTCTATTTCACAACAAATAGGCCAGATAAGCTTGTTTGTTGTATGTTTATGTGCAAGTTTTCAAGCTAATCCTAAAGAATCTCATCTCAAGGCTCCAAAACGTATTCTTAAATATCTCAAAGGGACAATCAACGTGGGACTATGGTATCCTTCTCATTCTCCTATTCACTTAATTAGTTATTCTGACTCTGATTTTGCAGGATGTAAGTTGGATAGAAAGAGCACAAGTGGAACTTGCCATCTTCTTGGTTCAAGCCTAATCTCTTGGCATAGCAAGAAAAAAGCTTGTGTGGCTCTTTCCACTGCAGAGGCTGAATATATAGCTGCAGGGAGTTGTTGTGCACAGATTCTTTGGCTTAAACAACAATTAGAAGACTTTGGACTGAAGATTAACAAAGTGCCCTTGCTATGTGATAACACAAGTGCTATAAATCTCACCAAGAATCAAATTCAGCACTCAAGGACAAAGCATATAGAGATCAGACACCACTTCATAAGAGACCATGTGAATAATGGAGATTGTGAAGTAAGATTCATTGAGACAGAATTACAATTGGCTGATATATTCACAAAACCATTGCCAAAAGACAGGTTTTTCTTTTTGGGAAATGAGTTAGGTATACTTGATTCTCAAGTCTTTTCTTAATTTTGTTTTTATCTCTTTCTAATTCTATTTATGAAGACAAATAGGGGGAGAATATGGTTTATGTGTTGTCTTGAAACTGCTATAACTTTAATTGAAGTGTGTTTTAGTTTTTGCTGCATATGCTGGTTTGGTGTTGCTACAGTTCTGATATCATTGTTTGTGGTTGGTTTTTCTGCTCTTATGGATATGCAGAAAACTAGTAGTATGCCATCATAACCTGCTATTGGAGATGCTCTGTGTTTGCATAGTTTTTGTTTTGCATGTGCTGTTTCAGATTCAAACAAGATCAAAACAAGCAACTAGGGATTTGTCTTCATCAAATAGGGGGAGATTGTTGATCAAGAGTGATCAAGAGCTTTGAAGATTCCAAATCCAAGGTGTTTGATGAAAGGCTAAAGTTGTTGCTATGTGTGGGTGGGATCTGGGGTAGATTAATGTGTAATCCACTCCTTGTTTGAATCCAGAACTGATGTGATTTGAAAACCTTTTAAAAATGGAATGTTTTTCAACTAAGTGAAAAACAACCTGTTGTTTTATCGAATCAACCGGTTGTTTTCCTCTTAGAAGGTTTTGAAAAGGTTGAAAGTTGTTTGACTTGGTTGACTTAGCTGTCAAGCCAAATCAATCAGTTGTTTCGTGATTAAAATCGATTGTTTCTTTGAAAATCCTAATAGAATTCAATTTTGATTTGTGAATCTCTCTTAAATGATTTCTAACTGAATACACTCCTATTTTAAATGTTTTTAATCATTCTTTGGAGTATAAATAGTTGGTTATATGCTCCTGGAATGTAAGAAACAGTTTTCAGAAATAATTGGGCAAATTTGATTCCAAGTTTTCAAGATTCACATAAAGCTTTGGATTTTCAAGTGTGTGGAATAGAGTTGGGTTGTACTTTTGAAATTTAAGCTTTGTAATACCCAGGTGTATTTTGTTCTTGTCGGTTGACTTGGTCGCCGATTGACTCCGATGACTGATTCAGATTTTGTCTGTCTTCTCTGAAATCTGCACTTCTCTTAGTTGTTTGGGGGCTTCACCTGTTGAGATAAAGGAGGTCCTTACGGCCGGTCACACTTTGATGGTCAAGTCAGTAAGGGCATATCAAAGAATAAGAAATAGATAGCTTCAGTATTCAAAAACTGTATTCAAAATTGCGTACCTTCACCTGGGACCTTAAGCCCCTTTTATAGAGTGTCATTAGATTACCACTGGTAACCAACTTCCCATACGAGAATCTTATCTCTAGTGAGAGAATATTCAATGGGAGAGAATTCTGTTACGGTGTGTGTAATCTTAACAGTGCAACTGCATTCTGTTACAATGTGTGTAAGCTTAACAACACAACTGCATAGAACTCTATCTCCTTGGAGTGTATCAAATCCTAACAGAATAACCACCTAGGTACCAACTAGGGTAACCACTCCCGGGGTTCAATCTCTTTCAAGTGCCTTTACATGCTGTCACGTATCATTATACCATGCATATGCCATTACGTATTATGCATGTGTCCTCATGCCTCACACATGCCATCTGTTCTATCAAACCCTAGCACACTTTGGCTTGGGCTGATAGATACCATTTACTTATGCTAGACCCAAATGCACCCTAGGCCTATTAACATATGTGTTGCTGACCTATCAAGCCCTGTATGCAAACAATTATGCCAAATACATGTATGAAGATCAATATGCATGTACCTGAGCCCAATCACGCGACCCATGAACTCGACCCAACAGCCAAGCTGACCTGCTCTCGTAGGTGCTGATGTCTGACCACCTCACCTCAAGAAAAATAGGTGGAGTAATGTAGGTATATTCCCAGGAAAGGGAGGTGGATCACTAGGATCACTTAAGTACCAAGCCTTTCCTTAGCCAGATTCTATCCTCCAAGACTTTCACAAACATTTCTCTAAGTAATTCACTACGAGCTCTGGTCCACTACATATTCTATTCTCTTCTTTCTTGATTACTGTATTTCTGTAATTGGGTGTAAGTGCAGAATCAGAGGGTGTTATGATTTCTGTGGTTTGGTGTGCCAAAGGGAGTGTGTTTCTTGAAGGGTTCAAGTTCACTACTTTGGTGGTTTGTGTTGTAATCTAGTTTTGATTGCATAGTAGAAACCCAGAAGTTTCTGGGGATTGGATGTAGCTCTTGGGATAAGAGTGAACCAGTATAAACTGCTTGTGTGCCTTTCTCTTGCTCTAATTTCTTTTATATTTTGTTTTTAAGTTGTTTTAAATTCTACTGGTATAAACAACTGATTGAATCGAAGAAACAACCGGTTGTTTTTCTGTGTTTCATTTTAAAACAGATTGTGTTCTTGGCTAACCTGGTTCCTTTTCTGGATTTCTTCACTAAGATTTATTAAACCTTCAAAATGTTAGAAATTATAGCTTTAAACTAGAGGGGGGGTGAATTGTTTAAAGAGGTTTTTGCAATCTTTTTGAAGCTAGAATGAGTTTATCTCAGAAACCAATTGATTAAGCAATTCAGTTAGCCAAAACAGTAAGCAAAACTGCACTGTCAGAAAAATAATCGGTTGTTTCTGCGAAACAATCGGTTGTTTATATCAACAAACATAATGTTTGGTCTACTTGCTGTTAGATAAAGCAATGATCCAATCAAACCTCTGAATTTTGTTTGATCTATACTCGTTCCAGCAGTATCTGCATCCATGTAGCAGCTTGATGGCATTGGAGTGTTTGCCTCTTTGCAATCCTCCATTTCAAACTTTTTGAGAATCTCCTTGCAATACTTTGATTGACTTAAGAAGATCCCATCCTTTGTTTGTTTAACCTGCAATCCAAGAAAGAAAGATAGTTCTCCCATCATAGACATTTCAAACTGACCTTTCATAGCAGCCACAAATTCTTCAAACAACCTATCTTGTGTAGCACCAAAGATGATGTCATCAACATATATTTGCACAAGAATTATTTCTGCATGTGACTTCTTGATGAAGAGAGTCTTGTCTACCATTCCTCTTTCATAGCCAAGAGATAGCAGAAAGTTGCTAAGCCTCTCATACCACTGCCTTGGAGCTTGTTTCAGTCTATACAAAGCTTTCTTCAACTTGAAGACATGGTTGGGATACTTGTGGTCTTCAAAACCCGGTGGTTGATCTACATAGATTTCCTCATTGATGTAGCCATTCAAGAAGGCACTTTTTACATCCACTTGGAAGAGTTTAAAACCACTCATACATGCAAAAGCTAGTAGCAGCCTCACAGCCTCCAATCTAGCCACAGGAGCAAAGGTTTCACCATAGTCTAAGCCCTCTTCTTGATTGTAGCCTTTGGCAACTAGCCTTGCTTTGTTTCTTGTGATCACTCCTTCCTCATCTAGCTTGTTCCTGAAAACCCGTTTTGCACCAATAATATTCATTTCATTAGTTCTAGGAACAAGAAACCATACCTCATTTCTTTCGAATTGATTTAGCTCTTCTTGCATAGCTTCAACCCACTTCTCATTTTTTAGAGCTTCTTCAATTGACTTTGGTTCAATTTGAGAGACAAAAGTTGTGTGTCTGCAGAAGTTTGAGATGGAGCTACGTGTGGAGACACCTTCCTTTATCTGCCCTATGATGTTATCCAGTGACAGATCTCTGGGAATTCTCCACTCTTTGGGCAGCTCACTCTGTTGCAGAATTTCAATCGGTTGTTTCTGCGAATCAACCGGTTGTTTTTCTGCACAGATTTCCAGCTTCTCCAAATTGATGCTCTGTTCGTCTTCCTCGGCACTGATCTTTGGGTTCTCACTGATTCTGCGATCTACCTCATCAAAGACTACATGAACTAATTCTTCTACAGTCATTAACCTTTTGTTGTAGACTCTATAAGCATGGCTTGTGAGTGAATAACCAATGAAAATACCAAGTTCAGCTTTCTCATCAAATTTTCCCAAGCTTTCCTTTCCACCAAGTTTTCCTACAAAGAAAATTGTCAAGTACATAGGTTTGGTCCCCTTATGAATGAGGGTCCATCTGGTGTATACTTATCAACACAAGCTTTATTTTTCTTGGGAATCCACTTCATAAGCCCTTTAGGAACAACATGTTTTCTGATTTTACAGAACCGCACAGAATGACCTCTTTTCATGCAATAGAAGCATGTAACAATCGATTGTTTCGATGGTCCAATCGATTGTTTTTCTAGCTTTTTTGAAAAAGTTTTTGAAAATCTATCTTGCTGGTTTTGTGGATTAAAACCCAATCCTGATTTTCCAAAAACACACTTTTGAGATGCTAGCACACTTTCAAAGTTGGATTGGCCTTTAAAAAGCTTATCCACTGTTTTAACAAGATAGTGGACCTTCTTTTCAAGATTTTCGCAATTTTCACAAACTAGAGTGTCACAATTGCAAGAGGAGTTTTTGTAAATGATTTCCAGATTTTCAAAATCCATTTTTAAATTTTCTAAATCCTCCTCCAGTGCTTTTACTCTGTTTTCAAGCCAGCTATTCTTTTCTTTCAATCGATTGTTTAAGAGAGCCAATTGGTTTGCTTCTTCATGTGTTTCTTGAAAGGCTTGAAGCAATTGACCATAATTTTCAGAGTTTGAAGAGTTTGATGAACTTACACTACATGAGTCATCCTCCCTTCTGGCCATTAAGCAAAGATTGAGGTTTTTCTTATTTTGTCTTTTCTTCCTTCTTGCTTGACTCTTTGTCATTGCTTCCTTTGGTTCATGAGCAGCCTTGAGAGTCTCCCACATTTCCTTAGCAGTTTTGCACTTTGATATCCTGAAAAATTCATTAGTATCTAATGCAGAAGCTATAATGTTTTAAGCAGACCTATCAAGTTGAGCCATCTTACATTCATCATCTGTCCATTTGGACAAAGGTTTTATAGTAAAGAATTATTCTTTTTGAACTTTGGAATGTAAGGACCATTCTCAATTGAGTCCCAAATTCTTTGATCAATTGATTCAATAAAGATTTTCATTCTTGCTTCCCAAAACTTATAATTCAATCCACAGAATAAAGGTGGTTTGTAGATTGAAGCACCCTCCTCAAAAGATAGTTTTCCAGCCATAAAAAAAGATTTTAGATCAACTTGAATAACTTTCAAGAACCAAGCTCTTGATGCCAATTGTTAGAAATTATGGCTTTAAACTAGAGGGGGGGTGAATTGTTTAAAGAGGTTTTTGCAAACTTTTTGAAGCTAGAATGAGTTTATCTCAGAAACCAATTGATCAAGCAATTCAGTTAGCCAAAACAGTAAGCAAAACTGCACTGTTAGAAAAACAATCGGTTGTTTCTTCGAAACAATCGGTTGTTTATATCAGCAAACAACAAACAAACTGAATTTAAAGAGTAAGGGATAGAGAGATTGTACACAGATGTTTATACTGGTTCACTCCAACCCAGAGCTACATCCAGTCTTCTCAGAACCCCTGAGGAAATCCACTAAGCAATCACACCTTGATCACTTACACAACAACCAAGAGAATGACCTTGAAAACCTCAAGACACACACTCTCCTTGGCCAACACTAAGATTGCTGATCTTGAACACCTCAAGAACACACAGCCAATCTCAGCAACAATACACAGAAGAAAATGTTTCAGCAATTTACAAAGATTACACTTGTTACAGATGAAGATCTGAAATCAATACAAGTAGAATCCTATTCCAACACTTTGATCAATCTCTTTAGCTCTTAAGCAATCTCAGCACACTTTGAAAACTCTCTTAGAAAAAACTTTGTCAAAAGCTTTCTCTTCTTTAAAAGAGATTTTCTGAATTATATAAAAAGAAGTTTGTTACCAAATCTTAACAAACCCATAAAAGCTTTCAAAAAGATTGGTCAAAGCATTTAATGACTAGAGCGTATTCAGTTTCAAATCATTTAAAGCTCAGTCAAAGAAAATAGTTTTTCTGTTAAGGTTCCAAAACAAACAATCGGTTGTTTCCTCGAATCAATCGGTTGTTTTGTCACTTAACAGTTTTCTCCATTCAAAAACAGTTTTCAAACTTTCTCAAAACATCTAAGTATAAACAATCGGTTGTTTCGACAGAATAATCGGTTGTTTCAACTTAGTTTGAAAAACACTTTACTTTGTTTAAAGATTGAGATGCTAAGTGCTTTGAGATTTAATCTAAGGGTGGATTACAACATTAAACTACCCCAGAACAAAACAATAAACCAGCACAGCAGCATCAAGCAAAGCAGAGGCTTCATCATCCTTCAAAGGATTTGGATTCTTCAAAACCTTAAACACCACTTGGTTCAACACAAAAGTTTTCAAAAATCTATTTTAAACAATTCACCCCCCCCCCCCTCTTGTTTAAAGGCAATATATTCTAACATACAAGAGGTTTGGAAGGCGAAATATATGAAGACTAAATGAATTTACCCCAACCACAGAGAACTTCTAGTTCCAAGAAAAAAGTCCTAGTCGATTTAAGAGTGAAACGACCAGACTCATCTAGAATCGAATTAGGAATATCCTGGTCCTCCCTAACCATGAAATGATTAAAAAAATGAGGCATCTGCTATAAAGACAATGGAATATTCCAATCACAGTCAGTTCAAAACTGAGAGACTGTATCCGGAATGCTAACACCATCAGATAACCCTGCAATATTTGTTAAAAAAGTAGTAGAACATCATTTATCATTCCAGAAATTAATAGAAGTACTTGTACAAACAGTCCAAGAAGTATTATTAAGTATAGTAGAATAAAACTACTTAATTCTAGGCCAAAGAGATGAGGATCTATAAAACATACTAAACTCGTATTTTGATTTAAGAACCCTGGCTTTCAAAAGAAAAGACCAAGGCATGTTGCTATAAGCAAAGTTCCAAACAAGCTTAAGAAGATACGCATTATTTTCATGATGAAGATTAATAATTTTCAAACCTCCATTTTGAAAAGGAGAACAAATTGTAGTCCAATTAACTATATTAATAATACCTATATTAGTAAAAAAGCAATAATAATAATTATATTAATGATAATAAAATTGACGAAAAAAATATTCATATAAATATTTATTATAAAAATTATATTACCAATAATTATATTAATAATACCTATATTAATCACAATACAATAGTAATAACTATATTTATAATAAAGTATTAAAGCAAAAAATCATCTCTATTAATATTTAGTATACAACTATTGATAATGAAATAAAATAATGTTAATTATAATAATATTTTGATAAAATTTAATTTTAACAAATATAATTTTAAGAAATCATAATTATATTATTATAGTTATAACTATTGGCGTAGCCTTGTATGTATTAGTGTAGGCCTAGCCTACACATAAAGTAGCGTTGGCCTAGCTTATGGATAAAGTAACTTTGGCTTAGTCACACATAAAGTAACCTCGGCTTACATCAACCAAGCTCTCAAAAATTCTTATTTTTATTCAAAATTCATTTTATTTTTTATTTAAAATTAATAATAACTAATGACAATTATAAAAATATTCAAAATAAATATCATTCTTATAAATAATAATAATTTTATGTTATTAATATTATTAATATTAATATTGATAGTAATAATATGAATATTCTTATTAGTATTACTTATAATATAAATATTTATATGATTAATAATATTAATATTTTGAATGACAAGAATAATAATATATTAATATTAAGAAAACTTATTATTATTAAAAATACTTTGAATAATTATATCACTCATGATTATTACTATTAATATTAATTATCATAAAATAATTTTAATAATTATATCATTAATATTTATCAATAATAATATTGATAATAATAATAATATTTATTATATAACTATTGATAATAAAATAATATTAATAATAATAATAATATTTTGATAAAATTTAATTTTAATAAACATAATTTTAGAAATCATAATTATATTATTATAGTTATTACTAGTGGCGTATCCTTGTATGCGTTAGTGTAGGTCCAGCCCACGCATAAATTTTTCTCAATTGTCCCATCAAGATTGATAACTAAATTATAGAGAAAAAAAGAGAATAAGGGATCTTTAGAGTAAAAATGAACTTCTCCTGTTTAAAAATTTGATCGGGTAAAATGTAGCCAGACTCCTCGACTATTATAGGGTGTGATCAGATTTTGAAATAGATGAGTTATGAGGGAGAAATTAAAGATAGAAGGAAGGGAAAGAGAAAGGGAAAACCTTTTCTATTTGGATGTTATGGTGTATGAGGAACTATGCTCGTTTTCAGGATAAGATTCAGGTTTCTAAGGCTATTTCAGTTATTAAAGATTTAACTTGTCTAGTGGGAAAGTCATCTAAAGCTTCAATGAAGATTGATATGATGGATTGCAAAGTGACTAAATTTTTTTGTATTAATACTCGTACTGGTAAAGTTCTTCGTCCTCTTCCTATTAGATAGGAGTTTCCTTCATCAGGCTGGGTTAAAATTAACACTAATGGGGCTGCTAGGGGATATTTAGGTCTTGCCACTTGTGGAGGTATTTTTCGTGGGAGTACGGGGGAGTTTATTGGAGCCTTCTCTGTGTTTCTTGGCATTAAGAATGCTCTAGTTGCTGAATTTTATGGGGTTATATATGCTTTGGAGGAAGCTCAAAAGATAAGACTTACTAATGTCTGGTTGGAATGTGACTCTGCCTTGGTTTGTGTTGTGTCTTCTGCTAGGAAAAATGTTCCTTGAATGCTTCGTAATCGATGGAATACTTCTCTTAATTACTATGGGAAAATCAGGTTTAGGGTTACTCATATTTTTCGTGAAGGGAATGCGTGTGCTGATAAGTTGGCTAATTTAGGATTTATTCATAGAGAATCATTTCATTGGTATAATAGGCTTCCATCTATTATGTTCTTAGAATTCTTTATGAATAGGTATAGTCTACCTATGTATCGTTTTTGTTAACATATGGATTTTGGTCTAGTTCCCCATATTTTTGTATTTTCTTTGTTTTTTTCTTCTTTTAATAATATTTTTTTCATGTGATAGCAAATGATTGTTGTTACTTAAGGTGTCAACCTAGTTGAGATGTCAGGTTGCATAGTGATGCCTAGCATGAAAGTTTTTATAAAAAAAATTAAAAAAAAAAGATAGGGTCAGTAGCGTTGGCCTAGCCGATGCATAAAATAACGTCGACCTAGCCCACGCATAAAGTAGCGTCGGTCTAACACACGCATAAAGTAGCATTGGTCTATCCCACACATAAAACAGCGTCGGTCTATCCTACGCATAAAGTAGTGTTGGTCTAGCCCACGCATTACTTATAATACAAATATTTATACGATTAATAATATTAATATTTTAATTCATAAAAATAATAATTATATTAATATTAAGAAAACAGATAATTATTAATTATAATATTTTGAATCATAAGAATAATGATTATATTGGTTACGTCTCCTATTGTTAATAAAGCTGTTAAGCTTTGGTGTTTGTTGGTTCCAAATCTTGTCCAAAATTTCTTGGTCAATGATCAATTTATTTCTGTAATAACTAACCTTCTGCATGATAAATGCTTTAGCTTTGCAAGTATTTGCCTTGGAGATTTTAATGTTTGTCTCTCGAGGGATGACTGCAAGGGGGGTGGCTCTTAATCAAGTTTCTTGTAGTGAATTCCTTGATTGGATTAATACTAATGATCTTTATCTTATGTATTTTACTAGACCTTGTTATACTCGGTGTAATGGAAGGAAAGGGTTGCATAGAATTCATAGAAGACTGGATAGGGCTTTATGTAATGGAGTGTGTCTGGATCAATGTGCTTCTTGTACTTATCAGGTTCTTGTTAAAAATTGTTCTGACCATTCTCCTATTTTTGCTAGTCGTGCTAGTAATTCTTTAAGGAATGTTAGCAATTTTTTCTTTTGTATGTGGATTCAGGACACTTCACGCATAAAATGACATCGCTCTAGCCCACACATAAGATACTAATATTTATAGTAATAATATGAATATTATTATTAATATTACTTATAACATAAATATTTATATGATTAATAATTTTAATATTTTCAATCATAAGAATAATAATTATATTAATATTAAGAAAACACGTAATTATTAAAAATAATTTTAATAATTATATCATTAATCTTTATCACTAATAATATTGAAAATAATAATATGTATTTTTATTAATATTAACAATATTAATACTAATTATAAGAATATATAAATAAATATTTATGATAATAATTATGTTAACAATAACTATATTAATAATACCTATATTAGTAAAAAAGCAATAATAATAATTATATCAATAATAATAAAATTGACGAAAAAAAATGAGTCATATAAATATTTATTATAAATTATATTACCAATAATTATATTAATAATACACTACACCAAAAAGAAAAATTAGCTGCCAAAAAAAAGTGAAGGTGGTGCTTTGAACGCTAAATAGTGTCTACTAAGCCTTCATTATTAAAAATAAATAAATAGCGTAGGTAGGTGCGGGTTATATAGACATAAACTAGAAAAAAAGAAAAAAAATTGTGTGGCTCAAAATTTAAAATTTTGAACACAAATATAATATATATATATATATATAAATTAAATTTAAATATATAATAAAATTCTGAAGGTTAAGTCCACGCTTATTTAAAAATTTTGTGGCCAATCCGTTGACTAAGTCCACGCTTCTTTGAATAAACAATATAAAATATAATTTTGTGTGGGCAACATGTGGATAAGCCCACGCTTGTTTAAAAATTGTGTGGCCACCATGTAGGCTAAACCTGTTAAACCAAGTGGTGTTCAAGGTTTTGAAGAATCCAAATCCTTTGAAGGATGATGAAGCCTCTGCTTTGCTTGATGCTGCTGTGCTGGTTTATTGTTTTGTTCTGGGGTAGTTTAATGTCGTAATCCACCCTTAGATTAAATCTCAAAGCACTTAGCATCTCAATCTTTAAACAAAGTAAAGTGTTTTTCAAACTAAGTTGAAACAACCGATTGTTCTGTCAAAACAACCGATTGTTTTCACTTAGATGTTTTGAGAAAGTTTGAAAACTGTTTTTGAATGAAGAAAACTGTTAAGTGACAAAACAACCGATTGATTCAAGGAAACAACCGATTGTTTGTTTTGGAACCTTAACAGAAAAACTGTTTTCTTTGACTGAGCTTTAAATGATTTGAAACTGAATACGCTCCAGTCATTAAATGCTTTGACCAATCTTTTTGAAAGCAATTATGGGTTTGTTAAGATTTGATAACAAACTTTCTTTATATAAATTCAGAAAAACTTTTTTAAATAGAAGAATGCTTTTGACAAAGTTTTTCTAAGAGAGTTTTCAAAGAGTTGAGATTGCTTAAGAGCTCAAGGGATTGATCAAGGTGTTGGAATAGGATTCTACTTGTATTGATTTCAGATCTTCATCTGTAACAAGTGTAATCTGTGTAAACTGCTAAAACATTTCTTCTGTGCATTGTTGCTGAGATTGGCTGTGTGTTCTTGAGGTGTTCAAGATCATCAATCTTAGTGTTGGCCAAGGAGAGTGTGCGTCTTGAGGTTTTCAAGGTCATTCTCTTGGTTGTTGTGTAAGTGATCAAGGTGTGATTGCTTAGTGGATTTCCTCAGGGATTCTGAGAAGACTGGATGTAGCTCTGGGTTGGAGTGAACTAGTATAAACAACTGTGTACAATCTCTCTATCCCTTACTCTTTAAATTCAGTTTGTTTGTTGTTTGCTGATATAAACAACCGATTGTTTCGAAGAACAACCGATTGTTTTTCTAACAGTGCAGTTTTGCTTACTGTTTTGGCTAACTGAATTGCTTAATCAATTGGTTTCTGAGATAAATTCATTCTAGCTTCAAAAAGTTTACGAAAACCTCTTTAAACAATTCACCCCCCCCCCCCCCCCCTCTAGTTTAAAGCCATAATTTCTAACAAAACTCACGCTTCTTTAAATAAAGAATATAAAATATAATTTTGTGTGGGGAGCATGTAGGCTAGGCCTACGCAAAAAACGTATCACTTGTGTCCCACGCACACCACTATTTTTTACATCGAGCATATTAGCTTCCAAATTTTAATAATAATTACACTTTTGCGTCCCTTTATTATTGCTAGTGTCTCTTTTTGACCCATCCTACTAAGCATATTTTTTGAAGTGATACCTGTATTAATAACTATATCTATAATTAAAAATTGAAGAAAAAAATTATTACTATTAATATTTATTATATAATTATTGATAATAAAATAAAATATTGTTAATTATAATAATATTTTGATAAAATTAATTTTTAATAAATATCATTTTAGAAAATCATAATTATATTATTATAGTTATCACTAGTGGTGTATCCTTGTATGCATTAGTGTAGGCCTAGCCCACGTACAAAGTTTTCTCATTTGTCCCCATCAAGATTGATGAATAAATCATAGAGAAAATTAGAGAATTACAGATCTTTAGAGTAAAAATGAACTTATTCTGTAGAAAATCTGATTAGGTAGACATGTAGCCTGACTCCTCCGGTATTATAGGGTGTGATCATATTTTGAAATACATGAGTTCTGGGGGAGAGATTGAAGAGAGAAGGAAGAGAAAGCGAGAGATATAGGATTGGTAGCGTCTACCTAACCCACGCATAAAATAACGTCGATCTAACCCACACATAAAACAGTGTCGGGCTAGCCTACCCATAAAATAATGTCAACCTAGTCCACGTATAAAATAGCGTCAGCCTAGCCCACGCATAAAGTAGTGTCGAACTAACCCACGCATAAAGTAGCATCGGTCTAGCCCACACATAAAACAGCATAAGTCTAGCTACACATAAAGTAGTTTCAGCCTAGCCCACACATTACTTATAATATAAATATTTATACAATTAATAATATTAATATTTTAATTCATAAAAATAATAATTACATTAATAATAAGAAAACATATAATTATTACCTATAATATAAGTATTTATTAATAATAATAGTTATATTAATATTAAGAAAATATATAATTATTAAAAATAATTTTAATAATTATATCATTAATCTTTATCAATAATAATATTGAAAATAATAATATTGATAAGAATACTAATTATAGGAATTTTTAAATAAATATTTATGATAATAATTATATTAAGAATAACTATATTAATAATACTATATTACTAAAAAATAATAATAATAATAATAATAATAATAATAGTTATTATATTAATAATAATAAGAATAAAATTGACGAAAAAAATAGACATGTAAATATTTATTATAATAATTATATTACCAATAATTATATTAATAATACCTATATCAATAACAATACAATAGTACTAACTATATTTATAATAAAACTTTGAAGAAAAAAATTGTAAGGACCTAGAAAAATTTAATTGGAATAAAAGTGTTATATTTAAATAATTTCTGAAGATGTGATTATTTAAAATAAAAAGAGCTTGTAATAGAAGTTTCATGGTGGTCAGACCTAGGACGTCGCCCAAGGTCTGAGGTCAGCTGGTAGAGGTCGGTCGGGGGACCATAAGGGGGTTCCAAAAATCACATGTATTAAGGTGTGATTTGCACCTTAGATACGCTATGTATGCGAAACTCTATGCTGGGACATAAGAGATTGTCCTTAGTGTTGCATGCATTGGCGCACAAAGAGTTGGTACCGACCTGTCCTCGGGAAGGAGAAGCTACCGACGTCATCGAGTCATGTGGGAGTGATACCACAGACTTAGAGGAATGGGAGGACGAGCCCTCAGCTGGGTGTGACGATGTGACATCGGTGACCAAAGTGAGGCGATGTGTCCTTGTCACACACAAGGGCGATAAGAGATCGCCAACAGGATGAGAGGAACATCGGTCATCAACCAGGATGGGAGACACATCGGTTGTCTTCCTGAGTGAGACATCGGTTGTCTGCCAGATGGAGAGGCAGCAGTCATCGCCGGTATGAGAGGCATCAGTCATCGCCGGTATGAGAGGCATCAGTCATCGCCGGTATGAGAGGCATCAGTCATCGCCGGTATGAGAGGCATAAGTCATCGCCGGTATGAGAGACATCAGTCATCGCCGGTATGAGAGGCATCAGTCATCGCCGGTATGAGAGGCATCAGTCATCGCCGGTATGAGAGGCATGGTCATCGCGCGAGCAATCATCGGTGGATGGTTATCGCGCGATGTCGTGTTTCACACAGATAAGGTGAGACCCAGGCTCCCAGCATGAGAACGTCCTGAATGCGCGACACGTAGACAAAAAGGGTGTTTCAGAATAGTTAGCATCAGAGAGTTGGTATGCGCAGAAACCCACGTGGTCATACTGTTCAAGGAAGTGTGCACGCAAGGTTGCTTAGAGAGTGGGTAATGGCAGTGAAGGCTAAAGAGTCGTTCGACCTTAAGAGCTGAGGGAATCAGCTCATTTAGTTCCCCTTTCTCCTTTCTCCTCCACTCGAAGACGCGGCTATCCTCACGTACCAGTGCTACAATCGGCGACTGCAATTGTCCTCTTGGGAAGTTACTCTGCAAGTTTTCTGCTCAAAGCCCTAAAACAGAGTAAGTCGTTTTGCTCTGTTCTTTGAGTCGAGTCTGAATTTAAGAGGGTCGTCTTTGCATAGGTTGTGCATACAACTCTTTCAACTTCAGAAATCGTCTCTGTTAACGCAGAAAATGAGTAATCTCGTTAGTTTTGTGATCGGGACTCTATGGTGCAGGTTAAGGCATCCTTGAGTTCTCGGTGGGTTTGGAGCTCTTAGTGAGATTTTATGCAAGTCCAGGTAAGGGAAGCTAGCTTTATTTTCAATAACAACCGTAGGCTAGAAGATTCTGAAGTTGGGGCGACGTGGTCGTCGATTTTCAAACTTTCTTGCACGATGCTCTGTTTTTATGTGTGGGGCGACGTGGTTGCCGGTTTCAAATGTTATTGCATAATCCCCTGTTTTTGTACGTGATCGCCGGTTTTAATGTTGATTTCGAAATCCCCTGTTTTAGTGTCATTTTGAAATTGTTTGAGATTGAAAGGTGAAATGCATATGATATTCGAAAATCTGAAATTTGGTATGATTGTTTCTGTGATTGGGATTGTTTAAGAAAAGATTCAAAATATTATATGATGGAATTGTGCTTTTACGTGTGGTATGATGTACTGGATGAATGTGAAATTGTGATCAAGACATAGTATTTTCAGAAAAGGAAATACCGTGTTGAGATTGCTTATGAGGTGTATTGATCTGTGAGTATCCTGTGAATGAGACGATCCTGACTCTATTGATATAATGGAATCACATAGATGAAGTTATTCAGGTGGTGAGAGTCGAAGGAGGTTCATATGTATGGGTAAGTTGTTTGAAAGATAACCAACTTGACCTGTTATATGAATTAACCCTGTCATACCGGGAGAGTGATGATATTGAGATTATGTTTATGCGCATGGCTGTGTGGATTTCACAGCGACCATGTGTGGATTTCACAGTGGTGTGGTATGACAGGTGCAGGTCTCTGGATGCTAAGTTCAACGCACGAGTCTTCCGGAAGTAGTGTAAAGTGTCTATGTGTGATGGGTCAGTGGAAGTCTGACGTGAGAAAGAGAAATATTGAAATGTGATAGACACTTGATGGATTTTTGTGGAATGATTGATACTTGAGGAAATTGTGAAATGTGTGAATATTTGATGGTTTACGTTAATATCAAGTTTCATGTTTTAAAGTTTTAAAAATATCTAGCTTACCCTGTGTTTTTGGTGTTGTGTTTGTTTTTTTTTCTTAAACCTGTGATGATCGTGTTAATTACACGGGAGCAGCTGATGTTGCAGGTGGTAGAGCTCCTCAGTGAGCAGATGGAGAAAAGGATCGTTTTATATTTGAATGTTTTATTCTTGGAAAACTTTTGATGTATAAATTTAACTCCCTGCGAGGAGGGATGTTCCTTTTGAAGAACACATTGAATGGAAGGGATGTATTTTATTTTATATATATATATATATATATATATATGAATGTTAATTTTGATATTATTGTTTTATGTTTATTTTATGATATAAATATGAATAAGATTTTGAGGGGCGTTACATTAATGGTATCAGAGCAGTTCGTCCTTAGGATGATCTGAGGGTAGTGGATTCATTGCGTTTCTTCTGCTCACAAAAATGTGTTGGAGTTTTAAATTAAAGCTATAGTGAAAGGTTTTTAAATGTTTTCTTATTGAAATTTTATGTGTGCTTTAGTAAATATATGCTCTAACTGAAAAATTTAGTATTAAGAATGAAAGGATCTTGATAAAGTAGTGAGGGTGCACACTCATAACTGGATCGAGATGATTCTCAATCTTAATTCTAAAGGTTTGATGTTTAGCATATATTGAATTCTAGTGTGAATTATTTCGTTTTATTGAGTGTTTTTGTAATTGATTGAAAGTGGTTGTTTGGATTGATGGTTTTATACCAGTAGCTGTTCTGGTGTTTTGCTTGATGTTATAAGTATCATGATCTTGCTGATAAACTCAAAATTCTAGATGATTTTGAGATGCTGACCTTGTAAGACCTAGATGTGGTCTTCTAAATGAATTGATTCTTTATCAAGTTCATTTTATAGGAATATGATTAGAGAATAATAGTTCCCTAATCTTACACAGAAAATGGCTCCTAGACCGCCTACCCCTCCCCAACCTTCTGTGAAAATGAGCCAGATCGCCAGGGTCATTGAGATGATGGCAAGTGCTATCCAGCAGCAGAATGCGACGATGGCTCAGAATCATCAAGTTGCAATGCAGCATTGGGAGACTGCTAGGTCGGCTGCAACAGCTCCCCACGTCGGTCAGCCTCAGGAGCAGATGGGACTGACCGAGTTCCTCAGGCACAACCCACCTAAGTTTAGTGGGAATGCTACTCCTGACCAAGCAAATCAGTGGATCAGGGGGTTAGAGAAAATCTTCAAGGCGACCTCCTGCCCTGAGGATAAGAAGTTGGTGTTCGCTACGTATCTGCTATCTGGAGAAGCAGAGTTCTGGTGGATGGGAGCTCCGCAGATGATGGAAGCCAGAGCTGAAGTGTTAGACTGGGAAAGTTTCCGAGTGAGGTTTCTGGAGAAATATTTCCCAGATAGTGCAAGGTTTGCGAAGGAAGCAGAATTCCTCAGGTTGGAGCAGGGGGAGATGTCAGTGAATGCTTATGCTACTCGGTTTGAATACCTCGCCCGATTTTATACCCAAGCTACCTCTGAGGCTTGGAGGTGTAGAAAGTTTGAAGAAGGTCTAAAGCATGAGCTGAAGAAGACCATAGCACCTATGTGCATCAGCGAGTTTCATGCCTTAGTGGAGAAGGCAAAGATGATGGAGACCTTGGAAAGGGGTAATTCTCGGGTGATCAGGTCACACCCAGGGGGTTCTTCCAGTGGGAAGGCCAAGGTGCAGCGGCAGCAGAATAAGCCTTATGCGAGACCTCCACAGCATAGGGCAGGTGCAGCACCGCCCCAGTTTCAGTAGCAGCAACCATGGAAGCCTAGATGTTTCCATTGTGGTGGACCACACACGTCCAACGTATGCCCCAAGGGGAATTCAGAGCGAAGATGCTTCACCTGCCAAAAGACAGGGCATGTTTCTAGAGAGTGTCCTAACAGGAATAGAGCGACTCAATCTGGTGGTTCTCAACAGTTGAGGAACGGAGGCAGCAGACCTCAGGCAGCAGGGAGAGTGTTTGCGATATCAGGAGCTGAGGCATCTCAGTCAGGTAACTTGGTGCAAGGTGTTTGTTTTATAGCTGGTAGAAGTGTAAAAGCCTTGTTTGATTCAAGAGCGACACACTCTTTTGTGTCAAGTCTGTTCTTAGACGAGTTGGGCCTTCTAGTGAAGGATCTGCCGTTTGAACTGTTGGTCTCTACACCTGCATCAGGGCAGGTTATGACCTCCACAGTTTGCTCTGAATGTCCAGTGATAGTAGAGGGACACAGGTTCAAAGTAAATTTGATCTGTCTACCTCTTCAGGATCTGGATGTTATCCTAGGAATGGATTGGCTATCTGCCAATCACATTCTCAAAGATTGCGGTAGGCAGAAAGTGGTGTTTCCAGATCTCCAAGAGTCAGATGTGATATCTGCTCGGGGGATCTCAGTGGATCCAGCCAAGGTAGAGGCAGTGCTTCAGTGGGAACGTCCTAAGACAATCACAGAGATAAGGAGTTTTGTGGGTCTAGCTGGCTACTATCGGCGGTTCATTGAGGATTTTTCCAAGGTAGTGGCTCCTTTGACTCAGTTGACTCGCAAAGATCAACCTTTTGCTTGGACCGATCGATGTGAGCAGAGTTTCATGGAACTAAAGGAAAGATTGACTAGTGCTCCGGTGCTGGTGATCCCGGATGTAGGAAGGCCCTTGGACGTCTACTGTGATGCTTCACATCAGGGCTTGGGATGTGTCTTGATGCAAGAGAAAAGAGTAGTTACATATGCTTCAAGGCAACTCAAAATTCATGAGAGAAACTATCCTACTCATGACTTGGAGTTAGCAGCTGTGGTGTTTGCCTTGAAAATTTGGAGGCATTATTTGTATGGAGCTCGGTTTCAGGTGTTTAGTGATCATAAAAGCCTGAAATATCTGTTTGATCAGAAGGAACTAAATATGAGGCAAAGAAGATGGATGGAGTTTCTAAAGGACTATGATTTCCAACTTATGTATCATCCAGGGAAGGCCAATGTAGTGGCGGATGCTTTGAGTAGAAAATCAATGCAAGTATCAATCATGATGATTGAAGAGCAGAAGCTGATCGAGCAGTTCAGAGATTTAAACTTGGGAGTGGAATTTCATGTTAACCATATTAGTTGTAGTAAGTTAACTATAACTAATGATTTCATTGGAATGATAAAGGATAAGCAATTAGAGGACCCTAGTCTGAAACGTATTGTGGAATTGCTAGGCACCGATCAGGCTAAGGACTTTGTGATGGGAGATGATGGGATCTTGAGATTTAATGGCAGAATGTGCATACCTGCGAATGAAGAGTTGAAGAAGATGATCCTAGAGGAAGGCCACAAGAGTCATCTTAGTTTACACCCAGGTATGAATAAGATGAACCATGACTTGAAGGAGTCATTTTGGTGGTCGGGCATGAAGAAAGACATCGCCCAGTATGTTACTACCTGCTTGACATGTCAGAAGGCAAAGGTAGAGCATCAAAGACTTGGCGGGTTGTTGCAACAATTGGATATTCCTGAGTGGAAATGGGACAGCATTGCAATGGATTTTGTTACTCATTTACCTAGGTCGGTAAGGGGTCATGATGCAGTCTGGGTCATAGTTGATCGGCTGACGAAGAGTGCCCACTTTCTTCCAGTGAATTTGAGGATATCCATGGCCAAGTTGGCTCAGTTATACATCAAGGAAATTGTGAGGTTGCATGGAGTGCCTTCCAGCATTGTTTCGGATAGAGATCCCAGGTTCACTTCACGGTTTTGGCAGACTCTGCAAGATTCTTTGGGAACTAAGTTGAGGATGAGCTCTGCATATCATCCTCAAACCGATGGACAGTCTGAGAGAACGATCCAGTCCTTGGAAGATCTGCTGAGGACGTGTGCCTTGGATCAATTGGGAAGCTGGGATGAGATGTTGCCACTGGTAGAGTTCACTTATAATAACAGTTACCACGCCAGTATTGGGATGGCACCATATGAAGCCTTGTATGGGAGGAAATGCAGAACTCCTTTATGTTGGTACCAGGAGGGCGAAGCAGTCTTGGTTGGACCAGAGTGATTCAGCAGACGACCGAGAAGGTGAAACAGATAAAAGACAGAATGAAAGCTTCTCAAAGTCGGCAGAAATCTTATGCAGATCAGAGGAGAAAACCTTTGGAGTTTGCAGTTGGAGATCATGTATTTATGAGAGTGACACCGACCAAGGGTGTAGGACGAGCTATCAGATCAAAGAAGCTGTCCCCTAAATTTATTGGGCCATATCAGATCCTGAGGAGGATCGGTCCAGTGGCTTATGAGATCACCCTCCCTCCCCAATTAGCAAACCTGCATAATGTCTTTCATGTATCACAGCTGAGGAAGTACATGGCAGACCCAAGTCACGTGCTGGAAGTGGATGAAGTGCAGATAAAGGATGACTTGTCTTTTGAAGCAAAACCAGTTAGGATTGACGATCGGCAGAGTAAACAGCTCAGAGGCAAGACCATCAACACGGTGAAAGTGGTGTGGGATGACAGATCAGGTGATTCAACTTGGGAATTAGAAGAAACCATGAGAGAAGCCTATCCCTACCTCTTTCCTTAGTAATTCAATTTTCGAGGACGAAAATTTTTCTTGTTGGGGAGAATGTAAGGACCTAGAAAAATTTAATTGGAATAAAAGTGTTATATTTAAATAATTTCTGAAGATGTGATTATTTAAAATAAAAAGAGCTTGTAATAGAAGTTTCATGGTGGTCAGACCTCAAACGTCGCCCAAGGTCTGAGGTCAGCTGGTAGAGGTCGGTCGGGGGACCATAGGGGGGTTCCAAAAATCACACGTATTAAGGTGTGATTTGCACCTTAGATACGCTATGTATGCGAAACTCTATGCTGGGACATAAGAGATTGTCCTTAGTGTTGCATGCATTGGCGCACGAGGAGTTGGTACCGACCTGTCCTCGGGAAGGAGAAGCTACCGACGTCACCGAGTCATGTGGGAGTGATACCACAGACTTAGAGGAATGGGAGGACGAGCCCTCAGCTGGGTGTGACGATGTGACATCGGTGACCAGAGTGAGGCGATGTGTCCTCGTCACACACAAGGGCGATAAGAGATCGCCAACAGGATGAGAGGAACATCGGTCATCAACCAGGATGGGAGACACATCGGTTGTCTTCCTGAATGAGACATCGGTTGTCTGCCAGATGGAGAGGCATTAGTCATCGCCGGTATGAGAGGCATCAGTCATCGCCGGTATGAGAGGCATCAGTCATCGCCGGTATGAGAGGCATTAGTCATCGCCGGTATGAGAGGCATCAGTCATCGCCGGTATGAAAGGCATGGTCATCGCGCGAGCAGTCATCGGTGGATGGTTATCGCGCGATGTCGTGTTTCACACAGATAAGGTGAGACCCAGGCTCCCAGCATGAGAACGTCCTGCATGCGCGACACGTAGACAAAAAGGGTGTTTCAGAATAGTTAGCATCAGAGAGTTGGTATGCGCAGAAACCCACGTGGTCATACTGTTCAAGGAAGTGTGCACGCAAGGTTGCTCAGAGAGTGGGTAATGGCAGTGAAGGCTAAAGAGTCGTTCGACCTTAAGAGCTGAGGGAATCAGCTCATTTAGTTCCCCTTTCTCCTTTCTCCTCCACTCGAAGACGCGGCTATCCTCACGTACCAGTGCTACGATCAGCGACTGCCATTGTCCTCCTGGGAAGTTACTCTGCAAGTTTTCTGCTCAAAGCCCTAAAACAGAGTAAGTCGTTTTGCTCTGTTCTTTGTGTCGAGTCTGAATTTAAGAGGGTCGTCTTTGCATAAGTTGTGCATACAACTCTTTTAACTTCAGAAATCGTCTCTGTTAACGCAGAAAATGAGTAATCTCGTTAGTTTTGTGATCGGGACTCTATGGTGCAGGTTAAGGCATCCTTGAGTTCTCGGTGGGTTTGGAGCTCTTAGTGAGATTTTACGCAAGTCCAGGTAAGGGAAGCTAGCTTTATTTTCAATAACAACCGTAGGCTAGAAGATTCTGAAGTTGGGGCGACGTGGTCGTCGATTTTCAAACTTTCTTGCACGATGCTCTATTTTTATGTGTGGGGCGACGTGGTCACCGGTTTCAAATGTTATTGCATAATCCCCTGTTTTTGGACGTGATCGCCGGTTTTAATGTTGATTTCGAAATCCCCTGTTTTAGTGTCGTTTTGAAATTGTTTGAGATTGAAAGGTGAAATGCATATGATATTCGAAAATCTGAAATTTGGTATGATTGTTTCTGTGATTGGGATTGTTTAAGAAAAGATTCAAAATATTATATGATGGAATTGTGCTTTTACGTGTGGTATGATGTACTGGATGAATGTGAAATTGTGATCAAGACATAGTATTTTCAGAAAAGGAAATACCGTGTTGAGATTGCTTATGAGGTGTATTGATCTGTGAGTATCCTGTGAATGAGACGATCCTGACTCTACTGATATAATGGAATCACATAGATGAAGTTATTCAGGTGGTGAGAGTCGAAGGAGGTTCATATGTATGGGTAAGTTGTTTGAAAGATAACCAACTTGACCTGTTATATGAATTAACCCTGTCATACCAGGAGAGTGATGATATTGAGATTATGTTTATGCGCATGGCTGTGTGGATTTCACAGCGACCCTGTGTGGATTTCACAGTGGTGTGGTATGACAAGTGCAGGTCTCTGGATGCTAAGTTCAACGCACGAGTCTTCCGGAAGTAGTGTCAAGTGTCTATGTGTGATGGGTCAGTGGAAGTCTGACGTGAGAAAGAGAAATATTGAAATGTGATAGACACTTGATGGATTTTTGTGGAATGATTGATACTTGAGGAAATTGTGAAATGTGTGAATATTTGATGGTTTACGTTAATATCAAGTTTCATGTTTTAAAGTTTTAAAAATATCTAGCTTACCCTGTGTTTTTGGTGTTGTGTTTGTTTTTTTTCTTAAACCTGTGATGATCGTGTTAATTACACGGGAGCAGCTGATGTTGCAGGTAGTAGAGCTCCTCAGTGAGCAGATGGATAAAAGGATCGTTTTATATTTGAATGTTTTATTCTTGGAAAACTTTTGATGTATAAATTTAACTCCCTGTGAGGAGGGATGTTCCTTTTGAAGAACACATTGAATGGAAGGGATGTATTTTATTATATATATATATATATATATATATATATATATATGAATGTTAATTTTGATATTATTGTTTTATGTTTATTTTATGATATAAATATGAATAAGATTTTGAGGGGCGTTACAAAAATTATTCCTATTAATTGATAATTAAATAAAATAATGTTAATTATAATAATATTTTGATAAAAGTTAATTTTAATAAATATCATTTTAAGAAATCATATAAAGATTTATGAATAAATTATAAGGAAAAACAGAGAATAAGAGATCTTTAAAGTAAAAATGAACTTATTCTATTGGAAGATCTGGTCGAGTAGAAATGTAGCTTTACTCCTTAGCTACTATAGGATGTGATTAGATAATGAAATACATGAGTTATGGGGGAGAAATTAAAGAGAGGAAAAAGTGAAAGGGAGAGAGATAGGGTCGGTACCCACGCGTAAAATAGCGTCAGCCTACCCTACACATAAAATAGTGTTGACCTAGCTCACGCATAAAGTACGTCAGCCTAGCCCACGCTTAAAGTAATGTTGGCCTAGCCATGCATAAAGTAGCGTTGGTATAGTCCACGCATAAGATACTAATATTGATAGTAATAATATGAATATATAATTATTAGTATTGTTTATAATATAAATATTTATATGATTAATAATCTTAATATTTTGAATGACAACAATAAAGATTATATTAATATTAAGAAAACATGTAATTATTAAAAATATTTTTATAATTATATCATTAATCTTTATCAAATATAATATTGATAAGAATATTGTTAATAATATTATCTTTACTAATATTAGTAACAATATTAATACTAATTATAAGAATTTTTAAATAAATATTTATGATAATAATTATATTAACAATAACTATATTAATAATATCTATATTAGTAAAAAATTAATATTAATAATTATATTAATAATAATAAATTGACGAAAAAAATAGTCATATAAATATTATAATAATAATTATATTACCAATAATTATATTAATAATACCTATATTAATAATTGTGGAGTGATGGGCTAGGATCTGAGCATGTGATAAGTGGGTCATATTTTGATTCTTAATGGGATGGACTTTCAGGCGTTAAGTATCCTATGTTAATTAAACTTAATAATTCTTAATGGCTTAATAAAGACAAAATCAGGTTACGTTACGCAGGATATGACCAATATATGCTAAAAGGGACATCAGCAAGGGGATCTATCTCTTACACACAAAAATAGGGTATTCAAACCCGAGGTTACTTGGTGATGTTCTAAGGCTAGGTTATTCCTATCTTTGTCTAGAACAATAACAATACAATAGTACTAACTATATTTATAATAAAAAATTAAAGAAAAAAAATAGTCCTATTAATATTTATTATAGAATTATTGATAGAAATAAAATAATGTTACTTATAATAATATTTTGATAACTATTAAATCAGAGAAAGTTGCAAAATTTGTATGGAAATTAATAATGTGCAAATTTGGGGTACCCTGGGAGTTGATATCAGAAATTGGAATTCGTCAGATATTCTCATCAGTAGAGCATCCCCAGTCTAATGGGCAAGTGGAGGCAACAAACAAAATTATCTTGCACGGTTTAAAGAAAAAGGTAGGCACGACTAAAGCCAGGTGGGTGGAGATTTTGCCTAAGGTGGTTTGGTCATATCATACCACAGTGCAGTCGACAATGAACGAATTGGTTTATGGGGGAGATGTTGTGTTGCCTATTGAGCTAGAAATGACATCTAGGAGGGTAGTTGACTTTTCAGAGGAAGCATCGATAGAAGGGCGATTGTTTTAGCTAGACACTGTGGACAACTTAAGAAACAAGGCAAAACTTGGGGAGGCAGCTCGAAAAAGAAGAGTCGAGACTAGACATCTGAGTAAGGTTTATGCGAGAGAGTTCAGGGAAGGAGACCTTGTCTTGAGGAAGGCAAGAGAAGCACAGAAGGATAACAAGTTAGCATCAACATGAGTCGGGCCTTATAGAGTGCGTGAAGTAGTGGGAAGAGGCGCATATCATTTGGAAACCTTGGATGGTGGAAGCGTGCCTCGGATATGGAATGTGGCCAATTTACAATTCTATTATAGTTAGTTGTGTTGAAATTTTATTTGAATTTTCTTTTTTCATGTTTTGTTGAGAAACCGATTTACACAATTTTGTGTCTTTTATACAATAAATGAGAAGTGTTATCTTATGTATCTTGTTAAGCAGGGGTGTTAACAAAACCATGGAAGGGTGTTCACCCTCCATGGTGCCAAGCGGAGCCTCGGTCCTCAAAACCATGGACTGGTATTCACCCTCCATGGTGCCAAGTTAAACCTTGGTCCAATAACAAAACCATGGAAGGGTATTCACCTTCCATGGTGCCAAGCGAAGCCTCGGTCCACAAAACCAGGAACTGGTAATCACCCTCCATGGTGCCAAGTTAAACCTTTGTCCAATAACAAAACCATGGAAGGGTGTTCAGCCTCCATGGTGCCTAACGGAGCCTCGGTCCATCCATGGAATGGTATTCACCCTCCATAGTGCCAAGTTAAACCTTGGTCCAATAACAAAACCATAAAAGGGTGTTCACTCTTCATGGTGCCAAGTAGAGCCTCGGTCCACAAAACCATGGGCTGGTATTCACTTTCCATGGGACCAAGTTAAACCTTAGTCCAATAACAAAATCATGGAAAGGTGTTCAATCTCCATGGTGCCGAGTGGAGCCTCGGTCCACAAAACCATGGACTGGTATTCACCCATCATGGTTTCAAGTTAAACCTTGGTCCAATAACAAAACCATGGAAGGATATTTACCCTCCATGGTACCGAGTGGAGCCTCAATTCACAAAGCCACGGACCGGTATTCACCACTCATGGTTATAAGCTAAGCTCGGTCCCATAAAATCGCCCTCCAAGGTATGTAACTTGATATGTCGTTTGAGAAACATTAACATCATGTATCCAATATGAACATCATAACTGTTTGACTGATATTGTGCATATATAGTGAGTCATGGTCACTAAATACAGGTGTAATCATCCACACCATTGGTATTTATGTATGCTGGGGAGACGAGTATGATGAGTGTAGAATAAAGTTGGGTGTAGCTTTGAGTTGTTTTTATAATGTATACGAATGATAATAATAACTTGAGAAAGTTTTAAAGTTAACATCGAAACGGTAATAGTCAATGCAATAGGATAACGTCAGAATAGTAGTAGTAAATGTAATAGTCAAGTTTAGAGTACAGATAATCAATATAAGTATGACAGTTTTTCAAAATAAAGGGTGTTTGCGATCTCCGTTACTCGTCAACAATTTGCACGTCAACAACACTCTTAAAGGGGCCCAATGTCGATATATCCATTTCTGGTTAAATGACTTTGATTTGCTCAATAACACTGTTGAAGCCATCAACAAAGGATCGGGAGATTTCATCTTTGGCATTCCCCAATGCAGTGTCAAGGGTGGAAATTTTGTTGTGGAGCATGACTTCAGTATCCTCCAAAGCTTGGTTAGCTGCCTAACGTTCGTCTCGATGACGTGCGTAATCTTCATTCGTTCGCTCCAGCTTACCTAGAACCTTATCCCTATCCTTAGCTATTTCGGCCAGTTTATTTTTGTAAGAGGATAGCTCAGATTGGGCAATCTCGAGTTCTTGAGTCAATTTGTTCACTTTGGTCAGCTCCTGAGCAACCTTGTGAGCCTCTTCAGAATCGCACCTTACTAACTTCTAAGCCATGTGATCAAAGAGAGTTATCAGGTCGGGCCAAGAAGACTGTTGGTTGGAAAGCACAACAGCGTTGTCATTTTTTTTTTTTTGAAAGATTTGGCGTCAGATGAACCTTGGTGGTGGGAGGAGTCGTCCTCCACGTCAACTGGATCGGCTGGTGGACAACGCTCAGTGGATCGTTTCTTTCCAACTACCATGGTGGTAGTTTTCTCATAGTCGGAGGGTGTGATCTTGGCGCTAGATTTAGCAGCAACCACTTTGGTTCGGCGAGCCATCTCGGCTTTGGTCAGCAGCATGGAGTTATCTGAAAAAGAGAGAGCAGATAATCTTATTAGTTGATGGTATAAGGTAAGAAAGCAAAGAGAAGTTGGTCGAGATAGGTACCGGTGTAAACTTTTAAATCTTTGGGTCGATACTCGAGCTTTATAAGGATTGAAGTTTCAAAGATTATCCCTAGGTCATCAAGTTTTTGCAGTCATCTAGTTCAGTACTATCAAGATCTTCGGGAGAACGAGTAAGTTGGCTCCGAGGTTTGGACGACCAATATAGGGGAATCCTTCTAAAAGAGTGGGGTTATGTTCGAATTTTTGTATCTTCACAAATTTTCCTTTGAAAGATTTATAAGAGGATTGAAACAGTGTGAGAATTGCTCGAGTGTGAGAATTGCTCGACCCTTGAGGCTGCTAATGGAGGCCCAGGAGGTATGCTTAGAGATTTTATATTCAAAAAAATAGAAAAACATGTTCGATCTCAAAATAATATGAAGTTGGTTACATAGAATTTGGAAGGCTCGGACAAAGGCCCAACTGTTTGGATGCAGTTGGACAGGAGTGATACAATCCAATTAGCTAAGCAGATGACCAAGGACACAACCAACAATTCACACTATGATCCGTCATCTCAATATACAAAGTCAAGCCCCACCAAACCGAGAGAGAACATCAGCAGAAGAAGAACCAAATATAAATCAAAATATCAGAAGTTCTTCCTTCTTGTCTTTCCACAAGGGAAGTTATGTAAATAAATTGGGCTCACTTTAGAGGTTCAAATAGAAGAATAAACTAGAGTAGGGTGTGCTTAGTAATTTGAGTAGGGTCTGCTTATTAATTTGAGTAGGGTCTGCTTAGTAGTTTGAGTAAGGTCTACTTAGTAATTTGAATAGGGTGTGCTTAGTAATTTGGGCTTATGCAAAGCCCACCTTTCATGACAAGTGCTTCTAGGTTTAGGGTTTCTTTGACATACCTTCTAGAAGGCTTCTCACAAATGACACCATTACCTCTCTATCTTGTTCTCCAAGAACTCTCTCTTATAAATAGAGTGTCTTGCTTTATGTATTTCACACTTGAATCTGATATAGTAAAGAAACTCTACATGAGTGATCAGTGAGCTTTGTCTCCTAGAAATTGGGTCTTATCTTGGGTGTTTGTGCACTTCAAGTGGTGGCTGTTCACTACTCATCTTGTAGTCTCCCACCACTCCAAGTGCCGTATCACCATCATCATCCATAAGCTTCCTCTATCTCTTCATCTCTTCCTTCCTTGCACCATTTCCATTCCTTTTATATTCTTGTGTTCTTCTTTTCCTTTTTGGTTTTTCCATCTTGTTGCTTTCCATTATATGCTTTAATTCTCTACCTCTTCATCATCATCACCATATAATTGTGTTTTCTCTTTACCCTGCAGAAGTGAACCTTCACACTTACTTAACCACATGATTAAGTTCGTGTCCAATGAGAATCTTCTTTGGGTTTCTCACCATATCCTGCTAATCAAAAAAATGATAAACAAAAGTATAACCATAAAAATGTACAATCCTAAAATCAACTCACATCGTGGCTTTTCAAACATGATGAAATTCAAATAAGTTTTGGGATGAAATTCAAACACCTCCTAAAGGTTCTCACCTTCTAAGATGATTTTCATCAAAAAATTCTTTCATACCCACATATTCTTTCCCAACATGGCTTGTATGTAGAGTTTCTCCTTTTGAACTCCCCAAGCTTAAGGAACATAAGTTTACTTGACATACCACTTCTTGCAATATCTTATATGTGAACAAACTAACTATGTTATCTGCAGGAGTTCCAAATTCGAGGTCAAATTCTCTCAAACTTGGGGGGCATGATACAATCCAACTAAATAGGGAGATGACCAATGCCTCAAGAGACCATTCACACTATAAGCAGTCATCTCAACAATCAAGTCAAGACCCCACCAAAGATCTGGTGAACCTCACCAGAAGAAGAAGTGAGCATAGACTAGAACACCAAATGTTCTTTCTTCTGGTCTTCTTAAAATTAAAAACATGTTGTAAATAATTTGGGCTCACTTTAGGGGTCTAAATAGCAAGATAGGTTAGAATAAGTTGCCTTTTGCATAATAAGGGGTGTAGTTGTCATTTTAGCTTGTGTCTAGCCCTTTAGGAAGGAAAGTTTACCTAACTTCTAGAAGAACAAGCCTAAGGTGCGGTTTTGACTTAGTCAAGACCTAAAGGCCACCTTCACACTTTTAGAATCATGCCCTTGCTCTTCTTGTTTTCCAAGGCACCCATTCCTATAAATAGGGTGCCTTACTCCATGTATTTTCATGTTGAATTTTGATATAAAAGGAAAACTCTGCACAAATTGTGTGAGATTTATGTTCTCTTAGCTTAAGTCTTATCTTGTGAGAGTGAGAGTTCTTCAAGTGGCGACCCTCCACACTTATCTTGGAGAATCCACACTCTAAGTGGCGTGTTCGCTCTTGTCCATCACCATAAGCCTTTTTTTCCTTTATCTCTTCTTCCATTTTCCGTACACCATTGTTCATTGTATTTGTGTTCTTGTTTTTGCTTCCATTTTCCATTTCGATTTCCTCCATTTACATTGTTTTCCTTTCATGTTCTTTCAATTCCGCATCACACATCATCTTCACCATATAATGTGTTTTTCCTTTTGCTTTTGGAAGTGAACCTTCACACTTACTTAACCACTAGGTTAAGTTCATGTCCAGTTAGAATCTTCCATAGGTCTCATCTTATATTTTCTAAAATCAACTCACATCAAGGAGCTACATAAATGGTTATTAGAATTTCTTTTTCGAAGGGGTGTAAAGGTAGTCGAACACCAAGCTTGGTGAATAGGGTTTCATAGAAAAAACAAAAGGGTGGTTCATTTACACAATCTTTACAAACAGGTTCATCTGGTAACAAGGAATTATAATTACATCTTTCTCATAGCTCGTACGACTCAAAGATTGAGCATGGCGGAGCGTTCGAATTCTTTTTTAGATGTAAAATCAGAAACTTCACGGAGGATGTCAAGTTTGGCCCAAGGATACATAGAATCATAATCCATGAGCAACTCACACAGTACATGCAATGAACACGAATGGCAAACAGATAATACACAGGCAAGGCTACAAGGCAATCGAAGGTGTACGTGGATGATGGAGTTGTAATAAGATAGTAAGGGAGAATGGACGTGGATGGAAGTACATGAGGTACAATGGATGAGTGCGAAAGAATGCGAGAAATGGTGAATAAAGGTTGAGTTGGAACGTGGATAGGGAGAAAGGAGCGAAAGTTGAAAGAGTGAAAAACGATGAGAAGAGGAAAGGTTGAGAGTGGTTAAGAGTAGAAGATGATGGGTTAACGTTGGGCAAGGAAGAGTAGGCACGGGTAATGTGAAATGGAGTTCAAACGTTAACCAATGGGAGCGTGGCACGTGGTTACTGGGAAGAGTAAGGGTCAGAGGATGTGACGTGTAGCAGGCGAGCATTAAATGATCAAGCATCCTTATAGAGTGTAAAAGATCAGGGGGACAAGGAATTTTACACCCTCAAAGGCTTACGCCAGACTCGGGGAGCACGGAGAGAGTGATGGGTTTAGACCCGAGCATGTAATAAAGTGGGTCATATTCCGATCTTTAATGGGGTGGATGTTCAAGTGTTAAGTATTCTGGGTTAATTAGACTTAATCATTCTTAATGGTTCAATAAAGATAAAATCAAGTTACGTTACGCAAGATATGACCAATATATGCTAAAAGGGACATCAGCAAGGGATCTATCTCTTACACACAAAAACAGGGTATTCAAACCCGAGGTTACTTGGTGATGTTCTAAGACTAGATTATTCCTATCTTTATCTAGAACAATAACAATACAATAGTACCAACTATATTTATAATAAAAAAATAAAGAAAAAATTAGTCTTATTAATATTTATTGTATAATTATTGATAGAAACAAAATAAAGTTACTTATAATAATATTTTGATAAAATTTAATTTTAATAAATATAATTTTAGGACATCATAATTATATTATTATTGCTAGTGACGTGTATCCTTGTATGCGTTAGTGTGGGCCTAGCTCATGCATTTAGTTTTCTCAAAAAATAATGCCGGCCTAACCTACGCATAAAATAGCATCGACCTAGTCAGACATAAAGCAGCATTGGTCCAGCCCACGCATAAACACTGGTGCAGAAACGTAAAACAAATGCGGTTATTTTCATTTTACAAATGCGGCTAAACAACCGCATTTGATCAACACGCATTTGTAAATAAGAGATTTACAAATGCGGTTAAACAACCGCATTTGTAAATACTATTTACAAATGCGGTTGTTTCCCGTAACCGCCTCTGTAAATGCTCCAGAGGTGTGCCAGGTTTCATGAATGGCAATGATTTACAAATGCGGTTGTTTACCTTAACCGCATTTGTAAATGAAGGCAATGATTTACAGATGCGGTTGTTTACCTTAACCGCATTTGTAAATCAAGGGAATGATTTACAAATGCGGTTGTAGTAAACAACCGCCTCTGTAAATCACATTTACAGATGCGGTTGTAGTAAGCAACCGCATTTGTAAATCATTCCCTTGATTTACAAATGCGGTTAAGGTAAACAACCGCATTTGTAAATTAGGTTTTTTTTTTTTAGAACTATTTGGTTAGTTGTTTTCCCATACGAATTATCTTATGCAGTTTCATTATACCCATCCCAGCCAGGCAGACAAATAAACAGATTCAGAGAAACAAAGTCAATTTATAGTAATTGATCAAAATGTATACAAAAATAGTAATAATCTCTATCTATTCTTACACTATTGATCAAATCGTAGAGTTATAAAAGTTTAGGAAATATGTGGACCAAGATTGTCTCACATATGTCATGGCTTCCGAACTCATGGGTTCCTCATCCGTGAAGAACTGCATTTCAAAATGGTTGACACATAAATTAGTTTTAAGATAGATAAATTAGTTTGAAGTTATAAAAATAATTTAAGAAATCTTACCTCTTGCCAATTACTTGTAAGACCTAGTCTTACAATGGTACTCATCCATTGCATGACGTAATAGCCACACTCATAGCTTCCTGGTTGTTTATTACACTATAATTCAATAAATTGTAAAAGTTAGTATAATTAAACAATGAAAAAAAAAAAAGAAAAATCTTACATACCTTTAATCTTATCCAGTTCAAATTTTGAAAATTTGAATTCGATCTCCCTTTTAGAATGTTATATCCACGCCATGAACTGGTTGAGACAAAAAACCTTGTTAGTGGATTACTTATAGTATCAACCATAGTTAAGTTTATAGTGTACTTACTTATCAATGATATTCTTAAAACTTGTGGATATCTTCTTGTGTAGGGAACAGAACCACAAAGCCGTCCTATCCTTCAGTGATAAGACAAGTAATTGCCAATGACCCCTATATCATCCATGAAAATAGTTGAGTAAATTTATAAAACATGAATATAATAAACTTTTAACATATATATATTTAAACTTACTCGTTAATATAAGGGCACAAATAAACCTCTTTTCCCTCTTTTTCCAGGGTGTTAGTGATGTATGATTGGGTCTCATTTGTCTTTGCTCCAGTGGGATTAGTATATGCAGGATCTAAGAATCCATACACATTTTCCTTCCCCTCAGTGACAGAGACACCATTCAAAAACCTACAAGTAATTAGTTAAATCATAATGAATGCTAATTTAACATAAATGAAAATGAAATGTAGGTAACGATACTTACATCATAAAAAATTGAATGATATTTATATTCAGCTCCTGATCCCCAGCTACAAATTCTAGTAGATCTGACATGTATATGTACAATGGTAGCTCAGGGTTTGTTTCAAAAAAGGTATCATCCCATGGAACTTCCAGAGGATCTCGTCCAAGTTGTCTAGCAACTATAGCTAAGGAAGCTATAGGATCGTCAAGCGGAACCTCTTGTTTCTTTTTCGGACTTGGTTTCCGACGAGGTTTCTACAAAAAGAAAAAAGATTTGTTATAAATTACATGTAATATATAAATATAAATTAGCACATGAAATGAAATTATTACCAGTGGTTGTGGCATATATCGAATCAGGTGTCTGGGCCAGGCTACAAAGGACTGAAATGCTTCGGCCACAGTTGTTACCTCTTCTGAAGGTAGTGGAAGACGAGCATCAGGTACTCGTACTCTTTCAACCGTGACCTTTGCTGCATCAGGGGAGAGAGGAACGTTATGTAAGGTGGTGGCGTCTTCATAGACTTTTCCAATGGCCACCACCTGAGGAATGATGCCACCTTCTACCAGTAGCTCACATTGCCTCGTCTGGCCAATGATATCATCCCCTGATGCTGTAGGAGCTGCACAACTCCCCTTTGTGCTCTTGGGAGCGGGACTAAGAAGCGTCTGAATCGGCTGCTCAGCACAAAGTTGTTGCGATATCTCTTGTCGCAACTCTAGCCTCATCTTTTCCGTCTCCCTTCTCATCTCATCCATTAGTTCCTGACGTAGCCTTTGCTCCATTTCTTTTTTGCTCTCTTTGGAGGAGGAGGATGAGTGTCGTGGTGCAGCTCCAAAATAAAGTCTAATCCCAACTCCTTGTCCAGCTGCACGAACACGACCAGAGTGCTCAGGTTGTCCAATTGCTTCAACAAGGATATCGCGACGACCATCAGCAAGAAAATTACCTTGGGAGTCCAAGGCATCCTGCAAGAGACAAAAATCATGAGGTTTTATTATAAGTAATGCATCATAATAGATGAAAAAAGGCTTAAATAACTTACAATTTTTTCAATGATAAGCCCTGATTGCTCTGAACTTGGTGCACCCGACTTCTTAATTCGGGCCCTCTTCCATTTGTCATGGCGCGTAGGTGGTGATGGAGGATAAGTGACCCCTGTTTCCACATCCTGAGATGCACTCCCCTGTCTGGATTGCTCCTTTTCAACCATCAGTGCTTGCTCAAGCTTTCGATACCCCGCACGAGACATTACGTGCGGGGTAAGATTCTTTAAAGCTATTTCTTGAGCTTTCTTCCGCCGATGCTGTCATAATTGAAATAAACAAAGTGAATTCAATAATATTAACTCATTAATGTTATATAAGTCAAAATAGTTAAGTAGCTTCACTTACAGTCCATTCTTCAGTTAGACGGCTTTCTTTAAAAGCAAGCCATGTCTCTTCATCAATAAAATTGTATCTTTCACAAGGACTTTCATCCTTAAGCTCACCAAAAATGTATCTCGTCGTGAGTCTTGACTTAAAGGCGCGAAACTTTAGTCCGATATTGGATAGAATCCTTGATCGAAGCGGTTCCACATTAGGAATTTCAAAATTTGCCTGGAAAATAACATAACCAAAGTAAAGTTAGTCAATGAATATTAAATAGCTTTATATGATAACAATAATTATGTAAAGCTTACCAGAACATCCTCCCACAGCATGTTTCGGTCGACCTCTGACACCTCGTCCCATGAATTAATCAAAACGGAGACTCTCTCACGAGAAAGAACTCCAAGATAGCTATTAAACTCATCTGCATTAGGACCTGATGCCATTCCAGTGTTGACGTCAATGTCAACAGCTGTCTTCTCACCAGCGGCACGTTTCTTTGCCAGACGCTTCATCCTAGTAGGTCCTCTGTTGCCTCGTCCGGATCGGGGTCTAATTGGAGTTTGATCGTCACCCATATCTCTGTTAAAAAAATTATTTAACAAACATTAGTTCATCTGCATGGAAAGAAAATCATATCAAACAAAAACATAATATAGTAAATGCATATTATAAAAAAATATTTCTAAATTTATTACCATAATGGGTTACAAGTTCATATGTAAATTCCTTCACTGTGGTCTTTACGGGTTGCATGTACATGATCAAGTACATCGTCATCTTTATTAGTTATCATTGGTGTGAATGAATGGGGTTCACCATTTTCAATATCATCTATGGCCTCCCCTTGTTTTTTCCCGTGTAAAACAACATACCAATGTTCTGACGTAGGATCTTTCACGTAGAAAACTTGAGATGCTTGTTGAACCATTATAAATGGCTCATCTCGATACCCTATCTTTCGAAAGTCCACTAGTGTGTATCCTGATTCATCAATTTTAACCCCACTTTTATTGTCAACCCATATACACTTGAAAACTGGAACTGAAAACTTAGTATAGTCAAGCTCCCATATCTCTTCTATAAATCCATAATATGCCATTGATCCAATTACAGGATTTGTATCTTTCGAGGTGGAAAACTGCATTGACTCGGCTTCAAGAGTAACACCAGAATTTTGAACTGTACTCTTTTCATCCATAGACTTAGTGTAAAATATACAATTATTCACTTCGTACGCTTTACAAGAAATGACATCAAACTTCAATCCAGCAGCCAACCAGGTCAAGGTCTCCGATGCCGTTGAATCCTTTAACACCTCCTCTTTAAACCAAGGCATGAATGTTCTATTATGTTCCATCAAGACCCATTTGTCTGCTTGTCTTGGATTATTTGCCTTCACAATGGCTTTATGAGCTTCTATGTAAGGTATAACTTCATCTGTATTATTCAATATATACAAATGTGCTTGCAAGACTTCTGACCGAGATTTGCTTACAATATTCACACCGCGTAAACATTTACTTGTAGAACGCCTATGGTGCCATGAATTAGCTGGAAGACCTATTGGATTTGCTTTTGACATGTAATCTGAACAAAATTCAATACTTTCTTCAGCTATGTACCTTTCAATCATTGAAGCTTCTGGACGATAATGATTTTTCACATAACCTTTCAAAATTTTCATATACCGCTCAACAGGATACATCCATCTTAAGTACACTGGTCCACACAATCTAACCTCTCTAACCAGATGCACAAGTAGATGAACCATGATGTCAAAAAAAGATGGAGGAAAAAACATCTCCAATTCACATAAGATAACAATAATTTCATCTTGAAGTTCATCTAGTTTTAATGGATCAATGACTTTACAACAGATGGAAGAGAAGAATGAGCACAAACGGGTTATGGTATGTCTAACATTTTTTGGTAAGATCCCACGAATAGCTACAGGCAGAAGCTGTTGCATCAAGATGTGGCAATCATGAGACTTCAACCCAATTAGCTTCAAATCTTGCATTGACACTAGGCTCTTCACATTTGAGGAATGTCCTTGTGGCACTTTTACACCCTTTAGACATTGACAGAAACTTACTTTTTCATTTTTTGACATGGTATAACAGGCTGGGGGCAAATATGTACGCTTACCCATTTCTATCGGTGCCAACTCCCCTCGTATGTTCATCTCAACCAAATCTAAACGAGCATTTAGACCATCCTTCGTCTTCCCGTTAATGTTAAGAAGTGTACCAATTAAGCTATCACACACATTCTTCTCAACATGCATTACATCTATACAATGTCTGATTTCTAACCTCGACCAGTACGGAAGATCAAAGAAGATTGATTTTTTCTTCCAAATGTTAGTCACAACTGACTTTTTTTTGACTTACCGAAGGTGTGGTCTATGTTATTTACCTTTTCGTAAACCTCAGCAGCAGTTAGTGGAGTTGGTGGACCACTAGTCTCTTGGTGTCCATTAAAGGCTTTTTTCAACCTCCGGTAAGGATGATGACTTCTAAGAAACCTCCGATGGCGAAGATATACTGTCTTCCTTCCATGTTTCAATTGTTGAGAAGCAGTGTCTTCTTCACATATTGGACATGCTTTATGACCCTTAACACTATAACCTGATAAGTTACCATATGCCGGAAAGTCATTGATGGTGCAAAATAACATGGCATGAAGCTTGAAAGTTTCATTAGCAAATCCGTCAAATACTTGAACACCCTCATCCCACATTAACTTCAAATCTTCGATTAAGGGACTTAGATAAACATCTATGTCATTCCCTGGCTGTTTCGGACCAGATATCATCATAGACAACATCATGTACTTTCGCTTCATGCACAATCCAGGAGGTAAGTTGTAAATAACTAGTAAAACAGGCCATGAACTGTGATTTGTACTCATATTACCAAACGGATTCATTCCATCTGTAGCTAGACCAAGTCGGATATTTCTTGATTCTTTACCAAACTCTGGAAACTCATCATCAAATTTCTTCCACTGAACAGAATCAGCTGGATGTCGGTACATGCCATCACATTTCCTCTCATCTGCATGCCATCTAAGATTCTTAGCATCGTCTGGGTTTGCAAACAAACGCTTCATCCTTGGAATGATGGGAAGATACCACATAACCTTCATTGGGGGTCCATGCTTTTCCATCTCTTCAATAGTATCATCATCTGTTTGTTTCAATTTATAACGTGACAACCCACACCTTGGACAACTTTTCAACAATTCAAAATCTTTCCGGTATAATATACAATCATTAGGACATGCATGTATCTTTTTATACTCCATACCCATTGGACAAAGAATCTTTTTGGCCTCGTAATTACGATTAGGTAGAGTATTTCCCTCTGGAAGCATATCCTTCAACAGCTGGAGCAATTCCGTGAAACTTTTATCGGTCCATCCATTTAGTGCCTTCAAATTCATCAATCTTAACACTGCCGACAACCGTGTGAAGTTATTAGTTGATCCAGGATACAATGGAGTCTCTGCATCGCTTGACATACTTCCATATCCATGCGCTTTTGCAAAAGACTCAGCTCCCACATCACGAATCATGTCCTCCAATCGATCATCAACTACATCATCGTGTTCTGCTTCATCCGTGGTGGATCCCACATATTCTTCAGTTACGGAAACACGTGGTAAATTTAATAATTCACCATGCCATGTCCAAGTTGTATAAGATCGAAGAAACCCATCACATAGCAGGTGTTCCCTCATGATATTCACATCCAGTATCCTTCCATTCAAACAGTTAACGCACGGACACCTAATCTTTCCTCCATCACGACCACTATTAATCGCGTTACGCTGCGCAAATTGTATAAATTCTTCTACTCCTCTTTCGTACTCATCACTTATACGAGCACAATGAATCCAACTTCGATCCATTATATATTCTGCAATATAGATACCTAGGATTTTCTAATAAGTGTTCTATCTCATGCATTTGCTGAGGGTCGAACACCCCCGGACTCAATACCAGCACGTATTATTGTCGGAGGTCCAAATACAAACACGATATTCTATTATAATGTAACAACTAACATAACATAAATTCTACTATAAACTAACAAATACTTACTAAATAATTTAAATTTTAGAAAATAGAAATTATATAATACAAATTATATAAATTAATACAAATTTATATTAAATAATATACAAATTATAATACATAAAAAAAAATATTCAAAGTACAGCAAAAAAAAATTAACAAAACTAACATAAAAACTACTAACTAAATAATATAAATTTTAAAATTAAAAATTATATAATATAAATTTATGTTAAATAATATACAAATTATAATAAATAAAGTCAAAAATTCAAAAAATCAACTAACCTTGTGTGCGAAGATGATGATTCAACTGATAGAAAACCAGAGGTGGAAGCGGGGCGCGACAGCGGCGAGCAATGCAACAGTAACTTCAAGCACTGCGCAAGGAAAAAACCATATATAAGAACAGCATTCCTAAAGGAGAATGAAATGGGATATATACGAAACTCACAATGGAAGCAATAACAATGAAGATGCACAGAAGCAAGGAACACAGCGCAGCGCAGCAACAGCGACAAGGAAGAGCAGAGCAGAAAGAGTGAAAGTGCAGTGGCGCGCTTCAAATTTTAGGTTAAAAACATTTTACAAATGCGGTTATTAGTTAAAACCGCATTTGTAAATGAAAGTTTTTCATTTACAAATGCGGTCATACGCGTGACCGCATTTGTAAATGAAAGGCATTTCATTTACTAATGCGGTCACGCGTATGACCGCATTTGTAAATGAAATGAATTTCATTTACAAATGCGGTCACGCGTATGACCGCATTTGTAAATGAAAAACTTTCATTTACAAATGCGGTCACGCGTATGACCGCATTTGTAAATGAAATGCCTTTCATTTACAAATGCGGTTTTAACTAACAACCGCATTTGTAAAACAAACTAATTTCAAAAATGCCACCGCGTTTTTAACAAAGGCGTTTTAGCGCGAAACCGCACTTAGAAAGGAGTATTCCTTTCATCATTTTGCACTAGTGAAAGTAGCATCGGCCTAGCCCACGCATAAAGTAACATCGGTCTAACCCACGCATAAGATACTAATATTGATAGTAATAATATGAATATTATTATTAGTATTACTTATAATATAAATATTTATATGATTAATAATTTTAATATTTTGAATCATAAGAATAATAATTATATTAATATTAAGAAAACATGTAATTATTAAAAATATTTTCATAATTATATCATTAATCTTTATCAATAATAATATTGAAAATAATAATATTAATAGAAATATTATTAATAAATATTATCTTTATTAATAATAGTAACAATATTAATACTAATTATAAGAATGTTTAAATAAATATTTATGATAATAATTATATCAATAATAACTATATTAATAATACCTATATTAGTAAAAAAGCAATAATAATAAAACTCACGAAGAAAATGAGTCATATTAATGCTTATTGTAATAATTATATTACCAATAATTATATTAATATTACCTATATTAATCACAATACAATAGTGATAATTGTATTTATAATAAAAACTTGAAGAAAAAATTATTCCTATTAATATTATTATATAATTATTGATAATGAAATAAAATAATGTTAATTATAATAATCTTTTGATCAAATTAAATTTTAATAAATATCACTTTAGGAAATCATAATTATATTATTATAGTTATCACTAGTGGCGTATCCTTGTATGCGTTAGTGTAGGCCTAGTCCACGCGTTAGTGTAGGCCTAGCCCACACATAAAGCTTTCTAAACTGTCTTCATCAAGATTGATCAATAAATCATAGAACAAAATAAAGAATAAGAGATCTTTAGAGTAAAAATGAACTTACTCTATTTGAAAATCTAACTGCATTGAATAGCGTTGATCTAGCCCACATATAAAGTAGTGTCGGCCTAGCCCACGCATAAAGTAGCGTCAGTCTAGCCACACATAAAGTAGCATCGACCTAATCTACGCATAAGATAGTGTCGACCTAGCCCACACATAAAGTAGCGCTGGCTTAGCCCATGCTTACTTATAATATAAACATTTATACAATTAATAATATTAATATTTTAATTCATAAAAATAATAATTACATTAATATTAAGAAAACAAATAATTATTACTTATAATATAAATATTTATTAATAATAAAAATTATATTAATATTAAGAAAACATGTAATTATTAAAAATAGATTTAATAATTATATTATTAATATTTATCAATAATAATATTGAAAATAATAATATTGATAAGAATACTAATTATAAGAATTTTTAAATAAATATTTATGATAATAATTATGTTGACAATACACATTATCCCAAATAGGCGTCAATACTTAATACATTTACAAACATCCGTTCTTACATTGTCCCAAAGGTATGAATTCAATTTCATACCATTTTCATGATACAGTATCAAGGTGTGGAAGGAGGCGCGTGATTGCCGTAGAGTCAACCAACAGGAGAGTCAATCGGCAAGAACATTTGGCGCCCACCGTGGGACCGAAGTAAAACAAGGTCCCATACATGAGAGAAAGAGAAGCAACCTCAGAGATAAGGAATACTAGGCAAGGGTCTGTCCCACCAAATGGGGGTGAGAGTGTTACCATGCAACAACTCATGGAAACGATGCGCGCCCTCCAGGAGACGGTGGCGGAGTCATGGGCAGATCAGGCGCAAATGCAGATGGACCTGGCCGCATCACAGGCCAGGAACGAGGAATTACACAGGGCAAATGAAGAACTGCACGTGAACCTGCATAATTTGCAGCAAGCAGGGGATCGCGTGGTGGATGATCGGGCTCCACCAACGCCGCCAAGGGCTTTCCCTATGCCCTTCTCCCAAGCAATCATGGACACGGTGGTCCCAGCCACCTTCGTGGGCCCTAAGACCGTGTTCACCGGGGTAGAGGATCCTGAAGCGCATCTCACAGCGTTTCACACGCGGATGATGCTATCAGGAGGGTCTGATGTGGTGCATTGCAAGCTCTTCATGATCACGTTGACAGGGACAGTGCTGGAATGGTTTGTTAGCCTGCCTGAGAGACATATCACATCTTTCGCTCAGTCCTCCACGCTGTTCAGAGAACAGTACATTGTCAACCGGGCCCCTCCACCGGTGTCCTATGACCTTTTTGACGTGAGGCAATATCGGAGGGAGTCCCTTAAAGATTACCTCAACAGATTTGGGGCGATGGTAGTGAGGTTGCATACCAAAGATGAAGATATGGTGGTACACGCCTTCAGAAAGGGTATATTACCAGGACCTTTCAGTGAGTCCCTTATTAGAAGTCGCCCGAAGACCTTCGGTGACATCAAGCATCGTGTTGTTGCTCACATTGCCGCTGAAGGAGAACTCAATGAGAAGCGGGAGAGCTCAGACTCCTTGCGGCAACGAGTACCTAGTCGGCCTCAGCCCTTGCGGGTACATGAGGCAACGACAGAAAGAGAACCCAGGGAAAGCAGAAGCCCCAGGCTAGGGCACGCGCTAAGGACGATGTGCCCCCCAGACATAACTTCCTGGTGGAGCTCAAAGAGCTAATCGCCATTCCCAATGTGGCAGAGAGGCTGAAGGTGCCCCCAAAGACATACAAGAGATTGGGGCCCAACAAGAGCGCCTGGTGTGAATTCCATCAAGCATTTGGCCATCCCATTCGAAACTGCTTGGCCCTTGGCCATTAGCTAGATGAGTTGGTCAAAAGCGGCTTCCTGAATGATTACTTGAGGGAGTCACAGGGTGGAGAAGTGGTGGTAGCACCGAGGGATGATCAGGGACACGAGGTGCCCATACATGGAGAGATCCATACCATTTCAGGTGGGTTCTCGGGAGGAGGATGCACCTCGTCGCAACGCAAGAAGTATGTGCGTTCAGTGATGGCAGTGGAAGCATGTGAGGAAGACCACTTCCCAGACATCGACCTCATGTTCACAAAGGCATATCACCTGGATGTCGTCCCTCAAGACAATGATCCAGTGGTGATATCAGTGGTTACAGTGGGGAGAAGGGTGCATCGGGTCCTCGTCGATCAAGGAAGTTCAGCTGATGTTATGTTCTGGTCAACCTTTAACAAGTTGCAGCTGTCCCCAAATCAGCTAAGGTCTTATACTGGCTACCTGTATGGGTTCGCAGGTGACCAGGTTGAGGTGCGAGGATATATAGAGCTGAGGACTACTTTTACTGATGGGGTGGCCTCCCGCACCGAGAACATCAAGTATCTAGTCGTCAATGCCCCATCAGCCTACAACATGCTGTTGGGCAGGCCAACCTTGAACAGACTGGGAGCCGCAGCATCGACGAGGCACATGAAGATGAAGTTGTCCTCAATGGAAGGAGTGGTGATCACTATAAGGTCAGATCAGAAGGAGGCTAAGAAGTGCTACGAGAATAGCCTCAAGACGAGAAGGGGAGTGTGCACGGTGACCACCCAACCACCGGGTTGAGAGTACGATGATATTGACCCGCCCCGAGGAGACATCGGGGTCACACGAGCAGAGGTCGCCCGAGAGAGACGACCGGAGCCAACGGAGGAGGTGGTAGAAAGGGAGATTGGAGGCAAGATGTTCAAACTTGGCAAATCCCTACGCCAGGAGACACAAGACCAAATAGCGAGAGTCATAGAACGGCATATGGATGCCTTTGCTTGGTCTGCCTCGGATATGCCAGGTATTGATCCAGACTTCTTATGTCATCGCCTTGCATTGAATCCCCAAGCCAGACCTATCCGACAGAGGAGGCGAAAGTTCAATGAAGAAAGGAGGCAGGTGATCAGGGAAGAGACACAAAAGCTACTTAAGGCTGGTCACATACGGGAGATCCAATACCCTGAGTGGCTAGCGAATGTGGTGTTGGTGAAGAAGGCCAATGGGAAGTGGCGGATGTGTGTGGACTTCACTGACCTCAATAAGGCGTGCCCAAAGGATTCTTATCCTCTACCGAGTATTGATGCACTGGTAAATAATGCCTCGGGGTGCAAGCTACTCAACTTCTTGGACGCCTTTTCTGGGTATAACCTGATCAAGATGCACCCAATGGACGAAAGCAAGACAGCGTTTATGACCGAGCTGTCCTGCTACTGCTACACAGTCATGCCATTTGGGCTGAAGAATGCGGGCGCCACCTACCAAAGGCTGATAGACAAGGTCCTTACACCCATGATAGGGCGCAACGTGCAGGCCTACGTGGATGATATGGTGGTGACATCCCAGGTGAAAGATCAGCACGTTGTTGATTTGGAGGAGCTATTCACTACAATAGCTAAGTATGGGTTGAAGTTGAATCCAGAAAAGTGTGTCTTTGGGGTAGAGGTAGGCAAGTTCCTCGGTTTCTTGCTCACCGAACGAAGGATTGAGGCCAACCCAGACAAATGCGCGGCAATCTTAGCCATGAGGAGCCCGACATCGGTCAAGGAAGTGCAACAATTGACAGGTCGAATGGCTGCCCTTTCCAAGTTTGTGTCAGCCGGGGGTGATAAGGGTCACCCTTATTTCCAATGCTTGAGGTGGAACAGCAGGTTCTTATGGACCCAGGAGTGCGAAGAAGCATTCCTTAAGCTGAAGCAATATCTGTCAAGCCTACCAGTGCTGTGCTGACCACAAATCGGCACCCCATTGTGCTTATACTTCGCGGTCACCGAAAGGGCGGTGAGTTCAGTCTTGGTGCAGGAACAGAACCAAACCCAAAAGCCTATCTACTTTGTTAGAAAGGTATTGCAAGGGCTCGAGGTGAGGTACCAGGTCATTGAAAAGGCAACCTTGGCCGTTGTGTTCTCAACGCGTAGGCTACGTCATTACTTCCAGAGCTTTACAGTGGTGGTGATGACAGACCTGCCCATCAGGAAGGTCTTGCAGAAACCAGATGTAGCGGGGAGGATGGTACGATGGGCAGTGGAGTTATCTGAATTCGACATACAGTATGAGCCCAGAGGCCCAATCAAGGGCCAAGTTTATGCAGACTTCGTAGCCGAGATGTCCTCGACAGAAACCCAGGAGGAAAGACCTGACTTCAGATGGGTGCTCTCGGTAGATGGGTCTTCCAATCAGCAAGGTAGTAGGGCTGGAGTGATCTTGGAAGGACCGAAAGGGCTGTTGATCGAGCAAGCTCTACGGTTTGCCTTCAAGGCCAACAACAACCAAGCTAAGTATGAGGCTCTAATCGCTGGAATGCTGTTGGCTAAGGAGATGGGAGCACAGAGTCTTCTAGCAAAGAGTGACTCCCTATTGGTCACAGGCCAGGTGATGGGAGAGTACCAGGCCAAAGATCCTCAGATGGCCTCTTACCTAGAGTTTGTCCAGGTGTTAAAGAGTTCCTTTGCAGATTTTGAATTGGTACATGTGCTCAGAGATCAGAATGCCCGAGCTGACTTGTTGGCAAAACTCGCAAGCTCGGGCAAGTGGGGCAGGCAGAGGACAGTTATCCAGGAAACCCTAAGGGCACCTCGCACCTATACGGCTGACAACCTGGTAGGAGTCCACTAGATCAGCCAGACAAACAGTGGGAGGAGGAGTCATCGGTCGTTGACCCAAGAAACTTTGAAGAAGCCAAGGGTCAACGCGTATGTGGCACTGGAGGAGACATCGCCACAGGTATGCTTGTTGCAGAGTGGGGAAACGTGGATGACACCCTACAAGCGCTACTTGGCTGATGGGATGTTGCCTATAGAGCCAACAGAGGTGAGGAAGGTGAAGAAAAACTCGACTAAGTATACACTCATTGATGGAGAGTTATACAGGCACGGGTTTACGCATCCCATCCTGGTGTGTGTGCATGGTGAGCAGTGTGTGCGTATAATGGCAGAGCTCCACGAAGGAATATGTGGGAGCCACATAGGAGGTCGTGCTTTGGCATCTAAGGTCGTTCGAGCAGGATATTACTAGCCAACCATGAGGGAGGATTGCACGAAGTATGCGCAGCAGTGCAAACAATGTCAGTTACATGCAGATTGGCACAAGGCGCCTCCAGAGGAGCTCAGATCTATATACAGCCCTTAGCCATTCCACACCTGGAGAATTGACATCCTGGGACCCTTTCCTTTGGCTGTGCGGCAGATGAAGTACCTTGTAGTTGCCATAGAATATTTCACGAAGTGGATCGAGGCTGAGCCAGTAGCGCAAATCACAGCCCACAAGATCCAGCACTTCGTGTGGAAGAATATAGTGTGTCGCTTTGGTGTACCCAAGCGTTTGGTGTCTGATAATGGCACCCAATTTACAAGGCAACAGTTGGGGAAGCTATGTACAGAGTTGGGGATCAATCAGGTGTTTGCATCAGTCGAGCATCACAAACTAATCGGCAGGTCGAGTCGGCCAACCGAGTCCTACTCAGAGGGCTGAAGAGAAGGCTAGAGAAGGCAAAGGAGATTTGGGCTGAGGAGGTTCCCAAAATTGTATGGGCCTATCATACCACTCCTCAGTCCACCACCAAGGAGACCCTTTTCAGTTTGGTGTACGGTTCAGATGCCATGATTCCTGTAAAGATCCAGGAGAGCTCACCATGTTTCTAGAACTTCGTGGCTGAGGAATCCAACAAGGAAAGGAAGGTGAATTTAGATCTCTTGGATGAAGTTAGGAAAGAGGCAGGAATCAAAGCCGAAGCGCTGAAGAGGAGAGTTGAGCTCAAGCACAGTTCTAAGTTAAGAGCTCGGCAGTTCCAGGTGGCTAACCTAGTCATGCGGAAGGCATCTCCCTACCAGATATAGAACAAGCTATCCCCTAAGTGGACTGGTCCCTTTAGAGTGACAGAGGCCCTAGGGAATGGAGCATATAGGCTTGAGACTCTAGAAGGTGGTCCGATTCCTCGTACATGGAATGCGACTTACCTGAAGTTTTATTTTAGTTAAAATTATGTAACATTGTACACAGTAAGGGGACACTCTTTTTCCTTGTTAAGGGTTTTTAATGAGGTCACCTAATAAAATTTTCAGTGAAAGATATATCTTTGAATGTATTTGTACAATGCAGTTCGATCCTGTCATTTGGGGTTAGAGGTCTCGTAAGTGGGAAGGTAGGTTCGTAGAGAACCCCTCCCTTTCGAGTGAGAACTCCCAACTTGAACAGAAAGGTTCACCAGTTAAATCCTCCTTCGCCTATGAGCGATGTGAGGTCAGTTCGAACCTGTCATTTAGGGTTAGAGGTCCCGTAAGTGGGAAGGTAGGTTCGTAGAGAACACCTCCCCTTCGAGTGAGAACTCCCAACTTGAATAGAAAGGTTCACCAGTTAAATCCTCCTTCGCCTATGAGCGATGTGAGGTCAGTTCGAACCTATCATTTGGGGTTAGAGGTCTCGTAAGTGGGAAGGTAGGTTCGTAGAGAACACCTCCCCTTCGAGTGAGAACTCCCAACTTGAACAAAAAGGTTTACCAGTTAAATCCTCCTTCGCCTATTAGCAATGTGAGGTCAGTTCGAACCTGTCATTTGGGGTTAGAGGTCTCGTAAGTGGGAAGGTAGGTTCGTAGAGAACACCTCCCCTTCGAGTGAGAACTCCCAACTTGAATAGAAAGGTTCACCAGTTAAATCCTCCTGCGCCTATGAGTGATGTGAGGTCAGTTCGAACCTGTCATTTGGGGTTAGAGGTCCCGTAAGTGGGAAGGTAGGTTCGTAGAGAACACCTCCCCTTCGAGTGAGAACTCCCAACTTGAACAGAAAGGTTCACCAGTTAAATCCTCCTTCCCCTATGAGCGATGTGAGGTCAGTTCGAACCTGTCAGTTGGGGTCAGAGGTCTCGTGAGTAGGAAGGTAGGTCCATAAGGAACACCTCCTCTTCGAGTGAGAACTCCCAACTTGAATAGAAAGGTTCATTCAGCGAAATCCTCCTTTGCCTTTGGGCGGTGTGAGGTCAGTAAAGGACTCGTCAGATTGGGTTAGAAGCCTTGGAAGCGGGAAAGGAAGGTTCATAGAGAATGCCTCCCCTTCCGAGTGAGAACACCAAGGACGTACCAGTGAAGTCCACCCTCGCCTAAGGGCGATGGGTGGTCAGTTGAAATTCGTTAGCTTCCTCCTCTGCCTTGAGCAAGGAAGGGTCAGGTGTATACAGATCGGAGTTGGAGTCTTCACAGGGTAAAGATATGGGCGATGATGAGATAGGTGAGGTACTTTTCGTTAAAGAAGTTCTTATGAAGTCTTGTCCATGGTATGATCACCTGTCCTAGCGAAAAACAGAGCTCATAATGACTTAGCAGAGTTAAGCGTGCTACCTATGGATTGATTCTATGAGTCAAGCGTGCTACCTATGGGTCGATTCTATGCTGAGGGGGGAACTCAACCAAGTATGACAAAATAGCCAGACAACAATAGAGATACCAATACAAGTAAATTGATGCGTAAAGTCAAACAAGTATATAAATGTGTTAAATATATTGGAAGTTAGTTACAAGATGTTCAGCTATGAGATACAGCTGCTCAGAAGACCTATCTAGGCACTATTTGTCTGTCGACTACCTGTTTTGATACAGAGTATGGCGAGAGGTCCATCTCAGGATGCACACAGGCAAAATGAGCAAGGGCATCGCCAAACCCCTCCCCATAGGCGCCGGCGGCATCTTCAGTGAGCTCAGCCTCGGTCTTCTTAAGCAGCTCGGTTTGTTGGGAAAGTTCCTCCTCAACTCTGCCCAGCTGAACCTCTTGGCTTGTAGCCCTTTCCTCCAGCTTGGTCATCTTAGTTTGAGCCCCCTCCAGCTGCTCTTCCAGTTCGATGACCTTGGTGCAGAGGGAGAGGATTTTGGCCTCAAGCTAGAGGGCCTCCTGCCCCTTGGAGAAGAGGAGCTTCTTGGTCTCCTTCTTTGATTGGCGGAGACTGCCCAGCTCCTGGTTTAGGGCAGTCTTGCGTTTGGCAGCTTGCTGAAGTTGGAGCTCCAATTCTTTCTTTTGCTCCAGCTCTCTCTCCAGATTGGCAACCTTTTCTAGCAGCTCTGCCTCAGCATTTCCTTTGACCAGGAGGAAGTGGGAGGCGGCAAGGAACTCCCCAAGACCATGGTTGATGAGGTCCCCTAGAGAGTTCTTGTCCATGGCCTCCATCGCAGCTTGGCTAGGCATTTGAGCGAGAGTTTGTTGGAGGAGAGGAGGCAGTTCAGGAGCAGGAGGTGCTTGGCTAATGGAAGGGGCACTCTCCCCTCCACCCTCGAGCGCCAAGAGTGGCTCAGGGGGAGATGAAGCACTGGGAGGGTGCTCCCTAAAGGAAGGAGGTTGCCCCTCTGTTGCAGAAGAGGTCTCTGCAGCAACCTCCACCCTCTTTCTCTTGAAAACGAGACCAGAACAGGTGTCTTCGTCTTCAGAGATCACCACTACGGCTGCCCTTTTTGATTTATCAGAAGTTGGGCCTGGGGCAACCACAGTAGGTGAAGAAGGGCCAGCAGGGCCTGAGCCATCTGCTGTACGACGATTTAGCAGGTCAGCCAGCCTCTTCTTCTTCTCAGAGTCCAGTACGATACCTACAATGAACAACAAGCAAAGGGTGAGAAGAGTCATGCATAAAACACAAGTGTTGTCAGATGAGAGATAAAGGCAATGTACCGATATAGACGCCGAGGGTTTCAACATCATATTCGTGCCTAATCAGTTGGGTGGTGTCAAACACCACACCCCAACTGGAGAGGAGTTGGCACACATCGCGGTCAAAGGGCGTCAGCTCCTCGAGTCCGCGGGGCTTCTTGAGCTTTAACTTCTCCACCCAATACAATGGGAACCCATCAAGCATGGTGGAGTCGTACAAACTGCAGCAGACTCGGAAGAACTTCCCCTTGAAGCCCTTGTACGATTGAGAGAAGAAGGTAAGCAGAACCCTCCCTGCCACTCCATTAAGGCTCACCCAAAGCCTTTTCCCAGGGCTTTTCACCTCGAAGAAATAGAGGAATACATCTACCGAGGGAGTGAACCCTAGGTTGTTGTAGAGAATGGAGAAGGCCCTGATGAAGGCCCAAATGTTGGGGTGCAGCTGGGCGGGCACCATGTTCAGCTCTGTGAGCAAAGCCCTCTTGAACCCGATGAAGGGAAGACGGACTTTGACTCGCTTGAAGACGGTGGCGTAGAAGAAGAAGAAGGGTTCCCCGTCATTGCAGCGATCATCAACGCATACGGGTTCACCCTTTATGCAAGGTCGCACCGAGATATACGTGTCGATCTTCCTGCCAAAGACGCGCCCCTTGATCTCGTTCTCATCGTCCCTGTGTTTTCTCAGGTCTTCACAGGTCGTGAGTTTAGAGGTCTCAGCAAGGAGCTCCTCAGAAGCCCAAGAGTATAGGGCCTTGTAGTCAATGACTATGGTTGGAGGAGGGTTGGAGGTGGTTTTGGTTCTGGCCATCTCGAATCTAAAACAAATGAGAGGCGGGAAGAAGAAAATAAGGCTTAGAAGAAGCGATGGTGAAAACAATGGCGGACAAAGACTCAAAAGAAGAACGAACACAGAAAAGAAGAACAGAAACCCTAAATGCAGAAATCATAAACAGACCCAGCGCAGTTAAGGTATGTGAAGAGAAGCAGAATCATAAAGTGAAGGTAGAAAGGGAGAGTAAAGATCATACCTTTGTGTAAGCAAAGTTGAAGGGTCGCGAGCGTAGAGGTTGGAGTAGGACAGAAGCGTGCAAGAGAAGTTAGAAAGTATGAAGGCTCGAGTGAAAAGTGATGAAACAGTGTAGAGGCGCGGGGTTTTGAAAGGGTTTAACATAGGCAAGGAAGCGCAAACGTTAAAAACACCCTAACCGTTGATCTAGACACGTGCCCGCAGATTAAGAGGGGGTTGGTGAGATGTCTCTTTAGCTCACTGTTCATGTCCTTTCGCTCAGTGCCACGTAGGTCTCCCGAGCCGATGACTTAGTCTCTTCGCTAAACAAGTTAACAGCTTGAGACTAGAGGGCTTGTGTACCGACCAGTCCTAGGATACCGAGAACAGCTAGTAATGGTGGGCCACGTCAGTTGGGTCCCACAGCGTAGCCCAAAGCTACGTGGGATGGACCCCGCAGGTAGTATGAACTAGCAGGATGAATAGTCTTCAGCGTGTCGATCACCAGAGTGGACTGATGTGTCCTCGTCACTCCGCAGGTTGATGAGTCCTCGGCGACAGAGTGTGACATCGGTCTTGGGTGTTTTGAACAACAAAGTTAGAACATCTGGTGTGGGTCCTGAAAGAAGACCAGTTATCAGTAACATGCCCAGAGGTAAGAAGAGGCCAGAATCACGAAGAGCTTATGCATGTGGCAGGGAAAGCATAGTTAGGTGTAGAGTCCTGAGGGGTCGAGTACTCATCAGAACTAGGATTTCCCAGTGAAGCTACATGCATGGCACGTGAACAGTGAAGGAACTCCCAGAACAGGTGGCCCCAGAGACTAGGTGCACGAGGAGGCACCCAGGTGGTCACCCTGTTAGAGTTTGCAATCTAGTTAAGGAAACCTTACGTGCTAGATTACCCTCAGTCTGGGTGATAGCGACGCAAGGGTATTCCTGTAAACCCAAATATGGGTAGCGGCGCAGAGGAAACCCTAGACTATATAAAGGGTAGTAAAACACTTCACAGAGGGACGCAGTTTCAAAACCTTAACAAAAATACTCAATACACTTGGTGTGCTTGCCCTAGTTTTGACTTGAGCGTCGGAGTGCAAATGGCCTCTAGGGCGCCCCCTTTCTATCTTGCAGGGCAGATTGCTTCGAGAGAACAAAGCATATATCAAGGTGTGGAAGGAGGCGCGTGATTGTCGTAGAGTCAACCAACAGGAAAGTCAACCGGCAAGAACAAAGTTTAAATAATATATACACAAACAACACAATATATAAACATACAATGTTCTTGTAAGAGAAATTAAATATTGGGACCACATCCCCACCACAAACCAGATCTTCTAGCCTAGGGTGCTATTAAAAAAATTAAAGTTAGCTTCCCTTACCTTAATTGTTTGCTTTCCAAGCAACCTCTAGAATTTATCCTCTTAGTCTGCTTCAAGATTTAAGGGCCTAATGCAAGTTATTCAAACAAAACATAAATTTAGCATATAGTAGAATAAGTTGAGAGGATTAATCTTCTCAACTGACCCCACCAACATTGATGACTAAATCCTAAGGAAAAACAAAGAACAAAGGATCTTTAGAGCAAAAATGAACTTCCTCTGTTTGAAAATCTGATTGGGTAGAAATGTTCCTTAACTCGCCAGCTACAACGTGGTCTGATTAGATTCTAAAATAGATGAAGATTCAAAGAGGAAATGAAGAGAGAAGGGAAAGATTTAGAGAGAGAAAGAAAGAAAAGTAAATGGCACTGTGTGTGTGTGGGGGGGGTCTGTGGCTTTTGTTTTTTTTTATAAGAAAAGTTACGTTGTTACAACTAGTGGCGTATCCTTGTATGCGTTAGTATAGGCCTAGCTCACGCATAAATCTTTCTCAACTGTCCCATTAAGATTGATGAATAAATCATAAAGAAAATTAGAAACTTACTCTATTTGAAAATCTGATTAGGTAGACATGTAGCCTGACTTCTATAGGGTGTGATCAGATTCTAAAATACATGAGTTATGGGAGAGAAAATGAAGACAGAAGGAAGAGAAAGGGAGAGACATAGGGTCGGTAGTGTTTGCCTAACCCACAAATAAAATAGTGTTGATCTAACCCCAGCATAAAACAGCGTCAGGCTAGTCTAGGCACAAAATAGCGTTGACCTAGTCCATGCATTAAATAGCGTTGGTCTAGCCCACGTATAAAGTAGTTTCGTTCTAACCCACGCATAAAGTAGCGTCGGTCTAGCCCACACATAAAACAATATTGGTCTAACCTACGCACAACGTACTGTCGGCCTAACTCACACGTTACTTATAATATAAACATTTATACAATTAATAATATTAATATTTTAACTCATAAAAATAATAATTATTAATATTAAAAAAACATTTTATTATTACTTATAATATAAATATTTATTAATAATAAAAATTATATTAATATTAAGAAAACATGTAGTTATTAAAAATAGTTTTAATAATTATATCATTAATATTTATCAATAATAATATTGATAAGAATACTAATTACAATAATTTTTAAATAAGTATTTATGATAATAATTATATTAACAATAACTATATTAATAATACCTATATTAGTAAAAAAGTAATAATAATAATTATATTAATAATAATAATATTGACAAAAAAATTGAGACATATAAATATTTATTATAATAATTATATTAATAATACCTATATTAATAAATATACAATAATACTAACTATATTTATAATAAAAAATTGAAGAAAAAAATCATTCCTATTTATATTTATTCTATAATTATTGATAATGAAATAAAATAATGTTAATTATAATAATATTTTGATAAAATTTAATTTTAATAAATATCCTTTTAGGAATTCATAATTATATTATTATAGTTATCACTAATGGCGTATCTTTGTATGCATTAGTGTAGGCCAAGCCCATGCATAAAGCTTTCTCAATTGTCCCCATCAAGATAGATGAATAAATCATAGACAAAAATAATGAATAACAAATCTTTAGAGTAAAAATAAACTTACTCTGTTTGAAAATCTGATCAGGTAGACATGTAGCCTGACTCCTCGAGTACTATAGGGTGTGATCAAATTTTGAAATACATGAGTTATAGGAGAGAAATTGAAGAGAGAAGGAAGAAAAGAGACAGGGTCAGTAGCATGTGCCTAGCCCATACATAAAATAATGTTAATCTAACTGCATGAAATAGCGTCGACCTAGCCCACGCATAAAGTAGCGTCAGCTTAGCCCACACATACTACGCATAAGGTTGCGTCGGCCTAGCTCACGCATAAAGTGGTGTTAATTTAACCACGCATAAAGTAGCATCAGTCTAGCCCATGCATTACTTATAATATAAGCATTCATACAATTAATAATATTAATATTTTAATCCATAAAAATAATAATTATATTAATATTAAGAAAATATATAATTATTGTCATATAAATATTTATTAATAATAATTATTATATTAGTATTAGGAAAACATGTAATTATTAAAAATAATTTTAATAATTATATCATTAATCTTTATCAATAACAATATTGAAAATAATAATATTGGTAAGAATACTAATTAAAGGAATTTTTAAATAAGTATTTATAATAATGATTATATTAAGAATAACTATATTAACAATACCTATATTAGTAAAAAAGTAATAATAATAATTATATTAATAATAATAAAATTGTCAAAAACTTGAGACATATAAATATTTATTATAATAATTATATTACCAATAATTATATTAATAATAACTATATTAATAAATATACAATAGTACTAACTATATTTATAATAAAACATTGAAGAAAAAAATCATTCCTATTTATATTTATTCTATAATTATTGATAATGAGATAAAATAATGTTAATTATAATAATATTTTGATAAAATTTAATTTTAATAAATATCATTTTAGGAATTCATAATTATATTATTATAGTTATCACTAGTGGCGTATCCTTGTATGCGTTAGTGTAGACCCAGCTCATGCATAAAGCTTTCTCACTGTCCCCATCAAGATAGATGAATAAATCATAGCGAAAAACAGAGAATAACAATTCTTTAGAGTAAAAATGAACTTACTCTGTTTGAAAATTTGATCAGGTAGACATGTAGCCTAACTCCTCGGGTACTATAGGGTGTGATCAAATTTTGAAATACATGAGTTATTGGAGAGAAATTGAAGAGAGAAGGAAGAGAAGAGATAGGGTCAATAGCATTTGTCTAGCCCACGCATAAAATAGCGTTAATCTAACCGCATAAAATAGCGTCGACCTAGCCCACGCATAAAGTAGCGTCGACTTAGCCCACGCATATTAGCCACGTATAAAGTAGTGTCGGTCTAACCCACACAAAAATAGCGTCGGCTTAATCTACGCATAAAGTAGTGTCTAACCACGCATAAAGTAGCGTTGGTCTAGCCCACGCATTACTTATAATATAAGCATTCAACAATTAATAATATTAATATTTTAATCCATCAAAATAATAATTATATTAATATTAAGAAAACATATAATATTACTTGTAATATAAATATTTATTAATAATAATAATTATATTAATATTAGGAAAACATGTAATTACCAAAAATAATTTTAATAATTATATCATTAATCTTTATCAATAATAATATTGATAAGAATACTAATTATCCGAATTTCTAAATAAATATTTATGATAATAATTATATGAACAATAACTATATTAATAATACCTATAGTAGTAAAAAAGTAATAATAATAATTATATTAATAATAATAAAATTGACAAAAAAATTGAGACATATAAATATTTATTATAATAATTATATTAGCAATAATTATATTAACAATACCTATATTAATAACAATACAGTAGTAAACTATATTTATAATAAAAAATTGAAGAAAAAATTTATTCATATTAATATTTATTATATAATTATTGATAATGAAATGAAATAATGTTAATTATAATAATATGTCGATAAAATTTAATTTTGATAAATATCATTTTAGGAAATCATAATTATATTATTATAGTTATCACTAGTGGTGTATCCTTGTATGCGTTAGTGTAGGCCTAGTCCATGCATAAAGCTTTCTCAACTGTCCCCATCAAGATTGATGAAGAAATCATAGAGAAATTTAGAGAATAATAGATCTTTAGAGTAAAAATGAACTTACTCTTGTAATCGATGGAATACTTGTCTTACTTACTGTGGGAAAATCAGGTTTAGGGTTACTCATATTTTTCCTGAAGGGAATGTGTGTGCTGATAAGTTGGCAAATTTATGTTTTTTATTCATAGAGAATTTTTTTATTGGTATAATAGACTTCCATGTAATTCATTCTTAGAATTCTTTATGTATCATTTTTTTAACATATGGATTTTGGTCTAGTCCCCCCATATTTTTGTATTTTATTTCTTTTTTCTTTTTTTAATAATACTTTTTTCATGTGATGCCAAATGATTATTTTTACTTGAGGTGTCAGCATAGCGAAGATGTCAAGTTGCATAGTGATGCCTAACATCAAAGCGTTCATAAAAAATAAAAAAATATAAAAACTTACTCTTTTGGAAAATTTGATCAGGTAGACATGTAGCCATGTAGCCTGACTCCTCAGGGACTATAAGGTGTGATCAAATTTTAAAATACTTGAGTTATGGGGGAGAAATTGAAGAGAAGGAAGAAAAAGGGAGAGATATAGGGTTGGTAGCGTCTGCCTAACCCACAAATAAAATAGTGTCAATCTAACCAACGCAAGAAACAGCATCGGGATAGCCTACGTATAAAACAACGTCGACCTAGTCCACGCATAAAATAGCATCGTCCTAGCCCATGCATAAAGTAGTGTCGATCTAACCCACACATAAAACAACAACGGTCTGACCTACACATAAAGTAGTGTCGGCCTAGCCCATGCATTACTTATAATATAAACATTTATACAATTAATAATATTAATATTTTCATTCATAAAAATAATAATTATATTAAGCAAGTTGAGCAGTGGTGTCGAAATTTTATATGGACTGGAGATATTTTGAAGAAAGGCATAACTATTGTTAATGGGTTACGATTTTTTTTCGCCTTGAAAATGGAGGTTTGAAGATTATTAACCTTCACCATGAAAATAATGCATATCTTCTTAAGCTTGCTTGGAACTTTGCTTCTAGCAACAAGTCTTGGTCTTTACTCTTAAAAGTCAGGGTTCTTAAATCAAAATATGAGTTTAAAATGGTTTATAGATCCTCATCTGTTTGGCCTGGATTTAAGCAGTTTTATCCTACTATACTTGATTATACTTCTTGGACTGTTGGTACAGGTTCTTTTATTAATTTTTGAAATGATAAATGGTGTTCTACTACTCCTTTAGCACAAATTACAGAGTTATCTGATGGTATTAGCATTTTGGATATAGTTTCTCAACTTTGAATAGGTTGTAATTGGAATATTTTGTTGTCTTTACAGCAGATGCCTCCTCTTTTTAGTCATATAATAGTTAGGGCGGATCATGATGTTCCTAATTGGATTTTAGATGAGTCTGGTCGATTCACTCTTAAATCGACTAGGCCTTTTTTCTTGGAACCAAGAGTTCCTTGTGGTTGGGGTAGATTTATTTGGTCTTCAGATATCCCAACTTCCAAAAATCTTGTCCTTTGGAAAGTTTTTCATGGGCGGCTTCCTACAGATCAACATATTCAAAGTAAAGGTCTCCATATTTGTTCTATGTGTAAGCTTTGTGAAAAGCATGAGGAATCTATTCATCATTTATTTTTTGAATGTCCTAATGCTTTGTATATTTGAAGTTGGGTTCGGCAGATTTCTCCAACTTCTCATTTCTCTAATAAAGATGATCTTCTTTCTTTTATTAAGAGTGATGGTAGTCCTTTGGTTAAATTGATTAAGCTTGTTGTGATAACTTTTTCTGTTTGGATGTTATAGCATATGATGAATTATGCTCGTTTTCAGGATAAGATTGAGGTTTCTAGGGCTATTTCGGTTATTAAAGATTTAACATGTCTAGTGGGAAAGTCGTCTAAAGCTTCAATGAAGAATGATATGATAAATTTCATTGTGATTAAGCTTTTTGGTATTAATACTCGTATTGGTAAAGATCTTCGTTCTTTTCCTGTTAGATGGGAGTTTCCTTCACCAGGCTGGGTTAAAATTAACACTGATGGGGCTGCTAGGGGTTATCCAGGTCTTGCCACTTGTGGAGGTATTTTCCGTGGGAGTATGGGGGAGTTTATTGGAGCTTTTTCTGCGTTTCTTGACGTTCAGACTACTTTAGTTGCTGGATTTTACGGAGTTATATATGCTTTAGAGGAAGCTCAAAAGTTGGGATTTACTAATGTCTGGTTCGAATGTGACTCTACCTTGGTTTGTGCTGCATTTACTGCTACGACAAATGTTCCTTGAATGCTTCGTAATCGATGGAATACTTGTCTTAATTACTGTGGAAAAATCAGGTTTAAGGTTACTCATATTTTTCGTGAAAGGAATGCATGTGTTGATAAGTTGGCTAATTTCAGATTTATTCATAGAGAATCCTTTCATTGGTATAATAGGCTTCCATCTAGTCTGTTCTTAGAATTCTTTATTAATAGGTATAGTCTACCTATGTATCGTTTTTGTTAACATATGGGTTTTGGTCTAGTCCCCCCATATTTTTGTATTTTCTTTCCTTTTCTTTTTTCAATAATACTTTTTCATGTGATGGCAAATGATTATTGTTACTTGATGTGTCACCCTAACTTAGATGTTAAGTAACACTGTGATGCCTAACATGAAAGTTTTAAATAAAAACAAAAACAAAAACATATAATTATTACTTAAATATAAATATTTATTAATAATAAAAATTATATTAATATTAAGAAAACGTGTAATTATAAAAAATAATTTTAATAATTATATCATTAATCTTTATCAATAATAATATTGATAAGAATACTAATTGATCCAGTCTCTTGACCAAAGCGTTAGAGCTTCTCCTTCCCGAACCTCGTCCTCACTAGCTTCACGCCAAGTACACCATAGACCTTCACCTGAAAATCCTCCAAGAAACCTGAAAGAACAGTATGGCGCCTCTGCGGCCGGTTGCACTCCAACACTCAAGTCAGTGATTGAATCAACAAAGAATCTTAAAGAAACTCAGAACCGTGTACCAGTGAATCACCACCAAAAATGAACCCCCCTAATTCCGTTAAGAATTTCACATATATACCTGAGTCTTTCTCTCTCCTGACGGTTATTCCTCTTGACACGTGGATAACATCTGGTCATACACGTGTCACCATCTAGAGTACCTGCAGCTGAAACGTTACTTCCACTTTGCTCCTGCGACTAAGTTATCCACACAGGGAGTAGCTTAGTGCACAGGCTCCTCTGGGCGCAACCTTAACACGATGAGCTGGTTAACACTGGGTATCACGACTCACACTACACATGGTGGCAGATATGCCACTTATCTTCCCTACTTCGGCGGCAGACATGCCACTTACCTTCTGTATTAAGACCATATAACAAGTGCTTACCAAGTCTTCTCAAATACCCGACGATGTGCTCCTTTCGGCAACTTGTTAACCACCTGATCTCCTAATCTTCACACACGGCGATCATGTGCAATCTAGGCGATTACCGGTCTTCACACACGGCGATAGGCGATTACTGATCTTCACACACGGCGATAGGCGATTACTGATCTGTCTTCTTGCGTAACGCTCTCGCTGGGAGCCTGGGTCCCAGCTTAACTGTGTGTTAACAGGAAACCCCCGATGACTGATTAGTGCTTCTTTACTTCTCGTGCTCTGCTTCCAGGCGCTCTTCACGCTTTGCCTCCAGACGCTCACCTGGCACTGATCTGCGGGTGGTGATCCCTTAGGAACCGACCACCGATCACCATTCTGAGTGATCTCCTCCCTGATTCACCTGCTATCTTCTACCACGTGTCACCCTGTGAATGGTCCACGTGGTCAACTGCTGCTAACGTCATCGACTACCGATGACCGACCGGATCACAAGCCCCCCAGTCTCGAGCTATGACTGGTCCAGCGAAAAGACTAAGAAATAGTCTTCTGGCGGTCTACAAGAGCGCACACTCTGGCACTAACACTGTTTCATTCCTTCTTCTTCACCTTCAGACATTCAAAGCATTTCTCTGTGAGACCCTTCGACTTCTTCAATCTCCAACCTTTGTGACGCTTTTCTGATCATCCAAAGGTAACCTTTTTATCTCTTCTACCGATGACTGATCACCCCTCTCTGAGGAGGCACACCGATCACCCTTCTCCGAGGGAACACACCGATCGCTAATCCAAGCTACCTGCGAGGTCCACTCCACGTGGCTTTGGTCCATGCTGTGGGACCCAGCTGACGTGGTTCACCCTTTACTATCTGTTCTCGAACACCGAGGTCTGGCCACTACACTAATTATAAGAATTTTTAAATAAATTTTTATGATAATAATTATATTAACAATAATTATATTTTATTTTTTTAATAAAAACTTTTATGTTAGGTATCACTCATTAACGATAACTATATTAATAATACCTATATTAGTAAAAAAGTAATAATAATAATTATTATATTAATAATAATAAAATTGTCAAAAAAAAAATGAGACATATAAATAATTATTATAATAATTATATTACCAATAATCATATTAAAAATACCTATATTAATAACAATACAATAGTACTAGCTACACTTATAATAAAAAATTGAAGAAATTTTTTTTTCCTGTTAATATTTATTATATAATTATTGATAATGAAATAAAATAATTTTAATGCTAATAATATTTTGATAAAATTTAATTTTAATAAATATCATTTTGGGAAATCATAGTCATATTATTATAGTTATAACTAGTAGGTATCTTTGTATGCGTTAGTGTAGGTCTATCGCACGCATTATGCTCGCTCAACTGTCCCCATCAAAGTTGATGAATAAATCATAGAGAAAAACAGAGAATAAAAAATCTTTAGAATAAAAATGAACTTACTTTATTTGAAAATTTGATCAAGTAAAAATGTAACCTGACTTCTCAGCTAATATAGGGTGTGATTTGATTTTGAAATACATGAGTTATAGGAGGAAATTGAAGAGAGAAGGAAGAGAAAGGGAGAGAGATAGGGTCCGTAGCGTCTGCCTAGCCCACGTATAAAATAACATTGATCTAACCGCATAAAATAGCGGTCTACCACATGCATAAAGCCTAGCCCACACATAAAGTAGCGTCAGCCTAATGAATAAAGGAGCGTCGGCCTAGCCCACCCATTACTTATAATATAAACATTTATAGAATTAGTAATATTAATATTTTATTCCATAAAAATAACAATTATATTAATATTAAGAAAATATATAATTATACTTATAATAAATATTTATTAATAATAATAATAATTATATTAATATTAAGAAAAAAATGTAATTATTAAAAATAATTTTAATAATTATATCATTAGCCTTTATCAATAATAATATTGATAAGAAGAACTTTTAAATAAATATTTATGATAATAATTATATTAAAAGTAACTATATTAATTATACCTATATGAGTAAAAAAGTAATAATAATAATAATTATATTAATAATAATAAAATTGACGAAAAAAATGAGACATATAAATATTTATTATAATAATTATATTACCAATAATTATATTAATAATACCTACATTAATAACCATACAATAGTACTAACTATATTTATAATAAAAATTAAAGAAAAAAATTATTCCTATTAATATTTAATATATAATTATTTATAATGAAATAAAATAATGTTAAATATAATAATATTTTGATAAAATTTAATTTTAATAAATTATAATAATTAATATAATTATATTAGGGTAGTTATCACTAGTGGCATATCCTTGTATGCTTTAGTGTAGGCTTAGCCGATGCACAAAGCTTTCTTAAATGTCCCCATCAAGATTGATGAATAAATCATAGAGAAAAATAGAGAATAACAAATCTTTAGAGTAAAAATTAGCTTATTCTGTTTGAAAATCTGATCAGATAAACATGTAGCTTGACTCCTCAGGTACTATAGGGTGTGATCAGATTTTGAAATACACGAGTTATGGGGGAGAAATAAAAGAGAGAAAAAAGAGAAAGGGAAAGAGATAGGGTTGGTAGCGTCTACCTAACCCACGCATAAAATAGTGTCGATCTAACCACGTGTAAAATAGTGTTGGCCTAGCCATGCATAAAGTAGTGTCGGACTAACCCACGCATAAGATACTAATGTTGATAGTAATAATATGAATATAATTATTAGTATTACTTATAATATAAATATTTATGTGATTAATAATATTAATATTTTGAATGACAAGAATAACAATTATATTAATATTAAGAAAACATGTAAATATGAAAAATAATTTTAATAATTATATCATTAATCTTTATCAATAATAATATTTAAAATAAGAATATTGTTAATAATATTATCTTTACTAATATTAGTAACAGTATTTATACTATTTATAAGAATTTTAAAATAAATATTTATGATAATAATTATATTAATAATAATTATATTAATAATACCTATAGTAGTAAAAAATTAATAATAATAACTACATTAATAATAATGAAATTGACGAAAAAAATTTGTCATAAATATTATAAGAATAATTATATTACCAATAATTTTATTAATAATACCTATATTAATAATTGTAGAGTGATAGGCTTGGACCCGAGCATGGAATAAGTGGGTCGTATTTTGATCCTTAATGGGGTGGATGTTCAGGCGTTAAGTATCATGTGTTAATTAGACTTAACCACTTTTAATGGCTCAATATAGACAAAATCAGGCTACGTTACGCAGGATATGGCCAATATATGCCAGAAGGGACATTAGCAAGGAGATTTATCTCTTATACACAAAAGCAGGGTATTCAAACCCGAGGTTACTTGGTGATGTTCTAAGGCTAGGTTATTCCTATCTTTGTCTAGAACAATAACAATACAATAGTATTAACTACATTTATAATAAAAAATTGAAGAAAAGAATTATTCCTATTAATATTTATTATATAATTATTGATAATGAAATAAAATAATATTACTTCTTAAATCAACCAGGGCTTTTTTCTTGGAACCAAGAGTTCCCTATGGTTGAGGTAAACTTATTTGGTCTTCATATATCCCGCCTTCCAAAATCCTTGTCCTTTGGAAAGTTTTTCATGGGCGGTTTCCTACAGATCAACATATTCAAAGTAAAGGTCTCCATATTTGTTCTATGTGTAAGCTTTGTGAAAAGCATGAGAAATCTATTCATCATTTATTTTTTGAATATCCTAATGCTTTGTATATTTGGAGTTGGGTTCGGCAGATTTTTCCTACTTCTCATTTCTCTAATAAAGATGATCTTCGTTCTTTTATTAAGAATGATGGTAGTCCTTTGGCTAAATTGATTAAGCTTGCTGTGATAACTTTTTCTATTTGGATGTTATGGCATATGAGGAATTATGCTCGTTTTTAGGATAAGATTGAGTGTTTCTAGGGCTATTTCGGTTATTAAAGACTTAACATGTCTAATGGGAAAGTCGTCTAAAGCTTCAATGAAGAATGATATGATGGATTTCAATGTGATTAAGCTTTTTGGTATTAATACTCGTATTGGTAAAGATCTTCGTTCTTTTCCTGTTAGATGGGAGTTTCCTTCACTAGGATGGGTTAAAATTAACACTGATGGGGCTGTTAAGGGATATTCATGTCTTACCACTTGTGGAGGTATTTTCCGTGGGAGTATGAGGGAGTTTATTGGAGCTTTCTATGCATTTCTTGACATTCAGATTGCTCTGGTTGCTGAATTTTATAGAGTTATATATGTTTTGGAGGAAGCTCAAAAGATGAGACTTAATAATGTTTGGCTGGAATGTGATTCTGTCTTGGTTTATGCTGCGTTTACTGCTGAGACAACTATTCCTTGGGTGCTTTGTAATCGATGGAATACTTGTCTTAATTACTGTGGAAAAATCAGGTTTAAGGTTACTCATATTTTTCGTGAAGGGAATGTGTGTGCTCATAAGTTGGCTAAGTTAGGATTTATTCATAGAAAATCATTTCATTGGTATAATAGGCTTTCATCTAGTCTGTTCTTAGAATTATTTATGAATATGTATAGTCTACCTATGTATCGTTTTTTTAATATATGGGTTTTGGTCTAGTCCCCCCATATTTTTGTATTTTCTTTATTTTTTCTTCTTTTAATAATATTTTTTTCATGTGATGGCAAATGATTGATGTTACTTGAGGTGTCATCCTAGCTGAGATGTCAAATTGCATAATGATGCCTAACATGAAAGTTTTTGTAAAAGAAAAACGAAATAAAATAATATTATAATAGTATTTTGATTAAATTTAATTTTAGGACATCATAATTATATTATTATAGTGACCACTAGTGGTGTATCCTATTATGTGTTAGAGTAGGCCCAGCTCACGCATTAAGTTTTCTAAAAAATTACCGTTGGTCAAGTCTACGCATAAAATAGCATCGACCTAGCTAGGCATAAATTAGCATCGGCCTAGGCCACGCATAAAGTAGCGTTGGCCTAGCCCACGTATAAAGTAGCGTCGGTCTAACCCACACATAAGATACTAATATTGATAGGAATAATATGAATATTATTATTAGTATTACTTATAATATAAATATATATATATATGGGTGTAGTAAAAAATTTTAAAGGGCTCTGTTCTTTCTCTTTCGAAGGGATTTCGTGCGGCTAGGGTTTGTGTGGGTGGCTGTTCATTCTCTAACTTGGTGGTGGACGGTGGTGGCGCAGGGGTCGTGGATGCTGGTCGGCGGTGGCGCGATAGTCTGCTGAGACGCTGGTGGTAACGTGGCGGCTCTCTGCGTCTGTGTACAAGGTATATTCTTTCCTTAAATCTTTTTCTTTATAAAGGTGTTTCTTCTTGGAAATTCTATTGAACAAAAAAAGTTTCCACCTTTTTCATGTAGCCACTTCTAATTTGTGGAAAAGTCAAGATTTTTATAAAAATTTGCGGTAAAGTCAAGATTTTTATAAAATTTTGTGGTAAAGTCAAGATTTTTATCAAAATTTTTGGTAAAGTCAAGATTTTTATCAAAATTTGTGGTAAAGTCATGACTTTTATCAAAATTTTTGGTAAACTCAAGATTTGGAGTTGTGGTGGTACGGTTGTGCGAGGGTGGTGTGGTGAGTAGTGACTTTTGGAATGGCAGAAGGTTCTAAGGGTTTCCTTATCCCATGGACTTGTTTGAAGGATTGTGAAATATCTCATGCAACGACGGTACATGATAAGCCTGGCCAAAGGAAAACTTTTGCTCAGACTTTGGGAACTACATGTGATATTCCTTTGTCTGAATTACCCACTCCTTGTATTAAGGGAGACATGATTTTGGTTCGGATAGATGAGGCAGATTACTTGGTTGGACTTGAGGATTGCAAGACCCATCTACATGGTCGAGTTATTCTTTCTAAGGGGGATAAACCCCTTACACACATGGATTTAACTAAAAAATTGCAACTGGTGTGGAAGACTCTTGGACCATGGAAAGCAATTCCTCTCGGGAAGGGTTTCTATGAGTTTGAGTTCACTTCCTCAGAAGACACGCGATTGGCCCTCGGGATGGGTTCCTTGAAGTTATCTCCGGGTTTCTTGAGACTGTTTTCCTGGACAAAAGACTTTGTTCCAGCTACTATGAAGAGTACCAAAACTCAGACCTGGGTTCGACTACATAGGTTGCCTTTGGAGTATTGGAGATCAAGGGCGATTTTTTCCATCATTAAGGGTCTTGGTACTCCTTTTTCTTTGGATGAGAATACTATGAGAAAGAACAGGGGTATGTTTGCTAGAGTGTTGGTGGATATTGATATGCGGTCCCCTATTCTCGATCACCTTTTGGTTGAACGTCCGGACTACACTTTTATAGTTGGTGTGGAATATGAATGGCTACCTCCTTTTTTCTCTCACTGTAAGATGATAGGGCATGAGCTTGCTCAGTGTCGAGTCATTCATGATCAGGGTCGTGTTCCTGGGCCTCAACAAAAATCTTCTCAGAAGATAGTTTCTGATGAATGGGATCAAGGGAGGAATGTGGCTCCTAAACAATGTACATAATATCGGAAGAAAGATCCCCAACCAAAGATCGTGGAAGGCCCCATAGATAATTCAAACATTGTTGTTCCTGGCCAGGCTAATGCAGGGTCACCCTTGGGTCACCTTGTTTCTGCTAAACCAGGAGGAGTGGAGGATGATTTTGCGGATATGTCTCCTCTTGAGGATGCCTCGGATCATGAATCCAGGAAAGGGTTATCTACTCATACTTCGAATTTTCCAGAACAAGGAATGCTACCTGGTGTTATGCAAGGGAAGGGTTTAGAGTCTCATGCTCCTGTTGAGGATCTTCATGTGGAGGTTTCTCCTCCTGTAGAGGATCCATCTCTTCTGAGGGCTACTTCACCTATAGTTACTACAACACCAACTCCTATGGATGGTCAATCTACAATTGTGACTGCACCATCCCCGTCGTTGGTCCTACAAAATCTTTTTTCCTCTCTCTCGGTTTTGGAAACTATAGATGTGGGAGGTGATCCTTATATTGGTAAGTCTACTGCCATTGTTGAATTTAATTCTGACCATATCACTGTTGAAAATCAGATTGGGTCAAAACTTTGGGTTGATCCTAATGAGATGGAGGAGGATGCCAGTGATGTTGGAGAGGAGATAGTTCCTACTAAAAGAAAACCCGGGAGACCACTTAAGGGGATTGGGAAAGCCAAAAAAACTGCTAAGACAGTTCTCACCATAACGTCACAATGAAGGTCTCTTCTTTTATCTGGAACGTTAGAGGACTGGGAAACCACAAAACTATGGAGATGTTGCTTAGTTTACTTAAACTACATAAACCCCTTCTGGTTTTTCTTGCTGAACCAATGGTTTCGTACATTAATGCTTTTGAAGTCCTTTTCAAATCTGTTGATATGCATTTGGTGGCTACGTCTCCTATTGTTAATAAGTGTGCAAAGCTTTGGTGTTTGTCGATTCCTAATCTGGTCCAAAATTTCTCGGTAAATGATCAGTTTATTTTTATAACTTGCCATTTGCAAGATAAATGGCTTAGCTTTATAGGTGTTTATGGTGCTACCACATACTTGGCTAGACGGCTTTTCTGGAGGGATCTTAGTTCCTTCATAGGGACTTGGTGTATTTTGGGAGATTTTAATGTTGTGCTATCAACAAATGAATGTAAAGGGGGGGTGGCCCCTAATCAGGTTTCTTGTAATGATTTCCTTGATTGGATTAATACTAATGATCTTACTTGTATGTCTTTTACTGGAACTGGTTATACTTGGTGTAATGGAAGAAGAGGGTTGCATAGAATTCATAGAAGACTGGATAGAGCTTTATGTAACGGAGTATGTCTGGATGAATGAGATTCATGTTCTTATCAGGTTCTTGTTAGGAATTGCTCTGACCATTCCTCTATTCTTGCTAGTCTTGCCAGTAATTCTTTGAAGAAGGTTAGCAATTTTTGTTTCTTTTCTATGTGGCTTCAGGACAGTTCATGTCTGAAGCTTATTCATGACTCTTGGAATAATAAGGTTGTTGGGTGTCCTATGTTTATTTTGCAACATAAGTTAAAAAGGTTGAAAACTGAGCTTCGTGATTGGAATAAAAACTCTTTTGGTAATGTTCACAATGTAGTTATTCTTAAGCAAGGTCTCCTCCTTGATATTCAACAAAATTTAAAGACTGCTAGTATGTCTGATATTGATGGGCTTCTTTGTCAAGAAAAGATAGCTAAGGAGGAACTTGATCATGCTCTTCACTATCAATATTTGTTTTGGAAAGAAAGAGCTAAAATGCTTTGGTTTAAAGATGGGGATAGAAATACTGCTTTTTCGATGTTGTGGTTAAAAGGCGAAATAATTCTGGTGGGATTCATCGTTTACGGATTGTTAATGTGGTTATTGAGGATCCTAAACTCATTGAGGAACATATTTTGGACTTTTATAAAACTCTTTATACTGAGTCTATTTCTCATGATCAGGATACAGGTAATATGGAAGCTTTTATTGGTACTTATGTTCCTAATTTGGTTTCCTCTTAGGAGAATATGATGTTGATGAAATGTCCTAATTTTTTGGAAATCAAGAATGTTGTTTTTAACCTTAATGGTAATAGTGCTCCTGGTCCTAATGGTTTTGGTGGTATTTTCTATCATTCTTGTTGGGATATTATTGGGACAGATGTTTGCAATGTGGTCCAACAGTTTTTTAAGCAAAATTGGGTTCTCCCTATAATGAACAGTAATGTGGTATCTCTTATTGCTAAGTTTCAAGGTGCTGAATCCATCAAAGATTACAGGCCAATAACTGTTGCTAATTTTAAGTTTAAGATTATTTCCAAGATTATGGCAGATCAGCTTGCCCTTATGGCTGCTAGAATAATTTCTCCTAATCAGTATGAGTTTGTCAAGGGAGACAGATTTAGGAGTGTATTGGTATTGCTTCAGAGGCTATTAACATGCTCTCTAAAAAGGTTCGAGGAGGTAATGTGGCATACAAAGTTGATATACATAAAGCCTTTTTGATACTCTAAGTTGGAAGTTTTTATTATCAGTTTTGACACACTTTGGTTTTCACCCCTCATTTGTCGGTTGGATTAGTACTATTCTCCGATCTGCTATGCTTTCTATCAGAATAAATGGCAGTCTGGTGGGTTTTTTCCTTGTAGTAGAGGGGTTAGACAAGGTGATCCTTTGTCTCCTCTACTTTTCTGTCTTGCAGAGGGAGTTCTCAGTAGAGGTCTTTCTAAGCTTGTGAATGATAAGAAGATTCTACATATGGTCGGTCTACAAGGTGTTCTCACTCCCTCTCATGTTTTTTATGCTAATGATTTTTTTTCTATAAGGCAAATAATAAGTCTCTTAGAAATTTGAGTACTTTTCTTAAAATATATGGTGATTTCTCCGGTCAATATGTTAAAAATTCTAAGAGTAGTTTTTTCACCATGGATAATTCTGCAAGATTTGTCACCAAAATTCAACGTATTCTTTCTTGTAGCCATGGTTGTTTGCCTTTTAATTATTTAGGAGTGTTTATCTTTGTTGGTGCTCCAAAGAGTCGTTTTCTGCAACCTTTGGCGGATAAAGTCAAATTGAAACTAGCATCTTGGAAAGGTAAATCTCTTAGCATGATGGGTCGGATTCAGTTGGCCAATACGGTGATTACGAGAATTCTAGCATATAGCTTTAATTTGTACAAATGACTTGTTTCTCTTTTTAAACAAGTTGAGCAGTGGTGTCGAAATTTTATATCGACTGGAGATATTTTGAAGAAAGGCATAGCTACTGTTAATTGGGCTACGATTTGTTCTCCCCTTGAAAATAGAGGTTTGAAGATTATTAACATTCACGAAAATAATGCATATCTTCTTAAGCTTGCTTGGAACTTTGCTTATAGCAACAGGTCTTAGTCTTTGCTTTTGAAAGCCAGGGTTCTTAAATCAAAATACGAGTTTAAAATGGTTTATAGATCCTCATCTCTTTGGCTTAGAATTAAGCTTTTTTATTGTACTATACTTTATTATACTTCTTGGACTGTTGGTACTGGTTCTTTTATTAATTTCTGGAATGATAAATGGTGTTCTACTACTCCTTTAGCACAAATTGCAGGGTTATCTGATGGTACTAGCATTCCGAATACAGTTTCTCAGTTTTGGACAGGTTGTGATTGGAATATTTGATTGTCTTTATAGCAGATGCCTCATCTTTTTAGTCATATAATGGTTAGGGCGAATCATGATGTTCCTAATTGGATTTTAGATGAGTCTGGTGGGTTCACTCTCAAATCGACTAGGACTTTTTTCTTGGAACCAAGAGTTCCCTATGGTTGGGGTAAATTTATTTGGTCTTCAGATATCCCACCTTCTAAAACTCTTGTCGTTTGGAAAGTTTTTCATGGGTGACTTCCTACAGATCAGCATTTTAGAAGTAAAGGTCTCTATATTTGTTCTATGTGTACGCTTTGTGAAAAGCATAAGGAATCTATTCATCATTTATTTTTTGAATGTCATAATGCTTTGTATATTTGGGGTTGGGTTCGACAGATTTTTCCTACTTCTCATTTCTCTAATAAAGATGATCTTCTTTCTTTTATTAAGAGTGATGGTAGTCCTTTGGTTAAATTAATTAAGCTTGCTGTGATAACTTTTTCTATTTGGATGTTATGGCGTATGAGGAATTATGCTCGTTTTCAGGATAAGATTAAGGTTTCTAGGGCTATTTCGATTATTAAAGATTTAACATGTCTAGTGAGAAAGTCGTCTAAAGCTTCAATGAAGAATGATATGATGGATTTCAATGTGATTAAGTTTTTGGGTATTAATACTCGTACTGGTAAAGATCTTCGTCCTCTTCCTGTTAGATGGAGTTTCCTTCACCAGGCTGGGTTAAAATTAATACTGATTGGGCTGTAGGGGTTATCCAGGTCTTGCCACTTGTGGAGGTATTTTCCTTGGGAGTTTAGGGGAGTTTATTGGAGGTTTATCTGCGTTTCTTGGCGTTTAAACTACTTTGGTTGCTGAATTTTATGGAGTTATATATGCTTTGGAGGAAGCTCAAAAGTTGGGATTTACTAATGTCTGGCTGAAATGTGACTCTGCCTTGGTTTGTGCCGCGTTTATTGCTAGGACAAATGTTCCTTGGATGCTTCATAATAGATGGAATATTGTCTTAATTACTATGGAAAAATCAGGTTTAGGGTTACTCATATTTTTCTTGAAGGAAATACATGTGCTGATAAGTTGGCTAATTTCGGATTTATTCATAGAGAATCCTTTCATTGGTATTATAGGCTTCCATCTAGTTTGTTTGTAGAATTCTTTATTAATAAGTATAGTTTACCTAAGTATCGTTTTTGTTAACATATGGGTTTTGGTCTAGTGCCCCCATATTTTTGTATTTTTTTTAATAATACTTTTTTCATGTGATAGCAAATGATTGTTGTTACTTAAGGTGTTAGCCTAGCTGAGATGTCAAGTAACATAGTGATGCCTGAAATGAAAGCTTTAAATAATAAATATATATATGATTAATAATTTTAATATTTTAAATCATAAGAATAATAATTATATTAATATTAATAAAACATGTAATTATTAAAAATAATTTTAATGATTATATCATTAATCTTTATCAATAATAATCTTCAAAACAATAATATTGATAACAATCTTATTAATAAATATTATCTTTATTAATATTAGTAACAATATTAATACTAATTATAAGAATGTTTAAATAAATATTTATGATAATAATTATATTAATAATAACTATATTAATAATACCTATATTAGTATAAAAGCAATAATAATAATTATATTAATAATAATAAAATTGACTAAGAAAATGAGACATATAAATATTTATTATAATAATTATATTATCAATAATTATATTAATAATACCTATATTAATCACAATTATAACTATATTTATAATAAAATATTGAAGAAAAAAATTATTCCTATTAATATTTATTATATAATTATTGATCACGAAATAAAATATTTTTAATTATAGCAATATTTTGATAAAATTAAATTTTAATAAATATCATTTTAGGAAATCATAATTATATTATTATAGTTATCACTACTGGTGTATCCTTGTATGCGTTAGTGTAGGCCTAGCCCACACATAAAACTTTCTCAACTGTCTCCATCAAGATTAATGAATAAATCATAGAGAAAAACAAAGAATAAGAGATCTTTCGAGTAAAAATGAACATACTCTGTTTGAAAATCTGATTGGGTAGAAATATAGTCTGAATCCTACTAAAGGGTGTGATCAGATTTTGAAATACATGAGATATATGGAAGAAATTGAAGAGAGAAGGAAGAGAAAGGGAGAGAGATAGGATCGATAGCACCTGCCTAACCCACGCATAAAATAGCATTGATCTAATTGCATAAAATAGTGTTGAGACCTACCCCACACATAAAGTATCATCGGCATAATCTACGCATAAAATAGCGTTGACCTAACCCACCCATAAAGTAGTGTCGACTTAGCTCATGCATAAAGTAGCGTTGGCCTAGCGCACACATTACTTATAATATAAACATTTATACAATTAATAATATTAATATTTTCATAAAAATAATAATTACATTAATATTAAGAAAACATATAATTATTACTTATAATATAAATATTTATTAATATGAACAATTATATTAATATTAAGAAAACATGTAATTATTAAAAATAATTTTAATAATTATATCATTAATATTTATCAATAATAATATTGAAAATAATAATATTGATAAGAATACTAATTATAAGAATTTTTAAATAAATATTTATGATAAAAATTATATTAACAATAACTATATTAATAATATCTATATTAGTAAAAGAGTAATAATAATAATTATATTAATAATAATAAAATTGACAAAAAAAATGAGACATATAAATATTTATTATAATAATTATATTACCAATAATTATATTAATAATACCTATATTAATAACAATACAAAGGTACTAACTATATTTATAATAAAAAAATAATAATAAAATTATTCCTATTAATATTTATTATATAATAATTGATAATGAAATAAAATAATGTTGATTATAAAAATATTTTGATAAAATTTAATTTTAATAAATATTTTTTTAGGAAATCATAATTATATTATTATAGTTATCACTTGTGGCGTATCCTTGTATGCGTTAGTGTAAGCCTAACCCAGGCATAAAGCTTTATCAACTGTCTCCATCAAGATTGATGAATAAATCATGAAGAAAATTAGAGAATAAAAAATATTTAGAGTAAAAATGAACTTACTCTGTTTGAAAACTTGATCAGGTAAACATGTAGCTTAACTCCTCAGGTACTATAGGGTGTGATCAGATTCTGAAATACATGAGTTATCACTACAAGAAAATTCAGAATTATATACCGATTATTACATACGGATTACGGATAAAAATCTGTATGTAAACCAAAGTCTATGTAACTTTGGTGCCATAAAATGGGAATAATTACATACGGATGTAACAATTTTTTTTAATTAAAATAATTATTATAAATGTTAGAAGCAAACTGTAATAGACGAGATTCAAAGTCAAATCCCTTCAGTGATCAGAGAAACATTAACCACTGCACTAGATAAGTTCTTTTATCATATTATGATTTTTACTATACTTATTATTATTATTATTATTATTATTATTATTATTATTAATATAAATAATATAAATATTATTAATAATAAAATAGGAATAAGATTAACAATATTTAATAATATTAAAAATATTTAATAATATTAATAATATTAACAATATTTAATAATATCAATAATTCAAATAATACAAATGATATTAATAATATTAATAATAGTTATATTATGAATAATATTAAGAATATAAATTATATTAATAAGATAATTTAGAGATTAAGATTTTTCAGAATAGAAAGATTAGGAAGAGGAGGAAGAATAGAAAGAGGAGGAATATTAGTAAGAATAGAAATTATTAATAATAAAGAAGAGGGAGATTAGGAATAAGGGGGGAGAGGAAGAATATTTTCTAGGAGGAATAAGATTTTAGATTAATAATATTTTAGATTATTAATAATATCTTATATTATTAATAATATTTTATTAATTTTATAAATATTAATATTATTAATTTTATAAATACTATTAATATTATTAATTTTATAAATACTATTAATATTATTAATATCATTTATATTATTTAAATTATTAATATTATTAAATATTGTTAAATATTGTTAATATTGTTTAGTATAGTTAATAAATTTATTTTTATTTAACACAATAATATTTTCTATTATATTTTTCAATTTTTTTATTTATATTTTTATTGATAATATTAATAATATTAACAATATTTATATTCATAATAATAATAAGTATAATAAAAATCATAATATGACAAAAGAACTTGTCTATACGGATATTACATACGGTTTAATCCGTATGTTTCAATTACATACACTATTTTGGCAGTATGTAATGCTAAATTTTCTTGTAGAGTATGAGGGAGAAATTGAAGAGAAAAATGAGAGATATAGGGTCAGTAGCATCTGCCTAAATAGCGTAATCTAACCCACGTCTAAAACAGCGTTGGGTGATGAATTTTACGGCAAGTGCACTGTGTTGTCAGAAGTAATAATTGTCCCTAAGGACGAATATCGATCCCACAAGGAATAGTGAATTATCAAGTACAATAATCGCTAAATATAGAACAAAATAATTAAAAGTGTGTTGAAAGTTGTTATAATGGCAAGAATTAACAAGAAAACAAATCAAAGAGTAATTGTGTCAATTGGAAAAATGGGGATTAGGTTTCATCTGTCTCACTTTCATGTATTTTGATTAGCATGTCAATATTAAGTTCTTTGATTGAAATTGATGCCCGTATAAAAATCATTTATATCGATTCCTCGCATATAAAATCCTTAAGAATGTTCCCTAACTATCGATCCCTCGCATAATTATAAGAACAACTTATAACGAAGCTCAAACGTTAATGGTAATTAACATTTCAAGTCTATTCCTAGCACTCAAATATGTTAAGTATTGTTGTTTAGGTCAGAACCCTAAAAATACTTTCCAGTCAGATTTAAGATTCTCAATTTGTCACAGAAAATTAAAAGTAAAACAACAATACCAATAATCAATCAAGAACTGAATATTTTAATATAAGATATCACCTCAATACATAAGAGTTCGAGCAGATTACTCCCAATCCCAAAGGGTAGCCACGCATACTTCTAGCACCTTCCATTCTCCTAATTGGGTTACGATTCACTCTATGGTGTTTTCTTCTCAATCTGGCACACCCTAGGGTTATGCCTCTAGTCCCCTATTTAACCTAATTTGCTAAGGTTGAGTGACTTCCTAGGTCACACTTATGGGCTTAATAATAAAAACATAAAAATAGCCCAATTAATCTGACACATTCTTGCTGTTGAGTTGAACTTTTCTCTCTCTCTTTTGCACGAGCTGGGCCTTTCAACTTTCTCCTTTTAGCATATATCATTCTTCTTTAGTCCAAATCTCCATTCTTCCATAAAAACCTGCAATTAACACCAAATTTAGGAATAAAATGCTCTTATTCAATTAAAGATCATAAAAAATGTAAAAAAATATAAATTCATAAATTAGGGATTATTTTATATGTAAATTAGCCATTAATACTCATAAGTGCCTATATTTTAATATGAAATGTTACGGAAATTAGGCACTTATCACTTGGACTAGCTTACGCATAAAATAACGTCAACCTACTTCACGCCTAAAGTAGCGCGACCTAGTCGATGCATAAAGTACTGCCGGTCTAACCATGCATAAAGTAGCGTCGGTTTAGCCCACACATAAAACAACATTGATCTAACCTATGCATAAAGTAATGTCAGCCTAGCCCACACATTACTTATAATAAAAATATTTATCCAATTAATAATATTAATATTTTAATTCATAAAAATAATAATTATATTAATATTAAGAAAACATATAATTATTACTTATAATATAAATATTTATTAATAATAAAAATTATATTAAAATTAAGAAAACTTGTAATTATAAAAAAATAATTTTAATAATTATATCATTAATCTTTATCAATAATAATATTGAAAATAATAATATTGATAAGAATACTTATAAGAATTTTTAAATAAATATTTATGATAATAATTATATTAACAATAACTATATTTTCTTTTTTTATAAAAGCTTTCATGTTAGGCATCACTCATTAACAATAATTATATTAATAATACCTATATTACCGAAAAAGTAATAATAATAATTATATTAATAATAATGAAATTGACGAAAAAATGAGACATGTAAATATTTATTATAATAATTATATTACCAATAATTATATTAATAATACCTACATTAAAATACAATAGTACCAACTATATATAATAAAATATTGAAGAAAAAAATTATTCCTATTAATATTTATTATATAATTATTGATAATGAAATAAAATAATGTTAATTATAATAATATTTTGATAAAATTTAATTTTAATAAATATCATTTTAGGAAATCATAATTATATTATTATAGTTATCACTAGTGATGTATTCTTGTATGCGTTAGTGTAGGTCTAACCCACGCATAAAAATTTCTCAACTGTCCCCATCAAGATTGATGAATAAATCATAGAGAAAATTAGAGAATAATAAATCTTGAGAGTAAAAATAAACATATTCTTTTTGAAAATCAGATCAGGTAGACATGTAGCCTAACTCCTCAGGTCCTAAGGTTTCGTGGATTCTTCATAATCGGTAGTATACTTGTTTTTGTTGCTGTGGGAAAATCAAGTTTGGGATTACTCATATTTTTCGTGAAGGGAATGTATGTGCTAATAAGTTGGCTAATTTAGGATTTATTCATAGAGAATCATTTCATTAGTAATAGGCTTCCATCTAGTCTGTTCTTAGAATTCTTTATGAACAAGTATAGTTTACCTATGTATTGGTTTTGTTAACATATATATGAGTTTTGGTCTAGTCCCCCAATATTATTTTTTTTATATATTTTCTTTCTATTTTTTTTCTTTTTTCAATAAACATGTTTGAAAATCTGATCAGATAGAAATTTAGCCAGACTTCTCAGCTACTATAGGGTATGATCAAATTTTAAAATACATGGGTTATGGAGGAGAAATTTAAGAGAGAAGGAAGAGAAAGACAAAGCGTGAGAGATAGGGTCAGTAGGATCTGCCTAGTCCACACATAAAATAGCGTCGATCTAACTCGCGCGCATAAATTAGCATCGACCTTGCCTATGCATAAAATAACGTTGACCTAACCATGCATAAAGTAGCGTTGGGCTAGCCCACACAATAAGTAGCGTTGGCCTAGTCCACGCATAAAGTGGCGTTGTTCTAGCCCACGCATAAGATACTAATATTGATAGTAATAATATGAATATTATTATTAGTATTACTTATAATATAAATATTTATATGATTAATAATTTTAGTATTTTAAATTATAAGAATAATAATTATATTAATATTAAGAAAACATGTAATTATTAAAAATAATTTTAATAATTATTCATTAATCTTTATCAATAACAATATTGAAAATAATAATATTGATAATAATAATATTGATAATAATAATATTGATAATAATATTATCTTTATTAATATTAACAATAATAATACTAATTATAAGAATACTTAAATAAATATTTATGATAATAATTATATTAACAATAACTATGTTAATAATACCTATATGAGTAAAAAAAAGCAATAATAATAATTATATTAATAATAATAATAATAAAATTGACGAAAAAATAGTCATATAAATATTTATTATAATAATTATATTGCCAATAATTATATTAATAACTATATTTATAATTAAAAATTAAAGAAAAAAATTATTGATAATAAATAAAATATTCTTAGTTATAATAATATTTTGATAAAATTTAATTTTAATAAATATAATTTTAGAAAATCATAATTATATTATTATAGTTATCACTAGTGATGTATACTTGTATGCGTTAGTGTAGGCCTAGCTCACGCATTAAGGCATAAAGTAGCATTGGCCTAACCTACGCATAAAGTAGCATCGACCTAACCCACGCATAAAGTAGTTCGGTCTAATTCACACATAAGATACTAATATTGATAGTAACATTATTGAAAATAATAATATTGATAACAATATTATTAATAAATATTATCTTTATTAATACTAGTAACAATATTAATACTAATTATAAGAATGTTTAAATAAATATTAATGATAATAGTTACACTAATAATACCTATATTAGTAAAAAAAAACAATAATAATAATTATATTAATAATAATAAAATTGACGAAGAAAATGAGTCATATAAATATATTATAATAATTATATTACCAATAATTATTGTACCGGACAGGAGTGCTCGAGTGCTCGAACATTGGGTCTGGGATAACTTGAACCTTGGTTTTGGTTGGTGAGTAGTCAGCTCGGTTATTGAGCTTGGACTTTGGTTGAATGTTTAACCCAGTTTTATGTTGGGTTGGGCTCACTTCCTATGTGGATGCCCAATCTAATTTTTAATCACCTTTAGGGTTTTTTCCTGAGAGACAGAGTGACAGCCGTCAGCAGAGACAGAGAGAGAAAAAGAGAGAGAAAAGAAAAAGATAGAAAAGTTTCACCCAGTAACTTCCGGCCGCCGCCGACACTTTGTTCACCGTTGGATCGGGCTGAAATTTTGTAAGCAGGTTCATAATTTGTGTTAATTCAATCTGACCGTCCGGATCTTGCAGAAGTGGTTTGAGCAGAGAGAAATTCATCTCACATTACAGCAGCGTTTTCAGCGTTTCTCTTGAGAACGAGTTTTTTCGGATTGCTGCTGCTGTTTCGTCCACCGTTGGATCGGGCTGAAATTTTGTCAGCAGGTTCATACCTTGTGGTGCTTCAATTGGACCGTTCAGATTGTTCAAAAGTCACCGGAACAGTGAGATATAGGCCGCGTACGGTAACTGCAGTTTTGGGAATTTTTCAGGTTTCTTGTTCTTTGTTTCATCTCTGTTGTATTTCTACTTGGCTGGTTATTGAGCACAATTTGTGCTGTTTTGAGACTCTCTTGTAACCATAATATTGATCATAGTGGAGTTTGATTGACTGGCTTGTACCCGTGGTTTTTACTTCTCACATTGAGAAGGTTTTCCACGTTAAAAATTTCTGTGTCTTCCTGAAGTGTGTTTTTGTTGCTGCCATTATTTGTTATTGCTCCTCACAGATTCTTGCTAGTTGGGGAAATTATTATCCGCTGCTTATTGCTCTTGTTGAGATATTATTTTTATTGTGTTGAATTTCCCATCATTTTATAGGTAAGTCCAAGGAGGAATAATTAAAGAAATATGTTTTATCATGCATTTACTTAGAGATAATTTTGTGCATGTCTATGTTTGTTACGTGATTAAATAGACATGTAAATTTATTAACTGAATATGTTGCATGTTAGTTATAATATTAATATTTTGAATCATAAGAATAATAATATTAAATCATTAATCTTTATCAATAATAATATTGAAAATAATAATATTTATAATAATATTATTAATAAAATTATCTTTATTAATATTAGTAACAATATTAATACTAATTATAAGAATTTTTAAATAAATATTTATGATAATAATTATATTAACAATAGCTATATTAATAATACCATATTAATAATACCTATATTAGTAAAAAAATCAATAATAATAATTATATTAATAATAATAAAATTGTCGAAAAAAATTACTCATATAAATATTTATTATAATAGTTATATTACCAATAATTATATATATATATATATATATATATATATTTTATATAAAAACTTTTATGTTTGGCATCACTATGGAACTTGACATCTCAACTAGGCTGACACCTCAAGTAACATCAATCATTTGTCATCACATGAAAAAAGTATTATTAAAAGAAGAAAAAATAAAGAAAATACAAAAATATGGGAGGGACTAGACAAAAATCCATATGTTAACAAAAACAATACATAGGTAGACTATACCTATTCATAAAGAATTCTAAGAACAGATTAGATGGAATCCTATTATACTAATGAAATGATTTTCTATGAATAAATAATAAATTAGTCAACTTATCAGCACATGCATTCCCTTCACGAAAAATATGAGTAACCTTAAACCTCTTTTTTTTCATAGTAATTAAGACAAGTATTTCATCGATTATGAAACATCCAAGGAACAATTGTCCTAGAGGTAAACACAGCACAAACCAAGGCAAAATTGCATTCCATCCAAACATTAGTAAGTCCCATCTTTTGAGCTTCTTCCAAAGAATATATAACTCCATAAAATTCAACAACTAGAGCAATCTGAATGTCAAGAAACACAAAGAAAGCTCCAATAAACTCCCCCATACTCCCATAGAAAATACCTCCACAAGTAACATGACCTGGATATCCCCTAGCAGCCCCACCAGTGTTAATTTTAACCCAGCTTGGTGAAGGAAACTCCCATCTAACAGGAAGAAGATGAAGAACTTTACCAGTACTAGTATTAATATCAAAAAACTTAATCACGCTAAAATCAATCATATCATTCTTCATTAAAGCTTTAGACAACTTTCCCACTAAACAACTTATCCTGAAAATGAGCATAATTCCTCATACGCCATAGCATCCAAATAGAAAAGGTTATCACAACAAGCTTAATCAATTTAACCAAAGGACTACCATCACTCTTAGTAAAAGAAAGAAGATCATCCTTATTAGAGAAATGAGAAGTAGGAAAAATCTGTCGAACCCAACTCCAAATATACAAAGCATTAGGGCATTCAAAAAATAAATGTTGAATAAATTCCTCATTCTTTTCACAAAGCGTACACATAGAATAAATATGCAAACCTTTACTTTGAATATGTCGATCTGTAGGAAGCCGTTCATGAAAAACTTTCCAAAGGACAAGGGTTTAGGAAGGCGGGATATATGAAAACCGAAAAAGTTTACCCCAACCATAGGGAACTTTTGGTTCCAAGAAAAAAGCCCTGGCCAATTTAAGAGTGAACTGACCAGACTCCTCTAGAGTCCAATTAGGAATATCTTGTTCCGTCCTAACCATGATATGACTAAAAAGATGAGATATCTACTGTAAAGACAAAACAATATTCCAATCACAACCTGTCCAAAATTGAGAGATTGTATCTGGAATGCTAACACCATCAAATAACCCTGTAATATGTGCTAAAGAAGTTTTATAACACCATTTATCATTTTAGAAATTAATAAAAGAACCTGTACCAATAGTCCAAGAAGTATAATCAAGTATAGTAGAATAAAACTACTTAATTCCAAGCCAAAAAGATGAGGATTTATAAACCATTTTAAACTCGTATTTGATTTAAGAACCCTGGCTTTCAAGAGCAAAGACCAAGACTTGTTGCTATAAGCAAAGTTCCAAGCAAACATAAGAAGATATGCATTATTTTCATGGTGAAGGTTAATAATCTTTACTAATTATTTTTAGTAACTTTTTTTAATAAAGAGGTGACATTTTAAAAATGTTACTAAATCATTTTAGTAATATTTTTTTTTGAAAAAAATAACATTATAAGAATATTATTAATTTTTTTAGTAACTTTTTTTAATAATGAGGTGATATTTTAAAAATGTTATTAAATCTTTTTAGTAATATTTTTTAATAAAACCACAACATTATAAAAATGTTGCTAAAAACTTTTAGTAACTTTTTTAATAAATAAATAACATTTTAAAAATGTTACTAAATCTTTTTAATAATATTTTTAAAAAGAGAGTAACATTATAAAAATGTTATTAAAATATATAATAACATTTTTTAACAAAGTAACATTTAAAAAATGTTACTAAATCTTTTTAGTAATATTTTTTAATGAAAAAGTAACATTATACACTACAAGAAACAAGGTAAATAGTGCAGATCATATATGGACACAAATAGTCAAAAGCAAACGCAAAATTACTTTTTGTGTAGGTTTAGCATCCCAAAAATGTGGAAGCTAATACCTTGGATGTTAACACTCTAGCGTGGGACTAAAAGGCTGACACAATTTGAGTAGGCTAAACCTACGCAAAATGGACACAATTTGAGTGGGTTGAACTCACACAATGTGGACGCATTTTGATTGGTATAATATAAATGCATTTTGAGTGAGTGTAGCCTACTCTTCTTGGATGCTAATTAAAATAAATTAATGAGCTTAACCGACACTACATGAAAATAATTTAAAATGTTAGTATGGGTTAAAATTTTGAATGTTTTTTCAATTTCTAATAATAAAACTGCCTTATATATTTTAATTATTTATACTAATAACTATCATTAATTAATTCCACTTTCTAATCTAAATCTTTAAGAGAGATTGGGTACATATACAGTGATTAAATGTGTTAATCAACGAGAAGTTATTGTCGAATATTTTCATAACTGTAAAATACTAGTATTAATTTTTCAGTTTCTGTTTTCTCAAATTTTTCACATTCATCTAAATCTTCCAATTTCTATTTCAACTCCGGTATTAATAAAAAATAAAATTGTCTGACAAATCAAAAGACTACATTCTACTCTCACCCTTGAAATCAAGATTGCACTATATTAAATAATGAACAAAAATCATTAACCGCAAGACTAAAAAATTGCCAAAAAACTACAAAAAATGTGTATAACACATATAAGATATGGATTTACACGTATTTTTCCTACCTTCTATCTTTCTCTCTTTCAAGATCACACAGAGTCTAATCACTAACATGATTGTTAACTTTAGATATAAACAATATGCATTGAAAGTGTTAAAGGTGATAAAAGAAAAGTACAATATAATATAATCTCAGGCACTTCAATGGCATGCTCTCATGCTACTGCAGCAGCTGCATATGTCAAATCATTTCACTCCAATTGGTCTCCTACCTTGATCAAGTCTGCATTGATGACCACTGGTAATGACATTGCTAAGTTACTAATAGTATGTACCTTCGAGTGCGCTTGAAAAAAAAAACTAAAATTATGATCACCTAATTAAGATAAAAGTGTGAGTATGTAATCAATTACACAGAGACAACATGATTTTCTTTATCATTAGTTAGCCAAATTGACCATCCCTTTTGCACTCTATCGACAACTACTCCATGAGTCGTACTCTTAATCCTGAAGCTGAATTTTTATATATTTTAACAGTATATGAGTATTATACTTATTTACAAACTCTCAAGCAATGTGAATTCCCCTTTTAACTCGAGTTCCGGCATAAATCACAAAGTTTCAAGACTAGAAAACTTGGTTACACATTCCATTTAGAATAAAAGCCAGATAGAAAATAACTCAACAAAAAAAACATTGTTTTAAAAGATATCTGCAACATGTAACTTACACACACCACACACACATAAATTTGTAGACAAAAAGTTATCAAGCAATTTTAGCTTTTCTATTTGAATAAACACTTCCTTTTCTATCATTTGATCTCTGTGATCTTCCTTTTGCTATCTTTAAATTATTTTATTTATAAAAAAATCAACTCATCATAGAAGACACAGCTTAAAGAATGTTACCACTTTAAAGTCATAATAAGTTCATACTTCAGCCTGAAATTCAGCATACTAACATGATCATGACGTGCTAGCTCTCTCACATGCACAGAGTCAATGTCACGACTAAGCTTTTGTAGTGAAGTGGGCTTAAGGTGTTGTAGTGAAGTGGAGACTTGATTAAAGCAAAAGCAATTTATTGGAGGGTAAACATTCACCAAGGTAGAATAAATTCCTTTTATAAAAAGAGATATGGAAATGTGGATATTATTTTGGAAAGTACACATGGATGTGATAACGTATGGGAACAACATTTTGAATCCTCATCACATTATTTTGCAAGTTATCTGGTGTCGTGACAATTAGTGAGTGTGGCGGTGCACCCACTCTCCAATATCCAAATTCATCCCTGTTGGACCTCCACAAAAACCCACACTTCCTACTTCTTAAGGCTACCTTTCTCTTTCTGGGTTTCAATTGGATCACTTAATTACTCAGCTTTTTCATTCTCCATCCAACATCTATTTAATTCAATCAGGACTATAATACTATCAAACTTAAATAATTCAACTCATTATTTTGCATAGCCAAGTCCATTTCAATAAAAAAGGAAATTTTGAACTCACCAGACACACAAAGGAGAGGAGCCACGCTTGCAGCATAATCAACTACTTCCATATCATTGCTATACGTGTATCCTAATATATGTCAGCAACTGACGAAGATTGTGCTCACAATAATTGCATATGCAACTCTAAGAATCACAACCACAAGAACAATGCCTTTAACTGTCTTTGGATTCCCTGCCCCCTGTTCATTTGAAACCCGAGTGCTACAAAACAAAAACCACATTAATTTGTGGGGTGATTGTGCATTAGCACAAGAATAATACACTACTAACACCATATTCCTTTCAACGTACTCTTTTTAATTTGCTAAAATTTATTGAAAATCACAACATTTTGCAGATGTTAACTTTTCTAAGGAGTCTTACTTGTGAACTTTAGTTTTTAATAATAGAACGTAACAAATAGTAGAGAGTGAGGCAACCAGGAAAGGAACAAATTTGGACCAAACCTTGTCAAAGCTACAACAGCATAAGGAACGAAGTAGTGAAAGGAAGTAGTGTTAACGCTGCAAGGGTGTGACAAAAGTTAGAAGATCATACGCAGAAACACAAAAATTAAATACCCAATCTTACAACGTACAGGAACCAAAATTGAACATGAATCAACTCACCTTTTAAATCAATGATAAATGTTCACAACATCGTAGCCACAATCTCTTCTGCCTTTTACCCAAAACATCTCACTAGCTCTCGATTTTGAAGATTGGAACTGATTACGATTTCTCACCGATCAGGGTTCGTCACCGATTAGGGTTCATCACCTTACTCACCAATGATACTTTTCAAGCAATCCTTCACTCACCACACTCACCAAACTCACCACAGAAACGAAGAAATGGAGGTAAAAGGAGATAAGGCAGAAAGAAATGGGTTGAGAAGTAATGACAAAGAAGAAGACAAGAGGAATTGCACTGCTGAATCCGTCGCACGACTACTCCATTGTCGTTGAGTAAGAGGGTTCTCACGGTTGCACTAGTGCTCAAGCGCTCCCACTGAAAAATGCTGAAGTTCACACTCAGAGAGTTTTTAGTCTTTTAAAAAACAAACAGTTTTCAAATAAAATAAAATAAATTATTTGCCTAGGCTAGATCTCACAATTTGATTATTTATTTAAATTTAATTTTAAAATATACAGTGTGAGCTTAACCTTCAAACCTTTAGCCTTCACAATTAGATTATTTATTTAAATTTAATTTTAAAATGTATAACGTTAACCTTCAAACCTTTAAGTAGATATAGCGTGAGTTTAACCTTCAAACCTTTAAGTAAGTATAGCGTGGACTTAACTTTCAAAACTTTAAATTTTTTTATTATTATTTATGTTTTTAGTAGTGACCGTTTAACTAATGTAACATTTTTTTTATTTTTTTTAAGTTTGCGTGAATATAACCCACGCTTTCTCACATTTTATTTGAATTTTTTTAATTGTGAAGGCTTAGTTAACACTATTTAGTGTCCATAGTATTGCCGTCACTTTTTTGTTGGAGCTAAATGTAATTTTTATTGTAGTGATAAAAATGTCACTAATATTAGGATTTAGCTATAGATTCATTTTATTGGTATAATAGGCTTTCATCTAATCTGTTCTTAGAACTAATACCTATGTATCGTTTTTGTTAACATATAAGTTTTGGTCTAGTTTCTATATTTGTTTTTTGTATTTTATTTCTTTTTTCTTTTTTAATAATAATTTTTTTCACATAATGACAGATAATTGTTGTTATTTGAGGTGTTAGCCTAACTGAGATGTCAAGTTCCATAATAATGCTTAACATGAAAGCTTTTATAATAAAATAAAAAAATATCACTAATATAAATATTTTTTAACATTTCAATAAATGTTACTAAATTGTTTAATAGAAAAAATGTATAGATATATGCATATATTCATATTAAAATTGATTTTGACATGAAGTAATTTATCTTTAGATACTTTTATTTGATAAGCAAGCTAGTAATAAAACTTTGTCAGCATACAAGCTAGTATTATTTCAATAAATTTTTGAATGTTTGAAAGTGAATCGTGACATGCATTGAATATAGATTATCACTTTTGCCTCCATCTCATTTATTACGTAATGATCGGAGTTGCTTGACATGCAAGAATGTAAGTTTGCTTCCCAAATTCAGTTTGTGCATATCCTGGCTGGAGCAATAAGATTCTTCCCACCATATTATAGAATTCACTGCAGATACATAACAATGATACTGATCATTATACTTGATATTTATATTAAGTACAGGAATTTTTTTTTTGCATGAATAATAGGTTAGTATAGACAAGGAGGTTTAATGATAATTAGTTTACAGCAGCACTATGTGAACTAATAACATGTGCTTGTGTCTAAGGTCACAAGTTTGGAAAATTAGAAAAGTAAAAAAAAAGCCACTGCACTACAATAAAAGAATTTAAATTCAGAATGAAAGGCAGATTGAGTGAACCACTGCATGTTAAATAAACTGATGCTTGATGCTGATGTTAGTACACACATAACAGAACTTGTTGAATAAACTTTCAATCTAACCAACATAAATATTGACTAAATATTCTAACACAATTTTCTTACTCAAGTCATAGAAGATCACAACTAAGATGGCTTTCCATATTCAAAGGGATATTCGCTTTAATTTTCAATGACACTAATCCATTAACAAAATAGATTCTACCTACTTCATGAATGGAGATACATATTTAGTATTTTACTGGATCTAAAACCAAACACTAAATCCTTCAAATATAGATATACATATATAGTTTCTGCACTCTAGGCCCTAAGAACATTTTCTTTTTCTATCACAGAATGCACTTAACATACAACATCAAAGTCAGGAAAAAAGCCTTCCAGTGAAGAGGAATGCAATAAACATAAAGGGTGGAAATAAAAACATAGAACATGTGACATCACAACAACTAGTGTTGCAGTACATAGTAACCTCCATTTTTGGCTTCTACTACCACAAGAAAAAAAGCCACTGTTTTATCAACAACCAATTGATCACACCCACCCCAGCTGTAAAATAAATCACCTTACAACATGCACTTGACTAGTAACAGTTGCATCTAAATTATCAACAAAAGAACTAAATAACCTGAAAGTTGTTACCCATTAATCAACATTGTAAGAATGTTCGATATAAACAAAACCTGACATTAAACTAAACCATGGATTCAAATAATTCATGAGAAAACTCAACAGAAATACTTGTCAATACAATGCAACAGTACAACTATTGGCATTAAAAATTACAAATACTATGGACAACGTGACTAATAAAATGGCATGAAAGAAGGAATGTGGAAAATGAGGACCACCCTCTCTCAATTATATAAAGTAAATTATAACTTTAAATCCATATGTGATGAGAAATTTAGAAAGAAATAAACAATTTAGAAAGTAAATTATTCTAATTTAACTTTAGCACATATTAAACAAATAATTTTAATCATATATTCATATATTTTTTAATCATAACTCTCTTATAACACATGGAATTTGTAGTTTGTATTAGTCCAGTTACATATTCTTGTGTTATGGGCAAATAAAAAATTATTTGAGTATTTTCAAAAACTGGTGTTATATCTGCATATACATAAGTTTCAGAAGTCATACATTGCTTAGATAGTATCCTTTAATCATGAAACTCTCGGAGAAATGTCTATTTAGAAGAAAATTCTAAATATTTAGTACTAATGTTGATTGGAAGTCAGCTTCCACATTGTTTATTTTTAATTCACTTATTTTCACAATATTCAAAGAAAATCCAGTGAAACAAATAATTTCACTGACAACTTAGTCAATTCTGTCTTGCTAATTACCGTCCTTCCCAGCATATTTTGTATAGATAGGATAGGATTATCAGAACCTTACATTTGTACCAAAAGTCCATTAAATAAATACACCTGTAAACTTGATTGTTTCAGGCTTCAGGGGACTATGATATCAAATATGACATTTGTCTTCAGGAATATATTCATGTATTTTTAATCATAACTCTCTTCTAACACATCTCAGACTAGGAAAATAATTTTTAATTATAACACATCTCAGTCAATAAAATCTAATTATAAACAGTTATATATATATATATATATATATGTGTGTGTGTGTGTGTGTGAGATAAATTCTATTTGTTACACTCACTGTGACAGAAAAAGTCATCTAGATAAATCAGTATATCTAAGTTTATCAAACTGTATAAAAATTCATAGCATCTACAGTAAAAATAGAAATAATAATTTTGATTACATACAATAATTTTTTGGTTTCCTCATTCTTATATCAAAGAAAAGATATTAGTGTAAGACAAATAGACACACTTCTCAAAAGTAACTGACGCAAGAATACATTCAATGAATGTATTAAGTTTGCAAGGATAAAAAGGAATGGTCTGAACAAACCTATTCTCAATACCCCAATTATATAATTTTTCTCTTTTTTAAAAGTTCCTCATTCCAGCTTTGTCTCCTGTCTGTTCAGGAAGAAAAAGGCAGGGATAGACGGAAGGAAAAAACCAGCAGTGCAAAACTGAAAATACAAGAAAAAATAATAATTTAAATAATAATACTTATCAGAATACCTTATAGAATTAATGAATTAATTAAATTAAAATGTGATATTTTAAGGATATCTCAACTCTTATAAAAAAATTAAAATAATTGCCGTAAACCTGTGATTACTATAAGATGCGCTTACTATATAAAAAAAAAAATTTCAATCAGATAAAAAAAACTTGTAATTGACCCGAGCCTTAATAAAAACATAGCTTAGAAACAATATTATAAATAGAAGTTGGCAGCATATAAAAACTTCACATATAATTGACAGCATTTGGTGTCCTTTTCTATCAAGCCTTGCCTTTCAAGTCCACCAAAAACGAAACTGCCCTACATGGTGGCCTATAGAATTATGACATTGGCACCATATTCCTCTCATCCATTGGTCTTAATGCCAATCAAGGATTCCAAAAGTGTACCACTGTGACATCTCCATTTCCCGTCAACACCTACCAAAACTAAAACTGTCATGCATAAAAAACCTGTACCAAAGAAACAGAAACAACCATCCAGCAGGTTCAACTTTGCCCTTTTTCTGCACCTCCCTGCTTCATTTTCTTGTAACCTTCTCCAAAACTACCTTTCTCAATCTTGTTTGCATTTGAAAAGAAATAACAGCAACACTGCACCAGATTGAGGTGGGAACCAAGACCAGCTGCTACCAAACATAGAAACAACCCTTAAACACCAGGAAGAAAGCCTTTAAACACCATAGATCCAGCTCTTAAACACAACTTTAAAAAGCATAACATAGCTTATAGACCAGCGGTGAAAAGCATAGGAGCAGCCCAACATCACACCTACATATACTCCTTTCAAAACTGTTTTGTTGAACCTAGTGCATCAGACAAACTAGAGTGCCCCTTCCAATGGCTGTCCATAAAGAAAAAATAGAGACAGCTACAGCTCCATGTTTTGAAATCCTGCCAAGCCCCTGCACATTCCCAGCTCAAGAAACACAACCATTTATTTACACCTTCAAACCTTAGCCGAAGCAAATCTGCATCTAAGATTTGCTCCTTCAAATCCTTAACCAAAGTAATTCTGCGTCTTCCTGCAGAATAAGAACACTGGTTCAGAAAACCACCACATCAGGATTAATAATACTTAAAACAACTATCAATTAAAAATAAGTAAATCCCCTGCATGAGTTACTCCGTTAAATAAATCATTGCAATAAATCTAGTTGATCTACATAATTTCAGCCTCCATACCTAAACATCATCATAAGAAAATGCAAAAATGTCCAATTGTAAATTTTCAAGCACACAAACACTCTTCTAACTTATCTAAAAATACCTGGATAACTATTTTTTAACCCACAAAATCTTCAATCTTCTTCCAGACACAGTCGAATCTGAAATCAGTAAATGAAATATATAGTTGGCTGAGACAAAGAATATGTTTGAATTTTAATTGGAATACTCACGTCATTTTTCAATTTCTAATTAATGCTATGATAATATATATGTCGAACTCTTTCTATGTCAACTCATAAACTTTTTATTGCATGCATATCTTCCAATTGATATACTAATTCTCAAATGAAAGTGATTCCAACACCGTCTAACAATAAGGAAATTTCACATATATAAAAAAACAGAACTCACAAATCCTAAGATGTCATCAGATATGTATTAAAGTTAAAGGATAGATAATTGAGAGAAACATGAGAGATCCTTAAGATGTCGTCGAGGAGATGCTACGAACGCACATAAGAGAAAAACAGAAAATACATAGGATCCTTAATGCTCTTTCATGAAAGAAAATCAGAATCAGAAAATCAGAGGAGAGCAGAAATTGAAATCAGAATAGAAAGCATAAGAACATGAAGTTAGAAAAAGGAAGAAGAAAGAGAAGTGCGTGATTTTGTGAGAAGGTGAACTAACCTTGTTGCATGGGAGTAGAAAAGTGAGCGAGAGGATGAACATTTGGTTGCTGCCCCAGCAGTACAAAAATGTGAGAGAATAACGAGGAGTTGGATAGTCTTTAGCTATGAGAAATTGAAATATATAAAAATTTGAAAACGCAACACTTACAGATAAGAATTTGAATAATTCGGGATGATATAATTGCTACAATTTGAAAAACGACTCTTATATATAATTTGTAATAATTAAAAATTCTTCTATAGTTTATTGCGGGAGAAGAAAAAAATGCAAAACAAAAATAAAAATTGAGAAGAACACGTATTCAATTAACAATGAAATCGGACTACGTAACTAAATTTGAAACTCATAAAAAAATTAGTTTATCAATTTATAAAATTTAGTTATGAATCATTATCTAAATCTAGATAATACTGATAAAATTTTAAATATTTAATAATATAATAATTAAAAAACTAATCTCCAAAATAAAATTAATTTTATTTTTATTCTTTTAATTAAAAATATTATGTTTACATATTAGTTTTAATTTATTTATTGTAACATTTATTTATAAATATAATAATAACGTGTCTATTTTATTTATAGTAAAATTTATATAAAAAAAATATTAAAAATTATGTAATGTAACATTTAAATAAATAACTCTAAAAATGTTACTAAAGATAGAAATCCGTGTAGTGAAGTTTTGAGTAAAAAATAGATCTTCTCAAACTCATTGCAAGTTATCATTTGTTCACAGCAAATTTGCACAAACTCATTGCAATAATTGTTGTATATTCAATTATATATTTTTTTTCTTGCTCAAATTGAAGATGAGTTTTTTTTTTATTAGACAAATAAATTAAAGGAAACACTTCAGAGGTGTCTCAACCCTTATACAAAGAAGGCTTACAAAACAATAAGCATCCTTTAGCTCTTGTTTTAACATAAAAAAGATCCTGAAACTAAAGAGATCACCTACACAACATATGACTACAACAAAACAGTCTAGGCTCTAAAAAGCACAAAAAGCATCATAACTGCAGCCACAAACAGCACCAAAACTGTAATAGAAAACCCTATACAGCATAAAACCAGTGTTTATGCAGAAGAAAACTAACGTCAATGCAGCAAAAAAATAGTACCAAAACTGCATCAGAAAAATAACATCTATGTAGCAGAAAAACAACACAAAAAACCATAGCAGATACCTTTAAGCCAAAAGAGAATCATACAACAAATGCTTTCATAGGACACTCTTAATGCAGATTAGGGGATTCAAATGCCAGTCAAAAAAGGAGTAGTTAAAAACATCCATCCTATGTTTCATCCAGAGCCATGTTTTTAGTTGTGCCATTTGGAAAATCTCCTTCGCGTCCACCTCCCCTTGTCTAAAAACAATCTGGTTCCTTTGTTCCCATATACACCACACAATTGCCGCCCACATACCTTTCCACACCAGGTTTTATTTGAGAGATCCATAAGGTAAGACAAAATTCTCAAAATGACTCCTCAAATCATTGTGTTGGACAAACATAATCCCAATCCATTTGAAGCATTGAACCCATACTCGTTGAGCAATGATACAGCCAAGAAAAAGATGTTGCGAGGATTCATCCAAATCTTGGCACATCACACAATTTAAAGGGGTTAACACTCCTCTTCTAGATAAACATGTTCTTGTGGGAATCCTATACATGAGGGCTCTCCATGTGGTTGTCAGTACATTTGGAAAAACTTTGGCTTGCCAGAAGATCTTGAACAAACTATTATAAGGGTTGCAAGCTTGCTTAACTAGGTAGGCATTAGCAGATCTTACCGAGAACTCCCCTGATGCATCACTTCCCCATACCTAAGCATCCTTAACCTCCTTACTCAACCAGACTGTGGATATATATTGGTACATTTCCTCTTCTTGTTCCTCTTCCCATTGGAACTTAGCCCTCCTCCACCTAAGCCGCCACCTCCACTCTGAATCCTCCTATCCTCCTACCTCTGCTACCTTCTTCCCTTGATCCAACGAAAGGGAATACATCCTAGGATACTTAGATAAGAGAGAACCACCGTCGCACCAAGCATCGTCCCAAAATCTAATCTTATTCCGACCTCCCACTTTCCATTCTAATGCACTTCGAAACCAATCCTCTTCATTATCCTCAACGCAACTTTTACAAAAGTCTCTCCACCACCATGACTGGTACTTCGAAGGAAGCTGGTAATGTCTATGCACCATGCCATACTTAGATAAGATGATATCTTTCCACTTCCCTTTTTCTTCTCCCAAAAGTCTCCACTTCCACTTAGCCAGGAGGGCTATATTAAACTTTCTAATATTTTTAACGCCTAGTCCTCCCTCCTCCAACGGTTTACACAGGTTCTCCCAGCTCACCCACGAGATAGAGCTCTTCTCCCTCCCCCATCCCCAAAGAAACCTCCTTTGGATGCTAATAATTTTGCTATACACCACCTCTGGAGCTTTGAAGAAGGACAGATAGAAGAGCGGTAAAGACGAAAACACCGATTTCACAAGGCAAATTCTTCCAGTAAGAGATAGAAAACGTCCCTTCTAAGCGCTTAGTTTAGAACTAATTCTATTTATCATTGGTTCCTAGAACTGCTTCTTCCTCGGGTTACCTCCTACTTCTAGCCCAAGGTATTTGAAGGGAACCATCATAATAGAACAATGTAAAGATTTAGCATATACTTCAAGGGATTGTCTCGTGACGTTAATACCTGTCAACTTTGATTTGTAGAAATTGATTTTCAATCCAGATGCAAGTTCATAACACCTAAGAATAGCCTTAAGAGAGAAGACATTGGAGTAGGAATCTTGGCACAGAAAAAGAGTGTCATCCGCAAATTGAAGAATACAAGTATCAACTTCATTAGAACCCACCTTCACACCTTTGAGTAAAATAGCTTTAGTCGCCTGTCTAACCAGTCTAGCTAGGCCTTCAGCAACAACCAAAAAGAGGAGCGGGGCTAAGGGATCTCCATGTCTTAATCCTCTCGTAGGTTTAAACTCCGATGTAGGACTACCATTAACCAAGATAGATACTGTTGTAGACTCCAGACATCCCCTGATCCATACAATCCGTCTATTGTGGAAGCCCATTCTTCGCATCATATCATATAAGAAATCCCATCGAATGAAATCATACGTCTTTTCATAGTCCACTTTTAAACATAACTCCCTCATCCCTTTCCTCCTGAGCTCCTCCACATTCTCATTTGCCACAAGGACACAATCAAGCATCCCTCTACCCTCCAAAAAAGCCGATTGACATTCATCTATAACCATAGGGAGCACCTTCTTAATCTGATGGGATAAGCCTTGAAGATAATTTTATAGAGGGCACCTACCAATGAGATAGGTCTATATTGGTCAAGAGTTACAGGATCCCTCACTTTTGGAAAAAGGGTAATAAAAGACGCATTACATCCTTTGGGAAGCTGTCCTGATTTATGAAAATAGAGAGCAACTGCTAGAATGTCTTGCTTGAGCACTTCCCACCGTGAGTGGAGGTAGGATTGGTACGAGTTGGAAATACCGCAAGTGGAGACATTTATGCGAAAGGTAAAAGGAAATCTACTTAATAGGCAACGGAGGATGAATGTGGAGAGATGATGAAACTAAGGTGTATACTATTAAATCAAGTCATAAAAAACTGAACTCTAAGACCGATGGTAAAGACACAAAAAATGTTTCACCAATTTTTGCAAGTGCAATCAGTCCCATCAGCAAAACATTTAGCATGGAGAGTAATTTAATTTTAATAGAGTAGCAACTAAGGAAAAGTTACATTGCCGGAATGTGGCTCTTATAAAAGTAATATATGTGTTATGTCTAATATTGAGGTGTAAAATGCGTGACTACATCTAATCTATATTGAATTAAATGGATTAGACTTAAAATCTAAAAATATAGATTTGAATGTAAGAAAAATCCATTTAAATAGATTAAAAATAATATGAATTTATATAATTATAGATTGGATTTCACAATTTTCAATTTTTATCCAACCTTAATTACATGTTTGGCCAGATAAATTTAACAATGATAAGTAGGAGTAGGAGTAGGAGTCTTAGGCACTTGTAAGATAAGATGCTTTGAGGGTAGGTAGACAACTATTGCATGTTATACTATGTGATTCTAATGTTGTGGGGGCAAAACATCATTATTGCTATACACCCTTATTCTTCCCTGATTAGTTTTAATAGCTGCAGTTAAAGACGTGTATATACATCATTGACTGACTTGACAAAACCTGTAGTTAGAAGGTCTGAAGCAGAGGTAGTGATGATGAGCAGTAGAGGAGATATTTGGAGGTTATGATGCAACCGGAACGGTTGAAATTGCTGAGGGATATGATGCATGTTTGCTTTTTTGGGTTGAAACTGTTGTTGACTCTATGGAAGCTGTTTATTTATACTGTGATTGTAATGTTTCGGAAAGATACACTGGTAGTGTATAGGTTTTGATACATACGTATTAAACTAGTATTTTTGAGGGACATGTCAGAGGATGAGCACTAGGAGTTAATTTGAGAACTTTTAGATGTATATATCTCGTAAATAGATTGCAACATCCCTACAGGGCCAAGAGCCTGTTCACTTATCAATGTTCCTTTTGTCCTGGATTGCTCTCCTATTATGTTAGGCAGAAAAGGGTTAGAATACTCTACGGATTCTCTATTTTTATATAAAAACTATTTATTGTTGATAAAAAATATAAACTGATTTTCATAAAGTTCACAATAGGTTTTACCAACATTTTTAAAAATAATTTATAATAGATATTAGACTTAAATAAAACAATTATGATCTAGATATATTTGACCTAATCCATTTTTACTCACATATATAACATATACAAGCTCAATTTTCAACATTAATTTATTAAGCATAGACCTTAACATACTTCCTTCGGAAGACCATGCATTGTTCTACAAGCAATACATATAATTATGTGTGCCTCATGACTTACGTGTTGCAATTTGACAAATTATAAACGAAATCAAGGTTGGACTAAGTTATTAAAAAGTAATACTTCAATGCCTTACGGTGTTCAATATTTAAAAATTTCATAAATAAAGTGAAACAAGTGAACATTTCTTCTAGACCCCAAGCGTATTACTCTTCAAATATATATTTATAGGGGTACAGTTATCTCATGTCATTATTATCACTATTAAGATTTTTTTAATAATAAATTAAATAAAAGAGTATTTAAGGGATATTTTAACCTTTTAGAAAAATGTTATTCAACTAATTCCGATAAATCATTTAATAAAATTTCATTACCGAATGTGAAAAATATTATAGTTAGGCAACGATATACCTGGTTTTCAAAGTTTGGTATGAAATGCAAACAAATAAAGGAGCAAAGTGACAGAAATTGAAAAGTAGTATCATGAAGACTTCTTTTGCTTTTGAATATTTGAGTCTTGAAAAAATTGCTCATACAATGCTAAAATAGTTAAACTAGGTTGGTGTCTTTTTCTACAGAGAAAAAAAATAAGGGTAACGTATTACCAGCTGTTTGGTTGGATACTTTCCTTTGCTCAATTAGATTGCAGTCTTCGATCAAAATCTTTATTATTGGTCCATACACGAAATATAACTAATATATATTTTTGTTTACCCCTTTTTTCTTAACTTTATTTTATATATTTCTTTTCCTTTTCATCGTACATACAAGGACAAAATGCATTGTAACAACTTTCTTGTACGGGTAACCACAATAAAAAGTCCAATTAAAACGCGATCACATCTCTCAATAATTCATTTACTGAGTATTTTAATTTTAATATTATACAATGATGTTAGATAAATAAGATGATTAAATTTAAATAATATTATAACTGCCATTCATGTAGACTTTGGTTTTGTTTGAAAGAGTTTTTCGCAGAAACCTTTACAAGAAAAAAATGAACTAACTATTTTTTATGATTTAAAATTTACTTACATAAAAACTAATTTACAAAACGGTTCTCATGTAATTTATGCAAATTAAATAGAATTTGTAAGAGAAATTTAACTCTTTATTTATGGTTTCATATTTACTGCCTTGTAAAGATTTATATATTTAAATGTTAGAAATTTGAATAGGGTTAAGTTGAATAGATCAAGTCAAAAAGGGGCTGCTTCCAAGATGATTAATGAGTTGATGTTAGCTTGGTAAAAAAAAAAAAAACTATATATAGGGTTTAGTGCCTCTGCTAATAGCACAACAAAACCTTATTTGAAGTTGGGGGAAAATGGGGTCTCTAATGGCCTCTATTACTCTCACTCTTGTGTTGGCAATAGTGTCTCTAAGCTTGCCATCTCTAACCTCAGCTGATAACTACCCCTATTCATCTCCTCCACTACCCCCTAAGAACCCTTACTACCACCACTCTCCACCACCACAAGAGTACTCACCTCCCAAGCATCCTTATCACTATCCTTCACCACCACCATACAAGTACCCTTCTTCTCCACCACCAATTTACAAGTACAAGTCACCACCTCCACCCTATAAATACTCATCTCCTCCACCACCTCCTAAGAAGCCTTACAAATACCCTTCTCCACCACCACCAGTTTATAAGTACAAGTCACCACCACCTCCAGTCTACAAGTACAAGTCACCACCACCACCTCCTAAGAAGCCTTACAAATACCCATCACCCCCACCTCCAGTCTACAAGTACAAATCACCACCACCTCCAGTCTACAAGTACAAGTCACCACCACCACCAGTTTACAAGTATAAATCACCACCTCCACCCTACAAATACCCTTCTCCTCCACCCCCACCATACAAGTATCCATCTCCTCCACCACCTGTTTACAAGTACAAATCTCCTCCTCCTCCTTACAAGTACCCATCTCCTCCACCTCCACCATACAAGTACCCTTCTCCTCCTCCTCCAGCTTACTATTACAAGTCACCTCCACCTCCATACAAGTACCCCTCTCCTCCACCTCCACCATACAAGTACCCTTCTCCTCCTCCCCCAGCTTACTATTACAAGTCACCTCCACCTCCACCTAAGTATCCATCTCCACCTCCACCACACTATGTCTATGCATCACCACCTCCCCCTCACCACTACTAGATATGATTTAGTATAGCACCCCATGGTAAGCTAAGAAGCTTCATATAGAAAACCTATGCTCACCATGTTTTTTCAATCAAGGTTTTAAATTACAAGTATACCTAAACGTCTAGAATTTTATTACATACCAATAACAACCATAGTTAGAGCACTATAGTTTAAAATTTTAATTCATTATTTATAGATAGCATCTACACTATTGCATTTAGACCCTTCCTTGAGCATTTTTAATCCATGAAAGAGAAACTAAACTTTTTGTTTTTACTCTCCGTTCTCTCTCCCTCTATTTCATGGAAATGTAAAAATAGCATATGTAAATAATAAATCAAAACTTTAAATATTGAACTGCTAATAATATCCTACAACAATCTTAAATTTTTATATTCTAAACTTCACATTTATCATATATATACGTCTTTTAATCTTTCCCTCATTGTGTAGATATGTTATTTGTTCTTCTTCAATAACAGGTGTAGGAAAAAATATTGTTCATTTTAGGATGCGTTCATATACCTAATGTGAAAACTTTCTCCATACATGTTATGACAAATTAATAATATTCATGCACACGTGTGATTTTTCAGGATCTGAAGAACGTGTGTGCAAATAAAGGGATGGATTGATGGAAGGAAGAAGCACCATTCGGTTTATACAGTGAACAGTGGAACGTGTTTTAAGAAAGTAGTGTTTATTTGGTTTCAATTTATTTTTTATTTTGTATTTTAAATATTCAATGCTTTTAGGCACTGTTCTGATCTTATCCACGTGGTCTTACCCGAGTTATTATATCATATAATAAATAAATGCCGTGATTTTTTTCACTTTGAAAATGTCTATTTAAAATTTCTATAAATTTTGGTATACTCTCCACCAAGAGTTTCTCATGCAAGACACGCGAACGTGAAAAGAAAATGACGCGCCTCTTTTTCTAAGATTATTTTTCTGTATTAACAAGTGATGTGGCTATAACAAATTATAATAATGTATTAACAAAATGATTATTTTCATTTTAATAGAAAAATATGTATATTTATAATAATAAGTATAGCAACATTACAAGCAGTGACATAATAGATGCCAATAATAAATAAGTTAATGCAAAAAAAAAATGTAAATATACTTTTACTCTGGTAGAAATTGGACAAAGTTTAATTATTGTTATGTGTTGAATTAAAAATCAATGGACCACTAGTATAATTTCCTTAGCAACCTTCAAACTATGTGTTGCAGCCATATCAATTTGCATGAGTATGCAAAAAATTATGAAGAGGATAACCATAATCTTGTTAGCCCCTATCTCAAAACATAATGCTATAAAAAGAGAAAAACAAATCACCAAAAACAAAATGAGTCACAATTGTAGGAATCTTTCTAGTGGATACATTAGGAAGATTTAATATTAATGAGTGATAAACAAACTCATATAAGAAGATAACAACACATCCAACAAAAAATTTTAAGACAACACAGGTTTGTGAGTTTTTTTTCTTTATATGTTCAACGTTTTTATTTCTAATGCAAATTTACACTAACAATTAAATGTGAAACTTCCATATTGGTATAGTTTCCCTAAAGCAGAACATTCTCTACTCCACAGAGATAAAGGTATGCCTCTACAACGAGTCCAAATGATCTTAATCCCATATACAGTATGGTTGGACCAAGATATTATTGACTCAAAAATCATTTCAAACCAGGTTCTACTTTCATCAATAACATTGTTTACATCCACATTTATGTCTTTGGTTAGGAAAACGCATTTATCCCCAATATGGGTGCTATGATATTTATAACTCAAGAACTCAGCATTGCACATGCAGTGACAACCTTGTACTCCCCAAAGGATGGAGTGATTGGGGTGACCAAAAGCGTGATTTGTAGAAATTTTCATCTGAAAGATTATCATTATCTACCACGAAAAAACCATGGAGGCTAGCTTCTTCTTCACCAATTTCCCAAACGATCACGATGAAAGAGACATGTGGAAAATTTTTCATAGAAAAGGTAGAATCAAAGACGTTTTTATTTCCAAGAGTTTAAATGTTAGAGGTCAAAGGTTTGGGTTTGTGAAATTCCAAGGGATAGTTAACGAAGAAGCACTTGAGTGAGGGCTAAATTTGAAATGGACCGAGATGTGGAAACTGAGGGTTAATAGGCCTAAATATAGGAGAAATGAGGAGACAAGATGCGAATGGAACCATAATCACAGACCAATACAACAGAGGAAGATGTGGAGGATGAAGGAACAACGAGCAACTTATGCACAAGTGGTGGAGAAGGGGGATGAAAGGAGGGGGTAGGAAGGTCCGACTGCTAGTGTCGTTCGTATTACAGTTAAGGAGGAATGAACAAAATGGTTAGAAGGGAGTTATGTAGGAAGATTATTAGAGGATGGGAAGGTGCAGGCCGTGAGGGAGAGCTTTTTCATGGAGGGTTTCAACTTCATCAGAGTCAGGTATTTGGGGGAAAAGTTTGTGTTGATGCCCGGGGAGACAGAAGGAGTGGTTAAAAAGGCTCTCGACGAGAACAAGGATTGGTTTGAAAAGATTTTCGAAATGATAGAACCTTGGAATAACAGTTTTGTTGTGGAGGAAAAGTTCACACTACAAAAAATCTTGTATAAAGTGGCGGTTTTAATATGGCGGTTATTAATAACCGCCACAATTTGCCGTATAATACGACATTTTAGTAACCGCCACAATGATCCTTTGGAATATGTCATTTTTAACTGCCACAATTATCCTTTAGAATAAAATTTTCGCGTTTGCTTTCCCTCCTACGCCATTCCTCTTTATTTTCAATTTTTTTTAAACTTAATTGGAAACTGATTTTATTTTTGAAACCAGGTGCCTCCCACTCTTTGGAAACCAGTGTTGCCTCCCTCTTTGGAAACCAATGTCGCCTCCCTCTTTGGAAACTAGAGTCTTCCCCCTCCAGCGTCTTCCCCATCTCTTTCCCCTCTCTGCTACCTCTCTTCCATCTTTGTCTACTAACGTGACCTTCACGACCCTTACGCGACCTTCACTAAACCCTCAGGCCACCTTCATGAAACCCTCACGCGACCTTCACTAACCCTTCCTCTGACTTTCACGAAACCCTAACGCTCACTCCTCTATTCGCCATTGCCGCCTCCTCTCAAGGTATTTCCTCTGACCTTCACGAAACCCTAACGCTCACTCCTCTATTCGCCATTGCCGCCTCTGCAGCTGTGAAGCTCTGAAGGCTTTTCTGATCCAATTTAAATCATGGCATCCGCTACAGATTCAAAATCCCAAAATTGTCTTCCATTCACTGTATCTGTCAAGTTGGACAAACACAACTATCCATTATGGAAATCCTTGGTGATTTCTATAGTCAAAGGTTGCAGGCTCGATGGCCACATGCTAGGGACAAAGGAGTGTCCTGAAGAATTTATAGTTTCTTCAGATTCAAGTAAGAAACCAAATCCCACATTTGGAGATTGGCAGGCTCATGATTCACAACTCCTTGGATGGTTGATGAATTCAATGACTGTTGAAATAGCAACACAATTGTTGCACTATGAAACCTCAAAACAACTTTGGGATGAAGCCCAAAGCCTAGCTGGTGTACACACAAGATCTCGAATCACCTACCTTAAATCTGAGTTTCACAGCATCAGGAAAGGAGAAATGAAGATGGAGGAATATTTGGTCAAGATGAAGAATCTCGCTGACAAACTTAAACTTGCAGGGAGTCCCGTTTCCAACTCAGATCTAATCATTCAAACCCTAGATGGTTTAAATTCTGAATACAACCCTGTGGTGGTCAAACTATCTGATCAAACTAGTCTCACTTGGGTTGATCTGCAGGCCCAATTACTGACCTTTGAGAGTAGACTTGATCAACTGAATGGTCTTACCAAACTCTCTCTTTATGCATCAACAAATGTTGCTAATAAAACTGATTACAAAGGTAACAAATTCAACACAAATAACAACTGGAGAGGCTCTAACTTCAGAAGTTGGAGAGGAGGCAGAGGAAAAGGAAGAATGTCTAAACCAACATGCCAAGTTTGCAACAAGGTTGGACACACAACTGTAAATTGTTGGTACAAGTTTGATAAGTCTTATTCAAACTCAAATTATTTAGCAGACAGTGCCAAACAAGGAGCAGACAATGCCTTTCTAGCCTCACAAAGCGCTGCTCAAGATTATGATTGGTACTTTGACAGTGGTGCAAGCAATCATGTGACACACCAAACTGAAAAATTTGAGGATCCAGCCGAACATCATGGTAAGAACTCATTAATAGTTGGAAGTGGTGAGAAATTGCAGATTGTTGCCACAGGTTCCTCAAAACTAAACTCACTCAACTTACATGATGTCTTATATGTGCCCAACATTACCAAAAATTTATTAAGTGTGTCAAAATTAACGGCTGATAATAACATTCTTGTTGAGTTTGATGCAAATTGTTGCTTTGTGAAGGACAAGTTAAAAGGGAAGGAAATTCTAAAAGGGAAACTTAAAGATGGCCTATATCAGCTCTCAAGGACTGAAAGGGACTCGTGTGCTTATGTATTTGTCAAGGAGAGTTGGCATAGAAGGCTTGGTCATCCAAATAATACAGTCCTAGATAAAGTCTTGAAAGTTGTAATATAAAACTATCACCTAGAGATCATTTTAACTTTTGTGAGGCTTGTCAATATGGCAAAATGCATTTTTTACCCTTCAAAACATCTTCCTCTCATGGTAAGGAAATCCTTGAATTAGTTCATATCGATGTCTGGGGTCCTGCACCAATAATATCTTCTTCTGGTTTCAAATATTATGTTCACTTTATTGATGATTTTAGTAGACTTACTTGGATTTATCCTCTGAAACAGAAATCAGATACTGTACAAGCCTTTATTCAGTTTAAAAACATGGCAGAAAATTTGTTTAACAAGAGAATTAAGACAATCCAATGTGATGGTGGTGGTGAATACAAAGTTGTGCAAAACCGTGCAATAGAAGCAGGGATACAATTTAGAATGTCATGCCCTTACACATCACAACAAAATGGTAGGGCTGAGAGAAAACACAGGAACATTGCTGAATTTGGCTTGACATTGCTAGCACAAGCCAAAATGCCCTTACATTTTTGGTAGGAAGCTTTCTCCATAGCAATTTATCTCATAAATAGATTGCCCTCTCTAGTCATTCAAAATGAAAGCCCTTACTCATTGCTTTTTCAAAAGGAACCTGACTACAATTCCTTAAAACCGTTGGGTGTGCTTACTATACCTGTCTTAAACCCTATAATCAGCACAAACTACAATTCCACACAACCAGATGTGTGTTCTTGGGATATAGTAACTCTCACAAAGGATACAAATGCATAAATTCTCATGGAAGAATCTTCACTTCAAGACATGTTGTTTTCAATTGAAGAATATTTTCCATTCCATGATGGGTTTCTCAATACAAAAAGTCCCTTGAAAACACTAACTGAGAGTTCATCTCTCCCTTTTTCTTTGCCTATTGCAGGTAACCCACATATTGGAGCCGCCACAATTCCAGATGATAACAATCTTGGTGATGAACAAGAACCAAACAATCCAACTGAGAGTGTTGCAGTTAATTTTAGCAGAGATCAGGCTGTAAATAATTTAACAAGGAGCAGTCCAATTTCTGAAAATAATTCACCAAGCAACATTCAAATTCCCGATCTCACAGAAACAGTTGTTGGAGATCACCAAGATCTTGTTGAACCAAACATCAACACTCATTGGACCAGGAGCAAAGCTGGAATTCATAAGCCAAAGAAGCCATATGTTGGGTTTGTTGAAACTACCACAGATGAGAAGGAACTAGAAAATGTCACAGAAGCACTCACAAGACCAAAGTGGAAAGAAGCTATGGAAAAAGAGTATCAGGCACTCATGTCAAATCAAACTTGGCTCTTGGTACCATATCAAGGCCAAGAAAACATCATTGATTCTAAATGGGTCTTCAAGACCAAGTACAAAGCAGATGGAACAATTGAAAGGAGAAAGGCAAGACTAGTAGCAAAAGGATTCCAACAAACAGTTGGATTGGACTATGAAGAGACCTTTAGTCCAGTTGTCAAGGCCAGTACAGTTTGGATCATACTCTCAATTGCAGTACACCTTAATTGGGAGGTCAAACAGCTGAACATAAACAATGCATTTCTTAATGGCTATCTCAAAGAAACTGTGTTTATGCATCAACCAGAAGGATTTGTAGACTCAGCTAAATCTAAACATATTTGCAAGTTATCCAAGGAAATTTATGGATTGAAACAGGCCCCAAGAGCCTGGTTTAACAGTCTAAAAAAAGCCTTAGTCAGCTGGGGTTTCAAGAACACAAAAAGTGATTCCTCACTATTCACTCTAAGAGGTACATGTCACATTACCTTCCTACTTATATATATGGATGATATAATTGTCACAGGGAATAACACCAAGTTCTTGGAATCCTTCATCAAACAACTCAATGATGTGTTTTCACTTAAGGATCTTGGTCCACTGCACTACTTCTTAGGCATAGAAGTCCAAAGAGATGCATCTGGCATGTACTTGAAGCAATCAAAATACATAGGAGATATCCTAAGAAAATTCAAAATGGAAAATACTTCATCTTGTCCAACACCTATGATAACCGACAAGTAGTTTACAGTTGAAGGGGAGAAATTACAAGACCCAACCATATTCAGACAAGCTATAGGAGCTTTGCAATACTTAACAAACACAAGGCCCGATATAGCATTCTCAGTTAACAAGCTCAGCCAATTCATGAGCTCTCCCACTATAGATCACTGGCGAGGCATAAAAAGAATATTGAGATATCTTTAAGGTACCATTCAACACTGTCTACACATCAAACCATCAACTGACTTGGACTTAGTAGGATTCTCAGATGCAGACTGGGCAACAAGTGTGGATGATAGAAAAATCCATGGTTGGTCAATGTCTCTTCCTTGGTGAAACACTTGTTTCTTGGTCTTCGAGGAAGCAAAAGGAGTCTCAAGATCCGGTATAGAGTTAGAATATAGAGCATTGGCTGACTTAGCTGTTGAAATAGCATGCACCCGTTCTCTTCTTGATGAATTGAAACTACCTCTGCCAAGAAAACCAACATTGTGGTGTGATAACTTGAGTGTTAAGGCACTAGCTTCAAATCCAGTTATGCATACTTGATCCAAACACATTGAAATTGATGTGAATTACATCAGAGACCAAGTACTGCAAAATGAGATTGTTGTAGCCTATGTTCCATCAGCTGATCAAATAGCTGACTGTCTCACTAAAGCATTAACTCATACACGATTAAGCCAACTCAGAGACAAACTTGGGGTGACTTCCTCACCCATCAGTTTGAAAGGGGGAATTAGAAACAAAATCCCTTAATATGTGGATTCCAATGATTGTATTTGATTGTGTCAATCCTTGTAATTATTGTAATTATCAATCAATGATTATCAGCATTGATTGTTACCTTATTTGCTGTAGTGTCATGATACTGGGTATTAATTGTAGGATTATATACTGTCAGGTTTTGACTATATATGTATATTGTAATCAACAAATTAAATACAATATTCTTTCACCTTTCATTACCTTTTTCTCACTGGACCTTCACGAAACGCTAACGCTCACTCCTCTGTCCGTCATCGGCACCTCCGTGCAAGGATTTGTTCAGGTTTGTGCTCACTATTGTTCTGATCTACTTGAGTAATGTGGTGGCGCTATTTCGTTTCAATCTAACCTACCCTTTTTCATGTGGTGGCACTGGAGGTAGTGGAAGGAGGAAGGAGTTCTGCGGCATTTGCATTTCAGCAAGGTACCTTCTTTTTGCTTTAATTGATTTAATAGATTTCAGCAAGGCAGTTGCACTTCAGTTTATTTTGTTTATGGTCCCAAAGTAGTCTTTAAAATGTTTCTTCCAATATATGCTTCATGAATTCTTTAGACACTTTTGGATGTTAGGAAATCCTTTTTAAACTTACTGTAGTGTGGTTACATTCAAAAAATCATTTTCCTAAAGTTGTGTTTTATAGATGTTTAATTTTTGACTTAAATCTTTTTTCTGAAGAGATGAAGTCAACTTTGTAATACTGATTGATTGTTGTCCTGCTTACTGTCAATTGAATAGGTGGCTTTCATGGACTAGAAGGTATGGTACAGTGTATTATGCTTCTATGGTGTGAGTGTCTTTATATTGGACAACTTCGATGTGAGAAAAATAAATTCATCTAACTATCCAACTAAAGCGAGCAATGCAGTAATGCATATTTTGATGTAAGTTTTGGAAAATGCTTCTCTTATTGAATTTATCACTCCTTTGTAATTGTCCACTGTTTGTATTTTCAGTTTGCTGGATAGGGAATGGAATTTGAGTTTACATGGGAGAATTGTTTAGAAAATGTGAGTTGGGTAGGGGTTAATGTTTTGTTTTCCTTTTGATATTGTATGTTATGGTTAATGTTGCAGGTGTTTCATTATCCTTTGCCTTTGTTTGAGTAGTCTAGGAGTGTGAATGTAGGGTTGACATTTTGGTGTTTAATTGTTTGCGTGTGCTGGATTGTGAATTAGTGTTCCGAATTTGACATACACTAGAGTGGGGTTTTCTTTTTTAACTTAGGCGTATATATATACATATATACATATATATACATATATATATATATACATATATACATATATATACATATATATATATATTCAATCATGATAATTGATTTTAAACATTCTGCTCTCTTATTGATATAATTGTTGGAAGCTGAGATACTTAGTCATCTTTGTGAAGTGAAAAGGGGCATAGAAAAGAATACCCTTTATGATTTACTACTTTACTCTTTGGTGTTTATTCCTCCCAATACACTAATTGTGGGTACTGAATGATAGATAGTATGATTCTGCAACTATTCATTATCCATTGGTATAGTATATGCTTACGAATACATAGTAATTTATGCACTAAGCCATTACAGGTGTTTAACTGAATAGATGCTAAAATCTTGGGTATTTATATTTATATATGTTTCCTTACAGTTATTAGAGTGACTATTGTTATTGAAATACGATATCACTACTTGTAAATTTTATAGGCTTCTTCCAGCAAAGGCTATTACAGGTTTTTACTTTATTGTGTTTAGTTGAATTTTAAACAGTTGTGGTTATGCTGCAGGTAGTGTTCCTCATTTCTAGAGATTATAATTGTTAATTTTGTCACTTCTTGGTAGGGGTCTAATTGAATTAAATACAATTTTAGAAGGAGAATAGAAGTTATAAAGTAAATTAAAATAGCTCAAGGTGGGTGCATATGCAAGCTCATAGAATTTTGTGTAAGCACTTTTTTTTTTCTGTGCTCTCACATTTGGTGGAAATGATTTACATATATCCCATAACTTGCAGCATAAAGATATATGAAATGAGAGTTCCTATTCACCGTGATGGTTGATGCATTAGATATATAATTGTTGAACCTACATTATATTGGGAATTTCTTTTTATATGGTAAGAAAAAAAGGCATATGAAATACAATATGGAAAATTAGTAAATCTTACAAGATTATGTTCAGCATACATCAATTTTAAATACTTGAAAATAAAGTTAATATTTTTTATTATAATAACAATAATTATGAATATCTCCTTAATAGTACTGTTACTAAAAATCGAATAACAGAACACATTTATTCATTGTTATTCAAATATACATTAATTACTATAAAATAACATAACAAGGTTTAAATGTATTAATATTTTATTTAATTGCTTTAAATAATACTTAAGCATTTAATTTTTCCTTTTTAAAAATTAATTTAAATTGTGATTAACTTAAACATTATATTTTTATTATAATATTGTTGTCTTTGTTTATTTTATAAATATTGAAAATAAATAACAACTATTTTTTATTTATTTAATTCTAAAGAAATTTTTAATTTCAAGAACTTTTTCTATATCCATTCAATTTTTTTCAATATTTAATTCTAAAGATCATATGAATTAGGTAGAAGTCGAAAACTAAAAATTGAAAATAATCTATTAATTGAAAATGAATCTAAATATGTATATTATTGATCTATTAATTTGGTTATTGCTTTATTATTTAGACAGTTGTACTTCTCATGAATCTAAAGGTAAATCCTAAACTTATAACTTATAATTATTGATTTTTATTAGTTGCCTTAATTTAATTTTATTACCTTCATGTAATAGAATGCATATTTTTTATGGAGCTTGAAGAATTTTTAGGAATATGTTCTCATATTTAAAAATATTGTGCATTTACTTTGGTGTAGTTTTTATTTATTTCAGATATTGGATGTTGGAAGTAGTGCTCCATCACTAAACCAGAATATTATAAGATCAAGTGGACGTAGTAAGACAAATTAAGACTAGGACTTCACTTGTAATATGTTCAAATATGGAACCATTAATATTTTGACAATTTAATTTACTTGTTGTTTGGATTAGTTTAATATTATCAACTTTGTTCTCTCAATGAATGAATGAAGTTATCTTTTAATTATTATATTTATCAATTTTAATTATAAATTATATTATAAAATTTGTTTATATTATAATTTAATTATATTATGAAATTTAACTGTGTACTGAAATTTAATTATAATATAAAATTACATAATATTATGAAATCAAATTATAAAATAGAATTAAATAAATTATTATAAATATTAAAAAGAAAATTAAATATTTAATAATCGGATTATGATAGTTATAAAGGGTATTATAAATGTCATACTATACTGTATTAAGTGGCAGTTAAAACTGCCACTATTTACGTTAGAATTGGTTTACCCAGTTTTAAAATTACGACATTTATAACTGACGCAAATTACACACTTAAAACCGCCACTTTATATAATGCATAATATGGCGTCTGCTACAACGATTCTCTATTGACCGCCACATTAAACTTTGTGGTGGCAAGGTACCGCCACAGACATATAATGCGGCGGTTAAAAACGCCAGTTTTTACGAAAATAACCGCTGCATTATACACATTTTTTTGTAGTGTCATCTGGATGAGGTGCAGAGACATACCTTTGCGGTATTGGAGTAGGCAGTGCTTTGAGGAGATAGGCGCACTGGTTGAAACCTTGGTGGCAGTGGATGAAGCAACCAGTGGAAAAGATGCCTTAGAATATGCGAGGTTGTTCGCTAGGGTGCCAGTGGATAGAGATGCAAAGATAACCAAGTCTTTATGCATAAATGAAACTCAGTGTCGGATTGTAATGGAGGAGGAACATACTCCTTCATGTTGATCAAGGTTGATCAAGAGCTTTGAAGAATCCAAATCCAATGTGTTTGATGGTGGCTGGAGTTGCTGCTGTGTATGGGTGGGAACAGGGGTAGAATTTGTGTAATCCACACCTTGTTTGAATCCAAAACAAGTTTGATTTGAAAGTCTTTTTAAAAGAGTTTGTTTTTCAACTAAGTGAAAAACAACCTGTTGTTTTGTCGAAACAACCAGTTGTTCTTTGGTGAAAAGGTTTTGGAAAAGGCTGAAAAGCTTTGGCTTTGTTGACTAAGCTGTCAAAGCCAAAACAATCGGTTGACCCGATAAAACAACCGGTTGTTTGTTTTGAAAATCTTAACAGTTTCTTGGTTTTTAATTGAATCTTTTATTAAATGTTTCTAACTAATTGCGCTCTTGTTTTAAATGCTCATTGACCAGTCAGTTGGTCTATATAATGTTAGTTAGATGCTCCTAAAGAGTAAGAAAAAGTTTTGAGAAATCAAAGTGAGATTTGACTAAGTGCTTTCAAGATTCAATCAAGCTTTTCATGTGTGTGGAATAGGAGTGGGTTGTAATTCTGATCTATAAGCTTTGTAACTCCCAGGTGTATCCTGTTCTCTCTTTCTTGATTACTGTATTTCTGTTTGAAGGTTGTAAGTGTAGATTCAGAGGGGTTCTGAAATCTGTTGTGTGTATTGCCAAAGGTAGTGTGTTTCTTGAGGGGTTCAAGGTCACTACTTTGGTGTCTGGTGTATGTAATATGTGATTGATTGCATAGTGGAACCCAGTGGTTTTCTAGGAACTGGATGTAGCCCTTGTGATTAGGGTGAACCAGTATAAAATTGTTGTGTGCATCTCTTTTATCCTTAGCTCTTTTATTAACTGTTTTAAAGTTGATTTTAATCTCTGCTGGTATAAACAACTGATTATTTTTTTGTTTGTGCCTTAAAACAATTTCTGTTCTTGGCTAACTTGGTTCCTTGATCTGTTATTCTGCACTAATATTCATTATACCTTCAATATTTGCAAAAATCTTTTGTAAACAATTCACCCTCCTCTTGTTTAAAGCCATATATTCTAACACTTCAGATTTAGTACACGGTAAACATCAAATATGGGGGGAGTGCTCAGAGGAGGAGTTGGAGGCTGGAACAAAAGAGAAGGGAGGGGCGGAGTTGTATGAGTCAGAAAACTCAGACTATGGTGAGGAAAAGGAGGATGGTGAGAAAGTAGAAGAAGAGCCCTCTGTACACTGTCCAAGGAAGAAGAAACTCTACGTTGGCGGTGCGTGTAGTGACTTGCGTGGGTTTTCCAGAACTGAGGCATGTTTCACTGAAATCGAAGGGGAACATATCTGCGGTAGGAAAGGTGAGGATGACAGAGTCTCAAAACAGGTAGAGGTAGCGCGATAATAGCTTAAGTCTTTTAAACATGCGGATTTGTAATGGGCTGCTTAAGGCCCAATTGCAAAATAACCCTAGGGGAACCGGTTTACGGGTTTGGGCCCAATTTTCTTAGAAGCTGAACAATCTAGAGGAGATGAGTTGTAGGCCATGGAACACAGAGAGTGCATGGCGACGACGGTGACACCTGGAAGAGCGGAGGGCGCGGCTACGGAAGTGACGGTTAAAGGAGAAAAAACACAAGAGAACGTGAATGGAGGCAGCGCTAACCCCGACAGCGACAATCATGACATCCACAACAACGTGAGCGGCGACAACATCATCCATGACAGTGAGGATGGCGGCGAAGTCTTTCACGCCAATTATGGTGGCAGCATCATCAACCTTGACAGTGAGGGTGGTGACGGCATCAATCACGACAGCAGGGGGGGCAGCGTTGATATCCTCGTCAAATCGGTAATGGTAGTGGTGGTGGTAACGAGCGAGAAGCATAATGACACATTTGAAGACGGTAGTGGCGGCGGGTCCGAGAAGGAGAGGATGGGCGATCAAAGGCTACGAAAACCACACTTTCTCTCTATGCGTGAAGTTTATGGAAAAGACGATTACGCGACTCATTTGTCAGCTTACGTCGACGATGACCTCAGGGGGCGTTTGGCGAAGTAGAAGAGGAACGTTAGGTACAGTGCGACATTTCTCTCGACACCACTCGAACAAGCGTGCAGGATAACAACGCGGTCAAGGACAAGGGCGAGAGCGGCCGCAGTAGCTACATGTAAAGGAGGCGTGGCGGAGGAGGAAGATGACGGTGACGGAACTTTTCTTACGGAGAAGAAGGAAGGCAATTTGTCTTCTAGAGAGCACGACAGAGAGGGAGGGCTGCACATTATTGATGGGGGGAGGAGAAGGTTGTCGGGGGTTAACCCATTATTGAATTCTTCATCTGAAAGGCGACACGTAAGCTTAGTCACTCAAAGCCACAACAACGACTTATTTGATAGTGCGATCTGTAATAGATTGTTTTGGATGAGTAACGAGCACATAGAAGCTTTAAGAATTTGGAATACTAGTAAGAAGTTGGGATTCTCTTTTCCAGGAGAAGATGACGTGGTTATAGGATGCTTACAAGCATTGGAGATAAGAGATAAGTCAGTTATTAGGAGGGTGAGCACAAGTAGGGTGGAGAAAAGTTTTCTGATAATGAAAATAATTAGTATGAATATAAGAGGAGTGGGGGGCAACAACAAAAAGAAGCATTTGTGTGAGTTGATCTAGAAAGAACGGGCGAATGTGGTGTATTTACAAGAGACAAAGTACATGGAGATGGGAAAGGAAGACATTTTCAAAATGTGGGGTACAAATGAGTTTGATTGGGTGGAAAATGGGAAATGACAATAGTGTTGGAGGGGTGATTACTATGTGGAGGAAAAATTCCTTCCTTCTTAGTAATGCTTTTAATGGAAATAATTATAGCATCCTTGAAGGGGAATGGAGATTAGGAGAGGTTGTACAGGTAACCTTTGTCAATATGTACAATTCTAGTTCTCTATCTAATAAAAGAGTAGTGTGGGATGAGGTTCAAGAAAGGAGAAGGGTGACAAATACAAAGGTATGGTGTGTGGTTGGGGATTTCAACTCTATCAGGAGAACAGGTGAAAGAAGGAATGCGGAAGTAGATGGAGACCACCGAAGAGAGATAAGGAGGTTTAATGAGTTTATTGAAAGAATAGAGCTACTAGATATTCCAATGCCGGGAGAAAGTACACATGGTACAAGCCAAATGGTATGATAAAGAGTAGAATTGATCGGATCTTAGTGTCAAAGGAATGGCTGGATAAATGGGCAGACAATAGGTATCAGGTTGCAGACAGGTCGGTATCTGACCATTGTGCCCTAGTTCTGAACACGACCATTAGGGACTGGGGTCCGAAACCGTTCAAGAGTTTGGATGTATGGCAGAAAGACAGTAGGTTCAAGGATTTTGTCTGTAATAAATGGGTTACTTATAAGGTGCAAGGAAACAGAATCTTTGCTTTTAAAGAGAAGATGAAGAAGTTGAAATCTGATTTAAAAGTTTGGAATAGAGAAATCTTCGACAATGTTTTCCAACAGGAGGAGGATATTAAAAAAAGAATACAAGAGTTGGATGCAAAGGACGATGAAAGTGAGTTGGACGAGGTAGGAAGGAAGGAGAGAATGTGGCTTTTATCAGAACAGAGACGTAATAATCTCAGTCAGGAAGTTGTGTTACAATAGAAGGCTCGTCTTAGATGGTTGAAACAGGGAGATTCGAATACAAAGTACTTTCACTCGGTCATTAAATGGAGAAGAGTTAGGAATAGTTTTTGTGGGCTGCAGGACAAAGGTCAGTGGTACGAGGAGCAGAGCGTGGTGAAGGAGAAGGTCAGAGCTTACTACAAAGAGAGGTTCCCTGGAGAAGCTTGTCAGCATGTCAGGTTAGATAATGTTGGGTTCAACAGAATTACTGACGAAGATAACATTTTGTTGATAGGCAGGATATTTGAAGAGGAAATTAAAAGGGTAGTGTGGAGTTGTGATAATGATAAAAGCCCGGGTCCTGATGGATTCAATTTTAAGTTCATTAAGTTTTGTCGAGAGGAGATTAAGGAGGACATATTTCGAGATGTTCGCGATTTTGAGGATGACGGAAGATGGCTAAGGGGGACGAATGCTTCTTTTATCTCTTTGATCCCAAAAGTCGAATGATTTTAGACCAATTTCTCTGGTTGGATGTTTGTACAAAATTATGGCAAAAATCCTGTCTTTGAAGCTGAAGAAAGTGTTACATAAGGTCACAGACACAAGACAGTCTGCTTTCTTGGAGGGCAAGGGGATTTTGGACAGTGTTGTAGTAGCTAATGAAGTTCTGGAAGAAGTCAAGAGGAGAAAGAGCAGTTGTGTGTTCTTTAAGGTTGACTATGAGAAGGTGTACAACTCTGTGTTCTGGGAGTTTATTTATTACATGATGGAGAGGCTAGGCTTTTTGTGACAGGTGGATTGACTGGATAAGATTTTGTCTTGTGTCCTCATCGGTGTCGATATTAGTAAATGGAAGCCCTACCCAGGAGTTCAAACCAAGGAAGGGGCTGAGACAAGGAGATCCCCTTGCACTGTTTCTTTTCCTCATCGTGGCAGAAGGATGATTAGCTAGAGTTATAAGGGAGGCGATTGAGAAAGATTTGTTGGAAAGTGTGAAGATTGGAAGTAGATCCATAAAGGTCAATATGCTCTAGTACGCAGATGGCACTCTATTTTTTTGCCAAGCGAAACCACGAAGTGTGCTCATTATCAAAGCCATTCTAAATTGCTTCGAATCAACCTCGGGTTTAAAGGTTAATTTCAAGAAGAGCAAGGTCGGTGGGGTAGGTTGCAGCCCTCTTTTGGTACAACAGTTTGCAGCTATTTTGAACTGCGAGACGACAAAGACTCCTTTTAAATATCTGAGCTTGTCGGTAGGTGGATGTCACAAAAGAGGAAAGTTCTAGGAAGAGATAGTGGAAAAAGTGAGAAAAAGATTAAGCAGATGGAAAGGTAAGTTCATCTCTATGGCAGGTAAACTCTGTCTAATTAAGTCAGTGTTGTCCGCTCTTCCTCTATTTTTCTTGTCTTTGTATAAAACGCCAGTTATGGTGAAGAAGGAAATGGTGAAGTTGTAGAGGAACTTTTTGTGGGAATGGGGTTTGGAAGGCAAAAAAATTGTGTGGGCCTCATGGAAAAAGGTTTGTGAATCAAAAGAGTTGTGAGGGCTTGGAATGATTGATATACGGCGGTTCAACATTGCCTTGTTAGGAAAGTGGATTTGGTGTTTAGGCTATGAAAAGACGGGTTTATGGAAAGAAGTTCTTGACTCAAAATACAGAGGACGGAGAGATCTTCGGGGTCAAAGAAAAAGTAGTTTTGATTCTCTATGGTGGAGGGATTTGAAGGAGGTCAGATCTCTTGATGAGTGGAAAGATAAATTTGAGGACACCTTCTCATGGGAAGTTGGGAACGAAAGGGAGGTTAGGTTTTTGGGAGGATAGATGGGTGGGTAACATGAACCTCAAAGACATCTTTCCGAGACTTTACACCATCTGTTCCATCAAGGATTCTTCCATATGGCATGCCAGGGAGAGGTCAGAAAATTCAGAGTGGAAATGGAAGATCGAATGGAGAAGAAACTTGTTTGAATGGGAGCGGAATCAGGAACATCAGTTGATGCAAATTTTGAGGGAACAGAGGGTTAAAATCACTAGTACAAATTGCGTAATTAACGACGACTTATAAAGACGATTCGTAAAGAACAGTCATAATAAGAAAGGCGGTGGCATTTTTGTAGTTTTTTGCAAATTTTGGACATTTGTAACGACGGTTCTCGCCTGAACCGTCGTTATATGTGTGTGGAAATGAGATATAACAGTGGTTCCCACCTGAACCGTCGTTATATGTGTGTTGTAAATGAGATATAACGACGATTCTTAGTGAACCGTCGTTATTTGTGGACTTTGATAGCCTTTTCTGGGCTTTACATTCTCTCATTCTCCTCACTTCATTTCTTCCCTCATCCTGTCTTCCTCTCATCCTCTCACTTCCTTCACCCTCCTTACTCTCACTTAACCTTTCTCACTCCCCCCACTCCATCTTCTTCCTCGCACCTCCCGCATCCCCATGACACACAACTTCGTTGTCGTCATCTTCAAACCCTCCGCACTATGTTGTGTCCCACCTCCTCTGCGGTGTGCCCTAAGCTGTCGTGCCTCCTCCCTCCCCTTTATCTCTCCACTGCAACTACAGCACACACATTGCTCTATTGCTATTGCCTCTGTCGCTACTGCCTGCCTCCACCTTGGTGGATGTTCGCGCCGTTGCTACCATGCCTAGTCATTGTGCTTCGATCACCTACGCCATTTTTCCCCGCTTGGTTAGTGTTTCAATATTAGGGTTTATGGTTAGTCTTTTAATATTTTTTATTTTTTTATTAGTGTTTTAATAGTTTACATTAATTTGTGAATGCAACGAGTTGATTCTGAGTCCGAGAGTGTCCGACCCGGGTCGACTCGGATGGACATAGGTCCGGGCCAACTCAGCTTGACATGGACATGGGTTTACTCAGATGGACATGGGCCTGGACCGACTCAACTTAAAATGGGTCTGGGCCGACCCAACTCGAAATGGGTTTGGGCCGACTTAGCTCGACATCAGTCTGGGTCAACTCAGCTTGACATCGTCCTTGGAAACTCAGGTTGACATGGGCCGGGGCTGACTCTGCTCGACATGGGTCGAGGCTGACTCTGCTCGACATGGGTCGGGGCTGACTCGGATTAACATGGACGTGGGTCAACTCGAATCGACATGAACTTGGGCCGACTCGGATTGACATGGGCCTGGGTTGACTCGACTTGACATAGATCTGGGCCGACTCAGCTCGACAGAGGCCTGCTTTGAGTGGCTCCACATTGGCCCGAGCTGAGTTGGCTCGACATGGGCCCAGAGCCAACTCAACTTGGGCTCTAGCCCACTCAGCTCGAATGGACATTGGTCGGGGCCAACTCAACTCAACTTTGGCCTTGGCCGACTAGGCTCAACTTTGGTCCGGACTGACTCGGATCGACTTGGGTCCTGGCCGACTCAGCTCGACATGGACTCAGGCCGAGTTTGCTCGACCTGGGCCTGGATTGACTCGTTTCAATCTAGGGTGGGCCAAGTGAAAATTCAACCCAAAATGCATTTTGGATAATCCAAAAATGTATCCAATCTATATCTAATCCATATCCAATTAAATGGATTGGACTTAAAATCCAAAAATATGGATTTGGATTTGAGATAAATCCATTTAAATGGATTAAAAGTAATATGGATTTAGATAATTATGAAATGGATTTGGCAATTTGGATTTTTTGCCCACCCTTACACCTCATGGTGTTTCATTGGGATTTTCACATTTTGATGGTTTGTTGTAGCTAGGTAGGGATCTAGTTTGTGCAGAATGATAACCTATAGTGCCATGTTGAGCAATTTCAGCTTATCCAAATGAATCATAAGCGAAGTCTAATGTGGAAAGGGGTATATGGATAGTTGTAATCTAGAGTATTTGGGATCATGGGAATAATGTAGTGTTTAGAGATGGAAGGGTGGATGAGGAAGAATTGTTCTATATGGCTTAGTTGAAAGCATGACTTTGGATGAAAAATAAATTGATTGATGTTACCTTCTCTTATTTTGATTGGTTCCTAGGTCCTAAACAATGTCTTAGATTAATCAACTAGGAGTCATCTTTTGGTGTTTCAGTCTGTCAGCTATATTTTCTTGTATCAGGAGTCTTTGTGTTATAGTTTTTTTTTTTTTGAATGCACATCTTTGTGTTGTTTTACCTCTTAACAAGTTATTAGTTTAGTTTTCAAATTTGTTTTCTATATCACTGATAGATTGGTCAAAGTTGGAAAAAGGTTATTGTTTCCTATGCAAAATCTGGTGCAAAGAGAAGGATGACAAATAATTAGTAGTCAAAAAAACCACAATGGACTTACAATCTTCAAATCCAAGTACTTTTGGAGGTTACTAAGGACCAATGGCAGTAGAAAAGAAACAACATTGTGCGAAGGATCACTAACAAAAGGAGGACTTTATGTGGGAAAAGTAATAAAGGGGAAGCAAGTACCATTGAGGGCAAGGTTTCCTAGGAACACATTTATGTTGCACTCATTTGTCCACCCAGGTGTAGGCGAAAGACTACATGGTTAAGCAAGGGCTGAAGCTATTTAGGCACAAGATGATCTTAAAAAACAAAATCATAGGTAAAGTTTGGTGTATCTCTATCTTTTGTAAACAACTTGGAATGAGTAGTTGGTAGTTCTCTGTGGACCAATTGGTTTCACATAGTTTTTTGTATTATTAGTACACAAATGTTTTGTTTTTTCTTTAAGTTGTAGGTATATCTATCTTTTGTAAACAACTTGGAAGGATTAACTAGTTGTTCTCTATGGACCAATTGGTCTCACATAGTCTTTTGTAGGATTAGTACACAATTGTTTTGTTAATCTTTGGATTGTATGCTATATTAGTAACCTTACCTCTTTTGTATAAGAGTTGTAGCACCCCTCAAGTGCTCCATGTTCATTTTCATTCTTTACTGAGAAGAAAACATATTTTATAGGCAGTAGAACAAACTTTAACCAAATACCCTTAGGATAACTTCAATAACAACTTCACGAATAATTAAACATGACTCAACATATAAATTTAACATGAATGATTGAAAATGATTCAATTGTTAAAAGTTATTAAGACAATATATTAAGGTTTGGAAATCTATGTAAGTAAAAGTATTTTCTAAAATTGGGACTTAACTACAATGGCTGAATGAAGACGGGGACTTAACTGTAGATAAGCAAGTAAAAGAAAGTCTTTTTGTGGGTAACTACAAAGATAATGTTTTAGTGATGTAGTACCCATGGAAGCCTGTCATATCTTATTGGGAAGGCCATGAAAATTTGATAAGAAAACTATCCATGATGACCTTAACAACGAGATAAATTTTACTCACAAAGAGAAAAAGTTGTACTTTATCCTTTAACACCTTCACAAGTGGTAGAGGACCAAGTACAAATGAAAATAGAAAGAGAGAATGAAAAAAAAAATCTCAAAAATCAAAGAATAGTCCTTAGGGACAATGATGAGGTATGGGAGAAGAGTGCTCCTTCCCACTAGGTCATTCAGATAGAAACAAATTTGAAGAAAAAAGAAGTTAAGAAAATTCTTCAATCTGAACAACCTTCAGGCCTCCATCTTTGTAAAGGAGCATTTACATGCACTGCCACACTTTCAGAACCCAGTGTTCTACCTTCTAGAGTCCAAAGTCTTATAAAAGAATTTGATGATGTGTTCCCTAAGGAAGGACCAATTGGACTTCCACCTTTCAAGGGCATAAAATATCAAATAGATTCAGTGCCTGAAGCTAGTTTACCAAATAAACCGACATACAAAAATAATCCTAAAGAGACTAAGGAGATAAAAATCCTAGGTTTAGGAATTGTTGGAGAAGGGTTGGGTCCAAAAAAACCTAAGTCCTTGTGTTGTACTTGCTTTATTGGTGCTTAAGAAAGATAGTAGCTGGAGAATATGTTGTGAATGTAGAGCCATCAACAATATCACCATCAAACACAAGCATCCAGTTCCTAGACTTGATGATATGCTTGATGAATTGTATGCGTCCACTATATTTTCTAAGATTGATCTCAAAAGTGGTTATCACCAAATTAGAATCAAAGAGGGTGATGAGTGGAAAACTGTTTTTAAGACAAAGTTTGGACTATATGAGTGGTTAGTGATTCCTTTGGGTCTTACTAATGCACTTAGCACTTTCATGAGGCTTATGAATCATGTCCTTGATGATTGTATAGGTAAATATGTAGTAGTTTACTTTAATGATATTTTAGTTTATGTTTAAAATCTAGAGTCCCATAATTCATCTTAGGTAAGTCTTGTTAGTTCTTAGGAGTAATAATTTGTTTTCTAATGTAGAGAAATGTACTTTTTGTGTTGATATTGTAGTCTTTGTAGGTTTTATAATAAATAAAAAATGGGGTTCATGTTGACCCTAAGAAAACAAAATCATCTAAGAGTGGCCAACACCATAGAATGTAGGAGATGTTAGGAGCTTTCATGGGTTAACAAATTTTTATAGAAGATTTGTTCCTAACTTCTCTACTCTAGCTTCACCACTCAATGAGTTAGTGAAGAAAGACACTCCATTTTGTTGGACTGAGAAACATGAGCAAGCCTTTCAAAGGTTGAAAGCTCAACTTACCAATGCACCCATTCTAGCCTTGCCAAACTTTTCAAAAACTTTTGAGCTAGAGTGTGATGCATTAGGAGTGGGCATAGGTGTAGTGTTATTGAAGGGTGGGCACCCAATTGCATATTTTACTGAAAAATTACATGGTGTAACCCTCAATTACTCCACCTATGATAAAGAGCTCTATGCACTTGTGAGGGCCCTGCAGACTTGGGAATACTATTTGGTTTCAAAAGAATTTATCATTCATAGTGATCATGAGTCTTTGAAGTATCTCAAGGGTTAGTATAAGTTGAACAAACACCATGCAAAGTGGATGAAATTTCTAGAGAAGTTTCTATATGTTATCAAATACAAGAAGGCCAGTACAAACATTGTGGCAGATGCTTTATCTTGGAGACATGTCCTATTTTCTAAACTTGGAGCCCAAATTCTTGGATTTGAAAACATACCTGAGCTTTGTGAGAATGATCAGGATTTTGCATCCACCTTTGCTAGCTACAAACATAGAGCACAAGGGGGTTTCTATATTTTTTAGGGGTATTTGTTTAAAGAAGGAAAATTTTGTATACCTCAATATAGAAAACTCCTTATCAAAGAGTTACATGAAGGAGGTCTCATGGGTCATTTTGAAGTTGATAAAACTCTAGAGCTTTTAAAAGGAAAATTCTTTTGGCCCCATATGAGAAAAGATGTTCAAAGAAATTGTCATAGATGTATCTCATGTTTAAAATAAGTATAAGACAATGTCTCATGGGCTCTATACTCCTTTACCTTGTTTGTGCTCCATTGGAAAATATTAGCATGGATTTCATCTTAGGGCTTACTAGGACACAAAGAGATTTTGATTCCATCTTTGTGGTAGTGGATAGGTTTAGAAAGATGACTCATTTTATACCCTGCCATAAAGTGGATGATCCTAATAACATCTCCAAACTCTTCTTTAGAGAAGTGGTAAAAATTTATGGTCTACCTAAAACCATAATTTCGGATAGAGATCCAAAATTTGTTACCCATTTCTGGAGAACTTTTTGGGAAAGGCTAGGAACTAAGTTGAATTTTTCAACCTCTTATCATCCTCAAACTGATGGACAAACAGAGATAGTAAATAGATCTCTATCAACTGTGCATAGGTCGATCATGAAAGGAAACCACAAATCTTGGGATGAATACTTTCCTCATTTAGATTTTGCATACAATAAAGTGGTCCATAAGACTACTAATATTTCTCCATTTGAGGTCATATATGGTTTTAATCCTCACACTCCTTTGGATTTTTTACCTTTACCTAATCCACATGAATTTGTGCATAAGGAAGGGGTAACAAAGGCTGAATTTTGTTAAGAATTTACATGGAAGGATTAGGAATCAAATACAGAAACAAATTGATAAATACATTAAGCATAACAATAAGGGGAAGAGAGAGATATCTTTTGAAGAGGGAGATTGGGTTTGGTTGCATCTTAGAAAAGATGCATTCCCTATTTAGAGGAAGTATAAGCTTACTCCCCAAGGAGATGGTCCTTTCCAAGTCCTTAAAAGGATCAATAATAATGCTTATCAGTTGGATCTGCCTAAAGAATATGGAGTACATGTTGCTTTTAATGTTATAGATCTAACACCTTTTGCAAGTAGCACAAATGATGAGGCAAAAACTTTTGATTTGAGGACAAATACTCTTCAAGAGGAGGAGGATGATGGCAGAGGCCTCAGCTCAAGACCAACCACTAGAGTTATGACAAGAACAATACAATAAGATTGAGACTCTACTACTGATGGCAAAGATTCCCTCTTATATATGTTTGAAGGTGTCATAACCTAGTGTAAATTCTATAGTAGGGTTTAAATTTTCTTGCTTAAAAGTATAGTAGGATTTTGGCTTGTATTTTGGCCTTTAGTAAATTAGGGTTATGGTTAGGTTTCTAAAACCCACCTAGGGTAAAATTGGGCTTAATTACAACCCACATTAAATCCTAGGTAGGCCATTAGACTTAATTAGGTCCCATGGTACACACCTTTATCATGCTTGCCTTGTGACTTGATTTAGGCGCCTAATTCAAACCTTTTACATTTGAATTTTCCCATTTTTTTTGCTTTAATTGGTCAAACCTCTAACCTATAAATTCGGGTGCTTGGTTCATGTTTTAGTAGATCAAATATATGAGTGTTATGTTGACAAATTGCAAGCCTAAGCACTATTTTGTCTAGCCTCTTTAGGATTGACACCTTTGGTCTTTTCTCTCATCTTCTCCAAGTGATTTAGCTGAACCAATCATTCTCCCCACTCCTCACAACAACTCCAAGGAATCCATGACTCCAATGGAGCTCTCTTTGACTCATTACTTCCATTAACTTCTGCAAACTCTCACCAATCTTAAAGGAAAATCAAACCAAATGAAGAGGATATTATCACTTGTCTTCCAAAAATCTAACCAAATTACTTTATGCTAGTTCACATTTGACAACTTGATTAAAACAACTTTCATTAGCTCCAACTTGATAGATTTTACCTAGATCTCTCCACCACCTAGAGTGAGACTTCATTGTAGATCTATTTTGCCCTATATTGTCTACTTCATATTTAGATATTAAGATGTCTCTCCAATTTCTTTTTTCATCAGAATTCTCCATCTCCACTTAGCAAGTAAGACTATGTTAAATTTAGCGATGTCCTTAATATCCAAACCATTCTCCTTCTTTGGTAGTTTTCCCAACTAATTTATAACTGTAAAAGATGTATTATTCTTTGTGAGGATGCTTCTACCTCCAATTATTATTAATAGTAAGCAGTTCTTGGTTGAGTTGATTGTTGCAAACTTTAAATCTTATAGAAACGATAATGGGTATTTTCATTGGGTGACAATCCTGGAGAACTCACTTCACGAATTGTTAAACATGCACTAAGCCATCATAATTGTTTGTGATTTTGTTTTTCATTATTCAGAACATTATGTTATGACCCTTAACATGCAATGATCTAACTACAAGAAATTTTTTATTTACATACCGATTATTACATACGGATCTAGATCTGTATGTAAAGTGAGCGTTACATGCATATATATACATACAAATTTAATTCAGTATGTAAATAGACATTACATACGAATTTTTTCGTATGTAAGCCAAAAGTGATTACATACGGATTTAATTAGTATGTAATTTTGGCGCCATAAAACGAAAATAATTATACACGAATTATATCAGTATATAAAGGTATTACATACAAAATTAAAAAAATAAAGTGTTTTTCCCATGTGTGAAATAAGTTTCGTATCTTTCAAAACACAAAACACGCCCTAATGAACCCTAGTTTGCATCATTCATCTCTATGACCTCTCACCGCCTTTTCCCTCCACCAACTCAACACTCCGCCTCCGTCATCGCCCTCTCTTTCTACGCTCCTCCCAACCTCCCCTTCTCCCGAAACCTCATCTTTGCCGACGCCTCTGGCTCCCTCTCCATATTCAATGTTGTCGACTCCTTTCCCAATCCTCCTCCTAAAACCACCTCCACCACCAAAGGTATTAACTCCTACACCTTTTTATTGATTTACCTTTTTTTTTTTTATGGAATGGATTTTTAACAGGACAATCATCCTCTTTGTGCGTGTTGTTATATCACTAGTATAAAATATAACAACAATGACACGTTATTTAATGCAATTTTATGGTTAAACACTGTCTTTCAACATGCAGTGGCACTTTTTACATTAACTTGATTTAGGAACGCGACTATTTGTAATAGCCGCATTCTTAAATCAAGCGCTTTGATTTAAGAATGCGGCTATTACAAATAACCGCATTTGTAAACCTAAGTGCTTGATTTAAGAATGTGGCTTTTACAAATAGCCGCATTCGTAAATCTTTTTTTACCCTAATTTAGAACTACGCCACTTACATATTCAACTCTCATTTCTTTCACGCTTACTTACTCTTCTGTGCTTCCCCTTTTCAGTGCTTTCTCTCATTTCTTCCCCTCTTAATTGCATTGTTTTCGCGCCATTGGTAAGTGAAAATACTTCTTAAACATTTATTATGCTTCGTGTAATCCTCTCTGCCGCTCACAATATCCACCACCTCTTTCCAGTGCTTTTGTTTCAGATTTCCTTTGCTCAGTTCCAGATACCTCTCTCCCCATGCGTCGATCAGTACTGCCATCGTGCCTTCGCTCTAGCAATCCTCTGTCGCTGCCACTTCCTCCCCCACTGTTCCCCTTCGATGGTTGCTGAATCGGAAGCGCTAATGCCAAACTATTTGATAGTTCCGGCATTGCGATCGTTACCATTATTCGTCCGTTGGCCCACAGAGACAACACTGGGGATCCACTTGGCAAAGATGGATGCGACTGGATCTCTTTGTCGTCGTCCATATCCTCCTCGTCGCCAATCTACCGTAGAGAGAGAAAGCAAAATTAGAGAGACAGAGAAAGAGAAAAATTGTAGCTAGGGTTTTTATTTAATTTAATTGAATTTTGGGCCGCATATACGAATGCGACTATTTTCATAGCTGCATTTAAAAATAGGATTTACAAATGCGGCTAAATAGCCGCGTTCTTATCTTTTCTATTTAAGATTACGTGCACATCAAATGCGACTCTATAGCCGCCGTTGTTTTTCCTTTCTGCACTAATGTATGCTCACTTTCTTTGTTCATTATAGATGCAATAGTTGTTTCAATGACACCAACAACGTGATTAGGTTTGATTGTGAAAGAGGGTGTTTGCCTCTTTCTTAGGTTCCCAGAACTACTATCTTTTGAATCTCAAACAGCGTCATGACTTCACCTTCTACATTCCTTCTTGTTGCAAGCATAGGAGTCTCCCAACCAATTGCCTCTAATCCTCCCTCTTCACCATCACATTTTTCTCTTCTAAAAATTGGCTTCTCAAAATTACTTTTTGGAATGTGTTAAATTTGAACACTTATATTTTTAAGGATGTTTCTTTTGCCAAATATTTTGATCTGTGAATGAAGTCTCCTGCTTCTTTGAAATAAAAGGGTGTTTGGAAGCTTTTCTACATTTTAATGTATAAAACCATTATTGTGCCTTCATCTAACAATTTAAGCGGTAATGTTAGATGACAAGTTTTATATCTTGAATAGTTCTTACTCGTCTTCTTCCCCTATGTTTCCTTGATTTTTTTTATTAATGCATTTGGTCCTTTTTTATTCAAATGACTCAGGATATTCTCTCCTTAGTTGTTCTCTTTTGTCTTTAATGAAATTTCTTCTTTTATCAAAAGAAATATTTTCTTTGTTCACTTCCTGGCATAGGTATCCCAGTCAGGATGAGAGTTCAAACCTGCCACCCTTTGGATCCACTATCCGCTGCTGAAATATCAGTGACTATAGCAATAGTTCAGGCTGCTAGGGTAACCCCTCAGGTAGATTGCTTGATATTTTTCTCTTTAATTTTAGATATAGCTTAAATTTATTATTTAGTATGATTATTATGTTATGTTTGACATTATGTAACTTCTCCAAATGCTTGTGTTTGTATGTTAATAAGTGTGTTTGGTTAAATTTATATTGAGAAATAATCATTTAATTTTGCCAACTTAATAATAAAATTTGAAAAATAAAGGATTGTTTTTCTAAATTTTTCATGTCCAAAATTATTTATTCTCTTAGGTGAGGGATAGCATGTGTTGCATTTTGCTTAATGATGACAGAAAAACATTAACCACTACACCAAACAAGTTTTTTTTATCATATTATGATTTTTATTATACTTATTATTATTAATAATAATATAAATAAAAACAATTAAAAAATTAAAAAATATAATAGAAAATATTATTTTGTTAAATATAAATAAATTTATTAATTATAATAAATAATATTAATAATATTAACAATATTTAATAATATTGTTTATATTATTAAATTATTAATTTTATAAATATTATTAATATAATTTATATTATTCCTTATTCATAATATAACTATTATTCCTATTTTAATAACATTTCTATTATTAATATCATTTATTTATTTCAATTATTAATATTATTAAATATTGTTAATATTATTTAGTATAGTTAATAAATTTATTTATATTTAACACAATAATATTTTCTTTAATATTTTTCAAATTTTTTTATTGTTTTTATTTATATTTTTATTATTAATATTTATATTATTTATACTATTTATATTATTTATATTATTAATAATAATAAGTATAATAAAAATCATAACATGATAAAAGCACTTCTCTGACTTGGAATCGTGTCTACTGAAATTTACTTCTAACACTAAAAATACATGTGATAACATATGTAATAATTTTGTAATTAATAATAATAATAAACATAGACATAAATAATTGTATTAAATAATAATAAAAAATAAAAAAAATTAAAATATATTTTACATATAGATTTGTATTTGTTCTAACATTAATAATAATTATTTATTAATGATAACATATGTAATAATTGTAATTAATAATTAATAATAATAAACATAGTTCCTTGTTAAAATTTGTAGTCTTCCTTATTCCATGCTTATTGTAGTTGGAACATGGCTTTGCCAATTTTTGTATGACAGATTTTTTTCAACTTTCATATTTAAACGCCTTTGCTAAAACTTGCATAAAAACATTTATTGAATAGAAGTCAAATAAATGGTAATATTCTACTATATCTGTTGTGCACGTATGGGCAATTAGATAAATACAATTGGAACAGATAAAGTTTATGAAAATATGTTATCATCTATATAATACATTATCTGCTATAATTAGTTTTCCTATTTTTTCATCATATGGGGATTGTTACCATATTTCCTTATCATGGTCTGTTTTCCAAATTAGTGCTCTAAGTTTGATGAACATCCATTCATTATTATATATCTCAATTGATTTCCAACTTTCTCTGACTTCACTACGTGATCTCAGATCATCATAGTCACACATGATTACTCTTTTTCCTCTTTTTTAAAGTGAAAATTTATTAGATGCATATGATTGTTCTTTACACACACGAATGTTGAATATAACATAAAAAAAAAAAAAGCACAAGAAAATCAAAGTAAAGATAATTGTAAGAAATAGCAGTGGTTTTCATTGATAAAAAAAGTGATTTAACTATCTTATCCTAGAGTGGTGAATTAGCTTTTTCTTATTAAATTAAACTAAAAATAAAATTCTGCAATGAAAAACAAAGGATGAATTAGTTTTTTCTTGTCTAATTAAACTAAAAATAAAATTCCGCAATGACAAAATAAAGGACATGCCTCTAATAGAAAAGTTTAGATAAGTATTGCAGGTGCCCCATTCTATAATGAATGTTGCAGCTATTTAAACCCTACTAAATCATTTGTGTGGCATAACTTTCATTTGTCAAGTGAGGCTACATGTAGACATCTCTTCCACGTACACATCAACCCCTCAAATTGGTGTAGATGACATAATTGATTACACCTAACTACACACAATCACATCATTGAATTTCTAGGTAAGCTATCATAATAGTTTATAAGTTATTTTGATTATTTTATAACATATTATTTTGATTATAATACTCTTATTTGATATATGCTTATTTTGTATGTTTTTTCTTAACTATTTTAATCACTTTATAAAAATAAACCACTTCAAATCAACTACACAATTAGAATATATTTAATAAAACTAGCAAATAAGATTTGAAATGGTATATTTGATAAAACTATCTAGTAAGCCCATTTTACATTTGAAATAATCCATAAACTATTTTTTTTCTATACCCATCCATTTCACATTTATTTTACCTATAATTACTGTACTCAACGCCTACAATTTCGAACATCACTAACCATGACAACTATCAATCCATATTTCATGGATCAGAGAAGAACACAGCCAGAAAATTTTTGGACCCTGATTTCTTATAGTTCCAAAAAAACAAGCATTTAATCTTACTTTTGGTTTTTAAACAAATCATTTAAACTTCGAATTACAATAATACTAATGATAACGTTGTTTTGAATACAAAATAAAGTATATTAGAAAATAATATCATGATTAAAAAGACATTATTGTAATAGTTAAATTGAAGAGAGGGAAAATTAGTGTGGTGAAAAGGAAGTAGAAATAAGGTGTATGATTGATCTGATAAGGCTTATATGCGCGTCCCATTTCAAATTCTTCACAGCATTTAGGTCAGTATCCATCTTCCTCTACTTCCCCTGCGTCAATCGTGTTCGATTTTCTTGCCTTTTAGTTGTGTTGATTTTCATGTCTAGATACTTTTGTTTTTATAGCATTTCAATTCTGAGTCATCGATCTTTAGTTACAAGCAACACATAGCAAGGCTTGATATATATAACTCTAGTGTAAACATGTTTGGTTACAAAGATATTGATATCATTTATAGTATATCATTGGTATATTTCATTTATTGTATATCAATAACATATATAGCGATTAATCCCCTTCTTATCACATTCCACTTCCTTCAACATCCAATCCAAACTTTTTATAATTATATCATTTTAACGAAACTAAAACACTATGAAATAAAATGAATATAAATTCTTGTTTTTTGGAGGATTGTTGGCTACATAGTAATCTATAATCACATGCTTTGTTGTATGTTTTAATGATGAATTAATGGTCTATGTGTTTTGTGTAGGTGGGATGTTCTGGATTTTAAATGACGTGCTATGTGTATGTAATTCCTATATAATTTTCTCTTATTACCAATCGAGAGTAGGAAGGTCAGTGTTATGTAATACATGTGAATGTAATATAAATCTTCTATTAAAAAAATATTTGTAAGAAGTTTATGATATTTGTAGTGGGGCTGATCATGGTCTGTATGGTATGGTATGACTATTTTTTTTCACTGGTATATTGCCTTTTTTCCATCTAGTCGATTTCGCTGGTGGAGTGAACTATCTTTGACATGGATGATCAAGTTTAGGGGACTGTAATTTGTGTGGTATTATCAAGTAATTAACTCTGATAACTTTTTAATATTTAAATTTTTTTATTCCTTTTTGCAGAATGGACTTCTTTACATTGTTGGTGAAGACAAAAGTATCATAGCATGGATATCAAGACCGGAAAAGTTGCATATTGCTTTGAAGATACACATACTTTTCGTGTCAAAGGTAGTGTTGTGCTAACAGATACTGATGGTGCTATAGGGATGATGACCCTTGCCAAGTGGTGTCTACATCATCTGATGGCAATATACGTGTCTGGGATGTCGAATGGCGACCAGGGAGAAACCACTTGCTGAATATAACAAACGGTCAAGATTGACATGCCTTAAAAGAAATGATTAATCTCTCATTCTAAGATTGCAAATTGGACTAATGTGTAGTTCACATTATTTTCTCTGTATATCTACTTGCACCTTTCACATCTTGTGTTTTATATACAATGATTTGGAGTTCCTCTAGAATGTCTTGTGAAATTATACTTTTGTTTTTGTTCTTTTTACCCTTTTCAATTTCTTCATTTGGAGTTGATTACGACTGAAACAATAATGTCTTTTGGAGTTTATGTTATCTCATCATTTGGAATTCTTTGAATTGTGATTTTCTATCATTGTTTGTTGTTATTTATGAGTGTATGTTTGATCCATGAACTCCCAATTTAGTTTCTTTGGAGCCTAATTTGAAATTGCCAAGATATGAAAAAATATTCGCATGTAAATCTAACAGACAATTACATACAGATATATCCGTATGTAATAGTTACCTACGATAGTTTTACATACGAATTTTTTTCGTATGTAATCCATACGTAACTATGTTTTAAATATGAATTTGGTCTCTTACATACGGATTGGTGATGTGTGTAATATCAAATTTTCTTATAATGTCTTCTAACCTAATTTAGAAGTGAAACCACTAAAATTAGAGGCTTTCAATAAATTATAAAATAGTCTTGAAAAACTGCTGAGAGATTGTGGTTAAAACTTATATTCGTCTTCAAAATTATGTTATAAGTAACACACTAGAGATTTATCTGACTTTGAAACCAATATAGGAATGACTTTTTACAACACGTGGTGTGTGATAGAAACGAACTACAATATTGACTTAGGGTTTGTGTAGTTTGCCTTCATCAGAACTCTGGTTAGAAAACACCATCTCTGAAAATAAGAATGTAATTTAAAATGTTGAGTTAATAAAAAATATTAAATTTCATTTCCCCAAAAAAAGTGAGAAATCTTATAGGTAGGGAAGAATATACTCACCCTTTTCAAAGTTTACTAATTGCAAATATAGAGGCAACGTTACGCTAAAAGCAAATACTTTAATATGAAGACTTTTGTGTTTGAACTTTGCTCACAAAATACAAAACTTAAATAGTTAAATAAGATTGGTGTCCCTTTCCACAGAGGAAATAACGGTAATGTCAACATTACCAGCTCAGTGCCTATTATCCAGCTCAACTAAAATGCAGTCTCTCATCAAATTCTAATTGATTGCCGAACACAGAATATAGTCGTCTAAATTTTTCTACACCTCCTTTTTATGTTTTATTTTCTATTTTTCCCTGCTTTTCCTCCACAGAATAACGTGAAATTTCATGCAACATTAAATAATTTTAGTATTATTTTTCGATCAACATTGAAATAATTTTTGTTTATCTGTTTTTGAGCAGAGGCTATTTTGAAGCTAGAAGAGGATCTTGAGGTGAATCCTAAGAATCATGAAACCCACCCTTTCGTGCCTTGGAATTGCTGACATCTGACAAGCGTTTTTAATTCCAGATCAAGGTTTGAAATTCACGGTGTTGTTTGCCAATGCATATATTTAAAGACAACTTAAGCTAAGAATTGCTCCTCTAAAGAGTTTTTGTCTAACGTGAGCAAGGGGTGTATCCACCCTAAAACTTCAGTAAAATAATACTATAATTCAAATTGAGCGAAAGAAGCATCCTTACTGAATTTAGAGGAGCATTTCCCTTCCACTGTTGGATATGTGCCATTTGTGATTTCCAATTTGAACTAATAATTTGGTTTCTTACATTTGTTTGGTGGTGGTTTATGATACATATACAATTGCAAAGTTCTCCTATTATACCTATTAGTTCAAATTCAAGTTTTGTCTTTGATCTAGCTGCATCTTGGAATCCATCAGAAGACTCAAATTCTGAGACAAAAAGTGTTTATAGTGCCGGTGAGAAATAACTTTTAGATAACTCCTATCCATGTTCTTACAATATTGTTGAAGTTGTCAATATGAATGACTTACGACATTTCTTTGAAGCTGTCAATATGAATGACTTACTACATTTCTTTGTGATATTAGGATCTTATACTCAAATGTTAAGTGTTGGTTAGGAAAAAAGAGAGCAGGGTAATAAATACATAAAGAGAAGGTTGCATTGAGTAATCTTACTATTTGTCCAAGGCATATGAATCATTTTTACTGGTTCTCTTTGCATATTTTTTCTTGTAGTGGGGTACAAAAGAAATGAGGATAACATGTTAATGTTTGGAGCAAATCAGAAGATAGTAGAGGCACAAGCTGCCAGGAATAAGGAAGAGTCGTACTTTTTAGCTATACAAATCAGAAAGGTCATATAATTTATAAATATTAGTAAACAAGATTTTCTCTATTTTTGTTTCTTCCTGAACTTCACCAGATTTTGAGACCATTAGGAAGCATCAAATGTTACTTGTATCTTGTTAACTACTAAATATTGAGAGTTTGTAAGAATTAATTAGAATATAAAGGTCTTTTATGAGAACTTTTTGTCTCAAGGTTTCATCCTATATTTTGGTATTCGTATCACTTTTCCAGCTTGTTCCTTAATACTTATATCTGTAATTGAAGTTCTTCTGACTTTTTGAAACATGTGAAACTTCTCTATTTTTACTCCAAGAGTGGCGTAATAATATGAAAAGGTGTGTCACATATATTGGTGATATTAAGTGTAAAATACTGAAATTCTTTTACTAAACTAGAATGGTTATACACTTTAAGTTTATATATTCTTCTTGTAAACTTGTATTAAGTGTAACCAGATGGCCAATGAAACAATACTGCAACAAAAGTGGGAGTGCAAAGTAAAATTATATCAAACGAATGTCTTAAATGATCCACACATTTGCAATCTAATGATATAATCTAATGAAATATAAAGCAAACTAAAGAAGAACTACAGTTAACGATGCAATACAAACAATTAAATACAAATGGAAGGTTATTAGATGAAAATAAGTATAAAATTATATCAGTATGACATTTTAACTTAAGCATAAACTGGATCTGGAAAACTTATAGATAAATGATTGAATAATACATTTGTCTTTCTCATTCATAATTAGAGAGAGAATGGCTTAGATAGGAACAAAACCACCCTCTCCTTTTCTTTTCTTTTTTTCTTCTCCTTTGTGTCTCTAAGGGCTATAACTTCTCTCCTAATTAATTTATTACCCCATCATCACTTCCCAGGCCACTAACTTTCTTACTCTCCTCTCTTCATTCATTACCACCTTTGCTTCTTCTACAACATTACTATTTTTTACAATCAATCCACTTCCTCATTTTAGATATTAAAGTTCACCAAGTCATATATATATATAAAAGGCACAAAGATGATAAAGCCTGGAGCAAATAACAAAGACAAGAAATGACCATGCATGCATTATTATTTCATGAATAATTTTTTCTTATCACTAAAAAAAATTATTAAATAAAACTAATTTTAGATACCAAAATAATTAGTTACTATTTGATTAAATTAGAGATAATTTTATAAATTAAAAAAATTATTGGTCTCTAAAGTAGTTTTTATAATTAATAAAAATTTATAAAATAGTTTCTAAATTGGTATCTAACCATTATCTACCAAAGTTTTAGCTACTTACTACTTTATATTCTAAATTAGTCTCTATTAGTCTTTCAGAGACTAATTTAGAATCTAAAATATTAGTCGCTAAAACTTAGATAGTTAATTTAAATACAAATTTAGAAACCATTTTATAAATTTTTACTAATAATATAAACCACTTTATTTATGAATAATTTTTTAGTTTTTAAATTATTATCTAATTTAGTTAATATAGTGACTAATTATTTTTTGTCTCTAAATTTGATTACTATTTAATGACTTTTCTTATAGTGTATTACTAATATACCATTATGATGAATAATTGACATTCTTGCACAATTATTATTGAGTGAAACTTTTATAATCTCTAATATTAACAACTAAACAACGAAGTAATTATTTTAGTCAAAACTTAAAATAACATGCATATAAATTGTTTTTATTAACACATGTTCAAAGTACTATATTACATGAATGTTATATCTGGTATCAAGCAACAAATGGATGATGGATGAATTAAGGTGGAGGTTTGTCTGGAAATTGTAATGTTGATGATTGTTATTAATAAATGGAAAAAAATTGATAAAGCAAATATTTCTTTTACAGAAAAAAAAAAACTTACTATGACGGTTATTGTAATATCTGAAATAAAAAGTCTTATTTACTATGATGGGTGGTAGAAATATATTTCATAGAAAATCACTTACTATGACAATTCTATTGCGAACCATCATAGTAAGTCATGTTTTCTATGACTATTCTAGAAATACCCATCATAGAAAGTTCTTTCTGAACATTTATGATAGGTATTTTGCTCATTTTATGACAATTTATATACAACAATCATAATAAGTTCAACTTACTGTGACTATTTTTTAATCGACATAGAAAGTGCAAAGTTTCTATATCGCGTAAATCTATATCATCATAAGAACCGTCATAAAAAATCTTGTAGAACCGTCATAAAAGCCTCGTTTGCACTAATGATCATTGTCATTTACTTATATTTCAAAAACTTATAATAAATTTATTTTATGTATTAAAAACATCTTAAAGTTTTCAATTGTAAACCGACATAAACTAACTGTCTTTCCACTTAATTTCTTCCACAGATAAATAGTTTAATTAATATGGCAAAAATATTTTTTGGGTGTAAGAATTTTCGAAAAGATAATTTCAATATATCAAATCAAAGAACATCTTCAAAATTAGTGAGTGTTGTGGTGAAATAAATTTTATAAAGGGCACTTCCATTTCAAATACACTAGTTTAGATATACAAAGAATATTAGTTCCAAATAACCGATGTTATAGAAAAACAATGGAATTTTCATAATTAAAAAAATATACTACTAATAATTAGTAAAAATGATAGTATATTAAAAAGAGATGTTGCAACCCGTTTTAAAAAATATTACATTGTCTTACACAACAGATTGAACACAAAATTCTATATTGAGACAATGAAAACAAGTTATCTCTACTAAATCCTATTGAATCCACACAACAAATTAAACACATAATCCCATTAAAAGTTGCTAAATAATAATGTCAAGAGATAATAACTGGTGGCTGAGTTTGGAGGCATTAAGGTATGGGTGGGCAGAAAATCCAAATTGTCAAATCCAATTCATAATTATCTAAATTCATATTAGTTTTAGTTCTATTTAAATGGATTTATCTCAAATTCAAATTCATATTTTTGGATTTTGAGTCCAATCCATTTAATTGGATTTGGATTAGATATAGATTGGATATATATTTTGATTATCCAAAATGGATTTTAGGTTGGATTTTGAGTTGGCCCGGGTTTAGGTTGAGCCGAGTCAACCTAGGACCAGGTCGAGCTAAATTAGCCCGAGCCCAGATCTAGCCAAGTCAACCCAAACCCAGGTTGAGTCGAATCGATTCAACCTAGGTTGAGCCAAGATGACACAAGACTAGGTTCAACTGAGTTGACCTTTCCTAGGTCGGATTGAGCCAAGTCGACCCGAGCCTATGTCAAGACAAGGTAGAGATGAGTCAACCATCCCCAGATTGCCATTTAACTGCTGCATTTTCACTACAATAAAATTTGGTATTACATACTAATATGAGTTGATTTGTGAATTGCACATATATTTATATGTTTTACTTGAATTGGGAATTGGAATAACAATTATGGTGATGACTTAGTGATGATTGTCACTGGACACGAACTTAACTAAGTGGTTAAGTAAGTGTGAAGGTTCTCTTCAAATAGCAAAAGACAAAGACTCACACAATGACAATATGATTTCGGAAGAAAAAGAACTCAAAAGAAAGTAGAATTGGTGAAAATGGAAAATATGGAACTAGAGAAGAAGAATTTAAAACTTAGATGGTTGAAGACTTCCATGGAGGTGGAGGAATGGAGGATCGCACGCCACTTGGAGGAGTATTCCAAGATAATTGATGAAGAGACTCGCCTCTTGAAGCATCTTGCAAAGATAAGACATAGAATTTTAGACACTCAGAAAATCACTTACGCATAGTTTCTTTTCTTAAAAATATGTTGTAATTTACAATAAGGGGTGACCACTTATTTATAGTGATAGGTGCCATGTGATTAAGGCATGGATGGAAATTTGAAATTCAAAATAAGCTAGCTTAACTCTTAAAAATGTGCAACTAATCGTGGATTTAGAAGGGGTCATGCTTCTCACATTTAAGCATGTGCTTAATGTAGAAAGTGTGACTAGGGGTTCCACATGGGAGACCTTTTAGATGTTAAGGGTTTCTCTATGGGCCACGAACAAGCCAAATTTTTATGTTTTTTAACATCTCCTTTTAAAAATTAAAATAAAGAATAATTGGTATTCTGGCCCATGCTCTGGTGTTTTGCTCTTGATGATCTTCTGAGGGATTGAGGGGCCTTGTGTCCTAGCTCGAGATGCTTGACCTAGTCTTGAATAGTACTTTTTGCTCTTGGTCATCTTCTTGTAAAGTTAGCTAGTTTAGATGGTGATGCTCCTTTCATGGTTACATCACATACAACACAAATTTTTATGTAAGAGACCAAATTTGTATGTAAAACATAGTTACATATGAAAAAAAAAATATGTATGTAAAACTGTCGTAGGTAATTATTACATACAGATTTATCCGTATGTAATTATCTGTTTGATTTACATACAGATATTTTCGTATATAATTTCACCAGAAAGTTACATACAAAAATATCCGTATATATCCGTATGTAATTACTGATGTATTACATACCGAAAAATCTATATGTAACTATATGGTGAATTTATATACGAAAAATTTCATATGTAATGTAATTTTTTTTTTTTTGCATACCTAAAGGTATTGAAAATCGTTTTTTCCAGACCTGAATATATTCAAAAGTATTCAGAGACACATATTCATCAACATTCAGACCTGGACATATATTCAAAAGCATGATAGAACACTATTTTTAAATGTTCAAAATATCCAAATGCAATTCATTCAAACCAAAGAAAACATTTAATAGATATAAATTCAAGTCATTACAAATTTTTTAACAAAGTAATAATTATTATAATCTGCAGTATGTGAATTGTGTTGTTGATCATGATTATTGTCATGTTACATTTGATCATTATCTTGCATCTGATTTTGTTGAGTACTTGTGATGGAGGACCATTAGTCTTGCATCAACTTGGTTGTTGAGTATTTGGTTGTTGAGTATTTGGCTGTTGAGCATTTGGCCACTAAAAAATATGTTGTGCAGTCGCTACTACTTCAGGCGATAGATATTGAATTATAAGATCATGAAAGGATTGAAATTGGGAATTCATGTGTCAAATTTGCTCCTCACTTATTGATAGTCATTGTCTAAGTTCAACAATTTCTTCTGAATCAACTTCCTTACTAAAAGATGCTAGTGTTTGTTGTAAGTAACGATCAACACAATTGTCTTAACGATCGACACGTCCAACCCTGTACACTCGTCACTTATGCCTCCCACTTGTAACTTCTAACCAACAACTATTTCTTAATCTTTCCTCCTCAATAGGATCTAATGGAGTAGATATCGAAGTACAAATAGATGGTGACTTAGATAATGCTCAAGAGAATATACTTTCAAAATCTTCCTGTTGAAATGATAAATATTTGTTATAAAATGGTAGTTAAAAAAGTTGAAAAAAAACCAACATTGGTCCGCCTCGATCTATCATCAACAAAATCCCCATTGCTCTTACGTATATGTGTTTGTTGAAAAACTTCATCAACATGGACTGAGTGGACAAACTCCTCAGTCTATAAACAAAACATTTTATAAATTAAAGAAGTAATAGTTAATCATAGATTAATACAAAATTTTGTAGGGAAGTCATACCAAACAAATTGCAGGTTCATGCATGCTGATGGATCCTTTAGTATGCAAACATCCACCTTTTTCGGATAAACAATTTTTTTAGCTGTACCACATTTTGATGGATACACAAGCATGTTCCATTTTCCCAAGAGGTTGTTCCAAACACTATTTCCAATCCATTCTGGTCGTTTACCTTCTTGGCGAGCCATTTTAAATATTCGTGAAAAGGGCATGAGAAGCCTTCAAATGGAAAATTTTCTTAACTCTTTCCTCATCCTCAACCCTCCATGTGACCTTCCTCTACAAAACAACAAGAATCATCAATCCAAATAGTAAAATTTAAGCATTTTTAAAGAGAATAAGAAATAAGTACCTTAAAACGTTGAAAAAATAGATCCTTATTAGTCTTTGGAATTGCCCTCCATGTTAGCCATGTCTCACCAAATTGTCGCTTAATGGAGGCAGTGATGGCCTTTTATGCAATTTTTGATGAATAAAACCTAAATACTAAAACAAAGTTAGTCACAATTATAAGACAATAATAGTAAATTATATAAATTGAAATTTATTTTATTCTTACCCTCCCCCTATAGGCTAAATCAAAGGCGATCACCAATTGAAAGGACCTCATCCTCTAAGTTATTGGTTGCAAAAGATGAATGCGTCCTTGTGACATTTGTATATGGGGTTGATGCATTAGAACAAACATGTGGAGAAAAAGGGATGGGGTGGATCAATCAAATATTAATGGCATAACGGATGGATATGGTGTGGATTCAATAGAATTTGCTACTAATGGGGTGGATCCAACAACAACATGTGGAGATGGTGTTGATGCAGTAGCATTTGCTACTAGTAGGGTGGATGTAGTAACATTTGCTACTGGTGGGGTGGATGTAGTAGCATTTGCTATTAATGGGGTGGATCCAACAGTAAGACGTGGAGATGGTGTGGATGTAGTTGCATTTTCTACTGATGGGGTAGATCCATGAGTTGAAGATGGAGTAGGTGTAGTGGGTTGAGTGGATGATGTATTTAGATTGTTTATTCGTGATAACAATTTTATCCCATAATGTTTCTTTCCCTTTCTTTTATTGGCACGAGGTGATGGTTGATCACAACCTCCTGATGATATCTATATATATGGCATGAAATGATAATGAAGTAATATAAGTGTATCAAGGGAGAAAAATATGCAGAATATAGTTTATAGAAAATTTCGGATAAACATGCAAAAATTTCAACACCAAACATAAACTAAGAATATATTATCAAATTAACTAATGTAATAACGAGTATGTTAACGACATCAGTACAACAGTAGTTCCTACAATACATATTATTTGTTAACACTAGCTGCCTTTGTCTCATTTAAGACACGATTTTAAGTATCTACAGTGCAATTTATTGTGCCTAACTCTATATAGAGCTAGAAATGTTAAAGTCATCTCCATATTCATCTTCTCACTTTCTCCCTCTTCTTTGTCTTCTTCCCATTCATTTGTTTCTTCATCTATTTGATCTTGAAACGATGATAAATTGTTTATGTCCACTTCTTCAAGCTCATCCTCTAAATTTTGTAATCCTGAAACTTGTTCAAATTTAATCAATTCATTAACATGTGACATTTCATCAACTTGGTATGGCACTTCAACTTCTACATCATTAGAATTTATGTGACCTCAACACACTAACCACGTTTGTCTTTGTGTGATGTTGGATATGGTATATAATATACTTGTCAAACATTATGTGCAATGATAAAAGAATCAAATGGCACATATCTTCTATCCATTCGAATATCCACAATACAATATAGCTTTTGTTGATGGATCAAACCAATCACAGTAAAATAATACAACTTTCTTATCAGAGGTTGAAGAATTGTACTCCACCTCATACATGTGTTGAATCACACCGTAGAAATTATCCTCACCTCCTTATGTAAGGTCCATTACATCAATCCCACTATTTATTGTTTTCTTGCCCTCATTCCATGCATGAGTGTGGAATTTGTACCCATTCACAAAGAATGTGTGCCATTCTTTCACACACCTTAAAGGACCAAGTGATAAATCTCTTAGGCGTTGGTTCCTCACAATTAAAGACTCTTTATGAACCTATAAATATATCAATGTCATTAAATTTTGATGAAATGGTTAAATAAGACAACAAAAAGTAAATTATATAATTTGAAGATACATACTTTTCCTCTAAACCACAAAGGGAAATCTGCATGTAAACGAGTCGAAGCATGTGATTCAGTAATTTCATTAGAATGTAAGAATAAGATGTCAATAGGTGTCAATGCATTAGGTTAGCGATAACGTAATGAATGAATAACAGTATTTTAAAATAATATCTTGCACGAGGCTTACTCAAGGTATGGTTTAACTTCATTACAATTGATCAATACATGAACATGACCTAAGTTCAATTCTTCTTCACTTAACCAACGAGTGAACTCCCTCCCAGAATGACATCCAGGTTGGTCAAACACCGATAACATTGATGGAAGCCTTTCACTTTCAATCTTGACTTCATTTCTACTATTTTGTGGTTTTAACATAAAGTTGTTAAAATAGTGTGAAAAAAAATGAGTTGCCTCATGATGCAAATAAGATGTGTAAATAGATCCTTCTACCCTATCTTATTCTTCACTGATCGTTTAACATATCCTATGAATCTATAATCAAATAAATATTTTATGATTTATAATTATACTTCATGTTTTATAAAGACTAATACCTCTTATTATACCTTTCAAATGGGTACATCCACCTATAATGGAGAGGTCCACCAAGTCTCGCTTCATATGCTAGATGGACAGGGAGATGTTCCATAGAATCAAAAAAATGTCGGGGAAAATATTCTTTCCAACTTACAAAGAATTATTGGAATCTTTTGCTCCATCCTAGTAAGGTCATCCTCCTTTAGTGTCGTAGAATAGAAATCTTTGAAAAAATGACTTACCTTGATAATGTGATTTAGAACATGAATTGGTAACAAACTAAATGTTGTGGGAAGTAGGCATTCCATGAATACATGACAAGCATGGCTTTTCATCCCAAGCACCCTTCCTTTGTTAACATCAGCACATCTAAACAAGTCAGAAGAATGTTCGTTAGGCATCTTAAGATTCTTTTAGCCATTCGCACACATGTTTTATTTGCTCAGATACAAGTGTGTAATTTTCTTTTGGCTTGAACTTTTTCCATTAGGATGTGACATCAGTTCCAAGTCTTTTTGCCTAAAATACACACTTAAGTCCATTCGTGCTTTCTCATTGTCCTTTGTCTTCTGATGTGAGTTGATTTTATGATTTATCATTTTATGGTGGCACTTTAATTAGGATTGAGATTTTAGGATGATTAAGGTGAGAACCTAAGGAAAATCCCTACTGGACATTAACTTAACCAAGTGGTTAAGTAGATGTGAAGGTTCATTTCACAAAGGCAAAAGGAAAACACAATTATGGTGAAGATGATGACAAGTAAAGGTGCTGAAATTAAAGAGAGGAAACTAAACATAATGAAGGAAACCGAATAGGAAACAAAGCATTAAAACAAGAACAAGACATAGATTTCGGAATTGAAATTTGGAATGGAAAAAGATGAGTGAAAGGAAACTTAGGAGAATGATCTAGAGAAGTGATCACGCCACTTGGATGGTGGTTTGCTCCAAGATGAGTGAAGAATGCCGCCACTTGAGAGCTCTCTAAATCTCACAAGATAAGACAATGGTGTAAGGAGACAATGCTCACAAACTCTAACACAAATTGTGTATAGTAACTTTACTCTAATTTCAACATGAAAATACATGAGGTAGGCCTCCTTATTTATAGGTGAAGGAGCCTTGGAGAGCAAGCATAAGGGGTAGAATGGGAAGAGTGAAAAAATGGGCAGCCTTAGGGTTTGACTAAGTCAAACCCGCATCCTAGGCTTGTCCTTCTAGAAACTAGGTCACAAAGCCTTCCAAAAGGGCCAAGAACATCCTAAAATGCTAACTACACCCCTTATTATACTAAAGGCACCTTATTTTAGCCTATATTTGCTATTTGGACCCCCAAAGTGAGCCCAAATTATTTACAATATTTTCTAATCATTAAGAAGACCAGCAGGAAGAACTTTAGGTGCTCTGGTCTTCGTCCCATTCTCCATCTGGTGAGGTCTCTACTTTGAGGTGACTTTTCTTTATATTGTTTAGCATCCTTGATCATCACCTTGTGGGCTTGGTTTGCATCATGCCCCCCAGGTTGGAGAGAATTCAACCACAAATTCAGAACCCCTACATATAACATAGTTAGTGTGTTCACATAGAAAATAGGACAAGAAGGGAGATGTGAACTTGACTTATAGTCCTGAAGCTTGGGGAGTTCAAAAGAACAAGCTCTTCTGTCAAGCCATTGTGGAAAAGAATATTTGGGAATGAAAGAGTTTGGTGAGAAAGAGCCTCTCAAAAGGGAAGAACCCTTAGGAGGTGTTTTATGTTCATCCCAAAAGTTCTTTGCCTAAGATGTCAAGTAAGAAGAGTTATTGGGTAATGAAAAAGAGAAAGAAGGGGGACACCTTGGAGGTGGAGGTGATGGCACGAGTCAACATGATTGATTTAGTGGCGTAAGAAGATATGTGGTGACTCGGTTTATCTTTTCTTTCTTTTTCTTTTTCATTTTCTCTTTTATTTTTCATTTTGATTTGGTCTTCATGGACCGCTCTTGGAGAAAGAGATTTCAAGGTGATCTTATGCCCATGGAAGGTAAAAGAAATGTTGTTGGTAAGGCCATCATGTAAATTTTTTCTATCATATTGCCATGGCCTACCTAAAAGAACATGAGTAGCTTCCATAGGTACAACATCACACAAGATGATGTGAATTCAAGAACATAATATGAAAAGTTCTTGACATTCTTAGGAGACATCTTGAGTTGGTCATATGAGAGGCACTTTCTCTTAGAATTGGATCAATGTTCTAAGACAAGAACTCACCAAAACTAATGCCAAAACACAATCTCAATTAGACGTTCCATCTATTGTCAAATTGAACCGATTGAAATACAAGAAAAAGGAAAAGAAACAGAACATAGGTGCTGGAAAATGAAAAAATGCTGGACAGATTTGAAAATAGGAACAAAAAAACACCGAATAGAATTGCAAGATAAGAACAAAATAGGAAATGGAATGGAGAATGGATTAGAAGACTTATGAAGAGGAGACTTGGAGATGATCTCGCCACTTGAAGGTTGGATTGCTTCAAGATAAGAGTGTGATGCTGCCACTTGAGTTCCAAGAGCTCTCAAGATGAAGCAAGGAAGAAGAGACACACAAGTGCTCACAAATGCTCTCAAAAAATGAGTAGAGTTTTCTTACTAATAATTTCCAATCTGCATATACAAGGGGCAGCACCTCTATTTATAGTTTTTAGGTGCTGAAAAATAGGTGGAAAAATTCAAAAGAAACTCCTTTGAAATTCCCACCAAAACAAGTCACATGGGAGGTGTGACCTTTTTCTACTATGACACCTCCTAAAAACTACACTTACACTTACTCTCCTAAGTCACATGTACAATGTGACTTTATTTTACATATTCACACTACTATATTTAATATCCACACCTCCTACAACTTATACAAAAGAAATACAAATGATGCTCTTTTATTAATGCTTGGCCTTGCTTCTCATGGGTTGGACTTGGGCTTCTTGGGCTTGGGCTTTGGGCTTGGGCCTCCTCTTTTAAAAAGACTAATAAGAAAAACTTTAAATGTTTTGGTGGATGGCCTCTTCCTCCATTAGTGAAATCCTCTCTTCCTTGATATCCATCATACTCCCCGAGTTGGAGAGAATTCGCCCAAGAATACGGGATTGACTTAGTCAAACCCTATGGCTGCCCATTTTTTTCCCTTTTCCCATTCTACCCTTTAAGCTTGCTTTCAAAGGCTCCTAAATCTATAAATAGGGAGGCCTACCTCATGTATTCACAAGTTGAAAATTAGAGTAAAGAAACTATACACAATTTTTGTGTGATTTGTGAGTGAGTGAAATTCCTCCTCTCTTGGTCTTATCTTGTGAGTTTTGAGAGCTCTCAAGTGGCAGTATCCTTCACTTATCTTGGAGTCATTTCACCATCCAAGTGACGTGCAACCATTCTCAATTCCATTTCTCATAAGCTTCCTTTTCCTTCATCTTTTCCTACCATTCATAAACATGTTCTTATTTTGCTTCATTATGTCTATTCTGTTTTTATATGTTGCTCTTGTTTTCCTTATGTAATTCCACACCATAACTTGTCATCATCATCACCTTATAATTGTGTTTTCCTTTTGCCTTTGTGAAATGAACCTTCACATCTACTTAACCACTTGGTTAAGTTAATGTCCAGTGGGGATTTTCCTTAGGTTCTCACCATACTTGTCTCATAAAATCCAATCCTAAGTAAAGTGTCACCATAAAAATGAACAATCATAAAATCAACTCACATCACTAAACACTCCTACAGAGTTTCTTTTCTATTCAATATTCAATGTGTAAATACATGAGGCAAGGCTCCCTTTATATAGGGGAGAGTGACTTAGAGAGCAAGATAGAGGAGTAGGGGTGTCATTTGTGAGAAACCTTCTAGAAGGTAGGTCAAAGAAACCCTAAACCTAGGTGCACATGTCATGAAAGGTGGGCTTGGCACAAGCCCAAATTACTAAGCACACCCTAATCAAATTACTAAGCACACCCTACTCTAGCTCATTCTTCTATTTGGACCCCCAAACTGAGCCCAATTTATTTATAAACATTTGTCTTGTAAGAAGACTAGAAGAAAGAACATTTGATGCTCTGGTCTATGCCCAGTTCTTCTTTTGCTGAGGTCCTTCCGATATTTGGTGGGGCCTTGTCTTGTATGCTGAGATGACTTATCAAAGTGTGAAGTGTCTCTTCTATCCTTGGTCACCTTCTTGGCTAATTGGGTTGTATCAAACCCTTATCTTCTAGAAACGTGTGTGAGGATCAAATGAAATTGAGAGAAAAGAAAGTCCAAGAGAAAAGAGAGATGAGTGAAACACCTAAACAAAGTAAGAGTTAAACACCTAAAAAAAGACAAACACATAAGAGAAAAATGAGTGGATTACTAAAAGTGAATGAAGTGAAGAAATTTCTACTTTCTAGCAAACCTGTTTATTTACTTTATTGCTAAAACAACACTTTGGTTGCTGACCATTCTAACCAAATTAATTTTCTTTCTAGTGTTGATTCTCTTTTGCAGGAGTTCAAGGATGTGTTTCCAAATGAAATTCCTAGAGGACTCCCACCTCTAAGGGGAATTGAACACCACATTGACCTTCTTCCAGGAGCATCTTTTCCTAATAGGCCAACTTATAGAAGCAACCCTCAAGAGACAAAGGAGATCCAAACTCAAGTTGAATAATTGATTAACAAGGGATGGGTACAAGAGAGCATGAGCCCATGTGTTGTTCCGAGTCATTTTGGTGCCTAAAAAGGATGGTCTTGACGGATGAGCATAGATTGTAGAGCACTAAATAACATTATCATCAAGTGTAGACACCTTATTCCCAGATTAGATGATTTATTGGGTGAATTGTATGGTGTTTGTATATTTTCAAAAATTGACTTAAGAAGTGGTTACCATCAAATTAGGATTAGGGAGGGGGATGAATGGAAAACTGCCTTTTAAAAAAAAAAAATTGATTCTATGAGTGGCTTGTGATGTCATTTAGGCTAACAAATGCCCCAAGAACTTTAATGAGATTAATGACCATGTTTTGAGAGAATTTTTGGACAAATTTGTTGTGGTGTATTTTAATGACATCTTGATCTATAGCACTAGTCTGGAATTACATGTAGAACATTTGTCTGTTGTTTTGAATGTTCTTAGAAAAGAAAAGTTGTATGATAATCTTGGGAAATGCACATTTTGTACTGAACTAATTGCATTCTTGGGTTCTACGGTATGTTGTATGCTGAGGTCGTTCTGATATTTGGTGGGGCCTTGTCTTGAATACTGAGATGACTGATCACAATGTGAATTGTCTCTTGAGTCCTTAGTCATCTGCTTGGCTAATTGGATTGTATCATGCCCCTCAAGTTGGAAAGAATTCGACCTCGAATTTAGAACTCCTGCAAATGACATAGTTAGTTTGTTCACATATAAGATATTGCAAGTGTTGAACAAGGTGCTTTGATGTCTCCAAGTCCAAGAGGAATGCTTGAAGACCTTGCTGGTGGTTGTGTGTGTATGTCTAGAAGTATTTGAATTTGTTAATCCACTCTTTATGATGATCCAAGGTTAATTGAATCTTAATCCTTTTGAAAAAGATGTATTTTCTAAAGGGTGTGAAAATTCAGCCTGTTGAAATATTGATTCAATCGGTTGTTTTACACTTGGTGGATTTTGAAAAGCTTGACTTTGTTTGACTTTGCTGTCAAACCAATTCAACTAGTTGGTTCATGATTTCAATCGATTGATTTCTTGAAAACCTTAACAGAATTTGGTTAAATTATTTTTTAATGATCTTAACTGCTTTTGGTTCTTGAATTAAATGCTTTGACCATCTGATTGGGTACAAAAAGGTTGTTTTACACTCCTGGTCATTAACTAAGAAAGAGAGATCAATTGAATTCAATTTTCAAGATTGCAAAGAGCTTTTGGATCATCTCAAAGTGTGGAGTACGATTGTCTTGTATTTTCTGGATTGTAATCTTTGATTTAACCTAGGTGTATTTTGTTCCCTTCTTACTTTGATATTATATTTCTATGTGATTTGGTGTTGTACAGTTTCAGATGGTTGTTTTGAAAACTGTGTGTTCTTAAAGGGTTCAAGATCATCACTTTGGTGTATATTATGTAATATAGGTTTGATTGCATAGTAAATTCTCAGTGGTTAGCTGAGGATTGGATGTAGCTCTTGGTTAAGAGTGAACCAGTATAAACATCTTGTGTGAATGTCTCTATCCTTACACTCTTTAAACTACTTTGGCTTTGATTTTCAACATTGCTGGTATAAATAACTAATTGTTTCACAAAAACAACCGGTTGATTTTCTAGAATCAAATTAAAAATAGTTTTCTTTTTGGCTGAACAGTTTTCTAATTGATTGATTCTTCATAGTCTTTCACTCTACCTTCAATACTTGCGAAAATCTTTCAAAAGCAATTGACCCCCTCCCCCCCCCCCTTTGTTTAGGCCTCTAATTCTAACAATTTGCATCAGGAGCGGATTTCTTAAAAGTTACTTAAATTTTGATCCTAAAACCTTTTAAAATGGCTGAAAAACTACCCTTTGCGGGGGGGGGGGGGGGGAGAGCTTGAATAAACAGGCCACCTCTGTTTTGTGGACTAAATTATCAGTTATGGAAGGTTAGAATGAAAATCTTTGTGGAATCAATTGGAATCTGGGATGCTATTGTAAATGGCCTTTTTGTTCCTAAGGTTGAAAAATATAATGCTTTCATTGAGAAACCTTGGCCCCAATGGACTGAGAATGAAAGTAAAAGAGCCTAACATGATTGTACTGCTAAGAACATCATAACTTCTGCTCTAAATTCTGATGAGTTTTCCAGGGTCTCACAATGTGCTTCAGCAAAGGAGATGTGGGACATCCTTGAGGTTAACCATGAAGGCACTACTGATGTAAAGAGAGCAAGGAAGGATGCTCTAATTCAAGAATATGAAATGTTCAAAATCCTTGAAGGGGAAACCATCTCGGATGTGCAAAAGAGATTCACCCACATTGTGAAGCATCTCATCAGCCTTGGTAAGATCTTTGAAAGGGAGGAGCTTAACATCAAGATTCTCAAATGCTTGGGTAGATCTTGCCAACCAAAGGTCACTGCAATCTCTGAATCCAAGGATTTGACAACCTTAACCACAGCCTCCTTGTTTGGTAAGCTAAGGGAACATGAACTTGAGATGAACCGGCTAAATGACCAAGAACATGAAAAGAAGCAAGTGAGGAGCATTTTCTTTGAGAGCATTCGGTCATAAAGATGATCAAGAATCAGGTGAAAAAGTGATGGTGAAACTCTCAACGTGCTCACAAAAAAGTTTAACAAGTTCTTGAAAAAGAACAATCGAGACAAGAACCAATCTTCAAACATGTATAATAGTAAGAAGGTAAATTAATTTAATTCTACAAATTATACTTGTTTTGGATGTGGTAAACAGGGTCATATCAAGGCTTATTGTCCAAATAATGAGAGCAAGGAGACAGGGGCAAGCAAGAAGATTGAAAGAAAGGGCAAATCAAGAATAGCCTACATTGCTTGACAAGAGAATGATGATTCTTCCTCTAGCTCATCATCAAATGGAGATGAAAAGGAAAATTTGTGCTTGATGGCGAAAGGAGAATAAAAAACAAGTAGTGTAAGTTCCAACACTTAAATAAACTTTGAAAATTATAGCCAACTTCTTTATGCTTTTAAAGAAACTCATGAAGAAGCTAATAGGTTGGCCCTTTTGAACAACTACTTGAAAGGCTTAAATAATTGGTGGGAAGACAGAGTCAGGACTTTGGAAGAAGAGTTGAACAATTCAAAAACTGATTTTGAAAATTTGGAAATGATTTACAAGAACTCTTCTTACAAGTGTGATTCTAGTTCTTGTGAAAATTGTGAATCTCTTCAAAAGAAAGTCCACTATCTTTTAAAAACTGTGGACAAGTTTTCCAAAGGCCAATCAAAATTTAAATCTGTTCTTGCATCTCAAAAATGTGTTTTTTGCAAAGCTGGACTAGGTTTTAATCCAAACAGCAAGAAAAGATCAGTTTCATAACCTTTCTCAAGTTTTTTTGAAAAATAACCGATTGATTTGTCGAAACAACCGGTTGTTTCGTGCTTTTACTGCATGAAAATGGGCCACTCTATTAGATTCTGCAAGGTAAGAAAATTTTCTATTCCTAATGGTGTTTTGAAGTGAGTTCCTAAGAATTCTAAGATTCCTAATGCTCCAGTTAATACCCATGGACCCAAATTTGTAAGGGGACCAAACTTTGTTGCTTGATCTTAATTCTTGCAGGGTTCTTTGATGACAAATCAACATATGTGGTACCTGGATAGTGGTTGTTCTAAGGACATGACAGGGGATAAATCCAAGTTTTTCAACCTTCTCCTCAAGCAAGAAGGCATGTGACATATGGAGACAATAACAAAGGAAGAATTCTTGGAAGAGGAACCATTAGAGACAAGGATACCTTCTTGATCCATGATGTGATATTTGTGGAAGGACTTAAGCATAGCCTCCTAAGCATAAGCCAGCTATGTGACAAAATTTATCAAATAACCTTCAAGCCCAACACATGTGAGATATGGCTACCTAAATCATAGGAAGTTTTTTTGATTGGTAAAAGGATCAACAATGCTTATCTACTTGATATCTCATATTCTGCATCTATTGGTTGGCTTTTAACCAAACATGAGGAATCATGGTTATGGCAAAGGAGCATAGTACATATCCACATGCATCATCTAGATAAGTTGATCTCAAAAGATCTTGTGGTAGGTTTACCCAAACACAAGTTTGAGAAATACCACATATGTGAAGCATGTCAAAAGGGGAAGCAAATCAAACATTCTTTCAAACTGAAAAATTGAACTGCTGCACATGGATTTGTTTGGTCCTTCAAAAACCATGAATCTTGGTGGAAACTACTATGCACTTGTCATTGTTGATGATTTCTCTAGGTTCACATGGACACTATTTTTGGAATCCAAGAGTGATGCATTTTCTGCATTCAGAAAGCTTTCCAAGATATTACAAAACTTGTGTTATAGTAACATTTGTGTCATTCGTAGTGATCATGGGGGGGGGGAATTTCAATATGAAAAATTTAGTGTTTTTAGTGAAAAATTTGGGATTTTCCATAACTTTTCTGCGCCTAGAACTCCCCAAAAAAATGGGGTTGTGGGAAGGAAGAACAAGTCCCTTGAGGAACTTCCTATAACCATTTTGAGTGAGTCTTCTTTGCCAAAATATTTTTGGGCTGATATTGTTAGCACAACTTGCTATGTGATGAACAGGGTCCTCATTAGACCAATCTTGAAGAAAACCCCTTATGAACTGTTTAATGGAAGAAAACTCAATATTGGTCATCTAAAAGTGTTTGGTTGCAGGTGTTACATTTTAAATAATGGAAAGGAAAACCTTGGCAAGTTTGATGAAAAAGCAGATAGTGGTATCTTTCTTGGTTATTCCTTAACTAGACATGCTTATAGAGTGTATAATAAAAGGCTTATGACTGTGGAAGAGTTTATTCATGTTGTCTTTGATGAGACTAACCATGCAGAACAGGAATCTATGAAGAATTATGCAGAAGAAGATAAGCAAAACACCATTCTGCAGAAGTTGGAATCCTGTCTAGAAAAACAACTCGATTGATTCTACGAAACAACTGGTTGAAATTCTGCAACAGGATGAACTTCCCAAAGAATGAAGGATTCCTAGAGACCTTTCTGTGGACAATACCATTGGACAAATTGATACGAGTGTCTACTCGAAACTCTATCTCAAATTACTACAAACACATGGCTTTTGAATCTCAAATTGAACCTAAATCTGTTAGTGATGCACTTAAAGATGAAAATTGGGTTGCTGCCTTGCATGATGGCTAAATAAATTCACCATAAATAATGTGTGGTCTCTTGTTCCTAAAACTAATCACATGAATATCATTGGAACCAAGTGGGTGTTCAGAAATAAGTTGGATGAATCAGGTGTGATAACAAGGAACAAGGCTAGGCTAGTTGCTAAAGGATACAATCAAGAGGAAGGCATTGACTATGATGAAACCTTTGCACTTGTGGCCAGATTGGAAGCTGTGAGATTATTACTTGCATTTGCTTGTATGAGTGGTTTCAAACTATTTCAGATGGATGTGAAGAGTGCATTTCTCAATGGATTCATCCATGAAGAGGTGTATGTCTCACAACTTCCTGGCTTTGAAGATCACCAACATCTTAATCATGTGTACAAGCTGAAAAAGGCCTTGTATGGACTCAAGCAAGCCCCAAGGCAGTGGTATGAGAGGCTTACCAATTTCCTCTTGACTCATGGCTATGAGAGAGGCAAAATTGATAAGACTCTTTTTAAAAAGTTAAAATCTGCCATCATTTTGGTTCAAATTTATGTTGATGATATCATATTTGGTGCTACTAATGATTGCCTATGTGAGGGGGAGTTTGAGATGTCTATGATGGGAGATTTATCCTTCTTCTTAGGGCTGCAAGTCAAGCAATCAAAGGATGACATCTTCCAAAGCCAAACCAACTACTGCAAAGAGATTCTCAAGAAGTTTGAAATGGAAAACTGCAAAGAGGCATCCACACCAATGCCCACAAGCTGCTATATGGATGCTGACTTGGCTGGAACAGTAGTAGATCAAGACAAACAAGAAAAACACTTATGAATACACAAAGAACCTTACTTAACTTTTAACTATGAAGTTTTTGGTTTTCTTAGAAAGTGTAAAAGTAAGAAGGATAAAGTTCCACAAATGTGAAAACAATTTGCCACATAAAAAGAATCCTCTTAGCACTTTAAACTTGAAAAGTGAATTGCATTCAAATTATTTTTGTATTTTTTTTTCAGGGATTTAAAATGTCCAAAATCTTGGCATGCATATTTTTCACTTCACTTTCAAATTTTTACAAATAGAATGGGATTCAATTCATATGATCACTTGAATTCTTTCTTTGGAACTAAATCAACTACCACTTAAACAATTTCTAGATGTTTTTAGTTTTTCACAATTAAAAGCAAAATAAGTAGAATGGATTTAAGACTCCTAGAACACTAAGAACATAAGACTCAAGCAAATGAGATAAGGAAAAAAAATTGACACAAAAAAAATTCAAAAGTAGAATTTAAAGTCTTTAATGAATAAAAAGGAGGAATTGTAAATGACAATAATTTTAAGGCTAAATTGAAAGGTGTTGAATCTAAAGTGGAATTTAAATTGTTGGAAGATATAAAAAAATTAAAATATGCTGAAATTTAAAGGCATAAATCAACTCAAAAGCAATTAAGCACAAGATAACCATGATCTGAATACCACATGATGTGAGTTGATTTTAGATTGGCACATTTTAAGATTGCACTTTGTTTATGATTTTTTATTTTTTAGCAATATAAGGTGAGAACCCAAAGAAGATCCCCACTGGACATGAACTTAACCAAGTGGTTAAGTAAGTGTGAAGGTTCACTTCTACAGAGTAAAAGGAAAACACAAGTATATGGTGATTATGATGAATGAGGTAGAAATTAAATAACAAATGAAGCTAAGAATGAATGAAGATGACCAAATGGTAAAGACATAAACAATAACGTAAAAAAGGAATGTAAATGGTGTAAATGAAAGGAAGGAAAGGAGAAAAGGTGAAGGAAGCTTATGGAAAATGGAGAGAATGGTCACATCACTTGGAGGGTGGGAAACCCCAAGATAAGTGAGGAAAGAGCCACCACTTGAAGTGCTCACACACTCAAGATAAGACCCAAATAAAGGAGTACTCAGACTCATAAAATCACTCTAACAGAGTTTCTTTACTTCATTCAATTTCAATCTCTCCATACATGGAGGAATGCACCCTTTATATAGGGATAGGTGACTTGGAGAGCAAGATCGGGGGAGGGTAGAAATGGAATGGGAGAGGGGCGGCCTAGGGTGTTAACTAGGGTCAAAGTCGCCCCTTAGGCACAACTTCTAGAAGGTAGGTTAACCATCCTAAACCTAGGTGTCTTGTCTTGAAAAAGTGGGCTTGGCACAAGCCCATTTCACTAAGTACACTCCCCTTTATGCTATGTGAACCTACTCTAGCCTATTCTTCTATTTGGAACCCCCAAGTGAGCCCAATTTAATTACAAACATTTTTTGTCTTTTAAGAAGACCAAAAGAAAGAACATTTGATGTGTTAGAATATATGGCCTTTAAACAAGAGGGGGGTGAATTGTTTATGAAAGATTTTTCCAAAATTTAAAGGTTTAATGAAACTCAATGCAGAATTACAGACAAAAGAATCAAGTTAACCAAGAATACAAACTGTTTTAAGATGAAACACAGAAAAACAACCGGTTGTTTCTTCGATTCAATTGGTTGTTTATACCAGCAGTATTTAAAACAACTTAAAAACATAATTTAAAAGAGTTCAGAGCAAGAGAAAAGCACACAAGCAATTTATACTGGTTCACTCTTACATCAAGAGCTACATCCAGTCCCCAGAAACCACTGGGTATCTACTATGCAATCAAAACCAGATTACAACACAAACCACCAATAGAGTGACCTTGAACCCTTCAAGAAACACACTCCTTTTGGCAAACCAATCCACAGAAATCAGAACATCCTTTGATTCTGGCACTTACACCCAATTACAGAAATACAGTAATCAAGAACGAAGAAAATAGAATACACCTAGCAATTACAAAGCTTAAAGATCAGAATTACACCCCAGTCTTATTCCACACACACTTGAAAATCCAAAGCTTGAGTGAATCTTGAAAACTTTGTATCAAATTTGCACTTTGTTTTATCAAAACTGTTTCTTACTTTCCAGGAGCGTATAACAACCTTTTTATACTCCAAGGAATGATTAAAAGCATTTAAAACAGGAGCACATTCAGTTAGAAACCATTTAAGAAAGATTCACAATTCAAAAACTGAATTTTGTTAGGATTTTCAAAGAAACAATCGGTTGAAAACACGAAACAAAAGATTGATTTGGCTTGACAGCTAAGTCAACCAAGTAAAACAGATGTCAACTTTTTCAAAACCTTCTAAGAACAAAACAACCGGTTGATTCGATAAAACAAGTTGTTTTTCACTTAGTTGAAAAACATTTCATTTAAAAAAGGTTTTCAAATCCAATCAAATTTGGATTCAAACAAGGAGTGAATTGCATAAAAAATCTACCCCAGACCCCACCCAAACACAGTAGCAACACAGCCTTCCATCAAACACCTTGGATTTGGATTCTTCAAAGCTTTGATCACTCTTAATCAACATGATGTTCTGGTCTATGCCCAGTTCTTCTTCTGTTGAGGTCTTTCTGATATTTGGTAGAACCTTTTCTTGAATGTTGAGATGACTGATCACAGTGTGAATAATCTCTTGAGTCCTTGGTCATCTGCTTGGCTAATTGGGTTATATCAAAAATAAAGATGCACACATCAATAATATGATGAAAAAAATAAAAGCCTCAAAATACAATAATTTAGATTTGTAAATTTTTTAAAATATGTTCATATAAAACACTAAGTACAGTGATTTTAGCTTTAAAATATGCAAATTTAGATTTTTATACCAACAAATTGTGAAACAACTAACTATTACAACTTCATATTAAAAATCATTACCAAAATAAGGTTTTACTTTATCTTTTTCTTTTCTAAAGTTTGTTTTCAACTATTATTACAATAATTGCATTTCTAATACATCCATTAAATTTTACATGAAATTTAGTTCACGTCAAATTTACATATCTAAAATGTGTATAATATTTTATATTTTATATAACATATACAAAGTTATAACTTTTTCCTTTAATTGTATACTTACCAAAAAAAAAATTGTATTTCATTTTAATTTAATGCTATTACAAATTTTGTCAAATTTTCTTTCCTCACTCATTTATGATTACCTTTACTTATTTTTAAATGCATATTATTTTCTTTCTCAACCTTTTCAAATATTTCCTTTAAATAATTTTAATATTAAAACTTCTTATTTAATTATATTATAAATTAATCCTATATCAATTCACTTTTAACACTTTACCCAACTAAATAATTAAATTATTTTAATTATATTTAATTAACTTAACTTAACGACAATAAAAATTTAAATTTCATCTCCAAAACAAATTATTCAAAAATAAATTTAATATTTATTAAAATATAATAAATTCAAAAAATTTAAAAATATAAAACTAAAAATATATATGACAAAAAAAAATAAACATTTAAAAATTAAACATTTTAAAAATAATATTATTTTTTGATCTTAAAAAATCGTCAATCAAGCCGATTGCAATGTTAAAAAAAATCTCTATTAATTCATTAGTCAAACTCCCAATCCACGATCTAGAATTATTATTAAAAAAAAAAAAATCTCTTCTACTCATGTAAGGACCTATAAATTTATTTGGAATAAAAGTGATATATTTTAAATGATTTCTGAGTATGTTATTATTTAAAATAAAAAGGGCATAAAAATAGAAAATCTCATAGTGGTCAGACCTCGGACGTCGCCCAAGGTCTGGGATCAGCTGGTAGAGGGCGATCGGTTGACCATTTTGCTAACCAAGTAGTCAGGTGCGATGACTTTATCGTGAGGTAATCACGTGGGCGTGCTTGAGGTGGGGAGACACGTGAATCAAGAAGGGTAAGAGAAAGGAAGGTGTAGCTTAGAAGTCGATGAGATCGCCGTTTGTTGAAGAAGGCGGCGGCCTCCGACTTCCCCCGTATGAAATCAGCAATCGCCTATGGTGTACATGATCGCCGAAAAGAGCACGTCGCCGAGTATTCGAGAAGACTTGGTAAGCACTTAGTATGTGGTCTAAATACAGAAGATGAGTGAATTAGAAGATAGGTGGCATATCTGCCACCATGAGTAGTGTGAGCCGTGATACCCCAGACTTAGAGGAATGGGAGGATGAACCTTCAGCAAGGTGTGACGATGCGACATCGGTGACCAGAGTGAGGCGATGTGTCCTCGTCACACACTAGGGCGATAAGAGATCGCCAACAGGATGAGAGGAACATCGGTCATCAACCAGGATGGGAGACACATCGGTTGTCTGCCAGGGTGAGGAATCAGTCATCGCCGGGATGAGAGGCACATCAGTCATCGCCGGGATGAGAGGCACATAGTCATCGCCGGGATGAGAGGCACATCAGTCATCGCCGGGATGAGAGGCACATAGTCATCGCCGGGATGAGAGGCACATCAGTCATCGCCGGGATGTGGGGCACATAGTCATCACCGGGATGAGAGGCACATCAGTCATCGCCGGAATGAGAGACACATCGTTCATCGGCGGATAATCATCGCGCGGTTAGTCATCGGTGGATGGTCATCGCGCGAGGTAGTGTTTCACACAGATAAGGTGGGACCCAGGCTCCCAGCATGAACGTTCTGCATGCGCGACACGTAGACATTAGGAGTGCTTCAGAACAGTTGACGCCAGAGAGTTGGTAAGGCAGGTAACCCAAAGTTGGTACGCGCAGAGACATCACGTGACAGTCCTGTCAGAGGAAACGTGCACGCAAGCTTCCCACAGAGTGGGTAACGGCAGCTGCATGGCGGGTCTACGTTTCTTAGTCTCAGAACACACCTCCTCTTAGGTGGAGTTCGAACGCTGTTGGAGTAGCGAGAGATAGAGTGAGTTTAGTCTTCATCCTTTCTCCTTCCTCTCCTTCACTCTGCGATTCAGGCCTTCTCACGTCCCAGCTTGGCTACCGGTGACTGCCATAGAGCACCTGGGAAGGTTTTCTGCAAGTTTCCAATCAAGCCTTAAAACAGAGTTCGGGTATCCTTAAGTTCGGTAGGTTAGAGCTCATAGTGAGATTTTACGCAAGACCAGGTAAGGGAAGCTAGCTTTATTTTCAATAACAACCGTAGGCTAGAAGATTCTGAAGTTGAGGCGACGTGGTCACCGATTTTCAAACTTTCTTGCACGATGCTCTGTCTTTATGTGTGGGGCGACGTGATCGCCGGTTTTAATGCAAATTTCGAAATCCCCTGTTTTATTGTCGTTTTGAAATTGTTTGAGATTGAAAGGTGAAATGCATATGATATTCGAAAATCTGAACTTTGGTATGATTGTTTCTGTGATTGGGATTGTTTAAGAAAAGATTCAAAATATTATATGTTGGAATTGTGCTTTTACGTGTGGTATGATGTACTGGATGAATGTGAAATTGTGATCAAGACATAGTATTTTCAGGAAAGGAAATACCGTGTTGAGATTGGTATTAGAGTGTATTGATCAGTGAGTATCCTGTGAATGAGACGATCCTGACTCTGTTGATATAATGGAATCACATAGATGAAGTTATTCAGTTGTTGAGAGTCGAAGGAGGTTCATATGTATGGGTAAGTTGTTTGAAAGATAACTAACTTGACCTGTTATATGAATTAACCCTGTCATACCGGGAGAGTGATGATATTGAGATTATGTATGCGCATGGCTGTGTGGATTTCACAGCGGCCCTGTGTGGATTTCACAGTGGTGTGGTATGACAGGTGTAGGTCTCTGGATGCTAAGTTCAACGCACGAGTCTTCCGGAAGTAGTGTCAAGTGTCTATGTGTGATGAGTCAGTGGAAGTATGACGTGAGAAAGAGAAATATTGAAATTTGATAGACACTTGATGGATTATGTGAAATGAATGACACTTGAGGGAATTGTGAAATGTGTGAATATTGGATGGTTTACGTTAATATCAAGTTTCATGTTTTAAAGTTTTAAAAAATATCTAGCTTACCCCTGTGTTTTGTTTTCTTAAAACTGTGATGATCGTGTAATTACACGGGAGCAGATGATGTTGCAGGCAGTAGAGCTCCTCAGTGAGCAGATGGAGAAAAAGAATAGTTTTAATTTGACTCAAATGTTATATTTCCGTTTTGAAAGCTTTTGATGTATAAATTAAACTCCCTGCGAGGAGAGATGTTTCTTTTGAGATACAATGTATGGAATGGATGAATTATATATATACCTATGTTAATTTTGATATTATTGTTTTATCTTTATTTTATTATATAAAAATGAATAAGATATTTTAGGGGCATTACATTAATGGTATTAGAGCAGTTCGTCCTTAGGATGACCTGAGGGTAGTGGGTTCATTGTGTTTCTTCTGCTTACAAAAAATTATTGGAGTTTTTGAATTAAAGCTATAGTCAAATGTTTTTAAATGTTTTTCTTATTGAAATTTTGTGTGTGCTTTAGTAAATATATGCTCTAACTGAAAATTTTAGTATTAAGAATGAAAGGATCTTGATAAAGTAGTGAGGGTGCACACTCATAACTGGATCGAGATGATTCTCAATCTTAATTCTAAAGGTTTGATGTTTAGCATACATTGAATTCTGGTGTGATTTATTTCATTTTATTGAGTGTTTTTGTAATTGATTGAAAGTGGTTGTTTGGATTGATGGTTTTATACCAGTAGCTGTTCTGGTGTTATGCTTGATGTTATAAGTATCATGATCTTGCTGATAAACTCAAAATTCTAAATGATTTTGAGATGCTGACCTTTGTAAGACCTAGATGTGGTCTTCTAAATGAATTGATTCTTTATCAAGTTCATTTTATAGGAATATGGTTAGAGAATAATAGTTTCCTAATCTTACACAGAAAATGGCTCCTAGACCGCCTACCCCTCCCCAACCTTCTGCAGAAATGAGCCAGATCGCCGGGGCCATTGAGATGATGGCAAGTGCTATCCAGCAGCAGAATGCGGCGATGGCTCAGAATCATCAAGCTGCAATGCAGCATTGGGAGACTGCTAGATCGGCTGCAACAACTCCCCACGTCGGTCAGCCTCAGGAGCAGATGGGACTGACCGAGTTCCTCAGGCACAACCCACCTAAGTTCAGTGGGAATGCTACTCCTGACCAAGCAGATCAATGGGTCAGGGGGTTAGAGAAAATCTTCAGGGCGACCTCCTGCCCTGAAGATAAGAAGTTGGTGTTTGCCACGTACCTGCTATCTGGAGAAGTCGAGTTCTGGTGGATGGGAACTCAACAAATGATGGAAGCCCGAGAGGAAGTATCAGATTGGGAGAGCTTCAGGGTGAAGTTTCTGGAAAAATACTTCCCAGATAGTGCAAGGTTTGCGAAGGAAGCAGAATTTCTAAGGTTGGAACAGGGAGAGATGTCCGTGATCGCTTATGCTGCTCGGTTTGAATACCTCGCCCGATTCTATACCCAAGCTACCTCTGAGGCTTGGAGGTGTAGGAAGTTTGAAGAAGGACTGAAGCATGGGTTGAAGAGGACCATAGCCCCTATGTGCATCAGGGAATTTCACGCCTTAGTGGAGAAGGCGAAGATGGTGGAGACTCTGGAAAAGGGTGATTCTCGGGTGATCAGGTAACACCCAGGGGGTTCTTCCAGTGGGAAGGCCAAGGTGCAGCAGCAGCAGAATAAGCCTTATGCGAGACCTCCACAGCATAGGGCAGGAGCAGCACCGCCCCAGTTTCAGCAGCAACAACCATGGAAGCCTAAATGTTTCCATTGTGGTGGACCACACACGTCCAATGTATGCCCCAAGGGGAACTCAGAGCAAAGATGCTACACTTGCCAAAAGACAGGGCATGTTTCTAGAGATTGTCCTAACAGGAATAGGATGACTCAATCCAGCGGTCCTCAGCAGTTGAGGAATGAAGGCAGCAGACCTCAGGCAGCAGGGAGAGTGTTTGCCATGTCAGGAGCTGAGGCGTCTCAGTCAGGTAACTTGGTGCAAGGTGTTTGTTTTATAGCTGGTAGAAGTGTAAAAGCCTTGTTTGATTCTGGAGCGACACACTCTTTTGTGTCAAGTCTGTGCGTAGACGAGTTGGGCCTTCTAGTGAAGGAGCTGCCGTTTGAACTGTTGGTCTCTACACCTGCATCAGGACAGGTTATGACCTCCACAGTTTGCTCTGAATGTCCAGTGATAGTGGAGGGACGCATGTTCAAAGTAAATTTGATTTGTCTACCTCTTCAGGATCTGGATGTTATCCTAGGAATGGATTGGCTATCTGCCAATCACATTCTCATAGATTGCGGTAGGCAGAAAGTGGTGTTTCCAGATCTCCAAGAGTCAGATGTGATATCTGCTTAGCATGTGTGGTCGGAGTTGAAAGAAGGGGCGAGGTGCTTTGTAATCCTAGCTCAAGGGGGAGTGAAGAATGAAGAAGATATGGGCAGTATACATGTGGTGAAGGATTTCATGGATGTATTTCCAGAAGAAATACCTGGACTACCTCCTAAGAGAGAAGTGGAATTCTCTATTGATTTGGTACCTGGAGCTGGACCAGTGTCAATGGCACCCTACAGAATGGCTCCAGCTGAGTTGATGGAATTAAAGAAGCAAGTGGAAGAGTTGTTGGAGAAACAGTTCATCAGGCCTAGTGTATCTCCATGGGGGGCTCCAGTGCTTCTAGTTAAGAAAAAGGATGGGGGGTCTCGGTTGTGTGTAGATTACCGCCAGTTGAACAAGTTGACCATCAAGAACAAGTATCCTCTGCCTAGAATTGATGATTTTATGGATCAATTGCATGGAGCCTCGGTGTTTACAAAGATTGATCTGAGAATGGGATACCACCAAATTTTGGTAAAAGCTGAAGATGTTCAGAAGACGGCGTTTAGGTCTCGTTATGGACACTATGAGTATGTGGTAATGCCGTTTGGAGTGACAAATGCTCCAGCTCTGTTCATGGACTACATGAATAGAATTTTTCGTCCTTTCTTGGATAAGTTCGTTGTAGTCTTTATAGACGACATACTCATTTATTCAAGGACCGAGGAAGAACATGAGGAACATCTGAAGACGGTGTTGGAGATCCTGAGGGAGAAGCAATTATATGCTAAGTTCTCCAAGTGTGAGTTCTGGCTGAAGGAAGTTAACTTCTTAGGACATGTGATATCTGCTCGGGGGATCTCAGTGGATCCAGCCAAGGTAGAGGCAGTGCTTCAGTGGGAACATCCTAAGACAGTCACAGAGATAAGGAGTTTTGTGGGTCTAGCTGGCTACTATCGGCGGTTCATTGAGGATTTTTCCAAGGTAGTGGCTCCTTTGACTCAGTTGACTCGCAAAGATCAACCTTTTGCTTGGACCGACCGATGTGAGCAGAGTTTCATGGAATTAAAGGAAAGATTGACTAGTGCTCCGGTGCTGGTGATCCCGGATGTAGGAAGACCCTTGGACGTCTACTGTGATGCTTCACATCAGGGCTTGGGATGTGTTTTGATGCAAGAGAAAAAAGTAGTTGCATATGCTTCAAGGCAACTCAAAATTCATGAGAGAAACTATCCTACTCATGACTTGGAGTTAGCAGCTGTGGTGTTTGCCTTGAAAATTTGGAGGCATTATTTGTATGGAGCTCGGTTTCAGGTGTTTAGTGATCATAAAAGCCTGAAATATAGGTTTGATCAGAAGGAATTAAATATGAGACAAAGAAGATGGATGGAGTTTCTAAAGGACTATGATTTCCAACTCATGTATCATCCAGGGAAGGCCAATGTAGTGGCAGATGCTTTGAGTAGAAAATCAATGCAAGTATCAATCATGATGATTGAAGAGCAGAAGCTGATCGAGCAGTTCAGAGATTTAAACTTGGGAGTGGAATTTCATGTTAACCACATTAGTTGTAGTAAGTTAACTATAACTAATAATTTCATTGGAATGATAAAGGATAAACAATTAGAGGACCCTAGTCTGAAGCGTATTGTGGAATTACTAGGCACCGATCAGGCTAAAGACTTTGTAATGGGAGATGATGGGATCTTGAGATTGAATGGCAGAATTTGCATACCTGCAAATGAAGAGCTGAAGAATATGATCCTAGAAGAAGGTCATAAGAGTTGTCTTAGCCTACATCCAGGAATGAATAAGATGTACCATGACTTGAAGGAGTCATTTTGGTGGTCGGGCATGAAGAAAGACATCGCCCAGTATGTTACTACCTGCTTGACATGTCAGAAGGCGAAGGTAGAACACCAAAGACCTGGCGGTTTGTTACAGCAATTGGATATTCCTGAGTGGAAATGGGACAGCATTGCAATGGATTTCGTTACCCACTTACCTAGATCGGTAAGGGGTCATGATGCAATCTGGGTCATAGTTGATCGGCTGACGAAGAGTGCTCACTTTCTTCCAGTTAATTTGAGGATATCCATGGCCAAGTTGGCTCAGTTGTACATCAAGGAAATTGTGAGGTTGCATGGAGTGCCTTCTAGCATTGTTTCGGATAGAGATCCCAGGTTCACTTCTCGGTTTTGGCAGACTCTGCAAGATTCTTTGGGAACTAAGTTGAGGATGAGCTCTGCATATCATCCTCAAACCGATGGACAGTCTGAGAGAACGATCCAGTCCTTGGAAGATCTGCTGAGGACGTGTGTCTTGGATCAATTGGGAAGCTGGGATGAGATGTTGCCGCTGGTGGAGTTCACTTATAATAACAGTTACCACGCCAGTATTGGGATGGCACCATATGAAGCCTTGTATGGGAGGAAATGCAGAACTCCTTTATGTTGGTACCAGGAGGGCGAAGCAGTCTTGGTTGGACCAGAATTGATTCAGCAGACGACCGAGAAGGTGAAACAAATAAAAGACAGAATGAAAGCTTCTCAAAGTCGGCAAAAATCTTATGCAGATAAGAGGAGAAAACCTTTGGAGTTTGCAGTTGGAGATCATGTATTTACGAGAGTGACACCGACCAAGGGTGTAGGACGAGCTATCAGATCAAAGAAGCTGTACCCTAAGTTTATTGGGCCATATCAGATCCTAAGGAGGATCGGTCAAGTGGCTTATGAGATCGCCCTACCTCCCCAATTAGCAAACCTGCATAATGTCTTTCATGTATCACAGCTGATGAAGTACATGGCAGACCCAAGTCACGTGCTGGAAGTGGACGATGTGCAGATCAAGGATGACTTGTCTTTTGAAACAAAACCAGTTAGGATTGACGATCGGCAGAGTAAACAGCTCAGAGGCAAGACCATCAACATGGTGAAAGTGGTGTGGGATGACAGATCGGGTGATTCAACTTAGGAATTGGAGGAAACCATGAGAGGACCTATCCCTACCTCTTTCCTTAGTAATTCAATTTTCGAGGACGAAAATTTTTCTTGTTGGGGAGAATGTAAGGACCTATAAATTTATTTGGAATAAAAGTGATATATTTTAAATGATTTCTGAGTATATTATTATTTAAAATAAAAAGGACATAAAAATAGAAAATCTCATAGTGGTCAGACCTCGGACATCGCCCAAGGTCTGGGATCAGCTGGTAGAGGGCGATCGGTTGACCATTTTGCTAACCAAGTAGTCAGGTGCGATGACTTTATCGTGAGGTAATCACGTGGGCGTGCTTGAGGTGGGAAGGCATGTGAATCAAGAAGGGTAAGAGAAAGGAAGGTGTAGCTTAGAAGTCGATGAGATCGCCGTTTGTTGAAGAAGGCGGTGGCCTCCGACTTCCCCCGTATGAAATCAGCAATCGCCTATGGTGTACATGATCGCCGAAAAGAGCACGTCGCCGAGTATTCGAGAAGACTTGGTAAGCACTTAGTATGTGGTCTAAATACAGAAGATGAGTGAATTAGAAGATAGGTGGCATATCTGCCACCATGAGTAGTGTGAGCCGTGATACCTCAGACTTAAAGGAATGGGAGGATGAACCTTCAGCAAGGTGTGACGATGTGACATCGGTGACCAGAGTGAGGCGATGTGTCCTCGTCACACACTAGGGCGATAAGAGATCGCCAACAGGATGAGAGGAACATCGGTCATCAACCAGGATGGGAGACACATCGGTTGTCTGCCAGGGTGAGGAATCAGTCATCGCCGGGATGAGAGGCACATTAGTCATCGCTGGGATGAGAGGCACATAGTCATCGCCGGGATGAGAGGCACATCAATCATCGCCGGGATGAAAGGCACATAGTCATCACCGAGATGAGAGGCACATCAGTCATCGCCGGGATGAGAGGCACATCAGTCATCGCCATGATGAGAGGCACATAGTCATCACCGGGATGAGAGGCACATCAGTCATCGCCGGGATGTGGGGCACATAGTCATCACCGGGATGAGAGGCACATCAGTCATCGCCGGAATGAGAGACACATCGTTCATCGGCGGATAATCATCGCGCGGTTAGTCATCGGTGGATGGTCATCGCGCGAGGTAGTGTTTCACACAGATAAGGTGGGACCCAGGCTCCCAGCATGAACGTTCTGCATGCGCGACACGTAGATATTAGGAGTGCTTCAGAACAGTTGACGCCAGAAAGTTGGTAAGGCAGGTAACCCAAAGTTGGTACGTGCAGAGACATCACGTGACAGTCCTTTCAGAGGAAACGTGCACGCAAGCTTCCCACAGAGTGGGTAACGACAGCTGCATGGCGGGTCTACGTTTCTTAGTCTCAGAACACACCTCCTCTTAGTTGGAGTTCAAACGCTGTTGGAGTAGCGAGAGATAGAGTGAGTTTAGTCTTCATCCTTTCTCCTTCCTCTCCTTCACTCTGCGATTCAGGCCTTCTCACGTCCCAGCTTGGCTACCGGTGACTGCCATAGAGCACTTGGGAAGGTTTTCTGCAAGTTTCCAATCAAGCCTTAAAACAGAGTTCGGGTATCCTTAAGTTCGGTAGGTTAGAGCTCGTAGTGAGATTTTACGCAAGTCCAGGTAAGGGAAGCTAGCTTTATTTTCAATAACAACCGTAGGCTAGAAGATTCTGAAGTTGGGGCGACGTGGTCACCGATTTTCAAACTTTCTTGCACGATGCTCTATTTTTATATGTGGGGCGACGTGATCGCTGGTTTTAATGCAAATTTCGAAATCCCCTGTTTTAGTGTCGTTTTGAAATTGTTTGAGATTGAAAGGTGAAATGCATATGATATTCGAAAATCTGAACTTTGGTATGATTGTTTCTGTGATTGGGATTGTTTAAGAAAAGATTCAAAATATTATATGATGGAATTGTGCTTTTACGTGTGGTATGATGTACTAGATGAATGTGAAATTGTGATCAAGACATAGTATTTTCAGGAAAGGAAATACCGTGTTGAGATTGGTATTAGAGTGTATTGATCAGTGAGTATCCTGTGAATGAGACGATCCGGACTCTGCTGATATAATGGAATCACATAGATGAAGTTATTCAATTGTTGAGAGTCGAAGGAGGTTCATATGTATGGGTAAGTTGTTTGAAAGATAACTAACTTGACCTGTTATATGAATTAACCCTGTCATACCGGGAGAGTGATGATATTGAGATTATGTATGCGCATGGCTGTGTGGATTTCACAGCGGCCCTGTGTGGATTTCACAGTGGTGTGGTATGACAGGTGTAGGTCTCTGGATGCTAAGTTCAACGCACGAGTCTTCCGGAAGTAGTGTCAAGTGTCTATGTGTGATGAGTCAGTGGAAGTATGACGTGAGAAAGAGAAATATTGAAATTTGATAGACACTTGATGGATTATGTGAAATGAATGACACTTGAGGGAATTGTGAAATGTGTGAATATTGGATGGTTTACGTTAATATCAAGTTTCATGTTTTAAAGTTTTAAAAAATATCTAGCTTACCCCTGTGCTTTGTTTTCTTAAAACTGTGATGATCGTGTAATTACACGGGAGCAGATGATGTTGCAGGCAGTAGAGCTCCTCAGTGAGCAGATGGAGAAAAAGAATAGTTTTAGTTTGACTCAAATGTTGTATTTCCGTTTTGAAAACTTTTGATGTATAAATTAAACTCCCTGCGAGGAGAGATGTTTCTTTTGAGATACAATGTATGGAATGGATGAATTATATATATATACCTATGTTAATTTTGATATCATTGTTTTATCTTTATTTTATTATATAAAAATGAATAAGATATTTTAGGGGCGTTACAACTCACGTGTTTGATTAGTCCATGTTACTTTTTTTGCGTCCATTTATCATAGATTTGATTAACGTAATTTATATTTTTTGCTTGATCGACGAAACTCTCTCGTAGTTAATTCATTGTTTTTCTTATATTGATATATATATATATATATATGTGTGTGTGTGTGTGTGTGTGTGTGTGTGTGTGTGTGTGTGTGTGTGTGTGTGTGTGTTCTTGCCGGTTGACTCTCTTGTCGGTTGACTCTACGACAATCACACGCCTCCTTTCCTCACCTTGAATTATGCTTTGTTGTCTCGAAACAACCTGCACCTGCAAGATAGAAAGGGGTGCCCTAGAGGCCGTTTGCACTCCGACGCTCAAGTCAAAAACTGGGCAAGCACACCAAGTGTATTGAGTATCTGTGTTTAGGTCTAGAAACTGCGTACCTTTGTGAAATATTTTACTACCCTTTATATAGTTTAAGGTTTCCTCTGCGCCGCTACCCATATTTAGGGTTTACAGGAATACCCTTGTGCCGCTATCACCCAAGCTTAGGGTAATCTAGCACATAAGGTTTCATTAACTGGAGTGCAAAACTCTAACAAGATGGCCACCTACGTACCCCCTCGTGCACCTAGTCTCTAGGGCCACCTATCCTGGGAGTGCCTTCACTGTTCACGTGCCATGCATGTAGCTTCACTGGAAAACCCTAGTTTTGATGAGTACTCAACCCCTCAGGACTCTGCACCTAACTGTGATTTCCCTACTACAAGCATAGACACTTCATGACTTAGGTCTCTCCCTACCTCTGGGCATTTTACTGATAATTGGTCTTCCCTTCAGAACCATCATAGATGTTCTTATTCGAAACACCCAAGACCGATGTCACATCAACCCACTCTAATGTCGAGGACTCATCATCCTGCTGAGTGACGAGGACACATCAGTCCACTCTGGTGATCGACATGCTGATGACTAATCATCCCGCTAGTCCATACTACCTGTGGGACCCAGCCCACGTGGCTCTAGCCCATGCTGTGGGACCCAGCTGACGCGGCTCAATCGCTTTGGGGCGTAGGTGGTGAGATTGCCCGTCAAGGATGAAGACATGCTGGTGCATGCGTTCAAGAGAGGTGTCCTCCCTGGTCCTTTCAGTGAATCGCTCATCAGGAGCCACCCTGCCACCTTCACCGAGATACGGCGACGTGCGGTGGCACACATAGTAGCAGAGACAGAGGTCTCTGAGAAGAGAGGAAGTGCTGCACCGTCGAAGCCACGTGGAGGTCAGGGGAGTCAGCAGCAACAGGCGCGGGTGCATGAGATCAAGGAAGGGAGGAAGGAGCAGGGAAGGTCTCGCCCTTATGCACCAAGGAAGGACCAGACCAGGGGGCGTGCAAGCAACGCACCCCCCAGGTATGTTTTCATGATAAGTTTGGCGGAGCTGATCGCCATCCCTGCTGTGGCAGCAAGACTCCATGTGCCAGAGAAAACCGACAGGGTACTTGGAGGGAGGAAGGATGAGTGGTGTGAATTCCATCAAGCTTATGGACATACACTCCGTAACTGCCTGGCGTTGGGGCGTCAGCTTGCCGAGTTGGTGGAGACAGGGTTCCTGACCGATTACCTGCAGAAGACACAAGGTGATCGCGCTTCGGGGTCCCAGGAAGGCGACCAGCAGCATGAACTCCCTGTGTTTGGGGAGGTGAGGTGATGGAAGAGGCTACACTGGGGGGGCTCCCAGAGCTGAAGCGGAAGGCATGATCGCCCCACGTGTGTGCATCGCCAGGGCGGTCATCGCCGGTTAAAGGAGACCCCATCCAGAGTGGTTGAGACGTTGGAGAATGGAGCTTGTCGGCTGGTGACTCTGGACGTAACGACTATTCCCAGAACGCAGGACGCTACATGCTTCTTTCTTACTTTCGTTAAGTTGTAAAGTAGATGCGCTATCGCGCTGTACACATGCTTAGTGTATTAAACAGTTGAGCAGATCAGGGGCACTCTTTTTAACGATGCCACCCAATAAAAGATTTTCAGTACATAAAGTGTGCGAGTGTTCCCAGTTTAAAGTTCTCCTTGCCCCAGGTGCAAGACCAGGTGATCGGTGGTGAGTTACCAAGTGGCCACCACCCGCAGATCAGCCCCTAGATAAGCGCTGGGATGTAGAGCGCGATCAGCCATCAGTGCATGCAGACCGCGATCAGCCGTCGGTGCACGGTCATTGGGGTCTTGCTAACACGTGTTAAGCTGGGACCCAAGTTCCCAGCGAGAGCGTTAAGCATGCACCTCGTATGATTCCAGAAGAAGAGATCCTCGCCGGTCGGGATGTCGGTGAACGCGCGATGAGGCAATGCAGGCAGGACGCGCCCAGTGTGTGCGCTTAGACAGCCACGCCTGGCGCCCCCCTGGGAGCGTGCACCCACGAGAAAGTCCTCCCTCGACTTTGTACAGCGAGGTGCAGGCGAGAGAAAGTTCTCTTCCTCTGCTTTATACAGCAAGGTTGAGGCAAGAGAAAGTCCTCACCTCTGCTTTATACAGCAAGGTTGAGGCGAGAGAAAGTCCTCTTCCTCTGCTTTATACAGCAAGGTGCAGGCGAGAGAAAGTCCTCTTCCTTTGCTTTTTACAACAAGGTTGAGGCAACAGAGAAAGTCCTCACCTCTGCTTTATACAGCAAGGTGCAGGCGAGAGAAAGTCCTCTTCCTTTGCTTTTTACAGCAAGGTTGAGGCAACAAAGGAAGTCCTCCTTGCCTTTGAGCAAGTGCAGGCACCAGAGGAAGTCCTCCTTGCCTTTGAGCAAGTGCAGGCACCAGAGGAAGTCCTCCTTGCCTTTGAGCAAGTGCAGGCGAGAACAGAGGGAGTCCTCCTTGCCTTTGAGCAAGTGCAGGCGAGAACAGAGGAAGTCCTCCTTGCCTTTGAGCAAGTGCAGGCACCAGAGGAAGTCCTCCTTGCCTTTGAGCAAGTGCAGGCACCAAAGGAAGTCCTCCTTGCCTTTGAGCAAGTGCAGGCGAGAAAGTGGAAGTCCTCCTTGCCTTTGAGCAAGTGTAGGCAACAGAGGAAGACCTCCTTGCCTTTGAGCGAGTGCAGGCGAGAAAGAAGAAAGTCCTCCCTCGACTCTGTACAGCGAGGCTAAGGCAAGAGAGAAAGTCCTCTCCCTTTGCTTTTTACAGCAAGGTTGAGACGAGAGAACCAAGTCCTCACCTCGACTCTGTACAGCGAGGCTGAGGCAAGAGAGAAAGTCCTCTCCCGTTGCTTTTTACAGTAAGGTTGAGGCGAGAGAACCAAGTCCTCACCTCGACTTTGTACAGCGAGGCTGAGGCAAGAAGAGAAAGTCCTCTTCCTCTGCTTCTTACAGCAAGGTTGAGGCGAGAGAACCAAGTCCTCACCTCGACTTTGTACAGCGAGGCTGAGGCATGAGGAAAAGTCCTCTTCCTCTGCTTTTCACAGCAAGGTTGAGGCGAGAGAAAAGTCCTCTTCCTCTGCTTCTTACAGCAAGGTTGAGGCAAGAGAACCAAGTCCCTTCCCTCTGCTTTTTACAGCGACGCTGAGGTGAGAGAAGCAAGACCTCACCCACGACTTCTTACAGCAAGGTTGGGACAAGAGGGGTCATCGAGAAGCACTTTTCTTCCCCAAAACACAGGCGTCATAGTTGGTGTTCAAACCCTCTATGCACTCAGCGCTGGTGTGGCAGACAAGTGCAGCGAAGCCAGAAGCGCGATGACTGATCGGTGGTGCACTAACATGCTAGTCGGTGGTCGGTGGTAGAAGCAAGTTCTGCTGCGTGAAGCCGAAGCGTTTAGGCCCGTTAAGTCAGTCATCCAGCACGAAGTTATGTTGAAGGCAATGCTAAGGTAATAGTTAGCCGCGATCAAGTCAGAGGCCAAGTGTGAGGGGTTGCAGTTAGATCGCGCTAAAGCCTAAGCTAGTTAACAGTTAGTCACATGCAGAGAGTTAAAGAGAAGAAACGCAGCGAACCCTAGCGTGTTTGAGAAGAAGAAAACAGAGAAGGTGAATCTCTAGATGATCCAGAGAGATGCTTTGAATGATTGAAGGCGAAGAAGAAGGAATGAAACAGTGTTAGTACCAAAGTGTGCGCTCCTGTAGACCGTCAGAAGACGATTTCTTAGTCTCTTCGCTGAGAACAAGTTTACAGCTCGAGACTGGGGGGCTTGTGATCCGGTCGGTCATCGGTAGTCGATGACATCAGCAGCAGTTGACCACGTGGACCATTCATAAAGTAACACGTGGTAGAGGATAGCAGACGAATCAGGGAGGCGATCACTCAGAATGGTAATCGCCTATCGCCTGTGATGTTGAGTAATCGCCTATCGCCTGTGATGATGAGTAATCGCTCATCGCCGGTATGGGTCAGTAATCGCCTAAATTGCACATGATCGCCGTGTGTTAAGGTTAGGAGATCAGGTGGTCAGCAAGTCGCCGAAAGAGCACATCGCCGGGTGTTTGAGAAGACTTGGCAAGCACTTATTGTATGGTCTAAGTACAGAGGATAAGTGGCATATCTGCCACCATGTGTAGTGTGAGCTGCGATGCCCAGGGTTAACCAGCTCGCCATGTTAAGGTTGCGCCCAGAGTAGCCTACGTACTAAGCTACTCCCTGTGTGGATAACTTAGTCGCAGGAGCACAGTGGAAGTAACGTTTCAGTTGCAGATACTCCAGATGGTGACACGTGTACGACCAGATGTTATCCACGTGTCAAGAGGAATAACCGTCAGGAGAGAGAAAGACTCAGGTATATATACAAACTCTTAACGAAATTGAGGGGAGGTTTTTACAGATTCTCACAGCTTACACATTTGAGAGTTTACAGTTACACATGAGTCTCACAGAGAGATTCAGATATAGTTTTGGTGTTCCTGTTGCCTGACTTGAGCGTCGGAGCTACAACAGCCGCTAGAGGCGCCGTCTGTGTGTTTTGCAGGCAGCGTTTGGAGTTCCGGTGGTGGTTCTTGGAGCGTTCCTGCAGAACAGAGGGCTAGACGAAGGAGTGACGAGACAATCCTCCACGTTCGAGTCAAGCGGCCGGATCAAACATTTAGATAAATTATTATTTCATTATAATATAATATTTTATTTTAAAAAGTAATCCTAGAATAGTTGTTTTTATTATTTGCCGTGTGAAACAAACTTTATTTTATTTGTTATCAACTTATTCTTCAGCTTTATTTATCAAAACACATTACTAAAATTCATATTATAATCTAACTATTATAAATGACAGTATACACAACAGTCTATAGTTCTCACTTTTGTAAACAATTATACTATAAAAAAAATTAAAATATCAACTCAAAATTCAATGATTATATATAATTTAATTACTTAAAAAAAACCTAAACATCTTATTACCATGCATAGTCTGGGGTACGCACTAATTTTAACATAAAATCCAATTATACCTGAAATGTTACTACTATACTTTCGAAGATGATGGTGAAAAAGAATATGACTGGTACATAGTTACTTATTTGTTTTCTGTACATAAACACTTTTTGTTTCTCACTCAATTAATTGTGTTAAAATAATGTAGTAAAAGAAGGTGGTGTGACTCGTGAAGCAAAAGTTGCACACATAAAGATGAGTCTGGTATACATGATTAATTTATTGAAACAAAAAGTTCCAAAACCACCAATTATTATATATATAAATATATATGATTACCCTTTATTTTATATATATATATATATATATATATATATATAAATTGTCACATTAAAAGTTCTATACAACTCATCAAAAGATGGTATACAACTCTTTGAATTAGTATATGGTTTTTTTTTTTCAAAATTACCTACTTCCATTTAAATTCATTTAAAGCATTATAATTAACAAGGCTTGGCTTAATTTTCACCTTTGCCTACCAAAAACAGTACAAATCGGCTATGACCTAAAAGGGAATGTTCATCTACATTCACTGTTTAATATCTGCAGTTCATCCACTTAAAATGAGTGTTTTTTATACTGGTTAATACTGTATAATTAAGCAGTGAATAGAGAGATATATACAAGGGTGACGATGGTTTCATACCCAATGTTTACCTACTTCATCTAACGATTACTTTCTATAATAAAATAGTTTATGTTAAAATAAAAATAATAAATATAAATAGAGTGTCATAACAAATAATAAGTTATGAAATTGTAACTTGAATGTAACCGAAAATTGATGGGCAAACCATCATCACCGATATAAAATATAGTTTAAATTATTATGTTAAGCCTTATTTTAAAGTATTAAGATGCTTTGATATTTAGTAAATTTTTATTCGTTTTCTTTATTTTTTTTTTCTTTTAGAAATATGAAAATTTATTTTTTAATAATTATATTACTTCTAGAAGTGAGTGGTCATGGTTGGTGGAGTGTAAATATATTATTTATCATATGTAAATAATGTTAAGGAAATGAGGCACTTACATACTTTTTCTCCCACTTTCGTATTTGTTATGTCGTGCTCTATAAATCCTTTGTACATTTGTACATCATTTTCACGAAGTATATTTCGCATCCCTTAGCATTTCTAATACGAAATATATATATATATATATATATATATATATATATATATATATATATATATATATATATCAGCAATCATACGAAATATATATAATAAATAATAGGAAGTTAAGAGTGATAAATTCAGGGTATTTTTTTATTATATGATATAAGTTGGAATAATAAAACACAGTGCATTGGCAGCAGTTTGAAAACCGCAACGCATGCAGGAGAAAGAGAGACATGGATCAGATTGAAGTGTCTCTTAAAACTTGAAATATGTAAATATATTAAGAAAGTGAAACCAAATGAATTCCAGCTTCAGAAAAACGCGTTCCATTCTTCAGTAGATGCTGCTTTTTTCATCTCCTTTATTTGGACACGTTCTTCATTTCCTGAAAAACCACAAGTACGTGTGCATGCGCTTATACTATCAGTTTGTCATCACATGCAATTAACAGAACCACAAAATTTTCACGCTACATATATGAATGCATCTTAAAATGATAAAGATTTATAGAGTTTCAAGGAATCCTACCAAATAACAATCTAGTGGTGGTGATGATGAGGGGGAGGTGGAGGTGACTTGTGATCGTTAACTGGGGGTGGTGGAGAAGGGTACGTGTAGTGTGTTGGTGGTGGTGACTTATAGTATGGCGATGGTGGTGGAGGAGAGGAGTCCTTTTGGGGTGGTGGTGGTGGTGACTTATGGTGTGGTGGTGGAGGAGAGGAGTCCTTGGGGGTTGGGGGTGACTTATGGTATGGTGATGGAGGTGGAGGAGAGGAATACTTGTGGGGTAGTGGTGGTGGTGGTGACTTATTGTGTGGTGGTGGGGGTGGAGGAGTGGAGTCCTTGGGGGGTGGGGGTGGGGGTGACTTATGGTATGGTGATGGAGGTGGGGGAGAGGACTCCTTGGGGGGTGGTGGTGGTGATGACTTATGGTGTGGTGGTGGAGGAGAGGAGTCCTTGGACGGTGGCGGTGGCGGTGACTTATGGTATGGTGATGGAGGTGGGGGAGAGGACTCCTTGGGGGGTGGTGGTGGTGGTGACTTATGGTATGGTGGTGGGGGTGGAGGAGAGGAGATTTTGGGAGGTGGTGGTGGTGGTGACTTATGGTGTGGTGGTGGGGGTGGTGACCTGTGTCTCCTTCTGGGAGGTGGTGGGGATGGTGAGGTGTGTGGCTTCCTGGGAGGTGGTGGAGGTGGTGGCCTGTATTTGGAAACTGGAGGTGGAGGAGAACGGCGGCGATGGCGGTCCCTGTCGTCAGTTGCCAAGGTGAGAGAGAGCATGGCAAAGAAAAGAGTGAGAGTGGCAACGGTAAATAGTGACCCCATTTTCTCCCAAATTATCTCCAAGAGGCTTTTGATTGTGCTATTACCAAAGAGTGTGTCCCCTTTTATAGTTGGCTACTCAATCATCATTCAAAACTCTTCTCTGATTTTATCTTCTCAAAAAAAAAAAAAAAGTCGTAGTTCCACATTAAAAAATAAAGCCAAATAAAAAAATTAATATAGTATTTACAGAGTGTTTGTACTGGTTAGATATAATTAATAAATGTATTACAGTATATTATTTAATAATAATGTAAAAAGTTTAATATAGCTAGTTTTACTAGTTTTGAGGATTAAAGAATTTAAAAAATACCAATGTAAAACTCTTAATTTGATAAATTATACTGACACAAACCCTTTGATCTCTGGTAACTAAACAAATTATTAAATAAAAATAATTAATCATATATTAATTAAATTAAATATTATTTTAGATATTAAAAAAATTATTAATATCTAAAATAATTTTTATCATCAATAAAATTTATAAACTAATATTTAAATGAATATATAATTATTTATTAAAATTTTAACTACTAATTTTAAAATATAAATTAATTAATAATTAAAATATTAATAAATAATTAGATACCAATTTAAAAATTAATTTATTAATTTTATTAATAATAAAAATTATTTTAGATACTAATAACTTTTTCAGTCCCTAAAATAATATTTAATTTAATTAATATATTTGTTAATTATTTTTTGTCTTTTAAAAATTATTATATATTTAATAATTTTTTTAGTAATTTTTAATTTGCCTTTACTAGTTTCTTGTTCTTTCCGTTAATCTCTTTTGAGATCCAATGAATTTTATTTAAAAACTAAAGAGTTAGTGTAACTTATAAGACATGTTAGTGCATTATTATTGTTTAACATAATTAAAGGGACTAACATATGAAAAGAAAAGAGACATATTACAAGAAATTTAAAGAAAACTCAGAAAACATACTTTAAATTAAAAATACGAAGATATTTTTTTAAAATAATTTAAAACTATTTCATTCTTGGTTAATTATATAGTTTATAATAAAAAATGTTATATTATACTCATGTATACCATTTACGACTCTCTAACTATGTACAAAATATCAATTAACAACTCCTAGTTAAATAAACTCTAAAGAGTTAATAACACATGCACATATGATCTCTAAATATTTTTACACTATACTTAACTTTGGGCATGAGTTTATATGTATGGAGAAAAAGAGAAAAGGAGAAAAACATAATATTATAAATAACTTGTGCGTGTATATTCTCTTAATGTCTTCTAATAGATTTTATCTTTTTTTGAACAAATGTATTAAAAATCTTCATGAGTTATTGAGAGAAATTGAAAATTTTGATTAAAAACTTGTATAAATACATTTTATCCCTCTACATGTAGGATAGTAAAATATGTGTAAAGAGTGAGGTTGATAGGTTATTGGTAGTTCTTGTTAGGACCAATGTAGAAATGAATAGCCAGTTAATAGGTAGGTAGTAAATGGTAACGTTGACATTAACCTTTTAAAGAAAATACACCAACGTTCATTAATTTTATAGATGTTTAGTCAAATTAAATAATTATTCCTAAATTTAATATATGTATATGTTATCTCTTGAATCTAACCCTTAATTATTATTTAAAATAAATTACTACAAATTATTTATAACTTTGTTAAATATCTACAAAATTATTTTATGATTATTATTGTTCGTAAAACATATTGTGAAAAAAAAATTAATAGAACATGATAAAAGAAAGTTATATCTAGAAAATAATATATTAATAACATAAACATTATGTCTTTTTTCAAATCAATTCATTTTTTGAAGTAATTATTTTAAATATATTTCATAATAAATAATAATAATAATAATAACCATAATTATTAAAAATAATAAATTTTCACTCACTAAAAAGAAATGATTTTAAGAGGAGTTTATTTCTATATTATCCAAGGTTGAAACCTTTATTAAGTCATTTACCCAAGATTGCAATCTCCCTTGTTAAACCATCTCTAGGGAACATGTTATCTGAGATTTTTTTAAACCTTAGGAAAAATCTTTCAAAACTCCTGTTAAATATCATAGGTTTAAGAACCTCCGTAAAATAGCATAGGTTTCAAAAACCTCTGTTAAATAGCATGGGTTTCAAAATCTACGTAAAATAGCATGGGTTTCAAAACCTCTTTTAAATACCATGGGTTTAAGAACCTCTGTAAAATACCATGAGTTTCAAAATTTTCGTAAAATGACTTGTCGTTGAAATAACATTCAACCCCATTTTCCACCATCTCTAATGATCCTTCTGACTTCTCTCTTCAACCGTAGACACACTACTCTCTAGCACGAGCTCAATGGCCGCCCCTAATAAGGAATCACAATTCAGCCACACTTATATTTATCTAAGGAGAAGAAATACTAAATAAGACAGTATCTTCTTCTTACTCCAATATTGCTTCTTCCATGACCTTACTGCCCCCCAACTTGGATAACAAGCCACTATTACCTAGCTCGGCAACAACTGGTATTTATCACTGCTTTATATATCATAAATAATTGCATTATCTATCTGATGTGGGCTTCAGAGCAAGAACATATTGTGAGGAGAAGTTAACTTTATTACTTCTCACTTTCACAATGAATTAATTATTAGATGCATTTTAAAATAAAGGTCTTAATTTAAAATATTTTCAAAATTATGAGAATAAATTAATAACAATTATAACTAAAACTAAAATTGTGCATAAAATATACATACATCTAAAGCTAAAACAAAATAAATCAGGTTTTTTGAAGTATGAGCTCGTAAAAAAAAAAAACTAGAAATTATGTAAACCATTTACCATCAATCATAAGAAATATGCAAATATTGTTGAAAATACTTATTATCCAAGATTAGTTGTTGAAATACTTATTATCCAAGGTTATTTTGCTAAGTTTTTAAAATAAATTTTTGAAACTTTTGAAAACTTATTTGTAGTAAAGTTACACTTTAAATTTTTTAGAGAATTTAGTTATAAAATAGATTAAAACTATATAGTTTTTAATTATTTATTTATAAATAAATTTAATTATATTTATTTATTGAAGTTTGAGAAATCTTGAGTGTTTTATTGAGGTTCTACAATAAATCTTTGGAATTTAACGAAGGTTAAAAACACCTCCGTTATTTTGTAGAGATTTTAGAATAAATCTTTGAAAATTAACAAAGATTAAAAAGACTTCCGTTAATTTGTTGAGGTTGTAGAATAAACCTTTGGAACTTACTGAAAGTTAAAAAAACCTCTGTTATTTTGTTAAGGTTTTGGAATAAACTTTGAAATTTAACAAAGATTAAAAAAAACCTCCATTATTTTGTTGAGGTTTTAGAATAAACCTTTGGAATTTAACGAAGGTTAAAAAAATCTTTGTTATTTTGCTGAGGTTTTAGAATAACTTTTGAAACTTAACGAAGGTTAAAAAAACCTCTATTAATTAAATCGATTCCTAAGATTATATTAACCTCCACTAAATAACCTTCATTAAAACCATTTTTTCTTGTAGTGATTATGCACTTAATTTTATATAATTAATAATTATTATTTTAAAGATGTTATTAAGGTGAATGTGCCTACTGAGAAAGTTTAGACAATGTGACATGTAAGAATTTTATTGTTTAGTCGATTAGACTAACTTAGTGAGAGTAATTTTTCTTGTTTTAACTATGCATTTGTCTTTTGTATAAATTATAATTAATTAAATTGATGTTTAGTAATGTTATTTAAATTTTTATATATGTGTAGAATGATTTTTAAAAAAGAAAATCTAGTTTTCAGCCATTTAGAATTATATTTGAGTCTTTTAGTAAAATTTAGAATTATACTTGAGTCTTTTAGTAAAATTTAGAATTGTCTATGTAGAAGTACATCCTTATTTTATCTAAAAAAAATTTCAATTGAGAATTTTGTTTCTTATAGAAAAAAGGTATAATATAACAAATTTTTAAAGACTTTTTTATTATGGATTTGTACAAACAAAGAAAGTAAAATTTGTAAGACTCCATATAAACCAAGTGCATGAGCCCCTCGCGTGATCTCTCTCTTTCTTATTTCTTTCTTCTTTTCTCTCATTTTTCTCTTTCTAAATCTTATCTATTTCAGATCTAATCGTACCTTACTGTAGCTGAAAAATTAGGGATTACTTCTACCCAATCACATTTTCAAATGGAGTACGTTTCTTTTTGTTCAAAAGATTCATGGTTCTATGATTTTTTCATCACTCTTAATAGGGTCAATTGACAAAAGTGATCATTTCAACTTGTTTTACCATATAATAAAATTTGGTTATGTTTTGATAACTTACTCTAGGTCCCCAAGTTTGGTATAACATTTCTAACTTAGACTTTGGAAGGTTGCTTTGGAGATAAGTTCTTTAGGTAAGGGGAGCTTCTTGTCTGATGATTGAACTGGTTTTAAATAAAACTTGAAAAAAATATAGATTTGAGTTGTTGAAAATGTTATACTTTTTGTATAAGTCAAGGTTTAGTTTACAAAATCTGTTAAATCTGCTTAGCGCAAGCCTAAGTGGATTGAGGTGCATATTTTGGGTATTCTTGGTCTTAAATGCATTCAGTGATTTTCCCTTGCACTTAAGCGGATTTTACATGTAGAGTTAGGAGAGATCTCGATCTCAAATCTGCTATTTTTGGGTGCTCTTAGTCTCAAATTCGCTACGCGAAAGTTTCCTACGCTAAGAAGATTTGAGCTATAGTTTTTTAGAGTTCTCTGTCTCAAATTCGCACAAGCCAAATTCCATGCACTACGTTAGAATTTTTCCTAGGCTTAAGCCCTAGCTTCTTTAGCTCAAGTCATTTTGACAACATTTGTCTTTTTTGGTTATCTACCTTTTTGTTTCTTTTCTATAGGCCATGAAATTGAATTAAATATTTTGAAATTTTATCCTTTTTTAAATTGAAAGTGATTACAACTTTCTAAGGCCTATATTTGATTAAATTTATGCAACTTAAGTGTTTAAAACAAGTAAATCTAATCTTTATTAAAATAAAAAGTAAATAATAGTTTGTATGGTCAATTAAATTTTACAATTTCTAAATGATATGAATTGGTGTGAATTATGGAAGGTGTAGAAAATTGAGATATATGCGAAATTAATTAAGAAATATTAAATAATATATGAGTGATTGATATACATTGTATGTGAATGATATGTGTTATATGTGAATGATGAAAGCTTGTATGAACTTGATGTCATAGAATTGGGATAATGTAAGAGATGTTGTGTATTGGTACATTAGGTATGAAAAAACTATGTTTAACAGAGATCATCTAGCTTCACTAATGATCTAAGTCATATAGACTAAGGTATCAGTTGGTGAGAAGCTGATGAGGGAGTTCATACACATCGTGATTGCTTATAGTTACACAATTTTGGATGTTTGAACTTACCTTGATCCTTTCTCTTATATTCGTGTGTAAATCTAAGTCTTGGGTATTAGATCATATGTTAGCCTCTGATAGGGGCATACTTAATGAGTCTTCCAGAAGATGATGGATCCATGTGCAGTCAATATGATGGAAATGAAATCGAAGTATTGGAGATTGAAAGGAGATTAAGGTACTATGATTACAAATGGATCCATGTGTAGTTAATGTGATTGAAATTGAAGTATTGTGATTGAAATGAAATCCAATGATTGTGATTGAAAATAGATCCACGTGAGGTTTATATGAAGGATGTAATTGATAATGGAATTTTATGTGATACAATCTGATATAATTTTTATCAATGACTAATTTGATTGGTACCATTTTGCATGTATTTAGTATGTTATGGAATTTCTTTTCATTAGCTTACCCTTGATTTTTTTGTTGTGTTGTAAACTACGAAGATTCTACTACATACATAAGTAGATGCTGATACAGGTGCATGAGCATCTGGGAGGCCTTATGAATTTATTTTGGGGCTTAGTTCTATAAATAATTGTATTTTGAAAAACTCTAAGTTTTATATAGAACCCTATAGAACCTGTTTTCTAATAGTTAGACGTATTTCTGAGGTGTTACATTAATGGTATCAGAGAAGTTCGTCCATAGTTTGACCTGAGGGTTGGGTTTATTTTGTTCTTCCATGTGTAGATTCTTGTTAAGTCTAGTCTCAAGACTTGTGTTAGAGTTAAGATTATTGCTATGAAGGAAGATAAATGTATTAATAAAGAAAATAATCTTTGATAGATTGGTGAGGGTGCACACTCATGACTAGATCAAGATAGTTTTATATCTTAATTCTAAATGTTTGGAGTACATTTTAAAGCTAGGTTTTGATTGGTTTTATAGATGTTGTGTGTGATTGGTATCCAAACACCCGACATGGTCCAATTCAGTACAACCTTCTATACGAGTGTCTCTGTCATGTTGTTTAGTTCTACCACAAACTAAACCTCTTTCGTGCTACCCTTTCAAAATAATAAAAGATTCACTCAAGAACTTGCTGATAACTGTCATTTAGCAATCAAATTAGAAAGATTCCAGTGTAGTCCGTCTAACGCAATGATAGACTACCTAACGCCCCCTAGATAATAGTATACAAGTGGTCAGATGACCCCAAGTCGTCTCCCAACAAATCCAATAGTGATTCTAGTGAACATAATTCAAAACCTATCTGCAAGCAATGAAAATTAGCAATAACAATAAAGCAAAAGGGGTTGTGATTGTTAAGCAGGAAAATATAAATGATGATTTTAAAATAGTAAAGAATGCAGGTTGACTCCCAAGTTCTTCCACCAATGAATTCCTCAAAGATTCTCTAAAGATTATTCATTTCTCAATCCTCAAACAAAGCTAAACCAGATTGAACATGTGTTAATTTGATTCAACTTTTGAAACTCACCAATAAAGCATGTCTCTACTGGTTTAATCAGTACCCTCTTTGTTCCATGCGTATACTCCATGGGAATGCTTATCTCCTTTCTCTTGAATCATACACCCAAGAAATTAATTAGAACAATGCAAACTCAAAGTTTAAGATAAGGAAAACTCTCAATTATGCGTTCAAGTACAACCTCTCACAAAAACCAGTTTTCTAGGAGATTAGAAGATAAAAACAACTACTATAGAGAATTGAAAAATGAAACTTTTATTAATCAAAACATCAGAACTCAATATGGAATTACAAAGGAATCAACCCAAAAAGATTTAGCCTTCCATGCGGAGGCAAAACAAAAGACTTACAAGAACAAAAAAAAAAAAAAAACTAAGAAAACCCTATGAAGCTTCTCACTTTCTCCTTTAAGACTTGTGTCTTTTTTATAGGTTTTTGTGCTCCAAGGATCTTGGGAAAATATTATGGTTTATATTTTGTTACAGTTTATCAGTTTTCAACTTTCCAGAATCCTTCTATTTTGCAGGAGATTTGTTTCCAATTTTGTTTCTGAGATATTGTAGATTTTATTTTCTCCTTCTCCTCAGATTTTGTTTTCTGTTTTGATTCAAAGAAGCAACTTGGAATTTTGCATATTTGGCCCATTTGTAAAGGTAGACACTTCCTTCAAACTAATCTAAAAAACACAAAATTAACACAAAAAATAGTTAAGGTCCAAATAAACCCAATTATATGAATATGAATTAAAATAATGGATTTATTATAGTCCAATAATCTATGATTAAAGCTATTAAGTGTGAATAAATATATGTTCATCACTTACCAATGATCTTGCAAAAAATTAGACATGAACGTGCTAATCATACGCATACCATAGGCTATGTAAAGGCGAGTGTACACCATCACATAAATCACATATCCAATGTTGTTTGCATAAGGATTTTCATCAATACAACAGGTGTGGCCATAGGTTTCAAGTTTTTCATTCCAAACTTGTTGAGCATTTTTTTGAGGTAGCTCTCTTAAGAGATACATAAACACCTCAAATCATGTTGTCTATTCATCTCAATTTCAAGAATCTTCCTAAAAAAAACCTTAGATTATTTATATAAAATTTTTATTCAGCTTAACCTTAACCTTCCAACCACAGGCTTACTATTGCTAGCTATCAAAATGTCATCAACATACAACAATAATACGATGAAGTGATCTGTTAGAAACTTGAAGTGAATGCAATTATCATACTTGCTTCTTTCAAAGCCAACTCTTGTAATTAACTCGCCAAACTACTTAGTTTTGGAAATTTCTTTGAGGATAAGCATTTCAGATAAAGGAAACTAGTTTTATCTTTCAATAGAACTCTAGGTTAGAGGATTTGGATGTGAAGGAGACGCTGTCACAAGTTCCAAAACTTTCTTATGGGGTTTGTTTTGTTAAGTGAAATAGATGTTATTTGATTAAATGTTTTGAAACTTAGACGATTTGAAAAATGGTTTCCTGTTTATATTGATCGTGAGATATATTATGAAGTTTAAGCCTTGATTTTATTTCTTAAATTCTTATTTAAATTAGATATAATTGTATTAATAGATCAAGACATTTTAGATTTTGGTTAACTTTCACTTTTGGAGTGCTCTTTGCCCTTAATTCGCTCAAGCGCCACTTAGTGTGCTTAGTGCTAGCCCCTGCGCTCAAGTGGATTACGGGGCAGTTTTTGGGGTGATCTTAGTCTTAAATCTATTTACCAGCTTTCTAAACTAAAGTGTCGGCTTAGTGTGCTCAATGGCATCACCCTACGCTCAAGCGCTAGCTTTATGCACTTAACGCCAACACACTACGAAGCACATATTCCTAAGGTCAAACTCAATATCCATGCGCTCAGCAGAAACTCTCTAAGCTTGACCTGTTTTGCCAGCATTAGTCATTTTTTCTTTGTTGCCTCTTGTTTCTTTCTATAGGTCTTGAAATTTAATTAAGTTTTTTGAAATTTATCATTTTGTAAATTATAAATGATTATAACTTTCTAAGGCCAATAGTTGATTAAATTCATGCAACTTACATGTTTAAAACAGGTAAATCTAACACTTATCAAAATATAAAATAAATACTAGTTTATATATTCAATTGATTTGTGAAATGTTTAAATGGTATGTATTGCATGAGAGTGATTGATTTGTATGGTATAGGTCTTGAGATTTAATTAAGTTTTATGAAATTTTATCATTTTGTAAACTGTAAATGATTATAAATTTCTAAGGCCAATAGTTGATTAAATTCATCCAACTTATGTGTTTAAAATAAGTAAATCTAACTCTTATCAAAATGTAAAATAAGTACTAGTTTATATATTCAATTGATTTGTGAAATATTTAAATGGTATGTATTGCATGAGAGTGATGGATTTGTATAAAATTGAGGTCATACATTTGGGATAATGTATGAACTATTGTTTTATTTGTGTATTAAGTATTAACACTTATGTTTTAACATATATCATCTAGCTTCACTAATGATCTAAGTCATGTAGACTAAGATATTAGTTGGTGAGAAGATGATAGAGAGTTCATACACACCTTGATTGTTTGTATCACACGGTATTGGATGTTCGAACTTACCATAATCCGTTCTCTTATATTCACTTGTAAATCTAAGTCTTGGATATTAGATTAGATGTTAGTCTCTAATAGAGCCAACTTAGTACGAGGCTTCTGGAAGGCTTTAGTTGATATTTTGTTTTTTAAATATCTTGGATGTATAGATCCATGTGTGATCCACATATTTATTGTATATTGGTATTGGAATGACATTGAATTCTTGTGCTTCATATATAGGTTTTTTTATGTTTGTATGAATTTCAAACCTAATTATTTCTTTTTACTTATACTTTCCTATGTTAGAACTTTATTTCATTAGCTTATTTTTATTTTTATTGTTGTTTTGCGAACCGTAATAACTATACATAAGTAGATACAGATACATGTATAGGTACAAGAGCATATGAAAGTCTACAAACATTTTATTTGAATTGATCTTGTAAATATTTTATATTTATATAAGTTTAAGTGTGTACCATAAATATATTTTGAATTTCCATATGTTTGGTATACCTTTTATTTGATTTACAAGATGTTAGATAATATATATTTGGAGTGTTACACATTATTTAATAACTTCTTTCGTATCACTTTTTATAAAAAGGAAGAATTTTACCAGTAATAAATAAAAAATAATTTATTTATTCAATAAATAAATAATTAAATAACTTTTTTAATTTCAAAATAACGAAATAAGTTATCCTTAATAATGGCTAGACAATTTTTTAATACTATTTTTACAAATATATATATATATATATTAAATTTTATTATTTTATATTTCTTTAATTAATTATATAAAATCTATATCATTATATAAATATATTAAATTATATAATTTTATATTTCTTTAATTAGTTATATAAAATTTATCTCATTATATAAATACATACACATACACATATACGCGTGCGCGCATATATATATATATATATATTAACTTCTATCCTTAATAAATATTTAAATTTTCCTACAAAATATTATTAAAATAAAATACTATGAATCATTGTAAGTTTAAATATATATTTTTAAATTTATTACTTTTAATCTCTATAGATCCTTTAGTATATTTTATAAATATTTTAAAAGTAATATATAATAATAATTTATTTCGTAATTCCCATCCCGATTATTTAAAATAAAATGTATCTAATTATTGAAAATTTAACTGCATGTAATAAATTAATCACTTTTAAGAATTATTTTTCGCAAAAATACTTTGAAGAACTGATTCCAAAATTTATTAATTTTTATTATAGTATTCATATATCTTTTTTATTTTTTATAAAGCTTCCGTGTTAAGCATCACTATACAACTTGACATCTCAGTTATGCTGACACCTCAAGTAACAACAATCATATGTCATCACATAAAAAAAAATATTATTAAAAAAGAAAAAAAGAAAGAAAATACAATAAAATAAAACTACAGAAGGACTAGACCAGAACTCATATGTTAACAAAAATGATATATAGGTAGACTATACCTATTCATAAAGAATTCTAAGAACATTCTAGATGAAAACCTATTATACCAATGAAATGATTCTCTATGAATAAATACTAAATTAGTCAACTTATCAACACACAGATTCCATTCACGAAACATATGAGTAACCCTAAACCTAATTTTCCCACAACAATTAAGACAAGTATTTCATTGATTACGAAGCATCCACGGAACAATAGTCCTAACAGTAAATGCATCACAAATCAAGGCAGAATCACATTCAAGCCATACATTAGTAAATCCCATATTTTTAACTTCCTCCAAAGAATATATAACTCCATAAAACTCAGCAACCAAAGCAATTTGAATATCAAGAAATGTAGAGAAACCCCAATAAACTTTCTCATACTCCCGCAGAAATACCTCCACAAGTAGCAAGACCAGGATATCCCCTAGCACCCCATCAGTAAAAAAGACAATGGATCTCCTTGTCTAACACCTCTACTACAAGGAAAAAAAACCCACCAAACTATCATTTATCCTGATAGAAAGCATAGCTAAACAGAGAATTGTACTAATCCAACCGACAGACAAATGATGAAAACCAAAGCGTGTCAAAACTAATAATAAGAACTTCCAACTCAGAGTGTCAAATGCTTTATGAATATCAACTTTGTAAGCCATATTACCTCCTCTAACCTTTTTAGAAAGCATCTTAATAGCTTCAGAAGCAATACCAACACAATCATAAATTTGTCTACCATGCACAAACCCATATTGATTAAGAGAAATGATTTGAAACATACATTATTACTTTAACTTTTCATTGTTAAAATTATTTAATAAATATCATCATTAATGAGTATATTTAATTTTCCACTAAACTTAAAAAAGTTTATCAAATTAATTTGATCTTGTAACGCCCCTTATCATCCACTCATACATATATACTATGAAATAACATTGAAATAAAATATTTTCAAAATTAACATATGTATATATATTATAAGATACATCCACCCCATACAATGTATTTCAAAATAATATCCCTTCTCTAGGGAATTTTAATACATAACCATCCAGTGTTTCCAAATAAAACAAAATACAGCATAAGAACAGGCGATCTCCTTGTCCAACCACTCACTGAGGAGCTCTACTACCTGCAACATCATCTGCTCCCGTGTAAATTACACACGATCATCACAGTTTTAAAGGAAACAACCACAAAACAAAACAAGGGGTAAGCTAGCTATTCAAAAAAAAAAAAACTTGAAGTACGAAACTTGAAAATCAACATAAATCAGCTTTTAAACACCCACATAAAATCCATCTTCTTTCTCATTCATATCACACAACCATCAAGTGTCTATCAACAATTTTCAATATTCATCTTTCTCATGTCAGAATTCCCACTGACTCACAACACATAGACACTTGACTCTACTTCCGGAAGACTCGTGCGTTGACTCAGACTCAGAGATCTGCACCTGTCATACTACACCACTGTGAATCCACACAGGGTCGCTGTGAATCCACACAGGGTCTCTGTGAATCCACACAGCCATGCGCATAAATAAATCTCAATATCATTATTCTCCCAGTATGACAGGGTTAATTCATAGAACAGGTCAAGTTAGTTATCTTTCAAACAACTTACCCATTCATATGAACCTCCTTCGACTCTCAACACCTGAATAACTTCATCTATGTGATTCCATTATCTCAGGAGATTCAGGATATCTCCTTCTAGACAAGTCCCTAGTCAATGCACATTACACACGATCTTACACGGTATTTTCTTTCCTGAAAATACTATCCCTTGATCCCACATTCACAACATTCAATGCATCATACAACACGTAAATGGACGGTTCCAAATCACAGCAACAATCAAAACCAAGTTCAGAATTTCGAAAATCATATACAGTTCACATTTCAATATCAGACAATTTCAATTCGCCACTAAAACAGGGGATTTCGAAACAAACATTAGAACCGGCGATCACGTCACCCAAATTTCAGAATCTTCTAGCCTAAGGTTTTTATTGAACGAATGCTAGCTTCCCTTACCTGGACTTGCGTAAAATCTCATTACGAGCTCTAACCCACCGAACTTAAGGATACCCGAACTCTGTTTTAAGGCTTGATTGGAAACTTGTAGAGAATCTTCCCAAGGTGCTCTATGGCAGTCGCCGATAGCCAAGCTGGGACGTGAGAAGGTCTGAATCGTAGAGTGAAGGAGAGGAAGGAAAAGGATGAAGACTAAACTCACTCTATCTCTCGCTACCCCAACAGCGTTCGAACACCAACTAAGAGGATGTGTGTTCTGAGACTAAGCCACGCAGACCCGCCATGCAGCTGCCATTACCCACTCAGCGGGAAGCTTGCGTGCACGTTTCCTCTGACAGAACTGCCACGTGATGTCTCTGCACGTACCAACTTTGGGTTACCTGCCTCACCAACTCTCTGGCGTCAACTGTTCTGAAGCACTCTTAATGTCTACGTGTCGCGCATGCAGAACGCTCATGCTGGGAGCCTGGGTCCCAGCTTATCTGCGTGTAACAAGACACCCCGATGACCAGGCACTGATGACTGGCCTCTCGATGACTATCGACCGATGTCTCACCCTGGCAGACAACCGATGTCTCATTCAGGAAGACGACCGATGTCTCCTTCTGGAAGACGACTGATGTGTATCTCATCCTGGAAGACGACTGATGCGCCCCTCATCCTAGCGATGACCGTGTGTCTCTCGTCCTGGCGATCTCTCATCCTGGCTATCTCTAATCGCCCTTGTGTGTGGCGAGGACACATCGCCTCGCTCTGGTGACCGATGCCACATCGTCACACCCTGCTGAGGGCTCGTCCTCCCACTACTCTAAGTCTGTGGTATCACTCCCACATGACTCGGTGACGTCGGTAGCTTCTCTTGCCCGAGGACAGGTCGGTCCCAACTCCTCGCGCGCTAATGCATGGAACACTAAGGACAATCTCTTATGCCCCAGCATAGAGTTTCGTATGCATAGCGTATCTAAGGTTCAAATCACACCTTGGTGCATGTGATTTCCTGGAACCCACTATGACCCAACCGACCGATCTCTACCATGCCGCCCTCAGACCTTGGACGACGTCCGAGGTCTGACCGCTATGAAACTTCTATTACAAACTCTTTTCATTTTAAATAATAACATCTTCAAAAAAATTTTAAATACAACACTTTTATTCCAATTAAATTTTTTCTAGGTCCTTACAGATCTTACCAATGGCATTTTGTAAAAGTTGAAGACTAGAATACCTTTACAAAATTGGACAGAAAAAAGAAAAAAAGAATTTGATAGTTTAGACGGTAGAATTTATTCTTTGGTAAATTTATACTTAATCACTTAATGTAACTAAATATCAATAAAATGATTTTTTATAATGTTGATTATAAAATATCTTTTAAAGTATCTAAATTAAAATAAATATGCTTATGCATATGGATAAAAAAAAATTCTTTAAATTCAATATAAAATTTAATGGTATTATTATAGTTTTTATATACATGTTTATCGTTTATGTCATGTTTTGGTTTTAGAATATATATTACTAACTTGCAATGGTGAGATTTAAGTCTTTAACAATATATTCTATTAATTCAAGACTTTTTAAATTTGATTAAAAGGATATTTATAAAAATAAAATTTATAAGGTTCGAGAAATTTATTTTAAAATCACAATTTTTTTTCATTGACGTGTTTATGTTTTTTAATATTATTGAATGCTAATGATATACTTGGAACAATTGTGAAAAAGATATTATTCCAATAATAAATTATATCTACAAATGATTATAACCAAAATTAGTTTTTTACATAAGTTTATTGAAAAGTAATTTTAAGATAATTAAATTTTTACGAAAAAAGTATTTACGTAAGAAAAAATGTTGTAAATGAAAGTGGGGAAAATAACTAATGAATAATAATCACAATATACAAATTTTCATATGCACGAAAAAGCTTATTTTTCAGAAAAAAGTATACTATACATTTCAGTTTATATTTCAGAAATCTCGTTTTTTTTTTCCTGAAAACATTTATTTTTACCAAACATGCTATAATTTGGATTGTTAATTATTAGGTGCTATCACTTTTATATTGACCCAAGGCAAATTAATTTTTTTTACCCAATCATTCAATGCTCCACATTATAGTTAATTTAATGTGCAACTTGTTTTTTCAAAAAAGAAGGGATTGTTATATTTTAATTATTGTGGTTATTAATTATTAAGAAATTGGGTTATAGAAGATTATTTAAAATAGAAAATAGAAATGTATATTATGTGTAGTGTTTGGTGACCTTTTATTTTTAATATTTTAATTTTATATTATATATTATTAACTAGAAATTAGCAAACTTGTACATACTTACATCCTTATTAAATTTAATTACTGCTGTTGGGACATGATAGTATTATGCTGCTATTTTTTTTTCGTTTATATTTTTTTAAGCTGAAATATTTAATATACATGCATTTGTCAAATATTGTCAAATAAAGTGAGGAATGTCATAGTTAGGTAACAATGTACCCAATTTTCAAAGTTTGCTATGAATGACAACCGAATAAAGAGGCAAAGTCTCACAAATGAAAAATATGGCAAAAACTAAAAATAGTTTAATTATGTTGGTGAGCTTTTTAACAAAGAAAATAAGCGTAAAATCAATTACCAACTCTTAACTTTTTATTTTTCTTCACCATTTGGATCAACATTGGTCTAAACATAAAGTACGATCCTAAGTACCTTAGTTTTTACTCTTGTTTTATATTTCCCCTTCCTTATAGTACATTTGCAAGGACAGAGTTTATCCGTACTGTTTTTCAATCAAAAATTTTAAATTTATATCAATGGTTCATGATGATTTTTAATGTACACATAACCAAAAGAAGTTAATTTTAAATTAAAAACGTATTAACCACTGATATATAAGTTGTTTATTATATAATTCATCATCACATTTATTATTTTTTTCCTTCCTTTTATTTTGACACTATTGAATTTTTGTTTTTTTATCGTCTAATATTGATGCATATAATGGAGATAGTCTTTTTTTTTTTTATCATTATCGTTTCTTAATAATTGTTATTAAATTATTATTTTTTATCTATAATAAAGAATTGATTAAATAAGGATATTAGGAATACTCCAACCCATATACAAAAGTCTCACTCCAACTAGGTATATGAGTGACAAAAAATATAAAACTGGATATAAAAAAAGCTTCAAGCTCTCAAGCCATAACTAATACCAACAAAACATATTTCTACCAAAACCAAATAACAAATAGGACTTCAAGTGCACCACCACCTTCTTTTGCGTCCAACACTAATTATGTATGCATATGCTTTGACTATACTCCTATCTGGCTCCACACATCCATGTATGTTGTAGATTTTTTATACTATCACACAAAAATATTGCGTGTCATCCACAAATAACACAATGCCTTCAAATCATGTGTTGGTTATGACTATGCCCATGGTTAGGAGCTCACATTCACGCAAATCATACAGAAAGCATATCAATGGACAAAATTTAGACATGCATATAAGTTAGTACACCAATCAAAATAAGAAAAATTAGATTTCAGAAACTTATGGTTAATCCATGCCCAAACTTTCATTTGGGCCACAGTAAAAATTTCAATAGGGTCCACCACATCATTTATGAAAATAATGCAATTTCTCTGGTTCCAAATACCCCACATTATAGTCATACACATGGATTTCCACATTCTATTTCCCAAACAATTTATGTCTGTAAACCATATTTGTTCTAAATGTTTTTCAGCTTTATCACAATGTACAAATAATCTTCCCACCCACGCATCAATCATATACCACTGCTTAGAAGTCACTTTACGAGTAAAAAAGAGATGATTTTACTTTTCAGACTAATCCCACACATAACACACATCTCCCCACTAGGCTGAATTCCTCTAATCATAAGGTTATCATAAGTTGCAATTTTCCATATTAAGACATGCCAAGCAAAAAAGTGCACTGACGAAAAAGCTTTTAATTCCCAGAAATAAATAATATTAAAACTAGGAATGCAAAGTGGTTGCACACTATTTAAACTTAAAAGGATTGCATATGTAGATTTCACAAAGATATATTTGATGGGTGCCCTGGCCAAGACCACTCATCTAACTTATATGCATCTAAAGAGATAGATTTCAGTTCCTCCATGAAAACACTGACATGATCAAGTTCCCATTGGAACCATTCTCTTCTCTATGATAATTTGCAGTACCACTGATTCTCCTTCCATACCCCACACAGCTCTAATAAACCCTCTTTATTTACTGAATTCAAAAATAGCCTAGGGTATCTATTTTTAAGTATGTCGTTCCCTATCCACCTATCCATCCAAAACATAATTTTCCTCCCTGGACCAACCTTCCACCTTCTATGTATATCAAACCAGCTATTTGGATTTCCTCCACAACTCTTCTTAATATCTTTCCACCACCAAGATTGATATTTGGATCTATTACTAACTTCCAATCCTTTCAAAGACCCATACTTGGAGTCTAATATCTTTTTCCAGAGTCCTAATCCTCACATCCTAATCTCCATTTCCATTTCCCTAAAAAGGCATAATTAAAAAGTTTTATGTCTTTGATTCCTAAGCCCCCCAGAGATCAAGGATTACATAAACACAACCATTTTACCCAAGCTATTTTCCTTTGATCACCTCTCCACCCCCATAAAAGTCCCTTTGTATTTTTGTAATTACTTTCGCCACCCCTTTGGGAATTTTGAACAAAGATAATATAGTGGGACAGATGTAAGCACATAGTTTAAACAATGTGATTTTGCCAACAAGGGATAAATGTTTTCCTCTCCAAAGTGACAACTTACTCTTTATCTTGAGAATCACATCATTCTAAAAAGATTTTTTTTTCTATGATTATCCCCCACTAGGACTTCTAGGTATACAAAGGGTACCTCCATGATGTTACAATTTAGGATTGTAGAGTATCTTTGCCTCAGAATAATATTGTATCATCAACATACTGCAACATGCTAACATCCACCTGGTCTTTTCCTAATTTTATCCCGTCATATAAACCTTTTCCTTGGATCACTCTCATAAAACTCGCCAATCCTTCAACCACAATAAGGAACAAGAGAGGTGCTAAAGGATCCCCCTGTCTTAGTCTGTTTGACCGGTGAAATTGTTCAGTTGGACTACCATTGACTAAGATGGATATAGTTGAAGACTCTAGACAACTTTTTAATCCATTTAATCCACATGTCACCAAAACCCATCCTTTGGAGCATATAGAGTAGAAATTCCCAATTCACTGAATCATAAGCTTTTTCAAAATCATCCTTAACAATTATACAACTACATTTCTTTCTTCTTACCTCCTCAATGACCTCATTTGCCACAACAATGTTATCCACGATTCCCCTACCCTGTATGAATGTTGATTGTTTGGGGTTAATGATGAAATGCATAACTCTTTGTAGTCTATTGGCTAATACTTTTGCAATGATTTTGTATAACCTGTCAACTAAAGAGATCAATCTGAATTCATCCAATCTTACAAGATTTTCTACTTTGGGTATAATAGTGATGAAAAAGACATTACACCCCCTTTAGCCACCTCCCCCATGAATGAAAGTAGTCCACAACTTTATAAAGTTCCAAATGAATTAACTCCCAGAATTCTTTAAAGAAACTAAAATTGAACCTATCGGGCCCAGGGCACTTATTACTATCACAATCCCACACAACCTGTTTAATTTCTTCTAGGGAGAACTTTTTCACCAAAGCCACATCTTCCTCTCTACTTATAGTCAGGAGGGGTACATTATCTATACCCAATTGAATTTCTCTTGATCTTGTAAATCTTTCTTTATAGAGTCTTAATACTTCCTCCTTAACCTTCTTTGGTTTATCACACCATTCATTACCCATAAGTATCCCATTTAATCTATTCTTATTTGATTTCCAATTGATCACTTTATGAAAGAATTATGCATTTATATCGTCCTCTTGCAACCACTTAATTCTTGATTTTTGTCTATTAAGCATATCAATTTTGAAATTTAAATTTTTCAAATCCGCAAGTGATACAGACCTGAGAGATGGAGCAACCCCTGACCAAGCCCAACCTTCCAGAAGAAGGACACAAAGCATTACACAAGATCAAGGGCTAGGTCAGGACCCACCACTAGTCAGTACCTCAGAGCCCATCATTCCTCAAAGGATTACTAGGAGCAGAGCCTAAGCCATGGGAGTTGAGCACCAACTAGTCTCCTTGCTTTTAATTTCAGTAGAATAGGGTTTAAATAGCATAATAGGAGGGGTGTAATTATCAAATTGGACCATGACAAGTCCATTAGGGTTAGGATGTAGCCCTAGCTTCTAGAAGCTAGGACTAGGGGCGGCATTGACCATGGGTCAAGCCCTAGGCTGCCCCCCATGTATTTACCAAGCTACCTCTCCCCTCCTTGCCCACCAAGGTACCCATCCCTATAAATAGGGTGCCTTGCTTCATGTAATTTCAAGTTAATTTTGAATAGAGAAAAGAAACTCTGCTGGAGTAAATTTGTGAGTCTGAGTTATTTAGGTCTTATCTTGGGTAGGTAATATCCTAAGTGTCAACTCTGGGTCTTATCTTGAGTGAGTGACATCTCAAGTGGCGGCTCTAGGACCACTCATCTTGGAGTTCATCTGCTCCAAGTGGTGTGAATTCCTTTTCTAATCCATAAGTTCTATTCAACCCTTCATCTTTTTCCTTCTTTATTTGTGCCATTATCCATTTCCATTTCATGTTATTTAATGTTCCTTCCATTTGGTCATCTTTATCATTTTGGTCTTGTTTCATTTCCTCTTTTATGTTCTCTTCAATTTCGCACTCTTGGCACCATTGTCACCCATATCTGTGTTTTCTCTTTGCACTTACTTAACCACTCGGTTAAGTTCATGTCCAATGGGGATCTTCTTAGGGTTCTCACCTTTAAATTTCTAAAATCCAAAATCTAAACAAAAGTGAAACATCTAAAATGTGCAATCTAAAATCAACTCACATCAACAAGCATAATATTTCTTCTTTTCCTTTCCTCCTCATTTAATCCTACTTGTTCATCTTTAATATCCATAATGCAGATAATCTATTCTAGATCATGTAAATATGTATGTACACAACCAAACACCTCTTTATTCCATATATTAATATTTCCTTTTAATAATCTCATTTTTTCTTTCATTACCCAAATTTCATTGACTTGTACAATTTCCTCTTTCCAATCATTTTTAACACAATCTTTAAAGCCTTTATCAATTTCACATACATTTAAATACCTAAATGGCTTTGGACCCCAATCTTGTTGAAATTTTTTTATACTATTTACTATTTAGGACATACTATTTACACTGTGGCCATTCCTCCATCAACTTTAAAGACATTAATGTTCTGTCCAATATGGATTTTGCCTCACCATTTGTTCTATACCAAGTGTATCTTCAAATAATTCCATACTTTCAATGACGATATTGAATTTCTTCATTTCCCTACAATTCGGACCATAATACATTAGTATTCTTTTGCTTTTTAATATTTATTAACTCTTCCCACATGATTTTTTTTCACATTATATTTGCAATCAGAATACACATTAACCACTCGAAAATTCTGATTTTTTTCTAGCATTATCCCTTGGACAAAGACAAAATCGTTCCTAAAAAATCGAGTTTCCATTTTAAAATAATTATTATCCCATATTGTGAGAATCCCCTCGGCACTATTTTCAGCATTTTTATGTACCCAACTTACATTCGACGTTTCCTACAAATTTTGGCATATCTTGGGTTTAATATTTTCCATTTTAGTCTCTTGTATGCATGCTAGTTGTACTAATTCCTTTGATATAATATTTTTTATATATATGTACGTTTTTGTTGGGAGCCTAATCCTCTACAATTGAAGGATAAGAATCTCTTCATTTAATATTATCATTTCCCTCCATCTACTTGTCGAGTTAGGTTGTATCATGGCCCCCAAGTTAGAGAGAATTTGACCTCGAATTTAGAACTCCTGCAAATAACATAGTTAGTTTGTTCACTTGATTTCTATACGTGAGTGCTAAAGAAAACTTATCATCATCGAATTTTAGGAGTTTGGGTGGAATGGTGCTAGTTACATGTAATGTTTGTAGAGAATGTGATACAATCCAAGTAGCCAAGAAGATGACCAAGGACCTAAGAGACAAATCACACTATGATCAGTCATCTCAGTAGTCAAGACAAGGCCCCATCAAATATCAGGAGGACCTTAGTAGAAGAAGAACTGGGCATAGACTAGAACATCAAATGTTCTTTCTTTTGGTCTTTTTAAAAGACAAAAACATGTTGGTAAATAAATTGGGCTCACTTTGGGAGTCCAAATAGAAAAATATGCTAGAGTAGGTTCACATAGCATAAAAGGGAGTGTACTTAGCGAAATAGGCTTGTGCTAAGCCCACTTCTTCAAGACAAGGCATCTAGGTTTAGGAAGGTTGACCTACCTTCTAGAAGACCTAGCTAAGGGGCGATTTTGACCTTAGTCAACCCCCTTGGCCGCCCCCTCCCCTTTACCTTTTTTACCCCTCACCATCTTGCCCAGCGAGGCACCCATTCCTATAAATAGGGTGCCTTGCCTCATGTATTCACAACTTGATTTTGAATATAGTAAAGAAACTCTGCAAAAGTGATTTTGTGAGCTCTCAATTTTAGGGTCTTATCTTGGGTGGGTAACATCTCAAGTGGTGACTCTTTGCACCACTCATCTTGGAGTCCTTTCTTCTCTAAGTGGCATGACAACCTTTCTCATTCCATAAACTCTCTTCAGCCCTTCCTCTTTTATTTTCCTTGTGGCGCATTCCATCCCATTCCTCTTTGTCATTCTTCATCTTTTGTTCTTTGTTTTATTCTTCTTCTTTACTTGTTCCTTATCTTAATTTCCACACCTTTCATCATCCACACCATATTAGTGTCTTTTCTCTTTGCCCTTATGAAGTGCACCTTCACACTTACTTAACCACTTGGTTAAGTTCGTGTCCTGTTGGAATCTTCTTAGGGTTCTCACCATATTTGCTAATCCCAACAATCATAAACAAAAGTGAAACCATTAAAATGTGCCAATCTAAAATCAACTCACATCAGAATGTGTGGGATCAAAGGGAATTTTGTGTGAAAAGCTTCTTATAATGATACAAGGAGATGACCAAGGCCTCAAGAGACCATTCACACTATGAGTAGTCATCTCAACAATCAAATCAAGACCCCACCAAAAATCTAGCGGACCTCAATAGAAGAAGAATTGGGCATAGACCAGAACACCAAATGTTCTTTCTTCTGGTCTTCTTAAAAATAAAAACATGTTGTAAATAATTTGGGCTCACTTGAGGGGTCCAAATAGCAAGATAGGCTAGAATAGGTGCCTCTAGCATAATAGGGGTTGTAGTTGTCATTTTACCTTGTGCCTAGCCCTTTAGGAAGGAAATTTGACCTAGTTTCTAGAAAGACAAGCCTAGGGTGTGGTTTTGACTTAGTCAAACCATAAAGGCCACCCCTCACACTTTTACAATCATTCCCTTGTCCTTTCTGTTTTCCAAGGCACCCATTCCTATAAATAGGCGGCCTTACTCCATGTACTTTCGTGTTGAGTTTGAATAGTAAAGTTACTCTACACAATTTATGTGAGGTGTTTGTGAGGCTTGTGTCCTCTTAGCTTTAGGTCTTATCTTGAATGTTTGAGAACTCTCAAGTGGCGGCCCTTTACACTTATCTTGGAGCAAACCACCCTCTAAGTGGCGTGTCCACCTCTCTTCAATCATCCATAAGCTTCCTTTTCCTTCATGTTTTCTCTTCATCTTCCATTCCACCAATTATCTTTGTGTTATGTTCTTATTTTGCATCTTTCCCATTTGGTTATATTCACCTTGTTGCTTCCTTTATGCTCTTTTAATTTCCACCCTTCACCATCATTCACCATATACTTGTGTTTTTCCTTTCGTCCTCTAGAAGTAAACCTTCACACTTAACTACTTTGTTAAGTTCGTGTCTAGTGGGAATCTTCTTTGGGTTCTCACCATATAATTGTTAAAATCTCAATCATAAGTAAAGTGTCACCTCTAAAATGGAACACTCTAAAATCAACTCACATCATGTGGTATTCAGAGCAAGGTTATTGCATGCTTATTTGCTTTGAGTTGATTTTGGCACTTTACCTTCTTGCACCTTTACTTTCTTGTCTTTATTTTTTGGCATTTTTATTCATTAACACTTCTTTTTCACTTTTGAATGTTTATTTTTTGTCAGTTTTTGTTCTTGCCTCTTTTTGTTTGAGTAATATGTTCTTAGTGTTTCTAGGAGTCCTTATTTGCTTCTACTTATTTTGCTTTTAATTGTGAAGGTATAAAAGTAACTAGAAATTTGTTTGAGTAGAAGTATATCTAGTTCCAAACATAGATTTCAAGTGTTCATTTAATTTGAATCCCAACCTCTTTTTTGTGACAATTGGAAGTGAATGAGAATAGGCATGACAAGATTATGGACATCATAACTCCATAAACCAAAAACAAGGATAAAAAAAAAGTTTGTGCCATTTTCACTTTTTTTTTTTTTGTCCAGTTCAACATTCTAAAAAGAGGATTCATTTTATTTGGCAAATTTATTTCATCATTGTGGAAAATGATCCTTTTGCTTTTATAATTTCTAACAAAAGTAAAACTTCATAGTTAAATGTTAAGTAGGTATCTTAGAGTCTTTTTGTGTGCTTTTTCTTGCTTATCTTTCTTTAAAATTTTTGTCATAATCTCTTTTCCAACTTGGTTTAGCTTTCTTGTTTGTCTTTTAAAATTCCTTAGTTTTTGTTGTGGTTTTTTGGGATCAAGTGTTAAGGGCTTTGTCCTTTTTCATTTGAGAGCTTACAACCAAAGATAGGCCGTTGTTGAGAGAAATTTCTTTTTGAGTGCTTTGTTCTTTTTTTCTCTTTGCCACACAAACGAGTGACACAAGTGAGGAGAGGGTTATTAACTTTTTCTTTCACTAATTGTGTTTTCTCTTTGTGCAATTTTATGGCTTTTCTTTCTTCAGGGGAATCATTCAAACCTCAATCTCCCCAAAAGGCTTTTCTTTTGGGTGAGCTTGCGGCAGCCAAGAGATCCTTAGCCCAAAAGAAGGAAGAAATGTGGCAATTGGAGGAGAGACTTCAAAGGTTTGAAACAACACGAGAACGACAACCAAGAGGAAGGAAGTTGGAGCATAGGAGAGCTTCAAGGAGCTATAACCAATTCGGTAGCCAAGAGGAAGATGGCGATTAGAGAATGCACCAATATGATGAAAGGTGCCACCAACACCATCCTTCAAGAAATTATTTTCCTTAAGTAAAATTGCCTAGTTTTAATGGGGAAAGTGACCCCAATGTTTACTTAGGATGATGGGAGGCTAAGGTAAATCAAATTTTCAATGTATATGAGGTCCAAGAGGACCAAAAGGTTAAGCTAGCCTCCCTAGAATTCTTAGACTATGTCATGCAATGGTGGCACCAAACTGTAATGGACATTGGTTTGAACAAGAGGCCAGTCGTGGTCTCTTGGTACGATTTAAAGGAATGCATGCACACGCGATTTGTTCCTCCTCATTATAGGAAGGAACTCTTGTTGAAGCTCCAACGGCTTCAGCAAGGACCTAAAAGTGTAGATGAATAATTTAAAGATTTGGAAACCACTTTGATAAAAGTTAATATGCTTGAAAATGAAGAGTCAAAGATGGCTCATTTTGTGAGTGGATTGAGAAGAGAGATTCAAAACGTTGTAGAACTTTATGAGTATACTTCTTTGGAAAAATTGGTTCACCTAGCCATCAAGGTTGAATCACAACTTTTAAAGAACTTCTTTCAAAAATACTCATAATGATGGCTTCTATAACTCAACTTGGAAGGGTAAAAATCAATTTTCAAAGCAATAAGCCTTCCAACTCATCTAAAGAATCCACCCCACAAAAAGAACATCCTTCCCCTTCTAGGACTAAATTGCCAACCAAAACCTCTAAAACCAAATGTTTTAAATGTTTAGGTTGTGGGCACATAGCTGCCAATTGTCCAACCAAAAAGAACCATGATGGTTAAGGGGTGATAGTAGTAAGTGAACATAGTGATCAATCTTCTAGGTCTAACTCCCCTTCTCCTTAAAAAACCCTAGTGAAAATGAATGTGAGATGCCTTATAAAGGTGACTTATTGGTGATAAGGTGAATGTTGGAAAAAATTCCAAAACCTTTGGATGACACCCAAAGAGAAAATATTTTCCACACCCACTACCTTATCAACAATAAGTTATGTTCCATGATAATAGATGGGGGTAGTGGTGCTAATGTGGCCAGTACAAGAGTGGTGGAAAAGCTTGAATTGCCCATCATCTCTCATACAAAGCCCTACAAGCTTCAATGGCTTAGTAAAAAAGGTGAAATCATGGTTAATAAACAAGTCCTCATAACTTTTGCTATAGGAAAGTATAAAGATGAGGTTTTATATGATATTGTGCCAATGGAAGTAACAAAAATTCTTTTGGGAAGACCTTGGCAATATGATAGAGAAGTTCTACATGATGGTCTAACCAACAAAATGTCTTTTAACTTCCACGGGCACAAGGTTATCTTAAAACCCCTCTCTCCCAAAGAAGTTCATGAGGACAACATAAAAATGAAAACCAAAAGAGAAAATGAAAAAGGAAAGGAAAGTAAAATGGGTTTCAACACCTCTTCTCAAGCAATCAAGTCAATAATGTTGACCCATACAAAACTAATTGCGCCTCCTAGGTATACTTCCTCCTTGTCTTTTTCATTACCTAATAAATCTAAATACTTGACATCTTGGACAAAGAAGTTTTAGGATGAAATTCAAACACCTCCTAAAGGTTCTCACCTTCTAAGAGGATTTTCATCAAAAAGTCCTTTCATCCCCAATTATTCTTTCCCAACATGGTTTGTATGTAGAGCTTCTTCTTTTGAACTCCCTAAAATTTAGGAACATAACTTTACTTCACATACCACTACTTGCAATATCTTATATGTGAACAAACTAACTATGTTATCTGCAAGAATTCTAAATTCGAGGTTGAATTCTCTCAAACTTGGAGGGCATGATACAATCCAAGCAAACAAGGAGATGACCAAGGCCTCAAGAGACCATTCAAACTATGTGCAGTCATCTCAACAATCAAGTCAAGACCCCACCAAAAATCTAGCGGATCTCACTAGAAGAAGTGGGCATAGACCAGAACACCAAATGTTCTTTCTTCTGGTTTTCTTAAAAATAAAAATATGTTGTAAATAATTTGGGCTCACTTGAGGGGTCCAAATAGCAAGATAGACTAGCATAGGTGCTTCTAGCATAGTAGGGGGGTGTAGTTATCATTTTAGCTTGTGCCTAGCCCTTTAGGAAGGAAATTTGACCTAGTTTCTAGAAGGACAAGCCTAGGGTGCGGTTTTGACTTAGTCAAACCCTAAAGGCTACCCCTCACTTTTACAATCATGCCCTTGCCCTTCATGTTTTCCAAGGCACCCATTCCTATAAATAGGGGGCCTTACTCCATGTATTTTCATGTTGAATTTGAATAGTAAAGTTACTCTGCACAATTTGTGTGAGGTGTTTGTGAGGCTTGTGTCCTCTTAGCTTTAGGTCTTATCTTGAGTGTTTGAGAGCTCTCAAGTGGCGACCCTCTACACTTATCTTGGAGCAAACCACCCTCCAAGTGGCGTGTCCACCTCTCTTCAATCATCCATAAGCTTCCTTTTCCTTCATCTTTTCTCTTCATCTTCCATTCCACCAATTATCTTTGTGTTATGTTCTTATTTTGCATCTTTCCCATTTGGTTATATTCACCTTGTTGCTTCCTTTATGCTCTTTTAGTTTCCACCCTTCATCATCATTCACCATATACTTGTGTTTTTCCTTTTTCCCTCTAAAAGTGAAACTTCACACTTACTTAACCACTTGGTTAAGTTCGTGTCCAGTGGGAATCTTCTTTGGGTTCTTCTCACCATATATTTGCTAAAATCTCAATCATAAGTAAAGTGTCACCGCTAAAATGGAACAATCTAAAATCAAATCACATCATATAAGGTGTAAACCTTTAAAAGGATTTTAAAAAATATTCCCACATGTCTCTAACAAATGTTGCATGTAATTAGAGCTATGAATAGATAAACAAGAGAAGGAAGGAGAGTGTTGAGTTTATGGGAATCTAAGTTCAAGAGGGGGGGTGAATTTTACTTAGAATAATTTTTGCAAATGTAAGCTTTTAAGAAATCCTGTCAATAAAAGAACATATTTATTTGAAGAAAAATAGATTTAATTTCTTATTCAGGATGCAACCCAGAAATAACAATAGATTAGTTTTAGAATTAACAGATTATATTCCTGACTTAAGAATTCTATTTCTTATCTTTATAGAGAATGAATATTGGAAACAGTATTCAAAGGCAAAGACTGGAATATTTCTAAAACACAAATGAAATATCAAAGACTGAAGTTTAGTTTGATAGGCAAGATTATTGAAACCAAAACCTAATCAAGTAAGACCAAGTTCTTTTAATTTCTGATTTAAAATAGAAGCATTAAAATAAACAGATCTTTAATTTGAGGGAAGTTTCACATTGTGCTTAAGAGAAACATTTTACTTTTTAAATTCTAGATTCAAATCAGTTCTATAATATATTGTTTTGATAAGAGACTTGATTTTTAATGACTTGATTTTAAGTATGATTTTGTCAAAGATCAAGACTACCTTGCATTTTTTTAAGTTTGATTAACTTCTTTTCAGAATCTTGAAATCAGAATATAAATCAAAACCAATACTGCAGTAAAAACAACAGATTCAATTATTATAGTTCTGCAGATTTTTCAGTCTTATAGGCAGTGATTTTTGAAAGAAGATTGGCACACAAAGATTTATATTGGTTCACTGAATCTTAAGATACATCCAGTCCCATCACACCAAGATGGATTCCGCTAAAAACAAAACAATCTTTACAAAAGATTACAAACAAGCCAGTTCTTGAACCCTACATGAACCAATAATACAAGCTGAAAAACCCTATTTCAGCACTTTCTACTTCAAGAAACACTATCAAGAAGCATACACAAATACACCTTTACAAAGAAAGAGAATTAGGAAAGAGGACACCTTGTTTGCAGACTAAGGAATTCAAACTAGATCCCCACAACTGCAGCACTTGATAGAACTTCTAATCCCAAGCCAAAAGAGAAACCAGCACAAGAACTCTTAGAAGTTTTTAAGAAAAACTTTCAAAAACTAAACTCACATGAGAACCTCAAGGAAAAACTCTTGAAAACAGTAAGCAATTTGTATTGCAAGGGATCATTTGCATTGAAACTGAGCCATCCTTTTATAGGATTCAAATCATAACAATTTTCCAAAATTGTTTTCGAAGATTGTTAAAAAAAACAATAGGTTAAAGCTTAAAACAACATATTGTATTTTGAAAATGCACTTGATGGTAACATAACCAACCTTAGGTTAGTTAAAACCAGAATATGTGAACAAAACAAATTTTGGAAACAAAATAGATTTTTGAAAAATCAAAACAATTTTGGTGCAGTACAAATAAATCAATTGTTTTTCAAAATAACAGATTAAAATTTTGTGTAGTAAAACTAGTTTGGAAAAACATGAACAAATTTTTAAAACAACTTTTAAAAGATCCTTGTGCTTGAGATCATTACCATGGCTATGGGATATGAGGTTGAATTAAAATGCAAAAGGCCACGTAAGCAATTCTATTCTAACTAATACTCTAATACACATTCTATTGGACAACATTTATACTTCTTCAAGCTAATTTTATCAAACTCTCTTCATAAAAGTTTGAGCAAAATCTTCAAGATCTCCAACAGAGAGTACCGAAGTGAGCCGACAATATTTATTTTTGGACAGATCAATATTACAATTTTCACCACATTTGGTGAGGTGATGAGCCCCATTTTGTTATTTTCGTCATCTTTTTCAAATTTTCTTTTTTGTTTCATTTTTATTTGGTCTTTATTTACCTCTTTTGGAGATAGAGGTTTCACTATGATCTTATGGTCTTGGAAGTGAAAAGAAATCTTGTTAGTTAGGTCATCATGTAAAGTTTTCCTATCATATTGCCATGACCTTCCTAAAAGAATATGGGTTGCTTCCATGGGCACAACATCACATAACACCTCATCTTTATATTTGCCAATTGAGAAAGATATGAGGACTTGTTTATTAACAATTATTTCACCCTTTTCACTTAGCCATTGCAATTTGTAGGATTGTGTATGAGAAATGGTGGTGGGTAATCTAAGTTTCTCCACTACTCTCGTACTTGCCTCATTTGTAACACTACCCCATCTATGATCATGGAACATAACTTGTTGTTGATAAGGCAGCGGGTGTGGAAAATATTTTCTCTTTGGATTTTGGAAAAAGGTTTTTGAATGGTACCCAACATTCGCCTTACCATCAATAAGTCACCTTCACAAGGTATCTCACATTCATTTTCAATAGGGTTTTTGATGGGGTGGGGGATTTAGACCTAGAAGATTGATCACTATGGTCACTGATGACTATCCCCCCCTTTTACCATCATGGTTCTTTTGTTAGGGCAATTTATAGTGATATGACCAAAATCTAAACATTTGAAGCATTTTTTATTTTAGGTTTTAGTTGGCGATTTATTTCTAGAAGGGAAAGGGTTGTCTTTAGAAGTTTGTGGGGTGGATTCTTTAGAGGAATTGGAAGGAATATCTTGATTGTGAAATTCATTTTTATCCTTCCAAGATGAGTTGTAAAAGCCATCATTATGAGTATGTTTGAAATAGGTTTTTCATAAAAGTTGTGATTCAACCTTGATGGCTAGGTGAACCAATTTTTCCAAAGATGTATACTTGTAAAGTTCTACAACATTTTGAATTTCTCTTCTTAATCCACTCACAAATCTAGCTATCTTTGATTCTTCACTTTCATGCATAATGATTTTAGTCAAAGTAACTTCTAAATCTTTGAAATATTCATCCACACTCCTAGGTCCTTGACGAAGCCGTTGGAGCTTTAACAAGAGTTCCTTCCTATAATGAGGAGGAACAAACCGCATGCGCATGCATAACTTTAAATCGTGCCAAGAGACCACGACTGACCTCTTGTTTAGCCCAATGTCCATTATAGTTTGATACCACCATTGCATGGCCTAGTCCTCAAATTCTAGTGAAGCTAACTTAACCTTTTGGTTCTCTTCAACCTCATACACATTAAAAGTTTGTTCTACCTTAGCTTCCCATCCTAGATACATTTGGATCACTATCCCCATTAAAACTAGACAATTTTACGAAAGGTAGGGTCTTCTTTGGTTATTGATGATGACGCCTAGCTTCATAATTTTGCACTCTCTAATCTTCTTCTTCTTGATTTCCATAGTGCATGTAATGCTTGTATCTCTTCTAGGCTCCCATCTTCTCTCGCGATTTTGTCTCGCTTGTGTATCCTTTAGCCTGTGCATCCTTTTCATTAGTTGTCGCATTTCCTCTTCCTTGTGGGATAAGCTCCTCTTGGTATCCTCAAAACCCTCCAAAAGACGTGCCTTTTGAGGAGATTGTGGTTTGGAAGATTTCCCTGAAGATAAATGATGCATATTTGTGCACAACAAAAATTAAACAATTATTTTTAACAACAAATAATGCACTCACTCTTGTGTATCACTCGGCTATTTAGTAAATGATCGAAAAAAGGGTAGAATCACTCAAGTAAGGTTTTCAAAAAGCCAAAGGATCTACACTTGGTAGCAACATTTAAGTGAAAGAGGTCAAAGTTCTTATCACTTGCTCATGCAAAGAATCCTTAACAAAACTTTAAGAGAATTTAATGGCAAGAAAGAAAAGTTTAAAGAAGGAAAGCTAAACCAAAATAAAAGTAAGATGATGACAAAACTTAAACAAGACAAACAAAAAAAGCACTTTTGAAGACTCAAAGAAACTTACTTCAACTTTTAACTATGAAGTTTTAATTTTCCTAGAAAGTGTAAAAGTAAGAAGGATAAAATTCCACAAATGTGAAAACAATTTGCCACATAAAAAGAATCCTCTTAGAACTTTAAACTTGAAAAGTGAATTGCATTCAAATTATTTTTTTCTTTGTTTTTGTTTTTATGGATTTAAAATGTCCATATTCTTGACATGCATATTTTTAATTCACTTTCAATTTTCACAAACAGGTTGGGATTCAATTTATTTGATCATTTGAGTTCTTTGTTTGGAACTAAATCAACTACCACTTAAACAAATTCTAATTGCTTTTAGCTCTTCATAATTAAAGTTAAAATAAGTAGAATGGATTTAAAGACTCCTAGAAGACTAAGAACATAAGACTCAAGCAAAAGCGATAAGGCAAATGACACAAAATAATTCAAAAGTAGAATCTAAATTGCTTAATGAATAAAAAGACGAAATTGTAAATGACAACAATTTAAAGTAAAAATTGAAATTGCTTGAAGATAAAAACAATAATTGAAATGTGCTTAAATTTAAAAGCAGAAATCAACTCAGAAAAGATAAGCACAATTTAAAACCATGCTCTGAATACCACATGATGTGAGTTAATTTTAGGATTGCACATTTTTATGGATTGCACTTTGTTTATGGTTTTTTATTTTCAACAAGATATGGTGAGAAACCCAAAGAAGATTCCCACTGGACACGAACTTAACTAATTGGTTAAGTAAGTGTGAAGGTTCACTTCTAGAGGGCGAAGAGAAAACACAATTATATGGTGATGATGATGAAGAGGTGCAGAATTAAAGAACATATAAGGGGAAGAAAGAAGATGGAAACCGAATAGACAAAGATGAACACAAAAACATAAAGAAATGGAAAATAAAAGATGTAAGGAAAGAGAAGCTTAGGATGATGAAGGTGTAGTCACGCCACTTGGAGGGGGAGGAGACCCTTAGATGAATGGTGAAGAGTCGCCACTTGAGGTGTTGTGCAGTCAAGATAAGACCCAAAGATAATAGGAGACTCAGCTTACTAAACATTCTGACAGAGTTTCTTTACTTTCAAAATTCAATGTTTGAAAATACATGAGGTAAGACACCCTTTATATAGGAGAGAGTGACTTGGGGAGCAAGAGTGAGAGGGGTAGGCGCATAATTTGTGAGAAACCTTCTAGAAGGTAGGTCAAAGAAACCCTAAACCTAAGTGCACATGTCATGAACATGTGGGCTTGGCACGAGCCCAATTTACTAAGTACATCCTACTCTAGCTTATTCTTCTATTTGAACCCCCAGAAAAAGCCAAAATTATTTACATAAACTTGTCTTGTGAAGAAGAAAGAACATTTGATGCTTTGGCCTATGTCTAGTTCTTCTTCTGCTAAGGTCCTTCTAATGTTTGGTAGGACCTTGTCTTGGATGCTAAGATGACTGACCCAATTGTGAAGTGTTTGTGTTGTCCTTAGTCATCTGCTTGTCGAGTTCGATTGTATCAGCTTGTCGAGTTGGGCTGTCCAACCCCAATATGGAATTGGGTTCCCCTAAACCCTAGCCCACACCCTTATTTGAGCTACATTTTTCAAAGCATCCCATAGTATTATTTTGTCAAATATTTTCTCAAGCCACTAACTATTTTCTTTGATGGTTTCATCCATGTTGGTATCTTCTTCCGATGTTAGAAGCATGGCATTATTGCCGAGATATCTTAGACGAATAAAATTTTCCCCATTCAGAAAGAAGTTATTCTTAATATCTTCAATGTTTGGTGTTGTTGCATTCAGATACCCAATACAACTCTTCTTCAACCACTCCAAATTCCTCTACCTTCACATCAAGCTTTTGTCCCATCCATTTGTCGTTTGAGTTTCTTATGTCTGAGCCTTTTTTGACTGCCTAAGCATACGATGTTGAGCCCTTTTTCCTCTATACTTTCCTTCCTCTCTGTTCCACCTTTTTCGTTTTATTTTCTTCCCTTCTTTTTTCCTGTCCTCTGGCGGCTCCCTCCATATAATTTTCTTCCATATTTTGGCTTGTAACATGTAATTTCTTATTTCCAATCCAAATGTTGTCCAACTGATATTCGAGGTTGTCTGAGTCTATTATCCAACTAAATCTTACGAAACCAAATCTCTGGCCAGCATTGTTTGTTTTTCTGGGTATAAAAATCTCTTGGACTTTCCCCCATCTTTGAAATATTCTCCACATCTCATATTCACCAAAATTCGTAGGAAAATGGGAGAAGAAGAAAGAAATTGGGTGCTTGTCCATTCCTTTTGATTCTTGCTTTTGAATTCTGCTTTTAAAATGGAACTTTCTATGGTGTAAACTATCAACTCTAGAGGATAGAATGAAAATTTATGTTGAATCTATTGATAGAAAAATCTGGGATGCTATCATAAATGGTCCTTTTATACCTATGCTTGAAAAGATAAAGTTTTCTCTGAAAAACCTTGGTCCCAATGGATTAAGAGTGAAGTAAAAAATTTTAGCTTGATTGTATTGCCAAATATATTATTATCTCTACTATTGATTCTAATGAGTTTTTTAGAGTCTCAAAGTGTGTTTCAGCAAAGGATATGTGGGACCCTCTTGAAAGCACTCATGAAGGTTCAAGTGGAACTGCTTGGCTAGACAATGACATGTCTTCTTCTGGCTAATCTTCTGAAGTTACAAAAACCAAAATGTGTTTGATGGCAAAGGAAGAGTCTGCATCAAATAGTGTAAGTTCAAACTCTTCCATTAATGATGAAAATTATTATCAACTGCTTGAGGCGTTTAAAGAGACTCATGAAGACGCCTATAGATTAACCCTTTTGAAAATCGGTTGAAAAGTCAAAACAACTGGTTGGAAAATAGAGTCAACGTGTTGGAAGAAGAATTAAACAACTCAAAAACTGATTTTGAAAATTTAGAGACGATTTTTCAAAATTCCTCTTACAATTGTGAATCCAGTTTTTGTGCAAACTATGAATCTCTCCAAAAGAAGGTTCTTTATCTTGTGAAAACTGTGGATAAAATTTCAAAAGGAAAATTCAACTTTGAGAATGTATTAGCATCTCAAAATTGTGTCTTTGGAAAATCTGGACTTGGTTTTAATCCACAAAGTAAGAACCGTGGCATTTTAAAACCTTTTTCAACCATTACAGAAAAACAACCGATTGAAAAGTCAAAACAACCGGTTGTTTCTTGTTTCTACTATATGAGAAAGGGTCATTCTGTCAGATTATGTAAAATTCGAAAGGTTTTTGTTCCTAGAGGTATTTTAAAATGGGTTCCTAAGAATCCTAAGGTTTTTAATAACCAAATTAACCTCTATGGACCCAAATTTGTTAGGGGACCAAACCTTGCCACCTGATTTTATTTTTTCACAGGATTTCTTGATGAAAAACAAGCATATGTGGTACCTGGACAGTGGCTGCTCCAAACATATGATAGGAGATGCATCCAAGTTTGTTAACATCATCCTCAAGCAAGAAGGTCATGTGACTTATGGGGATAACAACAAAGGGAAGATTCTTGGGAAAGGCACTATTGGTAATAAGAATAATTTCTTGATCCATGATGTTCTACATGTGGGAGGACTCAAGCACAATCTTCTCAACATAAGTCAGCTATGTGATGAAGGGTATCAAGTAACCTTCAAGCCTAACACTTGTGATATTCGTCTATCCAATTCACAGGAAGTGATGCTTATTGGTAAAAAAGTTAATAATGTTTATCTTTTTTATATTTCAAATCTCACATCCATAGGCTGTCTTTTAATCAAGCATAAGGAATCATGGCTTTGGCATAGAAGAATTGCTCATATTCATATGCATCACTTAAACAAACTGATATCTAAAGATCTTGTTGTTGGGTTACCTAAGCTCAAGTTTGAGAAATATCATATATGTGAACCTTGCCAAAAGGGGAAACAAACTAAACATTCTTTTAAATTGAAAAATATGGTTTCCACTTCAAAATCCCTTGAGCTGCTACACATGGATCTGTTTGGTCCCTCAAGAACTATGAGTCTTGGTGGGAATTACTATGCTCTTGTTGTAGTTGATGATTTTTCCAAATTTACATGGACAATGTTTCTGGAATCAAAAAGTGATGCCTTCTCTGCATTTAAAAAGCTAGCCAAGAGGTTGCAGAATACTTGTTGCAGCAACATTTGTGCCATTCGTGATGATCATGGAGGAGAATTCCAGAATGAGAAGTTCAACTCCTTTTTTAAAAAGGTTGGTATCTTCCATAATTTCTCTGCTCCAAGAACACCTCAGCAGAATGGTGTGGTGGAAAGAAAGAATAGATCACTTGAAGAACTGGCCAGGACAATTTTGAGTGAATCCTCCTTGCCAAAATATTTTTGGACAGATGCTGTAAGTACTACATGCTATGTAATGAACTAGGTTCTCATCAGGCCTATCTTGAAGAAGACCCCATATGAACTGTTCAATGGAAGGAAACCCAATATGGGTCATCTGAAGGTATTTGGACGTAAATGTTACATTCTAAATAATGGTAAAGAAAACCTTGGCAAGTTTGATGAGAAAGCGGACAATGGTATTTTTCTTGGTTACTCTTTATCTAGTCATGCTTATAGGGTTTATAATAAAAGACTCATGACTGTAAAGGAGTCTATATATGTTGTATTTGATGAGACTAACCATGCAGAACAAGGTCCTGTGAAGAATTGTGTAAAAGAAGATGAACAGAACATCTTTTTAAAGAATGTGAAAACCTACCCAGAAGAAAAACCGATTGATTCTGCGAAACAACCGGCTGAAATTCTGCAACAAGATGAGCTACCCAAAGAATGGAGGATTCCTAGAGACCTCTCTATGGACAACATCATTGGGCAGATTCATAAAGGAGTTTCTACACGAAGAACCATATCAAACTACTACAGGCACATGGTTTTTGTCTCTCAAGTTGAACCCAAGCCAATTAATGAAGCTCTTAAGGATGAAAACTAGACTGCTGCCATGCATGAGGAACTAAATCAATTTGTCAGAAACGATGTGTGGTTCCTAGTTCCTAAAACAGATTAGATGAACATCATTAGAACTAAGTGGGTGTTTATAAACAAGCTAGATGAGTCAAGAGTGATTACAAGGAACAAAGCAAGGCTAGTTGCAAAAGGTTACAATAAGGAAGAAGGGATCACTAGTACAAAAACGTACATTAACGACCCCAAACAAAGCGGTTTAAAAATAACCATCGTTATAAAATGCACAGTGACAATTTTGTAATTAAGAGGCACATATTGTTGAACCAAGTGGTGTTCAAGGTTTTGAAGAATCCAAATCCTTTGGAGGATGATGAAGCTTTTGCTGTGCTTGCTGTTGCTGTGCTGGTTTAGTTAGAATCTGGGTAGTTTGAGTTGTGTAACTCAACCTTTGATTGAATCTAAAGCTCAAGCATCTCAACTTTCAAACAAAGTAAAGTGTTTTTTTCAAACTGAGTTAAAACAACCGATTGTTTTATCGAAACAACCGATTGTTTAAGCTTAGGTGTTTTGAAAACTGTTTTGAAGTGTGAAAATTGGTTAAGTAACAAAACAACCGATTGATTCGAGGAAACAATCGATTGTTTGTTATGTTTTTATAACAGAAAACAGTTTTGACTTTGACTGAGCTTTAAATGCTTTTAATTCATACGCTCCAGTCATAAAATTCTTTGACCAATCTTTCTAAAGCAATTAAGAGTTTGTTAAGATTTAATTACAAACATCTTCTTTGAATATATAAAGAAAAACAGATTTGAGTTTTAAGAATCTAAGTGAATTGAGAAAGTTTTTCTAAGAGTTGGAGATTGCTTAGAGTTTTGGTTGATCAAAGTGCTGAGATAGGATTCTCTTGTACTGATTTCAGATTGCTTCTGTAACAAGTGTAATCCTTGTAATTCTGTGAACATTCGTTTGTGTTGTTGCTAAGAAGAGCTGTGTGTTCTTGAGGGGATCAAGATCAGCTTTCTTAGTGTGGTGTGCTGACCAAGGAAAGTGTGCTTCTTGAGGGTGTTCAAGGTCACTTTCTTGGTTGTGTGTAAGTAATCTAGTGTTGATTGCTTAGTGGATTTCCTCAGGGTTTCTGAGAAGACTGGATGTAGCTCTGGGTTGGAGTGAACCAGTATAAACATCTGTGTACAATCTCTCTATCCCTAACTCTTTAATTTCAGTTTGTTTGTTGTTTGCTGGTATAAACAACCAATTGTTTCGAAGAAACAACCGATTGTTTTCCTGGCAGTGCTGTTTTGCTTGCTGTTTTGGCAAACTGAATTGCTTAATCATTTGATTTCTGAAAGATATTCATTCTAGCTTGGAAAAGTTTGCGAAAACCTCTTTAAACAATTCACCCCCCCTCTAGTTTAAAGCCATCTTTCCTAACAATTGGCATCAAGAGCTTGGTTCTTGAAAGTCATTCAAGTTGATCCTAAAATCTTTTAAAATGGCTGATAGACTACCTTTTGGGGAAGGTGCTTCAATAAACAGACCACCCTTGTTCTGTGGTTTGAATTACCAGTTTTGGAAAGTTAGAATGAAAATATTCATGGAATCTCTTGACAAAGGAATTTGGGATGCAATTGAAAATGGTCCTTTTATACCAAAGTTTGAAAGGTTCTGTCATTGAGAGGCCATGGTCTCAATGGACTGATGCAGAAAGCAAAAAGGCCAAATTTGATTGCATTGCCAAAAATATTATAACCTCTGCTTTAAATTCTGATGAGTTTTTCAGGGTATCACAATGTAAATCATCAAAGGAAATGTGGGATACTTTGGAGGTCACTCATGAAGGAACAAATGAAGTTAAAAGAGCTAGAAAGCATGCTCTAATCCAAGAGTATGAAATGTTCAGAATGCTTAAAGGTGAAACAATTGCTGAAGTACAGAAAAGGTTTACTCATATCATCAATCACCTTATGAGCCTAGACAAGACTTTTGACAAAGAAGAGCTAAACATCAAGATCTTGAAATGTCTTGATAGAGCATGGCAACCAAAGGTAACTGCAATTTCTGAATCTAAAGATCTAACATCCTTAAGTGTTGCTTCTTTGTTTGGAAAGCTTAGGGAACATGAGCTAGAGATGAATAGACTCAATGTTCAAGAGAATCAAGATAAGCACACAAGGAGCATAGCCTTGAAAGCATCCAAACACAAGGGAAAGCAAGATTCAAGTGATGATAGTGATGAGGAAAATCTGAGTTTGCTGTCAAGAAAATTCAGCAAATTCCTAAAGAGAAACCGCAACAAAGACAACAACAAGGATAGGTATGGAAACAAGAAATCCAATGATTTAAATTCAAATAACTATACTTGTTTTGGTTGTGGTGAGCAAGGTCACATAAAGGCAGATTGTCCCAACAAGAGCAAGGAGAAAAAGACAAGCTATAAGGAGAAGAAAGGCAAGACAAAAAGAGCCTACATAGCTTGGGATGAAAATGAAGTGTCTTCATCAAGTTCCTCATCAAGTGAAGATGAAAAAGCCAACATATGTTTAGTGGCTGAGGATGATGATGATGCTTGCAGTTCAAGTGAGGTAAGTTCTTGTGCTTCCTTAAATGAACAAAATTATTGTGAATTGCTTGAAGCTTTTCAAGAAACTCATGATGAAGCTAATCGATTGGTGCTTTCAAACAATCGATTGAGAGATCTTAACAATGGGCTTGAAAAGAGAGTTAAATCACTTGAAGAGGATCTGAGAAAAGCAAAAATTGATTTTGAAAAGATGGAAAATCATTTCAAAAACACCTCTTGTAAGTGTGATACTCTCATTTGTGAAAATTGTGAAAATCTTGAGAAAAAGGTTCAATATCTTGTTGAAACTGTGGACAAGCTTTCAAAAGGGAAATCAAACTTTGAGAATGTCTTGGCATCTCAAAGTTGTGTTTTTGGAAAGGCTGGTTTAGGCTTCAATCCACAGAACAAGCAAGATAGGTTTTCAAAAAGTTTTTTAAGAAAACCAGAAAAACAACCGATTGTTAAGACGAAACAATCGATTGTGACATGCTTTTATTGCATGAAAAAGGGCCATTCGGTTAGATTCTGCAAAATAAGAAAGTTTTCTGTTCCAAGAGGCTACATGAAATGGATCCCTAAAGGATGTGAGGTTCCAAGTGTGAAAAAGAAACCAATTGGACCCACATTTGTGAAAGGACCAAATCTTGTTGCTTGAACTAATGTTTGTGCAGGAAAATAAATAGAAAAAGAGGAGCTGAGCCAAATGGTTAGACTATTAAAGACAAAGGGCAATCATTGAAGCTGAATCAATGCTTTGCAGAAGGTCAATTCAATGAAAAGAAGCCTTCTTGATCAACAAGCAATTGGCTCATTGAAGAAACAACACAAGGATGAGATTTTTCTTTTACTGTCCTCAATTTTAGTATTAAAGTTCTTTCCTGTGATTAATCCCTCTTTGGTCAATGTTATCTGTTGTTATCTGCTTCTGTTTTTGGTTAAAAATTTCTTAAAATCAAGTTTTAACTGCTACAGAAAAACAACCGATTGTTTCTTCGAAACAACCGATTGTTTTGAGTCTGACAGCACTATGAAGAAATTGATTTAATTTTGAATTCTTCTTCTATCCGTTGCAGATCAAATTCAAAAGGGAGAATCTTGGTCAAAATATCTGTATTGAAAGCTGAACGTGCTCAGAAAGTGGTTACAACATTCATAAAGGAATATATTCCAAAATCTTGGAAATTCAAGAGCCTTTATGACTAGTCAAAAGACCATGTGTTTCTCAGTTTCTTTTTCTGACATGTTCTGTGCAGAACAGCCTTCTCTCTCTGAAAATCAGGTACCCATTGAATGGAATTAATCATAAATTGGTTTTCGGATGGTTATAAAATCAGGTGCAGATGAACAACCAATTGCAACATCTCTTGCAACATCTCTTGCACCATCTCTTGAGAAAATCTGTAAAGAAGAACTGCCCTCTGTTTTCTCATCTCTGCTGCCATGGAATCAACTCCTCCCACTTCTGGAAGAATCAAAACCAGAGCTGTAAGGTCTGGAGGAAGGCTGGAAGGATGGTTTTCTGGAGATAAAGATCTCATAGAAAAATATAGATATGAGACAAGTCTCAAGAAAATCAACAACCCCAAGGTTGTGAGTTTTGATTGGCTGAAAAGTCAAAAGCTGGACAATGTGAGGAAACTTCTCAAAGATCAGTATCTCAGAAGGTTTCTGGAGATGAAGGGCAACATATATCCAGACTTGGTGAAGGTCTTCTACACCAATTTGAAATTTGAGGGAAACAACCTAGTTTCTCATGTAAAAGGTGTGGACATGGAGATAACCTATGAGGTTTGGGCTGCTGTTGCTGGACTCAAGTTTTCTGGACTGCAAATCAGCAAAGGCAATCTTGGTGTGGTGGAGGATTTCAACAAAATTCAGTTTTACAGAAACTGTTTGAAAAACACTCAAGCTCAAGTGAGTGCATGCTCAGTTGGAGGGTTGAAACTGGATGAGAGGCTGCTTGCTCTCATTGTGACATGGATTCTAACTCCAAGGGGGAGCAACCATTCTGTTTTGACTGAAGAAGATCTGGTTTACATCTTCTGTATCACCAAGAAGATCAAACTAAATTGGATCCACATCATTAAAGAGCACATGCAAAAAGCAATGAGGTTGGGTGACTATCACTATCCCTATGCTATTTTGATATCTAAATTCCTAAACTATTTTGAAGTTAATCTGGAAGATGAGACTTCTGAGCTGGTCAAGTCAACTCAAGAGTTGAACAATGGATCACTCAGCAAGATGGGATTTACAAAAATAGGTGGAAAATGGGTAAGCAAGGATGGTGATCATGGTGCCTCCTCTAGTGGTGCTGCTCAAGAAGAACCTACAGATATGGATGTTGAACATGAAGATCCAACAGGAGGGTTTCAAGATGCTGGACCCAGTGCGGCTGCTGAACATCCAGAAGAAAGGATTTAATCAATGTCACCTTTTGAAAGGTTCATGATGAATAGGATGGATAGCTTTGCTGAAAACCAAAGAAACCTCCATGATCTGTGTGTTAGCAATTTCCAGAGGTTTGATACCAGGTTTGACAACATGGATGCAAGGTTCATGAGCCTGGATGAACAAATTGAAGCTGTTCAGAACCAAATCTTTGATCTTCAGTTTGGAGATAAGGAAGAATGAAGAAAAACAACCGATTGGATTGTCGAAACAATCGATTGTTTTTGCTGCTGTTGAAGTTTGATTTTCTTTTCTTTCCTTCTGCTGTTGCATTTATAATTCTGATGTAATATGAACTTTTTATGGCTTTATCTCTTATATTTGTCTATTTGTGAAGACAAATAGGGGGAGATTTTATGCTTGTTTGCTTATATGCTTGTTTAAGACTGCTTTTAGCTGTTTTTACTGATTTTAATTGTTTAAGCCTTAATTGTGTATATATATTCTAACCAAATATCAGAGGTTCAATGTCTGCTAAAAGTTCATTTGCAGGAACTGCTTCAGATTTAATCAGAACAACACAAGCATTAGGGATCAAGCACCAGGGATTTGTCTTCATCAAATAGGGGGAGATTGTTGAACCAAGTGGTGTTCAAGGTTTTGAAGAATCCAAATCCTTTGGAGGATGATGAAGCTTTTGCTGTGCTTGCTGTTGCAGTGCTGGTTTAGTTAGAATCTGGGTAGTTTGAGTTGTGTAACTCAACCTTTGATTGAATCTAAAGCTCAAGCATCTCAACTTTCAAACAAAGTAAAGTGTTTTTTTTCAAACTGAGTTAAAACAACCGATTGTTTTATCGAAACAACCGATTGTTTAAGCTTAGGTGTTTTGAAAACTGTTTTGAAGTGTGAAAATTGGTTAAGTAACAAAACAACCGATTGATTCGAGGAAACAATCGATTGTTTGTTATGTTTTTATAACAGAAAACAGTTTTGACTTTGACTGAGCTTTAAATGTTTTTAATTCATACGCTCCAGTCATAAAATGCTTTGACCAATCTTTCTAAAGCAATTAAGAGTTTGTTAAGATTTAATTACAAACATCTTCTTTGAATATATAAAGAAAAACAGATTTGAGTTTTAAGAATCTAAGTGAATTGAGAAAGTTTTTCTAAGAGTTGGAGATTGTTTAGAGTTTTGGGTGATCAAAGTTCTGAGATAGGATTCTCTTGTACTGATTTCAGATTGCTTCTGTAACAAGTGTAATCCTTGTAATTCTGTGAACATTCGTTTGTGTTGTTGCTAAGAAGAGCTGTGTGTTCTTGAGGGGATCAAGATCAGCTTTCTTAGTGTGGTGTGCTGACCAAGGAAAGTGTGTTTCTTGAGGGTGTTCAAGGTCACTTTCTTGGTTGTGTGTAAGTAATCTAGTGTTGATTGCTTAGTGGATTTCCTCAGGGTTTTTGAGAAGACTGGATGTAGCTCTGGGTTGGAGTGAACCAGTATAAACATCTGTGTACAATCTCTCTATCCCTAACTCTTTAATTTCAGTTTGTTTGTTGTTTGCTGGTATAAACAACCAATTGTTTCGAAGAAACAACCGATTGTTTTCCTGGCAGTGCTGTTTTGCTTGCTGTTTTGGAAAACTGAATTGCTTAATCATTTGATTTCTGAAAGATATTCATTCTAGCTTGGAAAAGTTTGCGAAAACCTCTTTAAACAATTCACCCCCCTCTAGTTTAAAGCCATCTTTCCTAACACATATAACGATGGTTCCCTAAGAAACCGTCTTTATAAATCATTTAGAGGCACATATAACGACATTTCCATAAGGAACCGTCTTTATAACTCATTCATAGCTCATATAACGACAGTTCCATAAGGAACCGTCTTTGTTTGCTTCAAAATTTTCAAAATCCTGCTACATGTAGCACACTCATTCACTCATCTTCCCATTCGCACCTATCATTCTTGCAAAGTTCCGCACCCCCCTCCTCCATTCCTTCTTTTCTCCCATTCTCGCCTCTCATCTCATGACCCCTCCTCCATTATTTCTCTTCCCCCATTCTCGTCGTTCTCCATCTCCACTGCTTCACGCCCTCCTCTAACTCCGCCACTTTGCACCCTCCTCCAGCTCCACCACTCCATGCTGTCTTCTGTCCTTTGCCTCCGCGCACCAACCCTTCACCTCCGCACGTCGACAACACCTTCTGCACACCGCCAGCACCTTCACCACGAACTTGGCTCCAAGAGGTTAGTATTTTTAAGGTTTAGAGTTTTAAATTTTTTAATAAATATTTGAATGTATGTTTTAATTAGTTAATAGTTTAAGGTTTCATTTAGTGTATATTTGAGGAGTCCTGAAATTTAGGAGAAGAGTGATAGGTTTAGGTTTCAAGGTCCCATACCAAAAATTAGCATGAAAAAACTTCAAACGGCCATAACTTTTAATAGAGAAATCAGATGGAGACACGTAAAAAATAAAAGTTGTCCAAAACGAGGTAACAAAGGCCATTACCAATCCACCAAGCGAAATTGGCCCCACCAAAATTCCAAAAATCTATCATTTACTATCATTTTTTTATTTTTTAGTATTATTTAGGTGTTTTTTAGGTATTTTGAGGTTTTAGTTCTCATACTTACACTTATCAGAAAAATTTAAAATTTTTCATAATTTTTTCTTGTATAAATTAGAGATTTATCAAACCATTATAATTACATTACATTCATATACATTACTCACAAATTTGTTATGTGTGTGTTCTAACATGAAATCTTATTATTTCGGTGTTTATTCAAGATATAACATGTTGTATGGGGGAGAAGTGCAAGTGCAAATGGAAAGAAACTCACTTGGATGCACCTTAAGGTAACCATATATAACACTTTAGACATAAAACTTTTTCATATAGTTATAGAACTTTTTGTACACTTTCATATTTAAATTATGATATTACATAGTGATATTATGTGCATTATTGTTCTGAGAATTTGATATGTTATGCAGAATTAGAGATTATATAATAAAAAAATATTTTTTTTTAAAAAAATACACTTATAACGACAGTTCCCACCGGAACCGTCTTTAAAAGCCCTCCATAGGCACTTATAACAACGGTTCCAGACTACAACTGTCATTATAAGTGCATTTTTTATTTTTTATTTTATTTTACACGTTAATGTGGGTTTATAGCGACACCTGCAATACCAACGGTTAAAAAATCGTCTTTATATGACATTTTTAACTGTCGTTAATGAGTTATTCTGTATTAGTGGATAGACTATGATGAAACCTTTGCACCAGTAGCCCAATTGGAAGTTGTGAGGTTACTTATTGCATTCACCTGCATGAACGGCTTCAAACTATTTCAAATGGATGTGAAGAGTGTTTTCCTAAATGGAGTTGTCAATGAGGAGATCTTTGTCTCACAACCACCCGGGTTTGAAGATCATCAATATCCCAACCATGTATACAAGCTGAAAAAGGCCTTGTATGGTCTCAAGCAAGCTCCTAGGCAGTGGTATGAGAGGTTAAGTAATTTACTCTTGTCTCATGACTATGAAAGAAGGAAGATTGATAAAACTATCTTTATTAAAAAGTCAAATTTTGATGTTATCTTAGTTCAACTATATGTCGACGATATTATTTTTGGAGCAACTAATAATTGTTTGTGTAAAGAATTTGTGATAGCAATGGAGGGGGAGTTTGAGATGTCAATGATGGGAGAACTTTCCTTCTTTCTTGGACTACAAGTCAAGCAATCTAAAGAGGATATCTTTTTAAGCCAAACTAAGTATTGCAAAGAGATTCTCAAACGGTTTGAAATGGAGAATTGCGAAGAGGCCACGACACCAATGTCCACAAATTGCTATATGGATGTTGATGTAGCTGGAGCTGCTGTAGATCAAACCAAATATAGAGGATTAATAGGTTCTTTGCTTTATCTTACAGCTAGCAGGCCAGACATTATGTTTGCAGTGTGCCTTTGTGCTAGATTCCAGTCCAATCCAAAAGAATCACACCTTAAAGCTACCAAAAGAATCCTGAAATATCTAAAGTGCACAACTACTGTTGGGTTATGGTATCCCTCTCACTCTCCTATAAATCTAGTTGGATACTCTGATTCTGACTTTGCGGGATGCAAACTGGACAGAAAAAGCACAAGTGGAACTTGTCATCTTCTTGGCTCAAGTCTTATATCTTAACAAAGCAAGAAGCAAGATTGTGTAGCCCTTTCAACTACTGAAGCATAATACATTCCTACAGGGAGCTGCTATGCTCAGATTTTGTGGATCAAACAGCAGCTAGAAGACTTTGGATTGAAAGTTAGCAAAGTACCTTTGTTATGTGACAACACAAGTGCTATTAATCTCACAAAACATCAGGTTCAGCACTCTAGAACAATGCACATTGAGATCCGGCACCATTTCATAAGGGATCATGTAAGCAATAGAGATTGTGAGGTGAAAGTTCATTGCAACTGAAAAGCAACTAGCAGACATTTTCACCAAGCCTTTATCAAAGAACAGGATCTTCTTTTTAAGAAATGAGTTAGGTATTCTTGATTCACAAACTATATCTTAAAACTGTGTTATTTTTATCCTTCTTTCTTTCTGTGAAGACAAATAGGGGGAGAAGTATTACGGTTTGTAATGTTCTAATCTCTGCTACTTATCATGCTTTAAAAATGCTTAATTTGGATTAGATAGTTGTTGGTATACAAACTGCAGCATAACTCTAATTTGCACCTTGCTTTCACTAATTTTCGCACTGATTTTTCTGATTTTCTTTATGAGAATCACTTAGTGAAAAATGGTTATGTGGTGCTACTAATTTTTGGAAATGATTACCACTGGTACATGCATATTTTTTGTTTTTCAGGTATTGCCAAATTCTAACAAAACATCCCAAGCAAACTAGGGATTTGCCTTCATCAAATAGGGGGAGATTATTGAACTTAAAGCTTTGATGTCTCCAAATCCATGAAGATTGCTTGAAGGTTGTGTTGCTGCTTGTGGGCATGGGTTCTGGGTAGATTAGAATTTGTCAATCCACTTTTAGCTTAATCCAAAACTGAATCAATCAAGTTCTTTCAAAAGAAAAGTGTTTTTCAAAGTAGTAAAAAACAATCAGTTGATTTATCGTTTCAATCGGTTGTTTTACACTTAGTGTTTTTGAAAAAGGATTTGAAAAAGATGAAATTGGTTGACCTAACAGTCAAGACCAATTCAATTGATTGAATCAAGTTTTCAATCGATTGTTTTTTGAAAAATCTTAACAGATTTGGTTAAGTTTGGTAAATCTATTTTCTCTAATTTCAAACTATTTTGGCTAGTGATTAACAGTCTTAAACGACTATTTTTGAAAGCTATATAACTGGTATTATATCCTTGATTCAGAGATACATAAACACACAGAAAGATTTAGAAAGTTTTTCAAGATTGCAAGATTTCTTAAGGCTTTGCATTGGTTAAGAGTGGAATAGGAACTGTTATAACTCTTTTTTATCAAGTGTGATCTTTCTTGTTCTTAATTGTATTCATTTTTCATTTTATTAAACTATAATGTATTGGTGTATACAGTCAAAGGGTGTTCTGACTTGTTGTGTTTGTGTATCAAAGAGGGTGAGTGTTCTTAAGAGGTTCAAGATCACCTCTTTGTTGTTTGTGTGTTTGTAATCTAGGGTTGATTACATTGTGGAATCTCATTGGTTTACTGAGAACTGGATGTAGCTCTGGTAAGGAGTGAACCAGTATAATTTCTTGTGTGATTTTTTCTATCTTTCACTCCTTTAAACTGTTTGATCTGTGTTTTTCATAACTTGCTGATATAAACAATCAATTGATTCGCACAAACAACCGATTGATTTTCTAGAATCAATTAAAAACAGTTTTGTTTCTTGGCTGATCTGATTGTTTCTTTTGTGCTTCTTCATTAATCTTCATTCCACTCTAGTATTTGCGAAAATTTTCCAATAAACAATTCACCCCCACCCCCCTCTTGTTTAAAAGCCATTAATTCTAACAACTTATACATCAGAGGGACAATATTTGTCCACTTATCTTCCCAGGACCTTATTTCCTTCCCATCCCCTTACACCGACCCAATTTTATCTTCAAAGTCGCTCCCCCAATCTTCTAACTTCCAAACCCTTTTTAAATCTCTTCACCAGAGGGATTCCTTATAGTTTGTGATCAAACTTTTTAGCCCCCTCCAACCTCCATACTTAGATTCCAAAATCTCTTTCCACAAACCACCATTATATGACTTAAGTCGCCAAATCAACTTAATATGGCAATATTAAATTATCTTAAATCTCTTAACCCTGAGCCACCATCCTCTTTGGACTCACATATCCTATCCTAGGACACCCAAGCTATTTTCCGCCCCTCCGAACCCCATGCCCACAAGAAGTTTTTGTCTTTTTTCCAATTCCTTCAAAACTAACACGGGCATATAAAAACATGATATATAAAACAAGGGAATAAAAGTGAGGACAACTCTAATAAGACATATTCTCCCTGCCATCAAAAAAAAAAAATTCCATTCCACTTCCTCAATCTCTTTCCAATCTTTTCAAGCACACCCTTCCAAAAACACAGGCTCTTATAGTTTCCCCCTACTTTCATGCCCAGGTAAGTGAAAGGAGCTTTCATGGTATCACATTTTAGAATAGACACATAACCCAATAGCTAACCAAATCTAACACCCTCCCATCCAATCTTACTTTTAGAATAATTCACTTTAAGCCTTGAAGCAAGCTCAAAAAACTTAAGAGTGGCCTTAACTACCATCACACTCTACATGTTTGCTTTACAGAAGAATAACATATCATTCACATATTGCAACATACTTACTTTAGTTTTTCTTTCACCAATCTTGATACCGTCGAATATACCTTTCTCCTCCGCCTGTCTTATAACTCCTGCCAAACCTTCCGCAACGATAAGAAAAATAAATGGTGTCAAAGGATCTCCTTGTCTCAAACCCTTCTCCAGTACAAACTCAATCATTGGACTACCATTCACTAGCACCGAAACCGATGAAGACTCTATACAATTTTTTATCCAACCAATCCACCTTCTGCTAAAACCTAACCTTCCAAGCATATAGTATACAAAATCCCACCTGACTGAGTCGTAAGGCTTCTAGTAGTCTACTTTGAGGAACACACAACTTTCCTTCTTTCTCCTAATTTCCTCTATCGACTCGTTTGCCACCAACATGCTATGTAAAAGACCCCTTCCTTCAAGAAAAGTTGATTGCATATGGTCAATAACCTTATTCAGAACCTTTTTCATCCTTGTGGCTAAGATTTTAGATACTATATTATACATATATCCAACCAAGGAAATAGGCCTAAACTCATTTAACAATTGTGGATTCTCACATTTTGGAACTAATGTAATAAAAGAAGCATTAGCCCCCTTCAATCATCTCCCTCCTTCCTTGAAATTTTTAACTACACCCACAACATCACTCTTAATGTCCTCCCAACAAAATTTAATAAAGCCAAAGTTAAAACCATCCGGACCAGGGCTCTTATTACTATCACAGTTCCAAACTGCCTCTTTTATCTCTTCATCAGAAATACTATCGACTAGCATAACATTATCCTCATCCGATATTTTATTAAAGGAGAAACTATCTAACCTGAGTTGAACCTGCTGCCCATTTCTAAACCTTTTCCTGAAAAAATCTTTCACCCTCTCTTTAACTATTAGGGGGTCCTCACACCACTGACCATTTATCTTAATAACGTTTAGACCATTATGCAGCCTTCTCCATTTAATTCTTGAGTGATAATACTTCTTATTCAAATTGTTGAACCAAGTGATCTTCAATGTTTTGAAGAATTCAAATCCTTTGAAGGATGTTGAAGCCTCTGCTTTGCTTGTTGCTGCTGTGCTGGTTTATAGTTTAGTTCTGGGGTAGTTTTATGTTGTAATCCACCCTTAGATTAAATCTCAAAGCAATTAGCATCTCATTTTTTAACAAAGCAAAGAGTTTTTCAAACTAAGTTGAAACAATCGATTGTTCTGTCGAAACAACCGATTGTTTACACTTAGATGTTTTTTAGAAAGTTTGAAAACTGTTTCTGAATGAAGAAAACTGTTAAGTAACAAAACAACCGATTGATTCGAGGAAACAACCGATTATTTATTTTGGAACCATAACAGAAAAACTATTTTCTTTGACTGAGCTTTAAATGATTTGAAACTGAATACGCTCCAGTCATTAAATGCTTTGACCAATCTTTTTAAAGCAATTAAGAGTTTGTTAAGATTTGATAACAAACTATATCTTGGTATAAATTCAGAAAAAACTGTTTTTAAGAAGAGAGATCTTTAATAAAAGTTTTTCAAAAGAGAGTTTTTCAAAGTGCTGAGATTGCTTAAGAGTTTTGTGATTGATCAAGGTGCTGGAATAGGATTCTACTTGTATTGATTTCAGATATTCATCTGTAACAAGTGTAATCTTTGTAAACTGCTAAAACATTTCGTTTGTGTGTTTGCTGAGATTGGCTGTGTGCTCTTGAGGTGTTCAAGATCAGCAATCTTAGTGTTGGCCAAGGAGAGTGTGTTTCTTGAGGTGTTCAAGGTCATTCTCTTGGTTGTTGTGTAAGTGATCAAGGTGTGATTGCTTAGTGGATTTCCTCAGGGGTTCTGAGAAGACTGGATGTAGCTCTGGGTTGGAGTGAACCAGTATAAACAACTGTGTACAATCTCTCTATCCTTAACTTTTTAAATTCAGTTTGTTTGTTGTTTGCTGGTATAAACAACCGATTGTTTCGAAGAAACAACCGATTGTTTTTTTCTAAGCATTGCAGTTTTGCTTGCTGTTTTGGCTAACTAAATTGCTTAATCAATTGGTTTCTGAAAGAAATTCATTCTAGCTTAGAAAAGTTTGCGAAAACCTCTTTAAACAATTCACCTCCCCTCTAGTTTAAAGCCATAATTCCTAACAATTGGCATCAAGAGCGTAGTTCTTGAAAGTTATTCAAGTTGATCTAAAAAATTTTTTATGGCTGGAAAACTATCTTTTGAGGAGGGTGCTTCAATCTACAAACCACCTTTATTCTGTGGATTGAATTATAAGTTTTGGGAAGCAAGAATGAAAATCTTTATTGAATCAATTGATCAAAGAATTTGGGACTCTATTGAGAATGGTCCTTACATTCCGAAATTCAAAAAGAATAATTCCTTTATTGCAAAACCTTTGTTCAAATGGACAGATGATGAATGTAAGATGGCTCAGCTGGATAGGTCTGCTCAAAACATTATAGCCTCTGCACTAGATACTAATGAATTTTTCAGGATATCAAAGTGTAAAACTGCTAAGGAAATGTGGGAGACTCTCAAGGCTGCTCATGAACCAAAGCAAGCAATGACAAAGAGTCAAGCAAGAAGGAAGAAAAGGCAAAATAAGAAAAGCCTCAATCTTTGCTTAATGGCTAGAAGGGAGGATGACTCATGTAGTGTAAGTTCATCAAACTCTTCAAACTCTGAAAATTATGGTCAATTGCTTCAAGCCTTTCAAGAAACACATGAAGAAGCCAACCGATTGGCTCTCTTAAACAATCGTTTGAAAGAAAAGAATAGCTGGCTTGTAAACAGGGTAAAGGCACTGGAGGAGGATTTAGAGAATTCGAAAATGGATTTTGAAAATCTGGAAATCATTTATAAAAACTCCTCTTGCAAGTGTGATACTCTAGTTTGTGAAAATTGCGAAAATCTTGAAAACAAAGTCCACTATCTTGTTAAAACAGTGGATAAGCTTTCTAAAGGCCAATCTAACTTTGAAAGTGTGCTAGCATCTCAAAAGTGTGTTTTTGGAAAATCGGGATTGGGTTTTAATCCACAAAACCAACAAGATAGATTTTCAAAATCTTTTTCAAAAATGCCAGAAAAACAATCAATTGAACCATCGAAACAATCGATTGTTACATGCTTCGATTGCATGAAAAGAGGTCATTCTGTGCAATTCTGTAAAATCAGAAAACATGTTGTTCCTAAAGGGCTTATGAAGTGGATTCTCAAGAAAAATAAAGCTTGTGTTGATGAGTATAAACCAGATGGACCCTCATTCATAAGGGGACCAAACCTATGTACTTGAGAATTTTCTTTGTAGGAAAACTTGGAGGAAAGAAAGCAGCTTTGGTACTTGGACAGTGGATGCTCCAAGCATATGACAGGGGACAAATCAAAGTTCCTGAGAATATCCTTTAAGCAAGAGGGTCATGTCACCTATGGAGACAACAACAAAGGAAGAATACTTGGGAGAGGATCCATAGGAGATGAGAGAATCTTGGTGATTCATGATGTGCTCTTTGTTGAAGGCCTAAAGCATAATCTGCTGAGTATTAGCCGACTATGTGACAAGGGGTATCAAGTGATGTTCAAGGCAAACACATGTGATATCTGTCTACCCAACACTAAAGAGGTAATGTTGGTAGGTAAGAGAGTTAATAATGTGTATCTTCTAGATATCTCTTCACCATGTTCAATTGGATGTCTTCTATCCAAGCAAGATGAATCTTGGCTTTGGCATAGAATAATTGCTCATATTCACATGAATCATTTGAACAAACTAATATCAAAAGATCTTGTGATTGGGCTGCCAAAACTCAAGTTTGAGAGGGATCACATTTGTGAAGCTTGCCAAAAAGGGAAACAAGTGAAAAGTTCTTTTAAAACAAAAAATGTTGTCTCTTCATTGAGACCTCTTGAACTCCTTCACATGGATCTCTTTGGACCCTCTAGAACTATGAGTCTTGGTGGAAACTATTATGCTCTTGTTATTGTGGATGATTTCTCTAGGTACACATGGACCTTGTTCTTGGAATCAAAGAGTGATGCCCTTGCTGCATTCAAAAAGCTAGCAAGAAGACTTCAAAACACAAAGAGCAGCAACATAGGCTCAATAAGGAGTGACCATGGAGGAGAATTTCAAAATGAGAAGTTTGTCAGGTTCTGTGAGAAGTTGGGAATCCTACACAATTTCTCAGCTCCAAGAACACCACAGCAAAATGGAGTTGTAGAGAGGAAGAACAGATCTCTTGAAGAGCTTGCAAGGACAATGCTTAGTGAATCATCACTTCCTAAGTATTTTTGGGCAAATGCAGTGAGTACCTCTTGTTATGTGATGAATAGGGTGCTTATAAGGCCCATTTTGAAGAAAACTCCATATGAACTTTTCAATGGAAGGAAGCCTAACATCAGCCACCTCAAAGTCTTTTGCTGTAACTGTTTTGTTCTCAATAATGGAAAGGAAAGCTTGGGAAACTTTGATGAGAAAGCTGACCTTGGTATTTTCATTGGTTATTCACTCACAAGCCATGCTTATAGAGTCTACAACAAAAGGTTGATGACTGTAGAAGAATCAGTTCATGTAGTCTTTGATCAGGTAGATCGCAGAATCAGTGAAAACCCAAAGATTAGTGCTAAAGAAGACGAACAGAGCATCAATTTGGAGAAGTTGGATATCTGTGCAGAAAAACAACCGGTTGTTTCAGCGAATCAACCGATTGAAAATCTGCAACAGAGTGAGCTGCCCAAAGAGTGGAGGATTCCAATAGATCTGTCAGTGGATAACATCATAGGGCAGATAAAGGAAGGTGTCCCCACACGTAGCTCCATCTCAAACTACTTCAGACACACAGCTTTTGTCTCTCAAATTGAACCAAAGTCAATTGAAGAAGCTCTCAAGGATGAGAAGTGGGTTGAAGCTATGCATGAAGAGCTAAACCAATTTGAAAGAAATGAGGTATGGTTTCTTGTCCCTAAAACTAATGAAATGAATATTATTGGTGCAAAATGGGTTTTCAAGAACAAGATAGATGATCACTAGAAGCAAAGCAAGGCTAGTTGCTAAAAGGCTACAATCAAGAAGAGGGCATAGACTATGGTGAAACCTTTGCTCCTGTGGTTAGATTGGAGGCTATGAGGCTGCTACTGGCTTTTGCATGTATGAGTGGTTTTAAAATCTTCCAAATGGATGTAAAGAGTGCCTTCTTGAATGGCTACATCAATGAAGAAGTCTATGTAGATCAACCACCGGGTTTTGAAGATCACAGGTATCCCAACCATGTCTTCAAGTTGAAGAAAGCTTTGTATGGACTGAAGCAAGCTCCAAGGCAGTGGTATGAGAGGCTTAGCAACTTTCTGCTATCTTTTGGTTATGAAAGAGGAATGGTAGACAAGACTCTCTTCATCAAGAAGTCACATGCAGAAATAATTCTTGTGCAAATATATGTTGATGACATCATCTTTGGTGCTACACAAGATAGGTTGTGTGAAGAATTTGTGGCTGCAATGAAAGGTGAGTTTGAAATGTCTATGATGGGAGAACTATCTTTCTTTCTTGGATTGCAGGTTAAACAAACAAAGGATGGGATCTTCTTAAGTCAATCAAAGTTTTGCAAGGAGATTCTCAAAAAGTTTGAAATGGAGAATTGAAAAGAGGCAAGCACTCCAATGCCATCAAGCTGCTACATGGATGCAGATACTGCTGGAAAGAGTATAGATCAAACAAAATTCAGAGGTTTGATTGGACCATTGCTTTATCTAACAGCAAGTAGACCGGACATCATGTTTGCGGTGTGTCTATGAGCAAGATATTAAGCAAATCCTAAAGAGTCACACTTCAAAGCTGCAAAAAGGATTCTGAAATATCTCAAAGGAACTTCATCTGTAGGATTATGGTATCCTTCTCATTCTCCAATACATTTAATTGGTTATTCAGATTCTGACTTTGCAGGTTGCAAGCTAGATAGAAAGAGCACAAGTGGCACTTGTCACCTTCTTGGCTCTAGCCTAATCTCATGGCATAGCAAGAAGCAAGCATGTGTTGCTTTCTCTACTGCTGAGGCAGAATATATAGCTGCTGGTAGCTGCTGTGCACAAATCCTATGGCTCAAACAACAACTTGCAGATTTTGGTTTACAAATAAGCAAAGTTCCTTTGATGTGTGATAACACAAGTGCAATCAATCTTACCAAAAATCAAATCCAGCACTCAAGGACCAAACATATTGAAATAAGAGATCATTTCATCAGAGATCATGTGCAAAATTGGAACTGTGAAGTGAAGTTTGTGGAGACCAAACTGCAGCTAGCTGACATCTTTACAAAGCCTTTGCCAAAAGAGAGGTTTTTCTTCTTAAGAAATGAGTTAGGTATTCTTGATCTAAATAATCTCTCTTAAAATTTGTGTTTGATACATGTTAAAATCTATTTGTGAAGACAAATAGGGGGAGAATTATTGATTCTTGTATATCTGTATCTTATATGCATAAAATGTTTAAATCTCTGAGTATAAAAGTGTTTTTTGCTGCTGCTGATAGAAACAACCGATTGTTTTGTGTAAACAACAGATTGAATTTTATGTTAAAAGAGGTATAATCTAACTTGCTGTTGTAAGAAGCTTTGGATAGTGCAAATGCTTTCTCTGCAGGAACTGCTTCAGATTTAATCAGTACAACACAAGCACTAGGGATTTGTCTTCATCAAATAGGGGGAGATTGTTGAACCAAGTGATGTTCAATATTTTGAAGAATCCAAATCCTTTGAAGGATGTTGAAGCCTCTGCTTTGCTTGTTGCTGCTGTGCTGGTTTATAGTTTTGTCCTGGAGTAGTTTTATGTTGTAATCCACCCTTAGATTAAATCTCAAAGCAATTAGTATCTCATTTTTTAACAAAGCAAAGAGTTTTTCAAACTAAGTTGAAACAATCGATTGTTCTATCGAAACAACCGATTGTTTACACTTAGATGTTTTTGAGAAAGTTTGAAAATTGTTTCTGAATGAAGAAAACTGTTAAGTAACAAAACAATCGATTGATTCGAGGAAACAACCGATTGTTTGTTTTGGAACCATAACAGAAAAACTATTTTCTTTGACTGAGCTTTAAATGATTTGAAACTGAATACGCTCCCGTCATTAAATGCTTTGACCAATCTTTTTAAAGCAATTAAGAGTTTGTTAAGATTTGATAACAAACTATATCTTGGTATAAATTCAGAAAAACTGTTTTTAAGAAGAGAGATCTTTAATAAAAGTTTTTCAAAAGAGAGTTTTTCAAAGTGCTGAGATTGCTTAAGAGTTTTGTGATTGATCAAGGTGCTGGAATAGGATTCTACTTGTATTGATTTCAGATATTCATCTGTAACAAGTGTAATCTTTGTAAACTGCTAAAACATTTTGTTTGTGTGTTTGCTGAGATTGGCTGTGTGCTCTTGAGGTGTTCAAGATCAGCAATCTTAGTGTTGGCCAAGGAGAGTGTGTTTCTTGAGGTGTTCAAGGTCATTCTCTTGGTTGTTGTGTAAGTGATCAAGGTGTGATTGCTTAGTGGATTTCCTCAGGGGTTCTGAGAAGACTGGATGTAGCTCTGGGTTGGAGTGAACCAGTATAAACAACTGTGTACAATCTCTCTATCCTTAACTTTTTAAATTCAGTTTGTTTGTTGTTTGCTGGTATAAACAACCGATTGTTTCGAAGAAACAACCGATTATTTTTTTCAAAGCATTGCAGTTTTGCTTGCTGTTTTGGCTAACTGAATTGCTTAATCAATTGGTTTCTGAAAGAAATTCATTCTAGCTTAGAAAAGTTTGCGAAAACCTCTTTAAACAATTCACCCCCCCCCCCTCTAGTTTAAAGCCATAATTCCTAACACAAATCACCCAGCCTTAACCAGTTAAGTCTAGCTTTTTGTTGTACTAGTGCCTCTTGCTTAATCCTGTTCCTACACAGCTTAGCTAGTAACCCCTTCCTCTCTTCTCATCCTTCTTCACTTAGACCGCTCTCATCATCTCTATCATCGAGCTCTAACAATCTCTTTTCTAAGAGCTCGCCTTGTTGATTTACATTCCCAAACACTTCTCTATTCCACTTCTTAATGTCTAATTTAAGTTTTTTCAGCTTTTCTTTCATGACAAACAACCCACTGCCCATAATATCATAGTTGTTCCACTAACCCTTTATAAAATAACTAAACCTACCATCTTTTTTCCAAATATCAAGGTTCCTAAACGGTTTGGGATCCCAGTTACTATTATTAACTTTCAGGATCAGGGCACAATGATCCGACACCAACCTCCCTAGGGCATACTGTTTTTCAACGTCTCATTACAATCACTGGAAAGAAGCAATGTTATATCCTAAAGTTTTGGGATTTGATTAATATTACTATTGGGTTGTTAAGATTTAATTAGTAGATATTGGGATTTAATTAGTTAGGATTTAATTAGTTGGGATTTAATTAGTTAGGATTTAATTAGTAGTTCTATCATTTATCTTTAGTTGGGATTTAATTAGCAGTTTCTATCACTTATCTCTATCATTTGTAATCTTTAGTACTCTATAAATAGAGTATTGAACTATTATCTGAGATATGAATAATATATGCACCTTGTTTCCTTCTCTTAATTCTCTATCATATTCTCTATCATTGTTTCTTGTTCTTGGTATAATCGGATGCCACCTAGGGGTTCCCTTTTTCCAAAGCCTAATCGTTCTTAGAAATCTCTTACGAGAGGAGCTAGATGCTTGTGCACACGATCATTCATATCAATTGGTATCAACTTGGACCTTCAAGTACTTTCAATGGCAGATTCAACATGTTCCGCTCAAGCAACTAAGGAGATGGAAGATCGAATCTCCCAACGGATGGATAATAGGTTGATGGAACTCGCGACTACATTGCAGGAAACCTTGACTCTTTCTATGAAAGACACCATGCAGGAATTACTTACTCAATCTCGAGAAGGCCCCCATAGCCTCTCAAATGAAAACATGTCAAAAAATTGTTATTACGATATCAAAATCTATTTTTAAAAAAATTGTTAAATTTATTATATAATTTGTTATTACGATATTGTTGGATTACCATAAAAATATAGTCGTACAATTTGTGTATAATCATCCTATATGAATAAATTAAATTTTTTTTTTATCATCAAGTAAATAATTAATAGATGAGTATTTCAGAAAATAGATAAGAGTATTTCAGGACATTATAATTGATAGTTTAGTGATGAAGGTAGGTTCTGAGGTTTTGGAAGTCAATGTAATTGTGTTATTCACGTGGCTTTCATATCATAATAATGATAAAGGGAAAAAAATTGAATCTGGAATATAGGTTATTGGTGGTCTATGGCTGGAGTAATGATATTGAATTTGGAAGAGATTAATGGTCCTGCATTAAATTAGGGGTAAATCAAACTGATAATGATATTAGAAAGAGATTTTTGAGTTAAGCCCTATGACATAAGAGTACACTTTAAATGTAACTTACCATTTAACACTTCATATATATATTTGAACAAACACTTGTTAAAGGAATATATATCTAATATATTCTACATATTACTTATAATATTATATATCTTTTATCGTGTCAAGTATACTTATAACTATTTATAAATATACTATAATAATGAACTAATTTAAAATAAGCACCGTTTTTCCTTTGCAAAGTTCTTGGATTGTTTGTGTTTCCATATTTTTTCAGTTTTTTAAATATTTTGGTTTCTCGGTCTTCTCAGTCTATAAGAATGGGGTATTTATTAAAAAGTAAATCTAACTCAACTTTATAAAATCGACTTATAAAGTGAGGTTTGCACTCATTTATATACTATGAAATATTTTATCTCTAATCGACGAGAAATTTCTAACACACCTCCTTCATTTCGAAACTATTGATTTGTGGATATGACTATACATTTATGGGTGGTCCAATAGACCTCCCTCACCCTGAGGTTGCCGATTCGTGCATAAGATTATATATTTAGGCAAATTTTCCCTAAACCTTTATACCTTCTCCCTGCATCTCTATAATTTTATCTAATTCCAACAATACATTTCCAAGTATGGTGGAGAGTGTTTTTTTTTATCAACGAAGAATAAATAAAATTAAGAGGGACACTTTAGGGGTGTCACAACCCTTGTACAGAAACAAACCCATCTAAACCAAAGAAACAAACCCAGCAAAACCATTGTCAGGGTACCTCCTAGTTGAACAATCATTTGTTGTTTTACATTCAAACCACCAGCACACCCAATCACGAGACATACAAAAAATTCAAAAAACATAAAGGGCATGCTTGCTTCTTTTCTATAAAAAAACACAAATTAAGCCAGCTTTTGCACGTTTCCTCCAGCTCTGCCTAAACCTTCGCACCATGGTGGAGACTGTGATGTCTTCTTCTTCATTTTCAAGTGGTGGAGGTTGCTTGTGGTGACTAGTGGTGAACATTGGTGGTTGAGGTAAGTTTTGTAATGTTTTTACTAATGGTAGTTATGTTTTTGTTCGCTTATTTATTTTTATTTTTTTGGAAATCACAAAAACCCTGGAAAAAAAAACCAGCGAGATGCAAAATTGAAGTACAAAACTAAAAAAAAAAATATCTTCGCATTGGAAAACGTTGAATACAACAAATCTTCTCGTCATCCCTCTCACACACTCAAACGATGGAATTATTCTCTCAAACGTTGCAACTGAAGAAGAATGAAAATGTTGCGGCTGAAAGGGAGGTATAGGGGTGTGGGGATGCATATAAGGTTATGCTTCATTTAGGGTTATTTAAAATTTTTAAAAAGGTTAAAATCAACTTTTCACTATTAATATGGAGGTGCAAGGAGATAATGTATGGAGGTGTAGGGAGAATTTGCCTATATTTATGGGTGGTTCAATAAGGTCCAATAGGAGGTGACGTGATAAAGTCCACTAATCTCTTACTAGGATAGACTCCAAATGATTTTGCACCTTATTAAGGAATAACCTTTAAGCTTAACTCAACTTTACAAGACTAACTGATAAAGTGAGATTTGCATCTACTTATATACTATAAAATGTCCTTATCTCTAATTAATCGATATGAGATCTTCTGTAACATCCCGCCAAAATACAATTCATATTTATAAAATGAAAATAAAGGTAAACAAATATATTAAAGTGAACATAATTATATATATGTAATGAAGTTTCTCCTCACAGGGAGTTTAATACATACTCGGTCAGATTTTTCCAAAAACGTAAACAAAATTACATCAAAAGACAAACAGTCGATCTCGTATCAGAAAAGGGCGATCTCCCATCAGAAAAGGGCGATCTCCTATCAGACAACAGAAAAGGGGTGATCGCCTAACAGAAATAGAAATAGGCGATCTCCTTCCGGCGACCACTCACTGATGAGCTCTACCTCCTGCAACCTCGTCTGCTCCCGTGCAAAAATACACGATCATCACAGGTTTTAGAAAACAGCCACATAACAATACAAAGGGTAAGCTAGATGTTTTAAAAACCTTAAATATGAAACTTTAAATCAATAGAAAACATGAATCTTCACGCCATTCATAATCCAGATCAGTTTCAACCATCAACATTTCCATATTCCACAAACTCGTCAAGTGTCTATTCGCTACTTTCAATATTCATGGTTCACACGTCAGACTTTCCACTGACTCACAAGATATAGACACATGACTCCACTTCCGGAAGACTCGTGCGTTGACTCAGGCCCAGAGATCTGCACCTGTCATACCACACCACTGTGAAATCCACACAGGGTCGCTGTGAAATCCACACAGCCATGCGCATACATAGTCTCAATATCATCACTCTCCCGGTATGATAGGGTTAATTCATATAACAGGCCGAGCTCGTTCTTTTTCACACGACTCACCCATTCATATGAACCTCCTTCGACTCTCCACAACTGAATAACTTCGTCTATGTGATTCCATTATATCAGCAGAGTCAAGATATCTCCTTCTAGACAAGCCCCTAGTCAATACACATTTCACACGATCTTACACGGTATTTTCTTTCCTGAAAATACTATGCCTTGATCCCACATTCACAACAATCAATACATCATACAACAATGAATGAACGATTTAGTCACAGCAACATTCATTCCACGGCTCAGATTTTCAAATATCACATGTATTTCACATTTAAATCTCAAACAGTTTTCAACAGCACTAAAACAGGGGAGTTCGAAAAACAACGCCAAAACCGGCGATCACGTCAAAAACGCATAAGAACAGAACATCATGAAGAAGGGGTTTAAAACCGGCGACCACGTCGCCCAAACACATAGAACAGAGCATCACGAAAAAGAATATGAAACCGGCGACCACGTCGCCCTCACTTCAGAAATAGCTAATCTACGGCTTTTATTGAAAATAAAGCTAGCTTCCCTTACCTGGACTTGCGCAAAACACTAAGAGCTCCAAAACCCACCGAAGCTTAAAGGTGCCTTAGCTCTGTTTTTGCGTCTGGTTTGTAGAACTTGCAGAGAACCTCCCAGGTGCTCTAAGGGTAGTCGTCGCTCGTCGCACTGGTGCTTGAGGATGCCTGAATCGCAGCGCGAAGGAGAGAAAAGAGAAGGATGAAGGTGAGCTCACTCTTTTACTCTTGAACCACTGAAAACGTTCTTTTTCCTCTCAGAAGTGGGTTTTTGTATCTTAAACCAACTTGCCCCCAAAAGCCGCTGCCACCACCCACTCTGCAGGGAAGTTTGCGTGTACGTTTCCCTGAACAGTACGACTACGCGTGCTTCTGCGCAGGCTAACACCCTGAGGTCACTATTCTGAACCACCCTTTTTGTCTACGTGTCGCGCGTGTAGTACGTCTCCTGTTGAGAGCCTGGGTCCCACCTCATCTGTGTGAAACTCGACATCGCGCGATAACCTTCCACCGATGACCGCTCACGCGATGACTATCCACTGATGTCTCATACTGGCGGACGACCGATGTATCTCCCTGGAAGATGACCGATGTCTCTCTCTGGGAGACGACCGATGTCTATCCCTGGCGACGCCCGCATGCCTCTCGCGCCCTGGTGATGCCTGCATGCCTCTCGTGCCCTGGTGATGCTTGCATGCCTCTCGCGCCCTGGCGACGTCCACATGCCTCGCGCCCTGGCGATGCCTGCATGTCTCTCGCGCCCTGGCGATGCCTGCATGCCTCTCGCACCCTGGCGATCATGTGTGGTAGGCGACCGGCGATTATGTACTAACCAGGAAATCTTATAGTCTTCTAAGCTACACTTTCCTTCCTTTTTATTTTAAATAAAAACATACTTAGAATTCATTTAAAATATACCCTTTTATTCCAATTTAATTTTACAGGTCCTTACATCTTCAATGGTATCTGCAATTACATCCTGACGTGTTTAAGTCAATTTTAGTTTGAGGGGATATATTAGTTAAGGATTAAAATTTCATTAACTTGTAGTTTAGGATTTTCACTTATTTATAATAATTACTTTGGACATCTAACCATAGAGATGATTAAGTTGGATCCAATTTAGTTCAATTACTTCTTAACTATAATTTGTGGTGTGTTTAACATGTAATTATATGTTAATGGCATTTCTAGACCTTATGTGTTACTGAAAAAGTAAATGCGAGGTGTGCTGATATGTGGAGACACCGGATAAGTACGCAGTTTCTCCGCTCTCGAATATCCGGTACTAACATAATCAAATAACACAATGTATATAATTATTCACTTGCATCTATCATATCATGTTATCAACATTCATCCACCTACAAAAGTTTCAACTGAATTGTTTTTAATTAAAATGTAGAAATCTAACAATTAGGTTTTAATAAAATAGAACGTTTTTGAAAAATTTATATTAAAAGTGTCTTATCAAATATTAACGTCTCGTAATGGGTTTAATGAAGCCCGTTAATATCTTTGGACTTTTTCTTGAAACGTATTTCATAATCTATTGTGTGCGACTATTTTCGTTTGCAGTAATACAGTTGTTGATGATTAACAGGTTTTCCAAATAGTAGAGATTGAAAACAAATTTTCTGTTACAGTAACATAGCTATATATAATAGTGTTTAAAAACTAGATCAATTTAGTGAATAAATTTTAATATTTTAAAATAATAAATCCTGAAAAATAAATATGATGATGTATATTCTCTTAGTATTAAAATTTTAAATAAATAAATATTTGTAAAAATCTATCTATTTATATAAGTTTTTCATATTAAATATACAAAATTGTGTCCACAAATCATATATCAAATATTCATCAAAGAATTGCACGCAAATAAATAAAATTTTTAAAAATTTATTTAATGAAAATTTAGTAAGTTAAAAAATAGTGAAAGGAAAAGAAAGATGGATTCCCTCGTTGAATAATCTTCAATAGAATACATATACAAAACTTTCAATACGTAATCTTATTACATGTATTAATTGAAATTTAATAATTTTTTATTTAAAGAAAAATTATAAATAGAAATAAAAAGTTATAAAATTAAAATATATTTACTTTTTATTATGAGCCTATATAAGTTATTTAAATCTAACCTTGACACGATGCAGAGAGTTGGGTATTTTGAACAAAACTATGTGGTCTGCCTGTATAACTTCCAATCTATGTGGGTGTGAGTTTGTATTTTTAAGTTAAAAATTGAATTGAATATTTAAAATCCGGTCTACATGAACTAAATAGATTTTCTTTATGGAGTTGCCCTTATCTAATATAAAATAAGTTCAATAGTTTTTTTTATCAGCTAGTTCAATAGTATAATCTAGAATATTAAGTTTTTAATTTTCATCCAGCATTTCATTGTTGTCACCACCTCCAAATCTTGAAGGAATTCTTTTAAATTTGTCTTCGATTTGAGTATCCAACTCACTCTTACACATATGTTTCGCGACTTCGATTATGATACCGAAAACCTCTATACTTTCCTCAATCTTTGAAATGAAGTCACTAGTAGTCACTCTCCATTATTTTTTCACATGCCAATGTAAATTTAGAGTACTTTCAGTTTAGATTATGGATGACAAATGACTATGTTTTTACAGGTATTGTGTGAACTTGTTTCAATTTTGATAGGAAATTCATGTATTGACTGGGTATAAGGAATGCTCAATTTTTTTTAAAATTGGGATGGGAAAGGGATGAGTATGTACATATTTTTACCATCCCCATCCAAGTACATCCTTTTTATTGGTAACCCAAAAAATTTATATGAACTTTTCTTGGATACTTAGTTTCATAACTTATTTTTAGGTCTTTGATATTTTTACCATTTTTCTATAATTATTTGTCCTATCCATTCATTATTTCATACTTTTAGTTGACTTTATATAATTATAGTTTTTTTCTAAATATTTGGTATTGGAGAAAAGAAAATGTATATTATTTTTTACATTGAAATACTTGATAATATTATGTTTCATAATTTTTATTTTTTATAAAAAATTCACTTAAAAAAATCATTAAATATTAATAAATTTTAGAGACAAAAAATAATCAGTTAATAGATTGACTAAATTATATATTATTTTAGAGACTACAAAAATTATTGTTATCTAAATTAGTTTCTATTATTGATAAATAATTTATAAATTGATATCTAATTAGCTACCAAGGTTTTGGACACCAACTTTAGAATTTAAATAATTGATAGCTAAAATCTTGATAACTAATTAGATACGAATTTAGAAATTATTTATCAATTATATAAACTAATTTAGATATCAATAATTTATTTAGTCTCTAGAATAATATCTAATTTAGTCAATATAGCAAATAATTACTTGTTATATGTAAAATTGATTTTTATTTAATAATTTTCTAATAATAATTATTTAATTAATATTTGAAGTAGTAAGGGAACACGTATAAGTGTGATTACCAGTATACCCATTCCCCGTCGATTGGAAAAAAAAAAATTATATTCATGGTATATGGAGATAAGAATGAGGAGGATAAATTTTATTTTAAGGATGATGATGAATTTTTATTTTAAGGACCAAGATAGGATGATAATGAATTCTTACTTAAAAAATGAGGATAAGATAAGCTGTCTTTATTTAGATGTGACATTGTTAAGTGAAACTATTGTATAATTTGTTATGTAATTTAATGTTTAATATACTTTGTATTTGAATTTAAAACGTTTATTTAAATATAGTTGGAAGTATATTAAAATTATTTATAATTATATTTTTAGGAATGTAGGTGAGCTCTTAAAATCCACAAATTTTGGTAGATGAGTGCAGTTTACTAAAATTCAAACTCGTTTGAGATGTAACTATTAAGATGTAACTATAGTGGCAAACTTTTCCTATTGCAGGCTACTGCAAATGTGGCTAATTATGAGGTAATTTAAATTATTTTAACATAATTTGTTTGAAGCATTTATTTTAAATAGATAATAGTAGGTTTGATAAAGTGTAACACCCAAAAAAAAAAAACATCTAATTATAATAATATAAATCCTACATATTTATATATAAGCTTTAAAATATTCCTAATATATAATTAAGATTTATAGAAATACAAATATTTATAATATAAGATTTAAAAGAATATTTTAAAACCCTCTAGAACTTCCAACACCTGTATAATCATTTGCTACATAGTACCGTCATCGCAGTTTATAACACAACAAGAAAAACAAATGTAAGCTAATGAAAAGAAGTTTCATAACAACCTTAATTCATGCAAAAAGAACCATTCAGACTAATAATTTATAAACATTTCTTTAGATGATGTCGTATAAAATTTCAATATCAATTACATCATTCATATAGACCACACATGGATCTATTTTCAATCACAATCATTGGATTTCATTTCAATCCATAGTACTTTGATTTCATTTCAATCACACTGAATACACATGAATCTATCGTCTTCCAGAAGACTCATTAAGTATGCTCCTACTAGAGACTAACATCTAATTCATACATCGAGGATCAAGATAAGTTCAAATATCCAATACCGAGTGTCTACAGCGGGACCCAGTGTGTATAAACTCCCTTATCAGCTGATATCTTAGTCTATATGACTTAGATCATCAATGAAGCTAAAGAGTCTCTATTAAATATAGGTTTTTCATACTTAATATCATCAAACAATAAACTCATACATTATCCTAAATGTATGACATCAATTTCATACAATTTTCATCTTTCATATATAATATATATAATTCAAGCACATAACATTTAAAAATTCACATCATTCAAGAACCTTTCCAACATTAAAACAATACTTAACTTCCAAACTATCAAAATCTAATATTTATACATGTTAACACAACATAAAATCAAACAATTTTATAAAATAATATCAAACTTACTCTATTTAAAAATTTAATCAGATAAAAAAAGTTGGAGAGAGAGAAAAAAGAAAGTGAAAAGACACTGTTGTTGGAGGGGTTTGTGTGTTTAAAATTTAGGTTGTTACATAAACTATACTCTAAAATTCAAGTCTCTTTTTAACTTATTGCGTTAGTCCAATTAATTATGTTTTCTTTTTAATTGATTAAATGTATATTTGTAAAATTCATCTCCCGATGCTTATGCGATAAATTTAAATGAACATTATATTAATAACTTGTTATTAATTTTTTTATTTTATTAAATTTCTATTGAATATTATTAATTAGCAATGCTAAATCTAATGTTAGCTGTATTCCTTTTTTACATGTTGCTACCAAATTATCTTTCTCATTTGTTAAATCCATTAGGTAATTAATAGTTTAATTTGTAGGTAGTTGAAATTCAAATAAAATAACAAATAGTTTTATTTCAATTATTTGGTTTATTATTTAATATAAATTATTATAGAAGAAATAATTGAAAATAAGAAAAAATCAATATATATATATATATATATATATTACTGATTTACATTGATCTAAATATAGTTATATATAAGTCCTTATTATTGCTCATAAAATTTATTTCCAAATATATCAAAGAAATATAATATTGACTTGTAATATTTTTATTATAGTTTTGTGTATAAACTTTTTTTTATCATATAATTTTAAAATATATAATATTTATTTATAATTGTATAATGAATACCCTTAATATAAAAATATAATTTTTTTTAATTATACTTATATCCGTTTGATTTAATTATATTGATTTTGTAAGGACCTAGAAAAATTTAATTGGAATAAAAGTGTTATATTTAAATAATTTCTGAAGATGTTATTATTTAAAATGAAAAGAGCTTATAATAGAAGTTTTATGGTGGTCAGACCTCGGACGTCGCCCAAGGTCTGAGGTCAGCTGGTAGAGGTCGGTCGGGGGACCATAGGGGGTTCCAAAAATCACACGTATTAAGGTGTGATTTGCACCTTAGATACGCTATGCATGCAAAACTCTATGCTGGGGCATAAGAGATTGTCTTAGTGTTGCATGCATTGGCGCGCGAGGAGTTGGTACCGACCTGTCATCGGGAAGGAGAAGCTACCAACGTCACTGAGTCATGTGGGAGTGATACCACAGACTTAGAGGAATGGGAGGACGAGCCCTCAGCTGGGTGTGACGATGTGACATCGATGAACAGAGTGAGGCGATGTGTCCTCGTCACACACAAGGGCGATAAGAGATCGCCAATAGGATGAGAGGAACATCAGTCATCAACCAGGATGGGAGACACATCGGTCGTCTTCCTGAATGAGACATCGGTTGTCTGCCAGATGGAGAGAATCGGACATCAGTCGTCTTCCAGGGTGAGGAATCAATCATCGCCGGTATGAGAGGCATCAGTCATCGCCGGTATGAGAGGCATCAGTCATCGCCGGTATGAGGGGCATGGTCATCGCGCGAGCAGTCATCGGTGGATGGTTATCGCGCGATGTCGTGTTTCACACAGATAAGGTGGGACCCAGGCTCCCAGCAGGAGCGTTCTGCATGCGCGACACGTAGACAGAAAGGGGTGTTTCAGAATAGTTGGCATCAGAGAGTTGGTAAGGCAGGTAACCCAAAGTTTGGTACGCACAGAGACATCACGTGGCAGTTCTGTTAGAGGAAATGTGCACGCAAACTTTCCTGCAGAGTGGGCGGTGGCAGCGGCATTGCTGGGCAAGTTGGTTTAGATTCAAAACTCATTTCCTGAGAGGCAGAGAACGTTGCTGTGGTTCGAAAGTGATAGAGTGAGTTAGTCTTCATCTTTTTCCTTCCTCTCCTTCACTCTGCGATTCAGGCCTTCTCACGTCCCAGCTTGGCTACCGGCGACTGCCATAGAGCACCTGGGAAGGTTCTCTGCAAGTTTCCAATCAAGCCTTAAAATAGAGTTCGGGTATCCTTAAGTTCGGTGGGTTAGAGCTTGTAGTGAGATTTTACGCAAGTCCAGGTAAGGGAAGCTAGCATTTCGTTCAATAAAAACCTTAGGCTAGAAGATTCTGAAGTTGTGGTATGACAGGTGCAGGTCTCTGGATGCTAAGTTCAACGCACGAGTCTTCCGGAAGTAGAGTCAAGTGTCTATGTTGTTGTGAGTCAGTGAATTTCTGACGTGAGAAAGATGAATATTGAAAATTGTTGATAGACACTTGATGGTTGTGTGATATGAATGAGAAAGTGATGGATTTTATGTGGGTGTTGAAAAGTTGATTTATGTGATTTTAAAGTTTCGTATTTCAAGTTTAGTTTTTTTTTTTTTAATAGCTAGCTTACCCTGTGTTTTTGGTGTTGTGTTTGGTTTTTTCTTAAAACTGTGATGATCGTGTGTAATTTACACGAGAGCAGATGATGTTGCAGGTAATAGAGCTCCTCAGTGAGTGGTTGGACAAGGAGATCGCCTGTTCTTATGCTGTATTTTGTTTTATTTTGAAACACTGAATGGTTATGTATTAAAATTCCCTAGAGAAGGGATATTATTTTGAAATACAATGTATGGGATGGATGTATTTTATTATATATACATATGCTAATTTTGATATTATTGTTTTATGTTTATTTTATGATATAAATATGAATAAGATTTTAGTGACGTTACAGATTTGCCACGATATCAGAAATATCCTAGAGTAATAATAATACGCTCCTCTGTGTGGAGTTTACACACACAAATAAATATATACATATATATATATATATTTAATAATATTGTTTTTCCCAAATATAGAGCTATTGTAAACGAATAAAAAGGCAAAGACTATTTATTGCTCTCAAAGTATAAAACTAAAACATTTAGTGTTGTTTTCTTCAAAGAAAATAAGGTTAATGTCAACATTACTATTTATTACCTATTAAGTAGCTATTTTCCTATATTGGTCCAAACACAAACAATTAGAATCAATTTTTATACCTCTAACTTTTGCGCATATTTTATACACGTCCTATCGTATATATACATGCAAATAATTACAATTATTTTTCAATAAAATTGTAAATGTATCTATATATACAGGACATTTACACATCTTTATATTTAAGTAATTATATAGGCAAAATTTCTTTATTGTAATATTAGGTTCTTTAAGTTAAGAGTTATGGTGGTAAATAAAATGGAAAATGAATATAACTTTTAAGAAATGCTTGTTTGTAAATTTAAAATTATTTATTTTTCATTTATCCTAAAATTTTATTTCTCTAGTACTAATATATTTTTTTTTTATAATAATTTGAGATTTTTTTTTTATTCTTTTGTGATTAGTTCCATTTATAAGTAGAAAACAGTGAATATATCAATATATTGATTTATTTTATTAATTCTTGTACTGATAAAAAAAATCGAGATATTGATTTAGAAAAGTTATGTTTTCTTATAATTTGATTTTATCTCTTTTTTCCATGTTAATAATGTGAGAGTTTTCATCTTGTCAATCAACTAGTAATGAGATTTTTTGGTAACATGAACAAGTGAAGGTATTTATGTTTTAGGATAAAGTTTTGGAGAGTTCATATGTAAAGTTGAAAATTCTTTTAGGAATTGGAGTTGTTTTCTCTTGTATAAGGAGTTCAGGTAAGATCAATTACGATTAATTAACATAAAGTTTAAAGAGATAAGATAGATTTACAGTGTACTTTTATATTAATTCATTTGTTAACGAAGACTATATCTAGTTTTCAATCAACGAATTAAGTTTCATTGAGTCGGATTGGTGCCTAGAGCCTTTGATATACATGAAGTCGGTCAGAGGTTTTAGGAGATAGGGAGATCCAGTCTTATGAGTCGGTCTCTTTGGACCTATAGTGGCTAGGTGGTTTGAGGTTGACCACCTTAGCCAATGTTTTATATAAGAGTTGAGGTATCCCTGAAATATCTCATATTAATTTATTCATTTTTTTCCGATAATATATATATATATATATATATATATATATATATATATATATATATATATATATATATATATACACACACACACACAAATGAGTATTGTTTAGACCTCTTAGTCACTCCTAACTATGTTGAGTATTATTTGAAACACGACCACTTTTGACTAAAATGCGTAATTTTTAAAATACAACTACTCCTAACTAAGTATTCTTTAGGTGCAATGACTTCTAGATGAGACAAGTATTATTTAAAACATAACCACTTCTAATTAAGATGATTATTCTTTAAAGTATAACCACTCCTAGTTAATACGAATATTTTTTTAAAACATAATCACTCATAATTAATATGAATATTTCTTAAAATGTAACCACTCTTAATTAAGACTAATATTCTTCATTTCTAATCAAAACAAGTTGTTCATATAAGAGTTGGAATACTCCTTAAGTATTTTTTTAAATTTATTTATTTTTTACTGATAAAAAAAATAAAAAAATAATTTATAATAAAACCACTCATCTTTAAGTGTTGATTTTAATTTATTTATTCTTTCCTTATTAAAAAGTAAAGACAAGTATTATTTGTAATAGAACCACTCATAGTTAAAAACCATTATTATTTTAACAACAACCCGTCATACTTAAGACACTGTATATTATAGAGGTTTCCTTGTTATAGCGTCTTACTACGTGTATAAATGCTATATATTAATTTTTTATTTGCTTTTATTTTTACTGTGTTTCTATGACTATTTTTTTTTTTTGGAGAAAATAAAATCAGAGTAGAGTTTGGAAGATCATTGATTAGCCAACTATAAAAGGGGACACAAGCTTTGGTAATAGCACAATCAAAAGCCTTTTGGAGATAATTTGGGAGAAAATGGGGTCACTATTTACCATTGCCACTCTCACTCTTTTCTTTGCCATGCTCTCTCTCACCTTGGCAACTGACGATAGGGACCGCCATCGCCGCCGTTCTCCTCCACCTCCAGTTCCCAAGTACAGGCCACCACCTCCACCACCTCCCAGGAAGCCATACACCTTACCATCCCCACCACCTCCCAGAAGGACACACAGGTCACCACCCCCACCACCCCAACGCAAGTCACCACCACCCCCAACCCCATACCGCAAGTCACCACCCCCACCACCACGCCATAAGTCACCGCCACCACCACCTCCCAAAAACTCCTCTCCTCCACCCCCACCACCATACCATAAGTCACCCCCACCCCCCAAGAACTCCTCTCCTCCACCACCACCACACCAGAAGTCACCACCACCCCCCAAGTACTCCTCTCCTCCACCTCCACCACCACACCATAAGTCACCACCACCACCTCCCAAGGACTCCTCTCCTTCACCACCACCACAACACCATAAGTCACCACCACCACCTCCCAAGGACTCCTCTCCTCCACCACCAACACCACACCATAAGTCACCACCGCCACCACCCCCGAAGGACTCCTCTCCTCCACCTCCACCACCATACCATAAGTCACCACCACCACCACCCCTCAAGGACTCTTCTCCTCCACCTTCACCACCATACCATAAGTCACCCCCACCCCCACCCCCCAAGGACTCCTCTCCTCCTCCACCACCACACCATAAGTCACCGCCACCTCCACCCCCCAAGGACTCCTCTCCTCCACCACCACCCCGCAAGGACTCCTCTCCTCCACCACCACCCCGCAAGGACTCCTCTCCTCCACCTCCACCACCACACCATAAGTCACCGCCACCCCCACCCCCCAAGGACTCCTCTCCTCCACCACCACCCCGCAAGGACTCCTCTCCTCCACCTCCACCACCACACCATAAGTCACCCCCACCCCCCAAAGACTCCTCTCCTCCACCACCACCCCGCAAGGACTCCTCTCCTCCACCTCCACCACCATACCATAAGTCACCCCCACCCCCACCCCTCAAGGAATCCTCTCCTCCACCACCACACCATAAGTCACCACCCCCCCCTCCGTTCAAGGACTCCTCTCCTCCACCACCACCGCCATACTATAAGTCACCAACACCACCATACTACACGTACCCTTCTCCACCACCCCCAGTTAAGGATCACAAGTCACCTCCACCTCCCCCTCATCGTCACCGCCACTAGATTGTTATTTGGTAGGATTCCTTGAAACTCTATAAATCTTTATCATTTTAAGATGCATTCATATATGTAGCGTGAAAATTTTGTGGTTCTGTTAATTGCATGTGATGACAAACTGATAGTATAAGCGCATGCACACGTACTTGTGGTTTTTCAGGAAATGAAGAACGTGTCCAAATAAAGGAGATGAAAAAAGCAGCATCTACTGAAGAATGGAACGCGTTTTTCTGAAGCTGGAATTCATTTGGTTTCACTTTCTTAATATATTTACATATTTCAAGTTTTAAGAGACACTTCAATCTGATCCATGTCTCTCTTTCTCCTGCATGCGTTGCGGTTTTCAAACTGCTGCCAATGCACTGTGTTTTATAATTCCAACTTATATTATATAATAAATAAATACCCTAAATTTATCACTCTTAACTTCCCATTATTTATTATATATATTTCGTATGAGAAATGCTAATGGATGCGAAATATACTTCGTGAAAAGAATGTACAAAGGATTTATAGAGCTCCACATGCAAGAAACGCAAACGTGGAAGAAGAATGATGTACGGTGCCTCGTTTCCTTAACATCATTTCCATATACTAGTAAAAAGGCTGAACATAATAAGTTAAAACTCTATTATATATCTCTATTCACTGCTTAATTACAAACACTATTCACCAGTATAAAAAATATAAAAAGATTTAGAGTTATCTAATGGTATAAACACTCGTTTTAAGTGGATGAACTGTAGATATTAAAGAGTGAATTTAGTTGAATATTCCCTTTTAGGTCATAGCCTATTTGTACAGTTTTAGGTAGGCAGAAGGCGAAAGTTAAGCCAACCTTGTTAATAATAATGGTTTAAATGGCTTTAAATGGAAGTAGGTAATTTTGCAAAACAATAATTGTGTTTTTTCAATCAATTCATCATATCAGATTCAACTTAGTCTATTTGCGGCATCAGTGGCAGACTTTTATTTTACTTATTTCTTTTTTTTTTTTAATAAAGTTCATTGAGACACTTTGTACAAGTACAGAAAATAAATATCTATGGCCAGTTAGAACCAATGACAACAAATGTTCGAATCGGGAAAATAAATTTATATTTCTTAATTCTATGTGCCTACCATAAAATCATTAAATAAAAACTAATTTTAAAGACAAAAAATAATTAATTACCATATTGACAAAATTAAATATTATTTTAGAAACTAAAAAAATTATTAGTATTTAAATTAATTTATATCATTAATAAAAAAAATTTAAATTGATATCTAGTTAAATACTAAGGTTTTAGATATCAACTTTAAAATCTGAAAAATTAGTAGCTAAAACTTAGGTGACTAATTAAATATCAATTTTGAAACTATTTATTAATAATAGAAATTAATTTAGATATCAATAATTTTTTTACTCTCTAAAGTATGTATCTAATTTAGTCACTATAGAAACCTAATAATTTTTTGTCTCTAAAATTGATTTTTATTTAATAATTTTCTAGTAGTGTATTATTTTTTACTAGATTTAAATAAATTGACGAGGAACTCATTACATTGTAAAAAAATGTTAATATTACTTGTGAAGTTTTAGAAATATTAATTATATGTTTGTTGTAACTTAATATAATTTTTATAATTTGTTCTCAAAGACATATTTGATAGAAATGTTAATGTTTTTAAAAAGCTTGTAGTGAATCTTGAATCCATCCCTTAGATCTTGTTTTAACCCATAAAGAAAAGAATGAGAGAAAACAAGTCAATATCTAATGGTTAGGCAGCTTCCCACAAGTTGTGAATGCATAATCCGTTTAAAGAAAACAATGTCAAGTGAAAGCAGAATTCATTTTGCATGTTTATTCACATCAAAAGTTTAAATATTAATATCCATGTTATAATTGAAATAACATAATATTAATTTTATATATAACAATTGAAATTAATTAATATAATAATTACATTTCTATAAAACAAATCAGCGAAAGCTCTTAATTGAACTGAACAAAATAGTTTTTGCTCGTTCAATTGTTATTTAATGAATTCTTTTACCGTTCAAAATCACTTATATACTTCCATAATGAATTTGTAACAAACTAACTACCAAAAACAATTAGGTAAGTAATTGAAATTGTCAACAACTACAGTTAACACCAAAGCTAGAAGTGTATACGTATCAAAACTACGTGGAAAGGTTTTCTGAGAGTCTCACCAACTTGATCATCAGTAAAATGAGAAAAAGATGTAAAATATTTTATTTTTTAAATAAAAATAAAATAAATTAAAGAAAACACCTTAGAAGTATTTCGATCCTTATACAAAAATAAAGGTAAAAAGTGTCAAATTAACTTCCTAGAGTCTCCAATCCTCAAAGTCATTTTGATATGTTGCCAACCTGCTTTTTCCATCAAAATCAAAAACCAAAATTTAATGGTTAAAAGATCACTAAACATGTTACAATGGACATCTCGCAAAGCAAAATACCAAAAGTTTATGGATACAATAAAAAGGTAGGGATGTTTCCTCTACACAACTTAACTTTCTCTTGAATAGATAGTTACATCCTCTAAGTTTGATCAGTAATTTGTGCATACCACACACCTCTCCCACTTCTCATCCCCTGCAAAAACATAACCCATCTTCCTAACCCAACAATCCAAACATGCAGTCAAGTACTTGTCCAACAACATTTTAGTCTAGTTTGATAGCTGTGACAAACCGTGTACACTTGGACAATTTTTGCATGAGCTAGAAATAGGTGTTGTGTAACTAAATAAGTTTCTGTTCCTAGATTACCACCAAGACAACTTGGATTTATCAGCAACTGCTTTGATTGAAAGAAAAAAATTTCACAATCGATGCATGATCTTCCACAAAATTAATTGGAGGTAATGTGCAAATAGCTTCCTAGAGAGAAAGTTGTGCATCAGTAACATCAATAGCATTAGTAGGTGAGGCCTTAGTGGCAATAGCAGAGCGTAGGGCTAACTCCGCATTGACATTTATTTTGAGTCCCTGCTTAATAACTCTACACCATTTGCAAAGCCACTGTGGTTGATATATGAGAGGAGTCATCCATTCATCCTCATTTGTTGAACACCTTGGCAACCCTCCAAACACTATTAATTTGTTCACCATTCTCTACCATATTTCCTTAGTTGTTGTCCCTGTTCTCCTTCCATGCAAATAACTCTTCTCCCAACACTTCATAACCAGAGAACAAATTAGTGTTATCTAAAAAACTAGCATGTTTTATACATAGGACAACAAAACAAATTATTTCTTGCACATACTCAAAAAATATAAAGGATCTATGCACTGTTAGAATTAGTGGCCTAAACAAAAGAGGTATGAATTGTTTTCAAAAGATTTTCGCAAAACTTTGAAGGTAGAGTGAAAAGTTTTGAAAATTAACTAATTGATTTTTTGTTCAACTCAATAAAGTTTATGTTTTAAGGTAATTTTCAGAAAATCAACCTATTATTTTTACGAAACAACCGATTGTTTATAAAATCAAAATATGAAACCAAGTTAAAATAGTTTATAAAAGTAGAGATAGAGAGCATCACACAAGAGATTTATACTGATTCACTCTTAACCAAAAGCTACATCCAGTCCTCAGCTAACCACTGAGAATTCACTATGTAATCAAACCTAGATTACAAAACACACACCAAGAGTGATGATCTTGAACCCCTTAAGAACACACACCACTCCTTGGCCAAAATCACACCAAGAATGTTGATCTTGAACCCCTCAAGAATGCACAACACTCATTGGCAACACCACAGTTTTCAGGAACACTTTTCTGAAATTGCGTTACACACAAATACATAAATACAGTGTTCAAAGAATAAGGGAATAGAATACACCTGGGTATTACAAAACTTAAGGTTCAGAAGTGCAAAACCCAATCCTATTCCACACACTTGAGATGATCCAAAGCTTTTGAATTCTTGAAAAACGTTTTAAGTGATCTCTCTTTCTTAGCCAACTCAAAAGAATGTTAAACAACCATTATATAACCTCAATGAAGTGGTCAAAGCTATTAGATCAAAAACCAAAAGCAGTTGGAATCATTTAAACCAATTCAAACCACTTAACATAATTCTGTTATGAAAACAACCAGTTGTTTTCCAAATCAATCGATTGAAATAATTTTTCTGTTAAGGTTTTCATAAAAACAACCAGTTGATTTATCGAAACAATCCGTTGATTCTGTTTGACAACAAAGACAAAATAAAGCAAAGCTTTTCCAAACCATTTTAAAAACCACTAAGTGTCAAACAACAGGTTGATTCGACATTTCAACAGGTTGAAATTTCACAGCCTTTTAGAAAATCCATCTTTTCAAAAAGATAAAGATTCAAATGAACTTGGATCATCTGAAGGAGTTAATTAACAAGTTAAAAACTACTAGACAACACACACACACCCTGCAATAAGGTCTTCAAGCTTTCCACATAGATTTGGAGGCATCAAAGCATTTTGTTCAACAATCTCCCCTTATTTGATGAAGACAAATCCCTGATTTGTTTGTGTTGTAGTTTTTGAACTTGATAGGTCCTGCAAAAAAAAAAAAAATTGTACACATACAAAGAAAGTATAGCAACAGGATAATAAGGTGTTGAACCAAGTGGTGTTCAATGTTTTGAAGAATCCAAATCCTTTGAAGGATGTTGAAGCCTCTGCTTTGCTTGTTGCTGCTGTGCTGGTTTATAGTTTTGTTCTGGGGTAATTTTATGTTGTAATCCACCCTTAGATTAAATCTCAAAGCAATTAGCATCTCATTTTTTAACAAAGCAAAGAGTTTTTCAAACTAAGTTGAAACAATCGATTGTTCTGTCGAAACAACCGATTGTTTACACTTAGATGTTTTTTAGAAAGTTTGAAAACTGTTTCTGAATGAAGAAAACTGTTAAGTAACAAAACAACCGATTGGTTCGAGGAAACAACCGATTGTTTGTTTTGGAACCATAACAGAAAAACTGTTTTCTTTGACTGAGCTTTAAATGATTTGAAACTAAATACACTCCAGTCATTAAATGTTTTGACCAATCTTTTTAAAGCAATTAAGAGTTTGTTAAGATTTGATAACAAACTATATCTTGGTATAAATTCAGAACAACTGTTTTTAAGAAGAGAGATCTTTAATAAAAGTTTTTCAAAAGAGAGTTTTTCAAAGTGTTGAGATTGCTTAAGAGTTTTGTGATTGATCAAGGTGCTGGAATAGGATTCTACTTGTATTGATTTCAGATATTCATCTGTAACAAGTGTAATATTTGTAAACTGCTAAAACATTTCGTTTGTGTGTTTGCTGAGATTGGCTGTGTGCTCTTGAGGTGTTCAAGATCAGCAATCTTAGTGTTGGCCAAGGAGAGTGTGTTTCTTAAGGTGTTCAAGGTCATTCTCTTGGTTGTTGTGTAAGTGATCAAGGTGTGATTGCTTAGTGGATTTCCTCAGGGGTTCTGAGAAGACTGGATGTAGCTCTGGGTTGGAGTGAACCAGTATAAACAACTGTGTACAATCTCTCTATCCTTAACTCTTTAAATTCAGTTTGTTTGTTGTTTGCTGGTATAAACAACCGATTGTTTCGAAGAAACAACCGATTGTTTTTTTCTAAGCATTGCAGTTTTGCTTGCTGTTTTGGCTAACTGAATTACTGAATCAATTGGTTTCTTAAATAAATTCATTCTAGCTCTAAAAAGATTGCGAAAACCCCTTTAAACAATTCACCCCCCCTCTAGTTTAAAGCCATCTTTTCTAACATAAGGTACACAAAACCCGTTTTCTGCATAAGCCATAAGCAGAAAAAACCAGTCAAAACAGTGGCAAAATAGTGTTGTGTGCAACATAATCATGGTGTGTATCAGAGTGTGGCAACATCAATTTTAAACAGAATTAAACATACCATAGTGTAGCCGAAATTACAACCAAGAAACCACTAATTTCTCCCCCTATTTATCTTCACAAATAGACTAAGAGAGTGGATAAAACAGATTCACAAAGCACACTCAAAGAGCAAGTTTCTGCATAACCAGAAAAGCATAAAACCAGAAAAAATTAAAGTGTGCAAGTACAAAGTAACAGTAGTAGAATTAAAGCAATACAACCAAATCAAACATAAACTTCTCCCCCTATTTGTCTTCACAAATAGACAAAGAGAAAGGATTCATAAAAACCAGTCCAATAGTACAAATAGATTCCTTTTCCAAAATAAAAAAATCACCTTTTAATGTGAGGAAAATGAAGTATGCTATTTGTTCATACCTTTGCAAAGAGAACCCCAATTTATTCACCCAAAAGAATACTTTGAGATGTTCATATAGTCATATAGGACACTTACATAAGTTGAGAAGTGGAGGCACACATACTTTCTTTATTCTTGAAGTCTCTCCTTTGACCAACCATTGTGCATGTGCCTAGGATGTCTTTTGACTTTCAAAGAACCTTGACAGACATATACAATATTGAAAAGTGTAGGCACAAAGACTATCTTTACTCTTGATGTTTTTCCCTTTAGAAGTTATTCTTCAAACCCAAAAGTGATTCTTGGCTGCCAAGGATACCTACAAGAAAAGGTTAAGAAGCAAGAAAGCCCTTATAAATTTGGATCCAATGATGTTAGTAGGAATCTTAGGAACCTTAGAAACCTTACGATTCTTGGCTGCCAAGGATACCTCCTCACTCTGCAGAATCTAACAGTGTGACCTCTTTTCATACAGTAAAAGCAAATTTCAACCGGTTGTTTCGACAAAACAACAGGTTGTTTTTTCAAAGAAACTGGAAAAGGGTTTTGAAATTGATTTGTTCTTGCTGTTAGTTTTGAGAACCAAGAACAATTTCAAGATTAGGTTGGCCTTTGGAAAACTTGTCCACAATTTTTAAAAGATAGTGAACCTTCTTTTGAAGAGATTCACAATTTTCACAAAAGCTTGAATCAACACACTTACAAGAAGAGTTTTGGTAAATCTTTTCTAGGTTTTCAAAATCAGTTTTTGAATTGCTTAAGATAAGATATTGGGATTCAAGTTATATGAACACTTGTAATCTATGTTTGGAATTAAATCCACCATTACTCTAACAACTTCTAATTTGGTTTTAGTTCTTTACAATTAAAATGAAAATAAGCAGAAGAGATGAAAAACTCCTAGAACACTAGAACATCAGACACAAACAAAAGCGGTAAGAACAAAATTTGACAGAAAACAGAAATTCAAAAAGCGAAATTTTAAGTGCTTAATGAATAAAAAAAGACGAAAACTGTAAATGACAAGATTTTAAAGGAGGAATTTAAATTGCTTGAATGTAAAAGCAAGAAATTATAATGTGCAAAAATTTAAAAGCAGAATATCAATTTAGCAATATAAGCATAATAGAACCTTGCTCTGATAACCATATGATGTATGTTGAATTTGAATAGAAAAGAAACTTTGCAGGAGTGATTTTGTGAGTCTGAGTACTCTGATTTTTTGGGTCTTATCTTAGGTGGGTAATATCCTAACTGGCGACTCCGGGTCTTATCTTGAGTGAGTGACATCTCTAGGTAATATCCTTTGCAGATGCACATTGTGAGACCCTGAAAAATTCATCAGAATTCAAAGCAGAAGTGATAATGTTCTTGGCAATACAATGATATTGAGCCTTTTTATTTTCAACTCAATCCATTGGGACCAAGGTTTTTCAATGAAAACATCATCTTTTTCAAGCTTAGGTACAAAAGGGCCATTTATGATAGCATCCCAGATTCCTTTATCAATTGATTAAACAAAAATTTCGTTCTAACTTTCCAAAGTTGATAGTTCAGTCAACAAAACAAAGGTGGCCTGTTTATAGATGCACCCTCCCCAAAGGGTAGTTTTTCAGCCATTTAAAAAAGGTTTTAGGATCAAAACTTGATTAAGTTTACAGAACTCAGCTCCTAATGTCAATTGTTAGAATTAGTGGCTTAAACAAGACGGGGGTGAATTGTTTTCAAAAGATTTTTGCAAAGTTTGAAGGTAGAGTGAAAAGTTATTAAAAATCAACCCATTGATTTTCTGTTCAACTCAATAAAATTTCTGTTTTAAGGTTATTTCTAGAAAATCAAGTTGTTATTTTTATGAAACAACCAGTTGTTTATACCAACAGAATATGAAACCAAGTTAAAATAGTTTATAAAAGTAAAGATAGAGAGAATCACAAAAGAGATTTATACTGGTTCACTTTTATCTAAGATCTACATCTAGTCCTCGGCTAACCATTGAGAATTCACTATGTAATCAAACATAGATTACAAAACACACACTAAGAGTGATGATCTTGAACCCCTAAAGAACACACACCACTCCTTGGCCAAAATCACACCAAGAATGCTGATCTTGAACCTCTCAAGAACACATAACACTCCTTGGCAACACCACAGTTTTTAGAAACACTTTTCTGAAACTGCCTTACACACAAATACAAAAATACAGTGTTCAAAGAAGAAGGGAATAGAATACACCGGGGTATTACAAAACTTAAGGTTCAGAAGTACAAAACCCAATCCTATTCCACATACTTAAGATGATCCAAAACTTTTGAATTATTGAAAAACATTTTAAGTGACCCTCTTTCATAGCCAACTCAAAAGAATGATAAACAACCTTTATATAACCTCAATCCAGTGGTCAAACTTGTTAGATCAAAAACCAAAAGCAATTGGAATCATTTAAACTAGTTCAAACCACTTAACATAATTATGTTATGAAAACAACCAGTTGTTTTCCAAATCAACTGATTGAAATAATTTTTCTATTAAGGTTTTCATAAAAACAACCAGTTGATTTATCGAAACAACTGGTTGATTCTGTTTGATAGCAATGACAAAATAAAGTAAAGTTTTTCCAAACCATTTTAAAAACCACTAAGTGTCAAACAGCAGGCTGATTCGAAATTTCAATAGGGTAGAATTTCACTGCCTTTTAAAAAAACCCGTCTTTTAGAAAAGGTAAAGATTCAAATGAGCCTGGATCATCTTAAGAAGTGAATTAAAAAGTAAAAAACCACTAGAAAACACACACCTAGCAGCAAGGTCTTAAAGCTTTTCGCATGGATTTGGAAACATCAAAGCATCTTGTTCAACATTATTAGTTCTTAGGAAGAACAAAAAATTAATGAATTTATACCTTTTTATATATTTTGTGATTTTAATTTAAATAAGAACAATTTATTCCCAAATTTGTGTTAATTTCAGGATTCTAGGGAAGAATGGAGATAATTGGTTAAAAGGAGAATAATATAAGCTAAAGAGGAAAAGTTGGAAGGCCCTGGAATGCACCAAGCCCATAAAAGCCCAATTGACCAACAACGCATCATGCTCAAGCAAGCCCATTCTCGCTTGAGCAAGAATGCTCCAGTAGCATTGGTCAATTTTGATGTTTTACTTGTTCAAGCGAGCTCAATCTCGCTTGAGCAAGAATCCACTTAAGCTCAAACAATTTAGGTTAAATAGAGGGCTTGAGGCACAACCCTAGTGTGCAAGATTGAGTGAAAAACACCACTGAGTGAATTGTAACCCAATTGGGGGAATAGGAGGTGCGAGAAACAGTAGAGGAGGCAATCGTTAAGGAGAAATATCCTAGCTCCTTGTGTGCAATAGTCATCATGCGTGGCTAGTTCTACCTTTGGCATTGGGACTAATCTGTTCAAAATCTTATGTATTGAGGTGATATCTAAACATAATATTATGTTCTTGATTGATGATTGGTATTATTGTTTTTCTTCTAAATGCTTGGTTTACATAATCTAGAATCTTAAATTTGTCTGGAAAGTATTTTTAGCGTTTTGACCTCACCAAGTTACACTTCCTGGGTTCATTTCTGGTAGGAACATATACTATGAAATGTTCTTATCTTTAATCGATGTGGGATCTGCAATAGTACCTGCAATTACACTCCGATATTAAAGTCAATTTTAATTTTGAGTGGATATATTAATTTAGGACAAGAATTTCCATACCTTGTGTCTTAGAATGTTTACATATCTATATAATAACTTTGAGCTTCTAATTTTACAGATTATTAAATTAGGTCTAATCCAATTTAATTATTTCTTAGTCATGATTTGTAAGATGTTTAACATGTAACTATCTGTTAATGACATTATTAGACCTTGTGTGTTATTGAGAAAGTAAATTTGAGATATGTTGATACGTGCAGATGTCGTACAGGCAAAGCTTTGTATGCAAACGGTTTATGCAGAATTGCCATGAGTTTGTAGATAGAAGGAGAACTGCAACATTTAGATGGAAGTGAGGATGGATGGAGGAAGCAATGTCGGCTTGGAGAATGGTGGTAAAATGGAGATCAAGAATTGATGGAAACCGTCCAGTCACACACAATCACATAATAAGGAGGATGAAGACCTAGAGGTTGTTTATGAATTTATTTGCAAATATGGGTCTAATTGGATTTTTGTTTCTTTTTGTAGGCCCAATCAAGAGGATAACTCTAGGGTGAAGGAATGTCCAATCATATCCAAGAAGACCTCCAAGTCATCAAAACATAAACTAAAGCTTTGGTCAGAAAAACACAAGAAGACTGAGTTCCTGCTGACTAGTCAACATTATTTTTGGGCCAAGCTTTGACTTAAATAAATTGTATAGAGTTGTTTAGGATTTCATGGGCCATTTACTGGGCCTAGTAGCATAAAATAATTGGACCAAATATTTGGGTCAAGTAGCATAGATTTTTAGGCTTGTATTTGGACCAATAGTAAAATATGACTAGTTACGGTTAAAAGTGATTAGTTAGGGTAATAATTGGGCTTCTTTGAGCCCAATGTAACCCTAAAACGTTTAGGGTATATTGGAGGACGAAAATCACCTTGGCATGGAGCACATGGACGTCCATATGGCAATCTAGGAGTAGAGAGGATTTAACATGGAAGGTGTGAGCTAAATATGGAAAGCATGACTCCAAATGGCACCTTCTCATTGGAGAGTTATATTTTGAATTTTCAAATTTTGGCTCCAAAATGTCGAGCCCTCTCTCCTATATAAAGAGGTGTTTGGCTCATGTAAATAGAAGATTAGTGAATGAGTGAAATTGCTACCAAATTATTGAGCCAATTCTCACTCTTATCTCCTACCTCTTTAGGATAGACACTTAGTCTTCAAATTTCTACTAGTTCAAGTGATTAGGCCTCACCTATCACTCTCCACACCTAGCATGCACCTTCAAGGAATCCACAAGCTCTAAGTGAGCTCCTTATCCGTATCATCCATGAAGCTTCCGCAACTCTTCACCAAGAAATTTAAACCGAATGAAGGCACAATTCCATCAAGAAGGAAGCATGCTCTGGTGCATAACTTGTAGAGATTGAGGAGCAAGATAGAAGTGATTCCTGGGAACAAAAGGGTAGCAGTAAGCCAATGAAGTGCTGGTTTTTTCAGTTAGTAAAAGCTTTGACAACTAGCTTTAATTCGTTAGATTCTCTTTTGATCTCGTAAATTCTTATTCTACCTGAATTAATTTTTCATAAGATTTGAGACACTTCTAAATTATTATTATTTTTTAATTTATTTATTATTGATAAAAAAAAAAAGTGTGGAGATGCTGGATAAGTACGCAGCCTCTGGATTCTGGAACATCCGGAAGTACAAGCATCATATAACACAATACAATGTATATAATCATACACATGGATTAATCATATCATGTTATCAAAATTTCATGCACCTACAAAAGTTTCAACTGAGTTTTTTTTTTTTTTAATTTAAATGTAGAAATCTAACAATTAGGTTTTAATAAAATAGAACGTTTTTGAAAAAATTATATTTAAAATGTCTTATCAAATATTAATGTCTCATAATGGGTTTAACGAGGCCCGTTAATATCGTTGGACTTTTTCTTGAAACGTATTTCATAATCTATTGCGTGCGACTAATTCGTTTGCAGTAATGCAATTGTTGATGAATTAATGGGTTTTTCAAATAGTAGGGATTCAAAACAAATTTTCTGTTACAGTATCATCGCTATAACATAAGTGCATAGTTTTTAAAAACTAGATCAATTCACCCAATAAATTTTAATATTTTAAAGTAATAAATCCTGAAAAATAAATATGATATATACTCTTAATTAAAATTTAAAATAAATAAATAAATGTTAGTAAAAATTTATCTATTTATATAAGTTTTTCATATTAAATATACAAAATTGTGTCCACAAATCATATATATATCAAATATTCATCAAAGACTTACATGCAAATAAATAAACTTTTTAAAAAAGTTTATATAATGAAAATTTAATATGTTAAAAAATAGTAAAAGGAAAAGAAAAAGAAAGATGGATTCCCTCGTTGAAAATAATATTCAATAAAAATCATATACAAAACTTTCAAATACGTAATATATATTTTTACCTAAACTAATTACATTAAATAAAATAGAACAATTAAGGAATCTCCCAACTCATTCAAAAAAAAAGTTAGATACCTCCAAGTTAGAATTCATTAATCTAAAAAACTTATATACATGTTAAGTAGTCTGTGAATGAAATGACTTAAACAGAAAACTTAACTAGAAACCCAAACCATCACATAATAATGCAACAACTAACAAAAAAGACTAAAATTACAAGTTGTCTAGAGAATTTAGTTTTCTTGATAGTTTGCAGTTGTGGCAACAAAATCCAGAAAACACTACCCTTCAATCTGCTATGCATTCCAATGCACCACAATAAATACATAGTTGCAAAAGTGTAATAGCTGAAGACCCAAAAGTGCTAGTAACGTCAACCCTCTCATGTCACCAAGAGAATCCAAAAGCATGCATGTGTTGGAAATCAATACAATGTTGTTCTCCAAAAAGCAAAAACCTCCAAAAAAAACACTATAACAATACATAATATTATTACATGTATTAATTGAAATTTAATTAAATTTTATATATAAATAAAAAATTATAAGATTACGATATATTTACTTTTTATTATGAGCACATATAAGTTATTTAAATATAACCTTGACATTATGGAGAGAGTTGACTATTTGAACAAAACTACGTGAACTTCCTGTATAACTTGCAATCTATGTGGGTGTGAGTTTGTATAAGTTAAAAATTGAATTGAATATTTAAAATCCGGTCTATAATACTCATGAACTAAATGGATTTTATTTATGGAGTTAACTCTCCTTTATTTTATTTTTTTCATCTACAAATTCTGTTAACTTCGAGTAGTTTCACTTTAGAGTATGGTGACAAATGATTTCGTTTTCAAGGATATTGTCTGAATTTTTTCAATTTTGACAAAAAGTTATTGACTGGGTAGTGGTATGAGTATGGGTATATGTAATACTCAATTTTGTTATGGGAATGAATATCTACATATTTGTCCTATCTTCACCCATCACAGTACTCATTCTTATTTTCATCTTTGTTCCCGTTTTAAATTATTAAAATATCTTTAATATATTTGATAATCTAAAAATAATTATATGAAATTTTATTTGATCCTTAGTTTCATATGTATTTGATATTTTTATTCTTTTTCTATATTTATTTGTTCTACCCAATTGTTATTTAATATTTTTATTTTATTTTTATATTTTTTATCAGCATATTTTACTTTTATATAATTATAGTTTTTTTTTATATATTTGGTATTAGAGAAAAGAAAATTTATATTCTTTTTAATATTGAATACTTAATAATATCGTATTTATTTGATATAATTTTTATTTTTTATAAAAAATTATTTAATTAATATTTGAATTAGTAAGGGAACAAGTATAGGTATTATCACTTATGAAAATAGGGATGAAAAAAAAGTTATATTAATTGTATATAGAGATGAGAATGAGGATGGATTTTTATTTTAAGGATGAAAATGATGATGATAATAACTTTTTATTTCGAGATAAGAATAAGATAATTAAAATTCTTGCCTATTACTCTTTATTTTAGATGTGATATTATTATGTCTTGTTTTGAAACTATTGTATAAGTTGTTATGTAATTTAATGTTTAATATAGTTTGTATTTGAATTTAAAACTTTTAATTAAATATAGTTTGAAGTATATTGAAATTATTTTTAATTATATTTTTAGGAATGTAAATAAGCTCTTAAAATCCACAAATTTTGGTAGACGAGTGCAGTTTACTATAATTCAACTCGTTTAAGATGTAACTATAGCAAACTTTTCCTATTGCAGGCTACTGTAAATGTGGCTAATTATGAGGTCATTTAAATTATTTTTAACATAATTTATTAAAGCGGCTATTTTAAATAGATTATAGTAGGTTTGATAAACCATACTGTAAAATTCAAGTCTATTTTTAACATATCGCGTTATTTCAATTAACTATGTTTTCTTTTTAATTGATTAGACGTATATTTGTAAAATTCATCTCTCCTGATACAATGCTTATGCAATAAATTTAAATGAAGATTATATTAATAATTTGTTATTAATTTTTTTATTTCATTAATTTTTTTTATTGAATATTATTATTAGCAATGCTAAATCTAATTGTTAGCTGTATTCATTTTTTAAATGTTGCAACCAAATTATCTTTCTCATTTGTTAAATCCATTAGGTAATTACTAGTTTAATTTGTAGTTTGTTAAAATTAAAATAAACTAGCAACTAGTTATATTTATTTGGTTTATTATTTAATATAAATTATTATACAAGAAATAATTGAAAATAAGAAAAAATAATATACATATACAAATCTATTAATATATTACTAATTTACATTTATCTAAATATAGCCATTTATAAATCCTTATTATTATTCATAAAATTTATTTCCAAATATATCAAAGAAATATTGACTTGTAATATTTTTATTATAGTTTTGTATATAATTTTTTTATCATTTTTTCATTTTAAAATATATAATATTTATTTATAATTGTATAATAATGAATACCCTTAATACAAAAATATAATATTTTATTTGCGACTATTTTTACACTATCAGAGTTATCCTAGAATAATAATAATACGCTTCTATGTGTGAATATATATATATATATATATATATATATATATATATATATATATATATATATATATATATATATATATATAATATTGCATTTCCCAAATAAAGTGAGAAATGTCATAGTTACGTAAAATTAAAGTTTGCTATTGTAAATGAATAAAAGACTATTTGTTTCCCTCAAAGTATAAAACTAACATTTAGTGTTGTTTTCTTCAAAGAAAATAAGGTTAATGTCAACATTACTATTTATTACCTATTAAGTAGCTATTTTCCTATATTGGTCCAAACACAAACAATTAGAATCAATTTTTATACCTCACCTTTTGCACATATTTTATTCACGTCCTATCGTACATATACATGGAAATAAGTATTACAATTATTTTTCAATAAAATTATAAATGTAATCTATGTATACATTAGGATTTGTATAAGAGGACATTTACACATCTTTATATTTAAGTAATTATATAGTCAAAATTTCTTTATTGTAATATTAGGTTCTTTAAGTTAAGAGTTATGGTGGTAAATTAAATGGAAAATGAATACAACTTTTTTTAAGAAATGCTTGTTCGCAAATTTTAAATTATTTATTTTTCATTTATCTTAAAATTTTATTTTTCTAATATTAAGATATCTTTTATACATTTATTTTACTAGTACTAATAACACATTTTACTTCGATTTTATGAGACATTTTACATTGGTTTCATCACCAATGTAGATGTCAACGAGGTAAAAAGTCCATTATATTTTACATTGATTCTATAATCGATGTAATAAGTCCCTGTTTGTTTCATTTATTGACTTCTGCATGACATATTACATCTGATTTTGTCTGTAACTGATGTAATATGTCCTTTTCTACATGGGTAAAAATTTAAACCGATGTAATATGTAATATTTTTTTTTTTGAAAAATTATTTTATTTTTCCAACCTATAATTTTAAAAAACATACTATATATGAATAACAATAATAAATCACAAGAAAAATTATCGATAAAAATGAATTTTAATTTCAATATTCATCTTAAATATATATGTTCAATAAGCAAAAATATTATAAAAAATCAAAATACAAATTCTCTCAATCTAAACTTCCTAAACACCTAATATATTTATCTTAATCTAAATAGTATTTTTAAAATTGAAACATAACAGAAAATAATCTTAAAAATTAACGTATTTAAAATTAAATTGCAAATATTTAGACATATATATTATCATCAAAACTATTAACTATTAATATATCGTAAATAATTAGAGTAAAACAAATATAAAACACTTACCCAGAGTTGAAGCAACTCAAATGCAAATTAGGGGAGACAAAAAAAAAAAGAAAAAGGAATCAACCCAACTTGTTCTAGACACCAAAGCACCTTTGTAAGCAGCAGCAAAACCAAATCCAATAACACAATACAACACCAAAGATCTCTGTGATCCAAAAAGGCAAACACACAACCTAGAAAATGAGGCAATGGGGAAAGTAATCAGCAGCGTCAAAACAAAAAATGCAAGCCCCCCCTCATTCTAGAAAATCAAACCCAACAAACGAAAAAATACAATGTGATAATACAGACTATAGCGCGACACAGTGAGAGAGAACAACGAAAGAAAAAGACCAGACCCCAACCAGTAATGACGAAGCACCACCCACCACCATGGCCAACGTTACTGGTGCTCCAAAAACTCAAACCCAAAAATGAAAATGAAAAACACGACAATTGTGAATTGTAACGCCCCTAAAATATCTTATTCATTTTTATATAATAAAATAAAGATAAAACAATAATATCAAAATTAACATAGGTATATATATATATATATATATATATATATATATATATATATATATATATATATATAATTCATCCATTCCATACATTGTATCTCAAAAGAAACATCTCTCCTCGCAGGGAGTTTAATTTATACATCAAAAGTTTTTAAAACGGAAATACAACATTTGAGTCAAATTAAAACTATTCTTTTTCTCCATCTGCTCACTGAGGAGCTCTACTGCCTGCAACATCATCTGCTCCCGTGTAACTACACGATCATCACAGTTTTAAGAAAACAAAACACAGGGGTAAGCTAGATATTTTTTAAAACTTTAAAACATGAAACTTGATATTAACGTAAACCATCCAATATTCACACATTTCACAATTCCCTCAAGTGTCATTCATTTCACATAATCCATCAAGTGTCTATCAAATTTCAATATTTCTCTTTCTCACGTCATACTTCCACTGACTCATCACACATAGACACTTGACACTACTTCCGGAAGACTCGTGTGTTGAACTTAGCATCCAGAGACCTGCACCTGTCATACCACACCACTGTGAAATCCACACAGGGTCGCTGTGAAATCCACACAGCCATGCGCATACATAATCTCAATATCATCACTCTCCCGGTATGACAGGGTTAATTCATATAACAGGTCAAGTTAGTTATCTTTCAAACAACTTACCCATACATATGAACCTCCTTCGACTCTCAACAACTGAATAACTTCATCTATGTGATTCCATTATATCAGCAGAGTCAGGATCGTCTCATTCACAGGATACTCACTGATCAATACACTCTAATACCAATCTCAACACGGTATTTCCTTTCCTGAAAATACTATGTCTTGATCACAATTTCACATTCATCCAGTACATCATACCACACGTAAAAGCACAATTCCATCATATAATATTTTGAATCTTTTCTTAAACAATCCCAATCACAGAAACAATCATACCAAAGTTCAGATTTTCGAATATCATATGCATTTCACCTTTCAATCTCAAACAATTTCAAAACGACACTAAAACAGGGGATTTCGAAATTTGCATTAAAACCGGCGATCACGTCGCCCCACACATAAAAACAGAGCATCGTGCAAGAAAGTTTGAAAATCGGCGACCACGTCGCCCCAACTTCAGAATCTTCTAGCCTACGGTTGTTATTGAAAATAAAGCTAGCTTCCCTTACCTGGACTTGCGTAAAATCTCACTACGAGCTCTAACCTACCGAACTTAAGGATACCCGAACTCTGTTTTAAGGCTTGATTGGAAACTTGCAGAGAACCTTCCCAGGTGCTCTATGGCAGTCGCCGGTAGCCAAGCTGGGACGTGAGAAGGCCTAAATCGCAGAGTGAAGGAGAGGAAGGAGAAAGGATGAAGACTAAACTCACTCTATCTCTCGCTACTCCAACAGCGTTTGAACTCCAACTAAGAGGAGGTGTGTTCTGAGACTAAGAAACGTAGACCCGCCATGCAGCTGCCGTTACCCACTCTGTGGGAAGCTTGCGTGCACGTTTCCTCTGACAGGACTGTCACGTGATGTCTCTGCGCGTACCAACTTTGGGTTACCTGCCTTACCAACTCTCTGGCGTCAACTGTTCTGAAGCACTCCTAATGTCTACGTGTCGCGCATGCAGAACGTTCATGCTGGGAGCCTGAGTCCCACTTTATCTGTGTGAAACACTACCTCGCGCGATGACCATCCACCGATGACTAACTGCACGATGATTATCCGCTGATGAACGATGTGTCTCTCATTTCGGCGATGACTGATGTGCCTCTCATCCCGGTGATGACTATGTGCCCCTCATCCCGGCGATGACTGATGTGCCTCTCATCCCGGCGATGACTATGTGCCTCTCATCCCGGCGATGACTGATGTGCCTCTCATCCCGGCGATGACTGATGTGCCTCTCATCCCAGCGATGACTGATGTGCCTCTCATCCCGGCGATGACTATGTGCCTCTCATCCCGGTGATGACTGATTCCTCACCCTGGCAAACAACCGATGTGGCTCCCATCCTGGTTGATGACCGATGTTCCTCTCATCCTGTTGGCGATCTCTTATCGCCCTAGTGTGTGACGAGGACACATCGCCTCACTCTGGTCACCGATGTCACATCGTCACACCTTGCTGAAGGTTCATCCTCCCATTCCTCTAAGTCTGGGGTATCACGGCTCACACTACTCATGGTGGCAGATATGCCACCTATCTTCTAATTCACTCATCTTCTGTATTTAGACCACATACTAAGTGCTTACCAAGTCTTCTCGAATACTCGGCGACGTGCTCTTTTCGGCGATCATATACACCATAGGCGATTGCTGATTTCATACGGGGGAAGTCGGAGGCCGCCGCCTTCTTCAACAAACGGCGATCTCATCGACTTCTAAGCTACACCTTCCTTTCTCTTACCCTTCTTGATTCACGTGCCTCCCCACCTCAAGCACGCCCACGTGATTATCTCACGATAAAGTCATCGCACCTGACTACTTGGTTAGCAAAATGGTCAACCGATCGCCCTCTACCAGCTGATCCCAGACCTTGGGCGACGTCCGAGGTCTGACCATTATGAGATTTTCTATTTTTATGTCCTTTTTATTTTAAATAATAACATACTCAGAAATCATTTAAAATATATCACTTTTATTCCAAATAAATTTATAGGTCCTTACATGAATCGTACACGGTGACACACAAGGGAGAAGAAGCGGTGAATGTCTCACACCACCCACTACCGCGAAAAACGTCATTGGAGATCCAAAGAACTAAACCGAAAATGGAAATGCAAAGAATTGTGAGTACACAACGCAATGAGGGAGAAGAGAAAGCAAAGCGCGCGAGAGGAAATTGAATGTCAAAACGCGAAACCTAGAATTTTAAAACAACACATAAAATATCAGTTCCCTATAAAACTGATGTAATATCTAGGGCATAAATTGTAAAAATTCACCGCTTAATGTGTAATGAAGTTATTTTGAATATTACATCGGTTGTGAGTACAACAGATATAATAGCTATGCCAGAAATTGCAAAAAGGCCACCACGTGATGATTTACATCGATTTTTTTTTTAATCTAAGGCAATATAGCCGAAAAAATTTAAAAGCAATAATTGATCACGAATCAACACTATAATTGGAGCAAGTTCTGCAGACACTTCCAAATTGTCGCCCAGTTAGAAAAAAAAGCCCAGAATAAACCCATAATGAACAGGAATATTTTCAGTATATATTCATATTCACCTGGGACCATAAGTAATCTGGTCCCTATAAGGTGGATTTACTTATAGCTTGTTGTAATATTTGTTTTTTTCACTAGTGTTTATAAAAATTTAAGATTAGTTGTTTATTCTTTTGTGATTAGTTCCATTCATAAGTAAGAAGAAGTGAATATATCAATAATATATTGATTTATTTTATTTTTTTTTCTGATAAAAAAAATCAAGATATTGATTTGGAAAAGTTATGTTTTCTTATAATTTTATTTTATCTCTTTTCTCCATGTTAATAATGTCAGAGTTTTCATCTTTTTTAATCCACTAGTAATGAGATTTTTTGGTAATAAGAACAAGTGGAGGTATTTATTTTCTAGGTTAAACTTTTGGATAGTTCATATGTAAAGTTGGAAAAGGAATTGGAGTTGCTTTGTCTTAGATAAGGAGAACTAGGATATTAATATATATATATATATATATATATATTAATAAAAAAATATGAATTGAGTTTTCTGATGAGGATTTTATCTCTTTTAGTAAGTCTAGTAGTAGTTCTTTGATTAAACTCATCTAATTGGTTATGGTTATGTTTTTTGTTTGGATGATTTGGAGAATGAAGAATCATGCTAGATTCTAGTAGAGGATTATTCTACATAATGTTATTGAATTTATTAAAGACTATTTTCTTGTTTGGTACTTCCAAAAATTCTATGAATAATGACGTCCTTGATTTCTCTATGATCATGTTATTTGGTATCAACATTATGCAGCCCTTTCAAGTGATTTGAAAATTTCCTTTTTTTGGTTGTATTAAGATTAATATTGATGGGCCTTTTTGAGGTTCTCCAGGTATCGCAACCTGCGTTGGAATTTTTAGAGGTAATATGGGGAATTTATTGGAGGTTTCTCTGCTTTTCTTAGGGTTGAGTCTGCTTTGGCTACTTAGGTTATGGGTGTTATTCTTGCCCTTGAAGAAGCACAAAAAACGAGTATAAATGTATTTGGTTGGAGAGTGATTCTTCTTTGGAACTCACTCGAAGCAGGAAATCTTAGAAAATAAGCGAGACCTCATCCGAGGAAATAGAGGGTTAGGTTGGAAATGATTCAACTAAAGCTCCCTTTATTAGATCAAGTCACTATCGTATCGGGGCGGATTGCTATCAGGTATAGGATTTCATCCTGGGTTCGCTTTGAAGACCGCACAAACCCTCGCTGAGGGAGACATAAGAAGGAACTTCGGTTTAACGACTTGCCCTTTTCCATTCAAGTCTTCTTTCTATCTAGGCTTCAAGCTCCGTGATTGGATTCATCACTAATCTGTTACGATCACCTCATTCAAGACCTAGCTTCCTTTCATTGCTTGCCCTTGAACTAAGGGATTCCGTGAAATTGGATTTTAGTTATGCAACATAACCAGGAGAGACTTTTCCCTAGCAAGCTCCTACAGCAGCTTATCTAACTGGAAGGGTTCTTTCATATTTCCTTCTTCTTGCTTCCCTTCTGCGCTTGCCTCTGCCTTCTTATTCACCAAACCTTCTGATTCTCGTTTCCTCATTATCCCATTCCCTGTAGTAAGAAAGGGGGGAACCTTCTCTCTCAAAGAAGCTAGTCTAGTAAGGAGATACTTATAAAAGAAAACAAAGAAGCTAGCTATATAAGGAAGCAATCGCGCGCATAGCACTCAAGTAAGGGTGCTGTAGGGAAGAGAGGAGATAGAGCACAGCGCTCAGAAAGAGGCTAAGCTAGGGTTGCTACTGGTTTTGAGGTCATCGATGAACCCAGTTCCCGCTCTACCTTTTCGGCTTAGTCACTCTCTCGTCGTTCCGATGAAAGGATTGAACAAGAAGAGTTGCTACGTGTAACATCAAGAAGACTTTGAACCTGGGCTTCCTATAACAAGAGAAGAAGCCATTAGTAGTCCAGGTTAGGCTTTCGGTTTAATACCAATCTCCCGCAGAGTAGTGTTCAAACAATAAGAGTTGTATGGGCTTAGCCCTAGTTCTTAAGGCGAAGTATCACATGAAAGAGAAAAGTCAACATGAGACTCGAAAGACGCTCGGCGATAAAGAAAAGAAAATGACTCTTTATTTGGTGGACATGGCGGAGGCTCATGCACTTACACTTAGGAAAGGTTCTGACCTGGCTTTTTACTCTATGAAAGCTGAACTGACTTAATGGGCATTTGATCTGTTATTTCACCTTCTTTCCTATTGGGCCTTGTGACTGATTTTTGATAAGGGGCGAGTACCCAAAAAAAAACACATGATCCCTCTCTGTTTCCTTTATATATAGATTTGTGGACCTTTTACTGTCTAACATTAATATTAAGGTAATCAAATTAGCGGCCATGCTTTCAGCGGCATGCATTATTTTTATGGGACTACATAAACGCTCAAAAACGGTGTATAGTAGTACCTTTTCTATTTTTGCTTAAGCCTTTATTTTATTTTATTATTTTATAGGGGCGAGTACTACACGAGCTCATAAGTCAAGTACTACACGAGCGAAGCCTTCCATTTAGTGGCTTCCCCCCTTATCCCTCACCCTACTCTTTCATTTCCGCTTAAGTTAAGCTTCCCCTGTTGTTTGTGGGATTAATGGAATTGATTGAAAACTCGAGAACCATAATCTTTAGTAGGAACAACTTCTACGATGATAGGCGTAAAGGCATGATTAGTTCCACAAATCTCACTGCACTGACCATAGTCAACCCCTTCTCGTTGTACCGAAATAGAGATCTGATTTAAACGACCAGGTACAACATCACATTTGACACCTAAGGAAGGTACAGCCCAACTATGAGGTACATCAGCAGGTGTTACAATAATACGTAGATGAGTTTTGGCTGGTACAACAACTCTATTGTTCACTTCTCATAAACGTGATTGACCCAATTCTAGATCATCTTCTGGAATCGTATAACTGTCAAAAGTGAGTGACTGTTCATCGGAACTGTTATAGTCTGAATACTCATAAGTTCGATACCATTGATGTCCAATAGCTTTGATAGTAATGGCTGGATCTACTACTACCTCGTCCATTTAGTATAACAGAGCAAATGATGGTATAGCAATGAACATCGGGATGATACTAGGAAATATAGTCCGAAGAATCTCGATAGTAGTTCCATGAACAATCCTTCGATTACTAAAGGGTATCGCAGCTAGCTCATATTACTTTGAGAGGAATGAGTAAGAACGAGAGGGTTCCCTACGTTCAGGCTCGACCAATCCAACAGGGAGCTCGACTAGAAGTATTTGGAGAGAAATGAAACTTAGCGTACAACTTCGAGTTGGCTTTTGCTCTTATCTTTTCAGGTTAACAATCAATTGCTTCACCAGGAGCAGCTAGAATGCCTGAAGCGGGAGGAGCGAACGAAGTGAGAACTAGATCGAGAGTCCAGTTTTCAGTGACTTCAAGTGAATGCGCTTTGGGCCTTTAGGAAGCGATTGAACGAAGCAGTCGAAATGCTTTGGATGCACATGAGGGAGCAAAGCCATAGGAAAGAAGGCAACTCTCTTGACAGAGGGGCATAGCGGGTACTCTAACCATAAGGAGAAGGAAGGTAGAGCTCGCTTTAAATCAGTGAGAAATAGGCTTTCACTCCTCTCCTTTTTCAACCGGAAAAGGCTCTTAAAGATGACTTCAATGGGGACTAGAAGGAAAGAATGGGAAAGAGTAGTTCATCTCGACTCATCCACGGCTAGAGAGGTGAGAAGGTAGCTCATTTTACCAGTTCCGTGGGGGAAAGACGAGCAAAGCAGGAGCCCTACTTTCTTTTAAGAAGAAGGCGTTCACCGAGGGAACTAGCTGGTAGGAGGGATAGTTGGCCGGCTTTCAAGCCAGGTTGCATGCATGTGACTGAGTCCGGAGATTTCGTTTTGTTTTCAGGGTGTACGAAGTGAAGGCTCGTTGAGACCTTGCCTTAGGAAGACTTGATAGGCACAGTACCAGGGACCGAACTCTCATTTCCTTGCTTAACTTAAGGCCCTTCGCCTATTGATGATTTCGTGCATCACTTCCGTATTTAGATGAATAGGGTAAACATCTTCCTTAAGCTTCCATTCTAGGGAAAACCACTGCTTGGAAAGCGTAATCTAATCACTGCCTGAAAGAGTCCTATTTACCTTACCTAATAAAGAGGGACTGCTTGCTTGTGCCTTAAAATGGTAAATGACAGAACGCACGACGCCTTTCGAACCTTTTCTCATTAGATCGGGTAACCTGCACTAATAGGTCAAGCCACATTTCATATAGAAATTAAGGTTCCTAGGAATGTCGTACGAGTCATTCATCTAGTCCCAAGGGGTCTTCCCGACTCAAGCTACTGGGAAATAGGACCACAATTCCTACTCACTGAGTGTAAACGACTCTCTTCGGCTTTCCGTCCCTTTCAATAGGAAGGGTCACAGCCTAAGTAAGGCCGGGCCTTGCTCAATGATCAATATCAAAACAACCATAAGTGATTTGCTCACGACTACGTAGAATGAGATTCTCGCTTCCTCTGGCTGTTCATCTGAATCATATAACAAGAAGTTGGGGTAGCCGGCAGTCTTCCTATTCAATGAGAATTGATCTCTCTTCCATGATAATAAGGAAATGGCTCGTAGCCACAGACCACCAAATGGTAAATAAAGATCCACTTATTTATTAAATGAAGTAAGTAAGGCGTCGATTGAATCAGATGGGATGGTACGAAGTTTTCCATCAGGGGTACCTATTGTCTCTCTTTCTATTGTTTTGTCCGCAGAGGAATTTCCATCCCTGGATGTAGCTACCGATATTCTGCACGGCGGGAACTCTTTCCTGTTCCTGGCCTTTCATCATTCTTTTCCTTTGTGGAATGTATAGTAGACAAAAAGAAATAGGAATTCCTGGTCGAGTTGGCTGGAAGTTCGCTTCTTCCTTTAGAGAGTTTCAATCGATGAAGTAATGTAGTGCTAATTCGTTGGACTTTGTTGACGTGGAAAAGTCTCTTTTCTAAATTGCTCTTCTTCTTCTTCTTCTTGTGTGATTTGGACTATCGTTTTCCCGTCAGATTTTGTACAGGTTGGTTTGGATTTGTTTGTTTGATTGTGTATTTGTTTCGATTTTGAGTTTTTTAGGGTTGAAGTGTGGAAATGTTCAATCTTGGATATTTTTTGGTGTTTTGATTTGATATATGTCGGATTTGGTTTAGCCTTTGTTGATTTGGTTTTTCCATTTAAGGTTTACTAGGTTGTACTGTCGCATGTTTGTTTATTTTGAAATGTATTTATGGTCTCTACATTTAGGTTTTGTGCAATTTTTGTTTTTGATTTTAGTGGTTATTTAGGGTTCCGGTTTGGTTTTTGATTTTAGGAATTATTTAGGGTTCCGATTTAGGTTTTTGATTTTAGGGGTTATTTAGGGTTCCGTTTTGGGTTTAGGGTTTAGGGGTTATTTAAGGTTCTGATTTGGGTTTTGATTTTAGGGGTTATTTAGGGTTTTGTTTTGGGTTTTGATTTTGGGGGTTTGTATTTTCCTCTATTGAACATTGCCTCATCTCTATTTTGTTTCAGGTTGCATAACGTGATGGTGTCCATGCATCTCGTTTGGTCAAGTTGCAAAGGTTATTGTCCAAGGATCAACGTGTAAGAAACTATTTATTTATGAGAAAAATGTGGCATATATGTGATGATAATTATGAAAGGGAAAGTATAATTAATCGATATTGAGGGTTTGGTTTGGTGTATGATGCGTTGAAAGAGAGTAACTAATGATCTATTAAATTTAATGATTATTTAGAATGTCATAGCGTAAAATGAACATAAAAGAAAAACTCTCATGACTAATTAGTGAAATTCATACCATTCTAACCACCAGGTTTTGCAAAATTAGCATAAACGTCGTTGGTATCTATTCTTGAAAGTATCATTGACATAAGGCACAACCTTCACAACAGGAATGAACTAAGAAATCCAAACATGGACTCCCCTTCAACATGTATTATTGTTTCATCTTGCTATTGTAAGTGCATGAGTATATACAACCACAACCCACTAAACAGAAAAATCAGTATATACAATGCCCGATTAGCACCACATGTTGCACATCAAACATCAAACCATTCATTAGTTACTCTCATTCAACGCATCATACACCAAACCAAATCCCCATATCGATAAATTACTACTTTCCCTTCTGTAATCATCATCACATATATGCCATAGAATAGTTTTTCTCCTAAATAAATAGTTTCTTACACGTTGATCCTTTGTCAACAACCTCTGCAACTTGACAAAACGTGATGCATGGACACCATCACGTTATGCAACCTGAAACAAAATAGAGACAAGGAAATGTTCAATAAAGGAAAATACAAACCCCCAGAATCAAAACCCAAAACAGAACCCTAAATAACCCCTAAAATAAAAATCCAAATCGGAACTCTAAATAACCCATAAAATCAAAACCCAAATCAAAACCCTAAATAACCTCTAAAATCAAAACTGAAACCGGAACCCTAAATAATCCTTAAAATAAAAAACAAAAACTGCACAAAACCTAAATGCAGAGACCACAAACACATTTCAAAAATAAACAAACATGCGACAGTACAACCTAGTAAATCTTAAATAGAAAAACCAAATCAACAAACGCTAAACCAAATCCGACATATATCAAATCAAAACACCAAAAAATATCCAAAATTGAACATTTCCACACTTCAACCCTAAAAAACTCAAAATCGAAACAAATACACAATCAAACAAACAAATCCAAACCAACCTGTACAAAATCTGACGGGAAAACGATAGTCCAAATCACACAAAAAATCACACTTCAAATCGCAATTGAAATCGAAATCGCAATGCTATTTCATATATCTCTAGAACTCAAAATCACACTCTCGACAAAGCTCAAAATGATTTTCACAAAAGCTACAAGCATTTCAATTCTTAAATTTTGAATTTCTGCACCAGAACAAACAGACCCCACAATCAAATATAAAATTAATTTTCGCATCCACATATATACAGTTGTAATTTTATGCAACAACAATAGCGGTTGTCCAAATATCAGTACTCTTGGAGATAAGTTGGAAGAAAATGGGGTCACTATTTGCCTTTGCCACTCTTACTCTTTTCTTTGCCATGCTCTCTCACCTTGGCAACTGACGATAGGGACTGTCATCACCATCGTTCTCCTTCACCTCCAGTTCCTAAGTAGGCCACCACCTCCATAACCTCCCAAGAAGCCACACACCTCATCATCCCCACTACTTCCCAGAAAGACACACGGTCACCACCCCCACCACAAGTCACCACCACCTCCACCCCCACCCCCACCACCATACCATAAGTCATTGCCACCCCACCCCTAAGAACTCCTATCCTCCTCCACCACTACCAGACCATAAGTCACCACTACGAACACCCAAGGACTCCTCTCCTCTACCTCCACAACCACACCATAAGTCACCACCACTACCACCTCTCAAGGACTCCTCTCCTCCACCCCCATCACCACACCATAAGTCACCACCACCCTCCAATGACTCCTCTCCTCCACCTCCACCACACCCCCACCCCCCAAAAACTCCTATCCTCCTCCACCACCACCATGTCATAAGTCACCCACCACCACCACCACCACCACCCCAAAAAGACTCCTCTCCTCCACCACCATCGTCATAGTATATGTCATCAGCACCACCACCATACTACACGTACTGATACAAACCAAGACAACAAGAAGATAATCAAGGATGCACACTCTGAAAGGTCATCTCAACATTCAAGTGAAGACCTCACCAGAGGGAGAAATAAACAAAGATCAGAGCATCTCAAGTTCTTCCTACTGGTCTTCTTAAGAATAAAACAAGTTGTAAATAATTTGGGCTCACTTAGGGGGTCCAAATAGCAAATATAGGCTAGAATAAGGTGTCTTTAGCATAATGGGGGATGTAGTTATCATTTTAGCTTGTTCCTAGCCCTTTAGGAGGGCATTTTGATCTAGTTTCTAGAGGGACAAGCTTAGGATGCGAGATTGACTTAGTCAAACCCTAAGGTTGTCCATTTTTTCCCTTTTCCCATCCTACCCTTCTTGCTTGTTTTCCAAGGCTCCTTCACCAATAAATAAGAGGCCTACCCATTGTATTTTACAAGTTGAAATTGAAGTAGAGTTACTTTGCACAAATATTGTGTGAGCTTGAGTGAGTGTTATCTCCTCTTCCTTGGTCTTATCTTGATGAGAATGAAACCCTCAAGTGGTGGCCTAGAACTTATCTTGGTGGTTTCCACACACCAAGTGGCGTGATCATCTCCACCACCTCCATAAGTTTTTTCATTCCATTTCCTTCCATTTTCCATTCCATTTATGTTCTTGTCTCTTTTACTCTTATTTGTTGCTTTTGGTTTAGGGCTCATTATTATGAGTTTGGTTCATCATTTGGTTGGCCTTGATTTCCATTGATGTTTCCTAGTTCCCTTTCTTCAATTCTGTAATTGCATCTCATCCTCACTATATCTTATTTTTTCATCTTTGCCTCTATGAAGTGAACCTTCACACTTACTTAACCACTTGGTGAAGTTCGTATCCAGTGGGTATCTTCCTTAGGTCCTCATCTTTAATTGCTAACATCTCAATCCTAAAGTAAAGTGTTACCTTAAATGAAAACATCTAAAATTCAACTCACATCACGTACCCTTCTCCACCAGCCCCAGTTAACGATCACAAGTCACCTCTACCTCCGTATTAAAACTCAAAGCTCTTGTCATTGACATTCATGAGATTCTCTTTCAAGTCACCATCCTTTTTGCTCGTCTTGCTCTGATAAATCAAGGAAGAAACAACATTGCTCTTATATAAAGGGAAGATCGAGGTCATCCACAAATGGGCATTGTAGCTATGGAAGTATTCCACAAAGACCACCAAATAAGCACACAACTTTCTTCTTCTCCAATTTTTTCGCTACCTATGGTGAACTAGACATGTTCAAGGTGCTCCAAAGATAGGCGAGGGTGAAGGAAGTGTTCATCTCACAAAGGTTGAATAGGTGGGGTAGAAGATTTGGGTTTGTGAGGTTCTTTGATGTTGATAACATGGGGCGCTTGGAGAAGGAACTGGACCACATATACATAGGTAAAATGAAACTATGTCAATATTTCGAGATATAGGAGATCAGAACCTGAGCATTATAGAGATGAAAGAAGGGCAGGGAGGAATTCGAACAGGGTAATTCCTTGAGGTGATGAAGAAGAAGATGATAGGCAAGGAGGTTTGGGTGGAGAAGAATGGGACTCATACGTACGCTGATGCTGTAAGAGGGGTTGAACATAACAACTGGAAGGGCCCAATCATTACGTCTAGACGACTCACTCTGCCATGGATGTTGAGCAATGTAGTTGGCCAGTTTTCTACAGATTTGGACTTCGAACAACTATGTGAAGAATTTGTAAAAGGGGGAATGAATATGATTGGAGTGAGGTATATGGGAGACAACTTGGTTCTACTAACACCAAGAGAAAGGGAGTACATGGAGGATCTTATAAAGCTCAACAAAGAATGGTTTGATAGTGTGCTTGATACTATTGATCCTTCGTTAGAGTCATTCGTTGCTCGTCATAAAATTGTGTGGGTGAAGTGTTATGGCCTCCCCATATCCCTTTGGAACAAGGAATGCTTCTCCAAAGTGGTAGGAGAAGTGGCAAGGCTAGTGACAGTTGACAAATCTACGGAATCTTGGGACAATCTTGAGTATGCAAGAAAGCAAGTTCGTATTCTTAAGAACCACAATCCAAGAGTGGCAAAGGGCATGCAGATTAACGGTGAAGTGTATAGCATCCTCGTTGAAGAGGAATGCCTAAGTGCTGGTGAAGGTCCATGTAAGTGCCCTTATAACCATTTTGCATCTTTTGATAGTGTGACCTCGTCCGAGTCTGTCGTGGCAGAAACCGTGGATTTTGCTAGTAATTGCGAAGAGGAGCTCCAATAGAAGGAAGGGGAGGAGCATTAGGCAACGGTGGAAGCAGGGAATCGGGTGAGAAGTTCAGCAGATACGACAAAGGTTGAGTTATTTCAGGAAGGTTCTGTGGCTAGTAAGGAAAGGTAGAGGAAAGAGGGAAAGTTTGTCTTTGTTGGGGAAACTTATGGTAAATGTGCCTTTGTAGAGTCTGCCAGCCATGCCTCTACATCTGCATGCTCCAACCGCTCTGCCCATGCAGCTTTCACAAACCTAGTTATAGCCGTTAACGACCTTAAAAATTTACTTCTCAACCCCCTGTCAGTCTCGACCCAAAAGTTTGTTTATGAGGCCCAAATGGTTGAAGCTTGCGTGAGAAATGAAGCCCAATTAGAAGAAAGGTGTTTGAGAGCGAAAGCCACGAGATCTGAAGCCCATTTAGGTTTGGGAGTTAGTGAGGCTACGAAGGATGGTTCGTGGTCGAACATGCAAAAAGGCACCCCCATTGTGTGTGAGGCAACGCCAAAGAATCCAGCTTCTTACGTGCCATGTCTTGGTGAAGGCAGTGCTAGTCCATGGGTCTCAATGGGTGGTCGAAGAGCTGGTGCCTCCTCTTTGAATCTGTCACTTTTCCTAGGAGATGAGAGAACAATTGAGGGGAGCATCAGTAAAACAAATTCAAGGCAGTGAAGGTTTAAGGGTCTTTAGGAATTGGGGGAACCTAGTTCTCTTGCAAGGGGGAAGGGAGTCTGCTCTACTCAAGTCGAAAACACTACCCTTTCCAGGTCAAATGCTACATCAGCCACTACCTCGGATGGGGATATTATTAATTGTAATTCAAGATTTAGGAATTCGGGAAATTGTGTTGAACCTGCTAAGTTGTGGGAACTTGGAAAGCAAGTTGGAATAACATGTAGTGGATCTAGAGAGGAGGTTATTGAACAATACCAAAGGATGGAAGAGAGGGATAATGATGTGATGAGGAAGGAATCAAGAAGGGTTTCCTATGATTATAGTGAATTTGAATATTAGAGGACTAGGGGGCACCAAAGAAAGATAGCTTAGACATATTATTGCTCGTGAAGGTGCAGATCTTATGAATTTGCAAAAAACAAAAGCAAATTCTTTCTTCGATGTCAGAGGTTATTCGTTGTAAGGGGACAATAAGGTTGGCTAGATTCATAATGGTGGTGATAATGGTGCGGGGAGCCTTATAACTATGTGGAATAAAGAACCTTTTTATTATGGTAGTCATGTGACGGGGAAGGGTTACATAGCTATTTTTGGCCAGCATCTGTCTACCAATACCAAGGTAAATTGTGGAGTGGTTAATGTTTATGCCGAATGCAACTTGAATGCCAAGAAAATCCTGTGGGAGGAATTGACTAAGCTTAAATCAGTATATCAGGATCTCGCTTGGTGCTTCTATGGTGATTTTAATGCGGTTAGAAATGTGAATGAAAGGAGAGGTGTCAGAATAAGGGGAGACCAATCTAATGAGATGCGTGGTTTTAATGGCTTCATCGATAGTAATTTCTTGTTGGAACTGCTAATGGTGGGGAAGAAGTATACATGGTTCAAGGCTAATGGCACAGCTAAAAGCAGGGTAGATAGAGTGCTGGTTTCAGAGGAGTGGCTACAAAAGTGGTCTACGAGCAAACAGTATGTGCAACCAAGGGAGGTCTTAGATCATTGTGCTATAGTAGTAATCCATGGTCAAGGATTGGGGTCCAAAGCCTTTTAAAACTATTGATGTGTGGCACATGAAGAGAGGTTTTAAAGACCTTGTGAAAGATAAATGGTTTTCGTACGCTGTACAGGGGAATAGAATATCTAAACTAAAAGTTAAGCTTAAATTGCTCAAAGCTAACTTGAAAGTCTGGAACTATGAAGTGTTCAGGCATTTAAACTCGAACAAGGAAAGGATTCTGAAGGAAATGGAGGTTCTTGATTGCCAAGATGCAAATGATGTTCTAGAGGAAAGTGATAGGCTGAAAAGATTGGAACTTATTGGTCTATTGAATGTGACAAACAAAAAGATTGACTCTCTTATTAGCCAAAAGGCTAGAGCAAACTGGTTCAAGTATGGGGACTCCTGCTCAAGGTACTTTCACTCTATGCTAAGATGGCGAAGACTTAGAAATGAAGTCAAAGGTGTAATGGTGGAGGGCCTATGGAATGAGAAACCTGAAGTTGTCTGGAAAGAAGCGAAAGGGTTGTTTGAAGACAGATTTGCGGTAGTAAAAGACTTCGGGGTTCGTCTTGGTGAGGTGGAGTTTAAGACTACATCTGTTGAAGATAACCTTAGCCTTATTCCTGACTTCTCTGAGGAAGAGATTCAAGAAGCGGTTTGACATTGCAAAGGGACTAAGAGCCTTGGTCCAGATGGCTATAATTTAAACTTTATTAAGAAAAGTTAGGATGTTATGAAAGGTGAGATTGTAGAAGCGGTGAGGTTTTTCCAGTATATGGGTAATATCCCGAAAGGGTGCAATGCATCCTTCATTGCCTTAGTTCCCAAAGTGAGGGATCCTCTAAAGCTCGACCAGTATAGGCCTATCTCTTTAGTTGGGGCTCTATACAAAATTATCTCAAAGGCCCTATCAATCAGAATCAAGAGTGCCCTACCTTCGGTTATTGAAGAAGGTCAATCTGCTTTTCTGAAAGATAGAAGGTTGTTAGAGAGTGTTCTTATGGCAAATGAAATGGTGGAGGATATTAGGAGGAATGAGAGACGTGGAGTGTGCTTGAAGGTAGACTATGAGAAGGCATATGATTCAGTAAGGTGGGAATTTCTATATTATATGTTGCAGAGGTTGGGCTTCCACTTTAAGTGGATTAATTGGGTTAGAGGGTGTATGGAATCTACATCGGTCTCTGTGTTAGTCAATGGTAGTCCTACGGAGGAATTTAGGCCAACGAGAGGGTTGAGACAGAGCGACCCGCTAGCACCATTTCTCCTTATTGTGGTAGCAGAAGGCTTAGCGGGGTTAGTTAGACAAGCTTTAAAAGCCAAGTAGTTGTCAGGTGTGAAGATTGGTAGGAATGAGATAGAGGTGTGTATGCTGCAATTTGTGGATGATACTTTGTTCATGTGCGAAGACTCCTACTACAACGTGGTCACCATTAAGGCTATCCTAAAGGATTATGAGCTTGCTTCGGGATTGAAGATTAATTTCCATAAGTCAAATCTAGTTGGCATAAATGTAGAGAGCAGTGCCCTTGCATGCTTTGCAAAGATTTTTAACTGTAACCAGATGAGGGTACCTTTCAAGTATCTGGGCCTGGAAGTGGGAGGTAATCCAAGGAGGAGGCTTTTCTGGGAACCAATCCTAGTCAAATTAAAAGCCAGACTTAGTGCATGGAGAGGGAGATTTTTATGGTTGGCAAGTAGAATATGTTTAATTAAGTCGGTCTTCACAACATTACCCCTCTTTTAACTCTCCTTCTTTAAAGCATCGAAATCAGTATGTAAAAGTATTATCAGTATTTAAAGGAGGTTTCTATGGGGTTGGGGGAAGGAGAACAAACCTATATCGTGGGTGAGTTGGGAGAATCTGTGTAGATCTAAACAGGAGGGTGGTTTGGGGTTCAAAGATATCCGAAAGTTCAATGCTGCCTTGTTAGCTAAGTGGAAATGGCGACTTGTGAGTGAAGAGGAAGGGAAATGGAAAGATTTGTTGGTCTCAAAATATGGCTCGGAAACAGGCGACCTTAGTGTACAAAATGTACAAAGAAAATTCCAATCCTAGTAGTGGAGAGACATGTCAAAGGTATGTAGTGAGGGAGGAGGTGTTGGATGGTTCCATGAAGCCTAAGGATGGAAAATAGGAGTTGGAGATAAAGCTAGATTTTGGGAGGATGGATGGACTGGCGACCGTAATTGTAACCTTAAAACATTATTTCCTAGGTTGTACTCCTTATGTCTGGACCAAGGTAAAATAGTGGGAAAGGTAGGGGGTGGGAAGAGTCAGTCTGGCAATGGTGCCTTAGGTGGAGGCGTGAGAGGTTTGAATGGGAATCACTGCTGGAGGCAGATTTGTATTCATTCATATCCAGGGTCTCTCTAGTCAGGGAGGTGAAGGATATCAGGGAGTGGGGGAGTGAAGACTCAGGCCTATTCTCAGTAAAATCAGCGTATGATATGCTTGCTAACCACGTCAATGGTCAGCATAGTGAATTATTCACATTTTTGTGGAAGGTCAAAGCCCTACCCAATGTGGTCACTACAGCTTGGAGGGTTCTGCTAGACAGAATCCCTACTAAAATGTGCTTAAGTAGGAGAGGGGTACTGGTTAACAGAACTTCTTGCAGTATGTGCCAAAGTTGCGGATGAGTCAAGCCAGCATCTTTAGAATAAACATGCTCAGAGAGTTTGGTCTATCTATTTCAGATGGATAGGCCTTCTGTATGTCCAACATAATGATTTGAAGCATCACTTCGAGAACTTCCATTTATTTCAGGTGAGCAACAAACAAAACTTGATATGGAAAGGTCTTTGGACAGAGATAGTGTGGTGTATCTGGGAACAAAGAAACAATGTTGTATTCATACAAGGCATAGTCGATGTTGAAGAGATTTTTCAGAAGACACAACTCAAATCTTGATTGTGGTTAAAACACAAGGTATCCTCTTTTAGTCACTCCTTTGTGGATTGGGTTCTGATCCGGTCGGTCATCGGTAGTCTATGACGTCAGCAGCTGATGACGACGTGGGTCAGTCGCAGAGTGACGCGTGGCACGAGAAAGCAGATGAACCAGGGTGGAGATCGTTCAATAACGGCGATCAGTGGTCAGCTACCGAGTGACCACCACAGAAGATCGGTTCCTACTTGAGCGCCTGGAAGCAGAGCGCGAGAAGTGACGAGTGATCAGTCATCGGTGCATGCATTGTGATCAGTCATCGGTGCATGCAGAGCGATCAGTCATCGCTGCATGCAGAGTGATCAGTCGTCGGGGGTTCCTTGTCAACACGTGTTAAACTGGGACCCAGGCTCCCAGCGAGAACGTTACTCGAGGACCTCGCCTGATTCCATAAGCAGAGCACGAGGACGTGAAGAAGCACATCGGTCATCGGTGTGTGTTGAGGTGACATCGGCCGCGCGATGTGAACAACGCAATCGATGATCAGTAAAGCGCCCAGAGGCAGTGAATGGCCTTAGTCGCGAGACGACCACGCATGAAGATGAGAAGACGCAGTTAAGTGCAGAATCCTGCTGGGACGAGAAGCCATCAAGGTTAGAGTCTCCCAGTGGGGTTGCATGTCTGGCACGTGGATGGTGAAGATGTTCCCAGAGAATAGGTAGGGCAGATAGGCACAGAAGTCGAGGGGTGCAGAGGTACCCACGCGGCCTCCCCTGTCAGACTTGGCACTCAAGTGAAGAAGGCTGGCACGCAAGGCAGCCCTGGGGAGTGGAAACGACAGTGCAGAGTAATTAAGTGGCCCTAGAGGTAGCCTGTAGGGGCTACGCGGGTTTATATGAGGAAGAAGAACACCAAACCAGGTATGCAATCTTTACCTCAGAATACACAACACTAAACCTAGAGCACTCAATTTTCGAATCAAAGAGGACTGAGGGCACACGCACAAGGTCTCACACAGAGAGACCTGAGAGAGACTTTTTGGTGTTCCCGTTGCCTGACTTGAGCGTCGGAGCTACAACGGCCGCTAGAGGCGCCGTCTGTGTGTTTTGCAGGCACCGTTCGGAGTTCCGTCGAAGGTTCCTGGAGCCTCCTTGCAGAACGCGCAGCAGTTAGAAAATCAAACGAAGGAGTGACGAGGCATTCTCCCCACGCTCGAGTCCGCGGCGAGATCAGGTTCTGAACCCCCTCCTTGCATTAGAAGCTTTAGGTAATGGTATGATAGGAGTGGAAGGAATTGTGGGTGGGCTCTCTGTGCACATTTGGTGTTTTGACTGGTCTTGTGTAGGAGATCCTATGTAGTTTATTCGGTCCTGTGGGAGGCTTGGTTCCCCTTATATTGATGTTTGCCACTAGGTGGGAGGCTACATAATTATGCAGACCCTCAGCTGAAACGCAGCCTGCTATATGTAGATGCAGGGCTTTAAAATGTAGAGTTATGTTATAGCTAGCGTTTGGAGCAACGGTCAGGGTGTAGAAAGCTGAGGGCAAGTGAAGGTGTGGGTACGCATAAGGTATTCTGGTAATACCGATTTGTATTGTGTCTGAGAAGGTAAGTAGTAAGGTATTATAGGTGGTACATGCTTGTGCGGTAAAAGGCCTGTTGTTGATGCTATCTTGGGCAGAAAGTATCTGTGATAGTTTTTTGCTGCTGGTTGATTACAAGGGGCCAGGGAGGAGGTTCCTAGGATGCTAATTTTGCAGTTCTGATGGTAGCATTGAGTGGTATGCAGATGGTGTTTGTGTTAGTGTATTTAAGGAGGTGCAAAACCTGCTCTTGGTATAGGAACAGCAGCAGGGCAACATAGTTCTGTTGTATGCAAAATGGTAAACCAGTTTGGTCCTAGTGGGGTTCTGTCTCTGATCAGGGACTAGGTGTTGCATTATGCCTGGAGAAGCTTGCTCTGATAACTAAGGGGCTATGCTGAAATTCAAATCAGTCATGAATTCAAGCAGCTTTGGAGTTGTAGAGGGAGTAGCAGCTGCATCCCTACGAACTCTAAAAGCTCATGTTGTGTGGTCTTTTGCCTTGGAAGAAGTGCCTTCTCTTTCTTGGTTTCTGCTGTTGTACTGTAAGGTATTAAGGAGCTGTACAACCTTTTTCCTTGCTGTTTCTTACTGTCTCAGGTATGTTAATGGTCTTTGGTTTGTGCTCAACCTTTCTCTGCTGTCAAAAGGGATTGATGCACGGTTTATTTACTGCATAATTCTGCAGCATCCATGGCATCTAATTCTTGTTTTGTTCGTGCATGTTTTTCCTGTTTTGGTTGCTTTGTTCTTCATATGGATTTGATTTTTTATAAGAATTGGATCATCTATCACTCTAATTTAATTTTATTCTTTGTTAGTTAAAAAAAAAAAACCCTTCACCTCCGTAGTCTCACACTCCACCTCCCCCTCATCGTCACCACCACTAGATTGTTATTTGGTAGGATTCCTTGGAATTCTATAAATCTTAATCATTTAAGATGCATTCATATATGTAGCGTGAAAACTTTGTGGTTCAGTTAATTCTATGTGATGACAAACTGATAGTATAAGCGCATGCACACGTACGTATGGTTTTTCAGGAAACGAAGAACGTGTCCAAATAAAGAAGATGGAAAAGCAGCATCTACTGAAGAATGGAACGCGTTTTTGTGAAACTAGTATTCATTTGGTTTCACTTTCTTTATATATTTACATATTTCAAGTTTTAAGAGACACTTCAATCTGATTCATGTCTCCTTCTCCAGCATGCGTTGCGGTTTTTAAAACTGCTGCCAATGCACTGTATTTTATTATTCCAACTTCTTAATATAATAAATAAATACCCTAAATTTATCACTTTGAACTTCCCATTATATATATTTCGTACGAGATATGCTAATGGATTCGAAATATACTTCGTGAGAATGGAAGCATGATGTACGGTGCCTCGCTTCCTTAACATCATTTCCAGATTAGTAAAAGAGTGGTCAAATTATTCTAGCACAGAAAAGATAAATATATTTTTATTGAAATGTGGATCAATTTTAAAATTATAAATGTCACATCATAATAACTGTAAACTTGTAAACTTATTTTTTGACGTGTATTTGTTAAAAGTAATATTATTTAAACAATTTCAAAAGAATCAAATTTGTTCAACACATTCTACAACTTTTTTTAAAATAAAGTATTATATTATAGTAAAACAATAATTTATTTAAGTATCAAATGTAACTATATCTTGTTCATTTCAAAATTGTTCTATCTTCATAACCAATATTTTTCTTTTTAATTATAATCAAGCTCATCACCTTTTTAAAAAGGTTGAACATAAGTTAAAACTGTGTTATACATCTCTATTCACTACTTAATTGCACACTATTCTTTGACAAAGACAATCATAATTTTGACACTCACAACCACTAATTGTAACATCCTAGAAAATACATGTAACTATTATAATACAAGTTTTATTAATTTCTATATAAATTTGAAGTTTTTAAAAATATTTATATTACAAGATTATGACTTGCAGAAATACGAATATTAATAAATAAGGTTCAAAACAACACTCTAAAGTGTTTTAGGCTCTCTTGTACGTAGTAGAATCATCGTAGTTCAACCACAACAAGAAAAGCAAGGGTAAGTTAATGAAAAGAAATTCCATAACATATTTAATTCAGGCAAAAAGAATCGATCAAACTAATCATTTATAAACATTTTTTTAAATGTTGTCATATAAAATTTCAATACTAATTTCATCATTCATATAGACCACACATGAATCTATTTTCAATCACAATTATTGGATTTCATTTCAATCCCACTTCGTCTTGCGAAAGACTCATTAAGTATGCCCCTACCAGAGACTACCATTTAATCCAAAGATTACCAGCGAATCCAATAGAAAGGATCAAGGTAAGTTCAAACATCCAATACCGAGTGTCTACAGCGGGACCCGGTGTGTATGAACTCCCTTTCAGCTTCTCACCACCTTATATCTTAGTCTACATGACTTATATCATCAGTGAAGCCAGAGGATCTCCGTTAAACATAGACTTTTCATACTTAATGCCATCAAATAACAACTCATACATTATCCCAAATGTATGACATCAATATTATACAATTTTCATCATTCTTATATTATACATCATTCAATCACATAACATTTAAAAATTCATATCATTCAAGAACTTTTCCAACATAAAAAATAATATTTAACTTTCAAACTATCAAAATATAATATTTATACATGTTCACATAACATAAAACCAAATACTTTATCAAACAACATCCCTGCAAGAGAAATTGAATATTGGGACCACGTCCCCTCCACATCCAGATCTTCTAGCCTATGGTGCTTTTAAAAATTAAAGTTAGTTTCCCTTACCTGTAATTCCTTATTTTGATGAAACTCTACCTCAAACAGGAACAACTCCAAAATATAGGAACTTATAGCAAGTTATCCAAACATTACCAAATTTTAGTATGAACTTAATCAAGTTGAGAGAAACACTTTTCTCAACTGGTTCCGCTAAGATTGATAATCAAAACCTAGAGAAAAACAGAGAATAAGAGAACTTTAGAGTAAAAATGAACTTACTCTGTTTGAAAATCTGATCAGATAGAAATGTACTTTGACTCCTCAACTACAATATGACGTGATCAAATTTTGGAATAGATGAAATATGAGAGAGAAATTAAAGAGAGAAGGAAGAGAGAGACAGAAAAAGAAAAAAAAAAAGAAAGGAAAGGGGAGTTGGGGTGTGCTGTGTGTTTTACTGGAGTTACACTAATATTAGAATAAGTGTAAAATTTAATACAGTAAATAGTAAAAAACACTTACTTTACAACTTCTTATAATAATATTTTTAATTAAAAAATAAAATAAATATAATTAAAATATTAATTTATTAAGATGTAGGATGTTAAGGTGAGAAGGTATCAACACACCCTTAAAGTAATGATAAGTTTCCACTCATATTCTATTTATATTTATTTTTATTATTATAATAAAATATTTTATTTTGAATAACAATTGTCAAATGTAAATAAAAAGAGTAGTCAAAGAAAAATTTTCCATAATATTATTATTTTATTTTAAAATAAAGGTGAGTGTCAAACTTATATTTTTCTATAAAAGTATAATAAAGATTCTTTCATACCACAATCAATTCAATTTGAAAAATCTTTATAATAATATTTTAAATAAAAAATAAAATAGATATAATTAAAATATTAAATTATTAAATGGGTGTTTTTACCGAATGGTATAAACAATTTTTTAAATGGATGAACTGCAGATATTAAAGAGTGGATTTAGTTGAATATTCCCTTTTTGGTCATAGCCTATTTGTACAGTTTTTGGTAGGCAGAAGGCGAAAATTAAGCCAAGCCTTGTTAATAATAATGGTTTAAATGACTTTAAATGGAAGTAGGTAATTTTGCAAAACAATAGTTCGTGGTTTTTCAATCAATTAATCATATCAGATTCAACTTAGTGTATTTGCGGCATCAGTGGCAGACTTTTATTTTAGCTACATTACTTTTAATAAAATTAATTGAGACACTTTGTACAAGTACGTACAAAAATTAAATATCTACTAACATAAAACTCAATCTTTCTCTATAGTACTCTTTTAGGTTTGTTTTTGGAACTTTTGTTACAATTTTATGCATGGTTAGTAAAGAAGAAAAATAAACTTAAATATCGTTTTCCTTAAAGAAGGGAGAAAAGTATCAAAAGAGCACGACATGTCATAATTCGTTGTTTTCTTATACTCGTATTTTATGTATTTGAGACAAAATTATTAAGAAGTGGGTTTTAAACCTAACTCAATTTTATAAAATTGATTTATAAAGTAAGGTTTGTACCTATTTATATATAATGAAATGTCCTTATTATATCTCTAATTAATGGGAGATTTTAAAAAAATAATAAGTGTATTGTAGATTTAAATATTTAAAAACATAAATATATATTATAGAAAAAAATAAATACACAATTTTATTAAAAATGGTATATTTTATCAAATTAAATGAATAAAATACTTTTAATTGATATATTAAAGATATATAAAAATTTAATTCAGTTATTTCTGAAGAAAACTCATAAACGTCGATACATATATAAGGTATATTGGGTATAATTAACTCTCTTTATTTTCATTACTACCAAAGACAACATTAATTCATCTCTATTATTTTTTATTAAATTTAAATAAATTGACAAGAAACTCATTACATTGTAAAAAAATTTTGTTAATATTAATTATATTTTTTTATTAATAATAAAAAATATAAATAAAAAGTACTAAAATATCTCAATTCTTATACAACAATCTCAAATCTCAAAAATCTCAAAAAGTCAAATACAATAACATGAAACTACCACCTAATACAATATTGCTTCTAAAACTTCATACTCTTCCAACAATATAACATCTATATCAACTATAGAAAAACAAAATCTCAAAACTTAGTGATCCAAACAAAGAACTTTCGAAAAGATATCTACCTTTTTAACTAGATTTCATAAGCATATAATTGACTCACATTATAGTATTGCTTCAGAGATCACTATATCTCCAAACAAGAGGACAAATACCCAAAAAAAAGGATGGAAATAACAATTCAAGAAAAATCATTCCCGACCAAAAAAAAAAATTCAAGAAAATCTTAAAAAAAACCAGTTTGTTTTTCATTATGAAACTATTTCCACCGGAAATATTAATTATATGTTTTTTTCTCAAAGACATATTTGATGAAAATGTTAATGTTTTCAGAATTTTGAATTCATCCCTTAGATGTTGTTTTAACCCATAAAGAAAAGAATGAGAGAAAACAAGTCAATCTCTAATTAGGCAGCTTCCCACAAGTTGTGTATACATAATCTGTTTAATGAAAACAACACTTTAGATGTCAAGTGAAAGCAGAATTCATTTTACATATTTATTGACATAAAAAGTTTAAATATTAATATCCATGTTATATAATTAAAATAACATAATATTAATTTTGTATAGAATAATTACATTTCTGTAAAACAAATCAGCAAAAGCTCTTAACTGAGCAGAGCAAAATTCTTATGTGTTCAATTATTATTGAATTTTTTTACCGTTCAAAATCACTTATATACTTCCATAATGAATTTGTAACAAACTAACTATAAAAAACAGTTACGTAAGTAATTGAAATTGTCAACAACTACATTTAACACCTAAGCTAGATGTGTACATATATCAAACATGTTGTGAAAAGCCTTAAAAGGATCTGTGTGGGAAGGTTTCATCACAATCACAGGAACTTGATGATGAGTAAAAACGAGTAAAAGATGTAAAACATTTGATTTAAACTTTTCTCTTTACAATTTGCCATTCATACTTCATGTGTTTTATCTTTCATGGAACACACCCAATTGACGGAAATATTGGGAGCAACAGGAGAAGGATGATCAACCAAAAAAAGTAGCCTAAACTTTAACTGCCTAGGCAATGCCACTATATTCTATCTTTGATGCTTATACTGAGTATTTTTGGATGGTAAGAAAGCGTTCACTTTTCAGTCGACGCCAGGCCCACACAAAATTTCATGTAGCGTTGGTTTTTGAGTTTGAGAGACATTTTTGTTCACTTTATCTTATGTTTATTGTAGTTGTTTTTAATTATAAAAATATAAACATTATTGATTAATTTTTATAAAAATACTATAAGAAAGTAGATGTATTTCTTATATTTCTTGTAGTTCTTTTCAATTTTAAAAATATAAACATGGTTGATTACTTTTATAAAAATACTATAAGTAGATGTTTAGCATCACTCAAATGCTTACGCTAACAAGTACAATTTGATGCTAATTAGTTAATAACATCAAATTTACGTATTATGTGTGTGAGACTCTAAAATCATCGACGCTAATTTATTACCATTGCTTTCTGAAAACTAACTCTTAATAGTATCAACTAAGCTGACGTTAATTTATCACTAATTTTTAAAATGATTTTTTAATTAAAGTTATTTAGTGTTAACCTTTTTTATTTTAAAATTTATTTAATCTAGAGTCGGCTGTAATAGCGCTAAGAAAAACCAACAGACCGGTCTCTCCCCCCCCTCTCCCCTTACATACGGTCTTTTCTTTTTCTCTCTCCATCTCTCCCAACTTATCTTCTCTTTCTTCTCTCTTAATTTCCTCTTCCAATTTTCATCTATTTTAGAATCTGATTGGATCATGTTATAGCTGAGGAGTTTAGGAACATTTTTATCTGATCAGATTTTCAAACAGAGTAAGTTCATTTTTTCTCTAAAGATCTTTTGTTCTCTATTTTTTCTTAGGATTTAGTTATCAATCTTGGTAGGGTCATTTGAGAAGAGTAATCCTCTCAACTTATTCTACTATATACTGAATTTCTATTCTGTTTTGATAACTTGCCTTAAGAATTTAATAGAATAAAAAAATCAATATATTAGAAGAAGTAAATTAAACAATAGAAACATAAAAATGAAAAAGAATAGCATATTATTAGAAGGAAAATAAATAATAAGAACAAAAATTAAAATAAAAAGGACTAATATATGTAATAAACAATTAAATAAAAAGGAAAGGAACTATTAGAAATAAATTAAAGAATAAAAATATATAAAGAGAAATGAAGTCAAATAATATAAAATAAATAAAAATTAATAAAATACATATGAATTTATTAAGATTAATATAAAAATGTATAACTTACTCCCCGTTAGCAAATAAACTCAAAAAAGATAATATAAATTGTAGAGTTAATAATAATAATAATAATAATAATAATAATAATAATAATAATAATAATAATAATAAGATATTTTAATTGTACAATATCTAGCGGTCATTAAGTACTTAATAAAATGAATAACTGCTTCAATTTAAGACTACGTGCTCATCAAATGTCACTGTATAGTCGCATTTGTAAATGTAAAATAGCCACATTCATTTTGCCTTTCTGCACCAGTGATTAGACCCTTAAATCTTGAAGCTTATCCAGACAATTCTAGAAGTTGCTTGGAAAGCAAGCAATTAAGGTAAGGGAAGAAAACTTTAAGTTTTAATAGCACCCTAGGCTAGAAGATCTGGATGTGGAGGGGACGTGATCCCAATATTCAATTTCTCTTGCAGGAATGTTGTGTGTTTATATATTATTTAAACTTGTAGAAATATTAGATTTTGATGGTTTAGTATTTAAGTGTTTTTTTTTATGTTAAATAGACTTTTGAGCATTGTGGATCACGTTTTGAATGATACTGTATGATGAAAATGGTATGGAATTCAATTAATACATTTGGGATAATGTATGGACTAGTCTTTGTTGTGTATTAAGTATTGATGCCTATATGGTAACAGAGATCACTGAGCTTCACTGATGATCTAAGTCACATAGACTAAGATATCAGGTGGTGAGAAGCTGATGGGGGAGTTCATGCACATCGTGACATATGAGATGAATGACTTGGATTGTATTGAACTTACCCTGATCCTTTATCTTGGATTCACTGGTAATCTTTGGATCAGGTGTTAGTCTCTAGTAGGACTTACTTAATATGGGTCTTACGGAAGGCGTCAGTTGTTATTCTGTTTGTTGAATATCTTGGATGTGTAGATCCACGTGAGATCTATGTTGATGAGGACCTAGAAGGGAATACGCCTACTGACCAGGCCCAACCTCAGAAGAGGCAGACTAGGAGCATGACATAAGACCAAGGGCCAAGTTAGGATGCTCCAACCATTGCCTTAGCTCCCACCATACCTCAGAGGATTACAAGAAGTAGAGCACAAGCTTTTGGTGTTGAGCATCAATTGTTTTCTTTATTTGTAATAGTAGTAAAATAGGTGTCCTTAAGTATTAGAGGGGGGTGTACTAGCAAATAGGTGCCTTTAGCAATAGAAGGGGGGTGTGCTATCAAAAAGGTGCCCTTAGCAATAGAAGGAGGGGAGTGCTAGCAAATAGGTGCCTTTAGCAAAAGAAGGAGGGGTGTACTATCAAATGTTGCATTTTTGACCTATCTTCTAGAAGATTAGAATGATGGTGTGGTTTGGCTAAAGTCAATACCCTAGGCAGCCCCACTTTTTGTATTTCCATCCCTACCCTTTAAGCTTGCTCACCAAGACTCCTAAACCTATAAATAAGGAGGCCTACCTCATGTATTTCCAAGTTGAAAATTAGAGTAAAGAAACTATACAAAATTTTTGTGTGATTTGTGAGTGAGTGAAATTCCTCCTCTCTTGGTCTTATCTTGTGAGTTTTGAGAGCTCTCAAGTGGCGACATCCTTCACTTATCTTGGAGTCATTTCACCATCCAAGTGGCGTGCAACCATTCTCAATTCCATTTCTCATAAGCTTCCTTTTCCTTCATCTTTTCCTTCCATTATCATTCCATCTATTCATAAACATGTTCTTATTTTGCTTCATTATGTCTATTCAGTTTTTATATGTTGCTCTTGTTTTCCTTATGTAATTCCACACCATAACTTGTCATCATCATCACCTTATAATTGTGTTTTTCTTTTGCCTTTGTGAAATGAACCTTCACATCTACTTAACCACTTGGTTAAGTTAATGTCTAGTGGGGATTTTCCTTAGGTTCTCACCATACTTGTCTCATAAAATCCAATCCTAAGTAAAGTGTCACCATAAAAATGAGCAATCATAAAATCAACTCACATCATATGCGATTGTTTTATGTTGGGATTTGAAGAAGGTTGAATAATTGAGAAATTGATCCATGTAATTTGGTTTTCTCTTTTGATCTAATTGTGTATATTATAAAATTTTATTTTCACTGGCTTACCCTTGCTTTTCTTGCTGTGTTGTAAACTATGATGACTGTACTATGTACACGAGCAGATGATCACACAGGTGTTGGAGTTTCTGGAGGGCCTTAGGATGTTCTTTTGAACCTTATATTGTAAATATTTGTATTTCTATAAGTCCTAATAATGTATTAGGAATGTTTTGAAAAACTCTAAGCTTGTATAGAAATATGTAGAACCTGTAATTAAATAGTTAGATGTATTTTTGGGGTGTTACATCTGGTATTAATTTAAATTGTGTTGGTTTGGTGGATGCTAATAACAATAATTAAAAAAAAAAGTTTCTTGTAAAATGTCTCATCTTCAATAAAATAAAATAAAAACAAAACATAGAAAATATTATAATAAATGAAGGAGGAATGTTCATGAAGGAGATGAATGTGAATGAAGTAGATGAGTGTGAGTGAATGAATTAGGAGATGTGTGTGGATCTAGGAGATGTTTGTGGGTGAAGTAGATAAGTGTGGGTGAAGGAGATGAAAGCGATGACTATGGATGAAGAAGATGAGTGTAAGGAGATTTATATAAAAAGTGGGAGAGAAAAATTATGAGTGATGAGATTCATCATATTTAAATCTAGGTCTATTAAAAATAATCTACGGTTTCTATTCGTTGTCATGAAGACGCACAAATTCATAGCATGTATAAATTAGCGTTATTTTAACTAACACTAACTTAAATAAATATAAATACTAAAAATAAATGAAATTAATATTCGCTAGATCGAAGCTAATCTTATTTATTTTTAATATTTATTTGTTTACTCTGAAACTACATAAATAATTTTACAAATTTTAAAAAATTTAAAAATATTCAGCGTCACCATAGAGTTGGCCAAACCAACTCTAGTAGAAGTAGTACAATTAAAATGACACCTGAATATTTTATTATTAAAGTGAAAAGCCTATATAAATAGAAATTTAGTTATTCAGGTTTCATTTTAAAAGAATCATCATCTCTCTAAAAACTCTTTTTTCCTTTCCTTTGTCTTCTCTCTAAGATTTTAACCTCCTCGTTCATCAGTTTGATGATCAGAGTTTGCCAATGAACTCTACAATATTGCCCGGTCAAAATCTCAAATAAAATAAGTTCATTTTGGCTCTTTTTCTTTTGAGTTAGTTTTGATCTGGTTAGGATTGCCTTTATTTTTAAGCTAGCGTGTGATGCTTTTATCTTCAGGATTAGTCTGTTAGCTCAGGGTCCTAGTGATATAGTTAGATTTTTTATCAGAACTCTGTGGTGCAGGTTAAGCTACCTTTGAACTTTTGGTAGGTTTGGAACCCTTAGTAAGCACATGCTCAAACTCAGGTAAGGGAAACTAGTTTCTAAATTTCCAATAGAAGCCTAAGCTAGAAGATCTGGATGTGGGGTGATGTGGTCCACAGTTCCAAATTTTTGTTTGCAGGACTGATTGTTTATGAGGAATGTAGGTATGGTTTCAAATATAATGTGAATATGTTAATTTTGATATGGATGATTTATGGTAGATATTTTTGTTTGAATCAGAAAATTTGGTTGATTTGTATAGTTGATATAGTGTAACACTAGTACAAAAAGGTAAAACAACTACTATTTATTAAATGCGTTTTTACCTCAACCATAGTCCTACAAAATGCGGTGGCATTTTTGAAATTATTTTCATTTATGAATGCAGCTATTTGTAACAGTCGTATTCATAAATCAAGCGCTTTGATTTATGAATGCGACTGTTTGTAAAAGCCGCATTTATAAATGATGCGTTTGATTTATAAATGCAGCTGAAATAACCGCATTTATAAATCAAAGCGCTTGATTTATAAATGCGGCTGTTACAAATAGCTGCATTTATAAATCAATTTTTACCCTAACCTCTTGAGCGCGCCATTTACGCTTTTCATACTTTCTTTTTTTGGCGTTTGCTACTTATCACTATTCCTCTCCATTCGCGTGTTCGCTGCTGCATTCTGTGAGTTCCTTTCTTCTTCACCTTTTCTTCTTTGTCTTTCTTCTTTGTCTTTCATCTTCTTCTTTTCTTTGTTTTTTCTTCTTCGTTTCTCCTTCTCACTCTGTTCTTGGCTTTTGCATTGTTTAAGCATCATTGCCTTGCGTGCTTGTTCATTCTGCTTTTGTGTGCACCGTCACCGCTGCCGCTGTCGCCGTCATCGTCATTGCGCGTTGTTGCTCTCTTCCACTATTCACCAACGTTGCCTTCACGCACAAGAGGTTGGTTCTGTTTTACATTTTTTTGAAGTTTTGTTAATGTTAAGAATTTGTTTATTTTTTATTTATTATAATATATATATATTTTAAAATTTATATTATTTATTATTTATTATAATTTGTATTTATTGTTAATTTATATTATGTTAGTTTTAGTTTAGAGTAGAATTATCGTGTTGGTATGAATCCGAGGGTGTTTGACCCTCGGCAATTGATACGTGTTGATATTGAGTCCGAGGGTGTTTGATCCTCAGCAATCGCATGAGATAAAAATTTTGCCAAAATAGTGATTGACTAGAATGACTATTATAGAATATAATGAATCGAAATTGGATTACTTCTGTTCGCATAAGTGATGAGTACGTAAAAGGAGTAGAAGAATTTATACAATTTGCACAACGTAACGCGAATAATAGTAATATGGCTGGAGCAAAGATTAGGTGTCCGTGTGTTAATTGTTTGAATGGAAGGATACTTGATGTTAAGATAATCAAGGAGCACCTTCTATGTGATGGGTTTCTTCGATCTTATACAACTTGGACATGGCATGGTGAATTATTAAATTTACCACGCGTTTTCGTAACTAAAGAATATGTGGGGTCCACCATGGATGATGTAGTACATGATGATGATGATGATCGATTGGAGGACATGATTCGTGATGTGGGAGTCAAGTCTTTTGCAGAAGCACATGGATATGGAAATATGTCAAGCGATGCAGAGACTCCATTGTATCCCGGATCAACTAAGTTCACACAGTTGTCGACGGTGTTAAGATTGATCAATTTGAAGGCAATAAATTGATGGATTGATAAAAGTTTCACGGAATTGCTTCAATTGTTGAAGGATATGCTTCCAGAGGGAAATACTCTACCTAATCGTAATTATGAGGCCAAAAAGATTTTTTGTCCAATGGGTATGGAGTATAAAAGGATACATGCATGTCCTAATGATTGTGTATTATACAAAAAAAGATTTTGAATTGTTGAAAAGTTGTCCGAGGTGTGGGTTATCGCATTATAAGTTGAAACATGAAGATGACGATACTATTGAAGAGATAGAAAAGCATGGACCCCCAATGAAGGTTATGTGGTATCTTCCTATCATTCCAAAGATGAAGCGTTTGTTTGCAAACCCAAACGATGCTAAGAATCTTAGATGACATGCAGATGAGAGGAAATGTGATGGCATGTACTGACATCCAGCTGATTCTATTCAATGAAAGAAATTTGATGATGAGTTTCCAGAGTTTGGTAAAGAATCAAGAAATATCCGACTTGGTCTAGCTACAGACGGAATGAATCCGTTTGGTAGTATGAGTACAAATCACAATTCATGGCCTGTTTTACTAGTTATTTACAACTTACCTCTTGGACTGTGCATGAAGTGAAAATACATGATGTTGTCTATGATGATATTCGGTCCAAAACATCCAGGGAATGACATAGATGTTTATCTGAGTCCCCTAATTGAAGATTTGAAGTTAGTGTAGGATCAGGGTGTTCAAGTATTTGACAAATTTTCTAATGAAACTTTCAAGCTGCATACCACGTTATTTTGCACCATCAATGACTTTCCGGTATATGGTAACTTATTAGGTTATAGTGTTAAGGGTCATAAAGCATGTCCAATATGTGAAGAAGACACCTCTTCTCAACAATTGAAACATGGAAGGAAGACAGTATATCTTCGGCATCAGAGGTTTCTTAGAAGTCATCATCCTTACCGGAGGTTGAAAACAGCCTTTAGTGGACACCAAGAGACTAGTGGTCCACCAACTCCATTAATTGGTGTTGAGGTTTATGAAAAGGTAAATAACATAAACCACACCTGCGGTAAGTAAAATAAAAGTCATCTGTGACAAACATTTGGAAGAAAAAATCAATCTTCTTTGATCTTTCATACTGGTCGAGGTTAGAAGTCAAACATTGTATAGATGTAATGCATGTTGAGAAGAATATGTGTGATAGCTTAATTGGTACACTTCTTAACATTAATGGGAAGACAAAGGATGGTCTAAATGCTCGTTTAGATTTGATTGAGATGAACATACGAGCGTAAATATTTGCCCCCAGCCTGTTACACCATGTCAAAAGATGAAAAAGTAAGTTTCTGTCAATGTCTAAAGGGTGTGAAAGTGCCACAAGGACATTCCTCAAATGTGAAGAGCCTAGTGTCAATGCAAGATTTGAAGTTAATTGGGTTGAAGTCTTATGATTGCCACATCTTGATGCAACAGTTGCTGCCGGTAGCTATTCGTGGGATCTTACCAAAAAATGTTAGACACACCATAACCCGTTTGTGTTCATTCTTCTCTTCTATATGTTGTAAAGTCATTGATCCATTAAAATTAGATGAACTTGAAGATGAAATTGTTGTTATCTTGTGTTAATTGGATATGTTTTTTACTCCATCTTTTTCTGACATCATGGTTCATCTAGTTGTGCATCTGGTTAGAGAAGTTAGATTGTGTGGACCAATCTACTTAAGATGGATGTATCCTATTGAGCGGTATATGAAAATTTTGAAAGGTTATGTGAAAAATCATTATCGTCTAGAAGCTTCAATGATTGAAAGGTACATAGCTGAAGAAAGTATTGAATTTTGTTCAGAGTACATGTCAAAAGCAAATCCAATAGGTCTTCCAGCTAATTCATGGCACCACAGGTCTTCTACAAGTAAATGTTTACGTGGTGTGAATATTGTAAGGAAATCTCGATAAGAAGTCTTGCAAGCACATTTGTATATTTTGAATAACACAGATGAAGTTATACCTTACATAGAAGCTCATAAAGCCATCGTGAAGGCAAATAACCCAAGACAAGCAGAGAAATGGGTTTTGATGGAACATAATAGAACTTTCATGCCTTGGTTTAAAGACAAGGTGTTTAAGGATTTAACAGCATCGGAAACCTTGACCTGGTTGGCTGCTGGATTGAAGTTTGATGTCATTTCTTGTAAAGCGTACGAAGTGAATAATTGTATATTTTACACAAAGTCTTTTGATGAAAAGAGTATAGTTCAAAATTCTGGTCTTACTCTTGAAGCCGAGTCAATGCAGTTTTCCACTATGAAAGATACAAATCCTATTCTTGGATCAATGGCATACTATGGGTTTATAGAAGAGATATGGGAGGTTGACTGTACTAAGTTTTTTGTTCCAGTTTTCAAGTGTGAATGGGTTGACAATAAAAGTGGGGTTAAAATTGATGAATTAGGATTCACACTAGTGGACTTTCAAAAGATGGGGTATCGAGATGAACCATTTATAATGGTTCAACAAGCATCTCAGGTTTTCTACATCCAAGATCCTACGTTAGAACATTGGTATAAATAAGGGGAGGCCATAGATGATATTGAAAATAGTGACCCCGATTCATTAACAACAATGATAAATAATAAAGATGACGATGTAGTTGATGATGTACATGCAACCCGTAAAGACCACAGTGAAGGAATTTACATATGAACATTCATAGACTATGGTAATAAATTTAGAAATAGTTTTGATAATATGCATTTATAATTTTATGTACTTGTTTTATATGATTTTCTTTCGATGCAGGTTAACTAATGTATTTTACCTAATTTTTTAACACAGACATGGATGATGATCAGACTCCAATCCGACCCCGATCCTGACGAGGCAGCAGAGGACCTATTAGATTGAAGCGTCTATCATTGAGACGTGCTGCTGGTGAGAAGACACATCTTGATATTGACGTCAACACTGGAGTGGCTTCTGGTCCTAATGCTAAGACTTTTAGTAGCTATCTTGGAGTTATTTCTTGTGAGAGACTCTCCATTTTTATTAATTCATGGAAGGATGTATCAAAGGTCGATCGAAACATGCTCTGGGAGGATGTTCAGGTAAGCTTTAGATTATTATCGTTATCATATGTATTGCCTTTTAATATTCCTTGATTAATTTTAATGATATGATATTATTTTGCAGGCAAATTTTGAAATCCCTAATGTGGAACCGCTTCGATAAAAGATTCTATCCAATATCGGACTTAAATTTTGTTAGTTTAAGTCAAGACTGACGGCGAATTATGTTTTTGGCAAACATAAAGGTGAAAGTCCTTATTTAAAGTACCAAAACATTGATGAAGAGACATGACATCTTTTTAAAGAAAGCCGTGAAAATGAAGCTTGGATGATAAGTGAAGTTACTTAACTATTTTTATTGAAGTCACATTAATAAGTTAATATTATTTAATTCACTTTGTTTATTTTATTTATGACAGGATCGTCGGAAGAAACAACAAGACATAGCTTTGATGAATCTTACCCCGCATGAAATGTCTCGTTCGGGGTACCGTAAGCTTGAGCAATTACTGATGGTGGAAAATGAGCAATCTAGATAGGGGACCGGGTCTGAGAATATGGATACAGGGGCCACTTCTCCTCCATCACCACCTTTGCGCAATGTAAAATGGAAGATGGCCAGAATTAAGAAGTCGGGTGCACCAAGTTCAGAGCAATCAGGGATTATCATCGAAAAAATTGTAAGTTATTTTTAGCCTCTTTTGTATTTATTTTAAAGCTTTAATGATATTAAAAACTGATATGATTTTGGTCTCTTGCAGGATTCCTTGAGCTCCCAAGGTAATTTTGTTCCTGAAGGTCGTCACGATATCCTAGTTGAAGCAATTGGACAACTTGAGCACTGTGGTTGTGTTCGTGCAACTGGACATGGGATTGGAATTAAACTATATTTTGGAGCTGCACCACAACACTCATCCTCCTCCCCCCAAGAGACTAAAGCAGAAATGAAGAGTAAGCTATGTCAAGAATTAATGGACGAAATGAGAAAGAAGACTGAAAGGATGCAGCTAGAGTTGCGACAAGAGTTACTATCGCAACAAGTTTGTGGTGAGCCGCCGATTCAGGTGCTTGTTAATCCCGTTCCCAAGAGCACAAAGGAGAGTTATGCGGCTCCTACAACATCAGGGGAGGATATCATTGGTCAGCCTAGACAATGTGAGGTACTAGTAGAGGGCAACATGATTCCTCAGGTGGTGGCCATTGGAAAAGTCTATGAAGAGACCTTACATAACGTTCCTCTCTCCCCTGATGTGGCAAAGGTAACAGTTGAAAGAGTACGAGTAGCTGATGCTCGTGTTCCACTACCTTCAGATGAGGTAACAACTGTCGCCGATGCATTTCAAGCATTCTTAGCCTGGCCCAGACACCTCATTCGAATTATGCCAGAACCTCCGGTAATAATTTCATTTCATTATATTCATTTATATTTATATATTCTATCTAATTTAAAACAAATTTTCTTTATTTTGTAGAAACCTCGTCAGAAACCAAGTCCGAAAAGGAATGAGGTTCCGATTAACGATCCTATAACTTCCTTATCTGTAGTTGCTGGACAGATTGGTCGAGACCCTCTGGAAGTTCCATGGGATGATACCTTTTTTGAAGTAAACACTGAGCTGCCACTGTACATATACATGTCAGACTTGTTAGAATTTGTGGTTGGGGATCAGGAGTTCAATATAAATATAATTCAATTTTTTATGATGTAAGTATGTTTACCTATATTTCAATTTACTTTATGTTAAATTGGCATTGATTATGCTTTAACTAATTATTTGTAGGTTTTTGAATGGTGTCTCTATCACTGAGGGGAAGGAAAATGTGTATGGATTCTTAGATCCCACATATACTAATCCTACTGGAGCAAAGGCAAATGAGACCCAATCATACATCACTAACACCCTGGAAAAAGAGGGAAAAGAAATTTATTTATGTCCTTATATAAATGAGTAAGTTCAATTTTATGTCTTCAATTTCTATTTCATATTTTAAAGGTTTACTCACTCTTTTCATGGATGATATAGGGGTCATTGGAAGTTACTTGTCTTATCACTTATTGATAAGACTGTTGTGTGGTTTTGTTCCCTACACAAGAAGTCATCCACAAGTCTTAAGAATATCATTGATAGGTAAGTACATTATAAACTTAACTTCGTATGTCACTAATTAACAATTTACTAATTCAGATTTTTGTCTTAACCAGTTCATGGCGTGGATATAACATCTTAAAAGGTCGATCCAATTCAAATTTTCAAAATTTGACCTGGATAAGACTAAAGGTTTGTAATTTTTTTCCTTTCTCTTTTCATTGTTTATGAATACTAACTTTTAATTTTTATTGAATTACAGTGTAATAAACAACCAGGAAGCTATGAGTGTGGTTATTACATTATGCAATGGATGATTACCATTGTAAGACTAGGTCTTAAAAGTGATTGGCATGAGGTAACATTATGTTAAATTATTTTTATAATTTTTGAACATAGTATCTTAAAACTAATTTATGTCAACCATATTTTCAAATGCAGTTATTCACGGATGAGAACCCAATGTCTTTGGATGCCATATCATATGTGAGACATTCTTGGTCCACATATTTCCTAAATTTTTATAACTCTAGGTTAGCTAATGAATATTGTAGGAATTATATAGATAGATAAAGATATATTATTAGTGATTGTAATATATTTTTATCACTATATAAGAATTCATTATCTGAATTTCAGTATTTGTATGGCTGGGTTATAATTGAACACGTTAATTTGTATGGGAATTGTAAGGACCTAGAAAAAAATTTAATTGGAATAAAAGTGTTATATTTAAATAATTTCTGAAGATGTTATTATTTAAAATGAAAAGAGCTTGTAATAGAAGTTTCATGGTGGTCAGACCTCGGATGTCGCCCAAGGTCTGAGGTCAGCTGGTAGAGGTCGGTCGGGGGACCATAGGGGGTTCCAAAAATCACACGTATTACGGTGTGATTTGCACCTTAGATACGCTATGCATGCGAAACTCTATGCTGGGGCATAAGAGATTGTCCTTAGTGTTGCATGCATTGGCGCGCGAGGAGTTGGTACCGACCTGTCCTCGGGCAGGAGAAGCTACCGACGTCACCGAGTCATGTGGGAGTGATACCACAGACTTAGAGGAATGGGAGGACGAGCCCTCAGCTAGGTGTGACGATGTGACATCGGTGACCAGAGTGAGGCAATGTGTCCTCGTAACACACAAGGGTGATAAGAGATCACCAACAGGATGAGAGGAACATCGGTCATCAACCAGGATGGGAAACACATCGGTCGTCTTCCTGAATGAGACATCGGTTGTCTGCTAGATGGAGAGAATCGGACATCGGTTGTCTTCCAGGGTAAGGAATCAGTCATCGCCGGTATGAGAGGCATCAGTCATCATCGGTATGAGAGGCATCAGTCATCGCCGGTATGAGAGGCATGGTCATCGCGCGAGCAGTCATCGGTGGATGGTTATCGCGCGATGTCGTGTTTCACGTAGATAAGGTGGGACCCAGGCTCCCAGCATGAGCGTTCTGCATGCGCGACACGTAGACGGAAAGGGGTGTTTCAGAATAGTTGGCATCAGAGAGTTGGTAAGGCAGGTAACCCAAAGTTTGGTACGCACAGAGACATCACGTGGCAGTTCTATTAGAGGAAATGTGCACGCAAACTTTCCTGCAGAGTGGGCGGTGGCAACGGCATTGCTGGGCAAGTTGGTTTAGATTCAAAACTCACTTCCTGAGAGGCAGAGAACGTTGCGGTGGTTCGAGAGTGATAGAGTGAGTTAGTCTTCATCCTTTTCCTTCCTCTCCTTCACTCTGCGATTCAGGCCTTCTCACGTCCCAGCTTGGCTACCGGCGACTACCATAGAGCACCTGGGAAGGTTCTCTGCAAGTTTCCAATCAAGCTTTAAAACAGAGTTCGGGTATCCTTAAGTTCGGTGGTTTAGAGCTTGTAGTGAGATTTTACGCAAGTCCAGGTAAGGGAAGCTAGCATTCGTTCAATAAAAACCTTAGGCTAGAAGATTCTGAAGTTGGGGCGACGTGGTCGCCGGTTTCAAACTTTCTTGCACGATGCTCTGTTTTTATGTGTGGGGCGACGTGATCGCCGGTTTTAATGCAAATTTCAAAATCCCCTGTTTTAGTGACGAATCGAAATTGTTTGATATTGAAATGTGAATTGTATATGATTTTCGAAATTCTGAACTTGGTTTTGATTGTTGCTGTGATTTGGAACCGTCCATTTACGTGTTGTATGACGCATTGAATGTTGTGAATGTGGGATCAAGGCATAGTATTTTCAGGAAAAAAAATACCATGTAAGATCGTGTGTAATGTGCATTGACTAGGGACTTGTCTAGAAGGAGATATCCTGACTCTCCTGATATAATGGAATCATATAGATGAAGTTATTCAGGCGTTGAGAGTCGAAGGAGGTTCATATGTATGGGTAAGTTGTTTGAAAGATAACTAACTTGACCTGTTGTATGGATTAACCTTGTCATACAGGGAGAGTGATGATATTGAGATTTATTTATGCGCATGGCTGTGTGGATTCACAGCGACCCTGTGTGGATTCACAGTGGTGTAGTATGGCAGGTGCAGATCTCTGAGTCTGAGTCAACGCACGAGTCTTCCGGAAGTAGAGTCAAGTGTCTATGTGTTGTGAGTCCGTGGGAATTCTGACATGAGAAAGATGAATATTGAAAATTGTTGATAGACACTTGATGGTTGTGTGATATGAATGAGAAAGCGATGGATTTTATGTGGGTGTTTAGAAGCTGATTTATGTTGATTTTAAAGTTTCGTATTTCAAGTTTTTTTTTATTTTAAATAGCTAGCTTACCCTGTTGTTTTGTGTTGTGTTTTCGTGTTCTTAAAATTGTGATGATCGTGTGTAATTTATACGGGAGCAGATGATGTTGCAGGAAGTAGAGCTCGTCAGTGAGTGGTTGGACAAGGAGATCGCCTGTTCTTATGCTGTATTTTGTTTTATTTTGAAACACTGGATGGTTATGTATTAAAATTCCCTAGAGAAGGGATATTATTTTGAAGTACAATGTATGGGATGGATGTATTTTATTATATATACATATGCTAATTTTGATATTATTGTTTTATGTTTATTTTATGATATAAATATGAATAAGATTTTAGGGGCGTTACACTTAATGGTATCAGAGCAGTTCGTCCTTAGGATGACCTGAGGGTAGTGGGTTCATTGTGTTTCTTCTGCTTACAAAAATTTATTGGAGTTTTGAATTAAAGCTATAGTGAAAGGTTTTTAAATGTTTTTCTTATTGAAATTTTGTGTGTGCTTTAGTAAATATATGCTCTAACTGAAAATTTTAGTATTAAGAATGAAAGGATCTTGATAAAGTAGTGAGGGTGCACACTCATAACTGGATCGAGATGATTCTCAATCTTAATTCTAAAGGTTTGATGTTTAGCATATATTGAATTCTGGTGTGAATTATTTCATTTTATTGAGTGTTTTTGTAATTGATTGAAAGTGGTTGTTTGGATTGATGGTTTTATACCAGTAGCTGTTCTGGTGTTTTGCTTGATGTTATAAGTATCATGATCTTGCTGATAAACTCAAATTCTAGATGATTTTGAGGTGCTGACCTTTGTAAGACCTAAATGTGGTCTTCTAAATGAATTGATTCTTTATCAAGTTCATTTTATAGGAATATGATTAGAGAATAATAGTTTCCTAATCTTATACAGAGAAAAATGGCTCCTAGGCCGCCTACCCCTCCCCAACCTTCTGCAGAAATGAGCCAGATCGCCAGGGCCATTGAGATGATGGCAAGTGCTATCCAGCAGCAGAATGCGGCGATGGCTCAGAATCATCAAGCTGCAATGCAGCATTGGGAGACTGCTAGATCGGCTGCAACAGCTCCCCACGTCGGTCAGCCTCAGGAGCAGATGGGACTGACCGAGTTCCTCAGGCACAGCCCACCTAAATTCAGTGGGAATGCTACTCCCGACCAAGCAGATCAATGGGTCAGGGGGTTAGAGAAAATCTTCAAGGCGACCTCCTGCCCTGAGGATAAGAAGTTGGTGTTTGCTACATACCTGCTATCTGGAGAAGCCGAGTTCTGGTGGATGGGAACTCAACAGATGATGGAAGCCCGAGAGGAAGTATTAGACTGGGAGAGCTTCAAGGTGAGATTCCTGGAGAAATATTTTCCAGATAGTGCAAGGTTTGCGAAGGAAGCAGAATTTCTAAGGTTGGAGCAGGGAGAGATGTCCGTGAACGCTTATGCTGCTCGGTTTGAATACCTCGCCCGATTCTATACCCAAGCTACCTCTGAGGCTTGGAGGTGTAGGAAGTTTGAGGAAGGACTGAAGCATGGGCTGAAGAGGACCATAGCCCCTATGTGCATTAGGGAATTTCACGCCTTAGTGGAGAAGGCGAAGATGGTGGAGACTCTGGAAAAGGGTGATTCTCGGGTGGTCAGGTCACACCCAGGGGGTTCTTCCAGGGGGAAGGCCAAGGTGCAGCAGCAGCAGAATAAGCCTTATGCGAGACCTCCACAGCATAGGGCAGGAGCAGCACCGCCCCAGTTTCAACAGCAACAACCATGGAAGCCTAGATGTTTCCATTGTGGTGGACCACACACGTCCAATGTGTGCCCCAAGAGGGCTTCAGAGAGAAGGTGTTTTGCATGCCAAAAGACGGGACACGTTGCTAGAGATTGTCCTAACCAGAATAGGATGACTCAATCTGGTGGTTCTCAACAGTTGAGGAACGAAGGCAGCAGACCTCAGGCAGCAGGGAGAGTGTTTGCTATATCAGGAGCTGAGGCAGCTCAGTCAGGTAACTTGGTGCAAGGTGTTTGTTTTATAGCTGGTAGAAGTGTAAAAGCCTTGTTTGATTCTGGAGCGATACACTCTTTTGTGTCAAGTTGGTGTGTAGCCGAGTTGGGCCTTCTAGTGAAGGAGCTGTCGTTTGAACTGTTGGTCTCTACACCTGCATCAGGGCAGGTTATGACCTCCATAGTTTGCTCTGAATGTCCAGTGATAGTAGAGGGACGCAGGTTCAAAGTAAATTTGATCTGTCTACCTCTTCAGGATTTGGATGTTATCCTAGGAATGGATTGGCTATCTGCCAATCACATTCTCATAGATTGCGGTAGGCAGAAAGTGGTGTTTCCAGATCTCCAAGAGTCAGATGTGATATCTGCTCAGCATGTGTGGTCGGAGTTGAAAGAAGGGTCAAGGTGCTTTGTAATCCTAGCTCAAGGGGGAGTGAAGAATGAAGAAGATATGGGCAGTATACATGTGGTGAAGGATTTCATGGATGTATTTCCAGAAGAAATACCTGGACTACCTCCTAAGAGAGAAGTGGAATTCTCTATTGATTTGGTACCTGGAGCTGGACCAGTGTCAATGGCACCCTACAGAATGGCTTCAGCTGAGTTGATGGAATTAAAGAAGCAAGTGGAGGAGTTGTTGGAGAAACAATTTATCAGACCTAGTGTATCTCCATGGGGGGCTCCAGTGCTACTAGTTAAGAAAAAGGATGGAGGGTCTCGGTTGTGTGTAGATTTTAGACAGTTGAATAAGTTGACCATCAAGAACAAGTATCCTCTGCCTAGAATTGATGATTTAATGGATCAATTGCATGAAGCCTCAGTGTTCTCAAAGATTGATCTGAGAACGGGATACCACCAAATTTTGGTAAAAGCTGAAGATGTTCAAAAGACGGCATTTAGGTCTCGTTATGGACATTATGAGTATGTGGTGATGCTGTTTGGAGTGACAAATGCTCCAGCTCTGTTCATGGACTACATGAATAGAATTTTTTGTCCTTTCTTGGATAAGTTTGTTGTAGTCTTTATAGACGACATACTTATTTATTCAAGGACCGAGGAAGAACATGAGGAACATCTGAAGACAGTGTTGGAGATCCTGAGGGATAAGCAATTATATGCTAAGTTCTCCAAGTGTGAGTTCTGGCTGAAGGAAGTTAACTTCTTAGGACATGTGATATCTGCTCGGGGGATCTCAGTGGATCCAGCCAAGGTAGAGGCAGTGCTTCATTGGGAACGTCCTAAGACAGTCATAGAGATAAGGAGTTTTGTGGGTCTAGCTGGCTACTATCGGCGGTTCATTGAGGATTTTCCAAGGTAGTGGCTCCTTTGACTCAGTTGACTCGCAAAGATCAACCTTTTGCTTGGACCGACCGATGTGAGAAGAGTTTCATGGAATTAAAGGAAAGATTGACTAGTGCTTCGGTGCTGGTGATCCCGGATGTAGGAAGACCTTTGGACGTCTACTGTGATGCTTCACATCAGGGCTTGGGATGTGTTTTGATGCAAGAGAAAAGAGTAGTTGCATATGCTTCAAGGCAACTCAAAATTCATGAGAAACTATCCTACTCATGACTTGGAGTTGGCAGCTGTGGTGTTTGCCTTGAAGATTTGGAGGCATTATTTGTATGGAGCTCGGTTTCAGGTGTTTAGTGATCATAAAAGCCTGAAATATCTGTTTGATCAGAAGGAGTTAAATATGAGACAAAGAAGATGGATGGAGTTTTTAAAGGACTATGATTTCCAACTTATGTATCATCCAGGAAAGGCCAATGTAGTGGCAGACGCTTTGAGTAGAAAGTCAATGCAGGTATCAATCATGATGATGGAAGAGCAAAAGTTGATCGAACAATTCAGAGACTTAAACTTAGGAGTAGAATTTCATGATAATCATATCAGTTGTAGTAAGTTAACTATAACTAATAATTTCATTGGAATGATAAAGGATAACCAATTAGAGGACCCTAGTCTGAAGCGTATTGTGGAATTACTAGGCACCGATCAGGCTAAGGACTTTGTGATGGGAGATGATGGGATATTGAGATTTAATGGCAGAATTTGCATACCTGCGAATGGAGAGTTGAAGAAGATGATCGTAGAGGAAGGTCACAAGAGTCGTCTTAGCCTACATCCAGGCATGAACAAGATGTACCAGGACTTAAAAGGGTCATTTTGGTGGTCGGGCATGAAGAAAGAGATCGCGCAGTATGTTGCTACCTGCTTGACATGTCAGAAGGCGAAGGTAGAGCATCAAAGACCTGGCGGTTTGTTGCAGCAATTGGATATTCCTGAGTGGAAATGGAACAGCATTGCAATGGATTTTGTTACTCATTTACCTAGATCGGTAAGGGGTCATGATGCAGTCTGGGTCATAGTTGATCGGCTGACGAAGAGTGCCCACTTTCTTCCAGTGAATTTGAGGATATCCATGGCCAAGTTGGCTCAGTTGTACATCAGAGAGATTGTGAGGCTGCATGGGGTACCTTCCAGCATTGTTTCGGATAGAGATCCCAGGTTCACTTCTCGGTTTTGGCAGACTTTACAAGATTCTCTGGGAACTAGGTTGAGGATGAGCTCGGCATATCATCCTCAAACCGATGGACAGTCTGAGAGAACGATCCAGTCCTTAGAAGATCTGTTGAGGACGTGTGTTTTGGATCAATTGGGAAGCTGGGATGAGATGTTGCCACTGGTGGAGTTTACTTATAATAATAGTTACCACGCCAGTATTGGGATGGCACCATATGAAGCCTTGTATGGGAGGAAATGCAGAACTCCTTTATGTTTGTACCAGGAGGGCGAAGCAGTCTTGGTCGGGCCAGAGTTAATTCAGCAGACGACCGAGAAGGTGAAACAGATAAAAGACAGAATGAAAGCCTCTCAAAGTCGGCAGAAATCTTATGCAGATCAGAGGAGAAAACCTTTGGAGTTTGCAGCTGGAGATCATGTGTTTATGAAAGTGACCCCGACCAAGGGTGTAGGACAAGCTATCAGATCAAAGAAGCTGTCCCCTAAGTTTGTTGGGCCATATCAGATCCTAAGGAGGATCGGTCTAGTGGCTTATGAGATCGCCCTACCTCCCCAATTAGCAAACCTGCATAATGTCTTTCATGTATCACAGCTGAGGAAGTACATGGCAGACCCTAGTCACGTGCTGGAAGTGGATGATGTGCAGATCAAGGATGACTTGTCTTTTGAAGCAAAACCAGTTAGGATTGACGATCGGCAGAGTAAACAGCTCAGAGGCAAGACCATCAACATGGTGAAAGTGGTGTGGGATGACAGATCGGGTGATTCAACTTGGGAATTAGAAGAAACCATGAGAGAAGCCTATCCCTACCTCTTTCCTTAGTAATTCAATTTTCGAGGACGAAAATTTTTCTTGTTGGGGAGAATGTAAGGACCTAGAAAAAAATTTAATTGGAATAAAAGTGTTATATTTAAATAATTTCTGAAGATGTTATTATTTAAAATGAAAAGAGCTTGTAATAGAAGTTTCATGGTGGTCAGACCTCGGACGTCGCCCAAGGTCTGAGGTCAGCTGGTAGAGGTCGGTCGGGGGACCATAGGGGGTTCCAAAAATCACACGTATTAAGGTGTGATTTGCACCTTAGATACGCTATGCATGCGAAACTCTATGCTGGGGCATAAGAGATTGTCCTTAGTGTTGCATGCATTGGCGCGCGAGGAGTTGGTACCGACCTGTCCTCGGGCAGGAGAAGCTACCGACGTCACCGAGTCATGTGGGAGTGATACCACAGACTTAGAGGAATGGGAGGACGAGCCCTCAGCTGGGTGTGCCAATGTGACATCGGTGACCAGAGTGAGGCGATGTGTCCTCGTCACACACAAGGGCGATAAGAGATCGCCAACAGGATGAGAGGAACATCGGTCATCAACCAGGATGGGAAACACATCGGTCGTCTTCCTGAATGAGACATCGGTTGTCTGCCAGATGGAGAGAATCGGACATCGGTCGTCTTCCAGGGTGAGGAATCAGTCATCGCCGGTATGAGAGGCATCAGTCATCGCCGGTATGAGAGGCATGGTCATCGCGTGAGTAGTCATCGGTGGATGGTTATCGCGCGATGTCGTGTTTCACGCAGATAAGGTGTGACCCAGGCTCTCAGCATGAGCGTTCTGCATGCGCGACACGTAGACAGAAAGGGGTGTTTCAGAATAGTTGGCATCAGAGAGTTGGTAAGGCAGGTAACCCAAAGTTTGGTACGCACAGAGACATCACGTGGCAGTTCTATTAGAGGAAATGTGCACGCAAACTTTCCTGCAGAGTGGGCGGTGGCAGCGGCATTGCTGGGCAAGTTGGTTTAGATTCAAAACTCACTTCCTGAGAGGCAGAGAACGTTGCGGTGGTTCGAGAGTGATAAAGTGAGTTAGTCTTCATCCTTTTCCTTCCTCTCCTTCACTCTGCGATTCAGGCCTTCTCACGTCCCAGCTTGGCTACCGGCGACTACCATAGAGCACCTGGGAAGGTTCTCTGCAAGTTTCCAATCAAGCCTTAAAACAGAGTTCGGGTATCCTTAAGTTCGGTGGGTTAGAGCTTGTAGTGAGATTTTACGCAAGTCCAAGTAAGGGAAGCTAGCATTCGTTCAATAAAAACCTTAGGCTAGAAGATTCTGAAGTTGGGGCGACGTGGTCGCCAGTTTCAAACTTTCTTGCACGATGCTCTGTTTTTATGTGTGGGGCGACGTGATCGCCGGTTTTAATGCAAATTTCGAAATCCCCTGTTTTAGTGACGAATCGAAATTGTCTGATATTGAAATGTGAATTGTATATGATTTTCGAAATTCTGAATTTGGTTTTGATTGTTGCTGTGATTTGGAACCGTCCATTTACGTGTTGTATGACGCATTGAATGTTGTGAATGTGGGATCAAGGCATAGTATTTTCAGGAAAGAAAATACCGTGTAAGATCGTGTGTAATGTGCATTGACTAGGGACTTGTCTAGAAGGAGATATCCTGACTCTCCTGATATAATGGAATCATATAGTTGAAGTTATTCAGGCGTTGAGAGTCGAAGGAGGTTCATATGTATGGGTAAGTTGTTTGAAAGATAACTAACTTGACCTGTTGTATGGATTAACCCTGTCATACTGGGAGAGTGATGATATTGAGATTTATTTATGCGCATGACTGTGTGGATTCACAACGACCCTGTGTGGATTCACAGTGGTGTAGTATGACAGGTGCAGATCTCTGAGTATGAGTCAATGCACGAGTCTTCCGGAAGTAGAGTCAAGTGTGTATGTGTTGTGAGTCAGTGGGAATTCTGACGTGAGAAAGATGAATATTGAAAATTGTTGATAGACACTTGATGGTTGTGTGATATGAATAAGAAAGCGATGGATTTTATGTGGGTGTTTAAAAGCTGATTTATGTTGATTTTAAAGTTTCGTATTTCAAGTTTTTTTTTTTTTGAATAGCTAGCTTACCCCGTTGTTTTGTGTTGTGTTTTCGTGTTCTTAAAACTGTGATGATCGTGTGTAATTTACACGGAAGCAGATGATGTTGCAGGAAGTAGAGCTCCTCAGTGAGTGGTTGGACAAGGAGATCGCCTGTTCTTATGCTGTATTTTGAAACACTGGATGGTTATGTATTAAAATTCCCTAGAGAAGGGATATTATTTTGAAGTACAATGTATGGGATGGATGTATTTTATTATATATACATATGCTAATTTTGATATTATTGTTTTATGTTTATTTTATGATATAAATATGAATAAGATTTTAGGGGCGTTACAGGAATTAGCACTAAACAGAATGCACTAAAAAAAATTACTATTTACAAATGCGGCTATTTACAATAGTCACACTTATAAATGAAGTGCAACATTTACAAATGCGGCTTTTACCAAAGCCGCATTTGTAAATGCAATATTTTATTCTTTTTCTTCTCTCCCAGAAGCATATACGAATACGACTATTTAGGATAGCCACATTTATAAATGGGATTTACAAATATGACTATTTTAGTCGCATTTTTAAATCTTCAATTTAAGACTACGTGTTGATCAAGTGCGGCTGTATAGCCACACTTATAAATATAAAACAGCCACATTTGTTTGACTTTTCTGCACTAGTGTAAGTTACTCTTGAAGTGAATGAGTTGTTGAAATTGTTTTTGTTTGACTTTGAATGATGGAATTAGGCAGAATTATGTGGACTTTTCTATATATCTCGCTCAAGCGAGACAATTCTCACCCAAGCGAGAATAGAATGAAAAGATGGGGTGTTCTCGAGTCTGTTTTTGCCCAAGCGAGAAGGAATCTCACTCAGGAGAAACACGAGATGAAATTTTGGGTGCTCTCGGGTTCAATCTCGCTCAAGAAAGAAAATTTTCGCTTGAGTGAGTCCCATTCTTGCCAAGCGAGATGATTTTCGCTCAAACTAGACTCTGTAAAAAAAAAGAAAAAAAAGACCTTAAAATTTTTACTTTTGCTTTTGAAAGCCTAGTTCATTATTGTTTACTGTTTTTCAGTGAAAAATCAAAATTTTATTTAAAAATATGGTTAAAGGAACTTAGTTATGTGTTTAAGTGAATATTTAGATATATTTGGATTGTTTAGAAAGTTTAAAATATAGTATGATTGAATGGTGTATTGATGTGTTAAATGAAGTATGCAATGATGTGAAACTATGATCAAAACAAAGTATATTTAGGAAAGAAAATACTGTGTTGAGATTGTTATTAGGGTGTATTGATTTGTTAGGTCCCATCAATGAGACGTTCTTGACTCTATTGATATATTGAAATCACATAGATGAAGTTATTCATTTGGTGAGAGTCGAAGGAGGTTCACATGATTTTGTCTGCAGTTCGAAATATAATCTGGTCTTTCAGGTCATATGAATTTAACCTATCATATGAGATTATGAAATGATGAGATATTGAGATGTTTATGTGCATGACTGTGTGGATTCACAACGAGTAGTTTGACAAGTGCAGGTCTCAGGATGCTAATTTCAATACACGAGTCTTCTGGAAGTAGAGTCAAGTGTCTATGTGTTGTGAGTTAGTAGAAGTATGACATGAGAAAGATGAATTATGATAGACACTTGATGGTTTGTGAAAATATATGAGAATTGATGGCTTTATAATGATATTTACACTGGTGCAGAAACGTAGAACAAATGCGGTTATTTTCATTTTATAAATGCGGCTATACAACCGCATTTGATCAACACACATTTGTAAATCAGAGATTTACAAATGCGGTTTTATAAAGAACCGCATCTATAAATACTATTTACAAATGCGGTTGTAGTAAACAACCGCATCTGTAAATCACATTTACAAATGCGGTTGTAGTAAACAACCGCATCTGTAAATCAATTCCTTGATTTACAGATGCGGTTAAGGTAAACAACCGCATTTGTAAATCAGGTTTTTTTTTCTAGAGCATTTGTGCAGTTTCATTATACCCAGCCAACCAGACAGATAAACAGATTCAGATAGTTATAAAAGTTTAGGAAATATGCGGACGAAGATTGTCTCACATATGTCATGGCTTCCGAACTCATGGGTGGGTTCCTCATCCGTGAAGAACTACATTTCAAAATAGGTTGATAAATCTCTAATTTATGCTAGAAAATTTTAGAAATTTCTAACAAGTGTAAATATAAGAACTAAAACCTCAAAATATCCAAAAAAAGACCTAAATAATACTAAAAAATAAAAAAGTGATAGTAAATGGTGGAATTTTGAAATTTTGGTAAGGCCAATCCCCCTTCGGGAATTGGCCATGGCGTTCGTTACCTCATTTCGAGCAACTTTCATTTTTTATGCGTCTCCATCCGACTTCTCCATCAAAAGTTATGGTCATTTGAAGTTTTCCTACAAATTTTTCACATTAAATCCTAAACATACACACACTAAACACATAAACACACTACAATCAAGTTTTAAACATACATCCAAATCCAAATATCAATATTTATTATAAAATTAATTAAAAAATTTAAAACCGTAAACCCTAAAAAAAACTAACCTTCTATAGTTGTGGGTGCAACCAAGTCCCCAAGGTGTTGCCGCACGGTGTTGCCAGCCAGAAGACTTGGCGGAGGTTTACGGTGGTGGAGATGGAGCGAGAGGCGCGGAAGAGATGGCTCAAGTAAGACGCGGTGGTGAAGGGAAAGGGTAAGTGTGGAGGGAGCACTGATGGGCAAAGGGTGGAGAAGGAGAGGACAAGAAGAAGAAATGGAGCACGGCAGGGGTCTTAGCGTTTTTCATTTACAGATGCGGTTGTGTGTATAACTGCATCTGTAAATGAAAAACTTTTCATTTACAAATGCGGTCATACACATAACCGCATTTGTAAATGAAAAGCTTTCATTTACAAATGCGGTTTTAACCAATAACCGCATTTGTAAAACAAACTAATTTAAAAAATGCCACCGCATTTTTAACAAATGCGTTTTAAGGCGAAACCGCACTTGGAAAAGGAGTCTTGCTTTCATCATTTTGCACTAGTGTTAAAGTTATAATTATATTAGAAGTTTTAAAAATAACTAGCTTGCCTTACTCTTTGTTTTGTGTTTGCTTTCTTTAATCTGTGATGATCATGTATTTACACAGGAGCAGATAATGTTACATGTGATAGAACTCCTCATTCAGAAGTAGGAGGATGAAAATGTTTATTTTATTTTGAATATATTTTTTTTAATCTTATGTAAATATTTAAAATTCCTATGAAGGGAGATATATTTTGAAACATTGTATGAAAGAGTTATACATGTTGTAGATTATAGTTATTAGGTATGGGAAAAATATAGGGATGTTACAGGCCAAACCAATTCTAGTAGCATTCAACATTACATGGACTCTATTAACGTTGACTAAGCCAAAGCTAATCCTACACTAACACAAATAATTACTTATTAAAAAATTTAAAAATAATTTTATGCTTTTTGACCTGTTTAAAAAAAAGAACATTTTCTATGACATTAGAGACAGCTTAGCCAATTATGTTACACTTTAATAATAATCGAACTCTATTAGCATCGACATAATCAAAGCTAATATGATATTAACACAAATATTTATTTAATTGAAAAAATATAAATAATTTTTAAATATTTTATGAAAAAATTAATCTTTTATGTTGCATTAGAGTTGACTTAACTTACTCTAATATGTAAAAGTTAATTGGATTTTTTTAGGGAATCTTATATATTTAATTTACCATAAAACACAATCACTAAAAAAAAACAAACGTGTATGTGGTGACGATTATTTTTGTATATTGTGTCATTTATAAATGTCACTATTTATGCGTGTGGTGATTCCATGTACTGTCACAAATCTGACTACCACAGTATAATATAACGGTCTATTGCGAACCGCCATAGCAAGCGTCATATAATACCTTGTATAAAATGATGGTTTTTGATCCTGCCGCTTGACTCGAACGTGGAGGATTGCCTCGTCACTCCTTCGTCTAGCCCTCTGTTCTGCAGGAACGCTCCAAGAACCACCGCCGGAACTCCAAACGCTGTCTGCAAAACACACAGACGGCGCCTCTAGCGGCCGTTGTAGCTCCGACGCTCAAGTCAGGCAACAGGAACACCAAAACTATATCTGAATCTCTCTGTGAGACTCGTGTGTGACTGAAACTCCCAAATGTGTGAGCTATCAGAATCTGTAAAACCTCCCCTCAATTTCGTTAAGAGTTTGTATATATACCTGAGTCTTTCTCTCTCCTGACGGTTATTCCTCTTGACACGTGGATAACATCTGGTCGTACACGTGTCACCATCTGGAGTATCTGCAGCTGAAACGTTACTTCTACTGTGCCCCTGCGACTAAGTTATCCGCACAGGGAGTAGCTTAGTACACAGGCTACTCTGGGCGCAACCTTAACATGGCGAGCTGGTTAACCCTGGGCATTGCAGCTCACACTACACATGGTGGCAGATATGCCACTTATCCTCTGTACTTAGACCATACAACAAGTGCTTGCCAAGTCTTCTCAAACACCCGGCGATGTGCTCTTTCGGCGACTTGCTGACCACCTGATCTCCTAACCTTAACACACGGCGATCATGTGCAATCTAGGCGATTACTGATCCATACCGGCGATGACCGACTACTCATCCTCAAGGCGATAGGCGATTACTCACCTCAAGGCGATAGGCGATTACACATCATCACAGGCGAGAGGCGATTACCATTCTGAGTGATCACCTCCCTGATTCGCCTGCTATCCTCTACCACGTGTTACCCTGTGAATGGTCCACGTGGTCAACTGCTGCTGATGTCATTGGCTACCGATGACTGACCGGATCAGTTTTAATTGTGTAAGTTATGTTATATATAAATGTCTTAATTCTCTAACTGGGAAAACAATTTTAGCGTAAATAACAATGCTTTTAAACTCCACTTTATACGTTATAGTATGACGTTTGTAATTGTCATTATTATACTAAATTCTGAAATATTGTACGTTAGTTACAATTATCGTAATTTGAGTATTAAATATTTTAATTTTTAATATCATTACTTTGAATATTTTATTAAACCTGTGTTTATAATTTAATTAAACCTATTTTCATGATATATTAAACATGTTTTCATATAACTAACTCTGTTTTCACAAATTAATTTCATAATATAGTTAAAATATTTATATTTAAGAATTCTTTAGTTAACTATTTTATACTTATGTAATAAATCATACTTTTTTTTAATAATATAAATATAAAATCATTTATTGTATAAATTTGTACAAAAATTTGTTTTATATATGCTTACTACACCATTTCTTACCTTGGACAACACCTAAAAAATGTTGCCTAAAGTAGGAAAAGCGTTGCCTTAACTTTAGACAACGCTTTTTTACAGTCGTTGCCTTATACTAGTAGAATAGGCAACATTTTTTTAAATGTTGCCATTGGTAAAGGCAACACTTATTTTCATGTTGTTTGTTTTTTTAGGTAACACTTATTTACATGTTGTTTGTCTTTAGGAAACACATTTTCAGTGTTGCATATTGATAAAATAAGCAACGTTTTTTTTTTTCATAATGTTTTTAGGCAATGCTTATTTACTTGTTGTCTGTCTTTTTAGACAATATTTATGTACATGTTGTATGTATGTTTAGACAACCCTTTTTTTAACGTGAAAAATTATTAAATACATCTTAATTTATAAAATTACGACGTAATTCCATTGTATACCAAAATATTTCGAATGTGCATGTTGCATTTTCCATTGTATACTAAAATAGTAGAAGTTGTAATCATTACAATTAATTAGAGTTAGGAAATCTCTCAAAATTTCTACATTTCTTCAATCGATCATAAATCTTTCTCATGTCTAGTATTAGTATTATCTTGACGTCCATCCTGTAAAAATTAAACAAAATTTACAAACTTTTTAAAATATTATCAATTTTATAAATAAAATAAGATAAATACAAATTGAATTCAAATTATATGTTTATACCTGGTCCAAATAAGGATCATGAGTGGAAGTAGATGAACTTGGAGTAACTACACTGTTTTCTGTCCTTAAAACCCGTGACATCATATGTTCTATATCCCCCTCATTCAAATATGGGTTTTGTAGTTTAAGCATGAATTTCACAATTGCTTTTAAACCCTCAACCTTTTGAGTCAAAGAGTTCACTTCAATAGCATACCCTTTATGGATATCGGCAATTTCTTGATTCCTTTTTAATATTGATGGTGTCATAGTCTTTCCATAGCAACAAACTCGACCAAGCCTTTCTTTTCCAAACTGTCATTCAAATGTTTTTTCCATAGTTTCACTTTATGCGTTTTGCATAGAACCTTCAAGCATAGACTGAAAAATATGTACACATATCGAAGTTAATGATTAAAAAAAGAAGCACATAGACACGTTTTGTAAATTAAAACAAACTTACAATGGCATCTAATGTTTCTTCATCCAATGTTTTTCCTTTCCGAGTAGGACGACCTTGATGTGTTTTTATAAACATTTCAACACTAATGACTTCTTCACCAGCCTTTTTTCCAGCACTCTATAAGAATTGAAAATTAATAGTGGGTATTTGCAATTTTAAGCTGCAAGAAATAATACTATAACTAGATTTATACGATGAGAGAGAAGCAATTAAAACAATACCAATTGAGATCGAACTAAGTTCATTGGTCCCATTCGGTGCATATACTTTTGTGTTTGCCTATTCATTACATTTTTTTCACTAATGCTCTATATTTTGGGTCAAGAAAGATTATCGGTATACTAAACAGGAAACAGGAACAGGAACAAATGCAATATGTACATATATCCAATAACAACATAGCCAAACTTGGATAACAACATTTTTCCAATATGCAATCAAATTCTTGAAATGATGTTCAGGAACGGATGGTGGTCGATGTTTCAGTCGTTTCTTCATGGTGGGATATTTTAGAAAATATTGTCTCTTGATATGACATTTGTACCACCTCCATGCATCATTTATGCGACAAAATATTGCTTCCTCTATTCTTAGAAATAATATATTTTTTCCTGAACATAAACACATGTCATTAATATCTCATACATACTATATATCATTACACACAAAAATTTATTCAAATACCATGACATATTTCCATATGCGATCCTTATAATCTTTAAGCAAAGCCTTGAAGTTTGTAGAAATCAATGGACAAAAGTATGACTTCCTAGCTATGGTCCCAAGAAAATAACTTAAGTCAAACACCACTTTGTCATTGGGACCAACATGCTCTCCATGTTCGTCCAAGATAACTTTTGGACGCTCTTCAATATTTCGTGCATGTATTTTTAAGCATTGAGTCGATCCTCGAGTTTTTTTCTTACTAGTGACTAATTAAACATGAAATTTTTTAAGTTGTAATATATATATATATATATATATATATATATATATATATATATATATATATATATATATATATATATAAAAGTGATGGAATGCAAAAATAACAAACATTAAATTTGGAAAATTAAGTATTATTACCTTCTTCAACAATTATTTTATGGTCTTCTCCTTCATTCAAGCTTTCTTCTTCATGTCCTTCATCTTTTATTTCTTTTTGAAATTTTGCATCTTGGTGGTCCTTTTCTTCTTCAACCACTTGATTAATTGTTTCTCCATTTTGATAAAGAAACTCACCAATCAACATTGATCCCATACTTTTGTTGGTTGTTTCTTCTTAAGAGTAATTTCCATCTCAATCATTGACTGATAATCTTCTATTAACACCTTTTTCTTCTTTTGATTTACCCTTGAACTATCATGTTCCCCTCTTGCCCTCTTTATAGATTTTGATTTGTCCTTGGATTTACAATTGTATATGATGCTTCTCCCAAAACATTATCAATCCTCTTAGAACTAATTTCTCTTTGTATTCCCTCTTTGGATAGTTGTTTAGCATTTGAATTGGCAAGTTCAAGTAAGGCAACTTCAACATTTTCAAGCCTTGATTTACCTGTTTCTTCTTTTGTTAACTTTTTTTTCCTTTATTTTTTGCACGAACTAGAATAAAAGATTGTGTAATGGCTTGTATCTTGGCTTTTGAATCACTAATGGCCTGTATTGGGATCTTATTACTCTTAAATTGTCCCACACACTACAAAAAAGTATATATTCTGGTGGTTATTTTCGTATAAACTGGTGTTTATAACCGCCACAATATACGCATGTGGTGGTTTCCCAAACCGTCATAGAACTGGCCGCCACAAAGTTTAATGTGGCGGTTTTACACTACCCGCCGCAACACCAGCCACTTTAACACTATGTTTAAAGTGACAGTTTTTATATGTAAGTAGTGTCAGTTATAACTGTCATAATTTAATTCATTGAAAAAGATTCTGACGTCATTTTATAAGGTATAATGTGACATTTTTAATTGACGTAATTTTCATTCTAAATAAATAAAATTTAGCCACTACTTTTTTATAATCTGGTTTGCATAATTAAACAACTAAACATATTTAATTATAATAGTATTTAATTAAATATGTTTTCATAATAAAAAATTAAATGCTAATAAAATAAAATACTATAAAAAAGTTATAAGCATCTATTCATTAGATTGAAAATTAGAACAAGTTGATACATAATTGTTCAAAACTAAAGAAAACACAATATTTTTAAATATAATAGAACATTCAAACTATTACAACATGTTCATCCCTAATTAGTTTTCTTTTCCCGTCTTCCTTAATCAATTTTGCTTTCTGCACTTGATCCTATTACTTGATAAGGTGAAGGAGTACCACTTCCAACATCTGCTGCCTGAAATAAATAATAAATAATTTGATGTTAAGAATTTTAAATATTTATAATTATAAAATAAAACATGAAAACGAAAAGAGTAGCTTGCATGGCATATATTTAAGTCGCATATATGGTTGGAAATTAACAAGTGCCAGAAAGGTGTATACATTCATGCATCCTTTGATTTCATATTCACCTACCCGTGCTAAATTCCTCCACTAGAGTAAAAGACATAATATAAAACTAGGTTAATGAAACTAAAATAAGAGAAATAATATCTTAATATTAAAAAATGGAAAAATTCACAAAAAAATAAAATAATTTAATTTTTTTCAATCCGCTTGACATATGCCCAGCTCAATAATTTCAACAATTAACTAGTTTTTATTTACAAATATAATAATTGAACATATGATAATTCAGATGAAAAGAAAAGAAAAGTCTATAATGAAAATATATTTCCAACATGACAAAGCATAAAACTAAAAAGAGCTTCTTTGCCTTAATTCCTTTTTATTTGTCCTTATACCACAATTTAAAACATGTTGTAATAAAAAAATGTATAAAAGATGGCAACGAGAACAAGACAAAAAATTATCATGAGACCTGTCTTCACCTGATTCATGTCAATAGTTTGAACAGCTTCACCACAAGTGAAAATTATGGCATGGTTTTGGTTTTCGGGTTTTCCTTCTCCAAGATTTGGATCTCTAGGAAGTTTAATAAAATATATTTCCTATGTACAGGGTGAAAATAAAGAACATGTGAGAGAAATGAAAAACAAGATAAAACAATAAAAAATAAAATATATAAAATAAAACTAGTATAGATGGACAAAGCAAGAATATGGTATCCCAGACTAGCATGGATAGTTTTTCTCCACCTGATCTTTTCCATTTATATCTGCTTTGACAAGCTTTGAATAGAACACTTTCGAACTGTTTGCGTCAAAAGTACTTTCATCAGCATGAATAAAAGCAACTCGAAGTGCCTCATTCCTGATAATAAAGAAAAAATCTTAATGTTTCATAATAGATAGCAGCAAAAAGTTTTTAAAAAATGAAACACTGAAATAGTAATCAATAAACCCTCTATTCTTCACACAAATAAAATAACGTTGGTCCAGTTGTCCTCACTTTACAAAATTTTCAGTTTAGACCCTAATCTTGTAAAATTCATTTATATTAGAAACAAAAAGTGAAAGTGAGGGTAGATTACATTATTTGAGAATAGATTTTTCTAGATCATCACTTGGATGCCATATTTGAACATGCCAAGTTGCAAAAGTAACATAAGTTGTAAGAACACTAGGATGAGTTACAACAGAAGTAAGAAAAAATGGTTGTTTAAGGCTCAAACTTTGAGCAAACATGGAAAGGAGTAGAGTCTATGCTGACTAGCGGTGAGTAGGTTAGTTACAATAAGAGAGATATTAGGATGAATTGGAGATGAGAATTTGGTTACACGAGTGCAGTGATGATATTCAGGCCCTGTCACCCTAATACAACTTGCTCAAGTTGTCCAAAGGGAACTTGTTGAATGTTTTGAGACATTTGTAACATGATAAGTTGCACATAAGTCTGGGTACCAAGCTGAGGGACCATATGTATCAGCACTGAGAAGCATAAATTGTGGTGCAGTGGAGGGAGGTGGTCCAGAGAAATAGAATGGGGAAAATAAACTGTAAAGATGTGGTTCCAGTTGGATTTTGAGCCCTCACATATAAAAAAATATAAACACATTTTTTTTATCCAAATTAAAATATAATGAATAATTTGAAAATATTTCTCTTTTGGTTATTAATTTTTTATATGGCAGTTCATAAGTTTATATTTATAAGTTAATAAAAATATATAAAACTATTCTTAGTTATTACAAATCCGAAACTAAAATAAAAAATTTTAGTAATCACATTTATATTTGATCCTATTAAAGGATACAGATACCAAAGTTATAGAAGGATCCTAATTTTAATTGGGTGTCTTTTCTAATTATCAGTTGTTTCTCTTTATAGAGGAGAATAATTGGGTGTCTTTTCTAATTATCAGTTATTTCTCTTTATAGAGATGAATAACCTTTATTTTGTCTTTGTGTATTATGATTCTAGTATTTAATTATTGATTCTTTCCCTCTTTAGTCAAACCTATAATGAGTGTACTACTTGTATATATTCAGACCATTTGCTTTGATTTGAAAATAAGAAAGAAGAGATATTCATTCTCATATCCTTTGCCTTACAGTTTACTCTTTTATCCATCTCTGTTTCCTTTTGTTCATCTCTGTTCTATTTTGTAATATGGTATTAGAGCTCTAATTAGAGCTTTGGTTGCTACATTTATCTATGGGTGAAGTTGTTGATCCCTCACAAGATCTTTGTTCACCTTACCATGTTAGTTCATCAGATAATTCATCCTTGAATAGAGTTTACTCTCTTATTACACAACAAGAGAGGCAAGTTTTTAGTGATCAATCCAAGGCAATGATTGCTACTAGCAAAGGAGGTTATAAAAACAATGCAATGACCTATGGCATAGGTGGTGGATATGGAAGAAGATATACTTCCAAAATTTGCAGTTATTGTGGAAAGACAGGGCATACCATTGATACATGCTATAAAAAGCATGGCTTTCCACCCCATTTCAAGCTTCAAAATCAGAACCATGATTAGAGTCATGTAGTTTTTCATAATACAAAGTTTAGTAATAATGAGCAGAATCATCAAGGTTCAAATTCAGAAGTGGAGTCTCAACAAAGTGGTTTTACTCCTGAGCAGTTTCAAACATTGTTAGCTCTTTTGCAACAGGTCAAATCCATTGACAATGCTTCTAATCAAGTCTTTGTTATTCCCTCCAATCCCTCCAATCAAACAAGTAATAATTTTATTTCTTCCTTCAGTTCCTGGATTATTGATAGTGGTGCTACTGATCACATTTGTTCATCATTAACTTATTTCACTTCATATCATCAAATTAATCCTATTTATGTCAAATTACCAAATGGAAATCAAGTTGTTGCCAATTATTCTGGAAGTATTTTTCTCAATCAAAATCATGTCATAAATAATGTTTTGTACATTCCTTGCTTCAATTTTAATCTTCTTTCAGTAGCAAAATTGATTGATAAACTATCTTGTGTTATTACCTTTGACTCTAATGGTTGTCACATTCAGGACAAGATATCTAATGAAATGATTGGATCTGCTAAGATGCAAGATAGACTTTATATACTCAGGATCCCTTCTTACCAGAAACTTCAAATCACACCCATCAAATCTACACACACCATCAATACTATTAAAGTTAGTGCTAGTGATCTAGAAACCCTTTGGCATTTTCGATTAGGTCATATTTCAAATACATGTATTGATGTTATCAAGAATAAATTTCCTTTTGTTAAATATAACAAATCTTTTGTTTGTGATGTTTGTCATTTTGCAAAGCAAAAAAGACTTTCATTTCCTATTAGTACATCTAAATCAAAAAAATGTTTTGATTTGATTCATGTAGATGTTTGGGGACCATACTCAATACCATCAATTCATGGTCATAAATATTTTTTGACCATAGTTGATGACTATTCGAGGTACACATGGATTTTTCTTTTGAAACAAAAATCTGAAGTTGTTAAGGTTTTGGAAAATTTTGTTATTTTTGTTCAAACACAGTTTGAGACAACAATAAAAATAATAAGAAGTGATAATGGAACTGAATTTTTCATGACTAATTTTTTTGTCAGTAAAGGAATAATACATCAAACATCATGTGTCAATACTCCACAACAAAATAGCATAGTTGAAAGGAAACATGGTCATTTATTAGATGTAGCAAGAGCTCTTATGATACAATCTCATTTACCCAAAATTTATTGGTCATATTCTGTGATACATGCTGCGCATATTATAAACATGCTTCCCACACCTGTTTTAAACTATTCTTCTCCTCATGAAATGCTTTTCAAAACTGATGCATATTTTAATGGATTAAAGGTGTTTGGTTCTTTATGTTATGCTAGCACTTTGTCAACAAATAGAAGAAAATTTGATCCAAGAGCATCAAAATGTGTTTTTATTAGTTTTCCAAGGGAGACAAAAGGATATATTTTGTTAAATATTCAATCAAGAGAAATTTTTGTGTCTAGGGATGTTGTCTTTTATGAACATGTTTTTCCATACCAAAGGGTTCAAGATACTAGCAATGAAGCTAACAGTCCTGACATTAATGATCAAATTTTATTTGCTGAAGATCAACCTACATTAAGTCAGCCATCACAAGCCATTCTTGCACCTTGTGATAATACACCTTGTGATAATGTTGAAAATAGTAGTGATAATAATTGTGAGTCACACATTGAGGTTTCAGAAGAAGATTGTTCCCATATAGACCAAAACCTCAATGAAGATCATGACATAGAACAAAGTTCTGAATCAGATCCATCTGTCCGAATAAGCAGAAGAATAAAAAGACCACCTGAGTATTTAAAGGATTATCATTGTAATCTTAATGTTTCCAATACATCTTCAAGAGTTAAATATCCTTTGAATTCGGTTTTGTCTTATAGCAATTTATCACCTTCTTACAAATCTTTTGTTATGTCCCTTTCTTCACATGTTGAGCCAAATACTTATTCTGAAGCTGTGAAACATGACTGTTGGAGAAAAGCTATACAATGTGAGATATTTGCTTTAGAGTCAAATCAAACTTGGGAGACTGCTCTTCTGCCTAAGAACAAAGCTGCCATAGGTTGCAAATGGGTATTCAAAATAAAATATAAGGCTGATGGGACAATTGAAAGGTATAAAGCAAGGTTAGTAGCAAAGGGATATACACAAACAGAAGGCATTGACTACCTTGATACTTTCTCTCCAGTAGCAAAGATGACCACCATAAGGTTGCTTCTTTCTTTAGCTTCTATCTATAATTGGGAATTGAAACAATTAGACATAAACAATGCCTTCTTACATGGTGATTTGAAAGAAGATGTATACATGGTTGCTCCTCCTGGATTGACTTCTATTCCACCAGGAAAAGTTTGTAAACTAAAAAAGGCTTTATATGGCCTTAAGCAAGCCAGTAGAGAATGGTTTGCCAAACTATCATCATTTTTGCTTTCTATGGGATATACTCAATCTATGAATGATCATTCACTGTTCATTAATTCTTCTGAAGGATCTTTTACAGCATTATTGGTATATGTGGATGATATAATATTGGCAGGAAATGATAACAAAGAGATTGCTCGAATCAAACAAGCCTTGAATCAGACATTCAAGATTAAAGATCTTGGAAATTTAAGATATTTTCTTGGTCTAGAAGTAGCAAGAAGTAAGATAGGAATAATGGTAAATCAAAGGAAATATTCATTGGAATTATTAATAGATGCAGGTCTTTTAGCCTGCAAACCTGCACCCACTCCTATTGATAATCATGAGAAATTCTCTTCTACTGGAAGTGTTCCTTTCACAGATATTCAAGCTTACAGAAGATTGATTGGAAGGCTTATGTATCTCACTAATACCCGACCTGACATAACATTTTCTGTGCAACAACTTTCTCAGTTTCTTGCTAAGCCTACAATTGCTCACTATAATGCAGCGATTAGAATTCTCAGATATATCAAAGGGGCTCCAAGTCTTGGTCTATTTTTCTCTTCCACTACTTTTGTTCATCTCAAAGCATTTTGTGATAGTGATTGGGGCACCTGTAGTGATTCAAGACAATCAGTAACTGGTTTTAGTGTGTATCTTGGGAATTCTCTCATATCTTGGAAATCAAAGAAGCAAGGAACAATATCAAAAAGTTCTTGTGAAGCTGAATACTGGGCAATGGCCACTGTTACATGTGAAATTCAATGGCTAACTTATCTTCTTCAAGATTTCAAAGTTCCTTTTGAGCAACCATCTCTTTTATATTGTGACAATGACTCAGCAAGATACATTGCAGCAAATCCAGTGTTTCACGAGCGTACAAAACATATAGAAATAGATTTTCACGTGGTCCGGGAAAAATTAAAGAAGGGTCTCATCCATTTGCTTCCCATTTCCTACACAGAGCAACTGGCTGATATTTATACCAAAGCTTTAAGTCCTCAATCTTTTAAGAATATTTGTTCCAAGCTGGGTCTCATCAATATTTGATCTCCAGCTTACAGCGGGGTATTAAAGGATACAGATACCAGAGTTATAGAAGGATCCTAATATTAATTGGGTGTCTTTTCTAATTATCAGTTGTTTCTCTTTATAAAGGAGAATAATTGGGTGTCTTTTCTAATTATCAGTTATTTCTCTTTATAGACATGAATAACCTTTATTTTGTCTTTGTGTATTATGATTCTAGTATTTAATTATTGATTTTTTCCCTCTTTAGTCAAACCTATAATGAGTGTACTACTTGTATATATTCAGACCATTTGCTTTGATTTGAAAATAAGAAAGAAGAGATATTCATTCTCATATCCTTTGCCTTACAGTTTACTCTTTTATCCATCTCTGTTTCCTTTTGTTCATCTCTGTTCTATTTTGTAATAGATCCAAAAGTTGGTCTACCAGAGTGCGAGCAATGATGGAAGCTTTGGCACCAAAATTGGCCAAATCAAGTGCAATCTCCATGCCAAAATTCCCAATGCTTACAAAATCAGATCTACAAAACAATATTTATTTGTTACAGATTTTTTAAACAAATTCAAAGCCTTAAATCAAATTTTAAACAAAAATTCAGAACCCCTAAATTATATAATTTTTTTTATTAAACTTACTAATAACTTGAAAGTGGTGTTGTAGCACCGAAGAACACAAAAGGGGGAGTTCCCTATTCTGATTGGAAGTCGAATCGTATAATCAAATGGAAATGTGAGTGCAAATGTAAGAATGAACATGAGATATTGAATGCGAGAATGATCGTGAGTGACTGTGATAATGAATGAAAAAAAGAGAGGTTTTAGGAAGTACAGAGTCTTAGAAAAGAGAGGGTTAGGGAGTCTGGGAAAGGAGAGTCACTACAAAAAATCAGTGAAAGAAAGTTACCTCATGAAATTGTCTTTGATGTAAGGAATGAGGGACGTCGATGAACCAGTGACGGCTGACAGTGAGGGGTCATGGAAAGAAATCATTAAAAGGAGGGTGTCCTTCAAGCCGACAGCAATGGCGGACACAACCAACGACAACAATGAGTGTTAGGTTTTGTGTGAAGGAGAGTTTGTGATAATGAGAGGGTTATGTGTGAAGGGTGAGAGCGAGAGGGTTTGTGGTGAGAGGGTTTTGTGTGAAGGGTGGGAGGGTTGCGGAGAGTGAAAGAATGAAGGAAAGGGTTTGTCGAGAGTGAGAGGGTTTGCAGAGAATGAAAGAGTGAAGAGGGTTTGCCAAGAGTGAGAGGTTGTGTGAGGTTTCCAAAGGGTCAAAGTGAGGTTTTCAAAAAAAAAAAAAAAAAGAGAAAAAGGAATGGTATAAAGGGAACGAAAATGCGTAAGAGGGTCTATATTTCGAAAGAGAATTGTGGCGATTCAAAATGACACATTTTGAAGGAGAATTGTAGCGGTTATTTAATTGTCGTATTATACGAATAATTGTGACAGTTTTTAATAACCGCCATATTAAAACCGCTACTACATACACAATTTTTTGTAGTGACACTAGAAGTAAGAGTTTTATTATTCTGGCTTCCCACTTGATAATTGGACAAATTAAATTTTCCATTAGAAACAATCATAGGTTCCCTAGTTGCCTCAACAATGCTTCCTTTTTCACGTTTGACTTGGAACCTCCTAAGAAATTCCTTACTTGATTTAACTTAAGCTATATCCAAATATTGATCATTCATTTCACTCTTTCCATGAGATTTCATTTTCTTTTTTGAATCCACTTCCTTTCCCATTGACTAAAAAAAGAACAGAAAATTGTGAATGGTGGGTCAATGATAGATATTGAAAGTGACAAATAACCTTCATTCTAACTTATGTATCATAAATAACTCATAACTCAAAGACATGCTAGAATAGAAGTTCACCTCTAAATAGTGAACATAAGATATCCTTCCTTGTTGTTTGAACAGAAGCCAACAGAGGATTAAGCAAAGAATTGGTACAAGCTTGCCAAGAAATAATACTATAAGGTTGTTGTTGTTTCTGCTGGTTGACCTGGTCGTCGGTAGACTTCTGTGAGCGAGCTTTGACTCCACCTGCCTTTGCTAGAATCTACGCTTTCCTCAGTTGTCGGGTTGTCGTTCCTATTGAGATAGAGGGCGCCCTACTGGCCTGTCACACTCTGACGATCAAGTCAGTACAGGGCTTATAATAATCAATAAGTATCTAGTTTCAAGCTTAGAAAAAGTGTACCTTCACATGGGAACTCAAGTCCCTTTTATAGACTAGCATTAGGCTACCTCTTGTAACAACCTCCCCTCACGAGAATCTTATCTCGAGTGACAGTGTATTCAATTGCATATTCAATGGGAGAAAATCTTGCTACAGTGGGCTCAATCTTAGTGCCTCAACTGCATAGAATCTTATCTCCTTGAAGTGCATAAAATCTTACCAGAATAATCGTCTAGGTACCAACTCATGTACCAGCTCTCGGGGTCCAATCTGTTCCTTGCAAGCAGACGTGCCCGTGCGTATCATGCATATGCTCTTACATATTATGCATGCAAACCGTTCTATCAAACCCTAACGCACGTGGGCTTAGGCTTATAGAGAAGGTTTTACTAACACTAGACCCAAATGCACCCTTAGGCCCATTAACATACGTTTTGATGACCTACCAGGCCTTATATGCAAATGATTACACTATATGTATGAATGAAAGTTAATAAGCACATACCTGGGCCCAAATCACGTGACCCGCCAACCTGACCTAACAGCTGAGCTGACCTATTTGCCGCAGACACTGACGTCCGACCTCCAAGTACTGAGGTCTACGCGCTTTGGTCAAATACAGTTGCAAATAGCAAAATGGCTAGATAACACTAGATAGCAAAAATTCTATCTTTCAAAAATCAAGTCTAACTAATAATGGGTGATACAAAGATAGTACGCATGACTTTACGCAGAAGTGTAATGATATGTCGACATTTAGTATTGGAGAAGCAAATATATAAGATAATAGTAGTAGTAAGCCGTCAAAGGTAAAAAAATTATTACCTATATTTAGTTCATGAAGTAAAATAAAGTTTCATCAATATCATCTTCATTAAAAATATTTCTCTGCCCTACACTGGAAGGTTTTTTAATGTGACAAGCATGTCTTCCCTAATCCAATTTAGTTCACCATCATTGTTTGGAGCATTTAGTTCAACACCATTTGATTGGTCACATTGGTCACCCATGTTAAATAAATCTCTTGGAACCTTTTTCAAAACATAATGCCTATTTGCATCTAAAGGGTCTTCGATATAAAAGCATTGATGGACCGGAGAAGCTAGCACAAAAGAATCATTTTGGTAAATCTTTCTATTGAAATATACACAAGTAAGTCCATATTTATCTTCTTTGGCCTCAAACCAATCACATTTGAACATCAAAAACTTGAAATTACCATAATAATCTAACTCAAATATATCTTTGATTCCACCATGATATGTTATGGGTTCAATTTTAGGATTGTTATCCTTTGAGCTTGCAAAACTTGAAGTGAATGAAACCAATGTTACACCAGAATTTTGAGTTTGGCATCCCACTTATGAAATCTATATCCATTAATGAGGTAACCTAGAACCCTCTTTGCAACATTATTTGGCCCTCTAGAAAACTCTTTAATTTGATAAGACACATCATCTTTCAAAGCTCGAGTTTTGAACCATTCACTAAATTCTTGACTTTGGATTTTGGCCTTCACCCACTTTTCTCTTTTAGTGCGCCTATTAACACTCTCATCAAACTCTCTACAAAGGCATCAATATATTATTGGTTAAAACTACATAACAAGTTTATATGACAAAATATAAAGGATAGGAAATTATTATCATACCTAATGTATATGTCATTTGCATCACAATTGAATAAGAGGTATCGACAAGCTTGAGCTTTCGATGTGAAATCTACAGAAAATGGTTTACCATTACTTTCTCCCTATAGGGGACCAGGACTTGAGAAATAATCAATTGCATCTATTTCACATACATCATTGTGATCATAATTGCGAACTTCTCTGTTTAACCTTGTTTCTACACCTCCATGCAAATATCTTGAGCAAAAAGTCAAAGCCTCTTCTACCAAATACCCTTCAGCAATAGAACCTTCTGGGTAAGCTTTATTTTGAACATAATTCTTCAGTCTGCATAAATATATTTCAACAAGGTACATCCATCGAAATTGAACGAGGCCACCTAATCTCATTTCATTTGACAAATGAATATGTAAGTGAACCATTATGTCAAAAAAAACTAGGTGAAAAAATCATCTCTAATTGACAAAGTATTTGTACTACTTCTACTTCCAAGTAACATATCTTGCACTTGTATAACCTTTTGACATATAGAGTGAAAGAATGACCCAAATCGAATTAGAGGATTAGATAGAGTTCTTGATTTGCATCATTAATCAAATGGTAGAACTTTCTAGCTTCATCGTTAGGACCCTCTTTGCCTTCTTTAGCTTCTACCACATTTCTATGTGTGCCATACAATAAGCCATAAATATCATCTTGTGAATCTTCATTATCTATCATGTCATCATTACTTTTGGTAGTCGAAGGTATTTCTTCTCCATGGTGAATCCAAACATTATGTTCTTTTAGAAAGTCTGTGGCTATTAAATGATCATAAACCACATGTCTTCTTGCCCAAACACAATTTCTACAATCAGTGCATGAACATAAAATCTCACGTCCTTGAAGTCTTTCTTTAGTGTAAGTAAAATCCAAAAATAACTCAAGACCATCTATATACTCTCTGCTAAACTTTGAGAATTTTGCCCACTCTTTCTCCATCACCTTTAATGTAAAATATAAACAAAATTTATTTTTATTAAAATAACATTAAAATTATCTTTAATTGAGAATTGTTTGTATATTAGACATATTTTCATGTAGTTTATGGAAAAGTAAGTCAAGAAAATCAAATACCTCTTTTACAGTGTAACATTTTAATCTTTAACTACCTTGTGCACCCTGCTGTAGCATAAGTATATGTAAAAATTCAAGACCAATAAAAGTCACTAAAATTTTAAAAGTTGCTAATCATGGAAAATACAATTTTAAAATTAACCAGAATTAATAATTCAAGATCAATAAAAGTCACTAAAATTTTAAAAGTCGATAATCATGGAAAATACAATTTTAAAATTAACTAGAATTAATAATTAAGACCAATAAAAGTCACTAAAATAATTCCAAGAATTATATACAACAAATTCTCCCAAGTAATTGCCTAAGAATTAACTATTAATTATGTAGGCTAATTACATACAAGAAATATTGTATAAATTGAGTTTGCAAGTCCAAAATATGTAGCTGACACATATAGGAGATAAATCTGTAATTCTAAATTATAATTCTTAATTCTCTTATAAAAAAGCTATTATAATACTTAATATATATGTCTATTTCGTTACATTTGAGTAAGAATTTTGTATAAAAAAGGAATTGAAATAAAGATATAAGCTGAATATTAATATTAAAATAAAGATAAAAGATAATGGAAATTAATTAAAATAAAATTTATTGGAAAATGATGAGATTGAGAGTTTCAAACAAAAACTCTTATTTAGTTAAAAATACTTATTCAAGTTTCTACTTAATTCTATTTTAATACTGAATTAACTTATAAGTGATTTTCAATCCTCTCACATTTTAGATCCTAATTAAAATATACTTATTAAAATATATTAAAATACAATAACTTAAAACTTTTAAAAGTTAAATATTGTTAAGTCCAAGACACCTCAGCTAGAATTATAAACACAAATTCAATTAAATTTCTTTACTTAAGAGTTTAAAGATAAATCAATTTCTCAGTCAACCTTTCATATTATTATCATAAGTTGTTATTGCAAGTATATTGTCGATAAACAAATATAAGAAGCTTTAGTTTGTGACAAGAATCTATTTAAATCGATCAAAGTGTGGTGATAAATGTAGCGATCTTCAAATCTATTTATAATACAATACCATCAATGAAAAGGGAAAGGGAACCTTAGTCGGAAGTGCACTAGTGCAGAAAAGGAGAAAAATGATAGTTATTTTAGTCTTAAAATGGTGATTTTCTTAAACACGTAATTTATTCTCTTCAAGCAAAGAAGATGGCGATTTAGTTGTCGTGTTACATTCAATCTAAACCGGTGGCTATGGTAAAAGCCCCCGTTTTATTCCCTTCAATTAATAACCTTTAAAAAATTACAGTTATTCATGTTTTGAATGAGAAAAAACATGGTGCCCTAATCTCAACAATGGTGGTGGTGAACGACAGCAGCGAGCTCACGGTAGCAACAGCAGCTAGCAGTGGCAAAGAACCAATGGAGGCACAGAAAACAACCAATGAATACAGCTGTGGTGGAAGACAATAAAATAGTAGGTAATGAAAACTTTCACCAACAATGGAGGACATAAACGAATAAGAGAAACAAAAAAAGAAACAAAAACCAATGGTGAGTGAATGAAAGAAACCTACACAATGGCAAAGAGCTCGAAGATGAAGAAGAAGCAAAGGGAACACGAACCAAAGAAGGAGGACAAAGCATAAGACAAAGAAAATACGAAAGCTTAAGTGGTGCGCTATGAATTAGGGTAATAAAATTATTGTAAAACGGCGGCTCTGAGGTAAATCTGTCGTTTTAGACTCGTTTTAATTTTGAAAATGTCACCACGTTTTCATGGACAACATTTGACAGTAGAAGCACTGTAAATATATTGTCGTAAATGAGCTTTTTGCACTAGTGTGTGAATGCAATATGAAGATGATGATTTATTTATATTAATCAATGTAAAGAACAAAGGATTTACTATCGCAATTTAAAAAATTTCCCTAGAAATAAAAATATTGTAATGACATAGGCCTGTAATGTTCTTGAGCAACATACTCATACTCAGGGTTGTGAAACCATACAAATTGTAAGGGTTTCATAAAATTTCTCTTTTTTCTCTTCTTTTGATCTTTCTTTTTCATTCATCAAGTGCTAAAAAATTCAATAGGCACCTGATCCAAGTAAAATTTAGTTCAATTATTTCTTGTAGTTCACATCCCATATCTTTGAGAGATTGTAGAATCAGACAACGTGTCTTATACCTATAAAAAATTAGTTATGACATTCACTTTAAAAAATAGATTATAAAAAATATAAAAATAAAACTTCAATGAACTCTTTTCACTTTGGAAATTTTCAATTGTACTTTTGGAAAATAGAAGGCTACAAAAGATGGTTGGTTGTTTGACGAATCCCAAAGCTTTAACTTGTGACTTATAGTAATTAAAGGAGATCAATTCCAATAACAAACAACAACAACATTAATACACAAAAAGCAACAAAATTTGATTTCACTGTTACCATCTTGTCTAAGTGCATTATGAAGGCCGAGTTAACTAAAGTACATAATGTATAGATATTCTAATCAAAATGTTGAATAGACAGACATTAGGAGCTGATAGATTGTAAGATACTGATGTAATAACTTTGTTATGTGCATGAATGGTGAAAACAACATTGAGCTCAGATGTAGAATCTGACTTAGCAGTTCGAACATCAAACCAATTAACATTATCGTCTTTAAGACTCACCTAACAAGGAAATTAAATTTAAATCAATGAAATAATTCATATGCCTTCAATAAATCAAAATTAAGAATTAATTTGGCAGAATAATAAACAGATAAAGCTGAAACAAGGTTACATAAGGTTAATAGCTTAACCTTCCACCCTAAATATCTACAGGTAGGACTAAAAGAAACCTAACAATGAGTGACACGACTCAACAAATTTATTAGAGTAGACTCTAATATCAACTTAAAAAAGTGAAATTTAAGTCTAATTCAATTATACATCAAAATCTACACTTACATATATATTAGTGAGTTCTTCAATGCAATCATTAAAACAATGTCGGTATGCTTTATCAGATAATAACTAAAATTTTTATTAAAAAATCTTTTTGATATTTAAGACTTAGAAATAACCATAACACACCATAAACTTGAATATGTTTTTTTTTTCAGCAAAAAACAAATGAATAAAATGGAGGTATTTTAGGGATACCTCAACCCTTATACAAAAAACCTACAAAGGACACCTTAAACTACCTTAAACTATGAACCAACTACCTCCTAGCAACATTAATTGACCTCATGCAGATCAGAGGCTCAAGACACCAATCTGAGTAGAAAAAACTTACTCCCCGCACTTTAGATAAAATCCAAGACCAAGCCTTCATCTGTGCCAGAGTGAAGATCTCACTGTGATCTACCCTGCCACCTCTGAAAATCTTCCTATTTCTATGGGACCACAACTCTCCCACAACTGCAATCCACACTTCGCCCTAAATTTGATTAACACCTTCTTTGACACCACTCATGCTAAAGCTTTCAAAGTGTTTTTTTGGCTCCCTATGATCCGAAGCTGCCAACCCCATCCATTCATAACATTAGACCATACGAGCCAAGCTACTCTGCACGTGCAAAACAGATGAGATGTGGTTTCCTCTTCTTTCCAGCACAAACAACACAGAATGGGGTTCATGCTTAAACCCCTTCTAACCAGGTTTGCCTTAGATGCTATCTTGTCTACCAGAACCCTCCATGATGTGAGTTGTGAGGAAGGTTGTGCCTTCAGCCTCCAAAAACCCCCATACAACTCTCTCTCAACCCCTTGAACTTCTTTTTTCAGAATATTATACGCAGATTTTAGCGTGAACATGACTGAATCTTTATCTTTCCAGACCCAAGTTTCCTCCTTATCTGGCTTTACCCACTGATTTCTCAGCACTTGCATCAACTGATGTTCCTGATTCCATTCCCATTCAAACAAACTCCTTCTTCATTCAATCTTCGAATTCCACTCTGCGTTTTGTGTCCTCTCCCCCACTTGCCAAATCGATGACTCTTTGTTGGAACTGATGGTGAAGAGTCTCGGGAAGGTGTACTTAAGATAAAAGTTGCCTGCCCATTTATCCTCCCAAAAAATTATCGCCCTTCCATTCCCCACCTCCCAAGAAAAAGAATCCTCAAAATTATCTTTCCATTTAGCAAGAAACCACATCTCCTTCACGTCCCTCCACCTTATAGAATCTTATTTGCTCTTTGTTCTACTCTGGGGATCCCTCCATCCTCCATATTTTGAATCTAAAACATCTTTCCATAACCCCTTCTTCTCAACACCTAAACGCCAGATCCACTTACCCAACAAGGCCACATTAAAACGCCTTAAATCTATGATTCTGAGCCCTCCATCTTCTTTTGATTGGCATATCTTTATCCACGAAGCCCATGCTATTTTCCTACCTTCCAACCCCCAACCCCATAAAAAATCCCTCTATATCCTCTCTATTGCCTTTACCACCATAACCGGCATTTTAAATAAAGACTGAAAAAATAGAGGAAGAGCGGATAACACCGACTTAATCAAACAAATTCTTCCAGCCATAGATATGAACTTACCTTTCCACTTGCTCAATCTTCTTCTCACTTTTTCCACCACCTCTTCCCAGAACTTACTTTGTTTGTGGCATCCTCCTATCGGCAAGCCCAAGTAAGAAAAAGGGGTCTTCATCTTCTCACAATTCAGAATAGCTGCGAACTGCTGCACCACCAGAGAGTTACATCCTACCCCTCCGACTTTGCTCTTCAGGAAATTGACCTTTAGGCCAGAGGCTAATTCAAAGCAATTTAGAATAGCCTTGATCACGAACACACTTTATGCGTTTGCCTTACAAAAGAACAACGTGTCATCCGCGTATTGCAACATGTTAACCTTTATGGATCTACCTCTGATCTCTACACTTTCTAGCAAATCTTTCTCTACTGCCTCCCTTATAACTCCAGCTAAGCCTTCTACCACAATAAGAAAAAGGAACGGTGTTAGAGGGTCTTCTTGTCTCAACCCCTTCCTTGGTTTGAACTCCTTAGTAGGGCTCCCATTTACTAACATGGACACCGATGAGGATACAAGACAAGCTCTTATCCAACCAATCCACTTACCACAATAGCCTAGCTTCCCCATCATGTAGTAAAGAAACTCCCAATCAACTGAGTCATACGCCTTCTCATAATCAACCTTGAAAATCACACAACTGCTCTTTCTTCTTCTGACATCTTCCACCACTTCATTTGCTACTAAAACACTATCCAAAATTCCTCTACCCTCCAGGAACGTGGACTGTCTAAAATCTATAACCTAATGCAACATTTTCTTCATCCTTACCGACAGAATTTTACCCACAATTTTGTATAAGCAGTCGACCAGAGAAATAGGTCTAAAATCATTCAGATGTTGTGGATTATCGACCTTAGGAATCAAGGTAATGAAGGATGCGTTCGTCCCTCTTGGCCATCTTCCTTAGTTCGCAAAATTATGAACTACTCTTACGATGTCTTCCTTAATCTCCTCCCAAAAAAACTTAATAAACCCGAAGTTAAAACCATCAAGACCCGGGCTTTTATCACTATCGCAACTCCATACTGCCCTTTTCACCTCCTCTTCAGATATCCTATCAACCAAGAAACCATTGTCTACGTCTGTAATTCTGTTGAACCTTACTCTATCAAGCCTAACTCTCTGACAATCCTCTCCTGAAAACCTTTCTTCAAAGAAATCTCTGACCTTCTCCTTCACCACTCTCTAATCATCAAACCACTGACCCTTGTCTCTCAGTCTGCACAAGCCGTTCCTTATTCTTCTCCACTTGATGATCGAGTGAAAGTATTTTGTGTTCGAATCCCCCTGCTTTAACCATCTAAGGCGAGACTTCTGTCGAAGGATAGCATCTTGGCTGTGAGTATTTTGTCTCTGTTCAGACAATAACCACCTCCTCTCCTCCCTTCCAACTTCATCCAGCTTGCTTTTGTTGTCCTTTGTATCTAGCTCTTGTATTCTCCTTTGGATGTCCTCCCCCTACTGAAATACATTGCCAAAGACCTCTTTATTTTAAACATTTAAATCTGTCTTCAACATCTTCATCTTCTCTTTGAAAACAAAAATTCCACTTCCTTGCACCTCATAACTGAGCCATTTATTGCGGACGAAATCTTTGAACTTGATGTCTTTCAGCCATACGTGCAAACACCTGAAGGGTTTCAGACCCCAATCCCGAGTGATTGTATTCAAAACCAAAGTGCAATGATCAAACACTGACCTATCTATAACCTGATATTTGTTGTTCGGCCAGTTGTCCAACCACTCCTTTGACACCAGGATTCTATCTATTCTACTCTTTATTAGACCATTTGGTTTATACCACGTGTACTTCCTTCCCGTCATTGGGATATCAAACAACTCTGGACCTTCTATGAAATCGTTAAACCTTCTCATCTCCTTTCGGTGTTCTTCACCCATACCCGCATTCCTTCTCTCTCCTGCTTTCCTGATCGAATTAAAATCTCCGACAACACATCGGGCCTTTATGGTTGACACCCTTCGCCTTTCCCGAACCTCATCCCAAACATTTTTTCTAGCAGACAGGGAACCAGAGTTATACATATTAGCGAGGGTAACCTGTACCACCTCACCTTTTCTCCACTCCCCTTCATTGATATTGTAATTGCTCCTGTTAAACATGTTACAGATATTAAAGCAGTTTTTCCTCCACGTTATAATCACCCCTCCGGCATTATTATCATTCTCATTCTCAACCCATTCAACTTCGTTTGTTCCCCACATTTTGAAAATGTCTTTCTTTCCCAACTCCTGGCATTTTGTCTCTTGCAAGTATACTACATCCGCTTGTTATTTCTAAATCAACTCACACAGATATTTCTTTTTGATACTTCCCCTTACTCCTCTTATATTCATACTAATTAGCTTCATCATCAGATAAAATGTTCTCCACCCTACTTGTGCTCGCTCTTCTCATAGCTGAATGATCTCTTATCTCCATTGCATGTAACCGACCAATAACCACGTCATCTTCTCCTGCAAATGAGAAACCCAATTCCTTTCCAAAATTCCATATTCTAAAAGCTTCAGAGTGCTCATTATTCATCCAGAACAACCTATTAAAGTTCTCAACCACACTGTCAGATAGGCGAATAATATGGCTGCGAGTGTCTAACCTTACTTCTCCCTGTTCAGATGACGATTTTTCTATCTGGATAGCCCTTGTCGCTCTTCTCCTCCCCACCACTGCGTTGTCTTCCCCTTCCCCTCCGACGACTCCTCCATCACCACCGTTTCCCACCACCGCGTCCCCTAGGTTTGAAATTGTTATCGCCACCATCGCCCTTGCTCTCGCCCGTGTAGTGATCTTGTTTATTCCTTTTGAGGGTGCTGTTAGAGATGCCGCATTGCCACGAACGAGCTTCGCCTTTGACGAGCAATCTTCGCCGCCCCTCACGTTCTTATGTTCTTGTCTTTCTTTAAGGTCTAATAAAAGTAACTTGAACATGTGATGTGAGAGGATAGATGAACCTGAGATCAATATGAGAGAGATCGAGAAAAGTAATTGATCCAAATCTTGAAAATTGTTGATGATGGGAAAAAATTAAATGCAAATGATTATGTTCTTGCCTGTTGACTCTCCTATCGGTTGACTCTACGCCAAACTTGCGCCTTCTTCCCTCTCCTTAGGTAATGCTTCACTGTATCGAAACAAACTCCCGAGACCCACCTTAGATGTTTTAGTTCTATTGTTCAAAACACCCAAGGCCGATGTCACCTCATCGTACTTCTGTTGTCGAGGACTCATCACCCTGTTGTGTGACGATGACACATCGTTCCATTCTGGTGATTGACATGCTGATGACTAATCAACTCACTAGTCCATGCTACCTGTGGGACCCAGCCCACGTGGCTTTGGCCTATACTGTGGGACTCAGTTGACGTGGCTCACCATTACTAACTGTTCACAGTGTCCGAGGACTGGTCGGTACACAAGCCCCCCAGTCTTAAGCTGTTAACTTGTTCAGCGAAGAGACTAAGTCATCGGCTCGGGCGACCTACATGGCGCTGAGTAAAAGGACATGAACAGTGCACTGAAGGGACATCTCACCAAACCCCCTTAATCTGTGGACGCGTGGCTAGATCAATGGTTAGGGCTTCTTAATGTTTTCACTCCCTTTCCTACGTTAAACCCCTTCAAAAACCCGCGCCTCAATACTGTTTCATCACTTTCACTCAAACCTTTGCAATCACCACCTTCTCTCGAACGTTTTCACACCCATTCCAACTCTCACAACCCCTCGTCTTCATCTACTAAAAGGTATGATATTTACTCCTCCTCTTGCCTCTGTTTTATGATTCCGCTACCCCTTATATGTTATAACTGGTCTGGGACTGTTTATGATTTCTTCATTTTAGGGTTTTTGTTCTTCTGTTCCTGTTTGCGTTCTTCGTCTTTGAGTCTTTGTCCTCCGTTCGAAACATACCCCCACTTCCTTCTAAAGCTTTGTTTCCTTCCTCTTGCCTCTCCTTTTGTTTTAGATTCGAGATGGCAAGAACCAAAACTACCTCCAACCCTCCTCCCGCAGTTGACTACAGGACCCCCTACTCCTGGACCCCTGAGGAGCTCCTCGACTCTCACCTCCTGCGAAGACTTGAGGAGGCACAAGGATGGTGATAACGAGGTTAAAGGGCGCGTCTTTGGCAGGAAAAGTGATGCATACGTCTCGGTTCGTCCTTGCATAGAAGGCGAACCAGTGTGCGCAGATGATCGCTCCAATGATGGGGAACCTTTCTTCTTCCTCTATGCCACCATCTTCAAGCGGGTCAAGGTTTGCTTGCCCTTCACCGGGTTTGAGAGGGTCCTCCTCACAGAGCTCAACGTGGCGCCTACCCAGCTGCACCCCAACAGTTGGGCCTTCTCCATCTTGTGCAAAAACCTGGGAATCCCCCCCTCCATGGACATCTTCCTCCATTTCTTTGCAGCAAAGAGCCCCGGGAAGAGGGTTTGGGTAAGCCTCAACGGGGTGGCAGGGAGAGTTCTGTTGACTCTCTTCCAGCAATTCTACAAGGGCTTCAAAGGGAAGCTTTTTAGGGTCTGCTGCAGCTCCTACGACTCCACCCTGCTCGATGGGTTTCCCTTATACTGGGTGAAAAAGCTGAAATTCAAGAAACCTCGGGGTCTCGAGGAGCTGGCCCCCTTTGATCGCGACTTGTGCCAACTTCTCTCCAGCTGGGGAGTGGTGTTTAACACTGCCCAGCTGATTAGGCATGAGTATGATGCTGAAACTCTCAGCATCTATATTGGTACTTGCTTTACTTCTTCTTGTTTTTGCCTGTATTTGTATTTAGTAATTGTATGTCACTTCTTATCTCATACTTGTTGTTTGTTACAGATATGGTCTTGGATGATGAGAAGAAGAAAAGGTTGGCCGATCTGCTGGGTCGCCGTACAACAGGTGGCTTAGGTCCAGCTAGCCCTTCTTCCCCCGCCGCTATTGCCTCAGGCCCCATCTTCGAAGGCAAACAAAAAAGGGTAGCAGCGATGGTGATCTCTAAAGACGAAGACATCTGCTCAGGCCTTGTCTTCAAAAGAACTAGGGTGGAGGTTGCTGCGGCAACCTCTTCTGTCGCAAAAGGCAACCTCCATCCTTCAGGGAGCTCCCCCCAAGGGCCTCCTCTCCTCCTGAGCTACTCCTAGAGATCAAAGGCGGGGGGGAGAATGCTCCCAAAGACGATTAAGCACCTCCTGCTCCCGAACTTCCCACCTTCCTCTAGCATGTCCTTGCACATCTACCTGCCAAAGAAGCGTTGGAGGCTCTAGACAGGGGTTTACTAAGGGACTGCCTGAGTCAGGGCCTTGGTGAATTCCTTGCCGCCTCTAGTGTTCTGCTGACCTAGGGGGATGCAGAGATGGAGTTAAGGGAAGAGGTGGCCCAACTAAGGAAGGAGTTGGAGCAGAAGAAGGAGTTGGCTCTTCAAGTCCAAATGGCTGACAAGCGCGAGGCTGCTCTGAACCAGGAGCTGAGTAGTCTTCGCCAATTCGAGAAAGAAACCAAGAAACTCCTTTTCGCCAAGGGGCAAGAGGCCCTCCAGCTTGAGGCCAAGATCCTTCCCTTCCGCAACAAAGTTATTGATCTGGAGGAACAGCTGGAAGGGGCCAAGCAAAGGTGGTCAAGCTAGAGGAGAGGGCCACCAACCAAGAAGTTCAGTTGGGCAAAGTTGAGGAAGAGCTTGCCCAATAGACTGAGCTGTTCAAGAAGACCGAGGCAGAGCTGAATAAAGATGTTGCCGATGCCTATGGGGAGGGGTTTGGCGATGCCCTTGCTCAGGTTGCTTGCGCGCATCCTGAGATGGACCTCTTACCTTTCTCTGTATTTATGTAGGTAGTCGACGGGCAAATAGTGCCCAGATAAGTCTCTTGAGCAGCTATATTCCATATCTAGACTTCTTGTAATCACCCTTTTGTAATCGCTCTTCCAATCTAATAATATAATGATATTTAACTTTGTGCATATAACTTGTCTCGACCAACTTACTTGCATTGGTGCTTCATATTTTCTTTGCACAGCTTGCATCTTTGGTACTCAGTGGTTGCTTGGACACTTTAGCGTACTTAGCTAACAACTTCGACTCCTCACAATGTAGCACGCTTAACTCTAATAAGAGGTGATGAGTGTAACTCCTCTTTAGGATAAGAGACCACACCGTGGGCGAGCCCTGTCGAGTGGACTACATCATTTCAATGACCTCTCCTTCCACCACACCAAAGAGGATTTAAGTGATGAACCAACCCATTCAACCCTAGTGTTCTCACTCGAGTGGGAGGGTATTCTCTATGAATCCCTCTCTTGCACTTCGAGACTTCTAACACAACGGCTATTCCTTGGCTGACCTCTCATCACCCATAGGCATGTGTGGGCCTTACTGGAAAATCCTGCTGTTCAACTTGGGTGCTTTCAGTCGAGGAGAAGGTACTCTTCATGAATCATCCCTTTACCCCTTCAAGACTTCTAACACCGATTTGTATTCACCTTACCTCTCCTTGTTCGAGACAAGGGAGGATTTCGCTGGTATGAGTCGTCCTTGGTGTTCTCACTCAAAAGGGGAGGCATTCTCCGTGAACCTTCCTTTCCCGCTTTCGAGACTTCTAACCCAAGCTGACGAGTCTTAACTGACCTCTCATCACCTATAGGCAAAAGAGGATTTAACTGGTGAACCCTTCTGTTCAACTTGGGTGTTCTCACTCGAAGAGGAGGTGTTCTATGCGAACCTACCTTCCCACTTTCGAGACCTCTAACCCCAAGTGACAAGCTCTTACCTTATCTCTCATCACCCATAGGTGAGGGAGGATTTTAACTGCCAAACCCTTCTGTTCAACTAGGGTGTTCTCACTCGAAGAAGAGGTGTTCTATGCGAACCTACCTTCCCACTTTCGAGACCTCTAACCCCAAGTGACAAGTTCTTAACTGCATTGTACAAAATATTCAAGAGTATATCTTAACTGAAAATTTTATTGGGTGACCTCATTAAAAACCCTTATAAGAGAAAAAAGAGTGTCCCTAAACTGTGTACAATGTTACATCTTAACTGAAATAAAACTTAAAGTGAGTCGCATTCTATGTACGAGGAATCGGCCTACCTTCTAAAGTCTCGAGTCTGTACGCCCCATTTCCCAGGGCCTCTTTCACTCTAAAGGGACCAGTCCACTTGGGGGACAGCTTGTTCTCTATCTGGTAGGGAGATGCCTTCCGCATCACTAAGTCGGCAACCTGGAACTGTCGAGGTTTCAACTTGGAACTGTGCTTGAGCTCAACCCTTCTTTTCAATGCTTCAGCTTTGATTCCCGCTTCTTTCCTTACTTCATCTAAGAGGTCCAGGTTCACCTTTCTTTCTTCATTGGATTCCTCACCCACAAAATTCTGGAAGCGTAGCAAGCTCTCCTGGATCTTGATAGGGATCATAGCGTCCGAACCATATACCAAACTGAAGGGTGTCTCTTTGGTAGTGGACTGAGGAGTAGTGTGGTAAGCCCACACAATTCTGGGAACCTCCTCAACCCAAGTCCCCTTGGCTTTCTCCATCCTTCTCTTCAGCCCTCTGAGTAGGACTCGATTGGCTGACTCGACCTGCCCATTAGTTTGAGGGTGCTCGACTGATGCAAACACCTGTTTGATTCCCAACTCTGTACATAGCTTTCCCAGCTGTTGGCTTGCAAACTGACACCAAGCGTTTGGGTACGCCAAAGCGACATACTATGTTCTTCCAAATGAAATCCTGGATCTTTTGGGTTGTGATTTGTGCTACTAGCTCATCCTCTATCCACTTCGTGAAGTATTCTATGGCGACCACGAGGTACTTCATCTGCCGCACAGCTAGAGGGAAAGGCCCCAGAATATCGATTCCCCATGTGTGGAATGGCAAAGGGCTATATATCGACCTGAGCTCTTCCGGCGACGCCTTGTGCCAATTAGCATGTAGCTGACACTGCTTGCACTGCTGCGCATACTTCGTGCAATCTTCCCTCATGGTTGGCTAGTAATACCCTGCACGAATGGCCTTGGATGCTAGAGCACGACCTCCAATGTGGCTCCCACATATTCCTTCATGGAGCTCCGCCATTATCCGCATGCACTGCTCACCATGTACACACACCAGAATAGGGTGGGTAAACACATGCCTGTACAACTCCCCATCAATGAGTGTATACTTCATCGAGTTCTTTATTTTCCTCGCCTCCATTGGCAACATCCCTTCAGCCAAGTACCGCTTGTAAGGTGTCATCCACATTTCTCCCCTCTACACCAAGCAGACTTGCGATGACTCTTCCTCCAACGGCGAATACGCGTTTACCCTTGGCTTCTTCAAGGTTTCTTGGGTCAACGACTGATGACTCCTCTTCCCACCATCTGACTTGCTAATCTGGTGGACTCTTACCAAATTTTCAACCGTATAGATGCGAGGTGTTCTAAGGGTCTCCTGGATGACCGTCCTCTGCCTGCCCCCCTTGCCCGAGCTTGCAAGTTTTGCTAACAAGTTGGCTCGGGCATTCTGCTCTCTGGGGACATGTACCAACCCGAATGTTGTGAATGAACTCTTCAATACTTGGACATATTCTAGGTGGGAAGCCATCTGGGGGTCTTTGGCCTGGTACTCTCCCGCCACTTGGCCCGTGACCAATAGGGAGTCACTCTTGCTTAGAAGACTCTGTGCACCCATCTCTTTGGCCAACAACATTCCAGCGATTAGGGCCTCATACTTTACCTGATTGTTGCTGGCCTTGAAAGCAAACCGTAGAGTCTGCTCAATTAATAGCCCCTTTGGTCCCTCCAAGATTACCCTAGCTCTGCTGCCTTGTTGATTAGAAGACCCATCTACTTAGAGAACCCATCTGAAGTCAGGCTCTTCTTGGTGGGTTTCTGCCGAGGACAGCTCAGCTACGAAATCGGCATAAACTTGGCCTTTGATAGGGCCTCTAGGCTTGTACTATATGTCAAACTCTGACAATTCTATTGTCCATTGTACCATCCTTCTTGCTACATCTGGCTTCTGCAAAACCTTACGAATGGGCAGGTCTGTCATCACCACCACTATAAAGCTCTAGAAGTAATGGCGAAGCCTTCTTGCAGAGAACTCAGCCAGTGCTGCCTTCTCTAGGGCTTGGTATCTCACCTTAAGCCCTTGCAACACTTTGCTAACGAAATAGATGGGCTTCTGAATTTGGTCTTGCTCCTGCACAAGAATTGAGCTCACTGCCCTTTTAGTGAATGCGAAATACAAGCGCAGCAGAGTGCCAAGCTGGGGTTCACACAACACTGGTGGGCTAGCCAGGTATTCTTTCAGCTGGAGGAATGCTTCCTCATACTCCTTGGTCCACAAGAACCTGCTGTTCCTCCTCAAGCACTAAAAATAGGGGTGACCTTTATCTCCTCCAGCTAATACGAATTTGGAGAGAGCGGTCATTCGACTTGTCAACTGCTGAACCTCCTTTACTGACGTCGGGCTCCTCATAGCGAGGATTGCGGTGCATTTATCTGGATTAGCTTCTATCCCACGCTTAGTGAGCAAGAAGCCTAAAAACTTGCCTGCTTCCACCCCAAAATCGCACTTCTCTAGGTTCAGCTTCAGCCTGTACTTAGCTATCATAGTGAATAGCTCCTCCAAATTAGCTACGTGCTGATCATTTACCTATGACGTCACCACCGTATCATCTACATAGGCTTGCACATTGCGTCCTATCATGGGCACGAGGACCTTGTCCATAAGCCTTTGGTAAGTGGCACCTGCATTCTTCCACCCAAATGGCATGACTGTGTAGCAGTAGCAAGACAACTCGGTCATGAATGCTGTCTTGCACTCATCCATGGGATGCATCTTGATTTGGTTGTAACTAGAAAAAGCATCTAGGAAACTGAGCAACTTGCAGCCTAAGGCACTATCTACCAATGCATCAATACTTGGCAGAGGATAAGAGTCCTTTGGGCATGCCTTGTTGAGGTCAGTAAAGTCCACACACATCCTCCACTTCCCATTGGCCTTCTTTACCAACACAGCATTCGCTAGCCATTCAGGATATTGAATTTCCCGTATATGACCAGCCTTGAGTAACTTCTGCGTCTCCTCCTTGATCACCTGTCTCCTCTTTTCATTGAACTTCCTCCTTCTCTGACGGACAAGTCTCATCTGGGGATTCAGTGCCAGGCGATGACACAAGAAATCGGGATCGATGCCTAGCATGTCTGAGGCAGACCAAGCGAAGGCATCCAAGTGCCGCTCTATGACTCCCGCAATTTGGTCCTGTGTATCTTGGCACAAGAATTTGTCAAGCTTGAATACCTTGCCTCCAATCTTTCTCTCCAAGACGTCTTCGACTAGCTCAGGTTGTCTCTCTCAGGCGACCTCTGCTCGTGTGACCCCGACTCCTCCTTGGGGCAGGTTAGCAACGGTGCACTCTCTGCCTGGTGGTTGGGTGGTCACCGTGCACACTCCTCTCCTTGTTTTAAGGCTATTTTCATAATACTTCTTCACCTCCTTCTGATCTGACCTGATGGTGATCACCACTCCTTCCATAGAAGGCAGCTTCATCTTCATGTACCTTGTCGACGCCACCACCCCGAACCTGTTCAGGGCTGGCCTGCCTAATAATATGTTGTAAGCTGAGGGAGCATTCACGACAAGGTACCTGATGTTCTCTAAACGGGAGGCCACTCCATCCGTGAAGGTGGTCCTCAGTTCTATGTGCCCCCGTACTTCGACCTGGTCTCCAGCAAACCCGTATAAGTAACCAGTATAAGGTCTTAACTAGTCTGGAGACAACTACAGCTTGTTGAAGGTCGACCAGAACATTACATCGGCTGAACTTCCTTGATCAACATGGACACGATGCACCCTTCTTCCCACGGTAACCATCGATATCACCACTAGATCATTGTCATGTGGGACAACATCTTGGCGATGCGCCTTCATGAATGTAAGGTCAACATCTGGGAAGTGGTCCTTCTCGTGCGCCTCAATCGCCATCATCGATCGTGCGTACTTCTTACGTTGCGACGAAGTGCACCCTCCTCCCGAGAATCTTCCTGAGATGATGTGGATCTCACCATGTATGGGCACCTCGTGCCCCTGGTCAGTTCTTGGGGTCACTACCACCTCTCCCCCTTGTGACTCCCGTAGGTAGTCGTTCAAGAAACCACTTTTGACCAACTCATCCAACTGGTGACCTAAGACCAAATAGTTGCGGATGGGATGGTCAAACTCCTGGTGGAACTCACACCATGTGTTCTTATTGGGCCCCAACCTCTTGTCTGTCTTTGGGGGCACCTTCAGTCTTTTCGCTACATTAGGAATAACGATTAGCTCCTTCAACTCTACCAGGAATTTATGTCTGGGGGGCACATCCTCATTTGTGCGTGCCCTGGTTTGGAGCTTCCTGGCCTCATAGGGTTACTGCTTACCCAGTGCCCTCTTCTCCGTCGTCGCCTCATGCACCCGCATGGATTGTGGGCGGTTGGGAACACATGATCGTGAGGGGGCCACACTCTCGCATTTCTTGTTGAGTTCCCCCTTTACTGCGATGTGGGCGACGACGTGGCGCCTGATATCACCAAAAGTCTTGGGACGATTTCTGATGAGCGATTCACTGAAGGGTCTTGGCAGTATTCCCTTCTTGAAGGCGTGCACCACCATATCCTCGTCCTTGGTGTGCAGCCTCACCACCATCACTCCAAATCGGTTGAGATAATCCCTTAGGGACTCTCCTTGATACTGCCTTACATCAAAAAGGTCATACAACATTGGCGGGGGAGCCCTATTGACAATGCACTGCTCCCTGAACAGCGTGGAAAACTGCGTGAAGGACATTATGTGTCCCTTAGGCAGGTTGATGAACCATTCCAGCACTGTCGCCATCAACATGGTCATGAAGAGTTTGCAATGCACCGCATCGGAACCTCCTGACAGCATCATCTAAGTGTGGAATGATGTGAGATGCGCCTTTGTGTCCTCCACCCCCGTAAACACAGTTTTAGGGCCCACGAAGGTGGCTGGCACCACGGTGTCCATGATCGCTTGGGAGAAGGGCATTGGGAACGCCCTAGGTGGTGTAGGCGGGACTCGATCATCCACTACACGATCCCCTTTCTGCTGCAAATTACGCAGATTCATGCACAATTCCTCATTTGTCCTATGCATCTCCTCGTTCCTGGCCTGTGATGCGGCCAGGTCCATCTGCATTCGTGCTTGATCCGCCCTAGATTCTGCCACCGTCTCCTGGAGGGCGCACATCGTTTCCATGAGTTGTTGCATGGTGACGCCTTCACCCCCATTTGGTGGGACAGATCCTTGTCTAGTATTCCTCATGTCGCTAGATTCTCCTCTTTTCGCTTGTGTATGGGACCTTGTTTTATATTGGACCCACAGTGGGTGCCAAATATTCTTGCCGATTGACTCTCCTGTCAGTTGACTCTACGCCAAACTTGCGCCTTCTTCCCTCTTCTTAGGTAATGCTTCACTGTATCGAAACAAACTACACCTGCAAAGACAGAAAGGGGCGCCCTAGAGGCCGTTTGCACTCCGACGCTCAAGTCAATACTGGGGCAAGCACACCAAGTCTATAGTGTATTTCAGTTTAGGTCTAAAAACTGCATACCTTTGTGAAGTGTTTTACTACCCTTTATATAGTCTAGGGTTTCCTCTGCGCCGCTACCCATATTTAGGGTTTTTGTAGGAATACCGTTGCACCGCTAATACCCAGTCTTAGGGTAATCTAGCACGTAAGGTTTCCCTTAACTAGAGTGCAAATTCTAACAGGATGGCCACCTGGGTACCCCCTCGTGCGCACAATCTCTGGGGCCATCTGTTTTGGGAGTGCCCTCACTGTTCACGTGCCATGCATGTAGCTTCACTTGGAAACCCTAATCCTGATGGGCACTCAAACCCTTCAAGACTTTGCACCTAACTGTGCTTTCCCTGCCACACACATGGGTGCTTCGTGACTTAGGCCTCTCCCTACCTTTGGGCATTTTACTGATAACCGGTCTTCTCCAGGGACCCACCTTAGATGTTTTAGTTATGTTGTTCAAAACACGCAAGACCGATGTCACCTCGTCGCACTTCTGTTGCTGAGGACTCATCACCCCGTTGTGTGACGATGACACATCGCTCCATTCTGGTGATCGACATACTGATGATTAATCAACCCACTAGTCCATGCTACCTGTGGGACCCAGCCCACGTGACTCTGGCCCATGCTGTGGGACCCAGCTGACGTGGCTCACCATTACTAGCTGTTCTCGGTGTCCAAGGACTGATCGGTACAAATTACATCTTGTTTCATAATTATTTAATATAGATTGCCTAAATCTATAAAAGGTAGAAATATTTCCAAAGTTCTAAGTTTCTAACCGTGGTAGACATTAGCAGAAAAAAGTTTTAAAAATCAATAAAATGATCTCAAAATGAAAAGTATTTCCTTTCTAGTTTAATTCTTGCCTTGTCTAAGTGATGCTTCATTGCAAGTTCACACATCCCACTAACAACATCCCAAATCTTTACTTGTTTGTCAACCCTGACACTTGCAATTATATTTCTATATATTTTAATAATAAAAATCAAGGAAGAGAGTTAAAAAGAAATTACTAAAACTTCATGTTCTAGAAAACATCCAATAGAAAAAATAACAGCATAACAAAATTTTAAATTAATAAACTTGTAGTCTTTGTTCCATGCAAGACCAAGTATTGATTCACTATGGCCATAACCTTTGCATTTGGTTGATTTCTACCATAATTTAGAGAATAATAAAAACAAGTTCGTCTAAAAGCTTTAAATCAAAGGAATAAACAAAATATTTGAGAATGAAAGAGGTAATCGTGTAATTTTAAATGGATAGAAATTAACAAAATATAGAACAAATATTTGTCCCTTCCTTTTCTCATCATTAGTGTCACCCAACACCACACACAACTATACCTCTCCATCCCCCCAATCTAAGACCAAAGAATAAAAGAATAAAATGAAATGGACCATCCCTACAACAATTATTACTTTAGGCAACATCATAAAACCGTTTTTAGCCATGGTTTAGGTGAACGTGACCGTTGGTAATAGGCTACAATTTTTATAAAGACAACAACTTTAAAATCGTTGTCTAAAATCTTAATAACAGCCACAATTTTAAAAACGTTGCTTAAAGTATTGACAAAAAGAACAATACACTTCTTTAATTTTAGAAGAATTACTCATACAAAAGTTCAAGATAGTAAGAATAAATATTGAAGGATAATGTGTATTGAAATAGAAGTGATTCAACAAGAAATCTCACATATTTCAATAGATGTGTTCCACCTACATAATCAAAAAATTTGTCTTAAAGTATAATGATAACGATCACGTCTTCAAAGTTAAAACTACAAACTTAGTTAAAAAACATAGTCTATTGTTTCTTTAGTACATATCAATAAGTTTATTCTTCTTCAAGATTGTGTTTGTAGTCTTCATTGCCTTCAAGCTGCAAAAAATACATAAATATATACTAATTAAGTCTAATTCAAACAAAATAAATATAACAACTACCAAAATATATATAGAACTTGATCTAGGTCCATGAATCCAAATATTTCCAGCACACTTATAACCATTAAATAAAAAAAATAGTAAACATGCTTTGAATATTTAAAATGATAAATAAGTTAAGTATGTTTATCACATAACTGACCTCTTTTAGTAGTTACTAAAGTTCCACTTTACACTATCTTCACCTTCATAAGAAAGCAATACATTACTTTGATATACTCTATAGTGTACCTATTAATCAATCAGACGTATAAAGATTGAGATAAAATATAGTTGAACATGTGGAAATATGATTTCTAAGCAGAAAAAGTATCCTACAATTACAGCTCCAAATAGGACATTGATTGAAGCAAGTGCAGAGCAGAAAAACATGTTTTAACTGTAGCTATTGCAACTGCAGTAGCTGTTGAAGCTGCAGTTGCTGCTACAGATGCTACTAGAGAAGACATTGAAGCTATAAGGTGTAGAAAACAAAAGGCCATGGTCAAACGAGGGTTGGTACCTAAAACCTGTTTTCCACCTCACATAAATATGCTTGAATAAGGTGAAAAATTATATAATTCGGCCTAACAAAATAAATAAATAAAGTTAACTTTTTCTTACAGTATACACTTTCCTTTTTCTTCTATTCACATTTTTATAATATACACGAAATAGCCATCAAACTTAAATTACAGCTTTTATTATTTCTTGTTAAATTAAAAAATAATAAGTTATTTTTTATCCAAATTCTGGTCTTATTGTTAATTCAATTTATTGTTCATTTTAAAGAGAAATTGAATAGTAATTATTGAATTTATAAATTAAATATATTAGCTAGTATTTTATTATTATTATTATTCAATTTGAGTTTTAATGTGAACTTGAAAACATAAATATACTTTGTAGTATAGATATTGATATAATGTGCTGATGTATTTTTTTTTTTTTGAGACTTCACTAATAATTAGTAGAAAAGTATTATTAGTAGAAAAGTATATTGATTAATCTACTCTTAATTGGGATGCATTGAACCTAATATGCCTGTTTAATATGAAAGGAGAAACTATCATAATGCATGACTTTAATCAAAACTTTTATCCGAAGCTAACAGGAGCAATATTCCAATAAAAATATTTTTAAAAACTATTACCAATAAAAAAAACATTATTCCAATAAAAATCAATATAATTGAAATAAACAAATACTCAAAACTAGATAGACCAGATTCATAACTGTGTACCAGACATAAAAATCATTGTAATTTGGTGCTACAATATGTATATCTGACCTCCGTACATGAATTACATTTGTAGTCTTCCCCTCTACCAAACACTGTGCATGCAAAGGCATCATCATGACCATACAATATCTTGAATTCTTGCCTTTTTTCTTTTTTTATAAATCCTAGCTTAATATAACTAGGACCAATTGTAACTGCAATCTAACAGTGTCTTGGATGTTTGATTCTCTTGATGATGCAGTACTCTTCTTTACAAAGGGTAACACTAACCTCAATTGACTTTTTTCCCATATTTCCATATCAGTTGATTAAGCTAAAAATATTAATGTTATATGCAATGTTCGTAAAGGTAACAACACCAGCAGTAGGAAGCAAGATCTGTCATATAAAATGGTTTTATTTTACTTTGATTTTCTACTCAGACTACTCAATTGTTGCCTATGTATTAAAAACTAAGCACAGATAGAGACACATAGATCATGTGGGCTAATGTCAACTGTCTTTAAGAGAAGATGGGAACAAATAAATGAATCTGAAACAATAATTAACCCTTATAAAAGAAAAAGAAGGAAACACATTAAACCTAAAGTCTGACCCAAATGAATTGTTACTTATAGTTAAATTTTATTTTCCTTAAAAATTAAATCTAAAGTCTGAACAATTAAAAATACAAGATAATATGATTATAATTATTCAATAATCTAAACTCTTCCTTTTTTGGGTATAGGAAATCTTAGTGGGCTATTAACACCTTAGACTTTCTTCCACTAGCTCATAAAAGTTCAAATTCTTCATCCTAATATTTTCTTACGGCATCTCTGTTTTTTTTTTTCTATGCATTTTCTCCTTTATGTTCTCATACCAAACTCCTTTACGGCCGCTGAAGGGAGTTAACTTTTAATTGGAAAAATTAAGAGTATAGAAAAAGATTTAATTCCACTATTGCTCCTATAAGTGTGGAATGCATTTATTCTTTTATATATATAAACAACAATTTGCAGATCTTCTCTCTTATTTCTATAAGCTTGTTCTTAAAGTTTTCTAAGTTAAAAATAACTTTATCTTGATTTTTTAACTAATTTTACTTGTGGTACCTAAATATTTGGAACAATCAAAAATACACATAATATGAATATTATAACTATTCAACATTTTAAACTCTTTTTTTTTAAATAAGTTGGGGGCATAGGAAATCCTAGTGGGCTATTCAAACAAGTTATGCCGCAGCAAGAACAACACCACCTGATAGTTCTGCACATGCTTAAGAGAATATTATCACAGGGGTGCACCAATGACTTACGACATCTCTTTAAAAGTTCAAATTATTGCATAAAGTTTCACTGGTTTGAGATTGCATAGAGTTTGATTGGTCTTCTATGCACACCATAAATCATACATCATACATAAATCAGTTACAACACAAAAAGATACTTAAATGATAGCCAAATTAATACACAAAACAATAGTTAGAGAAACTACATTGTTACTAGCTAGTAGATGATCAACAAGAAAAAGAGAGACTTTGCTCCCTGCACAGACAACTAAAATTATTCTAGCAGGCCTAATATGCAAAATATGCCTAGTACAACAGATAAAAAGCTTGAATTGGCACCCATCCTCCCTTCCAAAGATAGACGACGTGCTTAGAATTTGTTGACCCAATTGAGAGCTTGGGCACCAAAGAACCCTGCATAGCATTCATTGGTTGAGATATCCAACTGCAACACTTTTAGCATATAAAGAGCACTGTGTGTGGTACCTAAAAAACCAGAAAACGAAACCAATTGCAGCACCAAAACAGTGGCGCTCACTACCAAAAACTAAGTACAGAGTGCAACCTATTATCACCAAGGTTCATGATACAACTTAGGAGCATGATTGGCACTAGCAATTCCATCCCAGACACTAGCAATTCCATCCCACTATGCACTCTGTACAACCATGGTCTTTTGACCCCTATCATTGCCAGGATCAATAATAAACATCTTCCCACCATTGCCCCCCCCCCCCCCCCCCCCCCCCCCCCAAAACAAAAAGCGAGTCAAAGAAATCACTAACCTTGAGGGTTTCACTGTAAAGGACGAACCCTCTACCTCCTCACCATGAAGAACTTCGTTTGCCTCCAGTGGTCACCAATTTCACCGTCCAACTCACACCAAATTGCAATGCTCATCTGAGAAGTAGTGTGTTTATCAAGAGTTCACCGATTCAAACATACATGGAGAACATGCGATACTTACAAACTAGGGTTTCCAACTCACACCACCCAAGTTCACAATTTGGGTTGGGAAGAAGAAAGCACGGGAGAAAATTTGTGCAGAAGAAGGCAAGAGGATTTAAAGGAGAATATGGCGCGATGGGATTTGGGGAGAAGAAGTGAAGAATGCACGCGGGAGGGAGAGTGTTTTGTGTGATCAGTTTCACAAGAGGGAAGAAGAAAATTTTTTCCTGCATATTATGTTTCATTTAAGTGTTTTCTTAAACCTAAAAGGCCACACATTATTACAATTTTTTAACCGTGTCTTAAATATCAACGGGTTAAAAATTGTGGGTTAAAGTGTGAACGGGTTAAAAACCGTGACTTCTTATATTTTTTAAGCCACATTTGTAAAAGTGTGGCCTTTGCTATGTTTAGGCAACAATTTTATACCTGTGGTCTATTTTGGCGTTGCCTAAACTAAAAAATGTTATAGTGCATTTTGAAAAAACGATCCACCACCACAAAGATAGAATTCATACCCTTAGATTTCTTGGAAAGTCCTAGAATAAAGTCCATTGAAATATCTACCCAAGGCATGTCAGGGATGGGAAGAGGGGTACATAGACCATGGGGTTGAATCCTAGACTTAACTTTCCTACATGCTCTGCTACCACAGGATGTGAGTTGATTTAGCAAATGCACACATTGAGCTTTTGGTTTTTCTTGTATTAGAGCTTTTTACAAAATATGGTGAAGACTCACTCAGTGAGGATCGCCACTGGACACGAACTTAACCAGGTAGTTAAGTAAGTAAGTAAGTATGAATCTTCTCTTCAAAGAGAAAAAAATAAAAGACACACACAATGAACAACGAAAAACAGAATTGCATATTAAAAGTGAGAGAGAATTGATAGAAGTGGAAGAGAATTGAAAGAGATAAGAGAAAAGGAAGCTTATGCGGTTGTAGCATCTGTGGAGATGGAGTGATGGAAGGAATCTCATTGGGGGAAGAGAGCTCTAAGATGAGTGAGGAAGGGAGTCGTCACTTGCAACATCTCTGCCAAGATAAGACTCAAAGGAAATAGTCACTCATAAATTCACATACTCAAAATCTAGTGTGTTTTACAAGAGAGCAAGACACTCTATTTATAGCCTAAGGTGTCGTGTGATTATCTAAGGGAGGGAATTTCAAAATTCAAACTAAGCCTACTTAAACCCCTAAATTGGCGCCACTAATTGCGGATCTAGGAGAGCACATGCGTCTCACATTTCACTGGTGTAGAAAGGCCAAACGAGTGCGGTTATTTTGAATTTATAAAGGCGACTATATAGCCGCATTTGATCAGCACGCACTTGTAAATCGAAGAGATACAAATGTGGCTATATAGCCGCATCCGTAAATTCGATTTATAAATGCGGCTATTTACATAACCGCATTTATAAATCGCATTTACGAGAGACATTTAGAGTTTCTTTTCTTTTTCGTTATTGATTAGGTTTCTAATCAAAGTTCTCAACTTTGATCTTTTTCGAAGAACATGGTCATTATTTTAGTGTTTTTTTTATGTCTTGGTGCATCCATATCATACCTCTTCGTATTTTATCCCAATGGAAGTCCAAAAAACGCAAATAAAATTCTCCAATGAAACACAAATATATGACGGAGCAAGGCTACAACAGCAATGAGGAAGACACAGCAGAAAGCAAACAAAAACATTCCCAATGAAGCATGACCTTAGCAATAACATAAGACTAAACATAAGAGAAATGCAAAACATAAAAAAATCAATGGTGAAGAAGAATAGAGGAAGACAATGCTAACCAATGGCACGAAGACAATGCAAAGAAGAGAGAAAGAAAAGAGGAAGCACAGTTATTGGAGGAAGCAATTAAGAGAAACGAAGCGTGAGAGAAAGGAGAGTATCAAAATGTAAGTGGCGCGTTTCTGAAATTAGGGTTAAAAAGGTTTTAAGAAGGCGGCTATTTATAAAGCCGCATTCGTAAATCAAGCGTTTTGATTTACAAAGGCGGTTGTACAAATAGTCGCTCTTGTAAATCAAAGCGTTTTGATTTACAAAGGCGGTTGTACAAATAGCCGCTCTTGTAAATCAAAGCATTTTGATTTACAAAGGCGGTTGTACAAATAACCGCCTTTGTAAATCCAAAGGCTTGATTTTGTAAATGAACTTAATTACAAAATTGATACCGCATTTTTAACGAAAGCGTTTGAACGTAAAACCGCACTAAATAAACCATATTCGTTTATACATTTTGCACTAGTGTTTAAGCATGTACTTAATGTGAGAAGTGTGACTTAGGTGGCACATGAGGAGCTCTTTCTAGAAGCTAGGTTTAAATGTGGGTTTGGCACAATCCCAGTTTATGCTATTTAAATACTATTCTACCAAAATACAAAGCAAATAAAATATCATAAAAAGATAAAAGCAAAGAGAAGCAACACAAAAACATAACAAAAGCAAGAGAAACAAACACTTGGAGTGCATAGCATAGAAATTTTTGTATAAAAAAACTGTCATGTTGATTGTATTACTTTGAGTTGTAATTATTCTAAAACTTTCAATTATTGAATTAATTATTCACTTTATTTCAGTGAGTTTGTCTTCAAGGTCCAAGGTGCCAAAAATTCTTACCTAGGAAACCTCTAGTTTAAAGCTTTTTAGTTCCAAGAGTTTAATTGTTTTATTGCTTTCAATTTAGTAGTGTTTACATCTTGTTGTGTTTCTAAGAATTTTCTTAGAGATAAGTTTATGAAGTGTATTAGGATAGTACCTGGCTAGGAAAGGCTTGGTACTTAAGTGATCCTAGTGGTCCACCTCCATTTCCAGGAAAACCTACTGCACTAGGCCTATCTTTTCTCTTTAGGAATTGTTTATAACACAAGCTTTGATCATTTCTAAACATACTTCTCACCTTAGTGAAAGTGACTTGAGTTCTACAAAATCTCGTTTAAAAAAAATGGCTCAAGATCTTCAGTCACTCCAACTAAGGCAATTACAACATGAGAATCAAATTATTGAAGAAAAGAAAGAAAGAGATTTTCATCTTGCAATTCTATAGGAGTTAAGAATGATTAAAGAAAGAAATAACTATATAGTAAAAATCAAAAAGACCCAACCATCTAGTTCTAGGTCTAGTGATTCCCATTCTGAAGAAGGGAGTCTTAGGATCCATGATTATTACCAACCTACACCTAGAAGAACTAGAAGATAAAGCCTAAGAATAGAAACCATAGTTGACTTGCCTTACCTCTATGGGAAGAAAAATGTTGAAGTCTACTTAGATTGGGAAATGAAGGTAGAACAAATATTTTCCTATCACCATGTTAGTGAGGAAAGAAAAGTACCCCTGGCAACCCTAAGCTTTCAAAATAATGCAATGTATTGGTGGACATCTATAGAGAGAGATGACGCCTCCATAAGGAACCTCTCATTACTTATTGGAATGACCTTAGGGGAGCCTTGAAGCGTTGCCATATTCCTTCCTACTACAATAGGGAGTTGATGGACAAGCTCCAAAGACTCCAACAAAAGAATATGAGTGTGGAGGAGTATAGATAGAAAATGGAGTTGTATATGATGAGAGCATCCATTAAAGAGGAAGAAACCACTACAATATTTAGGCTTTTAAGTTGCCTCAGTCTTGAGATAAGGGATAAAATAAAAAATTTTCCCTACAAAGATCTTAATGACTTGGTCCAACTTTGTATCAATTTTGAACGGCAAAATTTGAGAAAAGGATCAATTCATAGAGAAAAAGTTCTTACTCTAGCTCTTATTCCAAGAAGGAGTATAAAAGAGAGTATAAAAGGGATGAGAGTTATCCTAAAGATAAACCCAAATTAGATACTCCCAAAATCCTAGATAGAGGAAAAGATGCAAACCCCACAAACAAGCACTAGGGAGATTCAATGCTTTAAATGTCTTGGTAGAGGCCATATAGCATCTCAATGTCCCAATAGAAGAACCATCATCTTAAAGGGAAATTATGAATATAGCAGCCAAGAGGAATAAATTAGTGTTGAACAAGGTGCTTTGATCGATGTCTCCAAATCCAAAAGGAATGCTTGAAGACCTTGTTGTTGGTTTATGTGTGTGTCTAGTAGTCTTTGAATTGTTAATTCACTCATTAAGATAATCCAAGGTTAATTGAATCTTAATATTTTTGAAAAGATAAGTTTTCTAAAAGGATGTGAAATTTCAACCAGTTGTTTTGAGAAATCAACTGGTTTTTTTTTTAAAACCTTAGCAGAATTTTGTTAGGCAATTCCAATCTGTTTTAAATTATCCTAACTACTTTTTGGTTTATGATTTAACTGCTTTGACCATTTGATTGGAGTATAAAAAGGTTGTTTTATACTCCTATGCATTAACTAAGAAAGAGAGATCAATCAAAAACAATTTTCAAGATTTCAAAGAGCTTTCAGATCATCTCAAGTGTGGAATAGGATTAGGTCTTGTAATTCTGAACTTTAATCTTTGAATTACCCAAGTGTATTTTGTTCCCTTCTTTCTTGAACATTGTATTTTTGTGTGTTTTGGTGTGGTGAAGTTTTAGAAGGTGTTTCTGAAAACTGTGTTGTTTGCCAGAGAGTAGGGTGTGTTCTTGAGGGGTTCAAGATCATTACTTTTGGTGTATGGTTTGTAATCTAGGTTTGATTACATAGTGAATTCTTAGTGGTTAGCTGAAGACTGAATGTAGCTTTTGGTTAAGAGTGAACCAGCATAAACATCTTGTGTGAATCTCTCTATCTCTACACTCATTAAACTGTTTTAACTTTGCTTTTCAAATCTGCTAGTATAAACAACTAGTTGTTTCTTGAAAACAACAGGTTGATTTTCTGGAATCAAGCTTAAAATCAGTTTTCTATTTGGCTGAAAAGATTTCTATTGATTAATTCTTATTAGCTTTCACTCTACCTTCAATACTTGCAAAAATCTTTCAAAAACAATTCACCCCCTTCTTGTTTAAGGCCTCTAATTCTAACAACTAGTGATGGTATTATGTATGATAAAGAAAAAAGTGAGGGTGCATATCCATGTGAGGGAGAATTGTTGATGATTAGAAGAACCCTCAACAATTAACCTATTGTGAAGCAGGAGTCAAAAAGAGAGAACATCTTTCATACAAGAAGTAAAGTTTTAGAAAATACTTATTCTCTCATTGTGGACAGTGGCTCTTGCTACAATTGTTGTGGCATTAGGTTGGTTGAAAAGCTTGACCTACAAGTTATTCCCCACCCCAAGCCTTATAAGTTACAATGGTTAAATGAATAGGGGATTTAACTGTAAATAAACAAGTAAAAGTTAGTCTTTCTATGGGTAACTATAATAATGATGTTTTATGTGATGTAGTACCCATGGAAGCCTGCCCTATTTTATTGGGAAGACCTTGACAGTTTTATAAGAAAACTAATCACAATGGCCTTACCAACAAGATTACTTTTACTTACAATTATAAAAATTTTATGCTTTTTCCTCTAACACATTCACAAGTAGTAGAGGATTAAGTGCAAATGAAAATGAAAAGAGATATTGAAGAAAAAAATCTCAAAAATCAAAGGGTAGTCCAGAAAATTTTGAGGTGTGGGAGAAGAGTGTTTCTTCCCACGAGGTCATTCAGATAGAAACAAATTTGATAAAAAAAAGTTAAAAAAATTCTTCTATCTGATCAACCTCCACACCTCCTTCTTTGTAAAGGAGCACTTACATACACAGCCTCACTTTCAGAATCCAATGTTCTACCTTTTATAGTAAAAAATCTTTTAAAAGAATTTGGTGATGTGTTCCGTATGGAAGGACCAATTGGACTTCCACCTTTTAAGGGCATAAAACATCAAATACATTTAGTGCGAGAGCTAGTTTACCAAATAGACCAACATATAGAACTAATCTAGAGGAGACAAATGAGATAGAACCCTCAAGTTCAGGAATTGTTGGGTACAAAAGATCCTAAGTCCTTGTGTTGTACCTTTTTTGTTGATAGCTAAGAAAGATAGCAAATGGAGAATGTGTTGTGATTGTAGAACCATCAATAATATCACCATCAAATACAAGCATCCAAATCCTATACTTGATGATATGCTTGATGAATTGCATGGGTCCACTATATTTTCTAAAATTGATCTCAAAAGTGGTTATCACCAAATTAGAATAAAAGAAGGTGATAAGTGGAAAACTGCTTTTAAGACAAATTTGGACTATATGAGTGGTTAGTAATGCCTTTTGGCCTTACTAATGCACCTAGTACATTCATGAGGATTGTATAGGTAAATATTAGTAGTTTACTTTGATGATATTCTAATTTATAGTCATAGTCTAGAATCTCACTTAGTTCACCTTAGGGAAGTGTTATTAGTTCTTAGGAATAATAATTTTTTTGCAAATGTAGAGAAGTGCTCTTTTTGTGTTGATTGTTAGTGTAGTTTTTGTAGCTTTTGTAGTCAACAAAAATGAGGTTCATGTTGACCCTGAGAAAATCAAAGTCATCCAAGAATGGCCAACACCACAGAATGTTGGAGATGTTAGGAGCTTTCATGGGTTAGCAAGCTTTTATAGATGCTTTGCCACCAACTTCTAAAGTCTAGCTTCACCTCTCAATGAGTTGGTGAAGAAATACACTCCATTTTGTTGGACTGAGAAACATGAACTCACCAATGCACCCATTCTAGCACTTCCAAACTTTTCAAAAACTTTTGAGTTGGAGTGTGATGGATCAAGAGTAGGCGTAGGTGCAATGTTATTGCAGGGAGGGCCCAATTGCATATTTTAGTGAAAATTACATGGTGCAACCCTCAATTACCCCACTTATGATAAAGAGCTTTATGCACTTGTGAGAGCCTTGTAGACTTGGGAACACTAGCTAGTTTCTAAAGAATTTGTCATTCATAGTGATCACGAGTCTTTAAAGTATCTTAAGGGTCAGCATAAGTTGAACAAATGCTATGCAAAGTGGATGGAATTTCTAAAGCAATTTCCTTATGTTATCAAATACAAGAAGGGCAATACAAATATTGTGGCAAATGCTCTATCTCGGAGACATGCCCTATTTTCTAAACTTGGAGTCCAAATTCCTTAATTTGAAAATATACCTAAGCTTTATGAGCATGATCAAGATTTTTCATCCACCTTTTCTAATTGCAAGCATAGGGAACAAAAAGGTTTTTATATTTCTGAGGGGTATTTGTTTAGACAAGAAAAACTTTCTATACCTCAAGGAACATACAGAAAGCTCTTTGTCAAAGAGTCTCATGAAGAAGGTTTCATGGGCCATTTTGAAATTGATAAAACTCTAGATATTTTAAAGGGAAAATTATTTTGGCCCCATAGGAGAAAAATATATCCAAAGAAATTTTCATAGATGTATCTCATGTTTAAAAGCTAAATCTAAGACGATGTCTCATGTACTCTATACTCCTTTATCTCTTACTTGTGCCCCCATGGGAAGATATTAGCATGGACTTTATCTTAGGGTCTCCTAGGAAACAAAGAGGTTTTGATTCCATCTTTCTGGTAATGGATAGATTTAACAAGATGACCCATTTTATACCCTGTCATAAAGTGAATGATGCTAATAACATCTCCAAACACTTCCTTAGAGAAGTCATCCGACTTCATGGACTACCTAAACCCATAGTTTCGAATAGAGATTCAACATTTATTAGTCATTTCTGGAGAACTCTTTGGGAAAGGCTAGGAACTAAACTGAATTTTTCAACCTCTTGTTATCCTCAAACTAATGGACAAACAGAGCTAGTCAATAGATCTCTATCAACTATGCTTAGGTCAGTCATGAAAGGAAATCACAAATCTTGTGATGAGTACCTTCCTCATATAGAATTTGCATAAAATAGAGTGGTCCATAAGACTACTAATATTTCTCCATTTGAAGTTGCATATGATTTTAATCCTCATACTCCTTTAGATTTGTTACCTTTACCTAATCCACATGAATTTGTGCATAAGGAAGTGGTAACAAAAGCTGAATTTGTTAAAAAAATTACATGAGAGGATTAGAACTCAAATACAAAAACAAATTGAGAAATACATTAGACATGAAAATAAGGGGAAGAGATAGATAATTTTTAATGAGGGAGACTAAGTTTGGCTTCACCATAGAAAAGATAGATTCCCTACTCAAAGGAAGTCTAAGCTTAGTCCCCGAGGAGATGGTCCTTATCAGATCCTTAAGAGAATCAATAATAATGCATATCAGTTAGACTTGCTTGAGGAACATAGAGTACATACTGCTTTTAATGTAATAAATCTAACATCTTTTGCAGGTAGCACAGATGATGAGGCAAAGACTTTTGATTTGAGGACAAATCCTCTTCAAGAGGGAATGGATGATGGCAGAGCCCTCAACAAAAGACTAACCACTAAAGCAATGGCTAGAAGAATCCGAGAGGAGTGGGACTTTGCTACTCTAAGCAAAGACATTCTTTTATACATATTTGAAGAAGTTATAATCTAGTGGTACAACCTATAGTAGGATTTAAATTTCTTGCTTAAAATTTAGAATACAATTTTTGCTTGTATATTGGCTTTGAGTAGATTAGGTTAGGGTTAGATTTCTAAAACCTACCTAGGATATAATTAGGCTTAATTACAGTCCACTGTAAACCCTAGGTTGGTCATTAGACCTAATTAGGTCACAAGGTGCACACACAAACATGCTTGTCGTGTGACACAAGCTAAGCACAATTTTGAATACTTTTATTTATGAAATTCTCCTTCACTTTCTTGTAATTATTGGTCGACCCCTTCACCTATAAATGGAGGTGCTTGGTCTAGTCTCTCTAGGATAGACACTTTTTTATCTCTTCCCTCTTTTCCAAGTGATTTGGCCTCACCTATCACTCTCCCTATACCTCACGACTACTCCAAAGAATCCATGGCTTCTTAGAAGTTCTCCTTGCTCTATTCATCCATTAAGCTTCCACCAACCTCACTCAACTCTTCCAAAAATCCTCACCGGAAAAATATTTTTTGGTAAAATAGGAATGGTATGAAGGGAACGAAAACACGATAGAGTGTATATTTCATAAAATGGCGATTCTAAATGACACATTTTGAAGGAGAAATCTAACGGTTATTAACATGTATTGTATGGATAATTGTGATGGTTTTTAATAAGCGTCAAATTAAAATCGCCACAACTTACATGTTTTTTTATTGTAGTGAATCCATGTTAAGAATAATTTAAATGTGATTAAAATAAAATTATCTTTATTTTAAAGCTTCTTTAAATTATAAAGAAAAAGAAAGGACTATAAACTTTGACGAAACGACTAAATAATAAAATTTGTTAAAACATCACGAGTAAAGAGTGACCAAGTAAATCTATTCAAAAGTGGGAATTTGTTAAGATAAATGCAAGAAGAGAACAAATAATAATAGGAATTTCAAAGATAAGATAAAAATATATAAATGGTTAAAAATTTAAAGGACAAATCAGATAAATGACGAAAATCATATATGTAGCAAAATAAAAGTAGATGACAATAAATTAGTAAATAAAAAGAAAAATATGACAAAACAATTTTTTTTATATCAACAAAAATTGAATGAAATAATAAGAGTTATTTCAACAAAAATTGAATGAAATAATAAGAATTATTTCAAGAATACCTCAATTCTTATAGATAGACTTGACTAAGGCTGTCATCTTCTAACCACCTAATAACTGGTGAGAAACAAAAAAACTGACACCTTAAACTCAATCTACCTATTTCCTAGAGACCATAATTATGGTGGCCAAAAATACTTATTTTTTATTTGCTATTTATCATTTTCTAATTCTGGAGGTTAGAATGTTTCTTAGTGAAATATAATTTGATAATCTTTAATACGAAAGCTATCTTGAGGCTGCCTTCGATCTCTTTCTGTCTCACATAGATTTGTATAGAAATTTTTTTTATCTACGTTTTCTTAAACTTCATATTAATTAACTTTGTGTCAATAACAAATTCCAAGATCAAAAACACAAAGAATAAGATGTTGACTATTTTATTAAGATTTTTGTATTGTTTTGTGGTTGGTTTGGTTGTGGAAACTCTTCAAGTTTAGGTAAGGATGACAAAGTGGGTCAAGCAAGATGGGTCAATCTTTTGAACTTATCAGTCTGTATTGGTCTAATACGTTTAATTTGTCTAATCCGATGGGTCATAGGTGAGACAGGATGAACTAGTCTATCAACCCATCTTTTTTTATTTTTGACACTTTTAAAGAGAAATCATATGTTTTTGGAATTAAAATTGGTGGTGATTATTATTTTATATAGAACTTTGTTTACCTTGATTTTTTTATACATCATTTGATTCATCGAAGTATTGTTGATATTTACTTTATTTTGTTAAGCATTCAACTTTCTTTGATTAAAATATTAAAGTTTGATTCAATTTTATTGCTCTTTCTTACTTTTTTATTGTCCAAAAAGTAATATCAATAACTACAACCAACTAAATAAATCAAAAACAAAAAGAAATTACAAAAAAATAAAAAATTTTAAAAACTGAAAAGTCACATACTGATGAGAACCTAGGAGAGAGTGCACCTACTAACCAGGCCCAACCTCCGAGGAGGAAGACAAGGAGCATGCCTGAAGACATTGAGCCTGGTTAGGATTCTCCAACTACTGCCTCAACACCTAGATTGCCCTAAAGGATCACAAGGAGCAAAGCACAGGTCTTGGGTGTTGAGCATCAGTTGGTTTAATTATTTTTAATTTCAGTAGAATAGGTGTAAATAATTTGAACTCACTTTAGGGGTCAAAATAGCAAAGATAGGCTAGAATAAGGTGCCTTTAGCATAATAAGGGGTGTAGTTAGCATTTTAGCTTGTTCTTAGCCCTTTAGGAAGGCATTTTGACCTAGTTTCTAGAAGGACAAGTCTAGGATGCGGGTTTGACTTAGTCAAACCCTAAGGCTGCCCATTTTCTCCCTTTTCCCATCCTACCCCTCTTGCTTGTTTTCCAAGGCTCCTTCACCTATAAATAGGAGACCTACCCATTGTATTTTTCATGTTGAATTGGAATAGAAAAGTTACTCTGCACAAATTTTGTGAGGTGTTTGTGAGGCTTGAGTCCTCTAGCTTTAAGGTCTTATCTTGAGTGAGTTGAGAGCTCTCAAGTGACGGCCCTCTACACTTATCTTGGAGAATCCACCATCCAAGTGGCGTGTTCATCCTCTCATTGCATCATCCATAAGCTTCCTTTTCCTTCATCTTTGTCTTTCATCTTCCTTTCCATCAACTCTCTTTATTATATGTTCTTGTTTAATTCCATCTCTTCCATTTGGTCAAATCATTTTGTTGTTTCCTTTATGTTTTTTAATTTTCGCCTTTGCATCATTATCACCCATATTCTTGTGTTTTTCTCTTTGTCCTTGTGAAGTGAAGTTTCACACTTACTTAACCACTTTGTTAAGTTCGTGTCTAGTGAGAATCTTCTTAGAGTTCTCACCATAATTGTACTAAAATCTCAATCTTAAGTAAAATGTCACCTTAAAAGAAAACATCTAAAATTCAGCTCACAACACATACCAACCTATCAACTCACCTTATAAAGAGATAGATTATCAATTTTAGCTCATGTAACCTTAACGGATCAGCCCAATTCACTACACTTTTAGCAAGCTAAGGATGGATCGAGACAAAATGGATCGATGTTTTACCACTCCTAAGTCTAAGTTGCATGAGAGAGAAAGACTTCAAATTTTGATTTAATATTATTGTCTTTTCTTTCAACTATTTTTTTAATTTTATTATCAATAAGGAAAGTTAAACATGCAAAGATTTTGAGAAACTTATTTATTCATTTTTGCTCGTAATACATCAAAATAATCTAAACAAAACCTTTTTACTGGCATTAAAAAAGTATTATCTCCAAGACTCTTCTTGATTTATTTTGAATATATACAAATTTATTTCCTCGTCCAAACAAAAAGCATTATGCCAATACTTGACGTCATGAAGCTATCAGGAAGTAATTAATATTCCAATAACCATGTCGTGTTTATGTCAAACTAGGGTTTCTTAATCACTAGAATAAAGAAATGGATATGATGTTATATATTCACTTGCAGATATGGTAGAAATTAAGGGCAAGTTTCCACTAGATCCAGAAATTTCTACAATAATATATCATTGTAAAGACTTTATATATGTATATAATTAACGTCATCGTAAAAAAATAATTAATTACTATATTAATTAAATAATATACTATTTTATAAAAAAAATTATTAAAATTTAAAATAATTTATATTATTAATAAAAAAGTATAAATTAATTTTAAATTTGTATGTAATTAATTAATAAGGTTTTAACTATTAATTTTTAGAATTTAATGTAGTTAATAAGTAAAAATATAATAAGTAAAAATATTGATAGTTAATTAGATATTAATTTATAAATTAATTTATAAATTTGTATTTAATAATAGAAATTAATTTAAATATTTCTAGTTTATAAAATAATATTTAATTTAATTAATATAATAATTAATTTTTTTTTTATAAAATTAGTTTTTATTTAATAATTGTGATGTAGTGGTTGTTAGGCTAAATTTTGCTAAGTCACTGGCCGTTTTTGGAACCCTATACTCTGCAAGTTCTTGAGTTTTGAAGGTAGAAAAATGATTTGTTTAGAGGTTCCTGTTTCAATAGCTTCAGTGGATTGTGGTTTTCATAGATGATATATTCGTGGAAGCTTCTATTACACCGGGCAATGACGGATTAAAAGAAATGAATTTTGATTCTATTTATAATGCTTTCTTTAAATTGAATAAGATGGAGTTTTAAATGGATTTGGATGATTCAGTTTTTACCCACATATACTGTTGTATAATTATATTATTATATCTATTTATAAAAGTTCTTTACAAAAATAGAATATATCATTTTGGAGCATTGACGTTTCATTACCATTGAGACGATGATTATAATGAACGGTTAACCACCACGTTTGCCCCTATGATATCAAATTCGAGTTTTAAACTACAACTTTAAAGTAGGATTTTATATGATTATAAGAATCTTATCAAAACTACAAAAACAAATTAGAATTAAGTTTGCAAAGAATAAAAAATAGAAGTAGAAATAAAGTTAAAATATTCAATTTGAAAGAAATTATATATTATAGACTACGCCTTCATTATTGTCGTATAGCTGTTTAATTATATAATCTGATTATAGATAATATTAATATTAATTAATATTATTAACATTTGCACTATTGAGATTTTTAGTAGTGTTTGAGTATTGTAAGGATATGAGAACTATTGAGATTTTTAGTAGTGTTTGAGTATTGTAAGGATATGAGTTTGAGTGAACATTCAGAGAAGAAAAATGAAGAAGATTATTACTGAAAGTATATTTACATAGAGGAGACTAAACAGTTTATATAACAGAGAGAAAAACCTACTAAACAGAGTAACAGATCTATTGCTTAATATCCCTCCTTAAACTTAGGTGGAAATAGGTTCAATGTAACGCCCCTCAATATCTTATTCATTTTTATATAGTAAAATAAAGGTAAAACAATAATATTAAAAATTAACATAGGTATATATAATATAATTCATCCATTCCATACATTGTATCTCAAAATAACATCCCTTTTCTAGGGAATTTTGATACATCTCCATCAGGAGTTTTCAAAATAAAACAAAATACAGCATTCAAGACAGACGATCCCTTCCTCCAAAATGCTCACTGAGGAGCTCTACTACCTGCAACATCATCTGCTCCCGTGTAAATTATACACGATCATCACAATTTTAAAGAAAACAACCACAAAACAAAACACAGGATAAGCTAACTATTTTAAAAACTTTAAATATGAAACTTGATATCATCATAAACCATCATTTTTCATTTCACACACTTCACAATTTCACATCCACGTAATCAGCAATATTCACAATTTCATAACTTCATCACGTGTCTATCATTTCACATAACCATCAAGTGTCTACCAATAATTTCAATATTCATCTTTCTCACGTCAGAATTTCCACTGACTCACAACACGTAGACACTTGACTCTACTTCCGGAAGACTCATGCATTGAACTTAGCATCCAGAGACCTGCACCTGTCATACTACACCACTGTGAATCCACACAGGGTCGCTGTGAATCCACACAGCCATGCGCATAAATAATCTCAATATCATCACTCTCCCAGTATGACAGGGTTAATTCATTTAACAGGTCAAGTTAGTTATCTTTCAAACGACTTACCCATACATATGAACCTCCTTCGACTCTCACCAATTGAATAATTTCATCTATGTGATTTCATTATCTCAGTAGAGTCTGGATCGTCTCATTCACAGGATACTCACAGATCAATACACCCTCATAACAATCTCAACACGGTATTTCCTTTCCTGAAAATACTATGTCTTGACCACATTTTCACAGCATCCAGCATCTCATACGACACATCAATGACCAATTCAAACACATCTCAATCAAATCATACCAAAGTTGAGAATTTCGAAAATCATATACATTTCACATTTCAATCTCAAACCAATACAGATTTACACAAAACAGGGGATTGAGAAATAGAATTTAAAACTGGTAACCACGTCACCCCAACTTCAGAATCTGCTAGCCTAAGGTTTTTATTGAAAATAACGCTAGCTTCCCTTACCTGGACTTGCGTAAAAACTCACTAAGAGCTCCAAACCCACCGAAACTTAAAGATGTCCTAACTTGCACCATGGAGCCTTAATCACAAAACTGGCTATACTACTCATTTTTTTCGTTAACAGAGACGATTTCTGAAGCTAAGAGAGTCGCATGCAACGCCTATGCAGAGGCAACCCTCTCAAGTTCAGAATCGACTCGAAAAATAGAGTAAAACGACTTACTCTGTTTTAGCGTCCTGATCGGAAAACTTGCAGAGAAAAACACCACAGTCCAGTGGCAGTCGCCATTGTCAAACTGGTGAGGGAGGCATCCGTGACGTTGAGAGAAGGAGGAGAAAGGAGAAGGGGAACGAAATGAGCTTATTCCCTCAGCTGTTATGGTCGAACGGCTCTGTAGCCTTCACGGCCATCACCCACTCTCTGAGCAACCTTGCGTGTGGGTTTCCTCTTACAGGATGGCCACGTGGGTCTCTGCGCACACTAACTCTGAGTCACTTTCCATACCAACTCTCTGGTGCCAATTATTCTGAAGCACTCTTACTGAATACGTGTCGCGCATGCAGAACGCTCATGCTGGGAGCCTGGGCCCCACCTTATCTGTGTGAAACACGACATCGCGCGATGAACCTCCACCGATGACTGATCGCGCGATGACCGTTACGTTTATCCTCCCAGCTGATGACTGATGACCGATGCCTCACCCTGGCGGACGACCGATGCCTCACCCTGGCGGACGATCGATGCCTCACCCTAGCGGACGATCGATGCCTCATCTTGGCAGACGATCGATGCCTCATCCTGGCAGACGACCGATGCCTCATCCTGGCAGACGACCGATGCCTCATCCTGGCAGACGACCGATACGTCTCTCACCCTGGCAATCTCTCATCGCCCTTGCGTGTGATGAGGACACATCGCCTCACTTTGGTCACCGATGTCACATCGTCACACCCTGCTGAGGATTCATCGACTATCTACTCCACGCCTGTGGCATCACCCCTACATGGCTCGGTGACGTCGGTAGTTCTCCTGACCGAGGACAGGTCGGTACTCACTCCTTGCGCGCCAATGCATGCAACACTAAGGAAAATCTCTTATGCCCCAGCATAGAGTTTCGCATGCATAGCGTACTTAAGGTTCAAATCACACCTTGGCACATGTGATTTCCTGGAACCCACTATGACCCGACCGACCGACCTCTACCATGCCGCCCTCAGACCTTGGACGACATCCGAAGTCTGACCACTATGAAATTTCTATTACAAGCTCTTTTCATTTTAAATAATAACATATTCAGAAATCATTTAAAACATACTACTTCTATTCCAAATAAATTTCTAGATCCTTACATTCAACCATAAGTTTACTTCTAAACTTTGGAAACATTGCACCAAATACTAGTTTTGTTAGCGAATCGGCAATCTGATATTGAGAACACTGGTGCAGAAAAGTCAAACGAGTGCGGTTATTTTGAATTTATAAAGGCGGCTATATAGCCGCATTTGATGAGCACGCACTTGTAAATCGAAGAGATACGAATGCGGCTATATAGCCGCATTCGTAAATTCGATTTATAAATGCGGCTATTTACATAGCCGCATTTATAAATCGCATTTACAAGAGATGTTTAGGGTTTCTTTTCTTTTCCGCTATTGATTGGGTTTCTAATCAAAGTTTTCAACTTTTATCTTTTCTGAAGAACATGGTCATTATTTTAACGTTTTTTTTATGTCTTGGTGCATCCATATCATACCTCTTCGTATTTTATCCCAATGGAAGTCCAAAAAACGCAAATAAAAATTCCCCAATGAAACGCAAATATATGACGGAGCAAGGTGACAACAGCGACGAGGAAGGCACAGCAGAAAGCAAACAAAAACATTCCCAATGAAGCATGACCTTAGCAATGGCATAAGACAAAACATAAGAGAAACGCAAAACATACAAAAATCAATGGTGAATGGTGAAGAAGAAGAGAGGAAGACAATGCTTACCAATAACACGAAGACAATGCAAAGAAGAGAGAAAGAAAAGAGGAAGCACAGTTATTGGAGGAAGCAGTTAAGAGAAACGAAGCGCGAGAGAAAGGAGAGTATCAAAATGTAAGTGGCGCGTTTCTGAAATTAGGGTTAAAAAGGTTTTAAGAAGACGACTATTTGTAAAACCGCATTCGTAAATCAAGCGTTTTGATTTACAAAGGTGGTTGTACAAATAGCCGCTCTTGTAAATCAAAGCATTTTGATTTACAAAGGCGGTTGTACAAATAACCGCCTTTGTAAATCCAAAGGCTTAATTTACAAGTGCGGCTTTACAAATAGCCGCACTTGTAAATAAACTTAATTACAAAAATGCCACCGCGTTTTTAAGAAAAACGTTTGAGCGCAAAACCGCACTAAATAAACCGTATTCGTTTATGCATTTTACACTAGTGGAAGGAAGATGAACAACAGTAAGGTGTTGTTGTTGAATAACGAAATCTTGCACAAAAAAGAGACAAGCTCAAAGTACTTTGTTTTAGAGTAAAGAACTAGATTAGAAACAAAGAGAACATCTCCAACATTGTCACAACATATCTTTGGTATGGAACCTGGAAGATGAAGCTTGGTGAATAAGGACTGAAGCCAAGTGGTATCAGCAAGGGCAACTACAACACTTGCTTTAGTGCTACTCCTAGAGACAACCTTTTGTTTCCGAGATAACCATGAAACCAAATTATGACCAACATATATACATTAACCGGATGTTGACTTCCTATTGTCGAGATTAGATCCCCAATCAGAGTCACTAAAGGAAATGATGGAGAAATCAGTGATGGAACGAAGTAGAAGACCATGATGTAAGGTACTCGCTGTTGAACCAAGTGGTGTTCAAGGTTTTGAAGAATCCAAATCCTTTGAAGGATGATGGAGCTTTTGCTTGCTTGCTGCTGCTATGCTGCTTTGTTGTTTTGTTCTGGGATAGTTTAAAGTGTAATCCAACCTTAGATTAAATCTCAAAGCAATTAGCATCTCAGTTTTTGATAAAACAAAAGTGTTTTTCAAACTAAGTTGAAACAACCGATTGTTCTGTCGAAACAACCGATTGTTTATACTTAGATGTTTTGAGAAAAGTTTGAAAACTGTTTTTGAATGGAGAAAACTGTTAAGTGAAAAAACAACCGATTGATTCGAGGAAACAACCGATTGTTTGTTTTGGAACCATAACAGAAAATTTGTTTTCTTTGACTGAGCTTTAAATGATTTGAAATTGATTACGCTCCAGTCATTAAATGCTTTGACCAATCTTTCTGAAAGCTTTTATGGGTTTGTTAAGATTTGATAAACAAACTTCCTTTTATATAATTCAGAAAATCTCTTTTAAAAGGTTAAGAATGCTTTTGACAAAGTGCTGCTAAGAGAGTTTTCAAAGTGCTGAGATTGCTTAAGAGCTAAAAGAGATTGATCAAAGTGTTGGAATAGGATTCTACTTGTATTGATTTCAGATCTTCATCTGTAACAAGTGTAATCTGTGTAACTGCTGAAACATTTCTTTTCTGTATTGTTGTTGAGATTGGCTGTGTGCTCTTGAGGTGTTCAAGATCAGCAATCTTAGTGTTGGCCAAGGAGAGTGTGTGTCTTGAGGTTTTCAAGGTCATTCTCTTGGTTGTTGTGTAAGTGATCAAGGTGTGATTGCATAGTGGATTTCCTCAGGGTTCTGAGAAGACTGGATGTAGCTCTGGGTTGGAGTGAACCAGTATAAACATCTGTGTACAATCTCTCTATCCCTAACTCTTTAAATTCAGTTTGTTTGTTGTTTGCTGGTATAAACAACCGATTGTTTCGAAGAAACAACCGATTGTTTTCCTGGCAGTGCTATTTTGCTTGCTGTTTTGGCAAACTGAATTGCTTAATCATTTGATTTCTGAAAGATATTCATTCTAGCTTGTAAAAGTTTGCGAAAACCTCTTTAAACAATTCACCCCCCCCCCTCTAGTTTAAAGCCATCTTTCCTAACACTCGCAAGATAGGGAAGAATCCTCTTAACTGCTTTCCAATGGTGTAGGCGAGGGGAGTGCATAAATTGACAGACTTTGTTAACTGAAAAAGAAAGTTCAGGGCGAGTTAGAGTGATATACTGAAGAGCTCCAACAATGGAATGATACATAGTTGGATTATCAACAGCTGCAGATCCATCAATGGCTAACTGTGAAGTTGACACCATTGGAGTAGGTTGTGGGTTGGCATCCAGCATTACAGCACATTGAAGAAGATCTCTAATGTATTTTGTTTGAAACAAAAGAAGGGAGTCATCAGTAAGTCAAGCTACCTAGAAAATAGTGAAGTTTGCCTAGATCTTTCAAAGCAAAGTTATCACTTAATTGTGCAATGAATCATTCAATTAAATTAGATGAGGTGTGGTAACTATGATATCATCAACATAAATAAGAATAATGAGAATTTCATTAGTTGTAAAACGTAGAAAAATAGATGAATCACTTTTAAAGGAATGAAAACCCAGACTAGTAAAAGTGTTAGAAAGTTTAAGAAACCAATACCGTGGGGCATGTTATAAGCCATAAATCGCCTTATGAAGCTTGCTAACAAGAGTTGAGTCAGTGGATGAAAAACTAGGAGGTTGTTGCATGTAGACATCTTCAGCAAGATTTCCATTCAAGAAAGCATTGTTTATATCAAGTTGATGTATAGGCCAGCATGTAAACAATGCCATAGTAAGAACAACTCTTATAGTAGTTTACTTGACAACAGGGCTGAATGTTTCAATGAAATCAAAACCTTCAGATTGATGAAAACCCTTGGCAACCAGTCTTGCTTTATGCCTTTGTAGAATACCGTCAGCATTAAACTTACGTTTAAAAACCCACTTACAACCAATAAGATTTGTACTAGGAGGTAAAGGAGTAAGCGTCCAAGTTCTGTTGGCCAGCAGCGCTACATACTCTGCTTTCATGGCATGTAACCAGGGAGGTTTTGCATGGCTTGTTTGTATGTAGTTGGTTCTAAATCCTGTGGATTAATGGAGGTGTGAATAACTTTGGGTTTGTAGAAGGCATCCTTAGCACGAGTTGTCATTGAAAGAATATTAGTACTATTAGGATGTGTTTCAGAAGAAGAAGGGATGGTGCCTGCAAAAATGAGTGAAGTACTAGTAGAAACAGGTGAATTACTAGATAAAGAATTATCAAGAGTATTACTAGTAACATTATCATGAGCAACAGATGGAATTTCAGATATAGAAGGAGAAAGTATAGTTGGAAGAAAAGGATTATCAGATAAAGAATAAGGAAACAAGTACTCATTAAAAAGCACATGACGAGATAAAATATTTTTCCAGAAGGTTGTAAACAAATATAGCCTTTGTTGCAAAAGCAAAAATTAAACTTATGTTGATTATATGGTCTTAAAAGCGGGTAGCAAGCACAGCCAAAAACCTTTAAAAAATTATAATCTGGTTTATGTAAAAACAACATTTCATAAGGGCTTTTATTAAGTAAAACAGATGTAGGTAGATTGTTAATAATATGAACAACAGAAGAGAAAGATTCACCCCAAAATTTGAGAGGCAAAGATGCACCAGCAAGTAAAGAAAGACCCGTGTCCACAATATGCCTATGTTTGCGCTTGATTGAGCCATTTTGCTCATGTGTGTGTGGACAAATGAGATGGTGATGAATACCATGAGAAGCAAGATAAGTTTTGAGAGATAAGAATTCTTTTGCATTATCAGTCTAAATTGGTTTTAAAATGTGACCAGTTTGAGTTTCAACATACAACTTAAATTGAATAAAGACATTAATAACTTGTGATTTTGAGTGCAAAAGATAAAGCCATGTATAATGTTAAAAAGCATCAAGAAAGAGAATATAATATTTGGATCCATTAGAAGAAGATATAGGAGAAAGTCCCCAAATGTCAATAAAAACCAATTGAAACGGTTTAGTGTAAACAGTAAGAGAATCATTAAAAGGAAGTCAATAAGATTTAGCTATAGCACATGTTTGACAAAAGAAATCACGTTTGTTACATGTAACATTATAGAGTTTCATCACATTATGAACAATTCTAGAGGAAGCATACCCTAGCCTAGAGTGCCACAACTGGAAAGTAGTAGATGCAGGATTGAAAGTAGTATTTGAAACTGAAGGTTTGAGGGAACATTATATTGTGGGGAACACATGTAAGCCATCTTTAACTTTTCCTTGGAGGATTATCTCCTTGGTGTCCTGGGTTTTAACAAAACAATGGTTAGGAAAAAACTCAAAATATACACTATTGTCTTTTTCAAATTGAGAGACACTCATGAGAGTTTTATTTATAGAAGGAACATGCAACAGATTATGTAAGCGTAATCTGGTCATATTTAGTAAACTTAGTTGAGCCAATGTGACATATATTCATACAATGCCATTACCCAGTTGAACCACTTCAAAGCCAGTGTAAGGAGTTTTATTAGAAGAAAAGATATTATTGTCATGGGTTATATAATGAGTAGCACCACTATCTGGGTACCAAAGAGGAACACTAAGAATATATGGAGTACCCAACAAAGATGACTCACTAGAGTCATTATATGAAGAATAAAATTGAGAAGAACTAGCATTAATGAGAAGAAAGATTAGTGTCAAACCAATGCCAACACTCCAGAGTAGTATGACTAAACTTCTGACATAATTGGCACTGAACACAAGCAAAGAAAGATGAATTGGGCATGGAAGATGCAATCCAAGAATTCCTGGTAGGAGGACGAGGACCATTAAAGCATTTATTTTTGTTGTTGTGTCTGAAAGGGGGGCTTGAACCATGATTTTAAAAATATGGAACCCATACATGGGTCTAGACAAAGGGGCGAGTGGACGCAAGATTAGCTTGAGGCAAAAATTGATCTTGAGTTTTATACCGTTCAAGATGTTCTTCATGGGCCATTAACAAAGCTTCAATATCTTTCACCGTGTAAGGATCAAGACGGGAAGTGATAGTAGTAATGAAAGATTCATACTCCTTAGATAAACCGTAAAAAATAGCTTCAAAATGTTTGTCATTAGAGAGAGGCAAGCCAGTTGCAGCAAGCGTATCTACAATCTTCTTGATATCAAGAAGATATGTAGATATGGATCGGTCATGCTTAGGAGCCTTTAATTGCATCTTTAATTTGTTGGTTTTGGCACGGGTTTGAGAAGCATAATAAACCTATAATTTCCCCCAAATTTGTGAGGCAAAGCGTAACCCTACCATCTTTGTCAAGATCGGCGTTGTCATGGAGCTAAGAAGCCACACGACCAGAAGATAGTCTTGTTATTGATGAACCAGAAAAGCAGGATTAACATTGTGAGTAGTAGCATCTTCAGTGGTGAGAAAACGCAGAGGTAGAGCAGATCCGTCAAGAAAATGAAAAGGTTGAAGCTCACTAGCATGAGTAAGGATTTGGTATTGTTAGATTAGGTAGTTATCGTTGTCAACTTTTAAAAAGAGAGGAACGAAGAAAGTATGTAGTTGTGTGGAGGAAGAAGAAGAAGAAGAAGGCATGGAGGTGTGAGAAGAGGCAGTGGAAGAAGAGGTAACAAACATGAGATGAAGACGATAACAGAGAAAAGGAAAAGAGGTGCGGAGGAAGAAAAAATCAAGGCTCTTGATACCATGTAAGGATATGAGTTTGAGTGAACATTCAGATAAGAGAAATTGAAGATTATTATTGAAAGTATATTTATAAAGAGAAGACTAAACAATTTATATAACAGAGAGAAATACCCACTAAATAGACTAACAGATCTATTGCTTAATAAGTATTTCTCCAATTTTATCTTTGACATAAACAATTTGTAATTAGTCAAAAGTAAATGAATAGAACATTGATAGAGCATATGCATGAAAAAGAAATATAATATTATTCTGAGTGAAGCTGAAGTCGGATTTAGTTCATAAAAATATAATAATGTTTGTTTTGAATTCCTTTTTCTTTCTCACTTCTACTTTATAATCCTTTTAATAATGAAATTTTATATTCAGCTAATAAAAATAAATAAAATCTTAAAATAAAATAATAATATTATTGATTGTCAATGAGAGTGTGGAAAAATAGAGTGTAAAAGTAGCATTTTCCTGAAAATAAACTTACTTCACAATTACCCTAATCGTTGATTGTAAATTTTGCATGAGGAATTTCAGCTAACTGTGAGCCAATATAATGTTGGGAGTTTCTTCCTGCACCTTTATATTCTTTAAAATACTAAAATTACCCTTAAACAATTTTATGTGATTCCAAAATAGGGGTTCTGTAAGCAAAAAGTGTTTGTGGAATAGGGTTTCCGTAAGTAAAGAGTATTTCCATAATAGGAAATCTGGAAGATAAAAAATCATTCTGGAATATCCTTTCTGGATACATTTTTTTGATTTCCAAATTGGTAAATCCAAAATTAATAAAATATGTTCCAAAAATATTTCAGAAAAAACAATTCAGAAGTCATTTTTAAAATAGGCAAGTCTTCTTAAAAAATATGGGGTGCAAGAAGACATTTGTTAGGGTGCAGGAAGAAACAGCCTATAATGTTTTGGTAAACTAATCCAATATCAAAGTTCACGGGCCAGAGGCACAAAATAATAGAAACAAGATTGGTTTTTGCTTCCTGCACCTTCGTAATTTTTAAAACAATCATTCTTGCATGTCTCAATGGTGACTTTCGGATTATTTATATAAGTAAATCTTCATCCAAAACAAAATTTTCAGAATAAATATTTTCTAAAACAAGCTTTCCAAAATATACTGAGATACTTTCCTCAACATTATTAAACATCCAATCCAGAAACATTATGGACTGAAAATATAAAAAAATACAAATTATATAATTTCCACCAAATCCACATATCCAATATTTTACTCTCTCTCTCTGTTCCCACCATCTCGGGTGTCTCCCCGACAGAGACTCGAAACTTCCTAAAGTCTCCGAACAGCAATGAGGTGTAGGGCGACATAGATAGAGGGATGGCATAGGTACAGTGGAGGTGCCACAAAAAAGAAGAGACAGTGGTGACAATGGCTGTATGGTAATGGTTGTGCAGCAAGAAAGGATATTTTAGGTTTTTTTGGTGTTAACATGGAGGTCCGAATGTTAGCCCTGGTGAGATTAACAGAAAACAAAAATGATGTATTTGAGTGATGTTTGTACTAACACAAATTTCTTAAGGAGTTTGGTTGGGACGTGAAACTTGTCCTACAGATGTAATGTAGTTTTGCAGCAGGAAAATCATATCCTATTCTCATACACACTAAACATAAACAATTCAAAATATTCCATTGAAGCCCAGCAGGCATTCCAGATGCTCACAGGAATCATGATAAGAAAAAAAGAAGATAAGTAACATCATTATTCAAAGATGCTCTTTCTTTCTTTTTCTTTCTTTCTTTCCTTTTTGTCACAAAGATTCTCTTTCTAAAATGCCAAATGTGCATGCTATCCTTCCCATCTCTACCCACCAATCGCCACCCAGATACACACCCAAAGGTTATCATCACAATTTTTCTTTATTCCGATAATCAAAGCCTGGAGAAGGTTAACCACGCTCCCAATATTTAATACATTAATAGTTTTTTAATAGGCTATTTGAAGAACCTGATTTATTTCTACCTATAATTTAAAAGGTTTTATAAGAAAATGTTATTTAGATCATTTTAAAAAATTAACATTATTAAATTTATAAGAATAATTAAATTATTTAAAGTAAGAGAATTCTAAATTTGATCCAAAATGAAAGAATTTTCTTCTGTTGTTAAATATATGTTTTCTTCATATATTCTTCCTAACTCAATTTTTGTTGGGATATTATCGATTTTAATAACATCAAGAAATTGTTGGAATGATTATTTTTTAGTGGATGTGAATTAAATGTTTTCGTTTGACTGTTTCTCACCGTTATTATTTCGTTGCTTGATTATTTTTCATGACACACCTGATATTCAAATAATATTTTTATATTCGATAGTAATTAAAATACTTTATTTAAATAAAAACATTACAATTTAATAAATTTAAATGATTTTATTCGAATAAAATATTTAAAAATAAAACAAATTCAAATAAATTCAATTCAAATTTATTGTTTTTAAATATTATTCTCAAAAACTATGAAATTCTCTTTCAAATTAGAAATTGTGAAGTTATCTGTCAAATAGAAGGTAATAGTGTCAATTTTGGAAATAGAAGAAAATTCAAGAGGTAGCTTTTTCACATACTGAAGTTCACAGAAGATAAATATACTCCATACCTGTATGGACAAACTTTTTCATAAAAAAGAATCAAAAAAAGAAAAATAAATGTACTTTTTATAAGTTTAAATTCACATGTATACAAATTAAAAATAAAAATTTAGAAAAGTCACCTAATTTTTTTATAGATTACTTTTATAAAATAGTTTACACACAAGTTAATTTTAATTTGAAAAGAAGTCAATTTCCTTTTTTTCTTCTTATTTTTCTTTTCTAAAAGTCTTTATTGAGAAGCATTTTCAAATATCATCTAAAACTTATGCTAAAGGTAAGAAGGATAGATGTAACCAATCTTGTCTCCATAGGCAAATTGCAAAGTGTTTCTAAACCCTAAACCCTAAACCCTAAACCTACCACCAGGTGACAAAACAAAAAAATTATCACTGAAGAAATGCTCCTTCTCAAGATAAGGATACCGAATATAATTTCAAAAGCTAGGGAGATTTTAAGTGAAAAAGATGCTTAGGAGCATTTCTCATCGTCTGTAATCAGTGTTTCACTAAAATTATACAATCAAATTCCTTGCGATTTTTTTCAGACTTCTGGTTAAGCTACTACATAACAATTCGGCCCTACTTTTATCCCAACACCTCAAATTCCTTTCATAGGGTTCTTTACTTCTATCAGTCATAGGTAACATCATGATTATCATGATTTTAATTTTATTAGCTTCTGACCCTTTTCCTTGGACAGAAAAGGCATTATTTTCCTAATACCATGCTACTGGAAACCATAGCTGAAACTACCAACAAATACTAAATAGATGTACCTGAAAGTCAAATCACACTTTGTTAGAGCAACGGAGGGAAAACACATACGCACAAAACACAACAAAGAAAATGGTGACTTCATTCCTCTCTAATTAGATGCTGTTTAGGGCTAGCTCTTTCTTTTGGGGAAGAGGGCTGGCTAGAAGTTCCTATTCTCCACACTATGCCGGCTTCAATGGCCAATGTCTGGCTTCCTAAATCCTATTAGAAGCATAGTTGTAAATTTGACCTTTTTATGATACTTTTATGGAGAAAGATGATATATCTGTTCTTAAAACATTTTCTGGATATAACTTCAGTCAAAGGCCCAGATAACAAGCATAGTAGTGTTACATGTTCACAGTTAAACATTTATTTAGATATGTAATTTGAGGTCAATTCCTTCGGTGTAGGTATAATTTAACATTTTGCATTTATTCTGATGACTTCTCAGAAAGAGATGCTTATGCAGAGGTTTTTGTAATGTTATAGATATGATAGCAGACGTGAGGATGGTCCGTACAATGAATAAAAAAAATCCTTGCCTGACAGAAACAGTTTACGAGTTCTAGATACAATTAAAGGAATATCATATTATGACCACGTGTGAAAGACTAACTAAAGTTGAAAGTTCTCCGCGTATTATAGCAGCTTATATCCAGATTCTCAAAGAGGCAAAACCCAAATCACACTTCTACTGCAAGAAATGTTGTTTAGTCTTTGTATTCAACTTCAGATTTGAGGTTTGAAGAAGTAAACTTGAACCGAGAGACACACCAGGCTTAAGAAAATTAGGAAAAATTATAAACTTCTCTAATCTTTTCTTCCATACATGAATGCAACAGCTAATCTGTCATTAATAATTTCATATGCATTACACATGAAAACATGTAATCACAAGACCAAATTGATTCCTATCATTTTTCTATAAATCCATACCAAACTTCTACAGATTCTTTAATGTCTTATGATATGACTTAAAATCTTATGTGTTGAAATTGAAGAGATGGAAGAATAGGCTCAGCATCTTACATGTACAATTTCTAGTGTATATAAGTGCTGAAAACTCGAGGGTGTCCAATGCTAGAAAGAATCTAGTCCTATAATAGAGCTGTTACAGTGGGCAATCATTTTCCTTTGGTAATTGTATTTCTATTTGCAACTGAGAAAAATAAAAGTCAGCCATAAATTGGCTAAAGGAGAATCATGCTTTCACCCAGGAAGAAGAAATCTAAACTAGCTCCATCGTAGAGATAGCAAATAACTTCAGAATGGTCAGTGCCAATCATGGATCTGAAGGGTGACAGAAAGCCTGATCTTCTAATTTGATGGTTTGGTCATTCTGACTAAGAATCAATCAAATGAAGACTTACGCAAAAGGTTATGCTATTCTGAATCCAATACAACATGACAAACAAATCAAATCTGTATTAACTTGAAGGAAATGTGCTCAACTACTCATTCACATCAAGCTAAACAATAAATTGCTGACTCCCTAAATCTATGTGAAATTGTGCTAACCAGTTCAAGTAACCGAACAAACCCTTCATTTCACAAAAACTAACCTTTTCTTTTCCACACTACCCACCTCAGGATCAGTACCAGAGTTCAATCCCATCACTTTCCAGCAGAAACCCACAGGAAAATGCAATGGCCTTATAGTCATAGGAACCACAAAGAGCCTAGCCTACACGTTTGTTTCTCTCAATTAAAGTCTTGAATGGATAAGTTTCTTCATAAATATTTATAAAAGAAAAAAAGAAAGAAAAGTGAAATCAACTTCTCCCACAGGGTAAAAATAGCTTATGCATAACTTAAAAGCAGCTTTTGTGAAAACCTAAGTGACTTTAGCTTCTCCACAAAGCTAATTTTAACTTACGTATACTTATGCAAAAGTTGATTTTAGCTTATTGAAGAAACTTATTTCACCTTTCTTTCTAATTTTTTTTCTTCTACAAATGCTTACTTAAAAAAGTTTATCTAAACATGGCCAAAAGCATTTGTTTGTCTACCACTCTTCACTCAATTGAAGCCTTCATTTACTATAAATTTGTGTTTACAAGTAGTTCACTAGATTGATAGGGGTCATTCTGTGTTTCAACTTTCAATTCTCACAAGATCATTACCAAACATTACACATGTCTACGACCGATACGACAAAAAATAAGAGTACAAATACAAACGGAGAATTAATACAAATAGCAAGACTCCAGAAACACAAGATTCCACAAATCAGTTAAAATTTGCATTTGAGAAACTAATGGTACAATACAACACATTTCATAATCGTGCTACTCATTGATAAATAAAAATAAACACAAGCAATATCGATTAACACAGCATTACCAATTAATTACCAGATTCCAACCATAAACCCTAAATCCTCAGGGCACAGCATTGAGCCTCCCTTCAAACACAAACCCGCGGTAGAGTCCGTCGCCATTCCCAGGAAGGTTATCGATCCACCGCCACTCCTCCCCTTCGGCGGCACATCGATCCCAGAGCGCAAGCTTCCCGATCCTCTTGGCGGAGAAGCAAACCCTGTCGCCACTTCCGAAGACTTTGAATTTTGTTGATTCGCGGAAGGCGCGGAACATCTCCAGCGGCATGCGAGCTGCCTCGTCCCACTCGAGCTTGTCGAGGTCGAGACGTAGGACAAGGATGGTGGAGCAGGGCGCGTTGAGGGCGAACGAGGACTTGAGGCCGCCGACCATGAGGATCCGGTTGCCGTGGCCGCGAACGAGGCGGGGGCGCTTGAGGACGTCGAAGACATCCCCCCACTCTTGGCGGTCGAGGCGCGACCACGAAGGCGTAGGAGTTGCGGCGACGTTGCAGGAGAAGAGTTTCCACTGGCTGCGCCAGGGGGAACCCACGTCGCAGAGAGCAAAAGCGGAGTGATTGATGAGGAGAGGGGAGCGGGGTTTGGAAGGGAGGTTCGAGGAGAATTTGAGCCACTTCGGCGTGCGGTGGCAGTAGAGGGCGGCGAGTTCGGTTAGGACCATGACGCGGTGGTCGGCGTCGACGAGGACGGCGCCATGGCGGGACCAGGCGGAGCCGAGGTGGGGGAGGACGCGGAAGGTGCGTGTGAGAGGGTTACATGCGATGAGGGATTTGGTTGCGGTGGTGTCGGGCTGGGATGTGTTGGCGTTGGGCTTGGGCTTGGGCTGGGCCCAGAGGTAGAGGAGGCCGTGGGAGGAAGCAACGGGGAGAGGTGAATGGAAGGGGAGAAAATCAAGGGGAAAATGGAGCCACGTGTTATGGTCGGGATCGAAGAGGGAAAGAGAGGTGTGAGAAGTGTGAGAGGTGTGGCGGTGGCGGAGGGCGAGAAGGTGGAGGTGGAGGGGAGGGTGGGAGATGGAGAGGAGGTGGAGGAAGGAGGGGGCGGAGAGGAGGTTGAGGAAGAACTTTGAGAGGGAGCGGCAGAGGATGATTTGGCGGAGGGGTAGGGAGGAGAAGATCTGGTGGAGCGTGTCGTGGGGGAGACGGTAGATCGGAGGTTCGTCCTCCATCGGACCACGGCGGTAGGGTTGTTGGGTGGTGGTTGGGCGGGATGGTGCGGTGGTTGGGTTGGTTCCAATCAGAATAGGGAATACAAACTAAATGTGTTTGTTTGCTCTAAACAACTGAAACTTAGAAACTTGCTTAAAGCTTCTTCTTGCTTCATATATTGAGTTTCTCACACTCCATGCCAATTTCTCTTGCATTCTTTAACTTCACATTCTCATTCTGGTTAAAACAGCTTAAGATGGTTATTATTTTCAAGAAAAAATATTATAATCAGACTTAATATTTTTTATCTTTAAAGAATATTTGTTTTTATTTTATCCAGGATATTTTTTTAAAGTGCGATTTCAGTCATTTTATTTTACTGTTTAAAATGTTATGTTATTTAAACTGTCATGGGATAAAAATAAACGGAAATGTTAAAAACGTTAGTAAGAATCAAAATAAAATCTTAGAGTAAAAATATATTTAAGTTTTATAATTATTATGACTTTTAAAATAATTACTTTACTATTTTTTTTCTTGAATTTTATTTATGTAAGACCTGAATAGAAGTTGTTCCTGCCGGTTGACTCGCCTGTCGGTTGACTCACGACACTCACACGCCTCCCTTCCCACGTTGATACGTGCTTGGTTCTTTCGAAGCAATCTGCACCTGCAAAAGAGGAAAGGGGGCGCCCTAGAGGCCGTATGCACTCCGACGCTCAAGTCAGTCTAAGGCACGGACACCAAGTGTATTGAGTTTCTCTGTGTGTTTAGGTCTAGAAACTGCGTACCTTTGTGAAGTATTTTACTGTCCCTTATATAGTCTAGCGTTTATTGCACCGCTAACCCTAATTAGGGTTTACTGCGCCGCTAGCCATATTTAGGGTTTACTGGAATACCCTTGCGCCGCTATTACCCAATCTTAGGGTAATCTAGCACATCAGGTTTCCTTCTCTGGAGTGCAAACTTTAACAGTGTGACCACCTGGATGCCTCCTTGTGCACCTAGTCTCTGGGGCCACCTGTTCTGGGAGCGCCTTCACTGTTCACGTGCCATGCATATAGCTTTGCTGGGAAAACCCTAGTTCTGGTGAGTACTCATCCCGTCAGGACTCTACACCCAACTGTGCTTTCCCTGCTACCCGCATAGGCACTTCGTGAACCAGGCTCTCCTTACCTCTGGGTATTTAACTGGCCATTGGCCCACTCTGGGAACCAATCTTAGCTATTCTGTTTACGCTGTTAAAATCACCCAAGGCCGATGTCAGCTCGCCACACTCTGTTGCCGAGGACTCCTCGACCTGCTGAGTGACGATGACACATCAGCCCATCCTGGTGGTCTGACGACTACTCACCCTTCCCTACGGGAAAATGCTGATGACTAATCACCCTTCTCTCAGGGGACACACCGACGACTGATCACCCTACTCTGAGGGGAATGACTGATCACCCTTCTCTAAGGGAACACAGCGATGACTGATCACCCTCTAATGGGGTCCATTCCTCACGTGGCTTTGGCCCATGCTGTGAGACCCAGCTGACGTGGTTCGCCCTTTACTACCTGTTCTCGATGTCCGAGGACTGGTCAGTACACAAGCCCCCCAGTCTCAAGCTGTTAACTTGTTTCAGCGAAGAGACTAAGTCATTGGCCCGGGCGACCTAAGTGGCTCTGCGCGTAAGGACATGAGTAGCGCGCTGAAGGGACATCTCACCACCTTGTCATCGCCCACATTTCTTACCCTCTGAGGACTTCATTGGTGAGCTCTCTGCTCGAATTGAGGACTTCTTTCTCGACAAAGAGGTGTTAATCACCCTTCTCCCCGATGACCTTGCACCGATGACTGATCGGTGCTTCATTACTTATCGCGCTCTGCTGTCAGGCGCTCATCTAGGAACTGATCTGCCGGTGGTGGTTACTTTAGCAACTGTCCACCGATCATCGTTCTGAGTGATCTGCCCTCTGATTCAGCTGCTATCTTCTACCACGTGTCACCCTGTGAATGGTCCACGTGGTCATCTGCTGCTGACGTCATCGACTACCGCTGACCGACCGGATCACAAGCCCCCCAGTCTCGAGCTGTGAACTCGTTCTCAGCGAAGAGACTAAGTGGTCGATGGCAAGATCATTCCTCCTCCTTGAGCTTCTCCCTTTGCAACTTCTTTTCTGTGTAATTTCTTTTTCTGCTTCATAAAGGCTTACTGCATTGAGTTCAATATGAATGAAATCTTTGCTCCAGCTGCATGTCCCTTTCCATTTTTAACTCTCTGCATGTGACTTAGCATCGTCTTTAACAACTTTTATGCATAACTTCATGCTGGACGACTGACTTGAAGGGCCTAAATGCTTTGGCTTCTCGCAGCAGAACTTGCTTCTACCACCGACCACCGACTAGCATGTTGGTGCACCACCGATCAGTCATCGCGCTTCAGGCTTTGCTTTACTTCTCTGTTACTCAAGCGCTAAGCACATAAAGGGCCTGAACGCCAAAGATGATGCTTGTGTTTTGGGGAAGAAAAGTGCTTCTCGATGACCTTTCTTGCCTCAGCCTCGCTGTAAGAAGTCGAGGTGAGGTCTTTCTCCTCTCGCCTCTACCTCGCTGTACAAAGTCGAGGGAGAGGACTTTCTTCTCTCACCTCAGCCTCGCTGTAAAAAGTCGAGGGAGAGGACTTTCTTCTCTCGCCTCAGCCTCGCTGTAAAAAGTCGAGGTGAGGACTTTTTCTCTCGCCTCAGCCTCGCTGTAAAAAGTCGAGGTGAGGACTTTTTCTCTGGCCTCAGCCTCGCTGTAAAAAGTCGAGGGTGAGGACTTTCTGCTCTCGCCTCAGCCTCGCTGTACAAAGTCGAGGGTGAGGACTTTCTTATCTCGCCTCAGCCTCGCTGTACAAAGTCGAGGTGAGGACTTTTTCTCTGGCCTCAGCCTCGCTGTAAAAAGTCGAGGGTGAGGACTTTCTGCTCTCGCCTCAGCCTCGCTGTACAAAGTCGAGGGTGAGGACTTTCTTATCTCGCCTCAGCCTCGCTGTACAAAGTCGAGGTGAGGTCTTTCTGCTCTCGCCTCAGCCTCGCTGTACAAAGTCGAGGGTGAGGTCTTTCTTATCTCGCCCCAGCCTCGCTGTACAAAGTCGAGGTGAGGACTTTCTTATCTGGTGAATCTTGCTGTTCACGTTGGGTGTTCTCACTCGAAGGGGAGGTGTTCTCGACGAACCTACCTTCCCGCTTACGAGACCTCTAACCCCAAGTGACAGGTTCAATCTTGCCTCGCATCGCTCACCGGCGAGGGAGGACTTAACTGACCTCACATCGCTCATAGGCGAGGAGGATTTATCTGACCTCACATCGCTCATAGGCGAGGAGGATTTATCTGGGCGAACCCTTCTGTTCACGTTGGAAGTTCTCACTCGAAATGGAGGTGTTCTCTACGAACCTACCTCTCCACTCACGAGACCTCTAACCCCAAGTGACAAATTCTAACTGACCTCACATCGCTCACAGGCGAGGAGGATTTCTCTGGGCGAACCCTTCTTTCACATGGAAGTTCTCACTCGAAGTGGAGGTGTTCTTCTACGAACCTACCTCTCCACTCACGAGACCTCTAACCCCAAGTGACAGGTTCTATCTTGCCTCGCATCGCTCACCGGCGAGGGAGGACTTAACTGACCTCACATCGCTCATAGGCGAGGAGGATTTATCTGACCTCACATCGCTCATAGGCGAGGAGGATTTATCTGGGCGAACCCTTCTGTTCACGTTGGAAGTTCTCACTCGAAATGGAGGTGTTCTCTACGAACCTACCTCTCCACTCACGAGACCTCTAACCCCAAGTGACAAATTCTAACTGACCTCACATCGCTCACAGGCGAGGAGGATTTCTCTGGGCGAACCCTTCTTTCACATGGAAGTTCTCACTCGAAGTGGAGGTGTTCTTCTACGAACCTACCTCTCCACTCACGAGACCTCTAACCCCAAGTGACAGGTTCTATCTTGCCTCGCATCGCTCACCGGCGAGGGAGGACTTAACTGACCTCACATCGCTCATAGGCGAGGAGGATTTATCTGACCTCACATCGCTCATAGGCGAGGAGGATTTATCTGGGCGAACCCTTCTGTTCACGTTGGAAGTTCTCACTCGAAGTGGAGGTGTTCTCTACGAACCTACCTCTCCACTCACGAGACCTCTAACCCCAAGTGACAAATTCTAACTGACCTCACATCGCTCACAGGCGAGGAGGATTTCTCTGGGCGAACCCTTCTTTCACATGGAAGTTCTCACTCGAAGTGGAGGTGTTCTTCTACGAACCTACCTCTCCACTCACGAGACCTCTAACCCCAAGTGACAGGTTCTATCTTGCCTCGCATCGCTCACCGGCGAGGGAGGACTTAACTGACCTCACATCGCTCATAGGCGAGGAGGATTTATCTGACCTCACATCGCTCATAGGCGAGGAGGATTTATCTGGGCGAACCCTTCTGTTCACGTTGGAAGTTCTCACTCGAAGTGGAGGTGTTCTTCTACGAACCTACCTCTCCACTCACGAGACCTCTAACCCCAAGTGACAGGTTCTATCTCGCCTCAGCCTCGCTGTAAGAGTCGAGGGAAGAGGACTTTTTATCTCGCCTCAACCTTGCTGTAAGAAGCAGAGGAAAAGGACTTATCTCTTGCCTCAACCTTGCTGTAAGAAGCAGAGGAAGAGGACTTTTCTCTCGCCTCAACCTTGCTGTAAGAAGCAGAGGAAGAGGACTTTTCTCCAATGTTCTCTGAGTGGGTGCGTGCTCCCAGGAGAGCACCTGGCGTGGCTGGTCTGAGCGCACTCGCCAGGCACATCCTGCCTGCATGGCCTCATCACACTGTTTCATGCACGTTCCCACCGGCGAGGAGCTCTTCTTCTGGAATCATGCGAGGTGCATGCGTAACGCTCTCGCTGGGAGCTTGGGTCCCAGCTTAACATGTGTTGTCAAGACCCTGATGACCATGCGCCGATGAGTGATCGTGCTCTGTACGTGGCGGCGACAGATAGCGTCCTCATGCGGTGATGTCTGATCGTGCTTTCACGGGGCGATGACTGATCGTGCGACGAATAACCACCGATGACTTCTTGCACTCTGCTCCCAGGCGCTTGTCCAGGCGCTGATCTGTAGGTGGTGGTCACTTGGTACTGACCACTTATCACTTGCACTTGCGCTTCGGGCAAGGGAAACTTTAAACTGGAAAACACACACTTACTTTATGTACTAAAGTCTTTTTTATTGGGTGGCCTCGTTAAAAACCCTCCTTAGGGAAAAGAGTGCCCCCTGGTGTATTCAACAGTTTACAGTGTATAGCGCGAGAACGCATCTACTTTACATCTTAACTGGGTGTATATATGTTGGGTCTCCTCTCATTGGCGATGACCGATCTCACGAGTAGCGATCATGCCCTCTGCTTCAGCTTCCCCCCGAGCTACATGGGAGCCCCCTTAGCGTAGCTCCCTTAGCGTAGCTCCCTCCATCACCTGATTTCCCCGTGCACAGGGATCTCATGCTGCTGGTCACCTGCTTGGGACCCCGAAGCGCGATCACCTTGCGGCTCCCTCAGGTAATCGGTTAGAAAACCTGTTTTCACCAACTCAGCAAGTTGATGCCCCAACGCCAGGCAGGTGTAGAGTGTGTGTCCATAAGCCTGATGGAATTCACACCAGTCATCCTTCCTACTTCCAAGCACCTTGTCAGTTTTCTCTGGTACTCGGAGTCTTGCAGCTACAGCGGGAATTGCAATCAGCTCCGCCAACTCTATCATGAAATCATACCTGGGGGGTGCATTGTTCTCCCTTGCACGCCCCCTGGCCTGATCCTTCCTGGGTGTGTAGGGGCGAGACCTGCCCTGCGCTTTCTTCCCTTCTCTGGCCTCATGCACCCATGCGTGTCGCTGCTGCTTCCCCTGTCCTTCGCGCGGCTTGGGCGGTGCAGCACTGCTTTTCTTCTCAGAGACCTGCGTCTCTGCTACAATATGCGCCACCGCGAGTCGCCGAATCTCAGCGAAGGTGGCAGGGTTGTCTCTGATGAGCGATTCACTGAAAAGACCTGGCAGCACACCTTTCTTGAATGCATGCACCAGCATGTCCTCGTCTTTGCTGGGCAACCTTACTACCTGTGCACCAAAACGATTTAGGTAGTCCTTCAACGACTCCCCCTGGTACTGGCGCACGTCGAACAGGTCGTAGGACACCATCGGTGGCGCTCTGTTGACGATGTACTGCTCTGTGAACAGCTTCGAAAACTGCTGGAAGGAGGTGACGTGGCCCTCTGGCAGGCTCACGAACCACTCCATAGCTACTCCACTCAACGTACTCATAAACACCTTGCAGTACACAGCGTCTGAGCCTCCAGACAACATCATCTGGGTGTGGAAGGCTATCAGATGCGCTTCTGGATCTTCCTTCCCCGTGAACGACGCCTTCACTCCCACCAGGTTGGGAGGCACCACTGTGTTCATGATTTCAGGGGAGAAAGGCATAGGAAAGGCCCTTGGGGGCGTCAGTGGAGCCTGATCCTCTCCCACGCGACCCCCAGCTTGCTGCATGTGGTGCAGACTCGAGCGCATCTCCTCATTTGCCTTGCGCAACTCCTCATTCCTGGCCTGAGAGGCGGCCAGGTCTTCCTGCATACGCGTTTGATGCGCTTGAGACTCCGCCACCGTTTCTTGGAGGGCGCGCATCGTTTCCATCAGCTGTTGCATGGTAACGCTGTCGCCTCGATTCGGTGGAACAGATCCGTGTCTTGTATTCCTCATCTTCTGTGGTTTTTCCTCTCACTCTCGTGTATGGGACCTTGTTTTACTTCGGGCCCCACGGTGGGCGCCAAATGTTCCTGCCGGTTGACTCGCCTGTCGGTTGACTCACGACACTCACACGCCTCCCTTCCCACGTTGATACGTGCTTGGTTCTTTCGAAGCAATCTGCACCTGCAAAAGAGGAAAGGGGGCGCCCTAGAGGCCGTATGCACTCCGACGCTCAAGTCAGTCTAAGGCACGGACACCAAGTGTATTGAGTTTCTCTGTGTGTTTAGGTCTAGAAACTGCGTACCTTTGTGAAGTATTTTACTGTCCCTTATATAGTCTAGCGTTTATTGCACCGCTAACCCTAATTAGGGTTTACTGCGCCGCTAGCCATATTTAGGGTTTACTGGAATACCCTTGCGCCGCTATTACCCAATCTTAGGGTAATCTAGCACATCAGGTTTCCTTCTCTGGAGTGCAAACTTTAACAGTGTGACCACCTGGATGCCTCCTTGTGCACCTAGTCTCTGGGGCCACCTGTTCTGGGAGCGCCTTCACTGTTCACGTGCCATGCATATAGCTTTGCTGGGAAAACCCTAGTTCTGGTGAGTACTCATCCCGTCAGGACTCTACACCCAACTGTGCTTTCCCTGCTACCCGCATAGGCACTTCGTGAACCAGGCTCTCCTTACCTCTGGGTATTTAACTGGCCATTGGCCCACTCTGGGAACCAATCTTAGCTATTCTGTTTACGCTGTTAAAATCACCCAAGGCCGATGTCAGCTCGCCACACTCTGTTGCCGAGGACTCCTCGACCTGCTGAGTGACGATGACACATCAGCCCATCCTGGTGGTCTGACGACTACTCACCCTTCCCTACGGGAAAATGCTGATGACTAATCACCCTTCTCTCAGGGGACACACCGACGACTGATCACCCTACTCTGAGGGGAATGACTGATCACCCTTCTCTAAGGGAACACAGCGATGACTGATCACCCTCTAATGGGGTCCATTCCTCACGTGGCTTTGGCCCATGCTGTGAGACCCAGCTGACGTGGTTCGCCCTTTACTACCTGTTCTCGATGTCCGAGGACTGGTCAGTACAGAAGTATTGTTTATTTTTTTATAGGATACGGTGAATAAATTTCTATATTAATTATTTTTACGTTAAAATATCCTATTAAAATAAGTAAGATAATTAAAAAATTTACAAGTAATAAGAGTATTAAATATAATGATAATTTTGAAAAAAAATATGATAAATTTCTTTGTGTCAATTAAATTAATCACTTTTTTAATCTTAATTTATTTGGCAAAGAGGGCCTTTTAAACAGAAAGCAAGAGAGTAAATTTAACAAACAAGGTAATTTTAAAAAAATACAATTAATATAATTTTAACATTTATTTTACCACTCTTCACTAAATTATAATATCATTTTTTATACGTTTGGCTTTCTTATCCAATGATGATCTCTGCGAATGATTTTATTCTTTTTAATTAATGGTAATCACTAATGAATAAAACGTGCCACAAAAAATCTATTGCTATTAACAATATACATATTATTTACAGCACTAACGAATTTCTCACAAAAATTATGGAGGAAAAATTATATTTAGTTCTTGCAGATTTTTGTATTGCTTTTAACTAAAAATTGATTTAAAAGATATAATATAACTTTGAATAATATATATTCTGTTGTTGAATTACAAACTATAATATGTAATGAATTTGTTAGCTTTTATAATAATCAAATCAAAGTGATAATAATTTTGTTGTTAACTCTATAAATTATTATTAGGCGAATTATTAATAGAAAGTTTTAATTTTGATTAAAAACAGTAATTAGAAACACATAAAACTACGTGTCAGTTTTGTGTATATAATTGTTACCTTATCTTATACTTTCTTTTGTTCCTTGCTTTTGCGAGTTAATTTGTTGACATGCTTTCTCGCTCCACCAACGAAAAGTGTCATGATGCTCTTAATTAGTTAATTGCGCACTATTTTTTTAAATACACTTTTTTTTTAAATTACACAAACAATCTCTTTCAGATTTTATTGATATAAATAAATTCGTTTATATAAGTTAAAATTTAGTTTGTAGGAAGTTGAATTTTATCATGTCTTTCTGTGAACAATAATTAATATATATTTTTCAGTTGGAAAGATCACTCTATATACATCAGAATTCGTTTCTCAAATCCAAATTCTTATATCTAAACAGTAAAAGAGTCTATTTATGTAAATAAAGTTCAAACCAGTTTATTTATGTAATTAAAAAAATGGTTAATTTGAAAAATGAATTCATTATGCACTTGCTTTTTTTTTTTAATTTGGATTTTAAGTCTTTTCTCGTTTGAGGTGTTGTTTTAATGCTAAAATGTTTGCAATTAATTCATAATAGAAACTTTTGTTGTATCGTCCCTATTACTTATCTTAAATAAAACATAACATATAAACCTATATGTATATAAATATCTATACATACATAAAAAGAATTATAAAAAAAATTGTAAAAATACTATATAATATTTCAATTATATTTATTATGTTTGAATTATTATTAATTGGTTGATATTTTCATCATAAACACACGCGTGCACATATATATATATATATATATATATATATATATATATATATATATATATATATATATATATATATATATATTACAAATAGAATTTTATTTTAAGCATTATTATGACGTATAATCAACACATTTATATTTCTACTATTGTAACTGCTTCGTTATTTCGATTTATCGAAATAATATTATGTAAGACCTTTATATAGAGATTTTGAAAATTAATATCAATAGTGAAGATTGGTCACAAAGATTGTTGGAAGTTATATTAAAAAGGTATGGATGATTAATATTTTATAAATATTATACTTATATTCTATAATCTGAATGTAAACTTGTAAACATTCATTTAAATTATAAGTTTTGAGGATGCTTCGACAGGAATCTATTATTATAATATTGTCAATCAATTTCTTTTCGATTATTTATTTTAAGCATTTTACCCTTTTTTATTTTGTTTTTTTGCTTTGACATTTATCTATATGTTTTTATTATGTTCTTACACTTTCTATTTTTAATATTTTTTATCTTTAATTTTGGATATATATTTCTCTGTTGCATATCATCTTTCTTGAATAAATTATGTTTCTAAGAGTAATTTTTACTTTTGAAGATGTTTATAAATATTTAATTGATACAAATTTGTCTTAGACTCATAAAAACTCAGTGAAGGCACCATCTTCACTGTGATGAAGTAATGAGGGATTTGCATTTGGATGGAGAGAGAAAAATAAAAAAGGGAGAGTAAGAGAAGCAGTATGGATAGACAAATTCAAATCATACAGAAGGGAAGAGAATGTAGAAAAGAGGAATGTTGGGGAGTTTTTTATCTCATAGAAGAAACAAATTGAGGTACAAGTTTGATTTTGTTAAGTTCAAAATCAAACTTGATAGGATCTTTATTAGTGAAACCAAGTTGTTCATCAATAGACCTAAGCATGGAAAATCAAGGTCCAGTACAACAAAAGAGTCTAACAGTTTAGAGTATGCAATAATGCACTCAGAAAGGAATGCATGAGCAAGGACCAATGTATGTAGAGGTCATTAGATCTAACACATAAGCACTCAAGAACTTCATTGAAGTAAGAGGGTGAAAAATGGAAAGGCGTGATTATAAACACATGTATTAGTGATAAAAATTGGTTATCTGAGCCTTTGGTAGGCAGGCTTTCGGATCTGACAAACTTTGACAAGTTAAGAGCTGCAAGTATTAATTGTAAGTTTGAATCAGAGATGGAAATACGACTTTCGTACCTTGGAGATGGTATGGTCCTGATATTCAGGGTGAATGAAGTGATTATTAAAGAGTTATGTATCATGGAAGAGGAGGGTACAACACTGTTGTTTGAAAGTTGTCAAAAATGGCGTCCAACCATTGTCAAGGAATCCCAATTTTTGGAAGAGATAAGAAAAGAATTACAAAGATAGTAAGCATGTGTGTATACTTCAATTTGGAGAAAAGTTTAGAAGGTAGAGAAAACCTTGAATTCAAAAGGGTATTAATTAGAACATCCTATCCTTGAAGGATTTCACATAATCAGATTATCCTCAAAGCATGGATCACAAAGGAAGAAAACCTGATGGGATGACAATGTAGACAAAGGCCATCACATTTTGGGACAACATTGAGTGAGACATCATCAATGCAAAGTGTGGTCAGGGAGGAATACGATTCTGTTTGGTCAAAGGAAAAGGAAGAGTGGGTGGCGAAGACGGAAGCTAGAGCTAACTAAGGGGACATGTAAAAAAAAACACATAAGACCTATAATAAGCTACTATGGAAAATATTGGAACCACGGGACAAAGCGAACCTATGACAAGCTACTAAGGAAAATAGGTGGCCATGGCATTTATGAAGATTGCATTTATGAAGGAATCTCATGAATTGGAAATCTAGCATAAACACGTGCGTAAAGAAGGTAAATAGAAAAGACTGAGTAGGTCTGGGTTAGAAGGTGATTAGGGGACTTCCAATGGCAATGGGGATGGACAAGTGATGAGAGATAATCAAACAAAAAGAAATAATTTTGAAACAAATGAAGTTAAGCACTTATGAAGCACAAAATGCAATGCCGTTGGGCCTAAGAAGGATTGTTTAGGCCTTAGTACCAACAACAATAATTAAAAGGGATCTGAATTTGTAAATGAACCACTATAGACCCTTCTAATTAGGGTTTTTTTTTTTATCAAAGAGGGTTTTTTTTTTTAACTAAAATAGGGTCGCTTTCAAAAAAATTATAAATTTGGACAAGTTGTGTCAATTTAGCACGATTTCATATGTAAAAATCATGTCAACTTGTCACGACTTTGTCACCTCAACCTAAAGTCGTGTCAAGTTGACACGATTTTTGTCACGTCAATCTAAGGTCATGCTAATTTGGCATGATTTTGTCCACATCATATTTTTTTTAATTTTATTTTTTAAAATAAATATATATTATAATTATTTAATTATAATTAGAATTGTAAGTTATGCAATATTTGAAATTAATTTGATAAATAATTTTTTATGAAGAAATAAATACATAGGTAAAGAAAATGAGGAAATTAATAATTAAACTTGAAATTAAATTTTATTTTAAGCATGTCTGTGCGAACAATTGTTTCTATTATGACCTTCAGTTCTATAATGTAAACATTTTTTTGGCTTATTTGGAATTGAATCATCCATTTTGTTATGAATACATTGGGTGTTAGGTCTTCTTGATTGATGTCGACACATCATGGGATCACCCCTCCTTCTGCATATAATCCAACATCATCCATGCACTATCGACCCACAATGTTTTCACCAGGATCTCATAATGAAGCCAATAACAATGATGACGAACATATCGTTGATGATCCTCTTCCACCTTCTCTCCCATCTGATCATCACCCTCCATAAAGACCTCGGTGACAAATACGAAAACCACATTGTAGCACGTCTTCCTATAAATAATTTACTTCCAATAGTTCAAATTTTTATTTTTATTTTATATCTTGTAATGAATCTTACTAATTTGTCTGGTTCTAATTAATCTATTCTCATCATTACATGTTACCATTACTTCTCAAGGTATTTATTTTGCAAAGCCATGACAACAATTCTCTATTTATTTTTCAAATACAATAACAATTCTCATTTCTCTATTTATTTCCAAATGCAATAACAATTTTCTTCATATTTTTTATTAATCAAATAACCAAATTAATATATTACATTATCGACAAACATGATCCATACACAATTATTCATTTTTTTGTTGCTTAAAACAAACACCCTTAGAAAATTATGTATCAAATTAATTTAACATCGCATAACTTACTACTCCATATATAAACAAGAAAATTTTTTAAAAAAAATTTTAAAAAAGTAATAATAATATGACGTGGACAAAGTCGTGTCAAATTGATTCGATTTCAAGTTGACGTGGCAAAAGTCGTGCTAACTTGACACGACTCTAGCATATGAAGTCGTGACAAATTGGCACGATTTGTTCAAATTTATATTTTTTTTTTAAAGTGACCCCATTTTTGTAAAAAGGACAAAAAAATAACCCCTCTGTGATAAAAAAAAACCTCTAATTAGTTATACCAAATTGCTTTGGTTAACCTCAAAAAAAATACTCAGTCATTGAAAATCCTTTCTAGGGCACAAATAAAGGAAGATTTAGAAGTCTTTATTCCATCAGATGTTCAAGGAGGGCAAGGGAGTCTGTCGAGTATCTTGAGTTCAAAGCATCAGATTAGTGGAGGAGTTCTTTGAGCCGCTTAAAGTTGGAGGATTGACTATATGTACCAGATAAGCAGGTTGATGCATGTGATCGTAACTATTCTAAAAAAAGATCATACCAAGGTGACAATATTTATATCAATAGGAAGTATCTTAGTTTTTTAGTGCATTTTATCTGTAATATACTGTCTGATGAAAATATCATAACCTGGAATAGAATATTTTGGATAACAAAAGAAATTAAGGAGGCAAAAAGGTGTGGGAGTTAAGGACAAAATTAGGTGTGACAAGAGGTGAAGAGAAAGAAATTGTATAAAGAATGACCTATATGGGAGACAAGAGATGAAAGAAAGAATTAAGGAAATAGAAGAGGAAAACGGGAGGGGTGATAAATGAGAGTATTATAGTTTAAGGTAAAAGATTTGGGGGAAGGGTTAAAAAGAAAGTAGTGAATGAGCTAACATGATAACAACAGATCTAACTTTCGTCTTTACAAGAAATTAGGATGGAGCAAATAGAGTTTAGTCTCTTTATGGCTTATCCAAATGTATAATGGAAGGTGAATCTGACTAATATAGAGGGGACTATTGTGTATGTGGGATAAAGAAGCTTTTGATGTAACCAATTCCTTAGGTGGGAATGAATATATTGGACTGGAAGACACTAACATAGTGTTTGGTTCTATAGGTGGTACTGTTGTCGACGACGAAAGTCTCAGTGCCACCCCGTTTGCTTCCAACGTTGCATGCGAGTGAGGGAGGGAGTGTAGAGAAAGTGGAGGAGGTTTCACATCTTCTCCAAAATGAAGAGAAAGTAGAGAGTAGCACAGCAAATGCCACGTCACAGATAGCAACTTACCCTTCTACCATTGCTTTTCTCCTCCATGCCACGACAAATAACTGTGCTGCTGCATGCATACACTGTGCATGGCTGGAGATTCCTGACTTTGCCTCAGGAGTTGTTTGACCATTGAAGGGTGTGAGTGAATGCAGTGGGTGAAAGCATTGAAGGCTGTGTGAATGTAGTAGGTAGGTGTGCAATAAGTTCTTCACTCTATAAAACAAACCATGGCTACGTGCTTCACTTCACTCATCTAAGAAACTAAACATACTCCTCATATGCAGTGACTTGTAAATTTCTTAACTGGGCTTGGAGAGATTCGTAAGGCATCATAGTGGTAGGGACTGACTGACTTACGTAGTGCTTGCCATCTCAGGTAAGCATTTTCTTCTTCTGAAATAGTGCTTAATCGATTAGGTTTGGAAAAACCATGCCTCCATAATCGATTATGGTCTTTAAAGTAGTTCATAATCGATTATGCGTATGCAATAATCGATTATCTGTGAAATTTGAGGCACATAATCGATTATGGTTGAAGTTCAAAATGACAGATAATCGATTATGTGGTTTTCATAATCGATTATCCTTGGTTATGGCCTGCTTCAATAATCGATTATGTGGGTGATTTTCTTTGGCTAATCGATTATGTGGGTACAGCATGCATGCGATAATCGGTTATGGTGTAGGTATTTTTTTCCAAATTTCTGATTTTTTGTTATTTTTTTTTCAGGCAGTGGATTGTGTGGTCTTCTTCATCCTAATTTTCTTGTGCTACTTATCTTCAGGTTTTTTGTTTTGATTTTTATTTGTATTTTAGGTTTATTTGATTTAAATTTGTTATTTACATTTGTATTATGTTTGGATGATGATAGTTTTGTAATTTAATATGTTTAGGGTTTAGAGTAATTATTCATGTTAATAAGTTAATAAATTAATTTTGTTGTGTTAAGTTGTTTATGTGATTATTATTTTATTTTTGTAAATAGTTATTAATTTTTTTCCATTTAATTGTTTATAAGACAAATATTTAGTTATTTAAAATTAATATTTTTAATGGAAATATAAATTTGTAATGTGTAGGTTTATTTTTATTTTTTTACACTTTACATAAATTATTAATTTTATAATTGAAACAATTAAAAAAGATGTTGTAGTAATTAGGGTTTAGATAAAGTTTAGATAAGAAATTGCAATTTTTAATAATAAATGTAGATAGTTAATATTTTTTAAACAATTAATTTTTTATAAAAAAATAGTTTAATTTAGTTAAAATGAATATTTTTACAGAATGGAAATAAGAATTTGTAATTTATAGTGTTTTTTTTCTTTATATTTTACATAAATTATGAATGTTATAATTAAGAACATAATATTAAACTATGTTGTAGTAATTAAAAAAAATCAGAAAAAATTTAGAGAAGAAATTTGAGTTTTTAAGAATAAATGTACATAGTTTTAACTTTTTGAAAATATAATTGTTTATAAAAATAGTTATATTTTTTTTAAATAATTTTTTTACAGAATGGAAAAAAAATTTATAATGTTGAGGTTAATTTTTTTAGATTTTACATAAATTATTAATGTTTTCATTAAAAATATTATAAAAAATGTTGTAGTAATTAAAATAAAGCAGGAAAATTTGAAATCAAGATTTTGAATTTTTAATAATAAATGTAGATATTTATTATTTTTTGTAAATATAATTGTTTATAAAAAAGAGTTTATTTTATTTAAAAATAACATTTTCACATAATGGAAATAAAAGGGCCTAATGTTTAGGTTATTTTTTTTAGATTTGACAAAATTTATTAATGTAATGATTAAAAACATTATAAAAAATATGTAGTAATTAATAAAAGCAGAAAAATTTTAGAGAATAGATTTGGATTTTTAATAATAAATGTAGATAGTTATTACATTTTGAGAATTTAATTGTTTATAAAAAATAGGTATTTTTAGTTAAAAATAATATTTTTACAAAATGGAAATTAAAATTGATAATATTCAGGTAATTTTTTTTATATTTTACAAAAATTATTAATGTTATCATTAAAGACATTAAAAAAAATGTTGTAGTAATTAAAAAAGGCAGAAAAAGTTTAGAAAAGAAATTTGAATTTTTAATAATAAATGTAGATAATTATTAGTTTTGGGAAAATTGGATTGTTTATAAGAAATAGATTTTTATTTAAAAATAATATTTGTAAAAAATGGAAGTGAAAATTGATAATGTTTAGATAAATTTTTTTGGATTTTACAAAAATTATTAATGTTATAATTGAAAACATTAAAAACAATGTTGTAGTAATTAAAAAAACAGAAAAAGTTTAGAGAAAAAATTTGAATTTTTAATAATAAATGTAGATAATTATTACATTTGGGAAAATTGAATTGTTTATAAAAAAAATAGATTTTTTATTTAAAAATAATATTTTTACTGATTGGAAATAAAATTTTATAATGTTTAGGTTATTTATTTTTAGATTTTACAGAAATTATTAATGTTATCATTAAAAATATTTTTAAAAAATATTGTAGTAATTAAAAAAATCAGAAAAAGTTTAGAGAAAAAACTTAAATTTTTAATAATAAATGTAGATAATTATTACTTTTGAGAAAATTGAATTGTTTATAAAAAAGAGATTTTTTTTTTAAAATAATATTTTTACAGATTGGAAATAAAACTTTATAATGTTTACGTTATTTATTTTTTGATTTTACAGAAATTATTAATGTCTTCATTAAAAATATTAAAAAAAATTGTAATAATTAATAAAAGCAGAAAAAGTTAATTTGATTTTACATAAATATTTGAAGTTTCAATATTTATATATAATTATTATTGTTATTATAGTTATTTCATTTTATATAATTGTTTATTTTGTTTGTTTATATTTATTTCTTATTTGATAGAATTATAATGTACACCAATATAATTTTTGTATGTATGTATATCAATTTTGTTATATTAGAGAAATAAAATTTATAATAAAAATTTTATTAAAATTAATTAAGATTAAGTTTTAGGATCATTGTACTGGTGTAGTTATACACCGAAATAGTAACCGTTTTCGATATGTTGTATTCACACTTACACGTAATAATGGTTGTGGATGAAAGTTAAAGATTACATGGATAACGTTATGAATTGGACAAGGCATTATGACGAGGCAGAGATGGTAGATTTTGAGGAAGTAGTTACAATTTATGACGATCTTCTTGCGGCGAACATGAATCTGATTTCACAAATCCAAGAAAAAATATAAAAAAAATAATGAACTTGCATCAGTGATCATTGGTTTTGGATTGAATTTGTTACGCACGGTGCGTACTACAAGTAACTCTATCAGTGAGTTCCAACCACAAAAAAAGCGTCGCAGACAAGAATTGGTGGAGTACCTAGTTCACATTGAAAAATGTCGTGATATTATTCGCATGGGACCGGAAGCTTTCCTTCAATTATGTGAATGAATACGGGCAACTGGACTTGTTAAAGATGCATATCGATCAACCGTGGAAGAACAAGTAGCGAAATTTCTGCACATTATTGGGCATAATGTGAAGAATCAAAGTGTGTCATTCTTTTTCCATCGGTCTGGAGAAACAGTATCATGTCACTTTCATAATGTTTTGAGTGCAATTTTAAAGTTGGAGGGGGATTTCTTAATTCAACCAAATGGAACGGTTGTAGAACCACACATCCTTAACAATAGTCGATTTTACCCTACTTTAAGGTTTGTTTATGGTAACATTAGTTTAAATTGTGTATTATGTTGTATTTATTTTGTGTATATTTAAAGTTATGAATTTTGGTTTACATTAGGATTGTATAGGGGTCATAGATGGGACTCATGTACGTGTTAAGGTTGCACGTGCTAATGCACCTCGTTATCGAGGGAGAAAAGATTGGTCAACCCAAAACATATTTGCAGGTTGTGACTAGGACATGAAGTTCACAATGTCTTGGCCGGTTGGGAAGGAACTGCCTTTGATTCAAGGATATTGAAAGATGCTTTGGTACGAGACAATCCTTTGGTTATTCCAGAAGGTTAGTTTGAGGGAATTGGGTGTGCAGAACAATAAAACGGTTATAGTACTATATACTAACGCAGCTTTCCACAATCTTCGTAGGAAAATACTATCTTGGTGATGCAGGTTTTATGTTAAAACCAAATATAATAACACCTTATCGTGGGATTAGATACCATTTGAAAGAATATTCACGAAGAGGGCCACAAAATGCTTAAGAGTTGTTTAATCTTCGACATTCATCACTTAGAAATGTAATTGAGAGAACATTTGGGGTGCTGAAAAAACAATTTCCAATTATAGCCAGTGGGACTGAGCCACATTATGATGTCGATACTATGACAAAAATTGTTTTAGCTTGTTGTATTCTGCATAACTTTCTTCGCGGGGTTGACAATGATGAGTCTCTGATTCAAGAAGTAGATCATGAATTGTTACAAGAAGATGTACAACTAACCCCTACCCATGCTCGTGACCATGATTATAGCGTAGGCTGTCATATTAGGGACACTATAGCAAACGAAATGTGACAATATTATGTAAACAATTAATTTGATGAATGAATATATTTTATATTTTGTTCCCATGTTTGTCATCCTAACTTTATTTAAGTAAATTAGATGGATCGTGGGAAGAATGTTGCTCCACATTCATCAGGTGGTTATCGAGAGTTCACTAAGTGGACGACAGAGATGGACCTAATTCTGCTAAATGCAATGCTTGAAGAGGTATGTCGAGGTTGCAGAATTGACAGTAGTTGGACCAGTCAGGGATATACTAACATTGTTATGGCTCTACACGATGCTGGATTAACAACTATGAAGAAAAACCATGTCAAAAATCGTCAAAAAAGCCTGAAGGACAGATAGAGGGAAGTACATGATTTGTTTAGTGGACTGAGTGGATTTGCATGGAACTAGAGCACGACACGTTTTGAAGCAGAGGATGAAATTTGGAATCACTTGATCAAGGTACGATGATAAGCACATTTGACAACAAATACATTTCACAGTAAATTTATGAACTTGTACTAATATGTCACATGTATTTAGGCCAAACCATCTGCGGCGAAATGGTGTGTGAATCCCATTCACCATTATAACCTAATGGAGGAGTTATGGTGTAATGACAAAGCCAACGGAAGTCGGGTAAGGACAGCCCGTGACATCAATTCACCTCCTGACATAAGTAATTTCAGTGTCAACCTTGACAACAATAATATGGATTATATCCCCAAGCAACCCAACTTTGAAGAGGCCGATGACTATGTCCCACGGTCACCTGCTCCTCATATGCAATCAAGTGACACTCCCTCAAATACGCCTTCTATGCCTTCTGCGGGCTCTGCGGGCGCATCCTCATCTCGAGGATCAAAAAGAAAAGGGCCTGCCATGGACAGAATTGATGAACATTTTGCTTTGTTGAATACAAATCTTCAAGAATGTGTTTCCTCAATAAAGGATGCTAATAAGAATAGCTCTGAGTTGGTTGACATTGCTCGTGCACAAGCAATCGCAGCACAACATATAGTTGCGGAAATTACACGAAGAAACGACTTATATGTTGAGCATGTACACCATCATCGTCGCCATGCATCCTACCAATTCTCTGAGTCTGATATTTGGGCAATGCTGGTGGAGCTTAACATCCAGGATGAACAGGTCATGGATCAATGCTACGAGTTTTTATGTGAGCATCCAGGAAGAGTTAAACAACTATTTGGGATGCCATATGAGCGTCGCATGACCAAGTTGTTTGCATTTATGACTAGGCGTTGATTTCATATCTATGCGTCTGCGTTACCTTTGTGTGTTTTATTTACATGATGTCCTTTTATTTAATTTGACTTGTTGTGTAATCAAAACTTTTAATATTCTACTTTAGGAATTCTAGTATTGACTTTTCATTGGTCATGTAATATTTTATTTATGAACTTGTACTATTGTCTTTGATAACTTCTACTATTATGTTTATGATATATTCATTTACTATATACAAGGTTATAATTGCATTATACATGGCATCATCATCCCACAAACGCCACAGAACCCGTAAGGGTAAAGCTCCAGCAGAAGATCATGCCGTTCCTCCTCCCCCAGCAACGCATATTGCAGAAGTTCTTGATTATTCAAGATACTTTAGTACAAAACGTCAAATGACGATGTTTGAAAATCTATTTCATGGAAGAGCAGTCTTATCACCAAAAGCTATGCATACTCCATTCTTTGCTATTGCAGGGTTTGAATTCCAAAACCTTCTGAATTTCCAAGGTGTACAAGCTTTCCTTGGCATGAAATTTCCGTATTATGAAGACTTGGTTAGAGTATTTTATACAAATCTGAAGATCACACCTATTGGTCACCTTTGTGTTGAGATTTGTGGAAAGCGAATAACCATTACTGAATTGGATTGGATGAACATTGCCAATCTCAGGTATGACAGTGTTAGGTTAACCCTTGGGACGATCCCTGAGGAAGTCAATTTTGATCGAGCACTAGCATTATCCTCCATGATTCGTGAAGATGTTCAAGGTCAAAATGTCAGAAATGTCGGTAGTCTGAAAATGAATGACCGACTATTACATTACACATGGGTGCACATCTTGTGCCCTCGTGGGAGCAACTTCGCACAATTATTGAATGAGGATATTTTCATGCTCTGGTGCATCAAAAATAATATAATGATTAATTGGCCTCATTACATCATGCAACACATGATTAAATGTAGGGATAACAACATGCCTTTGCCGTATGCAATTTTGATAACACGGATCTTACACGTGTATGGCTTCGACTTGTCAAATGAGTCAGCAATAATGCTAGGATGGAATCATTATTTTGGGAAAAAGAGTATGACGAAATTAAATATATTCCATGTCAATGGCGTATGGCAGCTTGGTAGGCCTCACCAGGAAGATGAAGAAGATGATGAAGAGGATGAATTGCCACAAGAAGCTGTTGGGGGTGGTGAACCTCAGCCCGCAATCCCCAACCAAATGGAATTGTTAACCCAAATTATGACTGGCATACAGAACTTGAAGACCCGGATGGACCAAGTTCAGGATACTCTGGCTGACATTCGACGTCATCAAGGCCATTGATGGTCTTATCATTATGTTATTGTCATTGTTATTTTTATTTCTATTTTTCATGTTGAACATTAATGACTTGTTATTGTTATTTAATATTAACTTTTTATGGTAGTTTTCATGGAACTTATTTAGATAATGATATTGTTTTCAATGCAACTTTTATAACATTTCATTTCTATTATGAATAAATAAAATTTGGGTACGATGACATAATACAGAACTTCAACAGCATTGCTTAAGTCGTCTTGAATGTCTGCGTATCACAGCACATCGTCGTCTAGTTGTACCGGGTGTGGTGTGCAAAAACCTCATACTTTTACCCATTCTACTGCAAACACAAGTGCTTTTGTTCCTCTTATTTGTGATTGTGGAGAGTTTGCTGTTTTGAGAACAACAAAAATAGAAAAAAATGCTGGAAAACGATTTTGGGGTTGTCCCAAGTACAAGGTAAAATTTGTTAAATTAGGTTTGATACAAACTTAAGAATGTCATTTTAAACTTATTCATTGCTGAATTTTATTCTTTTCTTCAAAACATATTACAAGTGACATGGTCCTAGGCTGTAATTTTTCAAATGGTGCATTGAAGACATTGCTGATGAAAAAGATGCAATTATTGTCAAACAACGGAGGCATATATGTCTTCTAGAAAACCGTTTGAAGGTCTCCATAAGAAGGATTAAAATGTTATTAGTGGAAATATGTTTTCTTTTTCTAATTAACATTAGTATGTTCTTCATTTTTACATAATTCTAAAATTACAAACAACTTAACATGTCTTTATCTCTTTCCAGATCAAATGTAATGACTTTATATTATATATTTTAAGAACTACTTAATATTCATGCTGTGTTTTAAATATCCATTTATTTTTAACATATATTGATTTTGTTAATGATAATAATGAAAATCATTATTACTAATCATTTTGTGTATATATATATAATTTAAAAAATCATAAATAATATTAAAATTATCTGCGTAAATTAACTTAAGTAAAAAAATCGATTTAAAATAATAAAATGGAAAATATTAAATTATACTTACATTTATAATTATATTTTATTATTTTTTTGAATTTTACATTTTTTTTCTTTTATTTATAAATTAAACTTTAAATTATTTTAATTAACTAAAATATGCACAAAATTAATAGTTACTTATTTTTTTATTTACAAGGGTAAATTTGTAATCTTACAATTTACACTATTCAAAATAATTTAAAATACTCTTACAATCATCACTTCACTCACAAATTTCAATAAACTTTCCTCACATTCACTCTAACATACCCCAATCCAAACAACCTCAACTTTCTTCACACTTCCACTCCCCCACACCCTCAACTTTCTACTTACCCACACCCTTTAATCCAAACAAAGCATAAGGCCCTGTTTGTTTCCAGGCAAAGATTGCCAAAGAAAGTTAAAGCGCAAAGAAAGTTGGAAAAACGAAAAACGAGACAACTTTTTGGTTTAAAACGTGAATTTACATTGTTTTTGTTTTAAAAAATTAATAAATTACATACTATATTATATTTATAATTTCTTTATTAATTATTAATATTATAATAAAATAAATAATAAATAGAAGATTAATTTTATTATTAATACGTATTTTTATTAAATTTAATATTAACTTTTTTATTTTAATTTATTTTAATTCTAATATATATTTCTAAATTCTCTTATATTAAATTATTTTATAATTTTTTAAAAATTTATTATTTATCAAATTTGTAAATTTATTGTACTGACCAGTCCTCAGACATCGATGACCGCTAGTAGTAGTGGGCCATGTAAGCTGGGTCCCACAAGTGGCGTGAGACAATGTCCTTCAAGCGGCATGAGTTGTGAGCCAGCATGCCAATTAGTGGTCAGAGATCGATCAGGAGGCAATGCCGATATGTACTCGGCAACAGAGTGAACCACGTGAGCTGGGTCCCATAGCATGGGCCAGAGTCACGTAGGTTAGGTCCCACAAGTAGCATGGTCCAGTGGGTTGATTAGTCATTAGCATGTCGATCACCAGAGTAGAACGATGTGTTCTCGTCACACAACAGGGCGATAAGTCCTCGACAACAGAGTGGGACAATGTGACATTGGTCTTGGGTGTTTTGAACAGCAAAACTAGATCATGGAAGGTGGGTCCGAGAACAGGACCAGTTATCAGTAAAATACCCAGAGGTAAGGAGAAGCCTAGGTCACGAAGCATCCATGCGTGTGGCAGGGAAAGCACAGTTAGGTGCAGAGTCTTGAAGGGCTTGAGTGCCCGTTAGGATTAGGGTTTCCAAGTGAAGTTGCATGCATGACAAGTGAATAGTGAGGGCACTCCCAGGACAGATGGCCCCAGAGATTAGGTGCACGAAGGGGTTACCCAGGTGGCCATCCTGTTAGAATTTGCACTCCAATTAAGGGAAGCCTTACGCGCTAGATTACCCTAAGACTGGGTAATAGCGGCGCAACGAAAACCCTAAATACGGGTAGCAGCGCAGAGGAAACCCTAGACTATATAAAGGGTAGTAAAACACTTTACAAAAGTACGCAGTTTTTAGACTGAAACTCCTATACTATACACTTGGTGTGCTTGCCCCCAGTATTGACTTGAGCATTGGAGTGCAAACAGCCTCTGGGGCACCCTTTCTGTCTTTGCAGGTGCAGGTTGTTTTGATCTAGTGAAGCATTACCTAAGGAGAGGGAAGGAGGACCGAGATTGGCGTAGAGTCAACCGGCAGGAGAGTCAATCGGCAAGAACACTTATATTTTATACATTTTAAAAAATCTAAAAAGTCTTTCACAATATCACATCAATTGCAAACTTCAATAAATTTTTCTCACAAATCTACTATACCCCAATCCAAACAACCTTACTTTCCTTTCAAATCATTCCAAATCCACTCCCTTAAATCTCCTCTCCAATCCAAACACACCATAAAAGAAAAAATAATTATTATCTGTAGATGCCAGACCTCGAACGTCGGCATATGAGTGAGAGGTCGGCACAGGAGAGGTCGACATGGTAGGGTCCACTGAGGGGTCCACAGAATTACACATCTCAAGGCATGAAACCAGATTCACGGATATACCATGCATGCAGGATGTGTTCAAGACGTAAGGCTCTGACACGATAGAATATTCTTAGAAACGCATGGGAGGCACGTGAAGGTTTTGAGGCACGTGAGGTATTAAGTTATTAGATAAGTTTGGGCTGGCGGCGCTAGGTTAGACACTAAAACCCTAGCGGCCACACCTTAAGTTACGCACTCCAAAAAAGAGATAGGCCCACGAGAGTTGCACTCTAAGAAAGGAAGGTTACCATGGTATTATAGGGAAATTGTGCCCTAGAATCCTGTGGACATAATGTACCCTAGAATCCCATGGAGATAACCCTAAATTCTCTAGAGGCATCACTAAGGCAGGGGCATGCAAGCGGCAGGTAACCTAAAAACAGTTATATAATAGGGTAACGCCCAAGGTAAACACAGGTTGACACACCAACACAATATACAAGCTTAGAGTTCTTATACACTCTCAGTTTGAGATACCTTAGTTATTTTTATGTTTCTTGCCTTGTACTGACTTGAGCGTCGAAGTGCAATTACAGGTAGGATCCCTCTGCTTCAACGGAGCCATTAACCCACCGCCAAGGAAGAAGGGAGCCACTACCTATCTTAGGGTCAATGACAACCGAGTCAACTCGTGAGAATTTTATCTATGTTTATTCACCATGCAATATAAATTCTAAGGAAATTATGTGGGAAGAGTTGAAAAGGAGGAAATAAAGCGATTTAATTAAAAGCTTGTTGCCTTAATGCTCTGTTTGCATCCGAGTGAACACTTCACTCGGATAGAAATGCACAAAATGTTTTTGTTTGTTTCTACTCAATTAAAGGGATTGGAGGGTGATGATTTGCGGGACGGGGATAAAATTCATCTGCTCTGCCATGCGAAGAAGGAAACATTAAAAAAATTTACGTCATACTATTAGAAAGTCTAAGTTACCCTTAATTTTTAAAATTTAAAATAGAAATAATATATAAAAAATTATAAAATTATAATAGTAACTAAAATAATAATAATAATAAATATAAATATAAATATAAATTAATACTTAATAATAATTAAAATAAATTTGTTAAATAATAATATTAACAATAATAAAAATTAATTTTAGTTTTGATTTGATTTACTTTATGAAAATATTTTTTATATGTATTTATAAAATTTTAATCAATTAAAATTTATACAAAAATATCTCATATTTTATTATTTAAATATTTTTTAAAAAAATGGTAAATTTGTAAACTTACATTTTACATATTTAAAAAAAAATAAAAATTCCCCTACAACCATCATATCACTCACAAACTTCAATAAACTTTCTTCACAAATTCATTCTAATATATCCTAATCCAAACAACCTCACTTTCTTTACACTTTTCTCTCAAATCACTACAAATTCACTCTTTCAAATCTTCTCTCCAATTTAAAGACAACATAAAAGAAGAAGAAGGTAACAAAGGAGTATGATAGAAAAGATAGAAATAGATTTAATGGATTCATAAGAGAGATGGAAGTAGAAGAGTTGCCTATGATGGGTACGTCCTTTACTTGGTACAAAAATGGAATGCCCAAAAGTAAGATAGGTAGAGGACTAGTTTCTATAGAATGGACAAGTATCTAGAATGCAAGTACCTTATTTTCTTAATAGAAATATCTCAAACCATTGTCCAATTCTCTTAAAAAGTTTAAAATCATTGAGTAAGGTCCAAAATCTTTTACTGTGTTGAATTGTTGGACGAAGGAAGAGTTTCAAAGGTGAGGTTAAAGAAAAAGTGAAATGATTAAACATTGAAGGGGGGATGTTATGCTTTTAAAGAGATATTAAAGGCGATGAAAAGGGTTTTGAAATGGTAGAACAGAAATCAGTTTGGTAGTATAAATTATCAACAAGTCAATAGTATGGAATATGAACCAACATGACAAAAAGGAGGAGGAAACAATTTTAAGTGAGGAAGAAGTAGAAGAGAGGAAAAGATTTGTAAGGTAAATCTTGGAAGGTATCACTTAAAGTGGAATCCTTGATGAAACATAAATCTAGACATAATTGGTTGAAAGAGGGAGAAATAAATAGCAAATTCTTCCATTCTCTAGTCAACTGGAAATGAAAGAAAAACACCTTGAAAGGATTACAAGTTAAAATGAATTGGGTCTATTGGGTGATAGACCCTGTACAAGTGAAAGAAGAAACTTGGAAATACTTTAAATCTACATTTGAAAAGAGGAACGGAATAGACCCTTACTTGATGGAATCAAATTTGCATAAATTAAGGAGGAAGATAATAAGTTCGTAATACAAAAATTTACACACAAAAAAGAAAGAGAAGCAATTTGGGATTATGATAGCATTAAAAGTTCGGGATGACTTCAACTCTAAATTCATCAAATAACTCTAGATTGTGATGAAGAACGACTTTATGGGTTGTTTACAAGAGTTTCAATCTATTAGGAAATTTAAGAGGGAACAATTTGTCATTTATTACACTCATACCTAAAGCTGAAAATTCTTTGGGTCTTAATTAGTTTAGATCAATATTGTTGGTAGGTTGTGTTTACAAAATGGTATTTAAGATCCAAACTTAAAGAATAAAGTCTACGTTGTTGTAGGTAAATAGATCACTATTAGTCTACATTTTTGGAAGATATAAGCATTCTACATAGTGTTGTAATTGCTAATGAAGTCACTGATAAGGAAAAAGGAAGAGAAAGGGATGCATAGTTTTTAAAAGGATTTTAAAATAGCTTGCGACACATTCAACAAGAATTTGTTGTATTAAATGATGTAGATGGTGGAATTTTGTGAGGAATAGGTGCAATGAATTAGGGGATGCTTAAAGTCCTTTATGGTTTTAATCCTAGTTAATGTGTCAAAAAGTTTAAAATAAAGAGTTTGAGATAAGGGGATTCAATGACTCTTTTCTTATTTATAATTACTGGAAAGGGGTTGTCTAGATTTATTAGAGAAGTTGTGATGAAAAAGATGTATATGAGTTTCAAGGTAGGAAGAAATGAAGTTGAATTATGTTACAATTGACAGATAACACTTTATAGTTTGGGAAAGCTAATAATATGACAATATCATGTGTATAAAGAAAATGTACGAACTTGTTTTTAGGAAAAAGGTTAATTTTTCAAAAAGCAATATAAGGAATACTTAAGGTTAATAAGGAACTTAAACTACAATCTACTAAAACTTCCCTTTACTTAATTAGGGATCCTAGAAGGGTGGAAATTTAGAAGCCAATTATATGTAAGTTAGACAAAAAAACTGACATTTGTTGGAAGATTGTGTTTGATAAATTCGATTATGAAAACCCTCCCTTTTTATTTCTTATCTTTCTTCAAAAGTCTATCTTTTATTGTTAGAAAAATAGTTGTTATTCAAAGTATATTTCTATGAATAGGCTAAAAGGAACAAAGGAAGATACATAGGGTCAAATGGACGAAGGTTTGTCTATCAAAGAAATAAGGAGGGTTACAAGTTAAGAATATTAATGTTCAACCAGCCTTGCTAGGAAAATAGAAATAACAATATCTCTTTCGCAACGATAGCCTATGGTATAATATCTAAATTGCGAAGCATGGAGACTAGAGGACCTTGGAGGAAGTGTGGGGATACAAACATTTCTCAATCTAGTGAAGAGATTTAGGAAATCTGTGTGATGATAAAAATACTCAAGTGGTTTGATATAGGGCTACAAAGAAGGATGGGAGACAAGGAAAATACAGGGCTATAGGTGGGAAGACAAATGGATTAAGGAAAATAAAATAGTTGAAAAAATTAATAAGTTGTATCTAATATTTGAACAACAATCACGCCTTATTAACAATATGGGGGATTCTTATTAACAATATGGGGGATTGGATGAATGATAACTCGTATGAGGGATTCTTATTAACAATAATGGGGATTGGATGAATGATAAGTCATACTGGAAACTTAGATGGAGAAGGAAGTTGAGCAGAGAATGAAATATGAAATAACTAAAGAAAACAGGTAAAACACAAGAAGGGATGATTAAATTGTGTTTTAAAATTTTTTTTGTAATTTTTTAAAGTATTGTCTAATGAGGAACAACCAAACGATAGTTTTATAAGATAGATGATCTATCAATGATTTTTTCGCAAAGATTGTGTGTCTGATGAGGCATGTCACACTAGTGCAAAAAATACATTTTACATAAGTTATTAGAGACTTATTACACTGGTTTTGTCAGTGATGTAAATACCAACGATGAAGAAAGTAGATAATATTTTACATTGATTTTTTAACCAATGTAAAATAAGCAAATATTACATTGAATTTAAATAGTAAACGATACAAAATAACGAATTTATAATGCAAAATGAGAGCACATATTACAATTGTTGTTCTTTAGAACCTATGTAATATCCCTACGTTGGCACATATTACAATGATTGTTTGTTAAACTGTTGAGATTGAGATACAGGTGGTGGGTTTAACACTTCACCATGCCAAATCCACTTTGTATAGCACTTCAAGAAACTATCACAAAGAACATGTTCTTGTATCAACTCAATTTTTAGTCGTCGCCCATTCAAACAGTTTACACAAGGACAAAAATATGTTTCATTTATACCTACCACATTTTGTTGAGCAAATTGTAGAAACTCTTCAACGCCATTCTCATAAACACCACTGATCCGACTTGCATTTATCCAACTTCGATCCATCATAAAAGAAGAACTTGGTTTATGCATGAATATCTCATTTTCTAAAAGAAGGTGTGACCATATTCCATAAAAAAAATTCACTTTTTATAATCATTAGTATACAGCTTTTAATATGCATTATTTATACCTCACAAAATTTTGGCAACATTTTGGATCGGTCTTCAGGTAACACGAAATGAAAGTGGGATGTTAAGTCAATCATAATTAAATATGTACCCAAAGATCAATAAAAAATACAATGAATCAAAATTTCATGAAATATATAGTGTCATTAATTATACATACCAATGAATTATCAAAAAGTGTTTAAGCTTCCTAAATTGTCCAAAGAGACTATTCAAGTTCAATATAATGATTGTCATTACTACCACTTTTGTTTTTTACATATAAAGAAATTTATCAATAATTAAAATTTGAGGTAGAATTCAATCTTTATATTAAATCTCAAACAAAAAACTTCGATTCACTCAATTCAATATATGAAAAATATATTGTTGAGGGTCGAACACCCCCAGATCCAATACCAATACGCTTAACATATAACAATCAATAATATCGAATCACAATAAAAAAGTATAAACATATATTTACGATCCTTCAAATTACAATATAATTTTACATATTGATTTAATAATAAATAAATAACTTCATTTTCAATAATTAATTATTCTTTTATTTTTCATTTTTTCATCTCATGTCAAGAAGCCAAGAAGTCTATAAGGTTCTCATTATTTTCCTTCTTTTACGTAAGTATATTAAATTATATTATAAAAAAAACATATTTTGATTTTATAACATTAAAAATAAAAAATAAATAACCCTTATGTATAAAGTATACATTAACCATTAAATTGTAAAGGTTACATATATTATTTGTTTAATCCATGGTAGTTAACTCGTTCGAGTTTGTGATCCCACTCACTCCAAGCAAGTGAACTTGGAAGCAAACTCGTTTTTTGGGATAAACTTGGTAGACTCGCGGTGAACTCGATTGAACTTGTGAGTTTGTGTTCGAGTTGGCGAGTTTAAAGGGTTTTTCATTTAAACCCAAAACATTGTCATTTGAAACAGAAAATCAAATAAATTGGCCTGTTTTGCTGGCATCAGGGTTCACACGTTTGAGGTTCAATATCATTGTTTGTTGCCTTTGTCGTGGTCGCTCGCTCACCTTCTTATCTGTTCATGCGATGGTGGTGTTTGTGGTCGCACTAATGCTAGTGATTGTGGTTGCGTGCGGTGGTTGCACTCGTCGTCACACAGGTTTACAGTGGTGTTGTTCGTCGTCGTGCGTCAAAGATCTAATATCAGGTTAGAATCGCTCATAGTTGCTTTGTTGCAAGGTTCTTTTTAAGTGGGAGAAAACATGGTGTAGAGCAGAAACTTTAAAAAAAACTTAATTGAGGTGCATCTACAAATTGGGAGAAACTTATAACTTATAATTAGGATTTTTTTTTTTAATTTCGCATATTGGAAGCAAAACATGAGATTGTGAACATTTTTATTTATTTTTTTAATTGAATTTTGTTTCTAATTTAAAAATATTTCATTTTTGAAATTCATGGTCTTTTATGGAATGTCTAAGAGCGGATCAAATTCAACTAGGGCAATCCAAGTGCATCTTCATCTATTCAAAGTAAAATTAGAAATGCTCTAGGAAAGTAGATTAGACATTGGATGGAAGCATGGGATAGATGTTATCTGCAGATTGGGAGAAACTTATAACTTATAATTGAGATTTTTTTTTTTTAAAATTTCACATATTGCAAAAGTACATCAAATTGTGAACATTTTTATTTATTATGTTAATTGAATTTTGTTTCTAATTTAAAAATATTTATTTTTTGAAATTCATGGTCTTTTAATGAATGTCTAGGAGTGAATCAAATTCAATGGGGCAATCCAAGTGCATCTTCATCTATTAAAAGTAAAAGTAGAAATGCTCCAGGAAAGTAGATCAGACATTAGATTGAAGCATGGGATAAATGTTATCTGTAGATTGGGAGAAACTTATAACTGGGATTTTTTTTTTTTTAATTTCGCATATTGGAACAATACATCAAATTAAGAAAAAATTTATTTATTTTTTTAATTGAATTTTGTTTCTAATTTAAAAATATTTCATTTTTGAAATTCATGGTCTTTTAAGGAATGTTTAGGAGTGAATCAGATTCAACTAGGGACAATCCAAGTGCAACTGTCATCTATTAAAAGTAAAAGTAGAAATGGTCCAAGAAGTAGATCAAACATTGGATGGAAGCATGGGATAAATGTTAATGGGAATGGAAAAAAAGTGAAATGTAACTTTGTTCAAAGATTCTGAGTGAAAGAATATTCAGATTCAAACATCATCTTGCTCAAACTAGGAAGGATTCTGAATCTTGCGCTTATGTTTCAAAAGGAATAAAAGTTTTGATGATAAAAATTGTTGCAGAAGCTAAGCAAGCTTCATTGAAGAAAAGAAAGTTAAAATATAATTGATGAAGATCATGAAGAAAGTGAGGGGGTTAAAGAAAGACAAAGTATATTTGGTTCTAAGAAAAAAGAAAGAGTTTGTAGTTGTAGGGGGAGTTCAAGCTACCATATATCAAATGATGAAAAAATGTTATAAAGAAAAAGTCGATGCTCAAGTAGCTGAATTTTTTTACACATGTGTCATTCCATTTAATGTAATTAAAAAACCAGCTTTTGCTAAGATGTATGAAATGATTGGAAAATATGGAGTTGGTTATAAACCCCCATCTTATCATGATATTAGAGAGAAGCTCTTGAAGCAAGGATACACAACTATGTGTGATGGGTGGACAGGTAAAAAAAAAGTATTCTATTTGTAACTTCTTGGTGAATAGTCTTAAAGAGACTGTTTTCCTTTATTCATTAGCCACCTCAGACATATCAAACGTAGCAGATAAAGTATTTAAAACATAGTTCAAGAGGTGACTGATAATGCTGCAAATTTCAAGACAGCTGGAGAATTGATGCACAAAAGGAAGCATTTGTATTAGACCCTATGTGTTGTCCATTGCATTGACTTGATTTTAGAAGATTTTGAAAAGAATTTGAATGTCCATCAAATTACTATCAAGAAAGGAAGAAAGATCACCACTTACATTTATGGTAGATCAATGTTAATTAGCATGTTGAAAAAGTTCACAAAAGGAATAAACTTGATAAGGTCGGGTGTGACTAGATTCGCCACAACTTATTTGACTCTAGCTTGTCTTCATAATTGAAAGCATTATTATTGACCATGTTCAGCTTTGAATAATGGAAAACAAGCAAGTTTGGAACTTCACAAGAGGGGAGAAAAGTTAAAATGTAATATTAGATAGTCGGTTTAAGAAGAATGTCTCCATGTGCTTCAAAGTTGTCGCCCCTCTTATGGTGGCCTAAGATTGGTGGACTCAGAAGCCTACAATGGGTTTCATATATGAAGATATGGATTGTGCAAAGGAGAAGATTAAGAGCAATTTTAATCATATTAAGAAAAGATAAAATTTTTATAGTTTCTCTCTTTCAAAATTTAATTACTTATTTGTGAAATTATTTCTAATATATGATAGTTGGTATTGAATGTAGCTATGAAGATGTTTCGAAAATAATTGATGTAAGATATGATAATTAATTTCACATGCATTTGCAGGCATATTATTTCAATCCCCACTTTCACTATGGAACTCCCACAAGCACTATGGAACTCCCACAAGTATAAGTAAACTATCGAGTTCAACAATGTTGATTTAATCCAACGTATGAGAGGCAAACATGAGTGAAAAAATTATTATAATGCATTACCAATTTGTTTTGAATTCTATATCCATATAAATAAATTCAATTTGTATGTACAAAGGTGAAAAGTCTGTTCAAATTAAACACCGTATAAAAAAAGTCTACGCAACAACATTTTAACTGTTTGGTCTAAGAAGTAGACTACTTACAAAATCACAATCTTCATATTTGCCTAAGTACATACACTTATACTGTTTAACATTTTTAAACTCTTGCTTAGCACATAAAAATGTTTAATATAGTATGATAAATGAATTTAAACAAAGTCCCATCACTGCTGCACTTTTAGTTATGGGTTCAATCTAATTTTAATAATTATGGTTTAACAGGTGTATTTATAGTCACAGGTTTATATAACACATAATCCTATTCAAACATCTTGATGGTCATAGCAAGAAGAAATTGATATTTTGTAAGTATTATATTTTTTTTTTTTTGTCAACCTAACATTTAATAAGAGAAATGGAGCATCTACACGTATTCTTTCCCAACCAAACATTTTAAGTGGATATTTTCGGATGGATTTTTTTTATACTGCTATAGATATTATCTTCTCATACTGTAATTTAAATAATATTAATATAAATAAAATTGTAAATAAAACTTTAAATTTTGATTGAAATTCTAACCTAAATGCAAGGGTGTGGTGCAAAAGCCACACTAGAAACAAGCAAGGGCGGCTGCGGAATGGCGCAACAGGGAAAGCGGCAACCCTTCAAAGCTCAGGTCCACGCGCAACCTGCGAGAGTGAACGAAAATGGAAAATAAACTTGCAGAAAATGTGAATCCAGCGGAAAATGCGAAAAACAAACCAGTGACGAAGGTTCTTGGGCACTTACAAAACAAGTACGACTATGGCGCGAACAAGGACTACCACTGTGACCACCGCGATAAGGACAACGAACCAGAATGACGATCACCACGAAAGTGAAAGTAAAAGCGGAAAATGCCAAACGCCGCGAATGGGAAATGAGGAAAGCAGTTGTGAAAATGAAATCTGGTACTTAAACATTCAAGTTACATCGGTTATATCAATAACCGATTTAATATCTTCCTAACCTAATTTTTAGAATAGTTTTAAAAAGAAATGCAGAACTCATGGGGTTATTAGCAAGAATAGATGCAAAACTCATTATCATTTTTTATATCGGTTATATTTGTACCGGTGTAAAATTTGTGCAGATAATTACAAAAATGATATCACTGTTTTTGTAAAATTCTTATTTATGCACAACTGTGAGACGAAACTTCAAATGGATTGAATGTTTAAAAAGATTTTTGAATTATACTAATTTTCTAATTTTAGTGACAATTAAATAACATGTAATTGAAAGATATAAGATACTACAAGGATTTACATTGATTTTTATACTGGTTCCCTTGATAGTGCAAATCCCCTTGATATTATTTTCACTTCTTAACTCATTAGTTAAGTTTTACTAAACATACTGATACAAATCACAACAATTAGCAGAGGACTAAGGACACATCAAGTAATTTACCAAAAGATCAATCATTTCAGTATTCAAAGTTAGGCCTCACTAAACCTTGAGAAAACATCAACAGAAGAAGAACCAGTTATAAATCAGAATATCAAAAGTTCTTCTTTCTAGTATTTCTACAAGAGAAAAAGTTATGTAAATAATTTGGGCTCAATTTAAAAGTTCAAAATAACAAGATAGGCTATAATAGGTGCCTATAGCATAATAGGAGAGGTGTAGTTATCATTTTAACTTGTTTCTAGCCTTTTATGAAGGAAACTTGACCTTCTAAAAAAATGAGCCTAGGGTGCGGTTTTGACTTAGTCAAACCCTAAAGGCAGCCCCTCACACATTTACCACCCTACCCTTATCCTTCTTGCCCACTGAGACACCTATTCCTATAAATAAGGTACCTTACTCCATGTATTTTCAACTTGAATTTGAAGTAAAGAAACTCTAATTGAGTGAATTTGTGAGTCTGAGTACTCTGGGTTTTATGGGTCTTATCTTAGGTGGGTAGTATCCTAAGTGGTGGCTCTAGCACCACTCATCTTGGTGTCCATCTACTCCAAGTGGTGTGAACTTCTTTTCTAATCCATAAGTGTTAGAATTGATGGCTCAAAACAAGAGGGGGGTGAATTGTTTTCGAAAGCTTTTCGCAAATATTTGATTAAGAATGAATCTTTATCAAACAAACACAGATAAGCAATCAGAGAAGCAATTAAACAATGATATACAGAAATAGTTGCAGAATTATAACTGGTTAAAATTTCGTTTAATTGATTGTTCTTATGACAACAAAAGCAATTTATATCAAGCAGTTCCAATTAAAGGAAGAGATAGAGAGATGTGAACACAAAGAGTTATACTGGTTCACTCACACAAGGAGCTACATCCAGTTCTTAGAAAACAATATGAGTTCCACTAGTAATCACCCAGATTACAACAACACACACACTAAAGAAGGAATCTTGATTCACACAAGAACTCCCACTTCTCTTGGCTTAACCACACCACAGATTAGAACAATCCTCTGACTCTGTGAACCACAAAACGTTACAGATTTATCAAAAAGTACAAGAACTATACAAGGATAGAAAACACCTTTACAGCAGGAAATCCTAAGACATCCTAAGACAGATCTTGGAAAACTCAGCAAAGCTTGAAAGCAATCTTACTCTTCAAAAACTTCTTTCAAAAACTTGTACCTCTCTTTGATCTCAAAAATCACTTTCGAAATTTTGTGTAAATTGTTGTTTTTCTTTTGAAAGAAGGGCTATATTTATAGCACTTGAAAACTAGCTGTTTAAGGCCCTTTGAATGAGCTAAAACAGTTTGAAAACAGTTAAAACGATTTTTCAAAAAGTTGTTATGGAGACATATATTTAACCGGTTAAAACCACTTATACTTCAAAATATTAAGTATTATTTGGAATGTAGTCACTCATACTTAAACATAAGTATTGTTTAAAATCCAACCACTCCAGACTACACATGAGTATTCTTTCAAACTTAAGCACTTCTAACTAAACACGAGTATTCTTTTGAACGAACTTATTTCAGCTTAAACACAAATATTTTTATTTAATATGAAATATGGGTCATAATTAGGTGGACTTAAGAAACCTTCATTCACAATACATATATCTAAGGTTGGGAGGTCAAGAAAACTAAATGACAAACTTCATGATTTGTTATCATATATAATAGAAATAGAATGAGAGAAATAATTGTGTATTTAAATAGAGGGTATTTGGTGGTGGAATCATAATTCAAAATGTTAAGTTTTTTTACTAGGCATATTGAAAGTACCAGTTTTATACTGTTACTTAACTATTTTTGTTTAAGTTTTTTTGCTAAACCCTATAAAAAGGGCATCAAACTCTTGATTGTACGCACTGAAAAATAATTACAGAAATAAACAGAGACAGTTTAGCTCTTACCTTTCTAATTGCTTACACCTTCTTCTTCCACTTCAATTGCTATACATTGCCTTCTAGAGCTGAGACATCAGGTTTTCTTTTATTCTTTCTCAAACCCAGAATGTGAATGTCGTTCTCTCTTTTGTTTTCCAAATACACATGTTATTTTACTCTTTTATCCTCCTAATGTTTTACTGCTTCGCCCTTAGTTCTTTTCTATTTTTTCTATAAGGCATAGAGTGTGAAAAGAGGAATCTTTGCAACTAACCAACATTTTATGAGACAACAACCTTTAGTATTGTTTGGGTTGATAATGCTATGTATAAATGCTATGTACAATTTTTTGGCATGGGAGAAGAACCTTTTGTTTATCGACTAAATAAATTTACTATAAAAAATAAATATTCTTTTCCTAAAAAAAAATTAGTTGATGGATAGAACTATTAAGACTTGTTTTAATTAAATTACTAATTATATATATATATATATATATATATATATATATATATATATTTAAATTAGAACAACGAGGACGAAAAACAAATAAATATGGTGATGATATGTCACGTTTGTTCACATGATAAAATGTTATTTTATAATGTCTAATTATAGATTAGATATTAAATTAATAAACAGCTTAAAATTGTACAGTTAAAATAGTAAATCCAAAAATAAAAGGATCCTTGCGTAGACTTTTAAGGTTTTCATAGAAGAATTTATCCATGTTAGAAATCTCAACTCAACCTTTAGTGCAACATCTTATAATTTAAAATATAATATTTTTATCATTGTGGAGACTTTTAAGGTTTTTCTAGAAGAATTTATTCATGTTAGAAATCTCAACTCAACCTTTATAGCAACATCTTATAATTCAAAATATAATATTTTTATCGTTGTGTAGACTTTTAACGTTTTTATAGAAGAATTTATTCATCTTAGAAATGTCAGCTCAACCTTTAGTTCAATATCTTATAAATACATAAGATCGCTGAAAAAAAAAATGATAGATCTTATGTTTACTATCAATGATAAAAAAATTATTACTGAAATTGTTGTTAGAGCATGGAGAAACGTTTAGGTCATTAACAACGAGTTTTGTAATGCCCCTCAAAATCTTATTATATTTATATCATAAAATAAACATAAAACAATAATATTAAAATTTACATATATATATATATACATATATATATATATATATACATATATATATATATATATATATATATATATATATATATAATAAAATACATCTCTTCCATTCAATGTGTTCTTCAAAAGGAACATCCCTCCTCGCAGGGAGTTAACTTTATACATCAAAAGTTTTCCAAAATAAAACATTCAAATATAAAACAATCCTTTTCTCCATCTGCTCACTGAGGAGCTCTACCACCTGCAACATCAGCTGCTCCCGTGTAATTAACACGATCATCACAGGTTTAAGAAAGCAAACACAACACAAAACACAGGGTAAACTAGATATTTTTAAAACTTTAAAACATGAAACTTGATATTAACGTAAACCATCAAATATTCACACATTTCACAATTTCCTCAAGTATCAATCATTCCACAAAAAATCCATCAAGTGTCTATCACATTTCAATATTTCTCTTTCTCACGTCAGACTTCCACTAACCCATCACACATAAACACTTGACACTACTTCCGGAAGACTCGTGCGTTGAACTTAGCATCCAGAGACCTGCACCTGTCATACCACACCACTGTGAAATCCACACAGGGTCGCTGTGAAATCCACACAGTCATGCGCATAAACATAATCTCAATATCATCACTCTCCCGGTATGACAGGGTTAATTCATATAACAGGTCAAGTTAGTTATCTTTCAAACAACTTACCCATACATATGAACCTCCTTCGACTCTCAACAACTGAATAACTTCATCTATGTGATTCCATTATATCAGCAGAGTCAGGATCGTCTCATTCACAGGATACTCACTGATCAATACACTCTAATACCAATCTCAACACGGTATTTCCTTTCCTGAAAATACTATGTCTTGATCACAATTTCACATTCATCCAGTACATCATACCATACGTAAAGGCACAATTCCATCATATAATATTTTGAATCTTTTCTTAAACAATCCCAATCACAGAAACAATCATACCAAAGTTCAGATTTTCGAATATCATATGCATTTCAATCTCAAACAAGTTCAAAGCGACACTAAAACAGGGGAGTTCGAAATTTGCATTAAAACCGGCGATCACATCACCACAATTTTCAGAATCTTCTAGCCTAAGATTTTTATTGGAAATAAAGCTAGCTTCCCTTACCTGGACTTGCGTAAAATCTCACTAAGAGCTCCAAACCCACCGAGACTTAAGGATACCCGAGCTCTGTTTTAAGGCTTTGATCAGAAAACTTGCAGGGCACAACGTCAGGAATCCAGGGGCAGTCGCCGATCTTCAACTGGTACGCTAGGACGTCTGAACGCAGGGAGAAGGAGAGGAAAGAAACAGGGAACCAAAGCTAACTCACTCAATCACTCTCGAACCACAGCAACGTCCACTGCCTCTCAGGAGTGAGTTTTGAATCTAACCCAACTTGCCCAGAAATGCCGCTGCCACCGCCCACTTTGCAGGAAGCTTGCGTGCACACTTCCTTGAACAGTATGACCACGTGGGTCTCTGCGCATACCAACTCTCGGTCACTTACCATACCAACTCTCTGATGCTAACTATTCTGAAACACCCTTTCTGTCTACGTGTCGCGCATGCAGGACGTTCTCATGCTGGGAGCCTGGGTCCCACCTTATCTGTGTGAAACACGACATCGCGCGATAACCATCCACCGATGACTGCTCGCGCGATGACCATGCCTCTCATACCGGCGATGACTGATGCCTCTCATACCGGCGATGACTGATGCCTCTCATACTGGCGATGACTGATGCCTCTCATACCGGTGATGATTGATGCCTCTCATACCGGCGATGACTGATGCCTCTCATACCGGCGATGACTGATGCCTCTCATACCGGCGATTACTGATGCCTCTCCCTGACGGACGACTGATTCCTCACCCTGGAAGACGACCGATGTCCGATGTCCCTCCATCTGGCAGACAACCGATGTCTCATTCAGGAAGACGACCGATGTGTCTCCCATCCTGGTTGATGACCGATGTTCCTCTCATCCTGTTGGCGATCTCTTATCGCCCTTGTGTGTGACGAGGACACATCGCCTCACTCTGGTCACCAATGTCACATCGTCACACCCAGCTGAGGGCTCGTCCTCCCATTCCTCTAAGTCTGTGGTATCACTCCCACATGACTCGGTGACGTCGGTAGCTTCTCCTTCCCGAGGACAGGTCGGTACCAACTCCTCGTGCGCCAATGCATGCAACACTAAGGACAATCTCTTATGTCCCAGCATAGAGTTTCGTCTACATAGCGTATCTAAGGTGCAAATCACACCTTAATCACACCTTAATACGTGTGATTTTTGGAACCCCCCTATGGTCCCCCGACCGACCTCTACCAGCTGACCTCAGACCTTGGGCGACGTCCGAGGTCTGACCACCATGAAACTTCTATTACAAGCTCTTTTTATTTTAAATAATCACATCTTCAGAAATTATTTAAATATAACACTTTTATTCCAATTAAATTTTTCTAGGTCCTTACAAGTTTATCCGATGAAATATCAAAATTTGAAGAGTGTCTTTAGTGTATAAATTATAATTAGAGTATTAAATTTAAGACTTAGATGTTTTTAAGAAAATCTTATTAAAGCATGTTAATGTGGTATTTTGATAGTTGAGATAGTTTAAAATAAAATTTGAAGCCTTTAAGAATAAAAAAGTATTTTTAAATTTTAATATAATATTAAATTAATTTTTTAACTTATGAAATATTAAAATGTAAATAAACAACTATAAGAATGTGAGTTATATAAAATAAAACTTTATAAGAAAGTCTTAAAACCTTATAAAAACTTGTATAAAATCCTTCTATAAGAAATGCTCTTGAGAATAATTCCTTATTTTGTATAGTCTGGTTAAAGCAGGATCTTATTTAAGACGGATATAATAAACACCATTACTTAAATTTTAATGTAGACCATGACAATAATTTTTTAAATTTATTGTTGTCATGTTCAAAACTCCTTCTGTGATATTGTAAAAGTAAACAAATTACATGTGAATTTCAAGTTTTATTGTTTGAATAAATATTCTCCTTGATGAAAAATTATTAAAGATGCAAGCTTTTCCATAAGGATTAAAAATAATTATTGTAATGGAAATTGAGTTATGGGAAGGAAAAAAAAACATTAAAATTCAAATCTCAATGACAAAAATTGAAAAAAGTGATTAAAAAAAGTTACAAATTGCTATAAATAAATAAATCAAAGTGGTAATTATAGAAGAAGTATGCCATGATTACTTTCAAGATGTAGGCAAAGTTAGATGGAGACAAATATTTTAAGTTAGAGTATGCATGACATTTGTTGAAAAAATAATTTAAACGGCTAAATTCATCATTTAAAAAATTAATAAGAGAATTATCAAGATTTTAAGTATGAGTTTTTTTAGAGTTTTTAAGTTTTGGATGAAAGTAATGAAATTGGTATCTTGACTTTCTTATATAAAATATTTGTAATTTATTGGTATCGAATCTCTTTTCACTTTTTTTTACATAAAACTTAATAAGAATAAAAATTTATACTCTTAAAACATAGTAATTCTTTTAGTGTATATAAATTCTTCAAAAATGTTAACACAGAATTATGTTTCAAATTTTTAGAATATTGTTGTAATAAATATAAGAAAAGATGTTATCAATTAAATAATGTAATGAGTAATGATTATCAGGCAGAGAAACAAAATGAACAGGAATTTGTAAATTTGAAAATGATCCCAATCATCTGTAGTTGCTTTCAGTTCTGGTGTTGCTTGCTTACATATTACAACGAAATGCAAATTATTCATTGAGGATTATTTTCTTTCCTCAGAAGCCATAAAGCATGATTTCTCTCATGCACTAACAAAAAAGAGACAATTATTCCTTTCCTATACAAGAAATTACTTTGCTGTCTCTTCTTCTGTTGCTTGTTTGTAGTTGCTAGAGCAAAGGAGTTATAGTGCCTCAACTATTATAGGATACTTGTTCTTTGGCATCCTTACAAGCGTTGGTTGGACAGAATTTTCATTCTCCAGAGGTCTCCACCTGTTACAAAAATTTTATTACATGCAATGTAGTATGAGCAAAATGAACATAAGAAAATGAAATAATTGTTGTTTTGGAAAATCAAGCAAAAGAAATGTGTTTAAATTAAGGAAGGCATTGTGTGATTGTCATTTTCTGTGTGCAATGTGATTCTCTTGATCATTCAGAATCTGATCCAATCTTACTTGTATCTGTTGACAAGGTGATGGATGAAGACACAGATTTCAAGCTTTGCAAGGTTCATTCCAGGACACATACGTGGTCCACTTCCAAATCCAAGAAAACTGAAAGGCCTTAAGGGTTCCTGCAATTGAATGAAAATATCAAATTTGGTGTCCTCAGAAATAGAAATTATTAGTAATGTCTCATGTCAGGAAGGAACTTACATCAAATCTAGAGGGATCAAACTTTTCAGGATCTGGGAAAACTTCTGGGTCATGGTGTATGGAAACAACATCTAGGTTGATGGACCAACCTTTCTTAATTTTATAACCTGCAAAATTTAAAATCAACTTTGATTCTCATTCAAAGAACAAAAGCTCCAATAAGCACACACAGAACTGATGATAGCACCCCTGAATCAAAGCCTACTTGGTCCATTACCAAGTCCAAATGGTTCAAGGACTATATCTTATATTATATGTTTGATTGCTCTAAACAACAACTGTAATATCTCTCTCTTTAAGGAATAATTATGTTAGAATAGGATCCAAGTGTCACACTAGGAAGATATTTCAGTGTATGACACAAGAAAAGTTCTTTTGGTATCCTTTTGTTTTATATCAGTGGAAAAGTTTTTTTTGTTACCCTTTTGTTTTCTATCTTTTAGGTATCAGAAACACACATTATAAAGGCATATCTGTCCATTTTGCATTGGCATACCTTCAATTTGAAAATCCTGGGATGCCTTTCTTGAAAACCAAGGTAGTATCGTGGCTCTTCGAAGAGTTTCACTGATGACCTGAAATATGAATGACAAATAATCTTGGTGAGCTGTGAAATATGAATGACAAATAATCTTGGTGAAATTTGATGATCACTTAGTTACCTACGAACTCAAATTATTGTTACTCACTTTGACTGTGTAGGGCATGTTATTAACTTCTGCCCAGGTAAGATCTGTTCCACTTTCTCTTCTGGCCACAATTTGTCTATGTTCCTCCTGCAAAACATCACCATTCAGGAAGCTAAATTTTAAAATCTTCTAACACAGAAAGGAGAACACTGTAGTAGGGTCTTTAATACTTACTCTTAATTGTTCCAAAACAATCGGATTCTCACCAAGAAATTTAATGAGCCATGTAAGAGCGGCAGTTGTGGTATCATGGCCTGCGACCAGCAGAGTTAGTATATTATCCTTCAATTGTTTATCTGTGAGTTTATTTTCATCCTCTTCTCCATCTTCTTTGCTGTGTTTCCTAACTAAGGATCCTAAGAAATCCTGTTGAAAGTCTTGGCCACTTCTCCTCCGCCAAATTGTAGAATCCAACATCTCATACATCCTATCTCGAGCCTGCACACATTCATAGCATGCATCAGAGGGAAGGAGAATCAAAACAACTGTTTATTTCTATGTGGAAAGTTTTGTACTACTTTGTTACCTTGATGCCACGATGAAAAGCTGTTCCTGGAAGTTTAAAAGGCAATGAGGCAAATGAGGAAGAAATGATCTTAAAATTTGACCTAAACTTTTCTTGCTCCTCTCCAGAAGGCTCTAAACTCATGATCATATGTCCAATCACTTTTAAAGTAAACTGTAATATTCAAAAATTCAAAATACTTAGTATGAAACAAGAATGTATAACCAAATATGAAATTTTCTTTGTTTGAAAACTTAGTGCCACTCAACTGTAGAAGCCTCCTCAAGAACCAAGATTTTCCTTCCTTCCCATTGATCTAATGTTTGCATTGCCTGAGTATTGATAAAATGGAAATATTTTTTCAGTCCATCAATTGATAAAGGTTCACCAATCAGCCTTCTTAGCCTTTTGTGTGCCTCTCCCGTGGTTTGCAGCAAGCTGGTGGGGCCCAGAACTTGCTGGCCAGTGTAAAACAGATTCAAACTCACAATACCATCCTTGCCAGTTAACAATATCTTACTTGCTTCCCTCCCAGTCATGAAGATAGTAAACCTCCCTAAGACAAAGCTCTTGAAAACCATTCCATATCTGTGACAAAATAGAAGTGACCAATCAAAAAGAGTATCCTTGAAATTCCTTACCACCTTGCATATAACTATGAATTTAATTGGAATATACTTGTAAAGATATTTTATATTCACATTCAACCATAAACTGAGTAATTGCTAGGATAGGCTCTAGATGAGTCAGTTATCATATTAAAAAGTAGATTTTAAACTTAATTCAATCTTATCAAACTGGCTTATAAGGTGAGGTTTGCACCCTTATATATCATGTGATCTTCAAGACATCTGTCACACCGAGATTACCAACTTGTTCGTTAGACTATATATTATACCTGGTCCGATAGTGATAGTGAATATACCGGGTAGTCTGATAAATAGAAGAATAAATTCTCGCGGACTGAGTGGAAAGAGAGAAAAAGACAAACAAGTATTTTATTATAATACTTTGTATCCACTAAAGCACAGAAAACGAATATTTATACAAAAGAAGAGAGCCTATGCACTACATAACAGAAAAGGGAAAACAGAGAAGAGTTTGTTAGTGCAACACTAACAAAAACTCTTGACTTTTCCAGACAATTATGTCAGTTGATTTGTACTTAGTTGAATGAACTTTTTACACTGATACTGATGCAAAATTAAACTCAGTTCCAGGTTTTGATGTTACTAATTTGTTACCTCTTTTGCCTTTTCTTCATGAAGCTAAAGATTCCAGAGGGACTTGAAAAGTCAGAGAGGAATGAGAAGCTCTCCCCCACAATTGGCCAACCAAGGCTGCCAGGGATGCCTTCCATTGCTTTAGGAGAACGAGTTTGATACAATAAGAAGAGCACTGATAACACTAATACGGAAAGGATTAGTGAGAGCAGCAAACTGATGAGCTCCATTTGCACTTACAGCCAACACCAAATAGCAGTAAAGTTGATCAAAGAAAATGCTTCTATATATCTACACTGTAAGCTACAATAATTAGTTGTATCTATCTCTATCTTGATCACCTTGTTTTTAGGACATGTGTGATAGATTTTGACTTTACACAAACACCAAGAACTATATATTTATATATTTATATCTACAATGGAATCAGTTAAACTGCAGGCCAATATGTTACTTTCAAATGGTAAATCCTATAGTTTTTTTTGGAATCTCAATTTTTGAAGCGGGAAATCCAACAGTTTTCTTTGGTAGAATCTCTGGGCATTCTTTGCTCTTGCTGAAGGTGTAATGATATTGATTGCTAGGTTGACACAAGCACTCCATTTAGACATTTTATACATTGAAAACAAACAATATCAATGTGCCGTCCTTGGACTACTCATTGTTTGGCTTGAAGTGCATAGGTATCTTCTTATTGTATTATAATAGTAAGAAACAAGATATGAATGGTTTTCTTTTATCTAGGTTTCTTGTTTATATTTTCAAATTACTAATCTTTAAATTGATTTCAATTCTTAATCCTTAAATTCCCAACTTTTCCTGTTAATTTTATTTGGAATCTTATAACAAAAGCTTGGATATTTCTCAAAACTCTTAACATTCTTTACACATATACCTAGAGTTTTTCCTAACAATTTCTAACTTCCCAAGCTTTCCAATTGGTACGTATATTCACATTATGTAAATGGGTTTTACTGAACCATTATGTCCTCTCGTGAGCACTAACCATTTGATAAATTAGACTACTTAGACCATGAAACCCAGTTGTTTGGAGAGAAAATGTAACAACGAGTCAACTGATAGAAATATTGGATTATAATTGTTCCTACTACAACCATGAATAGACTGAGATCTCAGAAATAAAACAACTTGACTTGAATGCTCTGACTAGTAATTGGAGAAAACACTAGTATTAAAGAAATTTAAGAAAACAGAATCAATAACCATACCGTCATCCAAATTATAATTAACTATCCTCAAGTGTCTCTTTACTAACTTTTCTCAATTACAGGTAGTGGATTTACTTCAATGTTGATCTTGTTTGTGTATTTCTTTTTCAGCAAATGTTTCAAATGAACCTTTAGGGTGCTTTTTTTTCTTGGCGGAAAAAGAGAAAGATTTACAATGTACAATGAAAACCGAAAAAATCCACCTAATAAAAAAATAAAAATAAAAAAGCATGCAAATCAAAAAAAAAAAAATTCATGCTAAACTTTCTTCGCAACTATGTGAAGAAAGTTATATATATATATATATATATATAAATTTTAATTTACCTTTTTACTCTTTTTATTTTAAACTTAAATTATTATTATTTTTATTTAAAATAGAATTATAATTTAAATATAAAAATATAATCAAAGTTATAAAAAAATAATTATTATAAAAACATAATTAATCGTATTATATATAATAAATTATAAATATAAATAATAATAAAAATAAATATATTTTTTAATAATTAAAAAATAAATTTATATAATAATTATATTAATTAAAAAAGTAAAGATAAAAATAATAATTTTATTTAATATACAAATAATTTTTTATCAAATATTTATAATTATAAATATTTAAATAATATTTTAATTAAAAATAATTATAATTTATAAATAAATATATCAAATTAATTTTTTAACCATTTTTAAATATAAAGATAAATATGTAAACTTACATTTTTATCAATTAAAAAATATATAATTTCAATCACACCCATCGTATCATTCATAAATTTTTGTAAGCTTTTTTCACACTTTTTACTCTATTTATCTTAATCCAAACATCTTAACTTTTTTGATATTTTTCCTTCAAATCATCTCAAATTCACTTTCTTATTTTCACTCCCTAATCCAAACAAAAGATTATAGAGCAAATTAAAAAAATGAAATCACAAAAATCTATGAAATGTCTGTTTTTTTTATTACATCATTACAAGAATTTATGTTTTCAGCGTGTTTTTTTTTTTTTTTAACTAAGACTATCATAACCTCTAGTAATGAGTTAACATATCATATCATAGGTTTTATATACCACTCTTAGGTAGATTGGTTTTTAGTAAAAGTTGTGGCTAAGGTCTTTTAATATTTTTTCCCTAATTTATTTGTGTTTCCTCTCTTGTCCTCTCAGCTAAAAATTTCTAATTGGAAAAAAGTTCTCATGCCCTAAGCTTCTCTAGTCTCTCTTTTTTAAACAAAAGCTTTCACATTACTTTTTGTTTCTCTCTTGCATCTTCATTGTTAAGTGTCTTCTTCCAATACGTTATCGTTTTTCTGCTTTTCTCTATTATGGATTCAATATATCTTTTTCATTTTGTATTTGGGTTCTCTCTTATGAGGGTTCGTATTTCTTTTCATAATTTCAGGTCTCTCTTGGAAGGAGGTTCTCTCATAAAAGATTTTGGGTAATTTTCAATCAGAAAGCCTTTTGAATGAGAAAATCTAGTAGGAGAGGCAGATAATTAGGGTTTTCCTTTCGATTGTTATTAAGTTCTTATCACATCATAATAGGAAAGTGTTTCTCAAAGTCTTTAGAGAACTTCCACAGTTGAAGGCTGAGAGATGAAGAAGATAACACCTGCACAAGATAAAAAATTGAGAAATCCTAAAACTTGGGATAAAAGGAAAAGAGCTAGAGAAGAATTAGGAAGAAGGAGACAACAAAAAGAAGCAGAAAATGGGCCCTTTTTGATAAAGGGAAAAAATAGAAAAACAAAATAGAAGAAAGCTAATAGGCCAAAAGAAGCCAAGCAGTAAGTTTATCACATCACTATATTCTTCTTTTGGTACATCATCATTTTCCCACCTCTATTATAGATTTAATATTTATTCTCCATTTTGTGTTTGGTTTGTCTGTTATGGGGTTTGAGTTATATTTTGATTTCTCTCCATGATTTATGTCTCTCTTAGATGGAGATTCTCTCATAAAAGATTTTGGATTTGAGATTTTCTCAAAAAATAAATTTGGAAGCACAAAATCTAGCAAGAGAGAATATATAGGTTTTCTTCAATCATTAAGAATTTCCTTTCCAAAGTTACGTGTTCCATTTTTTTTTTATTTTTTTATTGCGTTATTAAGCTTTTATTTTTTAGATTGAAATAAACTTAATAACTAGAATTGAATTCATTTTGATTTATTAATTTAGTGGTCCACGATGACCATGTTCCATAAAGAATGTCATAGGTCTACTAGGAAGAGAAATATGTTAAAAGAGAATAATTTAATACTGCGCAGGAAGAAAATGGAGATATTCAAATTATATTGATTAAGTTATTACCTTATAAGTGTGAAATTATATATTGTTAAACTATTATTAAATTATATACAAATCACTCATGCTGAATGATGTTTGCTCTTATATTTAGTTTGGATCAGGAAGACGATTTGAAGAAAAATTATAAATGAAATAAAATTGTTTGGACTGAAAACAATAGAATAAAAAGTAAAAGGAATGTTTAAGTAAAAATTTGTGAGAGATTTGATAGATATAATAAATTTAAAAATTTATAAAATAATATATATATATATATATATATATATATATATATATAATAACTAATAATTAATTTACTTATATTATTATAAATTAATTTTAACTAAATAAAAGATAATAATTTTATAATTAGATAATAATTTTAATTTTATTATTACTAATATTAATTAATTTTATTTATTTTTATCATTATTATTGAATATAGTAATTATAAAATATATATTTAATATAAATATTTTTAACAGTAATCTCCTCGCAACATATTTGCAAGAAAAAAAAACTGAAGAATTTTTTCCTTATTTTCTGATTTTTATTAATTTTTTATTTCTTGATTCGTAATTTCTGCGTCTTTGCAAAAATCCGTCCATGTAAGCAAATGGATCCTTAGTGAAATAATAGTTATGTACCCGAATAATAAACATCAACTGACTACAGATAACTTAGCATTGTTAGGAAGAGACTATGATGTGTTCCTATGAATTATAGCAATTGGAAGAAAACTCCTAAAAAGTACAAGGAAAACGGACTTAAGGACATTATTCAAGTAAGTCATTACGTGTTTTGCTTATACTTTAATTTCAATTGTAGTATAAGTTGATAACTTTATAATTAATTTGAAGGTCGAGCTTTGAAGTTGCATTCCAATCATGTAATTAAAACAAAAATGCACCAAGATTTGTGCCAGCAAAGGAATGATACACCTATAAGAGAGATCAATTGATTGTGATGGCCCCACAGGATTTATAAGGACTAATGGGTTTCCTTTTGTTGATTATCATCTTAATTCATCTTTCATTTTTGTTTACTTGGATTTACAAATTTATTTTATGTTCATGAATGCGAAAAGGCCCGAAAAAAAGAAAATAATTCCCCAGACAGGTATATGAGCATCCCACGCTAGAAACAAAAGATGGTATCTAGTGCTTCTTACTGTTCAATAGTAAATATATTTTATTTAATGGCTTAAGTATGTCCTCTTCAATTCAATGAGTTTTGAAGGAATTGGAATGTGGTTGCAAAGTTAGTAAGGAGAAATATAGATAGTCATACACAAGGATAGATGCTAATGGAATATTTGTGAAATGAAAAAAAGGTAGAGAAATTGAAGTAAGTTTAGTTTTATTCATGATTCTTTATATGCAATATTTTATATCGAGACAAAGTAGAACCCATAATAAAATAATTTCTCTTAAAATTTTACTTCATAACACTCACTAATATCACAATATGTATAATAATTTGATTCAAGATATATTGATATTGTTTGAAGAAATTTTGCTTGTAATTAAAATAAAAGCAGAGTAAATTGATTATAAGAGTCCAGTTAATAAGATTGGGATTGAAGTTAATCTTTCTCACTCCTTTGTATTTTGGATACATTAAAATATACAATACTTTGAACTACTTGATATTGATGCAACAAAAAAAAGTCATTCACATTGATTTCTCAAATATGAAATTATTAAGATCATCTCCTAAACACTGATTCCTCAACTATTTAGAAGACTTTTTAGCATGAAAAAAAAGATGTTATAAAACATTTGATATATCAAAACATATTCCTAGCATCAAAATATATGAAGTATTTCAATTTAGATCATATTCTCATAAATACTTTCCAATCATATCTAAGGATCTTATTCAAGAGTAGAATCAAGCTTTAAGCATAAAATGAAAATACCAATATCAAATAAGAGAAAATCATATATAAATATCACCAAAATACATAAGAGATTGAAAATATTACATTCAGTCCCAAAGAAAGGAAGTTAGCTACTCATGGTAGCCATTACTAGCACCAAAAGATGATGGAAGAGAGTTAAGAGCTCTTCTCCTTCACATAAGACTGCTTAGGGTTTTCTAAAGCTTAGGCAAGCTTGGCACTAGAACAAAGCTTGGCCTCTAGAGCATTCTTGCTTGAGTGAGCCTTCAATGAAACCTGGGTGAGATCTAAGTGAGTTTGGCATTGGGACAAGAGTTGCTCTAGAGCATTCTCACTTGGGCGAGACAGGCTCACCTGAGCGAGATTTCTTGAATATCTAAGGCCTTGTGTTTCTATCTTCTAAAGCTTCTCTATTCATTTTCTAGCCCTTTTGCTCCATCTTTCCTTAATTTCCTGAAAATAACATAAAATTGGGATAAAATGGTTTCGTTAATCTCATGATTAAAAAATATATTGCTAAATTCAATCCTTCACAATTTAGAGTTGGGTGATACTTAATCAACAATTATAACCATAAGTGCCTAGCTTTTCTTTGCATGAAATTTCACTAAATAATGATACTTAATAGGTAACATTCACGTGTTTCTTTTGTGTTCCTTGTAGGAAAAAAATTGAAGCTTATGAATCAAGTTTAAATACTTCAAAAGATATATCAAGTAAAGATTTCTTATCTTTAGGAGCTAAAAAACACACACTAGACATGTATAAGGATCTTGTCCATCTCGAGTGTTTAGATTCATTGTACGTTCATATCATAGTATGAAAACATACTAAAATACAAAAAAAAAAAAAAGAGTTGAATTGTGTTTTAAAACTTTTTAAAAAAGATCGTAATATATTATATGATGATATATAATTAGATTATCATTTTACTTGACAGATGAATTGACGAAAACTTTTCTTTAAGAGATAACATCTAATGAGAAGCGTTAGAAACAACTTTAAGTTGACATGTCTGAAAACGCTTTCCAAATCTTATTTTCGCAAATTTTTTTTCTAAGATTAGTTAAAGTTAAATGACATGTAATATGAAGATGTGGTGGGAAAAAGATTTACATTATATATTTTATTGATTATTAGCTTACTAGTTATTTGATTATTGATTTAGAATATTACTTCTTTTATTTATTTATTTTTTAAATATTTATGTAAACTTTTTAATGTAAATATAACATATTTTTTTCATGAATAATCACTTAATTAATTAAAAGTAATAATAAAATTATATAGAAATTTTAAAAGGTTCATTATGCTTTTAACCATTGTACTTTCAAGGGAATTTGGTTTTAGTCTCTAGCCGAAACTCTAGACTACTTGAATCCTTATACCATGAAAACTATATATGGAATATGTCCTTATAACCATATGGTGTTAACATTTTTTTCATGTGTCAAACGGACTTAGGTATATTAAAACGTCCGCATTAACAAATAGTCATTGTCTACATCATCATTAAGTTGTCATACCCAACTCCACCATAACTTATTTATATAAATTATTTTATATATTTTTAAAATTTTTTTATTTTAATAAATAAATTAACTTTAATTTATAAATTATTTTATTTTATTTTATTTTTTCTAAAAGATTTTGTGGTAAACCTTTTTAGAATATAAATTTTTTTTATATAAAAAATTACAAATTATTTAAGTAAACTTTTTAGAATATAAAGATTTGTTTTATTTAGTACATTCCCAAATTTAAAATTTAAAGAAAATAAAATTTGGAATGAGAAAAAAAATTATTTATAATGCTTTTTAGAAAAAAATTACATTTTTTTGAATTGTTTAAGTGATATATACTTTCTGTCCTATTTGGTTGATGTCGATTTAATAATTGACTTATTGTTATTTTTGCAAAGAATGTTGTAGCTCGATAGAGAACCGAGCAACGTGCAGTGTATAACTGTTTTCTATAAATATGCCAGGATTTTTGGGTTTTTTGTTAAATGAATATTATTCCATTTAAAATATGAAAGAAATAAATAACAAAGTGGCTTAAGTTTCGGGGAGTTGTAGATGAATCTATTATGACTTCATAAAAAGAGGGATCAGATGACTCCACGAAGGGGAGTGGGATGACACTATAAAAGGAAGACAAGTGAAACTCATAGGTAAGGAGAAATTTTAGATACTCAGAATAATCATTAATATTTTATGCTCTCACTGACTTGATCGTCGGAGTGTAATCGACAGGTGAAACTCCTATCTTTTGTTGAGATCGTTGCGCATTTGACGCGACGGCTATAAGGGAGTCTTCTCAGAGACCACCTCCAGACACCCAACCACGAGTTTGGCGAGAACATTTAGCCTCATATCTCAAGTATGTGAATACTTTAGCAAAAGTTTTTTCCGTTTTTAAACTTGTACATTGTTGATCAAGAGTGACCAAGAGCTTTGAAGATTCCAAATCCAAGGTGTTTGATGAAAGGCTAAAATTGTTGTTGTGTGTGGGTGGGATCTAAGGTAGATTAATGTGGAATCCACTCCTTGTTTGAATTCAGAATTGATGTGATTTAAAAACCTTTTTAAAATAGAATGCTTTTAAACTAAGTGAAAAATAACCTATTGTTTTATCGAATCAACCAGTTGTTTTCCTCTTAAAAGGTTTTGAAAAAGGTTGAAAGCTATTTGACTTGGTTGACTTAACTGTCAAACCAAATCAATCGGTTGTTTCGTGATTTCAACCGATTGTTTCTTTGAAAATCCTAACATAATTCAATTTTGATTTGTGAATCTCTCTTAAATGATTTCTAACTGAATACGCTCCTGTTTTTAATCATTCTTTGGAGTATAAATAGTTGGATACACGCTCCTAGAAAGTAAGAAACAGTTTTGAGAAATCATTGTGCAAATTTGATTCCAAGTTTTCAAGATTCACATCAAGCTTTGGATTTTCAAGTGTGTGGAATAGGATTGGGTTGTACTTCTGAACTTTAAGCTTTCTAATACCCAGGTGTATTCTATTCTCTTCTTTCTTGATTACTGTATTTTTGTAATTAGGTGTAAGTGCAGAATCAAAGGGTGTTATGATTTTTGTGGTTTGGTGTGCTAAAGGGAGTGTGTTTCTTGAAGGGTTCAAGGTCACTACTGTGGTGGTTTGTGTTGTAATCTAGTTTTGATTGCATAGTAGGAACCCAAAAGTTTCTGGGGACTAGATGTAGCTCTTGGGATAAGAGTGAACTAGTATAAACTGCTTGTGTGCCTTTCTCTTGCTCTAATCTCTTTTAAATTCTATTTTTAAGTTGTTTTAAATTCTGCTGGTATAAACAACCGATTGAATCGAAGAAACAACCTGGTTTTTTTTTGGTGTTTCATATTAAAATAGATTGTGTTCTTGGCTAACTTGGTTCCTTTTCTGGATTTCTTCCCTGAGATTCATTAAACCTTCAAAAGTTTCAAAAATCTCTTTTAAACAATTCAGTCCCCTTTTGTTTAAAGGCCATATATTCTAACAATTGGCATCTAGAGCTAAGTTCTTGAAAGTTACTCAAGTTTTTGATCCTAAATCATTTTTCTATGGCTGAAAAACTACCTTTTGGGGAGGGTACCTCAATAAACAGGCCACCTCTATTTTGTGGTTTGAACTATCAGTTTTGGAAGGTTAGAATGAAAATCTTTATTGAATCTCTAGATAGAGGGATTTGGGATGCAATCGAAAATGACCCTTTTATTCCTAAACTTGAAAAGGAAGGTGTTTTTATTAAAAAACCTTGGTCTCAATGGACTGATGCAGAAAATAAAAAGGTCAAGTTTGATTGCATTGCCAAGAACATCATAACCTCTACTTTGAATTCTGATGAATGTTTTAGGGTCTCACAATGTGCATCGGCTAAGGAAATGTGGGATACTCTAGAGGTCACCCATGAAGGGACAAATTATGAGAAAAGGGCAAGGAAACATACTCTAATACAAGAGTATGAGATGTTCAGAATGCTCAAAGGAGAATCAATTGCTAAAGTACAAAAGAGATTCACTCACATAGTCAATCATCTAATGAGCCTTGGAAAAGTTTTTGACAAAGAGGAATTGAACATCAAGATTCTCAAGTGTCTTGGTAGATCTTGGCAACCAAAAGTTACTGCCATCTCTGAGTCTAAAGATTTAACATCTTTAAGAACAACCTCCTTGTTTGGAAAGCTTAGAGAACATGAGTTGGAAATGAATAGGCTGAATGTTCAAGAAAGTGAAGACAAGCATGTAAGGAACATTGCCTTGAAAGCTGCCAAGCACAAGAATAAGCAAGACTCAAGTGATGAAAGTGAGGGAGAAACTCTTAGTTTGCTATCCAAAAAGTTCAGCAAATTCTTGAAGAAAAACCGCGACAAGGAATCCAACAAAGAAAGGTATGGAAACAAGAAAACTAGTGATTTTAATCCTAACAATTATACTTGTTTTGGTTGTGGAGAACAGGGGCATATAAAAGCTGAATGCCCAAATAAAGAAGGCAAAGAAAAGAAGTCAAGCAAGAAGGAAAAGAAAGGGAAATCAAAAAGAGCCTACATTGCTTGGGATGAAAATGAGATCTCCTCTTAAAGCTCCTCATAAAGTGAAGATGAAAAAGCCAATCTATGTTTTGATGGCAAAGGGAGAAGATGATACAAGTAGTGTAAGTTCTTGTGCCTCTTTAAATGCTGAAAACTATAGTCAATTGCTTCAAGCTTTTAAAGAAACACATGAGGAAGCTAACTGATTGGCTCTCTTAAATAATCAATTGAAAGGGTTGAACAACTGGCTTGAAAACAGAGTCAAGAAGAATTGGAAAATTCAGAAACTTATTTTGAAAATCTTGAACTGCTTTACAAGAATTCTTCTTGCTCGTGTGACTCAAAAGTTTGTGAAAATTGTGAAACTCTTGAGAATAAAGTCCACTATCTTGTTAAAATTGTGGATAAATTTTCAAAGGGTAAATCTAACTTTGAAACTGTCTTGGCATCCCAAAAATGTGTTTTTGGAAAATCTGGTTTGGGGTTTAATCCATAAAGCAAGAAAAGTGGGATTTCAAAGCCTTTTTCAAAAGTGCCAAAAAAACAATCGATTGAAAAATCGAAACAACCGATTGTTACATGCTTTTACTGCATGAAAAGAGGCCACTCTGCTAGATTCTGTAAAATTAGGAAATATTTTGTTCCTAAAGGTTTTATGAGATGAATTCCCAAAGTTTCTAAGGTTCCTGGTGATAAAGGTAATGCCAAAGGACCCACTTTTGTAAGGGGATCAAATCTTGGATCTTGATCTTATCTTTTGTAAGGAAACTTGATGGAAAGCATGCAGTTGTGGTACCTGGACAGTGGTTGTTCCAAACACATGACTGGAGATAAATCTAATTTTATGAACATCACTTTCAAACAAGAAGGGCACATGACCTATGGAGACAACAACAAGGGAAGAATTCCTGGAAGAGGCACTATAGGAGACAAGAGCAACTTATTGATTCATGATGTATTGTATGTGGAAGGACTCAAGCACAACCTTCTTAGCATTAGCCAACTGTGTGACAAGGGCTATCAAGTTATCTTCAAGCCCAACTCCTGTGAAATCTGCCTACCCAACTCAAAGGAAGTAATGTTGATTGGTAAAAGAATCAACAATGTTTATCTTTTAGATATCTTTTCTTCTTGTTCAATTGGCTGTCTTCTTTCGAAGCATGATGAATCCTGGTTGTGGCATAGAAAAATAGCCCATATGCACATGAATCATTTGAATAAATTAATTTCAAAAGATCTTGTGATAGGGTTACCCAAACTCAAGTTTCAGAAGGACCACATATGTGAAGCATGCCAAAAAGGGAAACAAATTAAACATTCTTTCAAATTGAAAAATGTTGTTTCATCTTCAAAACCCCTTGAGCTGCTGCACATGGACTTGTTTGGTCCTTCAAGAACCATGAGTCTTGGTGGTAACTATTATGCTCTTGTTATTGTTGATGACTTTTCCAAGTACACATGGACACTCTTCTTGGAATCAAAGAGTGATGCTTTCTCTGCATTCAAAAAGCTTGCTAGAAGACTACAAAACACAAGAAGCAACAACATTGGCTCTATTAGGAGTGATCATGGAAGGGAATTTCAAAATGGGAAATTCAACAAATTCTGTGAAAAGATGGGGATCCTGCACATCTTTTCTGCACCAAGAACTCCTCAATAGAATGGAGTAATGGAAAGAAAGAACAGATCTCTTGAAGAACTAGCAAGAACCATGCTAAGTGAATCTTCCTTACCCAAATATTTTTGGGTTGATGCTGTAATCATTTCTTGTTATGTGATGAATAGAGTGCTCATAAGGCCAATTTTGAAGAAAACTCCATATGAACTCTTCAATGGAAGGAAGCCAAACATTAGTCACCTAAAATTGTTTGGATGCAACTATTTTGTTCTGAATAATGGGAAAGAGAATCTAGGAAAGTTTGATGAAAAATTTGATAATGGGATCTTTATTGGCTACTCCTCAAATAGCCATGCTTATAGGGTCTATAACAAGAAACTCATGATTGTAGAAGAATCTGTTCATGTGGTGTTTGATGTAATTCATCACAAAGAAATGAAATCCTCGAAGAATTGCGCAAAAGAGGATGAATAGAACATCATTCTGTAGAAGCTGGAATCCTGTCCAGAAAAATAACCAATTGATTCATCAAAACAACCGATTGAAATTTTACAGCAGGATGAGTTGCCTAAAGAATGAAGAATTCCAAGGGATTTTTCAGTGGAAAACATCATCGGGCAGATAAAGAAGGGTGTTTCTACACGTAGTATTGTCTCAAAATATTGTAGGCACACAACATTTGTCTCTCAAATTGAACCAAAGTCAATTGAAGATGCACTTAATGATGAAAAATGGATAGCTGCAATGCATGAAGAGTTGAATCAATTCATAAGGAATGATGTATGGCTTCTTGTTCCCAAGTCAGATGAGATGAACATCATTGGAACTAAATGGGTTTTCAGAAACAAGTTGGATGAAACTAGTGTGATTACTAGAAACAAGGCAAGGCTAGTTGCCAAAGGCTACAATCAAGAAGAAGGGATTAACTATGGTGAAACCTTTGCTCCTGTGACCAGATTGAAGGCAGTAAGATTGTTGCTTGCCTTGGTCTGTATGAGTGGGTTTAAACTGTTTCAAATGGATGTCAAAAGTTCCTTTCTCAATGGATTTATTAATGAGGAAGTCTATGTTTCTCAACCACCCGGGTTTGAGGATCATCTACATCCTAATCATGTTTACAAGCTCAAGAAAGCTTTATATAGTTTAAAACAGGCTCCAAGGTAGTGGTATGAGAGGCTGAGCAACTTTCTTTTATCCAATGGCTATGAAAGAGGAAAGATTGACAAAACTCTCTTTATCAAGAAATCAAATTCTGCAATCATCTTGGTCTAAATATATGTTGATGACATGATTTTTGGTGCAACCAATGATAGTCTTTGTGAAGAGTTTGTGGCTACCATGCAAGGAGAATTTGAAATGTCAATGATGGGGGAGCTTTCTTTCTTTCTTGGACTGCAGGTCAAGCAATCCAAAGAGGGAATTTTTCTTAGTAAAGCAAAGTACTATAAAGAAATTCTCAAAAAAATTGAGATGGAGAATTGCAAGGAAGCCAACACTCCTATGCCAACAAGTTGTTACATGGATGCAGACCTAGCTGGAAAAGGAATAGATCACACCAAATACAGAGGATTGATTGGATCTTTACTCTATCTCACAGCAAGTAGGCTGGATATCATGTTTGTTGTATGTTTATGTGCAAGATTTCAAGCTAATCCTAAAGAATCTCATCTCAAGGCTCCAAAACGTATTCTTAAATATCTCAAAGGGACAATCAACATGGGACTATGGTATCCTTCTCATTCTTCTATTCACTTAATTGGTTATTCTGACTCTGATTTTGCAGGATGTAAGTTGGACAGAAAGAGCACAAGTGGAACTTGCCATCTTCTTGGTTCAAGCCTAATCTCTTGGCATAGCAAGAAACAAGCTTTTGTGGCTCTTTCCACTACAGAGGCTGAATATATAGCTGCAGGGAGTTGTTGTGCATAGATTCTTTGGCTCAAACAGTAATTAGAAGACTTTGGGCTGAAGATTAACTGAGTGCCCTTGCTATGTGATAACACAAGTGCTATAAATCTCACCAAGAATCAAATTCAGCACTCAAGGACAAAGCATATAGAGATCAGACACCACTTCATAAGAGACCATGTGAATAATGGAGATTGTGAAGTAAGATTCATTGAGACAAAATTACAACTGGCTGATATATTCACAAAACCATTGCCAAAAGATAGGTTTTTCCTTTTAAGAAATGAGTTAGGTATACTTGATTCTCAGGTCTTTTCTTAGTTATGTTTTTATCTCTTCCTAATTCTATTTGTGAAGACAAATAGAGGGAGAATATGGTTTCTATGTTGTCTTAAAACTGCTATAACTCTGATTGAAGTGTGTTTTAGTTTTTGCTGCATATGCTGGTTTGGTGTTGCTGCAGTTCTTATATCATTGTTTGTGGCTAGTTTTTCTGCTCTTATGGATATGTAGAAAACTAGTAGTGTTCCATCATAACCTACTATTAGAGATTCTCTGTGTTTGCATAGTTTTTGTTTTGTAGGTGTTGTTTCAAATTCAAACAAGACCAACACAAGCAACCAGGGATTTGTCTTCATCAAATAGGGGGAGATTGTTGATCAAGAGTGATCAAGAGCATTGAAGATTCCAAATCCAAGGTGTTTGAAAGGCTAAAGTTGTTGCTGTGTGTGGGTGGGATCTAGGGTAGATTAATGTGTAATCCACTCCTTGTTTGAATTTAGAACTGATGTGATTTAAAAACCCTTTTAAAATGGAATGTTTTTCAACTAAGTCAAAAACAACTTGTTGTTTTATCGAATCAACTGGTTGTTTTCCTCTCAGAAGGTTTTGAAAAAGGTTGAAAGTTGTTTGACTTGGTTTACTTAACTATCAAACCAAATCAATCGGTTGTTTCGTGACTTCAACAGATTGTTTCTTTGAAAATCCTAACAGAATTCAATTTTGATTTGTGAATCTCTCTTAAATGATTTCTAACTGAATACGCTCCTGTTTCAAATGTTTTTAATCATTCTTTGGAGTATGAATAGGTTGATATACGCTCCTGGAAAGTAAGAAACAATTTTGAGAAATTATTGTGCAAATTTGATTCCAAGTTTTCAAGATTCACATTGAGCTTTGGATTTTCAAGTGTGTGGAATAGGATTGGGTTGTACTTCTAAACTTTAAGCTTTGTAATACCCAGGTGTATTCTATTATCTTCTTTCTTGATTACTGTATTTCTGTAATTGGGTGTAAGTGCAAAATTATAGGGTGTTCTGATTTTTGTGGTTTGGTGTGCCAAAGGGAGTGTGTTTCTTAAAGGGTTCAAGGTCACTACTTTGGTGGTTTGTGTTGTAATCTAGTTTTGATTGTATAGTAGGAACCCAGAAGTTTCTGAGGACTAGATGTAGCTCTTGGGATAACAGTGAACCAGTATAAACTGCTTGTGTGCCTTTCTCTTGCTCTAATCTCTTTTAAATTCAATTTTTAAGTTGTTTTAAATTTTGCTGGTATAAACAACCGATTGAATCGAAGAAACAACCAGTTGTTTTTCCGTGTTTCATATTAAAACCCATTGTGTTCTTGGCTAACTTGGTTCCTTTTCTAGATTTCTTCACTAAGATTCATTAAACCTTCAAAATTTTTCAAAAATTTCTTTTAAACAATTCACCCCTTCTTTTTTAAAGGCCATATATTCTACATACATGTCCTAAGGGAACAAAATTACCGAGTTGACGTATTTTCTAAATTGGCGAGCTCAGAAAAAGGTAGAGCACATCGGACGGTAATACAGGAAAAATAGCAACACAATATGATCCAGAAAAAGTCCACGTCGAGATCTTGCAAGTATCGACAAGGGATACTTGGATGACTCCTAATGTCTGCTATCTAGTAGATGGATTGCTTCTGCTGGATCTGGGAGAAGCGAAGATAATAAAGAAAAGTGAAAATAGGTTCACTTTGGTAGATGAGAACCTTTTCAGACATGGTTATTCTCATCCTCTGCGACAACCACATCAGCGAGCAAGCACTATCTTCAAAGATAGTACGAGCCGGATAAGAGGAGACATCATAAGCTACACTAAGAAGTGTGAGTAGTGCCAGAAGCACGTGGATTGGCGCCACGCACCACCCGAAGAGTTACATTCAATTATCAGCCCTTGGTCCTTCCACACATGTGGAATCGACATCCTTGGCCCTTTCCTCAGCAGCTCGTCAAATGAAGTATCTAGTCATCGTTATGGAATACTTCACCAAGTGGATTGAAGTAGAGCCTGTGACAGTAATACCAGCCCAAAAAATTCAAAGTTTTGCATGGAAAAATGTGGTGTGTCGTTTTGGCATTCTTAAACACTTAGTCTCAAACAATGGAACTCAATTCGCGAGTAGAAAGTTAAAAGAGTTATGTAATAATTTGGGAATCTGACAAGTGTTCGCGTCGATTGAACATCTACAAACTAACGACCAGGCCGAGTAGGCTAATAGGGTGTTGTTGAGAGGATTAAGGAGGAGGCTCGAGAAGGCAAAAGGAGGGTGGCCCAATGAGATCCCAACAATTCTATGGTCTTATCATACTACCCCTCAATCCACAACGTGAGAAACACCTTTCAGCTTGGTATATGAAACCGATGCGATGATCCCATTAGAAGTATTGGAAGGCTCACACAGGATGCAAAACTTCATTGTCGAAGCGTCCAATGAAAGGAGACAAATAAACTAAGATTTTCTACATGAAGCCTGAGACAATGCTCGAATAAATTTTGAGGCGCTAAAACGAAGAATCGAAATGAGATACAAAACCAAAGTCAATCCTTGACAAATCAGGATGGCCAATTTGGTGTTACAAAGAACTCACTTGTATCAGATAGAAAATATATTATCACCAAAGTGTTTGGGACCATACCGAATCACAGACGAAATAGGCAATGGGGCATATCGACTGCAGACTCTAGATGGTGGGGTCATCCCTCGAACGCGCAATGCAACTAACCTCAAGTTTTATTTCAGTTGAATTGTTTTATTTACGACTAGATTTCATGTTTTAGAACAATTTTATTATTTTTTATGAACAATGTTGGTTGGTGACACTCTTTTCCTTTAAAAAGAGGTTTCTTATGAGGTTGCCTTTTTTCCATAATACAATTGTTGTTGAAATGTATATTTCTACAAGAAGACCACCTGGTTGAATCCTAAGATCGGACCAAGGTGGTCAAACGACGTTTCTATGGGGAGACCACCTGGTCAAATCCTAAGATCGGATCGAGGTGGTTACACAACATTTCTATGAGAAGACCACCTGGTTGAATCTTAAGATCGGACCAAGGTGATCAAACGATATTTCAACGAGCAACCCATTTAGTCAAATCCTCTGGGTCAGATTAACAACAAACTAGCCAATTACGACTTATAAACTTAATATGCGAGTTGCTTTAGACTACTAGGACAAATTTAGATTTGAACAATGAAAAAGTCCAAAAAGGACTGTATTTAAAGTTATTTGCACTATGATATGACACTTGGCCAAAATATGAAAGATAAAGGTGTTGAGGAAGTGCAAAAAAATGTTCAAGACACGAATAATAGGCGACATTTGCAAGTTTAAATATGAATCATGTTCGAAGACTTATCACAAAGATACAAATAAAAGAAAATATTCAAATACTTGAAAATAAGAGTACAACAAATAGAATAGTTCTTAAAGCGACCACGTGAACGACAATCAAGGGGCACCCACCAGTTTCCCATCAACCATCATCTTGAAAGGGTTTATCTCCGATAAATCTATAATAGGATAGACGATGGTTGTCTGCTCTAAAGTTGCCTCGAAACTGACTATATACGAGCTCGTCACATCATTCTTCAATAGTTCAATATTAACCTCTTGCAGGTCAATTTTGTACTTGATAGCCTTGAGGTCATCATTCTTTTTTTGAATACCTTTCTTTAGTTGATTCACCTGAACCTGAAGCTCAGATTTCTCTCGAGCCAATCGATCTACCTCATAACGGAGGCTATCTACTTCAACAGTCTCCTTCTGAAGTCGATCAATATCTTTCTGAAAATCAATCAGTTGTTGGTTCTTTTCTTCTTCTAGTTGAGTGTCCTGCATCGCTCTAACATTGGTCATACACACCGAGGCAATGACTTGGCTGAGAAAGCTCTCAACATTTTTTGCAAAGGAAGCTCATTTTTGAACTCTTGAGTCAAGATATGTCTTCTTCAATCAAGTATTGGATCTTGTTGTGGTTGGAGATGTCAAAAGAAGCATTCCAAAAGCTAGCTTTTTGTTTTGAGTAGTCAGCGATGCTAGGATTCCCAAATGTTTGGATCTCCACATCTGGGATTTGACCATCCGAGTGAGAGTGCCTGGAAGGAATTAGAACGTTTGATCTCTTCCTCTTAAATCCTGTTCCTGAGATCGTGCGCTCATCTTGGTCGGAATGGATTTGGACACCACCAGGAGCAGCTGGGTCGGCGACCAAGGTGGGTTTCGAGGCACGCATTCGCCTTACTTGGTCGGCTAGCTCAGCCTTACTTAAAGAAGATAACATTTTTTCTACAAAAATGAAGGAAAACCATGTTAGCAACACAAGAAACATGTTAGTGAATTAAATTTTGTAAAATGGGGCAAAGGAGGCATTATACCAATGTAGGATCTTAGCACTTCAAGTTGGTATTCTCACTTCATTATGGAGGGAGTATAAAAAATAACTTGGATATTTTCCAAAAACTCACAAACTCCTCGCTCCCTCGGGTCAAGATCTGCAAGTTGGCGAGTGCTTTAGAAGCGGGGGTTATGAGATCAATACAGTGGATACCCTTCTAAGAGGGTCGAATTATTCGTTGAAGGTCAAATTTTTAAGAAACGACCTTTGAAGTTCTTATAAAAAGATGGGAAGAGGGAAAACATACATCTTCTTTCACTACTATTAAGGGAAGCTCATAATTGCTTATTGGAGCTTTTAAATTCAAAAAAGTAGAAAAAAAATATTCTATGTCGAAGATATTTCGAATTGCGAACAATGGATGACAAAGGTTCGGATAAAGGCCCAGCTATTCAGATGTAATTGGACTGGGGCAACATTTTGCTCGATTAACATTTCTTTCTCAAACACAGTCAGGGGAATTCGAAGACGCAGTTTGGTAAAAACTATGTCACACAAAAAGCAAAACGGGCTAGAAGGGTCACTAGACTTATCTCTACAAACTGGCTCATCGGGGTCACAGGTGATTACCCTAATCAAGTTTTCATTAGTATTACTTAACTTGTAAGACTCATGGAGGTTTCTAATTTTTCACGAGAAGTATACACAGATGTTTCCTTAAGCAAATCCATTTTCACCCAAAGATAGTGATGAAACCCTGAGTGATAGAGCAACCACTAAGCTAGCCCAACCTTCTAGAAGGATGATCAGGAGCATGACATAGGACCTAGGGCTAGATCAAGCTCAACCCATAGCTAGTGTATTAGAGCCTCTTATACCTTAGAGAATTACCAGGAGCAGAGCCCACATAATATGACTTGAACACCAGTTATTTTCCCTACTTTTGATTTCAGTAGATTATGGTGTACTTAGCATAAATTGGGTTTCTGCCAAAGCCCACCTTAACCTAGCTTATAGAAACACACTCCATGTGCTCACCTTTGACCTGGATTCTAGAAGACTTCCCCATGTGCTCACATTTGACCTAGTTTCTAGAATCTTGTAGCCTTTACGCCCTTACCCTTCCTCTTTTCCTCCCCAAGGAACTCATATATATATAAATAGGGTGCCTCCCCTCTTGTAAATGACATTGAAATTGAAGTAAAGAAGCTCTGTCATAGTGATTCCTTGTGTGGTTTCCAATTTATCTTTGAGTCTTATCTTGAGCAAAGAATGCTTCAAGTGGCAACTCCCCCTCACTCATCTCAGAGCTCCCTCCCCAAAGTGGCGTGATTCACTCCCACTTCCCCATATCCATAAGCTTTCTTTCATCTTAATCCAAGTAAAAATCTTAAAAACATGTACAAAGCTAAAATCAACTCACATCAGATAGGTAGAAACATAATCCATGATTTCGACAAAGAACAACAATACAGAAATCTAGGGACACTAGGGAACTCACATAGTGAATCAAAGCAAGAGAAGTAACAATCAAGGCAAGCAAACAGAATATCCAAACGAAACAGTAAAACCACCACTAATAGAGCATATAAATGGCAAATGAATGGTTGAGACATACCTATGACACAATGGACAATGAAGGGTCAACGACAACAAAAAGGGGGAATAAGGAGGCATTGGGCAGTTTGAGTGAGAAAAAATAGAGGGGAACGATGGAAGTATCTTTTCTCAACAAGGAAGTTGAAACGGTTGACCAAAAGCTCTTTCGATGCTCGACACATGTAAAGCGACGTTCATGGTTGACGATCTTGATGATTCAATGTCTTGTCATGGGTCAGGGTGACAGGTTCTTCTTGAGCAAAGAAGTGGAAACGCTTATTGGTTAAGTAATCCATTCGATGTTAGACACGTGTGAGGGTGCATTTATGGTTGATGATCCCGATGGATTCACGTCTTGTCATAAACTACTTTGGAACATGCGCCCATTTGGCGCAAAGGATATTTTCATATCATTACTCATAAACCTCTTCGCCCAGCTCAGCTCAGCTCGAGGCTAGGGGGTCGTGTATTGTTTGGTTGGTGTTGATTTAATAACCAACTTATTGTTATTTTTATAGAGAATGTTGCAGCTCGGTAGAGCACTGAGCAGCATGCAGTGTATAACTATTTTCTATAAAGCCTGGATTTTTGGGTTTTTGGTTAGATGGATATTTTTCCATTTAAAATATGTCAAAAAGAAATAACTGAGTGACTTAAGTTCTGGGAAGTTGTAGATGAATATGTTAAGACTCCACAAAAAGAGGGATCAGATGACTCCACAAGGGGAGTGGGATGACACTATAAAAGAAAGACAAGCTCTCAAGTTTGGCGAGAACACTTTCAAATTGATAAATCCACTTTAAATATAAACAAAAATATTTATTATAATACATTTTTTTAAATATTTTAAACCTTTTTTTATATAAAAAAATATTTTATGTAAAAAAATTATAGTTAAAATTCTTTTTAATCTCTAAACTTTCATGCTAAGGTGGACAATGAATTTTCGATCATGTGGACATTTTAATAGACTTCAAACTAGAAGTTCGTTTGTCACGTATAAAAAATGTTAACAATATTTGCTTATCATGACTTATTCCAATAAGTTTTATAATACAATAATCTAAAAAAATTTGGAATTTCGACTAGAGACTAAAACCATTAACCCATATTTTAAGTATTCTTAGATTTTTTATATCCTGAAACTACTATGATATAGTGATATATAAGTTGCAAAGTTATATTAAAGTACACGGTTGATTTTGATATTAGTAAGATTATAAAATCATTGGTAAGCTAATATGTATACGGTTAATGGGTTAAGAAATTAGAGACAAGATCCCTTAATATGTGGATTCCAATGATTGTCTTTAATTGTGTCAATCCTTGTAATTATTGTAATTATCAATTAATGATATCAATGATTATCAGCATTGATTGTTACCTTATTTGTTGTAGTGTCATGATACTGGGTATTAATTGTAGGATTATATACTGTCAGGTTTTGACTATATATGTATATTGTAATCAACAAATTAAATACAATATTGTTTCACCTTTCATTACCCTTTTCTCACTTGGTATCAGAGTTGTAAAGCTCTGAAGGCTTTTTTTGATCCAATTCAAATCATGGCATCCGCTGCAGATTCAAAATCCCAAACTTGTCTTCCATTCAATGTATCTATCAAAATGGACAGAGACAACTATCTATTATGGAAATCCTGGGTGATTTCTATAGTCAAAGGTTGCAGGCTCGATGGCCACATGCTAGGGACAAAGGAGTGTCCTAAAGAATTCATAGTTTCTGTAGATTCAAGCAAGAAACCAAATCCCGCATTTGGAGATTGGCAGGCTCGTGATTCACAACTCCTTGGATGGTTGATGAATTCAATGACTGTTGAAATAGCAACACAATTGTTGCATTGTGAAACCTCAAAAAAACTTTGGGATGAAGCCTAAAGCCTAGCCGGTGCACACATAAGATCTCGAATCACCTACCTTAAATCTGAGTTTCACAACATTAGGAAAGGAGAAATGAAGATGGAGGAATATTTGGTCAAGATGAAGAATCTTGTTGACAGACTTAAACTTGCAGGGAGTCCCGCTTCCAACCCAGATCTAATCATTCAAACCCTAAATGGTTTAGATTCTGAATACAACCCTGTGGTGGTCAAACTATCTGATCAAACTAGTCTCACTTGGGTTGATCTGCAGGCCTAATTACTAACCTTTGAGAGTAGACTTGATCAACTGAATGGTCTTACCAAACTCTCTCTTGATGCATCAGCAAATGTTGCTAATAAAACTGATTACAAAGGTAACAAATTCAACACAAATAACAACTGGAGAGGCTCTAACTTCAGAAGTTGGAGAGGAGGCAGAGGAAAAGGAAGAATGTCTAAACCAACATGCCAAGTTTGCAACACGGTTGGGTACACAGCTGTAAACTGTTGGTACAGGTTTGATAAGTCTTATTCAAACTCAAATTATTCAGCAGACAGTGACAAACAAGGAGCACACAATGCCTTCCTAGCCTCACAAAGCCCTGCTCAAGATTATGATTGGTACTTTGACATTGGTGCAAGCAATCATGTGACATACCAAACTGAAAAATTTGAGGATCTAGCTGAACATCATGGTAAGAACTCATTAATAGTTGGAAGTGGTGAGAAATTGCAGATTGTTGCCACAGGTTCCTCAAAACTAAACTCACTCAACTTACATGATGTCTTATATGTGCCTAACATTGCCAAAAATTTATTAAGTGTGTCAAAATTAACGGCCGACAATAACATTCTTGTTGAGTTTGATGCAAATTGTTGCTTTGTGAAGGATAAGTTAATAGGGAAGACAATTCTAAAAGGGACACTTAAAGATGGCTTATATCAGCTCTCAAGGACTAAAAGGGACTCGTGTGCTTATGTATCTGTCAAGGAGAGTTGGCATAGAAGGCTTGGTCATCTAAATAATACAGTCCTAGATAAAGTCTTGAAAAGTTGTAATGTGAAACTATCACCTAGAGATCATTTTAACTTTTGTGAGGCTTGTCAATATGGCAAAATGCATTTTTTACCCTTCAAAACATCTTCCTCTCATGCTAAGGAAATCCTTGAATTAGTTCATACTGATGTCTGGGGTCCTGCACCAATAATATCTTCTTCTGGTTTCAAATATTATGTTCACTTTATTTATGATTTTAGTAGATTTACTTGGATTTATCCTCTGAAACAGAAATCACATACTGTACAAGCCTTTATTCAATTTAAAAACATGGCAGAAAATTTGTTTAACAAGAGAATTAAGACAATCCAATGTGATGGTGGTGGTGAATACAAAGCTGTGCAAAACCGTGCAATAGAAGCAAGGATACAATTTAGAATAGCATGCCCTTAAACATCACAACAAAATGGTAGGGCTGAGAGAAAACACAGGCAGATTGCTGAATTTGGCTTGACATTGCTAGCACAAGCCAAAATGCCCTTACATTTTTTGTGGGAAGCTTTCTCCACAGCAGTTTATCTCATAAACAGATTGCCCTCTCTAGTCATTCAAAATGAAAGCCCTTACTCATTGGTTTTTCAAAAGGAACCTGACCACAATTCATTAAAACCCTTTGGGTGTGCTTGTTATCCCTGTCTGAAACCCTATAATCAGCACAAACTACAATTTCACACAACCAGATGTGTGTTCTTGGGATATAGTAACTCTCACAAAGGATACAAATGCATAAATTCTCATGGAAGAATCTTCACTTCAAGACATGTTGTTTTCAATGAAGAACATTTTCCATTCCATGGTGGATTTCTCAATACAAGAAGTCCCTTGAAAACACTAACTGAGAGTTCATCTCTCCCTTTTTCTTTGCCTACTGCAGGTAACCCACATATTAGAGCCACCACACTTCCAGATGATAACAATCTTGGTGATGAACAAGAACCAACCAATCCAACTGAGAGTGTTGCAGTTAATTTTAGCAGAGATCAGGCTGCAAATAATTCAACAAGAAGCAGTCCAATTTCTGAAAATAATTCACCAAGCAACATTCAAATTTCTGATCTCACAGAAACAGTTGTTGGAGATCGCCAAGATCTTGTTGAACCAAACATCAACACTCATTGGACCAGGAGTAAAGCTGGAATCATAAGCCAAAGAAGCCATATGTTGGGTTTGTTGAAACAACCACAGATGAGAAGGAACCAGAAAATGTCACAGAAGCACTCACAATACCATAGTGGAAAGAAGCTATGGAAAAAGAGTATCAGGCACTCATGTCAAATTAAACTTGGCTCTTGGTACCATATCAAGGCCAAGAAAACATTATTGATTCTAAATGGGTCTTCAAGACCAAGTACAAAGCAGATAGGACAATTGAAAGGAGAAAGGCAAGACTAGTAGCAAAAGGATTTCAACAAACAGCTGGATTGAACTATGAAGAGACCTTCAGTCCAGTTGTGAAGGCCAGTACAGTTCGGATCATACTCTCAATTGCAATACACCTCAATTGGGAGGTCAAACAGCTGGACATAAACAATGCATTTCTTAATGGCTATCTCAAAGAAACTGTGCTTATGCATCAACCAGAAGGATTTGTAGACTCAGCTAAATCTGAACATGTTTGCAAGTTATCCAAGGCAATTTATATTGAAACAGGCCCCAAGAGCCTGGTTTGACAGCCTAAAAAATGCCTTAGTCAGCTAGGGTTTCAAGAACACAAAAAGTGATTCCTCACTATTCACTCTAAGAGGTACAAATCACATTACCTTCCTACTTATATATGTGGATGATATAATTGTCACAGGGAACAACACCAAGTTCTTGGAATCCTTCATCAAACAACTCAATGATGTGTTTTCACTTAAGGATCTTGGTCCACTACACTACTTCTTAGGCATAGAAGTCCAAAGAGATGCATCTGGCATGTACTTGAAGCAATCAAAATACATAGGAGATATCCTAAGAAAATTCAAAATGGAAAATACTTCATCTTGTCCAACACCTATGATAACTGGCAAGCAGTTTACAGCTGAAGGGGAGAAATTACAAGACCCAACCATATTCAGACAAGCTATAGGAGCTTTGCAATACTTAACAAACACAAGGCCCGATATAGCATTCTCAGTTAACAAGCTCAGCCAATTCATGAGCTCTCCCACTATAGATCACTGGCGAGGCATAAAAAGAATATTGAGATATCTTCAAGGTACCATTCAACACTGTTTACCCATCAAACCATCAACTGACTTGGACTTAGTAGGATTCTCATATGCAAACTTGGAAACAAGTGTGGATGATAGAAAATCCATGGTTGGTCAATGTGTCATCCTTGGTGAAACACTTGTTTCTTGGTCTTCGAGGAACCAAAAGGTAGTCTCAAGATCCAGTACAGAGTCAGAATATAGAGCATTGGCTGACTTAGCTACTGAAATAGCATGGACTCGTTCACTTCTTGATGAATTGAAACTCCCTCTGCCAAGAAAACCAACATTGTGGTGTGATAACTTGAGTGCTAAGGCGCTAGCTTCAAATCCATTTATGCATACTCGATCCAAACACATTGAAATTGATGTGCACTATATCAGAGACCAAGTACTGCAAAATGAGATTGTTGTAGCCTATGTTCCATCAGCTGATCAAATAGTTGATTGTCTCACTAAAGCATTAACTCATACACGATTCAGCCAACTCAGAGACAAACTTGGGGTGACTCCCTCACCCATCAGTTTGAAAGGGGGAATTAGAGACAAGATCCCTTAATATGTGGATTCCAATGATTGTCTTTGATTGTGTCAATCCTTGTAATTATTGTAATTATCAATCAATGATATCAATGATTATCAGCATTAATTGTTACCTTATTTACTGTAGTTCATGATACTGGGTATTAATTGTAGGATTATATACTGTCAGGTTTTGACTATATATGTATATTATAATCAACAAATTAAATACAATATTCTTTCACCTTTCATTACCCTTTTTTTACTTAAGAAACCATCGATAATTTATGGTGTTAACAGGGTAAGAAAATAAATGATCTTTGGTTAATTACTTATAGCGAAGGGTTATCATTTAATTTTCTAATTATTAAGAAATTAAAGCCTAATGATAATGATGATGATACAAGAATTAATGAACTTCTTGTAAAAAATTACAAATCATTATTCAGAATAAACCATGTGTATATTGGTCCACCAAACATTACTGTAAGAAGAACCCAAAAAAACAACAAACTAAAATATCAAAATTTCATCTCTATAAGCTTACAGACATAATAATTGTTAGCAGTTGTTTAATTTAGTAGAGCATTATTCTTCAGTTGGTAATCTCCTTAAAAAAGATTGTTCCAACGAAATCAAAGTTTATACTTAGATAAAAATCTTTATATAGTATTTACAGGCCTCCTAAAGTTTTGGCATTGTTATACTAACTAATATTTCATCATTTATATATATTTCCTTAAGCATGTGGGGGAAATGCAGAGAACAGAGAAATGGATTTGCAATTGAAAATGATCACATTTGCTTTATTTCTATTGCTAGTTTCTTCTTCGGCTACAGCCCAATTTGGAGTCTTTGATATATCAAAATATGGAGCAGTCCCTAATGGAGATATAACTCAAGTAAGATTTTGAGTTTCCATAATGTAAATCTTTTATATAAAATTGGATATATATATATATATATATATATATATATATATATATATTTAAACAAGTAAATATGATTAATATCTAATTTTAGTTTTCATATTTTTAACTCTTTCAAAAATAGTTTTTGTCAGTGATGACTTAGGACTGAATGGCTATTGTAATGCTGTGTGCATATTTACATGTCAGGTTATTATATGAATTATTGCTAAAAAAATAAATTTATGACAAATAAAATTACTTTCAATATCTATATCTATACATATATATATATATATAAGCTTTATAATTGATCAAATAATAATTATAACTGTAATTTGTTATTTTCCCTTTAGGCTTTGACAAATGCTTGGAGTGATGCATGTGCATCAACAACCCCAGGCAAAGTTGTGATTTCAAGAGGCATATACAACTTAAAACAAATAGAATTTAAAGGTCCTTGCATGGCCCCTATTGAGGTTCAAGTTGATGGAACAATTCAAGCACCACAAGACCCAAACCAGTTAAATGGAGATGCTCAATGGATTAAATTTACATATATTAATTTCTTAAGCTTGTCTGGTGGTGGAACTTTTGATGGTCGAGGAGCAAATGCTTGGACCCAGAATAATTGTGCAAAAAATAAGAGTTGCAAGAAGCTTTCCATGGTAAATAATGTTTACATTTTTCAATATTTCAATTATTTGAAACTATTTAATCCTCTCATCTTTCTTTTTCTTTTGCGTTTCAATTAAAAGTGACACATTATTAAATATTATACTTTCTTTCTTCACTAGAAGATATTTTTAAAAAGTGTCACTTCTAATTAATTAGGAATCACCAAAAAATTTTAAATAAAAACTAATTCTAGATAATAAAAATAATTAGTTATTATATTAACTAAATTAAATATTATTTTAGAGATTAAAAAATTATTGATATTTAAATTAATTTATTTTATTGATAGTAGTTTTTATATTGGTATTTAATTAACTATCAAGGTTTTCATTTTAAAATCTAAATAATTGGTAACTAAAACTTATATAACTAATCAGATATCAATACCAATTTAGAAACTATTTATCAATATATAATAAAAATTAATTTAAATATTTTTTTAATTTTTAAATTAATATTTAATTTAATTCATATAATAATTAATTATATTTTATTATTAAAATTAATTTTTATTTAATAATTTTCTTGTAGTGAAATGAAAAATATAAGAATAAAAGTACTGAAAGATCGATAGTATACACAATAAAAGAATTCACCTAATAACCACAAAAATTAATATTTTAATCATATTATTTTATTTTGTAATTTAAAACATTATTATAAATAACATATGATCATGATTGTTTTTACCAAATGCTTTAATGTTAAAATAAGTTTTTTTTTTCTATTGTTTCATAGAACTTTGGTTTTGGTTTCCTCAACAATACGATTGTTCGAGACATAACATCAAAGGACAGCAAATATTTTCATGTGAATGTTTTGGGATGCAACAATATTACATTTGCAAACTTCAAAATTGTTGCACCTGCAACTAGTCCCAACACTGATGGAATTCACATTGGAAGATCAACTCATGTCAACATTGATAACACCAACATTGCCACTGGTGATGATTGCATCTCTTTGGGTGATGGTAGCAAACAAATCACTGTCTTGAATGTGACATGTGGACCCGGACATGGTATTAGTGTAGGAAGCTTAGGAAAATATCCAAATGAAGAACCTGTTGAGGATTTCTTTGTTAGAAACTGCATATTAAACAACACAAACAATGGTGTGAGGATCAAGACTTGGCCTGATACTCCAGAAACTATTACAGTGGCTGGTATGCATTTTAAGGACATCAAAATGATTAATGTCAAGAACCCTATAATCATAGATCAAGAATATTGTCCATGGAATCAATGCACCAAACAGGTACTTTACTAATAAAATCACTCCTTTCACTACAACATAACAAACGTGGATATATATAACACAAAATACTCACTTAAAAGGCTATCATTCATTACTGTTAAGAGAATCCACTAACAATTTATTTTTTCACTTGCGTTTTCTATGATTGCAGAATCCATCAAAAATTAAAATAAGCAATGTTTCATTCAAGAATATCATTGGGACTTCAGGAACTCAAGAAGGAGTTGTTTTGATTTGTAGCAGTGGTGTTCCATGTGAAGATGTGATGCTTACTGACATAAATCTAACATTCAATGGAACTAGTGCTGCTGCTAAACTGTCTAATGTCAAACCCATAATCTTGGGAAAATCACTACCACTGCTAAATTTGTTACTTCCAATACCATAATTTAAATTCCAATAACCTATAAGTCATCCTCTTCCTAACTATAATTTCTCATAAATGTTAATTGTAAAAGAAATTCTAATCATTTATTCCAAACCAAGTTTATTAATATATGTATGCATATGTTAATTGTTGTAATTGTTGGTTCTAATCCTTTGGGAGAAAAAAATCTCCATTTTAATCCTTAAGATCTAGACTAAATTTTAATGATGCACTTTGTTTTACTAAAGAAATGACATCTAGATTCAAGTCAGAGATATGTTCCTTTTTATTTGAAAATACAATGTTGGTCTTCTTCTGATAAATAGAAATGTCATACTTTGATTTATTTTTGTTGTTATGCTTTTAATAATGATTAAAAAAATGTAATATATATATATATATGCCCCAACATAATATTAATATAAAATAAAAGTATTGTATTATTATTATTCAAATCATTATCTTATTTTAATTTTTAAAACATGCATATATAAAAGTTAGACATAATTAGACTCCACCATCCCATGTACTCCCATGAGCTAGTGGATGAATTTAGGAAAAATACCTCGAATTAATGTTTGTACAAAAGACTTGTTAAGTGTTTTGGCCTAAAGTTAACAAAATTTATCAAAACTTATAAAGCCTTAACAAATTATTGCAGGACTTAATTGCTTTTTGATCCTGCCGCTGACTTGAATGTGGAGGATATGCCTCGTCACTCCTTCGTCTAGCCTTCTGCAACTGCGGGTTCTACAAGAACGCTCCAAGAACCTTCTCTGGAACTCCAAACGATGCCTGCAAAACAACGCAGTCGGCGCCTCTAGCGGCCGTTGTAGCTCCGACGCTCAAGTCAGGCAACCGGAACACCCAATCGTTTAGTGAGGTTCTAGCGTTTTTCAAACTGAATATTGTGTAGTGCGTTTTTTAGCAAGTTCTGCGTACCTTTGCTTGGTGTTCTTCTGCCCATTATATGGTCTTAGGGTCTACTGGCTAGTCTAGGGCTTACTTGATTACTTCTGCATTGCCAGCGCCCACTTCTCTGGGCAACCTTGCGTGTGGGTTTCCTCTACTTGAGTGGAAAGTCTGGCAGGATGACCACGTGGGCGCCTCTGCACGCACTCAATCTCTGGGAACACCTTCACGGTCCACTTGTTAGGCATGCAGCCTCACTGGGAACTCTAACCTTGATGGGTTCTCGTCGCAACAGGATTCTGCGCCTAACTGTGCCTTCCCAGCCTCATGCATGGTCGTTTCGTAACTAAGGCCACTCCCTGCCTGTGGGCGCTTTACTGATCACTGGTCGCGTTGTTCACATCGCCGTGGCCGATTTCACCTCGCCACATACCGATGACAGAGGTATTTCTCATACTGACCGACGATCGATGTGTCTCCCTGACCGATGACCGATGCCCCTGGCCGCCAGAGTAACTGAAGTCTATTACCGCTACGCAACGTATATAAACGTCCCCACAATGACTCAGAGAATGTGTGATCTCTCTAACTGTAAAAACTGAGCCGCGCCTCTCTCTCAGATGGTGACACGTGGAGGCATGCAACTTGCATATACTCGTACACTTGTCACACCTGAAGGACTTATGCATTTTTCCCTGTGCGCGTAGTTATTCCCTTGCGGAGTAACTTATCGCGTTTCTTTCCTCTGAGTGAGTTGCATGCTCCAACGGAAGCACCAGGTGTGGCTGGTCTAAGCACACTCACCAGGCGCATCCTGCCTGCATGGCCTCAACGCGCAATGCCATGGACGTAATGGGTCTAAGAGAGTCAGTGATCACTGACCGGTTTACGAGCTCTCTTATATCATCCTCATGCACGACCCTACTGGCGAGCAGCTCTTCTTCTTCTGGTTTGGGAATCCTGCGAGGTGCCTGCGTAACGCTCTCACTGGGAGCCTGTGTCCCAGCTTAACACGTGTTAGCAAGAAACCCGATGACCAGGAACCGATGACTGATCGACGCTTCTTTACTTTATCGCGATCTCCTTCCAGGGGCTCCTCTAGGAACTGATCTGCTGGCGGGGGTCACTCAGGAACTGACCATCGATCACCTCTCTGAATGATCTCCACCCTGATTCGCCTGCTATCTTACTCCACGTGTCACCCTGCGAGCGGTCCACGTTGTCATCTGCTGCTAACGTCATCGACTACCGATGACCGACCGGATCACTTTTGGACTAGAAAAAAGCACATACAAATTAATTTATGTTTTTCTGCAAATGTCCACTCAAATTTGAAGTTTCCAGTTTTTGTTAAATAAAAGGGTTACTTTAAATCAGAAATGCTTTGATAAAAAATCTTGTATAAGCTATCTCTTTTGAGGTACTTCTATATATAAGCCAAAACCTCAAATCACTTCTTTCAAAAATGAGTAACTTCAATAATATAATATATTTTATCTGATCTTTTCAAATGTGATGCATTTATTGAGAAACAAATATAAATTTTACATTAGCTCTGATATTTTTACAAGTTAAAAGAGGAAAGTAAGTCATCTAATCTTAATAGTACAAAGGTAACTAAATAAGAAAAATGGTCCTTACACATGTTAGGAGAGAGAAAAACACTCCTTTCAAAATTTTGTTGAAATATAATTTGTGTAAAAACATTTTAAAAAATAGATATAATTTATACTTATATTCATTTAAATAACTTTAAACTCGTTCTAATAGATCATTTTAAATTTTAAATTATATTTTTAAAATTTAAATTTAGTCTAATTAATTATATTTAAATTAGATATGGATGGAATATTTTTTAAAATTAAAAAAAAATGCATAAATCTATATAAAAAAATTATTTGATCAAGATAATTTATTCTTTTTGTTGATTTTAGCTTAATTACATTTTCTTCTATCAAGAAAGTGAATATTTGAGTTAAAGTATAGTAGAAATGTTGTCATATTGATCTTGGATAAGCGGACAAAAAATAAGGAGAAAACGTGTGTAAGCAATTAAAACAAGATAAAGTTAAGAAATTAAAATATATAATCATTACAAAAACATAAATTTTGAGAATTTAAACCTTCTTCGTATAAAGCAAAACTTGCATGAAAATAATCAATTATGTTTCAATATAATTGATTACATCTTCATATATATGTTATATATTAAAATATAATAATTATGTTTGAACATAATTAATTATGTTAATTTTATAATAATATTTACGTAATTATATTATAAAAAATAAATAATTAATATAATATTATTAAAATAAAAAAAAAAAATATATATATATATATATATATATTAAATTTTCGCTCACCTTTTCTCCATCCAAAAAATTTCACTCATCCCTCTCTTTCTTCTTTTTTCTGTCTCATCCTAGTCATAAAAAAGGCTTAGTATTTTACAAAAGGAAAAAAAAAAAATAGAAAACAAGATGAGTAGTGAAACTAGTGAAAACAAAAATTCAATATTTAATGATTCAACTGAAGTTGCATTAAAGTGGAACCATGGTTAAAAGTCATGAAAATTTATATTGTTTTTAATTTCCTTTAATTATAATATTTTATATATGTTGGTGTGCTGGTTGAAAAGATTAAAAACTGAATTGAATTATCTGAGTCCTGTGAGATACACAGAATAAATGCTACTGTCTCTTATCACCTAGGTCCCTTAGCCTGACATTTCGGCTCACTGTACTTTTTTCCTGAAATAGCATCCTTCAATTTGAGAAGTAACTCATATTTTGGTGGCGTAAGACTTACTCTAATAAATCTAATAGTCCAAATTAGGAATCAAGATAAAAAAAAATTATATATACATTTCTCTAATAAGTCTAATGGTTCTACAGGAATTAGGAATTAAGATCAAAATAATTTATATATTCCTATCTTTTTTCATTTTTTGAAAATCTTTTATGATGTGTTATCTTTAGCATATTTAGTGTGTTCGTAGATGGATTGATGCTTCACGTTTGTTTTAGCGTATTTGGGCGGATGTATGGACGAGGAAATGTGCGGATGCGTGGAATGGGTATCCTCTCACATATGTAAGGATGTACAAAGATCACTCTGGAAAACCACGTTGACCAGTGCACCATTATGTTTTTGTCCTTACTTTTCATGTTAAATCCAATATATTTATGTACTTTGATTTTGAATTTTCAAGTTGTGTCATTTCCAGAACTCCATAATACCCAACACAAACGAAACAGATAAGTAATAACAACAAAATACATAAGTAATTCCAACGTTAAATATATAGAAACTAATCAATTATTTGTGAAAAAAATTAGTCACGTAATTAATTATGTACCTAAAAATAGTTGATAATCGATTATGTGTAAAAAAAAACTATTAAAATAATGAAATATGTATCTAATAAATTATCTCATTCTCTTAATTGATTATGTAGTTGTGTGTTGTATTTCATCTCCCTAAACTTATTTTTATTTTTGTTTGTTCTATAACATTACTTTACAATTAATATTATTATTTTAACTAATTATTTTATAATTGATGATATTATTTAAATTCAAAACAAATTAGGGTATAATTATATCTTTAAAATTATTAATATTAAATTTATTTATTTGAATTTCACAATTTCAAATGTTTACATATTTTCTTAATTTTCCAACTACATTTTTTTTTTACAAATATGAAAAGTTTAAATTTGATTTTTAATACAAACACAATTATTTTTTAATAATTTTTTTTCTTACAAATTAGCATAATCTACATTTTGTTTGAAAGTGGATTCCAATTCAGTTATGAAAATAATGTTTTAATTAAAAAAAAAATACATCCAAAAACAAATAAATATTTTTTTAAAATTATGTTTAGATAAATATGATTTTGTATATTATTTTTATAATAATTTTTCATGTTTCATCAATGTTAACTAACTCGTAATTTTTTCAAAAATATTAATTCAACAAAAATAATTAAAATTTTAATTAATTCAAATATACTAAAAATTGTTTCATATTTCATTATTTATAAATCTTAATTACATGAGTTAATTTGTAAATTTACGTTTAACACTTTTAAAAAAAAAAATCTTCATATCACTCACAAATTCTAATAAAATTTTTTCACGCATCTACTCTAACATATCTTAATCCAAAGACACTCACTTTCTTCATAATTTCGTCAAATCCTCACACATATACTCTCTCTAAGGAAAACACATATACTCCCCAATCCAAACACAACATTAAAGACAAAATGGTAATAAACCTACCAAAGTTCAAAGTAGACAATGTCTTAAATATAGGGATTGACTTGAAGTTGGAACTGTATTATATATATTTTATTTCCCTAAACATTTTTCTATGAGAATATTCTATACCAAAGGTGATATTCAATAATGCCAGATGGTTCAAAAACAAAAAGTTTTGAACTCAATCTGAGAAAGCATGGCATCATACCAAGAAGATGCTTTTTGCTTCAACTTCTAACATATAGCCTTCATTCACCATCTATAGTATATTATCAACCAATCTTTCTACATATTTCGTTACCTTCATTCAACCAAGAGCTACAACTCATTCCAAAGGCTGTGCTTCTAACCTAGAACTGCAGAAAGTACACATAACGGTTCTATCCTAGAACTAAAGATAAACAGCAACACTGAACTGCACAATATACCCTTCACAAGTCTCACCGGTTATACATGTATGTGCACAAGATGTTACTTGTGATGAATATTGCATGTAACCAATCATTTACTGCTAGAGCTGTCGTGAGCTACTTCTGCTGATTGAAGTCCATGAAGTTAGGGTGGCTCTGTCCAGAGGGAGGAGGAGGCATGCCAACCTGTGGCTGGTGTTGTGGTTGCTGGGGTGCAGAATTAGTCAACTGTTGCATCGCTAACTGGGAAGCCAACTGGTTGAATATCCCACCAAAAGAAGGGTTACCTGCTGCCATAGCACCCAAACGAGTACTCTGTGCCCTAAGGCGCTGCAGTTCTTCCTTCAATGCCTCATTCAGATCTGCAATTACACAGTGTAGCCATGTTGGTATTCATGTGTTAAATTTGGAATGAACAAATATATAATCTACAACTAGACATATTTCAAGGAATTTTTTTTCTGGACTTGGATAAAGGGGGTGCATAAACCCATAAAAATTCATGAGACAATGTTCACACAACAAACTAGTCATGTGTATTTGTCCAACTTGGTATGAAATGACTGATGGACTGGAACAGCACATGTCCCTTTTTTAAGGAATAATAAATATGAAGTGATGCATACCTTCTCTAAGCTGTGCTTCTTGCTCCAAAGCCTCTAGACGCAGTTTGAGTTCCTTATTCTCTGAAGTCAAATCTGAGGTGTCTCTCTGCATCATATGAGAAATTCATAAGTTTGCTGCTTGTTTCTACTTTCCCTTGGAGGCATGTGTACAAAATTGAATTTAATTAATAACAAACATTGCCTCGTTATTTTTATCAGCAGAAATGCATAAGCCTAAAAAGCTACAGCCGTTTTAAGTAAATATATTCTTCAATATTTTGATATGCGATATGTTCTCTATTGTTGAGAACACTTGATTGAACTACATGCCCTGTGATTATATTTCTAAAACTACATCCAAATTGCATAGCATTTCCGCAGTAGCTGTCAGGATAACTCTCTACAACAAAAATTTGCCACAACTCTTTCAAACAAAAGGACACCAGAACAGCATAACTATCAGTTTTGCAGTCCTAAATTTATTTTTACCCAATTTCTTCTTTCTAAATGAAATACAAATGTTTTCATCACAATTCTTTTATTCTTTTTCTAACAGCTATGCATATGTTTCATTACCAAATTCTTCTTTACTTTCAACTTACCTTATTTATCACGAAATCAGGCATTTAAACAAGTATAGCCCAGTGTTGAATTATGACTTCTCATATGACTGGAGCATATGCACCAAGAATCATTTCATGTGTATGTTATTGTAATCAAAATGAAGCCTATAATTGGTTTGTGATATAGCTAGTAGCCACAAGCCTATAAATGGTTTAATAGTCCCTCGGATAAAACACTAAATTTTTGCTTAAATATAAGATAAAAATGTAACTGCTTTCAGAAGACATTTGAAGATACTAACAAGCAATATATCCACTGTTGAGGTCTGCTCTCTGGTAATTTGGTACTTCTGATTTTAGGTATTTATGTATTAAGAGCAAAGTGAAACAGTAAATTTCCACAAACTGCCACAGACATACATCCCTTGAGGTAGGAAGTAAATGAAAATTAACGCATGCTTCCTCTTTGATTTCTTTCCATGTGACAAAAAAGATATAAAAGTTCAGATAAGCATGGTATAATTGTTAACAGGGACATTCCTGTAGGGTAAGGGAATCACATGTAAATTTTAGAAACTATGAGGGATGTTTCTGTAATAAGAACAAAATGAAAGGGATGACATAGAGAGTAATTTTATCTAAATTTTGCCAAACCAAGTTCAATTTTATACATATAACAGAAAATTTTAGCAAACATTTTGCATTTAAAGAAAGGGCCCTTAATAATGTGTGGGATCCATAAACTGCTGTGAGCTTGTGACCACACAACTCAAAATCAGCATAAAGTAAACCTACATTTTTGTTAGTGTGTTGGGGGGCTCCATCAAACACTGACAAGAACAAGTTACCAAATTCATCCTTATTTATCACCAAAAGTAAGAGCTTAAAAACCACCCCTAAAAAGAAAGGACATACCTGAAGCATGGTAAGCTGTGCAGAAAGGTTGGTTGCTTCAGTCTGAAGTGTCTGCACCTTCCTCTCCAATTCACTGGTGTAGCGAATCTTCCTCTCCTTTGATCTAGCAGCAGATTGCCTGTTAGCAAGAATCCTGCAAACGGACAACATTCCAAATCCAAATCATCAGTGCATCAAACTAATCATTTTCTATCACTTTTCCAGAATCCATACACAAATTTTCTTACTATTGTAAAAAAAAAAGGATAAAGAATCCTGTAATTCCTATATCCTAACACCTGTTTATCCAGCAGAAAATTGTGCATTACAAAACAAAAGGCACGCATAAAAACTCAATAAAAAACACAAGATCAGTGCATCAATGAGATAGCCTATTAATAAAAATCCTGCAAACACATAAAACATCCCAAACCAAAATCAGTGCATCCAACCAAGATTTCTTCCTCAGTTCCCTCACAATACAAACACCCCTTTATAATGATAATAGCATATTTTTCATAACCACTACAAGCCTCTGACTCCCTAGTAGGACCTCATATGTCCACAAGTTTCAATCTTTTAAATAAGACTGATCATCAGTGCAGGATTTAGTGACACTTCTTGCAACACCCCAAAAACAATAAAACTTTATATAATTTGTAACCATATTATTTTCAACAAAAACAACTTACGTAAAACTATAAATTAAAGGAAATACATAACGAAAAAATGAAATCAAGATTATGTCAAGAATAAGGCTTAATAAAAACAAATAAATTGCACTTAAATTTATTACTACAAAAACACCAAGAACACGAACATGAAAAGAGAAAGAACCTCTTAGCTCTCTTGGGATCAATAAGAGCGAGTTCAGCGAGTTTATCAGGAGCCATAGCTTTCTTCACGCCATCTATCATCATCGCCGAGTCCGCCTCAAACGACGTCGTCGAGGACCCGTCCATGGAGTTGCTGTGCCGGTGGTGCCCCACCCTCCGCTCGCCGCCGTCCTTCCCTCCGCCACTCCTCTCCTCGCTGCCGCCGAACCCGAACCCGTCAAAGAAATCGGAGCCCACCGACAGACTCCTCAGGTGCCCCCCGGTGGGTGCCCCCGACGGCCTCGGCCTTCCGCCGGACTCGTCGGAGTCTACCGGTATCGGCACCGTACCGGAGGCCCCCGGCGAAGGCAGAGGAAGCGGCGAGGGGAGGGTGGAGATGTCGAGGTCGGAGGCGTCGAAGAGGAGCAGGTCGTCGAAGTTCGCGGCGAAGCGGAACGACGTGTCGGAGTGGGAGCGGCGGTGGTGGGACCCACGCTCCGGCATGCGGTCGAGGTCCACCGTCGCCGGCGGTTTTCCGATGAACTTCGGGTCCATCGAAAGTCCCAATAAAAATCCAATCTTTCTTTCTCTTGTTCTTTTTTCTTTAATTGTTCTTTGTTCTTCTTGTTTTTGGTGTTGGTGAAGGTGAAGAGAGAGAAAGAAGAAGAGGGTTGTTCAGGTGGTAGTTGGGTTGTGGTTGTGTGTGAGTTTGCAGAGGAACAAGTGGAAGCAGACAAGAAAATTGACTTTAGTAAGCAAAAGTTGAGGAAATTGTGTTAAGGCAGTGGTCTCCAAGAGCATCATTAGTGTTGGGATTAGAGATATCTGACGGCAATGTTCATTGGTGGCGTAACTAGAGTTGACACCATTTTCAATTTGGACTTTAATGCAAACAACATTTTATTAGTGGAATCTATTCACTACAAAGCCTTATTATTTATTTACCTTATTTTTCTACTTTTTCATCCATTATTATTAATGATAAAAAAAATAGTTCTACTTTGTTTATCATATTTTGTGTGGTATTCAAAGTTTTCATAATAAAATTAAAAAACACTATAATGAATTTATGGAAATTAGCTTATTAAAAGAGTTATAAGAGTAATAATTCCTCGTCTTTTCTAAAGACTAAACTAGTCAAGAGTGGCCTTTTTCATATCGATGTAAAAATTAGAAATAAAAATAAAAACATGTTTTCTAAAGTAAACAAGCTTAACAGAGACTTTTCTTTTTGATATACTGTTTTTTTTTTAGTTATTTAAATATTTATTCTATTTTTATTTACTTAAAAATACCATATACTATTTAGAGAAGAGAAATTGTTTATTTACATTTCTTATCTTACTTTATCAAATTTTAAAATTTTACAAAAAAAAAAAACATATGGTTGATTATTCAATTGATTTTTTTGTTTATTGTTTCTTAGAATGATTTGAATTTCTACACATGGATTTCTATCATTAGATTCATCGATATCAAAACTATATAAAATAGTTATATTCTGAAAATTACTAATAAAAATAAAAATTCATAACAAGAAATCCAGATTATTCTAAAAAAATAAGTAAAATAATAATTAATGAATGAACAACAATTTATTCTAGTAAAACTTTAAACAAATTGATAAACTAAGGTAAGAAATCGGTTTTGTACATAACGGATTATTTAAGTAAATAAAAATATGAATAAATTATTTAATAAATAAAAAATAAAGAATAGTACATTAAAAATTAAAAATAAAGTAACAGATGAATTTGTTCTTTTAAATACTTTTAAATGATTTGTTCACTTTTTTTTAATTTTTTTTAAACATCTTGTCATGGTTTCGCAATCAGGGAGAAATAATATAACATCCCATTGATTGGTTGAAAAAAGGTTGAGAGATAGAGAAAAAAAGCAATGCAAATGTTAATAGGAACAAATTTTTTAACCCTGTAAATTTGGTTTTCTCTGTATCAAATGGGTTGAGGTAATGAAGTCTTCGACCACTATCATCGAACAAAAACATATCAATCACTTCATTTTCATTGCTATCATGAATATCAATACCTCTTACTAAGAAAAAACATATGTTATATTTGTTTAAGAAAAAACAAATATTTTAAGGGACATGCAGCAGGAAGTTGGTATATATAAACAGTTTTATTTTCCTTAACAATTTAAAAATATAATTTGAACTATTAAGAGGATATTTTTCATGATTTTAGGGACTCTGCACATTTTAAAAAATAGCACCAGCACTAGTGAAACAAGTCCATCAAACTTCATCAACAAGCTTTGAAGGAGGTAATAATGGTGGGTGAGGAAATCTCTCATCACCACCGCTAGTGAACCAAGTCTGATGAACTTTGGGTCACTTTATATGGGAAAATATTAACTTTGAAATGAATGTTTGAAGGGACAAATGCCATGATAGAAAATATGAATATGTACAATAAAACATGGGAATAAGAAGGTTAAAGTGCTTAGTTCATGAACTCAATGATGGAGGGTAATGGGTAATGGGTAATGGTGGAGGTGATATCTATGATAAACTTTTTCTTCTCAATATTGTAAGAAATGGAGGGTAATGGGTCTATTGGTCCTTGTCATAATAAGAAGAAAAAAATTTATTCAAACTAAGTAGCAAGTTATTGCTCTGATTAAGTATTGGTCAATGTTTCTTGTTACATAAACATTTCCATTGAATTTTATCATAAGAAAAATCTTAGGGTAAAACATGATTTTAGTAGAAGAAGTATTGGGAATTTTGTTTAGTAAAATAAGAAAAAAATATAGTTTTAATATAATAAGTTGAACTTTATTTTTTAAATTATGTTAAGAGTTATGTTAAATATGTATGCGTATTAATCTACATAGTGACTTTGTTAGATGAAAAATAATTAAAATAAATATTATTTATTTATTTTTGTATTTTTCAAGTATTATTTAAGGAAATAAATTAATTTTATTAATTGCGTTAATACAAATAAAAAAATAATCTTTTCTTATTAGATTTTGAGTCTCATTTTTTAGAGTATAGTTTTTGTGTTCCTACTTTTGGTTAGGATTTGGTTAGTGTCTTGCTTCTTGAATTGGTGTAAAGTAGTCCAATAACTTTTATGAATTTGTGTTATTTTGTATGTTGAATAAGGTTACTTAACTAGGAAATTTTAATATTGTTGCGACTAGTATCAATTGTCTCATAACGAATGTTAGGTGGATCAAGCCATAATTCAATTGTGTGTTTTATCACTAAGTCAAGAGTTATAACTGATAGTTTAGATGCAAATATTTCTACTTAAGAGTATAACAACCTAAGCGTCTTCATTCAATCGTGACTTACTTCACTTGTCATTCACTACCAGATAATTAATGTCACCTATAAAAAATTTGCATGACTTAATTCAGATTTTCATTGAGAAATTTTTAATAATTATAAATAATTAAATATTAATTTGTTGATTCACATATATATGTGTGTGTGTTTATTATAGGATGTCGTTTCAATTGTATTTTATCATAGTAGAACTTTTAGTGGAGAACCACATTCGATATATAAGGAGGAAAATGTTGATAAATTAAGCAATTGTGATAATATTGAATAATTTGTTTTGGAAGTAATAAGGATTGTGAAGGATCTTGGGTACCAGTACAATGAATTTAAGTTTTGGTGGAAAGGAAATTATGTTAACCTAGAATATGAGTTTAAGGAGTTCAATAATGAAGTACACGCAACTCGGGAATAATTGGTCAATAATAAGAATAAAGAATGAAGTAGTACTATGAAATTGAATAGGATGATGTAGATGAGGAAGATGATAATGGTCCTGAAAAAAGTGACATACATACAAAAGGTAATAATGGTGTTGGAGCATGTCAAGAAGATGATATAGGGCAAAATTATGTGCATGCAGGGATGATGATGGTGAGAAAACATGTAATGTGGATTAACAGAGTAATAATGGCGAGTCAAATCATAATGATGTTGAAAATTAAGCTATGAATGTGTGTTGGAGAAAAGTCCAAAAACCCTATTGTTTTGATTAAGTGCTTTTGACAACAAAGTACAAAGCATAAAGATGTTTCGTTTGAAAGATGATGAAGAATGAAAAATGAAAAATCTTACAAAACACAAGTTCTTCGTCTGATAAATGATACAACACATTGTTATTTTCACTTTGATAAAAGAAATATTCAATAGATGATAAGTGTATACAAACTTTAATCTTACATTGTACCTAATGAAAATTTTCTTGAAGTTTATTATTGTGTTGCAGGAAATGTCTTCATCTTCTAACTATCCAGATGATCCACAAAGCATAAATCTACATTAAAATCACTTGGGATACGAGCTAAAGTTGTATTATTTCAACAATTATCCTATCACAAGCTTATGCCAACTTTGGTTCATTTATTTGTCATATATGATCTTCTTCTTTACTTTGTTTTGAGTAAAAAGCTTTTTGACCTATTGCTAATAAATATTTTGAGATATTGAGATGTTATTTGAAAAGAAGAACATCCAATACTACATGGAAGGCATATAATGCATCTCTACAACCATGCTCGTTAGACGAAAGAAGATGAAGTTATTTGAGTTCAAAAGCTGTCAACTGCCAAAAAGAGATTTGCAACAATTCTTTCTTCAAAGCTCTATATAAGGTTATTCTTTGAAGAAGAAAAACAAGAAGAAGACAAATAAGTGATCAATTGCTAAGTGTCAAAATGTTGTTAAAATATTTCTGACCATGAAATTTTATAGATAACATTGTTATATTCTTATAAAAAATTAGAAAATAGTTCATATATTTGTATATATTGCAAGATGCTAACACTTAAGGAAATTCTTATAATCTTTGTGATCACATTCTTATACAAACCTAGTTTGTTTATCCAAAAGTTGTTACATACCAAAAATACAAATATTTTAACAAATAGTGGTTGTGATTTAAACAATGCTAGTGTATTAGACATGAGTAACTACGATCCAAACAATACTTAGTGAGTTAGTCAAGAATGGTCGAGGTACAAACAATACTCAATTTTTAGCAAAAAAGTGGTTGTGTTATACTTGGAATTTTTAGCTAGGAGTGGTTACATTCCTAATAATACTCAATTTGTAACTTACAACAATAATCAACATAGTAAAATTCAATCAATTGATTGAGAACTAGACATAGTTTGCACTATCAAACAAATCAATATAAAAATCAGAGAGTAAAACTTTAATTCCCTTATCCTTATTCATTATATATTATTGTACTACATTAACTAAAGAATTGGTATTTACAAATTAAACTTAAGAAAATATTTTTGAAAAATCGTCTATCAACCCAAAACTATTGTTTAATTGCCTGTTATGGACAATACATTGTGAAAATTATAAAAAGTTTTAAAACACAATTCAATCGTTCCTTCTTGTGATTTAACCTATTTTTCGCAATATGGAAAGTGGGACAGGTGGAAGTTGGTTCTTTGAGGTTCCAAAGTTTGATGACCTTCTTGAAGGAGACACTAAATGACTACACCTCAAACGAATGAGATAGTTGTAGTGAGAATGAGAAAGATGGTCATTTAAGGAAATTATATGTGGGAAATATAAAACTGTCAACGTGAGGGACAATTTTTGAATTCAAGTTAGGAATGCAATTTAGCTCATTAGTAGAGTTCAACGATACTTGTTAATTAGTTGTTGATAGATGACATTAAATTTTCCTTCAAGTTTAAAAGATTTTGTGTATCCTTATATGCGAGCAAACAAACTTTTGAATAGATATACATACCCTTTATAAGAATAGATGATTGTCATTTGAAAACAAAATATGAAGGTCAATTACTTTTGAAAATTGGTATATATGTCAATAATCTCAATTTGCCCATAACCTTTAATGTACTGGATTCAAAAACATGATTAGTCATGATTTATCTCCTTGTTGTTTTATGATATTGGGGTCTTGTAAGAAATAAAAATATTATTATGAGAATTAAAAATCAATTTGTACTTAAATATGTTCAACTTTGAGTTAGAAATGTGTGAAAAACATGTCAAAACACAAGAAGAGAAGGTTGAATTGTATTTTTAAACTTTTTTGAAATATTTTATCAAATTATCACGTGATGATACTAGTACATCTAGGTTGGACTTTTTTTATAGAAAATATTATAGATTGCTTCTTCATACACCTCCATCACTTCTTCAACCACCCCCATACTAAAATGAATTTTACCATTACACCCTTTAGTAAAAATATTAAAAAAATTAAAATCTAACCTTATTTTTACTTTAACCTAACTTTTAACTTTTCACACTAACATTCATTCACTATGCAACATTCACCTCCAACGGCGCCCACCTCCCCTCCAAAGCTCCCCTTTGTTAAAGTTGTCCTCCCTCCAAAGTTGTCTTCCAAAACTCTCTTCCAAACACTGTCCTCCGTCATTCACCACATTTGCCCTCTTCATCCACCACAAGGTTAGTAGTTTTGATGGTTTGAATTTCTAAGCCTTTTTAATTTGAATTTGGTGGAAGTGTTTCAAACCGGATCAAGTAATCTGATATTTTTCTTTGTTTAATTAGGTTGTGGATTACGTAATCTGGTAGTTTTAGTTTGTTAAATAGGATCTGGATTACGTAATCCAGTAAGTGTTTAGTTAGGTTCCAAATTATGTAATTCGATAAGTTTATTTTCTTAAATAAGTTTCAGATTACGTAATTCGGTATTGTTAGTTGTTAAATGGGTTTCGGATCATGTAATCCGGTAGATTTATTATTTAATTAGGTTCTAGATTACATAATCCAAAACTAGTAATTTTTTAGTTTCGAATTAGGTAATTTGGAAGTTGTTATTTTTGCGTTTCGAAATATGTAATTCGGAAGTGGTTTTTTTCGAGGTTTCGAGTTAGACAATTTGGAAGAACATTTTTAATATTATGTGTTCAACTCGGTGATTAGATTATTCATTTTCTTAATTTTAAATAATTGAAATTCACATGGTGTTGTGGACAAATATGGCTAAAACAAGAGGTGTTGGATCTCAGGGTCATGATTGCACAAGACCGACGACATCCGTCCATAAAAGAGACCGAGGTGATGTCGAGGAAAAGATTTGTGTTGATGCTCATATTGATAATGAAAATCAACAAGGATTACATGATGATCAGCAAGTGGACCAGGGAAAAGGGTTTCTTAGAGGACCTTCTGATATATTGGTAAATTTTGTTGACCATGTTGTTGTTAAGCTTTGGGAGGGTGAGGTAAGAACGTAAAAACCTTCAATTAAATTGTCTTTGTTAATTATTGTTTAAATTGATTTAATTATATTGAATATATACAAATTTTGTATTAGGATCGGGGAGAACTTAAATTGGTATCCCACGATAGAAAATTACGTAAATTTGGGAGCCCTCATGCTAATATTGAGCTTCTTGTACAAAATTTTGGATTGTTTAGTTTGTGCAATATAAGTTATAAGGTGGGGGACAAGGGGTTGATTTCATCCTTTGTCGAGAGGTGGCATAGGGAGACGAACTCCTTCCACCTTCCCATAGGTGAGATGACCATCACACTTAATGATGTGACATCTCTTTTACACCTCCCCATTTTGGGTCAATTCCCTATATACGTGCCTTTAGAGTACAACAGAGTTACGATAATTTTAACTGAGTTACTAGGGGTGAAGGAGGGTCATGGGAAGGCTGAGATGAGGCAGTGTCGAGGCACCCACATACGATTGAGCTGGCTCCGAGATATGTATGAGGAATGTTGCGCTCATGAGGCTTGGGAATGTGCTATTAGGTCTTACTTGTTGCATCTGGTTGGATGCACGATTTTTGGAGATAAAAGTGTCACCTCTATGTTTGTTTCGTACTTGTTATTCAACAATCTACATATGTGCGGTGGATATGAATGGGGAGTAGCAACACTTACACATCTATATGAGCAGTTGAGGGATGCATGTTACTTTAACACGAAGCAGTTGGGGATGTATGTTATTTTAACACGAAGCAGTTGGGGGATGTATGTTATTTTAACATGAAGTAGTTGGGTAGTTATGTGACACTAGTTCAGGTATGAAACCATATAAATAATCAGCAATCACATGTTAATTCCATAATGTTGTATTAAATATTTTATATTAATATGATCGAATTACGCAAACATGAATTTATGAGCACTTCTCAGGCATGGGAAGAAGGGATATTAATCCCTCATATGACGAAGTACACCCGCGGGCAACACGATACATTATTGCCCATCAGATTTTTGTTGTTGGTGATGCGCGGGTGCAATTGGATGGACTCACACACGATGACATCATCTAGACTCCGTATGAGAACCACAAATTGAGCAGGCCATTTAAGACCATTTATTTATTCTCGGGTCACCTGCGATTGGGCAACTTATCATAGAAACATATACCTGAGCATGTGTTGCGCCAATTTGGCTACGAGTAGAGCATTCCACCATCACCAATGTCGGTTGAGGGTTCTGGTGCACATGTCATTGATCAAAGGTGGTTACAGTTTGATAACCACTTGGTGACATGTTTGACAATTGCTTCTAGTCCACCTGCATGTGTTCCTGAGTACATGTCTTGGTTTGGGACAGTGTCACACCCATACATTTGCAAAGGTGAGCTTGGAGATCGACTTAGTGTTGTACCACGTCATTGCCTTTGTAGTCCAGATGTTGAGCAGGCAGGTCCCTCGTCTCAAGAGGAGCGTGCACATTTGGTAAGATTTTTTATTGTTATGTGATTAAATAATATATTTGATAAGTTTAATTTATTTGAAGTTGATGCAGGGTATATTTAGGTGCATTGTCAATATCCTCCAGCGCATGATAGATTTTCGTTAAGTCACTGAAGGCACTAATGCATATGATAGTACGGAGGCAACATTGTAGTTAGCCCGGAGCGTGATAAATGACAGGGTGATGTACACTAGACATTCATGTAATGTCTGTGGACCCTGTTGATATTTTTTTTATTACATGATTGTAATAATAGTAAGTTCATATGTGTACAATTTGGTTTAATTAATTTATGTTATAGTGTTTACTATTTTATTTTTATCTGACATAAACTCAAATAAATTATGAATCGGAACTTAAGTAATAAAGTATGAATCTGAACTTAAGTAATCAATTATGAATTGGAACTCAAGTAATAAATTATGTCTACATCAATCGTCTCCAAGATTCACATATGTCAGACTAATACTAATTAATTGGGTAAAAGATTGCATCTGACTAATATAATATGATGACCATAACCTTGCCTTTGGTAACAATGTGTACACCATAAAATCTCAACAGTAGGTATGGGATCATCATGCATTTTTACCTGCACCAGAAATAGAAATTAGCAAACAACGAAATATAAGTAATGTGTTGAGTAATAACCTTACTTGCACAAAGTGTGAATCATACACATGGCCAATACATAGTAATCAATGTAGAGTAGCATCGGTAGGGGGTGTAGTACGCAATGGGAAAATGGTAATATTTTGTTTCGACGACAAACATACTAAGATAACATTATATCTGTTTGCTATTAAGTATCCCATATCCAATATTGTCATCCATTTCTTAACACTAGCCTGCAAAATACAATAATACAATTAGATAGCATACAAGTTGAATTAATCAATGCACATGACTCTTATGAATATTCACTGACCACTGATAACTCATCCACCAGTAGGGACCTCTTACTATCTTTTACCCGTTGATGATCACCTAACAATGTCGCATATTCTTCACACCATTAAGATATTTCTTTGAATAAATCCATTTTGACGAGTGGTCATGACTCTTCACCCATCCCCAATAATGAGGCAATAGCACGAAACCGACAATTTCCATCACCTTTGACATCTATTACATCCAAAATATAAGGGTAACATTTCGGAAGAAATTTATCAAGCATGGGAATTACATTGGTGTTGGTCGTCACCTTAACCTTTCCCTTAGGAGTCTTCAAAGATGATGAGCTATCGTGTACAAAATGGATGCGATCTACATGCTCAAAATATGAAGGGGTGCATTTTGTAAATCTTTGAAATTTGTTTGCTTAACTCTATTGGGATCCTTTTATCTTAACTGCATTAAGTGGTGCACATTTGTCTAACTGACAAGCATAAGGTAATTCGTGAGCCTGTCTAAGTACACATCCACAACATTCACTATCAAAATTCACATCATTGACCAGATCAAACTCTTTAGCAATGTGAATCAAAGCATGTTTAGATACAAAGTCAACAACATTTTATACAATTACACATTGAATGTGTGTCCTATGACATGTAGACTCATATTAAAGGATGTCTTGATTTTGTTATGTTGAAGTATAATAACATGCTTTATAGCATCCCAACACGAGTACAGGTCCCCCATGTTATTTTGTAATACTCGTTTCAAAGACCAATGAGCTTATTCAACCTTGTATAAGTATAAAATATAAAATAATTAGATGTTATACACGTTCTAAACAAAGTAAAGCCATATTTTGATATACCTGTTTGAGGCTATATTTCCCAAATGCATTAACGAATTTGCCCAACACTTCACAAACTTTTCTTTGTGCGGAATAATTTATGTATTCTTCACATATTCAACAAGTAATGACTAGGGTGAACAAATAATTTCAAAATTTTTAACAAACCCATCAAATTTAGCAATTTCTATACAATCAATGACAGTCCTCCACGAATCCATCACAACTTGCCAAGCCTCGACAAAATCTACCAACATTTTACACTTTGCTTTGACATTCTTATTGATGTGAAACCAACAAAGAAGATTTGTTGCTTTAACAAACTCAATATTGATGGCATTCATCAAAGCAAGATCTCTATCACAAACAATGACTTCAGGCCCCACATGCGATGTCAAAAGTGATCCTCTAAATTTTTGTAGTGCCCATATGAAGTTCTTGTCTTTCTTGTTAGATAAGGACACAAAATCAACAGAGAAGGACAAACCTGTACAATTCACACCAATAATCTCAAGCAAAGATAGTCGATATTTGTTCATTTTGTAAGTCATATCCATCAATAATACAATGTTAAATGCATTCAAAAGTTTCACAACAACATGATGAGTCCAAAAATATCACTAACAATATTGGAAGACTCATGACACGTACTCCAGTGAAGATAGTTGTCACAGTCTAACAACATCATTAACTATTGTAATTCAGTTCTTGGTCCTCTAACTGATCTCTTGTATGAGTATCTTGCATTGTATACTTGCTTTATTGTTGTCATATTATCCTCGTTATTCTCCTTCAAAGTACGTAGTATGTTACCTAGCTTAACCATGCTTTTAGTCATATCAACAAGCATGGAATGTTCATTCGCTTTTAATCTGCCTGCATATGGATGACTAACTAATGTATCATACAAATCATGATTATGAGTACTACATATTACCTTAAGTACCCAACCTTGACCCTTTCCAATAGGTTTACCTCGCAATTTAATGGGATATTGACATTTTCGAGTACCAGTAACACTAACCTCCAAACCATCCTTGTACTTTCTACAACTACCCCCTATTTCACAACCTAACAAGTCCATAATCAACCCTACGGACCCATTCAAGTAAGTCTTCTTGCGAAAGAAACACCTACGCAAAGTTATTCTAACAATATTACAAAATCACTTCAAATTATAATGCAATAAACATGAATGAAATGAAATTTTATTCACCTCATGTGTTGTAAAATGGCTACCATAGTTCCCTTCAACCAATTTATGTTGATGCACATAATTCATTAATTCTTCCATACTACATATCATTTCTACTTCATCGGATCTTTTTGTAATAAATCCAACCTCAATGTCCATACTTACACCTTCATTAATAAAACATAAATTTCCATTTTATTCTAATTTTCATAAATTCACACAATTATGCAAAATAAAAACAACATTCATTTTCCTTTTTGGATTGTGTAATCCATCACTCATCTAATAACTACAAAAATACCTTCCAAATTGGGTAATCCGTAAGGCATTTGCCAACTTAAAAATGACTTTTGGATTGTGTAATCCGTAAGTCATATTTTAAGAGAATAAATGAATTATGGATTGGGTAATCCACAAGGCATATTTTAAGTTATAAAATGACTTCCGGATTGGATAGTCCATAATTCGTTTAATATCGGATTATGCAATCCAGAAGTGTGAGTTTTGGTTCATTTTGGATTTGGTATATGTACAGATTAACTAATCCAAAACCTTTAAATTTTGTGCTTGCCTTCTGGATTACATAATATGGAACTTAGTTCTAGATCCGAAAAAACATTCTGGATTACCTAATGCGAAACATGATGTTCTATTACGGATTAAGTAATCTCGAATGTTATTCTGGGTCTGGAACTAAGTTCCATATTATGTAATCCATAACATGATTCCTTCACAATAACGGTTATGTATTGTGTAATCCATTGATCCGGTAGATTATCCAATCCAAAAAATAAGCATTTAAGACACCAAATTAAAGAACTTACCTGAGAATGATGAGTCAATCACCGTCAACAACACCACCAGAGCAACTATCGCCAACACCACTATCGCTAGAAAAAAAATATGCAAATGAAGGAAGACCTTTCCCTGTTCTTCCTTTATTCTGGGTCAATTGTAGTTTATATAACTAAAATATCAACTCACCAAAATTAAATATAAGAGTTTGTAATTTTATAAATAGTTGCATGTAATAAATTTTGTAATTTTATAATAATTATTTTCATTTTATTTCTATTAACTTTCTCTTATGGCTTGTTTAGGAAATGATATATATATATATATATATCAAATTTTTGCTGTGTTCAAACTAATAGTATAAATTCTAAACTTAAAATAACAGAAACACAGATAAAAAGATGTTCTAATCTATCCAACATGATAATTGAAAACTGATAAAAAAAAAAATGGATTAAAACGTTTTTTAAAAAATTGATATAATTTTCTTCAAATAATAGTTTGATTTTTATTATAAATAAAAATAAAAATAAAATCTAAACTGAATCAAATCTCCTTTTCTATTTGAATATAATATTATATTTTTAAATTTAATTAACAACTAATAAATATACATGAAATGTACTATTTAATTATATTTTATTTATAATATATTTTTACTTATTAAAATAAAATATAAATTTTATAATTTTTAATTATAAAATTATGTAATTTCTTTATGAATATGATCCAAAGTTTAAATTGTAAATATTTAATATTTTTTTAAGTTATGAATTTTATATTATAAAATTATGTAATTATGAATATTTATCTATAATAAATCATTACATTTTTCTAGATTTGAATTTTTTATTATAAAATGTGTAAGAAATTTTTTATGTGTTTGCGTAATTTGTTTATTTTAAAATTAGATTGTTTTCTGTTTGTTTTAAAATTAGGTTGTTTTCGGTTTATTTTAACAAGTAAACTTTGTTTATCTAGTTTGTAAGAAATTTATCTATCTATTAAATAACAAATTTTAGCAAACTTATGAGTTTACATGTTTCGTTCTCTATATACTATTTTATACTTTTGAAACATTAAAAATTAAGATATTACAAATAGTTAAACAATATGTACCACTGGAGTTAGATGGTTTCAGGATGTCTTTGTTGACCGACATGTTAAATGCATGACGATTAACAAGGTTAAGATGTATGGAATATTAGGTAATATACCCTTAATCACGATTCACATGCTAATCTCGGTCCAACAATAACAGGGCCCATCACGGCTATATAAATAGGAAAAACAACCAAGGCAAATGTACATCATTATTATGTATATATTGCACTGAATACTGAACACTTATTTGAGCATCAGAAGACCTTTTGTAGGTGTCTTCTCAACTGAGGGCCAAAAGTAGAAAGTAAGGAGCGAAGCGAATTCTGACTAAAGCAAAGGAGCTAATTGTTCAACAGGTAGGAGATTTTCTCAATTCCTTTATACAAGAACACAATAATATTATATGTCCTCAAAGTTTAAGGAACAATAGAAGGCTTCTTAAAAGCTTTAATTATCAATATAAAATTAATTTCTAATCAAATAGAAAACCACCCTTCAATGTTCCAAGTTCAATAGCCAACATACCTCCTATAACTTCCACCTTCAAAGTTAAAGCATTACAAATGTATGAAGTGAAACAACTAAGATGTTTCCCTCAACTATCTTTGAATATTCCACCACAAGTTGTAAGTCGAGGATTTTTCATGCACAACACATCAATATTGCACTTAGCAATACGAACTCTAAAAGCCTTATAAAGGATTGGAATCACTTGGGGAGCTTTCTTAGGATAACTCGTGATGTTAAAGTATTAAAGAATCATAACTGTTCAACTCTATTATCATCACTCCTTTAGATTTATTTCCTATGAGATCTGTTCTTGCCGGTTGACTCTCCTGTCGGTTGACTACACGACAATCACACGCCTCCTTTCCTCACCTTGAATTATGCTTTACTGTCTCGAAACAACCTGCACCTGCAAGATAGAAAGGGGCGCCTTAGAGGCCGTTTGCACTCCGATGCTCAAGTCAAAGACTAGGGCAAGCACACCAAATGTATTGAGTATGTGTTTAGGTCTAAAAACTATGTACCTTTGTGAAGTGTTTTGCTACCCTTTATATAGTCTAGGGTTTCCTCTACGCCGCTACCCGTATTTAGGGTTTACAAGAATACCCTTGCGCCGCTATCACCCTGACTTAGGGTAATTTAGCACATAAGGTTTCCTTAACTGGAATGCAAATCCTAACAGGATGGCCACCTGGGTGCCCCCTCGTGCACCTAGCCTCTGGGGCCACCTATTCTGGGAGCACCTTCACTGTTCACGTGCCATGCATGTAGTTTTACTGGGAAACCCTAATCCTGATGAGTACTCAACCCCTCAAGACTCTGCTCTTGACTGTGCTTTCCCTGCCACACGCATGAGCGCTTCGTGACTTAGGCCTCTCCTTACCTCTGGGCATTTTACTGATAACTGGTCTTCTCTCGGGATCCACCTTAGATGTTCGAGCTCTGTTGTTCAAAACACCCAAGACCGATGTGTCCTCATCATCCTGTTGTCGAGGACTCATCACCCTGCTGAATGACGAGGACACATCAATTCACTCTGGTGATCGACACGTTGATGACTAATCATCCCACTAGTCCATTCTACCTGTGGGGTCCATCCCACGTGGCTTTGGTCCATGTTGTGGGACCCCATCCTACGTGGTCTTGGCCCATATTGTGGGACCCAGCTGACGTGGCTCACCATTACTAGATGTTCTCGGTGTCCGAGGACTGGTCGGTACACAAGCCCCCTAGTCTCGAGCTGTTAACTTGTTCAGCGAAGAGATTAAGTCATCGGCTCAGGCGACCTACGTGGCACTAAGCGAAAGGACATGAACAGCGCGCTGAAGGGACATCTCACCAACCCCCCTTAATTTGCGGACACGTGTCTAGATCAACGGTTAGGTTTCTTAACGTTTGCGCTTCCTTGCCTACGTTAAACCTTTTCAAAACCCCGCACCTCTATACTATTTCATCACTTTTCACTCAAACCTCCATAACTTCTAACTTCTCTCGAACGCTTCTGCTCCCACTCCTACTCTTGCAACCTTTCGTCTTCGCTCACTCAAAGGTATGATTTTTATTCTTCTTCCTGCCTTCGTTTATGATCCTGTTACCCTTTACATGCTATAATTGTTCTAGGTCTGTTCATGATTTCTGCATTTTAGGGTTTCTGCTCTTCTTTCTTGTTTTCGTTCTTCTTCTGTGAGTCTTTGTCCGCCATTGTTCACGCCATCACTTTCTTCTAAACCCTTTTCTCCTTTTCCCTGCCTCTCATTTGTTTTAGATTTGAGATGGCCAGAACCAAAACCACCTCCAACCCTCTTCTTGTCATCAACTACAGGGCCCTCTACTCCCGGGCCTTCTGAGGAACTCCTTGTCAAAACCTTTAAGCTCACGACCTGTGAGGACCTAAGAAAACACAGGGACGATGAGCACGAGATCAAGGGGCACGTCTTTGGCAGGGAGAATGATGCGTACATTTCGGTTCGACCCTGCACTGAGGACGAACCTGTATGCGTTGATGATCGCTGCAATGACGGGGAGCCCTTTTTCTTCCTATACGCCACCATCTTCAAACGGGTTAAGGTTCACCTGTCCTTCACTGGATTCAAGAGGGCCCTGGTCACCGAGCTCAACATGGCGCCTGCCCAGTTGCACCCTAACAGTTGGGCCTTCATCAGGGCCTTCTCCATCCTATGCAACAACCTGGGATTCCCTCCCTCGGTAAATGTCTTCTTGTACTTCTTCGAGGCGAAGAGCCCTAGGAAAAGGCTTTGGGTAAGCCTTAATGGGGTGGTGGGGAGAGTTCTACTAACTCTCTTCCAACAGTCTTACAAGGGCTTCAAGGGAAAGTGCTTCAGAGTCTGTTGTAGCTCCTACGATTCTACAATGCTCGACGGGTTTCCCTTGTACTGGGTGGGGAAACTCAAACTCAAGAAATCTCAAGGATTGGAGGAGCTAAAACCCTTCGATCGTGACCTGTGCCTGCTCCTTTTCAGCTGGGGAGTGGTGTCCGACACCACCCAGCTGATCAGGCACGAGTACGATGCTGAAACTCTCAGCGTCTATGTTGGTATACTTCATCTCACCTTACCCTTTTGTATCTGCCTGCATTTGTATTTAGCGCGTGCCACTTCTCATCTCTTGCTTGTTGTTTGTTGCAGATATGGTGTTAGACGCTGAGAAGAAGAAAAGGCTGGTAGCCTTGCTAGATCGTCGCACAACGGGTGGCTCATGCCCTGCTGGCCCTTCTTCACCCGCCGCGGCTTGTCCCAGGCCCCACTTCTGATAACAAATTAAAAAGGGCAACAGCTGTGGTGATCTCTGAAGATGAGGACACCTGCTCAGGCCTCTTCTTCAAGAGGAACAAGGTGGAGGTTGCTGCGGCAACCTCTTTTGCGACAAAAGGGCAACCTCCATCTTTCAGGGAGCACCCTCCTAGTGCCTCTTCTCCCCCCGAGCCACTCCTGGCACTCGAGGGTGGGGGAGAGAGTGCCCCTCAAACCGACCAGCCACTTCCTGCCCCCAAACTCCCTCCTCTCCTCCAGCAGACCCTCGCTCACTTGCTTGCCAAAGAAGTGATGGAGGCCCTGGACAGGAATTCACTAAGGGACCTTATCAGCCATGGCCTTGGTGAGTTCCTTGCCGCCTCCAGCGTCTTGCTGGTCAAAGGGGATGCTGAGGTGGAGCAACAAGAGAAGGTGGCCAGATTGGAGAAGGAGTTGGAGCAAAAGAAAGACTTAGAGCTCCAAGTCCAACTGGCTACCAAGCGTGAGACTGCTCTGAACCAGGAGCTGAGTAGTCTCCAACAATCAGAGAAGGAGACCAAGAAGCTCCTCTTCACCAAGGAGTAGGAAGCCCTCCAGCTTGAGGCCAAAATTCTCCCCCTCCGCAACAAAGTCATCGACCTGGAAGAGCAGTTGGAGGAGGCCCAAACTAAAATGACCAAGCTAAAAGAGAGGGCTACAAATCAAGAAGTTCAGCTGGGCAAAGTTGAGGAAGAGCTTGCCCAACAAGCTGAGCTGTTCAAGAAGACTGAGGCAGAACTGACTGAAGATGCCACTGACGCCTACGGGGAGGGGTTTGGCGATGCCCTTGCTCAGGTTGCCTGCACGCATCCTGAGATGGACCTCTCACCCTTCTCTATGTCCATGCAGGTAGTCGACGAGTAGATAGTGCCTAGATAGGTCTCTTGAACAGCTATATTCTGTAGCTGGACTTCTTGTAATTATCTTTTGTAACTGTTCTTCCAATCCAATTAATATATTTAACTTTGTTCATGCAATTGTTTGACTTTGTGCATCAACTTACTTGTATTTGTATCTCAATTGTTGTCTGGCTACCTTGGCATACTCTGTTAATCACTCTCTTCGGCATAGAATCAACCCATAGGTAGCGCGCTTAACTCTGATAAGACGTTATGAGCATTGTTCTTCATTAGGATAGGAGATTATACCGTGGGCGAGACTTCATGAGAACTTTCCTGCTGAAAGGTATCTCACAGATCTCATCATTGCCCATAAGAGTATGTGAGTCTCACTGGCAAACTCTACCCTTCAACCTGGTGCTTTTGCTCAAAGAGAAAGTGTCTTCCACGAACCCTCCCTTTACTTCTGCGAGGATTCCAGCACCGATCTGTACTCACCTGACCCCTCCTTGCTCGAGAAAGGGGAGGATTTCACTGGAAGAAGCCGTCCTTGGCGTTCTCAAAAGGGGAGGCGTTCTCTGCGAGCCTTCCTTTTCAGCTTCCGAGACTTCTACCCCAAGCTAATGAGTTTTAACTGACCACTCATCGCCCTTAGCCGAGGGTGGGCTTTGATTGGTGAACCTTTTTGTTCAAGTTGGAAGTTCTCACTCGAAGAGGAGGTGTTCTATGCGAACCTACCTTCTAACTATCGAGACCTCTAACCCCAAATGACAGGCTTGAACTGACCTCACATCGCTCATAGGCGAGGGAGGATTTAACTGACGAACCCTTCTGTTCGACTTGGTGTTCTCACTCGAAGAGGAGGTGTTCTTGACGAACCTACCTTCCTACTTATGAGACCTCTAACCCTAAATGACAGGCTCGATCTGACCTCACATCGCTCATAGGCGAAGGAGGATTTTGCTGGTGAACCTTCTGTTCAAATTGGGAGTTCTCACTCGAAGAGGAGGTGTTCTATGCGAACCTACATTCCAACTGTCGAGACCTCTAACCCCAAATGACAGGCTCAAACTGACCTCACATCGCTCATAGGCGAGGGAGGATTTAACCGACGAACCCTCTATTCAACTTGGCGTTCTCACTCGAAGAGGAGGTGCTCTTGACGAACCTACCTTCCTACTTACGAGACCTCTAACCCCAAGTGACATGTTCTAACTGACCTCACATCGCTCATAGGCGAAGGAGGATTTCGCTGGTGAACCTTTCTACTCAAATTGGGAGTTCTCACTCGAAGAGGAGGTGTTCCTTACGAATCTACCTTCCCACTTACGAGACCTCTAACCCCAAGTGACAGGTTCTAACTGACCTCACATCGCTTATAGGCGAAGGAGGATTTCGCTAGTGAACCTTTCTATTCAAATTGGGAGTTCTCACTCGAAAAGGAGGTGTTCCTTACGTACCTTCCCACTTACGAGACCTCTAACCCCAAATTATAGGTTCTAACTGCATTATACAAACACATTCAAGAATATATCTTAACTGAAAATTTTATTGGGTGACCTCATTAAAAACCCTTAGAAGGGAAAAAAGAGTGTCTCCTATATTGTGTAAAACGTTACATAGTCTTAACTGAAATAAAACTTCAGGTGAGTCGCATTCCATGTACGAGGAATCGGACCACCTTCTAGAGTCTCAAGCCTGTACGTTCCATTCCCCAGGGCCTCTATCACTTTAAAGGGACCAGTCCACTTGGGGGATAGCTTGTTCTCTATCTAGTAGGGAGATGCCTTCCGCATGACTAGGTTGGCGACTTGGAACTGCCAAGCCCTCAACTTGGAACTGTGCTTGAGCTCAACCCTTCTCTTCAATGCTTCGGCTTTGATTCCTGCCTCTTTCCTTACCTCATCTAAGATATCCAAATTCACTTTCCTTTCTTCGTTGGACTCTTCAGCCACAAAGTTCTAGAAACGCGGCGAGCTTTCCCTGATCTCTACAGGGATCATGGCATCTGAACCATACACCAAGCTGAAAGGGGTCTCCTTGGTGGTGGACTGAGGGGTGGTATGGTAGGCCCACACAATTCTGGGAACCTCCTCAGCCCAAGTTCCCTTGGCCTTCTCCAGCCTTCTCTTCAGTCCTCTGAGTAGGACTCGGTTGGCTGACTCAACCTGCCCATTAGTCTGAGGATGCTCGACTGATGCGAACACCTGTTTGATTCCCAACTCGGTACATAACTTCCCCAGTTGTTGGCTTGCAAACTGGGTGCCATTATCAGATACCAAGCGCTTAGATACGCCAAAACGACATACTATGTTCTTCCAGACGAAATGCTGGATCTTCTAGGCTGTGATTTGTGCTACAGGCTCAGTCTCGATCCACTTCGTGAAGTATTCTATGGCGACCACAAGATACTTCATTTGCCACACAGCCAAAGGAAAAGGCCCCAGGATATCAATTCCCCATGTGTGGAATGGCCAAGGGCTGTATATAGATCTGAGCTCCTCTGGAGGCGTCTTGTGCCAATCTGCGTGTAGCTGACACTGTTTGCATTGCTGCGCATACTTCGTGCAATCTTCCCTCATGGTTGGCCAGTAATACCCTACTCGAATGGCTTTAGATGCCAAAGCATGACCTCCTAATGGCTCCCACTCATTCCTTCATGGAGCTCTGCCATTATCCGTACGCACTGCTCACCATGCACGCTCACCAGAATAAGGTGTGTGAACCCGTGCCTGTATAATTCCCCATCAATGAGTGTGTACTTGGTCAAATTCTTCTTTACTCTTCTCGCCTCCATTGGCTCCATTGACAACATCCCATCAGCTAAGTAGTGTTTATAAGGTGTCATTCACATCTCCCCACTTTGCAACAAACAGACTTGTGACGACACCTCCTCCAATGCCACATATGCGTTGACCCTTGGCTTCTTCAAAGTTTCCTGGGTCAACGACCGATGACTCCTCCTCCCACCGTTAGACTGGCTGATCTGGTGGACTCCTACTAAGTTATCAGCCGTGTGGGTGCGAGGTGCCCTCAGGGTCTCCTGGATGACCGTTCTCTGCCTACTCCCCTTGTCCGAGCTTGCAAGTTTCGCTAACAAGTCAGCTCGGACATTCTGATCTCTGGGCACATGCACCAAGTCAAAAGTCGCAAAGGAACTCTTCAACACCTGGACATACTCTAGGTAGGAGGCCATCTGAGGATCTTTGGCTTGGTACTCTCCCACCACTTGACCTGTGACCAATAGGGAGTCACTCTTTGCCAAAAGACTCCATGCTCCCATCTCCTTAGCCAACAACATTCCAGCAATCAAAACCTCATACTCTACCTGGTTGTTGCTGACCTTGAAGGCAAACTGTAGAGCTTGCTCAATCAACAGCCCCTTTGGTCCTTCCAAGATCATCCCAGCTCTACTACCTTGCTGATTGGAAGACCTATCTACTGAGAGTACCCATCTGAAGTCAGGTCCATCCTGTTGGGTTTCTGCCGAGGACATCTCGGCTACGAAGTCAACATAAACTTGGCCTTTGACTGGGCCTCTAGGCTCATACTGTATGTCGAACTCAGATAACTCCACTGCCCATCGCACCATCCTCCCTGCTACGTCTGGCTTCTGCAAGATCTTTCGGATGGGTAGGTCTGTCATCACCACCACTGTAAAGCTCAGGAAGTAATGGCGAAGCCTACGCACAGAGAACACCACAGCCAATGCCGCCTTTTCTATGGCCTGGTATCTTACCTCAGGCCCTTGCAGTACCTTGCTAACAAAGCAGATGGGCTTTTGGCTCTGATCTTGCTCCTGCACCAAAACTGAGCTCATTGCCTTCTCAGTGACTGCAAAGTACAAATGCAATGGAGTGCCGATCTAAGGTTTGCACAGCACCGATGGGCTGGCCAGATATTGTTTCAGCTTGAGGAATGCCTCCTCACACTCCTTGGTCCACAAAAACCTACTATTCCTCCTCAAGCATTGAAAATAAGGGTGGCCCTTATCTCCCCCAGCTGACACAAACCTGGAAAGAGTAGCCATCCAACCTGTCAACTGTTGCACTTCCTTTACCGATGTCGGACTCCTCATAGCTAAGACCGCCACGCACTTGTCTAGGTTGGCCTCAATCCCACGTTCAGTGAGCAAGAAATCGAGGAATTTGCCTGCTTCCACCCCAAAGGTGCACTTCTCTGGATTCAGTTTCAACTCGTATTTAGCTATTGTAGTGAATAGCTCATCCAAATCAGTGATGTGCCGATCCCTCACCTGGGATGTCACCACCATATCATCTACGTAGGCTTGCACGTTACGTCCTATCATGGGTGCAAGGACCTTGTCCATCAGCCTTTGGTAGGTAGCGCCTGCATTCTTCAGCCCAAATGGCATGACCGTGTAGCAGTAGCAGGACAGCTCAGTCATAAACATTGTCTTGCACTCGTCGATTGGGTGCATCTTGATCTGGTTATAACTAGAAAAAGCATCCAAGAAGCTGAGCAGCTTGCAGCTTGAGGCGCTATCTACCAGCGCATCAATACTTGGCAAAGGATAAGAGTCCTTTGGACATGCCTTATTGAGGTCGGTGAAGTCCACACACATCCTCCACTTCCCATTGGCCTTCTTCACCAACACCACATTCGCTAGCCACTCAGGATATTGGATTTCTCGTATATGGCCAGCCTTGAGCAGCTTTTGCGTCTCCTCCTTGATCACCTGTCTCCTCTCTTCATTGAATTTTCTCCTCCTTTGACGAACAGGTCTGACTTGGTGATTTAACGCAAGGCGATGACACAAAAAATCAGGGTCAATGCTTAGCATATATGAGGCAGACCAAGCGAAAGCATCCAAATGCCGCTCTATGACTCCTGCTACTTGGTCCTGTGTATCTTAGCATAGGGATTTGCCAAGCTTGAACGTTTTGCCTCCAATCTCCCTCTCTACTACCTCCTCCGCTAGTTCAGGTCGTCTCTCTCGGGCGACCTCTGCTCATGCAGCCCCGACTTCTCCTCGAGACAAGTCAGCATCGGTGTACTTTCCACCTGGTGGTTGGGTGGTAACTGTGCACACTCCTCTTCTTGTTTTGAGGCTGTTTTCATAGCACTTCTTAACCTCCTTATGATCTGACCTAATGGTGATCACCACACCTTCCATCGAGGGCAACTTCATCTTCATATGCCTCGTTGACGCCACCGCCCCAGTCTGTTCAGGGCTGCCCTGCCCAACAACATGTTGTAAGCTGATGGGGCATTCACCACTAGATATCTTATGTTCTTAGTGCGGGAGGTCACTCCATCAGTGAAAGTTGTCCTCAGTTCTATATATCCCCGCACCTCGACCTGGTCTCCTACGAACCCATACAGACAGCCAGTATAAGATCTTAGCTGATCTGGGGACAATTGCAACTTGTTAAAGGTCGATCAGAACATCACATTGGTCGAACTTCCTTGATAAATGAGGACCCGATGCATCCTCCTTCCCACGGTCACCACTGATATCACCACTGGATCGTTATCATGTAGGACAACGTCCAGGCGATTTGGCTTTGTGAATATGAGGTCGACATTTGGGAAGTGGTCTTTCTCACATGCTTCCACTGCCATCACCGATCGCGCATACTTCTTGCGCTGTGACGAGGTGCACCCTCCTCCTGAGAATCCTCCAGAAATGGTATGGATCTCGCCGTATATGGACACCTCGTGTCCTTGATCAGCCCTTGGAGCCACCACCACCTTTCCTCCTTGTGACTCCCGCAGGTAATCGTTCAAGAAGTCGCTCTTGACCAACTCATCTAGCTGATGACCTAAGGCCAAGCAGTTTCGAATGGGATGGCCAAACGCCTGATGGAACTCACACCATGTGTTCTTGTTGGGCCCCAGTCTCTTGTCCGTCTTCGTGAGCATCTTTAGCCTCTCCGCCACGTTAGGAATGGCGATCAACTCCTTCAGTTCTACCATGAAGTCATGTCTGGGTGGCACATCCTCCTTAGCGCGTGCTCTAGTCTAGGGCTTCCTGGCTTCGTAGGGCTTCTGCTTTCCCTGAGTTCTTTTCTCCGTCGTCGCCTCATGTACCCACATGGGCTGAGGGCGACTGGGCACCCGCGGTCGTGAAGGGGTCGCGCTTTCACGCTTCTCATTGAGTTCCCCCTCGGCCGCGATGTGAGCAACAGCACGACGCCTGATATCGCCAAAGGTCTTAGGGCGACTTCGGATAAGTGACTCACTGAAGGGTCTTGGTAGTATTCCCTTCCTGAAGGCATGCACCACCATATCCTCGTCTTTGGTGTGCAGCCTCACCACCATCGCCCCGAACCGGTTGAGGTAATCCTCAGGGACTTTCTCTGGTATTGCCTCACATCAAAGAGATCATAAGACACTGGTGGGGGAGCCCGATTGACGATACACTGCTCCTTGAACAGCGTGGAGAACTGCGCGAAGGACGTGATATGTCCCTCAGGCAGGCTAACGAACCACTCCAGCGCTGTCACAGTCAACGTGGTCATGAAAAGCTTGCAATGCACTGCATCCCTGACAACATCATCTGTGTATGAAACGCTGTGAGATGCGCTTCTGGATCCTCCACCCCTGTGAACATAGTCTTAGGACCCACAAAGGTGGCTGGGACCACTGTGTCCATGATTGCTTGCGAAAAAGGCATTGGGAACGCCCTGGGTGGTGTTGGTGGAGCCCGATCATCCACCACACGATCCCCTGCTTGCTACAAATAATGCAAATTCGTGCGCAATTCCTCATTCGCCCTGTGTAGCTCCTCATTCCTGGTCTGTGATGCAACCAAGTCCATCTGCATACGCACCTGATCTGCCCTAGATTCCGCCACCGTCTCCTAGAGGGCACGCATCGTTTCCATGAGTTGTTGCATGGTAACGCTCTCACCCCCATTTGGTGGGACAAATCCTTGTTTGGTATTCCTCATGTCTCTTGTTTCTTCTCTTTTGCTTGTGTATGGGACCTAGTTTTATTTCGGCCCCACGGTGGGCGCCAAATGTTCTTGCCGGTTGACTCTCCTGTCGGTTGACTACACGACAATCACACGCCTCCTTTCCTCACCTTGAATTATGCTTTGCTATCTCGAAACAACATGCACCTGCAAGATAGAAAGGGGCGCCTTAGAGGCCGTTTGCACTCCGACGCTCAAGTCAAAAACTAGGACAAGCACACCAAATGTATTGAGTATCTATGTTTAGGTTTAAAAAATACGTACCTTTGTGAAGTGTTTTGCTACCCTTTATATAGTCTAGGGTTTCCTCTACGCCACTACCTGTATTTAGGGTTTATAGGAATACCCTTGCGCTGCTATCACCCAGACTTAGGGTAATCTAACACTTAAGGTTTCCTTAACTGGAATGCAAATCCTAACAGGATGGCCACCTGGGTGCCCCCTCGTGCACCTAGCCTCTGGGGCCACCTTTTCTGGGAGCGCATTCACTGTTCACGTGCCATGCATGTAGTTTCACTGGGAAATCCTAATCCTGATGAGTACTCAACCCCTCAAGACTCTGCACCTGACTGTGCTTTCCCTGCCACACGTATGGGCGCTTCGTGACTTAGGCCTCTCCCTACCTCTGGGCATTTTACTGATAACTGGTCTTATCTCGGGACCCACCTTAGATGTTCTAGCTCTGCTGTTCAAAACACCCAAGACCAATGTGTCCTCGTCATCTTGTTGCCGAGGACTCATCACCCTGCTGAATGATGAGGACACATCAATCCACTCTGGTGATCGACACACTGATGACTAATCATCCCACTAGTCCATTCTACCTGTGGGGTCCATCCCACATGGCTTTGGCCCATGTTGTGGGACCCCATCCTACGTGGTCTTGGCCCATACTGTGGGATCCAGCTGACGTGACTCACCATTACTAGCTGTTCTCGATGTCCGAGGACTGGTCAGTACAAGATTGATACCACTAATAATTAGAGATTTAATAAAGATAAAAGAAATTGGCTTATCAAATCTTTGAGCATTCCTCATATGTCAAGTAACCCACAATATGTGAGCAAAAGTAGGAAATCATGCATCCTGAAGTTGAGAACTAATGAAGAGAAAATACTCATGACAAAATCAACAACATAATTGATGTGAGTTGATTTTAGGATTGCACATTTTTTGTTTGTATCAATAAGAAAAATGAATTGTGCAATTAAATAAATATTGCATCCATAACCAAGAAAATCATACAACCTGACAATTCAAAAATATATGTTACAAATTTTCAACATTAAAATGACAAAAACAACAAAAATAACACATGGAATTGTCATTCTTCTATAAATTATTATCAAGAAGAACCCTATTATAAATCAACCTCCAAACCACCAAAGATAAAGAGGAATACAAGCATTCCAAAACAAATTAGCCCAAGAAACATGAAATTATTGTTGTTGTTGGCCTCTGTATAAAACTTAGCACATTTTTTTATCCAAGATGGCACTATTCACTCTTGTCCAAATCACCTCACCTTATTTACATGAAATGACAATATTATCCAATTGAGAGATTATAGATTAGGATTTTTCTCTAAAACCCAATTAAGCATTTGTCATTGAGTATTCCAAGCATCAACTACAACAAATTGTAGGCCCATGCATATACCCAAAAGCAACTACAAAATTTTGGACAATGGTCCATTCATGCACCAAACATCATCGAGAAGTGAATTTTGTGTCATCTTTCACAATCTATCCTTCAAAATTTCTGATAGTATCTTACTAGATTTCTGTGCTATTCCACACAACAAATACTTATGTATTTTAATAGGTTTTTTGGTTTTTGTTTAAAAATTGATTCCTTGTCAAAATTGCCCAAAAGAATGAACCATATTGAAAATCTTAAGTTATTCTCAACATAGCAATTTTGTTTTCCGCGACAAGGTTGATAATTGCTAACCCACCTTTCTCTTTATACTACATAATTTGTCCAATTTACAGTTACTAAGTCTCTGATCTTATAAATATCTTTAGTCCAAATAAAATTTATAATCAAACATTCAACTTCTTTGTTTGAAGGTCATTGATATACACAATAAGAAAATAACATGGGACCTCCAATGTAATAATTCATAAGTTGAATCCTTCTCATTATACTTAATAAATTACATTTCCATTTTTTAACTTGCATCTTAACTTTATCTATAAGATCATGAAAATATATAATTTTTTAGGCTTATTTGAAAATAGGTAACCTCTACTAAATCTAATATGTTGTTTAATGTGCTTATAAACCTGAGTAGAAACATTCTTACCAAGAATAAACTTACTTTTGTAAGGATTTACCCATTTTTTTTGAAGTTTTACCATATAGTTGAAGAAGAGATAGAATTTTTTTTAGTAGATGTTTTAGAGCCCCTAAAAAAATTAAAAACATCATCAATATATAAAAGTATGTGTATGGATAATTTTACCTTTTATGATAATTATATGTTGAATAGTTTCATCTTGTAAATATATGAGAATACCTTTAATATCTTTCTATTAAGCCATTTTTTAGCCAGATAAAATAGAAGAGGAGAAAGGGGTCAATCTAAGAGTATAAAAGACATTGTGAATATTCACTTTAACAACAATATTATTATCTTTAGAATGTTGATCAAGAAGAATTATAGCTTTAGAAGCAATAATAACACAACCTTTAATATCTCTCCCTTTTTATAAAGCCATGTTAATTATAATATTTGTAAACTAGCTTTTAAGGTTTATACTTAAGTCAAATATAAAAGCAAAAATATTTTCTAAATATGAGAAACACATAATGTAACATCCCGGTTACCTTATCAAATTTTTATATCATGAAGTTTAATATATAAATAAATATTACATGAGCATACTATTATAGCATAAAATCTTATTCCTTTATATAAGGATTTTCAAATATTTACATCATCAAACAAAACATTAAAGAAATAAAAGGAAAGTCCCATCATCTTCACTCTGATGTCTCAAAATCTGCAACATCCTTTACTCACGTGCAACACACAATCAAAGCAAATTTTCAAAAAGAACAACATCAACAAAAAAACATGGCAAGCTAGTGATTCTTTAAAACTTCAATAAAAATTTAGATTTGAATCTGTAACATCCCGCCAAATTTCTTTTCATAAATATAAAATGAATTAAAGGTAAAACAATAATATTTAAGTGAACATAATTATATATAAGTAATGAAGTTGCTCCTCACAGGGAGTTTAATACATAACTGGTCAAATTTTCTCAAAACTTAACAAAATACAGTCAAATACATCGAAACCGGCGGTCTCCATACATAAACCGGCGATCTCCTAACAGAAGCCCCAAAACAGGCGATCTGCTATCAGGGCAGAAAACAGGCGATCACCACAAAGAGATAGAAACAGGCGATCTCTTCCCCGGCGACCACTCACTAAGGAGCTCTACTTCCTGGAAGATCATCTGCTCCCGTGTAAATTATACACGATCATCACAGTTTTAAGAAAACAGCCACAAAACCAAAACACGCAGGGTAAGCTAGATATTTTAAAGAGAGTTTAAATATGAACATTAAAATCAAGATAAAACAAATTCAAGATACCCACGTAAAACTATAGAGTTTCTCATTCCCTTCACCTGATCGCCAAGAAATCACACATTTCACAATATTTTCAAGAGTCATTCTATTTCACAAAATGCATCAAGTGTCTATCAATTCAATGTTCCTCATTTCTCACGTCAGACTACCACTGACTCAGCACACAAGACACTTGACACTACTTCCGGAAGACTCGTGCATTGACTAGACTCAGAGATCTGCACCTGTCATACTAAACTGCTGTAATGTTTCCACAGCTATGCGCATCAACACATTCTCGATCTCAAGTTCACCATTCTCACAGTATGACAGGGTTAATCCATATAACAGGCCGAGCTCGTTCTTTTCCACACGACTCACCCATACATATGAACCTCCTTCGACTCTCAACGCCTGAATAACTTCATCTATATGAATCCATTATCTCAGGAGAGTCAGGATAATCTCATTATAGACATCACCGATCAATGCACATCCTACACGATCTTACACGGTATTTTCTTTCCTGAAAATACTATGCCTTGATCCCACATCCACAACATTCAACGCATCGTATAACACTTAAATGAATGATTTCAATCACAACAAAACTCACTCCAAGGTTCTTATTTTCGAATATCTCATTTAAATCTCAAACAGTTTCAAAGCAACACCAAAAACAGGGAGTTCGCAAACAACGCCAAAACCGGCGATCTGGTTCAAAAACAAGGTATTTCGAAGTCTGTATATAAAACCGGCGACCACGTCGCCCAAACACATAGAACAGAGCATTCACGAAGATGAAAACGAAACCGGCGACCACGTCGCCCTCACTTCAGAAACAGCTAATCTATGGCTTGTATTGAAAATGAAGGCTAGCTTCCCTTACCTGGACTTGCGCAAAACACCAGGAGCTCCGAAACCCAACGAAGCTTAAAGAATGCCTTGGCTCTGTTTTTGCGTCTGGTTTGAAGGACTTGCAGAGAACCTCCCAGGTGCTCTAATGGTGGCTGTCGCTCGTCGTACTCTTGTGTGAAGGTGCCAGAATCGCAGTGCGAAGGAGAGAATGGAGGAGAAGGGAGGTAAACTCACTCTTTCGCTCTTGAACAACTGCAACGTTCCCCTCTCTCAGAAATGGGTTTTTGCATCTTAAACCAGCTTGTCCACAAAAGCAGCTGCCACCACCCACTCTGCAGAGAAGTCTGAGTGTACGTTTCTCTGAACAGTACGACCACGTTTGTCTCTTGCGCATGCCAACCACTTCCTGAACAGTACGACCGCGAGTGTCTCCTGCGCATGCCAACATTCTGATGTCACTATTCTGAATCATCCTTTTTGTCTACGTGGCGTACGTGCAGGACGTTCCATGCTGGGAGTCTGGGTCCCACCTTCTCTGTGTGCAACTCGACATCGCGCGATAACCTTTCGCCGATGGCCTCTCACGCGAAGACTATCCACCGATGACCTCTCGCGCGAAGACTATCCACCGATGACCTCTCGCGCGAAGACTATCCACCGATGACCTCTTGCGCGAAGACAATCCACCGATGACCTCTCGCGTGAAGGCAATCCACCGATGCCTCATCCTGGCGGACGACCGATGTCTCCCCCTGGAAGATGCCCGCATGCCTCGCGCCCTGATGATGCCCGCATGCATCGCGCCCTGGCGACGTCTGCATGCCTCGCGCCCTGGCGATGACGTGTAGTCTAGGCGACTGGCGATTATGTACTAACAAGGAAATCTTATAATCTTCTAAACTACACTTTCCTTCCTTTTTTATTTTAAATAAAAACATACTTAGAATTCATTTAAAATATATCCTTTTATTCCAATTTAATTTTTCAGGTCCTTACAGAATCATTCCATCACAATCACATGAATCATCACACTTCATTCATTCCCAATATATTAAACAATCAAGTGTCTGTAAATATCTCATGTTTCATATCACTCATGCCAGAAATTTACTAACATAGTTCAATATCTCTCACATCAAATATCTACCGACATCCACACATATACTATCCTGCTGTGAAATCCACAAGCTCTGCGCAGAATATCAATATCGAATCACCTTATATGACATGGTTAATTCATATGATTTGTTAGACCAAATTATTTTTCAAACCACAGACAAAGTCATATGAGCATTCTTCAACTCTCACCACCTGAATATCTTCATCTATATGATTCCAATATATCAGTAGAATCAGGATATCTCCTTCTAAACGAATCCTTAACCAATGCATATCCTAACCAATCTGAACATGGTATTTCCTTTACTGAAAATATTATGTCTCAATCATATTCATATTGCATAATTTTAATAAAATATAGATATTTAAAAGTTGTAATCACTTCTAATTCACAAATCGATAATTTTTCAAAAGATTTAATTGAATTTTATAACTTATAAAAAAGAAATGAAAGGTAGTTAAGCAAAATGACAAATGCTATCAAAATGACTTGAGCTTAGGAAAATTGGCTAAGCGAATTTGAGATAGAAAAACACCAAAAAGTTGCATCTCAAATTCGTTGAGGGCATTAGATTTGGCTGAGCGAATTTGAGGTGATAGCCCTCCAAAACTACAACTCAAATCCGCTAAGCACGGGGAAAGTACGCTGAGCAAATTTGAGACTTAGATCTTCTATAACTCTGCATGTAAAATCTGCTTTAAATGTAGGAAAAAACACTGAGTGAATTTGAGACTGAAAGTACCAATATTTGCACATTCATCCTCTTAGATTGCGCTGAGCAAATTTAATAAATTTTACAAACTAAAACCTCAATTTGTATTAGAAATCTAATTTTTCTAACAACTCAAATCTAATTTTCAAGCTGTATTTGAAACTAGTTCAATAAATAATTTTCCTTACCTAAAACACTTGTCTCTAAAGAGATTTTTAAAATCAAAACAAGAAGATTACTTCAAAATTTAGAGACTTCATTTTTAAAATATGATAAGATAGAGGTGATTCATAATTTCTGAATTACAATAAAATACAATCAAATTTTAAAACAGATGAAATTTGAAAGAAAAACAAATAATAAAAAATAAATAAAAATAAGAAAAGAGACCAGGGTGGTGTATATATATATATATATATATATATATATATATATATATATATATATATATATATATATATATATATATAACTTTAACATGTATATATACATCTTTCTTTGGCCGCTTACACATAACCCTTTCAAAATACATCAATAATCAATTTGCTTTTGAAAATGTGAAGTATATTAATAATACTGAAAAGTAGAAATATTTACTGAATCATAAATAATATAATTGATTTTTATCAATAGAGAATTATTCATTAAAGTACGAACACTCATTACATATAATTACTATTTAAAAGATTTAATTCTATAACTAAATTAAATTTTAAATTTATGATATTTTAATTAAAACTGACTAATATAAATATATATATATATATATATTTTAATTATATGATTTGTTTTTTTTATATAAAAGTTACTCGATAATTGGAAAAATGAGATATGGTACCCATGTAAAAAATAACATGGTCAGTTTTTATTAATAAATGATATAACATGGTCAGTTTTTATTAATAAATGATATATATTTTAATAAATCATAATAAAATATTAAATTATTTTTATGTCATCTTTTATAAAATTAAAATATATAGCATCTATAAAAAAATTTCATATATTAGGTTTAGGTCTAAAAATTGTAAGACAGTTATTTTTACGATTAACCAAAAATTAACTAAGAAAAAAAGGTGACCATGTACTGTGACTGAGGACACTGTTTATATCCCTCATAACAGAAAAAAACCTTGCGGCTGTTGCAAATAGCGTAACCGCCGATTCCATCTATCGTTTTTACCGTAGCGCTCTCAGGTTCTTCCCTTAATCCCTCTTGAATTTTCCTTTGTTAATATTTATTCATTTCGATGTGACTCTATGTTAGGGTTAGATTTAAATTCGCTTCGGATTCATCGTACGCATTTGTCGATTCGTGTACGATTTCCTCCCTTCTCCCCCATTTTCCGCCATCGATGCTTGGAATTTCATTTTACCTTAATTCCCTGTGGTGTGACCGTTATCTGCTCTTCTCAGGGTTTCGATTTCGAATCTGTAATTTATATTAGGTTTGGGCGTGAAGGATTTATGACGTTTGCTGTGTGTTTTCTTGGGTTTACTGGTGCCGAGAAACAATTTTGTTTGATGTATGCACGTGACGGTTTTCCTGCTTTAAATTCATTGATAATATATAGGAAAAAGAATGATAATCGAGTTAAAGTTTTAATTAATGCTTTTGATTGTAAGAAATAAATTTCTAGCTGTGGTGGACCGTGGGAACTGGGAAGTGGAATTCCAGGAGATGTTTTCACTTCTCGAGCTGATGGAATTGGGAATAATATTTTGTTTGGAATTACTAACCAAGGACACTTAATTTGGATATATCCTTAACACTAGAACTGTCTGGATTAAGTAGAGAACATGTCTGAGTGATGAGTGCCCTTGTGGTAACTTGTGACGGTTGAGAACCAGCTAAAAAATGTATAGTTCTCTGTGTGGATTTTTATCGTTCTGTACATTTCTCTGCAAGCTCGTGTCCCGCTCTATTATTAGCTCCCACCAACAATATCATGACATTATGACAAATTTTTGAAGACATTTAGATGGAATATGGAACTTAGCTTGAAATTCAAAATCTCGTTTTGGTATTTCAATGTTATTCACTGCATAATCCTTTCATATAAAATAGAGAATTTAATGAGGAAATAGAGCCACATCATACTGTAGTCCAACTGTTCCATTCACTGTGCCAAATCTGAACATGCCCAGATTTACAATGTTTAATGGTTTCCCATCTCAATTGTATGTTTAGTACATGAATCGAAAGGGAAAAATCTCCCAAAGTTGCCATGGTTTCTCCAGCAGTCTAACGGAATATGTTCTATAGCCACACCATCAGTTTGAATTGTTACCTTTTGAAATCCATGTTAGACTCAAAACCATTCATGTACGTTTACTTAACAACTTAAGTTATTGTGATAGTTGATTCATGATGTAGTATCAGAGCCTATAGCCATGTTGTCAGGTCAGTGGTCTCTTAGCACCCGTTTTCTTCTAAATAAAATTCAAATGCTTGCACAAGGTTGGATGGATTTGGAGCATTGTCCATGTTCAAGATGAAAGGGCTCTTGCGTAAGGGGGCATATTAGACATATAAAACAATTCACATGCTTTAAGTCTATTGGAATGTTGGTTCATAACAACCTAGACCTTCTAGAAGAACGGTTTCTTTCAAATCTATTATGGTTCACAACCATTGTCTATTTTAATGCTAATTTTAGTTGTTTATTGCTAGAGATGATCACTCATGCCACTCTTATGACAAAGTAAGGTTATATTTAGTTGTGGAGTTCAATAACCTAGGATAACAAATTGTGTGTTGCTTTATCTTGAGTTGAACATGTGAAATTCAAGTCCAGATTCTCTGCTAGGTTTTTGGTGTTGTCCCTTTACTGTGTCTTAGAACTCATATGCAAAAAACTTTTAATATATTTTAAAATATCAAAATCATTGTTTTTTGAAAGCACAGTAGAGGGACAACACCAAAAATTTAGCAGAGAATTCAAATTTGTGAAATTTGCAACCATGAGTTGAGAAAACATATTTAAGGCACATGTACTCAAAAAGTACAAAATAGCATAGGTTGAGAAGGTGGGCATATAATATGATGGGATGAAAAAAAATCAATAGAGAATTTTATGCTTTTTTTAGAGGTAGACTTGTTGGCTTATGTGATTTTGTTTATTTTTTTTCTTTTAAATTTTGAATTTGTTTTTGTTGTTGTTTCCTAATAAATTTGCAGTTTAATAGGCTTTTTGGTCCCAATGTTTGTGGAGTTTATTCAATTTCATCCCTCAATTTTTGTTGGTCCCAATGTAGTTCTCATCTTTGTTAAAAAGAATCAATGTGGTCTCTTCCATTAAATTGGTGTTGACACCATTTAGAGGGTGACAACGTGGCAAAATAAATGACAATGTGGCATTATAAATATTCAAGGTGACTGGGCTTATCCAACGTGTCACCAACTTATCACTCTCTCTGTTTTGCCTTTTCATTCTTCCTCTCTTTTTCTCCCTTCAGTGGTTGCACCACACTATTGCCTCTCTACATAATGTTAATGGTAATGCTGCAGAACCTACGGTGAATGGAACAGGGTTTGATTTTGATTTCATGCATGTTGTTTGGCTAAAACATTGAAACTTGTTACTGCTGTGGAACCAGAGATTGAAGCTTCTGGTATTTGATTAGGGGGGAGTCAAGCTATTGAAGGCCTTAACAAAGGATTGGAATTGAAGGGTTATTTAGAAACCCCCATTTCCCTAGTTAGGTTCTTTGAAGTAACAGGCTCCAAATCAATCACCGTCAGCCCTGTGTTGAAGTAACAGGTAGGCTCTCTCCGCTCCACGAATGTTACCGCTAGTGAAGGATTCAACCAAAATGTGGGTGTGAAGTAGGTGAAGTTTGCATTGCAGAATTCTAGTGTAGCCACACGGTGTTTGCTCCGAACAATGTGGTTGTGAGTTTCGCGATGTCGTTGACTAGTATGAGGTTGGAGTTGAGGTACTCCAAATGTTTTTCAAGAAGCTCTCACCTTCAAAGCTCACAATTACATGGGAAGCAAGGTCCCTCGAATACAGAGTGCACCACCACATCACACCACATCAAGATAGAGACCCAAACACCAAAGACCAAACCTTTCTCTCTCTCTCCTGCTTCTCTTCTATTCCATTTTCTCTCTCTTGCAAGAAATGTTAATTTACAACTCATTTATACTGCCATGTCGTCAGCTCCTAAATGGTGTCAATACCAATTTAACGGAAGGAACCACATTGAATTTTTTTAACAAAAATGAGAACTACATTGAGAAAAAAAATTGAGGAATCACATTGAATAAACACCACAAATATTGGGACCAAAAAGCCTAAAAATCCTAAATTTTCCATTTGAGTTAGTATTTGATATGTATTATTTTTATTTTGTTTTTTTAGCTTATAGTAGATTTTAATTTTATCTGACAGAGAAAAAACATGTTTTTATTAACTATGCACACAAATTTGTTTGCTTAGTTATTTGCCACAAACTCCTTTTGGCGAACCACCAAGAGCCTCTAGCTACTGCCCAAACCACAATGATACTTTGGCAACCCCAAAGGTCAGTGTGAACCAACCGTGTGTCTGGCGAGACCATACTGTGACTTTGGTTTGATCTCGGCAGTGGCGAGGTGGTAGAAAAGGAATGGGGATGAAGCAAATTTGAGGTTGAAATTTCCCTTTTTGTTGTTTTCAAGATTTGTTTTTTAATTTCTGATTTGTGGTCATCCCTTTTATACAACAGTTGATTAGGGTTTCATTTTGGTACAGTTGTGTTATATGCCTTGGGCATCAAAATTGTCAGAGCAGAAGTGGAATCAGCTCCTGTTTCATCCTTAATGTGCAGGGGTTTCTGTGGTTAGTGTGGAGCACTAGGTTTGGCTTTATAATAGTCTTCTAATGTGTGAGCATGAACTTTGTTTTCGTGTGTGAAAAAATTATTTGCAGTTTCTGTGTAGCATAGTCAGGTGATTTATGAAGTTGAGTCTAGGGACTGTGTCTCTCTCAAGGTTACCTGTCTTGATGGACACCATCTGAACTTATGTGCAATTTGTTGTTTTCTTACTAGTTATAATGTTATTTAAAATTTCAGTAGATACGTTTTGACTGCATTCTTGACCTAATCATATTATGGTTTAAGAGGGGTGACTTAATCATTGTGCATAGGCTTTGCATTGCATTGCCTAATGAATGATTGCTGCCTGTATTTGAATCAATTGCTGTGACTCCTGTAGATCAAACGACTAGTGTATTTTTATCTCACTTTGGACCTTTGTGAGGTTGCTTTCTTACTGTGTCATTAATGTTATCGGATGCTTCACTTACCTTCTCAAGTAGTTTTAATATTGTTTATGGTGCTATAATTATAAGTTTTCGCCAAAAGCAAAATCATTGTGGCACAAAAGTGCTTGTTTCAGTTGTCAAAACTCTTGTTATTTATATATTATTTTATTTTCGAGGTAATGGAAGATTATTGATTCAAATATGTTTTGGGTGTGAGGTTTCAGGGAAAGTTTGTTCCTTTTGTCAATTTTTTTCCTATATGCCACACTGCTTTTCCAATCAACTGGAATATGGATGCACAAGCCAAGAAAAAGGCTTTGTTTCGTGCTAAATTGAATGCCCAGAAGAAGGAGAAGCGTATAGAATCTCCCCTTGTGAGGTTAGTACTTGGTGCCCATCATGTACTTTTTCCATTCCCCACATCAATTTATTTTACCCTTCACAAATTTGCATATGGATTTTTCTATTTCTTATGTTATAAGTTATGCAGCGTAAGTTATTCAGTTTAGAAATTCATCCTTCATGGTTTTATTTATTATTCTTCTCAAAATGACACTTAGTTTTTAAATACCTTCTGCTTTTAAATTGAGTCATGCCTTTTTATTTAGTTGTTTAATTTTCTGCTAATTACATGGAATCTATATCTGAATATGCCACAATGTGTACAATATCCATATTTACTCCTATTTTGATTTGCATCCGATATGTTGACATGCCTCTTCCTGGCTCAGCATTAAACAATCGAGATGATTTATTTAAATTATATCTGTTATTATTTGACAGTTTCTGTGCATATACATTCAGGTATAATGAATTTGATCAACCTGTTTGCCGGGTTTGTGATGTTGTTCTGAAGTCTGAGTCTTTATGGGATGCACACCAAGTTTCTCGTAAGCATCGTGAGGTGATGATATTTGAAATCTTATTCTTGGTGTGTATTTTGTTCACAGTAGTCAGTAATTATAGTAGAATCGCACAGCAGAGCAGCCCAGAGCTGCTATGGGATTCACGTAGAAGAACAGTTCTCAAAAAAGCAGCCATAATAGAAGCTTTTTTTCATGCTATAATAGTGGAACCAAGACACTTAAAATTTAAAAAGCCATTTTGCCCCTTAAATATTTTTGTTTAGATCTGAAGTTTTTATGGAGTATAACTGTGACATCTCCCTCATTTTCTGCTGCATGTTTGGCTTCAGAAACATAATATTAAGATTTGAAACACTTCTTCCTTGATCATCCACACACTTACCGCTGTTTCAACCTTTTTTACTGATTTTTTTATTTTTTGAAAAGTTAGTAGTGGTTTGGTCTTTAGTCCGTTCTTGCTTCTTTCTGCATTCTTCTCAGATTACATTCTACTAATTTATCTCAAGTGCTCTGTTCTTTTTCTACATCATCTTTCATTTTTTGACTTAATTACTATGTTGTTGATGCTAGATTGTGTGTGCAAATTGTCTTATCAAGTTATTATTTATCAAAAATTTGTTTAATATTTTCCATTTTATGTTTGAGTATTTATGTTATAGTATAAATTATTTAGTTTCTATTCTACTTTATAATGTAACAGATACACTGATTTATTATGAAAGGAGTAAAAGATACAAGATAACATAAGACTATATACAGAGCTCAGTTATAAGTTTGTTGTAACTCTCTAACAGAACAGCTACACTAAACAACAGTACTGTCGCTGGAACAGAAAACAGCTGTCTAACTGAAACAACGCCAACAAACAATACATGTCAAATAGAGTATTAAGCTCATCGCCCTGCAAGTTCAAGGGGGGCTGAGAAACCAAAGGCATATTGGTTGCATTGAATTTTTCCCTTAAGAAAGGAAAATCTAGTAGGAGGTAAAGGCCTTTTAAGAAGATCTGCCCACTTATCTTGACCAGGAATGTGTTGAACAACAATCTACTTGTTACTAACCTTTTTTGCGAACAAAGAGCACATGAAGCTCCGTGTGCTTGGTTCTAACATGGAGAAGAGGATCATGAGCCAAATTAACAGCACTGAGATTTTCACATAGAAGTATAATTAGGAACTAAAGTTCCTTGAGAAGAGTCTGTATCCATAATGTCAGCTGCAGTGTAGCTGCTGCTAAACTACTATATTCAGCTTCTATGCTAGATCTTGAAACCACAGTTTGTTTTCTTGGCCACCATGAAACTAAATTAGGTCCCAAGTAAATGGCAGCCCCTGAAGTAGATCTTTTGTCATCGAACTCTGTTGCCCAATCAGCATCACAGAAAACTCTAATTCTGTGGCTAGAGGTTGACGAGGAATGACAGGATGAAAGATGAGACCACAATGAGAGGCCCCTTTAAGATATTTCAATTTGTTGACATAAAAATCTATTTAGGATGAGTTAGAGTAACAAACTTGTTGGAGATTACACATTGACTAGAAATATGAATAAATTATAGAATATAAATGGGTGCAAACCTCATCCTATCAATTTGATTTTGTAGGATTAGGTTAAATTTAAAGTTCACTTCCTAATGTGGTATCAAATTATATTAGGGTCACTTTATATATGATATCAAAGTCTATCCTAACAAGGTCTATTGGACCTATTGTGCTACCTATTATCGGACCGCTCACAAATATCTAGTTTTACACTTGAGATGTCTAGTCCTCAGCATGAGGGGGTGTGTTAGAGATTCCACAATGATTAAAGATATGGTTAAATTATAGTATATAAGTGAGTGCAAGTCCACTTTCTAATAATAGTGAAATGCACAAACAATAGACCTGTACAAAGAAGGGTCTTGTAACAGTTTTGAACCATGTTTAGACAATTTGCAATTAGATACCGTGGGAGATGAGATGGGCTTGGGTTCAAGCTTATTAGTCTTTGCACGTCTCTGATGTATTTAACCTGAGCCATACAAATAAACTCATTAGGTAATTGGTGAATTTCAATACCAAGAAAAATAATCCAAGGAGCCAAGTTGTCTTAGAGTAAAATTGGAATTCATGTTTCAAACCCTTGAGGTTTAGACATGTAAATTTCTTCTTGAAGAGAGCCATTTAGAAAAACCTTATTTACATCAATTTGAAAGATGGGCCACTTGTGTGCGAGAATAATATGAATTGTAATAGGTCTAATTACTGGAGAGAATGTCTAAAAAATTATAACCAAACTTTTGATTAAAGCCTTTTGCAACCCATGTGGCCTTGTACTTGTCTATTAAACCATCAACATTTTCTTTTACCCATTTGAAGCCAATGGAAATCCTGCTTGGAGGTAAAAAAAACAAGAGTCCAAGCATTATTTTTCTGTAAAGCAATAAATTCATTAGTCATAGCAGCAAACCATTTGGAGTCCTATAGGGCTTGTTTGACTCTTTAGGGCTCAGTATTAGCAAGAAGAAGAGTGGTTGAATTCTTGGTTGAATAATCCCATTTTTAGATCTGGTGATCATAGGATAATATTGGCATGTCTAAAGTTAGAACTAGAGGAATTATTTTGACTAGAGGACTCAGCTAAAGGTTTAATGTTGTCTAGGAAAAGGCTCTTGAATTCAAGACAAAAGACTCACCTAAAGAAGTGGAAGTGGATTGACTTGTGGAATTTGATTCAATGACTCGTGGAGCTACGTGAATAGTAGAATTAGGATGATATTTAGAAGATAAAGTTGTTGAAGTGGTTGAAAAAGATGTGGACAAAGAAATTTATGCTCATTAAAGATGAGATATTTAGAAATAAAGACTCTACCTGTTGGAGATAAACATATATATCCTTTATAAGTGGTGGAATACTTCTAAAAGAGACTCAGTTGATCTGAACTCAAGTTTGTGAGCATTATAAGGTCTAAGAAAAGGAAAGCAAGTACACCTAAAGACCCTGAGAAAATTGTAAGATCGGGAGGTTGAAATAAAGTAGTAAAGGGAGTGGCAAATTGAAGAGGAATACACGGTAACCTTTTTACGAGGTAAACAATTGTAGTGAAGGCATGATCCCCAAAGGTTAATGGAAGATATGCTTGACTAAATAGAGAAAGACCTATTTCAACTATGTGCCTATGTTTTCTGTCAACAACACCATTTTTGTGATGAGATTGAGTACACGACAAACAATGAATAATGCCCATCTCTTCAAGGTAGCTAGAAAAGCATGAAATTAACCTCCCCAATTGGATTGTATAACTCTGATGCATTTATTTAATTGCAGCTCATCCATATTTTAAAATTGTTTAAAAACATTTAAGGCATCAAATTTATTTTTAAAAAGATATGTGAAATGTGACTAGCTGTCAATAAAGGATATGTCCCCACAAGTCATTGTATATCAATTCCAAATGAAAGTCTTGTTATGTTTGAGACAACTGAAAGGGTAAAAAAAATGAGCTTTTCCCACATAACATGCATGACACTAGTGAAACTCAACTTTATTAGGAAAGATGATATTGCATTGTTGAAAGAAAAGATGAACACTTAAACCAATGCCCTAATTTGAGATACCAAGTATATGCAATACTTGACACAACATTCCTTCAACTATTAGAAATTGCTAAGAACTGGACAAAGTTGTTGAGGAGAGAGGCAAAATGGAAAACTAATAGAGCCCATCAGGACTTGCAGAAAGTGGACTTTTAAGCTTGATTCAACCTCACAAAACCGGTTTGTAAGGTGAGCTTTGCATCCATTTATATATTATAATTTAATCATATTTCTAGTCGACATAGGATCTTTAGCAAGGGCCAACATGACCTTGAAGGAGAATTTCATTGGAATCTTGATATTTGACAAAACACTTGTTAGAATGAAACTTAATATACATGATTGTCATTAGCAAATTTATTTACATTGACAAGATTTCTATTGTATGATGGACATGTAGGTGTAGTTGGCTTTAGAAGAGGGAGTTGAATGAAGCCTTTTTCGTAGTAGATAAAAGTAGACTGTCTAATAAGAACAAATCAGATCGTCTAGCATAAACACATAGGAAGGTCGTCTAACTGATTGTCTAGACAAAAGAATAGATTAAATAATGAAGCATGAACAACAAGAGTAACGAGAGATCAACATACTAGAATTTATCCTAATTCACTCAAATTTGGGCTATATCCAGTCCTCTTAAGCACATGCTTAAAAGCTTCCACTAAACAACTAGTTACATGATTATTCTCACATATCCAGGTTACGACGAGTATTCTCACCTCTCCAGGTTATGACTAACATTCTTACCTCCCCAAGTTACAACTTCTTAACCTCCCCCTAAGATTAAGAACTCTCTAGAAAACAAATAAACTAAGAAGACACTCTCAAAGAGAGCTCAACTTCACAAAATGAAGGATTACAATGGTTTCACACTTAACCCAAAAGACTAGACACTCAAACAACTAGATTAGACGCTCACTGCAACTTTTGTATTTTCAGCAAAATCAATTGAATAGTTTGAATTGCTTGGCTTGCCCTTGCTTTTCTTCTTCTTCTTTTTCAATCTTCTTATATTTGTTCTTTGGCTCTTGAATTGGTTAAGTTTGGATATTACAATATCTTCATATTTTCATCCTTTTGGTGCTAGACGCTGAAAACAAAAAGCTTGAATTTGCAATTTTCCAATTTGTTTTTGCTTCAAATCTATTTAAGAAACTATTTTGAAAGTATTAGCAATACGGGTAAGTAAAAAAAAAATAAAAATCAAAACATGATTAGAAAATCATTTCATTCTAGATAATGCGTGATGACGGAGTATTTGAGATTTTCAGTTTATTCAAATTGTTTATGTTTAAAGATGATTGAAAGATATTTACAATATTAAAAAAAGATATTCACAAGATTTAATTTAACAAATCTATTTAGAAAAAATGGATTTTAAAGATATACGAAATATAGGGTCAACCAGAAAAACATGCAGATTTAAATCTTTTCATTTTTGAATATAATATCTATTTGATTGAACACATTTCTAATAGATATGTGTACTAAGAATATTTCGTTTAACTGTTATAATAAAAGTTTGGTATGCATTCAACACATTCATCACACTGTCTAGCATGAACAAAAAATGTAGACACTCAGGGGGTCTACTATATAATGTAGTTGTACAAATCATTATTAAAACCAAATAAACCATTAAGGTTGTTTTGGATATTATAAAAACACAAACTCTTCATATGTTCTTGTAGTCATCATACTTTTTAGTGGGTCATAGATTGTCTAGTGTTTCATATCGTCTACAGGGTTTCAGACCGTCCAAGGTCTCAACAAATGCAATACATGTGATGTGGGCTAGATTTAGCTTTTCTGTTAGTTTTTTGTTATCATTAAAACACAAGAACATAAACTCCACATATGATATCCTAGATGTCAAACACTCTAAGGTTCAATAGACCGTCTAGGGGCTTAACATACCGTCTAGGTAGATCGTCCAAATCTTCCAGATTGTTCAGGGTCTCGACACATGCATGTTATATGGTGAGAGAAATGTTAAGGAACCTGAAAACCCCTAAACACAGAGGAACCAAAAATGTTCCACTTCTAAGGATTACCATATTTTTGTGCATGAGAATTTCATTGAGATGAATTAGATTGATTCCACTGCTGAGACCAGTTGGGACATCCACTGTTTGATGACTGATACTGTGGATTGAACCTATTGTAGCATGTTAATGCAATATGGCTATATTTTGGAGCAAACCTAACATTGAATAGTGCTTTTGTCATAAGTATGTCGTTGACCTCTGCCAAAACAACCATCAGTATTGCCCCAGCCTTGAAAATGTTTTATAGTTATCATTTGAATCTAGGTTATGATTATCAGCATCAGTTTGAGAATCCTGGTTTATTAACTTTGACTGCTTAATATTCATAGAAGGCGAGCAAGAATTAAGCCTTGAACTTCTTCAATTGAAATTTCATGAATGCAACTTTCAATCAGTTAAATAACTGAATCAAATTCCTTTTGTAACGCTTCTAAATTAGAATCCAAGTGTTCACAATGCGCAGCTGGATCTCCAACTGCAAAACGCTGATCAATGAGCGAACTAAGTATTCTCTAACACTGCTATTTTCTGGTAATGAATGGAGAAGTTCAGATCGGAGTTGTCTTGCTCTGGAATATAAGAGTGTATTTGTCCCATACTTCATAAGATTGAGTTGATCCAAGGCCATGAGCAAGCGTAAAAGTTGATAAGAATGATTGAAGCCATGCTAGAAGCAATTGGTCTTGCTTTTCCCAAGCTAGATACGATGGATTGATGCGATTTTGATTGCTGTCACTTTTAGAAAGAAAACACTTAGAGAATTAAGTATTCTCTAACAGTGCTATTTTCCGGTAATGAATGGAGAAGTTCAGATCGGAGTCGTCTCGCTCTGGAATATGAGTGTATTTGTCCCATACTTCATAAGAATGAGTTGATCCTAGACCATGAGCAAGCGTAAAAGTTGATAAGAATGATTGAAGCCATGCTAGAAGCAATTGGTCTTGCTTTTCCCAAGCTAGATACGATGGATTGATGTGATTTTGATTGCTGTCACTTTTAGAAAGAAAACACATAGGAATAGAAGGAGAAACGACAAACAGATGAAGGCCTTGGCTTTGATAACAAGTTCAATTTTCTGTCGCTACAACAAAAAAATATTTCATCTAGTTTTTCTGTAATTTGATGAGAAAAAATGCCAAAGAAGCCATCAAACCAAAGGAGAAGCGGAGCAGTCACTGGAATTGAAGAAACATCACCATCAAGAATAGTGGTCAAAGGCACGAAAAAGGATCTGTGTGCACTGGATACCATGTTAGAAAACTGATGCACTGATTAATTATTATGAAAGGAGTAAAAGGGACAGATAAATCTGAGATTCTGTTAACATAAGGCTATATACAGAGCTCAATTACAGCTTAGTTGTAACTGTCTAAGAGAACAGTTATGCTAACCAAATCAATACCACTGCTGTAACAGAAAACAACTGTCTAACTGAAACAACAACACTAACAGACCCCAATACATGTCGAACAGAGTATTACACTAACACACTGTTTTGCTATTCTTAGAGCTGGCCGCCATGTGCTGCTATCTGGGATGGGATTGATAACTCTATAACAATGTACAGGCTTGTAAATTTTTAAACATCTCTTAGTGGTATTTTTTTCAAGTAAATTCTATCAGGTCATGTTTAGATATTCTTATTTTTATAATTTTACAGAGACTTGTTAAGGTTTGTTTCCCTTTGTATTTCACAACCTCTCTTACCCCCATCCCCACTCCAAAATGAACTTATCTTTTAAGGCTATGATTATTTTGGGCAGGCAATAAGTAATCTGAAAGCTAATGCTGCTGGATTAACTCAACAAAATAATGCAAAGCCTGTTTCTGATACCAACATTCCCAAGGCTAAACCAGAGCATCCTTTGGGCTCACAATCAAAACTTCCAGAAGGTTCGAGAGAAGTGTCCAAGCCTCAATCATCATCGGTGCTTCCGCCTGGTTTTTTTGATGACAGTGATTCAGGAAAGACAAGATCTGGTAAGAATTTGGTTTTGAAATGGAAATACGTATTTGTACTCTTGTACATTTTCATAAGCAGAGGGAGTGATAACAATATTTATTTTTATCTGCATATTTTTATGCCACTTTATTAATATAATGGCCAGCTTGTCCATTTGATATTTTTATAATAACAATTCATAATTTTAAGAATAAAATATGCTTTCATGAATTCTCATGACTAGTTAACTTGAATGATAGAAATTTTATGAACTAGTCTCTTTATGGGTCTAATTCACAATTTTCATTTGCTTATTTACACACAAGCATTTTTGGTCCCTTGATCCTTCTAGGAAGTTTTGTAAAAATCCTTTTCAGAATTTCAAACTCATTTTTTTTATATAAGACTAGTTTCTACCTTGAGAATCCGTTCTGTATGCTTAAAGGTCTCTCTCTATGGTCTAAATTAGAGTGAGGTGCTTAATAGAATTATACCTGATGACATATTACATGTTTGTAGCCTAAACGGGGCTGATGCTTGTTCAAAAGTGGTTCCTCATTCAGTTTTGCATTGTTTTTTTGTTACTTCTTGGAGTTCATTGGTTTATTTCCTTTTTTCTTTATTGAGGACCCTTTATCTTTCACTTTCTTTGTAATTTTCTTCCTTTATAAAATTAATTGTTGAGAGTAAGACAAGAAATCCATGCTTGGGCTTTTAGATGATTATATTTGTGTTACGAAAATGATTGTAGTCTACAGTTGGCTGTACCCTGCTTGGAAATGGACTGAAAAACTTTTGGTGCTTTTTCTTGTATTGTTCCAAAATATATATTGATAAATAGTAAAAGCCATGGGATTTTCAGATTTTATTAATGGCAGTGACAAGGTCCTTTGGGTCTAAAAGTAGTAAACATTATTCTCATCTTTCATTATTTGTACTGGGTATATCCAGTTGGTGCTTATCAAACCTTGGGACTTCATGTTGATACATGTTTGATAATAATAACGTTGGTTTGACACAACTGGCAGCACTTAATGTTAACTTCTGCTTCATTGACATTTTTCCTTTCAGAACATTTAGCAGCCTCTGATTTAGGTAGAAAACCTGGGGTTTCTGCCAAAAATCAGACGTTAAACTTGGAGAAGGAGAAAGGTAATTTTCATGACAATAATGCTGCAGAGTCAAATGTTACCGAAGCCTCAACGGAGAGTAAGCAGACATCAGTCAAGACTACCGATACAGAGACACAAGTAAAAGGGAGTCTGCCTGAAGGATTTTTTGACAATAAGGAAGCTGATTTGCGTGCCCGTGGCATAAAGCTTGTTAAGCCAGATGTCAAGTAGGTTCCCCCTTTATTTTGTTGGTTGCTGCTACATTTATTTTTCGTTAACTTTTTTATTTTCATGGGCAGTAAAGATAACCAAAACATTTTTTATTCTTGGGGCAGAGAAATATTGCCCATATTTAATAAAACAGAGAACAGTAAAATTTTCATTAGCTTTTTATCTTATTTTATCAACCAGAGTGATTTTTGAAAACATCTTGAAGATATTGAACTGGAAACAAGTCTAGTTCATTATATCAGATGCTGGTATCAATTTGTTTGATCCACTTATAATCTCATTTAATAATGATATAACCCTTATTCTGAGGATTTTCCCTATTTTCTTAGCAAAATAATCCTTTGACAACTATATTTTTGTAAACAAACCCCATGACAACTTTTTAATAATAAAAAGTTATACTCAGACGAGTCACTAAAGTCAGTGACGTAGTTAGGGATACTATATTATTAAAAGACTCTCCTATTCTGAATGTTTGGGATAGGAGGGGTGCCAAAATATAGGGACTCATTCTTATTTGTCCTTTCAGTCAAATGAATGAAGGTATAATTGGTGAGGGTTTTGGCTTCTTTAAAGCTAGGGGTGCACTTTAGAAGGTTTAGTGCAAACCTCTGATTCAGGTGCGGAAAACTTTCTATAGTGCACTTTGTGGATGCACCCCTCAATCTAGAGAAGTCAAACCTAATGGGTGAAACCATTTTTTTTCTTGGTGTTTATTAGTGCGATACCATACTCTTGGTGTTCCGTGAAAACTTTTGTTCTTCTCTATTCTGTGGAAGATTTATATAGTTAAATAGATTGGAACTCAAAATGACATTGTATTCTTTAAAATCTTCTCTTAGAGACGAGTACAATGAATTTGAGAAGTTGATTCAAGAAGATTTGCAGGAGGTTGACAACCGGTTGGAGGAAGAAGAGGTGATGATCATTATTTCCTTTCTGCTATATATATAATTGAGCTTGTTGATTTTCTAACCTTGATATGTATATGCACTATAAATTTGATATATGATCAAACGTTTGTCATTATGGGCAGATTGATGCGGCCGAAATGATAGAGGAAGCTGAATCTGTAGAGCAGAAGTACGTTTAGCCGTCTTTAATACTTTTCCCCCCTTTCATTTGTTCTGTACTAAGACACCCTCCTCTATCTTTTATCCTTCTACAGGATCTTAAGGGAGAAGGTGGAAATGTTAAAGAAGAGGAGGTTGGATCTAAAATCTGCTAATGCTGCAAAGCGCAATAAATCATCTGAGGCTGTAGCCATGGAATCTACACACGAAGAGTCATCCAGTGATGATGAAAGTGAAGAAAATTTTGCCGTGGATTGGAGAGCACAACACTTGTAATATGTGAATACTGTGATAATTCAGATTTAGAAATAGTGTAATTCAGAATATATTATCGAATTTCATAATCCAAAAATTTAAAACATAGGTATCTTACACCTTCCATCACCTCCATGGAGACAGGAAGAAACCATGAGAGTGCAAAAAGTAATGGCCTCAATCTTGTCTTTCAGCATAATTATGGTCAGGGTTGGGCCTCTCGTAAACATTTCGTAACATGGGTCTCAACGCGATAAGCTACTTGTAAAAGAAACCCCTTTGAGACACTTTTTAGGGTGATTCTTGAAAAACTTTCTTTCCCTTTTTCAGCTGCTTTTAATTTAAAATAAAATGTGGGACATCAGCATATATTTATTGATTTTTTTTCAAAATTATTTTCATAAATAGAATCTGTTTTTACTTTAAGGCTACTTTTTAATATATTTTCCTTTCATATTCATGCACGCTCTTTCTCTGTTGAGATATTTTTTCTTTTTCATTCAAACAACTATTTTAGCATCACTTTTCACAACAAAATACGATTCTAGTTATAATTAATTATATAATATAATTAATGAAGAGAGATAGATTGATTTTAAGAGTAAATCTAAAAAATTACATTTATTTTCTTATAAAATAATGGTTTTATACAATAACTTTTGTCTTAACCATTAGACTACAATAAAATTAAAAATGATGAAAACTCCTAGAATTACTTTTAGAATCAATGCATCTCTCAATTAATTATTGAAATAATATATTTTTCGCTGTTATCTCAAACACATTTCAGTTTTCATTGATAGGTTTTATTTTCAAACTATTAATATTTAAATAAATTTTAATTAAAATAAGGTATTTAATTTTGGTCGGTTCTTGTGTAGCTTAAAAAAGTGAGAGTGACTGTATAATTCTGGTGCATAGTCAAGCCTTTAAGCCCTTGTTAGCCCAGTGACACTGCAATTTATATAAATAATATTTTCGTAAAAATTAGAAGCAAGATCATGTCATTCACAGATTATTTTAGCTGTTTTGTTTTTCTGATATTTTCCTTTCATCTGATTAAAAAGATGTATAGGGCTCCTACTTAATATACTCTTTATATCAATTTAGAGTTTATACATGCTGCATATTGCTAGAATAGAAAAATCTGTATTTTAACTTTTGCATTGTTCTATTTATGAAAAAACAATTAGTTTAGTTCAACTTTTGAATTTATTATGAAGTTAAGTCAAATTAAATCAAAATAAATTCATGTACATAATATTTACTCATTTCATTTTATGACATTTGTTGTGCCTTTTTGTTTTTGTTTTGAATACTATTTCTATTAAGGCAATTTGTTCTAAAACAGCAATGTTGATTTTTTCCCCCCAAATTACATATTATTCATAAAACCTATTTAAATAGCATGTTTTTCTACTTATGCTTAAAATTCAATAATTTTGACCTTTATTTTAATTTAAAATATTAAAATGGTAAGAAATTTATTATTTTAAAAAAATTATTATTATGATAAATTTTATGTAAACTACTAAATAATAAATTAATATTAACTAAATAATTAATACATTTTTATAAATAAAAAATTTATTTGTATATTTTGTATTTATTATTGATTGTTTTTTAGTTTTAATTTTTTGGCTTTTCTTATTATCTTAATAAATATATTTTTTATATTCAATTTAAATTTCAAATTCAATTATGTTAATGCCGAAAAGATAATTCTTAATAATTCAAAAATGTACATATTTACTTTATTAACTTAAATCATCAATTTAAATTCTAAATTTTTTTTTATTGGAAAATATTTTCTCACTATTAAATTATTTAAATTTTAGATAAAAAAATTTCATTATAAGAAAACATCTTTTAACAATACTATATACTAAAAAGAAAAAAATTGTAACATGTCATTTTATTACCAATTGCATCTAACTTAATTTAATATATTATTCTATAGATTACATAATCAACTTAAAATTTTATTAAAATTATTAAAATATTTAACAAGTTTGTAAAATGTTAATAATTTTAATAATATATTACTTATTTTTTATTTTATAAAAAAATTATTATTTTTAATTTAAATACTCCTTTCTTATTTTACTTCCATAAAATCAATTTGACAAATGTTGGACTAAAATTAAACATATTTATTCAATTTCAAAATATTTATTATACATAAACAAAAAATAGATATTTTAAATAAACTAGTTATAACAAACAATATATTATGAGTTTGATTTCGTAAGTATGTATATATTATTTCATATTTTATATAATTGAATTAATAATTAGATTTAATTATAAATGCACTCAATAATTAATTTAAATAAATTTAAAATTTTAATTTTCATTATGATATTTTTAAACAAAATTTCAATATGACTAATGCTATAATTTATTAATTATTTTTCTTATAATATTTTTAATTTTTAAAGATTTTTCATAATTTTTTCAAATTAAAAATTTTAGTTAAAATTTGCTTCATGAAAAACTGAATTTTAGCCTATTCTTTTACAAAGATAGGTTAAAATAAATAGCATTAATCACTAAATAATGTTATTTAGATAAATATTGGGAATAATGTATTATTAGAATAGTTCTTCTTCTAAAATACTATTTAAAAAAAAAAATAGATAAGAGACCATTTCAACCATCTCTTTCTTTTATGTGTTTCTATAATTAGATTTCCATTTTTTTTTCTGATAAATATCTTACTTTGATTTATTACTTGTACTTTCATTCTATATTTCAAGGCTAGTTTAATATTCCACTAAAAAAATAATCTAATATTCCAAAAAAAAATTATTAAATAAAAATTAATTTTACTGATAAAAAAATAATTACTATATCTAATTAGAAATTATTTTATAAATTTATAAGTTACTTGATAGTTAAAGTAATTTTTATTATTAATAAAATTTATAAACTAATTTTTAAATTAGTATCGAATTAACTACTAAAATTTTAATTATTAATTTTAAATTTAATAGATAAAATTTGGTAATTAATTAGATATTAATTTAAACTAATTTTTAAATTTTTATTTATAATAAAAATTATTTTAGATATTAATAAATTTTTTAATTTATTAAATAATATTGAATTTCATCAATATATTTAATTATTTTTTAATTAATTACTTTTTTTATTGTAGTTTTTAGTATGAATTAGATCCACTGATTTTGTCCTGCTTCAAACCGCAGAACGAAGTCCATAATTGATAATTAATTGAAAATTAAGCTCCTACTTTGTCTGATTGATAATTAATTAAAAATTAAGGTCCTAGTTTGTGGGTCTCTATTTTCGCATATAATGAATGCCTTGATCGAAACAAGGTATAATAATCCAACAATAAGGTCATCATATCAATGATGTTATTTATATTTTTTATTATAATATTTTAGATGATTTTTATGTATTAAAATAAAAACACATTATATATCTCCACTAAATTAACTAAAACTAAGCTTAAAAAATTTAATACAGTTAGTCATTTTTTTCTTTAAAAGTGTATAAATGTTTTGAAGATCTGAAGAATATATATAAACACACTTATTCTTACTATTGCTAATACATCCATAACTATCATTTCATTTGTTCTTTCATGATGTTTCAAACTTTTGAAACTTTTCTTTTTGAGAAAAAAATGCTTAAGACCCCTTTCTCTTCTTTTGTCATGATTTTTTTGTATAATATATACAAGTGTGAATTACAATGATTAATGCCTTTTCTAATTGAAGACACTTAACATTTGTATATTTTAATAAGGTTCTTATTAGTGTGAAAATTTGTCCTTGTAAAGTAAAATAAAAAACTTTAAATAATTTTTTATAAAAGAAAATAACAATTAAAGTGAAATTATTTTAATAATTTGAAAAAAAATATGAACTATATATGTAGGTATTAAATAAATAATATAAAGTCATGTATTAGTGTAAATGCATATTAGTAAATAATATATATTTTGTCTTTTATTTTTTACATGAATTGTGTCTAGTCCATCATGTTTTTCTTTTGTTTTATATTATTTTTTATATAGTTCATATTGGTATATCGTGTGTCCATGGGGATATTTATATAGAAAGCTACTTTTTTTTTTTATTAAAAACAAAGTATTACTATATAAATAATGCAGAGGTCATATCTCTCAAAAAGAAGTATAGAAATTATTTGATGCATGCTTTATAAAGTAATTTAAATTAAATTTAATGCTTTCATATCATAAGGCTAGGCACAACTGGAAAACCTATTTATAAATAAGCAAACGAATAACACATTTTAGGTAAAATATAATTTTGGTTCATGAAAATATCACAAAATTCAGTTTTATTTCTTGGTAAAAATAGTATAATCACAAAAAAGAGTATAATCAGGTATATTTTAAATATTTCAATAATTTAAAATTTTAAAATAAATTATAAAAATTATTTTTATCTAGGGTTATACTTAGATTATAAACTCTTCGGATATAATAGTTTTATGTTGGTCTGAATAAAAGTTGATTCACATTATTTAGTAAATTCTCGGATTTTAATATTATTAATAGAAAATTTAAATATAATTGAGAGAGATGATTATACTAAAAAGAATTAGTTATTTCTTATCAAGCATTAATTATAAATAAAATCGATATATAGTTTAAGGATATATAAGAAAAAAAAAGTCTTCACAAATAGTGCATAAATAGGCTTAATCTGGATTGATATTTAAGTTAATTACCCAATGATTGTCTTTATCATAAAAAAGAGGTAAAGAAGCTTCTAATCTTCATAATTATCCTTATTATTCAAATATGATTAAAACATGGCTTGTGTGAATAAGATCGAACATAGCTCTTCTCAAAATAGATGATGCCCTAGAGTATATCCTCATCCTTTGGTTAAAATTGTTAGTGCAAAATGACTGTGAAATCATAACAATTAATTAATTTCAGTATATTTCACACGATGATCCTTCTTCAGGTTTATATATTTTCCTGGGTAAAGATGATTCTTAATTGTTATAGAGCTAAATATATATTAAGTAATTACGTGTATGTTTCTAATGAAAGATATAGATGTTTATTTAAAAACTGCTAAATATGTACTGAATAATCATCAAGATTACTTGATCACGGATACATTAAAAACTAACATTACGTGCTTATATTTCCTTTACTCATGCTTAATCTTATTTCATATATTAGGTTGTTTTTAAGAAGTGCTCCATACGATTAAGATTACATCTATTATTAGGGTTTGAAATTTAGACACTAAATATTAAATTAACCTATTATCACTACAAAAAAAAAATATTAAACAAAAATTAATTTTAAAAATATAAAATAATTAGTTATTATATTAATTAAATTAGATATTATTTTAGATATTTAAAATAATTATTGATAACTAAAATAATTTTTATTATTTTAATAAAATTTATAAACTAGTTTTTAAATTAATATTTAATTAACTACAAATGTTTTAACTATCAATTAATTTATATTCTAAAATTGGTAGATAAAACCTTGATAGTTAATTAGATACCAATTTAAAAATTAATTTAAAAATTTTATTAATAATAGAAATTACTTTAAATATCAATAATATTTTTAGTCTCTAAAATAGTATATAATTTAAATAAATATAATAACTAATTTTTTTTAATTTCTAAAATTGATTTCTATTTAATAATTTTACTTATAATGTATACCAAACCACACTAACTAAAAGTTATTAATAATTACCATATGCAAGCATAAGTTACTATATAGTATTTGAAATTATGTTAGAGAAGAAGTGTATTTAACCAGGGTTCATGTTATGGATGTCACTATAGGATATAAGAGGCACCTTTTTTGTACTGGGGACTTACTACTTTATATCATTGTGCTTTAATAATGAGACAAAAGTTTGTGGAGCTTATTGAATACTCCCTCTCATGACCTCATCCATGTTGCAAGTTGGTGACCAAAATAATGGAAGTATGTTGGAATGCAAAAACATTGAAAACTCCCTTCTGTTTCTGTTTCTGTTTCTGATTGAAGAAGATATTGCATGTTGGTGGTGATCGTGTGGGATGCACACTCCCTTCCATTATTAATTAAATTATCTGATTTTCCACTCTTTGCTTTTCTCACTCTACTTAGTGCTTTCCTCTTCAGCAATCCAATATTCTTCTCTTACTCTCTCTCTTTTTTGTCAATCTTCATCCATCTACACCTATTTCTCAACTTACATTAGGTTGTTGCTAATGCCCAATTAAAATAACCACCAATTCAAATTGTTGAGGCAGGAGAACAAATTGGACTTCCACATAAAAAAGCTACACGTTTCAGGATAAAACTTTTTTTTTAATCCTTTTTATATTTTTTGCATCATTCTGATTTATATATATATACACACACGCACACACAATAAAAGAAAGGTTTGACTTCATATGCTAATAACTTCTATAATATTGTAAAGTCGTTTATATAATATGTGAATTTGAATTTGGATTCACATTATGTAATTATTATATCTTCATTCATCACCCCTGATGTTAGTACTTTTACTTAGACTTTAGATCCATTATTATTTCATCATATCATCGTAATAAATCGAACCCACTTTATAATTAATTTATAGAACTTGATTTAATATTATATTTTGTTTAAATAGTTTTTTCTTCAGACACACACATATTAATTAAACTTCTATTAAAAGTTAAATTCAACATATGTACTCAATTTTTAAAGTTAGATAAATTTTTTGTATAAAGTTTAATGTGCATGAATTACTTCATTCTATCTTTTTGTTTTCTTCTCCTATAAATAATTATGGATATACTTTCCTAACTAAAACTTTATCAATTTTTTTATTAGAAATTTATAGTGATTTTATTTTCAAAATTTAGATCTTATATATCTACGCAATAAAATTAGGATTGAATCTGAAGTTATAATTCTAAATGTCGGTAGAATCGAAACATAAAATCTATATATGATTCTGAATTAAGAAATATTTAACGCATAAGAAATTTGGTAGTTATATTAAATTTTAAGATACAATTGACATTGTACAATAATATAAATAAATCACTCATTATTAATTAGCTCCTGGTGTGTCAATTCTTAATTTTTAAAAGAATATCTTCAAAATTCAAATTTACCATTGGCCATTGTTGTGACTTTCATTCTATTAGTAGTGTTTTGACACCCTTAATCATGTTATCTTTTAGGTGTTTTTCTAATGAAGGATGTTGTACAATAAACTTCTCTTCATTTTTCCATTACTTTTATTTCCTTTATAGTTCCTAAATTTATTAAATGTTTGATATGCATATTGTTTAACATTCAAATCAAGGTATTTATATAGTTATACTGTCCACAAAAATTGTCTAATGCTTGTTTAAGGATCGTCTAACAATGAAGGAATGATAATATAGAAGGTTTATTAACCTCAAATTGTCTCCCAACAAACTCTAGTGTATATTCAATGAAAACTAAATCTCAAGCTATCTGTAAAACAATTGGATTAGTAATAACAGTAAAAGTAAATAGGGGTTTGTGAATTGTGTAGCAAAAATGAAATACACGCTTAAAACAATGAATAAAAGACGGTTAATCCCAAAGTTTCTTTATCATTGAAATTCTCATAGGTGTTCTAAAGATTTTTCATTCTTCAATCTTTAAACAAAGACAAATCAGATTAATGTGCATCAATCTAGTTCATTGAATCACACCATCAAGAACATGAGTCTAATGGTTTATTCCTCACCACTGGTCTCCATGTGTTTCCTTGTGGATTGTGTCTCTCTCACCATTTGAATCATGCGCTCAAGAGGTTAAATTAGAACAATGCGCACTAATTAAGAAATCAAAACTAAAGTAAAGAATTGAACTTCAACATGCATTTAGAAACACTTCTTAGAAAAAATTAGGATTTCAAAGAGAGTAGACAATATAGTGTAATTTGTAATAGAGAATTGAAAAACATTGTCTTTATTACTTAAGACCTTGGAATCCAATGGGGATTTACAAGAGAATCAGACGTAGATGCCTAGCCTTTCATATGGAAGACAAAAATACAAAGATAAAAATGCAAACAAATAAATAGAGGAAGTGACTATGTACTCTAGGAGATTAATGTCTCCTCTGCGTTTCCTTGGCTCTCCTTAAATAGGACGCAAACAAACAATCATATCCACATTCCTTGGCTTGGGGCAGCATCTTTGGTGGAGAAGCAGGCAAAGGCGTCACTTTTTATGGAGAAAATTCAACTTCTACTTAGGTGGAGAAAATCTCTCCTAAATGCATTCTCTTTGCATAAAATTCTCTCAAATATTTGCTTATATTTTGTGAATTTATTTGATCTTTACAACAGTTCTAATCTCAAAGATTTTTGTAAGAATTTTCTTCACAATTTATTACAACTCTGCATTCCTTTATTACAAATTTCGTTTTCATGTCTAGCATTTTTGATTTGCAAGATCATCTAATAGCTCCAGAATGACTTCTTATTCTTAAGCTTCAAAATTGTGAACTTCTTAGTCTGCATAAATTTAAAATCTCTACAAATGATTAAGATCAATATGAAAACAAAATATATTAAAAAGCCGGTTTTTGACAAAGATATTAATCATTGTCGAATTAGTTTAATGAATATTGTCTTAAAACAGTGTATTTCCTTTCAATAATAGCCTAGAAAGATTACACATGGACAAAATTAAGTTCATCAATGTCATTTTGATATTATGGTTAATTACATATGTGTGAAATAATTAAAACAATACCCTTGTCTCAATCGAGATGATTGAAATTGGTCATATGCATTGATTTGAACTAAAGTTACAAATCATAGAGCTGTGGTAAAGAAACATGACCTAGGCATATAGTTAATTAACAGTCTCAATGAAAATAAGATATTATTTCTTTTAATCCCTGTAACTTTGCATTCCTTTCATTTCCATTACTTGGTTAATTAATTGAAAAGAAAATAAAGTATCTTCAACTGAAACACTTTTTTTTAAAAATATTTGGGGACTCTAACCAATCAAATGAATAGTTAACCCTTTCTATTAAAAATTATTTTTTAAATTTATATTGTATAACTTATTTATATATTTTTGAAGCAAACTACCCTTCAAGTTTTGACCCTTCGATGTGAACAATGAATCTAGTATCAAGTTGATGGAGTGCCCGAAACGCAATATTCATCTATCTAGCTACTGTAACTATGCACGTTTTTTTTTTTTTTTAATCAGCAATATAACTATGCACGTGAAATGAAATGCATGCATGGTTTAGTTTTATTACAACAAATTTGTCTTTCTAACACCCTAAGCATTTATGTAACTTTTTTATATTAATAAAATAATATGGAAAGCATTTATGTAACTATTGACTAAATTTTTTACTTAAACGTTAATCTTTTCATTTTTCAAAACCGTTAAATAGATCCTTCACCTTCGTATAAAAGTAATTAAAGAGTGATAATTATTGTTTTTATTATTGAATATACATTCTGGGTTTTTTGGACTTTTATTGTCCAAAATATTTTTATGGTTTATTAAAAGTGCAAGATAAACACGTAAAATCAGGTAAAATACGAAGATAAAATCTACTAGTATTGTTTTTACCTAAACTTCTATTAAATGAATATTTAAGGACAAATGCTATATATAACCTTTGGTAAATAAAATAGATACAAATTAGATTAAATATGTTTTTCACCTCTAAACTATTAAAAAAATGTTTTTGTCCCTTGTTAAAAGTATAAATTTATTGCATTTCTAGATTTTATGACACTAATAAAAAATTATTAAATAAAAATTAATTTTGAAGAAAAAAATAGTTAGTTATTGTATTTTATTAAATTAGATACTATTTTAAAAACTAAAAAAATATCTAAAGTAGTTTTTATTATTAATAAATAGTTTTTAAATTGATATTTAATTAGCTACTAAGGTTTTAGCTACCAACTATTTAAGTTCTAAAGTTGTTAGCTAATTAAATACTAATTTAGAAACTATTTATCAACAATAGAAACTATTTATCAATAATAAAAACTACTTTAGATATGAATAACTTTTTTAGTCTTTAAAATAATATCTAATTTAGTTAATATAACAACGAATTATTTTTTATCTCTAAAATTAGTTTTTATTTGATGATTTTCTTGCAGTGTGAAGTCATGTAAAACATTCTCATAACCAAACGATGTTAATAAGAAGGTATGCATGGAGGCCGCATAATGAAAAAAATTATGCAAGGGTTATGGGTATTATAACCAGAAGGAGGAAGAATTAATTTTGGGATGTGTCTTTCCTACAATCTGGTGAATGCTAATTATGTAGTTTGCGTTAAAATGTTTTTCATCTCGTAGAAAAAAGATACGTAAAAGGCATCAACAAAATTGGTACTAGGTTTCGATTTTCACAATTCCCTCATTTAGTACAATGATTTCTCTTTCGTGGAACTGGATTATTTTTGTTAACTTCACCGACTAGCTCTCAAGTGATTATGCACACGTCTAAGCTCCAAAGAATGAGTTTCCAAATGAGGAGGTTGTTATTGCAACTCATAGAGGAGAAACAACTTTTGCATTGTCTTTGGAGGTTGGTAACTCGGTAACCCCACAATTGAAACTTGTAATGTTTAGAAACCTTCTTTGCTTTTCCAAGGCTTTCACAGTTCTCATATATATCAACAAGCACATTCAAGGCAAACGAGTCCAGTAAAACTCCATTCTTGTACACATAACCATGTATCCATCTCCTAAGTTGGAGCATTCTTGTTTGGCCGCAAGTCGAAAGTGCAAAAATCATAATAACCCCATTCGGCCTATTACACTCCTAAACCATCTCGTAAACAACTCAATCATCTAATTGAAATCCCCATTTTGAGTGTACATACCTATGACAACATTCCAAGACACCCTCACCGCACTTTCAACACCCCCCACCCTTGCAATCCTAGAAACCATAACTGTAAAAGACCCTACATTTCTCTCAAACATTTCATCAAACAACTTTTTTGGGCCCATATGACATTTTAGAGACTTCTTACTAGGTTTGACAAAAGGTTAAATTAAATGATAGAATGTAGAAGATTGAATAAACATGACAAATAGTTAAAATAAGACCTTGTTGATGTGGCACTACATTAAATTAAATGATAGTCCACACTGAAACTCCGTTTGTCACATGAAAAACTTGTTAAAACCATTTGCTAGCAAGAATGTGTTACATGACTTCATAAAAGTGTAGGGATGCAATAGAAATGTACTTTTAGTCAAGGACGAAACAAAAATCTTTATAATAGTTTGGGAACAAAAAACTTATTTAACTCTTCAAAATGAAGGATAAAATTAAGGATGACTAGAAAATCATATATTCAAGTATTCATCATGCATAAGAATTTGTTTTCTAGTAAAAATGTAAGTTACTAATTTATATCTTTATTAGGAATGGATGTCATGGTCCAAACTCATGAAAATATTTGATTTTTAATTTATCAAAGTTTTATTTCAATTGTATTTTTCTTGACTAATGTTAATGATACACTTAAACAAAAGTACTATAGGATATACTCAATATCTAATAGCAAATGAAAATTGTACAATAGGTAGGTTTGTGGACTTAAAATGTATGAGAGTGGAACCTTGAATGGAGAAGGCGCACCTTTGAGTGGGAAAAAGTACAACACTCACAACTTCAGAATGACATTAATAATGTTCACTTGCAAAGGGATTCACAAGACTTGTGGTTCTGGCAAGCTGATCAAGGAGGAACATACCCTATCAAGTCAGCATATGTTGTTTTACAACAAGCCAACACTAATGATTAGCTATGGATACTCTGTGGGCTATCAGAGCACTACCTAATGCACTTACTTTAACTTGGAGAATATTGCAGGGTAGAATTCCAACAAGGGTGAATTTGATACAAAAAGGTATTGTTCTCCCTTCCATAGCTTGCCCACTATGCAATGAGGTAGAGGAAATTGTCCAACATCTTTTTCTGGAATATAAAGTAGCTTATCATAACAATCTTAATCACCACCTTCAACAATTCTCCTTAATCAAGTTTAACTAAAAAAAGAATCGAGTGTGGAAGAGAGTTTGAGTAGTTGCAGTTTGGAGTATCTGGGGCCATAGAAATATGATAGTTTTCAAAGAGAGGAGGGTAGTTGTTGAAGAGATCTTTCATTTGGCACAGTTACAAGCATGGTCCTGGATGAGGCGAAAAATTTCTAAGGTTAATATATCATACTTGGATCCTAATGAATTGTTTAGAGTCTTTAAGGTAATTTAGGATTTAAGGACACATCAAAGGTTATGTTGTACAATTTTTTATTCTTTAGTGTCATAGGTACTTGGGAGGTGATGTGAGTTGATTTTAGATTGCACATTTTAGATGTTTCACTTTTATTTAGATTTTAGATTTTAGCAATTTAAAGGTGAGAATCCTAAGAAGATTCCCACTGGGCACGAACTTAACCAAGTGGTTAAGTAAGTGTGAAGGTTCACTTCAGAAGGGCAAAGGGAAAAACATAGATATGGGTGACAATGATGTAATGGTGCGGAATTGAAGAGAACATAAAAAAGGAAACAAAACAAGACCAAAATGATAAAGATGACCGGATGGAAGGAACATCAAAGAACATGAAATGAAAATGGATAATGGTCCAAATAAAGAAGGAAAAAGATGAAGGGATAAATAGAAATTATGGATTAGAAAAGGAATTCACGCCACTTGGAGCAGATGGACTCCAAGATGAGTGGTGCAAGAGCCACCACTTGAGATATCACTTACTCAAGATAAGACTCAAAGTCGCCACTTAGGATACTACCCACCTAAGATAAGACCCATAAAACCCAAATTACTCAGACTCACAAAATCACTCCTGCAGAGTTTCATTTTTATTCAAATTCAACTTGAAAATACATGGAGTAAGGCACCTTATTTATAGGAATGGGTGCCTTGGTGAGCAAGAAGGGCTAGGGTAGGGTGGTAAATGTGTGAGGGGTTGCCTTTAGGATTTGACTAAGTCAAAACCGCACCCTAGGCTTGTTCTTCAAGAAACTAGATCAAAATTCCTTCCTAAAGGGCTAGAAACAAGCTAAAATGATAACTACGCCGCCTATTATGCTATAGGCACTTATTCTAGCCTATCTTGCTATTTTGAAGCCCTAAAGTAAGCTTAAATTATTTACATGACTTTTTCTCTTGTGGAAAGACCAGAAGGAAGAACTTCTTATATTATGGTTTATAGCTGGTTCTTCTTATGCTAATGCTTTCTGGAGGTTTGGTGGGGCCCAGCTTTGGATACTGAGATGACTGACCTTTTTGTGAATTGCTTGATGTCTCCTTAGTCCTCTACTGATTGCTATGGTTTGTATAATGAGGCCTGCCCTATTCTATTCTTTCTTGGCCTATGGTTTAGTCAGTTATGCTTATGGCTTGGTTAAGGTTGTACATCAAGGTTTTGTAATAATGCAGGTTATAGATTTTGCTTTAGCTGAAAGTGTTTCACTAACTTATGTGTTGGAAACTATTTCCCAAGCCATGTTTTGGTGTATGCTCTTCATCTGCAAAATATGCATGGAAGTCTCCATTCTTTTTGGCATGAGCTGGTGCCAGAATAGATTCATTAACGTTATAGTAGAGGTTCTCTGAGTAGGGATACTTTTTCAACATCTATTGTGCACAGTTGTTGTTGTTGTTGTTTTTTTTTTTTTTTTTATCTATGTGTAACATTATATTCTATTATAATATCTCTCTTTGGTCATCTTTTTCAGAAACATTTGGTTGGGAAATATGGATGTTTGTTGTTGTACCGACCAGTCATTGGACACTGAGAACAGCTAGTAATGGTGAGCCACGTCAGCTGGGTCCCACAGCATGGGCCAAAGCCACGTGGGTTGGGTCCCACAGGTTGCATGGATTAATGGGCTGATTAGTCATCAGCATGTCGATCACCAGAGTGGAACGATGTGTCCTCATCACGCAACGGGGTGATGAGGACTCGTCAACAGAGTGGGACGAGGTGACATCGATTTTGGGTGTTTGGAACAACGGAACTAGGCCATAGAAGGTGGATCCCTAGAGAAGACTAGTTATCAGTAAAATGCCCAGAGGTAAGGAGAGGCCTAGGTCACGAAGCATCCATGTGTGTGGCAGGGAAAGTATAGTTAGGTGTAGAGTCTTGAAGGGTTTGAGTGCCCATCAGGATTAGGGTTTCCAAGTGAGGCTATATGCATGGCATGTGAACAGTGAGAGCACTCTCAGGACAGATGGCTCCAGAGATTAGGTGCACGAGAGGGTACCCAGGTGGCCATCTTGTTAGAATTTACACTCCAGTTAAGGGAAGCCTTACACGCTAGATTACCCTAAGACTGGGTAATAGCGGCGCAAAGGTATTCCTGCGGAAACCCTAAATATGGGTAGCGGCGCAGAGGAAACCCTAGACTATATAAAGGGTAGTAAAACACTTCACGAAGGTACGCAGTATTTAGACCTAAACTGAAATACTCTATACATTTGGTGTGCTTACCCCAGTATTGACTTGAGCATCGGAGTGCAAATGGCCTCTAGGGCGCCCTTTCTGTCTTTGCAGGTGCAGGTTGTTTCGATCCAATGAAGCACTACCTAAGGAAAGGGAAGGAGGTGCGAGATAGTCGTAGAGTCAACCGACAGGAGAGTCAATCGGCAACAATAGTTGTTTTGTAGGAAAAGAAGAGGAGGAAATGCACAACTACACATCATCACTTTTTGTTGTTGTGGTTTATAGAGCTCCTACTCTCTATTTTGTGTGCACGCTTCTTGGGCCCAAGGGTAATAGAGGGAGGAAGAGTGAATGTTGTTTGTACATATAAGAGTAAAACTAATATGTATGTATTTACTCTCGTGGTATTAGGTATGATCATATGATGAATGGATAAGAAGCTGGTGGAATATGAATGCAAATCGCTTTTATTTTCATCTAGAATCTTGATCTTTTCCTGCTTTGTAATCTCACAAATATATCTATACAATTTTTTTTAGCTAGTTTTTTGTTAGGTCTCTTAAGGTACTACATTTTGTTAAGGATTCTTATCAGGTTTATGTGGTAAGTTCCTATTACATGAAATATGTTTTGGGAGGCTATAAGAGGTAGCCTTTTTTTACAAGAGTTAAAATATCTCTTAAATACTTTCATTTATTTAATTTATTCTTTACCAATAAAAGAAAAATCTTTATATGAGCTTGATCACTTTTACTTATTCAATTGAGATTGGATCTACATTATTGAGATTGGATCTACATTGAAAAATATTTTTAAACCTACAATGTTGGGAGAACACCTTGTTAAAATTAATAATAAAAATAAACAAATTACAATTAGATTTATTTAAAATGTTAATCTGTATTGGTAATTGATTATAATTCTCAAAAAAAGTTGAGATTATAGTGAATTGATTTATGTTCAATTACTTAATAAATTAATATTTGAATAATTTAACGAGTTAATGATAAAATTGAAATTTAATATAAGATAAATAATTATAATCGTTTGCATGTGGATGATTTTGCAAGATTCAACCCTAAGACTTTACCTTCCATTCACATATGACTATTTATCGTATACCTTCAAAATCAAGCCAACCTTCACTGTTCAAAATTTTATCTATTTTGCCTTTTTTTTTCTTACTTTTTTCTTTACCTCTTTTTTTTATTCTTATCTCTTACCTTTATTTTTATTTTATCTTGACCTCTTATCTTCGTCTTTTAATCTTTTACTATTTATTCTATTTTATTTAAATCAAAATATTTAATTTTGTAAAAAATAAATTAATAAATATTTATTTTATAATTTGAGTATTGCGCTAGTCCTTGAGATTCAATACATGAATTTAAAAATTTATTTTACTATTTTTAATTTGGTAAAGTTGTTGAAAATCTGTATCGTTGTCCAGATTTAATATTTTTATTACTTGTTTGTTAACTAATTTAAGTAATTTAGTTTTTAGTATTTTTTTTTATACTTATTTATTTTTCCTCTTTTGCCTTGTCTTGATATTCTGTTGACTAATATTTCTAAGATATGGGAAATCCAGGTAATAATGGAGGAACACTATAACAACAGTTTGCAACACCTTCACTTCTAGAATAATAGAGGAAACTTGCAAATTGTTATGTAGGAAATTCACCAACTATTTCCAACCCATAGATATTCTAAAAAGTCAAAGATTATTCTACTATGTTAAGATACATGATGCAACACCATTTCATGGACTTAACTATGAAGACCCTTCACGTTGTCGATTTTGTAAGGGTTTACATATAGTAAAGATATGCTAAGTGTTGGACCAGACCCTGAAATCAGTCTTATTTTCATTTGTTTCTTGAGGAAAATGGTAGTGTGTGGATCAGTTTTTTTTCCACACCAAAGTCTTACAGATTTAGAGGATGTGATGAATAAATATGTAACTAGATTCTTTCCATAAATTCGTCTTCAAAATATTAAATTTGATATTTGTTTTCACACTACTACATTGTGAGCTTTTTATGTTGGTTAAATCAAACTTTTGAAGTCGATTCTTTTATGTTAGTTGTTCAACCATCAATGTAAAATACCGAAAATCAAACATAAAAAAAATTACATTCTTGTCTTCTATATTTTTTAAAATTTCTATTGAGTAATTTTATATGTTTTAACTTCTCATAAGTGCTTCGGTGATTTGTACCTCTTCGATTTGAATATATTTTCTTATGATTTGATATTTAGAGAAGTTTGTCATATTTTTTAGACCTCTTTGAGTGTTAGAGTGAATTACTTATGAAAATTTTATACCAAATAAAAAATAAACACTTTTGAGTGGAAACACAGAAAAGTAATAAAGAATATTTTGTTATATCCATATACTTGTAATTTTTTTTTCTGTGTTATTTTCTAATCTTTTGCTAGAATGTATTCAAGTCATCCTAAAAGTTCAAGAAAGGTTGTGGGGAGTGTGAGCTAGGAGACAGAACAAATGACCATGCAAGAAATCCAAGACTTGGTAGAAAGATAAAGGGTGGAGTTGATGCAAGGAAGACAAAGGAGATAATGAGGAGAAATGGTAGTTCAAACTCCAATGTTTCTATAGGGAGAGGAAAATAGATCATTTTTTTTCTTATGGACTTAGTGAAATTCATATAATTAAAATTGCTTCTTTAGAGTATGAGAATTATTGATAAGTGCTAGATTTCAGTAATATTTCATATTAAAATACAGGCACTTATGGATATTAATTGATAAAATAACTATAAAATAATCTATAATTTGTGAATTTAAACCTTTTTACATATTTTATGATTATAATTTGAATTAGGACGATCTAATCCCACATTTGTGTTAATTTTAGGGTAGAATGGAGATGAAATGGCAAAAGGAGAATAGACAAAGCTAAAAAAGGAAAGTTGGAATGTACTAGTACTCACCAAAACTCACTCAAGCTAGAAGCTCCCAGAGGAACTCACCCAAGCGAGTCCAATCTCGCCCAGGCGAGATTACTCTAGTGACATTGGGTCTTCTTTCGTGCAACTCGCCAGGTGAGTCCAATAATACCCAGGCGAGAAGTCACTTACCCAAGTCCAACTAGGATAAGTATGAGACTTGAGGCACAATCCTAAACATCGTTGAATGGATTAGAATCCAATTGGGAGAATAGAAGTTGTTAGAAACCCTAGAGGAGGCAGCCGTCTAGGAGAAACATCCTGCATCTTTTTTTCTTGCACTTCATGCTTGTAATAGCCAACATGAGTGGCTAATTCTACTCTTTGAGATTGAGAGTAATTTGTTCAAACTCTTATGTATTGAGATGATATTTAAATATAATATTATGTTCTTAATTGATGATTGGTATTGTCATTTTATTTGTAATGTTTGTTTCTATGATCTAGATCCTTAGATTTGACTAGAAAGTACTTCTAAGTTTTTGACCTAAATGATAAAGCTTAACATATTTGAATGCTAGGAATAGATTTGAAATGTTAATTGCTATCAACGTCCAATGATAATGATAAGAAGTTTTTATAAATATGCGATGAATGGATATGTAGGAGACTCTCTTAATAATTTTATATGCGAGAAATCGATATATGATTTTTATATGAGCATCAATATCAATCAAAGGATAGAATATTACCATGCGATTCAAAATATAAAAGAGTAAGAAGGATGAACCCCAATCTCAATTTTTGCAATTGAACCAACAAACTCTTTAACTTGCTTTCTTTTTAATCATTGCAATCATAACAAACTTTATTATTTTGTTTTTTATTTAGTGAATCTTTTATTTGATTATTCAACTGTTCCTTGTGGGTTTGATATTCGTCCTTAGAAACAAATTATTACTTTTGACAACACGGTGCACTTGCCGTAAAATAGTCATCAATTATGCATTAATTTGCTAGAACCAAATTACAAATGAGATTGTGAATGACACAAAAAGAAAATACTCACATGGAGAGCCTTAAAAGATTGCATGAAATCAATATTAGTCTCTTCTTTCTACAAAAATGAGTTAATTCTCAAACTCTAAAGGCTTAAACAAGTGTGGAAGAATATTAAAATAGATGGAATTTTTTTATCATTAAATGTGAAATTGAGGCATGATTGGAATCCGTTGTGACAAGGTTCATGAATGATCTTAACTAAGTTATTGAAGATATAGTATAACTCCATGACTATGGGACCTTAGAGTAACTTGTCCACCAAGCTACAAAGGTAGAAATGCAACTCAAAAGGAGGAGTTTCTACAAGAGATCTACATCCTACTATTCCTCATGGAAAGACCAACTAAGAGATGATAAAAACTTTCAAGGATCATAGTAAATATTCTAAATCTACTTACACATATTCTCATATATATATATATATATATATATGGAAACATGTAACCCGTTCTATTCTTCGTCAAATCCTAATTTTCAAAAAAAAAAAAAAAACAAGTGGAAAAAATATTTTAGATGTATAAGTTTTGAAAATATTGCATATGAATAACAAAAGGATTGTAATGTTAAAAAACAATTGGGAAGCATGTTTGCAATATTATTTATCTTCTTTATGTTCACTATAAGAAAATCATTAATTAGTAACCAAATTTAGAAACAAAAAATAATTAGTCACTATATTAACTAAATTATATACTAATTTAGAGACTAAAAAAATTATTTATATTTAAAGTGGTTTATATTATTAATAAAAATTTACCTACGAAATATGAACTCGTGAGTAATAGCAGTCCATGGGTAGGTACTAGCAAGCTGCAGCAGACAGGACTTGAAAACAAGTCCTTCCAGTCACTAGAGAAGCTTTAACCACTAAACCAAACAAGTACTTCTGTCATATTACGATTTTTATTATACTTATTATTAGTTATAATAGTTATATTAATGTTAATAATATAAATAATATTAATATTAATATTCATAATATAAATTATATTATTAATATTAATATTAATATAATTATTAATATAATTAATATTAATATTATATTATTAATATTATTATTAATATAATATTAATATTACTATTTATATTATTAACACTATATTACTATTATTAACATTATATTACTATTATTAACATTAGATTAATATTATTAACATTATATTATTATTAATATTATATTAATATAATATTTATATTATTAATATTATTATTTATGTTATTAATATTATAATATATTATTAATATTATTATTAATATTAATAATATTTATATTAATAATATTAATAATATTATAAATATTATTAATATTAATAATATTCATAATATTATTAATATTAATAATATTCATAATATTATTAATATTAATAATATTCATAATATTATTAATATTAATAATATTATGAATATTATTAATATTAATAATAATAATATTAATAGGAATCTAAAAAATAATAATAATTATAATAAAAATCATAATAATTTATAAGAATTTGTCTGGTGTAGTGGTTAAGGTGTCTTTTGTTACTGAAGAAACTTGGCTTTGATTCACACCTGCTGCAAATTTTGTTTTGTCTATTATTTACATACGGAAAAATCTGTAGGTAATAACTCCGCCAGACAAAATATTTAATTTTACAAAATACAAAACTAAAATTAATAAATAAATAATTTGAGTATAATACTAATATTTTGGATTTAATACTTTAACTTAAAAAATCCTTTTATTTATGAACTTGGTATTGCCAAAAATTCTTAAGAAAAGGACAAGATAATATTTGTGTGGGTAAATTACTTTCCTTTCGTATTGTTTTGTTATACCTCTTTGTGCTAATATTTTAAAGTTCTATAAAATTTGAAAAGAAGGTTGTTAGAAATATAAAATAAAAGAAGGTTACTAAATGTGCTGATATTTAAAAGTTCTATAAAATTGAAAAGAAGGTTATTAGAAATGTGCTAATATTTAAAAGTTCTATAAAATTGAAAAGGGAGTTATTAGAAATATAAAATAAAAGAAGGTTATTAGAAATATAAATATTTTCATAATATATGAAATATCCAGGATATAAAAAATATCCAAAAGAAAAAACATCTAATTAGACTTTAAACTCAATTTATCCTTATAAAATTGTTTGAGATCCCACATCGACTAGAGATGAAGACATTTCATTGTATATAAGTAGGTGCAAACCTCACCTTATAAACCGATTTTATGGGGTTGAGTTAGGCTTAAAGTCCACTTCTTAATATGGTATCAGAGTCATTTTCGAGCCTATCCTAGCGAATATTTGGTGGTCTTATTAGGTCACCGTTATTGGACCACCCATAATATGTTGTCTCATGCACGACCTGTCACTCTCGGCATGAGGGAGGTGTGTTGGAGATCCCACATCAACTAGGGATGAGGATATTTCATTGTATATAAGTGGTTGCAAACCTCACCTTATAAACTAATTTTATGGGGTTGAGTTAGGCTTAAAGTTCAATTCTTAATATGGTATCAGAGCCATTTTGAGCCAATCTTAGTGAATATTTGGTGGGCTTATCGGGCCACCCGTTACCGGACCACCCATAATATGTTGTCCCATGCACGACTGGTCACTTTCAGCAGGAGGGAGGTGTGTTGGAGTTGTATATAAGTGGGTGCAAACCTCATCTTATAAATCGATTTTATGAAATTAAGTTATACTTAAAATCTACTTCTTAATAAAAATCAGTTTATAAAATAGTTTTATATTTATTTATATATTATGAAATACTTTTATTTTTAATCGATTGTTAACTTTAAAATTTATGGTATGATTGGAGATGGATTAATTTTTTTATTTTTTATTTTAGCTTTTCCTCTATATTATTTTGCATATTATTTTGCTATTGATGTCCTCTTTATAGCATATGTTAACTTTTCTTTTCTTTTTCCTATTTTAATTTGGCGATTGTAGATTTAGTTTATAGTTAATTATATCTACATCAAAAGATCCGGATAAAGTATAACTTTATTTTCCAATCTTGCTATTAATATCACTTTCAATCATATTCTCGCCACTATTTTGGAGAAAGTATAGCTTTATTTTTCTTTTTACTCGCTCTTTCTTTTTCGTGCCATTCAATAACCACTTTACACAACAACACTTCTACGTTAAATGCATAAAATCCAATCATTCGTACGTAGAGGAGAATATCAGTACTTCCTCCGTTTTTATTTATAAGAAATCGTACTTTTTTATTTTCAAATATAAATAATTATAATTATCTTTACTTTATTCAATAATTTTTTTAACATAGCTTAATTTTAATGAAATGTTGACTCTTGCTAAGAAAAATATTTTAAAAAATTGCTAAGAGATTAGTAACACAAGAAAATAATTAAATAAAAATCAATTTTAGAGATAAAAAATAATTAATCTTAAATTAGATATTATTTTAGAATCTATAAAAACTATTAGTATTTAAAATAGTTTCTATTATTAAATAAAATTTATAAATTATTTTCTAATTTGGTATCTAATTAGTTACTAAGAATTTAGTACCAACTTATAAATGATTTGTAACTAAAATTTTAGTTATTAATTAGATATTAATTGAAAATTATTTATTAATAATAGAAACTACTTTAAATACTAAAATTTTTTCTAATTTTTAAAATAGTATTAAATTTAGTTAATGTAGTGATTAACTATCTTTTATCTTTAAAATTAGTTTTTATTTATTCAATATTTTTTTTTTAAGATTTTGATGCACTTAGTTATTTATTCTAGATGTAAATCTTTTTATATAAGACGTGGTATATTAGTGAGTAATGATTGATATGGAAAAATCTCCAAACTGTTATGTTATGAATATACGAATATTATTTAGCGTAAACATAATAATTCGTGATATTAATCACAATTAAAATTGTTCAATACTTTTTATTTTCAATTTCAAAGAAACATTAATAAGTGCTCTCTCATGTCTTATTTGTAATAAAAAGAAAAATGATCCACTATAAAAGTCATCCAAAAATTTCTACAAAGTATAATTATTTCAAAATACAACTTAAATATACACAAAATATATATCTATACCAATATCAAAAGAAAAGACAAAATAAAGTATTTATTGTCTTCTAGATGCTACTCCTACACCATATATATATATATATATATATATATATATATATATATATATATATATATATATATATATAAAATATAGTTAATAGGTCAGGACATAGACAACATATACAAGTGAAACAAATATCTAACATAATAAAATATATATAAAAGAAAAAAAAATAATTAATAAATAATTCAATTTCAATCACACTAAGATACAAAAATCATATAAACCACACATTGACTATCGTTTTTTGGAAGACTCGTATTAAGTATGTTTTACAAAAGACTAACATATGATACAATCTAAGATTTATATTTACAAACTAGCCCAAGAATAATGGATCATGGTAAGTTCATTATAACCCAAGTAGTACATCTACACATGTCACAACGTGTAAGAATTTCAGCTTGAGTTTCTCTCCCACTGATATTTTAGTCTATATGACTTAAATCATGAGTGAAAGCAAGAAGAGTGTTACAACATATGTGTTAATATTTACTACATAAAATAAACAATAGTGCACACATCTTCCTAGATGTATAACTCTAAATTCATACAAATTCAATCAATTTCATTAAGCATCATTATAAATATAACTCTTTTAAACAAAACCAAAAACCAATCAAATATAAAAACCAATATTCATTTTTCATTTATCAAAACAATTAAAGAAACTAGAAGATTTTATTTTAGCTTGAGCAAAAATCTTCTTACTTGATTGAAAATTTCTTTGTTTCAGCGAAATTTGAACAAAAACTAAGTTGAGTTGTAGTGTAGTTTTCATTTGAGCAAAAATATGGAAGAAAGCTAGACTTAAATTTTTGTTTTACTTTTTCTTGAGTGAAAATTGTTTGAGTGAAAATATAAAAAAAAGAAAAATAGTCTGAGCAGCATAATCAAGTCAATTTCAAAGATCTTTTTTCAAAAACATTCTAATAATGCAACTTCTAAACAATTCAAAATTATCAATCCAAACTATGATTTGTCCAAACATCATCCTTCATCAATTTCAATTCACTTTTGGTCCTTCAAACTCAAAGTATGTATATTCATATTCACATCAAACTTTAAAACTAACATAAGAAAAGTTATAGAAATTAACTCTATAAATCTAACCATATTCAAAACTCGGTTTATTAAACAAAATTCAACAACATTCAAGTTCAAATATTCAAACAGTTTTCAACCAACTACAATCCTTATATAAAAATCAAAATCTAGTGACCAAGTTACCTTCATATCTAGATAATTTATCCCAAGGATATATATATATATATATATATATATATATATATATATATATATATATATATATATAATTTCTCATACCAGTAATTAATGTCTATCTTTAAAACAAATTTCCAAATCCAAACAGTAAAACTAGTCAAAATCTAGATATTTAAAACAAGGTATCAAAGCATAACAAAATTTTAGTATATGCTTAATTAAGTTGAAATTATAACTTTTCTTAACTATCTCTACCAAGATTGATGATAAAATTATTAAAAAATAGAAGAAAGAATCTTAAGAGTAAATAGAAACTTATTCTCTCAAAAAAAATCTAATTGAATATTAATGGTCTCTCATTTTTTAGCTAATGCAAGGTAGAATTAAATTATGAAGGGGCTAAAGTATGGATGAGAACTTTGAGAAAAGTTGGAAAGAGCGAAAATGAAAAGGATATGCGAAGGGCTTACATTATTCGTAAGATTCACATTAATTACCTACTTCATCAATCTCAAGGAAAGTGATCAAGTTAGTTAATCACAATAAATTTATCTTAAATTCATATTTTTAAAATCTATCAATGCCATTAATACTCTCCTCTTTATTCAAATAATTTTTCAGTACAATTTCTCTCTCTTTTAGTTTGGTGTAATTTAATATAAAAATAATCAATACAAAAGATATTACACATTGAGTCTTGTAACAAAAACGACAACGTACCAGTTATAATTTGAATGCTATAAACAAAGGAAGAATATCTATAATGCTGTAAATTTGCACAACTTCTATAAATCTAAGATCTCACTTACGGAATTTATGTGGTATTGACATACTCCAATAGTTTTATGATAGAATTTGATATGAAAAATTTATAATAAAATTACATACTATTTAGTAGTCAGAATTCTATGCAAATAAAGACACAAATACTGTGGTTGTCGTCTGAAACTGCGATTCCAAATTAGTTCCAAATGAAAAAAAAAAAAAAAAAGAAATTGCAATTGCAGACTTTGAAGTAAAAAACATCGTCTGAATAAGTGTATTTTAAAGTTAGGTATGTGTGGTGGTCTGGTGCCACAGTATTTTTCTCCATTGTATTTAGTCACTTTCATATATGAAATGAATAGGGTGGACCTTATTTCAAAATTATTCTATTTCTTTTTTTAAGTGGTTTTTTTTATTTAACATAATCTATGTAGTACGGACACGGACATTGATACGACATGGATACGGACACAGAGATACGTATAATTTTTAAAATGTAGGATACGGGACACAGATTTATATATTATATAATTATAAATTATATAAATTGACAATAAAGGTTTTTAAACACAAGTATGTTTTAGTTTTTTTTTTTTAGCAAAAAGATGTTTTTCATGACTGATTCAAAAGAATTTATTCCTTATTTTTATAATTATACTAAAAATTTATATAATAAATTTGAGTTTTTAGAAAACTAATGTATTTCTCCCTTTTAAAATTGTGTTAGAATCATGCTAGAATAGTAAAAAAATCCAACAAATATTTTTTGAATCGGACACTTCACGGATACGTGTCCTACGAGTGTCATACAAGTGTGTCCGACACAGACACGCTATTTAAACTGGAGTGTCCGAGCTTCATAGAATGTAATGCAGTTGTATTTCATTAATTACCATGAACGTATGTTACAATTGTCATATATATATATATATATATATATATGTAATTATACTATTTTAAATTTAATTATTTAACATCTTTTATAATTTTCAATTGTAGATATTTTAATTTAGTTTAAAATAATTTTTTAATTTTATTTTATTATACTTTACGTTATTTTTTTATGTTTTCTAAGATATTATAGTTGAATAGTCAAATTTGTAAGAGAGTTAGCAACTCTTATAAACATTTAAAATAAAGAAAAAACGAAAATTGTTATTTAAGCTTTTCAAAATTAGTTGACTTAAGTCTATCTTTGAATAATAAAAAGGACAATGGATATTTTACGAGAGCTTAAACAATCCATTTAAAAGTGACTTAATCCAAGAATGAAAAACAAAAATAAACAAGTTTTTGTAAGCTATGTATTTTTATCCTACTTAAGCATCTTTATTAAAATCTCATTAAACAAATAACGGGTTCTTCTGAAAGGAATTTTTTTAGACCCTATCGATCTTTTTCTTTTTTTGAGTTTAATGTAATTAAATATGTGTTGTTGATTGTAACGTCCCTTATCATCCACTCATACATATATAATATGAAATGACATTGAAATAAAAGATTATCAAAATTAACATATGTATATATTTTATAAGATACATCCATCCCATACAATGTATTTCAAAATAATATCCCTTCTCTAGGGAATTTTAATACATAACCATCCAGTGTTTCCAATAAAACAAAATATAGCATAAGAACAGGCGATCTCCTTGTCCAACCACTCACTGAGGAGCTCTACTACCTGCAACATCATCTGCTCCCATGTAAAATACACACGATCATCACAGTTTTAAAGGAAACAACCAAACACAACACCAAAAACACAGGGGTAAGCTAGCTATTAAAAAAAAACTTGAAGTACGAAACTTTAAAATCAACATAAATCAGCTTTTAAACACCCACATAAAATCCATCTTCTTTCTCATTCATATCACACAACCATCAAGTGTCTATCAACAATTTTCAATATTCATCTTTCTCACGTCAGAATTCCCACTGACTCACAACACATAGACACTTGACTCTACTTCCGAAAGACTTGTGTGTTGACTCAGACTCAGAGATCTGCACCTGTCATACTACACCACTGTGAATCCACACAGGGTCGCTGTGAATCCACACAGCCATGCGCATAAATAAATCTCAATATCATCACTCTCCCAGTATGACAGGGTTAATTCATAGAACAGGTCAAGTTAGTTATCTTTCAAACAACTTACCCATTCATATGAACCTCCTTCGACTCTCAACACCTGAATAACTTCATCTATGTGATTCCATTATCTCAGGAGAGTCAGGATATCTCCTTCTAGACAAGTCCCTAGTCAATGCACATTACACACGATCTTACACGGTATTTTCTTTCCTGAAAATACTATGCCTTGATCCCACATTCACAACATACAATGCATCATACAACACGTAATGGACGGTTCCAAATCACAGTAACAATCAAAATCAAGTTCAGAATTTCGAAAATCATATACAGTTCACATTTCAATATCAGACAATTTCAATTCGTCACTAAAACAGGGGATTTCGAAACAAACATTAGAACCGGCGATCACGTCACCCAATTTTCAGAATCTTCTAGCCTAAGGTTTTTATTGAACGAATGCTAGCTTCCCTTACCTGGACTTGCGTAAAATCTCACTACGAGCTCTAACCCACCGAACTTAAGGATACCCGAACTCTGTTTTAGCGTTCTGATCGGAAAACTTGCAGAGAACTTCCCAGAAGGACAATGGCAGTCGCCGATCGTAGCACTGGTACGTGAGGATAGTCGCGTCTTCGAGTGGAGGAGAAAGGAGAAAGGGGAACTAAATGAGCTGATTCCCTCAGCTCTTAAGGTCGAACGGCTCTTTAGCCTTCACTGCCATTACCCACTCTCTGAGCAACCTTGCGTGTGGGTTTCCTCTAACAGTATGGCCACGTGGGTCTCTGCGCACACCAACTCTGGGTCACTTTCCATACCAACTCTCTGGAGCCACTATTCTGAAGCACTCTTACTGACTACGTGTCGCGCATGCAAGACGCTCATGCTGGGAGCCTGGGTCCTACCTTATCTGTGTGAAACACAATATCGCGCGATGACCATCCACCGACGACTGATGTGCCTCTCATTCCGACGATGACTGATGTGTCTCTCATCCCGGCGATGACTATGTGCCTCTCATCCCGGCAATGATTGATGTGCCTCTCATCCCGGCGATGATTATGTGCCTCTCATCCCGGCGATGACTGATGTGCCTCTCATCCCGGCGATGACTATGTGCCTCTCATCCCGGCGATGACTGATGTCACGTCGCCACACCTTGCTGAAGGTTCATTAACCCACTATGCTACGTCCAAGGACACCAAAGACTTCCACCTTCAATTCCTCAAAGAGACCTGAAAGAACAGCATGGCGCCTCTGCGGCCGGTGTAGCTCCTGCGACTAAGTTATCCACACAGGGAGTTGCTTAATGCACAGGCTACTCTGGGCACAACATTAACATGGTGTGCTGGTCAACTCTGGGTATCATGACTCACACTACTCATGGTGGCAGATATGCCACCTATCTTCTATATCACTCATCTTCTGTATTTAGACCACATACTAAGTGCTTACCAAGTCTTCTCGAATACTCGGCGATGTGCTCTTTTTGGCGATGATGTACACCATAGGCGATCGACGATCATGTGAAATCTTCGCACACGGCGATCATGCGCAAAATAGGCGATTACTGATTTCATACGGGGGAAGTCGGAGGCCGCCGCCTTCTTCAACAAACGGCGATCTCATCGACTTCTAAGCTACACCTTCCTTTCTCTTACCCTTCTTGATTCACGTGCCCCCCCCAAGCACGCCCACGTGATTACCTCACGATAAAGTCATCGCACCTGACTACTTGGTTAGCACAATGGTCAACCGACCGACCTCTACCAGCTGATCCCAGACCTTGGACGACGTCCGAGGTCCGACCACTATGAGATTTTCTATTTTTATGTCCTTTTTATTTTAAATAATAACATACTAAAAAATTATTTAAAATCTATCACTTCTATTTCAAATAATTTATAGGTCTTACATTGATATTTTCTTTTTACTACATCTTTGTGTTGTTCTAATTGAAAAAAAACAGAGCAATTGTACTATTTTATAATTTTAAGTGTAATTCAGAAATTCTTAAATTATGAACTGAAGAAAATAAACTATTTGTTTTTACGAATAAGATAAAGAAAATTGATCATCATTTGAATATTTTTTTCTTAATGCTACCTAATTCAATGGATCAATTGTGATATAAAAAAACTTGTAACTTTAAGTGATTAAAGCTTAAATTAAATAAATTTGTGAATAAAAAATGTCATAATTGAATAGAAAGGAGTAATAATTACCTTTTAGGAAGTCTTATAAAGTTAAGCAGCAACAATATAATTCATTCAATGAAAACGTTGCTTCATTCAATTTACACTCATTTTATTATGCACACCAATTATTTTATTCTTATTCTTTTACGGACTTCAAATAAACTTAGTAACTTTATTACTCAGATTCTCATAGTTTGGAAATAATATTTTATTTACCTATAGTTATTAATTTCGACATACGATCTGTTTTACTAATTTTCATTCTGTATTCCTAAGATTTACATAGCATGCAAGATGATAATATAATGTCCAAATATCTTTAACTCCTAAATAATCGTGACCATATTCATATACACTAAAAAAAATATTAAATAAAACAAATTTTAAAAATCAAAATAATTAGTTATTATATTAATTAAATTAAAAATTATTTTATAAATTAAAATATTTTTTATTAATAAAAATTTATAATATAATTTTTAAATTGGTATCTAACCATTAGTTACTAAAGTTTTAGTTATTATAAATTAGTTTATGTTAATTTTATAGAGATTAATTTATAATATAAAATATTAGTGTTTAAAATCTTTAAACTAATTTAAATATTAATTTAAAAAAATTAGATTTTTTTTTTAATAAAAATTACTTTAGACATAATAATTTTTTCATAAAATAATATCTAATCTAATTAATATAATGAATTATTTTTAATATTTAAATTTAATTATTATTTAATAAATTTTCTTTGTTGTGCAAGTTATTCCAATAGTTTAAAATTATCAAGTGTTTTTAGTTCCAATCAATCTCTTCATGACGTAATCAACTTTAACTTAATTTTCAAAAATATTATTAAAACTCATTTATACAACTTTGTTGCAGCTTGTGTATCAACTCTATCACAACATAATTATTGTTTTTTTTTTCTCTTATTAAGCTTTTTTTTTGTAAGAAGCGGAGATAATCTTTATAATTATTTCAAATATATTTTAGGATAATATTTGAGTTGTTATGTAGGTGAAAATAGTCATGATTTTATAGTAAATTCTCTCTTTTGATATAGACTTAAAAATAGACAGGAAATTATCGGAAATCAAGATTAAAAAGTCTTGTTTTAATAAGAGTTGGGAGATACTAATCTGACTTTACTTTTGTATAAGGATTTGAAAGTCTAATTGCGAAATCTAATATATAATTATTTAAATTTATATTAATTTTAATCTATTTAAATGGATTTATTTTAAACCTAAATTTATATTTTTAGATTTTAAGTTCAATCCATTTAATTGGATATGAATTAGATATAAAATGGATATATTTTTGGATTATCGAAATTAGATTTTAGGTTGGATTTTGACTTGATTCAAGTCCAAGTTGAGCCGAGTCAATTCGGGTCGATATTGAGTTAAGTCGGTCGGAATTCATATCAAGTCCAGTAGTCCCGGAATGATGCCGAGCCAAGTCGACTTGGGCTAATGTCGAGCCGAATTGACCTAGGCCGATGTCGAGTAGAGTGGCCCGGGCTGATAACGAGCCGAGTAAGTCCGGGCTCATATCGAGCTGAATCCACATGCGATGATTAAGAGCCAAATCAGACCGGGGTAGATGTCAAGCCACATCTGCTCGGGTCGATGTCGAGCAGAGTCAGCCCGAGACGATGTCAAGCTGAGTCGGCCTGAGACGATGTCAAGCCGAGTCAGCTCAGGACGATGTCGAGTCGAGTCGGCTTGGGCCGGTGTCGAGCTGAGTTGGCCTGGGCCGGTGTCGAGCTAAGTCGACCTTGGACGATGTCAGGCTAAGTCGATCGGGCCCATGTACAGCCGAGTTAGTTTGGGCCCATGTCGAGCTGAATTGATTCAGGATAATGCCGAGTTGTATCAACCCGGGCCAATATCGAGTTGCATCGGCCCGGGCCATTATCGAGCCGTGTCGGCTTGGAAAAATGTCAAGTCGGGTCGGCTCAGGCCGTTGTCGAGCGCGTTAGTAGGAACCGTTGTAGAGTCGCGTCAGCTCGGGTTGATGCCGAGCCACGTCGGCCTGGGCCGATGTTGATTGGACTCGACCCAGACTGATGTTGAGTGGAGTTGACTCAGGCCGATGTTGAGGCGAGTTAGTCCGGGTCAATGTCGAGGCGAGTCGGTCTGGGCCGATGTCAAGCGGAGTCGGTTTGTGTCGATGTCAAGCTGAGTCGGCCCGTGTCGATGTCGAGCCGAGTCGGTCCGTGCCAATGCCGAGTTGAGTCGGCCCAGGCCGATGTCAAGTCGAGTCAGTCTAGACCCATGTCGAGCTGAGTCACCCCGAGCCAAGGTTGAGTCGGTACCTAGCCCCTGTAGAGCCAAGTCGACCTAGACCTAGGTTGGGCCGAATCATGTGCCTTGGTCGAGTCAGCCCAGATCAATTTCTAGCTAAGTCGACTAGTTTCCATGTCGAATGGAGTGGGCCAAAATTCATATCGAACGGAGTGGGTTCGGAACTATTTTAAGCTAAATCGGTCAAACCCAAATCAAAATGAATTTAATCTAATTGACAAATAGATTTAATCTAATTGACAAATAGATTTAATCTAATTGACAAAATGAATTTAATCTAGATTTAATTTATTTTAAATAGATTTAAAAAAATTCAAATAAATTTAATTTAGTTAAAATGATTATGAATTTTAAATCCAATCTAGATGGATTTTGAAAAATTCAACGAACAACCCTAACCAAAACCCTACACCAAACCTACTTAAAATACGTAAAAATAACATACTTAAAATACGTAAAAATAACAATGAATTTAGAATATGCTAATAATTTCTTTCTTTCATATTTCTTTTATCTATTTTCAGGATAAAAAGTTGAATTAATTATATGTTAAAAGTGTTTGTTTTACACCTAAGAGTTTAACATACTAATATATTTACCATTACTCCCATATTTACTTAACCAACTAAAGTTAGAGAGTAATCAAAACCTAAAAACATGTGATAAATTCTGCATTATAAATGTGAGAATCTCTCATATTTGTTAAATGTCTTTCATTTTTTATTTCAATTTATTTTGTTGACTGTAACTGATAATTACATATAATTAAGTTACTCTAATGAAACATGAGTATGATATAGCAGTCAACAGACCCACGTATTCCGTGAAGAATGAAATGAGGAACAAACGAGGCTATTACCTTTAACATAATAAGCTCAAGGTCACGTGAATTTCCAAAGTTTCAAAACCCAACACGAAATTCTCAGTGCCAGTTTCTGAATTGAAACTGAAAGAACACGCTATGTGCCTCTAAATAATATACTTTTGCCCTTATCTTCCCATTGAAAGAGATTCATTCATAAGGGTTAACAATACCTTTGTCCTTGTCTGAGTCACGCCATAATTGTGATTCATGTCATAAACTTGAGGTCAAGTGTAACTGCCAAAAATTTAAATTGCTTTTGGATCACTTCTTTTGGGATAGAGATGATATATATATGAATCTCTTTTCTTATTATTCTTCCTATTATTCATTTTTTTTTATCAGCTTAAATTGTTTTCTCACCAAATAATTCAACCCCTTATCTTTATTTCATTTGCGTCTGGGATTCAATCATATACTAGTAGTTGTTGGTGAAACTTTTTATCTGATCAACAGTCTCCTCACATATGTGTTTTGGAGCTTTATAAAAGAGGTGAACCTTTTTTTTTCTTATGGAGAATAGCAGTATATGACATTACATTAATAACCAATTAATTTCTTCTGCCACTTGATTATACTTGTCTGCTGAATTTGCTGTTGTTAAGAAGTTAATTTTGTTTAAGTGGGTGTCACTGTGGACAACTTCTTCGCAAACAGTATTAATCTGTTTTTTTTTTCTAACCTTTAAAGTTTAAGACTTAATTTATTGTGCTCCGATTTGTTAATTGCTACCTCATATAAATTACACACGCCAACTTTTAATATGGCAAAAAAGTGAAGATTGTGGGTTTAAAGTACAACCAAACAACTCATGTTCACATATTGTGCGTTCTAATGAATTTATAAGAAGAAAGGCTCAATTATTTGTGAAACCAAAAAACTTGCAACTCAAGTTTCAGTAAATATAATCTCAAAGTATAGTTAGTCCTACACATGCTTTTAATATATTTACAATTTGAGTGAACTTTCCTCTTCAATTATTCCCCCTTTATAATTTTAATGCAATCTTTAAGAAGTGAGACAAAATTTACCATACTTTTAAAACCCAATACATAATTTTGTATGACATTTGGTGAATAAAATATCTTGTCTTTTAACCAGTGGGCTTGCCCCACTTTTGTCTCCAACATAGGGGATTTTCATCCATAAATACCCGTGTTGGTAGCGTGTGTCCTCCACACTTTCTCCACATACCCTCTTCTTTTTCTTATTATTATTCATTATCATCTTCTTCATCATCCTCTGTTGTTGATTATTTTTCCTTCAATTGGCAGAAGCTTTCTCACCATGTCATCAAATCAAACATCCTTCAACCAAACCAAGTTTTGCCTTCCAAACAATGACCTTGAGCAACATGCAACAACTCTTGAGATTGAAGCTGAGGACAACTTTGACTACTCAAAAAGATCTCAATGGCTGCGTGCTGCTGTGTTGGGAGCCAACGATGGATTGGTATCAACAGCATCACTCATGATGGGTGTTGGAGCGGTGAAGCAAGACGTCAAGGCCATGATCCTATCAGGGTTTGCAGGGCTGGTGGCAGGAGCTTGCAGCATGGCCATAGGTGAGTTTGTGTCTGTGTACTCACAACTTGACATAGAGGTTGCCCAAATGAAGAGAGAGAAGGAAAGGATGCATGGTAGTGACAGAGAAGAAGATATCAATGAAGAGAAAGAAGGTTTGCCAAATCCTTTACAGGCTGCAGTAGCCTCAGCTTTAGCTTTCTCTGTTGGTGCAATGGTTCCATTGCTTGCAGCTGCCTTTATAAGGGAATACAAGGTGAGGATTGGGGTGGTTCTGGCAGCTGTGACCTTTGCTTTGGTGGTGTTTGGTTGGTTAGGGGCTGTGTTGGGTAAGGCTCCAGTGTTGAGGTCTTCTGCAAGGATCTTGTTTGGGGGTTGGATGGCCATGTCCATTACTTTTGGTCTAACCAAGTTGATTGGTTCAATTGGACTCTAGTATAGTTTCCTATATTTGTTTTATGCCATGTTGTAGTTAACTGTGTTAACTATGCAGTTATATAGACTCTCTTTTCATTTTTGCTAAAAATGATGAGATGAGAAGTAGGTTAAAGAAAGTTGTTTTAATTGGTAATTAACACAAAAGGAGAGTAAGGTGTTTCAAAGTATTTGTAATTTGTACATGGAGTTCTCTTTATGTTTATGATGATTGATAAAGCTTGGAGTTTTTCCTGGGTTAATTTATTATCATATTTGAATTAATCAGTGAGCCATGGTGTGTTAGTCCATAGAGCAAAGAAAGAAATAACATGAATGATCTTGAATATATTCTCAATTTACTAAACAATGATACATAATTTTTTTTAATTTCTGAAGTGCTTTTAATAGACACTATTTAATGTTGGAAAACACATACCCAACAAGGATATAAGAAACTATACAAAGTTTAATTCTTGAGTAAGTTGTATTATACAAGTTATTAAAAATTGTATTGAGTTAATAGGAAAGAAAATAGTGATGACCCATTTCTAGCAACAAAACAGAATTCATAGGAAAAGGGTTATGAGATTACCAAGAAATATCCTTCAATCTGTAAACCAACATAAGGAAAACTGATCCTCCATAACTTGGAGTAATTAAGAGTGTCTTTTGTAATAATATTTAATGTCTTATATTCATATCACTCAACTGTGATTAGGTTGGACAATTGATTCCTTGGTGTGAATCTACATTTTTTTAAATGTTATTACAAATAATAGTTGAGTTGAACAAAAAAAAAAAATCTGAATTCAATTTTTTTACAATTTTTCCTTTTTTTTAGATTTTTTTATTCAGTGAATCAACTCCACTAGTCAATCCACCATTTTAATGGGTTGAGTCATGTTGGCATCTTTCCTTTGATATATAGATTTTGTTACTTTATAAAGTTGGATGTTGGTATTTGGATTTTTTATTTATTTAATTGGAGTTGAGTTTTTATATATATTTTTTTGCGGTTAAGTATATGAAAACGTTGAATTTACGCAAATAAAATCTGGGATACAATATTATATCGAGTGTTACTATTCTATAATAATACTTAAGTTTACTTTAATCATTTACCTAATAAATATTTTTTAAAATATTTTTATATACTCTTTGGACAAAATTTTATATATGGATTAGGACAACAACTCTGTTAAAATTAGAAAAATAAAATGTTGTTAATCCTTCATATTATGATGTTTTTGCATTTTAATAAATTTTAAAAACTCAAATGGTATTTTATGTTTTTAAAATTATTTTTTCATATTTAAAAAAATATTAAATGTTAACAAAATCAAATGAAGTATTTATTAATATATTTAATGTTTTAATTAAAAAGATCAAAGCAGACATTTAATATAAAGTACTCAAGTAAACAGCTTTATAAATCTAACCTATCAAATTAGAACTTTTAAAAATACATAACAGCTATCTCTGTTTATCTATTTAATGTTTCCGTTAAAATGGATCAAAATTTATTTTTAAAATAAAATGTCATGTAGAGACTTTTAAAATAATGTAAAAAATATAAAAAGTGAAAAATATATATAAAATACTTACAAAATATATAAAAGAAAGATCTAATCCATTAAAAATCATCTTAAAACTTAAGATCTTAATGATTAACAGTTAATTAATTAGGTTAGGTGTTGGATGCACCTCTTAAGTTAAGGAGATATCATTTTCTAGGTATGGGAACTAGGAGATGATTAACTTCAAGATCTTAATTATTTCCTTTATTCTTGAAAACATGCAAAAACATGAAATGCATTTAATATATATTTGTACTTTTAATGCACAAAGATAAAATGCATTTAATATGTACTTGCACTTTCAATGAATTTATTCATAGTTAAACTTGGAAGTTGAATACTAAAAAACAATTTCATAAATATATATATATATATATATATATATATATATATATATATATTATATTGTAGGCCTAAAATGGCATATTCCAAACTTAATTAGGAATCAACATCAACTTATTTTATTGTATAAATAGGTTCTCTCCACCAATCAAGAAAACAAAATTCAGAATCTTAATTTCTTTTTCTTTTTATTCTCATCTTTAAAGAAAGAAAAAAAAAAAAAACGCTTGTCAAGTTATGATTAAAGAAATTGCTTGATTTCATCACAAATGATCTGCAATTATTTATATGGTGATGGACCAATCTTATTTCTTGGTATTTTTTTAGAATCCCTTTTCTATTTTAAAAAGAAGAGAACAAATTCTACCTAATCTTTTTGTGTCCAACATACTAAGAAAGGGAACAGAATCTCAATAAATTTGTTTCATCTACTTTTTTTAGAACCCCATGACATTATATGTACTTGATGATTCTTGGATTATTTTTCATTGAGCAAACAACAAGTTTTATTTTGGAAAGTTACAAAAGACAAATAGCTTTATTCTATGTCCAAGATTTCTTTTGTAAGAAAAATTTGAAAGTACCAACTTCTATATTCAACCATTTCACATGTGACAAGAACTAAATTTTGTAAATGTCCTTCACGACAATGATTTAGACATCATGAAAAGAAAAAAATAAGATATTGTGTGGAAGGAAATAAAAACCATGCAAAACCTATATGTTCATTCACTCTTGCATAGATATAGAAAAACAGTTCATGACCATATTTATTTCTCTTTGTTGAGATATGCTTTACTTGAAATTATGTGACTTTGGTCTTGTGAGTGTGTAAAAAGAACATACTTTTTCAAGGGATAATTCTTAAGTGCAAGAAAGAAATTCACTCTAGCACATAATAATCCTTAGATAATTTAAACATTAAATAATTAATTTCGTATTAATATTATATAATTATTTTATTTTTTATTGTTTTATAACAAAAATTTCAAATTTTCTTCTTATAAAGGATTTTTAAACTTTTTTCTGAATCAATTTAATATGGCGGGAGAAGATTAAACAGTTGGGTAGTAGCATAATGTATTATTACACAAAAATAATTTTTAATCTAAAAAAATTGGAGTTAAAATTATATAAATTTTTAATATTAAATTAGTTTCCAAAATAGGTAGTTATAAAAATAAATCTATAGTTATTAATTATTATAGATTATAAAATACTTTATAGATAGATTTAGTTAAAATTTATTAAAATGTATACAATAAGGAGTGAAATCCGGAGACTCTCATTTTACTAACAGTTTTCTGTGTTAATGGAACGTGGATTTCAGCATCATGCAGATTTTTACTTAATTGAATATGTAATCTAATTATCAGAACAATTATAACTCACCTGGCTCACTTGATTTTGAGTAAAGTGAGAGTTAAAGGACTGGACCAACCAAAGTTCAATAATGCTAAGATAATCCAAAAAACTATATTTTGTTAAAATAATAAAAAAATGTTATCAATTAATTGCCTATAGCAAGTTAAAAATATGCTTGAATGATAAGTCACCAACATTTATCATAAATAAAACTTGATTAACACTTACTTTCCAGTATAGAAGTCAACAGAATACTAGACATTCAAACAACAACAAGATCCGTTTCAGGACCATCCATTTCTTTAGGCTCAGAATTGTTTCTCTCTTTTCTTGAATTGCATGTAACAAACACAATTATGATGCTTATAAAATAAACTTAACAAATGAGATAGCAATAAAATAAAACCCATATCTAGATAACAAAGTAAAGCCATAGAAACATAAAAAGGTGGAGGGACATTAAGCATTTGATAACTTGGTCCCAAATCTTTGGGGTTGCTTTTTCCAATAAACGTTGGTTACATTTCTTTATGTTATTTGTACCAGTAACTGGTTTATGGATGAGTGCTCTTGGGGTAGTCAGTTTGGCCCTGAACTTACGTGCTTATGATTTCGTTTCTCAAGAAATCCGCGCAGTGGAAGATCCTGGATTTGAAACTTTCTACACCAAAAATATTATCTTAAACGAAGGTATTCGTGCGTGGATGACAGCTCAAGATCAGTCTCATGAAAACCTTATATTCCCTGAGGAGGTTCTACCACGTGGAAACGCTCTTTAACGGAACTTTAGCTTTAACTGGTCGTGACCAGGAAACTACCGGTTTCGCTTGGTGGGCCGAGAATGCCCGACTTATCAATTTATCCGGTAAACTATTAGGGGCCCATGTAGCCCATGCTGGATTAATAGTATTTTGGACCGGAGCAATGAACCTTTTTGAAGTGGCTCATTTCGTACCCGAGAAGCCCATGTATGAACAAGGTTTAATTTTGCTTCCCCATCTAGCTACTCTAGGTTGGGGAGTAGGTCCTGGAGGGGAAGTTATAGACATCTTTCCATACTTTGTGTCTGGAGTACTTCACTTAATTTCCTCTGCAGTATTGGGCTTTGGCGGCATTTATCATGCACTTGTGGGACCTGAGACTCTTGAAGAATCTTTTCCCTTATTCGGTTATGTATGGAAAGATAGAAATAAAATGACTACAATTTTGGGTATTCACTTAATCTTGTTAGGTATAGGTACTTTTCTTATAGTATTCAAGGCTCTTTATTTTGGAGGTATATATGATACATGGGCTCCCGGGGGGGGGGGGGGGGGGGAGAGGGAGATGTAAGAAAAATAACTAATTTGACTTAAGATAGATAATGAATAAATAGGAGTTAATATCATTCCAATTGTGGTTACAAAAGTGAGGAGTATTTTTGTGATTAAAAGATATTTTTGATTGGTAATGATTCCCAATAAGACTATCAATTCTGCAACAAAACCGCTCATGCCTAGTAATGCAAGAGAAGCCATCGACAACGTAGTGAAAATCGTGAATATTTTTGGCATTGGGATAGCCATTCCACCCATTTCGTCGAGATAAAGAAGACGTAGTCTATCATAACTAGTTCCTTCCAAGAAAAAAAGCGCAGCACCAATAAATCCGTGAGAGATTATTTGTAAAATAGCCCCATTCAGCCCTGTCTCGCTTATAGAACCAATTCCTAAAATTAAGAAACCCATATGAGATACCGAGGAATAAGCTATTCTTTTTTTTACATTGCGTTGACCAAGAGATGTTGAAGCTGCATAGATTATTTGAATTAAACCTAATAGCATTAACCAGGGACAAAATATAGAATGAGCGCGAGATAATAATTCCATATTAATTCGAACCAACCCATATGCTCCCATTTTTAATAATATTTCGGCTAAAAGCATACAAGTACTGTAATGCGCCTCTCAGTGGGTATCAGGTAACCATGTATGTAAGGGTATAATTGGTGATTTGACAGCAATGTAGCAATTTCATGAACAAACTGAAAAAAATCCAAGAAGAAAAATGAAACCCTTATAGGAAAACAAAGTTTTCTTATTTGCATCATCATGGGATAAATATATTCATCAAAGAGGAATAAAAAATAGTAATACAAATTAAAAAAATAAAATCAACTTCTTCATAATTTAAAAGTGATTTTTATATAAATTAAAAATAAAAACTAATATTAATTTATGAAAAAGTAATTTATTTATTTTTATATATTATTTATCATTTCGAACCATCGTGATGGTATTATCATATTAACAACAATTATGCTTAAGGAAAAAAATGAACAATTAAGAGTAATATTCTATATTTTATTTATTTATTTTTTTATTTTTTTATAAAAGCTTTCATGTTATGCAACTTGACATCTCAGTTAGGCTGACACTTCAAGTAACAACAATTATTTGCCATCACATGAAAAAGTACTATTAAAAAACTAAAAAATAAAAAAAATACAAAAATATGGGGGGACTAGACCAAAACCCATATGTTAACAAAAATGATACATAGGTAGATTGTACCTATTCATAAAGAATTCTAAGAACAAACTAGATGGAAGCCTATTATACGAATGAAATGATTCTCGATGAATAAATCCTAAGTTAGCCAACTTATTAGCACACACATTCCCTTCACAGATAATATGAGTAACCTTAAACTTGATTTTTCAACAGTAATTAAGACAAGTATTTCATCGATTACGAAGCATGCAAGGAACAGTTGTCCTAGCAGTAAACGCAGCATAGACCAAGGCAGAATCACATTCTAGCCAGACATTAGTAAGTCCCATTTTTTGAGCTTCCTCCAAAGTATATATAACTCCACAAAATTCAACAACGAGAGCAGTCTAAATGTCAAGAAACACAGAGAAAACTCCAATAAACTCCCCCATACTCCCACGGAAGATACCTTCGCAAGTGGCAAGTCTTGGAAATCCCCTAGCAGCCCCATCAGTGTTAATTTTAACCCATTTTGGTGAAGGAAACTCCCATCTAACAGGAAAATGACGAAGAACTTTACTAGAACGAGTATTAATACCAAAAAACTTAATCACACTGAAATCCATCATATCGTACTTCTTGAAGCTTTAGACGACTTTCCCACTAGACATGTTAAATCTTTAATTACTGAAATAGCCCTAGAAACCTCAATCTTATCCTAAAAACGAGCATAATTTTTCATACGTCATAACATCCAAATAGAAAAGGTTATCACAACAAGCTTAATCAATTTAACCAAAGGACTACCATCACTCTTTATAAAATAAATAATATCATCCTTATTAGAGAAATGAGAAGTAGGGGAAATTTGCCGAACCGAACTCCAAATATACAAAGCATTAGGGCATTCAAAAAATAAATGCTGAATAGATTCCTCATTCTTTTCACAAAGTGTACACATAGAACAAATATGCAAACCTTTACTTTGAATATGTCGATCTGTAAGAAGCCACCCATGAAAAACTTTCAAAAGTACAAGGGTTGAGGTACTTTTAAAGTAGATCCTTTTTCACACAGTTCTATAACTTCTTGCACCAAAAAGAAACTAAAACAAGTGTAGATGTTTTGAATTGAAGTTGTTACACGAGTTATTAACCTAAGTGTCCAAAAAATGATCGAAGTGAGCCTTCATTATTATGATATTACAATTATTCATAAAACGCAAGCATGAAATTCTATTTCCTCTTTGAGTAATTTTAGGCAGGCAAGCTTGGACTCAGTCTAGTCAAGCCAACTACAATATTCTATCCCTTCTAGGAAGCAGGGACAATATACATAGGCATTTAAAAGCATCATCTGATTACAGACAAAAAATTTATAAACAAAATTCAAGGAGCTACAAAAAACCCTAAATACAAAATGGAAACCAAAAAACAAAGAATGCACAAAACTTAAATGCAGATACTACAAACACGTTTCAAACAAAAAAAAAGTGACACTAAAAATCTCTAAACCCTAAATGCAAAATTAAATCAAAACAATCTAAACCAATTCAAACTTTAGTCAACGTATAACGAATCAAAACACCAAATCAGAAATATAGAGACCCAAATTCCAATGTCCACACTCCATCCTCAAAACAGAACCCTACATAACCCGTAAAATCAAAACCCAAAACGAAACCCTAAGTAACTCCTAAAATCAAAACTCAAATCCCTAAAATCAAAACCCAAAACGTAAATCAAAAAACAAAATATGCACACCACGAAATAAAAAATCAATGGCATCTATAGCAAAACAAGAGACCAAAATCACATTTCCACACATCAACTCTAAGAAACCCAAACATCAAAACCAAAATACAATCAAACAAATCAAATGAAATTAACCTCAAAAATATTTTACGCCCAAAATCGCAATGAAAAATGCACTGGAATTTGAATTCTCTCTCCAACTCACGCTTCAAGAGTGCTCCAAATGTAGAAGAATCCCCAAGTCCCAATCTTGAATTTTAAATTTTGAATTTGTCCACAATAAAATATAGCCCCACACTATAATAAAAATTATTTTTTACGCCATGTCAGTACTCTTTGTCGCGCAACTATATTGTGGTTGTCTAAATATGGGTACTGTTTTAATCCAATTTCACAGTTTACACATGCCAATTCTAATCCCACCTATTCCCCAATTATGTAAAATTCAACAATTTGCCAATCAACCAGCAAAATTTAATCACCGAATTCTATGTGTTTCCAGAAGCACAACAAGTTCATCAATTAATTGTTCACAGATTAGATGTTGGACCAAAACACCAACTTGTTCTTCACGTGCAATTTCTACTTCACTTGTGCTGTTTTCTGCACTACGAATTCAATTGTATGCCAACTCCACCATTTTCACTCAATCTCAATGTGCAGCTTACTCATACAAAATTGCCTCCAGTCAAATTAATGCACCAAACCGTTCCTTCCACCAAGAACACCAGCTGTTTGGATAAATGATTCTATGAATTTCAGACTTCAATTTCAAAATAGTGAACTGCTACAACCACTTGATCGTGATTTACCTCCACCGGAATGTGGCAGTTCAAGTTTGAAATTAAATTTTCAATACCACTTCCAACACCGCATCAAATGCACAGATCACCAACACGCGCTACTTCAAATTATCACAGCAACAATTCAGTTTGATTTTGGCTCCTCCACCGAAACTGTTCATCGTTTTATGGACAGCACCAAAACCACAAATCGCAGAGCAAAAGATAATCGGCGGAGACGAGGTTGCCAGAGAGGAACAGGGAAATTACCTTGAGAAATCAATTTCTTTAATTCGATTCACCTTTGAATATCATCGTCTGCACTGTTTCCGTCACCACGTTCACTGAAATCACTGGAAATCATGCACCGATCAACTCCAATTCGCACCGGCACTGTTTTGGTCTCTGGACGTACCGATTCAAATCACGTTTTGCACCGAAAAATCACCGTCAACCTCAATTCAATTTCACGTTTCATGAAAAAAATTGCTCAACGGAAATGCAACTCGTGCTAGATTACATTCGCAAAAAGCAGAACGCAGAACAAAAACACACAACAAACATTCTCATGAAATTTGAAGACTTATCCAAACTGCTATTCACACTAAAATTTCTTTCTGCAACACGAAATTATTTTTGGAAATTATTTTGAAAATTCCGAAACTGAAATTTCAATAAAAAATTATAGAAACCTAACTCTACAGAATATTTACAATAATCTAATAGCAATTTAAGAACGAAAATCAAAAGCACTCAAATGCTTTAAACTATGTGAAAATTTGAAAATTCAAGAACACAACTAATGGAATTTATGACATCTACTAGTATAGACTAAAAGAGGCCTAGATAGTACTTGGAACTCTAACTGGTAGTATATATTGTCATTGATGTCTTAGTCGCTCCTCCTTACTTTTCTCGTACTTGTTTTCTGGTATTCGGTCGCTCCTCCTTACTCTTCTCGTACTCAATCGTTAGTGCTTGGTCGCTCCTGCTTACTCTTCTTATACTCGTTCTCTGGTACTCGACCACTCCTTGGTGCTTGGTTGGGAGTTACCTTGCAAAAGGTTCTTCGATAATCAAGTAAGTACTTTGTATTAAGAGTGTATGATAGAATTGATCAAAATGTACCTTACTCCTTTGTTTAAGCTTATTTATAGTGTTTGGTACTGGGTCATTTGATTCGTGAGCTGTATCTGACACATATCTTTAATAAATCAGTGTTAGCTGATTTCTCGGGATGTCACTCAGATTTGGCGGGGCGTGGCTTGGATTTGTAGGGAGGTTACCTTGATTTATAAGATGTTTCCTTATTTGTCATTTATTTGTCAATTTGTTCTTTAATGTGGTTGATTAGCTGGTCGGTCGGTCAATAATGTTGAGTGACATGGCTTATTCGGCCAATAATGTGGTTAATCACCCGGTTGGTCAGTCAATGATGCCGAGTGACGTGGCTCATTCGGTCCCGACCAGTACACTTACCCCCCTGGCTCGATGAATCTTTATTTCCGAAGAGTCTAGATGTGACTATTGGGTGCTTCTAGGTACAAAGTGACTTCTTGTCCTTATTTGATTGCCGAATGATTGGTCTTATTGCTTTTGATCTTTTCAGTAGTTGTTTGGATTCCTCTATTCACAATGCTCCGGTACCATCAATATAGTTCCACATCACTTAGGAGTCGAGGCCAAGGGCAGTTGTTTATACTGGTTCACTCCAACCCAGAGCTACATCTAGTCTTCTCAGAACCCCTGAGGAAATCCACTAAGCAATCACACCTTGATCACTTACACTACAACCAAGAGAATGACCTTGAAAACCTCAAGACACACACTCTCCTTGGCCAACACTAAGATTGCTGATCTTGAACACCTCAAGAACACACAACCAATCTCAGTAACAATACACAGAAGAATTGTTTCAGCAGTTTACAAAGATTACACTTGTTACAGATGAAGATCTGAAATCAATACAAGTAGAATCCTATTCCAACACCTTGATCAATCACTAAACTCTTAAGCAATCTCAACTCTTTTAAAACTCTCTTAGAAAAACTTTGTCAAAAGCATTCTCTCTTATTTAAAAACAGTTTTTCTGAATTTATATAAAATAGTTTGTTATCAAATCTTAACAAACCCTTAATTGCTTTCAAAAAGATTGGTCAAAGCATTTAATGACAGGAGTGTATTCAATTTCAAATCATTTAAAGCTCAGTCAAAGAAAACAGTTTTTCTGTTAAGGTTCCAGAACAAACAATCGGTTGTTTCCTCGAATCAATCGGTTGTTTTGTCACTTAACAGTTTTCTTCATTCAAAAACAATTTTCAAACTTTCTCAAAACATCTAAGTGTAAACAATCAGTTGTTTCGACAGAACAATCGGTTGTTTCAACTTAGTTTGAAAAACACTTTACTTTGTTTAAAGATTGAGATGCTAATTGCTTTGAGATTTAATCTAAGGGTGGATTACAACATTAAACTACCCCATAACAAAGCTTTAAACCAGCACAGCAACATCAAGCAAAGCAGAGGCTTCATCATCCTTCAAAGGATTTGGATTCTTTAAAACATTGAACATCACTTGGTTCAACAATCTCCCCCTATTTGATGAAGACAAATCCCTGATGCTTGTGTTGTTCTGATTAAATCTGGAGCAGTTCCTGCAATTGAACTTTGAGCAAACATTGAACTTCTGATATTTTGTTAGCATACATATAAACAAGTTAAAGCTTAAACAATTAATATCAGAGACAACATATTTTTAACAACTAAAGATAATCTTAAACTCTAAAGACAATCTTAAAACTTGAAACAAGCATATATCTCCCCCTATTTGTCTTCACAAATAGACAAAGATAAGAGATAAAACATGATAAAGTTCACATTACATCATAATTAAAACAGCCACAGCAGAAGAAAAGAAATTTAAAACTAGAAACCAACAGCTACAAAAAACAATCGATTGTTTCGATGATCCAATCGGTTGTTTTTCCTTCATTCTTCTTTATCTCCAAACTAAAGATCAAAGATTTGATTCTGGACAGCTTCAATCTGTTCATCCAGACTCATAAACCTTGCATCCATGTTGTCAAACCTGGTATCAAACCTCTAGAAATTGCTAACACAGAGATCATGAAGGTTCCTTTGATTTTCAGCAAAGCTATCCAGCCTATTCACCATGAATCTTTCAAAAGGAGACATGATTTGTATCCTTTCTCCTTGAAGTTCATCAGCAGCACTAGGTCCTGCATCTTGAAAAACTCCAGTTGGATCTTCATGTTGAACATCCATATCAGCAGGTTCTTCTTGAGCAGCACCACTAGATGAGGCACCATGATCACCATCCTTACTTATCCATTTTCCACCTACTTTTGTAAAGCCCATCTTGCTGAGTGATCCATTGTTCAACTCTTGAGTTGACTTGACCAGCTCAGAAGTTTCATCTTCAAGATTAACTTCAAAATAGAGTAGAAATTTAGATATCAAAACAACATGGGGATAGTGATAATCACCCAACCTCAAGGATTTTTGCATGTGTTCTTTGATTATATGAATCCAATTGAGCTTGACTTTCTTGGTGATGCAGAAGATGTAAACTAGATCTTCTTCAGTTAATACAGAATGGTTACTCCCCCTTGGAGTTAGAATCCAAGTTACAATGAGAGCAAGCAATCTCTCATCAAGCTTCAAACCTCCAACTGAGCATGTGCTAACTTGAGATTGTCTATTCTTCAAGCAACTTCTGTAGAACTGGATTTTGTTAAAATCCTCCACCACACCAAGGTTTCCTTTGCTGATTCGTAGACTAGAGAACTTAAGTCCAGCAACAGCAGCCCAAACTTCATGGGTTATCTCCATGTCCACACCTTTCACATGAGAAACTAGATTGTTTCCCTCAAACTTCAAGTTTGTGTAGAAAACTCTCACCAAGTCTGGATAGATGTTTCCCTTCAGCTCTAGAAATTTTCTGAGAGATTGATCCTTGAGCAGCCTTCTCACATTATCAAGCTTTTGACTTTTCAGCCAATCAAAGCATACAACCTTGGGGTTGTTTATCTTCTTGATACTTGTCTCATATCTATATTTCTCAATGAGATACTTATCTCCAGAAAACCAGCCTTCTAACCTTCCTCCAGACCTTACAGCCCTAGTTTTGATTCTTTTGGAGGTGGGAGGGGTTGATTCCATGATAGCAGAGATGAGAGATGAGAAAACAGAGGATAACACTCTTCCCAGATTTTTTCAAGAGATGGTGCAAGAGATATTGCAAGAGATGTTGCAATTGGTTGTTCTTGTTGAAGAAATATGCACCTGATTTTATAGCCATAAGAAAATCAATTTGAATTTAATTTCATTCAATGGGTACCTGATTTTCAGAGAGAGAAAACTGTTCTGCACAGTAAACGTCAGAAAAAAAGCTGAAAATCACATGGTCTTCACATGTGATCTTTGACTAGTCATAAAGGCTCTTGAATTTCCAAGATTTTGGAATATATTCCTTTATGAATGCAGTAACTACTTTCTGAGCACGTTCAGCTTTCAATACAGATCTTTTGACCAAGATTCTCCCTTTTGAAATTGATCTGCAACGGATAGAAGAGAAAAAAAAAATTTAAATCAATTTCTTCACAATGCTGTCAGGCCTAAAACAATCGGTTGTTTCGAAGAACCAATTGGTTGTTTTTCTGCAGCAGTTAAAAAAACTTGATTTTGAAGATTTTAGCCATTAACAGAAGCAGATTAAAGCAGAAGACATTGATTAAAAGAGAATTAATCACAAGAAAGAACTTTGAAACAAATATTAAGAACAATTAAAGGAAAGTCTTATCCTTGTGTTGTTTCTTCAATGATCCAAATGCTTGTTGATCAAGAAACTTCTCTTCACTGTTTTGATCTTTTGCATAGCATTGATTCAGCTTCAATGACTGTCTTTTTCTGCAACAGCTTGATCAGATGACTCTTTTCTTCTTTTTCTCTTAATTTTTCCTGCATAAACAATTTCAAGTAGCAAGATTTGGTCCCCTTACAAATTTGGGTCCATTTGATTTCACTTTGCTGTTAGTAACATCAAATCCCTTAGGAATCCATTTCATAAGACCTTTAGGAACACAATACTTTCTGGTTTTACAGAATCTAACAGAATGACCTTTCTTCATGCAGTAAAAGCATGTAACAATCGATTGTTTCGATAATCCAATCGATTATTTTTCTGATTTTCTTAAAAAAACTTTTGAAAACCTATCTTGCTTGTTCTGTGGATTGAAAACTAAACCAGCCTTTCGAAAAACACAGCTTTGAGATGCCAAGACATTCTCAAAGTTTGATTTCCTTTTGAAAGTTTGTCCACAATTTCAACAAGATAATGAACCTTTTTCTCAAGATTTTCACAATTTGTGCAAATGAGAGTGTCACACTTGCAAGAGGCATTTTTGAAATGATTTTCCAATTTTTCAAAATCAATTTTTGCTTTTCTCAGATCCTCTTAAAGTGATTTAACTTTCTTCTCAAGCACACTGTTAAGATCTTTCAATCGATTGTTTGAAAGAACCAATCTATTAGCTTCATCATGTGTTTCTTGAAAAGCTTCAAGCAATTCACTATAATTTTATTCATTTAAGAAAGCACATGAACTTACCTCACTTGAACTGCACGAATCATCATCATCCTCAGCTACTAAACATATGTTGGCTTTTTCATCTGCACTTGATGAAGAACTTGATGATGACACCTCATTTTCATCCCAAGCTATGTAGGCTCTTTTTGTCTTGCCTTTCTTCTCCTTGTAGCTTGTCTTTTTCTCTTTGCTCTTGTTGGGACATTCTGCCTTTATGTGACCTTGCTCACCACAACCAAAACAAGTATAGTTATTTGAATTTAATTCATTGGATTTCTTGTTTCCATACCTATCCTTGTTGTTGTCTTTGTTGCGGCTTCTCTTTAGGAATTTGCTGAATTTTCTTGACAGCAAACTAAGATTTTCCTCATCACTATCATCACTTGAATCTTACTTTCCCTTATGTTTGGATGCTTTCAAGGCTATGCTCCTTGTGTGCTTATCTTCACTCTCTTGAACATCGAGTCTATTCATCTCTAGCTCATGTTCCCTAAGCTTTCCAAATAAAGAAGCAACACTTAAGGATGTTAGATCTTTAGATTCAGAAATAGCAGTTACCTTTGGTTGCCATGCTTTATCAAGACATTTCAAGATCTTGATGTTTAGCTCTTCTTTGTCAAATGTCTTGTCTAGGCTCATAAGGTGATTGATGATGTGTGTAAACCTTTTTTGCACTTCAGCTATTGTTTCACCTTTAAGCATTCTAAACATCTCATACTCTTGGATGAGAGCATGCTTTCTAGCTCTTTTAACCTCATTTGTTCCTTCATGAGTGACATCCAAAGTATCCCACATTTTCTTTGATGATTTGCATTGTGAGACCCTGAAAAACTCATCAGAATTTAAAGCAGAGGTTATAATATTTTTGGCAATGCAATCGAATTTGGCCTTTTTGCTTTCTGCATCAGTCCATTAAGACCATGGCTTCTCAATGACAGAACCATCTTTTTCAAACTTTGGGATAAAAGGACCATTTTCAATTGCATCCCAAATTCCTTTGTCAAGAGATTCCATAAATATTTTCATTCTAACTTTCCAAAACTGGTAATTCAAACCACAAAACAAGGGTGGTCTGTTTATTGATGCACCTTCTCCAAATGGTAGTCTATCAACCATTTAAAAAGATTTTAGGATCAACTTGAATGACTTTCAAGAACCAAGCTCTTGATGCCAATTGTTAGGAAAGATGGCTTTAAACTAGAGGGGGGGTGAATTGTTTAAAGGGGTTTTCGCAAACTTTTACAAGCTAGAATGAATTTATTCCAGAAACCAATTGATTAAGCAATTCAGTTAGCCAAAACAGTAAGCAAAACTGCACTGCCAGGAAAACAATCGGTTGTTTCTTCGAAACAATCAGTTGTTTATATCGGCAAACAACAAACAAACTAAATTTAAAGAGTAAGGGATAGAGAGATTGTACACAGTTGTTTATACTGGTTCACTCCAACCCAGAGCTACATCCAGTCTTCTCAGAACCCCTGAGGAAATCCACTAAGCAATCACACCTTGATCAGTTACACAACAACCAAGAGAATGACCTTGAAAACCTCAAGACACACACTCTCCTTGGCCAACACTAAGATTGCTGATCTTGAACACCTCAAGAACACACAACCAATCTCAACAACAATACACAGAAGAATTGTTTCAGCAGTTTACAAAGATTACACTTGTTACAGATGAAGATCTGAAATCAATACAAGTGGAATCCTATTCCAGCACCTTGATCAATCACCGAACTCTTAAGCAATCTCAACTCTTTTAAAACTCTCTTAGAAAAACTTTGTCAAAAGCATTCTCTCTTATTTAAAAACAGTTTTTCTGAATTTATATAAAATAGTTTGTTATCAAATCTTAACAAACCCTTAATTGCTTTCAAAAAGATTGGTCAAAGCATTTAATGACAGGAGCGTATTCAGTTTCAAATCATTTAAAGCTCAGTCAAAGAAAACAGTTTTTCTGTTAAGGTTCCAGAACAAACAATCGGTTGTTTCCTCGAATCAATCGGTTGTTTTGTCACTTAACAGTTTTCTTCATTCAAAAAAAATTTTCAAACTTTCTCAAAACATCTAAGTGTAAACAATCGGTTGTTTCGACAGAACAATCGGTTGTTTCAACAGAACAATCGGTTGTTTCAACTTAGTTTGAAAAACACTTTACTTTGTTTAAAGATTGAGATGCTAATTGCTTTGAGAATTAATCTAAGGGTGGATTACAACATTAAACTACCCCAGAACAAAGCTTTAAACCAGCACAGCAACATCAAGCAAAGCAGAGGCTTCATCATCCTTCAAAGGATTTGGATTCTTCAAAACATTGAACATCACTTGGTTCAACACTTGTTAGCTTAGGTTTTATCTTGTGAGAGTGTGAGCTCTTCAAGTGGCGGCCAACTTTCACTTATCTTAGAGAACATCCATACTCCAAGTGGCGTATTTCTTCCATTGCCATCACCATAAGCTTCCTCTCCTTCATCCTGTTTCCATTTCCATTTATGTCTTTCTTTCCTAAAGTTTATGTCATTGTTTTTTCTCTTGTCTTCCATTCGGTTATATTCTCTTTAATTTGTTTCCTTTCATGTTCTTCAATTTCCGCACCATCATCATGCTCACCATATCATATGTTTTCCTTTTGCCTTTGTGAAGTGAACCTTCACACTTACTTAACCACTTGGTTAAGTTCGTGTCCAGTGGGAATCTTCCTTAGGTTTCACCTTCTAAAAGTGCTAAAATCTCAATCTAAGTAAAGTGTCACCTCTTAAAATCAATAATCCTAAAATCAACTCACATCATGTGGTTATCAGAGCTTAGGTTCTTTTTAGCTTAATTGCTTGAGTTGACTTCAACACTTTACATTCTTGCACTTTTAATTTCTTGTTTTTACCTTTCAAGCAATTTAAGTTCCGCCCTTACATTCTTGTCTTTACATTCTTGCAATTTATTTTCAGCCCTTTATTTTTCTTGAAATTTCAATTTAGCCATTTTTACCTTTCCATAGCTTTGTTTCACTTTTGGATTGTTATTTTGTGTCTTGTTGTGTTCTTGCCTTTTGCTTTGAGTCATATGTTCATTAGTGTTTCTAGGAGTCCTTGTTTTGATTCTATTTACTTGCTTTTAATTTAGAAAATTTATAAGTATTTGGAAAATTGTTTTAGTAAGAGTAGATTTGGAAAATCTAGGAGCAATAGGATTTAAATAAGCTGTGTCGAGCTTTAGATAGGTTGAACATCGGTCGGATGTTGAGGGTTGTCGTTTTAAGACAGTTTTTAATGAAGACCAAGTAGAGGAGGCGCCTGAGGCCCAAGCCCATGAAGCCCAAGCCCAAGTTAGGGCCCAAGCCCAACCAAATAGCTCAACATTCTTCATGCCTCAAAGGATGACTAGGAGCAAGGCTAAAGCTTTAGGAGAAGAGCATCAATGGATGCTCTTTTTGTCATTACTTGTGTATAGTTTTTAGTAGAACTTTAAAGGAAGGTGTAGATATTAAAATAAGGGGTGCCAATGTATAAAGATAGGTGACACCTTCCATGTGACATAAAGAGTAGGTGTAGGCGTAGTTTTTAGGAGGTGTCAAAGTAGAAAAAAGGTCACACCTCCCATGTGACTCAAGATTTGCTCCAAATTTGAATTAGAATTAGGAGGAAATTTTGAATTTGTTTCACTTTCATTTCAGCCCTCTAAACCTATAAATAGAGGTGCTTGGTCATTGTAAATTCAATATTGAAATTAGAAGAAAAATTACTATACTCAAATTGTGAGTGAATTTTGTTAGACTTGTTCTCCTCTTCCTTGTCTCATCTTGTGAAGCTTTGGGAGCTCTCAAATGGCGGCAGATTTGCACTTATCTTGGATCATCACCTCCAAGTGGCGTGTCCATTCCCAATCCATGGCTACAACCACATAAGTTTCATCTTCTTTCATCTTCCATATTCATTTCAATCGGTAGTTTTGATTCTATGTCTTGTTCTTGAATTTCAATCGGTTCTTTTGTTTCAATTTGTGTTTCCATTCTGTTTTTTGTGTTTAAATTTTGCACCTATTCTGTTTTGAGTTCAGCACCTTGTTCTTCATTCATTCATCACCATTAATTGTGTTTTAACCTTGGACCTTTGGAAATGAAGCTTCAGATCTACTTAACACTTGTTAAGTTAATGTCCAGTGGGGATTTTCCTTAGGTGACTCACTATAAATTGCTAAGAATCTTGATCCTAATTCTAAGAAAGTGTCACAAATATAATGAACCTAAAATCAACTCACATCAGTTTCCTTAATCAAAGAAAACTTTATTTTAGCCGTTCGGGAGGGATTTCCTCGGGAGCAAAGCTTCCTTAGCCGAAGGGTGTAGATTTAGGATATCAGCAGGGATTGTCATTTTAAGGAAAAAATTCCTTAACCTTATCGATGTATTACGCATTCGTTCGGAAAGGATTGCTAATTGTTAAGCAAGTTGTTTTGATCGAATAGTTCGTTCGGGAAGGGCTGCTAATTGTTAAGCAAGTTGCCTTGGCCGGAGAGTTGAATGTAGTGTCGCATTCGTTCGGCAAGGGCTGGTAATTGTTAAGTAAGCTACCTTGGTTGAAGAGTTGCATGTAGTGTCGCGTTTGTTCGGCAAGGGCTACTAATTGTTAAGCAAGTTACCTTGGCCAAAGAGTTGCATGTAGTGTCTCGTTCATTCGGCAAGAACTGCTAATTGTTAAGCAAGTTATTTTGGCCGAAGATTTGAATGTAGTGTCATGTTCGTTCGACAAGGACTGCTAATTTTTAAGCAAGTTGCCTTGGCCAAAGATTTACATGTAGTGTCACATTAGTTCGACTAGGGCTGCTAATTACTATGCAAGTTGCCTTGGCCAAAGAGTCTTTGGGCATCGATAGGGATTGTCATGTTAAGGCAAAGCTTCCTTGATCGAATGGTGTTCAGAATTTTGTCCTAATTGAAAACTTCATAGATGTGCTGAAGTCACAATGAGATGAGGGGGGCTCCACCTGTTGGGAATACTCCAACAATCAAGTGGGTAAGAGTATAAACTATATCATTGTAGTATGTATTGTATAGAATAATACTTATTATTTTTGGGGGTCATTCTTTATTTACAGTGTTTTTGCTAATCTCCTCCCATTCGTCTTTTTGTAAAGTTTGGAGCATAACCATCTGGTCAGCTTTTGGCATCCTGTCGTTCATCATCTGTCTTGTCGAAATCATTTGTTGTTTGCTTTGATTGTATCTCGACCCCACGATGGGCGTCAATTGTATTTGTATAGACTAAAAGGGGCCTAGATAGTACCTGGAACTAGAACTGTCATTGTAACAATTGTCATTGATGTCTCAGTCGCTCCTCCTTACTCTTCTTGTACTCAGTTGCTACTGCTTACTCTTCTCATACTCGTTCTTTTGTACTCGGTCGCTCCTCCTTGGTGCTCAGTTGGGAGTTAACCTGCAGAAGGTTTTCCAATGATCAAGTAAGTACTTTGTATTAAGAGTGTATGATGTAATTGATCAAAGCGTACCTTACTTCTTTGTAGAAGGCTTACTTATAGTGTTTGGTAATGGGTTATTTGATTCATGGGTCGTATCTGGTGCATATTTTCAATAAATCAGTGTTAGCTAATTTCTCGGGGTGTCACTTGGATTTGGTGGGGTGTGGCCCAGATTTGTAGGGAGGTTACCCGAATTTATAGGATGTTTCCTTGTCATTTATTTGTCAATTTGTTCTTTAATATGGTTGATCACCCAGTTGGTCAGTCAATGATGCCTTATAATGTAGCTCATTCGACCCGTAATGTGGTTGATTACCTGGTCGGTCAATCAATGATGTCGAGTGACATGACTCATTCGGCCAGTAATGTGGTTGATCACCTGGTCGGTCGGTCGGTCAATGATGCCAAGTGACATGGCTCATTCGGTCCCGACCGGTACATGACATATTAGAACTAAATATGATTGTACACAACAATGTAAAGGATAATAAAATAAAAATGACTCAACTATAAGTAAATTTCATTAAACAAAATTGAAGAAGATTGAACCAAATTCAAGAGAACACACATATATGAACATAAGAGCACCTAAAAGCACATGCATGATGGTTTAAGATGAACTAGATGATTTGAACTGAACAAAAAGACAAGAACATTATTTCAATCGGGATAAACATTCAAGACATGAAAAAAAAATTGTTAAAACAACACGAAAATTAGAAGAAGAAGAGCTACTTAACTCTTACAACATGACTCTGATACCAAATGATAGAAAAGACTCTTCTTCTAGTAGTTTTCTTTAATTATGATTTCTTCTTCAGATGGATGATAAAGGAGAGTTCAAGAGCAGGAGCAGAAGCATTCTTAAAAGTCAAGAGAAGTTTCAATGGATTTAAGTAGAGATAAGGAATTTGTGAGAGTGAGAAGTGAGACCAACTCACTAGGAAAAAGTCTAGACTAAGTCTAGAAGAAGACTAACCTAGGGAGAAATTAAGAACAAGTAGAATGGAAAAAAAAGGCAATATTTCATTACTAATTTCAAGTTAAAAATGCAAGAGAGGAGCATTCCTATTTATAGGAGGCTTGGATGTCCAAAAGAGAGGAAAAGTGACTGGGAAGCTTCTAACCCTAGCTTGGAGGCCAATTTAAGTGAAACTTGGAAGATAGGCTTCTAACCTTAGCTAAAGCTTGTGCACCCCTTATCTTGCACGCACTGGGTTTCTCTTAGGTCATTAGAGGCCTAATTGAAACCCTAGCTAGGTTTTAGAAAATCTTATTCTACTTGGCTCAAATACATGACCCAATTATTATATGCTACCTCCATCACTTCTTCAGTCACTTCCATAAATTTTTAAATTTCCAAAATTACCCTTCAGTAAAAAATAAAAATAAAACAATGTTTTACACTACGAATTACGTAATTTGGAAATAAAAAATTACAACTTTCGGATTACTTAATTTGTGTACTGGACCAGAACTCGTAGCGCTTAGAACTCGGACCTCAGTGTTTTCTCTTAGGCAGGTCAGCTCGGCACATGGACCCATTTATATGTCATGTGACTGGGCTCCAGGTATACTTATGTATTAACTCTCATTCATGCATGTAGAATAATCCTTCACATATAAGATTAATTGCTAAGGTAAAGAAGCGAAATAGGCTTAGGGGTGCGCTTAGTGTGTCTAGGACTATGATAAGTAAAGTATTAATCGCAAGATCAAAGCCCAATAATACTAAGGCAACCCAAGTTAACCTGCATGCGTGGCAACACGTAGTCACATATGAATGGGAGTGTATTAGTGTGAACGCATGAACACATGACTGCTGTACTGGGTAGGACCTTGCATCAAGGTTGCGAGGCTAACCCAATCTGCTTAATGGGCTCGAAACACGTAACAAAGCTACTATGTGTTAATAATCAGTGGCATGCACTTAAAGATATATATATATATATATATATACATAGTTGCTCATATGTTTGTTATAACTACTTATAGATATGTTTGTTAATATTACGTTAGATATTTTATGTTACGCGTACATGTCTGTTGCACGTAAAATACCTGTTGATAACTGTTGCTAACCCTAAAAAGAAAGCGTGGTGCACGTATAACAGGGAGATGAGCCTATAGTTTTGTACTTGGAAATCATTGGTGCCTATGACATGTGGTTCTCTGTTAGAGATATAAGATAATGTGCTTATTTTGAGTTAATATTTGTTTATCTCAAGTGCGATAGGTACATGGTACGCTATAAAAGGGGCCGAAGGTCCCAGGTGAAGGTACGCAATTCTGAATACACTTTTTGAATATTGAAACTAGTTGTTTCTTATTCTTTGATAAGCCCTTACTGACTTGAGTGTCGGAGTGTGACCAGCCGTATGGGTGCCCTTTGTCTCTACAGGTAAAGCATTCAACAACCAAGAGAAGTGCAGATTCCAGAGGGACAGGAAGAGCCTGAACCAGTCATCGGAGTCAACTGGCGACCAAGTCAACTGACAAGAACAATCTGAAAGTAAAAAATTACAATTTTTGGATTACGTAATCCAAAACCTATTTAAGAACTCACAATACCGAATTGCATAATTCGAAACTTATTTAAGAAAATAAACCTACCGGATTATGTAATCCAGAAGTCAAAAATTACCACGTCCGGATTACGTAATCCGTTATTGTTAGTGTTTAATTTTTGACTTTCAGATTACATAATCTGGTAGGTTTATTTTCTTAAATAAGTTCTGGATTATATAATCTGGTATTGAGAGTTGTTAAATAGGTTCTAGATTACGTAATTCAGAAGTTGTAATTTTTGACTTCTAGATTATGTAATTTGTAATGTAAAACATTATTTCTATTTTTATCTTTTTACTGAAGGAACATTTATGGAGGTGGCTGAAGAAGTGATGGAGGTGCAGGAAGAAGCAGTCACTACTTTATAGAATTATGTAAACTAAAGTCTGGCCAAAATGATGATGACTTGTCTCTGCTGAAGTCAGCTAAGTTCCAACCTTCTTGTAGTCTTTTAACCAAGATTCTAGTATTTTTTCATGTTGTGAAAGTCTTTTATGAGATATTATGTACAATCTTTCATTTTAGAGTTTTCTCTTTATTGGAACTAAAAAAGATAGACAAAAGACTAATTAAGTACGTATGTGTTAATAAGTATTTGAACAAAGCTTTAGATTTTCATCTTCCTTATTTTGTGCATGTTGTGGTTTGATAGTTTTCCATTCCAAACTATAGACGTTGAAACGGATAGCTTGTAACCAATATGAAAACAATCACTAAAAATGGGTAATCCATGTCATTGGATTTATTTTAGTTGGATCAAAATCTTAAGTAAAAATTGCCTAATTTAATTTTTCAATTTTAGTCCATTTTTTACGTTAAATGTCTTGGGTCTCACATAGAAATACCAATATATACATTGGGTGTGATGTCATTCAAAGTAAATATGACCATTTATATTGGCATAAAAGGTAATTTAATTCGTCTTCTTCATTGTCAAAAACTTGATGACTTTTTACGGCAAGTGCACTGCGTTGTCAGAAGTAATAATTGTCCCTAAGGACAGATATTGATCCCACAAGGAACAGTGAATTATCAAGTACAATAATTGCTAAATATAGAACAAAACAATTAAAAGTGTGTTGAAAGTGGTTGTGTTGGCGATGATCAATAAGAAAACAAACAAAAAATTGGTTGCTTCAAGTTGGAAAAATAGGGATTAGGTTTCATCTCTCTCACTCTCATGTATTTTTATTAGCACGTAAATATTAAGTTCTTTGATTGAAATTGATGCCCGTATAAAAATTATTTATATTGATTCCTTGCATATAAAATTCTTAAGAATGTTCCCTAACTATCAATCCCTCGCATAATTATAAGAACAACTTATAACGAAGCTCAGACGTTAATAGCAATTAACATTTCAAGTATATTTCTAGCAGTCAAATATGTTAAGTATTGTTGTTTAGGTCAGAACCCTAAAAATACTTTCTAGTCAGATTTAAGATTCTCAATTTGTCACGAAAAATTAAAAGTAAAACAACAATACCAATAATCAATCAAGAACTGAATATTTTAATATAAGATATCACCTTAATACGTAAGAGTTGGAGCAGATTACTCTCAATCTCAAAGGGTAGAATTAGCCACGCATACTTCTAGCACCTTCCATTCTCCCAATTGGTTTACAATTCACTTTATGGTGTTTTCCTCTCAATCTGACACCCTAGGGTTGTGCCTCTAGTCCCCTATTTAACCTAATTTGCTAGGGTTGAGTGACTTCCTAGGTCACACTTATGGGCTTAATAATAAAAACATAAAAATAGCCCAATTAATCTGACACATTCTTGCTGTTGAGTTGGAGTTTTCTCTCTCTCTTTTGCATGTTCTAGGCCTTCCAGCTTTCTCCTTTTAGCATATATCATTCTTCTTTAGTCCAAATCTCCATTCTTCCATAAAAACTTGCAATTAACACCAAATTTAGGAAGAAAATGCTCTTATTCAATTAAAGATCATAAAAAATGTAAAAAGGTATAAATTCATAAATTAGAGATTATTTTATATGTAAATTAGCAATTAATACTTATAAGTGCCTATATTTTAATATGAAATATTACGGAAATTAGGCACTTATCACTCTCCCCAACTTAGAATCTTGCTTGTCCTCAAGCAAAGTAAATGAATATATTTGAATTTAAATATCAAAATAGCTTAATTCATTAAACAACAGATTAAATTAGAAACTTATGATGCTTCCAAATTCAAATATAGAAAAATATAGACACAATCAACTTCCAGGATCAAATCAAAACAAATAAATGACAATTCATCAAGGAATATCTTCTCATATGCTCATAGGTAAGTGTTTCTCTCTATTTTCACTGAATCATAACAAATCACAGTTGCTTTTCATTTCATCTTCAAATCACAAACATATTAAAAACATGAATCTTGAGGTCTTTTCCAGGGTTGTAATGAGGCTGAACTTCCAAAAAGTATTGGTTTTTCAGATAACAAAATGCACATCTTAAAGAAGAAGAACATACCTACAATTTAAATATAGCACATATGTGTTATCTAATCACCATTTTCTTGAGTTCACACTTTTTCTCATTTTTTTTTTCTTATTCATGATTTTCAACATGAATTTTTCTTCTTTTTTTTTTCTCTTTGAGAATTTTTTTTTTCTCTTTCATCAATAGGAATAGATTCTTCCTATTTTCAAATTTTTGAACTTTCACAATTAGAACCAACCATTCCCTTTTCTATATTTATTGCATCCATGTTCTCCTTCCTTAAACATGCCAAAGGTTAGGAAAATATATCATTAAAGGTTAGGGTGCAATAATAACACAAATTATTGGCTCAAAGGGGATATATACAAAATTTGAATTCTAATAAGATCAAGGTTGGCTATTTGGCCCTGGGTTCCTAATTAACACAAATGCCTCAATCATCTTCATGCTCTTTTATGGTGTAACAAAAAAAATAAAAATTAAGCAACCACAACTGACAATTCATCAGTAAAACTCTCAAAACTGTTTAAGGTTCACACACTCACTTGGTTTAATCGGTCTCATTCCTTTTTGTTTTGTCATTCTTTGTTCTAATCAATCATCCTGTTAAATTTTCATGTATCACAATTTCAACTACATTTGAATAGAGATTTAATCATATTTTCTTTTCTAACCTTTGTCTAATTCATCTCACTATTTAATATTTAAACACAAATTCTTTTTTTTCACAATTCAAAATTAATATTCTAGTTCTTTTTTATTTGAAAAAATAAACTAGAAAACAAACAAATTAAAACTAAAATTTATTCAAGAAAGATAATTCAAAACCTAAAACTAACAAAAACAGGAAATTTATTCAAAATACAAAATAAACAATTAAAACAAACTAAGCAAGTAAACAGAAAACAAAATAACTGAAAAATAAAATAAAATAATAACTAACAGAAAATAAAATTCAAATAACTGATAAAAAGAAAAGAGAATTAGAAAGATAAAACCATATTTTTGCTCAATCCTCTCTTCTTAAGAAGTCACCCAGGTTTTTGTTAAAATCTTTATCAATAGTCTTGCTTCATTTGCTGGATCTGCCCTCCTGAATAATAGAACCTGTCCCCAGGTCAAAATTCATAACCTGCAAAATGATTAGGAGGCATATATGATTTATTGATTTATTTGAAAAATAAATCAACAAAGGTAACAAAACAACATAAAACTAAAATGTGGACTGGGTTGCCTCCCAGTAAGCGCTCGTTTAACGCCATATAGCTTGACGCCTGTGTCTTTAAGGGTCATCTAAAAGGATTACCATAGTGAGGTTTTCTTGTTCATTACTCAAGTAGGGCTTTACCCTTTGACCATTCACAATCCAACTTCTGTGTGATTTTGGTTCTTCTAACTCTATTGCTCCATAAGGTTTTACCTCTTTCACAACATAAGGACCTGACCATCTAGATTTTAACTTTCCAGGAAAAAGTTTCAATCTAGAATTGAATAAAAGCACAGATTGCCCAGGGTGAAAATTTCTTTCCAAAATCTTCTTGTCATGATATTTCTTTGTGCGTTCTTTATAAAGCTTTGAAGAACTATATGCATTTAATCTCTTCTCTTCAAGTTCTTGGATTTGTAGTTTTCTCTTTTGCCCTGCTGCTTTAGCATATAAATTTAGTGTTTTTAATGCCCGATATGCTTTATGTTCCAATTCCACCGGAAGATGAAAAGCTTTTCCATAAATCAGTTGAAATGGAGAAAGGGTAGTAGGAGTTTTAAATGCAGTCCTATATGCCCATAGAGCTTCATCCAATTTAATTGACCAATCTTTCCTTGATGTAGCCACCGTTTTCGCTAATATTTTCTTAATTTCTCTATTAGAAACTTTTGCTTGCCCATTTGTTTATGGGTGGTAAGTTGATGCTACCTTATGACTAACCCCATAATGCTCTAACACTTTCTTCAACTGGGTATTACAAAAATGAGACCCACCGTCACTTATCAATACTCTTGGAGTGCCAAATTTGCAAAAAATATTCCTTTTAAGAAATTTAATGATTGTTTTGGAATCTGCATGCTGTGCTGGAATTGCTTCCACCCATCTAGAAACATACTCAACTGCCACTAATATATATTCATTTGAAAAAGAAGGTGGCAAAGGCCCTATAAAATCAATGCCCTAACAATCAAAAACCTCAATTTCTTGAATATTTTGTAATAGCATCTCATGTCTTCTAGAAATGCTTCCTGTCCTTTGGCACCTATCACATCTCTACACTAACATGTGGGTATCTTTAAACAATGAGGGCCAGAAAAAACCTGATTGAAGAATTTTTGCAGCTGTCTTTTCCCCATTAAAGTGTCCTCCATATGCTGAATTATGGCATTGCCATATAATTCTCTTGGCTTCATCTAATGAAACACATCTTCTCAGTAAATTATCTAAACCAATTTTGAATAAATGCGGATCATCCCACACGTAATAATTTGCATCCTTTAAAAATTTTCTTCTTTGATGCCAATCCAAATTCTACAGTATTGCTCCAGTAGCTTTAAAATTAGCCATGTCTGCAAACCATGGCCTCTCATTGATTACCAGCAGCTTCTCATCTGGAAATTCAGCAAGAACTTCAGGCTCCAATGTGGTTACCTCATCATTTTCTAATCTTGATAAATGATCCGCTACATTATTCTCACATCCTTTCTTATCTTTGATCTCCAAATCAAATTCCTGTAACAAAAGTATCCATCGTATAAGCCTTGGCTTAGAATCTGCTTTATTTAATAAATATTTAATTGCAACATGATCAGTAAAAACAATAACTTTAGAGCCTATCAAATAAGCTCGAAATTTTTCAACTGCATATACTATAGCAAGTAATTCTTTTTCTGTTGTGGTGTAATTACTTTGAGTTTCATTTAAAACTTTACTTGCATAGTGTATTACTTGAAAATTTCTTTCTTTCCTTTGTCCTAAGACTGCTCCTACTGCATAATCACTAGCATCACACATTATCTCAAAATTAAGTTTCCAATTAGGAACAATTATGATAGGTCCAGAGATGAGTTTTTCTTTCAAAATATTAAAAGCAGTTAAGCAATTATCATCAAATTTAAAGGGAGTATCCTTATTGAGAAGGTTGCATAGGGGCTTTGAAATCTTGGAGAAATCCTTAATAAATCTTCTGTAAAATCCAGCATGCCCTAAAAAACTTTTGATTCCTTTGATGTTGACTGGTGGGGGTAACTTCTCATTGACTTCAACTTTTGCTTTATCTACCTCAAGCCCTCTATGAGAAATTTTATGGCCTAAGACAATGCCTTCAGTGACCATGAAGACATTTCTCCCAATTTAGCACAAGATTTGTTTCCACACATCACTTCAGTACAAGGTCAAGATTAGTTAAACAATCATCAAAAGAAGATCCAAACACAGAAAAATCATCCATAAAAACTTCAATGCATTTCTCAATCATATATGCAAAAATAGCAAACATACACCTTTGGAAGGTTGCTGGGGCATTACATAACCCAAATGGCATTTTTTGATAAGCAAAAACGCCAAATGGGCAAGTAAATGCTGTCTTCTCTTGATCTTCTGGATTAACCACAATTTGATTATATCCTGAATAACCATCCAAAAAACAATAATATGCTTTACTTGCCAATCTTTCCAACATTTGATCCAGAAAAGGTAATGGATAATGATCTTTTCGCGTAGCTTGATTCAGTTTCCTATAGTCAATGCACATCCTCCATCCTGTAACCGTTCTTGTAGGAATTAATTCATTTTTTTCATTATAAATAATTGTCATACCTCCTTTCTTAGGTACCACTTGTACCGGACTAACCCATGCACTGTTTGAAATGGGATAAATCATTCCTGCTTCTAAAAGCTTTTGTACTTCCTTTCTAACAACCTCCTTCATGGAAGGATTTAAGCGCCTTGGTGGTTGAGCTACAGGTTTGAAATCTTGCTCCATGTGAATTTTATGCATGCAATATGATGGGCTTATACCTTTCAAGTCAGCAAATGTCCATCCTATAGCTTTTTTATTTGCCTTCAACACTTCTATTACTTTTTGTTCTTCCTCTTTGGATAACTGGTTGCTTATGATAATTGGCTTCTCTCCATTTTCTTCAAGAAAAACATATTTCAAATGAGTTGTCATTGTTTCAGCTCTATTTTCTGATGAGTGTTGGCTTTATTCAACTCCAACTCATCAAAAACCCCTTGTTGTACTTCTTTTGCCTTTTCCAAATCTTGCAAACATTCATTGACTTCCTTATCCTCCCAATCCTTTAAATTATCATTATTATTTAGGATTGCTTTCATCAACGAATCATCTACAGATATTTGTCTGTGATTTTCCAAATATAGTTCATCTAGTGCATCCATCTCAAAGGGTAGAATTAGCCACGCATACTTCTAGCACCTTCCATTCTCCCAATTGGTTTACAATTCACTTTATGGTGTTTTCCTCTCAATCTGGCACCCTAGGGTTGTGCCTCTAGTCCCCTATTTAGCCTAATTTGCTAGGGTTGAGTGACTTCCTAGGTCACACTTATGGGCTTAATAATAAAAACATAAAAATAGCCCAATTAATCTGACACATTCTTGCTGTTGAGTTGGAGTTTTCTCTCTCTCTTTTGCATGTTCTGGCCTTCCAGCTTTCTCCTTTTAGCATATATCATTCTTCTTTAGTCCAAATCTCCATTCTTCCATAAAAACTTGCAATTAACACCAAATTTAGGAAGAAAATGCTCTTATTCAATTAAAGATCATAAAAAATGTAAAAAGGTATAAATTCATAAATTAGAGATTATTTTATATGTAAATTAGCAATTAATACTCATAAGTGCCTATATTTTAATATAAAATATTACGGAAATTAGGCACTTATCAGTGCACTGGTGCAGATAGGTTAAAAGATGGCGATTATTTTCACATTAAAATGACGACTTTCTAGTCGTATTTGATATAAACGTAGTCTTATATCCAACAGAGAAGACGACGATTATTTAGCCGCATTCTTAAATGCAAATTTATAAGGGCGGTTATGGTAAATAGCTGCATTCTTACATAAAAAAAATTTAAAAAACAAATTAAAATTCTAAACCCTAAACCCTAAACCTAAACCTAAACAGTAAAAAAAATAAAAATTTAAAACACCACCAACCTTGTGTGTGAAGGCCTCTACGGCGGCGACAGTAGCGATGGAGCAAATACGACATAGCAATAACTCAAATAGCAGGCAATGAAATAGTGGTGACCTTCGCCAATGCAAGAAAACAAACAAATAAGAGAAACGTAAAAAATATATAAACCAATGGTGAAGAAGAAAGATAGCTCGAAATGGACTTACTTGCAGAAGACAATGGAGGCTAGAGGAAGCATGAGAGCAGAAATAGAAGAGAAAACGAAGTGCCATAAAAGAAATCAAGTATGAAAGTGTAAGTGACGCGCTTCAGTGTTAGGGTAAAAATTGTTTTAAGAATGTGGCAATTAGATAAAGTCGTATTCTTAAATAAAGCGCTTTATTTAATAATGCGGCTATTTGTAATAGCCGTATTCTTAAATCAAAGTGCTTTATTTAAGAATGCAACTATTACAAATAGCCGCATTCTTAAATGAAGTTAATTTAAAAACTGTCATCGCGTTTTGAATGACAGCGTCTGACCATAAAAACACATTAAATAAAGGGTCGTTGTGTTATATTTTGTACTAGTGGTGCGAGAACAAATGAGGGATTAGCTTGCAATGTGCTTATATCCACTTAGGAAAATATTCTCTTTATTTCTTACCATTTCTTTGTGCCTTTTAAGAATTTTAATGATACATGTGTCCATTAAATTAATGTTGATTCATTCATGCTAATATAAAGACTTAAAAAACATTAAAATTCATTTAGTTATACAGGAGGAGTAAATATATGAGTTTGTTTTGCCTTGAAGTTTGAGGTTTTATTTAGTTTTAAATTTTATAACTATATGGTTTTAAATGATTTAGATGTTAAGATCAAATAAGATTTAGACGATAATGTTATATACTAATAGAGTTCGTTTAACTAACTCTATAAGGGGCATACTAACTATTTTGAACCATTTATAATAAGTAATGTACTACCCAGTACCTAAATAATAGGGATCTATAATATATGATGTGTTAGTGGACGAAAATTGCTAAAGCAGTTATGACAGTTCATCTTATAGTTCGGCAATAACTACCCACGTTATTCAATGCTCAACCTTTAACTACCAAGTAACTGCCAAGTCACCTTAATAATAAGGCACACGTAAGGAAGAACGTGGCGTAAATAGTTACTACAACGTAGCCACTTATTTGGGCCTCTACATAAGTCCATGAGTCTATAAATACCTCAATTCTCTCAGGAAGTACATTTATCCTATTATTCATTGGCTTATACACAAAAATCATCTGTATTCTTACTGACTTGAGTGTCAGAGAATATTCTTCCGGTGCACCAGCTCTTATTGGAGCAACTCGGATATTCTTGTCATACCCAAAGTACACCTTAGAAGAAGGACAAATGATCCTCGGTAAGAACATATGACACCCACCGTGGGGCCCTGGTAAAAATATTTCCTAGGACTACACCGAGTTATCCTAAACATGATTTAGATCAAAGAAATCTAATAAATAATATAAAATCGGGTCAAATTAGATCAAAGTTATCAAATTTCATAAATATCAAACCGAGTTGTTACAAATTGACAAACAAATTTAAAAATTGTACAATGTTGACCAGTTGGTCGTCAATTACATCTTTAGTCAGGCTACATTGATAAATATCCATGTTGGAATTAAAATGTACTAGTAGCATCCTTTCATCTGGTTTGGTTTTTCTTGAATTTTGAAGGAGATTGGCGGAAACTTTCTGGAGGAAATGTGTCAAGGATGGCTCCATTGGGGCTAAGGGTTCCTTAGAGTTGCATGAAGAGTAGGAAGAGTGGTTGGTTTGGCCATATCACTTGGAAAAGGTGAAGAAGAAGACCAAGGTGTCTATCCTAGAGAGGTTTAGACAAAGGAGCGCTTAGGCTTGCAATTTGGTAGCATAACACATAAAATTGATCTTACTTTTCATGAGCCAAACGCCTCAATTTATAGGAGAAAGGGCTGAACATTTTGGATCCAAAATTTTGAAAATTCAAAATAAAACTCTCTAATGAGAATGTGCCATGTGGACTCATGCTTTCCATGTTTAGCTCACACCTTCCATGCTAAATCCTCTCCATTGCTAGGGTGCCATGTGGACGTCCATGTGCTCCTTGCAAAGGTAATAATTTTTCGTCATCTATTATACCCTAGATGTTCTAGGGTTACATTGGACTCAAAGAAGCCCAGTTGTTACCTTAACTACTCACTTCTAACCCTAACTAGACCTATTCTACTATTGTCCTAAATACAATCCCGAAAACCTATGCTACTTGGCCCAAATATTTGGTCCAATTATTTTATGCTATTAGGCCCAATACATGGTCCATGAAATCCTAAATAACTTTATACAATTTATTTAAGCTAAAACTTGGCTAAAAAATAATGTTGATTAGTTAGCTGAAACTCAGACTTCTTGTGTTCTTCTGACCAAGGCTCTACTTTATGTTTTGATAAGTTGGAGGTCTTCTTGGATATATTGTGTACATTCCTTCATCCTAGAGTTGCCCTCTTGATTGGGCTTACAAAGATAAACAAAAGCCCAACTAGACCCATATTTGCAAATAAGTCCATAAACAAAATTTAGGTTTTCATCCTTCTTATTATATGGTTGTGTGTAGTTGGGGGCTCTGCCATCATCCCCTCCTTCTTAAGAGGACCTATCCTGAGATTTACAGGATTGATCTTGAACAAAAACCTTATTACTGTTTTGAAAACTATGCTCGTCATCCAAGATCAAATGACCATTTGTTGGAGTCATCAAACAAATCAAATGAGTTATTTTTTGTTTTAATCTTATTTGATCATCTAATACCCAAGAAGGTGTTAAAGGAAAAAAAAGATATTTCTTTTTTTCAGGTGTGAAGGTAATCTCGTTGGTACGACGATTATGCATGGAGTTTTTAGAAAATTGCCATGGTCGTCCCAATAAAACGCGACAAGTTTCCATAGGCACTACATCACATAAAATTTTATTTTTATTGATGCCTACAAATAACTCGACCTTTACTTGTTAGTTAACTCTCAATTCCCTTTCATCAATTAGCCACTGAAGCTTATAAAGTTTGGAATGGGAAATTGTTAGGAAAGATGGCTTTAAACTAGAGGGGGGGGGGGTGAATTGTTTAAAGGGGTTTTCGCAAACTTTTACAAGCTAGAATGAATTTATTCCAGAAACCAATTGATTAAGCAATTCAGTTAGCCAAAATAGTAAGCAAAACTGCACTGCCAGGAAAACAATCGGTTGTTTCTTCGAAACAATCGGTTGTTTATATCGGCAAACAACAAACAAAATGAATTTAAAGAGTAAGGGATAGAGAGATTGTACACAGTTGTTTATACTGGTTCACTCCAACCCAGAGCTACATCCAGTCTTCTCAGAACCCCTGAGGAAATCCACTAAGCAATCACACCTTGATCAGTTACACAACAACCAAGAGAATGACCTTGAAAACCTCAAGACACACACTCTCCTTGGCCAACACTAAGATTGCTGATCTTGAACACCTCAAGAACACACAGCCAATCTCAGCAACAATACACAGAAGAATTGTTTCAACAGTTTACAAAGATTACACTTGTTACAGATGAAGATCTGAAATCAATACAAGTAGAATCCTATTCCAGCACCTTGATCAATCACTGAACTCTTAAGCAATCTCAACTCTTTTAAAACTCTCTTAGAAAAACTTTGTCAAAAGCATTCTTTCTTATTTAAAAATAGTTTTTCTAAATTTATATAAAATAGTTTGTTATCAAATCTTAACAAACCCTTAATTGCTTTCAAAAAGATTGGTCAAAGCATTTAATGACAGGAGCGTATTCAGTTTCAAATCATTTAAAGCTCAGTCAAAGAAAACAGTTTTTCTGTTAATGTTCCAAAACAAACAATCGGTTGTTTCCTCGAATCAATCGGTTGTTTTGTCACTTAACAGTTTTCTTCATTCAAAAACAATTTTCAAACTTTCTCAAAACATCTAAGTGTAAACAATCGGTTGTTTCGACAGAACAATCGGTTGTTTCAACTTAGTTTGAAAAACACTTTACTTTGTTTAAAGATTGAGATGCTAATTGCTTTGAGATTTAATCTAAGGGTGGATTACAACATTAAACTACCCCAGAACAAAGCTTTAAACCAGCACAGCAGCATCATGCAAAGCAGAGGCTTCATCATCCTTCAAAGGATTTGGATTCTTCAAAACATTGAACATCACTTGGTTCAACAGAAATGACAGGAAAATTTAACTTTTCAACTAGTCTAGTACTGCAACAATAACAGCACGACTCGCTATCCACAATGAGACAATAAATATTTTCTAAAATTTTACAACATGTATGAAATAATTCTCTCTTTAAGAATTGGATAGAAGACTAGACTGATTGTTAGAGTTACACTGAATCATAAGCAATTCACCCTTAGAAGGATAGGTTTTGTCACTTATTTTATCCTCATTTTTTTCACTCTTACTTGTTTCTTCTTCTTGGCTACTATGTCATATTTGTCCCTTAAGATTATGTAGTTCTTCTATTGGGACATTGAAATGCTAAATGACCCCTACCAAGACACTTAAAACACTGAATTTCTCTAGTTCGAGGGTGTGAGATGTGCTCATATTTAGATAGGCTCTAGGAAGGTTCTGGTGATGTTTGTTTTATATGTTCTACCCCCCTTTGGAAATCACCCTTTTCATAAGGTACAAAGAGGAACTTTGTTTTTGACTTGATTCTTTTCTCAAAATTTGTTGTTGAACTTTAATGCAAAGTTGAATCAAGTCATTTATATCTCTATAAAGTAAAGGTTCAACTCTGTCTCTTATATAAAGATTGAGACCACTTAAGAACCTAGATATTTGATATAGACTAGAGAGATGGAGCAACCCCTGACCAAGCCCAACCTTCCTGAAGAACTAAGGACACGAAGCATGACACAAGATCAAGGTCTAGGTCAGGACCCACCACTAGTCAGTGCTTCAGAGCCCATCATTCCTCAAATGATTACCAGGAGCAGAGCCTAAGCCATGGGAGCTAGGCACCAACTAGTTTACTTGTTTTCAATTTCAGTAGAATAGGGTTCAATTAACATAATAGAAGGGGTGTACTTATCAAATTTGGCCATGACAAGTCCATTAGGATTAGAATGTACCCCTAGCTTCTAGAAGCTAGGCCTAGGGGTGGCATTGACCATGGGTCAACCCTTAGGCCGCACCTCCCCTCCTTGCCCACCAAGGCACCCATCCCTATAAATAAGGTGCCTTGCCTCATGTATTTTCATGTTGAATTTGATTAAGAAAAGTTACTCTGCACAAATTGTGTGAGGTGTTTGTGAGGCTTGTGTCTCTTAAGCAGTAGGTCTTATCTTGAGTGAGTTGAGAGCTTTCAAGTGGCAACCCTCTACACTTATCTTGGAGGAAACCATACTCTAAGGGGCGTGTTCCTTCTCAACCATCACCATAAGCATTCCTTTCCTTCATCTCTTTTTCCATTGTTTTCCATTCTGCCAATTTACCCTTTGGTTTATGTTCTTGTCTTGTTTGTTTATCCATTCGGCTTCCTTCATTATAATGTCTTCCTTTCATGCTCTTTAAATTTCGCCCATCATCATCTTTCACCATATACTTGTGTTTTTTCTTTGCCCTTTAGAAGTGAACCTTCACACTTACTTAACCACTTGGTTAAATTCGTGTTCAGTGGGAATCTTCTTTGAGTTCTCACCCTATAATTGCTAAAATCTCAATCATAAGTAAAGTGTCACCTCTAAAATGAACAAAGCTAAAATCAAATCACATCATGTGGTAATCAGAGCAAGGTTCTATTTGTGCCTATATTGTTGAGTCGATATTATGCTTTTAAATTTTTGCACATTTTAATTTCTCGTTTTTACATTCAAGCAATTTAAAATCGGCCTTTAAATTCCTATCATTTACAATTCCGTCTTTTTTATTCATTAAGCACTTTAAATTTCGCCTTTTGAATTTCCGTTTTCTGTCATTTCTTTTTCTTACAGCATTTACTTGTGTTTGATGTTCTTAGTGTTCTAGGAGTCGTATATCTCTTCTGCTTATTTTCATTTTAATTGTGAAGAACTAAAACCAAATTAGAAGTTGTTAGAGTAACGATTGATTTAATTCCAAACATAGATTACAAGTGTTCATATGACTTGAATCCCAATATCTTATCTTTTTCGAAAATTGAAAAGTGAATTCCATCTGCAAGCGCAAAATCAATTGAAAGTGTCAATCTGTCAAATCAGGACAAAAATAAAAAAGAAGAAACACAATTTTTAAGTGCATTCACTTTCCAAATTTCGTTACAAAAGGGCTTCTAACTTTATGACAAACTGTTTTTGAAATTGTGGAGTTTAATCCCACTTGCTTTCTCAATTTCTAAAACCTTTCACGTCTTCATAATTAAAGTTTAAGTAAGTTTCCTTGTGTCTTTTTCGTGCTTTTCTTGTTTGTCTTGTTCAAAGTTTTGTTTTCATCTCAATTTCATTTTGGTTTAGCTTTCTTTGCTTTAAGCTTTTCTTGCTTGTCTTTCTTTGTTTCTTAAGTTTTGTTTTGAGGGCTCTTTGGTAAGCAAGTGTAAAGAGCTTTGTCATCTTTCACTTGAGGTGTTGCTACAAGTGTAGACCCTTTTTATGAGAATATCTTTCTTGAGTGATACACGAGAGTGAGAGTTTAACTTGTACTTTTTTTCACTACTTGTTTTTTTCCTTGTACAAAATTATGGCTATTTTGTCTTCAGGTGAATCCTCAAAGCCGCAATCACCTCAAAAGGCACACCTTTTGGGAGAGCTTGTGGAGGCCAAGAGGTGAATGGTCCACAAAGACACGGAAATAAAACAACTAGCAAAAAGATTGCAAAGATTAGAAGAGGCTCAAGAGAGACAAACTCGAGAAAGGAGACGAGAGTTGACAAGAGCACCTAGGCCATCCATGCACTATGGGAATCAAGACCAAGATTGGAAAGTACACAATTTTGAAAATTGGCGCCATTAACACCAACAACCACCAAAGAATTCTTTTAATTTTGTAAAGTTACCTAGTTTTAATGGGGACTCTGACCCTAATTTGTATTTAGAATGGGAAGCTAAAGTAGAACAACTCTTTAATGTGTATAAGGTCGCAAAGGATCAAAAAGTTAGGTTAGCTTCCTTAGTTTTTTAAGACTATGCCATACAATGGTGGCAACAAACTGTAATGGACATTGGGCTAAACAAGAGGCCAACCGTGGTCTCTTGGAGTGATTTAAAGTTATGCATACGCGCGCGGTTTGTTCCTTCTCATTATACGAAGGAAATCTTGTTGAAGCTCCAACGGCTTTAGCAAGGATCTAGGAGTGTAGATGAGTATTTTCAAGATTTAGAAGTAACTTTGACTAAAATTAATATGCATGAAAGTGAAGAGTCAGAGATTGCTAGATTTATGAGTGGATTACGGCGAGAAGTACAAGATGCTGTAAAATTATATGAGTATACTTCTTTGGACAAATTGGTTCACCTAGTCATCAAGGTTGAATCACAAGTTTTGAAGAAAACTTCTTTTAAAAATACTCATAATGATGGCTTTTACAAATCATCTTGGAAGGGCAAAAACAAATTTCAAAACCAAGATTCTCCATCCAATTTCTCAAAAGAAACCACCCCACATTCTAAAGATTCTAAAGATAAACCTTCTACCCCTAAATCACCCACCAAAACCTCAAGTCAAAAATGCTTTAAATGTTTAGGTTTTGGACACATCGCTGCCAGCTGTCCAACTAAAAGTACCATGTTGGTAAATAAAGACCAATTAAAAATCAAAAATGAAAAAAAGGATGAAAATAACAACACGAGGCTCATTACCTCACAAAACGTGGTAAACCATAATGTTGATCCATCCCAAAATAAAAACTACCAGCTCACTTCAATACTTTTCTTCCTTCTCTTGTTTATCTCTTCATAGCTCTAAGTACATGCACTATTTGTTAGAGAAATGTGGGAATCTTTTTCAAAATCCTTCTAAAGGTTTACACCTTATAAGAAGTTTTTCGCACCAAGTTCCCTTTTCTCTACAAATATTACATGTAACTACAACCATTCCACCCAAACTCTGAAAAATAAATGAACATAAGTTTGCTTCACCACTCTCATACATAAATCAAGTGAACAAACTAACTATATTATTTGCAGGAGTTCTAAATTTGAAGACGAATTCTTTCCAACTTGGGGGGCATGATACTAACCACAACAACCAGCAGATGACTAAGGACACATCAAACACTTCACAAAAAGGCCAGTCGTCTCAGCATACAAAGCCAAGCCCCACCAAACCTCGAGAAAGCATCAGTAGAAGAAGAACAAGCTATAAACCAGAATATCAGAAGTTCTTCCTTCTTGTCTTTCCACCAAAAAAAGTTATGTAAATAATTTGGGCTCACTTTGGGGGTCCAAATAGCAAGATAGGTTAGAATAAGGTGCCTTTAGCATAATAGAGGGTGTAGTTATCATTTTAGCTTGTTTCTAGCCCTTTAGGAAGGAAATTTGACCTAGTTTCTAGAAGAACAAGCCTAGGGTTCGATTTTGACTTAGTCAAACCCTAAAGGCAGCCCCTCACACATTTACCACCCTACCCTTGCCCTTCTTGCCCACCAAGGCACCCATTCCTATAAATAGGTTGCCTTACTCCATGTATTTTCAAGTTGAAAATTGAAGTAAAGAAAGTGAATTTGTGAGTATGAGTACTCTATGTTATATGGGTCTTATCTTGGGTGGGTAGTGTCCTAAGTGGTGACTCCGGATCTTATCTTGAGTGAGTGACATCTCAAGTGGCGGCTCTTGCACCACTCATCTTGGAGTTTATCTGCTCCAAGTGGTGTGAATCCCCTTCTTCTCCATAAGTCTTTTCATCTCTTCCCCTTTTTAATTTGCTTTTGCACTTCCATTTCCTTCATGTTTTTTATTGGTCTTCCCATGTTTGTCTTTCATTTTTTGGTTCTCTTTTATTTGCTATCTTAATTTCGCCCCTTTTTGCATCATCCATACCATATATTGTGTTCTTCTCTTTGCCCTTGTGAAGTGAACCTTCACACTTACTTAACCACTTGCTTAAGTTCGTGTCCAGTGGGAATCTTCTTAGGGTTCTCACCTTAAATTGCTAAAATCCAAAATCTAATCAAAAGCGAAACATCTAAAATGTGCAACCTAAAATCAACTCACATCAATATTGATACTACACAATTAGACAAGGAAATAACCAAGGACACAACAGACACTTCACAATTAAGTCAGTCATCTCAACATCCAAGACAAGACCCCACCAAACTTTAGAAGGACCTCAGTAGAAGAAGAACTGGACATAGGCCAGAGCATCATATGTTCTTTCTTCTGGTCTTTTTAAAAGACAAGTTTATGTTAATAAATTGGGCTCACTTTGGGGGTCCAAATAGAAGAATAAGCTAGAGTAGGGTTCACTTAGCATAAATTGGGCTTGTCAAGCCCACCTTTCATGTTAAGTGCTTCTAGGTTTAGGGTTTCTTTGACCTACCTTCTAAAAGGTTTCTCACAAATGACACCCCTACCCCTTTATCTTGTTCTCCAAAGCACTCTCTCCTATAAATAGAGTGTCTTGCTTCATGTATTTCACACATTGAAATTGAATAGAAAAGAAACTCTGCTTGAGTGTTTAGTGATTTTTGTTCTCCTAAAGTTCTTGGGTCTTATCTTGGGTGTTTGTGCACTTCAAGTGGCAGCTCTTCACCACTCATCTTGGAGTCTCCTTCCCCTTCAAGTGGTGTGATTCCTTACTCCATAAGTATCTCTTCTCTCTTCATCCTTTCTTTTCCATTCGATCATCTTTTCCATTTCTTATTTCATTTTACGTTCTTTAATTCCGCACCTTATCATCATCACAGCATATAATTGTGTTTTTCTCTTTACCCTCTAGAAGTGAACCTTCACACTTACTTAACCACTTGGTTAAGTTCGTATCCAGTAGGAATCTTCTTTGGGTTTCTCACCATATTCTGCTAATGCAAAAATCATAAACAAAAATAAAAATGTGCAATCCTAAAATCAATTTACATCAGATATGGTGGTATTATTTTCTTCCCTAATCCATGCCCTCATCATATATAACTCCATCTTTTGCTTATATTCTTTTACGCTTAGATTTTTTTTGATGAAGTCTTTGGAGCTTATCCATAAGCTCTCGGTTATAATAGGAAGGAATATGGTGGCGTCTTATAGCACTTTTAAGATAATTCCAATATAGAATTGGAGGTCCATTAGAATGACATGTATCATTCTCTAGGGAAGTCCACCAATACATAGCATAACATTGAAAGCTTAAAGTGGCAAGTGATACTTTTCTCTCCTCGCTAATTTGGTGACAGGTAAAAGTTGTTCTACCTCCATTTCCCAATCTAGGTAGGTTTCAAAATTTTCCTTCCCATGAAAGTAAGGTAAGTCAACTTTGGCTTCATGTTTGTGGCTTTCTTTTTTAGATCTTCTAGTCTGGGTTGATAATAGTGATTAATTCTAAGACTTCCTTATTTAGTTGGAGATTCACCAAACCTAGAACTTCTAAAAGGTTGATTCTTTTTATATTTTCTACTATGGTCATCTCTTTCTTTAATCATTCTCAACTCCTCCTCAAGAATTACAAGATGAGAATCTCTTTCTTTCTTTTCTTTAATAATTTGATTCTCATGTTGTAATTGTCTTATTTGAAGTGATTGGAGATCTTTAGCCATTTGTTTCAAAAGAGATTTTGTAGAGCTCAGATTACTTTCACTAAGAAGAGAAGTTCGTTTAGACATGATCAAAGCTTGTGTTAAAAACAATTCCAAAAAAGAGAAAAATAGGCTCAGTGAGATAGGTAGTTTTCCAGGAAAGGGAGGTGGAGCACTAGGATCACTTAAGTACCAACCCTTTCCTAGCCAGAGACTATCCCAAAACACTTCACAAACCTTTCTCTAAGAAAATTATTAGAAGCACAAACAAAGATGAAAAACACTAATCAAGATATGAAAAACAATAAAACAATTGAAATTGCTAAACTAGAAAGCTTTAAACTAGACGATTTCCTAGGTAAGGTTTCTTGGCACCTTGGATCTTTAAGACACACTCACCAAACTATATGAAAATTAATCCACTAAGTAAAGAAGTTTAAACAAATACAACTCAAAGAAAATATAATGAAATTTAGGTCAACAATTTTATGCACTAAAAATTAAATTGCTTATTGTATGCACTCCATAATGTTGCTCCTTTTGCTTTGTAGTTATGTATAACTTTTAGGTTGCTTCTCCTTTGTTGTACCTCCTTAGGATATTTAACCTATAGTGTCTGATTTTCACCATTTTAGTGATGAAGCTTGCACCAAAATTTTCAGCTCCACAACTCACCAAAGGCAATTCAGTCACTTCCACAAAATAGAGGTCAACAAATTTAAAGCAACAAAAGCTCAATTTAAAATAAGGACAACTTAAAAGAGATTTTATAATAGATGTTTTGCCTCCGCAAGGAAGGCTAAATATTTTTGGTTGATTCCTTTGTAATTTCCCATTGAGTTTTGAGGTTTTGGTTGATAAAAGTTTCGATTTTTAAATTCTCTATAGCAGTTATTTTAATATTTGAATCTCCTGGAAAGCTGGTTTTTGTGAGAGTATGTACTTAAACACATGATTGAGAGTCTTCCTTATCTTAAAATTTAGTTTCTTAGTTAGTTCACATTGTTTTGATTAATTTCTTAGGCGCATGATTCAAAAGAAAGGAGATAACCATTCCCATAGAGTATATGCATGGAACAAAGTGGGTACTGATTAAACCAATAAACACATGTTTTACTGGTGAGTTTCAGTTGAATCAGATCGGCGCATGTTCAATCTGGTTTAGCTCCTTTGGAGGATTGAGAAATGATTAATCTTTAGAGAACCTGTGAAGAATTCAATGGTGGAAGAACTTGACCAAAACCTCAAAACTCAATGGAAAATTACAAAGAAATCAACCTAAAAGGTTTAGTCTTCCATGCGGAGGCAAACCAAAAGAATTATAAAGAAGAAAATAAACTAAGAAAACCCTATAAAGCTCCCCCCTTTTCTCCTTGATGCTTGTGTCCTTTTATACGCTTTTCTACTCCAAGGGTCTTGGGAGAATATTGTAGTTTAGATTTTGCTAACAATTTCCAACTTTCCAGAATTCTTGTATTTTGCAGAAGATTTGCTTCCAATTCTGTTTCTGAGATATTGTAGATTTTATTTTCTCTTTCTTCTCCTCAAAATTTGTTTTCTGTTTTGATTCAAGAAGCAACTTGGACTTTTGCATATTTGGCCCATTCACAAAGGTAGACATTTCTTTTAGACCATTTACTCTAAAACACAAAATTAACAAAAATAATAATTAAAGCCCAAATAAACCCAATTATATGAATATTAATTAAAAAAATGGGTTTATTTACTATTATAGTCCAATAATCCATGATTAAAGCTATTCAGTGCAAATAAACATATGCTTATCAATAGACATGACTTCAAAGAGTAGACAAGAAATTGAAAAGCAAAAAAATTAAGGTTCACAAAGAAAGGCTAGCACACAAATGGAATCCTAAAGAAAGGTGCTAGAATTAGATGAAGAAAACCAAAAAATGCACTACAAAATTTTGTATGAAAATTTTCTTAAATTACTGAATTTATGCTAAACAGAATATTTGGAATTAGACTTTGAAATTTTTTACCACTGAAATTTCAATGTTTGAGATAAATATTGGTGCTGGAAAATCACAGAAATAGTACACTAATTAATTGCAATAAAATTTTCAATTTTGCTACTGAATTAAAATTTTCAAAGACAATTTTTTTTTACACTTTTTCTGTTTTTTATTTTCCATTTTTTTTCTATTTTGAATTTTGATGTAATTCTTTTTTTTCAATTTTTCTCAAAACATCAAGGTACTCAAATCTAGAGTTTCATATTTTTTCACCAACAAATGAAATTATGATAAACTTTTTCAATCAGCAGAGAAATCTGGAAAACAGAGGAATCCTGATTGGAATTAAAAACAGAATTGAAAACTCAGGAACACAATAGAATTTAGTGAAAATTGGAACTTGAATGGAACTAACAACAAGTATAGAACTCAATTCTGGAAAATTCAAATGCACCAAAGCTCAAATTTAGAATAGTATTTAGACTTAAATTAAAGCAAACAACCAAAATACAAAGTAATAGGCACCACATGAATTTAATAACATTTTGGAAGAACATGTCTTAGACATAACTTGAACATGAATTCAAAGTCAAAATGACTCTACCGAAATTGAAATGCACTGAATCAATTGCAACAAGACTCAAATAAAATGAAAAGCAAATGATTAACTCAAATTGAATCCTAAAAAAGTATAAAATGGACGGTTCAAGAACATAGGTAATTTCAACCGATTGAAATGAACAAAAACATCATGAGATGATTAGTAAAATAAAATTGAAACAACAAGACAATCAAGAACATCAATGCAACAACACAAAATTAAAGAGAAGAAAATTAGGAGAGAAGACACTTAGCTCTTGAAGAACTAAAGCTCTAGATATCAAATGATAGCATCCTCTCATTTGGTTTGGTTTTGCTTGAATTTTGAAGGAGATTGTTCTTCACTTGGAAAAGGTGAAGAAGAAAACCAAGGTGTCTATCCTAGAGAGGTTTAGACAAAGGAGCGCTTATGCTTGCATTTTGGCAGCATAACACATAAAATTGATCTTACTTTTCATGAGCCAATCACCTCAATTTATAGGAGAGAGGGCTGAAAATTTTGGAGCCAAAATTTGAAAATTCAAAATAAAACTCTCCAATGGGAAGGTGCCATGTGGACTCATGCTTTCCATGTTTAGCTCACGCCTTGATGCAAGCCACGACCATATAAAGATGACTAAAGATGCTAAACTTGAAGGGTCATCTCAACAAGCAAATAAAGACTTCATTCATAGGAGGAATGGACAAGGGCCAAAACATTTGAAGTTCTTCCTATTAGTCTTCTTTAATATTTAGAAAAATGTTGTAAATAAATTGGGCTCAAATGAGGGGTCCAAATAGTAGAAATAAGGTAGATCAAAGTGCCTTTAGCATAGTAGGGGGTGTGGGTAGCATTCTTGCTTGTTCCTAGCCCTTTTGAAGGCATTTTGACCTAATTTCTAGAAGGATAAGCCTAGAATACGGGATTGACTTAGTCAAACCCTATGGCTGCCCACTTTTTTTCCCTTTTCCCATTCTACCCTCTTTTCTTCTTTTCCAAGGCTCTTAAATCTATAAATAGGGAGACCTACCTCATGTATTTCCAAGTTGAAAATTAGAGTAAAGAAACTATACACAATTTTTGTGTGATTTGTGAGTGAGTGAAATTCCTCATCTCTTGGTCTTATCTTGTGAGTTTTGAGAGCTCTCAAGTGGCAACATCCTTCACTTATCTTGGAGTCATTTCACCATCCAAGTGGCGTGCAACCATTCTCAATTCCTTTTCTTATAAGCTTATTTTTCCTTCATCTTTTCCTTCCACTATCATTCCATCTATTCATAAACATGTTCTTATTTTGCTTCATTATGTCTATTCGGTTTTTATATGTTGCTCTTGTTTTCCTTATGTAATTCCACACCATAACTTGTCATCATCATCACCTTATAATTGTGTTTTCCTTTTGCCTTTGTGAAATGAACTTTCACATCCACTTAACTACTTGGTTAAGTTAATGTCCAGTGGGGATTTTCCTTAGGTTCTCACCATACTTGTCTGGTAAAATCCAATCCTAAGTAAAGTGTTACCATAAAAATGAACAATCATAAAATCAACTCACATCACACCTTCCATGATAAATCCTCTCCACTCCTTGGCTGCCATGTTGACTTCCATGTGCCCCATGCAAAGGTAATTTTCGTCCTCTATTATACTCTAGATGTTCTAGGGTTACATTGGATTCAAAGAAGCCCAATTGTTACCCTAACTACTCACTTTTAACCCTAACTAGACCTATTCTATTATTGGCACAAATACAAGCCCAAAAACCTATGCTATTAGGCCCAAATATTTGGTCGGATTATTTTATGATACTAGGCCCAGTACATGGTCTATGAAATCATAAAAATATTTATACAATTTATTTAAGCTAAAGCTTGGCCCAAAAATAATGTTGACTAGTCATCCAAAAGTCAGTCTTCTTGTGTTCTTCTGACCAAAGCTTTAGTTTATGTTTTGATGAGTTGGAGGTCTTTTTGGATATCTTTTGTACATTCCTTCATCCTAGAATTGTCCTCTTGATTAGGCCTATAAGGATAAACAAAAGTCCAATTAGACCCATATTTTGCAAATAAGTCCATAAATAGACTCTAGGTCTTCATCCTCATTATTAGTGTTGTGTGTGGCTGGGGGCTCTGCCATCATACACGACCTGGGCGTAAACCCCTATTGAAGATTTCTTCATACCCTTCAATACTTTTCTATGTTAACTCAACATTTTCTTGATTTAGCTTGTCATTCTCTTGCTTTAGCTCGTCATTTGTTTGCTTCAGCTCGACATTCTCTCGTTTCAACTCCTCCTCATTTTTTGATAAACTCTCTTAGTCTTGGAGGAGCTAAATGTTTGATAGCTCGAGTTGTTCAAAAGTTTCTTAGGATTCCTTTTGTTTCTCTTTGGCCGCCGACAACTGCTTCTCCATTAACTTCAGTTGAGTTTCAAACTCTTTAGCTCTTTTTGCAGCTTTTCTAGCCTCCTCGACACTTTCTTTATGGAGTTCCACCTCAGATTGTAGTGCCTTGATTTGACTCTCACTATAAGCTAAAGCCAAAGATTGGTAATGCAACGTAAGATCTACCTCGACCTTGTTTTTGAGCAATTCTTGATTTTGACAAGCAAGAGCGTTCACCTTTTCCCATCCATCCGAGCCTTGAGTAGTTATACTGCTATAATGGTAAATGACGACCATACACCTCGCCAGCATAACTTTAGCCCCATGAAAATATCTTTAGGGCCAATGAAGTTTATAAGCTCGGTGTCATATGGAGTTGGAAACCCTCTGCCGAACCTCACCTTGCATCCTTAAGTGCCAAAGGGAATTATACCCATTAGCCATGGTGCATAAGTGGTCTAGGTAAGGCGTAACTCCTTCTTGCCCATGAAATATTATACTCGATGGAGGAGTTGGCCTCGAACTAGAGCTCAACATTCTAAGAGAAGCAGACATGAATCGAATGGTGGACATCGGCTTAGGAGAAATTGGGCCAGGAGCCGAGGTATCTTCAATGGGAGTTGGCATTGGACTCTTTGGGTGAGATGTTCCCCTTAGTTGCTCGGAAGAAGTAATATCAACAATGGGTATAGACCCCTCATCATCTTGGGGCGGAACAACAACATTTGGGTCACTGGTGGTTACTATTTTGATTTGCTTTGCAGAGGGTGAAGCGGAAGAAGGTCCCTTGACATCTTTGAGGGTGGCCAAATTAGAATCTTTGAAGGCAACCACTTTCTTCAATAGTTTTGCAAGATCAAAACTTTTTCCCATCACTTCTACATGAATATAACAAACAGGTCAGTTATCAATTGAAAAATTAAGTCAAGAACTTAAACAAACATTTTATACCTATGAAAAAGCCTCGGGGTCCTCAACAAGGAGAACATTAAGGAGGTTCCTACAATTAATAGGTCTCGGCAACCCCTTGATACAAAGTCGACCACTAATTTTGAGCATATTTGGAAAGAGGAGAAAAGGTCATCCACCTACCTCTTTGAAGAATAAAGAGACATATAATGGTGTACCTCCCCGAGTACCTAAGAGTACTCGGCATCAGAAAGAGGAAGGTACTTACCCTTCCTACTATTTTTTCCAACGACGACGATAGAAGCCTCTGCGACAACTGAAGAAGAAGCCTTTTTCTTTAAAGCTTATGCCATCGGTTGTGAACCACTGTGCTGAACAACAACACCGGTGAAACCCCGTGTGGAGGTGGTTTCAACCTCCTTCAACTCCACATCATCGTTTTCTACAGAAAACGAAGAAGTATGGCTGGAGGAGAGATCACCCCCAATGGCGCTAACATCCCTACTCCTTAGAGGATGACCATGGTCATCACCAAAAATCCAGTTCGTAGAGGAAAAAGAGGAAGTCATACAGTACTTACCTAAGTGATGAACTTGATTAATGGAGGATGAAGGATGAAGTGCAGGAACGCAGAACATGAAGAGTTATGAACACGGAGAAAGCTCAAAATAAGGAAGAAAGAGAACAAAGAGTTCGAAAGTCTAAGAAAAAGGCAAAGACAAAGGGTGTAGTGGAATAAGAAAAGCCAAAACCTCTTATAAACCGTTAGGTGCAAAAATGGTGTTTTGGATATCAAACTGTCACGTCTCAAAGATGACATCATTCACGCTGACATGTACCCTAAAAAGCTACATTTTAACCTAAAAGGTGCTCTATCATAATCGGCGCAACACAGAATAAAAACCCCTCATTAATATCCCATCATTGCTATTTATTAATTTTTTATTTTGTTGTTACTTTCTTTATTATTTATATTTATATGTTTAGAAATCGTAAAAATATACAAGTTAAGCTCTCCCAAAGATGGATAGGTTTATGCTTTCATGCTAATTTGAAAATAAATATACCATCAAACTCAAAATAATAGAGATTTATAATATATCATGCTTATGTACTACCAATACCTAAATAATAGAGATTTCTAATATATCATGTATTAGTGGACGAAAATCGCTAAAGCAGTTATGACAGTTCACCTTATAGCTCGACAATAATACCCACATTACTCAATGCTTGGCCTTAATTACTACCAAGTAACTGCCAAGTCACCTTAATAATAGGGTGCACGTAAGGAAAAACGTGGCGTAAATGGTTACTACAACTCTTCAATTATGGCAAATTCTTCCTCCACCTCCATATTAATTGTGAAAAGTTGGTTTTAACCTTTTTAAAAATTTTAAATATCCCTAAACAAAGCATAACCTCACATTTTGAAATAACTTCATTTGCATCCAGCACCTCCATATCTATCTTCCAGCCGCAACGTTTAAGAGAGTAGTTTCATCATTCTTTTCTAGTTGCAGCATTTGAGAGGGGGTAGTTCCATCATTTGAACGTGTGAGAGGGTTGGTGAGAAGATTCGTTGTATTCGAAATTTTCAGTGCGAAGATAAATTTTTTTAGTTTTGTACTCCCTTATTGCACCTCGCTAGTTTTTTTTTTTTTTTTGGGTTTTTGTGGCTTCCAAAATAATGAATAAAAGCAAACGAAAATGCAACCTCCACAAATAAAAACAGCATAAACCTACTTCAACCACCAACGTTTACCACCAGCTACCACAAGCAAGCAACCACCACCACTTGAAAATAAAGAACAAAACACCACACTCTCCAGCATACTCAGAAGAGTATTGTTGAAATTTTAAAAAAAAGTATGAAGGTACAGGGGGAATGTATGGAGGTGCATGGAGAATTTTTCTCCAATTATTCTATGCGACTAGGACCAATACATGGCCCATGAAATCCTAAACTACTTTATACAATTATGTAAACTAAAGCCTAGTCCAAGATTTGTCTTTGTTGAAGTCGGGTTTCAGTATTCTTGTACTCTTTTGACCAAGGTTCTACTATTCTTTTATGGTGTCAAGGTCTTCTCTAAGATACTTTATACAATTTCTCGTCCTAGAGTTGTTTTCTTTGTTGGACTTATAAAAGATAGATAAAAGCTCAATTAGACTCATATGTATTAGTAAGTCTTTAAACAAAGTTCTAAATCTTCGTCTCGTTATTTTGTGGATTTTATAGTTGAACGATTTTTCATCCTAAATCATGGATGTTGAAGGGGATAATATGAAAAAATTCATTAAAAATGGGTAATCCATGTCATTAGATTTATTTTAGTTTGATCAAAATCTTACGTAAAACCTAATAGTAATTTTTCAATTTTAGTCAATTTTTTACGTAAATGTTTTAGGTCTAACGTAGAAAGACCATATATACATTGGGTGTGATGTCACTCGAAGTAAATATGACCATTTATATTGGCGTGAAAGGTAATTTAATTCGTCTTCTTCATTGGTGCGAGAACAAACGGTGGTTTGGCTTCAGGGCCTAGCTGTGCTTTTATCCACTCTAGAAAACATTCTCTCTGTGTCTTACAATTTCTTTGTCCTTTTAAGATTTAATTACACATGTCTCCATTAAATTAATGTGGATTCTCTCATGCTGATATAAAAATTTAAAAAAAGTTAAAATTAATTTAGTTTTATGGGAGTAAATATATGAGTTAGTTTTGCCTCTTGAAGTAGGATGTTTTATTTGGGTTTAAATTTGATAATTATATGGTTTAAATGATTTAGATGTTAAGAGCAAATAAGATGTAGTTTAGACTTTAGACACTAATAGAACAGTTTAGTTAACTATAAAGGAATACTAACTACTTTCAACATTTTTTAATAAATAAAAATATTTATAATTAACATGACTTAGTCCATATTAAATCAAATAAATATTAAAAATATATAATGTTAATGTCAATATAATTGATATTAATTTTTACTATTTATATTTATTTACGTTACTGTAAACTTTAACATCCATTTACCCAACACTAATTTATATGTTATGTATATATATACTTCATGAAAATGAATACAAATTATAAATTATTTTTAATTCAAAGAATCAAATTTAAAAATAACAAAGCTCGTCATACATAATTTTCCTCTATCTAATATAAAAAATCTCACTATTGACTAACATTGTCAAACTTTAAGTCAAAAGCTGAAATTTTAATATCTGTTTTTTTATATTAAAATAATTCTTTGAAAAATTTTAAAATATAGAGATTAATTAATTATTTTAATTTCTACAAGTGACTAAATTTTTAATTATTTTAATATTGTTTAAAATTTTATGTCACTAAAAAACAAATTTTAGGGAAGAAAGTATATATTTATCCGTAGTTATAAATTATAAGATCGAAGAATAAAAAAAATATTTTAAATTTTGATTGAGTAAAATATATAGAAGTGAGTTATCTTGGAGAGAAATATTTAGTTTGTTGAGAATCTGAAATAACGAAAGTATATTGTTGATGTTAGAGTGATTTTTAAAAGATGACATTTTCAATACTCTCCATTTTCAGAGTTAGTATTTACGAGACATAGCCACCCTTGTAGATATAGTTACTTAAACCAATCCTTCAATTTAATGGTTGTTATAATGTTGCTTTTGTGATGGTAGCAGAAAGTGCTTATAACAAACTATGTGAGCAACAGTTACAAACACACTCCCAAGTATTATAAAACATAATTCCTGTTTTAAGCATGTAATTTTAATATAATTATGTACTTTCATTATATAATTTAAATATTTACTCCAAAAAATGAGTAAATCTAACAATATGAAATGAGACAAAGCATAAATAACTTTAAGTGTTATCATTAATAAAATTTGGAATCTGATCACCATAATATTGAAGAATGACAATTAATAAAACTTTTTATGTTAAAATTCTAGTTTCGAATGTAAATAAACATCAACAGTATTTATATATACTGTCACTGTAGATGGTATGGTTTGGGATTTTGGAAGAGCTTGTACATGCAATTCCAATATATGAAAGAGTGATTAAGATGAGACTCAATGGGTGCAGAAGTACCCTATGATCAATCAACATTATTGGGATATCTCACATTCTTGTTCTTGGCTTAAAATTAAAATTACAAATAGATTACACACTATCAAATCATTAAGCTTCTTCAAACAGTGATTTTGCAACTCATTACTTTAAAACACTACTTCTCATAGTTTACATTACACACTTCAATTCTTCAAGTCTTACACTCCCACCAATCCTTAATGCTTTCATCTCAGAACGGAGTCTTGAAGCAAAACGCTATACACTGCAAATTTTGTGCTAAAATGACAGACGTTAGTAATGATGGAAAAAATAAGTGAGAGCTACATTCTTTAAACCCATTAGATTACAAAAACATGTATAACATGCAAGCGTTTTTAAAATGGTCTAAGCATAATTCATTTGAAAACACGAAAAATTCTCAAAACAGAGCACACTGTCAATAATTTCTTCACACCAACATTCTCCATTTCAATTTAAAAACTAGTTACTAATTTACTTAACTGCAACACAGAAATAAGTACTATGAAATTAAAAGAAAGGAGTTATTAGAATCATCTACCTGCTAGTCTTTGAGCCACCTTTGGAACTTTGCTATGTTTACTTCAGACATTACAAGTAGATGATCTACGAGTCTGTTCAAGAACTTCAGGTAAGCAATTCTCCATGGTTGCCAAAGAATAAATGTTCCTAATAAGCCCCAAAAGCCTGTGAAGAATCCTAGCCCCAAACTCATGTACAATGCTCCATAGAAAACTGAATCATCATCTTCATCATGCTCTTCTGCTCCTTTACACTTTATCACTGTCTCATATCGAGGACAACCTTTTTCAAGCGGTTTCCCACAAAGATCAATATTTCCTTCAAAACTTGAGGCAGTAAAGGTTTGCAACTGTCTTCCCCATGGAATTCTTCCAATGAGATTGTTGTTTGATAAATCTAACATGGCAAGACGATCAATATTGGAAAGAGTAGAAGGAATTTGTCCAGAGAAATGATTTCTTGATAGGTCAAGGGAGTCTAGTGAACTTAAATTTCCAATCTCCAAAGGAATTTGACCACTCAAATTGTTTCTTGATAAATTCAAAGAAACTAACCCGACCATGTATGTAATCTCTTTTGGTATTTCGCCTGTTAAATTGTTACATGAGAAATCGATGCTCTGAAGAATCAATTCGGGCTGAGTGAAGCTGCGTTCCACACCTTTCCACATCCATGTTATATGAAGCGTATAATAACTAACACGGACAAAATTATAAATTTCAGAGTAAGTACTGTTGTACCAATGCACACGACTTTCGGTTTCAGTTCTGTTAATTCTCTTTGTTAATGCAGTAAAATTGTTTAAGCAAGTTGGAATTCCTTTTGATAACTTATTCCTTGAAAGATCCAACAATTGAATACGCTTCAAATAACATAGATAAAGGGGAAGATTTCCAGAGAAGTGATTCCCTCGCATGATCAATATTATCAATTGCTGCATGTTTTCTCCAACCCATGATGGTATTGGACCTGACAACATATTCTCACTCACATCCAACATAATTAAATTATTGCAGTTCTTCAAACAGGAAGGCAATTCACCCATTAAACTATTGTTTGCCAAAACTAAAGCTTCCAATTTAAGAAGGCTGCCCATGGATATAGGAATTTCTCCTGACAATTGATTGCTGCGTAAATCAAGAAATAATAATCGATTTACATATTTCCAACAATCTGGAAGTTGCCCCTTTATTTGATTATATGATAAATCTAAAGTGGCCAAGTTTGCAGCTGTGACGTTTCCACATAAGAAATCTGAAAATTTATTTCCAGAGAGTAACAGCTCGGAAGCCTGTAGCAAAAATAATGGAACTTTTCCCTCAAATTTATTTGAATTCAAAATTATTGATGGTCTGAAACGAAGCTTCAATTGCATATCAGGGATTGAACCAATGAGACTATTGTGAGACATATTCAAACTATACAGAATTTGCAGCTTCTTCCAAAACCATTCTGGCACGAAATCATTTAGTCCATTATCAGATATATCTAATTGGACAATAGAATTTTGAGTCTGGAGCCAACTAGGAAAATTCGGACCTACCTTGCAAGATGCAATAAATATGTGCATTAATTGGAAAGGAGGAACCCAACTAGAGCTAAATTTTAGAGACAATGAGTTGTGTGACAAGAATAATGAAATTAATTTGGAAAAACTGGAAAGATGAAATTCAGTCACATCACCCTCTAAAGAATTCCACTCCAACGATAAAATCTCCAACTCGGATAGCAGGCTGATGTTCTCGGGTATCTTGCCGGTAATTTGATTATAAGATAAGTTCAACTTATGAAATACGTGTCTGCTGCACCACGAAGAATTTTGAATGAAGCTCGGAAATTCGCCATTTAACTTGTTATTTGAGAGATCTAACATCTCTAATCTGCACATGCTCCCAAACAAAGACGGAACCTTGCCTTGGAGTTTGTTATTGGAGAGAGAAAGATACTGAAGAGAGTTCATCGCTTTCCCAAATTCATCTGGAATGGGACCTTCTAACAAGTTACCACTAAGGTCAATGTCATGCAGATCGGTGGTGAAGTTAGAAAGCCAGTGAAATATAGAGCATGACTTTAACAAGTTATCAGAGAGAACAAGGTAGAAATGAGAAGACAAAGGATTCATTTTCATGGTAGAACTAGATGAAACGAGGAAACTTCTATCTATAATTCTGCAGTTTACAAGATAAAGCTCTTGCAGTTTGGAGCTGATATTAAAATTCCCTACAAACATTAATGATGTTAGATTATTATAAGAGAGGTCGAGGATCTTAAGAGACGGAAAACTTGGATATAGAGGAGGTGACAAAACTATATTATTGTGAGAAATGTAAAGCTCTTGAAGATGAAGGCTAAAGTTAAACAAGAGTTGAAGTGTTGATGATGTCAAGATATTAGAAGAGAGATCTAAGATGGTAAGAAAAATCGAATTGTTGGAAGAGTGAGAATGGAACAAAGATTGAATATCATTATCCGAAAGATGACAATCAACTAGCCTCAGCTCTGTTAAGTTTGGAATGATTTCTGTGATAGTTTGTAGCCAGTGGTGAGAGGAACTAAGAGTATGCAATGAACTCAGCTCAAGAATTGTTAAGGAATGGAGAGTAGACAGCCACTGTGCATCCTTAGCTTTTATATCAAAATTGCCACCCAGCCGAAGAGTGTGCAAGAATGGAAGATTCCCTATGCGAAAAGGGATTGCTCCAGAAAGTGAATTTGAAGTATAGTTTGTCGTTGTGCTTACATGTAGAGAAGGGTTACTTCCAAGACTGAGATATTGTAGCTTTCTGAGATTCCCAAGTTGATATGGGATTTTTCCAGAAAGAAAAGTTTCTCCAAGATGGAGATACTGTAAGTGTTTGAGACTCCCGATCTTAATAGGAATTTCTCCCCAAAGATAATTATTCCCAAGATGTAGGTAACGTAGTTGAAAGAGATTTCCGAGTGTAGAAGGAATCCTCCCCGTAAGATAAGAATGGGAGAGATCGAGATATCTCAAGTTGGTGAAGGAGCCCGTGCATTCTGGGATGTAACTCAGTAAAAAATAATTATAGCTGAGATTCAGATGTTGAATATATTGCAAGTGAATCAATAAAGTTAAATTAAGTACACCTCTCAAATTGTTGTAGCTTCCATGAAGATCAAGTAGATATACATGACCAGTTTGATGGTTGCAGTGAATGCCTTTCCATTTGCAGCAATCTGTATTGTTGTGATGGTTGGTCCAAGAGGACAGCATGCCAAAGTCATCTATGAGGCCTTGTTTGAAGCTGAGGAGTGCTTGCCTCTCCCTCTCTATGCACTTTGCTTCATCGCTTTCACTTGAATTGTTGGATGTCACAGTAAGTCCTGAGGTAAGCAATGAAAGCAGGAGAAGAACATAAAATGTTTTGAGAAAATAAGCACTCATCATAGTTTTCTGATATCAGATACTCTTAACAAAGAAGAATAGTATATTGCAAGAGAAAAAAATTCGGATTCAGTTCTTTTTCTCCTTCACCTGTTATGTTTAGAAAGCTTCATGGCATCATTTATATTCTCAAAAAGTTGATTTATAAAAAAATAATAATAAATAAACAGAATTCATAGATATGAAAATAATTGATATTTTAGTTCTTTTAATATATGTTTGTATTGTTATCTTTATTTATTTATTTCATAGAAAATATATGGAATAATTATTTATTTATTGGTGAGTCAAAAAAATCTATTTATGTGAAACAACTAAAAATTAAATTAAAATCCATTTAATTTAATTTAATTTTAAGAGCATATATTAATGCATTCATTCATCGAGGGATATTATGTTCATATGCAGCAACAAATATATACAACAAAAAATATCATATCATGTGTTCATCAGTGTTGACATGAATGTTTGTTGTTTTCTCATTTTTCTAACTTACTTTGGAAGGTAGAAAATTATGATGATGAATGAAAACTACACTTATGGGATTATTATTAGAACTTTAAGATGTGTGACTATGCGTTGGTTATAATGAGTTAAAACTTTAAAATCTAGGTTTAAATGAATTAGGTATATTTGATTAGAATAAGAGTTTGGTTTCGCTTTTGGCATTTTTTTAATATTTTATTAGAGAAAGTTAGATAGCTTTCCTTTTTGCTAAATATATTTTCGTAACTTTTTAAATTCACCTCACCCCAAATATATTTTGAAAATATTTAATACATAAATATAAACATTCAAAAAATAAAAGTAACAAACTCAAAATCTTTTTATCTAACAATAAACAAATTGAATAAAAAAACATTTCAGTAATGTTTTAATCCTTATACAAAAGAAAATTTAATACATTAACCATCATTTCTTTCGGCCACTTAGAATACTATTCCAACCTCAATTTAGAGCTCACATCACTGTTGTAACCAACCACTTAGCTTATTACAATGAAGGTTATAAGAACACAAACTATTATACAAAGTCCAGTTGTTATATTCCAAAAAAAAAAAAATTGTACAATATGTGTTTGGGCTTGAATCTCCTTTAGTCAGCTAACGAGTCAAAAGTTTGACACACCATCCTTAGACCAAACATGTTTCAATAAGATATTGCCACTAATTGCCAAAAGGTGATAGAGGTGATGCATATTTTGGTGTTTAGTATAGCTGCAAAGATTGGCAGAACAAAAAATGAATGCTACTTGAAAAGAAGAATGTCCAAAGACAATAAGGGATTTGTCATAGGAATCGATCTTGGCACAACATACTCGTGTGTTGTAGTTGATTATGTACAAACTCAATCAAAAGAGAAAAAAGTAACATGAGAGCGAGGGAGGAGAGGGGAAGGTCGTCTAGGGACGTAAACCACAACATTCATCTCAGAACTATACTACTTTCTTCTTCTCAAATTTCTCAGGGAGTCATGGTGAATATGATATGATTAAGATCTTTCAGAGGTGGGCTAAAGTGAAAGAAGTTTTCATATCACACAGACTTAATAGGTGGGGAAAAAGATTTGGTTTTGTGAGGTTTTTTGTTGTGGAAAATGCAGTTAAGCTGGAGAAGGAACTGGATCGAATCTATCACTAGTATAGAAAGGCAAAACAACAACGACTATTTTACATTTAAAACGGCGGCTATATAGTTGCATTTGATGTACGCGTAGTCTTAAATCGAAGAAATAAAAAGGCGCCTATGGTAAATAGTCGCATTTGTATATGCTTCTGAACGATTTTTAAGAGGGAGGAGTGATGCATTTACAAATGTGGCCATTTACCATAGCCACATTTATAAATGACATTTATAAATGCAGCTTTACCATAGTCGCATTTATAAATCTCATTTACAAATGTGGCTATGGTAAAAAGCCACATTTATAAATTTTGCGCTGGATTTATAAATGCAACTATGGTAAATAATCGCTGTTGTATATGGTTGTTTTTTTTTAGTACAATCTGTTTAATGCTAATTCCCATATAAATTAACCTATTCAATTATAACCCAGCCAGACAAATACATAAATTCAGAGAATCAAATTTTGTATATTGATAAAAATGTATTACAAACACTAATAATATATATATATATATATATATATATATATATATATATATATATATATATATATATCTAATTCCTACACTATTCACTAGCTAACCTAGAGTTATAAAAATTTAGGAAATATATGGACCAAGAATGTCTCATATATTATGGCTTCCGAAGACATTGGTTGCTCATTCGTGAAGAATTGTATTACAAAATACGGTTAACATAAATTAGTTTTAAGATACATATATGTTAAAGAATTATAAAGATAATTTACCATCATGTTACCTGATGCCAATCACTTTTAAGGCATAGTCTTACAATGGTAACCATTCATTGCATAATGTAATAACCACACTCATAGCTTCCTGGTTGTTTATTACACTATAATTCAATAAAAAGTAAAAGTTAACATTGATAAACAATGAAAAGAGAAAGAAAAAAATTACAAATCTTTAGTCTTATCCAGTTCAGATTTTGAAATTTGAATTGGATCGACCTTTTAGGATGTTATATCCACGCCATGAATTGATTAATTAATACAAAAAACCGCGTTAGTAGATTCTTAATTAGTAACATACGGAGTTAAGTTTATAGTGTACTTACTTTATCAATGATCACTACAAAAACTCTTGTATAAAGTGGCGGTTTTAATATAGCGGTTATTAATAACCGCCACAATTTGCCGTATAATACGACATTTTACTAACTGTCAGAATTTTCATTTAGAATACGTCATTTTTAACTGTCGCAATTATCCTTCAAAATAAAATTCCCACGTTTGTTTTCCCTCCCTACACCATTCCATTATTCCTTTTTTTTGAAAACTTGCTTTCACTTGGAAATTGATTTTTTTTTTGAAAACTTAAATGAATTTTTTTTGAAAACTTGCTTTCAGTGCCTTCACTCTCGTCCCTCTCTCTGCTAACGAAACCATTTCAGTCTCGTCCCTCCGTCTGCTCAAACCTTGTCTTCACTCTCGTCCCTCTCTCTGCTCCACATGAAACCCTAACGCCTCTTCCCTCTCTTTGTTCCACACGAAACCCTAACGCCTCTTCCCTCTCTCTGCTAACGAAACCAAAAATCTCTAACGTTGCCTCCACACGAAACCCTACTCTGACCTTCACGAAACCTTGCTCCGACCTTCACGAAACATTCACTCTTCCCTTCACTAACACTCGCCTTCCTAATGCTCATTCTCGCCTTCCTATTGTAAGTTTTTACCTAATCACACTTTCAGAAAATCACTAGAGTGCACGAGAGTACTAAGTAAACCAGTTTTCTGCCTCGTGTGATTTCACAATTTCTCCTAATTTTTTCAATTTCGTTTGTGTTGTTAGCTCTGAAATTTCATTTTTTCCTTCCTTTTGTTTCGTTAGGGTTTTGATTTGGGTTTTGTTTTTCTAATAAGCGATCACTTGGTGTTGTTCGTTGATCGTCTCGTGTGATTTAGATTTGATTTTTGTCACCGTTCTGGCGAAGGATCGCGACAACGAGGGAGGTGATGAGGAGGAGTCGCTGATCTAGATGCGCCAGGAGGAGGACGCTGTTTCCAATTTGGAAACACCTGTGCTTGTAGCGGCATTTTAAGGTATCAATTTGTGTTTGAGATTTTATTTTATTGGTTTTCAAATTTTGAATATTAGGTTGATTTTGTGAGATTACAAAAGTTAGAAGGATAAGTTTAATTGTATTTTGGTTAGTTATAATGATTTCTGCATTTTTTTGTTGTTTTGTTGTAATTCCCATCTTCCTTATCATATATTTATGCCTTAGTGTGTTCTTTCATTTTATCACATCTTGGTAATCAATAATGGTCAAGTTATAGCAATGATGGCCTCTGTCTTTGGTTAATGTTGCAGCTTGAATGATAACCCCTTAATAACTTTCTAAATGGCCTGTTATATGGCTTGAAGTGGCTATTGTATCAAAATGTGGCTATTTTATGCATCATAATTCTATTGTAAAAGTGAGTTCTGCATTCTGCTACTACTAAATGAATGCTTGTTTATTGTAATAAACTGGACTGAAATGAATGTTGTCATGTGGTGGATAAAAATGTTTATATTCAACTATAAATATTTTTTTTATAATCATATTCAAAGAACATATAACATTGGTTATTGTCTTCTTCGTTGCAGGATGAGTGTAGTTGCTTATCTTGCTAGTTACTTGTCTCGTGCAAAGTTCCTTTCTATTGCTTTGGTCACTACCATCATACAAAGGTTTGGAAACATTTTTAATATTCATCGTTCATTTATGACCAAATAAGTTTTCTTTCTTTTGTAGTAAAATAAACAAATAGTTATAAATTGATTTTATGGGATTTTGTTGGGATTTCAGCTTGTTGATCAGTGCTATGCTTATTGCAAATTACGTGATTTTGATATGAACCCACGAGCACATCAAGTTTTTTATTTAGGGTGCTAGGTGATTCTTTGTTGGGTTGATGCCTTTTCATGTTATAGCCACTATAATTTTCTTCTAAGTATTCTTATTTTGTTCATTATGTCTTTTTTTGGTGTAAGCAGGCCATCATCTATATTCACTGTTTTCGCATGAGATCTCTGATAGCTTAAATTGGAGCTACTTAATATGCCCATGGAGGCAATTTGGAAACATAAATTGAGCCTATTGAAGGTGAGGGACTTGTTAGTTTTCATGGTCAGGGTTTTTAATGATAAACATCATGTAGGATTTCGTGTATAAAATGATAAGGAAAAACTAATTTATAGGAGAAGAAAGTGACAAAATGGCCAAGCCAATTTATGAAAAAATTGTTGGGTTTTTCAATTTGTTTATTTTTATCTTGTGCATTAACAAATTTATCTTATGGAAAGTTTAATTCACTTTTTATTTTATTTTTTATTTATGAAAAAAATTATCTAGTTAGACTCTATATTCTTGGTCCTCGTACATTTGAAAGGGTGAAGTTTGCACTTTTTCTGAACTATTTTTCTTGCAACGTCTGCTTCTTGTCTTAAATAAAACTTTGAAGATTGATATGAACTTATCTACTAGGTTTGTTTGCCTACTGTAGTAGTGGAATTTATCTCTTAGCTGTTCATTAATAAAACTTTGATTTGAATGGATTTGCAGGTATTATTTAGTTTAGATTATTTAAATTTCACTTTATTTTCTTTTGCTAGATCTGCTTGATCGGGACTGGAGAAGATCTAGATCTTTTCTTTATAAACCAGAGATGGAAAGGACATGTTGCCCTTCTTATACAATTCGCTTGAATAGTATCCACCACCTTCAAGACCTCCTCCTCCACGGCCAGTGCATATGCCCAAGTCAGGATCAACTTCATCAGTATCTGCCAGTGCTAGGAAGAAGGATAATGATTTTTCTTCATTTCCTAGTTCCAAACGATTCTGTCAATGTCCTAAGTCTGCTCCAGCTGCTGGAAGGGTACCCACTTCACCTCAGTTTGATGAACTTGATGATTTTGCCATGGGCAGAAGTCGTGGTAATGATAATGAGGGTGGAAATGGTCTTCCTAATGAAGAATTAGAGATGAACTCTGCTGCTGCAGCTATGAAGGAGGCAATGGATAGAGCTGAAGCTAAGTTTAGGCATGCAAAGGAATTTATGCAAAGAGATAGATTAGGATGTGTCTTACAATTGTTATTTTCTAGATTTTAAGTTATCATTTTCATGTACTTATAGTTTGGTATACTTTGAAATGACATTTGAACTTTGATCTATGAATGAAGTCTTCTTTTATTATAAATTTGTTTAAATGTTTATTAAAAAATATTATACAAAAGATTACAAAAAGGATTATAAAAAAATTAAAAATATATATATAAAAAAAGGATAAAAAAGAGGTGGTTAGAATTTATTTATTTATAATTAAAATTACGATAGTTAAAAACACCACATTATGCCTTACATAATGGTGCCAGAATCTTCTTCGATGAATTAAATTGTGTCAGTTATAACTAACACTATTTACATATAAAAATCGCCACTTTAAATGTAGTGTTAAAGTGGCGGGTGTTGCGGCGGATAGCGTAAAACCGCCACATTAAACTTTGTGGCGGCCAGTTCTATGGCAGTTTGGGAAACCGCCACACGCATATATTGTGGCGGTTATAAACGCCACTTTATACAAAAAAAAAAAAACCGGTACAATATACACTATTTTTTGTAGTGGATATTCTTCAGACTTGTAGATGGCTTCTTGTGTAGGGAACAAAACCGCACAACAGTCTTTTCAGCTATTGATAAGACAAGTAACTGCCAATGACCCCTATATCATCCATGAAAAGAGTTAGTAAATATTTAAAACATGAAATAGTAATAATTGACGACATATAATTAAACTTACTCATTAATATAAGGACATAAATAATTTTTTTTCCCTCTTTTTCCAGGGTGTTAGTGATGTATGATTGTGTTTCATTTGCCTCTGTTCCAGTGAGATTAGTATATGCGAGATCTAAGAATCCATACACATTTTCCTTCCCATTAGTGATAGAGACTCCATTCAAAAACCTACAAGTTATTAGTTAAAGCATAATCAATAATAATTTAACATAAAGTAAATTGAAATATAGGTAAAGATACTTACATCATAAAAATTGAATTATATTTATATTGAGCTCCTAATCCCCAGCTACAAATTCTAATAAATTTGACATGTATATGTACAGTGGTAGCTTAGTATTTATTTCAAAAAATGTATCATTCCATGGAACTTCCAAAAGGTCTCGACCAATCTTTCTAACAACTAAAACTAAGGAAGCTATAGGATCGTCAATCAGAACCTCATGCTTCCTTTTCGGACTTGGTTTCCGATGAGATTTATACAAAATAAAGAAAATTTGTATTAAATTAGATGTAATATATAAATATAAATTAATATAATGAAATGAAATTATTACCGGAGGTTCTGGCATAATTCAAATGAGGTGTTTGGGCTAGCCTATGAATGTCTAAAATGTATCGGCCACAGTTGTTACCTCATCTGAAGGTAGTGGAACACGAGCATCAGCTACTCGTACTCTTTCAACTGTTACCTTCGCCACATCAGGGGAGAGATGAGCAGTATGTAAGGTGGTGGCCTCTTCGTAGACGTTTCCAATGGCCACCAACTGAGGAAGCATGCCGCCCTCTACTAGTAGCTCACATTGCCTCGTTTGGCCAATGATATCCTCCCCTGATGCTGTAGGAGCCACACAAATCCCCTTTGTGCTCTTGGGAGTGGGACTAAAAAGTACCTGAACCGCCGGCTCAGCACAAAGTTGTTGTGATAGTAACTCCTGTCGCAACTCTAGTCGCATCTGATCAACCTCCTTTCTCATCTCCTCCATTAATTCTTAAAATATCTTACTCGTCATTTCTGGTTTGGTCTTTGGGGGGGAGGAGGATAAGTGTCGTGGTGCAACTCCAAAATATAGTTTAATTCTAACTCCTTTCCCAACTGCACGAACACAACCACAGTGCTCAGGTCGTCCAATTGCTTCAACTAAGATATTGCGACGACCTTCCGGGACAAAATTACCTTGGGAGTTCAAGGAATCCTGCAAGAGACTAAAATCATATAAGTTTTTAATATAATTAATGCTTTAAAATAAATGTAAAAGAGGATAAAAATAACTTACAATTTTTTCTAAGACTATCTTTGATTGCTCCGAACTAAATGCACCCGACTTTTTAATTCGGGCCATCTTCTATTTTACATGGTGTAAAGGTGGTGATGGAGGAGAAGTGACCTCTGTATCTCAGACCCAGTCCCCTGTCTGGATTGCTCCTTTTCCACCATCAGTGATTGCTTAAGCTTTCGATACCCCGAACGAGACAGTACGTGCGAGATAACTTTCTTTAAAGCTATCTCTTGAGCTTTCTTCCCACAATCCTGACATAAATGAAATAAATAAAGTGAATTAAATAATATTGACTTATTAATGTTATATAAATAAAAATAGTTAAGTAACTTCACTTACCTTCCAAGCTTCACTTTCATGGCTTTGAACAAAAAGACGCCATGTCTCTTCATTAATACGTTTATACTTTAAACACGGATTTTCGCCTTTGAGCTTGCCAAAAATATACTTCGTCGTTAGTGTTGACTTAAACTGACAAAATTTAAGTCCGATTTGGATATGATCTTTGATCAAAGCGGTTCCACATTAGGGATTTCAAAATTTTCCTGTAAAATAATATCATCAAATTAAAATTGATCAATGAATATTAAAAAGCATTATATGATAACGATAATAAAGTAAAGCTTACCCGAACATCCTCCCTGAGCATGTTCAGATCGACCTCTGACACATCATCCCATGAATTAATCAAAATGGAGAGCCTCTCACGAGAAACAACTCCAAGATAGTTGTTAAACGTCTCAATATTAGGACTAAAAGCCACTCCAGTGTTGATGTCAATGTCAACAGGTGTCTTCTCACCACCCACACGTTTCAAAGAGAGACGCTTCAATCTAGTAGGTCCTCTGTTGCCTCATTCGGATTGGGGTCTGTTTGGAGTCTAATTGTCATCCATATCTCTATTAAAAAAATTAGTTAACAAACATTAGTTAATCTGCATCGTAAGAAAATCATATAAAACAAATACATAAAATACTAAATGCGTATTATTATAAAAAGTATTTTTAAATTTATTACCATAGTGAGTTGAATGTTCATATGTACATTCCTTCATTGTGGTCTTTACGGGTTGCATGTACATCATCAACTACATCGTCATCTTTATTAATTATCATTGGTGTGAATGAACGGAGATCACCATTTTCAATATTATCTATGGCCTCCCCTTATTTTTTCCAGTGTAAAATTATATACCAATGTTCTGACGTAGGATCTTTGATGTAGAAAATCTGAGATGGTTGTTGAACCATTATAAATGGCTCATCTCGATACCCTATCTTTTGAAAGTCCACTAGTGTGAATCCTGATTCATCAATTTTAACCCCACTTTTATTGTCAACCCATATACACTTGAAAAGTGGAATGGAAAACTTAGTATAGTCAATCTCCCATATGTCTTCTATAAAGCCTTAGTATGCCATTGATCCAAGTATAGGATTTGTATCTTTCGAAGTGGAAAACTGCATTGACTCGACTTCAAGAGTAACACTAGAATTTTGAACTGCACTCTTTTCATCCATAGACTTTGTGTAAAATATACAATTGTTCATTTCGTACGCTGTACAAAAAATAACATCAAACTTCAATCCAGCAGCCAATCAGGTCAAGGTCTCCGATGTCATTGAATCCTTTAACACCTCGTCTTTAAACTAAGGCATGAAAGTTCTATTATGTTCCATTAAGACCAATTTCTATGCTTGTCTTGGGTTATTTGCCTTCACAATGGCTTTATGAGCTTTTATGTAAGGTATAACTTTATCTGTGTTGTTCAATATATACAAATTTGCTTATGATCGAGATTTGCTTACAATATTCACACCACGTAAACATTTACTTGTAGAATGCCTGTGGTGTCGTGAATTAGCTGGAAGACCTATTGGATTTGCTTTTGACATGTACTCTGAACAAAATTCAATATTATCTTCAGCTATTTACCTTTCAATCATTGAAGCTTCTGGACGATAACGATTTTTCACATAACCTTTCAAAATTTTCATATACCGCTCAACAGGATACATCCATCTTAAGTACACTGGTCCACACAATCTAACCTCTCTTACTAGATGCACAACTAGATGAACCATGATGTCAAAAAAAGATGGAGGAAAAAACATCTCCAATTCACAAAAGATAACAACAATTTCATCTTCAAGTTCATCTAGTTTTAATGGATCAATCACTTTACAACAGATGGAAGAGAAGAATTAGCAAAAATGGGTTATGGTATGTCTAACACACGAATAGCTACCGACAACAACTATTGCATCAAGATGTGGCAATCATGAGACTTCAACCCAATTAACTTTAAATCTTGCATTGACACTAGGCTCTTCACATTTGAGGAATGTCCTTGTGAGCTTTCACACCCTTTACACATTAGCAAAAACTTACCTTTTCATCTTTTGACATGGTGTAACAGGCTGGGGGAAAATATGTACGCTTACCCATTTCTATCGGTTCCAACTCACCTCGTATGTTCATCTCAATCAAATCTAAACGAGCATTTAGACCATCCTTCGTCTTCCCGTTAATGTTAAGAAGTGTACCAATTAAGTTATCACACACATTCTTCTCAACATGCATTACATCTATACAATGTCTGACTTCTAACCTTGACCAGTACGAAAGATCAAAGAACATTGATTTTTTCTTCCAAATGTTTGTCACAGATGACTTTTTTTCCGACTTACTGAAGGTGTGGTCTATGTTATTTACCTTTTCGTAAACCTCAACACCAATTAATGGAGTTCGTGGACTATTAGTCTCTTGATGCCTATTAAAGGCTTTTTTCAACCTCCGGTAAGGATGATGACTTCTAAGAAACCTCTGATGCCGAAGATATACTGTCTTCATTCCACGTTTCAACTGTTGAGGAGCGGTGTCTTCTTCGCATATTGGACATGCTTTATGACCCTTAACACTTTACCTTGATCAGTTACCATATGCCGGAAAGTCATTGATGGTGCAAAATAACATGGCATGCATCTTGAAAGTTTCATTAGCCAATCCATCAAATACTTCAACACCCTGATCCCACATTAACTTCAAATCTTCAATTAGGGGACTTAGATAAACATCTATGTCATTCCCTGGATGTTTCGGACCGGATATCAGCATAGACAACATCATGTACTTTCGCTGATGTGATTCCACTAGCCACAATAACATGATTCTTTGATATTCTATGGAATCAACTTGAGTTGGCAAAGATTAGGCACTCTTATAGAAGAGGATCAATGTTCTATATTTCAAGAACTCACCAAATCTTGCACCAAAAACCAAACTCACATGGGAGCTCCATTTACTATCAATTGAACCGATTAAAAAGTTGGAAAACAAGTTTGAACCGAACAAGAAAGAAGGAAAACAGAAATGAACCGTTCAAAATCAAAGACAAGGAAGAAAAGTTGCTGGAAACTTGAAAACATAACCAAAAACTCAAGAAACAAGCTCAAAATATGAACACTAAAGTTAAGAAAGGAAGAAGAGTAGAAAACTTATGAAGATGGAAGAATGGTGAGGTGATCACGCCACTAGGAGTGATGGTTGCTCCTAGATGAGTGTGCTGCCGCCACTTGAGGACACCATGGATCCTTCAAGATGAGACTAGAGAAAGGAAGCTCAAAAGCTCTCCAAGGTTCACTCAAATTTTGAGTAAAGTTTCTTTACTATAAAATTCCAATGTTGAAAATACAATGAGGGAGGCCTCCTATTTATAGCATGAGGAGCCTTGGAGAACAAGTTGTGAGGGTAGTAAGGGAAGACACAATATGGTGCAGCCTAGGTCATTGACTTTGGTCAATGCCACACCATTTAACTCATTTCTAGAAGGTAGGGTTTCCTTCCTTCCCTAATGGACTTCATAAGCCTAAACTTATAACTTCACCTCCTTATTTACTTCTACACCTATCTACTAATATACCCCCCCTAAGACTCCTAACTAAAGACTAAAAAATGATATAACAATAGAGGTTTCTAATGTTTCCCTCTAAGCACCATCAACCAAAGAAATTACAAAAAGAGAGAATAATTGTTCCCTAGCTCCTAAAACTTTGAACATGCTTCTTGTAAGCCTTTGAGGTGGACTTTGATCTTCATGGGTGTCCTCTATTTGCACCTCTACCTCTTCTTGATCTTGTTGATTGGCCTCCATGTCCACTAGAGCTTGATCTCCATCATTTGCTCCATGCACAATCCAAGAGGTAAGTTGTAAATAACTAGTAAAACAGACCATGAACTGTGATTTGTACTCATATTACCAAACGGATTCATTTCGTTTGTAGCTAAACCAAGTCGGATATTTCTTGATTCTTTACCAAACTCTGGAAACTCAACATCAAATTTCTTCCATTGAATAGAATCAGCTGGATGTCGGTACATGCCATCACATTTCCTCTCATCTGCATGCCATCTAAGATTCATAGCATCGTTTGGGTTAGCAAACAAATGCTTCATCCTTAGAATGATGGGAAGATACCACATAATCTTCATTGGGGGTCCATGCTTTTCTATCTCTTCAATAGCATCATCATCTTTTTGTTTAAACTTATAATTTGATAACCCACACCTCGGACAACTTTTCAACAATTCAAAATCTTTCCTGTATAATATACAATCATTAGGACATGCATGTATCTTTTTATACTCCATACCCATTGGACAAAGAATCTTTTTGGCCTCATAATTACGATTAGGTAGAGTATTTCCCTCTGGAAGCATATCCTTTAATAACTGAAGCAATTCCGTGAAACTCTTGCATACTAATTAAATTATTTTATCTCTTATAGTTTTTACAGGTTTTTTTAAATATTTTTTAGCACTTTGATCATGTGTGGGAATATAATAAAAAACAATCATTATGATTTTTTTTATTATGTTTATGATTGTGATATTGAATACTTATGTAAAATAGTTAATAAATTTTATGAGTAAATAATTGAATATGAACTACTCTTCAAATATAAGAGATAATATTATTAAACTATTTAATATATTGTTTTTTTAATTTAAAATTTTGTCACAATTTTATTTTAAAAAAAATCTTAATAAATTAAAAGATATATATATATATATATAAAAATATTATTAATTTTGATTCATTAGCTTTTACTCCAAAACAATTGAAGAATATATTAAACTTATTGAAAAATAATATGATAACTATAATAAAAAAATAATATATTGAATCTCACCGGGTCTGAGGTTGGCATTTACTCATTTCCTTTACATTACATGTGGCTTGTATGGTGGCACTTCTTCCTTAATTTGTTTGGACGTGGAAAACATGTTTTGTGAGTATGAGAGTGTGGTTCTGTCTCCAAATGGTGATGCCGTCCATTCATATTTCCAATTCTCTGGTCTTCACATCCAAACACAAACTCTGCTACCTCACCATATTTAACCCATCAACTTTCATTTTTCTTTCTTTTATTGCTTTCTTATACTATGTTTTTCAAAATTAATAAATTAATATACTCATGTCGATTAAGTTTAGTATAGGAGTATATTATAAGTTCAATATCTATTATTATAAGTTTAACGTAGAAATATTATGAGATATTGAATTAAGTTTTAAGTATTTAAGTATTGAAGCTTTCATAAATAGGGACAACAACTAAGGAAATATGTGTTGGGTATGAAGCCAGGACCAATTGGGTTGGGCTGAGTAGACACCATGTTTTAGTGAGTGGGCTTAATTATTGTCTCCCCTCTATAATCTCTATTTAAGGAGATCATTGTCCTTGTAATTGGTGGGCAATAGCAAAGAAATGAAAACCTAATAGTTGCTCGTGTGGATGTAGGTTGCAGTTGGCGATCGAACCACGTTAAATCTTGTGTCGTTTATTTTCTTGCATTGTTTTGTGATTATGTGTGTTGTTTCCGCGTGTGCATTTTTCCCATCAAGTGGCATCAGAGCTTGGTTCATTTACACACTAGAGATCTGATCAGTAGAAATTAATCGACGAGACGTGAATATTGCGGTGACAACAACGTCCCAAAGCTAGGGTTTTGTAGAGGCGGCAGCAGCGTCCCAAAGCTAGGGTTTTGTAGAGGCGGCAGCAGCGTCCCAAAGCTAGGGTTTCGCAGGGGCAGCAGCGGCGTTCCAAAGCTAGGGTTTCGCAGGGACGGCAACGGCATCCCAAAGTTAGGGTTTTGCAGGGGCGGCAGTGACGTCCCAAAGTTAGGGTTTTGCAGGTGCGACAGTGGCGTCCCAAAGCTAAGTTTTCATAGGGGCGGCAGTGGCATCCCAAAGCTAGGGTTTTGCGGGGCGGCGGCGGGTCGCATTTTCACGGGGAACAGGTATAGGCGCTTGCGATGAGCGAGACGACACAGAGGTGTAGTGCGATGGCAGTTACGGAAGACGCAGGGTTGCACGTGCGTTATGCGGGTGCGCTGGTTTGAGACGGCATGGAGTGCAATGCGATGACGGTGACCAATAACGCGGTGAACACAGGTGGACGCAGGTGGTTGCACGCGAGTTCTGCAGGTTGGCCATTGGTTCTATGCGCTGTTGCTGGTGCTGCTGGTGCGGCAGTGACGGTGTGGTGCTAGGCACAGGGTGTGGCTGTTTTTCGCTATGGCACGAAGTTATGACAATTCAATTACTGAGCACATCAATAAAATGAATTCAATCTTAGCCAGACTTATGTCAGTGGGCATTAAGTTCAATGATGAAGTTCAAGCTTTACTACTGTTATTGTCTTTGCCTGACAGTTGGTTCAAAATGGTTACAGCAGTTACCAGTTCAGCAGGACCTGATGGATTCACTTTTGAGAAGATTCGTGATCTCATTCTTGGCGAGGATGTCCGAAGAAGGAGTTCTGGGGGATTATCTAGTGAATCGCTATATGTCATCAGAGGTAAGAAAAATATCAGAGATAGTGGGAGCAAGAACAAAAGAAGGAGTCAGTCAAAGACTCGAGATTACTTAAGTGTAACATGTTGGAACTGCAAGGTGGGGCATTTTAGGAATCAATGCTGAAATGATAAACGAGTCAACATTGTAGAAGACATCGCAGATGAGAACCTCTTAGTCTGTTGCATGAATAGCAGTGTGGATTCCTGGGTCATGGATTCTGGTGCTTCATTTCATGCTATCCATAGCAGTGAAGCATTGCAGAATCTAGTTATTGGAGACTTTGGAAAGGTAAGACTAGTAGACAACCGAACTCTTGATGTTACGAGCATGGGTGACATAGTGTTGAATAGGCAAGTCGATTTCTGGACTTTGAAGGATGTCAGAGTTGTTCCAAGCTTGACGAAAAATTTGATTTCTGTTAGGCAGTTGGATGAACAGGGACATGAAGTGAAGTTTGGAAATTAGCAGTGGAAGGTCGTCAAGGGAAATCTTGTCATGGCCCGCGGAAGAAAGAGAGGTTCGTTGTATATGGTCGAATTACCGTCTGAGGGAATGACTGTCCCAATTCAGAATATAAACAAATTCCGGTTCACAAAATCTCGTGGGTAGAAGAGGGTTGTCTTTACAAGAGAGAAACCCAGAGCCATAGGTCATATTCAGGATGAACAAGCATGGAAAGGTTCAAGTAGACCAGTCAGAGGTACTTATGGCAGTGGGAGCACGGGTCGTGTTTCAGCTAGGGTCCCTAGACGACAGTGGGTTAGGAGAACTAGTATTCCAACTATTGAAACATCTTTAGAAAATTTCTTGTTGATTATGGAGAGTGTTTGTTCTCAGGTTGTTCCAGGATCCGACAGTTCTTGCAAATGGGAGTCGGTAGGAACAGAGAACGGGTCAGTGGCAGTTTCAGTCATGACTGACGTGTTAAAACTCAGGAGAGTTTTAACGAAGCCTTCATGATGATTAAGAAGGTTGGTGGCAACTAGTGGTGGAACATTGAGTTCCCTTAACAGATTACAGAAGTACATGTACATTGTTGAAGTGCAGGTGAACATTGTTCCGTGGTTTCAAGTGGGAGATTGTTGGGTATGAAGCCAGGACCAATTGGGTTGGGCTAAGTAGACACCATGTTTTAGTGAGTGGGCTTAATCATTGTGTCCCCTCTATAATCTCTATTTAAAGAGATCATTGTACTTGTAATTGGTGGGCAACAGGAAAGAAATGAAAACCTAATAGTTGCCCGTGTGGATGTAGGTTGCAGTTGGCGACCGAACAATGTTAAATCTTATGTCGTTTATTTTCTTGCATTGTTTCGTGATTATGTGTGTTACTTCCGTGTGTGCATTTTTCCCATCAATATGGTAGAGAATGGTGGACAAATTAATAATGTTTGGAGGGTTGCCAAGGTGTTCAACAAATGAGGAGGAATGGATGACTCCTCTCATATATCAACCACAATGGCTTTGCAAATGGTGTAGAGCTATTAAGCAAGGACTCAAAATAAATGTCAGTGAGGAGTTAGCCATGTGCTCATCGATGGTGTTGCTGCTATTGCCACTAAGGCCTCACCTACTAATGCTATTGATGCTACTGATGCATAACTTTCTCTCTAGGAAGCTATGCACATTACCTTCAATTAATTTTGTGAAAGATAATGCATTGGTTGGACATGCATGTATCTTTTTATACTCCATACCCATTGGACAAAGAATCTTTTTGACCTCATAATTACGATTAGGTAGAGTATTTTCCTCTGGAAGCACATCCTTTAACAAATGAAGCAATTCTGTGAAGCTTTTATCAGTCCATCCATTTATTGCCTTCAAATTCATCAATTTTAACACTGCCGACAACCGTGTGAAGTTAGTTGATCCAGGATACAATGGAGTCTCTGCATTGCTTGACATACTTCCATATCCATGCATTTCTGCAAAAGACTCAGCTTCCACATCACGAATCATGTCCTCCAATCGACCATCGTCTACATCATCATGTACTGCATCATCCATGGTGGACCCCACATATTCTTCAGTTACGAAAACACGTGGTAAATTTAATAATTCACCATACCATGTCCAAGTTGTATAAGATCGAAGAAACCCATCACATAGAAGGTGTTCCCTGATTATCTTAACATCCAGTATCCTTCCATTCAAATAGTTAACACATGAACACCTGATCTTTGCTCCATCATGACCACTATTATTCGCGTTACGTTGCGCAAATTGTATAAATTCTTCTAATCCTCTTTCATACTCATCACTTATGCGAACAAAATTAATCCAATTTCGATCCATTATAGTCGTTCAGGTGTTTTCTAATAAGTGTTCTATCTCACACGTTTGCCGAGGGTTGAACACACCTAGACCCAATACCAGCACGTATCAATTGCCGAGGGTCGAACACCCTCGGACTCAATACCAACATGATAATTCTATTATAAACTAAAAACTAACATAATATAAATTAATAATAAATAAAAATTATAATAAATACTAAATAATATAAATTTTAAAAGATACAAATTATAAAAAATAAAAAATAAACAAATTCATAACATTAAAAAAAATTCAAAAAATTCAAAATACTACCAACCTTGTGCGTGAAGACAATGTTGGTGAAGAGTGGCATGGGACCAGTAGCAACGATGGCGGCAAGAGTGATGGAGGAAAGAAAAACACACTCAAGAAGTGCGAAGGCAATGAAACAGTACTTCGAGCAATGCAAGAAAACAAACAAAGTAAGAGAAACAAAAAAGATTCATAAACTATTGGTGAAGAAGAAAGAGAGCTCGAACAAACTTACAATGGCACGACAACACACTGAAGCTCCCAGAATAAGAGAGGAACAAGAGAGCAGGAACAAAGCAAACGCGAAGCATAAAGAAGAGAAAGAAAGTATGAAAGCGAAAGTGGAGCTTCAGAGTTAGGGTATAAAATGATTTAAGAATGTGTTCTTAAATCATGTGCTTTGATTTAAGAATGCGGTTACTGGTAAAGCCACATTCATAAATCAAGTGCTTTGATTTAAGAATGCGACTATTACAAATAGCCGCATTTTTAAATCAAAACGCATGATTTATGAATGCGGTTACTACAAATAGCCGCATTCGTAAATGAACTTTGTAAGGACCTAGAAACTTTAATTGGAATGAAAGTGTTACATTTAAATAATTTCAGAAGATGTTATTATTTAAAATACAAAGAACTGATAAATGAAGTTTCGCAGTGGTCGGACCTCGGACGTCGCCCAAGGTCTGGGGTCAGCTGGTAGAGGTCGGTCGGCTTACCATTGCAGTAACATAGTAGTCAGGTGCGATGACTTTATCGTGAGGTAATCACGTGGATGTGCTCGAGGAAGACATGTGGATCAAAAAGAGTAAAGGAAGAAAAGTGTAGCTAAGAAGTCTCCTACGAGATCGCCGTTATTGAAGACGGAGGCGACCTCCGACTTCTGTGGCACATAGTCGCCTGTCGCCTAGGGGAGTCATGACAACCAATCGCCTATGGTGTACGGGATCGACGGAAGTGCACTCAGTATGTGGTCAAGATACTGGATCAACTAGAGTGGGTTCCAACAACCACGCGTATCAAGGTGAGGGTTAAGCCTTAGATACGCTGTGCATGCAAAGCTCTATGCTTGAGCATAAGAAGTCATCCTTAGTGTTGCATGCATGGGAGCACGAGGAGTAGTGCTGATCTACTCTTGGAAATGTGAAGCTACCGACGTCACCAAGTCATCTGGAAGTGATACCTTGGACGTAACATAATGGGAGGATGAACCTTCAGCAAGGTGTGACGAGGTGACATCGGTGAGCAGAGTAAGGCGATGTGTTCTCGTCACACACAAGGGCGAGAAGAGATCGCCAACAGGATGAGAGGAACATCGGTCATCAACCAGGATGGGAGACACATCGGTGGTCTGCTAGGTTGAGACATCGGTTGTCTTCCATGGTGAGACATCGGTGGTCTGCCAGGGAGAGACATCGGTGGTCTTCCATGGTGAGACATCGGTGGTCTGCCAGGGAGAGACATCGGTGGTCTGCCAGGGTGAGACATCGGTTGTCTGCCAGTGTGAGGAATCAGTCATCACCGGGATGAGGCACATCAGTCATCGCCGGTATGAGAGAGACATCGGTCGTCCTCCAGGATAAGGCCTCGGTGGATAGTCATCGCGCGAGAGGTCATCGGTGGAAGGTTATCGCGCGATGTCGAGTTTCACGCAGATAAGGTGGGACCCAGGCTCTCAGCATCAGACGTACTGCACGCGCGACACGTAGACAAAAAGGGTGGTTCAAAATAGTGACCTCAGAGTGTTAGCCTGCGCAGAGGCATGCGTAGTCGTACTGTTCAGTGCAGCGTACACGCAAACTTCCCTGCAGAGTGGGTGGTGGCAGCTGCTTTTGTGGACAAGTTGGTTTAAGATGCAAAAACCCACTTCTGAGAGAAAGGAACGTTGCAGTTGTTCAAGAGCGAAAGAGTGAGCTACCTCCTTTCTCCTCCATTTCTCTCCTTCGCGCTACGGTTCAGGCATCTTCACACAAGAGTACGACGAGCGACGACCACCATTGGAGCACCTGGGAAGTTCTCTGCAAGTCCTACAAACCAGACGCAGAAACAGAGCTAAGGGCATCCGTTAAGCTCGGTGGGTTTTGGAGTTCTGGGTGTTTTGCGCAAGTCCAGGTAAGGGAAGCTAGCCTTCATTTTCAATAAAAGCCGTAGATTAGCTGTTTCTGCAGTGAGGGCGACGTGGTCGCCGGTTTTATATTCTTCTTCGTGATACTCTGTTCTATGTGTTTGGGCAACGTGGTCACCGGTTTTAAACCCCTTTTTCATAATGCTCTATTTTTACGCGTGGGGCGACGTAATCGCCGGTTTTAAATGTTGTCTTCGAAATCCCCCTGTTTTAGTGTCGTTTTGAACTGGTTTGAGATTGATATGTGAAATGCACGTGTTATTGGAAAAATCTGAACCTGGATACGTTTGTTGCTGTGGTTGAGATCGTTCATTTAAGTATTGTATGGTGCATTGGTTGAATTGATGATCTTTAGCTGTCCTGTGTGGACTTTCCTTGCTGTCCTGTGTGGACTTTCCTTGCTGTCCTGTGTGGACTTTCCTTGCTGTCCTGTGTGGACCTTGCTTACTGTCCTGTGTGGACTTTCCTTGCTGTCCTGTGTGGACCTTGCTTGCTGTCCTGTGTGGACTTTGGTTGCTGTCCTGTGTGGACTTTGCTTGCTGTCCTGTGTGGACTTTCCTTGCTGTCCTGTGTGGACTTTACAGTGGTGTGGTAAGTGTCTATGTGTGTTAAATCAGTGGAAGTCCGACGGAAGAAATGAGAAACTTTGAATTTGATAGACACTTGATGCATTTTGTGAAATAGAATGACTCTTGCAAATATTGTGAAATGTGTGATTTTCTTGGCGATCAGGTGAAGGGAATGAGGAACTCTATAGTTTTACGTGGGTATCTTGAAATTGTTTTATCTTGATTTTAATGTTCATCTTTAAACTCTCTTTAAAATATCTAGCTTACCCTGCGTGTTTGGGTTTTGTGGCTGTTTTTCTTAAAACTGTGATGATCGTGTAAAATTTACACGGGAGCAGATGATCTTCCAGGAAGTAGAGCTCCTTAGTGAGTGGTCGCCGGGGAAGAGATCGCCTGTTTCTGTCTCTTTGTGGTGATCGCCTGTTTTCTGCCCTGATAGCAGATCGCCTGTTTTGGGGCTTCTGTTAGGAGATCGCCGGTTTATGTATGGAGACCGCCGTTTTCGATGTATTTGACTGTATTTTGTTAAGTTTTGAGAAAATTTGACCAGTTATGTATTAAACTCCCTGTGAGGAGCAACTTCATTACTTATATATAATTATGTTCACTTAAATATTATTGTTTTACCTTTAATTCATTTTATATTTATGAAAAGTATTTTGGCGGGATGTTACATTAATGGTATCAGAGCAGTTCGTCCTTAGGATGACCTGAGGGCTGTGGATCCATTGTGTTTCTTCTGCTCATAAAATGTATTTGAGTTTTAAATAACCACTATAGTGAAAGGTTTTCAAACGTTTTTGTATTGAAATTTTGTGTGTGCTTTGGTGAATGTATGCCCTAACTGAAAATCTTAGTATTAAGAATGAGAGGGTCTTGATAAAGTGGTGAGGGTGCACACTCATAACTAGATCGAGATGATTCTCAATCTTAATCCCAAAGGTTTGATGTGCATACATTGAATTCTGGTGTGATTTATGTCATTTATTGAGTGTCTTTGTAATTGATTGAAAATGGTTGATTGGATTGATGACTGCATACCAGTAGCTGTTCTGGTGTTTTGCTTGAGATTATAAGTATCACGATTCTGTTGATGAGCTCAAATTCTTAATGAATTTGAGATGCTGACCTTTGTAAGGTCTAGATGTTACCTCCTGAATGAATTGATTTCTTATCGATCTCATTCTTGTAGTTGTAGGGAATATAGAAAACCTATAGTTTCAAAATCTGAAACAAAGAGAGATGGCACGTAGACCTCCTACCCCTCCCCAACCTTCTTCGGAAATGAGCCAAATTGCCAAGGCTATTGAGATGATGGCAACTGCCATCCAACAACAGAATGCAGCAATGGCTCAGAATCATCAGGCGGCAATGCACCATTGGGAAACTGCTCGGTCGGCTGAAACAGCTTCCCACGTCGGTCAGCCTCAGGATCAGATGGGACTGACCGAGTTCATGAGGCACAACCCACCCAAGTTCAGTGGGAATGCTACCCCTGATCAAGCAGATCAGTGGGTCAGGGAGTTGGAAAAAATCTTTAGGGCGACCTCCTGCCCTGAAGGTAAGAAATTGGTATTCGCTACCTATCTGCTATCTGGAGAAGCCGAGTTCTGGTGGATGGGAGCTCAGCAGATGATGGAGGCCAGAGCTGAAGTGTTAGACTGGGAGAGTTTCAGGGTGAGATTTCTGGAAAAATACTTCCCAGATAGTGCAAGATTTGCGAGGGAAGCAGAATTTCTCAGATTGGAGCAGGGGGAGATGTCAGTGAATGCTTATGCTGCTTGGTTTGAGTATCTCGCCCGATTCTATACCCAGGCGACCTCTGAGGCTTGGAGGTGTAGGAAATTTGAAGAAGGACTGAAGCATGAGCTGAAGAGGACCATAGCACCTATGTGCATAAGAGAATTTCACGCCTTAGTGGAGAAGGCGATGATGGTGGAGACACTGGAGAAGAGTGACTCTCGGGTGATCAGGTTACACCCAGGGGGTTCTTCCAGTGGGAAGGCCAAGGTGCAGCAACAGCAGAATAAGCCTTATGCGAGACCTCCACAGCATGGGGCAGAAGCAGCACCGCCTCAGTTTCAGCAGCAACAACCCTGGAAACTCAGATGTTCCCATTGTGGTGGACCACACACATCCAATGTGTGCCCCAAGAGAAATTCAGAGAGAAGATGCTACATCTGCCGAAAGACGGGGCACCTTGCTAGAGAATGTCCTAACGGGAATAGGGCGACTCAACCCAGTGGTTCCCAGCAGTTGAGGAACGAAGGTTGCAGACCTCAGGCAGCAGGGAGAGTGTTTGCCATGTCTGGAGCGGAGGCATCTTAGTCAGGTAACCTAGTACAAGATGCTTGTTTATAGCTGGTGGATACTTTAGAGTTTTGTTTGTTTCTGGAGCGACACACTCTCTTGTGTCAAATCGGTGTGCAACCGAACTGGGCCTTCTAGTGAAGGAGCTGCCGTTTGAACGGTTGGTCTCTACACCTGCATCAGGACAGGTTTTGACCTCCCCAGTTTGCTCTGAATGTCCAGTGATAGTAGAGGGACGCAGGTTCAAAGTGAATTTGATCTGTCTACCTCTTCAGGATCTGGATGTTATCCTAGGAATGGATTGGCTACCTGCCAATCGCGTTCTCACAGATTGCGGTAGCCAGAAGGTGGTGTTTCCCAATCTCCAAGGGTCAGGTGTGATATCTGCTCAGCATGTGAAGTCGGAGTTGAAAGAAGGGGCGACGTGTTTTGTGATCCTAGCTGAAGGGGGGGAGTGAAGAGTGAAGAGGACGTAAACAGGATACATGGGGTGAAAGATTTCATGGATGTATTTCCAGAAGAAATACTTGGACTACCTCCTAAGAGGGAAGGTTTCACGCAGGATAGGGTTGTTTTGTTGATCGGGATTTGAAAGATGAGTGTGGGAATGGAAGGTTGAAGTTAAAGGCTCCTGAACATGGCAAGATGGTGGCGTTAGAGAATGCTGGTTTAGATGCAAAATCTGGAGTGTGTCTCCAACGCTGCTGAGGGTCCAGTACGATGACTGGCTTGATAAAGAGGGACCACAGAAACTAGAGGAATGGGTCCTTTCGTCTGGAGTGGCAGCTACTGATTAATTTGGGTATGCGATGTTCAGAGCGCTTAACAGTCAAGGCATGCTCTCCTGAACGCCATTCAGGTCGCCCACTTGGGTTTGAATCAGCAGTGTATGCCTGGTGGTATGATGGGTGGTGGGAAGGTGTTGTAACTGCAGCTAATGATAGTGGTAGAGGGATCTTCGTCGGATGGCTCTGCCTTAGAAAGTGAATCATCATCCATCCCCAAAGTTGAAGTTGCTGAGAAGGTGAGCAAGAATCGTTTGGTTGGGGAACCCCTGTGGATCTGGAAAATATGAAGGGAATAACCTTGAGGGAGCCACCCTATGTCGCTCATGAGGACAAGGGTAACAACTCTAGTGGTGGATATGAGGACGAAGCTGACAACGCTGTGAAGACACTTCTGGCCTTAAATGAACACAAGGATAATAACTCTGGGGGAGGCAGTGATGATGTTGACAATGAGGAGAAGACCTTTGGAGTTGTAGTTGGAGATCATGCATTTATGAAAGTGACACCGACCAAGGGTGTAGGACGAGCTATCAGATCAAATGAGCTGTCTCCTAAGTTAGTCGAGCCATATCAGATCTTAAGGAGGATAGGTCTAGTGGCTCATGAAATCGCCCTACCTCTCCAATGAGCAAATCTGCATAATGTCTTTCACGTGTCACAGTTAAGGAAGTATCTTGCAGACCCTAGTCACGTGTTGGAAGTAGACGATGTGCAGATCAGGGATGACTTGTTGTTGGAGCGAAACCAGTAAGGATTGACGATCAGCAGAGTAAGCAGCTCAGAGGCAAGACCATCAACATGGTGAAGGTGGTGTGGGATGACAGATCGGGTGATACAAATTGGGAATTTGAAGAAACCCTGAGAGAAGCCTATCCCTACCTCTTTTCCTTGTAATCCAATTTTTGAGGACGAAAATTTTTCTTGTTGGGGAGAATGTAAGGACCTAGAAACTTTAATTGGAATGAAAGTGTTACATTTAAATAATTTCAGAAGATGTTATTATTTAAAATACAAAGAACTGATAAATGAAGTTTCGCAGTGGTCGGACCTCGGACGTCGCCCAAGGTCTGGGGTCAGCTGGTAGAGGTCGGTCGGCTTACCATTGCAGTAACATAGTAGTCAGGTGCGATGACTTTATCGTGAGGTAATCACGTGGATGTGCTCGAGGAAGACATGTGGATCAAGAAGAGTAAAGGAAGAAAAGTGTAGCTAAGAAGTCTCCTACGAGATCGCCGTTATTGAAGACGGAGGCGACCTCCGACTTCTGTGGCACATAGTCGCCTGTCGCCTAGGGGAGACATGACAACCAATCGCCTATGGTGTACGGGATCGACGGAAGTGCACTCAGTATGTGGTCAAGATACTGGATCAACTAGAGTGGGTTCCAACAACCACGCGTATCAAGGTGAGGGTTAAGCCTTAGATACGCTGTGCATGCAAAGCTCTATGCTTGAGCATAAGAAGTCATCCTTAGTGTTGCATGCATGGGAGCACGAGGAGTAGTGCTGATCTACTCTTGGAAATGTGAAGCTACCGACGTCACCAAGTCATCTGGAAGTGATACCTTGGACGTAACATAATGGGAGGATGAACCTTCAGCAAGGTGTGACGAGGTGACATCGGTGAGCAGAGTAAGGCGATGTGTTCTCGTCACACACAAGGGCGAGAAGAGATCGCCAACAGGATGAGAGGAACATCGGTCATCAACCAGGATGGGAGACACATCGGTGGTCTGCTAGGTTGAGACATCGGTTGTCTTCCATGGTGAGACATCGGTGGTCTGCCAGGGAGAGACATCGGTGGTCTTCCATGGTGAGACATCGGTGGTCTGCCAGGGAGAGACATCGGTGGTCTGCCAGGGTGAGACATCGGTTGTCTGCCAGTGTGAGGAATCAGTCATCACCGGGATGAGGCACATCAGTCATCGCCGGTATGAGAGAGACATCGGTCGTCCTCCAGGATAAGGCCTCGGTGGATAGTCATCGCGCGAGAGGTCATCGGTGGAAGGTTATCGCGCGATGTCGAGTTTCACGCAGATAAGGTGGGACCCAGGCTCTCAGCATCAGACGTACTGCACGCGCGACACGTAGACAAAAAGGGTGGTTCAGAATAGTGACCTCAGAGTGTTAGCCTGCGCAGAGGCATGCGTAGTCGTACTGTTCAGTGCAGCGTACACGCAAACTTCCCTGCAGAGTGGGTGGTGGCAGCTGCTTTTGTGGACAAGTTGGTTTAAGATGCAAAAACCCACTTCTGAGAGAAAGGAACGTTGCAGTTGTTCAAGAGCGAAAGAGTGAGCTACCTCCTTTCTCCTCCATTTCTCTCCTTCGCGCTACGGTTCAGGCATCTTCACACAAGAGTACGACGAGCGACGACCACCATTAGAGCACCTGGGAAGTTCTCTGCAAGTCCTACAAACCAGACGCAGAAACAGAGCTAAGGGCATCCGTTAAGCTCGGTGGGTTTTGGAGTTCTGGGTGTTTTGCGCAAGTCTAGGTAAGGGAAGCTAGCCTTCATTTTCAATAAAAGCCGTAGATTAGCTGTTTCTGCAGTGAGGGCGACGTGGTCGCCGGTTTTATATTCTTCTTCGTGATACTCTATTCTATGTGTTTGGGCAACGTGGTCGCCGGTTTTAAACCCCTTTTTCATAATGCTCTGTTTTTACGCGTGGGGCGACGTAATCGCCGGTTTTAAATGTTGTCTTCGAAATCCCCCTGTTTTAGTGTCATTTTGAACTGGTTTGAGATTGATATGTGAAATGCACGTGTTATTGGAAAAATCTGAACCTGGATACGTTTGTTGCTGTGGTTGAGATCGTTCATTTAAGTATTGTATGGTGCATTGGTTGAATTGATGATCTTTAGCTGTCCTGTGTGAACTTTCCTTGCTGTCCTGTGTGGACCTTGCTTGCTGTCCTGTGTGGACCTTGCTTGCTGTCCTGTGTAGACTTTGGTAGCTGTCCTGTGTGGACTTTCCTTGCTGTCCTGTGTGGACCTTGCTTGCTGTCCTGTGTGGACTTTGGTTGCTGTCCTGTGTGGACTTTCCTTGCTGTCCTGTATGGACTTTCCTTGCTGTCCTGTGTGGACTTTCCTTGCTGTCCTGTGTGGACCTTGCTTACTGTCCTGTGTGGACTTTCCTTGCTGTCCTGTGTGGACCTTGCTTGCTGTCCTGTGTGGACTTTGGTTGCTGTCCTGTGTGGACTTTGCTTGCTGTCCTGTGTGGACTTTCCTTGCTGTCATGTGTGGACTTTACAGTGGTGTGGTAAGTGTCTATGTGTGTTAAATCAGTGGAAGTCCGACGTAAGAAATGAGAAACTTTGAATTTGATAGACACTTGATGCATTTTGTGAAATAGAATGACTCTTGCAAATATTGTGAAATGTGTGATTTTCTTGGCGATCAGGTGAAGGGAATGAGGAACTCTATAGTTTTACGTGGGTATCTTGAAATTGTTTTATCTTGATTTTAATGTTCATCTTTAAACTCTCTTTAAAATATCTAGCTTACCCTACGTGTTTTGGTTTTGTGGCTGTTTTTCTTAAAACTGTGATGATCGTGTAAAATTTACACGGGAGCAGATGATCTTCCAGGAAGTAGAGCTCCTTAGTGAGTGGTCGCCGGGGAAGAGATCGCCTGTTTCTGTCTCTTTGTGGTGATCGCCTGTTTTCTGCCCTGATAGCAGATCGCCTGTTTTGGGGCTTCTGTTAGGAGATCGCCGGTTTATGTATGGAGACCGCCGTTTTCGATGTATTTGACTGTATTTTGTTAAGTTTTGAGAAAATTTGACCAGTTATGTATTAAACTCCCTGTGAGGAGCAACTTCATTACTTATATATAATTATGTTCACTTAAATATTATTGTTTTACCTTTAATTCATTTTATATTTATGAAAAGTATTTTGGCGGGATGTTACAAACTTAATTTCAAAAATGTCATCACATTTTGAAAGACTTTTCTGGCTGTAAAAAGGCATTAAATAAATAGTAGTTATTTTTACATTTTGCACTAGTGTATATTGGAAATACGAAGCTTTATGTTAACATTCCTAGATACAGAAGAGGTGGGTTTGAAGAGGAGGGCAGGCAATTCAGAGAGACGAGGAAACAACCTCCTTATGAACATGCACAAATAGGAGTAAAGAGGTATGTAGGGAATAGGAAGGTAATGAGGCAAGGAGGAATCATAAAGAGAAACAATCTTATGCAGATGCACTGAGGAAAACATCACAAGGTATATGGAAAGGCCCCATTGTTGGAACCAAACAACAAGTGTTGCCATAGATGGTAAACAGTGTTGTTGGCCATATGAATCCAGATTTCACTGTTGAGATAGTGCGTGAAGAATTTATTAAATGGGGGATGAATATGATTAGGCTGAGGTACATGGGTGATAACTTGGTCCTTTTAACACCAAAGGAAGGAGAAAGGATGGAAGAACTAATTTATTTAAACAAAGAATGGTTCGAAAGTATTTTTGAGTTCATTGATTCGTGGTTTGAATCTTATGTAGCAAGACATGAAATTCTGTGGATGAGATGCTATGGGCTACCTATATCTTTGTGGAATAAGGAATGTTTCTCAAAAGTGGTAGGAGAAGTGGCAAGTCTGATATCTGTAGATGAAGCCACGGAGTTGTGGGATAACCTCGAGTACGCAAGAATCCAGCTGCGTATGCTTAAATCCGATAATGCAAGGCTTTCGAAGGTAATGAAGATCAATGGGGAAGTATACAATATCAGTATAGTTAAGGAAATTCCTGGTCCAGTGGGAGGTACGTGTAGGTGCTCTGACAATCACTATCAATCTTTTGATAGTGTATCCTCGATGGAGTCCTTTGTTGAAGAATTTGTATTCTTGGTGAGGAGTAGGGATGTCAGGGAGAGGAACAGCGAGGGGGAGCTATGGTGGCTACAGGAGTCCAAGGGAGGAGGAAAAGTACGGTCTACGTGATGTGAGTTAATTTTAGGATTGCACATTTTATTGGTTGCTCTTTTGTTTATGATTTTTGGATTAGCAATTTAAGGTGAGAACCCTATGAAGATTTCCACTGGACACGAACTTAACCAAGTGGTTAAGTAAGTATGAAGGTGCACTTCATAAGGGCAAAGAGAAAAACAAAATTATAAGGTGACAATGATGCAATGGTGCAGAATTGGAGAGAATAAAGCAAAGATAACCAACAATTTAAGAGACAAACTTATGGTGAAGAGATGAAGGAAGAGATATAAAAAGCGGAAGAGATGGAGAGAGCTTATGGTGAAGATAAAGGAAGTCACGCCACTTGGAGCAGAGGGACTCCAAGATGAGTGATGCAAGAACTGCCACTTGAGATATTATCCACCCAAGATAAGACCCAACATGAGCTCACAAGTCTCACAAAATCACTCCTGCAGAGTTTCTTTACTATTCAAAATCAAGTTGAAAATACACGAGGCAAGGCACCCTATTTATAGGAAAGGGTGCCTTGGTGGGCAAGATGGGGGAGGGTAGAATGGTAATAAGAGAGGGGTGGCCAAGGGTGGTTGACCATGGTCAAAACTGCTTCTTAGCTAGGTGTTCTAGAAGGTAGGTCAACTTTCCTAAACCTAGATGCCTTGTCTTGAAAAAGTGGGTTTGGCACATGATGAGGACCTAAGAGAGAGCGCACCCACTGACCAAGCCCAACCTTCCAAAAGGATGACTAGGAGCATGACTCAGGATTCAGGGTTAGGTCAGGACCCACCACTAGCCGATGCTTCAAAACCCATGATTCCTTAGAGGATCACAAGGATTAGAGACCAAGCTATGGGAGCTGAGTTGAGCATCCAAACCTCAGTCTCCACAAAAGGCTTTTCTTTTGGGTGAGCTAAGAGATCCTTAGCCAAAAAAAAGGAAGAAATGGAGCAATTGGAGGAGAGACTTCAAAGACTTGAAACGACACAAGAAAGGCAACCAAGAGGAAGGAGGTGGGAGCATAGGAGAGCTTCAAGGAGCTACAACCAATTCGGCAGCCAAGAGGAAGATGAAGATTGGAGAATGCACCAATATGATGAAAGGCGCCACCAACAACATCCTTCTAAAATTTCTTTTCCCTATGTAAAATTGCCTAGTTTTAGTGGGGAAAGTGACCCCAATATTTACTTAGGATGGGAGACTATGGTAGAGCAAATATTCAATGTGTATGAGGTCTAAGAGGACCAAAAGGTAAAGCTAGCCTCCCTAGAATTCTTAAAATATGCCATACAATGGTGACAGCAAACTGTGATGGACATTGGTTAGAACAAGAGGCCAGCCGTGGTCTCTTGGTTTGATATGAAAGAATGTATGCGCGTGCGGTTTGTTCCTCCTCATTATAGGATGAAACTTGTTGAAGCTCCAACCGCTTCAACAAGGACCTAAGAGTGTAGATGAGTACTATAAAGACTTAGAAACTACTTTGACTAAAATTGACATGCATGATAGTGAAGAGTCAAAGATAGCTAGGTTTGTTAGTGGTTTGAGAAGGGAAATCCAAGATATTGTAGAATTGTATGAGTATACCTTTTTTGGAAAAGTTGATTCACCTAGCCATCAAGGTAGAATCACAACTTTTAAAGAAAACCAATTTCAAAAACACTCATAATGATGGCTTCTACAAATCTTCTTGGAAAGACAAAAATAAAACTTCTGAAAATACTTTTCATTCCAAAGTGTTTAATAAGATGCTTTGATGTCTCCAAATCCAAGTGGAAAACTTGAAGACCTTGTTGCTGGGTGTGTATGTGTTGTCTAATTGTTTGAAACTTGTTAATTCACTCCTTAAGATGATCCAAGTTCATTTGAATCTTTTCTTTTTGAAAAAGATGAGTTTTCTAAAGAGTGAGAAAAATCAACTAGTTGAAATGTCGATTCAACCGGTTGTTTTACACTTAGTAGATTTTGAAAAGGTTTTGAAAAGCTTGACTTTGTTAGACTTTGCTGTCAAGTCAATTAAATCGGTTGTTTCGAGAATTCAAGAGATTGTTTTTCTGAAAACCTTAACAGAATTCTATTAAGTGGTTTTAATTTTTGTTAAATGATCCTAACTACCTTGGCTCCTTTATTAAATTTTTTTAACCACTTGGTTGGTCTATATAAAGGTGGTTTTACGCTCCTAATCTTGAAGTAAGAAAAAGAGTTTATCAAAAAACAATTTTTCCAAGATTTGAAAGAGCTTTGGATCATTCTCAAGTGTGTGGAATAGGATTGAGTTGTATTCTGAACTTTAAGCTTTGTAATACCCTGATGTATTCTATTCCCTTCTTTCTTGATCAATGTATTTGTGTTGCGAATGAGTGTTGTGTGTTCTTGAGGGGTTTATGATACAAACCGACATATGACTAAGGATACAACAAGCACTTTCCAAAAGGGTTAGTCATTTCAAGATACAAAGTCAGGCCCCACCAAGCCTCGAGAAAGAATCAACAAAAGAAGAAGAAGTTATAAACTAGAATATCAAAAGTTCTTTCTTTTGGTATTCTTAAAAAAAATAGAATATGTTTGTAAATAATTTGGGCTCAATTTAGGGGTCCAAATAGCAAATATAGGCTAGAATAAGGTGCCTTTAGCATAATAGGAGGTGTAGTTATCATTTTAGCTTGTTCCTAACCCTTTAGGAAGACATTTTGACCTAGTTTCTAGAAGGACAAGCCTAGGATGCGGGTTTGACTTAGTCAAACCCTAAGGCTGCCCATTTTTTCCCTTTTCCCTATTTTTTTTAGACTATGCCAACCAATGGTGGCAACAAACTGTAATGGACATTGGGCTAAACAAGAGGTCAATCGTTGTCTCTTGGTATGATTTGAAAGCATGTATGCGGGCGCGGTTTGTTCCTCCTCCTTATAGGAAGGAACTCTTGTTGAAGCTCCAACGGCTTTATCAAGGACCTAGGATGGTAGGCGAATATTTTAAAGATATAGAAACAACTTTGACTAAGATATATATGCATGACAGTGAAGAGTCAAAGATCACTAGATTTGTGAGTGGTTTAAGGAGAGAAATTAAAGCTGTTGTAGAATTATATGAGTACCCTTCTTTAAAGAAGTTGGTTCACCTAGCCATCAACGTGGAATCACATATTTTGACAAAAACAACTTTCAAAACTAGTCATCATGATGGCTTCTACAAATCTTCAGGGAATGATAAAAATAACATTTCTACAAAAACTTCTCCTTCCAATTTTTCAAAAGAAACCACTTCTTCCTATAAAGTTTTTAAAGACAAACCTTCTACCTCTACCCCTAAGTCACCCACCAAACCTTCAAGCACAAAATGTTTTAAATGTTTAGGATTTGGGCACATAGCTGCCAATTGTCCAAATAAAAGAACCCCAAAGCTAAAAGAGGAACATCAGGCCCAAATTAAAACAAAAATCAAAAGTGAAAATGAAAGAGAAAACGAAGGTATTTTTCTTCCTTGTCTTTTTCATTACCTAAACATTCTAAATACTTGACATATTTGATTAAGAAGTTTAGGGATGATATTCAAAAACCTCCTAAAGGTTATCACCTTCTAAGAGGAATCTCCCAAAATCATTTCATCCCCATATATTCTTTCCAAACATGGCCTGTACCTAGAATTCAACCATGTAATCTCCCTAAGCTTAATGAACATAAGTTTGCTTCAGACCTACCATATACAAATCATGTGAACAAACTCACTATGTTATTTGCAGGAGTTCTAAATTCGAGGATGAATTCTTTCGAACCTGGGGAGCATGATACAAATCGACAGATGACTAAGGACACAACAAGCACTTTCCAAAAGGGTCAGTTATCTCAAGATACAAAGCTAGGTCCCACCAAGCCTCGAGAAAGAATTAACAAAAGAAGAAGAAGCTATAAACCAGAATATCAGAAGTTCTTTCTTTTGATTTTCTTAAAAAAAGTAGAATATGTTTGTAAATAATAATAATAATAATAATAATAACAATAATAATAATAATAATAACAATAAAAATAATAATAATAATAATAACAGTAATAATAATAATACTTATAATAATAATAGTAATAGTAATAATAATTAATAATAATAATAATAACAATAATAATACTTATAATAATAATAATAAGAATAATAATAATAACTCATAAACACTCTTTTTCTGCCACATAAACACTCTCTCTCTGCCACATAAGCAACACCTGACGCCATTACGTGGGACCTAACGGAAATGACCAATTTGGATACATTTTAAAAAATATAGGGACTAAATTGATTATTTTTAAAAATCGCTGTACTAAATTGACTATTGACCCAAAATGTAGAGACAAATAAGGTAATTAAACCTTTATCTGTGATTCTTCATTGGCTTTCACTCCACCTTCAATATTTGAAAAAATATTTTAAAAACAATTCACCCCCCCTCTTATTAAAGCCATAAATTCTAACACAAAGAAACCACTCACAATCCTAGAGTTTCTCAACCCTCCACTTCTACACCTAAGTCCACCACCAAAACCTCAAATACCAAATGTTTTAAATGTCTAGGTTTTGGACATATTGCATCTAATTGTCCTTCTAAGAGAAACATGATGGTTAAAGTTGTCATGAGTGATCATAGCTCTCAAAGGTATAGGTCCCCTACCTCTTCTAGGAGCCAAAGTGAGGAAGAAAGTGAAGTTCCATGTGAGGGAGATTTGTTAGTAGTGAGGCGCATACTTGACCAAGTCCAAAAGCCTTTTGATGAAAGTCAAAGGGAAAAGATTTTTCACACAAGGTGCCTCATTAATGAAAAATTATGTTCCTTAATTATGGATGGGGGTAGTTGTACTAATGTGGCAAGCACAAGAGTGGTGGAAAAACTTGGGTTACCCACCATCTCTCATGCAAAGCCCTACAAGCTCCAATGGCTAAGTGAAGAAGAGGAAATAATAGTAAATAAGCAAGTCCTCGTAGCCTTCTCAATTGGTAAATATAAGGGTGAGGTCATGTAACATCCCGCCAAATTCTTTTCATATTTATATAATGAAATAAAGGTAAAACAATAATATCGAAGTGAACATATGTATATATATATATATATATGTATAATGAAATTTCTCCTCACAGGGAGTTTAATACATATCCAGTCAGTTTTCCAAACTTACACAAAATATAGCAAAATAGAAAAACAGGCGATCTCCTAACAAAAACAGAAAACAGGCGATCGCCTAACAGAAACAGAAACAGGCGATCTCCTTCCGGCGACCACTCACTGAGGAGCTCTACTTCCTGCAACATCATCTGCTCCCGTGTAAAATCATACACGATCATCACAGGTTTAAGAAAACATCCACAAAACAAGAACGCAGGGTAAGCTAGATATTTTAAAGAGAATTTATATATGAAACTTTAAAATCAAGATAAAACAAATTTAAGACATCCACGTAAAAACCATCAACTTTCTCATTCCCTTCACATGACCATCAAGTAATCACATATTTCACAATTTCCTCGAGAGTCGTTCAATTCACATAATTCCATCAAGTGTCTATCAATTCAATGTTTCTCATTTCTCACGTCAGACTTCCACTGACTCATCACACAAGACACTTGACACTACTTCCGGAAGACTCGTACGTTGAACTTAGCATCTAGAGACCTGCACCTGTCATACTACACCACTGTGAATCCACACAGGGTCGCTGTGAATCCACACAGCCATGCGCATAAACAATCTCAATATCATCACTCTCTCAGTATGACAGGGTTAATCCATATAACAGGTCAAGTTAGTTATCTTTCAAACGACTTACCCATACATATGGACCTCCTTCGACTCTCACCAACTGAATGACTTCATCTATGTGATTCCATCATATCAGCAGAGTCAGGATCGCCTCATTCACAGGATACTTACAGATCAATACACCCTCATAAAATCTCCACACGGTATTTTCTTTCCTGAAAATACTATGCTTTGATCCCACATTCACAACATTCAACACATCATATAACACTTAAATGAACGATTCCAATCACAGCAACAATCATTCCAAGGTTCAGATTTTCGAATATCACATTTCAATCTTAAACCGTTTCAAAGGACACTAAAACAGGGGAGTTCGAAATCAACATTTAAAACCGGCAATCACGTCGCCCCACACATAAAAATAGAGCATCGTGAAAAAGAATATGAAACCGGCGACCACGTCGCCCTCACTTCAGAACCTACTCGCCTAAAGTTTTTATAAACGAAAAATGCTAGCTTCCCTTACCTGAACTTGCGCAAAACACCAAGAGCTCCAAAACCCACCGAAGCTTAAAGATGCCTTAACTCTGTTTTAAAGTCCGGTTTGGAGAACTTGCAGAGAACCTCCCAGGTGTCCAAGTGCAGTCGTCGCTCGTCGTACTGGTGCTTGAGGATGCCTGAATCGCAGCGCGAAGGAGAGAAAAGAGAAGGATGAAGGTAAACTCACTCTGTCACTCTTGAACCACTGCAACGTTCTTTTCCTCACAGAAGTGAGTTTTTGAATCTAAACCAACTTGTCCACAATTGCCGCTGCCACCGCCCACTCTGCAGGAAAGCTTGCGTGCACGCTTCCCTGAACAGTACGGCCACGTGTGTCTCTGCGCATGCCAACTCTCTGATGTCACTATTCTGAACCACCCTTTTTGTCTACGTGTCGCGCATGCAGGACGTCTCATGCTGGGAGCCTGGGTCCCACCTTATCTGTGTGAAACTCGACATCGCGCGATAATCTTCCACCGATGACTCATCCTGGCGGACGACCGATGTCTTTCTCTGGAAGACGACCGATGTCTCGCCCTGGCGATGCCCGCATGCCTCGCGCCCTGGCGATGCCCGCATGCCTTGCGCCCTGGCGATGCCCGACGACACATCGCCACGCCTTGCTGAAGGTTCTTCATCCCACTATGTTACGTCCAAGGTATCATCTCCACATGACTTGGTGACGTCGGTAGCTTCACATTTCCAAGAGTAGATCAGCACTACTCCTCGTGCGCCCATGCATGCAACACTAAGGACGATTTCTTATGCTCAGGCATAAAGCTTCGCATGCACAGCGTATCTAAGGCTTAACCCACACCTTGATACGCATGGTTTTTGGAACCCACTATGGTTGATCCAGTATCTTGACCACATACTGAGTGCACTTTCGGCGATCATGTGCACCATAGGCGATTGGCGATTATGTACCAGAGAAGTCGGAGGTCGCCTCCGTCTTCAACAACGGCGATCTCGTAGACTTCTAAGCTACACTTTCCTTCCTTTATATTTTAAATAACAACATACTTAGAATTTACTTAAAATATATCACTTTCATTCCAATTAAAGTTTCTAGGTCCTTACAGAGGTCTTGTGTGATGTTGTACCTATGGAAGCCACACACATTCTTTTAGTAAGGCCATGGCAATTTGATAGAAAAACTTTACATGATGGCCTTACTAACATGATCACTTTTACCATCCATGGGCATAAGATCACACTAAAATCTCTCTCACCAAAAGAGGTCCATGAGGATCAAGTAAAAATGAAAGAAAAGAGAGAATATGAAAAAGAAAAAAAGAGTTTTAAGATAAGCTTCTCATTTCATCAAAAGAAGTTAAAAAGGTATTGCTTTCTCAAAGGGCTATCTTCATAGCTTATGCAAAGAAAAACCTTAAATGTGAGTCGGCAATAGATAGTCCTATGTGTTTGAACCCTTTGGTAAAGGAGTATAAAGATGTGTTCCAAGATCCCCCTAAAGGATTACCTCCTCTAAGGGGAATTGCGCACCAAATTGACTTCATACCCAGGGCTTCTTTACCAAATAGGCCAGCATATAGGATCAATCCAACCGAGACCAAGGAAATTCAACAACAAGTAGAGGAATTAATAGCTAAGGGTTGGGTCCAAGATAGCATGAGTCCTTGTGCTATGTCTGTGATTCTTGTCCCTAAAAAGGATGGGAGTTGTGTAAGGACCTATAAATTATGTGGAATAGAAGTGATAGATTTTAAATAATTTATGAGTATGTTATTATTTAAAATAAAAAGAACATAAAAATAGAAAATTATAATAGTGGTCAGACCTCGGACGTCGCCTAAGGTCTGGGGTCAGCTGGTAGAGGGCGGTCGGTTGACCATTGTACCAACCAAGTAGTCAGGTGCGATGACTTTATCGTGAGGTAATCAAGTGGGCGTGCTTGAAGGGGGGGAGGCATGTGAATCAAGAAGGGTAAGAGAAAGGAAGGTGTAGCTTAGAAGTCAATGAGATCGTCATTTTTGAAGAAGGCGGCAGCCTCCGACTTCCCCCGTATGAAACCGCCAATCGCCCATGGTGTATATGACCGCCAATTGCCTATGGTGTACATGACCGCCAATCGCCTATGGTGTACATGATCGCCGAAAAGAGCACATCGCCGAGTATTCGAGAAGACTTGGTAAGCACTTAGTATGTGTTCTAAATACAGAAGATGAGTGATATAGAAGACAGGTGGCATATCTGCCACCATGAGTAGTGTGAGCCGTGATACCACAGACTTAGAGGAATGGGAGGACGAGCCCTCAGCTGGGTGTGACGATGTGACATCGGTGACCAGAGTGAGGCGATGTGTCCTCGTCACACACAAGGGCGATAAGAGATCGCCAACAGGATGAGAGGAACATCGGTCATCAACCAGGATGGGAGACACATCGGTTGTCTGCCAGGGTGAGACATCGGTTGTTTGCCAGGGTGAGACATCGGTTGTCTGCCAGGGTGAGGAATCAGTCGTCCGTCAGGAAGAGGAATCAGTCATCGCCAGTATGAGAGGCATCGGTCATCACCGGTATGAGAGACATATCAGACATCAGTAGATGGTGGATGGACATCGCGCGGTCAGTCATCGGTGGAAGGGCATCGCGCGGTTCCCTGCTACGCGTGTTAAAGTGGGACCCAGGCTCCCCGCGAGAACGTCCTGCATGCGCGACACGTAGACAGAAAGGGTGTTTCAGAATAGTTAGCATCAGAGAGTTGGTATGGAAAGTGACCCAGAGTTGGTATGCGCCGAGACCCACGTGGTCATACTGTTCAAGGAAGTGTGCACGCAAGCTTCCTGCAGAGTGGGTGGTGGCAGCGGCATTTCTGGGCAAGTTGGTTTAGATTCAAAACTCACTCCTGAGAGGCAGTGGACGTTGCTGTGGTTCGAGAGTGATTGAGTGAGTTAGCTTTGGTTCCCTGTTTCCTTCCTCTCCTTCTCCCTGCGTTAAGACGTCCTAGCGTACCAGTTGAAGATCGGCGACTGCCCCTAGATTCCTGACGTTGTGCCCTGCGAGTTTTCTGATCAAAGCCTTAAAACAGAGCTCGGGTATACTTAAGTCTCGGTGGGTTTGGAGCTCTTAGTGAGATTTTATGCACGTCCAGGTAAGGGAAGCTAGATTTATTTTCAATAGAACCTTAAGCTAGAAGATTCTGATGTTGGGGCGATGTGGTCGCCGGTTTTAAACGTTCTTACATGTAAGGACCTGTAAAATTAAATTGGAATAAAAGGAATATATTTTAAATGAATTCTAAGTATGTTTTTATTAAAATAAAAAGGAAGGAAAGTGTAGCTTAGAAGACTATGAGATCGCCTAGTTAGTACATAATCGCCTGTCGCCTAGACTACACATGAACGCCAATCGCCTGTAGTGTACATGATCGCCAATCGCCTATGGTGTACCTGATCGCCGAAAGTGCACTTAGTATGTGGTCAAGATACTGGATCAACCATAGTGGGTTCCGAAAACCACGCATATCAAGGTGTGGGTTACGCCTTAGATAAGCTGTGCATGCGAAGCTCTATGCTTGAGCATAAGAAATCGTCCTTAGTGTTGCATGCATGGGCGCACGAGGAGTAGTGCTGATCTATTCTTGGAAATGTGAAGCTACCGACGTCACCAAGTCATGTGGAGGTGATACCTTGGACGTAACATAGTGGGATGAAGAACCTTCAGCAAGGCGTGGTGATGTGTCATCAGTCATTGCCAGGGCGAGAGACATGCGGGCATCGCCAGGGCGAGAGACATGTGGGCATCGCCAGGGCGAGAGACATGCGGGCATCGCCAGGGATAGACATCGGTCATCCTCCAGGGATAGACATCGGTCGTCCTCCAGGGAGAGACATCGGTCGTCCTCCAGAGAGAGACATCGATCGTCCGCCAGGATGAGACATCGGTGGATAGTCATCGCGCGAGAAGTCATCGGTGGAAGGTTATCGCGCGATGTCGTGTTTCACACAGATAAGGTGGGACCCAGGCTCCCAGCATGAGACGTCCTGCATGCGCGACACGTAGACAGAAAGGGTGTTTCAGAATAGTTAGCGTCAGAGAGTTGGTGTGCGCAGAACCCACGTGGTCATACTGTTCAAGGAAGTGTGCACGCAAGCTTTCCTGCAGAGTGGGTAGATGCAGCGGCAATTGTGGACAAGTTGGTTTAGATTCAAAAACTCACTTCTGAGAGGCAAAGAACGTTGCTGTGGTTCAAGAGTGACAGAGTGAGTTTACCTTCATCCTTCTCTTTTCTCTCCTTCGCACTGCGATTCAGGCATCCTCAAGCACCAGTACGACGAGCGACGACTGCCCTTGGACTCCTGGGAAGTTCTCTACGAGTTTTCCGATCAGGACGCTAAAACAGAGTTCGGGTATCCTTAAGTTCGGTGGGTTAGAGCTCGTAGTGAGATTCTACGCAAGTCCAGGTAAGGGAAGCTAGCCTTATTTCCAATGAAAACCTTAAGTTAGATGTTTTTGATGATGGGGCGACGTGGTCACCGGTTTTCAACTGTTATTGCATAATCCCCTATTTTTGGATATGATCGCCGGTTTTAATGTTGTTTTCGAACTCCCCTGTTTTAGTGTCGCTTTGAACTTGTTGAGATTGAAATGAAAAATGTATATGCTATTCGAAAACCTGAACGGTGGTATGCTTGTTTTTGTGAGTGGGGTTGTTTAAGAAAAGATTCAAAGTATTCTATAATGGAATTGTTCTTTATGTGTGGTATGATGTATGGAATGTGGTGAATGTGGGATCAAGGCATAGCATTTTCAGGAAAGAAGATACCGTGTAAGATCGTGTAGAGTGTGCATTGACCGGTGATTCGCTTATTATGAGATATCCTGACTCTCCTGATATAATGGAATCATATAGATGAAGTTATTCAGGCGTTGAGAGTCGAAGGAGGTTCATATGTATGGGTGAGTTGTTTGAAAGAGAACGAGCTTGACCCGTTGTATGGATTAACCCTGTCATGCTAGGATAGTGATGATATTGAGATTCATTTATACGCTTGTGAATGTGTGTGATTTCACAGCGACCCTGTGAATGTGTGTGATTTCACAGTGGTGCAGTATGACAGGTGCAGATCTCTGAGTTTAGTCAATGCACGTGTCTTCCGGAAGTAGTGTCAAGTGTCTATGTGTGATGAGTCAATGGAAGTCTGACGTGAGAAATGAGAAACATTGAAATTGATAGACACTTGATGGATTATGTGAATTGAACGACTCTTGAGGAAATTGTGAAATATGTGATTACTTGATGGTCATGTGAAGGGAATGAGAAAGTTAATGGTTTTTACGTGGGTGTCTTAAATTTGTTTTATCTTGATTTTAAAGTTTCATATCTAAATTCTCTTTAAAATATCTAGCTTACCCTGCGTTTTTGTTTTGTGGATGTTTTCTTAAACCTGTGATGATCGTGTATAATTTACACGGGAGCAGATGATGTTGCAGGAAGTAGAGCTCCTCAGTGAGTGGTCGCCGGAAGGAGATCGCCTGTTTTCTGTTTCTGTTAGGAGATCGCCTGTTTTCTATTTTATTGTTTTTTTGTTTAAGTTTTGGAAACTGACTGGTTATGTATTAAACTCCCTGTGAGGAGAAATTTCATTATATATATATATGTTCACTTCGATATTTTTGTTTTACCCTTATTTCATTATATAAATATGAAAAGGATTTGGCGGGATGTTACATTAATGATATCAGAGCAGTTCGTCCTTAGGATGACCTGAGGGCTGTGGATCCATTGTGTTTCTTCTGCTCATAAAATTTATTTGAGTTTTAAATAAAAAACTATAGTGAAATGTTTTCAAACGTTTTGTTATTGAAATTTTGTGTGTGCTTTAGTGAATATATGCCCTAACTGAAAATCTTAGTATTAAGAATGAAAGGATCTTGATAAAGTAGTGAGGGTGCACACTCATAACTGGATCAAGATGATTCTCAATCTTAAATTCTGAAAGTTTGATGTTTAGCATATATTGAATTCTGGTGTGTTTTATTTCATTTTATTGAGTGTTTTTGTATTGATTGAAAGTGGTCGTTTGAATTGATGGTTTTATACCAGTAGCTGTTTTGGTGATGTGCTTGTATAAGTATATTGATCTTGCTGATAAACTCAAATTCTAGATGGATTTGAGATGCTGGCCTTTGTAAGACCTAGTGTTGTCTTCTAAATGAATTGATTCTTTATCAAGTTCATTTTATAGGAATATGAGTAGAGAATAATAGTTTTTTTCCCTAATCTTTTACAGAGAAGAATGGCTCCTAGACAGCCTACCCCTCCCCAACCTTCTACTGAAATGGGCCAGATCGCCAGGGCCATTGAGATGATGGCGAGTGCCATCCAGCAGCAGAATGCGGCGATGTCTCAGAATCACCAAGCTACAATGCAGCATTGGGAGACCGCCAGATCGGCTGCAACAGCTTCCAACGTTGGTCAGCCTCAGGAGCAGATGGGACTGATCGAGTTCCTCAGGCACAACCCACCTAAGTTCAGTGGGAATGCTACTCCTGACCAAGCAGATCAATGGGTCAGGGGTTTAGAGAAAATCTTCAGGGCGACCTCCTGCCCTGAAGATAAGAAGCTGGTATTCGCCACATATCTTCTGTCTGGAGAAGCTAAGTTCTGGTGGATGGGAACTCAACAGATGATGGAGGCCCGAGAGGAAGTGTTGGATTGGGAGAGCTTCAGGGTGAGGTTCCTGGAGAAATAATTCCCAGACAGCGCAAGGTTTGCGAAGGAAGCTGAGTTCCTAAGGTTGGAGCAGGGGGATATGTCTGTGAACGCCTATGCTGCTCGATTTGAGTACCTCGCCCGATTCTATACCCAAGCTACCTCTGAGGCTTGGAGGTGCAGGAAATTTGAAGAAGGACTGAAGCATGAACTAAAGAGGACCATAGCACCTATGTGCATAAGAGAATTTCACGCCTTGGTGGAGAAGGCGAAGATGGTGGAGACTCTAGAAAAGGGTGAGTCTCGGGTGATCAGGTCACGCCCAGGGGATTCTTCCAGTAGGAAGGCCAGGGTGCAGCAACAACAGAATAAGTCTTATGCGAGGCCTCCACAGCATAGGGCAAGAGCAGCACCGCCCCAGTCTCAGCAGCAACAACCCTGGAAACTTAAATGTTTCCATTGTGGTGGACCACACACAGCCAATGTGTGCCCCAAGAGAGATTCAGAGAGAAGATGTTTTGCCTGCCAGAAGACGGGACACGTTGCTAGAGATTGTCCTACCCAGAATAGGATGACTCAATCCGGTGGTTCCCAACAGATGAGGAATGAAGGCAACAGACCTCAGGCAGCAGGGAGAGTGTTTGCCATGACAGGAGCAGAGGCGTCTCAGTCAGGTAACTTGGTGCAAGGTGCTTGTTTTATAGCTGATAGATGCGTTAGAGTTTTGTTTGATTCTGGAGCGACACACTCTTTTGTGTCAAGCCGGTGCGTAGATGTGTTGGGCCTTCTAGTGAAGGAGCTGCCGTTTGAATTGTTGGTCTCCACACCTGCATCAGGACAGGTTTTGACCTCCACAGTTTGCCCAGAATGTCCAGTGATAGTAGAGGGACGCAGGTTCAAAGTAAATTTGGTCTATCTACCTCTGCAGGATCTGGATGTTATCCTAGGAATGGATTGGCTATCTGCCAATCACGTTCTCATAGATTGCGGTAGCCAGAAGGTGGTGTTCCCCGATCTCCAAGAGTCAGATGTGATATCTGCTCAACATGTGAGGTCGGAGTTGAAAGAAGGGGCGACGTGTTTTGTGATCCTAGCTAAAGGGGGAGTGAAGAATGAAGAAGAGATGGGCTGTATACATGTGGTTAAGGACTTCATGGATGTATTTCCAGAAGAAATACCTGGACTACCTCCTAAGAGAGAAGTGGAATTCTCTATTGATTTGGTACCTGGAGCTGGACCAGTGTCAATGGCGCCCTACAGAATGGCTCCAGCCGAGTTGGTAGAGTTAAAGAAACAAGTGGAAGAGTTGTTGGGGAAACAATTCATCAGGCCTAGTGTATCTCCATGGGGGGCTCCAGTGCTTCTAGTTAAGAAAAAGGATGGAGGGTCTCGGTTATATGTGGACTACAGGCAGTTGAATAAGCTGACTATCAAGAACAAGTACCCTCTGCCAAGAATTGATGATTTGATGGATCAACTGCATGGAGCCTCAGTGTTCTCAAAGATTGATCTGAGAACGGGATACCACCAAATTTTGGTGAAAGTTGAAGATGTGCAAAAGACGACATTTAGGTCTCGTTATGGACACTATGAATATGTGGTGATGCCGTTTGGAGTGACAAATGCTCCAGCTCTGTTCATGGACTACATGAATAGGATTTTTCGTCCTTTCTTGGATAAGTTTGTTGTAGTCTTTATAGAAGACATACTTATTTATTCAAGGACTGAGGAAGAACATGAGCAACATCTAAGGACGGTGTTGGGGATCCTGAGGGAGAAGCAACTCTATGCCAAGTTCTCTAAGTGTGAGTTCTGGCTGAAGGAAGTTAACTTCTTAGGACATGTGATATCTGCTCGGGGGATCTCAGTGGATCCAGCCAAGGTGGAGGCAGTGCTTCAGTGGGAACGTCCTAAGACAGTCACAGAAATAAGGAGTTTTGTGGGTCTAGCTGGCTACTATCGGCGGTTTATTGAGGACTTTTCCAAGGTAGTGGCTCCTTTAACACAGTTGACCCGCAAGATCAACCTTTTGCTTGGACCGACCGATGTGAGCAGAGCTTCATGGAACTAAAGGAAAGGTTGACTAGTGCTCCAGTGCTGGTGATCCCAGATGTAGACCTTTTGATGTCTACTGTGATGCTTCACATCAGGGTTTGGGATGTGTTTTGATGCAAGAGAAAAGAGTGATTGCATATGCTTCAAGGCAACTCAAGGTTCATGAGAGAAACTATCCTACTCATGATTTGGAGTTGGCGGCTGTGGTGTTTGCCTTGAAGATTTGGAGGCACTATTTATATGGAGCTCGGTTCCAGGTGTTCAGTGACCATAAGAGCCTGAAATACCTGTTTGATCAGAAGGAACTAAACATGAGACAAAGAAGGTGGATGGAGTTTCTAAAGGACTATGATTTTCAACTCATGTATCATCCAGGGAAGGCCAATGTAGTGGCGGATGCTTTGAGTAGAAAATCAATACAAGTAGCCACCATGATGATGGAAGAGCAGAAACTGATCGAGCAATTCAGAGACTTAAACCTTGGGGTAGAATTTCATGTTAATCACATTAGTTGTAGTAAGCTGGCTATAACTAATGACTTCTTTGGAATGATAAAGGATAAGCAATTAAAGGACCCTGACCTGAGGCGTACTGTGGAGTTGCTAGGAACCGATCAGGCTAAAGACTTTGTGATGGGAGATGATGGGATCTTGAGATTTAATGGCAGAATTTGCATACCTGCAAATGAAGAGTTGAAGAAGATGATCCTAGAGGAATGTCACAAGAGTCGCCTTAGCCTACATCCTGGCATGAACAAGATGTACCATGACTTGAAGGAGTCATTTTGGTGGTCGGGCATGAAGAAAGACATCGCCCAGTATGTTACAACCTGCTTAACATGTCAGAAGGCGAAGATAGAGCATCAAAGACCTGGCGGGTTGTTACAGCAACTGGATATCCCTGAGTGGAAATGGGACAGTATTGCAATGGATTTTGTTACCCATTTACCTAGATCGGTAAGGGGCCAGGACGCAATCTGGGTCATAGTAGATCGGCTGACGAAGAGTGCCCACTTTCTTCCAGAGAATTTGAAAATGCCCATGGCCAAGTTGGCACAGTTGTACATCAAAGAAATAGTGAGGTTGCATGGAGTGCCTTCCAGCATTGTTTCAGATAGAGATGCCAGGTTCACCTCACGGTTTTGGCAGACTCTCCAAGATTCTTTGGGAACTAAGTTGAGGATGAGCTCTGCATATCATCCTCAAACAGATGGGCAGTCAGAGAGAATGATCCAGTCCTTGGAAGATCTGCTGAGGACGTATGTCTTGGATCAATTGGGAGGCTGGGATGAGATGTTACCACTGGTGGAGTTTACCTATAATAACAGTTATCACGCCAGCATAGGGATGGCGCCATACGAAGCCTTGTATGGAAGGAAATGCAGAACTCCATTGTGATGGTACCAGGAGGGCGAAACAGTATTGGTTGGACCAGAGTTGATTCAGCAGACGACCAAGAAGGTGCAACAGATAAAAGACAGAATGAGAGCATCTCAAAGTAGGCAGAAATCCTATGCAGATCAGAGGAGAAAACCTTTGGAGTTTGCTGCTGGAGACCATGTGTTCATGAGAGTGACACCAACCAAGGGTGTAGGACGAGCGATCAGATCAAAGAAGTTGTCCCCTAAGTTCGTGGGACCATATCAGATCTTAAGGAGGATTGGTCCAGTGGCTTATGAGATCGCCCTACCTCCCCATTTAGCGAATCTGCATAATGTCTTTCACGTATCACGCTAAGGAAGTACATGGCAGACCCTAGTCATGTGCTGGAAGTGGACGATGTGCAGATCAAGGATGACTTGTCCTTTGAAGCAAAACCAGTTAGGATTGACAATCGGCAAAGTAAACAGCTCAGAGGCAAGACCATCAACATGGTGAAAGTGGTGTGGGATGACAGATCGGGTGATTCAACTTGGGAATTAGAGGAAACCATGAGAGAAGCCTATCCATACCTCTTTTCCTTGTAATTCAATTTTCGAGGACGAAAATTTTTCTTGTTGGGGAGAATGTAAGGACCTGTAAAATTAAATTGGAATAAAAGGAATATATTTTAAATGAATTCTAAGTATGTTTTTATTTAAAATAAAAAGGAAGGAAAGTGTAGCTTAGAAGACTATGAGATCGCCTGGTTAGTACATAATCGCCTGTCGCCTAGACTACACATGAACGCCAATCGCCTGTAGTGTACATGATCGCCAATCGCCTATGGTGTACCTGATCGCCGAAAGTGCACTTAGTATGTGGTCAAGATACTGGATCAACCATAGTGGGTTCCGAAAACCACGCGTATCAAGGTGTGGGTTAAGCCTTAGATACGCTGTGCATGCGAAGCTCTATGCTTGAGCATAAGAAATCGTCCTTAGTGTTGCATGCATGGGCGCACGAGGAGTAGTGCTGATCTATTCTTGGAAATGTGAAGCTACCGACGTCACCAAGTCATGTGGAGGTGATACCTTGGACGTAACATAGTGGGATGAAGAACCTTCAGCAAGGCGTGGCGATGTGTCATCAGTCATTGCCAGGGCGAGAGACATGCGGGCATCGCCAGGGCGAGAGACATGTGGGCATCGCCAGGGCGAGAGACATGCGGGCATCGCCAGGACGAGAGACATGCGGGCATCGCCAGGACGAGAGACATGCGGTCATCGCCAGGGATAGACATCGGTCGTCCTCCAGGGAGAGACATCGGTCGTCCGCTAGGATGAGACATCGGTGGATAGTCATCGCGCGAGAAGTCATCGGTGGAAGGTTATCGCGCGATGTCGTGTTTCACACAGATAAGGTGGGACCCAGGCTCCCAGCATGAGACGTCCTGCATGCGCGACACGTAGATAGAAAGGGTGTTTCAGAATAGTTAGCGTCAGAGAGTTTGTGTGCGCAGAACCCACGTGGTCATACTGTTCAAGGAAGTGTGCACGCAAGCTTTCCTACAGAGTGGGTAGTGGTAGCGGCAATTGTGGACAAGTTGGTTTAGATTCAAAAACTCACTTCTGAGAGGCAAAGAACGTTGTTGTGGTTCAAGAGTGACAGAGTGAGTTTACCTTCATCCTTCTCTTTTCTCTCCTTCGCACTGCGATTCAGGCATCCTCAAGCACCAGTACGACGAGCGACGACTGCCCTTGGACTCCTGGGAAGTTCTCTGCGAGTTTTCCGATCAGGACGCTAAAACAGAGTTCGGGTATCCTTAAGTTCGGTGGGTTAGAGCTCGTAGTGAGATTCTATGCAAGTCCAGGTAAGGGAAGCTAGCCTTATTTCCAACAAAAACCTTAAGTTAGATGTTTTTGATGATGGGGCGACGTGGTCGCCGGTTTTCAACTGTTATTGCATAATCCCCTGTTTTTGGATATGATCGCCGGTTTTAATGTTGTTTTCGAACTCCCCTGTTTTAGTGTCGCTTTGAACTTGTTGAGATTGAAATGAAAAATGTATATGCTATTCGAAAACCTGAACGGTGGTATGCTTGTTTTTGTGAGTGGGGTTGTTTAAGAAAAGATTCAAAGTATTCTATGATGGAATTGTTCTTTATGTGTGGTATGATGTATGGAATGTGGTGAATGTGGGATCAAGGCATAGTATTTTCAGGAAAGAAGATACCGTGTAAGATCGTGTAGAGTGTGCATTGACCGGTGATTCGTTTATTATGAGATATCCTGACTCTCCTGATATAATGGAATCATATAGATGAAGTTATTCAGGCGTTGAGAGTCGAAGGAGGTTCATATGTATGGGTGAGTTGTTTGAAAGAGAACGAGCTTGACCCGTTGTATGGATTAACCCTGTCATGCTAGGATAGTGATGATATTGAGATTCATTTATACGCTTGTGAATGTGTGTTATTTCACAGCGACCCTGTGAATGTGTGTGATTTCACAGTGGTGCAGTACGACAGGTGCAGATCTTTGAGTCTAGTCAATCCACGTGTCTTCCGGAAGTAGTGTCAAGTGTCTATGTGTGATGAGTTAGTAGAAGTCTGACGTGAGAAATGAGAAACATTGAAATTGATAGACACTTGATGGATTATGTGAATTGAACGACTCTTGAGGAAATTGTGAAATATGTGATTACTTGATGGTCATGTGAAGGGAATGAGAAAGTTAATGGTTTTTACGTGGGTGTCTTAAATTTGTTTTATCTTGATTTTAAAGTTTCATATCTAAATTCTCTTTAAAATATCTAGCTTACCCTGCGTTTTTGTTTTGTGGATGTTTTCTTAAACCTGTGATGATCGTGTATAATTTACACGGGAGCAGATGATGTTGCAGGAAGTAGAGCTCCTCAGTGAGTGGTCGTCGGAAGGAGATCGCCTGTTTTCTGTTTCTGTTAGGAGATCGCCTGTTTTCTATTTTGCTGTTTTTTTGTTTAAGTTTTGGAAACTGACTGGTTATGTATTAAACTCCCTGTGAGGAGAAATTTCATTATATATATATATATGTTCACTTCGATATTTTTGTTTTACCCTTATTTCATTATATAAATATGAAAAGGATTTGGCGGGATGTTACATTACACGCTGCTCTGTTTTTGGTGTGTGGATTGGAAATTTATTTGAGCTTGAAAATGTGATACTTTAAATATGGTAGATGCTGTGAAATACATATGATTTTCGGAATCTTGAACTTTAGTATGATTTGGATTGTTTAGAAATGTTTTTAAAAATATGTATGATTGACTGGTTCAGTTTGGGTGTTGTATGAATATGGAATGATGTGAAAATGTGATCCAGGCATAGTATTTTCAGGAAAGAAAATACCGTGTAAGATCGTGTAGAATGTGCATTGACCGGTGATTCGTCTAGAAGGAGATATCCTGACTCTCCTGATATAATGGAATCATATAGATGAAGTTATTCAGGTGTTGAGAGTCGAAGGAGGTTCATATGTATGGGTAAGTTGTTTGAAAGATAACTAACTTGACCTGTTGTATGGATTAACCCTGTCATACTAGGAGAGTGATGATATTGAGTTTGAGATTATTGTTTATGCGCATAGCTGTGTGGATTTCACAGCGACCCTGTGTGGATTTCACAGTGGTGTAGTATGACAGGTGCAGATCTCTGAGTCTAGTCAATGCATGAGTCTTCCGGAAGTAGTGTCAAGTGTCTATGTGTGATGAGTCAGTGGAAGTCTGACGTGAGAAAGAGAAATATTGAAATTGTTGATAGACACTTGATGGATTATGTGAAATGAATGACACTTGAGGGAATTGTGAAATGTGTGAATATTTGATGGTTTACGTTAATATCAAGTTTCATGTTTTAAAGTTTTAAAAATATCTAGCTTACCCTGTGTTTTGTTTTGTGTTTGCTTTCTTAAAACTGTGATGATCGTGTAATTACACGGGAGCAGATGATGTTGCAGGCAGTAGAGCTCCTCAGTGAGTGGTTGGACAAGGAGATCGCCTATTCTTATGCTGTATCTTGTTTTATTTTGAAACACTGGGTGGTTATGTATTAAAAATTCCCTAGAGAAGGGATATTATTTTGAAGAAAATACAATGTATGAGATGGATGTATTTTATTATATAAACATATGTTAATTTTGATATTATTGTTTCATGTTTATTTTATGATATAAATATGAATAAGATTTGAGGGGCGTTACAAGTTGGAGGATGTGTACGGATTGTCGTGCCATTAACAATATCAACATTAAGTATAGGCATCCCATCCCTAGACTAGATGACTTGTTGGATGAGTTACATGGGTCTCAAATATTCACCAAAATTGATCTTAAGAGTGGTTATAACCAAATTCGTATTAAACCAGGAGATGAATAGAAAACCACTTTTAAGACCAAGTTTGGGTTGTATGAGTGGTTAGTCATGCCCTTTGGCTTAACCAATGCTCCAAACACCTTCATGTGACTTATGCACCATGTTTTAAGACCTTTCATTGGCAATTTTGTTGTGGTCTATTTTGATGATATCCTTATCTTTAGCTTGTCTTTAGAAGACCATAAGGAGCATGTTAAGCAAGTCTTAGAAACCCTTTGGAAGGAAAATTTGTATGCTAATCTAAAAAAATGTGTGTTTGCAATTGATGTGAGTTGAATTCATCTTTGTTTAATTTGTAACACTTTATTAAGAATTTGATCAAGATTCTTAGGGCAATTATGGTGAGTCACCTAGAGAAAATCCCCACTGGACATTAACTTAGCAAGTGCTAAGTAGATGTGAAGGTTCATTTCTAAAGGTCTAATGGAAAAACACATGTTTAAGTGACTTTTATGAATTATATGGATTAAAACCGTGTGGGTATCATAAGAACAGCAAGGTATATGTATGAACAACACAAGAAAAGTTCAAGAACACAAGATTAAAGATAGAAACACAATATGAATTGAAACTAAAATAGAAACACAACAAGAACACAACCTACTATTGGAAATTCAAGAAAACAACATGAACATGGATACCCATGGAAGCCGAATAGAAAAAAGGTTGGTATGACATGTTTGCACTGATTAAAATGGAAGAACAACACATCAAATGAAAGAGGACATCACAAGGAAGAGAATGAACCGATTGAAATTGCAAACAAACAAGTAGAACAAAAATGGGTATTTTTAGAAGATGAATAGAAATGACTTATGTGCTCACACCACTTGGAGGGTGATTCTTCCAAGATGAGTGGGAGGTGCCGCCACTTGAGAGTCTCCAAAGCTCACAAGATAAGACATGGAGAAGAAGAAGAGACAAGTCTCACAAACTCTCTCTCACAACAACTCAAGATAGTTTCTTTATTTCTAAATTTTAACTTGTATTATTATGAACCAAGGTCCTCTATTTATAATGAGGGTGACTGGTTTGAGTTTAAAAGGAGGGAGTTAGAAGAGACACTTTCTAGCTCCTTCCTAGCGCTTAAGTCTAGAAGGAGTAGGAAGAGTCATTTCTTCCACTCTTTTACAAAAACCGTACCAAACAATACCTTGCACTAGAGGTTTCTTTGGTTTTCCTCTTTGGCATATTCCTAAGGCTATTTCTATATTTATTTAAAAATGTTTATACAAGGGTAATTACAAAGAGTGATAACATTTCATGCTCTTTACCTAAAACTTTAGCCTTGCTCCTTGTAATTCTTTGAGCCATGAAGGATGTTGAGCTAATCTGTTTTTGAGCTTCTTGGGGTTGGGCCTCATCTTCCTCTTCTATTTGATCTCCATCAACAATAGATCACATAGACTTACTAGGGTTTGTTGTAAGCTTAAAAGGGGTGCATGTGGATGAAGTAAAGGTGACAGCAATTAGACATTGGCCTACACCCACCAATTTTAGTGAGGTACGGAGCTTTCATGGACTTGCTAGTTTTTATAGAAAGCTAGTGAAAGAATTTAGTACCATTGCCACACCTCTCAATGCCATAGTAAAGAAGGATGTGGTGTTTAAATGGCGCCAAGAACAAGCTTTTGAAACTTTGAAAGATAAATTGACCAAGGCACCCATTTTAGCACTCTCCAACTTTACTAAGACATTTGAAATTGAATGCGATGCCTCCAACATAGGCATTGGGGCTATCCTCCTTTAAGAGGGTCACCCCATATCTTACTTTAGTGAGAAACTCAAGGGGAGTCATCTCAATTACTCAACCCATGATAAGGAACTTCATGCTCTTGTGAAAGCCTTGCAAAATTGGCAACACTATCTTTGCTCAAAGGAATTTGTGATACATAGTGATCATGAATCCCTTAAATATTTGAAAGGCCAAAGCAAGCTCAACAAGAGACATGCCAAATGGGTAGAGTTCATTGAGCAATTTCCTTATATGATCAAACATAAGCAAGGTAAAGGTAATATGGTTGCGGATGCTCTTGCAAGAAGGCACACCTTGCTAAATGTTTTCGATACCAAATACTTGGGTTTTGATCACATAAAGGAAATCTATAAAGATCACCTTGATTTTTCTCACATCTATCAAGAGTGCTCAAAGGGAGGACACAAAGAATTTTTCATACATGATGGTTTTCTCTATAAAGGGAAAAGACTTTGTGTTTCCTAAGGGTTTTTGAGGCAATCTATTGTTAGAGAGGCACATGAGGGTGGTCTTATGGGACACTTTGGGGTAGCTAAGACCTTAGACACATTGTATGAACATTTCTTTTGGCCCACATGCGCAAATCCGTACATAGCTTCTGTGATAAATGCATAGCATGCAGGAAGGCTAAGTTTAAGGTGCAACCCCATGATTTATATACCCCTCTTCCCATCCCAAACATGCCTTGGGTAGACATCTCCATGGATTTCATTCTAGGTCTTCCCAAGACATCAAAGGGTATGGATTCTATCTTTGTGGTAGTGGACCGATTTTCAAAAATGGCCCATGTTATGCCATGCCACAAAGTAGATGATGCTTGTTATATTGCAAATCTCTTCTTCAAGGAAGTTGTTAGATTGCATGGGCTTCCTAGAAGTATAGTATTTGATAGAGACTCTAAGTTCTTAAGTCACTTCTGGAAGACATTATGGGGAAAGCTTGGTACTAAACTCTTGTTTTGTACTACTTGCCATCCCCAAACTGATGGTCAAACAAAAGTGATCAATAGGACTTTGGCTCAAATGTTGAGATGCCTTATTTCCAGGAACCCAAGGGTGTGGGAAAACTTGCTTCCTCACATTGAGTTTGCTTATAATCGAGTAGTTACCTCTACTACTTCTCACATCGCTTTTGAGGTTGTGTATGGGTTCAATCCCCTCACACCCTTTGACCTACTTCCTATTCCTATACTTGATGAGGTGTTGTGCAAGGATGGTTTTGAAAAGGCTTCTTTTATTAAAAACCTGCATCAACACATCAAGCTCCAAATAGAAAGGAAGGTAGGCAAGTATGCTACACACGCCAATAAGGGGCGCAAAGCATTGATCTTTGAACCCGGGGATTGGGTTTGGCTTCACTTGAGAAAGGATCGCTTCCCTACTCAAAGGAAATCCAAAATCCTACCTCGTGGTGATGGTCCTTTTCAAGTCATTAAAAGGATCAATGATAATGCTTATGAGTTAGATTAACCTGGCACCTATTTAGGAAGTCATTCTTTTAATGTTAGTGATCTAACTCCTTTCTCTGCAGAAGTTGCAAATTCGTGGACGAATTCTCTCCCACCCGGAGAACATGATAAGGACCTAAGAGAGAGCGCACCCACTGACCAAACCTAACCTTTCTGAAGGATGACTAGGAGCATGACCCAGGATTCAAGGCTAGGTTAGAACCCAACACTAGCCAGTGCTTCAGAACCCATGATTCCTCAAAGGATCACAAGGAGCTGAGCCCAAGCCATGGGAGCTAAGCATCAACTAGTTTCTTTATTTCTAATTTCAGTAGAGTAGGGTCCTTTTAGCGTAATAGAGGATGTATTTATCATTTTAGCTTGTGCATAGGCCTTTTAGGGTAGGAATGTAGCCCTACCTTCTAGAAGCCAAGCTAAGGGGCGACATTGACCTAGGTCAAACCCCTAGGCCGCCTCTTCTCTATTCCTTTTATGCCCCTCCCTCTTTTTGTCTTCTAAGGCACCCTTTCCTATAAATAGGGTGTCATACTCCATGTATTTTAATGTTAAATTTGAATAGTAAAGTTACTCTACACAATTTGTGTGAGGTGTGTGTGAGGCTTGTGTCATCTTAGCATTAGGTCTTATCTTGAATGATTTGAGAGCTCTCAAGTGGCGGTCCTCTACACTTATCTTGGAGGAAACCACACTCCAAGTGGTGCGTCCAACTCTCTCCCATCACCATAAGCATTCTTTCCTTCATCTATTCTTCCATTTTCCATTACTCTATTTATCTTTGTGTTTTTATGTTCTTATTTTCCTCCATTATCAATTCGGTTTCCATCATGTTCTGCAGGTTTTGTGCAGACATAATGATGCAGGGCAGGCTGGACCAATTTATAGTAGGTGTTGGTTCAAAAAATGTGTTGTGTTATTAACATAAGCTCTAGGCAGAGTTTTTTATGGCACAAGTACTAAACATATAGGTGTTGGGTCTGCTGTGATGGTTATTTTTATAATTTAAGCTGGAACAATTATAGTGATGAGCAGCTGGAGTGTAAGAAGTATTTTTACTGGTGCAGAATTTTTCGCTGACCTTGTGAGGCAGGGGAGGATGGCTTATTTTTGCACATGTTGGTCCTCTAAGTCAATGTGGATCACTCTCTACGTTGCTTTTTTAGATATTATACTTTTTCCAGCTCATGATCAACCAGGAAAAAAGGAACTAGAATGGAAGGAGCTAGGCAATCTTAATTTTGTAACCAATTATCTTTTTTATGCAAATTTTGTATGTTGAGTTCTGTAGAATTTTATGATTAATTCTGCAGCATGAATTGTAAGCATGATGGTTTGGATTGTTAGTTTTTTGTGTAAGGGTTGGGACACTCCTGAAGTGTCCCCTTTATATTAATTAATTCTTTGCTGATAAAAAGAAAAATACTACTTGAAAGTGTCTCTAATAGAAATTGTACTCAACATCACCTGTACAAACTAAAAGACAAAAGCAAGCTATATGTCCTCTGTTTGTGCTTTAGCACATCACCTTGGATTCAATACAGTTTATAGTTTGTGATTGGTAATTTTTCTAACACACATATTTCAAGCAAAATAACAGGCACATACACCAATCAACATAGGAAAACTTTGCTTCGGGGATGATGTGAGTTGATTTTAGATTGATTCATTAGGTGACACTTTATTAGAATTAGGATCAAGATTCTTAAGCAATTTAAGTGAGAAGTCTAAGGAAAATTCCCACTGAACCTTAACTTAACAAGTGTTAAGTAGATGTGAAGGTTCAATTCCATAAAACCAAAGGAAAAACACAACATGAATGAATGAAGAACAAGGTGCGGAAAACATAACCAAAAATAGAATAAAAACAGAATTTAAAACACAAATAACATCACAAGAAGAACACCAAACTGAATTGGAAACAAGATACAAAACAAGACATATTTTGGAATTGTAATGAAATGGAATTGAAATGAAAAGATAAAAGATAGGAAAGCTTATATGGATGAAGCTATGGAGGGAAGAATAGGCCACTTGAGAGTGTGAATTTGCTCCAAGATGAGTGTAGTTGCCGCCACTTAAGAGCTCCCAAAACTCACAAGATAAGACTAAAGCTAGGAGAACAATTCTCACTAATCTCACACAAAATGTGTATAGTAACTTTACTTAAAATTCAACTTGTGATTAGATGAGACAAGCACCTCTATATATAATGGGAGAGGGCTGGATTTTAAAAAGGAAAAAGGTGGGAAAATTCAAATGAAAACCATTTGAATTTGGCGCCTAAAGTGAGTCACATGGAAGGTGTGACTTAGTTTTGCACGTTGACACCCCTTAATTCTATATCTACACCTTACTTTATGCTATATATCACTTATTCTATCCTATCTTTATTATTTTGGACCCCTATATTGAGCCCAATATTATTTCCACCTACTTAACTCTTGAATACACCAATAGGAAGAACAATAGATGGTGTGTTCCTTTTCTTCTTCTTCCTTTGGTGAATTCTGCTTGATCCATGGTGGGGTCTTCTCTTGAATAAGAAGAGGACTTCTCATGATTTTCTCCTTTGGTCCACTCCTTGTGATCTTGGTTTGCATCAGGGGAACTTACTCATAATCCAGCCACAACCTTATAATTGTGTCACAGTGAAAGTATCAATAGCACACATCATCCCATTCTTAAAGATTATATTATTTTTATGGCTCCACAATACCCAAACCATTGCCATCCACATACCTTTCCATATTTTATTTTGATTTTTGTCCAGTTCCATAATATGGAATTGTGTGAAATGTTGCACAACCTTACAATGCATAACATTAGTGATGCCAACCCATCTATTCCATTGGTTCCATACCCCCTTTCAAAGTTACACCTAAAAATAGATGATCAACACTTTCTTACTTTAAAGGTTGTATTTCGCTGCAATCATTTCTAACAAATAGTCTCCAAGCAAAATGTTGTGTCGAAAGAAAAGCTTTAAATTTCCAAAACCTCCTAAGCGTGCCACTATCCTCACCTCGACTGAATTTTGTAAAAGTCTATACGCTGACCTCACTGAATATATGTTATTTTCAACACTCCTCCATAGCCACTCATTTGAATAGTCCATTTTCAGCTATTTTTAAGTAATAAGATAATTAAAATTATGGACCTATTCTTGTTCTCACTGAAACCAACTTCTTCTCCAATCTAACTTCCATTCCCATGTGTTGTTGTTCCAACACCCCAACTCAGCAAAAAATGCCTCCTTATGTAAATGATTTGCTTAAATACTAGGATACATATTTATGAGAGGTTCCTCCCCCACCCACTTATCATACCAGAATTTAATTTTGTTACCATTTCCTATTAATCAATCCAAATAATTAACAAACCAACTCCCAAATTCCTCTCCTCTACAAGTTCTTCTTATATTCCACCACCAGGAATCCTTCTTGTTATCTTCCCTGTCAATTAGAATTCTCCAACTTTCATACTTGATTCTAGAATTTCCTTCTAAAGCCCCAATTTTCCCATACCCATTTTCCATTTTCACTTCCCTAAAAGAGCCTCATTAAATAGATTTAAATCCTTTATTCCCAATCCTGCGTGTTCTTTTGGTTTGCATATACGATCCCATTTTACCAAGGACACCCTTTTCCCTTCATGGTCTCATCCCCAGAGGAATTGTTTCTGAATTCGCTTAATATTGTTCACTACTATCCCTGGCATCCTAAAAATTGATAAGTAAAACAAAGGCAAACATTTATGACAAATTTAATTAGGCAAACCCTCCTAGTAAGGGACAAAAACTATCATTTCTATCTAGCTAATCTCCCACTTATTTTTTGAACAACATCTTTCCACATCCTTATTTATCATGGGTTTCCCCCAATTATCATTCCTAAGTATTTGAATGACGGGTTCATTGTTCCACTATTCATAATTTCATAATATCTTTAAATTATCTTTCCTTATACACCTAATCCACCTATTTTAGTTTTAGAAAAATTAGCTTTCAATCCATAAACTATCTCAAAGCACCTAACTATGGTCTTGATTACCACAATATTTTGAACATTATCTTAACAACAAAACAAAGTATCATCTACAAATTGTAACATAGATACCATTACATTTTTCCTACCCATTGATACTCCCTTTAACAAATATTGTTGCACAACATTCCTAACTAAACCAGTTATACCCTCGCCTATAATAAATACAAGAAAGAGGTGAATGGATCCCCCAACCTTAAGCCTTTAGACGAATTAAATTCCCTAGTTGATGTTGTTGATCAACACAAAGACAAATGATGAAAGTAGACACTTCCTAATCTAATTTATCCAAGTTTAACTAAAGTCTAATCTTTGCATAATATAAAATAAAAAATCTCATCTTATAAAGTCATAAGCTTTTTCAAAATCCACCTTAACTAGAATATAACTTTTTATTACACCTTCTCTCCCTAATTATTTCATTTGCCATCAGGACAAACTCTAGGAATGAGAACTATAAAAGAAGCCATTATCTCCTTTTGGCCATTTCCCATCTTTATAGATATTGATGCAGAATTTTTTATAAAATTAAAATTAAAACCATTTGGACTAGAACTCCTACCACAATCACACTTCAAAAACACCCTTACCTAGTCCTCATAAAATTCCTCATTGATTTTTTCATTCTCATGTGCAGTTATTAACTTAAATTGTGCATTTTCTAGCTTAACGTTAAAACCCTCTAGTCCTGTAAATCTCCTCTCAAAAAAACTTCAAACCTACTTTTTCATCATCATCATTGGATCCTTACACCTGACATCTTGTAGAATCAGTTCAATAAATATATTTTTATATTTTCTCTAATTAATTGTTGAATGAAAAATCTAGTGTTCATATCCCCAAGTTCTAACTACCTTGTACTGGACTAGAACTCGTATCGCTCAGATCTCGGACCTCGGCGTTTTCTTTCAGGCAGGTCAGCTCGGCACTGTTAGGATATATGGCCTTAAATAAGAGGGGGGAGGGAATTGTTTAAGAAAGATTTTCGCAAACTTTGAAGGTACAATGAAATTCAATGCTGAATTACAGAGAAAGGAATCAAGGAAACAAAGAACCAAAATTGTTTTAAGATGATATCAGAAAAACAACCGGTTCTTTCTTCGATTCAATCGGTTGTTTATACCAGCAATATGTAAAACAAATTAAAAACTGAATTTAAAAGAGTTCAGAGCAAGAGAAAAGCACATAAGCAATTTATACTGGTTCACTCTTACACCAAGAGCTACATCCAGTCCCCAGAAACCACTGGGTAAACCACTATGCAATCAAAAACATATTACAAACACCGCACACCAAAGTAGTGACCTTGAACCCCTCAAGAAACACACTACCTTTGGCAAACCACACCAAGAGTGTTGATCTTGAACACCTCAAGAACACACAACACTCCTTAACAACACAAATACAGAAATACAGTAATCAAGGAAGAAGGGAATAGAATACACCTGGGTATTACAAAGCTTAAAGTTCATAATTACAACCCAATCCTATTCCACACACTTAATAATGATCCAAAGCTCTTTCAACTCTTGGAAAAACTATTTTTGATAATCTCTCTTTCTTACTCCAAGATTAGGAGCGTAAAACCACCTTTATATAGTGGTCAAAAACATTTAATAAAGGAGCCAAGGTAGTTAGGATCAATTAAAGCATATTAAAACCACTTAACAAAATTCTGTTAAGGTTTTTAGAAAAACAATCAGTTGTTTTGTCGAAACAATCAATTGAATTGACTTGACAGCAAAGTCAAGCTTTTCAAAACCTTTTCAAAAATTGCTAAGGTAAAACAACCTGTTGTTTCAAAATTTCAACCTGTTGAAATTTCAACAACATTTTAGAAAATCCATCTTTTCAAAAGATTAAAGCTTCAAATGAACTTGGATCATCTTAAGCAGTGAATTAACAAGTTTCAAACAACTAGACAACACATACACACCCAACTGCAAGGTCTTCAAGCTTTCCTCTTGGATTTGGAGACATCAAAGCATCTTTTTCAACAATCTCCCCCTATTTGATGAAGACAAATCCCTGGTTGGTTTGTGTTGTTATTTTTTAACTTGAAAGGTCATGCAAAACAGAATTTATGCATATACAAAGCAAGTATACCAGCAGGATACCAAGGCACACAAAACCAGTATTTTGCATAAGCCTTTAGGCAGAAAAACCAATCAAATAACCATAAAAACCAATGTCAAACATAGTATTGTGTGTAGCAGAACTATGGTGAATAAGAGCATAACAGAATTGAAACCATGATAAAACCAGATAACACCAGAGTGTAGCAGCAGTAATAAAACACATAAAACCACATTTCCCCCCTATTTGTCTTCACAAATAGAATGGAAGAAGGGATAAAATCAGAATAAGTTGTTTGCGTAAGTGTTTTCCAGCATTACAAACCAGCATATAGCAACAACATAATAAACCAGAAAACCAGTGTGTGTAACAGCACCATTGCAACAACAAATCTTTGATACCATATCAAAAATTGCAACAAAAATCTGTAGGGTTTCAGAGCTTATGACAACAGTGGAATTTACACAAAAATTAAAGCACCATAGAGTCCAAGAAATCACAATTTCTCCACCTTTCTTTTCTTTACCCAACAGTTTTATTCAAAGTCAATGTTTTCTTCAGTCCTCTTGATGAGGACCTAGAAGGGAATACGCCTATTGACCAAGCCCAACCTCAGAGGAGGCAGACTAGGAGCATGACACAAGACCAAGGACTAAGTCAGGATGCTCCAACCATTGCCTCACCTCCCACTTTACCTCAGAGGATTACAAGAAGCAGAGCACAGGCTTTTGGTGTTGAGCATCAATTGTTTTCTTTATTTGTAATGTTAGTAAAATAGGTGTCCTTAAGCATTAGAGGGGGGTGTGCTATAGAAAAGGTGCCCTTAGCAATAGAAGGAGGGGTCTGCTAGCAAATAGGTGCCTTTAGCAAAAGAGGGAGGGGTGTACTATCAAATGTTGCATTTTTTACCTATCTTCTAGAAGATTAGGATGATGGTGAGGTTTGACTAAAGTCAATACCCTAGGCAGCCCCACTTTTTGTATTTCCATCCCTACCCTTTAAGCTTGCTCACCAAGGCTCCTAAACCTATAAATAAGGAGGCCTACCTCATGTATTTCCAAGTTGAAAATTAGAGTAAAGTTACTATACACAAATTCTTGTGTGAATTGTGAGTGAGTGAGCTCCTCCAAAATTGGTCTTATCTTGTGGGTGATGATGCTCTCAAGTGGCAGCCTTCCTTCACTTATCTTGGTGGTTTCATCCTATCAAGTGGCGTGGTTCACCATTGCTCCACCATCCATAAGTTCTTCTTTCATCATCTCTTCCATTCTTCCATTCCTTTTATGTCTTTAGTTTCCCTTTGTTCTTTAATCTTGTTCTCAGTTTTGGGGACTCCTTTGTGAGTTGGAAGCATTATTTGGAATGGCTTGTACACCATTGATGCATTCCTTTCCTCCTTTCTAAATTCTAAGTTCCGGTTTTGCATCATAATCACCTTAATCCATGTCTTTTCCTTTTGCCTTTGTGAAATGAACCTTCACATCTACTTAACCACTTGGTTAAGTTAATGTCCAGTGGAGATTTTTCTTAGGTTCTCACCATACTTGTCTCATAAAAATCCCATCCTAAGTATAGTGTCACCATAAAAATGAACAATCATAAAATCAACTCACATCATGTGGTATCAGAGCTTAGGTTCTTTTTAGCTTAATTGCTTGAGTTGATTTTTGGCACTTTACTTTCTTGCACCTTTAATTTCTTGCTTTTACCTTTCAAGCAATATAAATTCAGCCCTTTACATTCTTGTCTCTGCATTCTTGCAATTTAAATTCAGCCCTTTAATTTCTTGCAAATTTCAATTCGACCATTTTACATTCCATAGCTTTTGATTCGCTTTTGGTTTGATATTTGTGTCTTTTTGTGTTCTTGCTTTTATTGCCTTTGAGTCATATGTTCTTAGTGTTCTAGGTGTCCTTACTTTGATTCTACTTACTTTCTTTTAATTTTGAAAAGTTTAGAAGTAACTAGAAATTTGTTTAAGTGGAAGTAGATTTAGTTCCAAACATAGATTTCAAGTGTTCATTTAAATTTGAATCCCAATTTTTTTTTTCTTTGGAAAATAGACTATGATTGAAAATATGAATGGTATGTAGTATGGACAATTTCCTTCCATAAACCAACACCACGGATAAAAAAAAAAAGCAAAAGATTTCACCATTTTTTTTCACGCAAACAACATCACCTTCAAGTTCTTGTCCAACTTATCTTTCTTAAGTGGATTCAATTTTTATTTGGCAAATTGATTTCATTCTTGTGAAATTTTATCCTTTTGCTTTACAAACTTCTACGAAGCATAACATTTCTTTGTTAAAAGTTAGTAAGTATCTTTGAGTCCTTTTGTGTGCTTTTCTTGTTTGTCTTCAAGTTTTGTCATATATCTCTTTCCTTCTTGGTTTAGCTTTTCTTGTTAAAGTTTTTCTTGCTTGTCTTCTTTGTTTTCCTTAAGTTTTGTCTCGATTTTCATCTTGCTTGAGTGATTGAGGCTTTGTCCTTTTTCATTTGAGGGTTTTCATCATTATAAGCTCTTCTTGATTTTCCTTCCTTCTCATGATTCTTGAAGTCTTTCCTCTTTTTTTGTTGGGACATTCAGTTTTCATATGACCCTGTTCACCACATCCAAAGCATGTATATTTGTTAGTGGTAACTCAATAGGTTTCTTGCTATCATACATGTTGGATGAGTCACTTTTGTTGTTTCTCTTCTTTAGGAACTTGCTGAATTTCTTAAACAGCAGGCTAAATGTTTCCTCTTCTTTCTCATCACTTGAGTCTTGATCGTTTTTGTTTCCAGCAGCCTTAAATGCAATTGTTTTCACACCCCTGTCCTCATTTTCTTGAAGATTGAGTCTATCCATCTCCAACTAGTGCTCTCTTAGCTTTTCAAACAATGAGGCAATGGTCATGGAGGTGAGATCCTTTGATTCAGATTTGGCAGTGACTTTGGGCTGCCATGACCTATCAAGACATTTGAGAACTTTGATGTTGAGTTCATCTTTGTCAAAGATTTTCCTAAGACTCATAAGATGATTTACTGTGAGTAAATCATTTTTGTACTTCAACAATGGTTTCACCCTTCTGAATTTTAAACATCTCATATTCTTGTATGAGAGTATGCTTTCTTGCCCTTTTTACATCACTTGTGCCTTCATGAGTCACCTCAAGAGTATCCCACATCTCCTTTGCAGACCCACATTGAGAGACCTTAAAAAATTCATCTGAATCAAAGCAGAAGTGATAATATTCTTGGCAATAAAATCATATTGTGCTCTTTTACTTTCACTCTCAGTCCATTAGGACCAAGGTTTTTCAGAAAAAACTTTATCTTTTCAAGCATAGGAATAAAAGGGCCATTTTCAATTGCATCCCATATTCCTCTATCAAGAGATTCAACAAAGATCTTCATACGTACCTTCCAAAATTGATAATTCAAACCACAAAACAAAGGTGGTATGTTTATAAAAGCACCCTCCGCAAAGGGTAGTTGTCCAGCCATTTAAAAAAGATTTTAGGATCAAAACTTGAATGACTTTCAAGAACCTAGCTCTTGATGCAAATTGTTAGAATATATGGCCTTAAACAAGAGGGGGGTGAATTGTTTAAGAAAGATTTTCGCAAACTTTGAAGGTACAATGAAATTCAATGTTAAATTACAGAGAAAGGAATCAAGGAAACAAAGAACCAAAACTGTTTTAAGATGATATCAGAAAAACAATCGGTTCTTTCTTCGATTCAATCGGTTGTTTATACCAGCAGTATGTAAAACAACTTAAAAAAAGAATTTAAAAGAGTTCAGAGCAAGAGAAAAGCACATAAGCAATTTATACTGGTTCACTCTTACACCAAGAGCTACATCCAGTCCCCAGAAACCACTGGGTAAACCACTATGCAATCAAAACCAAATTACAAATACCCCACACCAAAGTAGTGACCTTGAACCCCTCAAGAAACACACTACCTTTGGCAAACCACACCAAGAGTGTTGATCTTGAACACCTCAAGAACACACAACACTCTTTGGCAACACAAATACAGAAATACAGTAATCAAGGAAGAAAGGAATAGAATACACCTGGGTATTACAAAGCTTAAAGTTCATAATTACAACCCCATCCTATTCCACACACTTAATAATGATCCAAAGCTCTTTCAAATCTTGGAAAAACTATTTTTGATAATCTCTCTTTCTTACTCCAAGATTAGGAGTGTAAAACCACCTTTATATAGACCAACCAAGTGGTCAAAAACATTTAATAAAGGAGCCAAGGTAGTTAGGATCAATTAAAACATATTAAAAACACTTAACAAAATTCTGTTAAGGTTTTTAGAAAAACAATCGGTTGTTTTGTTGAAATAATCAATAGAATTAACTTGACAGCAAAGTCAAGCTTTTCAAAACCTTTTCAAATATTGCTAAGGTAAAACAACCTATTGTTTCGAAATTTCAACCTGTTGAAATTTCAACAACATTTTAGAAAATTCAACTTTTCAAAATATTAAAGCTTCAAATGAACTTGGATCATCTTAAGGAGTGATTAACAAGTTTCAAACAACTAGCCAACACACACACACCCAGCTGCAAGGTCTTCAACAGGCACATGGACCCATTTGTATGTCATGTGACTGGGCTCTAGGTATACGTATGTACTAACTCTCATTCATGCATAATCCTTCATATACAAGATTAATTTCTAAGGTAAAGAACCAAAATAGGCTTAGAGGTGCGCTTAGCGTGTCCAGGACTATGATAAGTAAAGTATTAACCGCAAGGCCAAAGCCCATTAATACTAAGGCAACCCAAATTAAGTTGCATGCATGGCAACACGTAGTCACATATGAATGGGAGTGTATTAGTGTGAACACATGAACGCATGACTGTTGTACTGGGAAGGACCTTGCGTCAAGGTTGCGAGGCTGGCCCAATCTACTTAATGGGCTTGAAACACGTAGCAAAGCTACTATGTGCTAATAATCAGTGGCATGTGCTTGAAGATAAAGATGAATATATGATTGCTCATATCTTTGTTATCACTACTTATAGATATGTTTGTTAATATTATGTTAGATATTTTTTGTTATGCGTACATGTCTGTTGTACGTAAAATACCTATTGATAACTATTGGTAACCCTAAAAAAGATAGGGATGTGCATGTATAACAGAAATATAAACCTGCAGTTTCGCACTAGAAGATTATGGGTGCCTGAGTCGTGGTTTTCTGTTAGAGATATAAGATAATGTGCTTATTTTCAGTTAATATTTGTTTATCTCAAGTATGATAGGTACATGGTACGCTATAAAAGGGGCTGAAGGTCCCAGGTGAAGGTACGCAATTCTAAATACACCTTTTGAATACTGAAACTAGTTGTTTCTTATTCTTTGATAAGCCCTTATTGACTTGAGCGTCGGAGTGTGACAGGCCATAAGGGCGCCCTTTGTCTCTACAAGTAAAGCATCCAACAACCAAGAGAAGTACAGATTCCAGAGGAGACAGGCGGAGCCTGAACCCAAGTCAACTTGCAAGAACATTTGGCACCCACCGTGGGGCCCGATAAAACTAGGTCCCATCCACATTGGTGAACAAACAATCAGAAGACATGAGAAATACTCAACAAGGCGGTCCCGCAAAGATCTAAAGGAGGCGATGCCCCCATAACCCAGCAGCTCATGGAGATCATCACGGCTCTTCAGGAGACAGTGGCGGCAACCAGGGCTGAGCAGGTTCATAGACAAGACTAGTTCAGGGCTGAGCTGGATGCGTCACAAGCAGCTAATGAGGAGCTACGCAAAGCTAATGACGAACTGTGCAGGAATTGGCAGCGTGCAGGGGAGCACGCCGCGGGCAACCAGTACCCATCTATCCAGAATAGGGCTTGGACAATGCCCTTCTCACAGGAGATCTTAGACACAACCGTGCCAAAGAACATGACGATGCCTAAGATCACCTTTACTGGCATCGAAGACCCGGATGTCCACCTTGCAGCTTTTCAGGCTCAGACAATGATTCTAGGGGGTACAGACGCCGCACATTGCAAGTTGTTTGTGGGCACGCTCTCGGGCACGGCATTGAAATGGTTTATTGGCTTACCCAATGGCCTTAAAACCATTTTTGACCAGTTTTCCGTGTTATTTAGGGAGCAGTTCATGGTTAATCAAGCATCACCCCCTATTCCTTTCGACCTCTTCGGGGTGATCCAGAACCAGGGGGAATTTGTGAAGGACTTCCTGAATCGATTTGGAGTGTTGGTGGTGTAACTCCACACTCAGGACGAGGCATTAACAGTGCATGCTTTAGTAAAGGGGATAAGGTTGGGGTCTTTTAGTGATTCGTTGATAAGAAATTGACCCCGGTCGTTGGCAGAAATCAAGTGGCGAGCAGTTGCCCACATTGCTGCCGACAAATGGATGAGCACGAAGCTCGGAAGCATGGGTGTAGGGCCAACCAAGGCCTGGGAGAGCAATCGTACCCGACCCTTGAGGGTACACGAGACCACAATGGAGAAGTCCGTGCGACAAACACCCTATAGGCCCCAGGGAAACCAATCTACGCCGAGGTCAAACAACATCCCGCCTCCTCGACCCAAGTTTAAAGTGCCCTACAGGGAGTTGCTTGCCATCCCGGCTGTAACAGAAAAGTTGGAGTCCCCACCAAAGTCTGACAAAGTTTTGGGGTCGAAAAAAAACATTTGATGTGAGTTCCTCCAAGCTTATGGGCACGACGTGGAGAATTGTTTAGCCTTACGCTATCAGTTCTCAAGACTGCTGAAGGAAGGTTTCATGTGTGACTCTGTGCAGGAGGACCAGGGGGATCGACAAGAGAGGAGCCGACGGAAGAGCACAGGCATGAGGTGCCCATCCACAGCGAAATCAATACCATCTCTGGAGGATTCTCTGGAGGAGGCTATACCGCATCTCAATGAAAAAGATACACAAGGGAGGTAATGGTAGTAGATGTACGGGGATTCGAGCAACCAACTGAACTTGACCTCTGCTTCACTCTAACAGACTTGAGGGATGTTGTCCCACATGATAATGATCATGTGGTAATATCAGTGGTCACCGCAGGAAGAAGGGTGCATCGGGTCCTTGTTGGTCAAGGAAGCTCGGCCAACGTGCTGTTTCGGTCGACGTTCAACAAATTGCAGTTGTCACCAGATCAGCTGAGGCCCTACGATGGTTGTTTATATGATTTTGCTGGGGACCAAGTAGAGGTGGGGGGCACATGGAATTAAGGACGACCTTCTCAGATGGCACCTCATCTCGGACCATTAGAATCAGGTACTTGGTCATGAATGCCCCTTTAGCCTATAACATTCTTTTGGCAGACCTGCCATAAATAGGTTAGGGGCGGTGGCCTCATCAAGGCATATATGAAGATGAAGTTGCCCTCTCAAGGAAAGGGAGTAATTGTTATCAAGTCCAACCAAAAGGCAGCAAGAAAATGCTACGAGAATAGTTTGAAGACGAAGCAAGGAGTATGCATGGTTACCACTCAGCCAGTGGAAGTGGAAGACACCCCACGCGTGGAAATCACCACTGATAGGCGACCTAAATCGGCAGGCGAGGTTCAGGAAAGGGAGATTGGGGGTAAGAAATTTAAGCTTGGCAAGTCTCTGAGCCAAGAATAGCAGGACAAGATCGCCGAGGTGATAGCACGGCATTTGGATGCCTTTGCATGATCTGCATTAGATATGCCAGGCATCAACCCAGACTTTCTGTGTCATCGACTCACGATGGACCCAAAGGTCATGCCAGTTATTCAAAAGAGGAGAAAATTCAATGAAGAGAGACGTCTTGTCATTAAGCAAGAGACACAGAAGTTGTTGGACGCTAGCCATATAAGGGAAATCGAATACTCTGAATAGTTAGCGAACGTGGTACTGGTTAAGAAGGCTAGTGGAAAATGGAGAATGTGTGTGGACTTTACGGATCTCAACAAAGCCTGCCCAAAAGATTCGTATCCGCTGCCCAATATCGACACTTTGGTAGATAGTGCGTCAGATTCATATATGTTCTTGGGGTACAATCAGATTCGTATGCACCCCCGAGATGAAAGTAAGACCCCCTCATGACAGAGCTCGCCAGTTATTGCTACCAAGTGATGCATTTAGGCTGAAGAATGCTAGAGCGACATACTAGAGATTGATGGACAAGATTCTCACCCCCATGATAGGGCGAAATGTGCAGGCGTATGTGGACGACATGGTCGTCACCTTGATAGAGCAAGAACAGCATGTGGTGGATTTGGAAAAGCTATTCATTACAATAGCCAGGTATAGCCTGAAACTGAACCTTGAGAAATGTGTGTTTGGGGTAAAAGCAGGAAAGTTCTTGGGGTTTCTCCTCACAGAGCAAGGGATAGAAGCAAATCCCAAGAAGTGTGCAGTGATCATTGCCATGAGGAGTCCTGCCACCGTGAAGGAAGTACAATAGTTGACAGCAAGGATTGTCATCCTCTCTCGCTTCCCGTTGATCGGGGGTATCCTTACTTCCAGTGTTTGAAGAGGAATAATCGTTTTGTATGCACTGCAGAATGTGAGGAAGCATTTGTGAAGCTGAAGAAGTACCTGGCCAACTCATCAGTTCTTTGCAAGCCACTATTAGGTACTCCCCTTCGTCTCTACTTCGCAATCATGGATCGAGCAATCAGCTTGATCCTAGTACAGGAGCAAGAGCACCACCAGAGGCCCGTATATTTTGTAAGTAAAGTGTTATAGGGACCAGAGGTGTGTTATTAGGCCATTGGAAAACGACCTTGGCAGTGGTATTCGTAGCTCGGAGACTTCATCACTATTTCCAGAGTTTCATAGTGGTAGTGATGACCGACCTGCCGATTCGCAAGATATTACAGAAACCATAATGGCTGGCAGAATGGTGCAATGGGCAATTGAGCTTTCCGAGTTCGATGTACAATATGAACCCAGAGGTCCCATCAAGGGGTAGGTTTATGTTGACTTTATGGTAGAACTCTCCACGGGAACTATCCCATCAAACGGCGGAGACTTCCAGTGGATTCTTTCAGTAGATGGGTCCTCTAACCAGCAGAGTAGCAGAGCTGGCATTATCTTGGAAGGACCAAACGAGTTATTGATCGAGCAGGCCCTGAAATTTGCCTTCAAGGCTAGTAATAATCAAGCCGAGTATGAAGCATTGTTAGCTGGAATCTTACTCGCCAAGGAGATGGGCGCTCGAAGCCTATTGGTAAAGAGTGATTCGTTGTTAGTTCAAGTTACAGGAGAGTATCAGGCCAAGGACCCCCAGATGGCCTCGTATTTGAAATATGTCATGCTATTAAAAGAAACCTTCCCTGCATTCAAGTTGATACATGTTCCAAGGGAGTAAAATGTACGAGCAGACCTACTGGCAAAGCTCGCCAGCTCAGGCAAAGGAGGTCGCCAAATGTCAGTAATCCAAGAGACCTTGAAGGCACCTAGAATTGCCATAGATGATACGGGTAACGAAGTGAATCTGATGGATATTGGGAAAAGAAGGCATCGATCCCTGACTTAAGAGACTTTGAGGACGCCTAAGATAAGTGTTTATAGCTTGTTTGAAGAAGGGCCATTGGACGTCTTCCTTATTGATATAGGTGAGACCTGGATGACACCCTATAGGTGTTACCTTGCTGATGGTGTACTACCGCTGGTGCCTGCGGAGGCCAAGAAGAACGCAGGAAGGTATACCTTGATAGATGGGAAACTGTTCAGACATGGTTACACCCATCCTACTCTGACTTGTATAAGGGGCGACCAATGTGAATGTATTATGGCAGAACTCCACAAGGGTATCTGTGGAAGTCACATTGGAGGGCGAGCTCTCTCTTTGAAAGCTATTCGAGCAGGGTATTACTGGCCGACTATGCGGGAGGATTGTATGAAGTACGTGCGACAATGTGTACAGTGCCAGAAACATGTGGATTGGTACCACACACCCTCAGAAGAATTGCGATCGATCAGTAGCCCGTGACCCTTTCACACATGGGGCATTGACATTCTGGGACCTTTCCCATTGGCCATCCAACAAATGAAGTACCTGGTAGTGGATGTGGAGTATTTCACCAAGTGGATAGAGGCTGAACCCGTAGCACAAATCACCGCTCATAAAGTTCAGCACTTTGTGTGGAACAATATTGTTTGTCGTTTTGGGATTCCAAAGCGCTTGGTGTTAGATAATGGTACCCAGTTCGCAAGCCAGCAGCTCAGAAAGTTGTGCACAGAGCTCGGCATTAAACAGGTATTTGCGTCTGTAGAGCACCCCCAAACTAATGGACAGGTCGAGTCTGCCAACTGGGTTTTGCTTAGAGGTTTGAAAAGGAGACTTGAAAAGGCAAAGGGGAGTTGGGCAAAAGAGGTTCCGCGAATTATATGGGCCTACCACACCACTCCTCAATCTGCCACGAAGGAGACGCCCTTAAGCCTTCTATATGGATTCGACGCCATGATCCCAGTAGAAATACAGGAGAGCTAGCCACGGTTCCTGAATTTCGTGGCAGAGGAGTCTAATGAGGGTAGAAAGATGAATCTCAACCTACTTGATAAGGTGCGGGAGCAGGCGTGCATTAAAGTCAAGGCTCTAAAAAGAAAGGTGAAGCAGAAGCAAAGGTCTAAACTTAGACCTCGACAATTTCAGGTCGTCAATTTGGTGATAAGGAAAGCTCACCCATATCAGTTGGAGAACAAGTTATCCCCTAAATGGACTGGACCATTTCGTGTGACAGATTGGGAATGGAGCTTACACGCTCGAGACTCTAGAGGGGGGCACTATACCCCGAACATGGAATGGAGCCAGCTTTAAATTTTATTTCAGCTAATGTATAATGTCAATCTCAAACAGTTAATGGGACACTATTTTTCCCTCACGAGGGTCTTTTAATGAGGTTGCCCATTGAAAAAATATTTGAAAAAAAAGATGATCTACCATTATATTGTGAACGAAACCAGCTCACCAGATTTGGTGTCAACGAAACCATCTCACCAGATTTGGTGTGAACGAAACCATCTCACCAGATTTGGTATGAACGGAACCAGCTCACCAGATTTGGTGTGAATGAAACCAGCTCACCACATTTGGTGTGAACGAAACCAGCTCACCAAATTTCGTGTGAACGAAACCATCTCACCAGATTTCGTGTGAACGAAACCATCTCACCAGATTTCGTGTGAACGAAACCAACTCACGAGATTTGGTGTAAACAAAACCAGCTCACCAGATTTCGTGTGAACGAAACCAGCTCACCAGATTTGGTGTGAAGGAAACCATCTCACCAGATTTGGTGTAAACGAAACCATCTTACTAGATTTGGTGTGAACGAAACCAGCTCACCAGATGATGCAAACCAAGCCCACAAGGTGATGATCAAGGATGCTAAAGAATATAAAGAGAAGTCACCTCAAAGTAGAGACCTCACTAGATGGAGAATGGGACAAAGACCAGAGCACCTAAAGTTCTTCCTGCTGGTCTTCTTAATGATTAGAAAATATTGTAAATAATTTGGGCTCACTTTGGGGGTCCAAATAGCAAATATAGGTTAGAATAAGGTGCCTTTAGTATAATAGGGGGTGTAGTTAGCATTTTAGGATGTTCTTGGCCCTTTTGGAAGGCTTTTTGACCTAGTTTCTAGAAGGACAAGCCTAGGATGCGGGTTTGACTTAGTCAAACCCTAAGGCTGCCCATTTTTTCACTCTTCCCATCCTACGCCTTATGCTTGCTCTCCAAGGCTCCTTCACCTATAAATAAGGAGGCCTACCTCATGTATTTATAAGTTGAAAATTAGAGTAAAGAAACTATACACAATTTTTGTGTGATTTGTGAGTGAGTGAAATTCCTCCTCTCTTGGTCTTATCTTGTGAGTTTTGAGAGCTCTCAAGTGGCGGCATCCTTCCCTTATCTTGGAGTCATTTCACCATCCAAGTGGCGTGCAACCATTCTCAATTCCATTTCTCATAAGCTTCCTTTTCCTTCATCTTTTCCTTCCATTATCATTCCATCTATTCATAAACATGTTCTTATTTTGCTTCATTATGTCTATTTGGTTTTTATATGTTGCTCTTGTTTTCCTTATGTAATTCCACACCATAACTTATCATCATCATCACCTTATAATTGTGTTTTCCTTTTGCCTCTGTGAAATGAACCTTCACATCTACTTAACCTCTTGGTTAAGTTAATGTCCAGTGGGGATTTTCCTTAGGTTCTCACCATACTTGTCTCATAAAATCCAATTCTAAGTAAAGTGTCACCATAAAAATGAACAATCATAAAATCAACTCACATCACCAGATTTGATGTGAACGAAACCAACTCACCAGATTTGGTGTAAATGAAACCAGCTCACCAGATTTGGTGTAAACGAAACCAACTCACCAGAATGGGTGTAGCCGATACGAGACCAGCTCGCCGAAATTTGGTTCGAGCTCTAAAAGGAAAACCTCACTTTGGAAAATTTCCAAGAGAGGGAAAATACAGGTTCATGGCAACTCAAGTTTGAGCCTTATGCGCAGAAGGGTTTTAAGCATGGACATCTCGAGCAAAAGCTCCCCAACAAGATTGTTCGAGCTAAATCAATGATTTCTGTCTTAGTGTGATGATGAGCTTAGGATCTCGACGGAGACAAGTTGAAACAACAATATAAATCACTGGTGGATTGCGGAATTGGTATTATTGCTCATTACTTGGTTGAGTTATATTGGTTTTAACTCTAAATTGGAAAAGCATCGTAAAGACTATACATATATGCATAAAATGATACATTGTTCAGCCAGCCACAGAAGGTAAATAAATACAAGGAATTTAAGGTTATTGTTCATCCTCATACACCAAGTGCCCGTCTACCATGACTTTCCCTGGACCAAGTTGGGAGAAGTCAGTATTGGGATAGACACTTGCGGCTTGGGCAACAACGTCCTCGAAGCCAGCGGCATATGAGTTGGCGGCATCATTTGTGAGTTCCTCCTTGATTTTAGTCATCAACTCATCCTTGTTCCAGCTCTGCCTTTTGTGTGGCCAACAGCTTGGCCATTTCTTCCTTCAGCGACTCCCTTTCTTCCTTCAACAACTCCACCTCAGTACGGAGGTCGTTGTTCCTTGCATAAAGACCCAAGGCCTTTTGATATTTGCTTAAAAGGAGGGCCTTGGTATCTTGGAAGCTTTTTCTCAGCTCCTCCACCTCTAGACTGAGACCCTTCACCTGCTGGGCAAGTCCTTTAGACTTGGAAGCTTCACCTTGGGCAATGCTTTTTAGTTTGGCAAGAAACAAATAGCTCGTGGCCAGGGCTTGCCATAGTTGCCTTGTGGTTTGCTCCAGCATTTGGTCATCCTCCAGGGGGTCCAATTTTTCTTTGATCTTGGGAGGGAGCAGGGTGTTTTGGATGGTGAGAACGGGATCTGCGGAAGGATCCCACATTCCCTCCTCCTCGATGCATTCTTCCCTGCTCTCCTGGACAATAACCTCCCTAGAAGTTAAAGGGCATGAGAGTGGAGAATGAAAAGGTGAAGGAGCTCGCCCACCTGAAATTGAGTGCGAGGAGGATGCTGCATCGTTTAGTCTTCTCTTGAAGACGAGCCTAGAGTATGTTTCATCATCCTCCGAGACCACCACTTCAACTATGGCCTTTCTACTGCGATCCTCTACAGGAGGCTCATTCGCAGCAGCCGCAGGAGGCTCCTTCGCAGCAGCCGCAGGAGGCTCCTCCACAGCACCCGCAGAAGGCTCCTCTGCAACAACCTTTTTCTGCCTAGCCAAAGCAGCTAAGTTCTTTCTTTTTTATGCATCCAACATGTTGTCTGCATAACAAGCCAAGATAAAGTCAGCAATTACACCAACAATATAGAAACATCAATACTTGAATATAGCAAGGAATAGGAAGATACCGATGTAAGCTTTGAGTATTACTGGGGAAAACTCCTCTCGGATCAGGAAGGCAGTATCAAAAACCACCTTGAGGTTAGAAAGATAGATGCACACCTCACGTTCAGGTAGGGGCAGGTCGTCCAGGTGTCTAGGGCTCTAGAAGATAGGGTTTTGGGTCCAGTACAAAGGTAACTCGTCCAAAAGGGTTGGATCCCTCTTGTTACTTCGGATTTTGAAAAATTTCTTTTTAAAACCCATATAAGATTGCTGGAAGAAGGATAACAAAGATCTCCTAGCAACCCTGTTGAAGGACACCCAGAGTTGGCGTCCCAAACGTTTGGCCTCAAAAAAGTATAAGAAGATATCCATTGATGGCAGAAAGCCTAAGTGGGAACAAAGGATGGTGAAGGCCCACATGAATGCCCCGCTATTTGGGTGTAGCTGGGCAGGGGCGACATTAATTTCGGTTAGCAAGGCTCTCTCAAAGGGGAACAGGGGAAGGCGAAGAAGGACTTTTTGGAAAAGAGTGGAATAGAAGAAGCAGAAGGGGCCTTCAGGGTCTATGGACTCGTCACTACATACAGGGTTCACCCTACCCGTAGGGTACTACGTCGATAAATTTATCGTGTTATCTACCAAACATGGTTCTTTTAGGATGTTTTTTATACTTAGCTTTCCTATAGTCTATTATCTTCTTCCTAGAAGTAAACTCTGAGATTTCGATCAAAAGGTTCTTGGGGGCCCAAGGGTATTTCGACTAGTAATCCATCTAAAACCAAAGCAAGCAGACAAACAAGAAACATAGGTACATTCAGATTCCAACAGTACATGCATTCGTAAAAAAGAATAATTGGTGTGAACAACAACATCAATATCATAGGGTATGAACAATCCCAACGCAGTAAGTAAGAGCAAAGCGAAAGCAATAAAAGCACATTACGTGGTAAGGTAAGGTAAAGTTAGTACCTTTATGATGATCGAAAAGGTTCCGGGACGAGATTGTATGGACGACGACAAGGACACAACAAGTTTGAAGAGAAGCGCGAAAATCACTAAGAGCGTAATGAAATAGTGGAGACGTTTGAGTTTCTGAAACCCTATTGTAATGAGGGAGCGTAGACGGCAATGTTTTGTGACTATTGATGAGAGCCACGTGGAAGCACACGATGGAGTGTGGTGAGATGTCAACTCAGGGTATTGTACATGTAGCGATACTCGTTTGCCACGTAGATTGACTCGGGTGAACAAAAAGCCTCTTCGCTGAAGCAAGTTCAGCTCGAGCCTGGGGGCTTGTGTACTGGACCAGAACTCGTATCGCTTAGAACTCGGACCTCGACGTTTTCTCTCAAGCAGGTCAGCTCGGCACATGGACCCATTTGTATGTCATGTGACCGAGCTCCAAGTATACGTATGTACTAACTCTCATTCATGCATAATCCTTCATATACAAGATTAATTGCTAAGGTAAAGAAGCGAAATAGGCTTAGGGGTGCGCTTAGCGTGTCCAGGACTATGATAAGTAAAGTATTAACCGCAAGGCCAAAGCCCATTAATACTAAGGCAACCCAAATTAAGCTGCATGCATGGCAGCACGTAGTCACATATGAATGGGAGTGTATTAGTGTGAACGCATGAACGCATGACTGCTGTACTGGGCAGGACCTTGCGTCAAGGTTGTGAGGCTGGCCCAATCTGCTTAATGGGCTTGAAACACGTAACAAAGCTACTATGTGCTAATAATCAGTGGCATGCACTTAAAGATAAAGATGAATATATGGTTGCTCATATGTTTGTTATTACTACTTATAAATATGTTTGTTAATATTATGTTAGATATTTTCTGTTACGCGTACATGTCTGTTGCACGTAAAATACATGTTGATAACTATTGCTAACCCTAAAAAAGATAGGGATGTGCATGTATAACAGAAAGATAAGCCTATAGTTTCGCACCAGAAGATTATGGGTGCCTGCGTCAGGTGGTTTTCTGTTAGAGATATAAGATAATGTGCTTATTTTCAGTTAATATTTATTTATCTCAAGTGCGATAGGTACATGGTACGCTATAAAAGGGGCTGAAGGTCCCAGGTGAAGGCAATTTTGAATACACTTTTTGAATACTGAAACTAGTTGTTTCTTATTCTTTAATAAGCCCTTACTGACTTGAGCGTTGGAGTGTGACTGGCCATAAGGGCGCCCTTTGTCTCCACAGGTAAAGCACCCAACAACCAAGAGAAGTGTAGATTCTAGAGGAGACAAACGGAGTCTGAACCAGTCATCGGAGTCATATGACGACCAAGTCAACCGGCAAGAACACACCTAATTCTAGATTTTTGTTTGAACAATGATTCCTGCCTCATGTTCACCTTTTTTAGTTAAGGCAACAACTAAATTCTTTCATTCAATTTTCTCACAACTCTTATTAATCATCCAGCCTATCTAGCTCACTTATTTTTTCTACTACTTCTAACTTTTGTTTATTAACATCTATGAATGACTCCCTATCCCTTTCCTTCAGGTCCACCTTCATCAACAGCTCAACAACAACGTAATCTAAGGTTAGCCTCTCAACACCTCAACAGTTCTCTTTCTAATTCTAACATTGAAAATTGTAATAAGTTGTTCTAGGTATGTAATAACGTCGTAGAGGCCAATAGGCTTTGGGAATCGGGTAAACAAGTGGGAGTCACTTACATAGGGATGAAAGAATAATCATAAATCACTTAAAAGAAATAGAGTAGAGGGATCACTATTTACAAGACTAAAAAGGGGGATGATCAGGGGGTAAATGAATATGCTGACTTTGAATATTAAGGGATTGGGGGGCCAATTAAATGGAATTATCTTAGGAAAACTACTAAAAAGGAAGGTATAGGCATGGTTTGGTTGCAGGAAACAAAGGTTGAATCAATATCTAGGAAAAAATAGATGTTATTTGGGAAGAAGGTGATACAGATTGGGTTTATAGTCCCATAGGTAACAATTCAGGAGGGATTGATGAGTTAGAGACAAAATATGTTTTTTTTTTTTTGAAAACATAATTGTAAAAAAATGTTTTATATTAACAAAAGGTAAATGGGTCATCACGGGATCCAAGGTACTATTATTAATGTCTATTCGCCTTATGAAATAAATGATAAAAAAAAATTTGTTGGGACAATTAAGTGTAGGGAGGAGAATGGAAGGGATATATGGTGTGTTATTGGAGATTTTAATGCGGTAAGGAAAATTGAAGAGAGAAAAGGGATGACAAGAGTGTTAGTATAAATAACAGGGAAATGAAGAGCTTTAACGCGTTCGTAGATAACATGGAATTGTTAGATTTACCATTAATTGGTAGAAAATTTACATTGTACATAGCAAGCAAAGAGCAGACTTGATATAGTTTTGATTTCTAGGAATTGGTTGGACCTCTGGCCAACTAGCAAGCAACATGCTCTAGATAGACCCATATAAGATCAATGTGCCTTAGTCTTAAGATCAAATTATGTAGAATGGGAACTAAAACCTTTCAGAAACCTTTACATTTGGTTCTCCCACACGGAGTTAGGGGATTTTGTTAAGACCAACACTAATGTAAAATGTAAAAACAACGACTATTTATTTAATTTTACATTAAAAACAACGACTATGTATTTAATGCGTTTTTATAGTCAGACATCGTCATTCAAAATGCGGTAGCATTTTTTAAATTAACTTCATTTATAAATGCGGCTATTTGTAATAGTCTCATTCTTAAATCATACGTTTTGATTTAAGAAATTTGTCTATTCGTAATAGTCGCATTCTTAAATCATTTTTTACCCTAATTCTGAAGTGCGCCATTTACGTTTTCATACTTTCTTTCTCTTTTTGGTGCTTCGCGTTTTCTCTCTGTTTCTGTTCTGGTGTTCCTCTCTTCTTCTGAGAGCTTCATTGTCTTCTCGTGCCATTATAAGTTCGTTGGAGCTCTCTTTCTTCTTCACCAATGGTTTATAATTTTTTCATTTCTCTTACTTTGTTTTATTGCATTACTTCGTTGCTGCTTGTGTGGGTTTTTGCTTTGCTCCGTCGCTGCTGCCGCCACTGTTGCTTTCTCCGCTGTCGCGTCTGCAACTGCTATCATTACTGCCTCCGTTGCCGCCACCGTTGTTGCCTTTTCACGCACAAGGTTGGTGGTGTTTTAAATTTTTAATTTTTTTTTAATGTTTAGGTTTAGGTTTAGGATTTAGAGTTTTAATTTTTTAATTTTTTTTAAATAAGAATGTAATTATTTACCATAGTCGCATTTATAAATTATATTTATATTTTTATATGTTAGATTTAAGACTACGTGTACATCAAATGCGACTATATAGCCGTCGTTTTAAATTGAAAATAGTTGTACTCTTTTAGCCTTTTTGCCCCAATGCAAATGGGAAAGCTATAAGGTAGCAAGAACTGAGTTGGCTTTGCTAAAACAACTTTAAACTTAAACATAAATTTAGTAATAGAGTAATAATTATTATACAAGAGTTTTTAACTTACACAAAACTTAACCATGACCTTTTAGGAAACTTATAGTGGCAATCATTAGCAAGAAAAACAGAATCAAATTGTGATCATTACTATGACAAAAATATATCAGCTAGTTAATTAAATACTAATTTAAAATCTAGTTTATAAATTTTATTAATAATAGAAACTACTTTAGATAACAATATTTTTTTAGTCTCTAAAATAGTATATAATTTAGTCTATATAGTAATTAATTATTTTTTATCTTTATATTTAGTTTTTATTTAATAATTTTCTTGTAATGTATCATTTTTAAAATTTGACGTGATCACTAAATCTAAATAACTAATACAATATTATTATATTGACACTAAGCAATAAGTCGAAGTCTTCTAAAGATTTCATCTTAATGCGTATCTATATAGGTTTGGATATTTGTTTTTTCTTTTAATCAACTAGACATTGGAGGTAAAAATAATTTAATTGTTGTGATAATTGATTATAAATTATGTTTAATGGATGGCGTGTGAAAGAGTTCAGTGTTTTTTTTTTTTTGATCAGCAATGAATAAAATAAATTAGGAGAGATACTTAGGGGGTATCCCAACCCTTATACAGAAAACAAAACAAAAGTCTTAATCCTTCCAAAGGCTTAAAAAAGAAACTTTAAAAGCATAATCCTAAATGTGACATCGCTACCATCTCTACCCATTCTCACAACCTTCTTCAGCGAAAACTCTTGATGCATTGATCCGGATTCAGTATCCAATCCGAGAATGCATATGAAAAGGAAGTCACCCTATATTTCATCCACAACCAAGATTGAAGTTGAGCCGAGTGAAACATTTCTTCAGCATCCGGAACCCCTTGTTTAAATATAACGGCATTCCTCTGTTCCCAAATGCAACGAACAACTGCCACCCACATGCCCTTCCACACATGATTCTGCTTTACGGACCAATGAGCTAGATGGAAGTTCTCAAAGTGACACTTCAAATCCTTTTGCTGGACAAACTGGATACCTATCCATCTAAAACACAAGAACCAAACACGTTGTGTAAAGGCGCAATCCAGGAATAGATGTTGAGAACACTCTTTTGTTTCTCTACACAGTGCACATAAAGAAGTGTTAACAACCACCCCTCTCTTAGAGAGGTTAACAGTAGTAGGAATTCTGTCTAATAGGACTCTCCAAGCCGTGATAAGGGCTTTAGGAAAAGCTTTTGCCTGCCATAAGAGATTGAAAACATCATCCTTCAAGCCATTAACTTGATTAGCCATTAGTGCATAAGCTGATTTCACAGAAAATGTCCCTATAGGGTCTCCTGCCCACACCAGATGATCCTTAACTCCCTTGTTCATAACTCCCCTTTTTATGTACGTAATCATCTCATCCTCCAAAAGAGATTCCCAAGCAAACCTTGCCCTCCTCCATCTTAATCGCCATATCCAACCACAATCCTCCCATGTACCTACCTCTCCCACCATCTTCCCTTGATCCATAGACACAGAATAAAGTCTAGGATAGAAGAGTGTATGTGTTAAACAATTATATCGTCAGATAGAAGAGAACATAAGATTTGTCTACTGGAAATAGTCAATTAAGACTAGTTAGATTGTCTAACGTGTCTTATTCTAACTATCTTAACGGTTTTCTTAAGTGATTTTATGTTATTTTGGTCTATATATATATATATATATATATATATATATATATATATATATATATATATATATATATATATATATATATATATATATATATAAATTGTTGTGTGTATGAACCGCACACGATATATGGTAATGACACTTTTTGTATATAGAATCTTTCCATCTTAATAAAAATGTTTTATTTCAATGTTGTTGTACTTTTTTTTTTTTGTTATTATTGCAAATCCAACCGTTTCAGCTGTTTCAGCTACACTAAATAATGTATATTTCAAGACATTTATTTTTTACATATTGGAATGTATTGTTGGGAATGTTCAAGACATTGGAAAAAAATTATCACATGCCTAAACGAGAAGATGATTGGATTAGTTTGAATTGACTTATAAAATTATTATCTCCTACTTTTTAAGACTTTTTTCCTCAAATGCACATTTTTGGAAATTAATTCACTCGATAGCACTATTTGATATTTAATTCCTTCGATAACATCATTTTTGTGTTAGAATGTATGACCTAAACAAGAGGGTGGTGAATTATTTTCGCAAGATTTTCGCAAAGATTTGAAGCAGAGTGAAAAGATATGTAAAATAAATCAATTGATTTATTTGTTTAACTAGATTATTACATATTAGCAATTCTGGAAAAATATCAACCAATTGTTTTATCATAGTAAGGAAAGAGAGACTCACACAGAGAGATTTATACTGGTTCACTCTTAACCAAGAGCTACATCCAGTCTTCAGCTAACCATTGAGAATTCACTATGCAATCAAAACCAGATTACAAACCACACCAAAAATGTTGATCTTGAACCCCTCAAGAACACACAACACTCTTAGCTAAAACTACAGTATCCAGAACCACTTTCTGAAATTGTTTTTACACACAATATAATATTGAAAGAAAGAAATAGAATACACTTGGGCTTTACAAAGCTGTAGAACAATAGAATAGAAAATCCAGATTCCTACTTCACACACAAGCAATGATCCGAGATGACAAGATTGATTCTCAAGGCTTTTTTTTATCTTTCTCTTGAAAAATGTTTTCAATAATTCTCACTTCTTCTTTTTTAAAATGATCATAAAACAATCTTTATATAGACTTGAAAAAGAGATTGAAACAATTTGATCAGTAATTGAAAACTATTAAAAGCATTTAAAAGCAGTTTGAAAACTATAACAAATTTCTATTAAAAACACTTGATTGATTTTCAAAACAAATTGTTAATTTCTGTTTCTGTTAAAGACTGTACATATAGTTAGTTCATTTATCGAAATAACCGACTATTTTGCTTTACGGAAAAGAAGAAAGAAAACAAATCATTTTTAAATCCTTTTAAAAACACTAAGTGTAGTTCAATCAGTTGTCACGATAAATTAACTGGTTGAAAAACTTGTTGTAGTCACTAGACTTTAAACAAAAGCTTTTTTAACTTATTTAAAACACGAAACAACTAACTAAAATTAACATAGATTTTAAAAAATAAAAAATTCAAAAGATATTTAGAATCATATGAGCTTGGATCATAACTACGTGTAAATTAACAACTCAAAATCTACGAAACAACACACACAGCAACAGATCCTTTAAGTCTTCAAGCTAGATTTGGAAATCACCAAAGCACCTTGTTCAAGAATTTGTTCACGATGAGAATTCGATTTCTAGGAAACTGAATTCTCACCTTTGTGTCTTATTTCCGCAAAATAAAAAAGGGTTTTTCATAATTTGGTTTCTGGGCAGCCGAATTCTCAGGGTATTTTTTTTCAATAATGAACAAGAGCTGAAAAAGATAGTTTGGTGGGTCATCGTAATCCGATTTCTAAAAAATATAATTTTGACTTCTAGTTTTCAACTTTAGTGTATGAATGTTCATCTAAAATTAACTATACGATAACCAAATTTAAGGATGGTGTTTTGGATTGTGCTTTTCTTTGTCAGGAGTGAATGGGAAAGAATAAAGGAAATATAAAATAAAACAATTTTTAAAAACTTGTTTGTAAGTGAGGAATATTTTGAAAATTTTAATTAAAAATGGGGAGAATAAATATTAAATAAGATGAGCAAATTATTAAATTATGTAAGGTAAAATTATTAAATTTTGTTTTGTAGTAAATTGAAATATTTATAAATTTGAAATAGAAGGAAATATAAAATTTGAAAATTAAAAATTAAAAATATTAAAATTTATAAAAGATAATATTAATACAAAGAAAATGAAATAAAATATTTTATAGGTATGGGTAAAATAAATGAAAAATTATTTTGTTTTTTTTTATTTTTATACTAAATTTGAATTGTGGAGAATAAATTCTAATAAATTAGTAAATATAGTTTTACAATAAAATTCAAATTGGCTGAAAAAATTATAATAAAGTATAATATTGGTACCGGAATTAAATGTTGGTATTTTTTGTTTGTTAAAAATGTAAGGATCTAGAAATTTATTTGGAATAGAAGTGGTGTAATAGAAAATTCATAGTGGTCAGACCTAGGGCGGCATGGTAGAGATCGGTCGATTGGGTCATAGTGGGTTCCAGGAAATCACATGCACCAAGGTGTGATTTGAACCTTAGATACGCTATGCATGCGAAACTCTATGCTGGGGCATAAGAGATTGTCCTTAGTGTTGCATGCATTGGCGCGCGAGGAGTTGGTACCGACGTCACCGAGTCATGTGGGAGTGATACCACAGACTTAGAGTAATGGGAGGACGAGCCCTCAGCTGGGTGTGACAATGTGACATCGGTGACCAGAGTGAGGCGATGTGTCCTCGTCACACACAAGGACTATGAGAGATCGCCAGGAGGAGAGACACATCGGTCATCGACCATGATGAGAGATCGCCAAGAGGAGAGACACATCGGTCGTCTTCCAGGATGAGACATCGGTCGTCTGCTAGGATGAGAGAAACATCGGTCATCGGTGGATAGTTGAGAAGCGATCAGTCATCGGTGGCTGTTCATCGGGGGGTCCTGTTACACGCAGATAAGCTGGGACCCAGGCTCCCAGCGAAGGCGTTCTGCATGCGCGACACGTAGACAGTGAGGGCGCCCAGAGTCGTTGGCGTCAGAGTTTTGGTAGGGCAAGTGGCCCAGAGTTAGTGCGCACGGAGACGCCACGTGGCCATTCTGTCAGATTTGCATTCAATTAGAGGAAACCCGCACGCAAAGTTCTCCCAGAGAGTGGGTGATGGCAGCGAAGATTTATGGACGGTCCTTTGAGGGATTAAGTTCATTTCGATTTTCCTTCTACCCTTTCCTCCTTCACTCTACGACGCGGCCACCCTCCATTAGCAGTTGACGATCGGAGTATCAGTTTGAAGACCGGCGGCTGCCATTGGACTCCTGGGAGGTTACTCTGCAAGTTTTCTGATCAAAGCCCTAAAACAAAGTAAGTCATTTTGCTCTGTTCTTTGAGTCGAGTTTGAATTTGAGAGGGTCGTCTCTACATAGGTTGTGCATACGACTCTTTTAGCTTCAGAAATCGTCTCTGTTAATGCAGAAAATAAGTAATCTCGTTAGATTTGTGATAGGGACTCTAAGGTGCAGGTTAAGGCATCCTTGAGCTCTCGGTGGGTTTGGAGCTCTTAGTGAGATCGGCTCAAGTCCAAGTAAGGGAAGCTAGCTTTTTTTTTAATAAAAACCTTAGGTCTAGAAGATTCTGAAGTTGGGGTGACGTGGTCACCAGTTTTAACGTTTATTTCACAATCCCCTGTTTTGTGTAAATCTGTATTGGTTTGAGATTGAAATGTGAAATGTATATGATTTTCGAAATTCTCAACTTTGGTATGATTTGATTGAGATATGTTTGAATTGGTCATTTACGTGTTGTATGAGATGCTGGATGCTGTGAAATTGTGGTCAAGACATAGTATTTTCAGGAAAGGAAATACCGTGTTGAGATTGTTATAAGGGTGTATTGATCTGTGAGTATCCTGTGAATGAGACGATCCTGACTCTACTGAGATAATGGAATCACATAGATGAAGTTATTCAGTTGGTAAGAGTCGAAGGAGGTTCATATGTATGGGTAAGTTGTTTGAAAGATAACTGACTTAACCTGTTATATGGATTAACCCTGTCATACTAGGAGAGTGATGATATTGAGATTATTTATGCGCATAGCTGTGTGGATTCACAGCGACCCTGTGTGGATTCACAATGGTGTAGTATGACAGGTGCAGGTCTCTGGATGATAAGTTCAACGCACGAGTCTTCCGGAAGTAGAGTCAAGTGTCTACGTGTTATGGGTCAGTAGGAGTCTGACATGAGAAAGATGAATATTGAAATTATTGGTAGACACTTGATGGTTATGTGAAATGAATGACACTTGATGAAATTGTGAAATGTGTAAATATTTGATGGTTTATATTGATGTAAAGTTTCATATTTAAAGTTTTGAAAATATCTAGCTTACCCTGTGTTTTGTTTTGTGTTTTGTTTTCTTAAACCTGTGATGATTGTGTTAATTTACACGGGAGCAGATAAGGTGGCAGGTGACAGACCTCCTCAGTGAGCGTGCTGGAGGATGGGATAGATTTAGGTTTTAATGCTTTGTTTCGGTTATTTTGAAACTGTTTGATGGATATGTATTAAAATCCCTAGACAAGGGATGTTCTTTTCAGATACAATGTATGGGATGGATGTATTTTATTATATATACATATGTTAATTTTGATATTATTGTTTTACGTTTATTTTATGATATAAATATGAATAAAATTTTAGGGGCGTTACATTAATGGTATCAGAGCAGTTCGTCCTTAGGATGACCTGAGAGTACTGGGTTCATTGTGTTTCTTCTGCTTAAAAATAATTATTGGAGTCTTAATTAAAGCTTTAGTGAAAGTTTTTCAAATGTTTTTCTTATTGAAATCTTGTTTGTGCTCTAGTAAAGGTATGTTCTAAATGAAAATTTTAGTATTAAGAATGGAAGGATCTTGATAAAGTAGTAAGGGTGCACACTCATAACTGAATCGAGATGATTCTCTATTTTAATTCTAAAAGTTGGATGTTGAGTATATATTAAATTTTGTGTGATTTATTTCATTTTATTAAGTGTTTTTGTATTTGATTGAAAGTTGTCTGTTTGATGGATAGTTTTACACCAATAACTGTTTTGGGTGTTATACTTTATATTATAAGTATTATGATCTTGTTGATAAACTCAAATTCTAGATGAGTTTGAGATGCTGGTCTTTGTAAGATCTAGATGTTGTCTTCTAAATGAATTGATTCTTTATCAGTTTCATTTTATAGGAATATGAATAGAAAACGATAGTTTAAAAATCTCTAGAAAGTAAAAATGGGTAGTTAGCAATAAGTGTAGAGTAAGTGCAAGTTAGATTTAGTTGTACCAAGGTTTAGTTTCAGATACATATAAGTTATGAAGAAGACATAAGCAGTATGTTGAGGGTTTAAAGATTTAAGCATGTGTATCCATGGGAAATACCAGAGTTAAGTTCCAAGATGAAAGTATGAATTTTCTTTTATCTAAAGCTTGGAGGTTGTTAATGTCGATAACAAAGCATAAGATGGCTCTAACTGAACAACAAAGCTTAAAAGGAAATTTTAGACTTGGTGGAGAAAGAAGTTTACAAGTTGATTATATCATCTTGAGGAGTATCAATGATATTGAGAAAGAGGAAAGATGAGATATCTTAATTGTGTTTAAAGTTACAGTTAGACAAAGAAAATTATTGAAAAGCAGCAGGCAGAGAAATTACTTGAATAAGAGAGAAAGTTTCACGCAGAATGGATGTTGTTTAGTTGATTTGGATTTGAAAGCATTATGTGATTCGAAATTTGCACACTAGTTTATGTCAAGTATGTAGGAGATGAATTGGATGTTATTCCAGGAATGGATTGGCTATCTGTCAATCACATTTTCAAAGGTTATACTCAACAAAAGATAGTGTTTCCAAATTTCAGCTGAGTTGATTAAATTGAAGAAAACAAGTGGAAGAGTTGTTAGAGACACAATTAGTCAAGCTCAATATATCTCCATGGGGTTTCCAGTGTTGTTGGTTAAAAAGGAAGATGAAGGGTCTCAATTGTGTATGGACTACAGGAAGTTGAATAAGTTGACCATCAAGGACAACTATCCTCTACCCGTAATTGATGATTTGAGGGATCAGTTACAGGAAACCTCAGTGTTCTCAAAGTTTTATCTGAGATCTGGATAAAACCAGATTTTGCTAAGGCAGAAGATGTGCAGAAGACAAGCCTTTTGAGGTTTAGTATGATGCTTCACATCAAAGATTTAATTGTGTCTTAATACAAGAGAAGACAGGAGTTGCATATGTTCAATGCAACTCAAATTTCATGAGAGAAATTATTCTACTTATGATTTAGAGTTGGCAGTGGTGGTGTTGTTTTGAAGATTTGAAGACAGTAATTGTATGAAGCTCAATTTCAGATGTTCAATGAATACTTGTTTGATCAGAAAGAGTTGAACATGAGGTAGAGAAAAGGGGTGGAGTTTATGAAAGATTATGATTTTCAACTGATGTACTATTCAGGGAAGGTTGATATAGTTTCATATGCTCTTAGCAGGAAGTCAGTACAGGTGTCAATGATGAGGATTGAATAGCAGAAACTAGTTGAGCAGTTCAGAGATCTAAGTTTGGGAATGAAATTCCATGATGATCATATTAGTTGTAGTAAGTTAATTATAACCAATGATTTTCTTGGAATAATAAAGAAAAAGCAGTTAGAGGATTCTAGTCTGAAACGTACTGTGGAGTTAATAGGTACAAATCAAGCTAAGGACTTTGTAATGGGTGAAGATGGGGTATTGAGATTAATGGCAGAATTTGCATACCAGCAAATGAAGAATTGAAGAGATATCAGAAATTTTAACTTGGCTCTTCTGGCGAAATGGAAATGGTGGATGATGAGTGATGAAAAAAAAAGGGAAATGGGAAGATATTCTTGTATCCAAATATGGCTCGGAACTTGGAAGAAGCCAAGCTCATTTGAAATATCAATTGTGGTGGTGGAGAGAGGTATGTAAAGTGTGCGAGGAGGGTGAAGATGATGGTTGGTTCCAAAAAGTTATTGTTTGGAAAGTTGGAGACGGAGAGAATGTTAGATTTCAGGAGGATGCGTGGGCCACTAACTCTAACTTTAAATCTTTGTTTCCTAGACTTTACTCCATTTCTATGGACCAAGGC